>OY728124.1:76465699-81465699 GCA_963277665.1 Viscum album | reverse complement strand
TGCAGTAGCCCCTTGGTTTCTCTGCCTCTGGTGCCGACTCCCATGTTTGCCGTCTCCGTCGCTCCCTCTACGGCCTCAAACAGTCTCCTCGCGCCTGGTTTGGCCGCTTCAGCACTGTCGTCACCGCCTTTGGCCTCTCTCGGAGTATGAAAGATCACACCGTCTTCTTCCGTACGACGGCACACGACTGTATCTTGCTTGTAGTGTATGTTGATGACATCATCATCACAGGGAGCGACTCCAGAGGCATCGCCAGCCTCAAGACGCATCTTCACCAGCACTTTCACACCAAAGATCTTGGTCCCCTCACCTACTTTCTTGGCATCGAGGTCTCCCGAACTACGGACACTATCTCTCTCTGTCAGCGCAAATATGCTCTTGATATCTTGCAGGATGTCGGGTTGAGCACCGCCACCTCAGTTGACACTCCCCTGGAGCCTGGGGAACGCTCCCTTCATGCCGACTCGGAACTCTTTCCTCATCCCGAGAGCTATCGACGCTTGGTCGGTAAACTCAACTACCTCACCATGACGCGTCCCGACATTGCCTGTGCCGTTGGCAAAGTAAGCCAGTTCATGGAACATCCCACCTGCTCTCAGTGGGATGCTGTCCTCCGCATTGCTAAGTACATCAAGAAAGACCCTGCACGTGGCCTTCGGTATTCACATCATGCTCACCTGGATATTGAAGCTTTTTGTGATGCGGACTATGCCAGTTGTCTCGCTACCCGCAGGTCTACTTCGGGTTTCGCCGTATTCTTCGCCGGTAATCTCATCTCTTGGCGCAGCAAGAAGCAGACTGTGGTCTCCCGTTCGAGTGCCGAGGCCGAGTATCGAGCCATGGCCACTGTCACCACTGAGATCCTCTGGCTTCGTCATCTTCTCCAGGAGCTCGGTTTCCCAGCATCGACTCCTGCTCATATCTGGTGTGACAATCAGGCCGCCACGAAGATTGCCTCGAATCCCGTCTTCCATGAATGGACGAAGCATATCGAGGTGGACTGTCACTTTCTCCGCCACCATCTGGAGCAGCACCATATCGGTTTCGGCCATATCCCGACGGCCGATCAGCTTGCCGATCTCTTCACCAAAGGTCTTCCTGGAGCTCGTCTTGAGTCTCTCACTTCCAGGCTGGGTATTCACAGCCTCCATGGCCCAGCTTGAGGGGGAGTTTGAGATTGTCTTGTTATTCTTTTTGTGTGGGACTCTATCCAATCTGGGCATGTCCAGCTTGAGGGGGAGTGTTGGAACCCATTTAAGTGTAAATGGGTGAGTCCCACATCGGACTTACCCGTCTTGTATATTGGTTTCCTAATCTATAAAAGAATATCCTCACCTCACATTGAGGTAAGGGGAATTCACCCATCTACATTTTCCAACAATCTTTTCTAGCTTTAGCTCCTCATCTTCGAGTAACTTCTAGATAAAATGGTGCTTAAGATCAATATGTTTAGTCCTTGCATGAAAAACTGAATTCTTAGCCAAATGAATAGCACTTTGACTAATGCAGTAAAGTGTCACATTTCCTTCACCTTACCTAGTTCTTCAAGCAAACGCCTCAACCACACCACTTCTTTTCCTGCTTCCATTGCTGCAACATATTCAACCTCTGTTGATGAGAGCAACAACCGGTTGCAACCTTGACATCTAGCTGATAATCGTTCCACCAAGTAAAGGCATAACCGGAAGTACACTTCCGAGTATCAAAATCTCCCCCAAAATCGGCATCAACATACCCTTGTAGTGATCCGCCACAGATTGAAACACAATGAAGTAGCTTCCTTTCCTCTTATATGGAGAATCCATTTTACAGCCTCACAATGTTCTTTTCCTGGATTTGCTATGAAACGGATAACACCCACTGAATGAGCAATATCTGGATGAGTGCACATCATCGCATACATCAAACTTCCAACGGCGAATACGAACGGAATTTTAGCCATGTGCTTTGCCACATCTTCCATTTGAGGTGTTTGCACTTCAGTTTATTTGAAATACCCAACAAGAGTAACAACAGATATACATCCAGTCATCCCAAAACGTTCAATGACATTCTGGATGTACTCCTTCTGAGAGAGTACCAAGCTTTTGGAACTTTGATCCCTTTTAATCAGCATGCCCAAGATCTTTTTGGCTTTACCAAGATCTTTCATTTCAAAACTATCTCAAAAACCTTTCTTCAGCCTCTGAATCCGTTGAAAATTCATCCCAACCAAAAGCATATCATCCATATACAAGAGCAGCATAATGAAACATCTATCCTCAAACCTCTTCTAGTAGCAACAGTGATATGAGTTTTCTGCATGAAACCTTGCTTTGACATAGAAGCATCAAACCTTCGGTTTCATTGCCTTGGTGCTTCCTTCAACCCAGAAGACACCTTTTGAGTTTACACGCCAAGTCCTTATTTTGTTTGTTGTAAAATCAGAAATCCCCCACTCACCTCAAGGTGAGGAGAGGGCTCTCATTTATAGAAAAGATAGGGAAGTTACAAAGAGAAGTTACAAAGTAAGTGGGGCAGGAAGTTACAAAGGAAGTGGGGCAGGAAGTTACACATACTCCAACACTCCCCCTCAAGCTAGGTGTACCTAGCTTGGACACATAATGAAAAACAGACAAATCAATAAAAAAGACCGCAACACTCCCCCTCAAGCTGGGCATGCCCAGCTTGATGACAAATACAAGACAAAAATAGACGAAACGGAAATAATAAAATCGTTGTTGATGCTACTACCCCTGAAGATAGTAATGTGATGCCGCTGAAAAATAAAGGATGGGTCATCGCCGGAAAAGTGTGGGGCCAGACAACAGAGCGCTGGGAAATCCACACTGGCGGGTCGGTCATCAGAGCATCGGGAAAATCCGCACTACTGGTCGGTCGTCAGAGCGCCGAAAAATCCGTAATGTCGGGTCGATCGTCAAAGCGCCGAGAAATCCGATCGGGAGGGCCGGTCGTCAAAGTGCCGAGGAAGCCGCAATGGCGGTGCCGGTTGTCGAAGCGCCGGGAAATCCGCAATGGCGGTGCCGGTCGTCGAAGTGCCGGGAAATCCGCAGGAGGCCGGCGAAGGGATGCGGTGATTCCGCACGAGATGCCGGGCAGAGAGGCGGGGATTCCGCAGGAGGCACCGGGCAGAGAGGCGGGGATTCCGCAGGATGCAGGAGGAGGTCGGCATGGAGGGAGCAGTTGAGCAGAGGTGGCACGGGAGGCCGGCAGGGCTGTTGGCCGACTGCTGGAGGAGCCGGCAGGAATAGAGGCCAGCTGCTGGAGGAGCCGACAGGAGTGGAGGCCGGCAGGGGTGGAGGCCGGTTGGCTACAGAGCCGGCGGGAGACTCGCACAGGAGGCGGGCTGCCGGAAAGAGCCGCAAGCCGGGGAAGGGAGGCTGCCGGCGCGGGGAGTCGTCCGGCAGGGAGCAGCCGGGGAAGGGAGGTCCGCCGGGAAGAACAAGGCGGGAAAGGTGATGCCGGCCAGCCGGAAGGGTCGCCGGGAAATCCGCAGGAGAGCTGCCGGGTGAGCCGCGGGTGATCCGCGGGAGGCGCTGGGTGATCCGCAGCTCGCAAAGGAGGGCGGCCGGGGGGGAAGGCCGCAGGGATGAGCGGGCGCCGGGATGAGCGCGCAGTGGGACCGCGAGGAGCGACGGGAGGCGTCGCGGGAAACAGCGGGAGGCGCGGGAGTCGTGGTTGCCGGGACCGACGGGGAGGCGTCGCGGGAGCGGCGGCGCTGGGAGTCTGCAGGGGAGGGAGACCCGCTGCTGGAGAGATCCGCCGGGAGAGGAGGGATGCCGGCAGACAGGAGGACGTGTGCCGCTGGAGAAGCGCGCAGGGACGGTGCGAAGCCGAGCTGAGGCGGAGAGGGCCTGCGCGCAGGAGGAGCGGGCGCCTGAAGGGAAATCCGCCGGGAGGGATCTCCAGCAGGGCTGGCGCTCTGGATCTGGACGGGAGGCGCGTCGCGACGAGATGCTGCCGCGTCGGTAGGGAGAGCTGCCGGGAGAGAGGGCCGGCGGTAGGGAGGGCCGCCGGGAGGCGCTGCTTCCGTCAGGGCAGGACGCCGACGGGAAGATCCGTGTTGGATCTGGACGCCGCCGGGAGGCGCTGCTTCCGTCAGGGCAGGACGCCGACGGGAAGATCCGTGTTGGATCTGGACGCCGCCGGAAAGATCCGCGGCAGGCAGGAGGGTGACGCAGGGAGAGGGAAGGCGCAGGGGAGCCGCGTCGTTGGCGAGTGCGCCGGAAGGGGTGCGGGACGGGAGATGCCGCCAGAGAGGGGTCGCCGGACTGGAGGGAGATCCGCCGGGAGTCGGGAGCCGCGAGCGCGCGGGAGCAGCGGGAGGCGCGGGAGGCGCTGGAGCAGCGGGAGGCGCCGGGAGCAGCGGGAGGCCGTCGGGGCTTGGACGCCGACGGGAAGAACTGCGCTGGATCTGGACGCCGCCGGGAAGATCCGCGAAGGGCCGACGACCGAAGGAGACACCGGGGAGCCGGGAGCCGCGCCAGGCAGGAGCGGCCGCCCGGACAGAGAGGGCTGCCATCAGAGGGAGCCGCGAACCGCGCCGCGGGAGGGAGCAGAATCGCGCCGGGGAGCCGCGCAGGGAGGAGGAGTGCGCACGGCGGAGGGGATAGCCGCCTGGAAAGGGAGGACCGCTAGGGAGCCGCGCATGGAAGGAGGGCCGCCGGGAGGATGGAGGGCCGCCGGGAGGGAGGGGAGGGGCGACGGCAGAGCTGGCCAAGGAGGCCGCCGCCCCCCCTGACGGAAAAACGTGAGTAAACCCTAGAGCAAAATATAAAAAAAAGATGGGAGAGAGGGGTCGGGTTTAGCAAACCTCCTCTGATACCATGAAAAATCAGAAATCCCCCACTCACCTCAAGGTGAGGAGAGGGCTCTCATTTATAGAAAAGATAGGGAAGTTACAAAGAGAAGTTACAAAGTGGGGCAGGAAGTTACAAAGGAAGTGGGGCAGGAAGTTACACATACTCCAACTTTTGTCAACAAAACCATCTGGTTGATTCATATAAATCTCTTCCTCTAGATCCTCATGAAGAAATATCGTTTTCACATCAATTTGTTCAAGATCGAGATTTCTGGTGGCAACCATACTTAACACAACCCAGATCGTAGTATGCTTAACAATCGGTGAAAATTTTCCAAAAATTCAATACCTTTTTTTTTTAAACATTTCACCACCAGTCTAGTCTTATACCTGATACTTCTGTTAGGTTCTTCCTTTAACCGGAAGATCCATTTATTGCCCAGAGCCCTCTTTCTGCGCGAAAGTTCAGCTAATTCCTAGGTGTTATTCGCATATAACGAATCCAACTCCTTCATAGCAAGCTCCCACTTCGCAGAATCATTAAGACTAGCCGACTCTTTTGGACTTTCAAGTTCTCCTCCATCCATTAACTGTAAGTGAAGATCAGCTTCATACTTATCTACTGGTCACTTGATCCTGTAAGATATTCGCAATTCAAACTGTGATTAAGCTCTTTTCGGTACTAATACTTCGGGTAAATCACTTACCGATGCTTTGCCTCACGCTTCACCGACCGTTCAGCTTTCTGGTATATCAACCACTGGTCTGAATCCAGAATCTTCGGTGTTGTTGCCGGAACTTTTGATCGCATCACAATTCACTACTTTATTTCACCCTTACATCACTGTTTTAAACTAGTTTTGAATTTAAAATTAAAAATATTATCTCAAATTTCACATCCCATTTGATTTAATTATTAAATGTTTATCACTGTTAAAAAGGGCAATTATTCTTGTTTTGGTGATTTCGTTGTAGGAGAAAGTGATTTGGAGGGTCGGAGATGATCCATAAAGAAAATGAGTCAAACTGCATGGAAATCCAATTATTCTTGTTTTGGTGATTTCGTTGTAGGAGAAGGTGATTTGGAGGGTCGGAGATGATCCATAAAGAAAATGAGCCAAACTGCATGAAAGTTCAAGGACATCTGTCCACTGTTTTGCACATTGTTCAAAATTCGTGCCTCCAAATGGGCTGAAATTTTGTGAGTCGCTCCAAAACTTCATAGGCTACAACTCATCTCAAAAAGTTGGTTTGGTATTTCGGCCATATCTCGCACTGTCATCCTCCATTTACCAACCCAAAACCGAGACACAAGTGGTATCTCGAAATCTGGGTGCCCAAAACTACTTCCCATTTTGGCTATAAATTGACACCTTGGGCACCTCATTTGCAAGTTCGACCAAGGAGTAAAGTGCTGTCATTTTGGAGTTCCATAGGAGTCCTCTCATCACCTTGGAGGTTCAGGAACTTCCTATACTCATAGGGGGGGCTCTTGAAGCAAGAATCCCTTCATCGAAGTCTTCCTCTCATTCTCATGTTGTAATATTTGTCTTTGTGTAATAAACTTCTTAGTTCCTCTTTTATTTCTTCTCTTTTCTTTTGTTTTGTTCAAATTTCTTCTTCTCTTAATCTTTCTATTTGGGCTGGAATTCAAGAGTAGAAACAAGATTGGGTTATACCCTTTATAAAACATTGCGAATGCAAAACGTTTCTACGATGACTACACCACCTATGGAAGAGTGGTTCTTTTTAATAATTGATCTACCTCTTACCTTCTTCATTCATTTATTTTGAATCAATGAGCTACTGTAATTCAACTAATATGACCCATGAATTGAGTTTTTAAATTAGAAGAAACTAAGTAAACAATTGAACAATTAACACAAAAACACGTGAGGTCGGGAATTTGTGTAAATTGTGAGAGCGCAAACTTAATCGGTAAAACAAAAACACACGGGATAAATTTGTAAAGTTCAAATACAATCTCTAAGCTCAATTAATCCTCATTTCCAGAGCGGATATGTGCCCTAATTTACCACTGATCATAAGCTAGACTTATAACGTCAATCAAAGCAGGGTGTTACGATTGCATGTTCCGAAGCTAGCATCGGCTTTAATTCATTTCATCTTTGTGGTAATGTTAACTCTCGTAGGGTTCGAGGGTTAACAAATTAGGGGATCATAATTAAGTGGATATTAATTTAAATGATGATTAATAAGTATGTGAAGAGGTAGAGTTAGATCGATTACGCATTTTAAAATATTTTCTAAAAAAACATCTTATTGTTGTGTCTTTTTAATCGAACTTCGTTTCAAAAATAAAAACAAAAAAATGCAATCTTCTTCCAGCAAACTTCCTCTAGTTTTATAAACGATAAACAACCCCTCATCCTTTCAAGTAGTGTGTTTGAGTTATTTAATTTTATTTTCAAAATACCTTCAATATGTTGTCTTTAATTAATTCCTCCTTTGAGAGACGACTTTGGTCAGCTACTATGTTGCACCTAAATAACCCGAAACCGAACATCATTTGAAAGCGTTCACGACAGCGCCTTTCAAATTGACGTCGTTGCCGAGGAGGCAAGTAATTTATTCAACTAATTAGAGGTATTTATTTTATTTTTCGTTTAATTTTTCTCTTCTCCTATTTCTTTCTTCTTTCCCCCTTTTCAAGTTTTTTTTCTCTCTCTTTTATTTTTATCGGACCAACTCAAACTTTTCTTTTTATTATGGTCCACTTTTATACATTTCTTTTTTATCTTTTATTGATTTATGACACTGTAGAATGAGGAAACCCCCTCGCCTCCTTACCTCAAAGTGAGGAGGAGGCGTTCTTTTATAATGAATGATAAACTCCACATCGGACCACAAGTCCGATGTGGGATACAGACTCTAACACTCCCCCTCAAGCTAGGTGTACCTAGCTTGGACACATAATGAAAAGAAAACAACAAAACAGACGCTAACACTCCCCTTCAAGCTGGACAGGCCCAGCTTGATGACAAAGACAAGACAAAAAACAGAAGAAACGGAAATAATAAAAATTGTTGTTGATGCTGCTCCCCCTCAAGATGGTAATGTGATGCCACTGAAAAGGATGGGTCATCGCCGGAAAAGTGCGGGGCCGGACATCAGAGCGCCGGGAAATCCACACTGGCGGGTCGGTCGTCAGAGCATCGGGGAAATCCGCACTACGGGCCGGTCGTCAGAGCGCCGAGAAATCTGCAATGTCGGGTCGATCGTCAAAGCGCCGAGAATTCCGCTCAGGAGGGTCGGACGTCAAAGTGCCGAGGAAGCCGCAATGGCGGTGCCGGACGTCGAAGCGCCGGGAAATCCGCAGGAGGAGGCCGGCGATGAGATGCGGTGATTCCGCAGGAGATGTCGGGCAGAGAGGCGGGGATTCCGCAGGATGCAGGAGGAGGTCGGCATGGAGGGAGCAGTTGAGCAGAGGTGGCACGGGAGGCCGGCAGGGCTGTTGGCCGACTGCTAGAGGAGCCGGCAGGAATGGAGGCCAGCTGCTGGAGGAGCCGGCAGGAGTGGAGGCCGGCAGGGGTGGAGGCCGGTCGTCAACAGAGCCGGCGGGAGACTCACACAGGAGGCGGGCTGCCGGAAAGAGCCGCAAGCCGGGGAAGGGAGGCCGCCGGCGCGGGGAGTCGTCCGGCAGGGAGCACCCGGGGAAGGGAGGTCCGCTGGGAAGAACAAGGCGGGAAAGGCGCAGCTGGCAAACCGGAAGGGTCGCCGGGAAAGGAGCCGCGTCGGCAGGGAGAGCTGGCGGGAGAGAGGGCCGCCGGGAGGGATCGCCGGCAGGGCTGGCGCACTGGATCTGGACGGGAGTCGCGTCGCGACGGGATGCTGCCCCGTCGGTAGGGAGAGCTGCCGGGAGAGAGGGCCGGCGGTAGGGAGGGCCGCCGGGAGGCACTGCTTCCGTCGGGGCAGTGCGTAGCGTGGAGGAAGCCCGCAGAAAGCAGGCGTGGGCGAGAAGGCCGCCGACGGATGTCACGCAGAAGCAGAGGCGTGGACGATGGGGAGCCAGGACGTCGGGGAGCCGGGAGCCGCGGGAGGGCGTCGCGCCAGGATGGAGGGCGATCCGCGCAGGAGGCGCGCGCCAGGAAGGAGGGCGATCCGAGGGCGAGGCGCAGCTGGGCGAAGGCCGGCGTGCGCAGCAGGGGGGGAGACGCCAGGGGAGGAAGCCCGCCGGGAAGGGGAGCCGATCCGCCGCGGAAGGAGATGTCTGCTAAAGGAGCACCGCCGGGAAGATCCGCGGTCGCCGGGGGCCGCGTCTGAAAACGACAACGGGAGTCGTCGGGAGTCGGGCCCGCCGGGAAGCCGGAAGCCGCGCCAGGAAGAAGGCATCGGGCCGATCTGGACAGAGCAGCCGGGACGGATCTGGACGGAGCAGCCGGGACGGATCTGGACGGAGCCGCCGAGAGGATCGCGCGCAGGACGAGCGTGCGCTGGGAGGGTCGCCGGGACGAGGTGCGACGCAGAGGCGCACCGAGGGCGACGGGATGCGCGACGAGGAGGGCGTCGGGAAGGAGGGCCGCAGGCTGGGGGAGCCGAGGCGGGGAGGGCCTGCGCGCATGCGCGCAGGAGGAGCGGGCGCCGGAAGGGAAGGCGCACCGAGGGGGAAGATCCGCTCGAGGGAGAGAGGGCCGCCGCACGCAGGAGGAAGATCCGCCGGGTGGGAAAGCCGACGGGAGGGAGGGCCGCTTAGGGCAGCCTGGGAATCGAACCCGGAGGGGCCGCGGCAGAAGAGGTAAAAAAAAAACGTAGCCCTACATGAGGGGCCGCCGCCCCCCACGGGAGAAAAATTGGAAAAACCCTAGATAGGGGGGAATAAAATGGGAGGAGGGGGGGCTCGGGATTAATATCCCTCTGATACCATGTAAAATGAGGAAACCCCCTCGCCTCCTTACCTCAAAGTGAGGAGGAGACGTTCTTTTATAATGAATGATAAACTCCACATCGGACCACAAGTCCGATGTGGGATACAGACTCTAACACTCCCCCTCAAGCTAGGTGTACCTAGCTTAGACACATAATGAAAAGAAAACAACAAAACAGACGCTAACAGACATGAACTAATTCCAAGAATCTCTTAGATCTTGACCCTGACATTGAACGTAGCCTTAGGGCTCGAATCAGACATTCTCAATCTACGGGAAGTTTCAACATTCAACCAGTTGAAGAATTTCTCCATTCTAGTAACATTGAAATTGGAAGCAATTCAAATTCAAACATAAAACAAGAACCAATGGCTGAAAGCAATAACAATGAACTTAATAGAACCATTTGAGAGTTAGCTGCACCAGATATTAACTATCAACCAAATTGTATTGCATACCCAAATCTCGAATCAGACTTTGAATTAAAATCTGGGTTAATTCACCTTCTTCCAAAGTTTCAGGGATTATCTGGTGAGGATCCAAAAAAAACATTTAAAAGAATTTAATGTGCTTTTCTCAACCCTTAAACCAAGAAATGTCTCTGAATATCAAATAAAATTAAGTGCATTCCCATTTTCACTTGATGGAGCTGCAAAGGGTTGAATGTATTATTTACAACCTGAAGATGTAACATGTTGGAACGATTTGAAACGTCTTTTCTTGCAGAGATTTTTTCCAGCATCAAAGACCACTTCCATTCGTAAGAAGATCTCGGGGATCAAGCAAGCACAAGGGGAGTCAATGTATGAGTACTGGGAGCGATTCAAGAAGTTGTGCGCAAGCTGTCCGCATCACCAAATCAGTGAGCAACTCTTCATCCAATACTTCTATGAAGGACTCCCACCTATGGAGAGGAGCATGGTGGATGCCGCAACTGGAGGGGTATTGGTCGACAAAACACCAGCAACTGCACGCGCGTTGATCGACAAGATCGCAAAAAAATCCCAACAATTTGGCGATCGAGGTACACTACATGTTAGAGAAGTACATCAGGTAAGTCCTTCCTCTCTTAAAAATCATTTGATTGATACCAAGTTGGAAGAATTGACCACTATGGTGAGGCGGATTGTTTTGGCTCAAAAGACATCCCAACCCACTCCTATGAGGCCATATGGCATTTACACTGAAACAGACCACCCAACTGACTGTTTCCCCCAATTACAAGAGTCAGAGGATTGTGCAACAGTATTCCCTGGGAGACCATATCAGTAGCAACAACAGCCACATCCCCAAAAGAAGTATGATTCTTTTGCACCAACATACAACCAATGGTGGAAGGATCAATCGGACATGAGGTATGGTTTTGAACAACAACAAAGACCCCCTTTCCAACAAAATTTCCAGCAGCTTACACCTTACCAACAGGGTTTCCAACAACCCCAAAGAAGATTTGAAGCTCAAGCATCAACAAGTCAACAACAAGGGACTTCTCAACCAAAAGTAGATTCTAATACCAATGATCTTTTGAAACAAATTATTCTTAATCAACAGAATGAGCAGAAGACTCAAGGTTCGGAGTTGGGGGAATTAAAGACACAAATGAGCCAGATTACCACTGTCCTCCATGAACTGGTAAATAAGAATTCTGGAAATCTACCTTCCCAACCTACTCCAAATCCCAAGGGGAATGTCAGTGTCATCACATTGAGAAGCGAGAAGCAAACAACTGATACATCTGCACCTGTCGTTCCACCGGGATTCACCTCAACTCCAGAGAAGCTCCTTTCAAGACCAGCTAATGAGAAATCAAAGGAGAAAGACAAAGGTAAGAAAAAGATTGATGATGTTCCTCCTAAACACTTTCCATTTCCAAATAGGGTTGTACAAACCAAGAAGATGGCTGAGGAGGCGATGCAAAAAGATGTTTTGGACACATTCAAGCGTGTGGAGATCAACATCCCTCTACATGAAACCATTAAGCAAATCTCAAGGTATGCCAAATTCTTAAAAAAACTTTGTACCAATCGAATAGGGCTCAAGAGAAATGAGAGGATCAATCTTAAAAGGAATGTGTCAGCACTCTTTACACCAACTCTAGCAATGCCAACAAAGTGCAAGGATCTAAAGACATTCACCATCCCATGCACCATAGGGGAGTTGCACTTTTCTGATACTCTATGATTTGGGAGCTTCCATAAATGTGATGTCTCACTCTGTATTCTTTTCTTTACAGGTTGGTGAGTTGAAGCCGACGAGAGTAGTGGTGCAGTTGGCGAATAGAGGTATAGCATATCCAGCAGGAGTCCTTGAGGATGTACTTGTTCGGGTAAGAGACATGATATTTCCAGCAGACTTCTACGTGCTTAACATGAAAGATGATCAGGTAAATTCTCATGCTCCCATTATCTTAGGTAGGCCCTTACTCAAAACTGAAAAAGCTATCATAAATGTCCATGAGGGTACACTTTCCATGGAGTTTGGAGATGAAGTTGTGATATTTAATGTTATGGGCTCCATGAAATACCCCTCAGAGGACCATTCTGCTTTTGTTATCTCCCATTTTGAACCACCAAATAAAAACCACATAGAATTTGATTGTCCTATGCTTAGGGAGATTATGAGTATTGGTTCTAGTTTGATGTCTAAGAGCACTTCAACACCGGTTTCTAATGCACAAATCTCTCTTAGATTTGATTTTGAAATGGATTCATATTCTGATTTTGATAATTCTCACTCTGATTATGACATGGCGGTTGAGTATACTGATGGATTTTGTTGGATGATAAAATGAGGAGAGACCTGAATCCCTAAGGTGCTCTCTAAAGGAGGCCTTGAGGTTCTTTTATAACAAATAATAAAGACCACATCGGACAAGAGGTTGGGGCGAGTGTCCCGGACATAGCAGAGACATCTGAAGACTCGGAGTGAAAGTGAGTGAGGGAGAGAGGGGAACAGAGTATGAGGAGTCTCCCCCTGAAGGATGGAAGAAGGAAGGCGATTGAGGAGGTAAGTAGCAGTGAGAATGGCATCCCCCAGAAGAGAAGAGGCATCTTTCGGTGGAAGAGGAGGGCACGAGCAGTCTCCAGAATATGCCGGTGTTTTTGCTCGGCCACTCCATTCTGCTGAGGGGTATCAGGACAGGAGGTCTGATTGATGATGTCGTGTGCCTGGAGAAACTGCTGAAAGAGAGTGGACAAGTACTCTCACCCATTGTCGGAGCGTAGACATTTTACAAAGATGGAAAACTGTGTTATGGATATCATGGTAAAATGTCTGAAAGGTGGAAAATACTTTTGTCCGATCACGAATAAGGTACAATCACGTCATACGGGAAAAATCATCAATGAAAGAGATATAGTATTTATACCCTGATTGACTCGAGGTGGCACAGGGACCCCATACATCAGAATGAACCAAATCAAAGGGTTTGGCAGCCCGTGTGTCTACTCGAGGAATATATGAAGTGCGATGGTGTTTCGCAAAGATACAAGACTCACAATGAAAAGATAAATGATGACTAATATCTGGATAGAGTTGATGAATGGCGGAGGCGGAAGGGTAGCCCAACCGAGAATGGAGGTCCAAGGCACAAGCAGAGACAGACGTGCAGGCGACGGATGTTGGGCCATCGAACATGTACACTCCATCTCGAAATTGGCCTCTACCAAGTTCTCGATTCGCCGTCTGCTCCTGAAACATAACAGTAGACGATGTAAAGATAACATTACAATTGAAATCCTTGGTCAATTTACTAATGGAGAGAAGGTTAAAAAGATTGTGTGGTACATGGGTCACCGATGATAGGTGAAGAGATGAGGTCAGGGAGCATGTACCAAAGCCGACAATGGGGATAGTGGAACCATCAACAATAGTGATGGCGGAGGAACCAGTATGGGGACTATAGTTGGAGAGCATACCTGCATCACTAGTAAGATGGTCGAACGCACCTGAGTCAAGTATTCAGGCAGGGGAGCGATGACTAACAAATGCAGTGGAACCACCCGAGTGAGCAAGAGATGCTGATGAAGAGCCCGGTAGGGAGGTGGTCCTATGATCGTGAATCATCTGGATCTCAGCCATGGAGAGATCCAAAGATGAAGGAAGAGTGGCAGCAGACGGGGATGCATCCTGGACCGCAGTCTGGCCCTGCTGTGGGTGCTGAGCAGAACGGCCATGAAGGACCCAGCAACAGGCAATCAGGTGGCCGATCTTGCCACAGTGCTGACAGAGTGGACGAGGTCGGCTTTCTCCACGTCCGCGTCCATGAGATCCGGTAGGGCGGCTACTGCCACGACCCAGGAGAGCAGTGTGATCAAGGCTAGGGATGGTGGGGCAAGGGCTCGATGAGCCTTCCCAAGGCGATGATAGACCTGCGGAATCTCAAGGGACGAGGGGCTGGCTAGCATCTCCGTAGCCATCGTCGCATATTCTGGGTTGAGGCCATGGAGGAGGCTGGAAAGACAAAGTTGGTCCCGCTGGGCTAATGCTTCCACAGGTGTCTGTGGAATGGGCCACAGCACAAGAAGTTCATCCCGTAGAGCCTTCCATTCCATGAAGTATGCTGGAAATGGACAGGCTTGCTGGCGGAGGAGGGACAACAGCTGAAGAAGATCGGATACCCGAGCCAAATTATTGGTCTTGGAGTACATGAGAGTCAAGGAATCCCAGAGTTCCTTGACTGTGTTGGTTGTCCGGGTGACGTCTTTGACAGAGCGGTCTATAGAATGAAACAGTAAGGCAAAGATTTTGTTGTCCGCAAGCTTCCACGGATGATATTTCGGGTCGGTAGGTAGTGGTGGATCCTCGAGATGGGAATCGAGGTCCATGCCGGTTAGTGACATCAGCACGGTCTTCCGCTAGACGGAGAAATTTGTGGAGTCGAGCCGCTCATCGACCAAGCGGGTGGAGGCGGTGATAAGTGGAGGCAGGACCGAGGCGGCCATCGGAGGGAGGTCTTCGGGAGTTGCTGATGAACTCGGCATTCAACGCCGGATGTCGGCAGCCCGCAGGAAGGGCGCCGAGCGGGATGGGGGGGGGGGGGGTTGCGCCTGGACAGAGCCGGGAGGGCAGGCCGTCGGGGCGAAGTGTACCCGCTGGGAAGGGCGGGACGTCGTCGGGAAGAGGGGCCGCGGGAAGGGCGGAGCGAAGCCGGCGGGAAGGGCGGGACGCTGTCGGGGTGGAGCAAAGCCGGGGGGGGGGTCGCGTGCCTTCGTCGCGACGGAGGTTCGCAGAGTAGCGCAGGGAGCATAGCTGCTGGGAGAGAGGGTCGTCGCGCGGGGGGTCGCAGGGTTTCGTCGCCGGGAGGAGGAGCCCACACCGAGGAAGGAAGAGCCTGCGCCGAGGAAGAACAGAGGGCGTAGGGAGCGACGGACCCAGCAGGGTTAGGGGAGAGGCGCGGCCGGACAGAACCAGGAATCCGCAGAGGATTTCTCGGAACCCTAGATGGGAGAGAAAAAAGAGGAGGGATCAGGTTAGAAAGTACCCTTTGATACCATGTAGATGGCGAATTCCCCTTACCTCAATGTGAGGCGGAGATATTCTTTTATAGATGAGTAAAAATAATTACAAGGCGGGATATCCTGATGTGGGACTCAGAAATACCCATTATACTAAAATCTGGTCCAACATTTTCCACTAGACAAAGATTCCAAACACATTCAACTTGTGTCAGGAAATAAACTCAGACCTTCCATGTGGAATCATCACTGAAAGTCACGAAGTACTGTGATCCCACAAGTGACTTGACTGGGCAGATCCCTAGACATCAGTATATACAAGCACCAACTTTTGGTTCTTGGGAGTTCTTCCGCTGAGTTTAAAAGGCAGCTTTTGTTGCCTTTCAAGTATACAAGTTTAACAATTACCGAGGTCTGAATGCTCAAGCTTCCACATAACTTTTCCCGCTAGAATCTTTATACACATTTCATTGAGATGACCCAGCCGACAGTGCCACAAATCCAAACTTCCAGAAGTTGATACTCCGGCCATTGTGACTCATGTTCTTCCGGTAAGGTAAAGAGTTCCATCTTTCATTCCTTTAGCCATGACAAGAGATCCTCAAGTGATTCTTCAAACCCCATTAGCAAAGTTAGTTCCAAAGCCAGCATCATAACTAAGTGACCCATGAAAATGGGATTCTTCTGGGCCCCAAAGATAAACCAAACACCCTTCAACTCAAGAAAGCCTTCATTCTTCAGCCAAATTTTCACATCCCCCTTTCCCACAATCTCCAAAGCTTTATCATCCGAAAGATGCACTTTACCACAATTTCCGGAAACATAATTTGTCAGGTATCTTGATTCTCATATGGAATGGAAAAATGCTCCCAAATCAATAATTCAGGATTCCATTGGAACAATAACACTAAGCAGCATAGTAGTTCTTAAGCTACGGTATTTCCAGAACCTGTACTTCCGAAAAGTGATCTTCCTCTATGTTTAGGATCCTGATAACCCTTCTTGAGGTGCCCCCTTCCTACAATGCCAACATGCAGAGCTAGGCCAAAAGAATTACCAAAAGAATTGCTCTGGAGCTCTTTGTTCAAGATCAAGTTCTGGATGTCTACGAATACCAAATCAATTTTACCAAAAGAATTGCTCATTGTTGTCACCATCGCTTCCCACAATTCTGGAAAAGATGACAACAACAAAATTGCCCAAACATCATCAGAAAATGTCACTTTTACTGTCTCTAGCTGATTCCAGATCATGTTGAAATCATTCGCATGAGTTGCCGCTAATCTCCCTTCCAATGGTCGCAAACTGAACAATTTTCGCATCAGAACCACTTTGTTGAACGCAGGCGGCTCCTCATACATATCCATTAGCGCTACCATAAGATCCGCAGCTGTCTTCTTCGCCCAAATGTTGAAAGCAACATTCCTTGATAACGTCATCCAAAAAGAGCTTTTCTATCCAGGAGCTCTCATTCAGTCTTGTCCATTTTCTCTGGTTAGTTCCAGTCAACGGTACTTCAAAATCCTTTAGGATTACATAATCTTTCATCAGCATCAACTTGAAACTAAAGTCTGTTCAATCAAACCGATCCACCCTCACCTTTCCTTCTTCCAACGACATAACGGTGACATAGTAACTCCTACCGAATCAAATCATCAAGGCAGATAAAAGAATATACCTCTGTATGTTGCGCATAGCCCCTTGTCGTCAACCAAACTTTGATACCACTTGTTGAGAATCTAACCAAACTTCAAGCACCAGAAGTTCGTCCACCAGTAGATTACAAAGGCGGAAACAGATCATCGACATGATTCCTCCAGAATTTCAGTGTACCAGAACTTGAAGGTATTGCGACACCCAAATCACCGCACTGAATCCAACACACAAACACACACAAGCATACAAACATACAGGCAAAGGGAAAACAAACACATAGAAATTACACTGGTTTTATGTGGTTCGGATTTTCATCCTACGTGCACGGGAGAATACTACAAGATTTTATTTCACCGGAAAAACAAAGTTTACAACTAGCGACTTGTCAGCCACGTGGATCATGTAAACTACAATGATCACTTGAGAGTTCCACACCTCATCAAAGTGGTCCCACCCAGTCATCCAGTCACCTAGGATCCCTACAAACGTGGTCGTCTATCCGCTATATTGTGCAATCATCGATCCCATAAAGCATTCCTTAGCTTGACCGTTTGTCACCAGTAACTGAACAGTGCTCCTACACCTCACCCTTTCCCGCAAGCTTCAGTTGAAGGATGATTCAGTCGTAGACACGGTTCACTTGCCGATGACTTCACTGTCTGAACTTCCGGTAACCCAACTACCCAAAAAAACCAATGAACTGACTCCTTACAAAGCATCCATTGAAAAAACCCCCCAATCAACCCGCCACTATCCCCTTCTTTTGGTGAGCGAAGTCACGAACTTCAGGTAAACTGATACCGGAACCTTGAAGAGATTTCATAATCCTAACATGTGGATGTTTCTGTCATATGGTACTGTCAAAACCCCCTCCCTCCAAAGGTACCCCTCCCGGACCAGCAATGAAGAAAGGAAGATAATGACCCCCAAAACCCGCCTCTAATAGGCCACGGGTTGGCGACTAGCACCGAGAAGATATAAATCACACACATGGGAGCCATTACCCTGACAAAGATTTAAGGATTAAAAGATAAGATGGAAAACATCAATCAACTCCATACAAAAAATGAAACATCTCAATACATGAGAAGCCAAGTACACGAATGAAATGACATACAACTAAAAATAGAGAAACAAATCCTAAGCAGCAACCACAAAACTCTAACAGCTCTTGAACAACTCCCTGAACTAGTAAGTCCAGAGAAACAAATCCTAAGCAGCGACCACGAAACTCTAACAGCTCTTGAACAACTCCCTGAACTAGTAAGTCCAACTCAATCACCAACCAGCTCCTGCTGAACTGAAAAACAGTTTATATATACGTGAGGTGAGCATAACATGTATACTCAGTAAAATCCTCCCCAAAACCTCGCATACAAAATGTGAACGAAACATACTAAAACTCAGTGAATGAATAAATAAAACTAATTTATCACCTAAACAGGTATACTGTTTTTTCATCATCACCACTGCTCACACGCCAAACAACGCATAGAAGTCAAACTTTATTTTAAAACATACATACAGATATATATATATATATATAAATGAAGATACCCCGCTTCAACTTCTTCACTGGTTGTCGCTCTCACGCCCCAATGTCACACATCATGTGTTCATCCCTTCCAAAAGTCATCCCCGATGTGAGTCGGGCCTCGGCCCTACCTACCTCAGTCACGCGTAGGGCCCAACATCTCATATTGGTATCAATCCGTATATCCACATCATCATCCTCATCATCTCTTTCGTAACCAAGTGTATGTCTGGAAGCCTCTATAGCTTGTGTAAATTCATCATACCTCAAGCCATCACAACACATGCACGTACACCGGTGGGAAACCGAAGCCACCACGTCCGGATACAAAGTATGTGTTATACATCAAACTATTACAATACACACATAAATGTATAGTAAAACCGAGAGCCATCACAGCTCGGGTAGGAACACACCCTATACCGTAAGCCATTATAGCCCGAGATACGCCTACTCATATCTACAATTGAAGGGAGAACGGGGGAGAGAGAAATCAGATATTCGTTCTCTCATTACCCTGGATGTTGGAGAAAACACCAACCAAAACATTTGTGTCGATTGACCTACCGACGTGGATGAGGTTGCTTATGAAATAAAAAAATATAGAACAATATCACGCACAAACCACACTGCCGCTATCGTCGCATAGGACCCCTGGCGGTCATTGCTAAGGTCTAGGTCCCAAACAAACATACAAGCATCAAATTCAATATTAATTAATTAATTGATCATTAAATAATATTATTTTATTTTCATTTCCAAGATTAATACTTTAATCCTTTAAATAAATGCTTTTGGTACGAAAACTCTTGTTTATTTTTTTTTATTTTTTAATAGGTTGGAGCCGAGACCCCTTTTATGAAGAAAAGAAAATCCTCTTTTAATTGAGTTGAGAGGAAACTCAAACATGACTCGGAGACCCAGAGGTCCTAAGACGCAAGAGAAAATGGTCCGAAGACCCAACTACCCGAAGGCCGAAACATAACCCAAAGGCCCAAAGTGATATGTCAGCAACATGTCTTATCACCAGTCAAACCCCCCTGCCAGTAGACATCGCACCATGAACCCGGTCTGAAAAATGCAAAGCCCCCCCCCCCCCGCTAGAACGTTGGATCGTGCTGGAGGACGCAATGAGGCAGGGCCCCCTCCAACCACAAAATGAGAAGAAAACCGGATGATAAGTGTCAACACATTCATCTCTCTTTCGAGCCGCCCACCCGATGATGCATGCGTGACCCTTTGCTTGCATCACCTGCCTGATGCTCTACTTCTTCAAACCAATTCCAAGTGAAGAAAATCTCATGGCAGGGCACCCCTCCATCCCAATTCATGGGGACGAAAAGCTGGATGATGAACGTCATCACTCCCATCTCTTAAAACGAGGCCGCCCACCCGACAGTGTCACCGCACTGCCATCGTGATGCGTCGAGATGTTTGCCTGGTCCCTGTCATGCCACCTGTTACCCATGAGTGATGACTGGGAGGTCGCGAGGCCCGAAGACCGAAAAATGGCTCAAAAGCCCAAGTATGTCATCATCATTGATAAACATCAAGAACCAACCCTGTTCTTTAAATTGATCCATTTTTCGTTTCATTAATTTTCCGGGTACTCTAGGACTCCTAGGATACCACATCAAGGGTGCACTTACCGTGCACAGAGTCAAACTGCTTCAAGCAGTTGGAAACATATAAATAACATCGGATCATCTGTCCATCAAGCAAGTATCAAGCAAGATTATGATATATTGACGAGCAAGTCTCGCTCCGAACTCGTCCTGATCGCCAGGGTGTTATTCTCACACCATTGCGCATAGTAAAATCTTTCCCGCCATCACCGGCATTGATCATCATTTCAACTCCGGGCTCCCCACCCATTACTCAACCTATAACCATCAATATCAGGTTATCAACAATCACATCAAGGTTCACCTCAAACCACAACAAAGCTCTAAACATCCTAGAGCATACATGCATATTTAACTGTATGTTTTCTGTACACAAACATTTATTCTTTAGCAAACAACCATTTTAATTCCTCCTTTAATTAGCCTGTTTATCGTGCATAGGTTTTTAGCAATAAGCAACCTATAGACAGTAGCTAATAAAAGCTAAAAAACAACATGAATATTCTCCAGGCATTAATTCCATGTTTAATCAATTCCAAGAAAAGCGATAGTTATTCCGCTCGTGCCTTTTTCATTTAATTTATAACATCATCCAGCTTTACATTGTCTATTCGTTTAAACAATTAATCCAATCTAAACAACAACTAACACAACCAAGTAGATAGCACACTATTTAGTAAATATCAGGAGGCACGTAAACATACCACAACACAATAGATCACACAAAACTCAACCATTAATTTAAAATCCAACGTTAAATATTAATTATCCATGCGCTAATTATCTCATCTCAATTCTTCAATAACAGAATTATGTAATAATTGTCATCGTAAAATAATAAACAAATACACTGCAACATGCCATACTATAGTTATCCTTTTAAATTTCATGCTCTAAATTAATATCAATAATTTTGCATGCGATTACTCTTTTTATTTTTCTTAGATAATTAATAGAATAAAGAATTAACATTCTCTATGTACAGCATGCGATAATAACCTCTTCCTTCTTCATATTAGAAGATACTATTATTCTCTAATCCCATGCTATAAAATAATATACACCAATCCACATGCAATTTCCAAAATATTAAATATTATCTAAGCAGCATGTAATCATCCCCTTTGCTCTCTCGATAATTTTGATATCAAGAATTAATATTCATTAATTACAACATGTGATTTTCAGTTTATTAATAAAAGCAATAATCTACTGCATACATTAATTCTTCCATGTAAATTCCTTTATTTCAATTTATGAAATAACATTAATATTCACTGCATGTGATAACATTTTCTTCTTACAGTAAATTTCCCGGATATCAACTATCATTTATTAACTGCATGCGATAGTCTCAAAAAATAATAATACAGTAGCATGCGATAATAATTCCCAGATTAAGAAAATATTGATATTGCATGCGATAATAATTTCTATTCCAGCTCTTTCCAGACTGCTGAATAATCTTTCTTTATGCGATTCTTTTTCAGATCATTTGTTACAGAAAAAGATAGAGGCAGTGAAGAATGAGAAGTTTTCTGAGTTCAATATTGATCAAGAAGGTGTACTAAAATTTCGCACAAAGCTATGTGTTCCATCTATTCCAGAAATAAAGAAAAAGATGATGGATGAAGCTCATAGCTCTACTTTCTCTATGTATTTTGGAAGCATGAAAACGTATAGGGACCTTCGTGATTATTATTGATGGAATAACCTGGAAAGGGAGATTGCCGGCTACACTACAAGGTGTCTGGTGTGTCAACAAGTTAAGGTAGAGAAACAACTTCCTAAAGGGGTATTACAACCACTAATACCGGCATGGAAGTGAGACAATATCACTATGGATTTTGTCACTGGTCTCCCGAGAACTTCTAAAGGAAACAATGTGATATGGGTTATAGTGGACCGTCTCACCAAGACTGTCCATTTTATCTCTATTAGGGAAGATTTCTCTCTTAACCAACTTGTCAAGATATACGTGAAAGAAGTGGTGAGGCTGCATGGAATTCCACTTTCTATCGTATCAGATCATGATCCAAGGTTCACATCAAAATTATGGAGAAGTCTTCAACATGTTCCGATCACATAATTGAATTTTGTTGGAGTCTGTATCCCACATCGGACTAGTGGTCTGATGTTATCTTTAGTATCCATTATAAAATAACCTCAAGGCCTCCTTTAGAGAAAAACCTTGGGTATTGGGTTTATTCCTCTTTTATCATTCTACATGGTATCAGAGGAGCTTCTCTAAACCCTACCCCTCCCTCCCCGTCTCTTTTTTTTCCGACGAACGCTTGGTTTTCCCCCGTTAGGGGGCGACGGCCTCCATGGCCAGGGAGCCGAAGGTCCTCCGCCGTCGCCCCCCACCAGCATCTCCCTCCCTGCGGTCTGTCGACGAGCCTCCTGCACAGCTTCTCCGCTGCGCCCCTTTCACTGTTCCTCCCCGACGGCGGATCTCCCACCTGTCGGTAACCCTGTGCACGCGTCGGCCCCCGGCGGCCCTCACCTGCGCGCGATGGTTCCCAGCGGAACCCTTCCTGCGCATGATTCTCTCTGTTCGCTCGGCCCAGTCACTCTCTGCGACTCCCTCCCGGCAGATCGCATCCCACCGGCGTCCCCAACCGCCTCTAAGCGTCGATCCTCTCGACAGATACCTCCTTTTCACTCATCAACACATTTTATGAATTTTTAAGTGGCGCCGTTAGGCTGCCGAAATTTCGTAAGGGCAATCTCATCTTCTTTTTCCTTTCAAATTTTCTTTTATGTGGTATGTATTTTAAATTCCCATACTATGTTATTCTATCCATTTTATTTTGTCTCTCTATTGTATTATGAGTCTTTTATGAATAGGTGACATTTATCTTCTCTCTTTTTAATGTTTTCTAAAACCATGTTTCATACCTGTTATGCTGCAGAATTTTCGTCTCAAAATTTCTCCTTTTTTATCAAGAAATTCTTTTATTTTATTTTATGAATACCCAAACCTCTATCTTCTTCAGGGGTATTCACATAGATGTCAAAATGATCTATTTTAATTTTGGGATTAACATACATGAAAACCCATCTTTCTTTTTTGTGGGTTTAAAATGGACAAAAGCATCATGTTTTTAAGCACTTTTTAAAACGTCATGATTTGGATATGAAACTCGTCTCTTTTATTCTCTACAGGTTATTTATGAAATGTTTTATTATGATATATATGGCTCACATTAATTAAGACATATGAAAGGTACACCCTGATAGCGCTCCAATGCATTGGGTAAAGAATTTAATCTCTAGAGATACAGGTTTTATAATACCTTGGTGAATAACCTTGGTAATTTTTATGACACATCGGGGATGGACCTTGATGTTATGCTTATTAATGTCTAAATTAAATGTTGTAGCCACATTTACAAGTTATGATTCATGTTATTATTATTATGATATGCCTCTTTCTCATGTCTTTATGTATTTTTCAAGTTCTTATTGATATTGCTCAAGATCACAAGTAAACAGTTTCCCTTGTTTTCCTTTACTGGACCATATGATCACCCTTTCTTTTGATGTATGTCACCGGGTTATGAGATTCAATAAATGTACTTAGGATGAACCCTGAAGAAGTCTTTCAAGAGGAATAAAAGAATGTTTTAAGTTTTCATTTATTATGTACCTTTTTTTTTTTTTGAAGACACTAAGCCTTAAAAAACCTTTGTTTGTAAAATGTAATGTAAAGTTATGTAATAAAAAGGCGGGATGTCATACCAACCATTCACATATGCCCCAAAAATGCCACCAGGCATGGAAGGTGCAATATTATCAAGCAATTGAAGTGACCTGGACAAATTGTTTCAGGATAGAAGAATGTCATTTACCTTTATACAGTCGTACCGATGGATAATCCCAAGTATATTAAGCAACTGCCTTTTGTATTCATGAATCCGTTTTATTTGCACATCAAACATTGCATCCAAGCTAACCTGGGACCATGCACTCTCAAGATATCATCAATATAAAACTTAAACAAAATATAACTTTTGCATGTGAAAGAGAATGTGAAAAAGAAGATGAGAGAATAGAGGCCAACCTGCAAACCACTCATTGCTTCAATATACTCAGCAAGCCTCATTTTATTGACTTTCCGGACCTAGGTCAAAAATTTCAGCATGGTAACTGTGATTCAGTCAACCAGGCATACAACTGACAAAAAAAAAATCTCTGTTAAGGCACTTGATGCATTTTGAGACAGAAATCACCATTCTCCATTCTTGCTGTAAATTGGAATCTGAAACAATTTCTCGCAATCCTGTCAAAAGATCGACATCATGAATCCAAGCCTCTGTCCCAAGCCATTTGGAAATCAGGGTGCACAGACTAGGGTTGCTAACCACAATCCACCTTCGCTGAGAAATCACATGTCAAAGTAAATCAATAACACCACAAGAATAGCTAAGACTCATATATAATTATAACCTTGAATAAAGAGATTACTGTGCATGTATTGAACAAATTTATATTAAATTATGCGAGCCCACTCGGTTTAAAGATTAAAAAAATATGATGACAAGGCAATGTGATGCCTTTGTTATAATCTGTCAAAGGAAATACATCAATAATGAAACGAGAAATTTAACTGCATCTGACTGAAAAAAAAAGATCATTGCAATACTGAAATTATGAGAGCCTGAATATCAAACTAAGAATAGCAACAACTGGAAATATACTATTGAATAAACTAAGACAACAATGGCTTGGAAAATCAAGAGAAAATGTACAGATGAAAGACAGGTCAACCAATCTATTAGTACCTGAGACGCTCCATTTGTCTTATGCTGAAATTTGTGAGGCCACAAGTCACAAAAATTCTGAAAAGATATTGTGAGAAGGATCAGGTGACCAACTTTATTTGAGAAAAAATTATAGAACAGGTTAAAGCCAAAAACTCATTTCATATGACAGAAATTGAAAACACAAGCATCTTGCAGGACTCGAGCTTGTACATAAACATATTGTCCTCATAAACTAAATATTTTATAGATTAAATGCAACTATTGGATCCAAAATGGACCAATCCACATGATGAACGAAGCTCATGCATAAAAACATAAACAATTCAGTGCAAATTTAGAAGACAGTTGGATAAAACTAAAATCAACTAAATGCAAAAGCTGGTGCAGGATAACTATCAGACTCGATTTTGTATGACCCAACATGTTTGGTCACCTCACCCTCCACATTATTTTGAACCACAAAGACTGAGATGAGCCTTAACTATATTCCAAAAAAGTACTACTCCTCAAGAGCTTTAAATAGTCAATGTATGAATTCCAGATTCAACTTACTAAAAATATCATTTTTAAGTTAAGATATATGTTAGGATTTTATAAGTTTATCTGTATTGACCATAAATTTTGATATGCAATGTTGTGCCCTTTGTACAATAGTATATCCAAGTTTTAATAATCACAAAATGCATTTTTTGGTGTATGATGAGGTTTTTAATTAATTTCAGGTGTGCGTTTCAGGGTTATAGAGGTGACATTTAACCATATAATCAGTCAAATCAACCGTTCAACTGGTTGATCCATAAGTGTTGCGGAAACGCCAGCAGTCACAACGATAAAATAGGTTTACGGATGAAGAAAGAACAGAATAAAACAACAAGAAAAGAACGACAAGATCACATGAGACACAAAGATTTATGAGATTTGGAAAATGATCTTTACGTCCAAAGAGAGGAAGAAATATCACTAATTCGAAAGTACAAATACATTTAGATATCAGAGTTCCACACACACAAAAACTCTAGCTCGAATGAGCTATGTCGGGCAAAAATCTCTTAATGTGTCCTCTCCGTATGTTTTGGATGTGATTGTGTTTGTTGACAAAACCAGATGACCGTGAATAAGTATGATTGGTGTTTGCCGAACATGGACCGCGTACCATGTCCGGGAACGGTTCGCGGCCGCGTACCGAGTAGCGGGAACGGTACGCGAAACTATTCGCAGCGAAGGGGTCGCGGTATGCGGAAGGCATGGAGGTTCGCGAAATGGTGCGCCGTGTAAGAAGAGATGCAGTACGCAGACCGCGGTGAAAAATGGTTCGTGGGAAGGCTTGCGGTTCGCTGCAGGAGAAGCAATACGCGGTGAATTTTATCGACATTTGAAGATATCCCTGATGAAGCTGAGGAAGCTAAGATGAAGTCAGTGATAAAAAGAAAGGAAATAGCTTTTTCATCTAAGGAATGGGCTGAGTGCTTGGAGATGGCTCATGAAGGTGTCTATGCTGATTATCTGGATAATATTCCACCTTCCTCTGATTTATTTTCTTATGAAGATGCTCTGAAGAAGCTGACTGGAAATGGAGAATCTAGGAGGACTATTGCAAGTGAGTTTGAAGGAGAGGTAAGGTTGCTTTTTAAGTTTATACAACATCAAATCTGCCCAAGGAAGGGAGATTTCTCTGCTGTGAAGTATCAGGATGTATTCCTGATCTATCTGTTGAAACATGGGATAAAAGTGAACCTGTGTAGGTATCTAATGGTGCATGTCTCTGATTTGATAAAGCCATCCAAGAAGGCAACATGTTTATACTATCTGAGGATGATCTCTGCCATGTTAAAAAGGTTAGGTTGTGTGGAAGATGGAGATGAAGTCATAAGTGCATGTAGTGGTTTCTGCCTTCAAAAAGATATTTGTAAAAGAATGAAGATCTTCTGGAACCCATGGAAGAAATGCTGGGTAGGTGATGAGGAAAGGCTGTATGAGGATTTCAATCCAATTGACCATCCTACCAGACCAAAGGATCAAGTTGATCCAGGTCTCAAACCAGGAGAAGAACCTGTTTATTCTGATGAGGAAGCTGAAATTGAAGTGTCAAGGAAAGAAGGATCTCCTTTTGATGACAGGAGTGATCCTGATATTGCTGAGAGTCCCAAGGACATGTCTTATGGACCTGCTAGTCCACCTTTAGACTTACCCTCAAGAGAATCCTTGTTAGGTGATGAGGATGAGGAAGAGACTGAGGTTACTGGTGTTGAAGGTTATGTAAGTAAATCAGATAAGGAGTCTGATGATGATGATAATGATGAAGATGAAGGAGAAAATGATAAGCATGTAAGTGATTCTTTAAAAGTGGGACAACAAGTAGTTGATAGATCCAGTGAGGAATTTGTACATGGAGCTGGTAATGGTGTTGAGCCTGTTGAACAGGAAGATGTTGATCATAGAGATGTTGGTCATGAGGCCAGGTCACCACATCCTAATGCTGAAAATCAAGAAATCATTCAGGAATTAAATGAACTTATAGCTGGTGGCCATGAGGAAGAAATTGAGGATCAAGTGCCTCAAATTGAGGAAGTACCTGGAGAAGTTGAAGTGGGTGGAGCAAATGCAAAACCTCAAGCTCAGTTGATACCAGTACCCAGAAATGTCATTATGGCTAGAGGACAAGATGAAGAAGATGGTGAAGTTGAATTTGTTCCTGAGCCTCAAGGAAGATGGATCGGGATTGACACTGTTGAACCAAGAGACTGGACCTCTACTCGAGAATGGAATAATTATCCAGGATACATTCTTTTTAGGTTGGAATACAACTCAGATAAAGAGAGGGTGCCTCCTCTTCCTGCTCCACAAGCCCAAGCTGAAGCAGAACCTGTTCCACCAGTTGCTTCTCCAGCAGTAAAGCCAGAAGCACAGACAGTGCCTCGTGACTATGTCACTAAGGCTGATTTGGAGCAATTCAAAAATGATATATGTGAGTCAGTGAAAGCCTCAGTTGGATCCAGAAGTGAAGCCTCCACTTCGATAGGTATTTCAGATGCTGATGTAGCAAAGATTGCAAGGATGATGATCCAGGAGATTCAACCAAATCTCATTACTACAGCAGAAACCATCATTAGACATAATACCTTACTGAGAGAAGAAGTAAGGAAGATGAGCAATGAGTTAAATTCTCTAACCTCTGATTTCAAGACCTCATTTAGTGGTATACTGGAAGTTCTTAGGAACTTGGTGACTCATCTACTAAGTGTAGATCCGAAGAATTTGAAAGAGGAGTTTGGCAAAATGATTACTGGCCCTTCCAGCTCAAAGAGCGGGAAAGGTGTTATTGTTGATCTGGAATCTCTCAAGGCTGTGATGAGAGAGGACTCCAAAATCTTCAGAGTGTTTCAGACAAAGAAACTCTTGCAAAGGTACATAGAAATACAGATCTTGTGTACAATAAGGTCAGGCAGTGCACAAATGAAGCCGCTGCTGCTCAGAAAGAGATTAGAGAGAAAGTAGATTAGTACTTTACTAAGATTTATACCAAGCATGATCTGATAAATAGCTTCAAGTTTCTAGCAGAAAATCTCAGAATACCTCTAGTCACAGAAGCGTTCAAGAAACAAGTTGCTCAATTGAAGGAGTTTACCCCTCTGCTGAATAAATTAATGGAGAATAAGGATGACTTCGAGAAAGCTATGTAATATGGTGGTGAAATCATCAATGATTTCATCAACCTCCTTAAGCCATATCTGCATGTCCAGGCTGAAACAATTGTGGTCCCTCCTGCTGCTTCCATTGGTACTCCCTCTCGACCACCTACTCCAATGACTGTCTCTCAGGCTCTTTCCCAAATTCGACCGGTCATTACAGAGCAATCTTCCAGTCGCGTGTTGTCAGAGAGAAGGCCTAGTCTTGCAGCCAATGTCCCTACAGGTGTTGCCCTGCCTGGTGTTATCTTCAGACCACCTCTTCCCTCTGCCACTCCCAAACCTTCTCATCCTACTCCGGATCCTTCAGATAAAGGCAAAGTCCCTCAGAAGCCAAACCCTTAGGGATGGATTGTATCTTTGATTGGGATTTGTCTTATTTTTATTGATTGTACTCTTTTGCTTCTTAATGGAACTCTTTTTTTTATCTTCTCTTTTTTTCCTGCTATTTATCTTCTTTCCTTCTCCTTTTCTTTTTTTTTTTTTGCTAATCCCAAAAAGGGGAGAAAAAGAAGAGGCATACATTATTAATCTAAGGGGGAGAAATTCTGGCATAAGACACATGGCATGTACTCAACAATATAGAGTTTGGGGAGAGGTGTCAGTACTGCTTCGCCAAGCAACGAAGTGCTGGTAAAATGCCGCAACGCCAACCTTGGAGGACGGAGCTGGTTCCAGCGGGCGGTGACGAGCGACACCGAAACCCCAAACCGAAGCTCGACAATCGAGCGACGTCAATAGAGGCTAGTTGTGGGAGACGGCGAACACCGACCCACTTACTCAATCGCGCGCGTTCTCCATCGTTATTGAGGTACGAGTTTGTATTTTGTTTAATTCAATTGTTTTTCTTGAACCCTTTAATCCTCCCTCATGATTACAAGCACGCAGAGGACGCGGGCCTAACGAACCCGGCCCGGACCCTCCGCTACCTTGCTAACCTTGCGCCTCCGTGAAAGAATGTCGGCGCGGCGACACCAACCGGCTACGATGGAGGCCGCGCACCGTCGCGCGCCGCAAGAGGAGGTCGCGACACTAAGACGCGATGGTCAGCGGAGCACCATGCACCGGCCGGCCGCGGAGGAGGTGTGGCGCGCCGTCGCGCACCGCCGGTGAGCAGGAGGGAGAACCCACGCCTCCGGCGGGTTCCGCGGCGACCGGGCAGCGCCCACGTGGCGCCACCGTTTCACAAGTCGAACGGCCTCCGGGCCGTTCGGGAGACCGGGGGACTCACCCCCCACCCCCCCCCCTCGCACCGGCCAGGGCGGACCCCACAGCAGGCCCCCTCCTGCGGGTCGCGCCCCACGCGGCAGGGCCGCCTGCCCAGCGGGTCGGCCCGCAGCTGCCCAGCCCAACCAGGTCGGGGTCGACTCGAAGCGGGTCGGGTCGGCCCAGGACGGGTCGGTCCGAGTCGGACCTAACCCATAAACGCTTAAAGGGCCGTATCTTGAGAACCGGACGTCCGTTTGACGAACCGCCTGCGGCGTTGGGATCCTTTGATCGAGACGGTCCTTTTGGTATACTCAACTTGAGTTTTGGAGACAGTTGGAGTACGGCCAGGTTGGATCGAACCCGAATCCAACCGGACCCTCGGAACTAAAACGTTTATAACTACAGACCGGAAATCCGATTGACGCACCGCCTGTCGCGTTGGAACCCTTACGACATGGCGGTTCTTTGGGTTACTCCTTTGTGGAGCTTAGTGGCGGTCGAGGTACGACCGATATCTCGAGGGGCAGATTCTACGGAACTCGAGTGCACCGGATGCGAGGAATCCTGTGGCAAACTGTAACGTAAAGAAAGAATATCAATCCTGTGTATGTCAGCATCTATCGATCCTGTGTGGGTCAGCATCTATCGATCCTGTGTGGGTCAGCATCTATCGATCCTGTGTGGGTCAGCATCTATAGATCCTGTGTGGGTCAGCTTCTATTAGATCCTGTGTGGGTCAGCGCTCAGCGATTCTGTGTGGGTCAACGCATACCGATCTTATGTGGATCAGATCTTGTGTGGGTCAGCGGGGGTTAATACCTATCGATCCTGTGTTGGTCAAAAGCAGTGCTTCTTAACAGAATAAGATGATCTAGGTTACGACTAATCATCTGTACTTCTGTACTTAAGTTATACCTGAATGTGAGCCGAGTCTAAGTGGTACTTTTTCGTGGTGTTACCTGTGTGGTACTTCTACCTTCGTGGTGTTGTCTTCGTGGTGTTACCTGTGTGGTACATCAATCTTCGTGGTGTTACCTGTGTGGTACTTCTATCTTCGTGGTGTTACCTGTGTGGTACTTCTACCTTCGTGGTGTTGTATTCGTGGTGTTACATGTATGGTACTTCTGTCTTCGTGGTGTTACTTGTATGGTACTTCTGTTTTCGTGGTGTTACCTGTGTGGTACTTCTGTCTTCGTGGTATTACCTTTGTGGTATTCTTCCCTCATGTGTGAGATGAGTATATCTTGATAACTTAGGTATATGTATGGGCATATACCTAAGTAGTGTTGATGTCTTCTGTTTCGTGCTTTGAGATTGAGGTCTTGCTTTGTGGTATTTCCTTTGTGGAACTCTGGGAGACCTACGGGGGTCTCGGGGTCCCTACTGAGTATCGTTATACTCACCCCTGCACGGGTTACGCCCGCACCTTGTTGTGTCTTGTACAGACAACGGACAGTATTGATCGAGGCTGAGAGAGCCAGGACTGGACGATACTCGGAGGTGGACCATTTGGCGTGACGTGACGCAAGGACTACTGATCGTGAGTCGTACCTACCCTTCAGGTAGGATCCTCGGTGGACGATCGAGGAGCTGTTTTTCACTTTTCAGTTGTATTTGTACTTTTCAGTTGTACTAGTACTTTTCAGTTGGGTTTGTATTCTGACCCCTTTACTTTCAGCACACTTACTAGAGCGGTTTATTTCGTGGTTGCTTCATATTGTGTTCTTGGACTGTGTCTCTGTATAGGTTAAAAGGCAATGTCTTCCCGTTTTAGGGATACGTCTTTTCGGTGCTAGTCGTCAGTCCCTGGCCTATGGAATGCGGGTTTTGGGTAGTCACAGCACGGGCCCTAAGGGACGGGTCGTGACATCCCATATAGCAGAGTGTACCAAATGAAAAGGAGTGGATGCACGCGAAACTGCTCGGGGAACATAAGTGACCCGGTGATGTTTTGCATAGTGATATGACTCGAATTCAAAAGGAAGAAGAGGTCTCAATCCTAAAAAAAGCTTTTGAAGAATGGGGACAGGTGGATGACCAAAGTGATAATGAAGCTAGAAGGCATGATCAAAGGTGGCAGGACAGACGAAAGTGAGGGACAAGATGAGAAGATGACCTGATACTTTAAGTCAGCTATCAATTTACTAATTGATAGTAAGGGATAATGGGGAACAAAGGCAACAACGGATAGTGTCAAGCCAGACGTAATTGTACAACTTCCATAGCCTGCAATCTGCACTATCTAACCATCGACCACAGTAATATTACCTCCAGACGAGGTCGCTCTATAGGATCGAAGAATACCTGCATCTCCAGTGATGTGCTCGGTGGCACCAGAGTCAACAACCCAGGAGATGCAGCGTTGGGCGAGACATGATGCTGGAGTATTGTTATGGGCAATAGTGGCGCATTATGATGTCATAGTGTGTGCTGAAAATGCACGGAGACAAGGTAGTGAAGGTGCACAATTGATAGAGCATAGGTGCGGAAATTGCACGGCTAGACCATCCAAGTATTAATTAGGTTATTGGAGAAAGATCAACATGGATGGCGGGGCGTGGTTGCGCAATGTAGGGGGGGGTCGTCGCGCGTAAGCGGCCTAGGGACGCACACATGCAGGGGTGCAGGGGCGCAGATGTGGGAGTCGCGTAGGGGCGCAGAGACCGCTGGTGGCAGGGGGTCATCGCGCGCACAGGGGAGTGCAGGTGGTCGTTGCGTGGACAGGGGGGCGCAGGTGGCTGTCGCGCGCACAGGGTGGGGTCACAGGGGAGCGTCGCGCCGCACAGGGGGTGCGCAGGGTGCCATCGCACGCACAAGGGGGAACCGCAGGGGGGCCATCGCGCAAGAGGGGCACAGCAGGGGGGGTCCACCCGAGAGAGAGAGGGTGGGTTAGGGTTGGAGAACCCGCTCTGATGCCATGTAGAAATGGAAGAGAGATTAACCCAATACCTAAGATGCTACTCTAAGGGAGACCTTGGGGTTACTTTATAATGAATAATAGAGGCTACATGATACGTCAAGTCCAATGTGGGACTTGACACAATCTAACCTCTAACAATTCTTTACATTTCACTGCCTTTAATCCTTAAATTTATCAAAAATTCAATACAATAACATACCCACTCTTGATATATCAAATGTGCCAACAATTGATATCAAAGCCAGCCCTAGGCTTGCTGAATTTTGACTTACAAATTCAAGGGGAAAAATATAAATGTTGGCATCAAATTTTGTTGAGTCCTGTTAGAACGGAACCCGTACCTCACAACGAGGTAAGGTGCTTAATTTATATATGAGAAAATGAGTACAATAGACTACCCACACCGATGTGGCATACAAATATTAAAAACATCAAATACTCTTAACACTCCCACTTAAGCTGGGACATATATATTTATCATGTCCAGCTTGTTACACAAAAAATTGGACACGTGGTCCAGACACCCCTTTTGTAAAAACATCTACAAGTTGATCAGAGGTGTGAACATGACCGAATATGATCTTCTACATTTCAAAGTTTTCTCAAACGAAATGGCAATAACTTCAATATTCTTGGTCCGCTCGTGAAAGACTGAATTTGTGACAATCTTGATAGCAGTTTGATTGTCACACCACATAAGTGTCGGTTTCTTGACAATATACCCAATCTCTTGTAGAATTCGTTGTGTCCAAATAATCTCTGCAGTCACATATGTCATTGCACGATACTCCGACTCTGCACTAGATCGGGAGACAACCGTCTGCTTCTTGCTTCGCCACGAGATCAAATTTCCTCCAAAAAATACTGCAAAACCAGATGTAGATCTTCTAGAAGAGAGACATCCGGCATAATCTGCATCACAAAATGCCTCAATATTTGTATGCCCATGATCAAAATATAGAAGACCTAATCCTGTTTCCTTTTTCACATATCTGACAATGCGAAAAACAGTCTCTCACTGCGTTTTTGTTGAAGATTCCATAAACTAACTCTGTTAACTATACAAGCAATATCAGGTCGAGTTATTGTCAAATAGTTGAGTTTTCCAACAAGTCGTCTATATCTGTTGGGTGATGAAAATATTTCATTGTCAGTATAAAGTGACATTTCTTCATATTTGAGAGGTGAGTCAACTAAGTCAGCTTGAGTCATGTCAGTCTCCTGCAGTAGATCAAAAACATACTTTCTCTGTGATAAAAAAATTCATTTGTTGCATCTGGAGACCTCAATTCCGTCATACTGCACCCAAATCTTTTGTTTAAAAATTTTGATGAAGAAAATATTTGAGTCGATCAATGTCAGCAGCATCATTGCCAGTAATAACAATATCATCCACATAGACCAATAAAAGAATGTTTTTTGTTGCAGATTGATGATAAAAAACAGAGGAATCCTTTATGCTTTAGCACATGCCAAAGCTAAGCATAACGGTGCAAAAACGGCCGAACCAAGCACATGGCGAATGCTTGAGTCCATACAGCGATCGACGAATGCGACAAACCTTGGAGGACTCCCCCTAAGCAACAAACCCGAGTGGTCGCTCCATATAAACTTCTTCATTAAGAAAGCCATAAAGAAAAACATTTTTAACATCCAACTGATAGAGAGACCAGGGAGAGGAGACAACAAGATAGATTAGAAGGCAAACCGAGGTAATCTTTGCCACTGGAGAAAATGTGTCAAAATAATCAACTTCATATGTCTGCGCATAACCTTTGGCAACAAGGCGAACCTTGAGACGGTTAAGAGAGTCCTCAGCGTTGATGCGGACTGTATAGATCCATTTACAATCGACCACCTGCTTATTCAAACGAAGAGGGACAAGATCCCAAGTGTGGTTGTCGTCCAAAGCCTGGAGTTCATCTTGCATAGTCTGTAACCAGCCAGGATGAGATATCGCCTTGGCAACAGTTCGCGGCGTGGAGTGAGCAGCAAGTGTCTCTACAACTCGTGAGGTGACCGCAAATAATCCCTAATAAGACTGACAGGAGCATGAGCCTTTCGAAGTGAAATAGGCAACTCCGATGATGGAGGATTAGGAGCGGGTGAGTCGTTAGGTATGGTAGCAACATCAGGTGTCGAGGTGGCAGGTGTACTTGATCGATGAGTATATACCTGGCCAAATCAGGATCCAACATCACTGGGAATACATAAGGGTGGTGGTGTATCGAGATAATATGGTAAAATAACTTCGGAATCAGGAATCTTAAATGGATATGGGAACTCAGGAGCAAAAATAATGATTCGACAAAGGAAACGTCAACTGAGACAACATCGCAAATCTGGAGAGAAGCAACGATAACCGTGTTGGGCGAATATCCCGAACATAGCGCACACACCCAAAAATGCGGAGAGGCAGAGAATGAGGTGATATTGTTGGTAATAAAGAATGGAATGGTGTCTCCCCCTGAAGAACAGACGATGGAAGTCTGTTAAAAGGATAGGTGGTTGTGATAATGACATCGTCCCAAAAAACGGTCGGAACTTTCTTCTAAAATAAAAGTGCACGAACAACTTCTAACAGATGACGGTTCTTTCGTTCTGCAACACCGTTTTGTTGAGGTGTATCGGGACAAGAACTTTGATGGATTATGCCATGATCGTCAAGAAAAGACGAAAAAGGTCCAGATAAATATTCACGACCATTGTTAGAACACAAACAATGAATTTTAGTAGAAAACTAGGTTGTGATTTCTTGATAATATGAGCGGAACATGGTAAAAATTTCTCAACGATTCTTCAACAAATAGACCCAAGTAATTCGTGAAAAATCATCGATGAATGTAACAAAATATCGAAAGCCCGGTTTAGATTGACTAGGACCAGGTCCCCAGATATCAGAATGGACCAAATGAAAAGGAGTGAATGCACGTGGGGTTGCCCGGGGAACATAGGTGTAGTACTCCCGGTTTATGATATGTAACCCTTTGTGCAATTTATGTATATTAAGTATAAAGGTGGAGGTTGGGAGAGTTTGGGGATCTTTCAAGGAGTTTTGGGGCTAAAAGGAAGGCGCACAGGATGCGCACGGTTGGTCTAAACCGTACGGAATTCTAAGAGAAACCGTGCAGAGTTGCAGATATTGGACAGCAGCTTCGGCACGATGGGCGCATGGTTAAGGAGGTCGTGCGGGGAGACCGTGCGAGGGTTTTCCCAGGCAGTAGCTAACGCACGGTTTGTCTAATCATGCAACTAAACTGTGCACAGGGTTAAAGTGAGATCCTAAAAAAGTGGATCTCACACGTTTTTGACTCTAACTCCCTCGTTTTTGCTCCTATGCGGCCCTAACTTAGGATTCTTCTCCATTGAAGGTTGGAGAACCTCTCAGAAGCAAATTAGAATCCATCCAGAGCCTTTCCTTGGCGTTTAGAAGCCAATTTCTTGAGGTATGTCATTGTTCTTCACCTTTCTTGTCACGTTCTCTTAGATCAACTTAAATCTATTTCTCCTCTCCTCTCGGTTTCTCAGATTTATGCCTGTTATGGGTAGATCTGAGATTGTGAATGCCAAATATGATGAGTTTTGGTCTCGTTGTTGATAGGAGAAGAGATCTAAGGCGGTTTCATGGATTTCTTCCCCCCTGTGCGTCGGCTCCCTATGAGCAGCCTTCCCAGCGCGCGCCTCCTGCACGCCACCCTCGCCACTGCGTGCGACTACTCTTCCATCTGGCACCTCCTGCAGCTTTCCTCCCGTGCGATGGCCCTTCGACGACTCCATATCCGCCTCAGCCGATTTCCCAGCGTCCCCTCAGTCGGCCCACCTACCTTAGGGCCCACCGACTCCGTAATGGTTGGCACTTCTACCTGCGGCCCTCCGGTACCACCTCTAGTCATCGGCACTCCTGCAAGGCCGCCCCCTCACCTCAGTTGTCATCCTTCCCGCACGGCAGCCCCACACTTCATCTCAATGTCTGTGCGCCCGCCTGAGCGATTGTCCCGTGCTCCATCATCGATCTTCCCGCAGGGCGGTTCCCCTTCCCTAGCGCACTCTGCATACACAAACATGCATTTATCCTCACCATCATCCAGTCACCGTTACAAACTGGCATGATTGCATTTATACAGTCTTATTGGGCTGCTTTGTCGCCTTCATCTTCTCCCGCCACCATTGTTCAAACTGCTGGCCCTGCCGCGGGTATATCTTCTCAGTCGACAACTTGGATGCTTGACTCTGGTGCGTCTAAACATCTCACAGGGGATTCCGGTATATTCACTACCTATTATCCATATACTGGTGCCTCTGCAATTACTGGCTTCCGTCTTACATAAGCTGATAGAAAACACAAGTATTTCGTATGATAAAAAACAGGAAGAGTATATTCAGTATTTAGAAAACTGATCTTTACAGTAGGAAAGCAGAGAAAACAGATGTACAATTGCAGAAAAAAGAAAACAGGAGAACCCACTTCTCCCGCCCAAGCTCTAATGGCCGAAAATAGACTGAACTGGAATCGCACCCTCTCCTTGCGGGTCCCGAATATATGTGGGTCCACTTCTAACAGACTTCCCCTGTGCAATCGCTAGACTGCCCATCTGCCTTTTTGTTTTAACAGCTGGACTTCCTCAACTGAATCTTCCTGTGCAGTGGGACCACCCAAAACTGAATTCCCTTGAGTACTACCAACAATTCCCGATCTGCCCCTGCGTGTATAGACTATCCAGGGTCCATCCTTAACACTCCCCCCGTCTTGAGATATAGGCTTGTCCGCAAGCTAAAAAGAGGGAAATTGATTACGAAGGACATAGTCATCTTTCCAAGTAGCGTCGTCACTGGATTGGTCGCGCCATTGAACAAGCGATTGAGGAATATTGTTGTGTCCCTGCTGCTGAAAACGTGTAGCCAAGATGGCTTCAGGTTCGGGCCAATCTGCTGAATCAGGGGCCAAGTTTTCAGGTAAAGAAGGCGGAACATGGATGCTACCCACTGCCTTTTTAAGTTGAGAAATGTGGAAAACCGAGTGGAGGTGAGCGTGAGAGGGTAACTCCAAATGGTAAGCAACAGGTCCCACACGTTTTAAGATGCGGAAAGGGCCATAAAATCTGGAAGAGTGTTGAATTAATCCGTTGAGCCAGCAAAGTTTGTCGATGAGGGCGCAGTTTGAGATACACAAATTCCCCCACCTGAAATTCCACGTGGCGACGATGTCGGTCAGCCCACTGTTTCATATAACTTTGAGAGTGAAGCAAATGATGACGAAGTTGACGAAGGGCCTCATCGCGATCTCCCAAAGCAGTAGCAACGGCATCCACCCGAATTTCATAAGGCTGAGAACTAAGAAGAGTGGGCGGTGATCAACCATAAACTACCTCGAAAGGAGTCGTGTTGATCGATGAATGCCAAGAGGTGTTATAGTTAAATCCAGCCCAAGGTAACCAAAAATATCATGATTTGGGTTGTTCGCCCGCAAAGCAACGGAGGTAGGTCTCAAGGCACCAGTTGACGACCTTCGTTTAGCTGTCAGTTTGCGGATGATAGGATGAACTGAATTTGAGTTTAGTATGGTGAAGAAGAAATAGTTCAGTCCAAAATTTGCTAAGGAAAACTGGGATCACGATCACTTACAATGGGCGACGACACCCCATGCAACCAAACCACTTCTTGCACAAAAACTGCAGCCACGAACTTGGCTACATATGGATGTTTCATGGAGATAAAATGAGCATACTTTGATAAACGATCGACCACGACCAAAATCACATCAAAGCCGGGAGATTTTGGTAAGCCTGATATGAAATCCATAGATATATCCGACCAAATGAGTGTAGAAAGCTCAAGGGGCTGTAATAATCGTGTCGGGGCCTACGTGGAATATTTGAAACGTTGGCAAATTTCACAGGTCCGAACAAAATCAAGCACGCGGCGGCGCATACCAATCCAGTATAAATTAGCGGTCAGCCGTCTATAGGTACGATAAAATCCAACATGACCACCATGAGGCGTGGCATGAAATTCAGCCAAAAGTTGGGGTATCCAGAGAGAAGAAGCAGAAATAACGAGACGACCCTGATAACGGAGGATACCATTAGAATAAGAGAAACTAGGCTTAGAAGAACTAACAACTTTGAGTGCTTGAATAATCTGCTGAAGTGCAGGGTCGGACAGAACAACAGCGGTTAATGCAGAACTATCAGCCCACACGGGATACGATTGAATAAAACGAGATTCAGCTATTTCCTCTTTCTGAGATAAAGAATCTGTTGCCGAATTAGCCGACCCCGGCTTGAATTTAACATTAAATCGATAGCCAAGCAATTTTGCGCTCCAAATTTGCTGATCGACTGACACAACTCACTGCTAAAGGAGGAATTGAAGGTTGCGGTGGTCTGAAAATACTCTAAAAGTGCTACCCAATAAATAAGGGCGCCAATGTTGGATGGCCAACACCAAAGCCATAATTTCCTTTTAATAAATGGATGTGGCTAATGTTTTATCACCAAAGGCCTTGCTAAAATATGCATTTGGACAACGATTCTGCATAAGTAGCGCGTCCACCCCCGTCCCGAAGCATCACATTCCACCTCAAAAGGTTTGGAAAAAACTGGTAAGGCTAGCACCGGGGTGGTTGTGAGAAGGAGCTTTAAATGGTCAAAAGCAGCTTGAGCAGTGGAATTCCAAAGGAAACCTATTTTTCGTGTCAAAACTGTGAGTGGTTGAGCAATCTGTCCATAACCCCAGATAAACTTCCGATTATAGCCGGTGAGGCCAAGAAAACCACGCACCCCCTTGATGGAAAGAGGTTGGGGCCAATCAACAATAGCCCGAACCTTGGCAGGATCAACCGATACGCCCTCGTGAGAAATAATGTGACCAAGATAACCAATACGAGTTTGTGCAAAGAGACACTTGGTGGGGTTGGCAACAAAATAATGAAGCTGAAGTGACTGAAAAGCTAATCAAAGATTGTTAGGAATATAGAGGACTGCCAGGTGTGGGTTGTAATTGGGATATTGTGCTGCCAGCAGTTGCCAGCTGTTGGCAGCTGTTATTGGCTAGGTTGTTTGTTAGTGGGTAAAGGGCTGGTGACAGCTGGAAATAGGCTGTTAGAGTTTGTTAGTTTGTTAGGGGGCAATATTGTATTTTGTAATAACATTGCCAGCTGTGGCAGTGGGCTGGAGGGCTATTAAAATGGCAGCAGGGGGTTGGGATGAGGACGAACTGATATTTGGGAGTTTTCCACAGCAGGCTGCTGTGTGGGCTGGTACGTTGGGACGTTCCAGAAGGAATCAGTGGAGTGGTCTTCCACAGGTTCCTCACTCTCTTCTCCTATATCTTTCTCTCCCATTTCTGCTGTATTTCTGCTGTATTTCTGCTGTATTTTTTCTGTATTTCTGCTGTGGGCTTAGCAATATAATTCTGTTTCACTTCCCGTTCTCTCCCTCTCATTTTTTACATAACAAAGATTTTGTAAATGTTATAGCCAATCCTTGTTGTAAATGAGGATATCATCAAAGAAAATCAAAATAAATTTGCGGAGAAATGGGCGAAACACATCGTTCATGGCAGCCTGAAAAGTAGACAGAGCATTGGACAATCCAAATGGCATAACGGGAAATTCACAGTGGCCGCTGTGAGTATGGAATACAGTCTTCTCAATATCACCTTCCCGCATTTTGATTTGATTGTAGCCAGATTCTAAGCCCAACTTAGAAAAGTATTTTGCACCACTCACTTCATCAAGCAATTCATCGACGATCAGAATGGGAAATTTATTAAGGATAGTTACTTGATTGAGAGACCTGTAATCCACACAAAGTCGCCATGTTCCATCCTTTTTTTTTTACTAACAGAAGGCTGGAAAATGCGCTGGTACTGGATCGAATAAATCCAAGTTGTAGCAAAGAATGAACCTTTTTTTCAATTTCATTTTTTCGAAAGTGGGGGTAGCGATAAGGGCGCCCTGCCACTGGTCCTTGGCCCTGCTGCAACCGAATGCTATGCTCCCATTGGCGAAGAGGTGGCAGCCCCTTCGGGTCGCTAAAAATAACAGCAAACTCCTGTAACAAACTATTCAAGGTTTGTTGTTGCCGCATGGACAGCAGTGGTGTAGAAGACTCCTCCCTGCTGCCCCACAATATGTGATGGAGAACGGGATAGGTAATACGGCCAGAAGAGCTGTTTAGAGATGCTGTTGTCTCAAAGTTATGGGGAGCACCTGTAAGAGAGTAATCATGTTCGACGATCCTCCCACTCCTGAGATGATAAAAATCGGGTGCCACGACCTCTGGGACAGAAGGTTTTGAATTGTCAGGCTTGAATCCAGAAGTACCCATGTCGTGTGGCCGAGGAAGACGAGTAGAAAGCCCAAGCTGAAAAATATCCAAGGGTCTAGCGTGAGGGGGTATACAGCAATTAGGATCACGGGTACCAGAAACTAGGCGAGGTGGAAATGATCAAAAACCAGAACCACCACTTTTGGAAACAGCGAGCTCCACATGCCTGGCGATGCGAATGGCTTGGAGACGGGTCTCTGGATTTTGAATCCGGAGCGAATGTCCTCACACAAACCATGTAAAAAATAGCCGACATATTGCATATCTGGCTGGCGTGGAACTAAGGAAGCCAAGTACTCAAACTGCTCAATGTAATCGGCAATCGAAGTTTGTTGTTGTAGTGCCGCCAATTCCTCGTACGGATTTTGATTGTCTAAGCCACTAAAGCGCGCCATCAACTCAGTTTTAAAAGACGACCAAGGAAGGTGTGGTTGAACCATTTGCAGCACTGTAAATCAGTGGACAACAATACCTTCCATGCATACATGGGCGAGGGAGATCTTCAAATCTTCCGGAGTTTGCTGAACTCAGAAATAAAGCTCCGCTCGGGTTAGCCAACCCCGCGGGTCCGAACCGTCAAAGATAGAAAGCTCGACACGACGAACCAAAAGGAGATGATCAGAGGTATTAGTAACGGTAGCCAGAGGTCTTGAGTGAGATCCTATATTGAAAGGAACGGCGGTAACTGAGCTGCCCATGGTGCCAAAACGATGAGGATGTGGGTCGTCGGACGAAGGGAGATTTCCCAGAGGTATTCCTGAGAGAGTGGTATTGCCGGACGTAGAAAAATCAGGTCGTTGGGCCTGTTTCTCCATGTAACGCATCATTAAACGGCGGAATTCACTCTGATCAGCCAGCTCTTTCTCCCAACACAAACCATCAGCCACTGTTTGTTGTTGTTTTTCCAAAAGTTCTTGCAATCATACTTCCAAAGGTCCCAATCTCAGTTCGACGCCATCCATACGAGAGAGTTGGCAGGGCTAAATAATAGCAGAACCGAGGAGAAGAAAGAAACAGAGTATGGCTTCACGAGCGGCAGGTCGAACCAAAATTGATAGAAAACATAAGTATTTCGTATGATAAAAAACAGGAAGAGTATATTCAGTATTTAGAAAACTGACCTTTACAGTAGGAAAGCAGAGAAGACAGCAGTACAATTGCAGAAAAAAGAAAACAACAGGAGAACCTGCTTCTCCTGCCCAATCTCTAATGGCCGAAAATGGACGGAATTGGAATTGCCACCTCTCCTTGCGGGTCCCGAATATATGTGGGTCCACTTCTAACAAACTTCCCCCTGTGCAATCTCCAAACCGCCCTTCTGCCTTTCTGCTTTAACAGCTGGACTTTCCTTAACTGAATCTTCCTGTGCAGTGGGACCACCCAAAACTGAATCTTCTTGTGCAATGGGACCACCCAAAACTGAATTCCCCTGAGTATTACCAACAATTCCCGATCTGCCCCTGCGTGTATAGACTATTCAGGGTCCCTCCTTAACATAAGTTTTGCCCCCAATTCAGTCCAAACATTTCCTTCCATTGTGAATCCTGCAAGTTTGCTAAACGTCATCGGGTGATGTATATTTCTCGACTGGAAACGCGTGCAGCAAATCCTTTCGACTTTGTTCATTCTGATGTATGGGGTTCTTACAGGGTTCTTAGCCGGTCAGGATACAGTTATTATCTATCCTTTATTGATGACTACTCGCGTATGACATGGATTTACCTTCTTTGTGATCAGTCTAAAGTGTTCTCTACTTTTCAGACCATTTATCATGAGATTCATACTCAGTTCTCCACCCCCATTAAATGTCTCTGCTCCGACAATGGACGAGAATATTTATCGACTTTCTTACAGCAGTTTTTCAAAGATAAAGGCATCATTCATAAGACATCCTGCCCCGATACACCTCAACAGAATGGAGTGGTCGAGCGTAAACATCGTCATATTCTGAAGACTGCTCGTGCCCTTCTGTTCCACATGCAGGTACCTCTTCATTTTTGGGCGAATGTCATCTTTGCTGCTACATACCTCCTCAATCGTCTTCCTTCTTCAATCCTTCAGGGGGAGACTCCTTTTCGGACTCTATTCTCCTCTCTCCCTCCTCACTCACTCTCAGTCTGTGTGTTTGAGTGTCTGTGTTATGTTTATGAAATTCGTCTCAACCTCTCCAAACTTTCTCCCAAGTCTCTTCGTTGCATATTCCTCGGATATTCCCACACTCAGCGTGAATACCGATGTTTCTCTTCAGACTTGCGACGGTATATCATCTCTGTTGATGTATCTTTTGTTGAGAGTTCTCTTTTCCCTCCTCACTCTTCTCATCCAGATATCATCATCGATGATTGTCTTCCTCTCATCATCCACCCATCTCTGCCTCTGGTGTCCCACTCTACTGATCACTGGTTTGGCACTGTCTACTCTCATCGCCAATCGGATGTGTCCCTCGTCCAGGCCAAGGATACCATCTCCCCAGCTTCGTCCGACGCTTCTACTCCGACACCAGACAACTTGCCCATTGCATTACGAAAAGGTACTCGTTCGTGCCAGAATACTCCTCTTTACACATCTTCATATAGAGGTCTTTTCGCTCTAGAGACGATATCTATTCCTCGCACGGTTGGCGACGCCAAATCTCACCCTAGGTGGCTTCAAGCGATGCGGGATGAATTGCAGGCTCTGGACGACAATCATATTTGGGATCCGGTCCCCCTTCCAGCAGGCAAACAGGCAGTCGGCAGTAAATGAATTTATACGGCCCGTCTAAATGCAGATGGCACTCGTCATCACCTCAAAGTCAAACTTGTGGCGAAGGGCTTTGCTCAGACATATGGTGTCGACTATTTTGATATTTTCTCTCCAGTTGCAAAGATGACATCTGTCTGATTATTCATCTCTCTGGCCGCTCATCATTATTGGCTCCTTCATCAACTTGATGTCAAAAATGTCTCTCTGTGGCTTTCTATAAGAAGAGGTCTATCTGCAACAACCTCCAGGATTTCGTGCCTCAGGAGCCGACTTCCATGTCAGTCGACTTCGCCGCTCCCGATATGCCCTCAAGCAGTCTCCTCATGCTTGGTTTGGCCGATTCAGCACCGTCGTCACTACATTTGGGATCTCTCGGAGTATGAAGGATCACACTGTCTTCTACCGTACGACGTCCTCCGACTGCATCATACTGGTGGTGTATGTTGATGATATCATCATCACTGGGAGCAACTCAACTGGAATCGCCCAACTAAAGGGGCATCTTCACCACCATTTTCGCACCAAAAATCTCGATCCGCTAACATATTTTTTTGGCATTGAGATCTCTCGGTCTACGGACACCATCTTTCTTTGCCAACAGAAATATGTCTTGGATATCTTACAGGATGCTAGTTTGACTCAGGCAACTGTCGTTGACACTCCTCTTGAGACTGGGGAACGGTCTCTCTATGACAACACGGATCTCTATTCTCACCCAGAGAGCTATCATCGTCTTGTGGGAAAACTCAATTATCTCACCATGACACGTCTAAACATTTCCTGCGTTATTGGCAAAGTTAGTCAATTCATGGAGCATTCAACCAAATCTCAGTGGGATGTTGTCATCCGCATTGCCAAATACATCAAGAAAGATCTTGTCTGTGGTCTTCGGTACTCACATCACAATCATCTAAATGTCGAGGCCTTCTGTGATGTTGAATATGATGGTTGTCTTGCTACCCGAAAGTCTACTTCTAGGTTTGCTGTTTTCCTGGCAGGTAACCTCATCTCCTGGCGCAGCAAGAAACAGACTGTCATCTCCAAATCTAGTGCGGAATCTGAGTACCGTGCGACGGTCACGGTCACTACTGAGATCATTTGGCTTCGTCGTCTCTTCCATGAGCTTGGCTTCCCGCCGCAGACGTCTACTCACATTTGGTGTGATAATCAAACAGCCACGAAGATTGTTTCTAATCTCATATTCCATGAACGAACAAAACATATCGAGGTGGACTGCCACTTTCTTCGTCATCACCTCAAGCAGCACCATGTCAGTTTCGACCACATACTAACGGCAGATCAGCTTGTCGACATCTTCACCAAAGGCCTCCCGAGAGCTCGTAAGGACTCTCAATACCAAGCTGGGTATCCACAGAATCAGCGACCCAGCTTGAGGGGGGGGGGGGGTGTGGTCTTTTTCGATGTCGTCTTTCTTTTTGTGACTCTTTATCCAAGTTGGACATGTCCGGCTTGAGAAGGAGTGTTGAACCAGGTTTATTATGTTTCCGGGTAAAAGGTATTTCTGAATCCCACATCGGATTACACCCTTATAATCCTTTTAATCTATCTATAAAAGAATGTCTCCACCTCACTTTGAGGTAAGGGGAATTCACCATCTACACTAATAACCAGTCGTGCAAAATTGATTGTATATCTGTGGAATATGAAGGGATCTGACGCTGGCAAACATTTCCATCTTTGTTGTTTCAAACTCAAAATCAAGGCCTTTCAAAAGAAAACAAACCAAGCCGCGCATGTTGATCCTTGATCTCCATCGGCGTGGTTGGAATAGGTCACATAGCCATAAGTTTATCAAAGATCAGTTTCCACTCAGAAAAGAAGGTTAGAAAGCTGCGTTGACTTTTACCAACTAAAAGTAATTATCAAAATATATCTCAAACCCAAGATAAATTATTGGTTTCAGAAAACATTCATTCTTGGCAACGTGTTTGATGATTTATCCATGGAATTTAGAAGGGCAAAAAAGCCGATGAATTAATGAGATACAACGAAGTACACATTCAAGGTGCGAATAGACCCATCATTCAAATAACATGCTAACAATGTAAATAATATTATTCTAATAATAATACCAACAATTGGAATCAATTTTATTTAAAAATGATTGATGTTAGTATGAATAAAAAAGGTTTTTTGGCAAAAAAACAGACCATACATGTGGTTTAATGGACTTAAGAATAAATTTCATTTTTTGATAATCATAAAAGTGAAGAGGATTGAGAGGGAAAAAATGAAAAATTTAAGAAAAAAGACACAAGGAGCCTAAATCTAAAAAGAAAGAGGGAGATAAATTAAAGAGGGAAAGAGATGACATCGACAAGATGCACCAAAATTGATCATGACATGCATATGCTTGTGGAAATGCCTTTATGTGAACCTGTAATGCAGAAACTAGTGGAAATGCCTTTATGTGAACCTGTAATGCATGATTTATTTAATCGCTGGATCTTTACTCCAAGTTTTGTGATTTTTAGAGTGTTAGAGGGGGTATTAGAAGGAGAGCGAGGGGGTAATTTCAGGTACACATTCCAAAGCAAAGAAGGAGACGGTTAAAAAATCAATTGATTGATCCAAAAAGGCCTGCATTGCATGGATGAACCTTAGGAGCTTTGAGGAAAAAGGATATTGACTCAACTGTTCAAATGGTTGATTCAACTATTCATACAATAGACATAAAAATCCAAATTTTAATGCCAAAAATTGATCAGGCCATAAAAACTATATATTTGGGATTCCAACCATTTAGTAGTGTGGAGGAGAAATTTTTTAAAAAGTTCAAGGTGAAGGCTTTCTAGAGGATACTTTATCTGCATTCTTCCATCACATGCAACAAACAAAGAGATCAGTTCTTGTGTCATCATGTACTTCAATCTGTGATCTTTAAGTTGTTTGTTGGGTTATTTTGTCCAAAATAAACAGCATAAGTTTTGTGTTTCTTAGTTTTATCCTTAGAAACAACAGTGCATTGAGTTTCTTGCATTTTTTAACGAGGGAAATTCATTAATCCAACTGGCCAATGCCATGAATAAGTTTCCTGCTTTGGTGTAGAGAAGCAAGGATTTTTAGTTGTATCGATTTCAGACATAGTCTACCCCTCAACCTATGAAAGATTGACGAGAGTGAATGCAAGCATTCATTATAAGTAATTGTTGAACCTATATAAAAATCTTTGCATTTGATTTGTGCTTGTTTGTTTACATTCTGCTGCATTTTTAAAATTTATCAAAAATTCAAACACTTCGAGTGGAAGAAATTGAAGTGTCATCTTGACTGTCCAACATAAGCATCTGTCTATTGAAGTGTCATATGGGCCAACATAAAACCCCTTCAGCATGCTCCAGGTGAAAACGAGCACATTTACATGGTGGGGAGGGGGGGTATAATAAAACAGAAAATCCTTTTGAATTCAAATTCTTAAAAATCCTTTTAGTTTTAAATTTTTAAAGATCCTAGTCCCAAATTTTTAAATACATCCACAAGATGGGTGATATTTTTTTAACAGAGAAAATAACAGAAGCTAGTAGTAAAATCACCTTGAATACCCTCGTTTTCAACAATTCTGAATGCGCAGCAGAAACACCATCCACAGTATGGCAACATACAATTGCCAAATTTGCTGTTCGAATACTCTGCAAGCCAAAGGTGAAATGATTATCAAGTTGCAAATTTATGCAAAGAAAATGCCTCTAATGAAACAGGAACCAACCGCATAAGTCCACAACACAGGAACGCTTTATCGGATACAGTTGATGGATATATAAAACAGTAAAAAGGTAAAAAAATAATACAATAGAACCTTGATTGATTGGAGGTCCAATAAGACCTCCCATGGTGCAGTCTGCACACATCAAAATATCTTTGTAAAATTTTCATGCATTGGTATTCTACTTGTACTGCAAATATTGCATTTTGAATTGTATCATCAGTCATTGCCAAGGAAATTGTAAATTGTAGAGGAATAAAAGAGAGGAACCGAACCCCCAAGGTGTATCTCCTAAGGAGCCCTTGGGGTGTATTTATAATGAATATTAAAAACCACACCGGACCTCAAGTCCGATGTGAGATGCAGACTCCAACACTCCCCCTCAAGCTAGGTGTACCTAGCTTGGAAACATAATGAAAAGAAAACAACAAAACAAACGCTAACACTCCCCCTCAAGCTGGACATGCCCAGCTTGATTACAAAACAGATGAAATAAAAAAAAAAAGTTGCAAAAGGCTGTTGCTCCCCCTCACGATCGAAACTCCCCCGCAGGATGATGGATGGAAGATGTTGCGGGCGCAGCAGATGACCACGCAGACCGGCCAGTTGACGGAACGCCAGGAATGCCGCACTAGTGGGGCCGGTCGATGAAACGCCGGGAAATCCAAACTAGCACCGGGAAAACCGCACTTGCGGGGCCGGCGACGGGAGGCGGGGATTCCGCAGAATTTTTGCGGGACTGACGGCGCCAACGAGCCCAAATCCTAGGTGGTCGAGCTGCTGCGCTGGCGAATGGACGTGCCGGCGAGGCGGGGATGCCGCAAGAGGTGCCGAAAGGGAGCGGATGAATCCAGTCGGAGGGAGGGCCGCCTTGCAGGAGGAGGCCGACAAGGAGGGAGAGCAGCGGAGATGCGCGGGGACGGATCTGGCCGGAACAGTCCGGAACTCGCCGGATCTGGCCGGATCTGGCCGAAAATCGCCGGATCTGGCCGGAGCTGTCCAGATCTGGCCGAAAATCTCTGGATCAGGCCGGAGCCGGCCGGAGCTGTCCGGATCTGGCCGCCGGAGAGCAGCAGGCGAGGTCGCCGGGAGGGGAGCGGGACGGGAGATGCCGCCGGAGAGGGGTCGCCGGACTGGAGGGAGATCCGCCGGGAGCCGGGAGCCGGGAGCCGCGAGCGCGCGGGAGCAGCGGGAGGCGCGGGAGGCGCTGGAGCAGCGGGAGGCGCCGGGAGCAGCGGGAGGCGCGGGAGGCCGTCGGGGCTTGGACGCCGACGGGAAGAACCGCGGAGGGCTGGAGGCGCGGGAGGCGTGGAGACATGTCATGATTTAAAAATAGTATCACTAAAGAATATAAATCGGATTAAGTCTGTCAAAAATTCAATGATTAACAAACTTAAAAAAACAACGTAGACATGCTGAAAATCTATAGAAATTTTTATTCAAACAACATTATTCCACAGCATTGACAAACATAAAATAAAAAAATCTAAGTACTAGTACAGAGGAACTCAATTACAGTTATTGTCGAAAAGTTCTTCCTTTGAGGTTAAAGATGCTTTAAGAATGATGGAAAATGGTAAAGCAGTTAGGCCAAATAACAACTGCATTGAAGTTTGGAAATATTCAAGGGAGTTGAATATTGTTAAACCCTCTTTTGTATTATTATGGGTATTTCCGAGTCCCACATCGGAATACTCCCTTGTACATTCCGCTTTTTCATTTTATAAAAGAAGAGTCCCACCTCACCTTGAAGGTAAGTGGGTTTCTCCATTTTACATGGTATCAGAGGGATTTTTTTTTTTTTTATCCCGAACCCTCCTTCCTCTGCGGCTTCCCGGCGTCCTCCCGGCCCCGCCTCTCTCCCTGCTACCCTAGCCCTTCCCGGCAGGCCCCCCCCTCCGATCCCGGCGCAGCCCTGCCCTGCCCAGCTCCCCTCCGGCCTGCACCCTCCCGGCAGGCCCTCCCTCCCGGCGCACCTCTCCTCCCGGTGTCCGCCGTCCTCCCGCGGTGCGCCCTCGTCCCAGCAGGCCATCGCCCGGCGCCCGCGCCCTCTCCCCGGCGGCCCTCTCTCTCCCCGACGCGGCCCGCGCCTCCTCCGTCGGCTCCTCCTAGCGGACCTCCCTCCCAGCGGCGCTCCCGGCCAACCCCCACCGTGCGTGCGCCCAGCCCCTGCGGCTCACCTCCCGGCGGCCCTCCATTCCCCTGGCGCCTCCCGCGCGCTCCCGGCTCCCCGGCGTCTCCGGCTCGCCCCGACGTCCCGGCTCCCAGGCTCCCCGGCGTCCCGGCTCCCGGCTCCCCGGCTCCCGGCGCCTCGCCCCGACGTCCCGCTCTCGGCGACTCGCCCCGATTCGCCCCGGCACCCTCACCCTCGCCCGGCGCCTCCCGCAGCTCCAGCGCCTCCCGCTGCCCCGGCGCCTCCCGCAGCTCCTGCGCCTCCCGCTGCCCCGCACCTCCCGAGCGCCCCCGCTCCTCTCGCCCTGCGCCCCCCCCCCCCCCCTCCCTTTTCGCCGCCTTCCCCCTAGCACGCGCCCTCGGCCTCTGTCCCAACGGACCCTCCCGGCAGAGCGCCCTCTCCCGGCGGCACGCCCTCATCCCCGCAGAGCGCCCTCGTTCCGGCAGCCCTTCCAGCACGCGCACGTCCTGCGCCCGATCATCCCGCCGGCCCGCTGCCTCAGCTCCCGCCGCTTCCATGGCGGACTCCTCGGGACGTGGTCGTGCTTCACGTCGTCCACGTCCCTTCTGTCACCATTGTGGCAAGTTTGGCCACCTGATCGCCCGATGTTGGGTCCTGCATGGCCGACCATCTCAGCACCTGCGGCAGGGACAGCCCGCGGTCCGGGACGTGTCCTCGACTGTCGCCTCTCTTTTCTCGTCTCTGGCCCTGTCTATGACCGACCTCAGGCGGCCTCATGATCCACCGGCCTCTGTCCGCCCCGCTCCCTCCTCGGCTTCTCTGGCCCGTACTGTTTGCCCCACTGCCTTGGTCAGCCATTGCTCCCCTGCATGGCTGCTGGACTCAGGTGCCTCCGACCACCTCACCGGTGATGCTGGTATGTTGACGTCTTATTGCCCATATGCCGGTTCTTCAGCCATCACCGTCGCTGATGGGTCCACTATCCCCATAGCGGGCTTCGGCGCATGATCTCTGACTCCTTCGATACACCTACCCTCTGTGGCACATGTGCCCCGCAGTCCCTTTAATCTGCTTTCCATCAGTAAACTGACTAAGGATTATAACTGTGCGGCCATATTTACCTCCTCTGGTGTTGTGTTTCAGGAGCAGGCTACGAACCGGGAACTTGGTCGAGGCCGGCTTCGAGACGGGGTCTACATGTTCGAGGGGCCAGCGCCCATTGCTTGCACGTCTACCTCTTCTCGGGCCCTTGATCTCCATTCCCGATTAGGGCACCCGCCTGCATCCACCATTCATCAGATGTTTCCGGACTTCAGTAGGACTCCTACTTTTCATTGTGAGTCATGCTCTTTTGCAAAACATCATCGCTCTTCCTACATTACTCGCACGGATACACGGGCCTCCCACCCCTTTGCTCTGGTTCATTCCGATGTTTGGGGCCCGTGTACCGTTCCGAGTCATTTGGGCTATAAATACTATATCTCCTTCATTGATGACTATTCGCGAATGACGTGGCTTTACCTTCTTCGAGAACGCTCCGAAGTGTTTTCCACCTTCCAAACCTTTTTTCATGAAATTAAGAATCGTTTTTCTATCTCGGTCAAATGTCTCCGCTCGGATAATGGGCGCGAGTATCTCTCCACTTCTTTTCGGCAGTTTCTCCGGGAGAATGGCATCCTTCATCAGACCTCCTGTCCTGATACACCCCAGCAGAACGGCGTGGCCGAGCGGAAACACAGACATATTCTAGAGACTGCCCGTGCCCTCATCTTCCACCGACAGGTGCCTCTGCTCTTTTGGGGCGATGCCATTCTCACTGCTACCTACCTCCTCAATCGCCTTCCTTCTTCTATCCTTAAGGGGGAGACTCCCTTTCGGGCTCTTTTCCCCACTCTCCCTCTTCATTCCCTCCCTCTTCGAGTGTTTGGCTGCTTGTGTTATGTTCGTGACACTCGCCCTGGCCGCACCAAACTCTCTCCCAAATCTCTCCGCTGCATCTTCCTCGGTTATTCCCGCACTCAGCGCGGATACCGCTGCTTCTCCCCGGACCTTCGCCGGTATGTCATCTCCGCAGATGTCTCCTTTGTGGAAAGTTCTCCATTCTCCTTTCCCTCTCTTCCTCCTGACTCCATTGATAACTGTCTTCCCCTCATCATCCAGCCTCTTCCGGATTTGCCTTCTCCTACCTCTCCTCCTCCTGACCCTGTCCTCGATGATTGTCCTCCTCTCCTCCTCCATCCTCCACCGGCGTCAACCACTGTTGACACCCATTTTGGTCAGGTCTACTCCCGCCGTCCTTCGACTGTATTCCCCGTTCCGGCCAGTGACACTGATGCTCCCGCTTCGTCCGCTGCTCCTGCTCCGCCACCCGCGGACTTGCCCATCGCCCTACGGAAAGGTACTCGCTCCTGCCAGAGTACTCCTCTATTTGCATCTTCTTACAGGGGTTTGTCCGCTCTGGAGACGGTTTCTATACCTCGCACAGTTGGTGAGGCCAAATCTCACCCCGGGTGGCTCGCAGCCATGCGGGATGAATTGCAAGCTCTGGAGGAAAACCATACTTGGGATCTTGTCTCCCTTCCAGCAGGCAAACAGGCAGTGGGCAGCAAATGGATTTACACGGTCAGGCTGAATCCCGATGGTACTCTCCATCGCCTCAAAGCCCGCCTTGTGGCCAAAGGCTTTGCTCAGACATACGGAGTTGACTACTTTGATACCTTCTCCCCGGTTGCCAAGATGGCCTCTGTCCGGCTATTCATCTCTCTCGCCGCCCATCATCGGTGGCCTCTTCATCAATTGGATGTCAAGAATGCATTCCTCCATGGCTTCCTTGAGGAAGAAATCTATCTCCAGCAGCCCCCCGGATTTTGTGCCGCCGGCGCTGAATCTCGTGTCTGCCGTCTCCGCCGCTCTCTTTACGGCCTCAAGCAGTCTCCCCGTGCTTGGTTTGGCCGCTTTAGCACGGTCGTCAGCGACTTTGGGCTTTCCCGCAGTATGAAAGACCACACTGTCTTTTACAGGACGACTCCACATGGCTGCATCTTATTGGTCGTCTATGTGGATGATATCGTCATCACCGGCAGCGACTCTGTGGGTATCACCCATCTCAAGGCTCATCTTCACCAGCACTTCCACACTAAGGATCTTGGTCCTCTCACATACTTCCTCGGCATCGAGGTTTCCTACTCCTCTGCCACCATCTCCCTCTGCCAACGGAAGTATGCATTGGATATATTGCAGGATGCTGGGCTGACTCAGGCCACTGCGGTCGATACTCCTCTGGAGCCTGGCGAACGGTCTCTTTATGCCTCCTCGGCTCCATACCCCCATCCCGAGCGGTACCGTCGATTGGTGGGCAAACTCAATTATCTCACCATGACTCGACCCGACATTTCCTGTGCGGTAGCCAAAGTGAGTCAATTTATGGAGCATCCCACCACATCTCAGTGGGATGCTGTCATCCGCATCGCCAAGTACATCAAACGGGATCCTGCCCGTGGTCTTCACTACTCCCAGCATCCTCATCAGCATATTGAGGCCTTTTGCGATGCTGATTACGCTGGCTGCCTTGCCACTCGGAAATCTACCTCTGGGTTCGCCATTTTCTTGGCAGGCAACCTCATTTCTTGGCGCAGCAAGAAACAGACGGTCGTCTCTCGCTCCAGTGCCGAGTCTGAGTACCGTGCCATGGCCACCGTCACTACCGAGATCCTTTGGCTTCGAAAACTCCTCCAGGAGCTTGGCTTTCCTCAGCAGACTTCTGCTCACATATGGTGTGACAATCAGGCAGCCACTAAAATTGCTTCGAATCCCGTCTTCCATGAACGCACGAAGCATATTGAGGTGGACTGTCACTTTCTTCGCCACCACCTGGAGCACAACCATGTCAGCTTTAGCCACATTCCGACGGCAGACCAGCTTGCTGACATCTTCACCAAAGGCCTCCCTGGTGCTCGCCTTGCCTCGCTTAGTTCCAAGCTGGGGATCCGCCACATCTGACACCCAGCTTGAGGGGGAGTAGTTATGGGTCTTGTGTGGTGTCTTCTTATTCTTTTTTGTGGGACTCGTTGTCCAAGCTGGGTCTGTCCAGCTTGAGGGGGAGTGTTAAACCCTCTTTTGTATTATTATGGGTATTTCCGAGTCCCACATCGGAATACTCCCTTGTACATTCCGCTTTTCATTCTATAAAAGAAGAGCCCCACCTCACCTTGAAGGTAAGTGGGTTTCTCCATTTTACATGGGTTTCTCCATTTTACAAATATTAATTGGCTCACTAGGTTATTTAATGAGATTATAAAATCTAAAAAAATGTATGATTAATGGAGTAAGAGTTCTCGAGTACCTATGTATAAAAATAAAGGAGACATTTTAAGTTGTGAGAATTATAAAGGCATTAAGCTTATGAGTCATACAACGAAACTTTGAGAGAGAGTGATTGAACAAAGGATTCGAAGGGAAACAAAAGTTTCAGATAATCAAATTGGTTAGATAATCAAATTGGTTGTATGTTTGGACGTTCAACTACAAAAGCAATTTATTTGATTGGATGTCTAATGAATACTATCGACAAAAGACCCAAGATTTGCAAATGATTTCCATTGAGAGAAGCCGATCATTGTCGAACTAAAGGAAAGAGAGAGACGTTTGCAGTTGAGCTGAGAACACAGAGGTACGCGCCGCGCGCGTGCAGAGTACGTTCGCTGCTGGGAAAAAACCGAATATTGTTGTGTGAACAATTGGTCTGCTGTGAGGACACTTGGATGCACGCTGAAGAGGTGTGATCGCTGTTGAGAGAAAATTCAAAGAAAGGCGATGTCGGGGTAGTTGGAACAGACACAGCAGGTCTGTTTTTCAAAAACAACCTGTCGGGACGCAAGACCTTAACGGACGAAGCCAGGCGATCGAAGAGTGAGAGTTCCTCCCCTTCCAGAAGTTGACGCTCAAGCAAACTTTGGATGATGGGATGCGTAGCGTGTTAAGAAAAGTGGATTTGTCGTCATTCTCAGGAGAAGATTCTTTTGATTGGATAAATAAAATGGAAAATTATTTAGAGTACAGACGAATGCAGGAAGAAATGAAACTACCTTGAACGCAGTTGTGTTTGGAGAGTACGTCCTTGTATTGGTTCCTAATGGGGCAGTGGGAAAATCCTAGCTCATGTTGGGTGCAGTTGAAGTTAGCGCTGATGGAGAAGTATGAGAACGTGACAGAGGTGAATCCACTGCGGTGTTTGAAGACGCTTTAACAAGCAGGAACTGAGGAACAGATTCTCTCCAATCTGGTACAGCCTGTAGAGGTATTATTTGATCTGAGTACTAGCATGGAAATGCGGGACACGAACGCTATGGAGGTGCAGCCTGTTCCTGGACCAGGTCCGGATCCTCTTGCTGAAGAAGTCGCAGGTCAGGGTGTTTTTCCAGCCGAACAAGTGTGGTGAGGTACACAGAATATCACTTCGTCTTCTTTTAACAGTGACAAAGTAAATCATTCAACCTTGTGCAATGCTACTTTATTTCCATTGGAGCTCAGGAATGAGGTGGCAGTGCAGTAACAGCCAGCTCGAGCTACACTAAAGCTTCTACCACAGACCGTGGGAGTGCAACCAATGGTGTCTGAACTTAGAAAAGAGTTGTTGCTGGAAACCAGATCATGTGAAGAAGATTCACCAGATTGTGGAGCTGGTATTCATGGGGAAGCGGCAGTAAGCTTGAAGAGATTCCCAGCTGGACAAGAAAGGGTCGGAAGTGGTATGTTTGAGGAGCAAACTGACTCCAATTGTGTTCGTCCGGAAGGGGGAAAATTTAAGGAGATTCCTAGTGAAATTATTTTCGGTGGTGACAGTGGGAGTGTGGTACAAGCGCCATCATACCAGATGGAGTTACATTGTGTCTCCTGCTTGGGGTTGTGCAGAGGGGAAGATCAACCAGCTGGTGCTCTTGATGACTTCACCAGTCTAGACCATGAAGTTGGTGCAGCCTGGGCGTTCCAACCTGACCTTGAAAAGATTGCATATACCAGGTTTGAACAAACTGCCAGTTTTGGTTAGCACTGGTGGAGGTGATTGTTTCCTGAAAGTTTTTGTGAGTGACTCAAGTTTTAGAAATTATTCTCTTTACACCCAATACACAATGCTCAAATCTATCAGTAGTTTCTAAAGGGGGAGGGGCTGCATTTGTTTTGGCATATGTTTCTTGCTTCACACCTCCACATGCAGCGTCTTTACTGGTGGTAATTGCAGTGATTGGACCAATGCATTGAAGGAATGTGTTGTAGCATTGGAAGCAGGAGCAGACTGTTATCCCCAACTGCTTGCTTTCAAAGCAGAAACCCTTTCAAAGCTCCATAAGCTTGAAGAGGCAGACTCTATGTAGTCTAATCTTACCAAGCTGGAGCTTCACTTGCACCAACTCTCACGAGTTAAATTGTTTGGGGAGCACTCTGAGGCCTATGTGTTATAAGACGAAAGCTTGTGTTCCAAAGACAAGCAAAATTGAAGATGCTTTAAAATCTGGCTCAAATGAACCAATAGTGACTGAACTGGAACTTGACGTGCCGAATGCTGCAACGATTTGTGGCTGCTGAGAAGTGGAGCATGCTTTGGCTAAGATGGGATCAGCTAGACTTTCTGGAAGATATCCCCCTAAATGCATTGAAGGACCTAGCAGAAGCAACTTACAGTTGCAGTTCAGTGATCATTTGTTATAATAACGGGCCTGGAATTCTCTGTTAAGCATGATGTTGTCGCGCTCAATGGCGATTTTAACAAAGAAGAAGATGAAGATAAAGGAAGATCATAGGTATCATATTCAAAATGAAAAGAAGCCACTGACACCGATTCATCGGATTCAGTATGTCATCGTATTCATCATAGGCAGATTTGTTTGAAACCAAAGAGGAGGAAAATAAGTTTTGTATTGCAAATGGGTCAAGAGCCATCGAATTGAAGAAGACCCCAGGAGAAGTCAGACCAATCATCGGCCTGGAGGAAAGAAGAAAATGAAGAGTATGTGGTGGTCTATACGAAGAAGGAAGTGTTCAGAATTGTCTCAATCGTATTCTGTTAGAGATATATTTTCCGTATTGAGAAACCGGACTGGGAGAATCGGACTGGGAGAATCGGACTGGGCAATCAGATTGAATTCTATATCAAATTCCTCGAAGTTCTTACTAGCTTCTGAATAAGAAATTGAAAATTGTGTTTAAAAGAATACTTTTGTGTAAGTTGTTAAATAAGCATAGGAAACATGTTCTGTTACACAAACTTTGTATTACATCATTTGTGCTAGAGAAAGCACACGCACTATTGGATTGTTTGCAAAGTGATACACGAGTGTAAAGGCATGTCCTACTCGTCATATTCCACACAAAAGAATTGTTTTCTAGTGGATTGTGTGGTATTGAATTGTTTCCAAACCATACAAAGGACGTAGATATTCTTATTGAATAGTGAACCTTGTAAATACTTGTGTTCCTATGGATGTGTGTTTGATTTGTTTTCAGCAAGGAAAAAAATCATGAACAGGAAGCGAAGGTTGTTTCAAAAGAAAGGAAACTTAAAAGAAAACGATATCACTGATTCACCCCCAGTGATAGTGCTATCCTACCTGGGCACATACAACTAGTATCAGAGGGAAGGTTTTCTTCGCTTATTCTTTGCTGAAGTTTTTTAAGAAATTGTGATGGAATATCTGAATTGTGTGAACAGTAAGGGGATTCCAATCTTAAATGACAGGAATTATCATATCTGGAAAGGAAGAATGCTGTCATATCTTATGCCTCTTGGGTATGATATTTCAAAAGCTGTTACAGATGGTTTCCCTCCTCGTATTGAGAATGCTCCTCTCACAAATGCTGATAAGAAAAACCTTGAGAATGATGGAAGAGCTAAGAATGCTTTACTATCATCACTTTCTGAAAGTGAGTTCCTCAGAGTAAAAGGAGTTGTCACTGCCAAAGGTATCTGAGATAAGTTGAACAACATTAATGAAAGCAATACAAAAGTGAAAAGGGAAAAGTTACAAATCTCGAGATTGGAGTATGAAGATCTGAAGATGGGTGAGTATGAATCCGTCAATGACTTCTTTACCAAGGTGAATGACATTGTTAGCACTATCGGAGGTTTTAGTGAAAGATTAGAAGATTCTACTATTGTAGAAAAGAACTTGACAATTCTTCCCGACAAGTTTCATGATAAAGATTCTTCATTGGAAGATAGAGATCCTGATACATCATCTCTGGATGATTTGCATAGTACTCTCATCACATATGAGATGAGAAGGGAAAAAGTTATGAAGGGAAAAACAAAAGCTAATAGAGAAATGTCTTTCAAAGCCCCCATGAAGGAAAAGTCAAAGAAGATTCTTGAAGCTGGAGATTTTGATTCCGAAAATGAGGTATGTAAAAATCTTGATGAAATTTTATCCTTGTTTTCTAAGAATGTGAAAAGAGATACTGGAATATATAAAGGAAAACTTCCCTTAAAATGTTTTGGATGTGGAGCTATTGGGCATTTCATTGCCAATTGTCCTCAAAGAGGTGATGAAGAAGAAAGTGATGAACAAAAAAGTGAAGAGAAAAAAGAAGGCCAAGAAGAACTTGGAAGGAAAAGGGTGATAAAGAAAAATCATATTCCAAGAAGGAAGATAAGAAGTTTTCCAAATCCAAAAGGAGAATTTTTTTGTCCAAGGATGATGATAGTGAAGAGGTTACAAATGATGTTGAAGAGAACACGTTTATTGCAATAGTTAATGAGAAAAGATTTTCTAGCAGTGAAAGTAGTTGAGAATCTGAAAAGTCTGTTGAGCATGTTGGTGAGAATACTTTTATTACAATAGTGAATGATGAAGAATTCGGAAGCAACAGTTCCAGTGAACAAGAAACTCAACTTGAAATGCATTTGAAAGAAAAGTTGAAAGAATGTTTGAGAAAGATTAGAAGATTTAAAAAGCAAAACAAGAAGTTGAAACATGAATGTTCCTCAACAATTCAAGAAAAAATTTCAAAAGAGAAGAACAAGATGTTGGTAGAGATTGGCGATTTGAAAAAAACTCTTGAAGAAGAAAAGAATCGTAATGAACATCTAGAAGTGAAGTTGAAGGCAAAAGAAGAAGAGTTGAAACTTATCAAACAAAAGCTTTCGAAAGATGAACAGAGAAATACAAGTTTCAAAAACTCTTTCTGGAGTTGGTGAGAGTTCTCGAAAGGAGAAACCTGAGAATGATCAACAAAAGTTACCTTTAAAGGTTGAGAAGAAAGATGGAATTGTTTCTGAGAAGAAAAAAGTCGAGAAAGTTATGTATGTGGCCAAGACGAACAAAGCTGAGAATTCAGAAGTTACAAAATACCCTGAGTCCGAAAATGTTTCTAAACATTCTGAATACGAAAATGTTTCTATTACTTCTAGTTCCTATAAGGCTGAAAAGAAAACCAAGTTGAAAAAGAAGATTTCAATTGATAACAGAAAGGTTGGTGGTTCAGATAAGACGGGAAAGTTACTGAGAAACGTATTCACAACTTCGGTCAATATGGAAGTTTCAGAGGCAAATATACTTTCTATGGCTACTGCTGGTATTGTGGTGGATTCAGACATAAGGCAAATATGTGTTGGTTCAACCAGCAACATTACTATTATTCCACATGTTATGGAAGACAAAGTTTCAGGGGGAGTCAATCTCCTCAAAGAAAGAAGTCAAAGAATGATGTTTTGAAAAAACTTGAGAAGACTGGAGTAAAGATTGAAAATAGATTCCAACTCCTGAAAACTATTTGTGAAAGATGTGAACAACCTAGACACCTTGCAAAAAGATGTCTTGTTTGGTTACCGACTCAACAAAAGTTTTTGAACAATTCTCATAAGCCGGATGTTTTTGAAGTTTGTTAATGGGTGAATTCCCCTTACCTCAATGTGAGGTGAGGATATTCTTTTATAGATTAGGAAACCAATATACAAGACGGGTAAGTCCGATGTGGGACTCACCCATTTACACTTAAATGGGTTCCAACACTCCCCCTCAAGCTGGACATGCCCAGATTGGATAGAGTCCCACACAAAAAGACAAACAAGACAATCTCAAACTCCCCCTCAAGCTGGGCCAGGGAGGCTGTGAATACCCAGCCTAGAAGTGAGAGACTCAAGACGAGCTCCGGGAAGACCTTTGGTGAAGAGATCGGCAAGCTGATCGGTCGTCGGGATATGGCCGAAACCAATATGGTGTTGGGCCAGATGGTGGCGGAGAAAGTGACAATCCACCTCGATATGCTTCGTCCGTTCATGAAAGACGGGATTCGAGGCAATCTTCGTAGCGGCCTGATTGTCATACCAGATATGAGCAGGAGTCGATGCCGGGAAACCGAGCTCCTGGAGAAGATGACGAAGCCAGAGGATCTCAGTAGTGACAGTGGCCATGGCTCGATACTCTGCCTCGGCACTAGAACGGGAGACCACAGTCTGCTTCTTGCTGCGCCAAGAGATGAGATTACCGGCAAAGAATACGGCGAATCCCGAAGTAGACTTGCGGGTAGCGAGGCAACTGGCATAGTCCGCATCACAAAAAGCCTCAACATCCATGTGAGCATGATGTGAGTACCGAAGGCCGCGTGCAGGATCTTTCTTGATGTACTTGGCAATGCGGAGGACAGCATCCCACTGAGAGCAGGTGGGATGCTCCATGAACTGGCTGACTTTGCCAACGGCACATGCAATGTCGGGACACGTCATGGTGAGGTAGTTGAGTTTACCGACCAAGCGCCGATAGCTCTCAGGATGAGGAAAGAGGTCCGAGTCGGAATGAAGGGAGCGTTCCCCAGGCTCAAGGGGAGTGTCAACTGTGGTGGCGGTGCTCAACCCGGCATCCTGCAATAGATCAAGAGCATACTTGCGCTGGCAGAGAGAGATAGTGTCCGCAGTTCGGGAGACCTCGATGCCAAGAAAGTACGTGAGGGGTCCAAGATCCTTGGTGTGAAAATGATGGTGAAGATGCGTCTTGAGGCTGGCGATGCCTCTGGAGTCGCTCCCTGTGATGATGATGTCATCAACATAAACTATAAGCAAGATACAGCTGTGTGCCGTCGTACGGAAGAAGATGGTGTGATCTTTCATACTCCGAGAGAGGCCAAAGGCGGTGACGACAGTGCTGAAGCGGCCAAACCAGGCGCGAGGAGACTGTTTGAGGCCGTAGAGGGAGCGACGGAGACGGCAGACATGGGAGGCGGCACCAGAGGCAGAGAAACCAGGGGGCTGCTGCAGGTAGACCTCCTCGTCAAGAAAGCCATGGAGAAAAGCATTCTTAACGTCGAGTAGATGAAGGGGCCAGTGATGATGAGCAGCCAGAGAGATGAAGAGGCGGACCGAGGCCATCTTGGCGACTGGAGAGAAGGTCTCAAAGTAGTCGACGTCATACGTCTGAGCAAATCCCTTGGCGACAAGCCGGGCTTTGAGGCGGCAGAGAGAGCCATCGGGATTGAGACGGATCGTGAAGATCCATTTACAGCCGACCGCCTGTTTGTTTGCCGGAAGGGGAACAAGATCCCAAGTATGGTTGGCATCCAGAGCCTGCAATTCATCTCTCATTGCGGCTAGCCACCCGGGGTGAGATTTGGCCTCACCGACCGTTCGAGGAAGCGACACGGTCTCCAGAGCTGACAAGCCCCTGTAAGAAGATACAAAGAGAGGAGTATTCTGACACGAGCGAGTACCTTTCCGGAGCGCGATCGGCACATCCTCGGGAGTTGTGTCAGGAACATCAGGCGAAGCGGGAACAATGGTTTCCTCGGCTGGGACGGGAGGTACAGTGGAAGGACGACGAGAGTAGGTCTGTCCAAAGAGATGACCGGTCGGAGGAGACACCAGAGGCGGGTGAACCATGAGCGGAAGGCAGTCATCGATGGTAGTGTCAGGAGAAGGAGAGGGGAGAGTGAAAGGAGAGCTCTCGACAAATGAAACGTCGGCAGAGGTGATATACCGGCGGAGGTCTGGAGAGAAGCATCGGTACCCGCGCTGAGTGCGGGAATACCCGAGAAAAAAACAGCGAAGGGATTTGGGGGATAGTTTGGAGAGATTTGGGCGAGTGTCCCGGACATAACAGAGACAGCCGAAGATACGGAGTGGAAGGGAGTGAGGAGGGAGAGAGGGAAACAGGGTATGAAAAGGAGTCTCTCCCTGAAGGATGGAGGAGGGAAGACGATTGAGAAGGTAAGTAGCAGTGAGGATGGCATCCCCCCAGAAAAGAAGAGGGACCTGGCGGTGGAAGAGGAGGGCACGAGCGGTCTCCAAGATATGTCGGTGTTTCCGCTCGGCCACCCCATTTTGCTGAGGGGTATCAGGACAGGAGGTCTGATGGATGATGCCGTGGGCCCTCATAAACTGCTGAAAATGAGTGGATAAGTATTCTCGCCCATTGTCAGATCGGAGACATTTCACAGGGAGAGAAAACTGTGTCTGGATTTCCTGAAAAAATGTCTGAAAGGTTGAGAGAACCTCTGTTCGATCTCGAAGAAGATAAAGCCAGGTCATGCGGGAGTAATCATCAATAAAGGTGATATAATAACGGTACCCTGACTGGCTAGGAACCCGGCAAGGACCCCATACATCGGAATGAACAAGAGCGAAAGGAGTCGCGGCACGTGGTTCCGGGCGAGGAGCATACGTCGTCCGATGATGTTTGGCAAACTTGCAGGATTCACAATGGAAGGAGAGGTGAGAACCGAATTGGGGGCAATGTTTATGGAGGGTGGAAGGCGGTGGATGGCCAAGGCGGTAATGGAGGTCAAGGGCTCGGGCGGAGGTGGATGAGCAAGCAAGGGATGATGGGGTATCAAACAGGTAAACCCCATCCCGAAGATAACCTCTACCAATTTCCCGATTCGTCTTCCGCTCCTGAAAAACAACACCAGATGAGCTAAAAATAGCAACACAATTCAATTCGGTGGTGAGTTTGCTGATAGAGATAAGATTAAAGGGACTTTGAGGAACATGAGCGACCGACGTCAGGTGAAGAGACGGGGTCAAGGAACATGTGCCAAAGCCGGTAATAGGGATTGTTGAGCCATTAGCAACAGTAATGGTAGACGCACCGGTGTACGGATGATAGGTAGTGAACATACCAGAGTCCCCTGTGAGATGTTCTGACGCACCAGAGTCAAACATCCAAGCTGTCTGGCGATGAGAAACACAGGCGGTGGAGTTGCCAGTCTGAGCAAGTGGAGCTAGAGAAGAAGATGGTGGCGCAGTCGCGCGATAAGACTTTACCAAAGCAAGCTCCTCCGGCGAGAGTGTTGTCCTGTAACGGGTACTGGATGAAGGAGGACCGCTGCGCGGTAGAGCCGATGATGGAGGATGGGAGAGCCGCTCGGCTGAGTGCATAGGTGCCCGGGAAGGCCGACAATGGAAGTGAGGGTGCGGCCCGGCCGGAATGCTGGCGTCCGGAGGTGATGCCGGAGGGCCGCGGGCGGACACGCCTGCCATTAACGCAGGGAGCTGGGCCGACGGCGCAGGAAGGCCGCAGGGTAGCTGCTGGTAGACGGGCTGGGGAGCGCCGGACCGGGCGGGAGCCGCTCCTGGGAAGGGAGCTGCTGCGGAGGGCGGTTGCAGGAGGAGGGCCGCCGGAGGAGGAGTCGGCGCGGGAAGAAGCTGGAGGCGCCGGGAGGCGCTGGAGCAGCGGGAGGCGCCGGAAGCGTTGGAGCAGCGGGAGGCGCCGGGAGCAGCGGGAGTCGGGAGCCGTGTCGCGCCGAGGGCGAGCCGCCGGGGAAGAGGCGCCGGGGCGAGGGTGTCGGGGCGAAGCCGAGGAGCCGGGAGTCGGGGAGCCGGGACGTCGGGGTGAGCCGGGGACGCCGGGATGAGGGCCGCCGGGATGAGAGGGCCGTCGTGAGGGGAGCGCCGGAGAAGGGGCGCCTGGGCGGGGCACCGGGGCGATGGCAGCTGGAGCCGCGGGGAGCCGCGGGGAGGGAGCGCGGTCGGGGAGGAAGTCCGCAGGGAGGAGCCGGCGCGGGCCGCGTCGGGGAGAGAGGGGGTCGTCGGGCGAGGGCGAGGGAGCCGCGCGGGTGATGGCGTCGGGAGCCGCGGGGAGCCGCGGGGAGGGAGCGTCGTCGGGATGCGCAGAGGAGAGGGCCGCCGGGAAGGGAGGCCCGCCGGGAGGTGGAGGCGCAGTGGGAGTGAGGACTGCCGGGAGGTAGGGCCTGCCGAGAGCGCCGCAGGAGGAGGCGACGGCGGCTGGAGAACTAGGGAGAGGCGTCCGTCGGGCGCCGGCATGGAGGGGCCGCCGAGACGAGGGCGCACCGCGGGAGGGCGGCGGAGGTCGCGAAGCCGCAGCAGGGAGCCGTCGCGGAAGGGAGGCGCGCAAGGGTCGGGAGGCGTCGCGACGGGCGGCGCGACGGGATGCGCCGCTGCGGGATGTCGGGGTCGGCTCGCTCAGAGGAGGCCGCGGGAAACCAACAGGAGGAGGGCGCCGCTGGAGCCGGGAAGCCACAGCAGGAGGAGCGACGCGCAGGAGGCCGCCGGGAAGGGAGGCGCGCCGTCGGGGAAGGCCACAGGGGGCGGCTGGGATGGGAAGCGCGCCGGGAGAGCAGGCCGCCGTGCGCTGGAGGGCTGCGCGACCAGGAGCCGGCAGGGAAGAGGCGGACGGGAGGGAGGGCCTGCCGGGAGGAGAGGTGCGCCGGGAGGGAGGGCCTGCCGGGAGGGTGCAGGCCGGAGAGGAGCTGCGCCGGGACAGGAGAGGAGGCCCGCCGGGAAAGGCTAGGGCAGGAGGGAGAGAGGCGGGGCCGGGAGAACGCCAGGAATCCGCAAGGGAGGGAGGGTTCGGGAGAAAAATCCCTCTGATACCATGTTAATGGGTGAATTCCCCTTACCTCAATGTGAGGTGAGGATATTCTTTTATAGATTAGGAAACCAATATACAAGACGGGTAAGTCCGATGTGGGACTCACCCATTTACACTTAAATGGGTTCCAACAAAGTTAAGAAAAATAGAGTTGCTGAGTCCAAAAAGAAAGAACGCTTGGTTATCTGACCAGAACATGTTGACTTGCCTAGGAAGTTAGAGGAACACAAAAATCAGAAGAGGGGAAGAAAGAGACTTCTAAAGAGGAAGAAAAGTCGACATCCTCAACAGAAGATTCTACAAATGAGAAGAAAGTTGTTACAAAATCTGAGGATAAATAGAAGGAAGAAAGCACGTCCAATGTAAAATCCAAGAAAAAGAAGAAAAAGTCAAGATTGAGAGAGGACTCTCAGTCCGATTGTTGTTTCTAAGAAACAATCGAGCCTCCTCATTTCCAAAATCTTTGTATATTTGTACTAACTTGCAGGGAATTGAAGAAGTGGAAATAAGGAAGATGGAATTGATGAGTCTCTTATTATTCTTGCAAAAGAAAGTAACGAGGTTATGAAAAATACGAGGTTTTGAAAGGTGGTGTTTTTATACACCTGAACTTGATGATATATTTGTTGAGATGGGTGCGGGTTACTTTTATCTTAAACAAATTCTTTCAAAGATTGCCCCAATCATGAGAATGTTGAAAAAACATGAAAAGGGTATTACATGAAAATTGTGTTATGGACCACATTGATCACCTTGATTATATACTTTTATTTTTTACACCGAGTTCGCCCACGTAGACTTAGAGTTGTTTAGTTAAAAGTTCTTTGTTAAGAAACTCATGTGATACCTACGCTGAAGAAAAGTTTCAAGACTCGGAGATGAAAAGCTCCAACCCCTTGAAATGAGATCTTTTGTCAATATAGAAGAAACTTGTCATAATGGCCCCTTTGAATTTGATTGTCAATAAGGGGGAGAGAAAAGAAATAGGAGCAAGAAACGAATGGAGAGAAGAAAAAGTGAGAAAAGAAAACAATACCACTTATTGTTTTGAAATAGTTGAAGTTATTGAAATAGGTATTGACAACAAACAGAAAGGGGGAGATTATTAGGCCCAAAGTTGTGTTTTGATTGTATTTGTTGTCAATAGATCAATCTTCTCACTATGTCGAAGGAAGAAAGAATTTTGAAAAGGTAGATTGAAGAAGAGTGAGTGGAGTTGTCTATTGGATACAAAATCATAAGGATGAGAATAGTATTCAGCATCGGATCCAGGATCATCGGCATGAGTCCACAGATTCAAAAATTCTGACTTAGACATCGTATTGAGGAGAGGCTGGATAGAAGAAAAGGTTCATCGGATTCACACTGAATCCGGAATGACAGGTTTGATCGTAATGGTGGAGAATCGGAGTCAGCATGACTACGATTTAAATGTGACGATACTTTGTTAATCTTTGAGTTCTCATAAATTGTGATGCAAACTTGATGAAAGAAAGGGGGAATGAAAGAGAGGTTGCCAATCGTATTCAGATTGATCGTATCTGGATGGAAAGGGAGAGAAAAGGGTGTTGGAGATCGTATTCAGGCCAATTGTATTTTGAACAATCATATTCAGGCTGAGCAAGGACGAAAGATATTGCTGGAGAAAAAAAAAGTTACCGTACTTTCCATTGTAAGTCAGACAATGCTAAAGGTGATCTTCAATGTATTTAAAGTCATTAAGGAAGTTATGATACAAGCTGAAGTTTGTGAAATAAGAAGAAAGTTACTGAAGTCGAAACTACTGAGACTGGTCCATCATATTCAGTATTTCATCGTATTCACCAGAGGCAGATTTGTTTGTTTGGGGGAAGATCATTGGTATCGTATTCAAAATGAAAAAAAAGCCACTAGCACCGATTCATAGAATTCAGTATGTCATCGTATTCATCATAGGCAGATTTGTTAGAAACCAATGAAGAGGAAAAGAAATTTTGTATTGCAAATGAGTCAAGAGCCATCGAATTGAAAAAGACCCCAAGTGAAGTCAAGACCAATCATCGGCCTAGAGGAAAGAAGAAAAAGAAGAGTGTGATGGCCTATAAGAAGAAAAAATTCAGAGCTTAATCAATAATGTAGTCAACCATTTGAAATCGGTTCAATTACTTTGTTTTTCATTCAAGTGGGTCAAAAGAAGATATGAAGAAGAATCTGTTGATTTACATGTCTTCATCGTAATGAGACAAATCGTAATCGGAATTGGAATCAAACTTCAGAGAGCTTGAAATTCGAAGAAGATGTTTGTTTTCAAACAGTTGGCACAGAGTTTCGTAATGAAGAAAACATATCGGTATGGAGTTTGCAAAGAAGATAAAAGCTGTCTATTTCTTCATGAAATATATAATCGGTACAAAGCATCGTGATGAAGAAATCGGATCCAAACTTGAGTTTTGAAAGAGTGTGAAGAAGATGGTTGAATGTGTTGTCAAAGGCAGAGCTTGAGATTTGAAGGTTGGGAAGATTTGTAGCAAATGTGAGAAACCGAAGGTACTGGTATTCAGTCAAACCAAAAGCCAAAAAATACAAATCTTCGGAGAATGAAGCTTATAGGTATTGCATCCATAAAAGAAAGAACTCTGATTTGTTTTGAAATGCTTTTATCAATTGGGTCAAAAGCCACGGTATCAAAGTTGATACCGATTCATCCTGCTGATCGTTATGACAAAATCGGAATGGGCAGACAGCAACGTAATCGTATCGGCAATCGGAATGGAGAATCGGAATCGGATTGGTGTTTGAAAAGAAAGTCAGAAGAGAGCTGAAGTGCTTAGAAGATTCGAGAAGAATTGAGAAGAAACGAAGAGTTGAGAAGCGTTGACAAAGTCAGAAATGTATCCAAAATTCAAGGATACATGTAAATTCCAGGAATTTGGTTGAGCGGGAAACAATTTCAGGATTCCTGCCGAAATCACTTTGGGTCACCTATAAAAGGCGAAAGTACTATGTACTTTTCTGACTAGTGTATTGTTCCCAAAGAGAGAGAAGCTCCGAAGTTCTGAGAGAATAAGAGGTTTCTGGGTTATTTTTTTAAAGAAGTCTTGTTGGATTGAAGTGAAAGGAGAGGAAACAAGATTGCAACGTATTCAGCTGATCATCATATTCACCTGATTATCGTATTCTGCTTGTCATCGTATTCGGCTGATCATTGTATCGAGCTGGATAATCGAAACGGGATTTTCGTATTGGGTTTTCCGGACTGAAGAAGGAAGTGTTCAAAATTGTCTCAATCGTATTCTGTCAGAGATATATTTTCCGTATTGAGAAATCAGACCGGGAAGAAACAAACTGGGAGAATCGAACTGGGCAGATCGGACTAGGCAATCGAATTGAATTCTATATCAAAGTCCTCGAAGTTCTTACTAGCTTCTGGGTAAGAAATTGAAGAATTGTGTTTAAAAGAATACATTTGTGGAAGTTGTTAAAGAAGCACAGGTAAGATGTTTTGTTACACAAACTTTGTATTACATCATTTGTGCTAAAGAAATCACACACACTATTAGATTGTTTTCAAAATGCTACACGAGTGAGAGCATATCCTAATCATTATATTCCACACAAAAGGATTGTTTTCTAGTGGATTGTGTGGTATTGGATTATTTCCAAACCATATCAAGGACGTAGTTATTCTTATTGAATGGTGAACCTTGTAAATACTTATGTTCCTGTGGATGTGTGTTTGATTTGTTTTCAGTAGGGAATGGAATCCTTAACAGGAAACAATAGGTGTTTCAAAAGAAAGGAAACTTAAAAGAAGGTGCGACCCTCTATAAATTGGTAGGAGCTCTCTTGGGCGGTTCAGTTGGAAAATAATCTTCACTACGGGCGGGGTAAGCAACCGCAGTAGAGGGGTGGTCACTCTCTTCAGGTGATCAACCATGGCAACTAGTGGAAGTCAACGGAGGAGGTCGCTCTCGCGTTTCTAGGGTTGTATTCTAACCTCATTCTCCCACTCTTGCCTCATCTCAAATACAGTGAATAGCTACGAAATACATATAGTGAATTTGTTCTTGCTTTTGTTCCAATTATTCTGTGTCCTAACACTTTTTGAGGATTCCATCGAGATTAACACTTGGCGACTCCGCGTTTCGAGAGGTGTATTCTAACCCCATTCTCTCTCTCTTGCCTCATCTCTAATACTATAAATAGCTACATAATACATATAGTGAATTTTTTCTTGCTTTTGTTCTAATTATCTTGTGTCCCAACACTTTTAGCGACTCCACTGGGGAAGAATGAATGTGCACTATTGAGAATCAGGTGAGTAGGTAAGAAAAGAACACGGTGAAGTGGTCGACACTGTGAATCGGCGCGCACATGTGTTTCTGGAGTTCTTGACTTTTGTTTTTTTTCCGAGACGAATGTTGCGAGCGGTTTTACTTTCCGACCGGATGCAAACAAGAATGGAAGGTAGCCTCGCTTCTATCGAATCAGCCTTTGAAGGATTCTTGCGTCGTTATGATGAGCAGGAACAGGAACATCATCAAACCATGCCGTCAATACAAGAAAATTTGGGCAAACTAGTTCACGAGAATAATGAGAATCAACAGATGACGCATGAGCCGGTTCGTTAGTCATAGGAGCGGGTATCCTTGCGAGTTCGGAATATCGAGGAGCAATTGATCGAGCGTTTCAAGAACCTGGAAATGTTGCTAGATCAGGGTCCGAAAAATGATAAACAGAGTAAGGCGGCTTCGGAGAAAACTGGAGGTGGAGGTCATGATCAGGTAGTAGAAGGTAACGGCATTGGTAGTGGATATTTCCAAGGGGGGTGTAATGCTGGAAGACACCTTAAGAAGTGTGTCCATACATGTTGAGTTGCCAACTTTTTCAGGGGAAGATCCTTTTGCCTGTACTACTAAGGTGGAAACTTATTTTCTGGTTAACCAAACTCAAGAGGACATAAATTGCATCTGACATAGATTTCCATGGAAAATATGTCATTGTATTGGTTTTTGTCCTGGCAAAGTGCAAATCCAGGGGCGACATAGGAACAGCTCAAATCCACTCCCACGGATCAGTATGGGAAATCCACTTAAGGCGATCCACTTAGATACTTCAAAATTCTCCGACAATCCAATATTGTGGATAAATATAGAAGAATTCAAGCAGGTGGCTTTGAGGATACAGCTGTTCCTTGAGACCTGGTATATGAGTCTTTTCATGGGAGGATTACGTTCGGAAATTGAAAACAGAGTTTCCACACATGAGTCTGACACCAAGTTTAGAATGATTACTTTGGCACGAAAGGTAGAGAGAGAATTAATTGGAGAAGGTGTTCTCAGGAAGTACGTGGAAAAAGAGTTTTTCCTCCTATTTCTCAAGGACCAGGAGTTGTGATGCCTCAGTACAATCACCAACAAGGGAGTGGGAGAAAGAGGCAAGCAAGAGGAGGAAGTAAGACGCGCGGTGGGAGAGGAGAGTTGGGGCGGGGTCAAGTCAATTAGTCGGCAAGAACAGGAAGAGCGGAAGCAAAAGGGACTCAACCGTTTTGCTCAACCGTTTACTCCCATGCACGGATAACCTAAAAAACAATTGAGGATTTCGGTGTGGTAGATAGAGAAACCAACTTCAGAAGTTGAGGAGGAAGCTGTACTACAACAGCATTGTGGTGGCTGTGTTGTTAAGGAAGGGCAACTGAGAAAATTTGGGGCTGAACAAGCAAAGGAAACTCTGGAATTAAGAAGTATGGGGAGCACGGGGACTGATTCGATGAAGTTTTCAGGCCTTGTATCCGGAATACCAACCCCTGTACTAGCAGACAGTGGAGCGAGCCTCAATTTTATTTCAAAAGCTCTTGCTAAGCTGGCAAATGTGGTGGTAAGTCCAACCGAACCATTTGGAATTAGACTAGGAGATGGGCACCAGACCATTTCACATGGCGTCTGTAGACAGGTGGAAGTCACTCTAGAAAACTTCATTATCACTGTTGAAGCTTATGTTTTTTACACATGTGGACTGGATTTAGTACTTGGGATGAAATGTTTGAAGAGTTTGGGAACTGTTATGACCAATTGGAGTCATAAAACCATGGAATTTCAATGGGAAGGAAAAGAAGCTAAGCTGACTGGGCAAACTGGGCAGAGTTCCCTGTCATATGTTTTGCGGCATAATTTTCATTTGAAAACTTGGTTTTTTGAAGGGTGGTTTTGGCAAACACATTTGCAGCCACCAGAAAACAAGCCAAGAACGCAGAGAGGACTTAGAACAGCAATGTTTGGAGAATCTGTTGCAGGAATATCAGTCTTTGTTTGGTGAGCCTAAGGAGTTACCTTTGAGCCGAATTACTGACCATGCAATTCCTTTGGTTGAAGGGGCTGAACCGGTTAATATTTGTCCGTACAAGTTAGCACATTACTTGAAGGACGAGGTCAAAAACCAGGTCACAGAGATATGTTGGCTAGAGGCATCATTCGTAATAGTAACAGTCCTTTCGCAAGCCCTATTATTTGGTATGAAAGAAAGACGGCGGATGGCGTATGTGTGTCGATTATAGGGCTCTAAATAATCTAACGATGTCGGATAGATTTCCAATACCCATCATTGAAGAGTTGTTGGACAAGATTCATGAAGCCAACTACTTTACTAAACTTGACTTGCGGTATGGGTTTCATCAAGTTCGAGTGCAGGCCAACGATGTAACTCAAACAGCTTTCCGTACACATGAGGGCCATTATGAATTTTTGGTGATGTTGTTCAGGCTTATGAATGCCCCAACGACATTCCAATCTACCGTGAATAAGGTGTTCAAAGCATATCTAAAAAAGTTTGTGCTGGTATTTTTTAATGATATCCTAATTTTCAGCACGACCTGGGCAGCGCATATAGAACACCTTAAAACAGTCTTCCGAATTTTACAAGCTAATTGGCTAAAGCTCAAACGGAAGAATGTTTTTTTTTCCCAACTTTCTGTGGAGTATTTGGGCCATATCATTTCCGGTGAGGGAGTACAGATGGACCCAAAAAAGATTGAAAGTGCTCTCAGATGGCCGCGCCCACAAAACATAAAGGGGGTACGACGTTTCTTAGGCCAGACAGGATACTATCCGAAGTTCATTTGTGGTTATGGGAAGGTTGCTAAACCCCTCACGGAATTAACTAAAAAGGATGGATTCCGATGGACCACAGAATTCGAGCTAGCTTTTGAAGCACTCAAGAACTGCTTAGTTTCGACTCCACTTCTGGTTTTGCCGGATTTTCAAAAACAATTTGATATAGAATGTGATGCCTCTAGCAGGGGAATAGGGGTTGTTCTTATGCAATCGGGAAAACCTGTCGCATACTTTAGTAAGGCCTTATCTGAGAACCACCTTTCTAAATCAGTGTATGAAAAGGAAGTAATGACATTTGTCTTGTCAGTTAACCATTGGAAACAATACTTGCTTTGAAAAAAATTTGTGGTTTTTACTGACCACCGGGCCTTAAAACATTTGCTCAGTCAACGTTTTCACATGGCCAACCAGCAAGACTGGCAGGCGAAGCCTCTGGGGCTGGATTTTGAAGTTGTTTATAAGCTAGGAAGATTTAATCAAGCAGCCAATTCCTTGTCTCGTTTAGCTGAGGAAGTTTTAGCAAACCAAGCTGACAAGCTACTTGGGATTTGGATGGAAGTTGCTACTGTAAAAAAAGAGACTCCTTGATCCAGAGCTTTCCAAAATTATTTCTGCACTTGAGCAGGATCCCATCCGACGACCAGGATATTCTTTTCGAGACTGTTATTCTATCAATAGAAATAGGTTTTATCCCGCCACTCTACTCTTATTACCAAATTCCTAGAGTATTATCATTCTTTTGCTATAGGAGGACATGCTGGTTTCCTCAAAACTTGCAAGAGACTTGCAAGAGACTTGCAGCTGGATTGTACTGGAAGGGAATGTCATGGACAGTTTTGCATTATGTTCGCCAGTGTGGTGTTTGTCAGCGGCACAAGTACCAAACCTTGTCTCCAGCAGAATTGTTACAACCACTGCCTATACTAGACGTGTTTTGGGATCAGATTTCCATGGATTTTATCTCTAGGCTGCCAAAGTCTATGGGTTACACTGGTTTTGGTTGTAGTGGACCATCTTTCTAAATATGCACATTTTGTGTTGCTACATCATCCTTATACACCAAAAACTATGGCAGAGGTTTTCGTTAAAGAGGTTGTTCAATTACAGGGCATTCCTGGTTCTATTCTTCGTGACCGCGATCCGATTTTTGTCTGCAATTTCCGGAAAGAATTATTTTGGCTTGAGGGGACAACTTTAAAAATGAGTTCTTCCTACCATCCTCTAACGGATGGTCAAACGAAAATAGTAAACATGTGTTTGGAAACTTATTTGAGGTGTTTTGTTTCAAAAAAGCCTCAAACATGGGCTCGATGGATTCCATCGGCCAAGTACTGTTATAACACTGCCACACATGCTTCCTCTCGTATGACTCCTTTTGAGGTTGTCTGTGGCAGAAAACCTCCCACTGTTATGCGTTTCGAAAGTGGCTCGACGCATCTTCAATCAGTGGCAAACGCTCTCCTCAATCGGGATCCTGTCCTCGCTCAACACCAACACAACTTACATCGGGCTCAGCAGCTGATGGTTCATTTTGCCAATTGACACAGGAGAGAATTGGTTTTTTCAAGTTGCTGAATCTGTTTTTGTCAAACTCCGTCCGAATATCCAGACTTCCAAGTCTAAAAAATTATGTCCAAAGTTGTCAGCTCAGTTTTATGGTCCATATAAAATTTTATCTCGAATTGGGGAGGCTGCCTATAAACTATCCTTGTCGGACAAAGCTCGAATACCGTCTTCCATGTTTTTGCAACTCAAACGTGTTGTTGGGGATTCACCTGTCCATTCTGATTTTCCAGTTTTATGGGATCTTGACCCTTCTTCCAAGTTTGTTCCTGAACAAATTTTGTCTACCAAGCCTGCTTCCAGACATTCACAACGTTTATACCTTATCAAATGGAAAGCAAAACTTGTGGAGGAGTCAACTTGGGAAGATGCTGAGCATATTTTGTCCCAGTTTCCTGCTTTCTCCCTTGGGGACAAGGGGTTGGTGAGAAGAGGGAAATTGTTAGCACTCCCGCGGCCAAACCCCCTCTGCTCTTTACTTACAGAAAGGGTAAGAAAGGGAATTCCAACAGGTCGGTTAGTTACCCTCTATAAATAGGTGGGAGCTCTCTCAGGCGGTTCAATTGGAAAATAATCTTCAGAACGGGCGACTGCTGGGAAGCAACCGCAGTAGAGGGGTGGTCTCTCTCTTCAAGAAATCAACAACGACAGCCAGTGGAAGTCAACGGAGGAGGCCTCTCTCACATTTCCAGGGCTGTATTCTAACCACATTCTCTCTCTCTTGCCTCATCTCTAATACTGTAAATAGCTGCGGAATACATACAGTGAATTTGTTCTTGCTTTTGTTCCAATTATTTTGTGTCCTAACACGAAGTCTTATCGAGAAACGGGATTTCAGCCTACATAGATCATACTTTCTTATTTTCTCAAAGTATCCAAAATAATTTGGAACGCTTTTTTAATACATTATTGAGACATGAAAACATAAAATATTTTTCAATACCAAACACAGCCATAATTTAACATCACTTTTTCCCACTTTTCCCTCAAACAATTGCAACCAACTTGACATGCCATGCACATAACATTAATCTATGCATACATATCCACTCTTGCCCTCTAGAACATGGAGTCAAATGCCCCTAGGTGAAATATGCATGTATTGAAAGCAACAAAGACAAAGAAAGGTCTAGGATTGTAATTCAGATGAGATACCTTTGTGGCACCTTCCTCAACAATTGACATTTGAGAAAGCCGATTGTAATCCAGACCAATCCTCTTCTTCAACTCTTCAATGAACTTGAAATTTATATCAAATATAATCTAAAAAATAATATATACATATATATATATATATAATCAGAAAATGAGAAACAAGAAATTTAAAAATGGCAGTACAAACAAACCAGTGACCATGACAAAGTTAATTTAAACTAGACAGCCATAAACATCGCACCAACTTGTGCTTTGATTAAACAAAAGAAAAGCATTACAAATATCTAGTAGTCTTTTCTAACCAGAAACAATTTCATATTAAGCCCATCTTGTTGGGCAGCATCAAAGGATTCAAATCCTGGAGTCATTTATATTGTGCGAGTGCTTATTTGACAAATAAACAACTTCATGCACTTTTTATGTGTAGAAGTTTTTTGAAGCCAGTTAAAGAATTACTTAACGTCAAGGCTACATTTGACAACACTTTGAAGAAGTGTTTATTTATGTGATTTTCTTCTGAAACAGCATAAATGTTTTTTCAGAAACAGAACAAACACCACTTATGCTTATAAACTGCTTATCACAACTGATAAGTATTAAAAGCAGTTTTCAATAAGTGTGGTCAAACGAACCCTCAAAAAATTTCTCAACCAAATGTCTCAAGCTTTTCTTGCCTGAAGATAATAGAAAAAAGAAAATACTACACAAAATCAACTGCACATAAAGACTATGCAACAAAAGCTTTTCAATGCGCACTTGCAAATGACGTGGAAGAAGATTTCCCAATAGATCAACTGGGATCTTCTCTAGTGCTTCTGGGCGTACAGTGTGCATTGTGATGGAGAATATCTTGCAAACAATCTCCCATGCTTTGTCCCAGCATAAATGCTCTTCATCTATAAGCATTCTCATAACCTCAGGTATGGCAAGAGATGGGTGCATGTCATTTAATTGCAAAGCCACCTGAAAAGAAGGTCAATCATAAGAAGTTAAAAACCCTAGTCAGAGAAAATCCAACTTAACGGGAAGGTTATATATCATGATTTATTTATTCTGTTTCATGGCATTATAAGGAGTCAACACACTTTAGGCACCTGACCTATAAAAAAAATGCAATATATTATTCAGTTGGGCTAGGGTTTTGTTTTTCTTCATAAAAATTTGTTATGTAGTAGCCCTGTGTGGCGTATTATAACCACCGATCTCATAGTGGATTTTGGCTCTCCTCTGCCTGTGGCTTTCTCCTCGATTAAGGAGCCTCACGAGAACTATCATAAACAAAAATTAAAAATAAACCCACTCTTCAAGGGAAAAAAATAACTCAAGGAGGCTTAAAAGTAAATATTCCAAACTAATCACTTCAGAAGCAGTACAGCAAAATTACAAGAGACAGTCAGAGTTATCAAACATATGCTGTCAGCCTATCAAAAACAGCATTCACCTTCAAAGGGAAAAGGAAAAAAAAGTGGGAGGTTTTGGCACTGAAGGTGTTCAACAGACCACATCACTCCCAAAGCGGTGGGCTCTCCTTGTTAGTAAATGATGGTAGAGGCTAGCCTAAAAGGGTAGGGGAAAGCATGGACCTTTAGGGTTTACTTAACAGTTGAAGGGTTGTGGTTTGAGGGAATGGAGTAGGACCCCTGATATAAATGGTGCTTCAGGTTCTTGAGTAACCCAAGGTTATTGTTGGGGGCACATATGTAACGAACCGACCTAGGCTGACCTGACACATCACCCAACCCGATCCACCACTCGGTCCGAAGAGCGTTCCCGATCCCCAAGGATTGACAACTAGTGTCTGGACATCAAGGGAAACGCACTTGAGAACAGTTTCACCCAATAAAGCATTAAACAACTAAGGGAATCTGTTAGGACCCAAGTTGGAAGGGTTTTCTGTTGAGGGGTATTTTCGTCTTTGTAAGGGTCTAGTTTGTTGAGAGAGTTAAGAGTTTGTTATGGGGAATAATGTTGTTAGAGAGGGTCATGTGGTGGAGGGGGATCTGTTATAAATAAGCGGAGGGAGTGAGAGGAGGCAGGGAGAATTGATCTTCGAATCGGTCAGTTGGCTTGGACGTCGACCTAAGGGCTTGGCTGGAAACTCTTGTGAGAATCTCCCAATTCTTCTTCTTCTTTTCCTCTGTAATTCTGCTACTCCTCATATATGTTACAAGGCCACTGATTCTGATTCTTCTGATGGCGCAAATACTTATCAATTTGGTCCGACCAGCCTTCCACTCCTTCGCTTCACCCCCAACGTTGTGCACTGTCGGAGGGTTACCATTTGCGGAGCTCGCGACCCGAGGAGACGCAACCAGCCGGGTTGCCATCAGTGGAGAAGACGCGCGACTCACAGGCGCACTGACGGATCGCACCGTCCGCTTCCTTTTCGTTTCGGTGCCCTCTTCCACCCCATACTGTCGGTCTCTTCTGCAGCAGTTGTCGCACGCACGGCGGGCGGCCATCGACAACACACGCGAGCAGGAGCCCGCCTGCGCTCTTCGACCACCACTGCCTTTTTTCCAAAGACGCGGCCGCGAGCACCCGCCCGCTCTTCCCTCACCAAGTCAGCGCGCAGCACCAAAACGAGAGGCCCCACAGTTCCGAAACGGATCCTAGTCCGTTGTTCATCTCTGCGCCTCGACCTTCCAATTGCAAGGTGAGCGCGCCTGGACCTTCTGCTCGCACCGGTAGGGCACACGCCTAGGATCTTCCAAACACGCGGGAGGAGGGGGGGCTTTCTGCACAGGTAAGCAGCGCTACCAAAAAACAAAAAAAAGGAAAAAAAACAGCAACGGCTTTTTTGGCCAGTGTGGATGAGCAGACTGTGACACACAACCCAGACCAGAGTGCGACGCACAAACCAGGGCAGACTGCAACGCTCATCCCATTCCTGCACTGCTTGCTCCCATCCGGCAGCCCAAGCACTGTCAGATATCTTCATGGAAACTCGTAAGCAAACTCATCAGGACGAAGTCGAGCATCAACTTGATCGACTCAAAGCTTTATTGAAAACCTGGGGCCAAGAGCAGACTGTCTTCCAACAGTCTACGGCGCACGACATTACTGAACTCGCCAAGATAGTTTCTGGCTTGGCCCGCCGCCTGAACAAGACCCCGCAGCCGGACGAGGTTCGTCCTTCACTGACAACGGATATTTCTTCCTCACGTGACCAACAGTCAGCTATACCCCTTGCGCTCGACCAGGAGGTTGGTGTAGTTTCCCTCCCTTTCCACACTGGCAATTGGAACTCCCGGTTTTCACTAGCACGGATCCAAGGGTTGGATCGTGCGTGCTGAGATGTTTTTTCATATTCACCACACCACCGAAGCTGATAAAATCGTCTTGGCTCAGTTAAGCATGGAAGGCATCGTTATTCACTGGTTTACAATTTTAGTTGAGGTATATCCGACTTTAACGTGGGCGATATTCAAGGAGGAGCTTCTCGAACGTTTCAGCGGCTTGGAAATTCAGAAACCCTATGAAGAGTTTGCGGCCCTCCAGCAGCAGGGACCAGTCCAGGATTATATTGAGCAATTTGAGTATCTGGCGTCCTTGTTACCCCGCCAACCTGAGGCTTAGTATGTCGGTTATTTCTTGCATGGTCTCAATGAAGACATTCGCAGTTGGGTTCGCATTCACGACTCACCGATCCGGTTGCACGCCATGCGCTTAGCTCGAAATGTGGAGCTCGCTCTCACGAGAGGCGCTAGTGCTTAATCTCATAGCGGAGTGTCCCGCACATTCACTAAGGTCCGCAAGTTTGAACCGTGGCATCTTTCAATCCGCTCAGGACCGCACCAATCAGATAGGGCTTTTCTGCCCCCAACCAAACATGGTGAGGCCATCGAGAAGGGACCTCCTCGCGAGCCTCCTACTCACATCACCCCTGACGGGCAAGGCGTTCACCACTTGACTACCCAGGAGTGGGAGGATCGACGCCGCAAGGGTCTTTGTTTCCGGTGCGGTCAGCTCTACAGACCCATGCATAGGTGTCCCAATCCACACTTGAGGGTACTATTACTGGGCGAGCACGATGTTGGAAATGATGACGGAGCACCGGACTGGAGCCCCGAGGCAGCCCGTGACAAAGCGGAACTTGTTCCCCACATCTAGCCTCTCAAGGCTGTTTTTAAGGGGTGGCGAGTGTTAGGACCCAAGTTGGAAGGGTTTTTCTGTTGAGGGGTATTTTCGTCTTTGTAAGGGTCTAGTTTGTCGAGGGAGTTGAGAGTTTTTTATTTGGAATAATGTTGTTAGAGAGGGTCATGTGGTGGAGGGGGATCAGTTATAAATAAGCAACTGAGGGAGTGAGAGGAGGCAGGGAGAATTAATCTTGGAATCGACCAGTTGGCTTGGACATCGGCCTAAGGGCTTGGGTGGGAACTCTCGTGAGAGTCTCCCAATTCTTCTTCTTTTCCTCTGTAATTCTGCCACTCATATATGTTACAAGGCTGCTGATTCTGGTTCTTCTGGTGGCGCAAGCACTTATCAGAATCACCTGAAAATCCGGCATTACCACTCCAAACATCGGAAAGCCACGCCATAGAAATGAGCAGAAACATAATCAGCATACAGGGCATAAGTAAGCAACCATAACTCATAGCAATAAAGAGAGCAAACAAAACTGACCGATGCAAATAAAAACCGAGTCAACAATCCAACACAAACCAAAAAGAAAGGCTACAACAGTAGTGCGGACATGGCACGATACAACAGAAGAGCCAAGAACACCAAAGCAAATAAACAACCACCACCTCCCATCTCCATGCACCAAGTGAATCATCCTCATTTGTCGCCACCAACATGACCGAATTGAAACCCAAGGATCATTGGCTTCATCCAATAGTTAAACCTGTAATATGATAGGCGTGAAAAGCCTAGGAGGTATCCTCCACACACCCCATGCATAACCTTTAAAAAGAAATCTATTTCATGCTAATTTTGAAATGCGGGTATAAATGTAAGCTCTTTACTTTTATTCAAAACCAATAACAGGAGATCATCACTTAAAAACATTCACTTTAAAAATAAGGCATTCATTTTGTTAAGTACTATATATTTTTAATATTTTTGTCCAACATTGGTATGGGTTATTTTTTGTACTCCTTGACTCATCTATAAATAAAGCATTCTACCTCATTGTGAGGTAAGGTTTCATTCCAACATGGTATCAGAGTCGCCCCTCCATGCACGTCCGCGCCCCGTGCGCGACGTCTCCCTCTCGCTCTAAGCCCCTGCGCAACACATCCCGTCCGGCTCGTTCCCTTGCACGAAAGCCCCTTCCACGCCCAGTCCACACCCGCACTACCCGTGCAACGACGCCTCCAAGCACGATGGCTCCCTGCGCGACGTCTCCTGCACGACGGCCCCCTGTCCGTCGGCATCTCCCTACACAACGACCCCCTATTTGTCGGCATCTCCTTACACAACAGCACCCCCTACCCGTCGCCCCTCTGTGTGCGACACGACACCCAGCCCTACACCCTTTGTCGTGCGATCACCCCTCCCTGTTGCCCCTCTTTATGCGACACAGCACCCAGCCCCACACCCCTCTCTGTGCGATCGCCCCTCCCTATGCGCCAACCCCACTACCCCACTGCTTCTACCTTCTCCCTATGCGACGCCCCAAACTGCACAGTCTCGCCCCACCGCCATCCATGATCCTCCTATGACCTAATTGATTCACGGATGCTCCGACCATGCACTGCTGGCACATACTTTCAACCCGTTGTGCACTTTCAGCGCTTTATCCTTGGGTAATGTGCATCTTCGGCACTCCACCGCCCTCTTGTGATCTTCGAGGTCGTCTATGGCAACGTCGTCACCCTTGCTGGATACTATTACCGCTTCCACATGTCTTGTGGATGAACGTCTTGATTCCTCCAATTTCATCATGTGGAAGAAGACATTTATTGTCGTTTCGAAGGGCATGGGCTACTATTCTCAACTTGTTGCATCCCCTCTCGATCCAAAAGATGTCACATTCGGACAATGGGAACAGCAGGACAACAGGATCTTCTCTATGCTGCTTAACTCCATGGATTGCTCGGTTAAGCGTGTTTCCAAGACTGTTAATACCTGCAGGGACTTATGGGATTTTTTATTGTTTATGTTTTCTGAGACAAACAATCTTGTTCGCATCTCTGATCTTTTTCAATAGTTATTCGCTCTTCAATAGGGAACTCGCTTAATTCCACCTTATTACAACGTGTGGAAGTCAATTGTCGATGAGATCAATGACTTGTGGACCATCCCACAGACTCCTGATACACCTTAACAAAACAGTGTTGCAGAACATAAGAATCGCCATCTATTAGAGGTTGTTCATGCTCTTTTATTCCAAATGAAGATTTCAGCCATTTTTTGGGGCGATGTCATTCTCACTGCTATATATCTCATTAACAGACTTCCCTCATCAGTTCATCAGTGGGACACTCCCTTCCATTCTTTATTACCAACCTCATCACCACATTCAGTGCCTCTTCGCATCTTTGGTTGTGTCTGCTATGTGCGGGATACTCGTCCCTTCCTTTCCAAGTTTGATGTGCACGCCCTCAAAAGCATCTTTCTTAGTTATTCGTGAACTCAACGCGGCTATCGCTGCTTTTCCCCGGACTTGCGTCGTTATGTCACATCCGTTGGTGTTTAATTCATCGAATCTTCCATCTTTTATGATCTCGATTTCCCACCATCACTTGTTGTTCCTGATTTAGCCATAAGTTTATTGTGCTCTCTTCATCCACCAACACCAACGCCTCCTCCTGATGTCATTGGATCCCATTTTGGCCAAGTTTAATCTCACCGCCCTTGCATACCTGCCACCACAGAGCCTGATGCTGCTACCACACCCAATGACTCATCGGCTCCTGGTCATCCATCACCGGAACCTGTTACCCTTCGCAAAGGTAAGCGCTCCTGTCAGCAAAATCTCAGTTCATCATCTTCTTATCAAGGATTATTTGTGGTTGTCTTTCGCGCTATTGCGACACTCGCAGCTCACTCAAGACTGCGCACTGTTGCTGAGGCAAAATCTCATCCTGACTGGTTAAAGGCCATGAAGGATAAACTTAATCCCTTGGAAACCAACCATACTTGGGATCTTGTTTATCGCCCTACAGACAAACAAGTTGTTCGTTGCAAATGGACATATAATGTGCGCATCAACGTCGATGACTCTCTTAATCGTCTAAAACCCAGACTTGTTTTCAAAGGTTATGCGCAAACATATGGCATTGATTACTTGGACACCTTCTCTTCCGTAGCAAAGATGGCATCGGTCCGCTTATTTATCTCTCTTGTCACCTCTTATCACTGGCTTCTCCATCAGCTGGATGTAAAGAATGTTTTTCTTCATTGATTTCTTGATGAAGAAGTTTATATGGAGCAACCACCGGGGTTTGTTGCTCAAGGAGAGTCTTTCAAGGTTTGTCGCCTTCATCGATCATTGTATGGCCTCAACCAATCACCTCGTGCCTGGTTCGGGCGTTTTTGCACTGTTATGCTTAGCTTTGTCATGTGTCAAAGCATCAAAGATTCCTATGTTTTCTATCATTATTCTACAGTTGGCAGCATTCTTTTGATAGTCTATGTGGATAACATTGTCATTAATGACAGTGATGATGCCGGCATTGATTGACTAAAATCCTTCATCAAAATCCTCAAGGATTGCGATGCGGACACCTGCGTTACCGGCAGCAAGAACTCGGATGTAGTTGCAGGGGGTTCGCAGATAGAGCTTCCAAAATCCTCAAGGATTGCTTCTTTAAGATGCGCCCGAGTGAACGTAGTTGCAGGTCCTTTGGCCCCTAAAAACCAAAGTGCAGACATATCTGACATGCAAAGGCGTGCCATTTGCACCTTCATCTGATCCGGCGTTTGATTGCGTGAGAAATATTCCTCAGCCCTTGAGATCCACGTCTCCGGATGTGTGGCCGAAAATTCCGGTAAAAACTCATCCTAGAAATTTTTTTCCTGATTGCGGGTCACCCGGGCCAGTGAAGCCCAGAGTTCCTGCATCTCCTGCTTAGAATTTTCCATAGGTAAGAAAAAAACATACTACCTCCCCCCCTCCAGTAGTGAGAGTTTCTTTTTTTATTTTTTTTCCTGCATTTTGTTTTTTTTTTTGACAGAAAGTCGAGCGCCCCTTTTTTCAGTTTTTTTTGTTCCTACGTATCCCTCCTAAGGCAGAAAAACGGGCCGCCCCTTTTCTTGTTTTTTTTTTGGCTTTTTTTTCCAAAGAAGATCCGGAGAGCGGGTCACCCCTTCGAACTGGAGCGGGAGAACCACCTGCGCGCGGCGGCCGAGCGCAATCCAGGTACTGCGCGCCTTCCTCTGGTGAGCTGACGTGATGCGGCCGAAGGCACTCTTCGGAACGATGAGGCGTATCTAGTAGTGTACTTTCTCCTCGGACACGTATCTGTCGGGTTCGACGGGAGGCGACGACAGCGGAACGAATACCAGTGGTGCACCCTTCCTCGGATGCGAGTCGGGAGAGAATCGGAATGTCAACCTTGTGTGCGCTCGACTGTACCAGTGTGTTCCCTTCCTGCACGAGCGGGATATCCAGGTACGCTCACCTCTTGCACGAGCAGAAGGTCGAGCGCCACCAGAAAAATGAGTTGTGTTAAGTCGCTGCTCCAGTCAGTGCGTCGCGCTGCAGGTAGGAGATGCGGCAACAGGGGATTCAGACGCGCTGGTTGCGGAAATCCTAGTAGCGCGCGCAGTTGTAGTGCATGGGAAATTCCAACAGATGAGTCAGTGCGTCGTGCAGCAGCTGAAGTGCACGGGAAAATAGTGTCAGACTGAACGAACAGTGTCGTGCGTCTGCTTCTGCAGTGTGCAAGGTGAAGAAACCGGTAGCGCGCCTCCTTTGAGGAGGCAGTAGGCAGATCTGACCAATTGATAAAGATCAAACACTGGCTACTTCATATTTATATAATAAGGGAGCAGAAATACAGCAGATAAGAGGAAATTACAGCACCAACAGGAAAAAAAACAGAGAAAGGAGGAAGAGAACCTCGGAAAGCGGACTCGCCCTCAACCTGCACAAGCCAAAAGCCGATGTGCACTAGACAGCCTACTAAACTGATAAACTCCAGGATGCCCTCACATTCACCATCCATACTTATTTATAACCTCCCTCCCTAACCAACTAAGAATATTCACCAGAATATTCCCTTGAGGCCCACAGCATATTCCATATAATATTCTTCAAAATATTCCCCCTAACTAACCTCTTTCCAGGTGGCATACATGGTCTCTATCATGATGTCAGCATTGATTGATTCAAATCCTTCATCAAAATTTTCATACGAATAATTTGGGTCCACTGCGATATTTCTAGGGAATTGAGGTCTCTAGACACACCAAAAGAATTTTTCTATCTCAAATAAAGTATGTTCTTGATCTTCTGCAGGATACTGGAATGACTCAAGTCGACTCAGTTCACTCACCTCTAACCTGGAGAAAAATTACTTCATACTGACAGTGAGATGTCTTTTTCACCCGACAGATACAGACAACTTGTTGGGAAGCTTAACTATTTAACGATAACTCGACCCGATATTGTATGTGCGGTTAGCAAAGTGAGTAAGTTTATGAAATCCCCAACAAAAATGCAGTGGGAGGTTGTTCTTCACATTGTTAGATATGTGAAGAAGGAACCGGATTTAGGTCTACTATATATTGATCATGGGCATACAGATATTGAGACATTAGATTATGTTGAACGTCTCTCTTCTAAGAGATCTACGTCTGGATTTAAAGTATTTGTTGGAGGAAATTTGATGTGAAGCAAGAAGCGGACAGCTATCTCACGATCAAGTGCAGAGTCGGAGTATCTTGTCAGGGCATATGTGACTGCAGAGATTATTCGGGCACAACAAATTCTACAGGAAATTGGATATGTTGTCAAGAGACTGACACATATCTGGTGTGACAATCAAGTTGCTATCAAGATTGCCACAAATCCAACATTTCATGAGCTGACAAAGAATACTGAAGTTGATTGTCACTTCATTCGAGAAAACTTTGAGAAGATCACATTTGGTCATATTCACACCTCTGATCAACTTGCAGATGTACTCACAGAAGGGGTGTCAGAACCGCGTGTCCAATTTTTGTGTAACAAGCTGGGCATGATAAATATATGTCCCAGTTTGAGGGAGTGTTAAATAGTATTAGATATTTTTTGATATTTTTAATATTCTTGTCCCACATGGGTTATCTTTTGTACTCCTTTGTTCATCTATAAATAAAGCATCCTACCTCATTGTGAGGTAAGGATTCATTCCAACACATTTCAAAATGAATCAGTCTTTTAAAACCTTTTAAGAGATGAAATGAAACAGTTGTCATAAGAAATCTCGTTTCTAAAAGCCTTCCTTTCAAAAACACCCACACCCAAGGGAAGAGATCCAAGCTTTTCAAACCATTCCATATGAGATAAGGGACGTCTATTTATATTTTATAAGAAACGTATCAAAGGAAAAAACAGTAGGATCAATCATAAAACAATCATAAGCCAACCATCGTAAAAATAAGTGTCATAGCCATCATGACACAATCAAAAACCAAAGATCATCATTGGAATACCTAGGAGCTCGGGGAACACTGCTGCATTTTCATTCTTTGGAAAGTTACAAGAATTACAATCACTTAAGATCACTAATTACATGAAATCACCTGATTGCATCATCACACGTGTACAAGTGGTCTCACCCACTTATAGTGGGTCTCATTCGATAATCTAGTTGCACCGACTTCCGACATTTGTGGAAGTCCCTCCATTGAGCATGGTGATTGTCGATTGCATGTAGCAATCGACACATGACCGTTGACATCTGGTGAATAGTCCAAGTTACTCTTACGTTTCCTGAATGACTCTTAAAGCTCCAACCTCTTTGCCGCAAAATCGTGAGAAGCCTCAGAAGACCCATACTAAAAAAATCATAACTTTCGTTCACACGACTTCTAGATCACAGTCCAACACACACCCATCGGAAAATAGAATATTCTGAACAACCTGCCTCCGCTGGAGATTTTCGCTGCCACTGCACTGAACCTCAAGGTCGAGCTATCTTCTGAAGTTTATTCTTCAGATTGATTGAATTGGAACTTTAACAAGCTTCACATTCCTAACAATCTCTCACTTGAAGACTGCTTCGAGGAATCCATGCCAACTATCGAACAGTTGGACAAAACAATTCTCCACTTCCGCAACACACAGTGTCTCCATCTCCTTCTGTTCACCTTAAGTCCCACTGAGGAACAGTGTTGCGTCAGACTTTCTTGGACTAAAACTTTAGTGAACATGTCCGATGGATTTTGCTTCCCGGCTATCTTCCGAAATTCCAGTACTATGTCCTCCGACATTTTTCAGAAGAAATGGTATTTCAGGTCGACACGTTTCATCCGCGAGTGAAACACTGGATTTCGAGTCAAACAGATTGCACCAATTATCACAGAACACTCCATCCTCCTGACTCCTTCCGAGCTCCTTCAACAAGCGCATCAACAAAACCAATTTTTCCCCTCTAACGTTGCTGCCACATACTCGGTTTCTGTTGTTGACTGATATACATGGATTTCGCTAGTATTTTTATAATTTTCTAACTTAGTTTTAATTAATTAGTTTAACCATTTTTTTATATTTTTGTAGTTTTATAGTATGTTAGATATTTTGATAATTTTTAGTTAATTCATATACTTATATTAGTTTTTTAGTATTTTTATTAGTTAAAGTAATTTTATATATTATATTTAACGCTGTATTATTATTATTAGTCTCACTAATTTTAGTTTATTTTATTTTATTTGTTTTTATTAGTATGTATATATTTTAATTCTCTATTAGTATTTTATTTTATTTCATTATTTTTGCAGTATTAATAAGGTAGTATCTTTTTATTAGTTTATTATTTTTATTATATTTAATAGTAGTATTATATCTAATTACATGTGCATTAATATTTAATTATTATTATTATTATTATTTAACTTAATTAGATAATTAAATTTTTTAATTTGATTTTTTTTTTCTTTTTCCCTTTTGAATTACCCCTCTCATCTCCCACTCATCTCCCCCCATCCCCCCACTCCCCTCATCCCCCCACTCCCCTCCCCACCACGTCCCCTCATCCCCCTATCCCTCCAACCCAACAAACCAACACCCACGCACCACTCCACGCACACCAACCAACAGCGACCTCTCCTCGGTCCGACCCAACATCAAACCAACCTCGGCTTCAATATACGGCCGAACTGACCGGCCCTCCACTACTAACCAGCACAACAGCCGGCGACCACGCCTCCTCCATTCCGAAAGCGCAGCGGCGGTTCGGGCGCGTCATCGACGTGCGCGGAGGTTCACACTTTGGCTTTCGAAGATTGACGTTGCACGGCGATGGCGAGTGCAGATCCGAACATTTTTCCGGCGGCGTGATGGTTTGATTCAATGTTGCAGCGATCGGTGGAGTTAAGTTCATTATTTTGCGATCGTCGATGACGACTTGCGGTGACAACTGCGACGACACGAGCACAGTGATATTTGTTTATTATTTTATGTGTTGTGTAGACGTCATGGCGGGCTAATATTTTCTTTTAATGAATGTGACGGTGTATGCATGTCTTTTGTTTGTTTCCATATTTGATTGTCTTTTGAATAATTATTTTTAATTGCATGTTTAATTAATTAATTATATATGTAATTGAATTAATTGTTATTTGGACTCTGCACACCTGTTTTGGTGTCCGTTCGTGTGGTACCTAATAGGTAATCATGTGCAGTAGATCATTAGAAAATTTAATTATCCGGAAAACGATCGCGTGCATGAGAGAACCGTAAATCGCACGCGATCTTAATAAATATATATATTAATTGAAAAATTAATATTTTGTGTGCTCCTTCAAACTGGCATGAGTGATACTTAATCGGTAATCTCATGCGAGCGAACCAAACGCAGGTAGATACTTCAACTTTCGGAGAAACGGATCGTTGTATTTCACCAAGTGATTCAATACTACCATGAAGTGCAAATTATTCGTCGGGATAGAAAACGAAATGATGGATAATTTGTGTGAAAATTAGAATACTATCTAACATCAAAGAATGAGACCTGATACTATTTTAATTAAATTTGGAATCAGTGATAATTGAATAAATAAATATTCAAATGTGGGAATTGAATAATTGGCATTGCATTCACCTGAACGAACGTCACAACTCTGACACTTCCATTTCCACCTGTTTTATTTCACTGCTTAGTTTGGTTCACTTAGATAGTTTTAGTTAATTTAATTAATCATTTTTAAATAGTTTACTTTTTAGAAGTTTTAGTTGATTGATTTTTAAGCTCGTCTGCCTGAACATTCTTCCAGAGGATATTCCTAGTGTCTGCACACATTCTCTTTGTGGTTCGACCCTGCTCACCACTTCTACAGTAGTAAGTAGGTTAATAAATTTTCAAATTTGCATGTGTTGCAGCGCGCATTCCAAATTTCTGGCGCTGTTATCTAGGAGAATAATAGCATTATTAGTTCCTTTAAAAGAGTGATTTAGGTTAAAAAAAATTAAAAAAAAATAGTTTACTACTTTGAGTATTTTTTTGGCATTGCAGGAAAATTCAAGACACCCAGAATTTCTGAATGGCGTGATCAGCGCCATACACCTACAATAAATACCCGCCCTACGCAGCCACAGCTCAAGGTACAATGTATAATGATTCACCGCACATGAGCTCTCCAGGTAATATTTTTTATTATAATAATTTTTATTCAAGTCCATGTCATGATCCATGCGAGATCTTTCACCATATTCTACTTCTAGTCTCTACCTATCATTTGATCATTTTCAAAGTCAATGCATTATTGAAAATTTAGAACTCGATAATTCATACGAAACAAATGATTCAATAATTGGGCGCAGGTTTGTTTTTGTCATCACTGAGACAAATCGAAGGTTTAAACTTCAAGATGAACGTAATGTAATGTTGCTTTTCTCAACGAAAAATCTAGAAAATCAATTAAAGAATTTAGGAAATCAAATTAATCATTTTGGCTAACTAACTGCCTCACTACCACTTGATGATCTAATTTAGAACAATTCTTTTGAGGAGAGTACAGTAAAGATTTTATTTGAACAACATCCATTTCACGATTCTGATAATGAGATTGATCCGGCTTATTATCATACCATTGATGACTCCTCTCCATCACAATTTAATTCTTCCAATCTAATCACATTTCAAGAATATGAGAGCTTAGTCTTCCACAGAGTTGAACATAATGGTCCCTCGGAAAATGTCTAACACATTCAATGTCTATCAACTTGCACCTTTTGAGGATGAAGAGGACATTGAACTGGGACCCTTCTTTACCATGATAGAGTTAGATTTGAGCCAAAACATCATGAATTGTCACACACAAGAGGTCGTCGCTTCAAATGACATTGAATCACCTCTTTCTGGAATTTTTTGCGAGTAAATTTTTTTCCAAAATAGAGACATCTGAAACATTTCAAGAGTCACAAAATCAGTCAGCGTTGGTGGTAGAGAACACTCATAATTATCTAGAAACAATGGAGGATCCTGAGTTTGTGGTACCACATGTGCCAATGAAGAAATATGACGAGGGCGGTATAGAAGAAACTTTTAAAAAAGATGTCACTCTTGAAACAATGGAGTCACCTACTCCAATTGAGTCCACCCCTCCATGCATCGAGAATGCTTTGGAAACCAGTGAATTTTCCTATGATAGTAGTTGGTGGTGAAAACGAATTGGGATACATTGTCAACCCAAATACTGCAATCAATGATATGATGGATATAAGCCGACCACAGAGATTCTGGTGAAGGCATTTCTTCTCTCGTGCAAATTCGAAGAAGTAATGTTCATCTCCATGATAATGCCCTTTGCTCAAACTTCAATTATTTGGTGAGTTTTTCTTGAGATGAGGTACATTCATTCCCTTATGAGTTGGGTTATTTTCATTTAATTCCGCACATCCATTTTTCTAACAAGCTTCTGTTGAGATATTGTGCAACCTGCAGAGTAAATTCATTTTCAACGAATGGATTCGACACTCCCACTGATAAAGAAGCAGATGCATGGTATACATTTCCGTTCGACCATGGTGGAGTTTCAACAGCGTCTGGCTGAAGACGAAGTAAACTTATCGCTAAATGGAAGGCAACCCGTCATTTGTTTGTTTTCCTTTCGCTGCATTTAATTTCATTTCATTTAGATTTTTTTAATAAAACGACATGCATTTACCGCAATCTGTTTTCTCCTGACACTGCAAGTGGATTTGAATTCATCATACATATTTTTATTATCCACATGCTTTTGATTATGGTGTGACTTCTTTGATATGATGCGGGTATGTGTCGTCCATGTGTAAATTTTACAGGTACGTCATTTCTGGAGCTTTATCAGATACAGACATCATTTCCGCATCTATCTGCACTTACACAGGGAAGTGTTTTATTTTCTATTATATTTTATGCATCCAAAAACACCATGTAAACTAACTAAAAAAAACAAAAAAAATTGAAAAATGAAAAAAAAAACTAACATTCCTACCATTGTTGAGCCCATAGGAAAACGGCCGCATTTTTGCCGTAATACGGTCGGAGGAATACCACTTGTGTCCCTGGGCAGTTTGAGCACATGATTCCTGTTTGGAATACTTTGATCCTTCATACATAGATTTAGATGATTGCCGGTATTATTTCATGCTTCGAAAATGTTTTTTTGGAAACTAGTATATTTTTTATGCTTATTTGCACTAATACTCATTTGTGTTGTCCAACATTTTATTTCCATACAAGTGGGGATTCTGGCCCATTTTTTCCATTATCTCCTGTTTCTCTTTTTCTTGAGGGAATCTCGACCATGTTTTGTCTTTCTATAACTTGTCATGTTCTTCCATCAAAGCAATGGGACTTTTGAAAGTTGCACTAAAATGACTGAGGCGTCTGTTTGATATTTAACCCCTTTAACCCACTGAGCCACCCATACATTTTCTTCGTTGTGTAGCCCTTAGAAGCCATGAAGAAGCCTTTTAGGATGAGCCAACACCCGATACCCTTCCCTGCCCATTTCTTGACTATTTGCATGATAATTTTAGATCTAAGTGTAGGGAGAGATTTATTCATGGAGACAGTTGTTTAATGGACAGTGAGTCATTTGATGCACATGGATCAACATTATCTCATCATGAGTTAATGTGTTATATTTCACAGTAGCCACATTCATTACATGTATTTTGATATGGGAATGTAGATTATGTTTGGTTCCAACAACGAGTACTTTTACTTTTGTGGTCATTACGCGGTAACCCTTGTATTTGGGGATACCTATGAAAGTGATGATTCATTACTCCAAGAGCCAGAGAGTTTTCTATATGACCTACGTTCACTGAGATGCTACAGCGCACGCACTACTTGTGTACCTTTCTTTGGGATTTTTTCTAACATTTATTTCATGGGTTTTGGAGTTGATACTCACCAGTTTTTCCAACCCATCTTATTTGAGTGAGTTTTGTCAAAAAAAGGAAAGACATTGATTGAAAAAAAATGATTGGAAAAAAAACATTGGATTTTCATATGCTTGGGGACAAACAACGTTTTAAGTGTGGGGGAGCGAGAGTTTTAGGGGGACATTTGGATTGACACTTATCATACATTTATTTCAAGATTCAACCCTCCTTTTTGCCAAAAATTGTCACAAATTTTTTTTAAAGGACCCACCATCCCACAGCCTCAAAGAGAATTGACCCTAATGTGAAGCCCTCGAGATTGGTGCATTCATTTGATCTTCACTAGTGGAGATGTGAAATTCATGGCAAGTCTATGGTAAGCATGCATGTGTATGAGAATTGAGCATAGCTTTGATCGGATCGTTTGAGCAATGAGAGTGATAGCGAGGTAGGTCACATGATACATGAGTGCACGTACTTGTTTTGGAAAGAATGAGAGTGGAAGGAAAATGGTTTTCGAAAATTGTAATTTTAAAATGAATCATGATATTTTGTGGGTAAAACAGATTGAAAAATTTTGAACCTGTAATTTTGATATTTTGATTTGTCTATGGGTTCACTTGTGGGAATTAAATAATTAGCATTGTATTCACCTGAACAGACATCACAACTCTGACACTTCCATCTCCGTCAGTTTTCTTCTATTGCTTAGTTTGGTTCACTTAGATAGTTTTAATTAATTTAATTAATCATTTTTAAATAGTTTGCTTTTTAAAAGTTTTAGTTTATCACTTTTTAAACTCGTCTGTCTGAACATTCTTCCAGAGGATATTCTTAGACGCACACATTTTGTGGTTCGACCTTGCTCATCACTTCTACAGTAGTAAGTAGGTTAATAAATTTTCAAATTTGCATGCGTTGCAACGCGCGTTCCATTGACAAACAACCAGTTGCAGCCGCAACATCCGACTAACCGTCATTCCTTCGTAGGTGAACACAAAATTTGCAGTGCTCTTCCGAGTGTTTGAATCACCAGCAAAGTCAGCATCAACATAACCCTGCAATAGATCATTCGTCCCGAAGCAAAGAGTTGTACCCTCCGATCCTTTGAAATACCAGATGATCCACTTCATAGCTTCCAAGTGCACCTTCCCCAGATTTAACATGAAACCGCTCACAACTCCCACTGCAAATGCAATGTCCGAACAAGTACACATCATGGCGCAATTAGGCTACCCACCACTGATGCAAACGGAGCTTTCATCATATACTTCACCTCATCTTCCGTTTTTAGTGCTTTCTCCTTGGACAATTTGAAGTGTTCGGCCAATGGAGTTGAGACCGGCTTACATCTGGACATTACAAATCTTTCAGCAATCTTTTGGATATAGTCCCTTAGAGATTGAACCAGTCTCGGCTTTCCTATCTCTCTCAATCTTCATCCTTGAGACTTTCTTGACCTGACCGAGATCTTTAATCTCGAATCTTCTGAACAAATCTTGCTTCAATTTCTGAATCCTCTTAATTTTCGAACCTGTTAGAAGCATGTTGTCCACATATAGGAGAAGAATGATGAAGCTCTCATAATTCCACGTTTTCCAATTGACTATTTATTCACATCTTCCTTTTCAGCCATGTTTCGGTCTTTCCACAAGACCTTCTCATTGAAGAAAAAATCTCAGTTGTTGATTACCTTCTGATGATCATCATCCCAGAGTCAAAATCCAAAATTTTCGTTGTCATATCCCACAAAGAAACATGTCTTGGTCTTTGCCTCGTGTTTGTCCCTATCCTTGGCTTCAACATGGACATAGGTGATACTTCCGAAAAAATTTAAGTGGCTAACTTCTATAGGTTTACCGGACCATGGCTGGCTATGGAATCTCTTGTCCCAATGGAATGAGCAGACTTTTGTTAACCAAGTACGTTGTTGTGTTCATTGCTTCCACCCAAATTTCCTTGGGCATTCTTGAGAATAACCCCATTCTCCGTGCCTTCTTTGTTAACGTTTGATTTATTCATTCTGTCACACTGTTCTGCTGAAGTGTACCGAGCGCAACCTTCTCCAGCCCGACCCTCTTCTTCCAACAGAAGTTTTGGAAGTCCCTTCCGTTGTACTCACCACCATTGTCGGATCTTAGGCACTATAACTTCGAACCGGTTTCCCTTTACACCATGGTCTTCCACTAAACAAACACTCAGAAGACCTCGCACTTGTGTTTCTGAAAGTAAAATCATACTTTCCATGTTGTATCATCAATGAAAGTCGCGAGGAGTGACCCTCCATGAGATTGAACTGGGAATGGCCCCCAAACATCCGAGTGAACAATCTGATGCGAACCATGTTAAAGGCACCGAGTCGATTACCCGAGTGGAGGAGTTGAATTTGCAAGGCCCGATGACGCGTGGGAGATTAAAGAGGTTAAATGCAACAATGGGCGCCCATCTCACTTCATTAAAGGCCCAATGGATCTTGTCTTGCATAGATGGAGCAAATGGGCCTATAATATCACTTATTCAAGCCCAAAATTGATGTTTAAAGCTTGACCCACATGGTTGCATGAATTTGGATGTCTTGCCCACATGGAGGATTCTAGAAATGGCATCTTTGGACACCAAAGTCAAATTCGGTGGGCTGTGCACTCAAAGTCAAATTCGGTGGGCTATAGTTGGAAAGTTGTGTGATACTTTTCCAAAAGTCTTTGTTAGACTTTATCATTTTAACTTGAAGGGGACATGGTAGGTTTAGACTTTATAACTTTAGGGTATTAGACCCTTGCCTATTGTATCACCCCTTGGCTATAAATAGCCACCCCATGGGATTGTATTTTCATTCAAGATTTATTTGAGAGCTTATGCTTTGTTTCTCTCCGTTGTGTGGGGATTGTTCCCGGTATTTTTTCCTTTGCTCTTGTGCATTCTTGCCTTATCAATCTACAAGTTAGATTGGTGATCCAAGATCACAAAACCCCCAATTTCGTGCCTTAACCCAAGTGCGTTGTTGTGTGGATTTGCTATCACATCCCTCCCTTGAGTGTGTTGTCTAAGTAGTAGGTCGCACTCCTTATAGTGTTGATTGACTACTTGCATCTGCTATCCATACCCATCATCCACCACTTAGCCCCGAACCGCATCCTTCATCCGCCGACCTACGCCGTGAAGATCGGGCCACCCCGTGCGTCTCACATCACAATCTCTAACTTTCGGGATCCGAGTTTCCCATCATTTAGGTTGAATGATACCCTCTCCTGCTTCCAAAGCAAACAGCTCTCACAACTTCTGAATTTCATGTGATCAAGCTTCAACATGTCTTTTGTCATTAGAAACTTCATATTCTTCTCACTTAGGTGTACGAGACGACAATGCCACAACTCTGAACTCTCAGAAGTTGATACTCTAGCAATTATCGCTCCATATGATCTTCTGATCAGATATAGAGTACCATCCTTGACACCTCGAACCACCACCATGGATCTTCAAGTAATCTTCCAAACTCCATTAGCAAAGCTTGTACCAAACCCTGACTCGCAAAGGTGTGCTATGGAAATTAGATTCTTTCATAGCCCCGAGGTGTGTCTCACTTCTTTCAATTTCAAGAAGCAGTTGTTTGTCCTTCAGATGTTAACATCGCCTTTCTTCATGACTTCAAGAGCCTCATCATCCGCCAAATGCACTTTGCCGAATCTTCCGAATACATAATTCACCATGCATCCTTGCTCTGTCATTTGAGTGAAACAATGCACTAGAATCAATCACCCATGATTCTACTGGAGCATTGACACTTAGCAACAAGTTGTCATTCCCCTCAACTTAGTTCGCAGAACTTGAACTTCTGAAAGTTGTTGTGGAGTTCTCCCTGCGATTCTTGCAATCCTTCTTGAGATGTCCTCTCTTCCCACAATGCCAACATGTAGGGCCAGGAGCAGCCGGTTTACCTCGGCTCCTTTCTTTGGACCTATCTTCTGATTTCCTCTGACTTCTCCATTGAGGTGAACGTACGTTTCCCTCGGTATTTAGCACATTTCTGAAACTTCTCTCCGTCTGAGTTCTTCATTCAGGATTAGAATTCTAACATCCTCAAACACCAAGTCAATTTTCCCACAAGAGTTGTTTGCGATAGTTCCCATCGCATCCCACGATTCCGGTAACAATGACAACAGTAAAAAAGCCCGTGACTGATTCGAGCTGCCCTCGAATGATATTAAAGTCATTAACTTGATCAGTCGTAGGTCTACCTTTTGATAATCTCATACCAAACAACCTCTGCATCATGAACACTTTGTTCAACGTTGTTGGCTTCTAATACATGTCCGCTAGAGCTTCCATTCGCTCCCATGTGGTCTTCTCCTCACAGATGTTGAAAGCTACATTCCAAGCCAATGACATCCTGACCAATTCAAGTGCTTTGTTGTCCAGCCGTTCCCATTCCGCTTTCTCTGTCAATAGAACTTGCAAGTCCTTTTGAGTGAGATAATCTTCTATCTGCATTCTCTAGAAGCCAAAGTCTATCTCATCGAACTAATCTATTCAGACCTTACCTTCTATTCAGACCTATTATGGTGAATAGGTGTATAGGACACGGTGGGCCCCACCACGGGATCCGAGAGTTATCCAAGTATTATTGATCACCAATGAAAAAATAAATTCATTATTATTCGAGTATAGAATAATTGGGTTGAATTTATTTATTAAAAGTATCCACTGGGTAGTAAGTGAATACATGGAATAATATTATACGAACAAATATTATTTTAATATTCAAGGATCGTTTAATATTGTAGAATTACGAGTCGAGTTAATGATTCAGTTTTATCACGTAATATATTTATTATATATTATAAGTATGTGATAAAATATAAATGACGTTTATGACGTAGTTAGTTCGACATAACGTGTCATTTAATGCTTATTTAGTAGGTGTTGGATATACGGAGGTCAGGGAAACCTTACCGGGTATTTGGACATCCACTACATAAGAAGAGAAGTGCTCTCATTCCAACGACTATTCATTCATTCGGAATTGAGAGCTTCTCTCTTCTCCCGCATCCTAGAGAGATAAAGGTTATGTCCGAGCAATCGATCCAAGAACGCCTTCGCGGATCGAAGGGACAAGATCGAGGTGATCGCCACGACGTCGAAGGAATCATCGGAGCTCCGCGCTAGCACCCGGAATTCAACAATCGGCATATGCACAGATTCTTGAAGCGTGTATGGACGATCTAGAAGGGTTCAGTCTCGAATCCTTCAAGCAACGGTCACCAACAACGAGATGTTGTCGAGCGCGCTTCGATGCGAACGAGATATTTGTTCTGTTTTTATTTTATGCTTAATTAATTCATACGAGATCCTTGGACCTATATCGGGGCTCGGATCGTCGGAAACGACGAAATTTCGTCACTCTGACGATGGGAAATTTTAAATCTCCGACTCACCAGCTTCCGCTGCGCTCCCCAGTACCAACAATAAAAAGGCATAGCTAACCTCTTTATGCCAAACTTCAAGTTACCAAGGTGGTTCGGGTACTAAAAGTGTTGTCAAACACTTTCAGGCGTGTTGTCATCTCATCGTCATGGGTTTAGCCAATGAGAATCGAGTATCATGCATTAGTAAAAAGACTTTCCACGAGGATTTTACCATTCATATGATATTTCATGGCTCACACGCTTTTGTAATTTTGATATTATGATCATGCTTGGTGTATTAATGTACATTGTGAAACCTATAATTGAAAGTATTGTGTGGTGATTGAGTAATAACTTTAATAACGTCTACTATGGTTGTAGAAAAATGTAACCAGTCAGGAAACCTAGAAATCAGCAAAGAGGGTGTCACTGAGAATGTGGATCCAACTGAACTACAGTGAATCAAAAACTCATAAGATGCATAGTGGAAGCTTTCCAAACGGTGGAAAGGGGGAATCATACTGAGGAACAACATTGAGTGGATCAATCATTGGAATTTCAAAGGCAAAAACCACAAATCTTTCGAGGCGATTCGGGACCCGAGGACGCGACGGCATGGCTTAGCAGAATAAATAGGATCTTCGATTTCCTCGAAACTCCAGCAAATACTGATGTAAATCTAACGGTGTACATGCTTGAATGAATGGCACAACAATCGTAGGATATAGCCATCCAAGCAAAAGTCGATCAAGGCCTTACTTGGGAGTGGTTCGAGGAGCTATTTAACAAACAATTATACCTGCATACCTTCTGCGTATCAAGGATAATAGATTTTTTTGATCTTAAGCAAGGAGATCTCTGAGTTAGGGAATATGGAGCTCGCCTTACTTACCTTGCTTGCTTTGCATTAGAAGTGGTGACTAGTGAATCTCTTAAAGCAAGTATGTTTGAGTAGGGTCTATGACCAGAAATTCACTCTAATCATGATGTTTGGCATTGATAATTACATTGAACTTGTGAACAGGGCAATGGTGGCAGAAAAGGACACCGCGGGGACTCTTAGCGGAGGGAACGCCTTCTTCCACCCGAGTGGAAGTGCGAACTCCAGCATAAAACCAAGTGCAGAAGGGAAAATTATTCTTAGGGTAGCAAAGCGCCAGATAACCAATCCACGGGTCGATATCTTTTCCTCCACAATGTAATAACCCGACTGCTTCCGATTTAGCTCTTTGGAGAGCTTAAAAAGGGAGTGTACGACACCACCTCAAGAGTGTTACAACTATGGCCGAATTGAACATCTCAAGTGTTTCTGTAACTATCCTCTGAAGCCAAATAGTGGTGATGATTCTAATCAGACTCGGGCCTCTCACGCCCAACCAAGACGATCTCATCAGAGCAACCCTCGTCCTCGGAATCAATTTGGTCACAGTGATTCTATAAACACTCTTGACATCCCAACAGGCACCATCTCAGCGTTGGGGCAAGATTCATCCAAGTGGGGCTAAATGATAACTTTTTGGCGCCGAGTAGGTTGTGACAAATGAGGAACCAAGTCCCTCGATGATGCGAGGTATTGTTCTTTTGGATTCAAATTTAATGCATGTATTGTTTGACATCGACACGTCCCACTCTTTTATTGTTTCTCGTGTGGTAAATCAAATGGAATGACATATGGGAATGATGTCTTGTGTCATGAACATCAAGACATCTCTCGGGCAACGGGAGTGCAGGGGATTTAAGTGTTCATATATTCAATTACCATTGACGCATTCCAATTTATCTGGGAGTTCACTATCTTAGATATGGGTATCTTTGATCTAATTTTAGGGATTGAGTGGGAAGTAGCATTCGAAGCCCATATTTATTGTTACACTCACCGAGTGAGGATCACATCTACTGATGGAGTTGCTCATCTTTTCATATGGAAAAGGGACATAAATGCAGGAAAAGAAGGGCCTCTAGTAAAAGTGGTTGGAAACATTTCCTATCAACCGAAAACCGTAACCTTCGCGGCTACTGATGCAGCCAATAATATAGATCTTCTTGACATATTAGATTGATACCCTGATGTTTTTCCGAACAACTTCCCTGAACTACCACCTAAAAGCGAAGTGAAATTTTCTACCAACCTATTCTCAAGGACAAGCCCTATTTCACTGTCATCGTATAGAATGACACCAACTGAACTGCGTAGACTGAAAGCCTAGTTGGAGGAATTAAAAAGCAAGAGCTTTATGAGACCAAGTACATCGCCTTAGGCCACCCCAATTTTTTTTATAAAGGTAGATGGTACTGTTCAACTTTGTGTCGACTATCGTAGACTAAATCAAGTTAGTGTTGGATTGGTGTTGCCCGATCCAATTGGGCCGAATGCTTGTGGCCTACCACTGTAGCGGAGCTGACCGAGCGACACCGACAGGCACTGTAGCAGTGCGGATTTCAAAGTCAACAGTACTGTAGCGCTTTTGACTTCCAGTCGGCAGCCACTGTAGCGACGCGAACTTACTTTTCGGAACAGTGATCATCTTCTCCATTTTATAGCCCATTTTCGGGCTAGGGTTACTACTGAAAAACCTCTGTAATTTGTGCTCCTGAATTAGTGAAGTTCTGCCTCTCCGTGGACGTAGGGTTATTCCCAAACCACGTAAATTTGTGTGTCCCGTGTCTAATTTCTTTCTGCGTTCTTTTTTTTCGTTTCTCGTTTCTGTCGTTGCGACTCTCGACGATTCCGCAACAGTTAGGATTAAAAATCAATACTTTCTTCTTTGATCAATTGAAGGGATTCAAGTGGTTCTCAAAAATTGATTTGAGATCAGGATACCACCAACTTCGGGTGAAGAAAAATATACCAAAGAATATATGCTACCTCGCCCAAGTGGATGTGCCCACTTGGCTTTTTGTCATTTACAATGATTAATCTGAGATCAATACAACGATAAACGCCAGTCTCCACGGATCAAATCACAGAAATAGATAAAAAAGAAGAAAAGTCCCGGATCCATAAAGGAAGGATCATCACAGGTTGATTGTAATTAATTTAATTAATTGACAAGAAGTACATTTTATGGCGTTCTTTCTTCGTTGATATTTCTGATCACGTTCCAATGTGATGCGTCGTTGCGTCGCAAAAGCCAAGTGTAGACTTGCTCTAGCGGTGATCCACACGTGCACCACGTATCTCTGGACGTCGCCAAAGGAATCTTCGGGTGCTAGCGTGGAGAAGTTTTTGCTTGCGTTGTCCGCCTTAGATCGCCTTGGTGACCATTCTGTTCAGACCACTTTACCAATTGATTTGGAGGCTGATTATTATGATTACCCAGAACCTGACAACATTCTTTTGCGCCGCTTGCTGCAGCAGGATGGTGTCGCACTGCCACAATACTTAGTACGTTGGCGTGGTCAACTGATGGATGAAGCTACTTGGGACGATGAATATATTCTTCAAAACCAGTTTCCCGATTTCAGTCTTGGGGACAAGCTTGTTTCTCAAGATGGGGGGAGTGATAGGATGCGGGATCAGGCAGGAGATTGGGTTGTATATACTAGGAGGAATAAGGGTAATATGGTCAATGTAAACAGGGGCAGTTAGTGTTTGTTACGATATGTTGGGGGGTATATAAAAGGGGTGGCTTAGGGGGAGCAAGGAGGTAGCGTAGTTCATTTTTTTAGACAGCTTTCAGCTTGGGCGGGGGGGCACGGGTGCTCTCATGTAATGGCAGGTAATCAATCGGTTTTCCTCTTGTAATTCCTTTGCAAGAAAACCTAACAGAAGTCTCGGCCTGGAATTCTCTCTCTCTCTCCCTTAATTTCTTCAAGATCTAACCGAATCTATCACTTATGGTTTTTGAAGTTAAATGTCTGTGTTTATTGTGTTAAATCTTTTTAATAAAATTCTTCCCTTGGTATAGATCGGGCTTTGAAGTAAACAATGTGGGTGACACCCACAACATGATTGGTGAAATGTCTGAGAGGCGGTTTGATTCTAAAAAGGGTGACTTTGGTGTGCGTAAACTTGGCAGTGTGAGTTGGTGTGTGTTCATTTTGCATATGGATGGGGCTTTATTGGTTCGAACTTGCGTGTCGGTGTTGAATGTGGAGCACATGGATTGTACCTCTAAGTGGCAACTTGGGTCAGGGGGCGGTTTTCCGCTAGCGAGTTTGAGCCGCTTAGAGGACTCGTTTAACAGATGCTGCGTTAGGTTGGTGGCATGGCTCCCAAGGGGGAGGGGATAGTGCATTGCATGGGTAAGTTAGTTCATGGCATGGGTGCGTGAGTTGTGGTACGAGTTGTTTGTGCGGTTTATAAATGCCTTGTTGATAGGAGATTGAGAGAGAAACCAAATATTTCTATTGATTTGAAGTAGAAATAGTAAGGAGAATTACAATGGACAGCAGAAGTAGAGAAAAAGAAGGAATTGGGGAAGAAGGAAGGAATTGGGGAAGAAGGAATTCCTACGAGACGCTGCTCTGAGACCCATGGCAGCAGCCTGACTTTCTGCACAGCAGAACTACAAAGTAAAACTAATTCGTACCCCCCCACCCCACCCACTCACAGAAGACCCTCCCCATTATTAGCCCCACCCACCCTAACAAACCTGCCAGCTAACCCTTACACACTTTACTAAACTGCCCCTGGCAGTTGGAGAAAAATACTCCCTGTACAGCTGCACACCAACCTCCCTGTACAGCTGCACGTCATCCCCTATAGTAGCCCTAGATCCTATCAGTTCCACCTGCTTGAAGATTCACCTTATCCTCAAGGTGAAAAATACTTGATGTAATTCCGGGAACAGGAATAGAACAGCCTCGCAAGAATACATTTTTCACGGTGCAGGCTCTGGCGGTGGCTTCGGCAACATTGCTCCTCTATTTTCTAGAAGGTTTCTTCCAAACTTGGCAAAGACCTCAACTCACTTCGAACTCTGCCTAGGGTCGTCTTCAAGCCTGAATATGTTCGCAATATGTTGGAATAGCTGACTGCTCACCTCATCTATGCCAAACATAGCATGCCTGATAGCATCAGTGCCCTCAGTGTCGCCTCCCTTCATTGACTCGGCACGCATGGCTTCAGCAATGAAATGTTTCATAGAATCAGATGTCCAGTATCGAACCTGAAAATCTTCTTGAGCCTCCATTCGTATTGCTTTGTTCGATTGAGGTTCCCCCTACAGCAACTCCCTACAGCAGCTCCACTTTAAATACACGCTCCACCATTCTGTACGCCACCCACACGCAAACCGTTTCCCAGAAGTGTCCCGAGAGGAACAATTTTGTGTACCTCAACTGGAACAGTGTCCTCTTTGACTTCAGCATGTTCATCAAAACTGGATCTAGGTTCAGAATTTTCCTCAACTGGTCGTACTGGTACAGAATCAAATTGCTCCTGCACCAGCTGCTCCGCCAACGCGACTTGTTGCCCCTCTATTTGATGCTCAACAAGTTGTGCCACTGCTGTCTTTATCTCCTGCAGCATATTCTCCATTTGTTGCAGTCCTGCCTCCCGACACTGAAAACCTGACTTCAACTCCAAGACTGCTATTTCAACTGTTGTGATTCTACTCTCCGTGTGTAGGCAAAAAAAATGCAACGTCGCCTTCTAGTTTTCTCCCGATCAAGAACTGCAGCGTCTTCTTCCAATTCCTTTCGATCAAAAACCTCTTTCTTCTAATTTCTCTCTAGAAAACTCTCGATGAAAGTACCAATTGATAGAAGATTGAGAGAAAAACCGAAGATTTCTATTGATTTGATGTAGAAATAGTAAAGAGAAATACAATGGACATCAGAAGTAGAGAAAAAGAAGAAGAATTTGTAGATGGAATTGGGGAAGAAGGAATTCCTTTGAGACGCTACTCCGAGGCCCGAGGCAGCGGCCCAACTTTCTGCACAACAGATGTCACGAACCAAGCAAGGGCGTCGTCCGAACCGGGGCCCGACCCGGTCTGTGGCATGACCCGAAGGGCGTTCCTGATCCCCACGGGCTGGCAACAAGTGTTCGGGTATCAACAATACAACTTGGGAACGATTTCACCCGATTACATAAACATAACAACCACCAATAATTATAAATAAACCAAAACTGGAAATCAACAACCAAACATGGCATAACAACTTTCCAGATTTAATGCTTACAACTTAGAACAAAACCCCAAAAATACTACAACAAAAAGGAGACTAAAACTCCATCTCAAACCTCCATGTAACGAGAGGAGCAACATCCTCAAGTCACCGCCACCAAGATCCACAAGAGAAGACCACTAGAAACCCCAACCGCCATCACCAAATACCTTGCCTTTACCTCGGTCAACAGAACAAGTCTACATACACCCAATGGTGTATGTATAGTGTGAGCCAAAACCCAGTAGGATGTCACTCAAATAAAAGGATTTCATGCTATAACATTTAAAGACAACTTAACATGCACATTTATGTAAATGCTTTTAAAACATTTCTAAGAAAACATTTTATGGAAAAACACTCCCAAAAGGAACACTTTCAAGGAAAACCATTTCACAACAACTTGCTTTAAAAAGAAATTTATAAAGACACGCGCGAGGTCCACCGTATGTCGACGAATGTCACCACATCATATAAGCATCATGTCAAGATAGAGCACCATGGGTAAATCCCTAAGGTTAATCTAGCTCGAGTGGGACACTAGAACCTCGTACCTCGGTGTAGGATGGTATAGAAACCACAATCACAACTTTCTCGTGCACGAGCCACTAGGAGGAGAAACCCCATGGGCCGAATGGTCTCCAATCATCATCATATTTAGTTAGTATTGTAAACGTCAATCCAGCTAAGTGAAACCGGAACTTTGTCACTTCCGAATCACTAGCGTACTATAACTAGTCAACCCACCTAGATACCCAAGGTTCCCTTGTACTCGAGTTCATGTCACATGTTTCACAAAATAACATTTTTCACATACACAAACCAAGCATTATAAACATGCCAGGAAATCACCATTTTCCGTAAACCCAACCACTTTCCATTTTACACACGCCAAAAACCGTTTTCTAATGCATTTACTATCACTCACACAACTCATAAATTCCCATTTGATAAAGCACAAAAAAAGCATACAATTGACTAACCAATTCCATGGGCCAAGCCCCCTTTTTAAATCCACACATAAACCAAGATCGCTTTTAAAACATGTTTTTCATCATTTAATCAATTTACAATTCAAATTTAAAGGTGTACAACAAAAGTCAACATGCCAAAATAACCCAATTTTCCATTGAAAACTCATTTTGAACATGTTCACGCCAAGGGTGCCTTAAAAACCATTTTTGCACCTTCCACAAAAGGCATAAAACCCTTTTTTGTAAAACCATGCAATAAAACATTCACAAACATAACCTTACCCCATTGAAAATCAACTTTCAACAAGATCGCATGCCAAAACACTCCAAAAATATACTTCGCACCACACAATTAATTAATAAAACAAGAATAAATACACAAACAAGCATATTAAAAACATCTAAAAATGTTACGGTAAGGAACCACCTACCTCATGAGAAGAAACTTCCGAAAAATGATGTGAAACCCCATCCGCATCACCACAAGACCCTAGCAAGGCAAGATCCGACCAAAAACATCAAGATCGAACCCTATTAAGCAAGAACAAACCCTAAATCGACCACCCTACCCGCTGGAAAAACGAAACCCCAAAGAGTTAGGAGAGAAACCCTAGACTAGAGAAAGAAATCAAGAGAGGAGAGACCTACATGAAGATTCCTTGAAGAATCTGAGGCGAATCCACCACCAAAATGAGCCCAAGGGAGAGGAGGAAAAGGAGGGAGGCGCGCCTAGGGCTGGGAAGGCCGAGGGAGGAGAGGAAATGGGATTTAGGGCTAAAAATCAGGGAAAGAAAAAATGGGGAAACCAAATTTTAATGACCTGGATAGGCCGCACGGTTTGTCAAACCGTGCGGCGACTGTGCGCACCTCTCTGCCTAAACAGGTACCTACCGCACGGTTAATCTGCACGGCCTGACTTACCGTGCATAAGCCGTGTGGAAGTTGTGCAAAAGCTTCTAACCGAAACCCCCAACCTACCGCACGGTTACCTGGGTCGAGGCGCACGGTCTGACTTACCGTGCGCTAGCCGTGCGGTAGCTACTGTCTCAACCATCCACCTACCACACGGTTACCTGGGCAAGGCGCACGGTTTCTACTAACCATGTGTCAACCGTGCACCACACACTATCCACCCAAAAACTTATATTTTTTTTTAAAATTCAAGGGGAAACTCACGGACAAGCACTAGATTAAGAATAACCAAAGGAAAGACCTCAAAAATTCAAACCTGTCACACTCGGTTCCTGAGAAAATAACCGAGAACCAAACCCGAACCGGAACAAAGGATGAAATCAAAAACCCGGGTGTGACAATTCTTCTCACCATAACGTTTTTCGTTCCCGAAAAGTCACAACAAGGTCTTATCCAAAAATAAAAATCGATAATCTTCCATAGCTCAAGAAGATTCCCAGCGAACGTCAAACGAGAAGAATGCAAGTACGCTATAAGCAGGAAAAAAGGTTTACAAGCTGAACTCGGGAGGTACAATCAAAGAATAGACTCCCCCTATGCCTTCCACCCCCAAAAGCTGAAACGCCTCCAGTTGATCGATCAAAGAAAAGGAACTCTCACGACCCACAATCATCCTCTCGAGCCAAAAACACCTTAGACATCACCAAACGAAACTCATATCACTTACCTGAAACGAACAACGAATCCAAACGAGACCACCACAACCTTGCTTCAATAAAACTGCTGGGAACACTTCCACCCCAACACTTACTCAAGGGAAGAACTCGGAATTAGGTAGCTCCGTACGAGACCACCCACTACCAAACCAAAACCAGAGACTAAACCGGATTACCAACACGGGGAGGCCCAAACAGACTCCCCGCCATAAGAAACAGGCTAACCTCAATTCACTCCAGAGGAACCTCAACGAGACCCACGGTGGGTCTCCCCACCATAAGAACCAACCACTATAAATTGATGCAGGAAACCCAACACAGACCCCCCCCCACACACACACACCACAAGGGGTCCGACGAAAGAAACTCTAAACCAAACGGAAAACACTACGCGGTTTACTACTCCCACGGGACATTGTCATCCTTAGATAGGCCCAAACCAAAACCGAGATCGATTCACATGGTTGGCCATACAAGGACCATCAAATGGAAACTCACATCCAATAAGGCACAACCGTTAGGATTTTACAAAGATGAGACGGCCACGCTTCCTTATAACCGAGAAACTCTTCCACCCACACGGGGTGCAACGTGGAAACGAGGCCCCCACGCCTCTTTCCACCAAACGGGACCATTCGAAACGAAACAGCTACACAGGAGGCTTAAACTGTCTCCATCTCCCATACTAAAGACGGATGTTAGACCAAGGTCCTTTACACCCCTGGGGTTCCCAACTACGCGTCGACCTCACTCCGAGGCATATGGCCGGAGCCCTAATGTTTGAAGTATCATATGCCTCGCAGTCAAGCATTGAAGACCCTCGATTGAAACTCTTCTTTTTGATGCCACAAGCAACCATACGGCAACCCAGGCAGGTCTAACAAAACACAACACACCGCGAGACCCACTTCACCTCGACATGGCACTTCACCGTGGCAAGGACGTAGAAGATGCATAGGCATCACCCCTTTCCACTTCGAACGAGAGACAATGGGGGGAAGAACACTCGGAAGACACTTCCACCTGAAACAGAGAAATTCGAAAGAAAACACGCTTCTGTTAAAGCAGAAGTTCTCGGAGGATTGCACAACATCCGAACACGACCACTACAACCGATAGGAACATTACAAGGAGGGACCTTAAACTGGACCCCGAACAGAGCACTGCTCCTGCAAACGGGCAAGGGTGTCTTCAAAGAGGGAGACTTAGCTCCATGACACCTCCTGGAAACACCCTGGCGGAATAACATGATCACGACAGGTTTTCGAAGCATTCGGACACGACAACCTCTTTAACCCACACCTGCCACACTTATGGAATAACAAGATCTCATGCCCAAAAGAAATTGTTGAAAGGCTTAGAGGTCTTTCTTACATAGCGACCAGCATCAACAGCTTCAGGCGGCTTTCCACTCTCCTTACTAGAACTCCCTTTACCACTTCCAGGCAGGACCTTCAGGCACAAAGGTGTCAAACTTCACCTTCGACGACTCGGGCAACTCAAGAAACTAAGGTTTCTTCCAATTCCTTCCACATCCACTCTTCCACTGCGAGAGAATCCGCTTAACCGAAAAAGAAGAGATGGATTCAATTCCCGAAGCTCAAGAAAAAGCCCTTACTTTGATCAACTGAAGGGTCTACAGATGAGAAATCACCCGCAGCCGCACTTCAATTATTCACCGATTCTTTATGGGGGCATACACTAGCCAACAAGGGAAACCGAGAATCCAAACAAACTAGCTCATCGACCAGATTGTACCACAAACACCGAACACATGGAAGGAACAAACCCAAAGGCTTCCCGAAACATTTTTCAGAAGAACCCACTAACCATTATTCCAAAGCCGACTCATCGACAAAAACACAAACTTGAAAACACCCTTCAGACACGAAGGACTATCGAACTCAAAACATTTTGCAAACAACATTCCGAAAATACAAGAAAACACACCACACAATCACCGGTTATCAAAACATCACATTTCCTCTTAAAAGAACCTTTGGAAATAAAACAGGATTTGTGGGTTGCACATCCACCAATGGTATCCCATGAAATCTCACACGTGCATTTTCTCATGCCAAACCGAGCACTCATCCACTTTCCACACATATCCCATGCATGTGGTCACTCATGAGAATGCCAAAAGTCAAAACAAAACTTTTCCACTTTCCAAAATAAACATTCAACCCACACTTCCATCTCAAATCTCACGAATCCTCTTTTCAAAAAAAACCGTTAGCCACAAAACCCATTTCGAATCTCACAAAACTTTTTCAGAAAAACACCAACCATTCAAATAAAACTCATTCTCAAACTCTACGCATCAATTCCAAAACATTTCATCCCGTTTCAAAATATTTTCAGCCGCACAACAAACCCCACTTCCTCAGTAACCATTTAATTAAAAATTCATCACTTCTTGTTTAAAACAAGTTTCCAAAACCTTTTCGAAAATAAATTTCCATTTTGCGAGCAACCAATTTTCGATACACCACAAGTTTTGATTATAAAAATCCAATCTTGATAAACTCGCCCCTATTTACTCAAAACCGCTTTATAAAAATACACCTTTTCAAAGCTCTATCCAAAACGATTCCAACCCCCCCCCCTTTTTCCACCTTCTGAAAATCAAAACATCTCCACTTTAAATTCCAGTTTTCCTAAATTTTCAAACAAGGGTTTTCGAAATAATTTTCAGAACCCGAGACACAAGAGAATTCTCAAAAGGGGAAACTAGTGTTGATTGTGACTTGACCATATGGTTGGCAGTTATACGCCAATCGCACCACCGTCACAGAGAATATTCTAGGACCGTGTCCCCGGCTCCACATGGCTCGTCAAGCCCTGCCAGCTCATTGAGACCACCAGCCCAATTCTCGTTTCATTTCCCGAACACCAAACAACCCAAATAAAACCCGACTTCCCCTGATAACTTGAGTCTCGTCACGAGGTGTGTTGGTCAGGCATCGTACTCGTAACCAGAGCATCAAGTCCTGACAATCCTAACTCCAGTCTACCCAGACTCTTCCCCAAAAAACATGACCCAAAAGAGCGTTACCTGCTCTGATACCAATCTATCACGAACCAAGTCGGGACGTCATCGGAACCGGTGCTCGACCCGGTCCGTGGCATGGCCCGAAGGGCGTTCCCGATCCCCACGGGCTGGCAACAAGTGCCCGGGTATCAACAATACAACTTGGGAAGGATTTCACCCAATTACATAAACATAACAACCAGCAATAATTATAAATAAACCAAAACTGAAAATCGACAACCAAACATGGCATAACTTTCCAGATTTAATGCTTACAACTTAGAACAAAACCCCAAAAATACAACAACAAAAAGGGGACTAAAACTCCATCCCAAACCTCCATGTAACGAGAGGAGCAACATCCTCAAGCCACCGCCACCAAGATCCACAAGAGAAGACCACTAGAAACCCCAACCACCATCACCAAACACCTTGTCTTTACCTGAGTCGACAGAACAAGTCTAAATACACCCAATGGTGTATGTACGGTGTGAGCCAAAGTCCAGTAGGATGTCACCCAAATAAAAGGATTTCATGTTGTTGGAGTCTGTATCTCACATCGGACTTGTGGTCCGATTTGGCCTTTATCATTCATTATAAAAGCACGCTTCAGCCTCACTTTGAGGTAAGGAGGCAAGGGGGTTTCTCAACCTACATGGTATCAGAGGGAACCTAATCCCGACCCCCTCCCATCTATTTTTTTTTCCCGTCGGCCTCTAGGGTTTCTCCTAGTTGGGGGGCGGTGGCCTCCATGGCCAGCGAGCCATAGGTATTCTTCGCCGCCCCCTTGCCGGCTATCCCTCCTGCTTCGGCTTTCCAGGCAGATCTCCCCACCTCATCTCCGGCAGTTCTCTCCCAGTCGGCCTCTGTTCGGCGGCCCGCCCAATGTAGGAGGAAATCTCCTTCCCTCCCGGCGCCGCCTCCTTCCCTGCGGCTCTTCCCGGCTGCCCGCCTCCTGCGGCTTTTCCCAGCGGCCCGCCTCTCGCTACTTCTGACTGCACGGATCCCCTCTCGCGGTCTCCCGGCACAGATCGGCCCGCCCTCTCCAGCGGCTTCCCGGCACAGTCCGACCCCGCCTCCCCGGTGGGTTCCTGCACCCTTCTTCCCCGGCGCATCCTGCCCGGAGCTTCTCCCCGACGTCTCCTCCCCGCTGCGCGCGCCGGCCCCGATATCCCGCGCGGCTCCCATCAGCTCGGCCCCGTCGTCCCGCGCGGCTCCCACATCTCCCGCTGCGGATCCCTCCAACCAGTCCTTCTCCCTGCACGCGGTCCCTGCGGTGCTCTCCTCTGGTCGTCCCGGCGACGACGGACCATCCTCGACCTCCACTTCCTGGCGTGATCAACCCCGCCGTGTCTCCCGGCTCGTCTCCAGCGGCTCCCGCCCTACCCGCCGCCGTTTCCGGCTCCCGCACCTGCCGGCTCCAGCAACTGCCGCCTCCGCACTTGCCGGCTCCAGCAACTGCCGCCTCCGCACCTGCCGGCTCCAGCAACTGCCGCCTCCGCACCTGTCGGCTCCAGCAACCGCCGCCTCTGCACCTGTCGGCTCCAGCAACTGTCGGCTCTGCACCTGCCGGCTCCCGTACCTGCCGGCTCCCACACCTGTCGGCTTCCGCTTCTCCAGGCAACCGCCCTCCCTTCACGCGGCGCGCCTGCTTCGTCCGGCGACTCCCGGCCTGCGCCACTTCCTCACGCGCCGGACCCGCCCTCCCAGCGCGCTCGTCCGACGACCTCGCCCGACCTCCGAGCGGATTTCTCCCGGCGCCCGCCCATCCGGTTACTTCTATTCCAGTCGCGGCTCCAGGCGGCTCCCTCCCGGCGAACCGGTCCAGGCGGCTCCCTCCTGATGACCCGGCCTCCTCCTGCTCCCTGCGGAATCCCCACCTTCCTGCCCAGTGCCTCCTGCGGAATCCCCACCTCCCTGCCCGGCGCCTCCTGCGGAATCACCGCATCCCATCGCAGGTGCCTCCTGCGGATTCCCCGGCGCTTTGATGACCGGCCCTCCCGTGCGGATTTCTCGGCGCTTTGACGATCGGCCCGACATTGCGGATTTCCTGGCGCTCTGACTGACCGGCCCGTAGTGCGGATTTCCCGACGCTCTGACAACCGACCCGCCGGTGTGGATTTCCCAGCGCTCTGTTGTTCGGCCCCGCACTTTTTCGGCGTTTACCCACCCTTTTTCAGCGGCATCATATCAACATCATCAGGGGGAGCAGCAAAGTTGAATCTTTATCTTTTATTATATTTTGTCTTGTTTTTGTCATCAAGCTGGGCCCCTCCAGCTTGAGGGGGAGTGTTAGCGTCTATTTTGTTGCTTTCTTTTCATTATGTGTCCAAGCTAGTTACACCTAGCTTGAGGGGGAGTGTTCGAGACTGTATCCCACATCGGACCACTCCGATGTGGCCTTTATCATTCATTATAAAAGCACGCCTCATCCTCACTTTGAGGTAAGGAGGCAAGGGGGTTTCTCAACCTACACATGCTATAATATAGACAACTTAATATGCACATTTATGTAAAGGCCTTTAAAACATTTCTAAAAAAACATTTTATGGGAAAACATTCTCAAAAGGAACACTTTCAAGGAAAAACATTCCACAACAACTTGCTTTAAAAAAAGAATTTATAAAGACACGCGCGAGATCCACCGTATGCCGACGGATGACACCACATCATATAAGCATCATGTCAAGGTAGAGCACCATGGGTAAATCCCTAAAGTTAATCTAGCTTGAGTGGGACACTAAAACCTCGTACCTCGGTGTAGGGTGGTATAGAAACCACAATCACAGTTTTCTTGTGCACTAGCCACTAGGAGGGGAAACCCCATGGGCCTAGTGGTCTCTAATCATCATCATAGTTTAGTTAGTGTTGTAAGCATCAATCCAGCTAAGTGAAAACCGGAACTTTACCGCTTCCGGATCACTAGCGTACTAGAACTAGTCAGCTCACCTAGATACCCGGGATTCTCTTGTGCTCAAGTTCATGTCACATGTTTCACAAAACACCATTTTTCACGTACACAAACCAAGCATTATAAACATGTTGGGAAATCACCATTTTCCATAAACCCAACCACTTTCCATTTTACACACACCAAAAACCATTTTCCAATGCATTTACTATCACTCACACAACTCATAAATTTCCATTTGATAAAGCAAAAGAAAAGCATACAATTGACTAACCAATTCCATGGGTCAAGCCCCCTTTCTAAATCCACACATAAACCAATATCACTTTTAAAACATGCTTTTCATCATTTAATCAATTTACAATTCATATTTAAAAGTGTACAACAAAAGTCAACATGACAAAGTAACCCAATTTTCCATTGAAACCTCATTTGGAACATGTTCACACCAAGGGTGCCTTTAAAAACCATTTCTGCACCTTCCACACAGGCATAAAACCCTTTTTTATAAAACCTCACAATAAAACATTCACAAACATAACCTTACCCCTTTGAAAATCCACTTTCAACAATATCGCATGCCAAAACACTCCAAAAATATACTTCGCACCACACAATTAATTTATAAAACAAGAATAAATACACAAACAAGCATATTAAAAACATCTAAAAATGTTAAGGCATGGAACCACCTACCTCATGAGAATAAACTTCCGAAAAATGATGTGAAACCCCATCCACACCACCAAGAGACACTAGCAAGGCAAGATCCGACCAAAAACATCAAGATCGAACCCTATTATGCAAGAACAAACCCTAAATCGACCACCCTACCCGCTGGAAAAACGAAACCGCAAAGAGGAAGGAGAGAAACCCTAGAGTAGAGGAAGAAATCAAGAGAGGAGAGATTTACATGAAGATTCCTTGAAGAATCTGAGCTGAATCCACCACCAAAATGAGCCCAAGGGAGAGGAGGGAGGCGCGCCTAGGGCTGGGGAGGCTAAGGGAGGAGGGAATGGGATTTAGGGATAAAAATTGGGGAGAGAGAAAAGGGAAACCCAAATTTTAATGACCTGGACAAGCCACATGGTTAGTCCACACGGTTTGTCAAACCGTGCGGCAGTCGTGCGCACCTCTCTGCCTAAGCAGGCACCTACCGCACGGTTAATCCGCACAGCCTGACTTACCATGCAGAAGCTTATGGACGAAACTCCCAACCTACCGCACGGTTACCTGGGCCGAGGCACACGGTCTGACTTACCGTGCGTTGGTCGTACGGTAGCTACTGCCAGCCACCTACCGCACGGTTACCTGGGTAGGGCACACGGTTTCTACTAACCATGTGTCAACCGTGCGCCACACACTATCCACCCAAAAACTTATATTTTTCTTGAAAATTCAAGGGGAAACTCACGGACAAACACTAGACTAAGAATAACCAAAGAAAAGACTTCAAAAATTCAAACCTGTCACACCCGATTCCCAAGAAAATAACTGAGAACCAAACCGAAACCGAAACAAAGGGTGAAATCAAAAACCCGAGTGTGACAGCAGAACTACAAAACAAAACTAATTCGTACCCCCCCACCCACCCTACAGAAGACCCTCCCCATTTATTAGCCCCACCCACCGCCTAACAAGCCTGCCAGCTAACCCTTACACACTTTACTAAACTGCCCCTGGCAATTAGAGAAAAATATTCCCTGTACGGTTGCACACCAACCTCCCTGTACAGCTGCACGCCATCCCCTATATAGCCCAAGATCCTATCACTTGTTGACTTGTATCACGCTCCTCTCTTGTTTTATATAATTTGCGAGCTAACTTGTTTTGGTTTAAATAGCATGTGTGGGAAATCTTGGGGATTGTCTGTCGGGCTGTATACTCACCCCCCAAGATCCTATCACGTGTTGACTTGTATCACGCTCCTCTCTTGGGGGATTGTCTGCAGTGCCACATTTGGCACCCTGTTTTCCATTTTGGAGTCTTTTGGTCTTGTAGTCTTATCTGGAATCGTGGTTAGATTTTTGACGTTGCACCCTTGTTATGTTATGTTGGTGTCGTCTTGTTTTTCACCAATTACATGGTTATTGGAGCTCTTCCGCAACAGGTTATGTCATTTAAGGATAAATCATCCCCCAATGATATTGAAGACCCTAGGAATTTATTGCCAACCTTTGATATTTGGGGGATGCACTTAAGGTTAGTGGCATTCCGATTTTATCCAAGATGTCGGATCAGGTTGGGATGTTACATGTTGCACACATGACTTGATGCCGCGAGGCTATGAACGTTGGAATCGAGAATTACTAAAGGAAAAAGACACACAAATAGAGAAAGTAAAACAATATTGATTTAGATTCTTGGAATAGAAACTTGATTATGAAAAATAATGCATAACAATGCCATAACCTTCTCTGGAAAGTTATCAAAGCTAGTGTGATCATCCTTGAACCTCCTGATGATGTCTTGTAGCGAAGCTGAGACAAAGAAATACTGTTGTTTCAGCCTCAGTTCCTTTCCCTAAAACCAGCAAACGAAGTGAAATAGAATATAAGCAGTCGTTCAAGGATTGTATGCATCCACCACAAATGTGCAATAAAGAACTCGCAATGTGAGTTTAATGTGCTTAAAGTGACAGGTAATCGGAATCAAAAAGAAAAATTAATTTGAAACAAGATTAGATTAGTTGATGCATTCTGGTAGTAATACAGATAATTCCAAAGGAATTCGATTCAACGATAAACACGTATGTCATGCTGAAAAAATATAGTAGAGAACCAACTATGAAGGCTTCTGCAAAGAAGCAGAATGCAAGTTGATATTCAGATCAGGTGATTAAATAATGGAAGAAACATCAATAGGTCACACTTTCAAAACAAATTAACCCTAAGAATGTTTGAAATCTAGACTTCAAATCTCCAAAGACAAAATTTTCCATGGAGCATGATTTGACTAGTAAATCGCCCCCAATAATACCTGATAAGAACGGTCATCAGGATACAAAACATTGCTTATGGTTTCAGCCCTCTGTCTATTAACAACAGCATTGATGTAATCTCCTGTGTTATAGGACTCCTGTAAATGGAATGCCGCAAACAATGAACCAGAAAAACATTTCAGCACCTTTCAACAATATAAATAGTATATGGGCATGAAAAACCTAAATATGAATCACGGTCATGCAAAAGAAACCTATTTTTAATGTTGTCGCAAAGTGAGCACAATCTTCTAGATTGGATTAATAATTTAACAACTAAAATAGGAAAATAGACAACAGTTATCCTCCAACACAGTAACAAGATATCAGCCCAAATAAGAATTTGAAGCATCCAATGTATGCAGAATTTCTACCGAGGAACAAATTAAAGCATGCATGTTCATCGATCACACTAATATTTAAATTTCCATACATAAGCTATGTCATGCGTACCATATTATATTTATCACTTGGTTTAGCAGCCCAAAGACGGAGATTTATAGTGTTCCTTGTTCCATAACCAGGCACAGGATTATCATAAGCAACAGCTTCAACCTACTAGCAAGGAAGGAGAATTAATTCCGCGAAATTATCTCACTAAACTAAAATACCATAAAGGTTAAATTGGATGCAGATCATTTCAAAGCACACAACTTTTATAATGTAATTAGGAAAATGATTACCGTTTCCCCAGGAACCCAAACTTGACATTTTTCTCCATTTAGTGATTCCTCTTCAACAGTTCCATAGAACTTGATCCAACAGCATAAATAGATGCCAGCAAGCAAATAGCCCAATTAGGCAATATATTGTAGCAATATATTGTAGCAACAACTAAATACCAATAAACATGAAAACAAAAGGGATGCAGCGGTAGAGCTTGAAAACCTTCACTGCATAAGACACATGAACTCGCTCTATCTCCCACGGATTTCCAAAATTCAACCAATAGTCAGGCTGTTCATGTTGAAACCCATCCAATATAACCTGGCGGAACAGCCCATACTGATAGCGTAGGCCATAACTGCAATATAAAGAAAAAAATTCAACAAAGTTAAAACAAGTGAATCACACAGAACAAACTGACAAACAGTGGCTGCCGCCAGTTAAAAAAAAAACAGAGGATTCATTGGTGATTACAGCAATATAAACAACCAATTGATGATTTAGGGTATGTTCTGCAGTTGGGAGGGACTCAAACACACATTTCCCCCTCCATCAACGTTTTCCAACAAGCATTGTGAGGTGACCACATCCAATTCGAATTTGAAAACTAAAACCTTTGGTCTTAAAAGTGAAAGGCGAGAGACTATCAATAAAATTTATATGCAAAGATCAAAAATAACCAGTAGAAAGATCTCACCCCCATGCAGGATAGTCCATTGTAGCCAATGAATCCAGCAGGCAAGCAGAAAGACGAGCTAGACCACCATTTCCGAGGGCAGCATCTCCTTCCTTAGAAAAACAAAATAAATAATATTAATAATTGTTATTGTATGAGATAGATTAGTGGGCGGCGTTAGAGAATTAAGGCTTGCTGGTCATGGAACCACCGCCCCCCTTGAGGGGGGGATAGATCTAGGCGGAGAGGGGATCGACAGGAGGAAGGGGTTTCTGGTTAGACCTTTTGTGATACCATGTTAGAATGGAAGAGTGGTGACTCAATGCCCAAAATGTCTCTCTAAGGGAGGCTTTGTTACGTGTCCGAGGTGTGTGTGTGAATTCGAACAAGGAATGATACAGGCGCAACAGTATAAAGCAACAGATATTACCAATTCTGCAGAATTACAGCAATGGAGATGAGAGATACACAGAGGGAATTGGAGAGTCCTCCTCCAGAAGATCCGCCTGCTGTATCTGGGATGGAATCAGGAGCCTGCCCACAGCCTCCTGCCTTTTCTGTTCCAACAGAATAAGCTCCTTCTTTCTAACTGCCTTTCCTCCAGCGCACTACTCCCCTACAAGTACTGGCCGAACGGCCTACTGGGCCCCGCCTGGATTCCCCCCTTCCCACGATCACATGGGGACTTCCCCTTTTTACCCTTTCGCTGGTAAGTGTAGCGGATAGGCTGGCGGGGGCATAAATGGGATGCACCTCCTGGGTCAGAACCCCCACCTCCTGGGTCGGAACCCGAACCCGTATTGCTAACAATTTCCCCCTCATCAATTGGCACCTTGTCCTCAAGGTGTAGGTCTGGGAACTGGGCCATAATGTGTTCAGCATCCTCCCATGTGGCCTAATCCGAGGGTCTACCTCGCCATTCTATTAACCAGAGTCCCTGTGGATGCCCAGATGCTGGCTTGGCGGCTAGAATTATTGCTGGGAGGGGAATGTTGGGAGGAGCGTTGTCCCAAAAAGCTGGCAGTTCAGAGTGCACTGGTGTGGTTCCTATGGCCTGTTTGAGTTGAGAGACATGAAAGACTGGATGTATCCGAGTTGCAGCAGGCAACTTGAGTTTGTAGGCCACCGTACCGACGCGAGCTTCAACCGGAAAGGGGCCGTAGTAACGGGCTGCTAACTTAGGAGTGGACTTGTTCATTCGGGAAGACTGGACTGAAGGTCGAAGCTTGAGAAACACGAGATCGCCCACATCATATGTAACATCCCTGCGGTGTTTGTTCGCTGCCCGAACCATGATCTGTTGTGCTCGGGTGAGGTTATGCCGAAGTTGTTCTAACATGAGGTCACGTTCAGCCAGGAGAGTAGATACCGTATCAACCGGAGTGGTGTCCCGAGTAACACGCTGTATAACAGGCGGTGGACGGCCATAAACTGCCTCAAAAGGAGTCATCTTGGTGGAAGAGTGGGAGGCGGTATTGTAACAATACTCAGCCCAAGGCAGCCACCGGTACCAAGTGTGAGGGCTTTCGGAAGCAAAACAGCGAAGGTAAGTTCCGAGGCACTTATTAACTATTTCTGTTTGCCCATCCGTTTGGGGGTGGTATGAAGAACTCATCTTAAGTGTGGTACCCTCCAGGCGGAAGAGTTCCTTCCAAAAGTTACTGACAAAGACGGGATCACGGTCACTCAAGATGGAGCTAGGAATACCATGTAAACGCACCACTTCTTTCACAAATAATTCTGCTACCCCCTTGGCAGTGTATGGATGTTTTAGTGGCAAGAAATGGGCGTATTTTGTGAAACGGTCGACCACAACCAATATCACCGTATAACCGTGGGATTGTGGCAGGCCAGAGAGAAAATCCATTGAAATATCATCCCAAACCTGTGCTGGAATTGGAAGGGGTTGGAGAAGCCCGGCTGGAGACAAGGCTTCGGTCTTGTGGCGTTGGCAAACACCACATTCCTTCACAAACTGCTGAATCTTCTTTGTCATGCCCCTCCAGAACAGTCCCGCAGCCAGCCGTTTATAGGTCTTATGGAATCCGGCATGGCCACCTACTGGCGAAGTGTGATAGTATTGTAGGAATTTTGGTATTAAGCTGGATGTTGGAGATAAAACAAGCCGATCCTGGAAATAAAGCAGGCCACTGCGCACCGAGTATCGAGGCCGTGAAGTGGGTTGTTCCTGGACAGCAGTAATAAGCCCTTTAAGAACTGGGTCACGTTGAAGCTCCTCTTTAATAACAGCCAACTCAAGCCAAAGAGGTTCTGAAACTGCAGATCCCAAAGTGACAGATTCTGGTCTAGTTTCGCGAGCATCCGCAGCCTGGCGAGACAGAGCGTCTACAGCTTGATTGAGTCGTCCTGGTTTGTAAATAATGTCGAAATCGTAACCCAAAAGCTTTGCTTGTCAATCCTGTTGGTTCGCCGTGTGGAGCCGTTGGCTGAGAAGATGCTTTAGGGCTTTATGATCTGTATAGACAGAAAAATGTTTACCAACCAGATATTGTCTCCAATGTTGCACTGCCAAAACAAGAGCCATGACTTCCTTCTCATACACCGACTTGGAGAGGTTAGCATCAGACAAGGCCTTGCTAAAATAAGCAATCGGTCTTCCGGCTTGCATGAGAACTGCCCCTACTCCAAGACCCGAAGCATCACATTCAATAACAAAGGATTGCTGGAAATTTGGCAAGGCGAGAAGAGGAGCTGAAACCAGACACTGTTTGAGTGAGTTGAAGGAGTGTTCAGCCGCCGTAGTCCAATGGAAATTATCCTTTTTGGTCAACGTCGTAAGAGGTTTAGTGATCTTGCCGTATCCTTTTACAAATTTCCTATAGTACCCGGTCAGCCCCAAGAACCCACGGACTCCCTTAACGGTGTGAGGCCGCGGCCAGCCGAGTACACAATCAATTTTCTGCGGATCCACTGAGACTCCTTTGGCGGAGATGACGTGCCCCAAATATTCCACCGATTGTTGGGCCAAGAAACATTTCTTTTGGTTAAGGTAGAGCTGATTTTTCTGAAGTACTTGAAAAATGATTTCCAAATGATGCAAGTGTTCCTTCCAAGTCTTGCTAAAAATCAAGATGTCGTCGAAGAATACTAAGACAATTTTCCTCAAGTGCTCCTTAAACATTTGGTTCATAGTAGATTGGAACGTGGCGGGAGCATTCATTAAGCCAAATGGCATGACAAGAAACTCGTAGTGTCCCTCGTGAGTTCGGAAGGCTGTTTTATGTACGTCTGCCATTCGGAGTCAAATCTGATGGAATCCAGACTTCAAGTCCAACTTGGAAAAGTAGGTCGCCCCTTGCAACTCGTCCAGCAATTCCTCGATAATAGGAATAGGAAACTTGTCCGGAATAGTAAGTTTGTTGAGCGCCCGATAGTCAACACACAACCTCCAACTCCCATCATTTTTTTAACAAGTATGATAGGACTAGCAAAAGGGCTGCAACTATGCCGGATTATTCCTTGCTCCAGCATGTCTTTGATTTGTTGTTCGACCTCATCCTTCAGGCTATGGGCCAATTTGTATGGTCGGATACTAACTGGTGCTGCTCCTGCCTCTAGTGTTATGGCGTGATCCGTCTCCCGCTGTGGAGGTAAGCCCCGGGGTTTACCAAAAATAGAATGGAATTTGGACAGAACCTCCCTCAACTCCGTCTGGCTGGGAAAATCGACTTATGCCGCATCTGCTGGAAGTCGTAAACGCACTAACCAGGCCCATCCCTCGATCAACAGAGTTTGTGTGTGTACCTGGATTTGCTGCTCCCAAGGGTTCTCAGTGCTGATCAGTTGACCCTGCAGTTTGATCTCCTGTCCTTGCCACAGGAACTCCATTGTCTTGTATCCCCAGTTGGTAATCACATTGCCTAAGCTCCTCAGCCACTGCATCCCTAAAACCACATCTGGTCCCCCTGTATCAAAGACGAAAGCATCGATGACAGCAGTAAAATTTTCTATATTGAGCTGAATCTGCTTGCATTGCCCTTGAGAGAGAGTTCGGGAACCGTTGCCGAGGGTTATACCAAACGGTTTGGTAGGATGGACACGAATCTGTGCAAGCTTGATGATTCGCCTCGAGACAAAGTTGTGGCTGGCCCCGCTGTCCACTAACACCATAACTGGAATTTCAGTGATATACCCAGCTAGCAACATTGAATCAGCCCCAAATCCACCCATGTTACGCAGTTGTACTTGCTCCCCTATCCGCGCTCCTGGCTGCCCATCAGGTACGTCATCTCCCTCCTCCAAACTTTCGACTTCTGCTTTCTCCACGTTCTCCTCATCTGGCGGCCTCTCGGGTTCTTCATATTCCCAAACTAGCACCCGTAAGTGCTTGTCTGGACACTTGTGCATTGGCCCAAAGGGCTGTGCACAACGGAAACACAGTCCCTTTTGCTTTCGCTCTTCCCGCTCCTGTCGACTGAGAGCACGCACTCCTCCCCACCGGTCTTCCCCCACAGCTCTCCGCAATTCTTCATCTCGGCGTGTGCGATCATTAACTGGACGATTTGTCGGTTGGGTGGTGGTGGAAATCCCTGGATGTCTATGAATAGGTAGCCCCAAGGATCGTGGTCGAGCTCCCCGCAACACCCCTTCGCTGATCCATTCTCTCTCCACCTTCCTTGCCAGAGTTATCATGCGGAATTTGTTGATCGGTTCATGTGTGGAAATGCGATTTTCGATCTCCGGGCGCAATCCTCCCATGAATAAACTCATATACCAGGCCTCAGGAAAATCCGGCAGCCTTAGTGGTACCTGTTCAAACTCCTCTATGTACTCATCAACCGAATTCTTTTGTCTCAAATTCTTCAAGAACCTCAATGGATCCCCATCTGTATTTCTGCCATATCGATCCAGCAGAGCCGACTTGAAGGAATTCCAAGTTGTTCCTGGTGTAACATTGTACCAGGATAAAAACCAATATAAGGACGTACCTTCCATGCAAATTTGTGCATAGTGCAATTTCATTTCCTCCGGCGTCTGATAAATCAGAAAATAAGTTTCAGCCTTCGTAACCCATCCCAGGGGATCCTCTCCGGAGAACGTTGGGAGTTCCACTTTCCTCGCGACTCCTCGAAGCTCCTCCGACTGATCATTCACTGCAACATTCGGACAATTATGCACACGCCTCCCAAACTCTGTACCGCCAGAACCACAGCTCTCACCGATCTTCAGCTCGCCGAGACTCTGTTTTCCACTCCCTGAACCGCGCTCCCCGACTTGTGTCCCCATTCCTTTCAACCTTTCTGTGGTAAATTCCTCCAGATCACGAACCCGAAGCGATACTCGTTCCTCCACTTGTTGCGCTACATCAAGGACTACCCGCTGGCTATCGTTCTGCCCTCGCATCACTTTCTCCATATTCTCCTGTATAGAAATCAGAGCAGCCTTGATGCCTTCCACTGACGATTCGATCGAAGCTACCCGATGTTCCATTTGAGTTCAAAAATAAGCTTCCCTTCCCACGGACAGTGCTGCAACAAAAAGAGAGTAACAAGAGTAGATTGCCCAAGCTCGGCGGCGCTTACCCCGGACCGTCTCTTGATGGATTCCCCAGCGGAGTCGCCAAAGTTGTTACGTGTCCGAGGTGTGTGTGTGAATTCGAACAAGGAATGGTACAGGCGCAACAGTATAAAGCAACAGATATTACCAATTCTGCAGAATTACAGCAATGGAGATGAGAGATACACAGAGGGAATTGGAGAGTCCTCCAGAAGACCCGCCTGCTGTATCTGGGATGGAATCAGGAGCCTGCCCACAGCCTCCTGCCTTTTCTGTTCCAACAGAATAAGCTCCTTTCTAACTGCCTTTCCTCCGGCGCACTACTCCCCTACAAGTACTGGCCGAACGGCCTACTGGGCCCCGCCTGGATTCCCCCCCTTCCCACGATCACATAGGGACTTCCCCTTTTTACCCTTTCGCTGGTAAGTGTAGAGGATAGGTGGGCGGGGGCATAAATGGGATGCACCTCCTGGGTCGGAACCCCCACCTCCTGGGTCGGAACCCGAACCCGTATTGCTAACAGGCTTTGGTGTCTATTTATAGTGAATAATAAAGATGACATAATACCTCAACTTCGATATGGGACTCACATAGTTTTGATTCTACAGTTATGGTCCTTGTGTCTTAATCATAGTTCTATTATCTCCAGAATGTTAATCATGATATAAACATCATAAATATTCATTATATACATATTCAGAATCTTTCATGAAAAGTGGATATGAAAAATGAATCACATCGCTTCGTGAAGGAGGTAGTTCACACGTACGCACAAGCGGTGTTATCATTTTTTAACGGGTGAAAGGGCAAGGAAGTAGATGATATCTTACATTTCCAGAATCATTATTATGTCATAAATATCATATATATTCATTAGTTCCATCATTATGACCAGCCATGTGAGGCGGTGATCGAAAACAAAATACATCGGTTCGCGAGACAATAGTTCTTCATACACATGAGCGATGGTTTTGATTCTCATTTAATGGAGAATAAGATGGCTAAATACTATATCATCAGCATAATAACATCTCAATATATGGGAGATATTGGTGTTATTATATTGGAATGGTTATGACATAATTGAATGTGGTAAAAAAGGTAAAAAAAGAAAGAGCTTGTTTAAGACGATTATCTCTCTTAGAGAAACCTCCTATGGATCTCTTCTTAAGGGCCCTAGGGATGGTCTTTTGGCACCAAGTGGCCAAAATTTCGAAGCTAAGATAGGGTAAAGTTGAAATCTCTCCGACCAATAAAATTTGGACAGGTTTATATGGCATTTTAAACCTTATCATTTGGTTTAACTCCTTCGTTAACCAAGTTTAACCTTAACTGCGCTAACAACTTTTTCAATCTTAAAGGGTTATAAATTTACTTCTAAGATAACAATTGGCTCACAAAAGGTCAAGGGATGAAATTGTCGGCCATATTTCATCCCGCAGTCCTCTTTCAAGATTTTTATGATTTTTAAATTATTTAATAATATATTATTTAACATAAAATACTATTAAAGTCACATATTTTGACTTTAAAGACATCAAGATAGGAATGAAATTCGAATCTAAACTTTTTAACCATCAATTATACATTATTAACAATAAAATTTGTGACACCATAATTCATTCAAACAATTTTACTTTTGATGTTTTTAAAATCATTTACTTTGATTTTTCTATTGCTTTCAGAAGTTTTGTGTCATCATTGTGTAAGCATTTAAGATAATTATACAATCCCTAAAAATTAAAAATAAATTATCTTCATAAAAATAAATTGATTATGTTCAAAATAAACTTTAAGATTCATTTAAAACTTATTTTTATCCATATGTGAACATATAAGAGAAATTTAAAAGCAAGAGTACCATTTTGTATTTTTTTTACTAAAAATATTATATAGGTCATTATCAAAGAAAAATGGCACCACATTTCCATATATTCGAATACTGGATGAGGATGGTCGAACTTAGCTCATCCAATAGAAATAAGGTATGAGTTAGATGTATTTTTAAAGCTTTATCACAATTGATTCCAATGAAATTATATAGATTATGTTTAGTAAAATGGATCTTATGTTACTTTAAAACCAAATACAGAATAAAATGAGACTTAAATTAATCGATTTAAAGAAAAGAAATGGCAGTTTTACAAAAATTGGTATTTTGCACTATTCACTGAAAAATAAATCTTTTTAGAAAAATCTCAAAAATTCAGCTAATATTGACATACTGATATCAAAAATGATATTAATTTTGTCAAATGCTATTTATAAAAGCGACAGAAATTAATTATAATATTCATGCACAAAATGCAATAAAAACCATTTTTGAATAAAATTAACTTTAAAGCATAAAATAAATTTATTCTTATTCGTTGTATTATAACAAAAATTAGATAAATGTTAGATTTCTTCATTGAATTCATTATTTGTATTAAGGAAATCATTTCTACATGTATTTCATAATTCGGTTATTCATATTTATACCCGTCAACCCAACGACTATGTTATAAAAGTTATATTTAATTAATATTATTCTACGGAGCTCGAGGTTGCGTGTGGTGTACGCTATCAAACATAATATTCTTCCCAAAAGAAAATATAAACTAAAATCTAAGGGTATTGCATGAAGCAGCAAACGTATGCTTCCTGCCTCCAAGAGAATACACTGTCTGAAAGATCGTATCGTGAGGATTCTCGTACGCCTGAAGGGATGCTAGTGCCTTCACCGAAATTGATAAACAAGCTACGGGAAGGAAGAGTTTCAGTTATGGCTCAGTAGTCTCGCACCCATAACTGAGAGGATATCATCCTCTTATATAGCATTTCTCGATGATCTTCATTGAATGAAGAGCGACAGCTATAATTGTAAAGTATTGAGTGACATCATATGGCACTCATACGTTACATCTCATTAAAGTTCATTCATTAAACTCCTTCAATGAATGCGCATGCCATAATGAATCAAACACTTTGATTCATAACTGATAAAACCATTCGGGAGTGGACGTGGCATCTGCATGCATCACATGCATGGTTTTTTCCATGCATGGATTTTATGTGCACTTCCAACAAGTACAGCATTCCCCTCCGACACTGGCCAAAGCAAGTAGCCCAATGCATGAGGGTGACGATATAACACTCCATGTATCGAGAGGTTGTGTGGATGTTTATTGATTGTCATTTTATTTAGAGATATTTAGGGCGCCGTTGGTGGTGGTCTACTGAATTTCGTACTCACACCCTGCACAGGCATCTCGGTGCGCATGCAGTTCTTCATGGATGCATTTTCAGGTTAGGGCATGGCCCTGGGGCTGGTGGATGACCCGGATGGTGATGGGTTATAGTGCGGGCATATTGTGTGGCGATGTTGGAGACGGAATCGGACAGATGCTCAGTGTCCAGTGATGTGGTCTCCAGTGCTTTTGTTTTGTGATCTGATATATGAGATTGACACACATTGAGTAATCTTTTTTGGAATGTTTGTTGAATGTCTATATTGCATTTCATTAGTTATAGCATGAGTTACCCAGTTATTTTTACTGAGTTGTGTGTTTGATGTTATTTGGTTGTTTTCGCTATTATTGCACTACTTTGATAGAGGGTATAGTCTCTCCACAACCCGCTTAGACTCTCGCTACTAGTCGGCAGTCTCTGATGCATAAGGAGGCACATTTGAGGTCCCATGGCACCACCCGGCTCAGAGTCGTTTGGGTCAACCGGGTCGGGGACGTTACACATATAGTATGATACCCATGAATCCACGACATATTGTGTTCCTTGGTGTGGGTATATCGTAAGGCGTGATATAGAGATATCATTACACTACCTAAGCCTATCGTACTATACGATAGGGCTATATCGTAAGACTATATCATAAGTGTTATAATATGATGAAACGTATTACACAATTTACATGGCATCCTATGATTGAAAAGGCATATGAACGTTTAGTGTTAACGTTCAGTTTCTCTTCCATGTAAGTTATCATTGATCGTGAACGTTTCATATGATGAAACATATGGAGAATCAAATGCATTTAAATGTGAAATGCATGAATCGATCGTGGGTTACAAATGTTGTAACCAATGCATTACTCAAACAATATGTAACATTCAAGTAAATGCATGGAAAGCTCAAAGAGCATCCCTGAAGCCTATATAGACAGATTGGAGTCAATGAGATAGGTTGTGCTCTTCTTCTCGATTCTCCCGAAGCTCTTTTCTCCTTCTTCCTTTGCCACTGAGAGATACTAGCATATCATGGTCGTAAAGAGGATCTCACCCCAGCATTGGATGATTCATCAACCCGTGGATACACCTAGGAGGGAGTCTTTTGGTTGCTTTCACGGATCTTCGTCAAGCACGTGGTTGAAGACAAGAGATTCGACCAACATCGGTGCAAGGTACACATGCTCTTAATTTTACAATATACATGGTTTCGGTTTCATAGCATGGAGATCTTGGTTTAGGGTTTATTATTGTCTTCCATTGCTTGACTAATTGTTGTTCGATCCTAAGAAACCCAACATATACAGATTGCTCAATGCACAAACCTTAGACGACTCCCCTGAGCAATGAACCTAGGAGGTTCTTCCATACAAGCTTTTTCATTCATACAACTATGCAAAAAATAATTTTTAACGTTTAAGTGATGCAAAGACAAATAAAAAGGCACACAGAGACCATTTTTGGCAATTAGAGAGAATGTGTTAGATAATCAATGTCATATATATAGACATACCCCTTGGCAACAAGACAGACCTTCAACTGATTCGATTAAGTGAACCAATTGCACTGACATGAATGGTATAAATTTACTTACAATCAACTGTTTACTTATCATTATGGAGAGAGACAAGAGTCCATGTATGGATATCTTCTAGAACTTGTAACTTGGCACGCATCGCTTGTAGCCAACCCAGAGTGAGTTTTAGCTTCAACGATGGTATGAGGAATGGAAGTGGCAGTCGGAGCACTAACAAAATCAGCAGTGCAATCAGAGAGACCCTAATAGGAGTAAGAAGGTATCTAAGCCCGTTGACGAGTTTGTTTTTCTTTCTCCAATGCAATAAGGAGATCATCAATTGTAGGCAACAAAGCATTCAACAAATCAGTGACGACAACATCAACGAGCGGAGAAGGGCTGTAACGTCCCGACCTGGCTCACTCTACAGTAACCAGATTGAAGCGCCACGTAACCTCAAGTGCGTCTTCTCGTGCACCAGAGGTCACCGACTTGCAGCGATGGTCTAAGGTGATACCATGGAAAGACTATACCCTCATATCAGAGTAGAACGACAGCGGAAATAACATACAACCAGTAATCACAGTCTTCAACTGAATAAAATGAGGTATCACAAGCCAAAACCAACTAAGAACAATTAACATGCCCATGTTATAACAAGATGAACCAGCTAAATGTCACATGAGTCAGACAGATATCAACAAGATCTCTCGTTGGCAGATCCTATACAACTCAACCCGAATAAAAAAAAACTGAAAAGCAACAACCACCTGGTCCCAGGTTTCGACCCGGTCTCATCTCCCAACTCCGACTAAGTTATCCAGCTCAGTCAGCCAATGTTGGGCCTCTGCCCTACCTGTGTCTGTGATGATGAGATCTGCTCGGGTACAAAGGTGCTAAGGTCGCCAGAACAGGGTGCAAGTACAACTCAGTAGTCCACCACCAACAGTGTCCCTAACACATCCAATATATACAGTGTATAAACGATGTGATATGCTCAAAATAATCAAATAAACAACTATAAACATAATACCTATCACATCCAGGTGTATTATCCCAGTCACCCGGAAGTAACCATACCTGCTTCGGCCAATGTCGAGATGTCTCTGAGAAAATCACACAACCAAACAAAGGGTCGGAGAAGCGTTCGCCCATAATACCATCATACACCATCATGAAACCTCCGGGGGATAAGAGCCTACCCGAGTAACCATCATATATCTATATCGCAAGTCCTTGAGGGGATGAGCGCCAGCTTCGGGCACCACATCAATCATCTAAGGGATAAGCGACGGCCCAGAATACGACCATATGACATCATCATCGAAGGGATAGGTGTCTGCCCCGAATACCACCTCATCAGGAGGTTAAGCGCCCACCCCGCTACCCCATTACAAGCGCATCATATATAAATCATTTCCTACGTTGGCCTCTCAAAAACACAACCTATTCTCATTGTTGTGTTCATACTAGGCTACAAACGAGTTAACCCCCTTGTTTTAATCCTCTCCAGAGGTCGACACAAGACTAGGGCACCCCACTATGGTCCCCTAAGTCACATCAAGGTCTGGACACCCCACATGAGTTCCTTTATCTTGTTCTCAAACTCTGGGGTCAAAGCTCGCCACTCAAGGGCATCACATCCCTCAACATAGCCACACTCGCATCATGGCCCAATCAGTCGCGCAGACAACACCATATAAACCAAACACAAAGGAATGGCATGACATTCATCTCACTTTCCAAAGTTGGCTAGGTTGGTCCTCCCATGCCCAACCTATACGTAAATCATTCACATGGTATCACCGCTCGGATACACACATACCAGTGGGGGAAGGACACTCACCCCAACCTATACATAAACCATCCACTGAGTGCTATCAAACAAAGGCTCAACAGGTTTTTACTGAAATCACTTTGATAAATCATTGCTATATAGAAGGGTATTTGAAAATAAAATAAAATAAAATAAAAAACTATAACCTGTTCTGCCAGGACTTCAAACTCAAAACCAAGTTGATTCAAAGCATCAGCATATTGGTCTCGAATGCCAAGGTTTATTACAGTATTGGTCAATGAACGACCTGACATGCAAAAAAAATATATATATATATAAAATATAACCTGAAAAACAATAATAAATTTAAATTTTTAAGGGTTGTTTGTTTGTTTTGTTGTTGAAAGAAATAAAACTTATTATCTTTGAAAACATTTTTTGATCAAAAAATTATAAAATACAGGAAGTAAAGGGTTAGATGAAATATGAACATATGTACCCATAAGATACTCGAGAGAGAGGAAGTATAGACGCTTTGGGTCCTTCATTTTGAAGTACTGTTGTGTATCATGCCACCGCTCGATGAGCCGATCCCTCACACTATGAGATAATCCCTACAAATATCATACTATCAAAATCAAGTTAATGGTATCACCTCTCGCATGAGGTGGGCATTGCCAAAAAGAAATAAACCACCAAAAATATATAACAGAAGTCAAACAGATTACCCGATACGCCTCAAAATCGTCGAAGTTAAAGCGGGACCTGCCGACAGTGAACTCTACGTGATCCAAAATGCCCCTCTGAAGACTAACCGGATCATTCTTCAGAAAGCCATCCATTAATCCAAATAACCTCTCCGCCCTAGCCCTCTCAACGCTGGACCCCGCCACCAACCCAGGCTTCCTTATGATTCCCTTTGAAATTGGCTCCATAGCTGCTGTTGAGAGAGCCCCACGGCCACAAATAGCTTCCAACAACGCTTTCTCGATCCGCTTCAAGTCATCGCGATCTTCGATCTTTTTTCCGTGAGAGTCGGTGACAAAAAACCTCTGCACGAAAAACCCGTTTTCGAATTCCACGCTAGCTTTCTCGATACGGACACCAAGGAGCCTGAAAAGCCTCGTGATGGCCAGGAGGAGGCCGATCCTGTTGCGGACACGGATGACGCAGACTGTGGCATCAGAAGCAGAGTCGGAGTCGACGACGACAGAAGCTGCGGAAGAGAGTGACTCGGAGGCGACGGTAGCGATCGAAGATCCTGTGGGCTCGCTCTGTAATGAGGATTTGCATTCCAAAGAACGAGGATGGAATTGGTTAGGCGAGGCAGAAGGTAGAAAATGACCGCTAGCGGGTCTCGAGGAGAAGAAATTTGGTCTCCGTGGACTGAAAACTTGGGGAGCGATGGCAGACGAAGCCATTGCCACAATGGCGAGTGATGTCGTCGCAGAGATATTATCACTAAATAAGGACAAGGCGGGACGACGGTGCAGTGACGATCCTTAAATGGCAGCAGAGAAAGGAGAGTCACGGGGACGGCCACCTGCGCCTTCCCTCCCCTCCCCTCTCAGACTTCAGGTTTTGCGCAAATTAACTACTTCAGCAGTTTTACACGTGGCGATATCTAATATCAGGAGTCTGGTGACGGGCATTTTCGGCGCAACAGAGATCAAACGCGCGAATGGGCGGTTTTTTGCACGCGATTCGGCCGAATTTGCCCACGGCAGAATTTTTACGGGCCACACACGAATTTCTCCATTTCGATGTGAAATGGGCGGCGGCGGAATTTGCAAAGTGCAAAGTTTTTTGCGGCCGGCGATGAACGAATTGCTCCATTTCGATGCGATACGTTGTGGTTTTTCTGCTTCCGGTGTCGGTGAAGGTTGTGGAGTTTGCCTCGGGATTTCGTCTGCTGTTGGTTTCACTTCGTCCATTTATTTTTTTGTTTTTGTTTTTTTGTTCATTTAGTAAACAGTGGTCGCACTGGTGTTTTGGTGAGGTACGCACGACAGGGTTATTGATAGCGGATTTCCGTCTGCCTGTAGTAGCCAATGAGGAAGGTATACGCATTATTTGAAGTTTCTGATGTTTAAAATGGACTTGCGTACTGCGCAGGTAAAATTTGTGGTTGAATTGTTTTCTGTCCGAATCTGCTGGTTTTCATTGAAAGTTTCAATTCTCTTGTTCTAGGAAGTTTCGGTGAAATTTCTATTGAAATTTCCAATGAAAGTTCCACTAAAATCCCATGAAAAATTGGTTCCACTAAAACTATTGATGGAACTTTCATTGGAAGTTTTATTGAAACTTATAATTAAATCATATTCAAGCCCCACGCAGACGGGTGTGGTGGTAGGGGGTTTGGGGTTTGGGGCGGCGGTCACGGGGTCGCGGGGTCGAGTCCCCATACTGGTTGCGTGTGGTGTACTAAAAATAGTTATAAGTAATCATATTATATGTTAATGATAATTAATATTATTGAATAATGAATAACTAATGATTAGTGTTTAATGGTTACTAAATAATAAAAATATAATAAATAAAAATTACTATTAATAATAGACAGTTAAAAATTAAAAAATTATTAATCAATAGTCGATAATTGATAATTAATACTTAATAGTTAATAATTATTATTAGTAACATGTAATTGGTGATAATTTTAATTATTAGTGAATGCTAATAAATAATACTAGGAGATAAAGAGGGATTATAACTAAAGCAAACACACACACAATAGTTTCAAGGTAGTTGTGAAGGTTTTCAATGGAACTTTATGTAGAATTTCAATGGAACTTTGATTTTTTAAACTTGTCCCTAAACCGAAGTCTCTATGTTGTAGGTGTCAGTGATGTTAATGTTGCGTCATTTATGTAACTATGCATAGGGTTGAAGTTCAAATCACTTGAGGATGCACATTGTTTTTATGTTACATGTGGAGGACTGAATGAGTTCAGTATACACTGACGGTGCTTGAATAAAAGGAGAACGGATAAATCAATTGTTACATCATGTTTGTATACATGCTGCAAAGAAGGTCATAGAAAGGTTCACAAATGTGACAGCATAGTGAAATTTCCTCATGTTGAGACACGTATAGACTGCCCTCCTCAAATAGGGGTTTGTTTGTTGTCTTGTGAAAAATATGCATGTAATGTACTTGTGGATGGGCATAATCATCCCTTGCACAATTTTGAATAGATTCATATGATGAGGTCGTAAAGAAAAATAACAGAAGCATAAACAATTGAGTTAGATGTGAATGCTTTAGCAGGTATTAAACCAGATGATTCTTTCTCGTTGGCGACAACTATTGTTGGAGGTCGAGATGTTATTGGGTACATGTGTTTGGATCACTTGAATTTTTTGAGGTCGAAATGGCAAAGGAAACTGGTTCATGGGGATGCACGTTGTATGTTAGAGCACCTAGAAAGACACTATGCAATTTGATTTGACGAAGCAAAATACAAGTACTTTATGGGATGGTCTAAAGATGAAGACAAATTATGAGTTATTCAGAGATGTGGTTGTATTTGACACCACTTTCAGCACTAATAAAAAGTTCATGCCCTTAGGTATCTATTTGGGCTTCAATCATCACCGTGAGATCATAGTTTCAGGGCAACTTTGTTATATGATGAAATTGCGAGTTTCTTTTGTTGGTTGTTTCGAACAAAAATTAGTTGTGCATCACATGAAGCTACTTTAAACATTATTTACTGATCAAGATACAACAATGGAAAAATCCATTTTGAAGTTTTACCCGAAACATGAAATTGTCATTGTATGTGGCATTTGATGCAAAATGACATCAAACATTTAGGTAATTGGATGAAATATTGATCTAATTTTCTAACTAGATTTAAGAAGTGTATGTTATATCACCATGATGCATAATAGTTTGATTAGGAGTGGGCTTCTTTAAGAGCAGAATATGGGGATGAGAAATCAAAATAGTTAGATGATGTATTTGTGTTGCGATATAAGTGGGTACATTACATTTTTTGAAAGATGTTGTAACATTGGGTATTCACAACACTCAATTAAGTGAATTTTTTAACGGGCTGCTTAAAGACTATGTTCATCTGAAGTTGAGTGTTGTAGATTTTTTCAAGTAACTTGAGCAGTTGTTGGACAAAAATCGATATCGAGAAACAAAGGCTGAATTTGAGGTATTAGAGAAGTTGCCTCATAATCTTTACCCTTATCATACATTGATATGTCAGGTTGTTGATGACATATACCTAAGATATTTGATTTATTTCAGCATGAATATCAAACGATTGGTGCATGTTTTTTGATATCATGTAATGAAAGTGGAGTTATTTTTAGTTATGTCATCAAAATGGTTGGCTATGAAGATCATTTATGTGTTTCATATGATGCTGTAAATGGAGTTTTCCAGTGTTCTTATCGAAAATTTGAGTCGATTGGGTATCTTTATTGTCATGCTTTAAAAAAACCGATTGGCTTGATGTGAGATCACTACCTGAATAATATATTTTGAGGAAGTGGGCACGAAAGACCAGAACTATTTTAATGTTCGAAGGAGATTTTATTGATGTAGATACTGATAGAAAGGCAATTATAGAAAATTTTTATAAAGAATTTGCTGGAATTAGTGCCCTAGAACCAACATATGTGTACTTTATGATAACTTGTATTCATAGTTTTGAATATTAATAAACTTCTTATCACATCATGACTGTTCTTCTGCGTAACATAGCATGTGATAATGTCTCAAGAGTAGTTGTTTCACTAAAAGGTCATAGTAGTTCCCCGCTATGATAAGAATTGATGTACATGGATTTTTACATTTATTTTTTATTTTTTTTAACTTAGTTTTAATTAATTAGTTTAAACATTTTTAATATTTTTAGTTTATTTTTGTAGGTTTATAGTAATTTAGTTATTTTTGATAATTTTAGTTAATTTATATATTGATATTAGTATTTTAGTATTTTTATTAGTTTATATTTTACATATTAATATTAGTTTCATTAACATTTATCTTAATTACTTTTTTTTTTTTTTTTTTTAGCTAATTAGAATTTTATATATTTAATTATATTATTATCATTTGATTAACATTTAACAATTTTTCTTTTTTTTAGAATTTTAGTTTTGAATTTTGAATTGTATTTGTTTCCCCCCTTGTACTCCCCTCACCCGCCACCCCCCTTTTTGACCCATTCCACAATCACCCACGCTGCCATTTTAATTTTTTTTAAAAACCTCTCTCCAATCTTCATCCCACGGCAGCCCTTGCCTCTCCTCCTAATTCCGAACCGGCCGCCCCTTGCCCAGCACCGGCGCGCCTCCCCCCTGCTTCTCCCGGCTGGACCCGCCATCCCCCTCCTCCTTTTTTTTTTTCCCCACTTCCCCGTCGCGCTACAGGGGCTCCAAACCCTACCCGGCGCCCCTTGCCCAGCGCCGGCCACCTCTCCCCTTTTATCCCCCCCGCCTGGACCACGCTCCCCATTTTCCCCGCCGGACCCAGTCGCTCCCGCTCTCCATTCCCCCCGGCCGCCTTCCCTCCTCTTCAGCTCGGCCGACCCTGCCCAGTGCCTTGGTCATTCGCCCGCACCCCCAGCCGCTCCTCACAGCACTCCCTCACCCCGCTCTCATTTTTCCCCCGCCGGCCCCGCCAGCCGCGCGCACCTCCTGTCTCACGGCCACCCCCAGCCGCCCTGCATTCATCTCGCAGCCACCACCCATTCCGACTCCCGGCCATCCGCTTCACCCCGGCCGCACTCCCCTTCAAGGCCTCGACCAGCCCCCGCACTCCTGCTCCACAGCCCGGCCTTCTTCCTCGCTCGCCGCCAACTCCCCACGGTGCAACCCGCATCTCCCGGCCGAACTCCCTCTCACCCGCCTCTCTTGCTCCCCACCGGGTGCAACTCCACGAGGCCGCTCCCCTTCTCCACGCCGTGCGCGCCCCACCTCCACTCAGCCGCCGCTGCCCTCCTCGCACGCGGCACTACCCTGACCGACCCGACCCCCTGCTCATCTTCCGGCCGCACCCTGTTTTCCTTTGTTTTCTTTGCAGTGCACCGGTCACCGCCATCCGAGGAGTCGACCAGCAGCCGCGCATCGCTTACAGCTCATATTCTCCGTTCCGGTGGTCGCATAGCTGGCGCGCGACGTCATCACATACTGAGGTGCAGTCAGATATTGAAGAACTAGTTGCGCGCGGTGGAAATAGAGACGGACACGATCATCTCTTTGGTAACGCAGTGTTGTTTTACATGACATATCATTTTATTACTGCGTTGATTTTTTTAGTTGTGATGTCGGGGTAATTTTATTAGTGTCGGGATGTTGGTTGATTAATAAAAATATTGCGCATGCCATGCAAGATATTGTTTGATGATTAATTGTCAATTAAATTTATTTTAATTGAATATTTATCTGTTTAAATTATTTTTGCACTGAATTAATTGCTAAAATTAAAACTGGCCATTTTAATTATAAGTCGACGCGGCGGTCCGAGAAGGTAAACCGCGTTGACTGATGGTAGGTGCAAATTAGTGACACAACTTTGTGAGAAACGGGTTGTGTCATTTCGCCGTGTAGTTCGGGGCTTGAATGAATTTTCTAATTTATTTATGACACCAGAGAACGGGACTTTAAATATAATTGGGAAATTAAAATTGAGCATCTAAAAAATGGTCATATTTTCGGAACTGGCGATAATTAAACAGAATAAATAATTAATCATCCTAAAGAATACCTTGCACGGCTGCGTGATAATTTAATTGTGACACCAACATCCCCGACACATTTTGTTGACTTAGAATCCATCATCATTTCCATTTGAAATTTTCTTTTTATCTTTTGTCTTCTCACCTTTTAGTTTAAATAAAAAAAAAAGAAAACTCAAAAATAGGAATTCCCTCAAACCTTGTCCATCTAAACATTGTCCAACGAAATATTTTTGGTGGACTAGATTCCGTGCTCTCTGTGGTTCGACCCTGCTCGCCACTTTTACAGTAGCCAGTCGGTTATAAAAATTCGCAAATTTGCACGCGTTGCGACGCGCGTGCCAAATTTCTGGCGCCGTTGCCGGGGAGCACGCGCACGTCTAGCATTAAGAAAATTTCAAGTAGACCTTGCTTTAGGCACTGTTCGCCTAAATGGTGAACACTCGTACTTCTGATCCGTCAAAGAACGACACACCCCTTGATCCACAACTTGAACATCAAAGAAAGGGAAAAGAACAAGTCGGTACCTCAGCTGCAAACGCAATGCATCCACCTGCGGAAAGCGTTGAAACTCATATTCCGACACTTCCTAGTGGACAAGTCCATCCACTTTTCCAAAACCGTCTCGATAATCAACGACCTCGGACTACTATGAGACAGGAGTTGCGACCCAACACAGTCGGAATAAGCTCAGGTATAACACGACCCAGAATTCAAGCAACGCACTTTGAATTGAAGCCGTCCACGATCAACCTGCTCCAACAACATGCACAGTTTCATGGATTGAGCAGCGAAGACCCTTATATGCATGTGAACAGATTTCTTGAAGTCTGTGACACATTTAAATATAACGGAGTAACGGATGATGCGTTGATCCTACGACTGTTTCCATTTTCGTTGCAAGGGAAAGCAAAGGACTGGTTGGAAAGTCTCGACCCCGAAACAGTTTTCACATGGGAAGTGTTGAGAAGAAAATTCCTTGATCGATATTACACAACAGCCCAATCTTTGAAAAACAAGAGAGACCTCGACTCCTTTTGTCAAAGTGAATACGAATCGTTAGGAGAAGCTTGGGAAAGATTCAAATCCATGTTAAGACGTTGTCCCCATCATGGGATGAAGTTGGCAAACCAGCTGCAAGCTTTCTATTATGGACTTCAATCCGAGAGTAAGTCTGCCATCAACACAGCTACTGGAAACGCGTTCATGGAAATGGATCCGGAGGACCTGTACATATTGATTCAAAACATGGCCGAACACAGTTTCCAGTGGCCAGAAGATTTTTCAAGACGAAAGGCAGGAGTGCATCACGTTGATACTCAGACATTCATGGCTGCACAATTTGAAGCTCTCAACAAGAGGATTGACAACTTGTCAATAAACCCGCCTAAGCCAGTCCATGTTGTTCAAGCTGAACATTGTCCACACTGTGGTGGTCCTCATGATTATTCCATGTGTCCATATAACACTACAGAGACCAAGATGTCTGAAGCTAACTTCGTTAGTTACAACCGTGGAAATTATGGGAACAATTACAACACAAACTGGCAAGGCAATACCCAAAATCAAGGTTGGAAGGAACCAGTGGCTACTCAGCCAATGAACCATAACATGGGTCCACCTGGATTCACTGCTCAACCTACCTTCAGACCCACCATGCAACCACCAGATCAAGGGTCTCAACAGAAATATCGACCACCGTTCCATCAGCAACAGCAGTATAAGGAGCAAAAGCAAACAACGGACTGCGGCCCTGCTGCAACACAAGGTCAAAAAGATTGGGGAGAAACTATAGCCAAGTTAATGATGTCCAATCAATCACGGTTTGAATCACAAGAGATGGCAACCCAAAACTTACAGGCTTCCATGCGCAACATTGAAAATCAAGTCGGTCAGTTAGCCGCACAACTGCAAAACCGACAGCAAGGAACTCTACCAAGCAACACAAGAGTCAACCCAAGAGAAGAAGCAAAAGCCATCACATTGCGAAGTGGCACACAGTTACCAGAGCACCAAAAGCCTGATGTTCAACCAACAGATGAGACGCCTATACCTTCCACTGAAAATGGCGACTCAACAAACAAAGCAATCCAACTTGAACCCAAAGGGGAGGAAGATCCAAACAACCTTGCAAAGAATGAAAAGGCAAGAAAGGAGAAGGAAAATGAGGCACTCAACGAAAGAGCGAAAGCCCACATACCACCTCCTCCATTTCCACAAAGACTGAAGCAAAGGAAGTTGGATGCTCAATTTTCAAAATTCATGGAGATGTTCAAAAAGCTTCAAATAAATATTCCTTTTGCGGAAGCCATCACACAAATGCCCCACTATGCCAAATTTCTCAAAGAACTTCTGTCAAAAAGAAGAAAATTAGATGATGTGGGAACGGTCATAATGCACGAGGAATGTTCAGCAGTCATACCCAGATCCATACCTCCAAAACTAAGAGACCCTGGGAGTTTCACTATTCCTTGCAATATTGGAGGATGTCAATTCGGAAGAGCTTTGTGCGACCTCGGAGCTAGTGTCAATCTCATGCCGTCTGGAATCCTTGAAGAACTGGGCATCACCGAATTAAAGCCAACGAGAGTCGCCTTGCAAATGGCTGACCGATCAGTGAAGCATCCTCGAGGGATTCTAGAGGACGTTCTTGTCAAGGTTGATAAATATTACTTCCCTGCTGACTTCATTGTCCTCGATATGGAAGAAGATAAGGACGTCCCACTCATTCTCGGGAGACCCTTCTTGGCGACATGCAGAGCACTGGTTGATGTCCAAGAGGGAAAGTTAATTTTTAGAATTGGGGACGAGAACATAACATTTGACGTCCTAAAGGCCATGGAAAAACCATCTGTAGCAGACTGTCATTTCCTGGATACGATTGAAGAATGGGATGAGTTTGCAAGCGATGTGCTGGACCTCGTAGATTTGCACAAAGAAAATAAAGAGTTCACTGAATCAATCGAGGAAGTGGAATTCATCAGGAATATAATCGAGCCTTTAGATAGACAAGAATTCACTTCACTTACTCCATCACTTGAAAAGCCTCCAACTCTTGAGCTTAAACCTCTTCCATCAAACCTGAGATATAGCTACTTGGGAGATTTAAACACCTTACCAGTCATCATAAATGCCAATCTTTCGAGTGAACAAGAGAGCAAATTGCTCAATGTCCTATCACAAAGGAAACCAGCAATAGGTTGGACGATTGCTGATCTAAAAGGTATAAGTCCTGCCATCTGTACTCACAGAATACATATGGAAGATAATTCAAAACCCTGCAGGCAACCACAACGACGCTTGACACCTCCCATGAAAGAAGTAGTCAAGAAAGAAGTCATTAAACTTCTTGATGCCGGTTTAATTTTTCCAATCTCCGACAGTCAGTGGGTTAGCCCGTTGCAAGTGGTACCTAAAAAGGGTGGAACCACAGTGGTTGAGAATGATAAAGGAGAATTGATAACCACAAGAACAGTGACTGGATGGAGAGTGTGCGTCGACTATCGGAAATTGAATGATGCCACTAGAAAGGATCACTTCCCATTACCCTTTATTGATCAAATCCTTGAACGATTGGCAGGACGAGATTACTACTGTTTTCTGGATGGATACTCGGGCTATAATCAAATAGCAGTGACACCAGAGGATCAAGAGAAAAGCACGTTCACTTGTCCATATGGTACATTTGCTTATAGGCGAATGCCTTTTGGAATGTGTAATGCTCCAGCCACATTTCAACGATGCATGATGGCAATATTCCATGACATGATTGAAGAGTTCTTGGAAATTTTCATGGATGACTTCTCAGTGTATGGAAATTCTTTTGATGACTGTCTAGAACATTTGGATAAGGTTTTGGCAAGATGCGAAGAAAAGAATCTGGTACTTAATTGGGAAAAGTCACACTTCATGGTCCAAAGTGGAATAGTCTTAGGCCATCAAATTTCAAAGAAAGGAATTGAAGTTGACTCCGCAAAGATTAGTACAATCTCTGAGTTACCCATGCCTTCTTCAGTTCGTTCCATTCGAGGTTTTCTTGGGCACGTTGGATTCTATAGACGCTTCATCAAGGATTTCTCTGTTATTGCCCGACCCCTTACGAATCTGTTGGGAAAAGATGTCACGTTCCACTTTGGCCCTGAATGTCAGGAAGCATTTAAATTATTAAGGCAGCGTTTGGTTGAAGCCCCAATAATGATTTCACCTGATTGGGAGCAACCATTCGAGTTAATGTGTGACGCTAGTGACTGGGCAGTTGGAGCTGTCTTGGGGCAAAGAAAAGAAAAGATCTTTAGGCCAATCTACTATGCTAGCCGAACTTTGAATGAGGCCCAACATAACTACACAACAACTGAAAAAGAGCTGCTAGCAGTTGTTTTTGCCTTTGATAAATTTCGATCCCATCTGTTGTTCTCAAAAGTCACTGTCTATACGGATCATGCGGCACTTCGGTATCTAATGGCCAAGAAAGATGCAAAACCGAGACTCATTCGATGGATACTGTTACTTCAGGAATTTGACATTGAAGTCAAGGACAAAAAGGGAACAGAGAACGTCGTTGCTGATCATTTATCACGCCTCGACCATGACACAAGTGAAATCAATGTCGAACTAATCACTGAAACATTTCCTGACGAACAACTCTATGCCATTGAGACAATCACACCTTGGTATGCTGATTTCGTGAACTACTTAGCTTCAGGTGTGATACATCCAGATTTATCAAAGGAACAGAGGAAAAGATTTCTGAATGAATCACGACATTACTACTGGGATGATCCTCTACTTTTCAAAGACTGTGCGGATGGAATGATAAGAAGATGCATCCCTGAAGAAGAAGTGGAGAGTGTTTTGAACTTATGCCATACTGGAGAAGCTGGAGGACACCATGGGATTCATCGAACAATCAGCAAGGTGTTACAATGTGGTTTGTACTGGCCGACCATGAATCGTGATATTCGTGAATTCGTCATGAATTGTGACAAATGCCAAAGAACCGGGGGTATAAGCTGGAAGCGCGAAATGCCACAACACTCAATCATGGGAATTGAAATTTTTGACATATGGGGAATTGACTTCATGGGTCCTTTTCCTAAATCTTTTGGGAAATCCTATATCCTTGTCTGTGTGGACTATGTGTCAAAATGGGTGGAAGCTGAAGCATTCTCGGAAAATACTGCTCGAGTCGTCATCAAATTTTTGAAGCAACACATTTTTACCCGGTTCGGAATTCCAAGGCTCATCATCAGTGACCGTGGTACCCACTTCAATAATGCGTTGTTTCAGAAGCTAATGACTCGCCATGGATGTCACCACTACATGAGCACCCCATACCATCCACAGACCAATGGCCAAGCTGAGGTTTCAAACCGAGAAATTAAGGGTATTTTGGAGAAAACTGTAAGTACATCTAGGAAAGATTGGGTCACCAAACTTGATGATGCACTATGGGCCTACAGAACTGCCTACAAGACACCCATTGGAATGTCCCCATATAGGTTGGTCTTTGGGAAAACCTGCCACTTACCTGTAGAATTGGAACATAAAGCTTATTGGGCTGTGAAGAAACTGAATTTTGATCTCAAAACTGCCCAAGAGAAGCGTTTTCTACAAATGAATGAACTGGATGAGATGAGGAGAGAAGCATATGACAATGCTTTGATTTACAAAGAGAAAACTCGAGCCTGGCATGACAAACGGATCCAACAAAGAAATTTTTCAACAGGCGACAAAGTTCTCCTCTTCAACTCACGACTTCGAATCATGGCTGGAAAACTCAAGTCGAAGTGGTCAGGTCCTTACACCGTCACAATTGTTTATCCACATGGTGCTGTCGAAATTTCTGATGGGAAGATGCCCCCATTTAAAGTAAATGGTCAACGCCTTAAACTTTACCACACTTCGGATAAAATAGGCATCATTGAAGAACTACAATTGCAATGAGAAGTAATCCGTCTGGCTGAAGACGTAAAACTTAGCGCTGATCGGGAGGCAACCCGACTGCTTCTTCATTCTTTGATATTTGTTTTCTTACTCTTTCTCTATCTCTCTATCTGCTTTGTGAATGCAGCTAAAAAGAAAAATGTCTAGATCTTCTGATTCTTCTGTGGTCATCGATGCGCTTGTTCCGTCTCCCTCTGACTTAGTACGACGGATAACTCAGGAGCTGGCTGATATCGAGCGTCGGCTTGAGGAACTTTCACTGGAAATTCGTGCTCAGCATCCAGCACCACCACAAAGAGCACAGATTCCGTTCCTCCCTCACCAGCTTCACGCTCACTTTGCTCCGGAGGTGGTTAATCCCACCAAGCGTCCCCGTGAGATCGAGGATACAGCCACCAGTTCTCGTAAGAGGCAGAGGAATTCTGAGCTGATGGACCAAGACGATTGAACATTGTCCATCCGTCTGGCTGAAGACGTAAAACTTAGCGCTTCCTGGGAGGCAACCCATGTTCCAGTTTCATTTCCCCCCCTTTTTTCTCCTTTTACCTGTTCTAATTTGTTTGAAAAAAAAAAAATAAAATAAAATAAAACATGGCATGTGTGATTTTTCTTTTAGCTCCTCCTGATATCTGTATGCACCTGTCATTCTTCTGCATCTCTGCTTCTATTTAGATGATTCTTGGTGTTATCTTTATGATATGATGCGGGTATGTGTTGTCCATTGTAGATTTTACAGGTACATCATTTCTGGAACTTCATCGGATACAGGCAGCCTCTCCGCATCTATCTGCACTTACACAGGGAAGTTTTTTTTTAGTTTCGCCATATTTTCTGCTTCCAAAAACACCATATGAAAAAAAAAACTAACACTCCTGTCATTCATGAACCCACATAAGAACTGTTGTATTTTTACCGCAACCCAGTCGGGAACATACCACTTGTGTCCCTAGGCAGTTTGAGCACCTGATTCTTGTTCTGGATTTCTTCAATCCTTGACCTCATGACTTAGATGATTGCTGATATTATTTCATGCTTCGAAAGATTTTTCAAAAACTTGAATATTTTTTAGACACTTATTTGCACTCATTCTCATCTGTGCTGTCCAACATTACATTTCCATACCTGTGAGGACTCTAATCCATTTTAAAATCATCTCTTATTTCTCTTCTTCTTGAGGGAATCTCAACCATGTTTTGTCTTCTAGAACTTGCCATGTTTTTCCATCAAAGCGATAGGAATTTTTGAAAGTTGCACTAAAATGATCGAGGCATCTGTTTGATATTTTAGCCCCGTTGACCCACTGAGCCACCCTTACATTTTCTCCGTCGTATAACCCTTAGAAGCCATGAAGAAGCCTCTTAGGATGAGCCCAAGCTGATACCCTTCCATACCAATTTCTTGAATTTTTGCATGATTATTTCAATCTAAGTGTGGGGGAGAGAGACTTACTCATGGAGAGGGTTCTTCGAGGGGAAGTGAGTCATTTGATGTCCATGGATTGACATTATTCCATCCTGATCATATGAGTTCTTTTTCACAGTAGCGACATTCATTTCATATTATTTTGATATAGGAATATAGAACCCTTTTCAGTTCCAACAATGAGTACATTGGTGGTCATTACGCGGTAACCCTCGACTTTGGGGATACCTATAAAAGTGATGATCCATTACTCCAGGAACTAGAGAGTTTTCTATATGACCTACCTTCATTGAGAAGTTACAGCATATACGCTACTTGTGTACCATTCTTTGGGATTATTGTCTGACACCTATTCCATGGGGTTTTTGAGTTGATACTCATCAGTTTTTCCTGACCATATTATGTGAGTGAGTTGTGTCATAAAAAAAAAAGAGTGAAAAAAAAAGAGAGCGAAACATTGGCTTATCATATGCTTGGGGACAAGCAGTGTTTTAAGTGTGGGGGAGCGAGAGTTTGAGTTTGAGGGAGACATTTAGATTGACTTATCATGCATTTATTTCAAGATTCAACCCTCCTTTTTACCAAAAAAATGTCAATTTTTTTTTACCCACCGTCCCACAGCTTCAGAAACATTTGAACCTCATGTAAAGTCCTTGAGATTGGTGCATTCTTTTGATTTCCACTAGTGGAGATGTGAAATTCATGGCAAGCCTATGGTAAGCCTGCATGTGTATGAGAACTGAGAAAAACTTTGATCAAATGTTTTTGAGAGATGAGAGTGATGGTGAGGTAGGTCACATGATGAATGAGTGCACGTACTTGTTTTGAAAAAAATGCAAGTGAAAGAAAAATTCTTTTTGAAACTGAAGTTTTAAATGAGGCATGATATATTATGAGGAAAGAGATTGACAAATTTTGAACTTGTAATGTTGATGTTTTGATCTGTCTGCGGCCACTTGTGTTTTATTTCGGATTGTTTTGCCCAGGAGTGCAAAAGTTTAAGTGTGGGGGATTTGATGTACATGGATTTTTACATTTATTTTTTATTTTTTTTAACTTAGTTTTAATTAATTAGTTTAAACATTTTTAATATTTTTAGTTTATTTTTGTAGGTTTATAGTAATTTAGTTATTTTTGATAATTTTAGTTAATTTATATATTGATATTAGTATTTTAGTATTTTTATTAGTTTATATTTTACATATTAATATTAGTTTCATTAACATTTATCTTAATTACTTTTTTTTTTTTTTTAGCTAATTAGAATTTTATATATTTAATTATATTATTATCATTTGATTAACATTTAACAATTTTTCTTTTTTTTAGAATTTTAGTTTTGAATTTTGAATTGTATTTGTTTCCCCCCTTGTACTCCCCTCACCCGCCACCCCCCTTTTTGACCCATTCCACAATCACCCACGCTGCCATTTTAATTTTTTTTAAAAACCTCTCTCCAATCTTCATCCCACGGCAGCCCTTGCCTCTCCTCCTAATTCCGAACCGGCCGCCCCTTGCCCAGCACCGGCGCGCCTCCCCCCTGCTTCTCCCGGCTGGACCCGCCATCCCCCTCCTCCTTTTTTTTTTCCCCACTTCCCCGTCGCGCTACAGGGGCTCCAAACCCTACCCGGCGCCCCTTGCCCAGCGCCGGCCACCTCTCCCCTTTTATCCCCCCCGCCTGGACCACGCTCCCCATTTTCCCCGCCGGACCCAGTCGCTCCCGCTCTCCATTCCCCCCGGCCGCCTTCCCTCCTCTTCAGCTCGGCCGACCCTGCCCAGTGCCTTGGTCATTCGCCCGCACCCCCAGCCGCTCCTCACAGCACTCCCTCACCCCGCTCTCATTTTTCCCCCGCCGGCCCCGCCAGCCGCGCGCACCTCCTGTCTCACGGCCACCCCCAGCCGCCCTGCATTCATCTCGCAGCCACCACCCATTCCGACTCCCGGCCATCCGCTTCACCCCGGCCGCACTCCCCTTCAAGGCCTCGGCCAGCCCCCGCACTCCTGCTCCACAGCCCGGCCTTCTTCCTCGCTCGCCGCCAACTCCCCACGGTGCAACCCGCATCTCCCGGCCGAACTCCCTCTCACCCGCCTCTCTTGCTCCCCGCCGGGTGCAACTCCACGAGGCCGCTCCCCTTCTCCACGCCGTGCGCGCCCCACCTCCACTCAGCCGCCGCTGCCCTCCTCGCACGCGGCACTACCCTGACCGACCCGACCCCCTGCTCATCTTCCGGCCGCACCCTGTTTTCCTTTGTTTTCTTTGCAGTGCACCGGTCACCGCCATCCGAGGAGTCGACCAGCAGCCGCGCATCGCTTACAGCTCATATTCTCCGTTCCGGTGGTCGCATAGCTGGCGCGCGACGTCATCACATGCTGAGGTGCAGTCAGATATTGAAGAACTAGTTGCGCGCGGTGGAAATAGAGACGGACACGATCATCTCTTTGGTAACGCAGTGTTGTTTTACATGACATATCATTTTATTACTGCGTTGATTTTTTTAGTTGTGATGTCGGGGTAATTTTATTAGTGTCGGGATGTTGGTTGATTAATAAAAATATTGCGCATGCCATGCAAGATATTGTTTGATGATTAATTGTCAATTAAATTTATTTTAATTGAATATTTATCTGTTTAAATTATTTTTGCACTGAATTAATTGCTAAAATTAAAACTGGCCATTTTAATTATAAGTCGACGCGGCGGTCCGAGAAGGTAAACCGCGTTGACTGATGGTAGGTGCAAATTAGTGACACAACTTTGTGAGAAACGGGTTGTGTCATTTCGCCGTGTAGTTCGGGGCTTGAATGAATTTTCTAATTTATTTATGACACCAGAGAACGGGACTTTAAATATAATTGGGAAATTAAAATTGAGCATCTAAAAAATGGTCATATTTTCGGAACTGGCGATAATTAAACAGAATAAATAATTAATCATCCTAAAGAATACCTTGCACGGCTGCGTGATAATTTAATTGTGACACCAACATCCCCGACACATTTTGTTGACTTAGAATCCATCATCATTTCCATTTGAAATTTTCTTTTTATCTTTTGTCTTCTCACCTTTTAGTTTAAATAAAAAAAAAAAGAAAACTCAAAAATAGGAATTCCCTCAAACCTTGTCCATCTAAACATTGTCCAACGAAATATTTTTGGTGGACTAGATTCCGTGCTCTCTGTGGTTCGACCCTGCTCGCCACTTTTACAGTAGCCAGTCGGTTATAAAAATTCGCAAATTTGCACGCGTTGCGACGCGCGTGCCAAGAATCCAGAAGTGTTGCAACATTATTCTTAAATATATATTATATAGCTGGATGATATCATTTGAGGGACACAAATGATACAGGCTATCAAGGGTGGAGACTCATAGGAGTTTGAAACACCTTCTCATGGTATACGCCCTTGGTAACATCCAATAAGATGTTATGAGAACGAGACCCGCTAGTAGGAAATCTACATTTATACGTGTCATTGGATATTCTTATTTGTGAACATGTGTATTGATCCTTAGACTTTAAGATTATTATTAACGAGTATTATGAGTTGCGTACTTTGAAGTATTGATGAAAACCGCGACAATAGATATTCGCGGCAAGGTAGGATACGTTGGGTGTGTCACGAGTAATATTGCATTAATAAACAATACGAGAAATGATTTTTCCCTTATGTTCTTTAATAGAAGTTGATATCTCAGGCCCTTTGATAGAAATAATATAGCCTAAATAAATCTATAACCACAATGTTTTATAGGCAAGTTCAATTTTCAGGAAGTCAAAGAAAGATTCATCAAACACATAGGTTGATGGCACCGACATGCAACCTGTTTGATTAGAGATATCGTGATAAAGAGACTATATTACATAGTAAGCATTTGTACGAGGTATTATTTCGTTGCAACATTAACTTCTTTATCTATGAGTGTTTTTACATGTTGCTAGATGCTAACCTTAGACTTTAGGCTGTCTTGCCTAATGCCACTGAGAAAGAGACCTAGATGGTCACATACTAAGTGTACCCAGAATCTTAATTAAATAATAATATTATTATTTATTATTTAAAAAGTTGAATAAATATTATTCTTGCATGTGGTTTAATAATTATTCATGTTTGCTTGATCACATTTATTTTGTCACCAGTTATTCAAGAGAATATAATGTGAGCAGAATATTTAATAAATATTTATTTTATATTTAGTGAATATAATATTTATTTATTTATTGGTGAATAATGTCGTGATATTTATTTAATAAATAAATAATCATTATTCAATGCCCGATAAATATTGTGGAGGAATGATGTACCAAGTTTAATGGTCCGGTGACAAATAATAAATACAAAATATCGTTTGATTAAATAATATTTAATCTAATTCGCAATTCAAGCGCATGTCAATAAATAATAATGATATTATTATAATTATTTGACATGTGGTTCTGCAAGGATTAAATAAACAATAAAGGGCACTTGTGCAATTATTTTATTTTAACCCTAACAGTATATAAAACCAATTATATTATTTTATAAGAGAGTCAATTCATTTGTTTGGTTGTGCACAATAGATTTGGAGAATCCTCTCAAGCCCTAGAGAGCTCCCTTATCCAAGAATGCTCCCAAGAACGAAGAACGATCTTCCTCCACCTCCCACTCTCAAGTCAAGAGAGATCAATGAGAATACTTTGGAAGCGGTTCTCAAGGCGATCAAAGGTGGACGACGCAAACGATAGGATATGTCGTGCTAGCACTCGAAGATTCCTATAGTGAAGTTCATAGATTTGTGGAACATGTGTGGATCACTACTAGAGGGAATCTACTCTTGATTCCTACAACGTAACGACAATACAATGAAGATATGTTATCAGATCCATCAACGAAGAAAGAATTCCAATAAGGTAATTCATTAATTAATTAAATTGATTAAAAATAATATGTGATGATCCCCTCTCTTTGGTTTTAGCGTTCTATCCCTTATCTATATTCTTTAAATCAATTCTGTAGATCATGACGTTTATCGTTTTGTAAATCTCAGATTGATCATCGATCATGGAAAAAAGCAAAGTTGGGCACGACCCATCGTATACCTCCATTGCGCCCAGAACCTTCAAGTGGTATTAAAGTGGTCACATAGTTATTTATAATTATTTACAGATCGTTAATTGATTTATGCAATTTTAATTTAGTTTTCAATTCAAGTTTAATCATTATTTTAATACAAATTACAATATCTGCTTATTCCTCCTTCGTTTATCATAGATCTAATCAATAAGATTAATTTTATGAATGAAATAAAATTGAGGAACTCATCCGAATGTGCCAAGGATTCTAGCCAAATAACATAGGAGTACACACCGTGTAACCGAAGTTATATGTCGTGTACTTGTGTTCAATGTATCAATAATTAATTCGGTAATTAATTCAAACCATGTGCATTAATGACACATGGTATATTTATTTCTTACACTGCATGTTTATTGGGCCAGGGTGGCGCATAATCAACTGAAGTACATGCTGTGTAGCCCACTTACACGGTGTGTAGTCCCTTTGAGTCACAGACAGGCCATGTATTACCCATACATAGCCTACCCAACTGGTGACCATGTAACTCGAAGACAATATGTCATGTAGTCGCTTATACATGTTGTGTACTCCAATTTTCCAAGGCATGATTTACATGCCGAGTCCCTAGGCGTGTGCCACAGATACACGGTGAGAGATGCACACGCCATGTAACACGCTTGTACACACTGTGTACTTTTACCAAATTATGCAGATTTAAAATTTATTTATTATATTGTGTAAACCTTATCGACATGTGCTTGTGTGTGGTCATTAAGTTTATAGGACACACCATGTGATAGGTTTTAAAATATATATATGTGTGTGTGTGTGTGTTTAATTACTATCTGCGTAATGTTTAGATCTGCATATCATGTACGAGTTGTATTACAATTGTTACTCTACGTGCATTAAATCACGACACGCTATCGAAAAATCATGTAATTTGTGTAATAATTAAGTTGATACTATACGTCATGAAAGTGCGTGATAAGTCATGTATGTTATATGTCACAAAGAATAAATTGTATACGAGTATAATACATGTTGGGTAGATTCGGACAGGTATTCACTGTTTAGCCTCAAAGGTACATTTATGTACACAATTGATTTTAAATAAATTTATTTAATTTGTTTAAAATTATAGTGGATGAGAATCTCAAGGAGATTCGGATGAGAATTGTCATAAAATAATTGATTAATTAAAGATAATAATTAATTGATTCGAGCACGATTTATCTTAAATAATAACGATTAAGAATTGAATGCTAGTTTTATTAAATGTGAATTTTTTGAATGCATGTGGATGATCATGATCATAAACTAGACCTTTGTATGTGATTGGTTTCATTTAATTTATTATTAAATTAAAGTGTTGGTATGAATGCCTTCTCTTCTCTTATTATGTAAGGGTCTTCGTGCCCATGGTTTCTTTTATGTAAACTCTTTTCCCCTCACCTACGTGTGAGTAAAAACATACATAATGGATGGAGCTCCCAATCTAGTAGAGACGGTTCAAGTTTAGAGCCGAGGCATAACTAATTCAAGAGAGATACATAGGTGGATAGGTGGAAAGCTGTAACATGAACCTTAATTAGTTCAAGGTATTTTTCCCCTAGGTCAACAGTTAGTTTATCAACTGCTAGATAAACCAACCATTAGTAAAATCTCATGATCATACCACTTTATTATTTTATTTCTGTTAAGTTACATGGTTATTTCATTATGGATGTTTTGTCGCGATCACATGAATTAATGAAATTAACGAGCATGAAAGAGAGAACTAAAATAAATTGGTTTATGTATAAATATTATCTAAGACATGGTTAATCACTTAAGTAAATCCATTTAATATTAATAAGTATGTAATAAATATAATAATTGGAAATTTACACATAAAAGGATAAAATCCCTCAATTACATATATTAAGTCGGTATAGCCTTCCACTACTTCAGTTAAAATCAAACCATCATTCAAAGTGCTTGAACAACCAAAGTTAGGGCGCTTTCAATCATCAAGGAATTCCAACTTGAGGTTTTGGTTTGGCTTAACTTAGTTCACATCAAGGGTTGACTACTAAAATAGGAATTGGTGTAACTAAGAGACAAAGGTTGAGGAAATCTGATTTAAGGATTTCAAGATTGGGGGGTCCACTCAACAGATCAAAGAACCGTGAGTTAATGTTGTTGACATTTGGAATTCCTACCTAAAACCATTCAAGTGGATTTACCAACCAAATTTGGGGTAATGAGAAAGGGAATATGGATCCTTACCGCTAGAATGTCCAAGCAACAGGATATTCTGAAGCCAATAGTGAGGGCTATTGGGTTTAGATAAAATAGTGGGAGATTAATAAATATAATATTTATTTATTTGTCTAAATTTTATCAGATAAAGTATTAAAATATTTTCTCATATTATTTTTAGAAACAAAAATAAAATGACATCAAACATATCATTATGATCCATACTTGAGAAGAATAACCTTCTCACCAACACAAATTCACAAGAGTGGAAAAGGCGCTTATGAATTATCCTTTGTCATGAAAGGAAATTGTATGTGCTCGAAGAACCTATTCTTGATGTGCCTGATAATGAGGCAAGTGATGAAGAGTTATTACTCTATGAGAAACATTTGAACAATTCCACAGATGTTCAATGTTTTATGTTGTCATCTATGTCCAGTGATCTTTTGAAGCAACATGAGGACATGTATACGTATAGCATGATGTATCACCTTCGAGATCTCTATCAAGAGAAGGTGAGACAAGAGAGATGTGAGATCTCCAATGTTTTGTTTACAAAAAATCTTGGAGAGTCTGCGCCATCTAGGCCTCATGTAGTTAAGATTACTGGCTACATTTAACACTTATACATCTTAGGGATTAAATTTCTGGATGAGTTGCATACATATCTCGTACTTTCATCACTGCCCAAGACATTCTCCAGTTTTATTATTAATCACAATATAAGCAATAGTGAGAAGAGTCTTTCATAACTTCTTACTTTGATTCGCCAAGTGGATAAGGACATAGGGCGTGATAAACCCGTGGTCCTTATGGTGAACAAGAAAAGGAAGAACAAGGAAAAGGGGACCAAGACTCATAACAATTCTAAAGCTCCCAAGCACCGTCCTTTCAAGAAGAGGAAGATCTAGAGGTAGGTCAAGGAAAAGGAGGCAGTATGTTTTGTATATGGAAAGTTATGATACTGGAAGAGGAACCACACCTAGAAGTAAGGGGAAGATAAAGGTGTATTTTTTATCAAGTATAATCTTTCAATATCTTCACATTGGGTATTAGATATAGCCTGTAGTGCTCATATCTGTATCCAAGTGTAGGAACCGAGTAGATTCTGAAAGATTTATAGAGGAGAGGTGGATCTGTGAGATGTCAATGGTGTGAGGCTGGCTACTCTAGCCATTGGTGACTACCACCTTTCATTTCCAAAGAGAATGATTTTGGTTTTAAAATATTTTTATTATGTACCTAAAGTTACCAAGAACATAATTTTTGTATCATGCCTAGATACAGATGGGTTATTTTCAAGTTTGGAAATAAAAGTTGTTTCTTTTAAAAAGACAACATATTTCATTGTATGACACATTTAAATAATGCTATTTATTTATTAAATTACGAAAACCAAGTATTGGAAATTGATAATGAATCATGTCTACACAACTCATATAACACCCAACTATGACATCACTATCTTGGTCATGTAAATAAGAAGCATTTGACAAAGCTCTGTTAATATGGCTATTTAGACTCTTCTAAGATCAAACCACTTAAAAGATGTCATGCTTGTTTACAATAAAAAATGACCAAACCACCATTTGATGGATAGGGTGAAAGGTCCAAAAAGCTTCTAGGATTGATACACACTGATGTGTGTGGACCATTTTCAGTAAAAGCTAGAAGTGGATATTCTTACTTCATAACTCTTACTGATGACTTGACTATAAATGGCTATGTTTACTTGATGAGGTATAAGTCTGATTCCTTTGAGAAATTCAAGGAATTCAAGAATGAAGTATAGAATCAACTTGGTAAGAAGATAAAGAAGCTTTGATCAAATCATGGTGGTGAATATCTTAACCAAAAATTCATTAAATTTTTATGGGAGTTTGGTATTCTATCTCAACTCACTCCACCTTATAAATCACGGTGGAATGGTTTTAGTGAAAGGAGAAACCATACCTTATTAGACATGGTAAGGTTGATAATGATTCATACAGGTCTTCTATTATCCTTTTGGGGATATGAATTACAAACTGCAACATACACATTAAATTGAGTACCAACTAAAGCGGAAAATGGAATCCCATTTGAGTTTTGGAGTGGAAAGAAACCCATTTTATCGCATACACATGTATGGGGTTGCGAGGCATTTATTAAGGCCTTATCAGACAAAAAACTAGAACCTCAGGGGAAAAAGTGTATCTTTATAGGGTGTCCTAAGGAAACAAAGGGATATTATATATATAACCCCTCAAACAAGAAAGTTACTATCATTAGACAATCCGACTTTATTGATAGGGAGAACATCCTCAAAAAGGATAGTGGGAGAAAGATTGAATTCGATGAAGTTGATTCTCAAGATACACAAGAGTTGGTACATGAACATATTCCATAGGTCCCCATGGAAGAAGTAGTTCTTGAAACATAAGTGCTACGTAGGAGCATAAGAGAGGTAAGAGAACTAGAGAGATATGGTTTTCTAGTCACCAAAGATGGTGACTCATTATTAGTTGACAATGACGAACCTCTCTCCTACAAGGAGGTAGTATAGATCTCATAAGCTTCAAGATGGAAAGAATCCATGAATTCTAAAATAGATTTCATATATCAGAACCAAGTTTGGATTTTGGTCAATGCACTAATTGATGTAAAGCTCGTTAGATGAAAATGGGTATTCAAGAGAAAATTGGACATAGAAGGTAAAGTAAATACCTATAAAGAAAGACCAATGGTTAAAGGGTTTAAACAACATCAATGAATTGAGTACGATGAAACCTTTTCATTAATTTCCATGTTTAAATCCTTCACAATTCTACTTGCTATAGTATCTTACCATGAATATGAGATTTGGAAGATGGATATCAAAACTACATTCCTTAATGGGAACCTTCAGGAAGATGTCTATATGACATAGCTAGAAAGGTTTGTGACTCTAGGTGATTCCAAAAGGATTTAAAATTTATAGAGATCCATTTATGGATTGAAAGCAAGTAGCCAGACCATGAAACATTCAATTCGACGAATCCATAAAATAATTTGGTTTCATTAAGAATGAATGTGAGTCATGCGTTTAAAAGAGGTTTAGTGTGAATACAATCATTATCCTAATAGTATATGTTGATGACATATTACTTATTGGAAATGACATAACAATCTTACAGTCTGTTAAGAACTGGTTAAACATGTGTTTTTACATGAAGTAATTAGGTGAAGCAACCTATATGGATCAAGACCATTCATGATATATCCAAGAGGCTACTTGAACTAAGTCAAAGTACATATGTTGACTAGATAGTAAATAGATTTAGTATGGAACAATATAAGAGAGTATTGATTCCAGTGTCACATGGTTTACATCATTCTAAGAAAATGTGTCTTGAGACACAACATGAGAAAGAGATAATGAGTATGATTCCATATGGTTTGGTGATATGATAAATCATGTATGCCATGTTATGTATTAGAATTGATGTTTCCCATGCATTGAGCATGGTAGGAAGATATCAAGTTGATCCAAGAGAACAACATTGGTCTAATGTTAAGGTTATCCTTAAGTATCTGAGAAGAACTAAGGATATGTTCCTAGTGTATGGAGGCAACAAGGAGCTCATCATCAGGGGATATATTGATGATAGTTTTCAGATAGATTAGAATGACCTGAAGTCACAATCAGGATATGTTTTTTTGTCTCACTGGAAGAGCTGTGAGCTGAAAGAGTTCAAAGAAGCTAGTTTTCGTTGATTCTATAGTGGAGTCTGAGTATATAGCGGCTTCTGATTTAGCCAAGGAAGATGTTTGTATTTAGAACTTTTTCCAGGAGTTGGATGTGTTACCTAGTAGTAAAGACCCTATCATATTGTATCGTTATAATACTACAATGGTGAATCTTTCAAAAGATCCAAGGTCACACCAACAAACAAATCATATACTTCGAAAGTATCACCTATTGAGGTATTTTTATCAAAGGGGTGAATTTGCAGTGAGTAGAGTACCCACAGAGAAGAATATAGTGGACCCATTGATTAAAGGACTATCTCAGTAGAAGCATGAGTATCATGTGAGAACTAACAAACTAAAGATTGTTAGCAGTTGGATCTGGTGCATGTGGGTGTCTGTTAGAGTTGGTACCCTAGAACAAACTTATGTTTACTTTATGATAACTTGTATTCATAGTTTTGAATATTAATAAACTTCTTATCACATCATGATTGTTATTTTGTGTAACATAGTATGTGATAATGTCCCAAAAGTAGTTGTCGTACTAAAAGGTCATAACAGTTCCCCGCTATGATGAGAACTCGGAAGTGCTACAACACTATTCTTAAAAATATGTTCTATATCCGGATGATATCATTTAGGGGACACAAATGATACAGGCTATTAGGGGTGGATACTCATAGGACTTTGAGGCACCTTCTAATGGTGTACGCCCTTAGTAATATCCAGTAGGATATTATGAGAATGAGACTCGCCAATAGGAAATCCACATTTATATGTGTCATGGATGTTCCTATCTGTGGATGTGTATATTGATCCTTAAACTTTAAGATTATTATTAATGATTATTACGAGTCATGTACTTTTATGTATTGATGAAAACTACGATAACAGATATTTGCGGCGAGGTAGGATATGTTGGGTGCGTCATGAGTAATATTGCATTAATGAATAATGTGAGAAAAGATTTTCCCTTTTGTTCTTTAATGGAATTTGATATCTCATACCCTTTAATGGAAATGATATAGCCTAAATAAATCCATGTCCATGGTGTTCTAAAGGCAAGTTTAATTTATGGGAAGTCAAAGAAAGATTTATCAAACACATAGGTTAATGACACCAACATGCAACCTGCTTAATTAAAGATATTGTGATAAAGGGATTATATTGCACAATAAACATCTATATGAGGTATTATGTCCTTGCGACATTAACTACTTTCTCTATGGGTGCCTTGACATGTTTCCAGAGGCTAACCTTGGACTTTAGGCTTCTTTGCCTAATGCCACTGAGAAAGAGGCATAGAGGGTCACACACTAAGTATATCCAAAATCTTAGTTAAATAATAATAATATTATTTATTATTTAATAAGATTAATAAATAGTATTCTCGCATATGGTTTAATAATTATTTATGTTTTCTTGGTCGCATTTATTCCATCACTAGTTATTCGAGAGAATATAATGTGAGCAAAATATTTAATAAATATTTATTTACTATTTAGTTAATATAATACTTATTTATTTATTAGAGAATAATGTAGTGATATTTATTTAATAAATAAATAGTAATTATTCAAGGCACGATAAATATTATGGAGGAATTTCGGACTGAGTTTAATGGTTTGGTGAGAAATAATAAATATTGAATATTATTTTATTAAAAAATATTTAATTTAATTCACAAGATAAGCGCATGTCGAGAAATAATAATAATAATATTATTATTTGACATGGGGTTCTATAGGTATTAAATAAATAATAAAGGGAACTTGTGCAATTATTTTATTTTAACCCTAATAGTATATAAACCAAATTATATTATTTTCTAAGAGAGTCAATTCATTTGTTTGGTTGTGCACAATGGATTTTGAGAATCCTATGAAGCCTCAAAGAGATTGCTTCTCCAAGAACTCTCCCAAGAATGAAGAGAGATACTCCTCCACCTCCCACTCTTAATTCAAGATATATCAAGGAGAACACTTTGACAGTGGTTCTTGAGGCGATCAAAGGCAGACGACGCAAGCGATATGATCTTTCGTGCTAACACCCAGATATTCCTATGACAACATTTGGAGATTTGTGGAACACATGTGGATAACCATTAGAGAGAATATTATCTTGATTCCTATAGAACAATTATGTTACAATATAGATCTATTGTTAGATCCATCAAAAAAGAAAGAATTTTAATAAGGTAGTTAATTAATTAATTAAATTGATTATAAATAATATGTGATGATCCCCTCTCTCTGGTTTTGGTGTTCTATCCATTATCTATATTCTTTAATTCAATTCCATAGATCAAAACATTTATCATTGTGTAAATCTCAAATTGATCATTGATCATGAAAAAAAGAAAATTTGGGCATGACCCATCACACGCTTTCATTACACCTAGAACCTACAAAATTGACACAAATAGGAATGGAGTTGATAACCATTGTCTGTGAGGTAGATGTGAGTTACGACATTGTCATTTATGATTTTAGTAAATTTGAAAAATAGTTTAGTAATATAAATACATAATAGATAAGGTTGTTGTTCATGAGACTTTTGACATCATTATAAGAAATACCACTTTCAAAAGAAAACAAAATAGGAAAGGGGGTAACAGATTAAAAAGCTTTTTAGAAACTAGAAGCCGAAAGAGAAATGAATTGAATAAATAGAAGAAAAAAAATCCAGTGTTATGATGACAATATGTTTTCATTTTATGATGTATTTCATTTATAAGAGTGGTATTGTTATAGTAACCTAGTATCTAAAATCATTTTTATTTGAACACAAGGATTATCAAATCAATCAAAAGTAGATTATATAGTTGCAACCACACAAACACATTTAAATGTAATTTCATTAGTTAAATCATATATGTCTATAAGTTATGTAATTGTTTTGTTTGCAACAAGACCCATTAACAAATTTATAACTTTAACTTTGGAGGTAGACTACTACAAACCTGGGGGAGAGGTGAAGTAGTGAACACATTGAATCACATTTGTTGGATTTTTTTAGCTGTGATACCTTCGAACCATTTACAATCTATTTTCAATTGTAATTCACCTAGAAACTATTTTAAGGAACCTTAGTTTTTATGAGTGCTATGCATGAAAAGTTTCAAAAGAATAATTTTAGAATAAGCGTTATGCTATGTAAGAATAACATAATTACTACTAGATTGGAATAGAAAGTCAGTGACCTAATTAGTATTTCATACCAATTATGCTTCGTATGAAACACTTACTATTTAAACAAAATTACTACCACAATACAATTTTTTTAACACTACTAACAAAACTTGTTTCAATGATGTTTAAATAGGAACCACTTTCATTTAAATCATATTGTGTAAAAAATTTAACATCACTACGAAAAGTTGACAACATGTTATATTCCACTTTCATCCCACACCCATAGACTATTATGTTGAAGGTTCTAAGCGCAACAGAAGTGTGGTTGAGATGAGACCCAATTTTATTTTTACCATGATCAATGATTATTCCGGGATAAATACGACGATGAATTCCAATCTCCATGGAATATAATCAAAGATTTAGATAAAGAATAAAGAGGCCCGGAACCTTTAGAGAGAATCTTGTATATCATGTTTATAATTAATTTAATTAATTTCATAAAGAAAAATAATACCTAGATCTTTGGTATTTTTCTTCGTTGATGATACTGATCATTCAGAATGACCCTTCCAGATTATCTCGTTGCGCTTGTAAGGATCCAAACTAGAATCCCTCTAGTAGTGATCCACACGTGCTCCGATGGCATCTGATCGACACCGCTCATTCTCCAGGTGCTAGCACGACGAATTGAGTGTCTTGTGTCGGTCGTTCTTGATCGCCTGTTCTTCAAACTTGAAGAACGTCTCTCATTCTAGAGATGGGAGAGAAGAGGATTTGAGAGAGAAATTGTTTGTCTCAACAATTCTCAATTCACCAGGTGTGTGGTGTGGTGTATGGAACAATAGGCGTACTTGCCTATTCATATACATAGAATTTCAGTTATAATATTTAATAGTATATAAAAAATTAAATACATTCATGAACTTAGAGAAAACCCATGCATTTAATAATAATACCGCGTCATTATTTATGGTGCGCCAACTTGCACAAAATGGAATTATAAATAAAATTCTGTATCACGAAATAATAGCAGCGTTATTTTAATTTGTGCCAACTAGTTAAATAATTATTTACCGTATTGTAAATAATTATTTTACTACTAGACCGAACTTGGTCCGCTCGAACTTCACTTCCATTTACTGAACACCCGAATAAATAAATAAATAATTTATTCTCTTAAATAAATATTTTATTTACAAACTAGTAAATAAATATTTATTAAATGTTCAATAAAATAAATAAATAAATTTTATTTAATTTATGCGATCATTTTAACTTGAATAAAATTTTTCCACGGTCTTGAGAATAATATTTATTTCATTAATTAAATTCAAATAGAATTTAACTAAGACCACCAAAAACACTTAGTGTGTGACCCTCTAAGATTATTTCTCGTTGGTATTAAGCGAGCTTGCCTAAAGTCCAAGAGTACTATTTAGCAACGGGTCAAGGAACCCAAGTGAAAGAATGTAAAGTCACAACAATGACATCCACATACGAACACTCACTATGTAATATAATCCCTTTGTCGCAATATCTCATCAAGCAGGTTTCATGATTGTGTCATCAACTTTTATGCTTGATACGCCGTTCTTTGACTACCTGAAATAAACTCATCATTACACCATGACCATGGAATTTTGAATGATGGTTCTATTTCAATAAAAGGGACGAGATATCAACTTCTACAAATGGAAGGGATAAATCCTTCCTCGACTTATCCATCAATAACATGCCACTCATGACACACCCAACGTACCCTACTTCCCGCCAACTGTCTACGTGATGGTTTTTGTCAGTAAATCAAAGTGCGTAAGTCGTGACACGTATTAATGATAATATTAAAGTATAAGGATCATTACACACGCTCATAGATAGAAATATCCAATGACACCAAAACATGTCGAATTTCTACTAGTGGGTCTGTTCTCATAATCTCCTATATTAGAAATTACCAAGTGTGAACTTCATGAGAGGAAGTATCATCTGATTATGAGTACTTTCACCTGATGGTCTACTTGATATGTGTCCCATCATATCTTGTCATCCAACCACAGAACTATATTTAAGAATATTGTAATAGTATTTCAAGGTTCTCATCATAGCGGGGAACTTCCATGACCTTATCAATGCAAAAAATACTCTAGGAATTATTACATCATAATCATGCAGAACAATAAACAATATGTAATAATAAATTAAATATCCATGTAATAAAAGTAAAACCAGTTGGTTCTAAGAAAATAACTCTTAAAAAATCCCACTTGGACTAGATCCAACTGCCTATGAATTTCAGTTCGCTAGACCTCACATGATGATCATGTTTCTGCCGAGTCAAGGCTTTAGTTAAGGGGTCTGCCACGTTGTCTTCTATGGAAATACTGATCACTGCAACTTCACCTCTCTAAGAAAAATCCCTCAAGAGATGATACTTCTGAAGTATGTGCTTCATCCGCTGATATGACCTTGGATCTTTTGCGAGAGACACCCCTTAAGTATTATCATAGTACAGTGTGATGAGATCTTTATTTCTAGGTATCACATCTAGCTCCTAGATGAAGCTTCACATCTAAACTGCTTCTTTAGCTACCTCATAAGATGTGATATACTCAGACTCTACTGTAGAATCTGCGACCACACTCTGCTTTAAGCTCTTCCAGCTCACTGCACCTCCATTCAAAGTGAAGATGTATCCTGTTTGTGACTTCATGTAATCTTGATCAGTCTAGAAACTAGAATCTGCATATCCTATGATGACTAGTTCCTTATCTCCTCCATAAAACATGAACATATCCTTCGTACACCTCATATACTTTAGGATTGTCTTGACTTCCATCCAATGGTGGTCACCTGGGTCATCTTAATATCTGCCTACTGTACTCAATGCATAGGTGAAATCTAGACTAGTACATAGCATGACATACATGACTGACCCAATCGTTGATGCGTATGGAGTCCTTGCCATTATATTTCTTTCCTCGTGTGTCCGAGGAAACATTTTCTTGGAAAGATGAATGCCATGTAACGCTGGCAACAATCCCCTCTTGGATTGTTCCATACTGAATCTCTTCAGTATCTTATCAATGTATGCACTTTGACTTAGGCCCAAAAATCTCTTGGATCTATCACGATGTATCTTGATCCTAAGAATATATGTTGCCTCGCCCAAGTCTTTCATGGATAAGCATTGATTAAAACATGCCTTAACAGACTGTAAGACTGGTATCTTATTTCCAATAAGTAATATGTCATCAACACATACTATTAGGAAAATGACTGCACTCCCACTAAACCGTTTGTAGATACAAGGATAACATTCATTATTTATAAAACCAAATTCTTTTATGGATTCATCAAAATAAATGTTCCATGACCTGAATGCTTACTTTAATCCATAAATGGATTTCTGCAACTTGCATACCTTATTGGCATCCTTTGGAGTCACAAACCCTTCAGGTTGTGTCATGTAGACATCTTCCTAAAGGTTCCCATTAAGGAATTCTATTTTGACATCCATCTTCCAAATCTCATAGTCATGGTAAGACGTAATGGAAAGTGTAATTCTAATGGATTTCAGCATTGCAACTGGTGAGAAGGACTCATCGTAGTCAATTCTTTGACGCTGTTTAAAACCTTTTGCAACCAGTCATGCCTTATAGGTACTGACTTGTCCTTCTATGTCCAGTTTCTTCTTGAATACCCATTTGCAACCAACATGATTTACATCAACTGGAGGATCTACCAAAATCTAGACTTAGTTTTGGTACATGGAATCCATTTCAGAATTCATGGATTTTTGCCACTTGGCAACGTCTATTCCACTTACTGCTTCCTTGTAGGTTAAAAGATCATTATTATCAACTAATAAGGAGTCACTATCCTCTGTAACTAGAAAACCACACCATTACGGTTCTCTAACCTCTCTTGTACTCCTACGTAGTACTTGTGTCTCTAGAACCGATTCTTCTTCCATGGGGCTTTGTGGAATCTGTTCCTATACCAACTCTTGTGTACCTTGAGCCTCGACTTCATCAAAGTCTATCTCGCTCCCACTATCTCTTTTGGAGATGTGCTCCCTCTCAAGGAATATGGCATGTCTTGTCACTATAACCTTTTTTTCCAAGGGGTTGTATAGGTAATATCCCATTGTTTACTTGGGGTATCCTATAAAGGTACATTTTGTGCCTCGGGGTGCGAGTTTGTTACCTAAATAGGCCTTAACAAATGCTTCACTACCCCACACATGTAAATTCAATAACATGGATTTTCTTCCACTCCAGAACTCATATGGAATATCATTTATCGATTTATTTAGTACTTGGTTTAGTATGTGTTCCATTGTTTGTAACGCATATCCCCAAAAGGATAATGGAAGACTCACATGACTCATCATTGATCTCACCATGTCCAAAAAGATGCGATTTCTCCTTTCACTCACACCATTCCACTGGGGCGTGTTTGGAGGAGTGAGTTGGGATAAGATCCCAAACTCCTATAAGTAATCAATAAAGTCTTGATTAAGATATTCTCCACCTCGGTCTGAGTAGAGTTTCTTAATCTTCTTACCAAGCTGGTTCTCAACTTCATTCTTTTATTCTTTGAACTTATCAAAAGAATCCTACTTATAACTCATTAAGTAGATATATCCATATCTACTAAAATCATCAGTAAAAGTTATGAAGTATGAGTACCCTCCCATTGGTTCAACTGGAAATGGTCCACACACATTGGTATGAACCAATTCAAAAAGTTATTTAGCCCTTTCACCTTTCCCACTAAATGGGGATTTTTTCATTTTGCCTTATAAACATGCATAACATACACCAAGTGGTTTTAGTTCGAAAGAATCTAAATATCCATCTTGATGTAACTTTGTTAAGAATTTCTCATTTACATGACCTATCCAGTGATGCCAAAGTTGGTTGTGGTATGATTCATGTGAATCATCTTTGTTATCGATTTCCATTACTTGGTTTGTGTAATCGAACACGTAAAGTCCGTTGTATAAATGTGCCCTACCATAACAAATGATATATTTGTAAAAGAAGCAACATTCATTTCAAAACTTGAAAACAAATCCATATGTATATAATATGGATACAAAAATAATGTTTTTAGTAATAGAAGGCACATAATAACAACCCTTTAATACCAAGATCATCCTAGTTGGCAACATGAGGTGGTAGTCCCCGACAGCTACAACAGCAAGTCTGGCTCTGTTGGATGCTCGTAGATCTACCTCCCCTTGATCAATCTTCCTGAATCTACTTGGATCTTATATTTGGATACATATGTGAGCACAATAAGCTATATCTAATACCCAATTTGTAGAAACAGATAGATTTCATTCGATAACAAATGCGCCTAAAGCTTCCCCTTGCTTCTTAGGCTGGGTGCAGTTCTTCTTCCAGTGACCCTTCTTACCACATGCGAAACAAACAACCACCTGTTCCCTTGCCTCCCCTTTGATCTTCCTTTTCTTGGAAGGCTGTGAAGAAGATTTGGGCTTAAATATCTTCACCTTCCCTTTCCTATTATTCACTATAAGGACAAAAGGATTTTCACGCTTCATATCTTTTTCCACTTGGAGAATGAGGATAAGAAGATCAGATAGAGACTTCTAAATGTTGTTCATATTGAAATTGACAACAAAGTTAGAGAAGCTCTGAGGGAGTGATGCGAGAATGAGATTGGTGCCCTCAACTCTTGCCCCCAATATTACACCAAGTCTAGAAAGGGATACTCATCTAGATGTAATATGGTTAAGTCAACCTGAAACCTTTCATAAGGGCTTCCTATATAAAATCAAGTGTCCCAACAAGGGTTGGTCAAACACATAGTTTTATTGAGTTTTTCCCTTAATCAAGTAACAAAAGGCTTTTTCTGACTTAATATTTTATTTGAGGGATTTTTTATATCTTTTGTGTGAATTGATTATTATCATTATCACACACTTGTTAATATTAAGTGGAGCTTACTTAAGTGATTAACCATGTCTTGATAATATTTACGCATAAGTCTAGTTTATTTTAGTTCCATCTTGCATGCTTGTTTAATTCATTAATTATGTGATCGTGACAACACATCCATAATGATAAACCATGCAACTAACAGAAATAAAATAAATTAAATGGCATGATCATGAGATTTTCTAATGGTTAGTTTATCTAGTAGTTGATAAACTAACCCTGACCTAGGGGAGAAACACCTTGAACCTTTTGGGTTTGTGTTTACATCTTCCACCTATCCACCTCTGTATCTCCTAGGATTGGTTTCATCTCAGCTCTAGCTTGAACCACCTCTACTAGATTAGGATTTCCATCCATTACATATGCCTTTTTTAACTCACATGTAGGTGAGGGGTAAAAACGGGTTTTACATAAAAGAAACCTTGGAATGTGGTTGGAAGCACTAAAGCCACCATATACCTACTAATTTGAAAATATGTTTCTGATCAACTGTTAGTAGGGTTAGAAAGGAAGCAATGTGCCATATAAATCCACAGTTCATCAACTTCTTTCTGGGCCATGTTCTTTCTATATGTTTGATTTGGCATCATCTTCTTCATAAGGTAGCAAACTATTATTGCACAATCTAAGGTTGTAGAGACTTATTGAGGGGTATCTTCCACAATGAACGTGGGATCCATATTCTCCAAGTAATCAAGGTTTTATTTCTTAATGATTTATTCAATAATTTCTTTCTACAAGTGTGAATGGTTGTATAAATTTAAGTACCATTTCTTAGTTGGTTAATTTAAAAATGGATTTCATATAGAATAGGATAAAATATACCATTACTGGTGCATCCTTTTGATAAATATCATGCCCACCACAACCTAATTGTGGGTGCATCGAGTTGCAGTATCTGAAATATTTTCTCTCTACATTAAAAACGAGTAGTGTCCAATGCACATTTTTTGTGTTTATGGGGATGAATTTTTTTTTCATTTAATGGGAGCATGACTTTAATTAGTTTCTCTATCAACATCTGTATCAGATCTTTATTTTTCCTTGAAATCATTACCTATAAAAAATTAATAAAGTTAGAGTAGCTATTAAGAATTAAATATGTAACTAAAGGAATATAGAAAATATTATACTCAGTATAGAAGCACCAATAATAAATATGGAATTATCTGAGAAAATTCTAGGTTTGTTTCCCATTTGACACTTGTTTTTTATTATTTGATGTAAATTTATTACCTAATATCATTAAAAATGATAGAAGGATGTGATAGTAAATGGAATTTATTTTAAAATATGTTTGGTTAACTTAAACACTCATCCCGCTACTTGTCATTACTTTGTTTAGAAGAGAGAAAGTGTCATCCAATGAAACTTAATGTATGTTAATTTCTTACTGCCACATGTATTCACTGCACAACAAAAACAGTGAAGTATAAAAAAGCATATACTATAAAGGGGACCTTAATAGAAATTTTTTAATTATCTGTACATGTCCAATCTTGTCCTAACAATATACCAATCTGGATCAAACTCCATAATATTTTAAAGTTGATCACAATCTAATTTCTTGAACAGATGACTTTGACTCACCCATTTTGATATAACTAACTAACCAAAAACAACCATTTTTTCTCTGTTTTCCATAAAACATTAGGTATCTCGATGGTTTCTTTCAACTCAAATGACCCCATCATTGATTATAAAAATTTTATTTTCATTCTTATTCTTCTTCTTCTACAATTTCATAAACAAATGTTGAGTCTAACCTCTATTTTTTCTAGTTATAGATTTCACATTTCTAATTAGTGATATCATTTGTAAAGTTTCTCATTTAGACTCCTTGGTTGTGTTGCTTGCTGGGGTAGGTGTGAATTATCCATCAACTTCATCCATAGTTTCTGTTGTTGCATCCTCTTGATGGATAACTCTTTGACATTATTCCATAGTTAAGGTATTGGTATCATTATTCATGATCCCTATTTCATTGGGATATTATTTATACCATTGTCCCTTAACTAAATGGATTACTCTATCTACATAGTTGGGTGTTTGAAAGTTAACTAACCTTATTTATTGTTCTTCCTTTTAAATGGTGCTCATCTGCTTGTTATATTCATTACTATTTCTAGAAATAAACTGCTTGATTTTATTGATTTTTTTGTCTTTTTTCCTTACTTTGGATTCCATATTCTCCAATTTTCTTTTCAATTTTTTATTTTTTTATTTCAAATACTTTTAGTTGGTCCTTATCATCCTTCATAACCTCTTTAACTACAACACCACATTCCTTGGTGGATGTTGTCTATTGTGGAACTTCTTCAATATTGATAGTGTTGTCTACCTATTTTACATAATCATGTTTGTTAAGAGAATCATGAAAATAATATTGAAATCATAAGACTTACCCCAGTAGATTCAATTAGTTATCCCCTAGGCTATTTATTTACTACTAAATACCAATCTCCATTTCCTAAATAGTGGATTTCTAGTATTATCATTTGTTTTGAAAAGCTTGCTAATTTCATAATATCAATACTACAGGAAAAGAATATATATTATGAAAACTTATGAATAGAATAAAAAATAAATTTTAAACCATACAAAAAAAGACAAAATGGACCCTGAAAGCTTAGAATGGTGGTTACAGAATTCTTTAACTGAATTCATCAATTATTGGTGGATTATGCGTAACCATTGTAGTGTTCACATATCTGAATTTTTTTTCACAAATGTGATGAATCCAAAACATATATAATCATCTGTAGTAGGAAAAAAACTATAAAACATGTGTATAAATAGAGGAGTTTGTTACTATATCAACATGGTCCTTAGGTTTATCCCCTATAATAGCTTCCAAAATTGATGTTTGTGTCGACTTTTGTGTGAAAATTCTTACACCACTTAAAAATATTCATATATATAGGTGACTTTATTGGTTTGAATGAATAATGGTCTTCTTTTTTAGTTTCCCCTTCAGTTATCCCAAATATCCTTCTTATATCATCTTCACAAAACTATGCTTCTACACCACTAACTAGGAATCTATATATTGATGAATCATATCTATCAAGCACATTGATAATAAAGCTATCTGATTTTTTTTATTATGATGTTGATACAATGTTTGATATAAAGTAATTAAACATATTCCAAAAGGGTGTATCTTACATTAAATTTATATGACCCACTTTCAAATTTGGTTGAATTTGTTGTACAGGTCAGTATAACTCTATCATATTTGATCTAAAATGTATAACTGAAAATTGAATATGGAAAATGTCAATGGAAATGCATAGAACTTCCTAGAACATAAGAAATAAAAGTTCTAGTGTAAGTTCTAGGGGAACTTCATGGAACTTCTCAGTCACCACTTCAGATAACTTTCCACTAGAAATTCCTAAAACTGGAGAACTGAAAGCTTTGGTGGAAGTTCCAGGAGAACTTTTGGCGGGGCTTCCATAAAACCAAAGTCTCTACAAAGGCTATATTAATAATGAATCATAGTCCAAGGTAATGAATAAATAGATAAATCAAATTGAAGAGAACAATACTTATGATCTTGTAAATAGATCCAGTGAACACAATGTTATTAAAAAAAGGGTATTCAATAGAAAAATTTATAAACATGGAAAAGTGTTAACAAATAGGGATCAATTTTTATAGAGGGTATGATAAATTGAAGGTATGGATAATGAAGGGATGATTTATCTAGTTATAAGGAATAAATTAATATGTTTATTATTAGTGGTAAAAAACCAACAAAGACTCAAAATATACCAAATAAATGTGGAGAATGATTTTTAATGGGGTTCTTAAATAAGAATTTTATATAAAACAACTATTTGGTTTTCAACTTGATTATGATAGAAAAAAGGTGTATCCCGACATGTAGTTTCAAGAAAATATATTACTATTGGGTTTGTTCAATAACTCCTTATTTTAATGATCTTAAATCATATTTATTATTATTCTAACAATTTTTTTGTTTTATGATAGTAAACTACTTTTTGGTGAAAATGATAAGTGTTGGATCGACCGCATAAATAATGGATCAGCTGCACGAACAATGGATTGATCACATGTACAATAGATCGACCACATTCACAATGAAACTTTTAGTGGAACTTGTAGTGGAACATTCAATGGAACTTTAAGTGAAACTTCCGTTGTAACTTTTAGTGAAACTTTCATTGAATAAAATATTTTAAAAGGATTTATTTAACCTCTAATACATATATGATATCATTAAAATGATGACATAAAGTTATTACACCAAATTATAACATAATAATCACATATAGTATAATTTATACATGTATATATTTTAATATTTGACCCAAAAAATGGTTGTTTCCAAAAAACATAAAAAAATCACCATTACCTAATTTGGATACAATGATACCAAATTTGATATTAATTTTATTAAGATTAACCTCCAACTATACAATGCTTAATTATTAAATGAAAAAATAAATATTTTATAGAATAATATTTTATTAAATAGACATAATACTGGTAAGGGGTGGTGTGATGTATGACTGGCGACATGGAATAATGTAGACTGCTCACTTAGGGTCTTTGGGCCATGTATAAGCCTTCTAGATGCTGGGACTTCGAGCTATGTAGTAATGGTCCTATGGTCAACTGGGTCTTTGGGTCATCTAAGGATTACCTTTCAACCCAGTGAAAAATAGGGTTTTCTTTTCTAATAAAAAGGGGTCTCAACCCCAATATATTTTAAAAAATAGATTTTTTATTGTGCCATAACACGAACATGAATAATGTATGAATTTAAAGTTATATATGACAACATATTTAAAAATAATTTTAATTATTTTTAATGGTTACATATTAAAGTTATATTACTATCACAACAATTTAATTATTATCTCATTGTTAGATTCTAAAAATCAAATTACTATTACAAGGGAGAAATTGATTTTATAATGGATAAATTATCTATTTAATGAAAATAAATATTTAAATGTAATAAATAAAAAACTTAATGGATTATAAAATCATGTTTTCATGGAGATATATTTTTTTAACCATTTAAAATATAACTGCACATAATGATTACATAATGGTCATTTCAAATGACTATATTCCCGACAGTTATATAATGGACACATACCCCATATACCTTTCTATTTATTTTCTTCATTAAAATTATAAAATAATTATTTTTAACCAACATGTCTATTTTAATGAAACTTTTAGGGAAAATTTTAGTGAAACTTTCAATAGAACATCCAATGAAACTACATGAAAGTTTCAATGGGGAAAAAACTGAGCAATTCACCCTCTCATGCTAGCATAAATTTTAGTTCAATGTTCATAACATATGTTGGTGTGACTTCCACAAATTACAATCCTAATCACAACCATTACTTCAGGAGGATTTTCACTAGAACTTCCCAGAACTAAAGAACTGAATGTTCTAGTAGAAGTTTCAAGGGAACTGTATGGAAGTTCTAGTGGGGAAACAACTGAGCAATTACCACTCTCAAGTAAGTATAAATTTTAGTGAAATGTTCATATAATGTGTTGGTGGAGATTCCAAAAATTATATTTCTGATCTCATTCATTACTTGAGGTGGCTTTCTACTGGAACTTCCTATAATAGAAGAACTAAAAGTTCCAGTGGAAGTTCTGGGGGAACTAAATGGAAGTTCTAATAGGGAAACAATTGATCAATTCCCCCTCTAAATCCATAATAAATTTAAGTAAAATGTGTATAACATAATTTTTTTGGGATTCCACAGATTACAATCCTGGTATCAGTCACTACTTAAGGTGGATTTCCACTAGAAATTACTAGAATATAATAAATTAAAGTTCCATGAAAAGTTCTAGGGTAATTGCATGGAATTTCACTAAAATTTAAAATAGATTTTTCTATGAATATACTCTAGAAAAGTTTGGTGATAGTTTCTAATGGAACTATAACATCCATTGATAAATATAGTACAAATTATAATTGTAATTTCAATAAAACTTTCACTACAAAGATATGAGATACCTTCTTTTTATATCAATTCATCTTTTCTATAATGATACAAGGTCATGTTAGAGAAACATATTGTAAAAATGTATGGAGAAGTAAATGAACAATGATTCAAAAAAGAAGACTAAAAGGGAAAAATAAAATAACAAGAAGAATATCACAAGAAACATAGATACTTCTACCTCTCTATGGATGCATAAATCATTTCTCAAACCATGTAAATCTCTCTATCTCATAGACTTATTCTTGTTATTTTGTTTTTCCATTTTACTCTTCTTATGTGAATCATTGTTCATTTTTTAGCCTTTCATTTTCACAACAACTGGTATCAAAGGTTGAGTTTATAAGATCAAAGTTGAATTTCTTGAATTGAATGATGGCTATAGAAGAAGGTAAGGTGATGATTGGTCATGTATCATGATCTTCTACTTATTATTTTTTACCTTTTACTCTTCTTTTGTAAATAATCATTAATTTGTTTCTCCATGGATTTTGCAACAACTGGTATCAAAGTTTGAGTTTAGAAGATCAAGTTCATAATTCTATAATTGAATGATGGATATGGAAAAAGGAAAGGTGAATATCGATTGCTTTGATATAACTGGATTTAGTTTCTAGAGGATAAAGATTGAAAAACATCTTTACCATAAAATGTTTCACTTTACACTTCTAGGTGAAAAAATAATAGATATAGAGAATACAAAGTGGGAGATAATAGATCGATATATTCTAGGAGTTGTGTGGCTTGTGTTGGAAAAAAATATGATGTTCAATATCATAGAAGAGAAGAAAAAAACCAGGTTGATGATAGCTCTTGTGAATATATATGTGAATCAATCTATGTCAAATGAAGTGTACCTGATGTGATGATTATTCAATATAAAGTGGATTAAAGGGAATATTGTTGTTGATCATGTTAATGAATTCAATACCATCACAAGCTAGTTTTAATATGTGGGAATTGTGCTAGATAATAAATTATGTGATATGGTTTTATTATTGTTGTTACATGACAGTTGGGAAGACACTGTAACATTTGTGAATGGTTCTTCAGGGAATATGAAGTTGGTTCTGAAAGATGTAAAAGACCTGATTCTCAGTGAGGATATTTATAGAACAAAATCAGGAAAATTCTCTAGTTCAGTGATGAATGTGGAAGGAAGAGGAAGATACATGCTATAAGATAATATCAGAGTATGATCAAAATCAAATGGAAAGAGCTGAGACAAGGTAAATGGGTTTGGTCCTACCTGTTGGATTTGTGGGAAGAAAGTACATGTAAAAAAGGAGTGTGGATAAAAATGAAAGGTGCCTAAAACCAACACAAAAAACATGATAACTAAAGGAACCAATGATGTGTTACTACTGAATGTGGATAACTCTATGAAGTCTTGGATTTTAAACTCAGGGAAATATTTCCATTCCACTCCCCAAATACTATTTCTTTATTGGTTATGGTGGTAAGGATTTTGGTATTGATTTTGGGATGATACAAACAAGATGATCATCAGAAGCCAAAGTGTGGTGTTTAATGAATGTGTCATGTGAAATGATTTCCATGTAGCTGAAGTTGACTACGGGAATAAAGAATTATATTGTTAATAGAAAGTGTAGATTGGAGGTGTACTTGAGAACAAATCAATGAAACCATTGGATCCTACTCCTCAAGTAGATTTGAGGAGACCAATATCGGTGAGAAGGCCTATGAAGAGGTATTTATCATACTTACATTATCTATTATTGACTAGTGTTAGAGAACTATAATGTTTTGAAGAGATAATGCAGTTAAAGTAGTTGAACAAGTGGGAGTTGGAAATTAAGGAGGAGATTTATTCATTGCATGATAATAATACTTGGGAGTTGACACCTTTTCTCTAAGGAAAGAAAGTATTGCAGAACCAATGGGTATACCATGTCAAGGAATAACATGATGGTAAGAGGAGATACAAGGTAAGACTAGTGGTGAAAGGATTTCAATAGAAGTAATGTGTGGACTTTAATGAAATCTTCTCACCTATAGTGAACCTTACCACAATCTAGGTAGTTCTTAATATTGTTGCATCATGGGATTTAAATCTTGAGCAACTTGATGTGAAGTATCCTTTCATTGATTGAGATTCATAGGAGGATATTTATATGTAGAAACTAGAGGGATATATTGAGTCAGTAAAGGAAAACTTAGTGTGAAAACTCTAGAAAAGTTTGTCTGGGTTAAAGAAAGCACTCAGGTAGTGGAATAAGAAGTTTAATGCATTCATGAGAAAAAATGCATATAAATGGTTTGGTATGAATCAATTCTTATATTATAAGTCTTTTGATTTTGTATACATTACATTTCTTATATATGTATATGACATGATCATTGTAGGATGATGTATACAGAGGGCTGATGAGATGAAAGGGAAGTTGGTTGAGGAGTTCGAGATGAAATATCTTAGAGAATATTGAAAGATTTTGGGGATAAATATCAAAAGAAACCACATAACTAGAACCTTAATGTTATCACATGCTGACTACATTGGGAAGGTTTTGAGAATATTTAGTACGCTAGAAGCAAAGTCAGTTTTCATTCCCCTAAAAATCCATTTCAAACTGTTAAAGGAGCAAGCACTGAAGACAATAAAAGAGGTTGAGTATATGGAAAAGTTTCTATACCCATCAACTATTGGAATCTTGATGTATGTCATGGACTATACCTGATTTGATATTACTCATGTGGCGAGATTTGTGAGCAGGTATACGATTAACCCTAGAAATAAACATTGAGAAGCTATGAAGTGGATAATGAGGTATTTTAAGGGAATAAAAGAATTATCTTTGTACTTTGGGAAAGAAAAATCACTGCAAGGGTATGTGGATGCTAACCTTGGAGGTGATTTTGACAGTATGATGAGTGCTATAAGTTATGTGTTTACTTATGGAGGAACTACAGTGATATGGATATCTCAGTTGCAGAAGGTGGTAGAGCTATCTACCATAGAGGTAGAATACATTGTTGTAATAGAAGTTGAGAAGAAGATGGTTTGGATGAATAACTTCTTGGAGGATTTATATAGAAATAGAGAGGAAAATGTATTATGCTGTGACAATCAGAGTGTTATTCATCTTACAAAGAACTTAGTGTTTCATGAATAGATAAAGAATATACAATTGAAGTGAAATTTTATCAAAGGCTTAATACATGATAAGTTGATAAAATTGTAGAAGATTTATGGAATAATCAATCTAATATACATGTTGATGAAGTTGATGGTGATAGGGAATTTGAGTAACTGTTGTATCTTTGTTGGTCTTCAATGATGAATGGAGGATAAAAGGCAGAATATGGGAGAACACTATGAGTACATGGAAGGGAAAACAAATGGTATTTAATAAATCATCGATTCTAAATTGAAGATTTGAATGGAAAGAATGCATTGGTGAGTAAAGAAGAGGAGAAGCTCAGATTAAGTAAGTTATCTCAATCAGAAGTATTGAAGAAGGTTAACATTATAGATCAAGCTCCAAGTGGGATATTGTTGGAATGGTATATCCTGATCCTTGGATAAAGTTGGGCCAACTATTGGTGGTCCATACTACACACCAAGCTATAACTCCCACAATCTGACTTCTGTGGTGAGGTCATTGGGGGTTGTAGGGGGCGGCATGCCCCTGCTCAGGGGTCTGGGGGCTAAAGGCCCCCAATCTAAAACTTGGGCACCATATCAACTTTAACTAAACTATAATAGAGCTGACCGATGACACCAATAGGGTACTGCAACAATTTTCACTTTGATATTGTTACTATAATATCTCGTACTTTAGAAATAGTAGTATTGTAGCTCTGTGTACTTCCATCCATCAATCACTGTAGCACAGTGGACTTATTGTTCGGTTGTCGACACAATTACACCATATTATTTATTAGATCATTTGAAATAGGTTTTATGTGTCTGTGATGCCTTGAAATCGCTCTGTAATTCTGCTCCCAAATATAGTGATATTTCCACCTCTCTGTGGATGTTGGGATAATTTCTTGAACCACATAAATCTCTGTGTCTTGCAATCTTCTTATTATTATTTTCTTCTTCTTATTTACTCTTCTTCTATGAATCATCATGAATTTTTTTCTCCATGTATTTTCGAAAAAAAATCACAATGTCACCTTAATGGATCCTTGGCTAGTACCAGATGAAAAATAGAAAGTGTTTATTTTGAAATTCTACAACCATATAACATTGGGGAAGAAGAAAATGAATCATGGAATCACCACACTTATCGATGAATTGGAATCCTGTCTTTGTGTTGGGTGGTTGGGGGGAGGGGTGCGATAATGCCTAATAGTTTTTCAAGAAATACTAGATGAATAATCACTATAATCGCCGCTAAGAAGAATCGTGGGATTTTTCTTAGGTTGTCGGGGTTCAAAGGGAAAACTCATCCTAATTTTCAAACAATCAGCGCACCCCCATATTTTTATCGAATGATTTATAATTAACATATCCACATGTTAGCATATGAAAGATGTATCAAAATATCCAGTAAAATTCATAACTTGATACAATCCTAGTTTTGTTGTACCAATTGCACTGAATGTTTTCTAGAACTATTATTTTATAAGGTCCATTTGAAATCTGTTAAAAATTACTTACCACACTCATAAAGATAACTAGTTAGAGCCCACAATTTTTTTATCATAAAAATGCATTCCAATGGGACTATATGTTGAGATTTTGTTATGATACAGACTACACCATCTATTTTTTTTATTAATTTATTCAATTATTTGAATTTATTTTAATATATATATATATTTGTTATTTTAGTGATTTTTTTCCAAAATTTTACTTAAATGATTAATCATGTATGGATAATTTTTTATGCTTAATTATTTCTAAAAAAATATAAAAATAAAATTTATAATTGGAACTATATAAAATTAATATGTGGAACATGCATATAATATAAAATAAAAAATAAAATCGGGTGTGATATGTTAAAAATAAATAAAAAAAAATACATATAATGAAACATTTAAAAATATTATTTTTAGTGTTAAAATATAGGTTTTGGGTGGAAAATAAATTTATCACTAATAATTTTGATGGCAATGCGCACATTGTGGAGAGACACTTTTTTGCGACATAATCTTTATTCCACCACAAATGATTATTTCTTGCTAAAATTATTTTTGATAGACTCCCCATTCTATTATAAATAATGCTTTCCTGATAAGGATATTTGTGATGAGATGTAGGAGTCTGTCGCAAAAAACCTTGGCGAAAAGGGTTATTTGCAACGAGCTCTTCATTACGTCGTAAATAATCCTTTCACATGGAGGTCATTTACAAAAGTATTTTTATTTCATCACAACCTCATTAGGAAATGATTATTTTTGAAAAAATATGGAGCCTGCCACAAATAACTCTTTGCACCTAGGTTACTTGCGATGAACTCCCCCATTCTATCATAAATAACCTTTCCCGCTGAGGTTATTTGTGACAATCTCTGTATTCCGTGACAAATAACCTTGTCACAAATATAGTGGCAATGTATTATTTGTGATGAGTTATATTCATTACAAATACTTTATGAATAGGTGAGAAATGAATTTATGGTGGGTACTTTTTGTGATTAATATAAATTCCATCGAAAATACCCATCACAAAAGATCTACTCCATTATAAATATTCATTGAAAATAGTTTACATGATGGATTTTTTGAAACAGAAAAATCTGTCATTTAATTTATATTGCAATAAAGTAGACTATAAATACGGCTACTCACCCCCCAATTCTACCACTCCATCTCTCCTTTACTTATTCTCACACTTTTTAAAAACTCCATATCTTTAAGTTATTTTTTATTTTTTTAATAATTATTTGTTTTCTATATATATTTATTAACATTTAAATTTAAATATTTTTAATGATATATTATTAACTATGTCTACATGATGTGTTATTAATTTTTTCTTTAATTAGTTTTTTTAATATATTAGTTTTTTATGTATAAAAAATTATTAAATTTTCATAACATAAAATTGTTATTACTATTAATTGTTAAATACATATTTTATTTTATCTATTTTATTTTTATTTTTTTATGGGATGATAATTTCCATAAAAAATAGTTATTTACAAATACTATTTGTGATAAAATTGTGAATCTTTAGAAAATCGTACCCCTCTATGGTTGTTTACAGCAGACCATTGCAAATAATATTAATTGCAATGCGATTTTATGCAATGAATTTTTTATGATATATTCCCATCATAATTAAATTTTTGGGATGAAAATTCATCGTAAATATCCCTTCGAAAAAAACACTATATTTGTAGTGAGAATCAATGAAGATATCTTTATCTTTTGATATGTTGTTCACTTTAAGAATTATTTGTTCATGGATTATGCCTCAAGTTGAGGGAATCATGAATGGTCTAATGTTTGAATTGATTGACCGTGTTAAAGGAAACTACACCTAACACCTTCTGTATACGAGTCATCACTATCTTGGAAGGGCCATGTTGTTACTACACTTCTCTTACCATATCATCACAACTAATTTTGGTAAGTGTTATTGGTATATTGATCTAATCCACCTTTATATTGGAAAATTTTTATTTGTCACACCCCTCCCATATATTCTCGTGGGTCAATTTGAAAGATGACACAATGTGGAGACAAAACAATCTTAGGTTACTGTTAGTTTTAGCTGTGTGAAAACCATTTTATAGCTCAGTGATTAGAACTAATTAGAGAAGTGATTTTAGAAGTCTAATTTATGAAGCCTGGATTAAGATAGTAGAGAAATAACAACCAATTTCTAGAAATCTAGAAGAAGGCAGTTGGAAGCAAGCAATCAGAGGCTACCCTAAAAATCTGATGGTGAAAGTGTAGAGACATAAAGGACTTGTGTAAAGTTAAACTTTGGGATACATAAAGGACACTTATGAAGTTACAAAAGAGTTCTCAACATGCATTATGGGTGCCTAAGGGTATTTAGAATGATACATAAGAGTAAACTCATATAGTTTCCAAATGCTCACTCTATCCATCAGAAAGGGGATTCAAGGCAGTGGATGTCTTTAACCAAGTGATGAGATGCTTTTGAAGATTGATTCCAAGTACGAATTCTCTCCATGGAGACCGGAAGGTGGTGAAACCAATTAAACCAATTGATCTCTACTATATTTTTATATTGGAGTAATTTGTTTCATAGATTCAATTGATTGACATTGTAATCATCTCTCATTTCTTTAATAAAAGATATTGCAACATTCCCTCTATAGATTAGGATGAAGTATAAACCATATAAAATAATTGTATTATAATTTGATTTTGTTTCTTTCAATCATTGTTTTTATAAGTTTTTATCTAGTTTGTTTCAAAGTGTGCATTGAAATGTGGTGGATTAAGTGTGACTTGTCTTCCATGATTCATTACATTATTTTCATGGGTTTGTTATAGTTCTTTTTTTCCACTAGGTAAGTTCTGGAGGGTAACTTCTAGTGTTCATGAGGGTTTTTTATAAACTCAATAAGGGGTATTAGATTTTGGTTATAGATTTTTGAACGACCAAGGTGTTTTAGATCTCGATTCAATAATATCATTTCTCCCTTATCCCTGTTTAAGAATTCCAACAATCAATTCCTAGTCCCTATTACATGTTTTGGAATTTAGTGGGAGCTTATTAATTTCAGAAGAAATGATGTTGGATGAAGGTAAGGTTTGGGTGGAGAAGTTCTATGGGAAATATTATCGATTCTTGAAGACATGGATAAAGTATTGTCTACTACTAAAGGATCTTGATATTCCATTGGCTGATACCAAGCTAGATAGGATGAATAAGGAAGAATGGGAAATGATAGATAATAAAGCATTGGTGATGATCCAAATGTCATTAGTCTGGAACATGGATTGTAACATCTGTGAGGTGAACATACCTTCATAACTTATGAAGAATATTATTGTTATGTATGAGAAGCAAACTGAAATGAACAAAGTTTTCCTATTGTGGAAGTTATTTGATATTATAATTTTATAAGTAAATCTAGTGGATGATCATGTTAATGACTTTAACATTATTCGAAGTTAGTTGGAATCGGTGAATGTGAGTTTCATGGATCTAGAGTGGGTGCTTCTATTACTTTCATCATTCTCAGAATCATGGGATGTGATGGATACCATGGTGAGAAACTCAAAATATAAGATGAATTTAGTGTTTGTGGGTGTTAGAGATATAATTTTGAATGATAAGATTCACCAGAAGTAGATCCAATAATTTACTAGAAACACATATGATAACCCAAGAATGAACCGTTAATTCTGAAGGTTTATTGAATTTAGAAATTTATAACATGAAATAAATAGATCACTAAAATATAGGGTAGTATAGGAAATATAATTATGAGGTCAAACCCATAGAGATAAGATTAGAGAAAATATTAATTTAATAAAAGTGTCCTACACTATTTTATGATTTAAATCAAAACTAATTTATCTAAAGAGAGATAATGGTGGATGTTGAGGTCCAAGAAAAATAGAAAACATGCTTGGAAATTAAAAATCTATGTTCATGATTGATTAGGGCATAAGATAATGAATTGGAAAACCTATGGTGTCAGCATTTAATTAGGGAGAATCCAATGTTCATGGTAAATAACCCCCAAATCACTGATTTCCCCTTTTCATGATGGTCATATTACTTTGGTTCCTTCAATAGTTTGTTAACTCAGAACCATATTTAAACATAATGAATAGTCCACCCAATGGTCATGGTGATGATCGTTCATTAGTCAATGATTTAAATTGTATCACTCTTGTTGGTGTCAATATTTGGTAAGAACAAGAACAAATAGAAAGCCTTAGGGGATGCATCGCGAAGCTTGTTCGTGGAGCCCCCACAACATCATGGCTAGTGCAAAGCTTCCCCTCTGCGAAGCCACTGCAGAGCAAGGAGATGTGAGGCTCTGTGAACCCATTTGATGTTCGTGAAGCCGCCACGGAGCAAGGAGGCGGGAGGCTCTGCAAACCCATTTGACGTTTGCGAAGCCGCTGCGGAGCAAGGAGGCAGGAGGCTCCGCGAACCCATTTGACTTTCGCAAAGCCGCCGCATAGCAAGGAGGCGGGATGCTTTGTGATTACGAAAAAATGCCACGTGTCTTTCCACCCAGCAAGATCTGCTTCGCGGAACCTCTTTCCTATAAATACCGGGCTCCCCTTGAGCCCAAAGGACGGATCCTTCGACCTTTCACCTTTTTAGCTCTCAAATCGCAAAGAAATTTCTACTCTGCGAACCATGATCTCTTCATGGTACTTTTGCATTGCGAAGTGCCTCCCCCTTTGCTATAATTCAACCCCTCTTTAAAGAGGGATACCCTTCGTGGATCCAACGAGCCTCCATGAATGAAGGGGATCCCCAAGGGGACTCAGGTCTTCTCGGAGCACTTATGCTTCACGAAATACCCTCCATGAACACATGACCCACATGCTAAGGCAGGGCCACTGTGTTTCACGAAGCTCATTGCTTTTCAATGCTATGATTCGCAAGGCACCCTTGCTTCGTGAAGCAATGCTCCATGAATGCCTTTCTACTTCACGAAGAACCTTTCATATGCACCTATGCCCTATACCTAGGCTAGGCCACTTCACTTCACGAAGCACACCCCTTCGCGAAACCCCTCTACTACATGGAGCACCGGAGCTTCACGAGGCTTCTACCTATGAACCCTTTGCTCCGAAACTCCTTTTCCTATGCGACTCTATAGGTTTTCACAAAGTGATTTCAAAGTCCCTTGGGCGGTACTTACCGTTGTGTTGCTTCGCCTCATGCTTCTTCGCATAGGCATGCTAATGACTATTGCTTCTTCACATAGCCACGCTAATGTGGACCCCTCAATAGATCACTCCATAACACCCCCTCACCACGACATTGATGATGCATTCCCTTACTCAAGGGCGGGTGGGTATCAATTATGTAAGTCCTAGGGGTGCGGAGTGAACCCACCTCATCCGAACTGCAGGACGTTAAACTGCCAAGCGCCATCGTTCTCAACACATGATGTTAAACTGTGGCCTCACCCCGTGCATCGTGCATGGGGTGCCCCATCTTGGACACTCTCTATGCCCACTGGTCTCCACAAGAGTGAGATCATTCCTCATATGGAATGAGATCCTCTTTATCGGAGTGGCATCTGTCTGCAGGGAAAGGGCAACCACCTTGGTGTAAGCCCCTAACCTTTCTTGCGGGATGCAACATCCCTTATCCTCCTATCTTCTTCCTGGACAAAGACCAGGGGGGGGGGGGCACCAGAGCCCTAATTTCTTCCATTCCAAATCCCTCTCCCTTTGGGATTTGTCACCATCGGGAATCCACCCTGGAGTAAGTCCCAATCTCCATCTCCCTGGGCTGCTAACCTCAGGTAAGCCCCTGTTTCCTTTTTAGGATGCAGACCACATGTAAGCCCCTATTTCTATTTTGGGATAATAACTATGTGTCAGCCCCATTTCAATTCCCACAGATGCACCTTTTGCAACGTGATCGTCAGGTCTCTGTTGCCTCTTGTTTCTCACACCGAGCATGACTCACATGGGATTAGAGCAAGCAACGACCATGACATCCTCTCTGTACAACCTAGAGTGTAATCCCCACATCCATCTCCTGAACTATAGGGACTTTGATCCTTGCCTAGGAAAGGTATATAGGAATCCACCCTGAGGTTCAAGCCCACCAACTATTGGTCTCTACCATCTTCACGTCAGTTCACTAACCACATCCTGAACTATGGGGACTTTGATCCTTACGAAGGCAAGGTACGTAGGAATCCTCCCTAAGGTCCAAGCCCAACACCCATTGGTCCCGACCACTTCACGTTGATCCACCCTCATCCCGCATGACGTTAAACTGCATCCATATCCCGAACTATGGGGACTTTGATCCTTGCCTAGGAAAGGTATGTAGTAAGCCTCCCTGAGGTTCAAGCCCAACAAACATTGGTCCCAACTCCTTCACATCGGTTCACCAACACCTCTTCCAAACTATGCGGACTTTGATCCTTGCCAAGGAAAGGTATGTAGGAAGCCTACATGAGGTCTAAGCCCAACAACCATTGGTCCCGACCACTTCACATTGGTCCACCCCTGTCCTGCATAATGTTAAACTGCATCCATCTCCCGATCTACGGGGACTTTGATCCTTTCCTAGGTAAGGTACGTAGGAAGACTCCCTAAGGTTCAAGCCCAAAAACCATTGGTCCTGAATTTTTCACGTCAGTTCACCAACACCTCTTCCAAACTATGCATAGTTTGATCCTTTACAAGGAAAGGTACGTAGGAAGCCTCCCTGAGGTCCAATCCCAACACCCATTGGTCCCGACCACTTCACATCGGTCCACCCCCATCCTGAATAACGTTAAACTATACACCCTTTTTGTCCCACATGACACTAAACTGTCCCCTATTTAGCAGTAATCCATCGTGATCCCCCCATCCAATGGTAAGCGATTGCGATCCCCACCCAGTGGTAAGACACTATGACCCCATCCAGTGGTAAGCCATTGTAGTCCCCTCCATTGGGACCCATATTTCTGGTCTTCCCCCTATGGCGTCAGACCAACTCTTGGGCCGCTAATCAAGCATAACCCCTAGCATGTCATCGGGTCACTGTCCTCCGAACGCACCCCAATTTCATGCCCCAAAGTGGAGGTTATATTTCCTCCATATCCCATCCATGCGTCATTCTCATGGGCCACTGCCTCAAGTGTCCCATCATCCCACCGAACTACGCGAACTTTGATTCCCTGCCACGAGGATACGTAGGAGGTCTCTTCGAGGCTCAAGCCCAACATCACCATCGCCCTCAAGTCGACTCCATCTCATTCTCCACCCACATCACTTAACCATACATTATCTATCTTGATTCTTACCCGGGCCACCACATCCCGGTGAAATCACGTCAATTCACCTCCTAGTATCAGTGTTCCCTCCAGGGGTTGCACCCATCTGATCCACTCTAGTCAGTGTTCCGATCAGCCTGATTTATCTTCTCTAGACGTTAAACCTACAGCATACCCTGTGTTAAACATGGGAAGATAAGGAAAACCTTAGATACATGCCTATGACATATAATCCCCCACATTCTATGTTGGATTCCTTGGGCTTCTGTACCCTTGATAAGCCCAATAATAAGGGAAAGAAACCCAGACGCGTTAGTGTTCCAGTGTCCAGACACGCCAGTGATGTCCAACGTGACTACTCCCCCGACCGAAGGTTTCTGCCCTAACCATAACCCTTGTAATATCCTGATAGAATCAGTGTAATTAACCAATATCCATGAAGATATGTCACTGGGAAGAGTTTCAAAAACAACGTCTTAATCTATAAGGGAGACCCAGACTAGGTAACTAGTTCTGAGGAGGAATCCATAGAAGGAAGAACCTACATCCCATCATCCCATTTCAATTAAGGAGAAAACATCCCTGAATAAGTGGCGGATGATGCCGCCTTTGGAAAGTGGTAATGTAGGGAAATAGTCAGCGCACCCTCATCCTCCTCAAACAGACGGATCCATGCACCCTGATGAAAGCGTCAGAAACAGAAATGCTGAACCTGATGTGAATTTATTCTCCTAAATGTGAAGATTAGTATCATTTGAGACATCAGTGGATTATCATGTCACTAAATCCAGTTATCCGATGCTGGGTCCCACCAAGAAAATAGCAAGCCTAGCGTGAAACTCACCAAAAGTCAGGGCAGTCAAAACATTGGGCATCTCGATCTGCAACATTGTCAGTGTGGATCCTTATTACCAGTCATGGAAGACAGAGTGATGTTGGGGAACTGGATGTTGATTTACTTTTTGTAGTGCTAATGGTTTAATCTCCCTGCATTTTAGGAACCAATCTGCTGCATCAAGAATCCGATCGCCACCAACCCACTGACTTAGGGGCAGGGGCAATGCCAATGCGACAACTCTACGTGGCTCTACCGCTTCTGCGACAGCTTCCACACCCACAACTGCTGGGTTCCCACACCCCATCTCCCCTTACGAATTCGTACAAATAAGGGTGATAAGAAAACTCATATGCCGATATGAGGAGGAAGGGATTATCCTGACTCGGGATATGTCCCACTAGGATTTAGTGTCATCTATGCCTCGTCGCCACCGCTGTCCCCAAGGGCCGCGTAGGGAGCCACTGCTCCCCACTCCAACATACAATCGTTTCGAGAGCCTCTCCCCAGAATGCCTCGACGACTCCCTCCCCTATGCTGATGAGGTAGGGGATGTCTAGGCTAGCCCGACTGGGATATCATTCCAGGGGCCCCCACTAGGCCGATCCAGTGTCGCCACCCGGTCCCACGAGTCGAGGAGTAGGTAAGCTACGCGACTGCACCGCTGGCCCCAGTCTGGCTGACCCGATGCTAGAGTCTAGCGTAGGCTGAGGAGGACGCCCGCCAAGGGGCATCAACATCAGCAACTACTGTGGTTTGTGACACCGCCGATGTATATCATCACCCCCCCTGTGTGTACTGGGCAGGGGAACTTATATACCCGATCCAGATCGAGGCCCCAACCGCCCCACAGGCAGGCTGGGTCGACTCTCTTGGTCACCGACGCAAGTAGTGGCTGTCGCGGACCGATCTGCGACAACGAAACCCATTACAGAGGTCCTCCCCATACTGATACTATGAAGAATGTAGGTCCTCTCTGATTCCAAGCTCAGCATGGAGGTCCTCCCTCTGCCACCTTTAATCTGAATGAGGGTTCCCCCCACGACAGTTACACTCAGCACGGAAGCCTCTCCCATACTCATTACATCTGGTATGGGGTCATTCCTTCTACCATAGACTTCTGGTGATGGGACGTTACACATCCATTAAATCTCCAGTATGGGGGCCCTCCCTATGTTCTTATAAAAACTGGTGAAGGTCCTCCTTGCCTCAGTAATAAGAGGAGTGAAGGTCAACTTCACTTCATTGGCACCCTGCATGGAGGTCCTACCCATGTTCGTCTTGACCAGTAGGAGGACCTTCCTCGCGCTAATACTGCTAAGATAAACAAGCATGAAGGTCCTAACCATGCTCCTATCAGCTCCAATGGAGATCCTACCCGCTCCAACACTTCCCGTAGATATTCCCTTTGCACATCAGCTAGTGGACACGAAGGTCCTCCCCGTGTTCCCTTTGATATCTGTCTAGGTGCTCCTCACACCCTAGCTCACTCAAGAGGAAATCCTCTCTGCCCCAACACCAGTATGGCCGAAGGTCCTCCTCATGCCAGAAATCTACCCTGTCCCAAAGAACCATCCTAGGGCAGGAGGGTGGGTCGTCACCACTATAAAAAGAATACTGAGAAGATTTAGACCAAGATTAAACTAGTCTTCTTCTCAGATTCTAAGGCAGAATATGACTCAGCAATGGAACCCTCGCCTAGATCCTCCGTGTCAAGGGATGGGGAAGGAACATGGCGCATAAACCTCATAATTCTAGAATGTGAGGTCCATCGGATTCCCGCCTCCCTCTATAGGTATATCCAGGAGGAAGAAAATTTGGCAACTCCATAGGTTCCGGCCATGCAATCACCACCATCATCACTAGAAGCACTCTCTACCTTGACTAAAGATCACAAAGAGCTATTCTGGGGACCAATGGTGGACAAGAAATAGTGTGTCTCATCGCCAGTATCTTTAGTCCTTGTGCCAGAAACTGAGGTTTCCATCCCATCTTACCGTGATGTGGTGGCTAAGTCACTATACTCTTAGGAGGATAGCCCAAGATGCGACAGCTTATCAGCTCGCTCACTGTATTCTCTCTCGGCCATCCCACCATCCCATCGGTCTGCCTTAGTACTGCTATCGGTTCCCAAACCGCCTCCAGTTAACGAGTGGGGAAATGAAGGGCCAGACCCTGAGTTAGAGCCGAGGAGCTTCTGGGCCATTCTTGCAGTGGACAATTCCCCTGAGATGTTTTGGCCAGTTGCAGTACCGAATTTCAGTGCGCTAGAATCACTCACCTAGGAAGAGGTCAAGTGTTTCCGCCAGACCCTCTGGGCGACTAATTTTCGTCTTTGTAATCGATGAGTGGCCTACCCCAAGAGTTAGGTGAACTTTGAATACATCGGCCAACAATGCCATTTGGTTGATTTGGCCGCACTCCCCATGACCTAGTGCCCTGAGTCACAAAGTCATCTTAGGACCCTGCAACAATGATGCATACAAATATTTAAAGTGATCCATAGGATAATCAAGGAGGCTTCTCCCACATTCAAATCTATGGTTGGGGATAGTACGCAGCCCTCCATTTCAGTTCCATCCAGCGCTAGACCGATTTTTTAGGAAACGTAGAGGATATGACTCCAGGCAGGGTCATGGTTAACATAGCCAACCTTATAGGGGGTGGGAACAAGCTAGAGCTTCTTGGAGAGGACCTCCCCCCCAAGGGATTTTTACACCTCTTGGACCTGTTGGGAAGGATTACTCGTCAACAGAGAAATATACTAGGTCTTCCGGTTCCCACTGAGGCATTGGTCCTCAGTCAAAATCCCAACAAGGGTAAGGATCACCTCAGAGATGTCAAACCCTCTGACCCATATAGCTCGGTGTAGAAGGCAGAAGATGATCTCGAGAAAGCAGCATTGTGTCAGCAACTCGCAGAACATAAGAAGATGGCCGACAACCTCCTTGCTGAATGTGCTGTGGAGCAACGTCCAGACTACGGTGATCCTCGGCAAGGGCAACAGGGGAAGGCACAAATTCTCCTTGGCGAACTACCTCCAGGTGACCCTGACCATCCTGGCCACGTAGACAGGGTTGAGGCTGGAACTTACGGAAAGAGGGTGCAGTATGTGTCTTCAAATCCTCCTGAATGACGTGATAATCCTCAGGACCTAGCTCAGGTTCCCCCAGTTGCTCCTCAAGTCATTCCACCAGCTGTTCCATGAGTCTTTGGGCCTGCTTATCATGTTGAAGAACCTGACAATGAACTCGTGGTCAAGGATCTCCATCAAGATAGGAACCCCCACCTGAATGATCCAATGTCAGCACTAATCGCCAACCTCAAAGTGTTAGAGACACGATAGGTGGAAATCCCGCTTGATGGCAAGCCTTATCCAGCGTGGTTGGATGATATGCCAGTACCCATCGGTTTCGAAAATCCCACCTTTCCCCCATTCAATGGGATAGGGGACCCGCCACAACACCTGACCCACTTTATCTCAAGGTGTGGGCCCATGTTGGGAACTCTAGCATAACAGGAGGCCACCGAACTCCGATGCTTCATACATATATTAAAGGGGATGGTGTTTGTATGGTACAACCAGCTCCCCATCAGATCGGTAGCCAGCTGGGAAGACCTCCGTAGAAAATTTCTCTACTAGTTCAGTTCCACCACTCAGAAGATGAGTATCGCATACCTCTTCAAGTGAAAGCAGAGGCCTGATGAGCGCGTTGCAGAGTTTGTTGCCCGGTGGAAAGGGCTCACATACTTCCTTGACATTCCACTAACTCAGGAGCAATTGCTGAAGATGTGTGTGGGGAATGTTAAGACGGAACTGGTCCCCTCTATGATCACCTAGAACTACCTCGGGGGATTCTGAGACTTTTTTGATAAATCCCAACACCTAGAATAAGCCTTACGATAGGCCAACCAGACATGTTTATTTCATCCTTCCATCCCCACGAGAAAGGGCCGCCAGGGCTGAGCCTACCGTAGTGAGCAGCAGGATATTCCCAGCACCAGTCAGCCACCGAACCAGTTGGCAGGGCCCACCATACCTCCTGTCATAGAGCGACCTCCTATAAGAAGAAGTTCACACCTGGAACAAAAGTATGATGTTCTCAAGAATCTTTCTAGTATTCCATCTAAACTCTCTATCCTTGAGGCCCTTCGTCTGTCATCGAATATGCATGAGGCCCTCGCCGAGGCCTTAAAGAAGCCCCCTCCAGTTTGATATGGAGGTAGCAGCCATAGAATCCTTTCATGCTGAGGTGGTCGAGCATGCTAAATGCCAGTCCACAATCTCATTCTATGGAGAAGATGAAGGATCTTCCATACAGGGTCACATTCACCCACTATACATCACTGACCAGTTCAATGGCATGGAGGTTCTTCGCTATCTTGTCACACAGGCTCTGGGATCAACCTAATCCCGACTCGAACACTGTGAAAACTGGGGTTTTCCAAGGATGATCTGAGTCCCTTTGACCTAATAATACAAGGTTATGACAAGACAGAACATACACTGGTAGGAAAAATCTGCTTGAAGACCCAGTTCGGTGGCCTAGTTTCCAGCACTGAGTTTATGGTTGTCTCCCAGGACACCGCCTACAATGCATTGATGGGCAGGCCATGGCTCCACCTACATGCAGCGGTTCTCTCATCATATCACCAGTGCTTCAAGTACTCCCTTAATAGTCGAGTGAGTGTGATTAAATGTGACACATCTCTCTTTGCCTCTTGTGAAGCTTGTTATCTGGATTCCAACTATTACAAGAGAAAAGAAAAGAAGATTCAGGCAAACAAGGTTGAGCATGCCACAACTGCGACCGAACTGTGGACTGATCTAGATGATGCCTACATCTTTCTAATCCACCGGTTAGAGGCTAAAACTCCAGACATGGGAAAATGCTTTGTTTTTTCTAGAATGAGGGGGGAACATATCCCCAAGTCTAAGAGATGCCGAAAGATCACCTCATACTCCTACAAAAATTAGGCTCAGGTGATATCGGATCCTCCTACTCCCATAAGGTATCAGGATGTCCACCCCATGGCAACGAAAATACGTCATACTTTCTTGTTTTGTTGGGCTGGGATAAATCGGATCAAGCTGACGCGCCACTATTGCTTTGATATCATTAAGAGTACCCCCTTGGGATGAAGACCAGATGGGATCGGATCAACATCCTTTATCGCTATGGTTTCGGCAGCACATGAGTCCCCTGATGCGATTTCCACTACCGCTCAGGCTGGTACCAGCCTCCCTTCGGGATCTGTCGACTTAGAGGAAACTCCTCCTGCCGAGGATCCCTCCTCCATAAATGAAGAAGAGGATTTAGAGGATGCCCCCTACCTTTGAATAAGGTGTCTCCGCCATAATCAATGAATTGGTATAAGCAAACCTTGGTAGCGAGGTAGACCCGAAACCCACATTGATCAGTGCCGCCATGCCCCTCAAGGAGAAATAGCAGTGCATAGACTTCCTTAAACAACACCATGATGTATTTTCCTAGAGTTATGATGAGATTCTAGGACTAGATCCTTAGGTATCCGTCCACCGCCTCAGTCTCCCAGAAAACCATCGCGAGTTCATGTAGCCTCCTAGAAAAATGAACCCTTCTCATGGTGCCATGGTTGAGGAAGAAATTGATAAGTTCAGTAAATCCAATTTCATTAAGGAGGTCCAGTACCCAAAATGTCTATCCAACATTGTTCCAGTCAGGAAGAAGAACAGATAGATTATATTCTACATTGAATTCCAGTATCTCAACCATTAGTGTTCGAAAGATGATTTTCCCCTTCCTGTGATGAAATTATTGATCGACACTACAGTTGGTTTCCAAGCCCTCTCTTTCATGGATGGGTACTCCAGGTATAACTAGATCCGAATGCCCCCCAAGGATGAATAGTCTACAGCCTTCAGAGAACCACAAGGTACTTTATGCTACCAAGTCATGCCCTTCAGTTTAAAGAATGTAGGTTCCACCTATCAGTGGGCTATGCATCGCATATTCAAGCTCATCCTCAGAATGTTGGTGGAATGTTGTGGATGATCTGGTGGTCAAATCTCACCAGTATCAGGACTATCTCAAAGACCTTGTGAAGGTGTTCAACTTCCTATGTTCCCACCACCTGAAGATGAATCCATTGAAGTACGCCTTTGGGGTCACCTCTGGAAAGTTTCTAGGATTCGTTGTCAGATACAGGGGCATCGAGATCAAACCAAAGAAGATCAAGGCAATTAGCCAGATGTCTCCCCCAAGAAACCTCTAGGATATTCGAGGTTTCCAAGGCCACTTATCGCATATATGCCGATTCATCACGAATCTAGCCGGCAAGTGTAAGACATTTTCTCGGCTCATGAAGAAATGCGTTGTCTACGAGTGGGATGAGGAATGTTAGACTACTTTCAAGGAAATCAAGTAGTGCATGTTCCAGCCTCTGGTCTTAATGCCACCTATCTCTGAAAACCCACTAGTCCTTTATGTGACCACCCTGGAACAGTCTCTCGGTGCCCTTCTGGCCTAGAAGAACAACGAGGGGACCAAGAATAGTCTTTACTGCCTCATCCACCACTACTAAAAAAACGGGCTTTATCAGCACTCTAAATGGGATTTAACAGTGCTAAAAAATCATTGATAAGGGGGGGGGGGGGTCCCCTTTATCAGCGCTAAAAGAGGGATAATAAAGGTATCCTTTATCAGCACTAAAAAAAACTGATAAATGCCTTTCCTGCTGTAATATAAAAATCTGCAGCAGCACACCCAAACAAGACCTGCAAAAAAATCAGCATATCAACAAGCATACCCATTCAAAATTAACACATAATTCATAAGGTAATTTCAGCAAGTATACCCATACACCATTAACACATAATTCATAAATTATTTAAATACATAAAGAATTCAATTTAAAATTCAAGGGGTTGGGGGGGCTGTTCAGGGGTTTGGGGTGGCTGTCCAAGGGGGGTAGGGGGTGTCCAGGGGGTGGGGGTGTCCGAGGGGTGGGGGTGTCCGGGGGGATGGGGGTGTCCGGGGGGATAGGGCTTCCCAAGGGGGGTGGGGTGGTGTCCAGGGGGTGGTGGGGGCTGTCCATGGGTGTGGGGTTGTCCAAGGGTGTGTGTGTGTGGGGGGGGGGTGTCCAGGTGGTGGGGTGGTATTGAGGAGGGGTGGGGGGGGGGGGGGGGCGTTCAGGGGGTGGGGGCTGTCCAGGGGGATGGTGGGGTGTCTAGGGGTGTGGGGGTGTGTGTGGGGGGGGGGGTGTCCATGGGGGTGTCTAGGGTGTTGGGGGGGGGGCTTTCCAGGGGGTGGGGGTGTCCAGGGGGTGGGGTGATGTCCAGGGGGGTTGGGGGGGGGGGGTCCAGGGGGTTAGTGGGGCTATCCAAGGGGGGTGGGGTGGTGTCTAGGGGGGTGGGGGTGGCTGTCTAAGGGGGTGGGGGATGTCTAGGGGGTGGGGGTGTCTAGGTGGTGGGGTGGTGTCTAGGAGGGGTGGGGGTGCCGTCTAGGGGGTTGGTGGGTGTCTAGGAGGGGTGGGGGTGTCCAGGGGGTGGGGGGGGGGGGCTGTCCATGGGGTGGGGTGGTGTCCAGGTGATTGGGGGGGATTTCCAAGGGGTGGGGGTCTCCAAAGGGGGGGGGGGTGTCCAGGGGGTGGGGTGGTGTCCAGAGGGGGTGGGGGTGGTCCAGGGTTTTTTTGGGGCTGTCCAAGGGGGTGGGTGGTGTCTAGGGGGTGGGGGTGGTTGTCCAAGGGGGTGGGGGTGTCCAGGTGGTGGTGGTGGTGGTGCGGGGGAGTGTCCAGGTGGTGGTGGTGGGGGGGGGGGTGTCTAGGGGGTGGGGGTGTCTAGGGGTGGTGACCAGGGGGTTGGGGGGGCTTTCGAGGGGGTGGGGTGTCCAGAGGGTGGGGTGGTGTTCAGGGGTGTGTGTGTGTGTGGGGGGGGGGGTCCAGGGGGTTGGTGGGGCTATCCAAGGGGGGTGGGGTGGTGTTCAGGGGGTTTGGGGTGGCTTTACATGGGGGTGGGGGTTTCCAGGGGGTGGGGGGGTGTCCAGATGGTGGGGTGGTGTCTAGGAGGGGTGGGGGGGGGGGGTCCATGGGGTGGGGGTGTCCAGGGGGTTGGGGGGCATCCAGGGGGCTGGGGGGTTTCCATTTTTAAAAAATAGAGACACTTTTAGTGATACCGGTCACACTATGCCTCAGATTGAGGTGGGTTTGACTCGTACATGTCACAAATATGAATGCGTTTGGTCGGATTTCCGTACGTTAGTTATTGTTTTCACTTAAAATTCTGTCCATTTTAAATAAAAGAGAGACTTTGAGTGATACTGGCCACACCATACCTCAGATTGAGGTGGGGATGACTTGTACATGTCAACAATAACCCATGTATTGTTCCCCTAAAGTATCAACACAATCCGAATGCGTTTGGTCAGATTTCCATACGTCAGTTGTTATTTTCACTTAAAATTCTGTCCATTTTAAACAAAAGAGAGACACTTTGAGTGATACCAGCCACACCATGACTCGGATTGATGCGGGGTTGACTCGTACATGTCACAAATGACCCATGGATCATTCCCCTAAAGTATCAACACAATCCAAATACATTTGGTTGGATTTCCGTACGTTAGTTGTTGTTTTCACTTAAAATTATGTCAATTTTAAACAAAAGAGAGACACTTTGAGTGATACTAGCCACACTGTGCCTCAAATTGAGGCGGGGTTGACTCGTACACGTCAAAAATGACCCATGGATCGTTACCCTAAATTATCAACACAATATGAATGCTTTTGGTTGGATTTCTGTACGTCAGTTGTTGTTTTCACTAAAAATTCTGTCCATTTAAAAAAAAGAGAGAGACACTTTGAGTGATACCGGTGACACCATGCCTCAGATTGAGGCAGGGTTGACTTTTACACGTCAAAAATGACCCATGGACCATTCCCCTAAATTATCAACACAATATGAATGCTTTTGGTCAGATTTCTGTATGTCAGTTATTGTTTTTACTTAAAATTTTGTCCATTTTAAACAAAAGAGAGACACTTTGAGTGATACTGGCCACACCATGCCTAGAATTGAGGTGGGGTTGACTTGTACATATCATAAATGACCCATGGATCATTCCCCTAAAATATCAAAACAATCCTAATGTGTTTGGTTAGATATGAAGGTATTTTGGAGATTTTATTGTTTTTTCTTATCCAAAGCCCAAATAAAAGCAATTCATCATTCTTGCATGTTGCTGGTGAATTTCAACTGTTAAAATGGGAAAATGAATCATTGGAGAAAGAATGTTTTATTTAATAACAATTAAAATTTTCCTACAAACATTTGCATACAACAATGTTTCATCTTTTTATCCCCTTAACCCCTCTTAAAAATGACCACCAATTGTACACGTCCCCAAGTCAGATCATCATGATATTTGTGTACAATATTCCATCAGGTACGCGACCCACTCATTTCTGAAAAAATCTATATCATCTTGTGAGTATGATTCTTTTCGACAGTCATAGTAGTACTGCAAAGTATATAAATAAAGAATTAATAAATAATTTAAATTAAATAGTAGTTGTTTTTGAAAATACCTCTTTAGGGATGCTAGTTTGTTGATGAAAAATGATCTCTTTCATAAATTTACAAACATAATAATCGCAATCATTATCGTTTGTTTGTTTTGTACACTGCAAAAAATTTGATCATTAGGAGAATAAGTAACTTGTGTTGATATGTGTTTGGATAGTGAAATTTTATTATATACACCCTAATATTTGTCCAGACGTAGTACTTTCTCACCTCATTAGGAGAATAAGTAACTTGTCGGTACTTATGCCGATGAGGTAGAAATCTACGATGTCCTAGAAACACAGTTTTCGATGAATGTTTCAACCTAATTGATTCTGTATCTTCTTCACACACGGGACACCCTTGAGTTCCTTTAATGCTATAACTTGACAAATTTCCATAAGCAGGGAAATCATTTATCGTCCCATACAACATTGCTCTCAACGTGAAGTATTAACTTTTATAAGCATCATACAACATAACACCTTAATCCCACAATAACTTCAAATCCTCGATCAAAGGAGACAAATAAACATCAATATCGTTACCTGGTTGTTTTGGTCCTGATATAAGCATATATAACATGATAAATTTCCACTTCATGCATAACCAGGGTGGAAAGTTATAATTTACCAACATAACAGGCCATGTACTGTGAGTGATGGTTTGAAAACCAAATTTTTTCACTCCATCTGTAGATAATGAAAGATGAAGGTTTCTCGACTCTTTTACAAATTCAGGATACTCATGATCAATTATCTTCCATTGAGGAGAGTCGTCCGGGTAACATAATTTCCCATATTTATTTCTTTTATCTGCATGCCATGGTAATTGTCTTGAAGTTTCTTCACTTCCATATGGACGCCTAAACCTTGGAATGATTGGAAAGTACCATACAAATTTCATAGGACTGGATTCATCTTTCTTGTATCGAGAAGCACCACACTTTGGGCATTCTGTAAGTGATTTGTTCTCCTTGAGAAACAGTATACAATCTTTCGAGCATGCATGTATTCTTTCAGAAATCATACCCATCAAGCATAGCATTCGTTTAGATTCATATGTCCAGTTTGGGAGCTCATTATCTTATGGGATCATGTCATTCAAGAGAGAAAGTAGTTCTGTAAAACTGACATCACTCCATCCGTTTCCTACTTTCAATTTATACAACTTCAGTATAGCTAAAAATGCTGTATATTTAATGCAACCAACATACAATGGCGTCTTTACACAACTCTTTAACTTCTCAAACAATTTTGGGAAATCACGGAGTTCATCTTCAACTGTCCTTGTCATTTCCTCAATACTATCTTCATTATCATTGACATCTGTAATCACATCCTCCATACGAGCTTCTTCATTATCCATATTTGTATTCATATATGATGATCCATAAAACACAGTTTTATCCCAGCCAGTAGCTATATTCACTTTTTCTCCTTGTTTATTACAACATTTATAACTCCAATCTATTCCGTGAAATATCAAATTTTCTTCCAACTCCTCTAGAGTAATTATTCTAGAATAACAACAGCGTAAACACAGACAAAGGATTTGAGAAGAATCCTTCACGTGATCCTTTGAAAACTTGATGAACTCTTTCAATCCATTCTCATACTATATTGTCAAATGATTAACATCCATACAATCTTTATTAATCTCCATCCTATTTGAATTTCAAATATTAGTATTTATGATTCAAATACACAAAACAAGACTTCCAAATACAGTAGAATAGAACCACTTACTTATAAAAATAGAGATTAATAGAGCCTACTATATACCTAGAAAATGCAATGTGATATGTCTATACCCATCACAATCATATTAAATTCCTTGGAGTAATGGTATATCCTTGAGGTACCTATGAATGGTAGTGCCTCCTGATATGAGACTTGCATCACACACCTATTGTGGGTAGGTGCTGCTAACCCTACATCCCAGAAGATCACTTCCTTAAAAGATTATGATATCAACTCAAACCATAGGCATAATCATAGAACACTAATATAACCATCCAAAGCTTAGTATTACATGTTGAATTCCCCCAAACCACTAGAGGTCGGTCTATGAATTGATCAACATAAATTAATGGATTTAATAAAAATATCTGAAATACAATCCAACCAAGTGAAAGACATTTATAATCTCCTAAGAATAAATTCACCCCCATCACGTAATCGGTTTCTCCATAATGTAGGTGTACTTAACCAAAATCACTTGGCCTGACGCACCAAGGGTAGTTCTTTAATAGAGAAGTCTCCATTCAAAATAACAATCTTGATACCCATAATAGGTATTAGGGAAGAATCACTATCTACCCAATGAAGTGCATGGTGTCTCCCCATTTTCAAGAAAAAACCTTCTAGACTAGCACCTAGGAACAACTGGTCATAGAGGTTCACTAAGTTGACACCACCCTTAAATTATCCTTGACATAAAAGAAAGATGTGTGGAATTTACCATTGATCGAAGTCAAGAAACATCCCACAATCCTAAAAAGAATTAACCACCCAAATAAAACTACTCACATGTTCATACCACTATCTAAACCCAAAGTAGACGCTTAAATTTCAGAAGAAAACTACATAAAAATGTGCCAGATTATCACCTTTCCAAAAACCAGGCTGGAAAAACTTATACAAAACCATTTATTATAATTGATAAGAGCTTTAAACAATTATAAATATATTTTTTCAAAATAAAATCCAAGTGTAGTCAAACATAGCCTTATACATAATCAATTGTGATCAGTTGTGAGCACTTTTCAATAAGTGATGTCAAACATAAAATATGTAACCTATAAACACTCATAAAAAATCATTTTTCATAAATGGAATCACACACTTTTTTGTAACTGTCAAAAACAACCTACATAAATGATAGGCAACTGAGAAAAAACACTAAGTATATGGAAAACGGCTAGAGAGCTTCAGCTGAGGAGGAAGAAAACTGAAGAAAACACTACGAGAGAGATCCCTCCCAAACCGAAGCCAAGTCCAAGTATCACAACCGATTCCTACTCAATTTTCTCTACCTCTCCATCACTCTAGCCTCCCTATATAACAACCCCCGTGAGGCCCATCCCAAAGTAGAACCTTCCCCATAAACACAATCACCAGCACATCATGACACCCACAAAGTGTAACCAATTAATAATGAGGTGGGTACTATAAAAACTCTTATTTTTCATGAAGGGGTTTACAAAAATACCACTTTCCCTAGTATAGATACACCCACCAGAAGGATGAGGAAAAAACACTCAACATTAATAGAATATTCATGTATAACAAGGTCTAGCTTGAGGTTGCACGAGAATATCAAACCCTCATACATATGACACTTGGTGAAAAATAAATTATAGTTCCAAACATCATAGGGACCCATGGGGAATCATAAAAAAGTCATACTTTAGTTCAAATCATTTGTTAACCAAGTATAAGAATCCACTACGTGTGTGATTTCGTGACATAGATTGTTAGAACTCTATGTTAGTTAGCATCTAATCCAAGGGTGGTGATCATGGGGAAGAATCCAAACATCACCCTAATGAAAACTACTCTCACAAAAACTATCCACCAAAAATAAACCTAAAAGGAGAAGTGGGAGACTTACCTAGAGTAGATCGCACCCATGATGGAGGGAGAGAAGAACCGTCAAGCGGCCATGGAGCCTTCTGCGCTACGTCGAGAGGGGAAGGCGCGACCACGAGGGGGAGGTGCACAGGAGGAGCTTCCACCATTGAGAAATAGAGAAGTAGGGTTCACGGGGATTCCAGAGGAGAGGAGGAAGTAGGGTTTGCAAGGATGAGGATCCGAAAAAGGGGTTCGAGGGGGAGGATAAAGAGTAGGGCTAGCGGCGGAGCTTCGAAAAAGAGAAGATCGTGGGGGAGGGGAGTTTTCATAGGGGTACAACACTGCGAGGGATTGAGGGCGCGATAAACAGAGGATAATGTGCACCGGATTTTATAAAATATGGGACTATGGTTTTATCAGTGCTAAAAAAGCACTGATAAAGGCATTCTTTATCAGTGTTTTTTTAGTGCTTATAAAGCGTACTCTTTATAAGTGCTAAGAAAAAAATCCCTGATAAAGAATGACTTTATCAGCGCTAAAATTTTAGCACTCATAAAGGGTTCCTTTATCAACGCTTTTGTCTTAGTGCTGATAAAAGGCGACACTTCCCTTGCCCGTTTTTGTAGTAGTGCACACGCTCCGCGATATGGAGACTAGATACTCCCCTATCGAGAAGAGCTTCCTTGTGCTGGTATTCATAGTACCGAAAATTGCGACATTAATTGCAACACCATGAGGTACATCTAACATCTCAAGTGGATCCTTTGAAGTACATCCTAAACCACCCAATGTTAACAGGAAGTCTAGCTCGATGGGCAGTAATCCTACAGCAGTTTAACATCAAGTTTTTCCCTCAAAATGCAATTAAGGGGAAAGCGTTGGCAGACTTCCTTGCTTCCCATCCAGCTCCTGTGGACCAGTCCCTAGATCTCTATTTCCCCGATGAAGTGATTCTCTCAGTAGACCAAGCCATGTCGTACTGGAAAATTCACTTTGATGGTGCTTCCTAGATCCCCACAGGCAGAAGGCTCAATGACCCCAAGCTTAACAGAGTAGGTCTAGGTATTGTCTTCATTACCCCAGCAAAATCCATTCATCCGTATTCATTCCTATTGTCATAAGGCTGCACCAATAGTGAGGTAGAGTATCGGGCTCTCATTACTGGTCTCGAGCTGGCCCTCGGGATTGACGTTCCCCATTTTCATGTGGAAGGGGATTCTGAACTAGTCATCAAGCAGATCAACGATGACTATGTCGCCAGAAAGCCAGAGCATGTACCATTTTTGGAACGCACTCTCAAGCTAATGGCCCAGTTCTCATCTCATCCAGAAGTTACTCATGACCCTCGATCTCAGAATGGTCGAGCTGACGCCCTGGCCAGCCTAGCTATGTCACTTGTAGATCCTGAATAGGATGATCTGATTATCCACATGGCACACCGAAGAGTCATTGCTCCAATCACTCTATATGACGATGACAGCCTATAGGTAAGACACCTTACCGTCGGTGCCTCCATGTCAGGACCCCCATGTCCCCCAGATGTAGTGATTGAAGCGACTCCTGACTAGAGAAACTCCTTTGCCGAGTACCAACAAAATGGAAATCTCCCAGCAGATCGGGCCGAGTGCGAGAAAATTTGACGCCGCGCGTTATAGTTTACCCTCTAGGACGGTCCTGGTCATGAGCAGATCTTCTACAAGTGTGGGTTTGATGGGTTTCTCCTCCATTTCATTCAAGGAGCTGAGATTTACCAAGTCATGCAGGAGGTTCATGACGGTTCCTACAGGGCTCATCAGACTAGGACAAAACTATCTCACTAGATCCAGAGACTGGGGTATTTTTGGCCCTCCATGATCCATGGTTGCATCGAGTTCCCCAAAAGGTTCCATGAATGCCAAATTCATGCCAAATTTATACATCGGCCACCAGATCCTCTCCACACTACTAAGTATTCTTGTCCATTTACAGTATGGGGACTTGATTTCGTGAGACCATATCCACCGGCGACAGCTCGCCAGTGTAGGTTTATCCTGACCGTTACGGATTTCTTCTCAAAGTGGGAAGAGGTAGTTCCACCCAAGGAGGTCAAGGCCTGTTCCATTGTTGACTTTGTGAGATATAACATCATCTACTAATTTGGATTTCCTCACGCCGCCCTCACCAATAATGGAACGAACTTTCGGGCAGCTGAACTGAAGAAACTATACTCTAAGTACAACATTTGTTCTAACCATACCTCCTGTTATCATGTCCAAGAAAATGGACAGATCGAGGTGTTAAAAAAAACCCTCTCTAATATTCTACAAAAAATGGTTGGTTAGAAAAAGAAAAGTTGGCCTAAAAAGATCTCCAACACCCTATGGGCTTATCGGATGATGAACCATAATTCCACCCAAGTGACCCCATATTCCCTGGTGTATGGAACGGAGGATATCCTACTCATCGAGGTTTAGTTTACCTCATTGCTCACAACTTTCTATGATTATAAAGTGCTAGATAAAGTATTTGGAATCTGTCTGGCTGAGTTGGAAGTTCTCAACGAGAACATGCTTTGTTCCCTGCATAATCTGGAAGGCATAAGAATAAGATAGCTAGAGCTTTCAACAAGAAAGTTCACCTCTACTTATTATTTCAAGGTGACTTGGTGTTGGCCCTAAGAACACCAATGATACCTGGTAGGAAACCACCCAAGTTGGATATATCATCCCGCCTTTTTGTCACATAAACTTTCATTACATTATACAAAACTGAGGATCTTTAAGGTTTAGTGTCTTGGAAACCAGGAACTTAATACATGAAACAAAAAAACATTCTTCCTAAACACTTGAAAGGCTTCTCCTTGTGTTCATACTAGGTTCATTACTGAATCTCATAACCTGGGGACATACATCAAAAGAAAGGGTGAGCAGAAGGCCCAGTAAGGGAAACAAGGGGAAACATTTAACATGTGAACTTGAGATACATCAACAATGTCATGAAAAAGAACTTTAAGGCATGAGAAAGAAATCATGAGGCATATCATAATAAAAATAACATTTTTCATAACTTTAAGATGTGGCTACATAATTTAACATATACAATCATGAACATATCACCAAGGTCCATCCCCAAGGTGTCATTTGAAAATTACCAAGGTTATTCACCAAGATATCATGAAAATTGTAATCTCTAGTGGTTACATCATTACCCAATGCATTGGAGTGCTATCAGGGAGAACCCTTAAATTTGCCTTTATTATAATGTGAGACACATATATCATCATCAAACATTTCATAAATAACCCATATAACATAAAATAAATGGGTTTCATTTCATAATCATAACGTTTTAAAAAAAACTGCTTTAAAGACATGATCTTTACGTCACTTTAAACCCACGGAAGGGGAGAGCGGGTCTCAAGTATGTAAATCCCAGAATTTAAAATAGAACATTTTGATATATATGTGAATACCCCTGTAGAAATAAGAGTTTTGAGTATTAACTTTATAACATAAAATAATTTTGAGAAAAGAGAGACAATTTGAGACGAAAATTCTGCAGCATAACGGCTATGTTTCGGGGTTTTAGAAAACATTGAAAAGAGAGGGGACATGGGTCAAACATTCATAAATGACCCATAAAACAGTAGAGGGAAAGAATATGAAGGATATATGAACATGGTAATGAAATTTGAAAGATGTACCATATGAAATGAAGAACATGAAAGGAAGACATAAATAAGATTTCTCTTATGAAAATTCGGCAGCCTAACGACGTCATTTAAACTTCAAAAAAATGAATTGACGAGATAAAATAGGGTCTCTCATCATATGAACATAAAAGATCAGTATGATAGATATAGAGATCATACCACAACATAAAAAAAGGAACTTTCAAGACTTGAAATGGAATTAGAACTTTGAAAAAGGAGAAAGGTGAAAGAACCACTTAAAAATTCGACAACCTAACGACGCCACTTAAAACATCAAAATACTGAATATAAGAGATCAAATGGGGTATATCATCATATGATCATAAAATATCAGTATTATAGATATAGAGATAATACCCCAACATAATAAAAAGGATCTTGACATGAAAGTAGAACTTGAAAACGAGAAGGGTGAAAGAACCACTTAAAAATTCGGCACCCTAACGACGCCACTTAAAACTTCAAAATACTGAATTGAAGAGATCAAATGGGGTCTCTCATCATATGAACATAAAATATCAGTATTATAGATATAGAGATCATACCCCAACATAATAAAAAGTAACTTTCAAGACTTGACATGGAATTAGAACTTTGAAAAAGGAGAAAGGTGAAAGAACCACTTAAAAATTCGACAGCCTAACGACACCACTTAAAACTTCAAAATACTGAATTGAAGAGATCAAATGTGGTCTCTCATCATATGATCATAAAAGATCAGTATGATAGATATAGAGATCATACCCAAACATAATAAAAAGGAACTTGAAAGACTTTACATGAAAGTAGAACTTGAAAACGAGAAGGGTGAAAGAACCACTTAAAAATTCGGCAGCCTAACAGCGCCACTTAAAACTTAAAAATACTGAATTAAAGAGATAAAATGGGGTCTCTCATCATATGAAAATAAAATATCAGTATGATAGATATAGAGATCATACCCCAACATAATAAAAAGGAACTTTAAATACTTTACATGAAAATAGATCTTGAAAAATGAGAAGAGAGAAAGAATCCGTTACAAAAAGTTCGGCAGCCTAACGGCGCCACTTAAAACTTCATAAAACAAAATAATGAGAGTAAGAGGGGATCTCTCATTATATGAAAATGAAAAGGGAAGTAATATAAATATAAAAGAACATCTTTTAACATAAGAACATGGTGCATAAAATAAATGACATAAAAGAGATTACTTGAAAAGAAAGAGAGAGGTCAGATCCCTTACCTTAAAACGTAACTCTTAAAACTCAAAGGTTGGGACCTTGAGGGCTTGGGGGCACCTTGGGAGGACTCCTTGGGAGGTAATGAGACCAGAACTTCATTGGGGAAGAGTGGGTAGTCGAATGGATGAGATGATTTCTTGGTATTTATAGGGAAAGTGAGGGGACAAGGCATTAATGGCCAAGGGACACCTCATTGGTGGTTTTAGCAAAACCATGGGCTTTCCCATGGTATTTTCCCATGGTATTGGCCACTTGGGACACCTCATACCTTATATTACTATTCACAAGTCGATCATATTGATTACATACTTAATACATTATTTAATGATGTCATTAAACACCCGTAACTTAAAAACTGTATTTTCACTATTCATAAAAAATTCAACTTTCTCAGAAAATTCCCAAAATTTCACATTAACCAAATATCAATGCTCTGATCTCAAAAATGAACTCCATTTTATAAAAATAATTTTTTAAATATTTTTAATTTAATTTTTAAATAAATACACTATTCACCGAAAATTCATTTTTTCAGAAAAAACCCCAAAAATTACCTTAACATAATATCGATGCTCTGAGTTCAAAAATGAAATCCATTTTATAAAAATAATTTTTGAAAAATTTTTAATTTAATTTTTAATTAAAAAACACTATTCACCCGAAAAACTAATACTTGAATAATAATTTATGAAACCGTTATTTAACCATTTTATTGAATCACATTACTTAATCAAGGTGCCTAGATTATTTTAATACTTTCTTTAAGTGAGATTACTAATCCATTTGGAAACATTACTAATCCTAATCATAAAATCACTATTCATAATTTACTATTCATCAAAAATCAAGTTGATCTTATTAGACTCTAAATTTAGTACTGGACATAATTATAGAAGACCATTTTTTGAAAATCATTACACATTTTTAATTATTTAAGGTTTACATAAACATTTTTTTAAAATATCCTTTCTCAAAAATTCACCAAAAATATGCATACTATATTTATCTGGACATTTGAAAAATTCATAAACTTCATCATAAGAAGAAATCCCAATTTTTTATTTAAAACAAAGGATTACAAAAGGCAGTTACAGTCTCCTTACATAGCCCCTTATCACACCAGCATAGGACCTAAGTTTAAGGTGTGCTAAGGTGAGAGAATCCGAGGGAGGCTTGGCCAACATCGCACGAGTAGTAATTTCTATCAGTTTGAACTTCTCACAAAGGCGATTCCATTCTAGCTTCACACGATGAAGTTCGGATTGGGTTTGGTCCAGAGCAAAGCCCAGTGGTGCTACCTCCTTCCCAAGTTCTGTTAGATGGGCTTCTATTGGTCCAAGACTACTGGGTGAGGCCATCGAATCTTCTTTCTATATTAATTAACCAAGATTACTTGTATTTAGAGACAATAATCGAAACGTTTAGTTTACAACGGTCATTTTGACCAATGGTCATATAATAGTCAAAACCCAACGGTCTCATTTTAATTATATTCATGTTATCAAATGAAACAGTTTTGTTGAGTATCAAAAATAAAATAACACACAAAATTAGGAAACAAGATTTATTCAAAATTTCAGGTCATTACAATCTTCCCCCCTTAAGAAATTGCGTCCTCACAATTTTTTTAAAATTGGGTTTTGAAATTTCATTGAAAGTCCCACATCGGAAAAGGATTCAATAAAACTATTACTTTAAAAGAAAGAAAGGGAAGTACAAAGGTCACCCGAGTTAACCCATACTAGGATTCCATGGAGGAAAACATGGATATGGAAGAAAAAAACAAAGGGTCAAGTTCTGGAGGAGAGTGATAGAAAACATGATTAGGAGAAAGTTAACCATAAGAAAATCCCAAACTTATGATGTGTGTAAACGGTCTTTGATTACCTATTAGGAAACATAAACCAACAACGTTTTTGTTTTACGTTCCTTTTCATAATTTTGAGGATTTCATTTACTACATAGAACAAAAACATAAGAAAATATACCTACCTTCAAGTAGAGTTTCATCCTTTAATAAGTCTCTACCAAAAATAATCTTTTCTCCAAACGATGAGCATTCAAAACTACTTGGTCTCATCAAAGCACAAGAATCATCTTATAGAGAATCACATAATCCACCAAATATTAACTATCTATTTCTTCTATCTTTAAACATTATCCCAAAAACAGAAAGGGTAAGATAAAACAACTCTTCCAAAATAAAGAACCCCAGAGGAAGGGAAACTACTTTAAATATTCAAAGTTCCACGATACTACCCAAAGTTCATCATAGACCATTCCGTAAATAAATATCCTTAAAAATCCTCAAAATAAACCAAACTAAGATTGAATCCCAAATACAAGAAGGATTTGATAACATAGTCTTCCAAGGTAAACTTTATCATTCATCTTTAAACAACATCAACCACTCATAACATCTTATAAAAAAAGTAACTAACCTAAACATATTTACCCCAAGATAGGTTAATCATTTCCATAAGTAACCTAAATTACTATAAGTCCACCTTAAATTTATTGATTCTTCAAAATATAAGTCAACCTTTACTACTCAAAGAAAATACCGTAGTAATCTATTTACCTTGATCAAATAGGGTTCCCAAAATAGTGAACATCTTCCAAAATAATAATCATCTTTTAATCCCCTAATCATCTCTGTCATATTAATACGACAATCATCACATTTCCTATCTCATTGGTTACTGGGACATTTTCTTCCATTTCCCGCCATTAACTAAGAAAATAAAGTACAATTAGGGGCTTAAATACTTAGCCAATAATCATGAAAAGGAGATTAAAGCATATAAGGATAACTTTTAGATGAAAAGTATACCCTAACTTGTGATCCCCTAGGTTCCAAACTAGGTTATCCATGATCATATATTCTTATGGTAATATTTATTTTATTTTATCTTTGTTCCTTTAATAATGGTTCATACTAAGCTTATGAATTTACCAAAGCATATCCCCCGGGAGTGTCGTAACCAAGAGTGTAGCAATGCCCATTTTCGTGTACCAGTTTCCGTTCGAGTCTAGCTCAAAGTGGTGTTTTCGGGTTTTACCCCTACGTACATCTGTGCCAGAGCCACCTCTACCTGCTCGTATCCAGACAGGGATGTATTTTCTTGGCAACCCCTTACTCAATACTCACCAAAATACCAGGAAGATTTCCTATATTTAAACTTTTCTATAGGGTTCTTCCTAAAGTTTTCATATCCTAATTTCCACAAATAACTAAACCATCCTTTGATACCAACTATAACATCCCGTCTTTTTTGTCACATAAACTTTCATTACATTATACAAAAATGAGGGTCTTTAAGGTTTAGTGTCTTGGAAACCAGGAACTTAATACATGAAACAAAAAAAAATTCTTCCTAAACACTTGAAAGGCTTCTCCTTATGTTCATCCTAGGTTCATTACTGCATCTCATAACCTGGGGACATACATCAAAAGAAAGGGTGAGCAGAAGTCCCAGTAAGGGAAACAAGGGAAACATTTAACATGTGAACTTGAGATACATCAACAATGTCATGAAAAAGAACTTTAAGGCATGAGAAAGAAATCATGAGGTATATCATAATAAAAATAACATTTTTCATAACTTTAAGATGTTGCTACATCATTTAACATATAAAATCATGAACATATCACCAAGGTCCATCCCCAAGGTGTCATTTGAAAATTACCAAGGTTATTCACCAAGATATCGTGAAAATTGTAATATCCAGTGGTTACATCATTACCCAATGCATTGGAGCGCTATCAGGGCGCACCCTTAAATTTGCCTTTATTATCATGTGAGCCACATATATCATCATAAAACATTTCATAAATAACCCATATAGCATAAAATAAATGGGTTTCATTTCATAATCATAACGTTTTAAAAAAATGCTTTAAAGACATGATCTTTATGTCACTTTAAACCCACGGAAGGGGAGAGCGGGTCTCATGTATGTAAATACCAGAATTTAAAATAGAAAATTTTGATATATATGTGAATACACCTGTAGAAATAAGAGATTTGAGTATTCACTTTATAATATAAAATAATTTTGAGAAAAGAGAGAGGCATTTTGAGACGAAAATTCTACAACATAACGGCTATGTTTCGTGGTTTTAGAAAACATTGAAAAGAGAGGCGACATGGGTCAAACATTCATAAATGACCCATAAAATAGTAGAGGGACAGAATATGAAGGATATATGAACATGGTAATGAAATTTGAAAGATTTACCATATGAAATGAAGAACATGAAAGGAAGACATAAATAAGATTTCTCTTATGAAAATTCGGCAGCCTAACGACGTCACTTAAACTTCAAAAAAATGAATTGACGAGATAAAATAGGGTATCTCATCATATGAACATAAAATATCAGTATGATAGATATAGAGATCATACCCCAACATAAAAAAAGGAACTTTAAATACTTGACATGGAATTAGAACTTTGAAAAAGGAGAAAGGTGAAAGAACCACTTAAAAATTCGGCAGCCTAACGGCGCCACTTAAAACATCAAAACACAGAATTGAAGAGATCAAATGGGGTCTCTCATCATATGATCATAAAATATCAGTATGATAGATATAGAGATCATACACCAAAATAATAAAAAGGAACTTGAAAGACTTGACATGAAAGTAGAACTTGAAAACGAGAAGGGTGAAAGAACCACTTAAAAATTCGGCAGCCTAACGGCGCCACTTAAAACTTCAAAATACTGAATTGAAGAGATCAAATGGGGTCTCTCATCATATGAACATAAAAGATCATTATGATAGATATAGAGATCATACCCCAACATAATAAAAAGGGACTTTCAAGACTTGACATGGAATTAGAACTTTGAAAAAGGAGAAAGGTGAAAGAACCACTTAAAAATTCGGCAGCCTAACGACGCCACTTAAAACTTAAAAATACTGAATTGAAGAGATAAAATGGGGTCTCTCATAATATGATCATAAAATATCAGTATTATAGATATAGAGATCATAACCCAACATAATAAAAAGCAACTTGAATGACTTTACATGAAAGTAGAACTTGAAAACGAGAAGGGTGAAAGAACCACTTAAAAATTTGCCAGCCTAACGACGCCACTTAAAACTTCAAAATACTGAATTGAAGAGATAAAATGGGGTCTCTCATCATATGAACATAAAATATCAGTATGATAGATATAGAGATCATACCCCAACATAATAAAAAGGAACTTGAAATACTTTACATGAAAATAGATCTTGAAAAATGAGAAGAGAGAAAGAATCTGTTACAAAAATTTCGGCAGCCTAACGACGCCACTTAAAACTTCATAAAATGAAATAATGAGAGTAAGAGGAGATCTCTCATTATATTAACATGAAAAGGGAAGTAAGAGAAATATAAAATGACATATTTTAACATAAGAACATGGTTCATAAAAGAAATGACACAAAAGAGATTACTTGAAAAGAAAGAGAGAGGTCAGATCCCTTACCTTAAAACGTAACTCTTAAAAATCAAAGGTTGGGACCTTGAGGGATTGGGGGCACCTTGGGAGGACTCATTGGGAGGTAATGGGACCCGAACTTCGTTGGGTAAGAGTGGGGAGTCGAATGGATGAGAGGATTTCTTGGTATTTATAGGGAAAGTGAGGGGACAAGGCATTAATGGCCAAGGGACACCTCATTGGTGGTTTTGGCAAAACCATGGGCTTTCCCATGGTATTTGCCCATGGTATTGGCCAATCGGGACACCTCATACCTTATCTTACTATTCACAAGTCGACCATATTGATTACATACTTAATACATCCTTTAATGATGTCATTAAACACCCGTAACTTAAAAACTGTATTTTTACTATTCATAAAAAATTCAACTTTCTCAGAAAATTCCCAAAATTTCACATTAACCAAATATCAATGCTCTGATCTCAAAAATTAACTCCATTTTATAAAAGTAATTTTTTAAATATTTTTAATTTAATTTTTAAATAAATACACTATTCACTGAAAATTCATTTTTTCAGAAAAAACCCCAAAAATTACCTTAACATAATATCGATGCTCTGAGTTCAAAAATGAAATCCATTTTATAAAAATAATTTTCTAAATAATTTTAATTTAATTTTTAATTAAAAAACACTATTCACCCAAAAAACTAATACTTGAATAATAATTTATGAAACCGTTATTTAACCATTTTATTGAATCACATTACTTAATCAAGGTGCCTAGATTATTTTAATACTTTCTTTAAGTGAGATTACTAATCCATTTGAACACATTACTAATCCTAATCATAAAATCACTATTCATAATTTACTATTCCTCAAAAATCAAGTTGATCTTATTAGACTCTAAATTTCGTACTGGACATAATTGTAGAAGACCATTTTTTGAAAATCATTACAAATTTTTAATTATTTAAGGTTTACATAAACATTTTTTTAAAATATCCTCTCTAAAATTCACCAAAAATATGCATACTATATTTATCCGGACATTTTAAAATTCATAAACTTCATCATAAGAAGAAATCCCAATTTTTTATTTAAAACAAAGGATTACACAAGGCAGTTACGGTCTCCTTACATAGCCCCTTATCACACCAGCATAGGACCTAAGTGTAAGGTGTGCTAAGGTGAGAGAATCTGAGGGAGGCTCGACCAACATCGCACGAGTAGTAATTTCTATTAGTTTGAACTTCTCACAAAGGCAATTCCGTTCTAGATTCACACGATGAAGTTCGGCTTGGGTTTGGTCTAGAGCAAAGCCCAGTGGTGCTACCTCCTTCCCAAGTTCTGTTAGATGGGCTTCGATTGGTCCAAGACTACTGGGTGAGGCCATCGAATCTTCTTTCTATATTAATTAACCAAGATTACTTGTATTTAGAGACAATAATCGAAACGTTTAGTTTACAGCGGTCATATTGACCAATGGTCATATAACAGTCAAAACCCAACGGTCTCATTTTAATTATACTCATGTTATCAAATGAAACAGTTTTGTTGAGTATCAAAAATAAAATAACACACAAAATTAGGAAACAAGATTTATTCAAAATTTCGGGTCGTTACATTGGATCCCAAATGGGAAGGACCTTACATTGTTCACAATGTTTACTCCAATGGCGTGTACTCCCTAGTTACCATGGATGATGAACGTATAACTCCTCCCACCAATTCCAAGTTCCTTAAGCAATACTTTACCTGAGTCATCTGGTCCCACATGACCTTAAACTGTATGGTCACGCACGACCCTAAACTGCATTAGGGTCTTACATGACCTTAAACTGTCTGGTCCTACATGACCTTAAACTGTAAAATGTCCCACATGACATTAAACTATATGTCGTCCCGCATGACGTTAAAATTTATGCCGTCCAGCATGACATGAAACTATATGTCGTCCCGCATGACGTTAAACTGTATGTCGTCCCGCATGACGTAAAACTGTATTCCGTCCCACATGACATTAAACTGTATATCATCTTTCAAGATGTTAAATCTCATGAACTACGTATGGATTGATTCCCATCCTTATGAGATACGTAGGAATGCTCAGACTCTTCATCTTGATTCCATCCCCAAGTTTCCTCTTTAACTATCCTCCCTGGGTATAGTTCTTTCGGGGGATCCCACATGGTGTCATGTAGGTTTCTTTGGCCCCACTCATGTCAGGATTACAATTATTGCACCATGTTCCCTCCCTCATTCTTCTCTCCTCCCACATCCTCACAACACGATGCTAAACTGCATGGCCTTCAGAACTACGTATGGATTGATTCCCATCCTTATGGGATATGTAGGAACGCCTGGACATTTCATCCATAGGCCCAACCCAAAACTTAGGGACATCCCATTGGGTCGAAGCACATGGTGTGGTGCAGCCTTTTTCCCTCATTCACGTCAAGTTCATCATGACCGTACCATGTATCCCTCTCCCCTGAAGATCTCTACCTCTTCTACTATCCAACTTGACTTTGAATTGTACGGGGACATTTATGCTTCACACACTCTCTATACTTGGTACTTCATTATCTTTACCATCCGAAGGGACCCCCGAATGGCATGAATGTTAGGCCCAAGGGATCTCCTACCATTACGGGCCAACGTCCTCAAGGGTTTCAAACAACAAATTAATACAAGTCCCACGTTGCGAATATGGTCAATGGTTAACACTCATTTGTTGTTCCCATTTCAGGTCACACGATATGGACGCTGTGTTTTGAATTTGGTCAACAACCATCCCTTATCGTTTTCATCACCCCCATATGTCCCAAAAATGGAGTGTAGTGGATCATTCTTCCCCGTTGTCTCTTCATGCCTCGGTCTACCTCAGGCAGGAGTGTGATTCGAGCTGTCGGACCCTTATGTGATGGGAAGACCCCATTCCTACTCCTTGTTTCCCAAATCAAGCATTGCTTACATGGGATTAGGAGATGAGGTAAGGCAATACTCGCATGAGAGGTCATATGGTTATAGTTGTTTGGGATGCCCAGCCTCAGGCCCCTCGACCCTTTTGGCCCCTTGGCCAGAGTTCTCATTTAGGAGTGTGCGGTGTGGTATGAACTCATGTCCTTATTCACGTCGGGCTATTTTGACACACCAAACATACCCCCTTTGAGACATCCCTCCCTCATTTATCATCCTTTCCATGAGTACAGACCCTGCCATGCTTCGTGAGCCTCATCATTTGGGTTTCCATCATCTTCTATATACAAAAGGACCCCCGAATGGCATGGATGTTCGGCCCAAGGGATCTCATACCATTATGGGACAACATCCTCAAGGGTTTCGAACAAAAAATTGATAAAAGTCCCGTGTTGTGAATATGGTCAGCGGTCGATGCTCAATTATTTTCCACCGAACTTCGGTTACACAAATACAAATACTATGTTGCGAACATGGTCAACATTTATCCTCTATCGTTGTTTCCATTTCGTGGTCTTTTATAGGCATGATGATTCGCACTCGACATTCAGTTTGTACCATGCATATGACATTAAACTAGGCATGTAACGCCCTGACCCCAGTTACCCAGAGTCGGTGCATTATTGCGTAACATTGGCATGATCACAAAAGATCAAGTCTCGAAAGACTGATTAATTTAGTAGCCTTGGAAACACTAGATACATTCATAAAAGTTACATTACAACATAAAGTGAAAAACTAAAATAACATGGTCTCCATAGTCCACACTCATATCCCCTTCTGACTATCCCTGCAGGTCATTAATAAAATACTTCTTCACATCCTGGAAAATATTAAAACATTGAAAGGGGTGAGCTCAGATGCTCAGTAAGGATAACAATATTGCTGAAGCTTTCATAAATAAACATAAACATTTAAGGCAATGTATAACTAAAACAAAAGCCTTTTAAACTTGAACTTCAGCATAATATGGAAAAAGTAAAATGAAATAATTCCATTTACTTATTCACATGGATATTCTACTGGTCGAATAATCACATGCAATATCAATAACCACTTTCATAATGATGGAATGCATAATGCCAAACTATCATAAACACGTAGCCAAGGCCTCGTTCTAAGACTACAAATAAGATTTTGTCAAGGTCTCATGCCAAGACACTAGTTTGTCTCATGAGACCTGCCGATGCATTGAGGAGCTATAGCAGGCTCCACCCGTCACTTATTAAGTCCAATGCATTCCTCATATGAACAGGATTAAACATATCATAAACCATAACATAATCGTATCACATAAAACATGCATAAAGAAAACATAACATTTCCACATTTCAATCAAAATATATCAATAAAACACATTGATATAATAAAAAAACTTTCAAAACCATTTTCAATACCAAAATAAAAGAAAATTAAAACTTTGTATTTATTTTTCATTTAAAAAAAGTTATGGATTGTAGAGGAAGCCGAAACTCAAATAATTGTTACGGCGGCGGAGAAGTCGTTGTCGCCACGTACGAAAAAAAAAACATTCCCTTTTGTCGTTTAGTAAAAAACTTCATATAAAAAAATATTCCTTTTGAATAAACGTAAAAGTCAAAGGGGTTTATACCCATATAAAAGAAAGCTGTGTATAAAACAAAATATGCCTCAATGCAAGGAGATTGAGACGAAGTCCTTTACAAAGATCATTTTTTTAAATAAAATAGATCTATTATGTGTATTCACTATAAGTACACATAAATAAAGTACAAATACAAGATAGGAAATAATAATATCATGACATAATTTGAAATTAGGAGATTAACCCAAAGAACGGAAATTGGTTTAAGAAGTTCTCTTACCTCGTGTCTGACTTGACTCGATCGTTCTTTAACCTCCTGAATAATAAACTAGAGTTAATTTATACTTTCTTAAGAACCTTTTTCAAGTTTATTATTCATCTTATATCACTTATTACAATGTTATGGACATTATGTAATTATTTAAGTTAATAACAGTCGTTTTGTCGATCTTTGGCACTTGAGTCAAAAATAAACTTCTTATAATTACAAGTTGTTCATGTGGAAAAATATCCATTTTATCCAGAATTATATTCATGATGTAGGTATCATATATATAATATATATCCAGTATATACATTCATTTATAATATTACATAACATTTAGAGGTAAGAAATGAAATGCACCGTTCATGGAGACGGTAAGCCGTACGTACGCATGAACGCTACTTTCATTTCTATTTCGTATTTAATGGAATGAAATTATAATTATATAAAGGTTTACTATAATTCCAGTATAATATAATTTATAATACTATTTACTCCATCCTTTATACATCCCACATATGGAATTAATGATTCAAATCACTTTGAGGGGGCGGTAGTCCGCACTTCCTAAAATGAAATTATCACGTTTACCCATAATGGAAATTGTAAAGGTATGACATAAATGAAAAATAAATAATAATAAAGAACATAATATATATCATATATAAAAATATTTTCATCATAATGGCCACCATGAGAGGTGTTAAAAGAAGATTGAACAATCATCATTTCGTGAGGCAGAAATTTGCCAACCACAAAAACAATATGTTCTTTAACCATTAGACGAAGGTGTGTGTAAGTGTAAATAAAATCATTCTCATAAAAACATCCTAGTATATTTGATATACTGGTTTTGTTACAAAAGAAAGTAATAAAAATAGTTTAAGGGGTTGGAGAAGCAAAATAAAACGAAATAACATAAGAGAAGACATTACCTTAATATCGGGTAACTCTATTTGATTTGAGCCAAAGGCTTCCTTGGAAAGACTTCTACCCAAAGTGAGGCTTCTAGGAGTAATATAGGGAAGTTGGGAGAGTATTTGGGCAGAGGTTGGACAATAAAAATGTCTTGAATGTGTGAATAAGGTGGTAGAGGTGGGGGCCTTTTATAAGAGGAGAGGAGGGGCACTCTTGGAAAATCATGAAATGTTACTTTATTATATAATGAGTTTCGGATTTTAAAGGTCCCAAAATTATATATTTCTAGGATAAGGTGATAAGGGTTCGAAATATACTCATCAAATAGGTTTTTGACAAGTGTAATTCTTAGATTTTACATTATCTTTTCATTTTATTTAAATCGTTAATTAATGAGGTAATCGCTGCATCATCATGGTGTCATAAAAATTTTAATTTATTTAATGTCTAAAAATTATAAATAAAATATCATGATGTAGGAAATATTTTTTATCTTTAAAATGAATATTTATAGTCTAAAATTTAACCTATATAACCCCATGTAATAATTGTTTTAGTAAAACAACACATGTTTGTGACAATTTTATTTTTACTTTAAATAAAAAGTTATTAATGTCATTTTTTTACCCAAGTGGATCCATGGGGTCCCCAAGTTGACCCATGGATTTTATTGGTCGTCCATGACTCATCCAATAAGGGTAGGACAAGTTTAAGGGTATTTTCATATTTTTATAATATCATTTTTACCTTAAATTTCACTAATTACCTTTAATCGTGATTAATTAAACTTAAAAGTTACTATTCACCAAAACATTATTTTAATAACATGGAACCACATTTTACTTTATAATGACAACCATGTATGTTGGATTTTTGAAAATCAAATCACAGAAGTGGTAATGTTTCATTTAAACGAAAAATCAGTTTTTTAACTACCACTTAGTGGTTTCACTATTCATCAAAAATTGAAGTTTTTCAAAACAATGCCAAAATTTCATCCTAAGATATAATTGATATTCCGAATTCAAAAATTATGTCTATTTTAAAAAATTCCAAACATATAAGTTTCATTAATTAATTTTATAATTAATTCCCGCTGTCACAACAAATAGCGTGTTTTTAAGAAACAATATATATCAAAAGATTGACAATTGTTTATGTCCAATTTCAAAGTAAAATTAATTATAATGACCACCATTGGATAAAATGGTAAAAATAAATTATAATTATACTTTAAAACCACTAAATAGTATAATTTATCACTATAAATTATTTTGATTAAAAAAGTTGTTTTTAAGTATTTTTCACTATTTATAAAAAATTTGAAGTTCTCAGAAAAATTCCAAAAATTAAACATAGGCTAATTTTGATATTCCGAATCCAAAAATGAAGTCCATTTTGAAATATAAAATATATATAATTTCAAAATTTTGGTATTACTATTCATAATGGCTATTTTGATTGGTCGCGGTGTATTAGAATCTCGAACTTGCGTACAATGCAAGCTATTGCATTATTGAAAGAGAAGCATATCATGGAAGCTCGGGGTGTTACATTCTCCCCTTCTTAAATAAATTGAGTCCTCACAATTTGAAAAAAAAATTTGAAAATAAAAGGTTGAAAATAGAAAATACCTTTGTGGAAAACCCACATCAGAAATAAGGTTAATAAAAATATAACATTAAAAGAAAGAAAGAGAAGTAAAAAGGTCACCCGAGATAGCCCATACTAAGATTATATGAAAATATGGATATGGAGGAAAAACAAACCATCAAGGTCTGATGGAGAGTTGTAGAAAACAAGATTAGGAGAAAGTTAACCACAAGAAAATCACAAACTTGTGATTGGTTAAACGGTCATTGAATCCCCAGTTGGAAAAGTTAACCGACAACATTTTTGTTTTATGTTACCATTCATAAAGTTGAGGAATTTATTTAAGAGATTTACTAAGAACGTAAGGAAATATACTTACTTGTCATGTAGACTTTCATTCTTTAATAAAATTTTACCACAAACCCATCTTTCACTTCAAATGGTAACAGAACTCAAAAATATTCTATTTATCCTAATTGTATAAGGTTCCAAATATAAATTTATAAATAATCTATCATAACTAAAAAAACTACATTATACACTCCAGGGACTTCACGTAGTCCAGTGGTAAGCGATAAATCCCAATCGCACTATGGTTGTGGGTTCAATTCCCACAGCTTTGTCCGACACGATGGGTTGTCACTCGGTCTGCGTGTTTTCCTTTTTATAAATATCAAAAAATAACCTTAAAAATAGTATCCAATGTAAAATATAATTCATTCCAACCTTTATAGTTATCCAAAATACCTCTATCCAAACTCACAACCCAAATTTTATAAGGAAGGTAAACACAATGAAGATCTTTTTCTACGTAATAACATGTGAAAACCTTCATCATGTATTCTTTTTAAAACACTACAACATCCTGAATTACCATAAATCCTTATTGATTACATTCATGATCCCTTATTCCTTATAGAATACTAGATATACTCCTTCTATCCAAAAATGTATACAAATCATTAATCAGTTTCAAGGAAGTCAAGAATAACCAATATAATTTATCCAAATCAATCATGTATTATTCCAAAATCACTATCTCGGTATCAGAACCATATTATGGTTTATCTTTCTCTCAACCATATATTTTCCAAAAATTTAACCTACTGTGGAGTCACTTTTCTTGGTTCCACACAATCTCAAGTCCTTGATGAAATAGTACTGCAGTACAATCCTTATTTACTCCATAATTATTATAACCAGTACATCATTTACACAACACTCAAAGGACATAATTCTTTAACAACAACATAAGAACTATAATCATTCCTCCTCATCTATAGTAGTATCATAACTTGATTATTATCCAACAACATCATTTGGGGCATACTCTGATGATTTGGACATTGGTTTGCGTAGTGTCCCCACTCCTTGCAGATGAAGCATTGTACATTTGAAACCTTTTTCTTAGCCTTGCAGTCATGCACTTTGTGTCCTTTTTCTCCACACTTATAACAAACTCCCTTTCCCTTCAAGCAAGTTCCAAGGAGTTTCTTCCCACAGTTATCACATATTGGAAAATTCTTCTTTTCCCTCGTCCCTTTATCCATCATTCTCTCTTCCATCCTTTTCTTCTCTTGCTCCCCTTCAAAGCCATAAGACTCAGAGAATTCTTTACTTATCTTATTAACACATGATACTATTTCTTCATATGTTGAGAACACATGGGAGACTATTTACCTTCTAAATGTTGGCTTAATACTATGAAAGATATGATCCTTCTTACTCTTTGGATCATACGTATTGCTGGAGTTCACATTCCTTCTACTGGGTGTCATTTCTATACAATGGCATAAACTAGATCAGTTTATGAATCAAAATACATAATTCCATACTTCTAAAACACTTAACATAAATTGAATAGTTTATGGATATAATCCATAATCATAAAAATGTTTTCTTTGAGGAAGTATATACCCATAAACCCTTCATAATGGTTTGTAAAGAAAATGAGAATTATCCTAAGCATATCTCCTGGGAGTGTCGTAACCAAGAGTGCAGCAAGACCCGTTGTCGTGCACCAGTTCCCGTTCGAGTCTAGCTCAGAGCGGTGTTTTCGGGTTTTACCCCTAGGTACATCTATTCCAGAGCTGCCTCTACCTGCTCGTATCCAGGCAGGGATGTATTGCTTGGAAAACTCACAAAATCTATATAATACCAAAATTCTAGGAATTTCTTCTATACTAATCCTCAAATTTTATCTTAGGTCTATGTGCTCTAATCAGATTTTATCTAAATCTAGCTTCCAAGGTTAGTACTAAACTGCCTCTGATACCAACTGTAACGCCCCAAACCCAGTTACCCAGAGTCGGTGCATTATTTCATAACATTGGCATGATCACAAAAGATCAAGTCTCGAAATAACGATTAGTTTAGTAGCCTTGGAAACACTAGATACATTCATAAAAGTTACATTACAACATAAAGTGAAAAACTACAATAACATGGTCTCCATAGTCCACACTCATATCCCCTTCTGACTACCCCTGCAGGTCATTCATAAAATACTTCTTCACATCCTGGAAAATATTAAAACATTGAAAGGGGTGAGCTCAGATGCTCAGTAAGGATAACAATATTGCTGAAGCTTTCATAAATAAACATAAACATTTAAGGCAATGTATAACTAAAACAAAAGCCTTTTAAACTTGAACTTCATCATAATATGACAAAAGTAAAATGAAATAATTCCATTTACTTATTTACATGGATATTCTACTGGTCTAATAATCACATTCAATATCAATAACCACTTTCATAATGATGGAATGCATAATGCCAGACTATCATAACCACGTAGCCAAGGGCTCGTGCCAAGAATACAAATAAGATTTTGTCAAGGCCTCATGCCAAGACACTAGTTTGTCTCATGAGACCTGCCGATGCATCGAGGAGCTATAGCGGGCTCCACCCATCACTTATTAAGTCTAATGCATTCCTCATATGAATAGGATTAAACATATCATAAACCATAACATAATCGTATCACATAAAAAATGCATAAATAAAACATAACATTTCCACATTTCAATCACAAGATATAAATAAAACACATTGATATAATAAAAACTCTTTCAAAACCATTTTCAATACCAAAATAAAAGAAAATTAAAACTTTGTATTTATTTTTCATTTAAAAAAAGTCATGGCTTGTAGAGGAAGCCATAACTTAAATAATGGTCACGGAGGCGGATAAGTCGTTGTCAGCACATAAAACAAAAAAAAAACATTCCATTTTGTCATTTAGTAAAACAATTTGTATAAAAAAATATTCCTTTATGAAAGGATATTGAGACGAAGTCCCTTACAAAGATCATTTTTTTAAATAAAATAGATCTATTATGTGTATTTACTATAAGTACACATAAATAAAGTAAAAATACAATATAGGACATAATAATATCATGACATAATTTGAAAGTAGGAGATTAACCCAAAGAACGGAAATTAGGTTAAGAAGTTCCCTTACCTCGTGTCTGACTTGACTCGATCGTTCTTTAACCTCCTGAATAATAAACTAGAGTTAATTTATACTTTCTTAATAACCTTTTTCAAGTTCATTATTCCTCTTATATCACTTATTACCATGTTATGAACATTATGTAATTATTTAAGTTAATAACGGTCGTTTTGTCGATCTTTGGCACTTGAGTCAAAAATAAACTTCTTATAATTACAAGTTGTTCTTGTGGAAAAATATCCATTATATCCAGAATTATATTCATGATGTAGGTATTATATATATCATATATATCCATTATATACATTCATTTATAATATTACATAACATTTAGAGGTAAGAAATGAAATGCACCGTTCATGGAGACGGTAAGCCGTACGTACGCATGAACGCTACTTTCATTTCTATTTCGTATTTAATGGAATGAAATTATAATTATATAAAGGTTTACTACAATTCCAGTATAATATAATGTATAATACCATTTACTCCATCCTTTATACATCCCACATATGGCATTAACGATTCAAATCACTTTGAGGGGGCGGTAGTCCGCACTTCCTAAAATGAAATTTTCGCGTTTACCTATAATGGAAATCATAAAGGTATTCCATAAATGAAAAATACAGAATCATAAATAACATAATATATATCATATATAAAAATAGTGTCATCATAATGGCTACCATGAGAGGTGTTAAAAGAAGATTGAACAATCATCGTTTCGTGAGGCAGAAATTTACCAACCACAGAAACAATATGTTCTTTAACCATTAGATGAAGGTGTGTGTAAGTTTAAATCAAATAATTATCATAAAAACATCCTAGTATATTGAAGATACTGGTTTTGTTAAAAAATAAAGTAATAAAAAGAGTTTAATGGGATGGAGAAGCAAAATAAAACAAAATAACATAAGAGAAGACATTACCTTAAAATCGGGTAACTCTATTTGATTTGAGCCAAAAGATTCCTTGGAAAGACTTCATCCCAAAGTGAGGCTTCTAGGAGTAAGAGAGGGAAGTTGGGAGAGTATTTGGGCAGAGGTTGGCTGATACAAATTGCTTGAAGGTGTGAATAAGGTGGTAGAGGTGGGGGCATTTTATAAGAGGAGAGGAGGGGCACTCTTGGAAAGTCATGAAATGTTACTTTATTATATAATGACTTTCGGATTTTAAAGGTCACACACTTATATATTTAGAGGATAAGGTGATAAGGGTTCTAAATATACTCATCAAATAGGTTTTTGACAAGTGTAAGTCTTATATTTTACATTATCTTTTCATTTTATTTAAAATTGTTAATTAATGAGGTAATCGCTGCATCATCATGGTGTCATAAATTTTTTAATTTATTTAATGTCTAAAAATTATAAATAAAATATCATGATGTAGGAAATTTTTTTATCTTTACAATTAATATTTATAGTCTAAAATTTAACCTATATAAGCCCATTTAATAATTGTTTTAGTAAAACAACACATGTTTGTGACAATTTTATTTTTACTTTAAATAAAAAGTTATTAATGTCATTTTCTTACCCAAGTGGCTACATGGGGTCCCCAAGTTGACCCATAGATTTTCTTGTTCGGCCAAGACTCATACAATAAGGTTAGGACAAGTGTAAGGGTATTTTAATATTTTTATAATATCATTTTTACCTTAAATTTCACTAATTACCTTTAATCGCGATTAATTAAACTTAAAAGTTATTATTCACCAAAAAATTATTTTAATCCCATTGAACCACATTTTACTTCCTATTGACAACCATGTATGTCAGATTTTTGAAAATTAAATCACAGAAGTGGTAATGTTTCATTTAAACGAAAAATCAGTTTTTTAACTACCACTTGGTGGTTTCACTATTCATAAAAAATTGAAGTTTTTCAGAACAATGCCAAAATTTCATCCTAAGCTATAATTGATATTCCAAATTCAAAAATGATGTCTATTTTAAAAAAATTAAAAACATATAAGTTGCATTAATTAATTTTATAATTAATTCCCGCTGTCACAACAAATAGCGTGTTTTTAAGAAACAATATATATCAAAAGATTGACGATTGTTTACGTCCAATTTCAAAGTGAAATTAATTCTAATGACCACCATTGGATAAAATGGTAAAAATATATTCTAATTATACTTTAAAACCACTCAATAGTATAATTTATCACTATAAATTATTTTGATTAAAAAAGTTGTTTTTAAGTATTTTTCACTATTTATAAAAAATTTGAAGTTCTCAGAAAAATACCAAAAATTCAACATAGGATAATTTCGATATTCCGAATCCAAAAATGAAGTCCATTTTGTATGATGTGGTATGAGCTTATTCCCTTATTCACCTGAGGCTACTTGTCATGCCATACACATCCCTCGTTTTGGTACCTTGACCCTATTTGTGTCTTTACTGTTTGATGATAAACTGCACAACATCCTTCCTCAGAACTACGTGTGGCTTGATTCCCATCCTTATGGGATACGTAGGACCGCCCAAATGTTTAGTCTTCGGGTCCAGCCCTATCTCTTAGAAACCTCCCTATCATCTTGGCCCTTTGGCCTGCGTTCTTCCAGGAGAGGGGTATATGGTGTGGTATTGGCTTATGTCCCCATTCACATCAGGTTTGTAACAACCACGCTACATACCTCTCTCTTCTGAGCGCCCTTCAATCCCTTTCCCTACACTCATATTTTCGAGTCGACTGCTCTTAAGTCAGGTCTCTCGACCCTTTTAGGTGATTCTCCAATATACCCAAGAGTACTCTGGTTCAGAGCCTAGAGTGTGGGATCTACCTGGACATGCTTTCACCCATTTTTCAGGCTTTGTATTTCCCTTCATTTGGGATTTCATTATCTTTCACATCCGAAGGGACCCATGAATGGCATGGATGCTCGGCCCAAGGGCTCTCCTACCACTATGGGCCAATGTCCTCGAGGGTTTCGAACAATAAATTGATACAAGTCCCGCATTGCAAATATGGTCAGCAGTTGATGCTCATTTGTTGTTCCCATTTCAGGTCACACGATATTGATGCTTGTTTCGAACATGGTCAACAGTTATCCTCAATAATCATGCCAACCCCATCAAGACTTAAATATCGGTTGCATGATTCACATAATTTTCCACCCCATCATGTCTAAGTGTAATTTCAACACTCTGGGTACTGTCCCTCAGTGCGCATTTGCACGTTAGGAGGACAAAGCCGCTGTAATTTGTCATTCAGGGCTCCACACTGACTTCCCTTTTATGTGTATCCAATGCGATGCAAATACATCTTCCGCCCTTGTTTCCCACACCGAGTTTGAATCACCATGGTCTTAGGGACCAGATCGAGGTATGTGCTCGCTTGGAAGAGTTTTTCCTCATTGTGGTCCGAGCTCTAAGACCTTAAACTAAGATCTCCTTATACGCCATCTTCAAGAACTACATATGGATTGATTCCCATCCTTATGGGATACATAGGAATGCCCAAACATCTCGTCTTTGGGTCCAACTTATATTTCACTAATTATCACTTATGTTCAGGATTTTAGGCTCCGAATCCTATAGGATTGTATGGTGTGGCATGTGTGGAGTTATGTCTTCATTCATGTCAGGTTTACGAGAGCTTCACCACGTACTTCCCTTTTGAGAGATATTCTCTCCTGTCCCATATTATCTAACCTTTTCTGGCCCCTTGGCCCGAGGTTTATTTCTTGGAATTGCACACGGTGTGATGTGGAACTCATACTCATTCACATTGGGTATGATTTATCACGCCGTTCACATCCCCTCTTAAACCTCATTTCTCCCGCATATGTTTGAGTCATGACTTTAAACTATGCTGCCTAGTCCCACATGACTTTAAACTGTTATATCTATACTGCATGATGTTAAAATGCATGGTTGGTCCCATCACATGACCCTAAACCATGACATTATCATCTTGGTTGCACGATGGAAAACAACACTGCATCGTGGTGTCCTCATTCGAGGGGACATCATGTTTGGTATCAATCACCCACCATACCATTTGTCAACACTTGTATACGGCTTGATTCTTTTGGTGATACCTGGACTCTCTATCCTAGGTCCATCACTTCACAAAAAAAACACACACATCCATCCCAAAGGACAACCAAGACCTATCAAATGCCGCTTCTTTTGGTGCGAGGTCCAGACCCGTACAACCTTATTATCTCTGGCACTGGTATCGTACCATGCCACATTCAGAACTATGTACAAATTGATTCCCATCCTAATGGGGTACGTAGGAACGTCCGAGCACCTTGCCTCGGGCTCAGCCTAACTTTCACTTTTGGTCCCCTAACCCAAAAGTTTCCTGGGGAGCACATTGTAGTGATAAATACTCCCACTGTCCTCATTCACATCGGGTTTTAGTAATTACTTCACCACGTGTCTCCCTCTTCCAGTTCTTCATGGTCTGAGCTCTATGACCATAAACTAAGATCACCCCACGTCGTTACCACAAGATGTTAAACTGCACAACATCTTCAATAACTATGTATGGCTTGATTTCCATCCTCATGGGATATGTAGGAACACCCAGGCATCTCATCTTCGGGTTCAACCCCAAGAATCTAAAATCCTACCCTCTCTCCATCCTCTCAGCCCAAACTCTTTCAAGAGCATGTGGTGTGGCGAGTACCTCTTGGGTTCTCATTCACGTAGGATTTTGAAATGGCCTCACCATGTGCCTCCCATGTCTTTTCCCAACCTGGTCTGAGTTCTATGACCCTAAACTAAGATCCCCCTAAGGGAACTATGCGTTAGGTTTGGATACTTTTCCTCCCTGCGCACAATCCATCAAATCAGGCCCCCCTTTATGGATCATCCAATGAACATTAAGTTTGAAGCATGCGACCCCAGGACCCTTGTCCTTGGAAAGGGATCTGACTCCCTCTATCCGATACGTCTTTTTTTTTTGTACTCATATGTGTCGTGAAAAATATCCTGAAGTGTGGAATTTTCACAGGGACATTCCCTCGTTCTATGTCCAAGATTTGTGAGCCCATTAATTGGATCCCCATACTCTTCTATATCTGAATGAACCCCCTTTACGGACTGGTCTCATGACACATTGGCTTACCTAACATCTTGGGCCAACGCCCCTGAGGACCTTGGATGACATTTGCGATAGGTCTCGTGTTTTGAACATGGTCAGCAGTTGACCCTCATTTGTCTGTCCCCATTCTAGGATAACAGGAAACAGATACTGTGTTTTAAATATGGTCAACAGTTATTGATGTCATTAATATTTTCATGACTTATTATATACTCTATTTACTTAATTTATATGAAATGTGCATAATTTGTGTGAAATATTAATGTTTTAATACTAAGTATAATTTTTGAGCATTTTTAGAAGTAGTCTAATTGCGTCAGTTTACTATTTTATTTATAACTCTCATCCTACTGATCCAAATTGTGTGGTTATTTTTTTGTAGGATTCCTAATTTAATATAAAACATTTCATTATAAGGGATCATGGGCCAATTCTTCCATTTGAAGGATCACATTTACCACACAATATGACCTATAGAATTTGTGAAGAAATTGGACCAGCCATGATGATTGAGTTCCTGGTCTAAATCCCGAATCCCAAATTTCATGAAACTCTACCATATTTTCTTTATTATCCAAAAGAATCATGGATAAAAATTTCAGGGCCCAAATATAAGAACAAGGGGCCCAAATGATTCTTTGAAGTCCAGCCCACCATTATGGATGAGAAATAAAATTAGTATAGTATTCATGACATATCTCATGATGTAAGAATAAAATCGAGGTGAGATTTTTCAGTGTGAAATAGGAGATATAGGAGGCCGACTTTGTTTAAGACATCATTTGGTTTGGAAGGAATATTCCTATTCAAAAACCCTTTCACATTTTGGACATCAAAAATATTGGATTGAAATGGACAGATTAAATTTGTATAATAAACCGGCCATAACTTTGGATAAATAGGTCCAAATGACTCCAAATTTCGAGAGAGGTCGGAAAAATTTATTATATACAACTTTGAAGAAGGAGACTTCTCGAGATTCGTCTATCTGAATAGCCAAATTGGTGATGAAAGTGGAGGGACAAATTGGGAATGCAAACAGTCCACTCCTTGGGCTATAAATACTCTCCTCTTATCTCCTTGAGAGGGGTTGGAATTTCAGAAGAGAGGAAATCATATTGGCACAAAAAAAGCCTTGAAAAAGGCTTGGGAGGACCTTCCATACTCAAGTTTTCACTTTAGAGACCTTTCCTCCTCTCTTTGTTTTCACTTAATTTCGAGTTCTTCGTTTTTGTAATTTTGTAAGTCTCTTTCTTTGTAATTCTGTTTTAATGAAAGTTACTTCTTCAATATCTCTTATTCTCATCCACCTTCTGTAGTTTAATATTTATGTTCTTAAAATAGTTTAAATTCAGTTGAATCCCCTTCTCTTTTTTTGCTTCCTCATTCAATTAAAAATCCGTTTTTAATTTTTTTCATCGTTTGTGTGTGTGTTCAGCGCACTACTCTTATCTTGTACCTTTCTTTTTCTTCTCTTTATAATTCATCACCATAAACATCTATTACCAAATTAATAATAATATTAATGGATGAGTAAATCTCTCATTGGGTTGAGTTTTAATTTAGGTATGTTAAGCGATTGATAGCTTTCACTCGATGAGTATTCGTTGAATTAACATTGTGTATGTTGGAATTAGCATGTCATGGATTAATGACTTGTTTTGTTTAATGTGTGGTTTCCATGGATTATTGGAACCATAAATACACTAACATAAACAAGATATCATCAAGATTAGAACCCTAAGTTATGTTAAGGCTTGGATTAAAGCCTTAACACTTGGGAATTCAAATCAACGTCAACTTGTGACATGAGTGTTAATTTAAATGCAATATAAAGAAAAGCTCAAGGATATCACAAGCTTAACTAACATAATAATGAACTCACCCCAATCATTATCAATTTGTTAAATCAATCATAATCAATTAGTCATTTCAATTAAGCTCTACAAACAAACCCCCCCAATCAGAATACAATCAACTAAAAACAAACGACTATTTCAAAGTATCATCGTCGAGGATTCGACCCGAGTGCTGCTATACACATTAGCAGAGCACCAGAACTTTGACCGGTCGATAGGAGACAATTGGCCGTGTGTTTCAGTTATCCCCTATCATCATTCCACCATCATTTTGGTCCAGATCTCAAGCATCATGATTCACATATTTCCACTTCCTTATGTTCAAGTGGAATTCCAACATACTCGACTTTACTCCTTCGCGCATCTAGGTGTGTTAGGTAGGTGGGTCAGCATCATTGTGATGTCATTCACCTAGCGTCCCATTTCCCCTAACATGTTTCTTCCTATGCTAGGAAAGTCCCATCACTACTCCTTATTTCCCACATCGAGCACGACTCACGTGGGCTTAGTAGTTTTGGTAGGACGTGTACTGGTGTGACCATGCCATACATTTCTTTCATCACCCAACATGACATTAAACTGCGCTCTCAGAACTATGTGAAGCTTGATTCCCATCCTCATGGGATACATAGGAATTTCCGACTACCTTTCCTTGGGCTCATCCTAACTTTCACTTTTGGTCCCTTGTCCTAAAGAACTTCCTCCAGGGATATGTGGTGTGGTGCGGACTCCTTATGTCCTTATTCATGTTGGGTTTATAGCCACCGCACCACATACCCCCTTCCTGGGATCTTCCCTTCCACTCCCCGTCCTATCGTATGACGTTAAACAGCGTGAGTCCATATGTCCTCAATGCATGACACTAAACTACGGTTCTACCCTGAACAAGTTTAGGATGCCCCATGTTTATCATGGGATGCACCAGATCCCTTTCCAGATAGGATTTCCTATATCAGTGTTGGCCTCCATCCACACTATGCTTAAGAACTACATTTGGATTGATTCTCATTCTTATGGGATACGTAGAAACGCCCATGCATTTCACCTTGGGCCCAGCCCCTGGGTCATTAACCCTTCTGGCCCCTCGACCCTGATCATGGTCCACTCTCTATGACCTTAAACTAGGAGCATACAGTCCATATAACATGACTTTAAACTATTAACCTTGGTCCATATAGTGTGACCTTAAAACTATGTGCAACGTTCTGGTCATATGACGTTAAACTATTCCATTCATCGTATGTATCCATATGAAGTAAAACTATAGATAATTCCAGGTCCTTACCAGAGAGGTCCTGTTTAGAAGTAGGTTTGATCCCTGATCAGACTGATGCTCCCACCTAACGTGTTTTCATCACAGTGGCATAATTTCAAGAGTGTTGGACTCCATTCGAACAACCCATCAATCCACACTCTACACTTTGTGTGCCCTTTATTCAGACCCTCTTCCTCTTACACGTCTAAAAGAACCCCCTAACAGTATGGATGCTCAGCCTATGGATCACCTACTATCTTGGGCCAACATTCTGGAAGACTAATGGATGACATTTTAAGCCAGGCCCTGTGTTTTGAATATGGTCAATGGTAAACCCTCATTTGTTATCTCCATTTCAGGCTAATGCAATAAGGATACTATGTTTCAAATGTGGTCAACGGTTATCCTTCATTGTCATGCCACCCCCACAGTGTTTCGAATATGGGGTATCATGATTCACACTTTCCAATCCCTTATGTCCGGGTTGATTCCAAACGTCCCTGGAGTTACCCCGCTTGTGCACTAGAGCACATTGGGAAGATGACACATTGATTGTTTTGAGGTCTTCGTCCTCCAGTCGGGTCTCTCCCTTTCTTCCTAAAAATCCGGATTGGTTGTTTAAACCCCGGATGCCCAGAGCTTGGTTTTCACTCTTATATTCAGATGGAATGGAAAGGTGGTCATCCCTTGTTTCTCGCATTAGGCCTGACCCATGTGAGCTTAGGGATTGATCACTGGATGTTCCATGAATGTAACAGAAATGCAATAGACCAAAAATGAATAACAGAACTCATGCATGTATCTAGAATGAATAATCAAAATGTGAAGGTGCGTTTAAAAGTTACACACATCACAGTACCCGAGGATCGACCCCTCCCATGGACGGTTTGATCCCATCAAAAGAACATTGTAGCTCCACCACCCTCTGGCTTGTGGTGTCTAGGATTCACTATCTCTTGTTCAGTTCCTTCTCCTCCTCGACAGCAATGGGGCACAGTTCTTCAACCGTGATCTGGGCCCGCTCCTCATTGGTTCGTATAATGGTCATCTCTTTGGAGGATTGCCTCATGCGCTCTTCGTCTACCACCATCCGGGCCTTTAGCCATGATATAATCTCCTACTGTCTGTTGAGGAGAGAAAAATGTTCATCTGTTCGGATGTGCAGCCGTTGAATCTCGTTTTCAGCCTCCTGAAGCCTCTTGAGGTTCACCGCTTTTCTCTACTGCCAACCCACACCAAGGTCGTGATCATATTCCCAGATTTTCTCCTCCATGAGATCTTATACGAGCATGTGGGGACACTAGGCATCCACTCTTCCAGCACACAGTTCATGCAGTCACGAACGAAGTCTCTCCATGTGGTCTATACATTGTGCTTGAGGGGTGTCATCGATAAAGCTCTTGATCAACTTCCATGATCAGCAACGGACTATCTTTCTATCCTCTTAATTAGAGGTCGTCTCATCCCAGTTTACGGGGTTGGCAGGCTCATACGTAGGGAACACCCCCAAGAACACGTCAGTAGGGTATGCATATGGTGTCTGATCGGGTATAGAAGGACCCATGATGTCCAATCGATCTTCATTGTCGGATCCAACCTCAATAATCTCAGGATCTGCCCTGCTAACGGTCCCACCAGTGATTGGGAGCACCGCATCTTGGTCAGTTTGGGTGTCCGCTTCCATGACCATCGACATTCACCTGGGAAAGGCACCGCTGGGAGTACCAACCAACCTTTCCAAGGCAGCCCATGCCATTTGAAGAACTGTTCATACCAAAAAGGGTGCGGATGTCAGTTAGCCTAGTCAATGGGTGGAAGTCATGAATTTTGTAAAGGAGACTAACAAAGATCTAATTATTGATCTCGCTCCTGGGTTGTTGCGATAGGGACCCCGATGTGTGGCCCTCTGTATATTGTTGGGAAGTCGGAAAACTCCGGAAGAGCCACCTTGGGTGTCCTGGCCCCACTGGACACAGTAATCGCCATAGCTGCGGGCGTGGATCCTGAAGGTCCCACATTTGTATCTATTGAGGGATGAGAATTGGTTTTGTGTATGAGGCCCTCCTACATAGTTCAAATGTTAGTGAGTGGTCCAAAGTATCTTGGAAGCAGATCCCGGGGAAGGGACTTAGGGTTTTACCTCGAGAGCCTCTACAAACTCTTCAAGCTCTGGGTCCGAATCACCGACTTCACCCTCCTCCAATGGGATCCCTCTACCGGCCTCTTCCCCTAAGAGGACTCATATGATTCTTATGTAAAAGGGAAGCGCTCCCTCAATTCTGCAGCTGACAACTGCAGAGGGGTCGTTCGATCCAATAACACCTTCACCCAGTCTGTCATTGGATGCGGGGCACCCCAGGAGTGCACGAAGTCCTCCAACTCGGCCAGGTATTACTCCACCTTCACCTGGGATACTACAAAGCCAGCCCTGATGGGGATAATTCTTGGAAAATCTATCTCAAGATGGTTCAGGTGTTTCCACATCTTAGACGGGCTAAGGAATTGCCTGTTGACATCCTAGATGTACCAGGCCTCCGGGAAGACAACATTATCCAACATGTCTATATGGCGCAGCCGCTTCCTCGGAGCCCGGGTGGATATTCTGTGAAATCCTCTTGGTAGCCTCCCCTCCAGATAACTCTGCTCTTCTGGGACCGCCGGGTCCGCTGCTGCTGCTGGATCTGTTGCCGCTGCTGGATCCACTGCCGCTGCCTCCCCCTCAACTGGTGTGGGCCTCACTGCCATGGCGGCCCCACCACCGCACCCCCACCACTGTGGGATGTCCTTGACACCTTCCATCCCCGACCTCGAGGTTGGGGAGGCGCACCTTCACTGTCCTGAATAGTTGGCTGTTTCAGCATCTCCCCAGGGTAGGCCGCCTCCCAACTTTTAACACACTCCTTCACCAGTTCAAAGACGGTCGTGGGAGGAGGCAGCTCGTTCCGCATCTTCCCATCTTCCCATGTGAACATGATCCAAATTTACCTCATTATACATGGGTGATCCTCATGGCGCACCTCCAAGTAGACCCACGTGGTCAACCGCTACATACATCAAAATTGCCTTGAAAATCGGTGTGGGGTGTACGACGTGCAGAGGGGATCATGGTCCACCCATGCCACTAGGACTCCACCTAGAAAGGCCAAGAGGTAGGACTGATGATCTTCTGCCCCCTAGACACTATCAGTGAATACACTAGTTGACAATGGGAATGAGTGAAAGTTGAACTCCTCTACCTTCCAGACCCGGTTCAGTACCGCCTGCACGATCAGCTTGGTCGGAAACCTCCCTGCGGTATTCAGAATGGAGGGGCGGAAGATTGATCCTGGAGGGGAGATGGGGTTCGGATATTCATAGATCCCCCTGACATGCACTACTATACACCCATACAGGAGGTGTAATGGTCCGCATATTCTCTGTGGCTTCTTCCCCTCACTGATATGCCACAACATCTTGTATAGCTTGAAAAGCATCAGGATCCCAAGGTTGACCTGCCCTCTTATCACTAGCTTGGACGCCATGATAAACATGCTTGATCACACACCCATGTTCATGTCTCTCACCGGCAGGATCTAACTGCTGATGAACACTGTAATGAATGCATCCAACCTGACTATCGGTTGTTGCTCGATACTGACGTTGAATCCCCACATCTTCCATTGGATATCTTCTAAAAGCCACCAGTATGAGTGATCCTTTCCTCGTTGATCCTCCTTTGGGAAAGTCCGAGGCCTCACAAGGAACTGCCTATTTTTCGGGAAGTTTAAGAACTGCTTGAACCATCATTTTAAGTGGACGTCCCTCACCAACTTCTTGTCCTCTCCCAACACTAGGTTCATCAATGCCATCGCCAGTGGTGGAATTTGCTCCGGATCCTCCCACACACCCATAACAGGGAGGAAATTGTCATACATCACCCCCAGTATCAGGACCCCTGAGATCTGATGTAGGTCCCATAAACTGATGCCAACCTCTCTATGGTGCAAGTGGAAGGTATTAGTCCTCGATGACCATCTACTCAGCAACTCCGACATCAACTGCTTTGGATAATAGATATGGAATTGGGAAGCCCAAGTTGCCTCATACAAGCCCACTCTTCTCAAATCTTCCCCGAATTCCTCACACGAGGCACCTACCCAGTAAGCCCAAGCCTAGTCGTCTGTGAAGTTGCCGCCCTGGCGCAGATCCCACTCGTCGGAACACCCCTTTTCCAGGTTCCTCAGGGCTGCCTTCAAGATAGTATGGTAAAATGGGGGAGATGTATCTGGCTTCAGTTCCTTCCCATCAACATCGTTCAAATGATTGTACAGATAGTTAGTGTTGACAGGCGTGAAGTCCTCCCAGGCATAGACATCATCCACCCTGAACCACTGGCGCTAACATGGCGTGCTTCTGAACCAGTAAGCTGGTTCATCCCTGCTCACTTTAGGGATGTATACATCATCCCTCAGGCCAAAGACATACAGAGGCAGCCTCCTACACAGTGGGCAGTCCTTCTAGATTTCTGACAGCAGTGCCACTAGTGAGTTGTGGTCGGAATGGATTCTCAAAAACTCCCCTATACACAAGCTATCTGCTATCTCCTCCCTATGGGCAGCATCTACAAGGACCCCCTAGCATCCTATTGGTGAGCCATTTAGTTTTTGAGGTTTGGGAATTTTTGGTTTTGGTTCGTGAAGCTCTTTCATAGAGCTCGTTCATGGAGTCTGTTTGTGAAGACCGTTCATGGAGACATGCCCCTGCCTTTAGACGCGAGCCACAGAGCACACCGTTACAAAGTCAAAGACTCGCTATGCACTGTGAAGCAGAAGGCCCGATTCGTAGAGATCGATCATGGAGTAAGCAGAGATTCTCGAGTCGAGAGCACTAAATGACAAAATTCGAATATGATAAAGGACAAAAGAGAGGTCAACCTCACCTATTAATAGGTGAGGAACTCTAGTTCTCCGCGGTGTGTCCAATCGTGGCGAGCTTCACAGCACGCTCAGCCCGCACATTACCTCCCTGCTTCGCAAGCCTCCTTCATGAGTCATCTTCGTGATTGACTGAGGAATTTTGGTGATTGACCCTCATACTTTGACCCTCGCTTTCTCCTAGGCTCTTAGTCTGAGGGGGAATTTGTTGGTGCCAATATTTGAGAAGAACAAGAACAAACCAAAAGCCTTAGGGGCTTCCTCGCGAAGCTTGTTTGCAGAGCCCCCGTAGCACCACGACCAGTGCAAAGCTTCCCCTTTACGAAGCCACTATGGAGCAAGGAGGCAGGAGGCTCTACGAACTCGTTTGATATTCGTGAAGCTACTATAGAGTAAGGAGGCGGGAGGCTTCAAGTTTAAGAAAAAAATCCATGTGTCTTCCCACCTAGCAAGCTCTTATTTATAGAGCCTGTTGCTTATAAATACCGGGCTCCCCTCAAGCCCACAGGACATATCCTCTGACCTTTCACCGTATTAGCTCTCAAATCTCAAAGAAATTTCTACTCTGCGAACCATGATCTCTTCAAGATACTTTTGCATCGCTAAGTGCCTCCCCCTTTACTTGAATTCAACCCCTCTTCAAAAAGGGATGCCCTTTGAGGAGATCATGGAACTCTACAAAGGAAGGGGATCCCCAAAGGGACTCGAGTCTTAGCGGAGCACTTTTGCTTCGCAAAATACCCTCCATGCACATGTGACCCACATGCTAAGGTAGGTCCACTGTGCTTCATGAAGCACATTGATTCACAATGTTATGCTTCACAAGACACCCTTGCTTCATGAAGAACTACTCCACAAATGCATTTACACTTTGTGAAACACCTTCCAAATGCACATATTCCCTACGCCTAGGCTAGGCCACTTCACTTATCAAAACACACCCCTTCGCGAACCCCCTCTGCTACATGGAGCACCAAAGCTTCATGAGGCTTCTACCTATGAACCCCTTTGCTCCACAACTCCTTTCCCCATGCGACCCTCTAGGGTTGTATGAAGTGATTTAAAATTCCCTTGGGAGGTACTTCCTGTTGCATTGCTTCACCTCATGATTCTTTTCATAGGCATGCTAACGACTATTTCTTTTTCACATAGTCAGCTAATGTGGACCCCTCAATGGATCACTCCATAACACCCCCTCACCATAGCATTGCTGATGCCTTCCCTTACTCAAGGGCAGGTGGGTATCAGTTATGTATTTCCTAGGGGTGTAGAGTGAACCCACCTCGTCCGAGATGCAGGACGTTAAACTGCCAAGCGCCATCGTCCTCAGCACATGATGCTAAACTGTAGCCTCGCTCCGTGCATCATGTGCGGGGTGCCCCATCTTGGACACTCTCTATGCACACTGGTCTCCACGAGAGTGAGATAATTCCTCACATGAAATGAGATCCTCTTTATCAGAGTGGCGTATGTCCGTAGGGAAAGGGAAACCAACTTGGTGTAATCCCCTAGCATTTCTTGTGGGAGGCAGCATCCCTGCTCCTCCTATCTTCTTCCTGTCCAAAGACCAGAGAGGGGGGATGGGAACCAGAGCCATCCTCTCTTCCATGCCAAATCCCTCTCCCTTTGGGCCTTGTCTCCATCGGGCCTCTAACATGGAGTAAGTACCAATCTCCATCTCACTAGGTTGCTAACCACGCGTAAGCCCATGTTTCCTCTTTGGGCGGCAGACCACGCGTAATCCCCTGTTTCCATTTTGGGCCGCTAACTACGTATCATCCCCATTTCACTTCCCACGAACGCACCTTTCACGACATGATCGTCAGGTCTCTATTGCATCTTGTTTCTCATACTGAGCATGAATCACGTGGGCTTAGAGCAAGCACCAACCAGGGCATCCTCTCCGGGCAGCCTAGAGTGTAATCCACACATCCATCTTCTGAACTACAGGGACTTTGATCATTTCCTAGGCAAGTTACATAGGAAGCCTCCCTGAGGTTCAAGCCCACCAAATATTGGTCTCGACCATATTCACGTCGGTTTACCAACCACATATCAAATTACGAGGCCTTTGATCCTTGCCACGACAAGGTACGTAGGAAGCCTCCCTGAGGTCCAAGCCCAACACCCATTGGTCCCGACCACTTCACACCGGTCCACCGTCATCCTGCATGACGTTAAACTTCATCCATCTCCCGAACTATAGAGACTTTGATCCCTGCCTAGGCAAGGTACATAGAAAGCCTCCCTGAGGTTCAATCCCAACAACCATTGGTCCCAAATCCTTCACGTCGGTTCACCAACACCTCTTCCGAACTACACGGACTTTGATCCTTGCCAAGACAAGGTATGTAGGAAGCCTCCCTGAGGTCCAAGACCAACACCCATTAGTCCCAAACACTTCACATTAGTCCACCCCCATCCTGCATGACGTTAAACTGCATCCATCTCCTGAAATATGGGGACATTGATCTTTACCTAGACAAGGTATATAGGAATCCTCCCTGAGGTTCAAGCCCAACAGCCATTGGTCCTGAATCCTTCACGTTGGTTCACCAACACCTCTTTCGAACTATGTGGAGTTTGATCCTTGCCAAGGAAAGGTACATAGGAAGCCTCCCTGAGATCCAAGACCAACACCCATTGGTCCCGACCACTTCATGTTGGTCCACCACCATCCTGCATAACATTAAACTGTACACCCTTTTTGTCCCGCATGACACTAAACTGTCCCCTATTCAGCGATAATCCATTGTGATCCCCCCATCCAGCGGTAAGCCTTTGTGATCCCCACCCATAGATAAGCCATTTTGACCCCATCTAGAGGTAATCCATTGTAGTCCCCTCCATTGGGACCCACATTTTTGGTATCCCCCCTATGGCGTCGAACCAACTCTCAGGATACTAATCATGCGTAACCCCCAAAATGTCATCGGGTCGCTGTCCTTTGCATGCACCCCAATTTCATGCCCGATCCTGGAGGTTCTATTTCCTCCAGATCCCATCCATGCGTCCATTCTCACAGGCCACCTCCTCAGGTGTCCCATCATCCCACCGAACTACGCAGACTTTGATTCCCTGCCATAGGGATATGCAGGAGGTCTCTTAAAGGTTCAAGCCCAACATCACCGTCGCCCTCAAGTCGAATCCATCTCATTCTCCATCTACTTCACTTAACCATCCATTATCCATCTTGATTCTTACCTAGGATACCACATCCCAGTGAAATCACGTCAATTCACCTCCTAGCATCAGTGTTCCCTCCAGGGGTTGCACCCATCTAATCCACTCTAGTCAGTGTTCTAATCAGTTTGATCCATCTCCTCTAAACATTAAACCTGTGGCATACCCTGTGTTAAACAAAGGAAGATAAGGAAAACCTCAGAGACATGCCTATGGCATATAATCCCCCACATTCGATGTGGGATGCCTCAGGCTTTTTTGCCATTGAGAAACCCTATAATAAGGGAAAGAAACCCAGACATGCTAGTGTTCCAACATCCAGACATGTCAGTGATGTCCAACGTGACTACTCCCTCGATCGAAGGTTGCTGCTCTGACCAGACCCCTTGAAATGTCCCGACAGAAGCAGTGTAATTAACCATCATCCATGAAGATATGGAATTGGGAAGAGTTTCAGGAACAACGTATTAATCTATAAGGGATATCCATACTAGGTAATGAGTTCTGAGGAGGAATCCACAGAAGAAAGAACCAACATCCCATCATCTCATTCCAATCAAGGAGCAAACATCCCTAAATAAGCGATAGATGCCACCCACCTTTGGAAAGCAGGAATGCGGGGCAATAGTCAGCGCATCCCCGTCCTCCTCAAACAGACGAATGTGCACACCCCGATGAAAGAATCAGAAAAAAATCCCTCACTGATCATGTAATGGTTATGTATTATAAAAGTGTAGAAGAGAATTTAGGAATTTTAGGGTTATAGTAAAATACCCGAAATGAATTGAATTAAAAAATAAGATACCTTAATAAAATAAATCCCCCTTCATTGTAATAGTGTCACACAAATTCTCCCCCCTTATTCTAGACATAAGGGGTTAGGAAAATAAAGACCCTATTCTACTCACCATGACATCAGTAATTGTTGATTCCAACGGTGACGTCTCTCGATGAATGAATCATGGAGTGGAACCCTGACCCTCTTATTTATAGGGATAAGGGATGCTCAAGGTAGGATTTAATTAGCCATAAATGCATCATAATATCTTCTTGGGTAAAACCCAATCTTTAATAGTGTTCAATCCATAAATGGGGAGTCACCATCAAAATTTCCCATCAAACATTCATTATTGGGTCTGTCCAGCATGGTTCATGACGCGACTTACGATGTCACACCGTGAAATTTTGGGACCTCCTCCAAAATTGGGTTTTTTATATTCATGATATATAATTGGTTTATGCATTGTAATATATTAATGTTCTATAGTTGAATCATGATGTGAATCATGTATTTACAGCTCCAGAAGCTCCGTTTCTCCCATGTTCTTCACTTTCAACCCCCGAAAGTATTCCATATGTATCAAACTTTATGGTGGTCCATCCTTAAGTGAAAATATCGATTGTTTTTCTTATTTTTATCATTTTATATAAATTAATGTATCATTCCACATATGAACAAAATATTAAGTATACAAGCATGAATTAACAATAAAATTACCAAAATCAATGCATTTTAATATAACAAATGTATACAATAAATGCACATATTAAATCCTACAAACTTGAATTTAGGATTTTCCTTGTGGATGAAATCTTAACATACTAAAAAGTATGCTCACCCTAACCTAATTTAAACTTAATGTCAATAAAAGATGGAGGCTAGGACTCTTTTATTAAAAGCAAGTAAAAGAAAGGGCCTAAAGAGGGAGAATGGGAAAACAAGGCAAAGCCCAAAACAGGAAAACAAGGCAAAGCCCAAAACAAAAACTATTTGTTTAATTTTTTCACCAGTCGCTCGCTTAGTCTCATTTCTTCTTCTCGAAGTGCATTCAGCTCTGCCCTTCCACTAACTCGGACCCGACCTCTCGATCTCCCCCTTCTTGAATTCACCTTGATTGAGAGAGATTGAAGCCTTTCATAAAGCGTCTCAGCATCAGTGCTTTCAGAGTTAGAGCTATCCTGTTTTCTTTCTTTTTATTTATCTGGAGAGTCATTTTTTGTCATTGGATACAACATTCATTCTACCTCTATTGCATTATCCCGATCCATAGTCTCATGGTTCTTTTTCTCATCAAGAGAGCTCAAAATTGAGCCCTGCATCTCACTAGTATCATGGATATTCTTATTACAGGAAGAATCATTATCACCTGCAATGGACAGACCAACCATCGTTGGGGTAACAACTGAAGACTGTGTCTTCTTGTAGTAGACAAGATGGAATCCTTCATCATCCAATATCGTCTTTGAATTAGTATGAAAAGATTTAGATATGACTGGAGCATCAGAATAAAAAACAAGCATACCTTTTCGATTACCGGAGGCATCCATCCTTTTCTGTGAGAGTTGATGATCCATCTCAAGTTGGACTTCTTCTCTAACTTGCTCTGCAGATGAGTCATCATATTTAGGAGTTAAACAAGATTGCCATGAAACCACACATTTTCCTTTGCTAGAAGCATCAACATTGTGAACATTCTCCCCTTCCACACAAATGTCATCCCAAGACTTCATCTTATTTTTAGAGGTGGAGGCATATATAGTAGGTGAGTCACTTGGGCGATCACCCTTCCCATCAACTAGTTGATTTGTTGTATCCTCATGAGCAACACCATGTGCCTCTTTCTTCTGCTCAGTAAAGTCAATAGCAATACCCAAAACATCAATACTCTTGCAAAGATATTTTCCATTCTCATGCTACAACAGAGGAATATCAGTTTTTCGAGCAGAGGCATTCTTGCTCTTCTTGAGAAAATTACTTACATTATGACCATGCAAAACGCAGAAGGTGCAAATAATGGAACACCGACAAGAAGATAAGTCGTGAACAATAACATTGTAGTCCTTACAGAATTTAGGCATTTTTTCATAAACTATCTTCAGCTCAATAATATCATCATCAGTTGCGAGAATTACCTTGTCAACAAGAGTTGATCCCAGTTCAACCTCAACCAAGAACCTGGCAAAGTGACCAAATCGAGCTATCTCTGTTTTCTTGTCAATTTTAATTGGAATGACGATAGATAAAGAAATATCATACAATATTTTGGGATGCCAGAGTATCCAATTTAACCCATAAACTCTTACCCAAATTTGAGTTGTAGTGTTACCAAAATCCAAGGGATTAAACTTCTTATCCCATTCACGCAAGTGAATAATTCTAGGTTTGAACGCGATGGAACCAAAAGCCCAGGTTCGGATTCTCAAATCTTCAGTGGGGAAAATCATATAGAAGTATCCTCGACCAAGCGAGACACACTTCCATGATGAGAAACCCCAAATCAACGAAATTCGACCTTTGATTTCATCAATTTTTAGAGGTTGAGAACCTTTAGGAAGAAAAATCTGAGCAATAATTGAGAACTCACCCATTTTGAGCCGTTCTGAAACTGCAACAGGATCAGCTTTGATGTGCGCTCTGTTTCCTTTTCATCGAATGGAAGAATCAAGCCCACTTTTGAGACTCGCAAAGGAGAGTTTAGTAGATATACCCATATCAGGAGCACCACTGCTCTCTTTGGGCACTTCACCACCCGCATTAGACACCACCACCCTTGGGTTGCCCTTTCCGGAAGCCACCATTACAGCCTACCTGAAAACGCCACCTACACCATCTGTAGCAGTGAAACCGATCGCACCAACCACACTGGGTTACATCACTGCTCCACATGGATCTGTCACCCCCTCAGCATCTGTGTTCGAATCGAACTCATCGGACTTCATCGCCTTGCCAGCACCACTCGCGCCATCTATCTCCATCCTCGCGCCATCCGCGCCAGCCACCACTACTGTAGTTGTGTTGCTAACGCCTCCCAAAATAGGTGCCACAGAAGCAAGAATCCTCACACCAACCGCATCGGACCTCACTGCCGCTCCACATGCATCGGGCGCACTCGACACTTCTGAGTTCTTACCAAACATTACAGACAAATCCACTATTTCTGCGCCATTCGCACCGTCTGCAACCATCCCCGCCATTGAATCAATCTTCACCGCCACCGTAGATTTGTAATCCGGTAAGCTCTCCTGGCCATTATTGTTACGGTAAGAATTGAACCTACCTCATGGGAAGAAGGAATCAACCGATTGCACCTCCTTTGCAAAACCCTAATTGGTGAAACCTAGACAGAGAGAGTCTCGACCACACCGCCTCTCCATCCCCACTTAATGTCAATAAAATCAATTTATTAACTGAAAAATTATATATTCAAGTATCACATGGAAAATTCATCAATGCCTCATTTTTTTCAAAGAAACAAATCAATCAAGTATTTTAATTTTCTTTTTTTGAAATAGTTAATCTTTTTAATTTAAATATTTTCACTTTTAAATTCATTATTAATAAGAATGTCATTTTCAATTTACCTCACTTTGAATTTTTCCACTCATCAACATGGTAAAATTATAAATAGAGTTCAACACATAACACAAGAACATGTCACTTAATATATACTTGAAAGACATCTAGCATCTCCACCCCATAAAGAGAGAGATAACAATTAATCACGAGGGCTTTCGATAAGGTCAAATGTATTTAAGGATTTAGGGTAGATTGGTAAATGATCTAAAAATTAAAGCTAAAAAAAGGAGGTTTGGCTTTAAAAAAATGAATGATATCAAAAGACATGTTCAATAAAAATCTCCCTTTATAGATTTAATCTCTCTATTCCCCTTAAAAATATCAAAGTGGACTCATGATGTAGGAAAACATAATGAATAATTCATCCTCTCTTTCTCTTTTTTTTCAAAATATATTCTTAAGAAAAATCACACTTCCACTACCTAACTAGATACGATCAAAAGATCAACAGTATGGAAATGGTGATTTTTTATCCTCATAATACATAAACCAATTATATATATATATATATATATATATATATATATATTAGCAAGAGAGGTAAATAATGATAAAGTACAGTGAATGATGCATAACCTCTCCCAAAATCTTATGAAAAACTATAGATAATATCCCCAATGATGTACATCCTATACTACCATGGAAAACCTTTGCCCGAAACTAATTCTTTTAAATATTATGCAATATACTGTGATTAGGGTAGGAATAGATATAATAGGCTTGTAACATGGCTCATTTCTTAAAAAGGTTGTTCATGGATTTTACAGGGATTTAAAAATAATTAATGAAAGGTGGGTCCAAGGATAAAGGGTTAATAAATAGATTCCTCAATCATATTAAAAATGATTCGGTTTAGTCATAGCTTTGATAAGATGCCAATCAAGTTCTATAAGAGAATATACCCGAGTCTCACAAGAAATATACTATATAAAGAATGAAAAATATTGGTTCAAAAAATGTGTTGAGAATAAGATGAATGGATGGGATAATCACTCATGATAATGCATAAAAATAATAAAATCAATTAATGAAAATATCAAAAAATCAAAGCAGGACAAATCTTAGAAAAATTTCATTTATAAGAATTAACATGAACCCTAAATCATGATTTTTCAAATCTAAAACCACATGCTTATATCTACAGATTATTTTTACCATTTTTCTCATTCAAATTTATTGAAAAAGAAATTTAAATTCATGGAATTAAAAGTATTATATAAAGTTTATTTCTTCTAGTTTAGTTGATTAAATAAAGAATCAAATATAGGGCATGAAATTTGTAGTTTAATTATTTAAATAAATCAAATGTAGGGAATATAATAGAAAAATTCAGAATTTAAATGATTACTCCCATTTCCAATGATGCTTCAAGATTAGTTGAGTAGATTCTATATGCATCTGATTCATGACGTGAATGGATTTCATGACATCTATTATATGGATTTCACAATGTGAATAGGGTTCACGATGTGAATGGGGTTCATAATGTGAGTTAGTCCTATAGCTTCTTATCATGATACCTGCTGCTTGGTCCTAAAAAATACAGATAAACAAAGTGAAAGAACAATCCATTCAATAATGATCAAATATATTAGGGGAATTGAAATTAAATCCTAATATAAAATTAAATCTAATAAATCAATAAATCTAAATTCCTAGAAAGCAATAAAATTACACAGGTTACCTCCCGAAAGATGCTATTTTTTAATGGTCTTTTAGCTTGACCATGCATGAGTTAGATAATCGAAGTGTGATATAAGGATAACCATCTCATGTTAACACAATCTTTAATTTTTTATGTATCTAGATCAACACTTCTCCTCCTTGATGTAATCGACATGAAAATTATAGAGGTGACCAAAATATAGATTGTTTAACGGTGATTAGAAATAAATTAGAATCTATCCACACTTGGTAGAAGAATTCTTATTAAATGGATAGTCGTATTTGTTGAATTTATTCAGTAATAACTTCATAGCTAGTATCAATATTTTCAACCCCTTCTTATGTTGCTACTTATTTTTCTTCTATGTAGTTAGCACATGTTGCAGCTGGTTCTTCTTCTTCTTCTTATGATGCACTTAAATCCTCTAAAAAAATCATAATGAATACGACAACCATATTTCCCCTCTCCCCTCCTCCTCATCCTCTTTCTCTGACTTCAATACCATTTTTTCAAGAAATCTATGAAAAAAATCCATAGATGATGCACCTTCTTCTTCTATTTTGTTCTCTTCTTTTTGCTATGGTTGTGAATTCACCCATTAAATTTCAACAGCAAGATCAAATTATTATTCATCCTCTAAGCCTGTAATGTCAAGGGAATATGGTTAGGATCAAAGTCAAATTCATAATTGGTACCTCTTATTCATTTTCCTTTCTTTCACACTCATGATGTACCTCTTTAGAATCTAGTTCCAAGTGTTGATGGGTTGTTTCTTCCTCACATGGTTATGATTTTGGGTGCTATTTAAATTGATCATTCATCTTTTTAATTTCTTTGAGTTACTACATCAAATCCTATAGCAGGAAGGAAAACCTATCCTTGGTAGTTATCTTGCTTTGAAACCCTACCACCACAACCATAAATACCCGCATGCAGTAAAAAATGATAAAAATAAATAAAAGAAAAATCCTATTCTAAAATCATAAAATAGAAAAGTCGAGAAAAGAGTTTTCCTAAATTATTAAGCTAATAAAATCTATGCTCCTATCCCCAAAAATGACACCAAAAATTAATATCCCCTGTGGGCATCATTAATTACATAGGGTTACCAAATTTATAAATTTATAACATGAAACAAATATATTTATGAAGCATTGTCATACGTGCTCTCAAAAATATTTATAACTAAGTGCAATACAGGGGTTGACCTAGGTCATTCTCTTGAGGAGACTTTGCGGTCAATCAGTCACTAATTATAATTAACTTTTTTATATATTTTTTATTTATGAAGTAAAACTAAAAGAAATGAGGTTTTAGAATTCAATACTAAAATTAAACATGCAAATGCAATGGAAACACAATTTATGCAAACAAAATTAAGTTAGAAAGAAAATAGACATTCCCGAGAGAATCACCCCAAGTGAACCTTCATCGTCTCTTTATTAGTTTCAAATTTACATAATGAAAATGCTACATCATATGTATGAACACCACCTCCAAAGATGGTTGTGAATATAAAATGATCTCAATGATTGTTGAGTTACCACACATCCACCTCCTTGATTGAGGGAAAATATTACAGAAGTGAAAGATAAACCTTGGGTGGCAAGTAGAGACACAAAGACACCTTTCCCACTAAGACCCCCCTCAAAATAACTCTAAGAAAATTATAAAAATTAAGTATTATTGTTAAAATTTTCAGGATCAACACTAGATTACTCCCCTAGAAACTTCTTTAGGTTAGCTACCCATGATCACGAGCATAAGAGTTCATAGTGGAGAAGATCAGGGTGGAAACACAAAAGATAAAAAGAATGATAGAATGAGAGGAAGAAGAAGAATAACATTTAATAAAAAAATTATAATGCTATTAAAATATAAATTAAACTACAAAACTATAGAAAATGGACAACAAAGACTACCCCTAAGTTTCCAACCACTTGAAATGAATAAGAAACACTCTTTTATAGGTAAAAGATGTGAAATATTTGGCTCCAAAATCATCCTCTGAATGTTTATGTGAGGTGTCCCCATTAAATGATAGAATATAAAAATGTGTTATTCTTTAAAGTTTTTATTATATCCTTCCTATTTCTACTCAATAAATTTAGGCTTTATTGTCCAAGTAATGAAGGAGTTATGGCTGATTTACTGAGGATATTTAATATTCCCAAGCTGACTATTCGTATTCCAATGCACCAAGTTACAACGCATTTATGACTTTATAATTGAAATAATCAAGCAATAAATCCTTAATTAAAGTTGTTCCTCAAGATATCTTATTTTCCATGTTAAATTTTAGCTTCTTCGGTTCATTATTTTATGATATATCATCCCAAAAATAAAATTATCCAGATTTGTGCATAGATTTCAAGGCCCACCTTGTGAGATAGATTTAGGACTTCAAATGGTGGATTGAGCTTGGGGTACAAAAGAATTAAATGAATAAAATTGAACTTAGGAACCTATAAAATAATAATTTTTAAATTTGGATTAGTTTAGAAAAAGTAATGGTCAAAATAAATAATAAAAAATAAAATAGTTAAAATCCAAAATAATCCATTTTTACAATTAAGCTCAAAATACTTCAAAATCTATAAATTGCGAAAATTTCCCTAAAAATAAAACTTTTTTGGGATTAAAAAAATTTAAATTAAGAGTAAAATAATTTAAAATATTTTATCTTTAAATTCACCCATACTTAAACATTGCACTCCTGGACAATCATCTTATACCAAGGTCAAAACAAACTTCCCAAAGCATAAATGACAACATAATTAAATTAACATATCAAAGAAAATATCATATCAAAGAAAATATGATATCAAAGAAAATATCATGACTAATACATGGATAAAAATTTCCTAACTCCTAAAAAATCATAAAAATCCATTCAATTTCATTTTAATCCTCACTTGCATGTTGTACCCACCTCTCTGGAAAAATATTTCTCTCTTAACTCACGGATTTTTATGTGGTGTTTTTCTCATTATCAAGAACATGTATGATTTTTATAGTCTTGATATACTCCTAATGTATCCACATAATAGATTAAAAAATGAGTAAATAATTAGGTATTTTTCATGGGTTGTTCTGAGGCTGAGAGTTGTCCGGTTATAAATGTAAAAACATTTGAGGCAGAATGATGAGGGTTATACACTAAAGTGAAGTAAATACATGAAAATAGTTTTGATAAAGAATGGTGTGATCCTAAATAAGTTAAAAAAATCATATCTAAAAAACTATTTATTTGTAATGTTCACAATTTTAATTTCAGAATCAATGATTTTATTCCCTATTTTCCCCATTTGTATCATTGTTTCAGCTTGAATTCAGATATAGATTTCTCTTCAAAATCACGTCTTTAGGGAAAAGAGAGGTAGATTTTGATCTTAAAAAATTAGTGAACACCTAGACCATATTTGTAATGATATTTTGGTTCACCCATCCATCTTACTATCATAAAATTTTTTCCACCCAAGAAGCAATAAATATGGAAACACTTTCAATTCAACTTAAACAAATTCTCCAAGAAAGAAAAATATAGATCATCTTCTCCCTCTCCCAAGCTTGAGTTCAATAATAATCATGCATTTAAATTTTAGATCAGGTTGTAAAGAGATAAATGGATTTTAATTTGGATTAATAACAAGGTATTTCATGGATACTAGGTGTTTAATAAAGTTCGCATGAAAAGGTAGGCCAAAATAAGAGTTTAGTCTAAAAAGAGGTTTTCAAAGTGGTACCACAATCATTCGCAACACATTACATGAAATATAAAAGCTTTAAAAAGAGAAAAATAGAAATTTATAGATCAAAAAACATGTATAAAGTCTCTCAAGAAAAATAGAAATGTAAAGAAGATGTCAAAAATGCTTAGAAACATCTCGGTTTGGGTAAGATTTTCAATTTAGACAGTACTAGTGCACATGAGTTTCACAATCAATCAAACTTCATCAAATGAAATGATCAGAAATCAAGAAACAAAATCCATTCAATAATAATTTAAATTCTAAAATATTCAAATCAAGAAATTATCCAAAAACACTAATATGGTTTTAATTTTACAAATTTATTCAATTCAGATCAAGAATCTTAAAAACACAAAAAATAAAATAAAAAAGAAAACATGAAAAATTCAGAAATGACAAAAAATAAATAAAAAAAAAGCACACTCAAAATTCCTAAAAAAAAAGTTTAAATCCATCACCCACACTTATTCCATATACTACCCTCTTTTTATCTCAAATCAGATCAATATACATTTTCACACAGAATTTATATTGGGCAGTAAATAAAATAAAGAAAAGAAAAGACACAACCTGATTTATTTTTCAGTGGCAACCTTGAGTTAAGATCCTAGCTGCTACCACATTAAAACTACAAGAAAGAAATGATAAAACATAATAAAAGTAATGAAAAAGAAATATAAAGGGTAAAGTAATCAGATAATTCTTGGTTTAGACCCTCAAGTGGGTGCTAGGTTTTTATTTCCCTTAGTTAGTCACTTGAAGTGGATTATCCCCAATCAGAAGGTGGGTGTGGTTTCTTTGAGATAAACCACCACATGTGACTTTTCCCAATGTACACGAGTAAACACTGAAAGTAGAGAAACCCATATAAAATAAGATAATTTACAACCCTAATAAATAAGAAAGATATAATTTAAGGTCCAGAGTGAGAGGGAATAAAAGATAGAGGTTCTCACTGTGAACTTTTGTAGTGTCATCCTCCATATGATATGAAAGTTGTTGTAGAGGTGGTAGTTGCACCACCACCACCTCCTCCGACTCTTCTTTTCCAATCAACACCACTTGGGTGGTCTCTTAATTAACATCCAAGTCCTTCTGCATTTGTGATACATCAGAAATTTCATAAAAAGAGAAGTCATAAAATAATTTAGCTTGAATAAGATTAAAATATGAAGAATTAAAAAATAAATCATCCCTTTCATGCAAGTTAGCTAGAAAATTAATCTCTTCTGGAAGGTCCATTGGAAACTCTATCTAAAAAAGTGTATCTTCACTATCATCTTTCAAAGCAAGAGTGAGGTAAAGAGGTGCTTATTTTTCATTATCAAGGATGGAAAGATCATGTTGTAGGTTTTCATCAACAAAGTGATTCTAGGATTCTTCCAAAAAATGTTGATCTCATATAAGTATGATAGTAGAATCTAAAACCGTCCATAATACTATTTATTCCAATTTTTTCATGATATATTTTTAAAGATAATAATATGGAATTTTCTAACATTACACAAGTGTTTTGTATGATTTATGATAATTAACTTGTTGTATATTTTTAAAATTAATTAATATATATCCACACAAGTGATTATTCATCATATTAATCATTCATGTGACTCATATAATTATCTATTCATAAATATTTTATCAAAGACAAAATTTTTGAATTTTCAAATGTTTCACAAGTACTGTGTCAGTAAAAATAAATGTTTTTATATTCACCTTGACATATAAATTAATTAATAAAAATCAAAAAAAATTATTTAATATGTTGAGTATATAATCATGTAATAAAATCTGTATAGGTTTATATATTTTCTATATAATTTTAGATAAAATAAATAAAAATAGGAAGTAAAATTCCACATGAATTTAAACTAATATTTTAAAAGGAATTTAAATTCAAATGTATCACTCAACATATGACCACATTAAATTCAAATATTGAATTTGAAAAATAAAATCCTATTAAACATAAAAAACATAATTCGAAGTCAATATATAATTTACAATATTTTAAATAAATACTTAATTAATAATATTAATATACATAAAATTTACTATTAACTTTAATATCTTCTTTTTTCATAATTGTTTTACAAAATACCTTTATCTAAATTTTGATATGAAGACTCATGATTTTTTATTATTTTAATTGAAATTAATATAAAATTATTATAGAATAAGTATTCAATTTAAAATCATTATATATAGGGAAATAATATTTTTTGAATAGTATATATTTATCTGTGTGTGTGTATATATATGTTTTTCAATTAACAAATCATTTTTTTTCCATACTTGGAAAAATTATTCCTATTAATAACATAATACTAGATATCATTATAAAACCTTATAATTAATAAAAAACCCATTTATGAAATACATAATAATTAAATAATTATTTAAATAAATAATAGTATGTAATTATTTTGAGGAAATATTTATAACCATTAAATAAAAATATTTTCTATTATAATGTTAAAATAAAGATTTTAAATGCATAATGAGTAAATAATTTTATAAGATAATTTCATTTTTGACATAAAATAAATATTTATATTTTGTAAAATAATTATTTCTTCAATAAATATAAATTTATGAAATGAATATCTATTAGATATAAACTGGTATATTATTTAAAAATAATTGGGTTGTCAAATGATCATATCATTGTGATGTTTTGGACTTGAAGAGAAGTAAATTTTTATCCATATTTATCTCTATTACCCTCCCATTTTCCATATTGATGATATTTACATAAGAAATTTTTAATCTTTTATTTCATCATGGGGATCTAGGGATTTAAAAAATTTCTAATGAGCAATGCACATTACGTAAGAACATTTTACTCTTTCATATTATATTAAGGATATTTACATCTCTATATTTCTGCCACTGATGAAACATACATATTATTTTTTTACTCTTAAATAACATGTGATGTTTCTACCTCTTCAAAATCATTATACCTCTATTTAATAACCATTAAAAAACATATTTTAACTATTATATATCACATATGGTTTTTAACCTTATACCATTTCTCTAATTAAGGACCCTTATGTAACATTTATTAAATCCAATTTATCACATATGGTTGTTTCATTTTCTAAATTTTCTCATGATCCTCAACATCACTCTTATATTTCATCCTGAAAATTATACATACCATAGTGATCTCAAAATACTTTTCTAATACCCTGTTTTGATAAAAATCTTATTCATTTCATTCCTTTTCTTATTCTTAGCCTCCAACTGAGAATTCTAATATTTAAAAAGTTAGATCAATACCTTTTCAATAATTCCTATGGAATATATAATTACTCTAAATAATATAAACACAAGTTAAATGAATTTTTATTTTATAAAAATACTTCTAATTACCTTCAAATTCATTTCCAAATCCTTGTATTATACCAGTTCTCACATAACCAATATTATCAATAATTTTACTTTGAATTTTAAATTTTTAATCCCACCAATTTAATATATTAAGGTAATTGTCAAATATTATGGTTTTAGTAATATTTTGAGCTTAATTATGAAAATTTATTTTAATTTTAAATATTTTATGTCAGGTTTTTAATTTGGACAAAAATTTCTCTACATAGATCTAAATAGAAAAATTACATTAGAAGTAGTGAGTTCTTGCCCGCAATATATCCTTGAGATAAGTGACCCTAGTTAGACATTTTCCATTACTAGGAAAAATAATTGGTACCTTTTTCACAACCTTATGATATACATGTAAAAAAATAACACTATTTCTAGGGATTCAAGATGTATATCAAAAAAACCTTTTTCCATGATGTTTGAAAATTAATGTAATTCTTCATGGATTGATTACTCATATGTGAAATACTAAGGGAATGCTGTATAAAATGATCTTAAACCCTAATTAAAAAGGACTAGTGACACATTACATGACATATAAAAAGAAATGGAATTGATGTACGAATATTTTCATGGATCACATGAGTAGAAACCATAGAAAGAATCTAAACCAGTGGTGAAAGAGAGTTATCTACCAATTTTTCATATTGAAGGACCTGAAGAGTCCTATTATAAATTAAATGAAGATACATTTATAATTTCTCAACCATTTATCAAGGAGTAATTTGAATAAAACATGCTAGATAATGAAATTTTATAACATCATAATGAATTAGATGAGTATTGGTTAGAATTTGCTGAAGATGAAAAGGTTTTTGATTATCTAATCCATGATAATAAAAAAATCATCTCTTTACCTATATATTTATTTATAAGAAGTGGATAAATATGTGCCTATAAATACTGAGTTTTCAGTGACCCATCTAGAAGAGATAGATCATCAAGTTAATTTACATGATGGAAAATGCATCTATTTCAACTCATCTTGTTCTAATTCTATTAAAATTTATATTTCACTAACATCCCATTTAGGTACATTTTTAATATAGTTTCTATATCTAATCTAACCTTGGATATTAAGGAGGGGACTAAAAAATTATTTGTAGAAGAAAGTGAGATGGATGAGTATCTGGTGATGCATAAAAATCCTCTATATCAACTTATATATAATATGGAGGAGGAAACCATAAAATTTAATATGGGAACCCCTATCTTTTTTACATCAATTTATAAAATTCAAATTCTATATTTCTTCTTTCTTAGGGATTCATAAAATCATTCTATTCTCTTGGGTTTATCACTACTGGGATTATCTTATTGATTTTGAGATAAATAACATGTGGTGATTTTTAATAAAAAAAATCCATCAACCTTTTGATTGGAGATAATCCACTACAACTACCGGACTAAAGGTAGTAAAAACCTAGAATACACTTGGGGTAACAAACCAAGTTATACCCTATTTTCTATTTCTCTTTGTTTTTATTTATTTTCCTTGTTTTTAGTTATGTCAAATTCTTTCTTGTATTTTTAATATGGTAATATATAGGAGCATTACTCAAGTCTACCACTGAAAAATAAATCAGGTTTTGTCTCTCCTTTTCTTAATTTTATATATTTTCCAATTAAAATTAAATATACAAAGCTTACATTATTTTATTCTGAACTAAAAATATGGTATTAAATGGAACAAGTGTGGGGAGGGATTCCAACCTATCGTTAGTTTTTTTTTGTTTCAATTTTCATGTTTTTTCGAATTTTACATGTTTTTCATTCTATATTTTTATTTTTAGTGTTTTTCATGATTCTTGAGTAGAATTGAATACAATATTAAATCCATAATATCTTGGTATTTTTAGAACATTTATTTATTTGAGTATATGAGGATTTAATTAATTAATTAATGGATTTTATTTCCTGATTTATAGTCATTTCATTTGATGAAATTTGATTGATTGTAAAAATCGTGTGCACTAGTACCGTCCAAATTGAAAATCATTCCCAAATAGAGAGGTTTATAAATCCATATGAAATATTATAAAATTTTATATTGTTCTTCAGAGTTGTGATAAATGTTTTATAATCCAAAATATTCTATTTCCCCCCTTTTAAAGCCTTTAGTGTTCATAGAATATGTCTTGTATGATTGAGTCACCATCGTGAGACCCCCTTTAAGAATTCAACTCTTATTTTGGGCTACCTTCACATATAAACTTTATTAATACCCTAATATCCATGATATTCCTTATTAGGAATCCATATTACAATCCATTTATCCCTTTCCAACTTTCTCTAGAAGTTATGCATGATTGTTTCTGAACTCAAGTGTGGGGGAGAAAGAATATGAGTTGTATTTTTATTTATTGAAAAATATTTTTGAGTGGAAATGAAAAATAGTACTTACATATTTATTATTGTATTTTTGGTAGAAATTTCATGATGGAAAGATAGATGGGTTTCCTAAATATCATTACAAAGATGGTTCGGGTTTTGAATATTACTTAGAGATTAAAAGCTGCCTCTCTTTTAATTGGAAATATAATTCTAAATAGAAACTACTTATCTAAATTATATCTAAAACCATTATAAAAATGGAAGAAAAGTGGGGGGGGATTCATTTTTGAGATGCTTTATGAGAAAACTAGTCTTGGGGAAAATAATTTTTATGCATTGAGTTACCTTTGAGAGCACAACCATCCTCATTATTCCTCTGATGTTTTTATATTTAAAAAATTTCAAACCTTATCCTCAGAAAAACCCATTTAAAATACCTCAATATTAACAGGTTTATGACTTTTTTAGGTAGATATACTTGGAGGATAGTAAGTATAAGAAGATCAAAAATGTTTTTAATAATAATAAAAAACCGCATATTATAAAAAATCTTGAGTGAGAGAAAATATTTTTTAGGGGATGTGGGTATGACATGAACATGATAATTAACTTGATATTGAATGTATTTTAATTATTTTTTAGGATTTATAACATTTTAATCTATGTTGTAGGAATTATATTTTCCTTTTATTTGATACTTCAATAGTGTTTGAATTTATGATTTGAGAAGTCTATTTTGACCATAATATAGATGATTTTCCTTGAGTAAAATGTTTAAGTTTGGTGGATTTTAAAGATTAAATATTTTCAGTAATTTCATTTTAATATTAATTTTCAAATCCCAAAAATTTAATATTTTAAGTGAAATTACCACATTTTATGGGTTTGGAAGTATTTTTAGATTAATAATAAAAATTTCATATTTTTCGATTTTAATTATTTTACACAAGTTACCCATTTCATCAATAAAATTCCATAAACTAAATAAAATTGAAAAATTCCTTTTTATAAACTACCATGTTCATTGGGAATCATTTCATTAAAATGGGCCCAAATCTCAATGAAACATTTTGAGACCCAAATCAAGAGCACAAATCAATGATAAATATTTGTACTATAATGTAGAGACTTTCAAAGGTAAACCCATGTATCAAAAACTTCATGACCAATTAAGCTCAAATTCTCCATGAAGATATATATTATGAGAGGGAAGATTTTTTATTTCTTTGGCCATGTGTGATTCAGTATACTTTAATTCCATAAAGTCATGGGAACTTAAACATGGGAATAAGAATAATATTCTAGTCTATAATGGTGTTCCAACGTAAATCAGTTATAACACCTGATATATTTATCTAATGAAGCTTATATTTTATGGTCAAATGGAAAATACACAGGGGAACAAAATTATAGAATAAAACTCCAAATTATATCATTTATACCAAGTTTGAAAATTTAGAGGATGATTTTTATGGAAAATTTCCCACTTTTTTCCTTATAAAATGCATCTCCTCTCTATTTCAAATGGTTAGCCTTTTAGTTGTCCATTTTTCTAAGTTTTTTGACTTTTTTAACAATATTTTTTATTTTTAATATATATTATACTTCTTCTTTCTCTCCTTTAATTTTTATCTTTTATGTTTCCTCCCTATTCTTCTCCGCTGTGATCTTTAATAATTTTGATCATTAGAAACTAACCTAAGGAATCTCCTGAGGGGATGAATTAGTGATAAACCTATATATTCATGTATTCATTATAATCATTTCCTATTTTCATGTATTTATTATTACTGAGATCTTAGTGGGAAATACAACTTTGAGTCTCCACTTTCCACTCTAGGTTTATCTTTCACTTATGCAATATTCTACCTTGATTAAAGAGGTGGATGTATGGTGTACTTTATGACCATTAAGTGTTCCATATATTCAAAAAATGTGATGAAAAATATTTTTAAACATTTTATAGTGTTTTTTATTAAATAAATTTGAAATAAATAATATATTTATGAAGGTTCACTCTAGGTAATTCTTTGAGGAGTAATTACTTTATTTTTGAATTCATTTTACCTATATTAATTATATTTTTGTTATTCAGTTTATTTTATGATTTTTATTCCATTATCAAACAATTATATCTTTTAATTCTCCTTCATAAATAGAAAAAAAGAAATAAATAAAATAAAAATTTAATTATAAGAAGTGAGTTCTTGACTATAACAACTCCTCAAGATAAATGACCCAAGTCAGTCACTATACTGCACTAGGAAAAATAATATATATCTTTTTCATATCTATATGAAAGGTGTGTGATGTACTGATCTTTGGAAATTACCCAAATGATATTTTTTATTTAATATATAATCATTTATACTACATAATAAATGGATGGTTTTTCACTCTTCTAGCTAGTTTGATTCTTCTACAACATAGCCAGTTCTATATTTAGTTTCTCATTTTTAACTATGTAGAAATTTAAAATATATATAGTAATACTTTTTGAGCCTGAAGTTGATATGACATGAGATTACATGACCCAATGAGTCCAGAATTGATATTTGAAAAATATTAAATATATTAATATCATGCTCATGTTTTTTCTTGAAAAAGTTGAATAACTCAAGAACAGAGTTTTAGATTGGAAATCTATGGTCACCATTGAGTATAAAATGGGTATTTTACCCAAGGTGTGACATATCCTTTATTGGGGTTAGGTGTTTGTGAAAAAGTTATCATGGATGCTGAAAATAAATAAATAAATTATTTTATTTATTTTATTTTTATAACAAAGTGAACTAGGGACCTCCTCTATGGAAACCCTGTTATGGGTAATTACCAGGGTTAGTAGTATAACCATGGATACCTAGAGAGGATCTATTTTAGAGAATTTGGTTTATGAAATTAGATTGGGGGATCAGATAAGAGGCCTAAATCAGTAATTCATGGATCGTATATGCCAACGGAGCTTGTGAATCATGCCAACAACAAGAATGAAGAATCATTATTCATTAGTGATCAACCCATAATCTAGGTAGTATGATTAATTTATATGTATCCATACTATTTATTTATCATGTGTCAAATATAGATCAATTCCACAAACAATAATAAATTCTCACATTGATGGTTGATTTATTTGTTCATTATTGATTATTCCTCTTCATTTTCCTATTAGGGATCCATTCTTATTTCACATGTTCACATCCAATACTATTGATTTCATGGGTTTAAAATCATTCATATTCACTGATACATGTCTAGAATGGTATCTAAAACTTTTACTAGCAAGTGAAATGGAACTCTTATAAAAACCATTTTCTTAGACATGGTTTATCATTTTCTATGAGATTAAAGTGGAGGGATATTTTGATGGTATTAAACTATTTTTTCTACTATAAATAATATTTTTTGATATAATATTAATATCATATGTATTCATGTCATCACTTCTTCTTTAAACTATTTTGAAACCACCATATTAAACCTCTTATAGATTTCTAAACAATACATAAATTTTAGGATTATTATTGTTTGGGATACTTTTATCATCCAAAAAAATCCCATTTTATTTCCATATTCTCAATGTGATCTTATTTTTTCTTTTTTACTTTCTTACAAATAACTTTTAAAGTCATTAATTCTTGTGTATCTAATCTCTAATTAGAAATCCATTTCACTAGTAATAGATTTTTTAGTTCCTTATAAAGAATGAAACATATCATAAATGAATTTTTTAATCTCATATTTCTCACAAATTTATTTTTATAATTATTCTTCACCCCAAGAAATATTTTCCTTACAATTTAATGTAGTTTGTTTTGTGTCTTCAACCAGTTGGGTGAGAGTTGTACACCTTTGATTATTTTTAGCAATTTCATTCTCCATATCATTGTATTCTATCTCTATCTATATTTTTTATCCAATAAACCCTTTATAAGTGAATATATATTTATAATATCCTTAATAGATACATTATCATGTTATATTTAACCTCAAAGAAAACACAATCATGTAATTTAATTTCCTTATGCTCATCAAAGACCAATATGGATTCCTCAAGAGGGTATTTATTAATAAATTTTCTAGATAAAAACTACTTTGATTACCTTTAATTAGTGGTGTGTCATGTTTATGATTTAAATTCCTTCCTTGATTCTTAGTTTTTCTACTCTTCCTATTCCTAAAGGTTTGGTTCAGAGCCTCCATTTTTTCATTTACAGATATTGAAACTAAATTATTCATCAAAGGAAACTCTAAAACTTATTCAAATATACACTTCATGTATATAGGATAAAAAATGGGAATAAAATAGATCAACTTATATGAAACTAGTATGATATTCCGTATGACTTTAAATTCCCCCATATAATCATGTTTTTACTCTGATAGTGGGGTGAATTAGTGTTGCTTTTTATAAAAAAATATTTTACCCCTCTAACTACTCCTCTCAATATTTGATCCTCTGTTATTGATTAAAATATTTCAATCTACTTTGAAATTACCTTAATACATATATATAAAATGCATGAAATAAGGTAATTAATTATATAAATTAATAAATAACAAAACAAAGTATTCATAGAAGGTTCAAGAAAAATGTGGAATTATATTCCTTGTTATATTTGAGTTGAGAATGGGACATAAATATTTACTATATTATGAAATTGAATACAATATTATATCTCATAAAAATACTCTCTTATCTCCTAATAGGTTTATACACTCCTAGTTAGTTGTTTATATTTTATCTCACAAGGGTACAATAGTTATCCCAACACATAATTGGATAAGATCTTCTTTATGCTTTGGATTTGACTTTTTCTGAATAAAATATCTCATTCCTCAAAAACTAGTCTTAAAATATAGAAAAATAATATACTAAATTAATATACAAGTTTTCCTTAAAAAACTAAAATCAAGATTATTTGATTCTTTTGTGATATTCAATCACAAGAACTCATCAATCATCAATAGTCTCAACAAAGGTTTTATCCAAAAACGGTGGTGAATATTTGTCTCTTTGTCTACTCTTATCTTATTATTTTTATACTTTGTATTCAATGATATAGTAGTATTATAGGACATGTATTAGATAATTATTTTGCATATCATTCTTCTGTTATTCATCTAATTATTATTCAATACAAGATATCTAATATCAAAATATAATTGAATTCTTTCTCTTTGATATACAAAGTTATCTCAAGGAATGAAAAATTGTTTACTCTACATTTCAATTTTCCAAAACCACCACATATATATTCCTAAAAATTTTATATTCATAATCATGTGAATGAATATTCTATATTTTAATATATAAAACTCCTTAAATATAAGATATGTGATCTTCTCATTTTTATGATGGTCAATAATATTCTCCATATCTTTACTCCAATTTAACCTCAGTCAAAGATATCCCTATTTAATCTTAATAGAGACTCATGATTTTCATTCATCAAAACATAAAAAATAAAAAAGCATTCAACATCCATTTTTTTATTTCAATAGGAAGAGACATTATCATGAAATTAAATTCATTCACTATATGGAAACCCTCACCACTTTACATCTTCCATCTTTAATTCTAATCTCTATTATTCTCCCTAAACAATGGATTGAATCAAGTCTCAGTAACACCACTATGATCTTTAGGAATTAAGGAGTATAAAATCATCTTCTTAAAATATCTCAATGATACTCACATTTTTCTAATGGATGAACTTTATATAAGAAATTGTTACTCTTACGTCTCACAGTGAGAATCTAGAAAATTTAAAAATTTCTTGTTAGAAATAATGTATGAATTTTTTACCATTATAAATTATAGTGAGGATGATTCATTTTCTATATTTATGAATCAAATGACTATTATGTAATATTTTTTAAATATCACTTATCACATAAGGTTTTTTCCACATCCAAATATTCAACCATCTAAGTAATGACACTTATGTATCATCTGGTAACTCTTTTTTATCATGTATTTTTTTATCTATAAATAGTTTAATTATATAATAAACCTTACATTAAATTTATTAACTATTATATATCACACAATGTTGTTACCATTTCCATATTTTTATATGAGACACAACATTACTCTTACATTTCATCATAAGGGACTTTTATATCATAGTGATCTCCAAATACATTGATTGTATTTTGGTTTGAGGAAAACTACACATATTCCATGACATTTTCAATTCTTAGGAAATAATTCAAATTAAAAACCAGTTACAAACCTTTTCATTTATTATCAGGGTATCAATAATCACTCTAATTCATCTTAATTAAAATAATATGGCTTTGAAAAATTTCATCATATTTATAATCTCTTCAACTTCATTTCTAAAGCTTTGTTGCATATGAGTAATTAAATGAGTCTTGACTACTTTAACAATTTATATATTAAATATAGATATATCAATAAATCATAATATATATATATTTCATTTATTTTATAATAATTTATATTAGATAATCTATGAATGGATTCTCACCCTTCTTTCAAGCCAGATTCTTTTACAACAAATACATCATCTTAGCAGTATTAATGCACATGTTGTAGATAGTTATCTCATCATGCATAAATACTTTTCATTAATTCAATACAAGAAATGTTATATAATCATAATATGTGTAAAATACTTCATACTAAGAAACATATCAAATATCTCTTGATCTTCATTGCCAAAATTTGAATGGATCTTCCTCAATAAAATATCTAATAGAAGGTATCTCATACAAAAGATCCATAGAAAATCCATGATGAACCTCATTAGTTTCCACTTATTCATTTATTATTCTCCACATAACCACCCATATTCAATATATAAAAAATTTAATACGAATTAAAATATTTCTAAGAAATATAGATATCTTCATCACAACGCAATTGGGAACATCAATAAGAAATCACAACATTGAACTTCTCAGGGTATAATAATACGCCCAATAGTGATATTTATAAGACCCTGAAAGTGCACATCTATTGTTATAATGTTATAATATGAACGTAATTCCTAATAATCATTTTCCCTCTATGCTCTAAACATCATCTCTAAATTTAAACCCTAATCATATCATGTCTAGGGGTATACTGAGCCTTAGAAAATGAATTTGATCATAATGGAATCAAAATATGATTTAAAACACCTATTTATTAGTTCCATGAATACTTTTAGTTAATTCATTATATAGAATAGAATCAAGAGAGACACATATAGGCCATATCGTCCCTTAAAAGTAATTCATGGAATTTCTTTTATCCTCACCCATAGATGGTCATAACCAGACCACAACTCAATCATTGTGAACAATTTGGCTCCCATTAGCTAATCAAATAGGTCATCAATAAAATTCATATGATAAATGTTCTTGATTTCCATGTAATTAAGAATTATTAATCCATATATTAATATAAACTAACATTTCCCTTCTTTGTGAAAAAACCATTAGCACTTTAAGGTAAAGTGTTTAGGAATATGATCCCCTTTGACTCCAGTTACTCTATATACACCTTAAACTCTCTATGATCATATTTATCTTTCCTATATGTAGGAATAAATATTTCCTTTATATAAAACACTTTTTTGATAACATCAACCACCCTATCATATGATAACTCATGGAATGATCAAGAATGGCATTTGGATATGATGCTATAATAGATAAAAAATGGCATGTCTTATAATACTTGAGATTTTATTATAACAATTAAATAGTACATCCATAAACTATTCCCAATGATCAGAATATAATTTTATAATTATAATGAAAATAATCCATGGTCATATTTAAAATTAAAATTTATAAATTTTAAAAATTTAATTTGATAAAATTGATATAATTTTTTATTTTATAAGGCAAAAATTAGCTTAGGGTGATTTTTTTGGATTTTTCTAAATTACAAGTTTTTTGGGTCAATAGAGAAGAATAAATTTTTTAATAATACCATAAAATTTAATACATCATTGAGAATTAAGAATTACATAAATTTTTATGAAATATTTTTTATAGACCTAATATGTTTTTAGGATTAAAATAAATCATATCAAAATATTACATTGAATTCAGAAATGTATGTCTGAGATTTTAGATCCAATGTAATGTTTTATTTTAATAAAAGAATTATTTTTTAATATTTTGTTTATATAAGTAATTAAATGTTTACATCAAGTTTTGGATTTTTTTAAATCCATATAAAAATAATTTTCTTACTAAAATAATAATAAATTTCCTTAGAATCAACACTACATATTACATTAGTGTAAAATAATTTTTATGATTAAAAGATATATTTTCTAAAAACTATTTTTCATTGAGTTTTGTGTAATTATATTGAAGTTATATTTTATAAACTTTATAAATTTAATATATTTAATTGTATTACACATTTGGTATCATCATATTCTTATTATGTAAGAATACCCAGTTAAATTTTAGATATAAGGAATAGTTACCATGGTAAAAATTTGTCACCATAGTTAGGGTTAAAAGGGTTAATGAGGCTGTTAAAATAATATATAAGCATTAACATATCATAAAAATTTTTCTAAATATGATTTTATATGTTTATTTTGACCATAAAATATCATATATTTATAGCTTTTTTCATTTAGTTCCACTTTCCCATGAACATGAAATTATATTATTTTATGTTTAATGGTAATTGCAAGGGTGTCACTCCTCTCAATTATAAAAGGACACATACTCTCATAACTTCATCAACCACTAATAGAAAAATATATTGACCAATATATGATCTAATAAATTCCAAAAAATCCTCCCCAAATCCTATAGGTTTTGGTCTCACCAAAATACCAACCAAGGAAGGCTTTGGGAGGGATCAAAAGAAGATTACCCATGGAAGAGGTGAAGGTTTTGGGTGCAGCAGAAGTGCGTGGGTGGATGTGCCCACTTGGATTTTTTTCATTAATAATGATCAATCCGGGATCAATACGACAATAAACGTCAGTCTCCACGGATCGAATCACAGAAATAGACAAAGAAGAAGGTTTGTCCCATAACCACAAACAAGGATCGTTACAAGTTGATTATAATTAATTTAATCAATTGAAAAGAAATACCTTTTGGGTGTTCTTTCTTCATTGATGTTCTTGATCAAGTTCCAATGTGATTTGTCGTTGCGTCGTAGAATCCAAGTGTAGACTTCCTCTAGCGGTGATCCACACATGTACCTCGTATCTCAGGACGTCGCCAAAGGAGTCTCTGGGTGCTAGTGTGGAGAAATCTTTGCTTGTGTTGTCCACCTTAGATAATCTTGATCCGATGGAAGAGGATCTCTCTCGGTCTTGAGAGCGTTCTTGGAGGAAGAGGTTCTTTCGGACTTGAAATAATTCTTCATAGTTGTTGTGCACAACGATTCTCTTGTGTTGGAAAAGAGTTGGGGTTCTAAGGATATTTATAATCGAGTTTGAGGTTGTAGAGTTTTGACAATAAATAAACGCGTTATGCATTTCATTTATTTCATTATCTCTTATTGAAAACACCCATGTCGAATAATTAATTCCTTGACATGCACTCACGCTGATTATAATAAATATCATTTAATAAAATAATATTATATCCTCAAAATCCCGACAGAAAAAACTACACGGCGTGTACTTATTTTTCATTGAAAACTACACGGCATGTACATTAAATGTACACAGTGTGTATATCTTGTTTTCATTTATTCATTTCCTTTCAAAAATGAAAACTACACGCTGTGTACATTTAATAATACACGGCGTGTAATTGTTTTCAAAATAAAAACTACACGGCGTGTAATAATTAATACACGGCGTGTACTTGTTTTTATTTTATTCTTCCTACAACATTAAAATGATTTAGGATTCCTTGAATAATTATTAAACCACGTACGAGAATAATATTTATTCTACTTGAGATACTTGAATACACTTAGTGTGTGACCCTCTAGGCCTCTTTCTCGTTGGAATTATGCGGGCTTGCCTAAAGTGCAAGATTACTGTCTAGCAACGGGTCAAGGCATCCAAGAGAAAGAAGTTGACGCTGCATTGACGTATCACCTCATACGAATGCTTACTATGTAATTTAATACCTTTGTCTCAATATCTCATCAAGGAGGTCTCATGGTAGTGTCATAAACCTATATGCTTGATCTGTCGTTCTTTGACTACCTGAAATAAACTCGTCGTTTACACCATGGCCATGGAATTTAATGCGACAGTTCTATTTCAATCAAAGGGACGAGATATCAACTTCCATAAATGGAAGGGACAAATACTTACTTGACTTATACATTAACAACATTTCACTCGTGACGCACCCAACGTGCCCTACTTCCCGCCAACTGTCTGCATGACGGTTTTCGTCAGTAAATCTAAGTGCGCGGGTCATGACATGAGTTAATGATAATCTTCCACTCTACAGACCATTACACATGCTCGCAGATAGTAATTTCCAATGACACCAAGACATGCAGAATTACTACTGGCGGGTCTGTTCTCATAATGTCCCATCTTGGAGATTACCAAGTGTGAACTCCATGAGAGAGAGTCTCGTCTTCTTACAAGTACTCGCACATGACGGTCTGTATACTATGTGTCCTATCATAGTATGTCATCCAACCGCAAAACTTTATTTAAGAATATTGTTATAGCATTTCAAGGTTCTCATCATAGCGGGGATCTTCCATGACCTTATTAATGCAACAAATATTCCAAGACATTATTATATTATAATCATGCAGAACAATGAACAATACAATAAGTGAACATTCATGTAATCAAAGTACAAAACAGATGGTTCTCAGGACACCAACCCTTACAAACTCCCACTTGGACTAGAGCCAAGTGCCTACGACTTTTAGTCCGCTAGACCTCACATGATGATCATGTTTCTGCTGAGTCAAGGGTTTAGTTAGGGGGTCCACCATGTTGTCTTCCATGGAAATACTGCTCACTTTAACTTCACCTCTCTGAGAAAAATCCTTCAAGAGATGATACTTCCGAAGTATGTTCTTTGTCTGCTGATGTGACCTTGGATCTTTTGAAAGTTCCACCACTGCAGTATTATCAAAATAGAGTGTGATAGGATCTTTACTTCTCGGTACAACATCCAGCTCTTAGATGAAGATTCGCATCTATACTGATTCTTTAGCTGCCTTAGAAGTAGTGATATACTCGAACTCTGCTGTAGAATCTGCCACCACACTTTACATTGAGCTCTTCTAGCTCACTACACCTCCATTAAAACTGAAGATGTATCCAGTCTGTGACTTCATGTCATCTTTATCAGTTTGGAAACTAGAATTTACATGTCCTCTTATGACTATTTCATCATCTATAGCATCCCGTCTTTTTATAAAATAACTTTCATTCCATTACACGGAACTGAGGATCTTTAAGGTTTAGTGTCTTGGAAACAAGGAACATAAAACATGAAACAAAAAAAACATTCTTCTTAAACACTTGAAAGGATTCTCCTCATGTTCACCCTAGGATCATTACTGCATCTCATAACCTGGGGACATACATCAAAAGGAAGGGTGAGTAGAAGGCCCAGTAAGGGAAACAAGTGAAACATTTTACATATGAACTTGAGATACATCAATAAAGTCATGAAAAGAACTTTAAGGCATGAAAATGAAATCATGAGGCATTTCATAATAAAAATAAAACTTTTTCATAACTTGAAGATGTGGCTACATAATTTAACATAGACAATCATGAACATATCACCAAGGTCCATCCCCAAGGTTTCATTTGAAAATTACCAAGGTTATTCACCAAGGTATCGTGAAAATTGTAATCTCTAGTGGTTACATCATTACCCAATGCATTGGAGCGCTATCAGGGCGCACCCTTAAATTTTCCTTTATTATCATGTGAGCCACATATATCATCATCAAACATTTCATAAATAACCCATATAGCATAAAATAAATGGGTTTCATTTCATAATCATAACGTTTTAAAAACTGCTTTAAAGACATGATCTTTACGTCACTTTAAACCCACGGAAAGGGAAAGAGGGTTTCATGTATGTAATTCCCATAATTTAAAATAGAACATTTTTATATATATGTGAATACCCCTGTAGAAATAAGAGCTTTGAGTATTCACTTTATAACATAAAATAATTTTTAGAAAAGAGAGAGAGGCATTTTGAGACGAAAATTCTGCAGCATAACGGCTATGTTACAAGGTTTTAGAAAACATTGAGAAGAGAGGGGACATGGGTCAAACATTCATAAATGACCCATAAAACAGTAGAGGGAAAAAATATAAGGGATTTAAGAACATGGTAATGAAATTTGAAAATATACCATATGAAATGAATAACATGAAAGGAAGAAAAAAAAGATTTCTCTTGTGAGAATTCGGCAGCCTAACAGCGTCACTTAAACTTCAACAAAATTGAATTGACAAGGTCAAATAGGGTCTCTCATCATATGAACATAAGAGTCCAGTATGATAGATATAGAGATCATACCCCAACATAATAGAAAGGAACTTGAAAGAATTGACATGAAAGTAGAACTTCAAAACGAGAATGGTGAAGAACCACTTAAAAATTCGGCAGCCTAACGGCGCCACTTAAAACTTCAAAATACTGAATTGAAGAGATAAAATGGGGTCTCTCATCATATGAACATAAGATTCCAGTATTATAGATATAGATATCATACCCCAACATAATAGAAAGGAACTTGAAAGAATTGACATGAAAGTAGAACTTCAAAACGAGAATGGTGAAGAACCACTTAAAAATTCGGCAGCCTAACGGCGCCACTTAAAACTTCAAAATACTGAATTGAAGAGATAAAATGGGGTATCTCATCATATGAACATAAGAGTACAGTATGATAGATAAAGATATCATACCCCAACATAATAGAAAGGAACTTGAAAGAATTGACATGAAAGTAGAACTTCAAAACGAGAATGGTGAAGAACCACTTAAAAATTCGACAGCCTAACGGCGCCACTTAAAACTTCAAAATACTGAATTGAAGAGATAAAATGGGGTCTATCATCATATGAACATAAGAGTCCAGTATGATAGATATAGAGATCATACCCCAACATAATAGAAAGGAACTTGAAAGAATTGACATGAAAGTAGAACTTCAAAACAAGAATGGTGAAGAACCACTTAAAAATTCGGCAGCCTAACGACGCCACTTAAAACTTCAAAATACTGAATTGAAGAGATCAAATGGGGTCTCTCATCATATTATCATAAATGATCAGTATTATAAATTTAGAGATCATACCCCAACATAATAAAAAGGAACTTGAAAGACTTGACATGAAAGTAGAACTTTGAAAAAGAGAAGGGTGAAAGAATCCCTTAAACATTCGGCAGCCTAACGACGCCACTTAAAACTTCATAAAACGAAATAATGAGAGTAAGAGGGGATCTCTCATTATATGAACATAAAAAGGGCAGTAAGAGGAGTATAAAATAACATCCTACAACATAAGAACATGGAGCATAAAAGGAATGACATAAAAGAGATCACTTGAAAAGAAAGAGAGGGGTCGGATCCCTTACCTTAAAACATAACTCTTAAAACTCAAAGTTTGGGACCTTGAGGGCTTGGGGGAACCATGGGAGGACTCCTTGGGAGGTAATGAGACCATAACTTCGTTGGGGGAGAGTGGGGAGTCGAATGTATGAGAGGATGGCTTGGTATTTATAGGGAAAGTGAGGGGACAAGGCATTAATGGCAAAGGGACACCTCATTAGTGGTTTTGGAAAAACCATGGGCTTGCCCATGGTATTTGCCCATGGTATTGCCCACTTGGGACACCTAATACCTTATCTCACTATTCATAATTATAACATATTGATTACAAACTTAATACATCATTTAATGATGTCATTAAACACCCGTAACTTAAAAACTGTATTTTCACTATTCATCGAAAATTCAACTTTCTCAGAATAATCCCAAAATTTCACCTTAACCAAATATCAACGCTCTGATTACAAATATGAACTCCATTTTATAAAAATAATTTTCTAAATATTTTTAATTTAATTTTTAAATAAAAACACTATTCACTGAAAATTCATTTTTTTCAGACTAAACCCCAAAAATTACCATAGCATAATATCGGTGCTCTGAGTTCAAAAATGAAATCCGTTTTATAAAAATAATTATCTAAATATTTTTAATTAATTTTTTAATTAAAAAACACTATTCACCCGAAAAAACTAATACTTGAATAATAATTTATGAAACCATTATTTAACCATTTTATTGAATCACATTACTTAATCAAGGTGCCTAGATTATATTAATACTTTCTTTAAGTGAGATTACTAATACATTTGGACACATTACTAATCCTAATCATAAAATCACTATTCATAATTTACTATTCATCAAAAATTAAGTTGATCTTATTAGACTCTAAATTTCGTACTAAACATAATTGTAGAAGACCATTTTTCGAAAATCATTACACATTTTTAATTATTTAACGTTTACACAACCATTTTAAAAAAATCCTTTTTCTAAAATTCATCAAAAATATGCATACTATATTTATCCGGTCATTTGAAAATTCATAAATTTCATCATAAGAAGAAATCCCAATTTTTATTTAAAACAAAGGATTACACAAGGCAGTTACGATCTCCTTACATAGCCCCTTATCACACCAGCATAAGACCTAAGTGTAAGGTGTGCTAAGGTGAGAGAATCTGAGGGAGGCTTGGCCAACATCGCACGAGTAGTAATTTCTATCAGTTTGAACTTCTCGCGAAGGCGATCCCGTTCTAGCTTCACACGATGAAGTTCAGCTTGGGTTTGGTCCAGAGGAAAGCCCAGTGGTGCTACCTCCTTCCCAAGTTCTGTTAGATGGGCTTCGATCGGTCCAAGACTACTGGGTGAGGCCATCGAATCTTCTTTCTATATTAATTAACCAAGATTACTTGTATTTAGAGACAAAAATCAAAACGTTTAGTTTTTAGCGGTCATATTGACCAATGGTCATATAACAGTCAAAAACCAAAGGTATCATTTTAATTATACTCATGTTATCAAATGAAACATTTTTGTTGAGTATAAAAAATAAAATAAAATAACACATAAAATTAGGAAACAAGATTTATTCAAAATTTCGGGTCGTTACAATCTTCCCCCCTTAAGAAATTGCGTCCTCGCAATTTTTTTTAAAATTAGGTTTTGAAATTTCATTGAAAGTCCCACATCAGAAAAGGAGTCAGTAAAACTATTACTTTAAAAGAAAGAAAGGGAAGTACGAAGGTCACCCGAGTTATCCCACACTAGGATTCCATGTAGGAAAACATGGACATGGAAGAAAAACAAAGGGTCAAGCTCTGAGGGAGAGTGATAGAGAACATGATTAGGAGAAAGTTAACCATAAGAAAATCCCAAACTTATGATGTGTGTAAATGATATTTGATTACCTAGTAGGAAACGTAAACCAACAACGTTTTTGTTTTACGTTACTTTTCATAATTTTGAGGAATTCATTTACAACATAGAACAAAAACATAAAGAAATATACCTACCTTCATGTAGAGTTTCATCCTTTAATAAGTTTCTACCAAAACTAATCTTTTCTCTAAATGATAAGAATTCAAAACTACTTGGTCTCATCAAAACACAAGAATCATCTTCTAGAGAATCACATAATCCACAAAAGATTAACTATCTATTTCTTCTATCTTTAAACATTATCCCAAAAACAGAAAGGATAAGGTAAAACAACTCTTCAAAAAGAAAGAATCCCATAGGAAGGGAAACTATTTTTAAATCTTCAAAGTTCCATGGTACTACCCAAAGTTCATCATAGACCATCCCTTAAATAACGGTCCTTAAAATTCCTCAAAATATACCAAACTAAGATTGAAACCCAATTACAAGAGGGATTTGATAACATAGTCTTCCAAAATAAACTTCATTGTTCATCTCCAAACAACATCAACCACAACTAACATCTTATAATAAAAGTAGCTAACCTAAACATATTTTACCCAACATAGGTTAATCATTTCCATAAGTAACCTAAATTACTATAAGTCCTCCTTAAATTCATTGATTCTTCAAAATATAAGTCAACCTTACTCCTCAATGAAAATACCGCAGTAATCTATTTACCTTGATCATATAGGGTCCTCAAAATAGTGAACGTCTTCCAAAATAATAATCATCTTTTAATCCCCTAATCATCTTTGTCGTATTAATACGGAAATCGTAGCATTTCCTATCACATTGGTTGTTGGGACATGTTCTTCCATTTACCGCCATTAAATAAGAAAAGAAGCTATAATTAGGGGCTTAAATACTTAGCCAATAATCATGAAAAGAAACTTAAAGCATATAAGGATAACTTATAGAAGAAAAGTATACTCTAACTTGTGATCCCCTAGGTTCCCATCTAGGTTATCCATGATCATATATTCTTATGTGAACCTTTATTTAATTTTATCTTTGTTCCTTTAATAATGGTTCATACTAAGCTTATGAATTTACCAAAGCATATCCCCCGGGAGTGTCGTAACCAAGAGTGCAGCAAGGCCCGTTGTTGTGTACCAGTTCCCGTTCGAGTCTAGCTCAAAGCGGTGTTTTCGGGTTTTACCCCTATGTACATCTGTGCCAGAGCCACCTCTACCTGCTCGTATCCAGACAGGGATGTATTTTCTTGGTAACCCCTTACTCAATACTCACCAAAATACCAGGAAGATTTCCTATATTTAAACTTTTCTATAGGGTTATTCCTAGAGTTTTCATATCCTAATTTCCACAAATAACTAAACCATCCTTTGATACCAACTATAGCATCCCGTCTTTTTATAACATAACTTTCATTCCATTACACAGAACTGAGGATCTTTAAGGTTTAGTGTCTTGGAAACAAGGAACATAAAACATGAAACAAAAAAAACATTCTTCTTAAACACTTGAAAGGATTCTTCTCATGTTCACCCTAGGCTCATTAATGCATCTCATAACCTGGGGACATACATCAAAAGGAAGGGTGAGTAGAAGGCCCAGTAAGGGAAACAAGTGAAACATTTTACATATGAACTTGAGATACATCAATAAAGTCATGAAAAGAACTTTAAGGCATGAAAATGAAATCATGAGGCATTTCATAATAAAAATAAAACTTTTTCATAACTTGAAGATGTGGCTACATAATTTAACATAGACAATCATGAACATATCACCAAGGTCCATCCCCAAGGTTTCATTTGAAAATTACCAAGGTTATTCACCAAGGTATCGTGAAAATTGTAATCTCTAGTGGTTACATCATTACCCAATGCATTGGAGCGCTATCAGGGCGCACCCTTAAATTTTCCTTTATTATCATGTGAGCCACATATATCATCATCAAACATTTCATAAATAACCCATATAGCATAAAATAAATGGGTTTCATTTCATAATCATAACGTTTTAAAAACTGCTTTAAAGACATGATCTTTATGTCACTTTAAACCCACGGAAAGGGAAAGAGGGTTTCATGTATGTAATTCCTATAATTTAAAATAGAAAATTTTTATATATATGTGAATAACCCTGTAGAAATAAGAGCTTTGATTATTCACTTTATAACATAAAATAATTTTTAGAAAAGAGAGAGAGGCATTTTGAGACGAAAATTCTGCAGCATAACGGCTATGTTACAAGGTTTTAGAAAACATTGAGAAGAGAGGGGACATGGGTCAAACATTCATAAATGACCCATAAAACAGTAGAGGAAAAAAATATAAGGGATTTAAGAACATGGTAATGAAATTTGAAAATATACCATATGAAATGAAGAACATGAAAGGAAGAAAAAAAAGATTTCTCTTGTGAGAATTCGGCAGCCTAACGGCGTCACTTAAACTTCAACAAAATTGAATTGACAAGGTCAAATAGGGTCTCTCATCATATGAAAATAAGAGTCCAGTATGATAGATATAGAGATCATACCCCAACATAATAGAAAGGAACTTGAAAGAATTGACATGAAAGTAGAACTTCAAAACGAGAATGGTGAAGAACCACTTAAAAATTCGGCAGCCTAACGACGCCACTTAAAACTTCAAAATAATGAATTGAAGAGATAAAATGGGGTCTCTCATCATATGAACATAAGAGTCCAGTATGATATATATAGATATTATACCCCAACATAATAGAAAGGAACTTGAAAGAATTGACATGAAAGTAGAACTTCAAAACGAGAATGGTGAAGAACCACTTAAAAATTCGGCAGCCTAACGGCGCCACTTAAAACTTCAAAATACTGAATTGAAGAGATAAAATGGGGTCTCTCATCATATGAACATAAGAGTCCAGTATGATAGATATAGAGATCATACCCCAACATAATAGAAAGGAACTTGAAAGAATTGACATGAAAGTAGAACTTCAAAACGAGAATGGTGAAGAACCACTTAAAAATTCAGCAGCCTAACGGCGCCACTTAAAACTTCAAAATACTGAATTGAAGAGATAAAATGGGGTCTCTCATAATATGAACATAAGAGTCCAGTATGATAGATATAGAGATCATACCCCAACATAATAGAAAGGAACTTGAAAGAATTGACATGAATGTAGAACTTCAAAACAAGAATGGTGAAGAACCACTTAAAAATTCGGCAGCCTAACGGCGCCACTTAAAACTTCAAAATAATGAATTGAAGAGATCAAATGGGGTCTCTCATCATATTATAATAAACGATCAGTATGATAAATTTAGAGATCATACCCCAACATAATAAAAAGGAACTTGAAAGACTTGACATGAAAGTAGAACTTTGAAAAAGAGAAGGGTGAAAGAATCCCTTAAACATTCGGCAGCCTAACGACGCCACTTAAAACTTCATAAAACGAAATAATGAGAGTAAGAGGGGATCTATAATTATATGAACATAAAAAGGTCAGTAAGAAGATTATAAAAGAACATACTACAACATAAGAACATTGAGCATAAAAGGAATGACATAAAAGAGATCACTTGAAAAGAAAGAGAGGGGTCAGATCCCTTACCTTAAAACATAACTCTTAAAACTCAAAGTTTGGGACCTTGAGGGCTTGGGGGCACCATGGGAGGACTCCTTGGGAGGTAATGAGACCATAACTTCGTTGGGGGAGAGTGGGGAGTCGAATGTATGAGAGGATGTCTTGGTATTTATAGGGAAAGTGAGGGGACAAGGCATTAATGGCAAAGGGACACCTCATTAGTGGTTTTGGAAAAACCATGGGCTTGCCCATGGTATTTGCCCATGGTATTGGCCACTTGGGACACCTCATACCTTATCTCACTATTCATAATTCGAACATATTGATTACAAACCTAATACATCATTTAATGATGTCATTAAACACCCGTAACTTAAAAACTGTATTTTCACTATTCATCGAAAATTCAACTTTCTCAGAATAATCCCAAAATTTCACCTTAACCAAATATCAACGCTCTGATTAAAAATATGAACTCCATTTTATAAAAATAATTTTCTAAATATTTTTAATTTAATTTTTAAATAAAAACACTATTCACTGAAAATTCATTTTTTTCAGAAAAAACCCCAAAAATTACCATAGCATAATATCGGTGCTCTGAGTTCAAAAATGAAATCCGTTTTATAAAAATAATTATCTAAATATTTTTAATTAAATTTTTAATTAAAAAACACTATTCACCCGAAAAAACTAATACTTGAATAATAATTTATGAAACCGTTATTTCACCATTTTATTGAATCACATTACTTAATCAAGGTGCCTAGATTATATTAATACTTTCTTTAAGTGAGATTACTAATCCATTTGGACACATTACTAATCCTAATCATAAAATCACTATTCATAATTTACTATTCATCAAAAATTAAGTTGATCTTATTAGACTCTAAATTTCGTACTAAACATAATTGTAGAAGACCATTTTTTGAAAATCATTACACATTTTTAATTATTTAAGGTTTACACAACCATTTTAAAAAAATCCTTTTTCTAAAATTCATCAAAAATATGCATACTATATTTATCCGGTCATTTGAAAATTCATAAATTTCATCATAATAAGAAATCCCAATTTTTATTTAAAACAAAGGATTACACAAGGCAGTTACGGTCTCCTTACATAGCCCCTTATCACACCAGCATAAGACCTAAGTGTAAGGTGTGCTAAGGTGAGAGAATCTGAGGGAGGCTCGGCCAACATCGCACGAGTAGTAATTTCTATCAGTTTGAACTTCTCGCGAAGGCGATCCCGTTCTAGCTTCACACGATGAAGTTCAGATTGGGTTTGGTCCAGAGGAAAGCCCAGTGGTGCTACCTCCTTCCCAAGTTCTGTTAGATGGGCTTCGATCGGTCCAAGACTACTGGGTGAGGCCATCGAATCTTCTTTCTATATTAATTAACCAAGATTACTTGTATTTAGAGACAAAAATCAAAACGTTTAGTTTCTAGCGGTCATATTGACCAATGGTCATATAACAGTCAAAAACCAACGGTATCATTTTAATTATACTCATGTTATCAAATGAAACATTTTTGTTGAGTATAAAAAATAAAATAAAATAGCACATAAAATTAGGAAACAAGATTTATTCAAAATTTCGGGTCGTTACATCATCTCCTCCATAAACCAGGAACATATCCTTAGTATGCCTCAAATACTTAATAATAGTCTTAACTTCCATCCAATGGCGGTCTCCTGGATCAACTTGATATCTACCTACCACACTTAATGTGTAAGCAACATCTAGCCTCATACATAGCATATCATACATGACTGACCCAATCGCGGATGCGTAAGGGATACTTGTCATTCTCTTTCTTTCCTCATGTGTCTGAGGACACATTTTATTGAAAAGATGAATGCCATGTGACACTGGCAACAATCCCCTCTTGGGCTGTTCCATACTGAATCTCTTCAGTATCTTGTCAATGTATGTACTTTGACTCAGGCCCAGCATTCTCATAGATCTATCACGATGGATCTTTATCCCAGGAATATATGCCGCCTCTCCCAAGTCTTTCATGGAGAAGCATTTATGCAACCATGCCTTAACTTACTGTAAGACAGGTACTTCGTTTCCAATTAGTAATATGTCATCAACATATACTATTAGGAAAATGACTGCACTTCCACTAAACCTTTTGTAGACACAAGTATCACATTCATTCTTAACAAATCCAAATTCCATTACAGCTTCATCAAAATGAATGTTCCATGACCTTGATGCTTTCTTTAATCCATAAATGGATTTCTGTAACTTTTATAACTTGTTGGCATCCTTTGGAGTCACAAACCCTTCAGGTTGTGTCATGTAGACACTTCCTGGAGGTTCCCGTTAAGGAAAGATGTTTTGACATCCATTTTCCAAATTTCATAGTCATGGTAAGCAGTAATGGACAATAGGATTCTAATGGATTCCAGCATCACAACCAGTGAAAAGGTTTCATCATAGTCAATTCCTTGACGCTATCTAAAACCTTTTGCAACCAGTCGTGCCTTGTAGGTGCTGACTTGACCCTCCATGTCCAGTTTCTTCTTGAATACCCATTTATTACCAATAGGATTTACATCAACTGGAGGATATACCAAAATCTAGACTTGGTTTTGGTACATGGAATCCATTTCAGAATTCATGGCTTCTTGCCACTTGGCAACGTCTGTGCCTTCAACTGCTTCCTTGTAGGTAATAGGATCATCATTGTCAACCAATAATGAGTCACCATCCTTGGTGACAAGAAAAACATATCGTTCTGGTTCTCTCACCTCTCTCGTGCTCCTACGCAGTTTTTGTGTCTCTGGAATAGACTGTTCTTCCACGGGGCTTTGTGGAATCTGTTCTTGTACCAACTCATGTGTATCTTGAGCCTCGACTTCATCGAAGTCTATCTCGCTCCCACTATCTCTTTTGGAGATGTGCTCCCTCTCAAGGAATATGGCATGTCTTGCCACGATAACCTTTTTGTATGAGGGGTTGTATAGGTAATATCCCCTTGTTTCCTTGGGATATCCTATAAAGATACACTTTGTGCCTCAGGGTGCATGTTTGTTACTTGAAGAGGCCTTAACAAATGCTTCGCTACCCCACACATGTAAATTCGATAACATGGATTTGCGTCCACTCCATAACTCATATGGAATACCATTTATCGATTTAGTTGGTACTTGGTTTAGTATGTGTGCTGTTGTTTGTAATGCATATCCCCAAAAGGATAATGGAAGACTCGCATGACTCATCATTGATCTCACCATGTCCAATAGGGTGCAGTTCCTCCTTTCGCTTACACCATTCCACTATGGCGTGTAAGGAGGAGTGAGTTGAGATAGAATCCCAAACTCCCATAAGAAATCAATGAATTCCTAATTAAGATATTCTCCTCCTCTGTCCGAGCTAAGTTTATTAATCTTCTTACCAAGCTGGTTCTCAACTTCATTCTTGTATTCTTTGAACCGATCAAAAGAATCTGACTTATACCTCATTAAGTAGATATATCCATATCTACTAAAATCATCAGTAAAAGTTATGAAGTATGAGAACCCACCCCTTGCTTCAACTGAAAATGGCCCACACACATCTATGTGAACTAATTCTAGAAGCTTTTTAGCTCTTTCACCTTTCCCACTAAATGGGGCTTTGGTCATTTTACCTTGTAGACACGCATGACACACACCAAGTGGTTTTAGTTCGAAAGAATCTAAATACCCATCTTGATGTAATTTTGTCAAACATTTCTCATTAACATGACCTAGCCGGTGATGCCAAATTTGGGTGTGGTATGAGTCATGTGAATTATCTTTGTCATCAATTTCCATTACTTGGTTTGTGTATTCCAACACATAAAGGCCGTTATATAAATGTGCCCTACCAAAAAAAATGCTATATTTATAAAAGTAACAGCATCCACTTCCAAACTTGAAGATAAATACATCAGTATCTAATCTAGATACTGAAATAATTTTTTTGGTTACAAAGGGTACAAAATAACATCCTTTCAAAACCAAGACTATCCCTGTAGGCAATGTGAGATGGTAGTCTCCGACAGCTACAACAGCGAGTCTGGCTCTGTTGGCTGCTCGTAGATCTACCTCCCCTCGATCAATCTTATTGAATCTACTTGGTTCCTGTATTTGGATATAGATGTGAGAACCAAAAGCAGTATATAATACCCAATTAGTAGAAACAAATAGATTGAATTCGATAACGAACACACCTGAAGCTTCCCCTTGCTTCCTTGGATGGATGCCGTTTTTCTTCCAGTGGCCCTTCTTGCCACATGTGAAACAAACAACATCCTGTTCCCTTTCCTCCCCTTTGATATTCCTTTTCATGGAAGGCCTTGAAGAAGCTTTGGGCTTAAAGCTCTTCGCCTTCCCTTTCCTTTTATTCACCATGAGGACATAAGTCTTTTCACGCTTCATGTCATTGTCCACTTGGCGAATAAGGATAATAAGATCAGACAAAGACTTCTCGATGTTGTTCATGTTGAAGTTCACAACAAAGTTTGAGAAGCTCTGGGGGAGTGATGCAAGAATGAGATCGGTACCCAGTTCTTCAGGGAGTTTAAACCCTATAACCTCCAAGCACTCAATGTATCCAATGAGCTTGACTACATGAGGCCCAGCTGGGGCACCCTCTCCAAGCTTACTCTGAAATAGAGCCTTGGATATCTCAAACCTTTCCTGTCTTGCTCTCTCCTGGTATAGACCACGGAGGTGCTCGAGTATGCTATAGGAATCCATGTCTTCATGAGACTTCATGAGCTCACTAGACATTGATGATAACATCAAACATTGAACGTAGAGAGCATCGTTCAAATGTTGATCATAGACTAAGAAATCTTCATCACTCGCCCCTGGGGCAGGAGAATCAGGAAGTGAGGTCTCCATCACGTAAAACTTTCATTCATGGAATAGGATAAACCGAAGGCGCCTAAACCATTCCTCAAAGTTACTACCAGTGAGGATATTGTCTTTATCCAGAATTGATCGTAGAGAAAATGTGGTTGACGAGTTGGTCATTTCAATTCTACAAATTAAAAGAGTAGATTTATCAATACGTTATTGATTACATTTTTAAAAAATAATAAATGAATTTATTAATTCTCCCACTATTTTATCAAGTCCCAATGGCCCTCACCATTGAACTCGGAATGTCCAGTTGCTTTGACATTCTAGTGGCAAGGATCCATATTCCCCTTCGTATAACGCCAACAAGGGTTGGTCAAGCTATTTGAAGGTATTTAGGTAGGTAGGTCTTTTCCAACTGTGAGCTTACAGTTCCTTGATTTGTTGAGTGGACTCCCCAATCCTGAAATCTTGACTTGGATTTCCTCAACTCTTGCCTCCAATATTACATCAAGTATATAAAGGGCTACAACTCTTGATATAATATGGTTAAGTCAACACGAAACCTTTCATAAGGGCTTCCTTTATAAAATTAAGTGTCCCAACAAGGGTTGGTCAAACACATAGTTTTATTGAGTCTTGCCCTTAATCAAGTAACGGAAGGCTTGGTCTGACTTAATATGGTATTGGGGAATTTTAATCTTTTATGCATAGTTTCACATTATCACATGCTTTTTAATATTAAGTGATGCTTTTTTAAGTGATTAACCATGTTCCGATAATGTTTACGCATATTCCGGTTTTTATTTTATTCCATCTTTGCATGCTTGTTCATTTTATTAATTATGTGATCACGACAACACATACATAATAAATAAACCATGCAATCAGATAGAAATAAAATAAGATGGCATGATCATGAGCTTATATTGGTCAGCTTATCTAGTAGTTTTGATAAGCTAACCCTAACCTAGGGAAAACACCTTGAACCCGATGGTTCTTGTTTTGCAGCTCCCACCTGTCCACCTTTGTATCTTCTTGTGTCAGTTTCGCCTCGACTTCGGGATTTGAACCATCTCCTCTGGCTTGGGAGATCCTCTATTACATGGGTTTACATTAAAGAAACCATGGGCACGCAGGCCCTACATTTTATTGGAAGAAGGCTCACAGGCCAACAAATTTAAATTAAATAAATTTAAATGAAACCATACGCATTCAAAGGGTCTTTGGTCTAGCTCATGATCATCCATAGCATGCAACACCATTTACGCATATTTAGAATTCAAATTCTTTTAATCGTTCTTTCATTTAAGATAAGTCGTACTCGAATTCAATTAATTATGATCTTATAATTAATCAATTCTTTATCATAAATTCCTTTCTGAATTTCCTTGAGATTCTTCTCATCCATATTCCTTATACGAGTCTTTGTACATTGGAGGAAACACGGTGAATTTTTTGGAAAGTACACGGCGTGTAGTTTATATTTACACGACGTTTATTTCTTTTCACCTTTTATCCAAAGTACACGCCAGGGGATTTGGTGTGTTTTTCTGTACTTTGGAAATTTTGGAGTACACAACATGTAGATAAATCATACACGGTGTGTACTTCCTTGTTACGCGGCAACCGGCCTGGCGATCCCATGTACGCGGTACGCGGCTTATCCTTGTACACGGTTTCACCTGGGCCAGAACGGACTACACGGCGTGTTGCTCCAACATACACGCCATGTATTCCGGTTTCCATGTGCCATTAAATTCTGTTCAACATGGCATGATTAATACTTAGGCATATTCAATTCACACAGCGTGGTTTGGCGGAGCAGTGCCGGTTCGTTGAACCCAAGTACACGGTGTGTAGTTTTAATTACACGTCGTGTAATTGCGTGTTGTACAAACAGAAAAAGAAGCTCCTCCGGATGAGTTCCTCATTTTTATTTTAATCAAAAATTAAAATTAAAAGGTTATTTTTGTGATATGAATCGAGAAACGAAGGAGGAAGAATAGATCTCATTTATTCAGATTTATAGAATGATTTATTTCGAATTGAATCAAATATAAATGCGTAAATTATAAACGAAAATTAAATAACTATAGTCAACGTTGTAACCTCCTCTGATACCATTTGAAGGTTCCGGGCGCAGCGGAAGCACGTGGGTGGATGTGCCCACTTGACTTTTTATCATTAATAATGATCAATCCGGGATCAATACGACGATAAACGTCAGTCTCCACAGATCGAATCACAGAAATAGACAAAGAAGAAGGTTTGTCCCAGAACCACAAACAAGGATCGTTACAAGTTGATTATAATTAATTTAATCAATTGAAAAGAAATACCTTTTGGGCGTTCTTTCTTCGTTGATTTTATTGATCACGTTCCGATGTGATTCGTCGTTGTGTCGCAGAAGCCAAGTGTAGACTTTCTCTAGCAGTGATCCACACGTGTACCTCGTATCTCAGGACGTCGCCAAAGGAGTCTCTGAGTGCTATCATGGAGAAACCATTGCTTGCATTGTCCACCTTAGATCGTCTTGATCCGATGGAAGAGGATCTCTCTCGGTCTTGAGAGCGTTCTTGGAGGAAGAGTTTCTTTCGGCCTTGAAAGAATTCTCCAGAGTTGATGTGCACAACGATTCTCTTGTGTTGGAAAAGATTTGGGGTTGTGAGGATATTTATAATCAAGTTTGAGGTTGTAGAGTTATGAAAATAAATAAACGCGTTACGTGTTTCATTTATTTCATTAACTCTTATGGAAAACCCCCATGTCGAATAATTAATTCCTTGACATGCATTCACGCTGATTATAATAAATATCATTTAATAAAATAATAGTATATTCTCAAAATCCCGAATGGAAAAACTACACGGCGTGTAATAATAAATACACGACGCGTACTTGTTTTTCATTGAAAACTACATGGCATGTACATTAAATGTACACGGTGTGTATATCTTGTTCTCATTTATTAATTTCCTTTACAAAATAAAAACTAATCAGCGTGTACATTTAATAATACACGAAGTGTACTTGTTTTCAAAATAAAAACTACATGGCGTGTAATAATTAATACACGACATGTACTTGTTTTCATTTTATTCTTCCTCCAAAATTAAAAAAATTTAGGATTCCTTGAATAATTATTAAACCACGTATGGGAATAATCTTTATTCTACTTGAGATACTTGAATACACTTAGTGTGTGACCCTCTAGGCCTCTTTATCGTTGGCATTAGGCAGGCTTGCCTAAAGTCTAAGATTACTATCTAGCAACGGGTCAAGGCACCCAAGAGAAAGAAGTTGATGCCGCATTGACGTATCACCTCATACGAATTCTTACGGTGTAATTTAATCCCTTTGTCTCTATATCTCATCAAACAGGTTTCATGGCAGTGTCATAAACCTATATGTTTGATCCGTCATTCTTTGACTACCCGAAATAAATTCATCGTTTACACCATGTCCATGGAATTTAATGCGACAGTTCTATTTCAATCAAAGGGCCGAGATATCAACTTCCATAAATGGAAGAGACAAATCCTTCCTTGACTTATCCACTAACAACATGTCACTCGTGACGCACCCAACGTACCCTACTTCCCACTAACTGTCTGCATGAAGGTTTTCGTCAGTAAATCTAAGTGCGCGAGTCATGACATGAGTTAATAATAATCTTCCAGTCTAAGGACCATTACACACGCTCGCAGATAGTAATGCCCGATGACACCAAGACATGCAGAATTACTACTGGCGGGTCTGTTCTCATAATCTCCCATCTTGGATATTACCAAGTGCAAACTCAATGAGAGAGAGTCTCATATTCTTACAAGTACTCGCACATGACGGTCTGTATACTATGTGTCCTATCATAGTATGTCATCCAACCGCAGAACTTTATTTAAGAATATTGTTATAGCATTTCAAGGTTCTCATCATAGCGGGTATCTTCCATGACCTTATTAATGCAACAAATATTCCAGGACATTATTATATTATAGTCATGCAAAACAATGAACAATACAATAAGTGAACATTCATGTAATCAAAGTATAAAACAGATGGTTCTCAGGACACCAACCCTTACAAGAGGTAATCATGTTAACCAAATCCTTTGAAGTATAATTTTTATTCAAACTCCTCCAAAAAATATATAGCCATATAAATATAATTAAATATATATAACTAGTATATATAAATTTTAATATTATGATGGAAAAAGAATTATCTACATTCTTTTTATTTAACGGAAAATGAAAATGCCGCTCATGCATTTGTGCGGACTATCGCCACCATGAAGAGATGAATTTAATTTTTCATCACTACCTATAATGGATGGTTATAAAGACATATTTAATGAATATATGTCATATTTAATATTTAATTATGATTATTTAAGAATAACTTATTTTCTATATCCCTTTCGTTCTATCCATCAAAAAATAAAACTGCTACCTTTGAGTGTATGCAGACTACCGCCTCTACAAAGCGATATATTTCATATTTCATTGCCGAATTACATGGATAACAATATAAATTTATATAATAAATAAATTTTTTTATCTATTACATGTTTTATATTATATAACTATGAATAAGGTTCATACATCAGTATAATTGAACTAAAATAAGAATGGAAAATGAAACATTTAACACCCAAATACTAACTTTGAAAATGAATTATTAATAAACGAGTACTGAGAAATTCTTAGATAATGGTATAAATTAAGATAAAAAAATATATATTTCCAATATAGATGTATAATAAATTTTATTTCTTTATACAAGTGTTTATAACTTGTTCAACTAAGCGGACGATCAAGTGAAGGGTTTTTGTTACAATCCCACTTTTTACTAGGGGTTTTATGTTTCAATTTCTATTTGTGGGAATTTTAGGTTATTTCACTCTTAAAACCCTTATATAATGTTATTCTATGTTTATTTTTGGGATTTTAAATTATTATTTCCATTTTCTTCTCATTTTTACTCATAACGACTGAAATGACATTTTTAAGAAAAATAGGTGTTTTTTTACTTTAGGTCTCGAATCATTTTCATCCATATCCATATTAATTATTTTGAATCATTAATGTTATTTTAGAAACATAAATTATTTATTAAGGTCAATTTTAGTTAAATTATACTATATATTTAAAATTTTAAATTGAATATTTTTAACGGATTCCATACAAGTCATCTTTGACTTTTTCACAATAGTTCAAAAAAAAGTTATTAAACATTTACTGAATTACTAAATTTTTTCTCTATAATGAACATTATACATTAAGAATATTTATTTAATAATTTCAATGATTTTTTCATAAAAAATAATATTCCCAAAATTCTGTGATTTTTTAGACATAATTAATTCCCAAAATAAAATGATATTTCTTATTTTTTTAAAAGACTTTATAATGTATTTATAATGGAAATTTTCATCTATATCGACATTAATTAAAGTGTATTATTCATCCCTAGAGATATGATATAATTATAGAATCCACCTTATTTCTGTAGATGTATTATGATTATGTTTTTTAATTTATTGACTAGGGAAAATATTGATAATTCATAATATAGTTTTTCAATATTATAGTTTATAATGATTCTGTATTTCTTTGTTATTAATTTATTTTATATGATGAATGAATTAGAAATAGTAAATGATAGAATGGGACCTATATTAGATATCCTCTTGATTTTTCAATATGACTCATAAGACAAACAAGATTGGGTATTTTGGAATATGCCTCACCTCTTTATATGTGATGTATTGAAAAAAGGGATTGATTGTAATATTATATTGTCTGATATTATGAATTATATCACTATTTGAACATTAATTTCAATATATGTGGTTATTTTTTTTGACAATTCATATATGGATATATTCCTCTTCAATGATATTAGTTATATTGAACATTTTATTATTGTTTATCCCTTACATATTATTTATTCCTTGGTTATTATATGATATATATTTTTGTACACATTCCCTTAGTGATCATCTGAGGTCACCCATTTATTTTGTTTCTTATCTCTAGGGTACCCAGAAGGGAACTTTGAATTATTTCATGGATATACTAAAAGAAGTAATTGTGTTTTCATGGGAATTTTATGTTTTAGTATTTAATTTTAAATTTAAATTGAAAATCAAGTTTGTATTTAGTATCTAAATACTAAAAAAATATCTGATCACGTGGGATGAAATATCATGTATCTTATGATAATTTAATATAATAATTATCATCTCTAGGATTTTATAGGTAGGGTTGTTACAATTGGTATTAGTTTATGGTTAGTAGAAACCTTTGGAACTATATCTAGTAAAACATAGTAGAATATAGTGATAAATTGAGGAAAAACCTTATAATATTTAGGAAAATATTCTATGACATTTTACTTACCTAGTAATAATATTATCTGATTCAATATTCATAACATTATGAGCTAATATATTATATACCATTATTTAGAAATGAATCTTAGTGAAATGAAAACCGCATCAGCACCCATAACCTGTGGATATATTTCATTCACGAGAACATGATTTAATTTAGTGAGGGTGGTATTGGGAATGAGTAGATCATAACCATACCGGGTAAGTTGACTCAGGTTATGACTAATAACCATATCCGTAGGAGAAACCTATTGGCCCCCAACATGGTGAAATAATGATGGACCACATCATGTGACAACAACATCCACCATTCAATAGAACTACTAATATATCAGTATCTGATCAATTAATCAAGTCCAAGGAGAAGATATTTCTTTAATTTGGATATAGAGTAATGTGGATAGTAATCATGGAGATTCATCTTCTAAAGGGATATATTGATCAATGGTGGTAATTAATTCAAATCGGTAAGGATTTAGAAGAGATAGATTATATAAAATGGAATACATTTAAGGGGATATTCTTTGAAAAATAATTTCCATGTGAGAAATGAGATGATATGGAATAAAAATTCCCCAACCTAAGGAAAATGGAAGAGGAAAATGATATTGAATACGAATCTAACTTTACAAGTTTAGTGACTCATGTAGTTGATTATATATATAAATCAAGAAATAAGATTAATTATTTCATTAATGGGTAAAGTATATCCTTATAAGGGAATTTCTCTCTTAAACATTTTCAGTTAAAAGGATATCGTATAAATTTCTATCAAGACCAAGAAATAATTATCCAAGTATTACATTTTCAAGGGAAATCATGAACAAATGAGGGTATTTGAGTGATCTATATATATATATATATGGAAAAGGGGAATAAAGGAAGGGTATAATTTCTATCATGTAATATTTTTGGAAATAATTGACGTGGATCATGATTAAAGGGAATGAGAAATTTCATCAAGTGTGAAATGAGAATCAACTGAAATCATGAATTCATAAGAAATAAAAAGTATTTAATATAAAATTGTTCAAATGTAAATATATGGGGAACTAATCAAATGAATTACCAAATTATGAATTTAATTTACCTTATAAAATTATAAGGAATCAAGGCCAAACTTATGAAATCTCTATAATAGAAGTTGAAGTCCTAAATGATCTGATGGTTGGTAAATTAACTGTAAACTAAAATTTAGCTAACATGTCATTTAATCCTCATTCTATAAACTCTTGTATAGAAGACATGATTTCTTTTAAAATTAAAACACCCCTTAAAACTCTATGTAAAGAGTTTTAAATATAGTCACTTAGTGGGAATCTTATTGAAATACATATATAACAAGAAGAATCTATTCTAATGAATAGATATTCCCTAGTTGCAAACATGATTTCCATTCCTGTTATTAATTTTTATAAAATATGTGGCATGGATGAGATTTAAAAGTTTAATATAAGAAATTATTTCTAATAAAGTGATATTAATATTTATGAAATGGATAGATAATCCCTTATTTTTTTTAGAGAGATACACCATTAACTTAATGTTTTATGGATCCACCTCTTATAGCTCACCATAACGAAATTCTTATAGAATAGGATGAGAAAGCATAATATATGGATAGGGAAAAAATTCTAAGTATATTGGATGTACATATTATTAAATAATACATTCATGTATTTCAAAAATAATTTCCATGATATCCATGTAAGAAAGAAGTTGAGTTTTATATTGAACTCAACCCTAATAAAAATCATATATCAAAGACTCCCCAATCAATGGAACCAGTGGAGTTAGGGGAGTTTAAGAAAAAATACTAGATTTTTGTGATAATAGATTTATACACCCTAGTGCTTCACCTTGGGGATCCGATATTTTATTTTTGAAAATGAAGGACATACATGTGAGGTTGACCATCGATTATAGGGAGACCATTGGAATTACTATAAAGAATAAATATCATTTAGAACACATTGATGACTTATTTTATCTACTTCAAGGAGCATAATATTTTTTAAAGATCAATTTTCTTTATAGTTATCATCAATTAATAGTGAAGAATGATGATATAAAAAATATGAAATTTCATACGAGTTAAGGGAATTGTGTGATTCTCATAATGCTATGGGGATTGAATAATACACCATATATATTTATAGATCTTATTAATATAGTTTTTAATGATTATCACAATAACTTCATGGTGGTATTACCTAATGATATCTTGATGTATTATAAAATCTATGAAGAGAATAAGAATCATTTATGAATAATTGTTTACAGTCTTACATAAAAGGAATTATATGGGATGTCTAGTAAGTGTGAATTTTGGATCGATGAAGTTTTATTTTATTACCATATTTATCCTAATATGTAATATCTATTTTTCCTTCAAAAAAAATATAGTTTTTGTAATCCTCATGTATTAATCATGTTTTAATGATCACAAATCATATATATTCTGTAAATCCTATAAATCCTATGTAATCTATCTTAAATCATATATATAGATGATTAGTATCATTATACTTTAAGTAAAGCTATCCAAGATCTTAATTGATATACATTCGGTCTGATTACTATACACTACATTTAATTTACTTTATAATGATTTATTTGATGAATGATTAAGTATAATCCATTTTATGAATATCACTGTTTAAGTATGTATACAGATATTTGACTAAGTCTGAGACACTGTGAGTCTGCCATCGGTTATGTTTTTCTGGAAAAGGAACCAAACACCGTGACCAGACACCCTGACCAGACACCGTGACCAGACACCGTGACCAAACACCGTGACCAGACACTGTGACCAGACACCGTGACCAGACACCATGACCAGACACCGTGACCATCCAGACACCATGACCATCCAGCCACCGTGACCAGACATTGTGACCATCCAGACACCGTGACCATCCAGACACCGTGACCATCCAGACACCGTGACCATCCAGACACCTTGACCATCCAAACACCGTGAACATCCAGACAACGTGACCATCCAAACACCGTGACCATCCAAACACCATGACCATCCATATACAATGACCATACAAACACTATGACCATCCAGACACCGTGACCATCCAGACACCATGAACATCTAGATACCATGACCATCCATACACCATTTCAAGGAGACACCGTTTCATGGAGACAACGTTTCCTAAAAGACTGTGACACCGTTACTTAATCTGTTTTATCGTTTTTCATTTAATTTCTAACAGTCATATTTAAAGACTTTAAATGCAATAACATAATTAATGTTTCTTTTTAAAAATATCATCTGATAGTACGAGGTACAAGGTGCAGAATACATGAAACTTGTAGGCTCCAACACATTCACTCAAAGAATAAATGAGAAGTGCGGCCTAGAAACAAAATATACATAGAGATCGCAATAACAAAGTATACACAAGATTTCCTGAAATCAAGAAGCGACACATGCAACTTAACATTCTTGAAGAAAACTTGAAGAATTATTGAATCAAAAAGATGGACACCATATATCAGAATCTACAAGCACATATTCTCATTATCAATACCATGAAGAACATGAGTCAGATATAACTGACATACAATACTCTGTTTTCCATGAGAGGACTTGATTTCTGCATCTACTTCATCCCAGAAGTCCAGAGCTGTATAGACTAACACTCAGAGCACTTCTAACCCTATATCATAATTTTTGCTCTATTGTGCATTATTTCTCTTATCTTTAGAGAAGTGTGTGTGTGTTGTCTATATTAAACACACAATATCTCCTGCATCAAACTGAAGCATAAAAGATATCCTTTCTCTTACATATTTTTACATCTGTTTATTCCCACAGATAAGTGTGGAAGAAGTCCCTATGTGACCTGTTAGTGTTTACCCACGAAAAACTGTGGAAGAGGTCGTGTGACCTGGATATTCTTGTGTGATATTGTTAACCCCGATCTAGGGTGTGGATCAAGTTTATTTATATAAAATTATTTGTGGTAGGTGATCACAAAGTGGAGTGGATTATGTCTCGGCTTGAGACTGAACCACTTGTTTTATATCCATTGTGCTATCTATTTTAGTTGTCTCTGTTTTAATATTTAATTTAGAATTCACTAAATTTACTTTGATAGTTAATCTTTGAAAGAAGTTATAATTGTATTGCCTTATTAGAATAGTTTCAAAAGTAATGATAATAACCAATATTAAGATTACTGAGAATTAATCAATCTTCTAAGAAGTTATTTAAATAGTCAAACTTTCATAACAGTATAACCTTGATTAATTGGGATGTATTTAATTTTATTGGGGAACCCTTTTAAGAATACGTTTTAAATAGAAATTTTGAATAGATACTAAATTCACCCCCCTTTTGAGTAATCTACTCTGACCAACATTTGGTATTAGAGGTAGTGTTTGTTAATCTTATTAAAACTCTATTTTTAACCCTATTCAACTGTGATTGTAGTTTTACTTTAAAGATCTATAAATTCATGTCGATTCTAAATTTATAGCTCTTTTAAGTTATTTATTTATTATGGATAATAGATTGGAAGGTCCTGTAACAAACAGACCACCATTATTTAATGGAACCAATTATGCTCAATGGAAAATTAAAATGAAAATGCATTTAGAAAGTATGAGCTTTGAAATCTGGTCTTCAATTATAGATGAATATAATATTCCTACTACTAATAGAATAACTTGGGATGAACCTACCAAAATTGCCTAAAATAATAATTGTAAAGCTATGAATGCTTTATAATGCTCTTTAGGAGATGAGGAATTTAATAGAATTTCTGCTTGTAAAACTGACATGAAATTTGGGATACCTTATTTGTTTCACATGAAGAAAAATCTAGTGTGAAATAAATAATACTTAATAACTATACTATTAAATATGATAACTTTAAAATGAAACCTGATGAGCCTATTTTTGACATGTATCTCAGGTTCAACTAAATTTTCAACACAATTATTTCTCTTGTAAGAGAAGTCACTGCTAAGGAATAAATCATGAGAATTCTCAGATTCCTACCTGATAGTTGGAGAGGAACCTCTGTCTATATTAGAGAATCATGTGATATCAGCAAGATACCTGTAAAAAAAATCATTGGGAAACTGATTATGTATGAAGAGGAGTTGAAAGTAAACAAGGAAGATGAGGATGAACCCAAAATAAAATCTGTTGCATTTAAGACCACCACCTCTAAACACAAAGAAAAAGGGAATGAGTGGAAGTTTCTATAGAAAGTTCCAGAAGTGAACAATCATTACCTGACAGTGATGAGGAGATGGCTCAATTATCCAGAAGGTTTAAGAGATTCTACAAGAATTAGAACTTTTTTAGAAATACTAACTTCAAGGGAATATATGATCAAAAAGGAAGTTGGAAGAAATATTGGAAAAGAAGCAATAAGTCCGATGAGATTGTCTACTATGAATGTAAGTGAAAAGGACATATCAAGGCTGAATGTCCAAATCTCCAGTACAAAAAGATATTTGAAGACAAAGATAGAAAGTATAAAAAGGAAATGAAAGAAACATGGAGTGCTTCTGAGGGTAGTTCAAGTGACTTAGAATCTTCACATGATGAATATGCTAACAAAGGAAATATGTGTTTTATGACAAACACATCTGAGGTAACATTGGAATATCCTGTACACAATTATTATTATTATGGAGATGAGAGTGACTCTGAAAATATGTCTAATGAAGAAATATTTTAGTACTGTAATATGATAGAAGAAACATGCAATGAACTACGGGATAAATACAAGTCTTTGAAGAAACAATATGCTCTTACCTCAACTGTTAAAACTGAACTCACTGTAGAAAGGGAGAAAAATGCTCAATTACTCAAAGAGAACAATGAACTAAAACTGTCTAATGATCAATTGAAGAAGGATATTGAATGGTTTACTAATTATAAGGATACATTGGTACAAATTCTAGGTAAAAAAATTGCTCCTAAATATACTACTGGCATTGGCTATCAACCTGGTAAAAGAAATTTTGGAAGAAATAATTTTGTTTCTAAATCTAGGATATACAACTTTACTCCCAATTCTGAAAAAAATTAACTAGTTCAAGTTATGATACACTTTTTACTATTTCAATATTTTCTAGACCGAATAGAGTTTATTTTTCAAATACTTTACATAATGCTTATAGGAAACCTATGAGGCATATATGGGTTCCTAAAGAACTTATCACTAATATTACTAGACCCAAACAAGTGTGGGTACCAAAATCTGTTTTTATTTGACTATTTTGTAGGAAAGATGCTTAAAGAGTTACTGTAAAAGTTTATGGTACTTTGACAGTGGGTGTTCAAGACACATGACAAGAGACTAATCATGCTTCAAGAATTTAAAAAAATTAATGGAGGACATGTCACCTTTGGTGACAATGCCAAAGGAAAGATTATTGGCCTTGGCCAAATCGACAACTCTAACCCAGTTTTGATTTCCAAAGTAATTTTTTTTGATTGATTGAAATATAATCTACTTAGCATTTCACAATTATGTGATGATGGATTTCATGTTAAATTTGAAAATAATGCCTGTAATGTTTTTAATTCTAAAGATGAATTAGTGTTTTCTGCATTAAGAAATGAAAACGTATATTCTATTAACTTGCATTCTTTAGCTTCTCAAAATGATTCATATTTAAGTGTGTATCACAAAGAGTCATGGATTTGGAATAGGAGACTAAGAAACTATAAAAATCACTCCCTTAGAAATTTAACTAGAAAAGTATTAGTCAAAGACCTACCCAAACTTGAGTTTCCAAATAATAAAGTGTATAATACTTATCAAAAAGGAAAGAATCACAAAATTTTCTTCAAACCAAAGAAAGAAGTGTCAACTTCTAAACCTCTCAAATTGGTTCACATGGATTTATTTGGACCATCTAGAGTTTCTAGTTTAAATGGTAAGCACTATGTTTATGTTCTTATATATGACTTTTCTAGATATACTTGGACTTTCTTTTTGGATCACAAAAGTGAAGTCTCCTCTCTTTTACCAAATATGCCAAAACTTTAGAAAATCTTAGTGGAAATAAAATTAAATCCTTAAGAAGTGATCATGACCGTGAGTTTGAAAATCAAGAGTTTGAATCCTTTTGCTCACAAAATGGCTATAGTCATAATTTCTCTTCCCCTAGAACACCTCAACAGAATGGTGTTGTAGAAAGAAGAAACAGAATCCTACAAGAGATAGCTAGAACCATTGTAAGGACCCGACCCCAGAGTGTCTAGAGTCGGTGCCCATGATACACGATGTACCACAATTATTACATTTACATTCATTACATCATGTCCCATGATACAGAGGACCATGAGGTTCAGGTTCCGGGAAAACCATCTGCATTCTAAAACTTCATTGAAGACATGACTGATACTTGAAAAATTTTCATTTAAAACATAGGGTGAGCATTGAAATACTCAGTAAGGGGTTTTGAAAATACTTAATACAGCTTTTGAAAACTTCCTTTGAAAATACTTTCACATACATCAAAATTATTCCTTTGAAGAAAACATTATGACATTTCAAAGGTCGCTATAAAATAATTAAATCATTTCATACACAAGTATTTGAACATTTAACTGAAATCTAGTAAGCATGTTTGTACAAAAGTGCATGAATTCTACAATATAATTTAAGCATAACATGCAAGGTATGAAAGAACTACTAAGCAGGAACATTATCAGAGTTGCGCATAAAAAATTTCACTACAACTTATAAAAATTCACATTAGGACATAATTAATGTAATGATATCATTTGAATTAAAATTCTGGAAAGGTAAACTGATCATGCATCATCACTGTCTCATAATATGCCATGTGCACTTCAATCTCATACTCATAGGTAATGGTTCTATAACCAAGGATATTTCTCTAGTCTAAATAATCACTTGGTTGGTCATATAATGAAACATAGTGAGGAAATGTATAATGCCAGACTCATGTCTGAATTTCAAGGCCTCTTGCCATGACCTAAGGGTAATAACCTAATCTGACTATCTCGAGAACTATAGATGCATCAAGGAGCTTACTTTTACCAGTCTCCAACCCGGAGGGCTTTCTTTTAACCAGACCCCAACCCGGCAGTCCAATGCATTCCTCATATGTCAATAAGGTCTGATATTCAAGCTGTCCCATACTCTGAATATTTAATTTCCAATTGATATTACCCAAAAATACTCCAGTGTTTTTCTGAAAACATTAGGAAAGCTTTTGAAAACAAAACATCTAATTATAAGACTGCTCGACACATTGCAGGCCATGATGGGTCCACTCCCCATCCCTTCCTGTTTACATTGCTCGACTGCTCGACACATTGCAGGACATTATAGGTCCACTCCCCATCCCTTCCTGTCTACCATGCTCAAGAGTCGTGTTTTCTGAAAACATTTTAAGCTTGCTTTAAATATGTATACATTTGCACTAGGTTTTCATATATTAAAACTTGTAAACAACATTTGATGCATATACATATTCACACACATATATATATATATATATATACTTTCATAAGAATTTATCTGCTTGTTCTGAAGTAGTCGATTTACACATCGACATAACATTGAAGATATGGAAATAAATAATCTTAGGCATACATAGTATGGTAAACGTTATTTGCACATAAGATAACACTTAAAATGACGTGTCATTAGGTTTTTCCACATGAAATGATAACTTCTTAATTAAAGAACCTTATCCATGGAAATGAATTCTTACTAAAAATACATGTCATTCATTATGATGATAAAAGTGTCAATGAACATGAAATTAGATTCAAACATAGCTTGATTTATCAACAACATTCACTACTTCTGGTAAAGGACCATATAGACATGTTACTTTAAATCATTTTTAACCTAATCTCACGAATTCAAAACATATGAAGTTAATATAATTAAATTTTTTTAAATAAATTTATGTTTTAATTTATCAAACACCAAAATTAACATTTATTAAATACCCTTTAAATACTAATTGCGTTAAAAACACCAATTATATTTTGATGATAATCATATTGAAATTAGGGTTTGGGAATTACACAAATATTTATATATATACATATATCCGAATATACGCAAGGTGTATAATTTTAAAACCAAATAATTTATTATATGTAATAAATATCTCAAAACATAATTAATCATTAATACTTCTTGATTGAAATCCAAACCATGTAAGGTATATAACTTGTGTGACCGAATGTGTGTTCATATGTAAAAATTAGGGTTTCACATATTAAGTATAAATCCAAATGAACCCAAATGACGTTTCACATCTAAAACATTACCTAAGGCTTGGAAATCATCTTTTAGAAATTATAAAATGGATTTGGGTGGTGATACATAAATATGTATATATATATATGTATATATATATATATATTTAGGTTTTAGAAACATAATTCCATTTAACCCAAAACTTGGTTCGCACATAAAATATTACTTAAGGATGGATATTGTAAGAACCCAAATCTTCTTTTTAGGTACGCCTTTCCTTTTTCTGTAGTTTTTGAGAAAAATAAACTTTCTGGAAATTTTTGAAGTACACGACGTGTACTTTCTGAGTACACACCATGTACTCTTTTCCCGCTCGAAGCTGTGTACTGGCCGTGTCCGGGCCACACACACAGTGTGTAGAGGTGATGTGGAGGCCAATTTTGGTGGAGTACGAAAAGACCTAGTACACGCCATGTACTCTAAAAGTACACGTTGTGTACTTTTTTTTTTCATTAAACGGACCGGGGTCACGCCTGATGCACAAAAATGTCTTCTTCTAGGTTTTGTTTGTCCGAGAGCGTTGAGGATCCGCGAATCTTCGACGAGCCCCCACCTCTCCATCCGTTCTCCGATTCAAGATCTGTCGATTGCGTTAGAAGCACAACGGTGAGTTATTACTTCTTATTGAGCCTTGTTTTCCAATTCTTCATCCTTCTCAAGTTATCTAAGGTTGGATGTTTTTTGCATTTTCTCAGATCTACGACATTCTAGGGAGAATCAGTCGTCGTGGTTCAAGTATATCGATCTACTAGGATCAAGGTGGATGGTTTGTGCCTTTCTGTAGAAAGTATTTGAGTATTTTGTACAAATTCCACCAATACCCTTGAACGGGGTATTGGTCGTTTCCTGTTTTGCCCCTTTTTTTCCTGCTATGCTTGATTGCTTGAGTAGAGGTAAATGCTTGTAAATTTTGGATATGTTATACTATGTTCATGTGCTTTGCCTTGCATGTTTTTCTTATCAGGAGTTTTTCCAGTTGCCATGCCTAGTTGTAGGATAGTGTAACTGTTATGCTATTATGATACTGTGACTTAGAAAGATAACCAAGAAGTTCTTGAGGTTTACTTGGGATGATACGCGTGTTGAGCATGTTTGAATAACTAAATATACTAGGTTTTCAGTTAATTATCAAACATGGCTAACAAATATATTTATAGCCATTAGTATTCTATGGTCACCCCGAGGCAACGGTCAGATTAGTGCCCTATAAATCCAAAACTTGGGGTGTCTTAAGCTTAAGGTGATTGAAGAAGAAAAAGAATATGGTTCAAGTCATCCCTTTAGTGCTTAGTGTGGTTGCGGTTGCTTCGGCTATTCTTATGTTTGTTTTGATGGATGCTAAAGACCCCTATCGTCTTCTCGGGGTTCTTGTTGTTTTGAGTGGTATTCCTGTAATCTTAATAGGGTTTTTAATTGGTATATTTGGTTAGTGATCTTTCTTGTAAACTCAGAATGTTGCAAGACACTTCGGTGTTAAGTTCTTAAATAATAAGTTCTGTGTTTTATCTTTTATATTTTGTTTGGTTAAAAGAAGAAAACTTTAATGGAATTAAACACACAATTGCTATTTATAAAGTTTTTAAATATTAGGGGTGTTACATTATTCCCCCCTTAAAAGAATTGCGTCCTTGAAATTCTATTCATAAACTGAAAAAGAAAACCCCTAGACGATCATCATCACCAAAATGGGAGATTTGGCTCGGTCAGCGGAATACCCATGTTGGTACTCAGTTCCTCTGCTTCACTGGCCCAAATACACCTTGAGCAGTATGTCTTGAACTCCTGCTCATGTGTTCTACACATAGGCTTCCATATGGAGGCTCGTGCGGTAATAAAGTCGGGGATGTCCGAATGGAAATATTCTCTGGTACTCCACCAAACTATATCACGCTCAAGATATTCCATTGGAACGATGTGATCAAATAGACCGAGGTTTAAAATCTGGAACATGAAGGTTGATCTGCGGTTCCCATCTTGGGCAGCTACTAGAAAACATGCTCTGGCAGAAAAATTCTACGCCAGAGTGAAACATCGAAAAGGACCTTCGAAGTATCTCCCCCTCTGCCTATAATAAGGGAGTTGGGTATTAGAGATAAGGTGGAATACATGGTCGACACCTTGACAGGAATGAAGAATTTCATATCTGTTGGATAAATCAAACATGCGTTGACATGATCCTCACAGATGGAGGAAGGAATGATAGTCCACAGTGCACGTCTAGATTAAGATTTCCTCCAAAATTTCATCAGGTAGGGATGAGATATTTTTTTGTCCAGACATCTGAAAATACATTCATGAGAATTCACTTAACAGTTCAGATAAGGTATAGACAGTAAAGGAAAACATGTAATATTTCAATAACACATAAGTTTATACATCAGTGCCCGAGTCTACCATACACACTCCACACAGAGAGGCAAAACTCCCTCTCTCCTCAAACCATACACAGGATGATCATTCAGGGTTAAACCCATGGAGACACCTGTGACGTCTCCTGAGTATAACATGAGGAGTATGAAGTTGGTAAACATCAACATAAACTTGTTTTCTATAAGACAGTCGGGTGGACTCATCTTCTAACATCCCGAAGTCCAAAAATTGGCCCCAGAAGCCATAGTTCAAGATTTGGCAGAGATAGGCTGCTCGGAGGTCTCCAGCAGCAGTAGCTTCTTGAAAAGCATCGAGGGCCATTAATCCAACGTTCTCACCTGCTGTGAACACTCGAAAAAGTCCCCTATGTTATCTCCCCCGATGTACACAGGAGGGAAATTGGGTCATCATCATAAGAAGGTAATCAAATCCCAGTCCTCGGTGTAGACTAAGCACCCATGGTGAGTTTGACACATCATACAGGTGCTTGCATGACATGCAGATATGGTCATAATTAAGAAAGTTCTATCATCTAGTTAGAGACACAATGGTCTCTAGGGCCTCAGTGGGAAGTTACATAAGATTGGTATGTACATTTCCATTTGCCATCTGAAAGTTACAATATAATTACTTAGTAATGCTCAGTCATATATTTATACTACCTGGTTTTCCAGAGTTATCTGAACCTATCCTCTGATACCAACTATAAGGACCCGACCCCTGAGTGTCCGAAGCCGGTGCCTATGAGACGTGATGTACCAAAATTATTACATTTACATTCATTACATCATGTCTCATGCTACATAGGACCGTGAGGTTCAGGTTTCGGGAAAACCAGCTGCATTCTGAAACTTCATTGAAGAAATGACCGATACCTGAAAAATTTTCATTTAAAACATATGGTGATCATTGAAATACTCAGTAAGGGGTTTTGAAAATACTTAATACATCTTTTGAAAACTTCATTTGAAAATAATTTCACATACATCAAAATTATTCCTTTGAAGAAAACATCATGACATTTAAAAGGTCGCTATAAAACAATTAAATCATATCATACAAAAGTATTTGAACATTTCACAGAAAGATAATAAGCATGTTTGTACACAAGTGCATGAATTATACCATGTAATTTAAGCATAACATGCAAGGTATGCAAGAACTACTAAGAAGGAACATTATCAGAGTTGTGCATAAACAATTTCACTACAACTTATAAAAATGCACATTATGAAATAATTAATGTAATGCTATCATTTTCATTAAAATTCTGGAAAGGTAAACTGATCATGCATCATCACTATCTCATCATATGCCATGTGCACTTCAATCTCATACTCATAGGTAATGGTTCTATAACCAAGGATATTTCTCTAGTCGAAATAATCACTTGGTTGGTCATATAATGAAACATAGTGAGGAAACGTATAATGCCAGACTCATGTCTAAATGTCAAGGCCTCGTGCCATGACCTAAGGGTAATAACCCAATCTGACTGTCTCGAGAACTATCAATGCATCGAGGTGCTTACTTTTACCGGTCTCCAACCTAGAGGGATTTCTTTTAACCAGACCCCAACCCAACAGTCCAATACATTCCTCATATGTCGATAAGGCCTGATATTAAAGGTGTCCCATACAACTTTGAATATTTAATTTCCAATTGATATTACCCAAAAATACTCCAGTGTTTTTCTGAAAACATTAGGCAAGCTTTTGAAAACAAAACATCTAATTCTGAGACTGCTCGACACATTGCAAGCCATGATGGGTCCACTCCCCATCCCTTCCTATTTACATCACTCGACTTCTCGACACATTGTAGGCCATGATGAGTCCACTCCCCATCCCTTCTTGTCTACCACGCTCAAGATTCAAGTTTTCTGAAAACATTTTAAGCTTGATTTAAATATGTATACATTTTTCACTGGGTTTTCATATATTAAAACTTGTAAACAACATTTTATGCATATACATATTCGCACATATATATATAATTTCATAAGAATTTATTTTTCTTGTTCTTAAGTAGTCGATTTACACATCGACATAACATAGAAGATATGGCAATAAATAATCAAAGGCATACATAGTATGGTAAAAATTCTTTGCACATAATATAACACTTAAACTGACAGGGGATTAGGGTTTACCACATGAAATGATAGCTTTTTAATTAAATAACCTTATCCATGGAAATGAATTCTTATTAAAAATTCATGTCATTCATTATGATGATAAAAGTGTAAATGAACATGAAATTAGATTCAAACATAGCTTGATTTATCAGCAACATTCACTACTTCTGGTAAAGGACCATATAGACATGTTACTTTAAATCATTTTTAACCTAATCTAACAAATTCAAAACATATGAAGTTAATATAATTAATTTTTTTTAAATTAATGTATGTTTTAATTTAGAAAACACCAAAATTAACATTTATTAAATACCCTTTAAATACTAATTGTGTTAAAAATACCAATTATATTTTTATGATCATCATATTGATATTAGGGTTTGGTAATTACAAAAATATTTATATATATACATATATCCGAATATATGCAAGGTGTATACTTTTAAAACCAAATAATTTCTTATATGTAATAAATATCTCAAAACATAATTAATCAGTAATACTTCTTGATTGAAAGCCAAACCATGTAAGGTATATAACTTGTGTGACCGAATGTGTGTTCATATTTAAAAATTAGGGTTTCGTATACTAAGTATAAATCCAAATGAACCCAAATGACATTTCGCATCTAAAACATCACCTAAGGATTGGAAATCATCTTTTAGAAATCATAAAATGGATTTGGGTGGTGATACATAAATATGTATATATATATATTTAGGTTTTAGAAACACAATTCCATTTAACCAAAAACTTGGTTCGCACATAAAATATTATTTAAGGATGGATATTCAAGTCTTAAAAATCATAATTTGATTTGTATTGAATTACATATGTATATATAAGTATAAATTTATACATGCAAAGTTTAGAAAAAGGGTTTTCCATTATTAACAGATTCAAAATACCCTTTATAAATATTTAACTTCTGGTAAAACACACATAATAATTTTGGAAACCCTAAAAATGGATTGGTTTTGAGTTTATATATATTTATATTCATATAAAAAAACTGTATATACAAAATATATACCTATATATATGTGTTTTGTAACATAATACCGAATGAAAATGATCCCTTAAAAAAAAACTTAACAAACCCAAACATCCTGTTTTTATAAGAAACAAGGGACATATACAGAACTGAAAAAAAACATATATAAATATATATGTATATAACCCGTATATATAAAACTATATAAAAAAGGTTTTCATTGAAATCATAACAAATTAATCCCTTACCTAGACTGTTATAAGTGGCTGGAGGATAAGAGGAGTTTGCTGGAGATCTTAGGGTGCTCGAAGGAAAATGGAGAGGGATGAGAGGATGAACCCATGGGGTTCATCTTGCATGGGAGAGGAGTTTAAAGTATCCAAAGGTCTCAGCTCCAACACCAGAGGACCCTACACTTGACTTCAGTGGTGCAAACAAACCTCTGAGTTTGGTTAGAAGACAAAAACACAAAATATATATATTTTATATAAAACCTCACCTGAAGAGAATCTTGGGAGGATAAGGTATGAGGTGAAAAGGGAAGTAGGATTGTGGAAAGGAGGGGATAAGGGATCCTTATGGGGGGGGGGGGGGGTCACGGGAAGCCATGGAGTAGTGGAGAGGGAGAGGAGTGAGGGAGATGGCCCACTAGCCTGGCTTGCGGAGGAAGAAGACGATGAAGGGAGCAGTGATGGAGCGGACAACCACGATTAGGACAGGCTGGATCAGATGACTGCGGTAGGAGCGGGAATTGATCGGGCATTTAAAAAAAAGATGGGCAGTCAGGATTCAATTGCCTGGGGAGATCGACGGCTGTGGGGCGCTTGCGCGGCTGTGACATGAACCCGACTCCCTTGAGGACACCTTCACGATGGCGCCCCCTATTTCCCAAACACTAAACCCCAAAACCCATTTTTTTATCTCCTTTTTTTAAACCCTTTCCATTTTTTTGTTGTTTTATTTCTCTTTTTTTTTTCAGTCCGACGCACCTAACTCTAACTGGGTTCCCTCCCAAATTCCATATGGGATTTCCTTCCCCCTTTTTTATTTATTTTTCTTTTTTATTTTAATAACCTATTATTATTATATCAACTTTTAAACTAGTCAAAAGTTATATGAAATTATTTAATAATCTATTATCTTATCTTCCTTTTTGTCAATCACACTTTTTTTTCCATCACGTTTTCCACTTCATACCACCACTACTTTATATTATAATTTGTTTCTTGTTTAATTATTACTAATACATTATTATCACTATTTAATTAATTCCATTAATGTAATTTATATAAATTTTATCATAACACATGTATTATAAGTTTAAATTTAAACATTAAAATAGTTTTAAGAAATGAGTTGTTCAAAATTCATAACTCAAAACATTTCATATTTTTAACATTAAAATATTTATACCATTATAATTTTTTGCTAAACGAGAATCATAAAATTTGTCATTTTATAAAAATTAATCTAATCATAGTTTTATAAATTAAAACTATTAATTATTACTTTATATATATATGTATATCATATTTTCAAAAAAGGAATTTTATATAAAACTCAAATAATTTTGATATATTTATTCCTATGATAGTTTAAATATGTATTTACATAAAACCCATATAATTATTTATATAATAGTTTAAGTAACTATCTGCTTAATTAAATAGCACAAAATGATTCCATCAATAACAATCTTCAATGTCACAAATAACTGCATTATAAAATTATAATTATATAATTCAAAACAAATATACACATATTTGAAGAGCTAAATATACCAGGTTTTCAGTTAATTATCAAACGTGGCCAACGACTATATTTATATCCATTAGTATTCTTTGGTCACCCTAAGGAAACAGTCAGATTAGTGCCCTATAAATCTAAAACTTGGGGTGTCTTAAGCTTAAGGTTATTTAAGAAGAAGAAAAAGAAGATGGTTCAAGTCATCCCTTTAGTTCTTAGTGTGGCTGCGGTGGCTTCGGCTATTCTTATGTTTGTTTTGATGGATGCTAAAGACCCCTATCATCTTCTCGGTATTCTCGTTGTTTTGAGTGGTCTTCCTGTAATCTTAATAGGGTTTTTAATTGGTATATTTGGTTAGTTAGATTTCCTTGTAAACTCAGAATGTTGTAAGACACTTTGGTGTTAAGTTCTTAAATAAGAATTTCTGTGTTTTATCTTTTATATTTTGTTTGGTTAAAAGAAGAAAAATTTAATGGCATTAAACACACAATTTCTATTTATAAGGTTTTGAAATATTTGGGGTGTTACAACCATTCTTAGTGAATATGACTTACCTATTTACTTTTGGTCTGAAGCTATAAATACATCATGCTACATATTCAATAGAGTGTTGATTCGACATATCCTTAAAAGAACTCCATTTGAGTTGTGGAACAATAGAAAACACAAAGTTATCTACTTCAATGTATTTGGTTTCAATGTCTATATCCTTAATACTAAGGGCAATCTTGAAAAATCTGCATCCAAGAGTGATGAAGGAATCTTCTTAGGGTATTCAATTTCTAGTAAATCCTATAGAGTGTTTAATAAAATAACTAAATGTGTGGAAGAATCTATCCATGTAAAATTTAATGAAATAGATCCAAATAAGCCTAAGACCACTCTAGAGAACCTAGAGGATGATATATCAAATCTGGAAATTAATTCAAAATCCCCAAAACATCCTGTGAAAGAATCTGTGAAAACTTCCAGCTCTAGAAATTCCTTAGACTCAAGTCACAATGAGCCTAAACCTGTTGATGAACCTGAAATCACTAGTCCTTCTTTTTCTAGAGCTGTTAGAACTCTTAAGAACCACCCCTTAGATGCTGTTTTAGGAGACTTAGACAAAGGAACTGAAACTAGAGATTCTCTTAGAAATCAGGTTGAACATCAAGTCTTCTTGTCACAACTTGAACCTAAAAACATTAATGATGCTATCAATGATGAATTTTGGGTGATGTCTATGCAAGAATAACTTAATCATTTTGAAATAAATAAAGTTTGGAAACTTTTTGAAAGACCCAAATACACATTCACCATAGGTACTAAATGGGTGTTTATAAATAAGGTAGATGAAGCTGGTAATATAGTTAGAAATAAGACTGGATTGGTTGCACAAGGCTATAGTCAAGAAGAAGGAATTGACTATGAATATACCTTTGCACCAGTAGCCATACTTGAAGCCATTAGAATTCTACTTTCTTATGCTGCACATATGAATTTCAAACTATATCAAATGGATGATAAAAGTGAATTTCTAAATGGGTATATAGCTGAGGATTTCTTTGTTGAGAAACCCCCTAGTTTTACAAACCCTCATTTTCTAAATCATATTTTTAAATTATCAAAATCTTTATATGGTTTAAAATAATCTCTGAGAGATTGGTATGAGAGATTAAGTACTTTTCTTATTTCCACAGGTTTTTTAAAGGGAATAGATGATCTTACCCTTTTTATAAAATAAATTTCCAATGATGTTTTAGTTGTTCAAATCTATGTAGATGACATTCTCTTTGGATCTTCAAAAAATTATTTATGTGTTGAATTTTTAAAAATGATGCAAAAATAATTTGAAATGAGTTTAATGGATGAACTCGAATTCTTTCTTGGATTTCAAATCTTTCAAAATAATGATGGTAATATTTTAAATCAAAGTAAATATACTAGGGACATTTTAAAATGTTTTGGATTAGATAACACTAAAAGTGGTGACACTCCAATGAGTACCACTTGTAAGTTGGATTTTGATGAAGATGGAAAATCTATTGATCAAACAACTTATAGAGGAATGATTGGAAGTTTACTCTGCTTAACTTCTAGCCAACTTGACATTATGTTTAGTGTGTGTATGTGTGATCATTTTCAAGAAAATCCTAATGAATCTCATTTAAATTTTGTTAAGAGAATTTTCAAATACCTCAAGAATACACCCAATCTAGGACTATTCTATCCTAGAGGACAATAATTTGAATTAGTTAGTTATTATGATGCTGAATTTGGTGGTTGTAAGTTAGATAGAAAAAGCACCCCTGGAACATGTCACTTTTTAGGCAATTAATTAGTATCATGGTGTATTAAGAAACAAAATTTTGTTGCATTATATACTGTAGAAGCTGAATATATATCTACTGGTAATTTTTTTGCACAAATTTTGTGGATGAAACACACATTACTAGATTATGGATATCAATTCAGGCATGTACCTATAAATTGTGACAATACAAGTGCTATTAACATCTCAAAAAATCTCGTTTCACACTCTAGGAAAAAAAATATTGATGTAAGACATCAATTTTTGAGAGATCATTATCAAAAAAGTGACATCACTTTGGAATTCATTTGAACTGAATATCAACTTGCTGATATATTAACCAAACCACTAAATTATGAAAGAATAGATTACATCATACATGAATTGGGTATGATAAATCTTAAGTAGTTATCTTAATGTTTCATATCTTACTGTTTCATGTTTACAGTCTCACAATTACTATTTCTTGGCTACTATCTGACACTTACTGTCATAAACAATACAGTAGAACATTTTAGAAATCACATAGTTATGGTCTCACTGTAAACACTTGTTACTGTCTCATCGTGAACACTTGTTACTGTCTCACCGTGAACACTTGTTACTGTCTCACAATGAAGACTTGTTATTGTTTCACCGTGAAGGATTGTTATGGTCTTACCGTAAATATTCCTTATTGTTTTATTTATTAATTAGAACCCGTATCGCGGTAATTACTTATTTTACCCTTTTACTTTCCCGCTCTTTTGTTTTTGTGACGATTGGTATTCCTAAATGATAAAATAAAAGAAGTTTCACTCATTCTTCACTTGATCTCTCTTCTCTTCTCTCAAACCATAACCCTTCTTCAACCCTTCTCTCTCTCGAACCTTCAGTGAATGCCCAGGATGAAATGCCCATCATTGTTAACTCCTGAGAAACGCAGTTCAAAGAAGAAGAGGAAAATTGCGCCGAAGATAGCACCTGAGGGCCCTCTGAATCCGACTCTAGTAGATAGAATAGTGGTTCCTAAAAAGGAGATTTTCCCCAAGTGGCTCATGTCATGTAAATATATTGTGTTTAAAGTATTAAAAGAGAAAGGATGGTTAGACTAGTTTACAAAGGAGGATCGACCTATTTACCCAAAATTAGTTGCACAATTTTACCAGTATGTTCAGTTTTCTTTTGATAAAGAAGATGTCTATGTTGTGAGAAGCTAGATAAATGGCCATAGATGCACATTTTCTTCGAGGTTATGGGCTGCATGCCTTAGGATACCTCATGAGGGTATCTGTGAGGACTATCAGAGAGGTCCTCCACCTCCAAGTGAGATATTTTTTTAAAAGATGCTTTGGGAAGATTAACTAGAAATACAGCTAAGAGGAGAGATATAGCTGTAGATATGGATGGAGAAACCAAACTTCTATTTAAATTTGTCCAGAATCTGATTAGTCCCAGAAAAGGTGATTTCACTGTAGTCAAGTATCAGGAAGTATTTTTGATACATCTCATGAAAAATGGACATAATATCAACCTTTGAAAGTATATTATACACCATATGTGTGAGTTGATCAAAACAACCTCCAAGTCAAACTCCCTGTTCTATTCGAGGCTTATTTCATCCATGCTTCATGCCAAAGATTTGGTTGGAAAAAATGAAGAATTCATCAAGGATTATGAGTTCTGTCTTTCAAAAGTTACAGTAAAGAGGATGAAAATCAATTGGAATCCATAGAGGAAAGCATGGGTGGAAGAAAATGATAGAATTTATGAAAAGTTCAATACATTGGAACACCCTTTAAGACCTAAATATGTTTCTGATCCTATTTTAGAACCAGATGAATTTGTTGAGTATCTTGAAGAATAAGAAGAAGAAGAAGAAGAGGCTGTTTCACCTACAGTATAAATTTTCCTGAATGAGGAGGACAATGAACCTATTCTTCAAGACATAGCTGAGAAATAAGTTCTTGTTCCTAAAAAGGTTGTTGATTTGGAAGAACAACATTCCTTAAAAGAATATTCTATTGCTATTGAAAGAGAAAAGAAAGTTATAGAAAAGAATATAGAAGAATATCTATCTCTTGTGCAAGAAGTTGCTGATGAGGAACATTTAGAGGAACAAACTGCTCCTAAAGTTATTCTTTATACTGAAGAGAGAATGGATCTATCCTTTCAATTAGATAGACAAAAAATGGATGGGGAAATTAGGGATGAAATAGTGGAAATAGATCAAGGATCTAAATCTCTCAGTCCTGAGAAGGATGCACCTGTTGAGGGGGAGTAGCCCCCTTGTCTGGAATGTGTTGAAGTACCAAATTCAGTTGATCCAAGCTCAGTGGATACATGATATAAATTTCCTAGTTATTTTGATTTAAATGATTCACAGGAAGTCACAGTCAAATGTCTTGATCTATCTACTATGTTTCAATTGAAAATGATATCTGCTCCTGAAGCTATCTCTGCCAAAGAACTTGAGCCTGTCTCATCTTCTATCTCTGATACCTGACAAGAACCTTCACACTTGGTGAATAAGGATGATATGAAAGAATTTGGAGCTACCCTATTAGCTGGAGTTGAGAAAATTATGAATAACCAACATGATCCTATAACCAATCTGAGTGAGAGAGATGATTCACTATTATTGGAAAAAGTAAAATGGCATATTCAACCCAAAATGCTTCATGAGATTTAAGAAGTCAGAGTTGAGAATAAACTAATTAGTGATGAAGTAAACACTCTAAGAGGTATGGTTGAAGATATGCAGAGAGTTCTGAACTCGAGACCAGAAACTGCTTCTCATCCTATTGAGGATATTGTTACTCAGACCCCACAATAAGTATCCTCACTGACTCAAACTCATCTAACCTCTTTATCTGAGAAAGTAGCCGAAAGAAATAAGCATATTGTTTAAGAGATGTGTGAGCTTTTTATTAGACTTAACAAGTTAACTGATGAGTATAAGGGCTGCTTCTAGAAAGTTATAAACTAACTCAAATCCCTTAACTTGGATGTAACTGCTTCTTGTGCCTTTGGAAAATCATCTCAACCTTCTTTAGACAGTGATATGCTCAGAACAGTTGTCAAAGAGGAACTTCAAGCTATGCTTAGTGGTTTTGATATAAAATATCTATCTGAAGTTATCAAGAATAGTGACAAAGTTCTTGATTTAGTGAGAATCCATTCCGAGATTACCAATTATGATCAACAAGAAAATGCAAAGAAAGTGGAATTCTACTTTAATCAGATCTTCTCTAAGAATGACATGACCAACCATTTCAAGTACCTTGTGGAAAATATAAGGATTCCTCCTATTACTCAAGCTTTCAAAACTCAAGTCCAAAATCTTACCGATTTCACTTGTTTGCTGGATAAGTTTATGGAGAACAAGAATGACTTTGAAAAATCCATGCAGTATGGTGGAGAGATCATTTCTGACTTTATGAAGCTTTTGAGGCCTTACCTTAATGTTCATAGTACTTCCATTGTGGCTCCTGCAGCTGCACCTATGAAATTTGGTTTTTCTACCTTCACCTCTGCCCCAACCTCCACATCTATGTCTGTCAGTCAGGCCCTGATTCAGATTAGGCCCGTAATACTTGATCAACAATTGCCTCAGTCTTCTACTACCCCTACCTTGGCCCCTTATATCTTTGAAGGTCTTCCTTTACCTTCTCTTTCAACTAGTTTACTCCCTTCTTCTTCTACAACCTCTGCTCCTATGGATTCTTCTTCTTATGCTGCTGCTAAGGGAAAAGAGAAGACAAGACAGTGCTAAAGAATAGTGACTACTATCTTTTGATAGGGATGCCTTTTGTATTCTTATTACCTTCTATTTGTAATGACATCTTCTTTATCTAATGCATTGTGTACTTTTATTGTCTATTTCTTATTCACTCCTTTTGATAATCCCAAAAGGGGGAGAAATATGCCCATTAAAGAAAGAATAGAGAAATATGTATTTTATATATACACTAGAGACATATGTATTCTCTAACTCACATAATTTGTGATCATCAAAAAGGGGTAGATTGTTGGACTCCTCATGTATTAATCATGTTTTAATGATTACAAATCATATATATTTTATAAAACCTACTAATACTATGTAATATATCTCAAATCATATGTACAGATGATTAGTATCAGTATAATTTAAGTAAATCTATCCAAGATCTTAATTGCTATACATTCAGTCTGATTACTATACACTATATTTAATTTACTTTATAATGATTTCTTTGATGAATGATTAAGTCTAATCCATTTTATGAATATCACTATTTAAGTCTGTATACAGATATTTGACTAAGTCTGAGACACCACGAGTCTGCCACTAGTTATGTTTTTCTAGAAAAGGAACCAGACACCATGATCAGACACCGTGACCAACCAGACACCGTGACCATCCAGACACCGTGACCATCCAGACACCGTGACCGTCCAGACACTGTGACCATCCAGACACCGTGACCATCTGGACACCGTGACCATCCAGATACAATGACCATCTAGAAACTGTTTCAAGGAGACACCCTTTCATGGAGAAACCATTTCCTAACAGACTGTGACACCATTACTTAATCTATTTTATTGTTTTTCATTTAATTTATAATAGTAATATTTGAAGATTTTAAATTCACTAACATAATTAATGTTTATTTGTAGACATATCATCTGATTGTATGAGGTACAAGGTGTAGAATACATGCAACCTATTAGATCCAACACAAGCACTCGAAGAATAAAAGAGAAGTGCAACCCAGAAACAAAATATACATAGAGAGCGCAATAACAAAGTACACACGAGATTTCCTAAAAAAAAGAAACAACACATGCAACTCAACATTCTTTAAGAACACACGAATCATTCTTGAATCAAAAAGATAAACACCATAGATCAGAATCGTCGAGCACATATTCGCATTGTCAATACTAAAAAGAACACGAGTCAGATATAACTGACATACAATACTATATTTTCCACGAGAGGACTTGATTTCTTCATATGCTTCATCCCCAAAGTCCATAGTTTCATAGACTAACACTCAGAGCACTTCTAACCCTATCTCATCATTTTTTCTCTATTGTGTATTATTTCTCATATCTTTCGAGCAGTGTGTGTGTGTCTGTATTAAACACACACTGTCTCCTGCATCAAACTGAAGGATACAAGATATCCTTTATCTTAAATCTTTTTACACCTATGTATTCCCACAGATAAGTGTGGAAGAAGTCCCTGTGTGACTTGTTAGTGTTTACCCATGAAAAAATATAGAAGAGGTTGTGTGACCTGGATAGTCTTGTGTGTTGTTGTTAACCCCAATACAGGGTGTTGATCAAGTTTATTTATATGAAATTGTTGGTGGTATGTGATCACCAAGTGGAGTGGATTAGGTCTCGTCTTGATACTCAACCACTTGTTTTATATCCACTGTGCTGTCTATTTTAGTTGTCTTTGTTTTAATATTTAATTCAAAATTCACTAAATTTAATTTGATATTTAATCTTGGAAAGAAGTTATAATTGTATTGCCTTATTATAATAGCTTCAAAAGTAATGATAATAACCAATATTAATATTACTGAGAATTAATCAATCTTCTAAGAAGTTATTTAAAAAGTCAAACATTCATAACAATATAACCTTGATTAACAGGGCTGTATTTAACTTTATTGGGGAACCCTTTTAAGAATACTTTTTAAATAGAAATTTTGAATAGATACTCAATTCAAGCCCCTCTTGAGTTCTCTACTCCAACCAAAAATAGTAAATGAATGGAGCACATCAATTGATATATAAAATATATATTGTTCCCTTAGTTTACTTGGTTATATTTGGTAGTTTATTCAAAAAATTTCTAATTAGCCAACCCATCAACCAAGTTGACATTTTATGTGGATAAATTATCATGGTCAAGGGATTGTTAATAAAGTATTGAGTATATAAGAAGGAAATTAATTAGCACACCGATATTGGAATTACCATCAGGAAAATAAGAATTTGTAATACATAATTATGCATTGATGCAAGGATTGGGTTCTTTCCTTATGGAGAATGATAGAGTGGTTTCATATATATTAAGTCAATTTTGGAACCATAAGAATAAATATCCATATAATGATATTATGATTGAAGTTATAATACTTGGATTCAAATTATTAAGGCACTATCTCTAGGGTGAAATATGTAACAAATATAGGAACCACAAAAGTATGAAGCATAAAATCTCTCAGAAAGAATGTTGCATTTGGAAAAGAGGATGGTTAAAATTATACAAGGAATAAATTTTTTTGATACAATACCAAACTATGAATTAAAAGAATAAAAATGATGCATTGGGTATGATGAAACATAGATTTTTTACGGGCATTGCTTACGGGTCTCTGGGTTTGCATGGAACGCGAGTTTTAGGTTTCCAAACTTGAGTCGGACTCAGAAGTTTTGGTTAAGATGGTTTAGGGAAGGGCTAAGACACCTTGGTATATGAATTACCTTATCCAGAGATGTGCTATCGATACCTCTTTGGGCATGAATATCCACCATATTTGGAGGAAGACCAATTGTGTTGCGGATGCTCTTACCATATTCAGTCGCCCGAAAGAGGGTCTTATCATATTTGATGGTGTGGGTTCACTACCTTTGGAATGCAAGGTCTTTGTGTAGGGGGACATGCTTGGGTTGAAATACTTCCACCCGCCTTAAGGGTTTCTTATATTTGTGGGGATCATGGTTATGTTCCTAGGATAATAATAATAAAAAAACCTTCATGGCCAAGGATTTTTTAAAACTAGATATACTAATTTTTATTCAAGGGGAAACTCATTCCATTTCTAGAAAATTATTAAACTATATTTACAAAAAAATAGAGAAATATCATCTAGATGGTAAGGATTTATAAAGGAAAATTAATTCTTTAAATAATGATATATTGATATAATTTATCTATAAATATGGAGTATAGAATTTTTGGAATAGGTTATGTGTTCCATCTGTACTATCACTGAGGTGGGAGCTACTAAATGAAGCATATATATCAAATTTATTTCTATAACCTGTTATCAAAAAATATACATGGATTTAGGAGAACATTTCTGGTGGGATGGTATGAAAGAGGAAATTGAAAACTCTTTTTCCATATGCATGGTGTTGCATGAGGTAAAGGCTGAAAAAAAAACAACTTAAGGGAGTCATGAAACCTTTCCTATAACAATATGAAAGTGATAAAATGTTATAATAGAATTTATCACTAGACATAAGAAGTATCCTAGTAGTAATGATGTTATATGGGTCATTATTGATCATTTTAATATTTTTACACAATTCATATAAATAAGGTAAGATCACCGCCTTGATATCCTTGGCCGTATCTACATTAATGAAGTTAATAGACTTAAAAGTTCACCACTATCAATTGTATTTTATCAGGACCCTCAGTTTACATCAAATTTTTTGGAGGAGTATTAAATAGGCATGGAAAAAATATATACAATCGAGCAATGCCTTTCATCCTCAAAATAATGGGTAGTCTTAAAGGACTATTTGAGAATTTCATGACATTTAGATATTATGATCACTTGATTTTCAAGGTACGTGTAATCAGTATTTGTCTCTATAAGAATTTTCATACAATAACATCATCCATTAATGAATATAGTTTCTAGTGTAGGAAAAAATTTATTTGAATATATTTCCTAATCAAAATTTTTGAGATGAAGTTATAGAAAAAAAGTTAGTGGGACTAGAACATGTTGAGGAGAAAACTATTAAATTTATTAATATTTTGAATCATATCAAATCATATCAGTATAGAAAAATAGTTTTACTAATAATCATAGGAATTATATGAATTTTTATGTGGGGTATAATGTCGTATTAAATATGTCCCTAGGTAATGGAGTTATAATTTTTAGTAAAAAGAGGGTGTTAATCCTAATAGCCTTTTCAAATTTTATATGGAATTAGAGTTTTGGATTATTGATTGTATATGTCTCCCAACATCTCTAAATTTCAAAACATCTTAAATATTTCATTATTTAGGAAATACATATCAGATCTAATGTATTCACACATATATGCGGAAATTGGGTTTTAAACTAAAATTTATTTTATTGATTTTTTTCTTCTAGATTCTTTATAGTAGAGACAAAATGTTATCGAATCAAACAACTTAGGTGGTGATATTTCATTAGATAAATACAAAAATATGGGAGGAAACAAGAGAGCTTGAAAAATATATGAGGAATGATTAAACACATTTTCTTAAGAGATAACATATATCTCAATTTCTATGATGTGATTATTTAAGGGGAGATAATGTAAAACCATAGATTCTAATATAGAAGGTAAAAATTACACCCCTAAACTATTTCTTAATGTACATCATATTATTTTTTCATTATAATAGAAAATGTGCATGGTTATGATTAATTATATATTTTTTAGATTAAAAAAAATTAATTTTATATAATTAATATAATTTTCAGAATATAATACCCAAATTAGATTATATTTATCTTTTAGTATTTTTCTAGATAAGTTAATTTTTGAAAGAATGGTGAAAAATATTGTTTTTACAAATATTGTCACTTTTGAGACATCATTGTGATATAATAATATCACATATGTATATAAAACATTTTTTATAGAAACAATATGTGTTTAAGGACTAAAATAAACCATATAAAAATATTTCTTTAAATTTAGAAACTTATTTTTTATATTTTATAACACAAGTGATTTTTAATTCTAATAAAAGAACTATTTTTTATTCTTTTATTTAATTAAGTAATAACTATGTCACATTTAGTTTTAGATTTGTTTTAAATTCATGTAATAGTACATTACTTATTCCTAAACCGATAAAATTCATGGGACTCATCAATAAACATTATTTTATTATAAAATCATTTTTATTCATAAAAAGTCACTTTTTCTAAAAAAAAAATTCCCTTGCATTTTGGGAATTTTTCTTAAAAGTAATTTTTACCACCTTTATAAATTTAATATTATAAAATGGATAACACATTTTTAATAATCATATTTAAATTATTTAATAATGACCTTTTCATTTTTATTCGTAATTAATAGTTACTATGGTAATATTTTGTCACCACGGTAAGGGTTACAAGGGTTAATGAGGGGGTTAAACTAAGAAATGGGGCTTCAAATACTACTGAACAATGTCTACATATTTAACCACCTAAATATAATGAAATTAGTATCATTAGATACATAAATGTTATTATTTTTATTGAGAAATCATAATATGTAACACCCCAAGATTGCAGTATAAATTCTTCTTTTAAATTTAAGTGTTATTTATATATAATGTAATAAATTAAATTAAAAAATTTACTTCAGATCATTTGTTCCGAGTGACCAGGTTTCCAACCTATTATTATCAGTAGTGGCCTCTCTTTTTTACTATTATGTGGCATGCAATAAATGTAAGTGTCTTTGATAACCTTTCACCCTCACTTCTCAATGCCATTAATTTCATTCATAGGGACATTTTTGCAACTTCGAAGGTACAAACTTGGGAAATGAGTTATACTTTTTATGACTAAAATATTTTGAGATCACTAGGTGTTATGGGAAGATCCAAACAACCTCTTATGCTTAAATATGTTCATTGGATTATTCCTCTTAATTTTTGGATCAAAATCAATGTTGATGGTGCAACATTAGGTATGTTAGGGCTGTCAGGTCGTAGAGGTGTCTTTCGAATCCACTGTGGGTCTTTCAAGGGATTCATTTATCATTTTATTATAATTGGATTTTATTATGAATCTAAATTGTGTTCTATGATCTATGATATTAAATATGTTTTTCATAAAAACTGGAATTGTTTATAGTTGGAGTCCAAATATGAAATTTTAGTGAGTTCATTAAAGAAAAGAACCAGGGATGTTCCTTGGAGGATCTTGCCTCATTGGATCCAATGCATGATCCAGGTAAAGCATCTCAACTTGATTGTTTCACATGTCTACAGGAAATCCAATTAGGTTATAGATTCTATTCAAAGAAGGTGTTCATAGATATGAACAACATGTGGTCTTTCAGAGCACGAGAATATTGTGCACTATTGGTGGAGGTAGACATACAAGGAGTGATTCATTCTTGTATTTGTAAATCCTCCAATGACACCTGAACTCCATTAATTTTTTTTTTAATAATTTTCACTTTCAGGTAAATTAAAAAATTCACACAACATATTAAAATCTATTTTATTTATATTTCAATTTATTTTAGAAGTTAATATATTCAGTTATAATAATAATTTTTTCCAGTAAAATTATAATTATTATGATATCTAGAATATATAAATTATTACTTAAGAAATATAAATTCTATAAAAAATAATTTATTAGATACAAAAAAATATTAATAATACTTTTATAACATTATAAATATTTTATGATATATAATTTATCATGTAATATATTCTAAAACAATTATGTCTCTATAAATTAAAGAATATGTAAAAATGTTCATTGTCTACATTAAATAAACACCCAAGTATTTTAAAAGAGTAACACCATATTTGATAGTGTATATGACACAAAATAACAATATTTTATGAGAATGTAACACCCATAGACATTATGATATATTTTTTATTAAATAAATTCAATCTATTTGTTATCTTACGATGCACACAACACGGAGTTTAAACAAAACACAATGATCTATTAAAATATTATTATCTAATATGTGACCATTATAATATAAATGTTAAGATGAATAATATGAATAATATGAACTAATTTAATAGAATTTATTATTTACAGATGTTTATTTGTTATATATTGATTATAAATATAAATAAAAATCATTTGAAAGAAAATGAAATGTTTTTTGAAAAACTATTTTTTTCTAAAAGAGGGTTCAATCATGCATTGAGCACATAATTAAAAATTATTTTGTACCAATTTTATAAAATATATTTAATAAAATTATCTTTATTTTTTAAATCATAATATAAAAATTATCTTATGGTGAATTTTTGGTTTTTTATGAAAAGTTTCAATTTTCAATGAATAGTGAAAAATATTGATTCTTATTTAAAACCTCCTTTCATTTAAATAATTTACAAGAAAAAATTATATTTTAAATCATTTTTAAAGAAAAATTTGTTAATTTTAATTAAAACATATTTAATTTATATCATTGAAATAAACTTCATATTTAATTTTATTATAAAACCTTCTATACTTGTGAGAATTTTCCCTTTTAAAACCCGCTTTTTCATCACGTCTGTAGGTATAATTTTAAATAGGATTATTCCACTTCTATGAATTGATTTTGGTAAATTGGTTACCATATTTTGAATATTAATAATTTATATTATGTAATAAGGTCAATATAATTTTATACCATAATGAAAACTGAAAATAGTAAAAATTAATTACCACAGTTAAGGTAAAAATGGGTTTACCTAGAGTTAAACTCAGAGGATAATGGTTAAAAATGATCTAAAAAATGTCAAAAACCCATTTTATATCAATATTTAGAAATTATAACAACTAATATTAGATAATGAACCATTTTATAGGCTTTTTTCATGATAACAATGTTGGTGTAATTGATTCATTTCAGAAATTCCATGTGTTTCCTCTCCTCTAGTTATAAAAAGTCTCCCCCTCTCACCCCATATTCACACATCCAAAGACATTTGTTTCATCCAATACCTGAAAAAAATAACATCCTTACTCACATAAAAACATCACAGATCCCTTTTTTCATAAATCTATCCTCAGAAGGCTTCTAGGAAAACCTAAAGAAGTTTTCTAAATAATAGGTAGTATTCTTAAACTAGTGTTATTATTTTTCTTCTTCTTCCACATCCATAAAATCCTATTAAAACATGATTATATAAAAAATTCAGTGTATTACATATACTGAGATGTTAATATGTTTTGGTAATGACCTATATCTATCTCATCTTCCATCAAATAGGAAATGAAACCGTTGATCGTGTGTATAACGGACTACCGCCCCACAAACTGATGTAATTTATTTTCCATCACCACCTTTTAAGTATAGATATAATTATGAATTTATCACATGTATATTAAATTTAATATTTTATTATACATATGTAATTTAAATCTCACATATAGCTTCTTATGTTCAATTTCAATTAAAATGTGATAATATCGCTCGTGTGTATTGTGGACTACCGTCTCACAAAGCGATGTGATTCATTTTTCATGTAAACTTTCCATGAAAAGTAAAAAATGATAAATTAAATTAATATATGTGATATATATGAATTGAAATTGATTCTGGAAAATTAATATATCACCTAATTCCTTACCCTTTCACTCATTAATGAAATGATATCGTCACTCGTGTGTATGTATGACCTAGCATCTCCCCAAAGAAATGTGATTAATTTTCCATGTAAAAACATAAAGAAAGATTATAAAATTTATATAATTAATCAATATTATATTTATAATATTAATATAATTCTATATATTATGGAACTATATAATATTCACAAGAACAATAACTTCCATGACATGATAAAACAAGGAAATTAACAATTAGAACATTGAAAATAATGTAATATTACAAACAAAGGGGTGGTAAAATGATATAATAGGATCATATAGGGTATTATAAATATGTATATGGTTCTAGTATAAATTAATATCATGATTTAAACCATTAATTAGTTAGTTAATGAATGTTCAACCAAATGTAATGTTGAGGTAAGGGATTTCATCTCAATTTCATTTCATTAATTCACATTGTAATGTTTTATACTTAATTTCCTTTATATGGTGTATATACTACACATTTTAAATTTAATATCATTAATCCTTAATAAATCATGGTATATTAATTTTTAGTTTGAATTATTTCATCCAAGGGGATTTGACATGAAAATTATCAAGTGGTAATGAATTTCATCACACAATTTCTTTTCATTGGGTTATATAACTTCTTAAATATATTTTACATTATATGGATAAATGTGTAATTACCATTGAATATTTTATATATCATTTCAAATTTTTATATTTTATTTACATTTGACATATATAACCACTTCATTGTTTAATTCTCACTTCATCATTATGACCTTTTTATGGTTTTATTTCACAATCAAATTTTAATCAGGATTGTTTATTCTTGAATTTCCATAGATGTAAATTATTTGATCATTATAAAATATATATTTTTTAATTTTATTATACTCCAATAATTAATAAAATTTTCATGTAATAGTACAATTTTTCTCTCTTTGGTACTTAAAATGACTGAGTAATTTTTTTTAAAATACGACTTTATTTATCTCTTCGATCAAAAATACATTTTTATCCAAATAAATATTTTCTTAAAATGTTTTCCAAAATATTTTTCACATTATTCCAATGATTTATTAAAGAAAATTTTACCCATGTTTTAATTTTTAATGAATCTTTTGAATTTAATCTTCATGTCTTTTTCCAAACAATGTATGTTGGTATTTTATCGAAAACATGTAAAGATTTTTTTACCATTTATGGAATGAAAAGAATTTATCCCCATATCGAATACTCATTGTTTTAAAGATTCATTAAAAATTTTAAAAGGTTATTTTACATGAAATGTATTTTCAAAATATTTTTTTAAATTATATCTAAAAAAAAATTAAAAGTGAAAATATTGTTCTCCTCAAGAATTTTTCTAATGAAATTTTTATTGAATTTATATTCATCAATGACATCGAACCTTTATTGTACATATGATCCACTGGGGTTATCTTGTATTGATACCATCCTTATTATTTATATGGATTCTTTATGATAAGTCTAGGAAGGGAAATTTTTGAAATTATATTTCTTGATTAATTTTTATAATCCTTAACTTCCTTGATATATTCAATTTTTTATGACTAGGAATTAAATTTTCCCTTAGTATCCATATTATTTATCATTTATATACTTATTACATAAACCATATATCATTTAAATATATGGTATTTTACTTTGAAAGTTATATGATTAACTCGAGAAGTTATTGTTAATCTATATTTCTTACTCGATATGTAAATTTCTTAGTAGGGAATATTTTTCATGAATTAAATAGATCTTTCGATATCTGAGGAACATGTTGGACATGCAGATAGGAGTTGTACCTAGTTATATATATCTCCCTGATGCATCAGTAGTCTCATGAGATTAATCCATTGTAATGATTTAGTTAAATTGGTTTCTGGTGTATATATACCCATAAGTTTTAAAATGTGGTGTGAAATGAAATGATAGTAAAGTTATCATGTAGTCTGAGATAATGAAATATAATAATTAATCATTTTCTTAATTAAGAATTCAGTTATTATTATCAATGATATTTTTTCAATGATATAAACTATGGATTCATTTTATACTTTTTTTTCATTAAATAACATACGTTTTCAATTATTTACCTTTTCATATTGATCGGGTATTTTCTAATTGTGATAGTCATATTATTTAAATTGCATGTGTGTTTAGTTATTTACCTTAACATGTTTCTCTTTCTTATTGATTCTTCATAACTTCTACTATACTAAACCCTTACTGGGGTTTGAGATCATCCTTATTTTGTTTCTTTTCCCTGGAATCCAGTAAGTGTAATGTAAGTTGTATGAAATGATAATCTAAATGGAATAATGATTTTATAAAAAAATATATGTTTTATTTTTTTTTATTAAAATATAATATAGTAATAATGTAAGTATCTTTTTTAAAAAGACCACTAAACTATTCGGTCATTCGGGATATGATTCCTTGTATCTTATGCCAATGTAATAAATTGGACACGAACTTCGAGCTACTGGGGTTGGGGTTATTACAGTTTATATCAAGGTAAGTTTATTAGAAAAATTAGGAACTAGATTTATGGAAAAATAAATTATAGAAAACAATCCTATGATAGAGTTTTTGGATAATTATAGAAAAAAATCCTAATGTTTTAGTAATGTATAGGTTATGTGGTTTTTCCTGGGAATACATACTTTTCTGGATACTATAAGAGGATGTGGTTCTGGGAAAGAAATGACTAGGGGTAATAAATTTGAAAAAGGAACACTGGGTTGAATCTATCACTACCTGGTACATAATAATGGGACTTAATATGCATCTAGTTTGACACTCCCTGTAGATATTATTTGGATAATTCACATTTTTCTTGTAAACCATTATAAAGGATCTAAATAGATGATAAAAATGAATGACCTAGTCTAAACAAAATGTGTATTAGATTAAAAATATTGTTTCATGACTTATAAATCCTATAAATGTTTACATGGTTTTCCCATAATGATTATTATTTTTTACACTATGATTTTTGGTTTTATTCAATGGTTGTAACCCAAAAGAAATGTTTTATCATTGGATATGAATGATAATGTGGTGACTATATGAAAAAATGGGATGATGATTAGGGTGAATGATATTATTGTTATACCTAATCAATTATATTAAAATATGATTAATAACCTATACCTTAACCACCATTCAAACTAACTAAATAATAGAAGTATGAAGTTCTCTAAGAGACCGAGTAGTGGAGATCATTCAGGAAAGAAGGATTAATTTCATTCATGTTATAAATGTTTAAAGAAAAACTCATGAAAGTTACTCAAAAGAATGAAAAATGATTTCTATGTGTAAAGGAAGGGAATAAAAAAATTAATATTTGAGAAAAAATAAAGAGTATTATGGAAGGAAATAAATTTCAACCTAGGGATCTATTTATAGTTCTTTGTATTAAATGTGGGGATCCTAGAAATTATTTGATTCAATCACATCCTTTAAAGGTTAACTCACATTCCAAGGAAGGACCTATATTGAAATAAAATGGTGGAATTATTTATTGGTATTCTAGAATTTTATTTTAAAAGTATTTTTAACAATGGTATTTTGGTTACAGGAATCATCAATATCTAAGGATTGTGTTGCTTTTGGATTCATATATATCTTAATTATCTTAAGAGTTATGGATACTAGCATGGGTTTATGAGTTTAATATTGATCATATTTTTAAAGTATTCTACACCTTTTTTAGGATTTAGGTGATGTGAGTCTACCTTTATCAAGGATGGGAAATATTCATGGGAATATAACACATTAGATTAGTATATGTTTTAGAGAAAATTTTATTTAAGGAAGAATGTAATTACAAATTGTAGTAATAATTTTAAAGTTATAAGTAACCTTTAGGGGTTTTATTACCATGATGTTGAGTTAATTATGGGTTATTATAGTTTGGTAATATTATAGGAATTATATTAATATTATTTTTAAAAAAGGACAACCTGTTGGAGTTGGTTTCCTAGGACCAACTTTTTGTACTTCATTACATTTATATTTGATGTATTGAATATTAATAAAAAATATTATTACATATTTTTCATTATTATTCATTAATCTAATGTAATAATGTCTGATAGTATACTTTTCATTGATAAGGTCATACAAGTTCCCTACTATGATGAGAACCTTGAATTTATAAGATGATATACTTAAAAAAATGTTTTTCGATTACATAACATACTATGAAGGGACACATAGTACATAAAAATTGATGTCTGAGTACTCATCGAGGGATAATGATTCTTCTCATTAAGTTCACACATGGTAATATCCAATACGAGAGATTATAATAGTAAAACGTACATTAGGAATTCCACATGTTTTGGTGTCGTCAGATATTCCTATTTGCGAGCTTATGTAACAATCCTTAAAACTTAAGATTATTATTAATGCATGATATAAATTGCATAATTAGATGAATTTTTTAAACCATGATGATAATGATTCATGGTGAAGATGTACATGTTGAGTGCATCATGATTGAAATGTTATTAGTGGATAATTTGAGGAATTATTTGTCCCTTTTATATTTATGGAAGATAATATCTCAGTTCTTTGATTGGAATAGAACTCTTGTCCTAAATTACATGGTCACAACTTAAAAATGTGTTTATTTCATATATTAAATTAAAGATGTATCAACAACATAGGTTGGTGACATGAATTTCTAACCTACATGATGATATATTGTGATAATGGGATCATATTACATATTGAGAATTCTCATGTGGTTATCATCGTTATGAAATTATGTTATTTCTCTTGGGTTCCTTGACCCATTTTTTGATAGTATTCTTGGACTTTAGGACACCCCACCTAATTCCAATGAGAATTAATCCCATTGGGTCACACATTAAGTGATACCAATGATCTCGATTAAATTCAAGATATATTTAATTAATAGAATAAATATTATTCTCAAGACCGAGGAATAATTTTATTCTTGTTTTATCGACCGAAAATATTTATTGTTGAATAAAGTATTGATTTTATTAAAATAATATTTAATTGGTTATTAAATAAATGTCTATGATTTTGAACATACCAAGTTTATTTTTTAGTGATGGATATTTATTTACAATCAAATAAATAATATTTATCATATTCCTGTGTTGGAACACATCAAAAAATAATACTATTATTTTTATTATTATTTTATGGCTTGGGGTTTATTAAGAATATGTTATTTATTAGGGGCCAGTGTGGAATTAAATTATATCTTAACATAAAATATAGCTCTATATTTAATACTATATGGTTATTTTGCAGTGAAATCCAAAATAGAGAATTGTTGCACACAAAAACTTCTCTCTTGACACCACCTTCTCTCTCCCTCTAAGAAATAAGAAATGTAAGAGAGACTCCTTTAAGACCAAATGATGAGTAATAAACATAAACAATGGAAGAAAATAGATTCACTATTATATTACCTAGAGATCGATTTGAATTTCTTGGATATCTAACAAGTATGTGTGTATCACTGCTAGAGGAATTATATCCTTGTATCCTCATAGTGAAATGAAGGAAATCTGAATTGAACTTTTCAGATGATCAAAATCCACATTAAAGAAAGATCCTAATATAGAGAATTTTATTTCATTTGATCTAAATAAATTGATTACAAATTTTATATTCAAGATCCTATATTGTGGTTTCAGGCATCGAAATATTAAAATAAATTTTCATATGTCACCCATAACTGTGCTTTAACTACACTCAGAACCTTCAAGTTATAGCAGAGTGGTCACATTTTAAATTTATAATTATTTATTCGATTATTGATCTATACAAAATCATTATTGAATATTTTCATTTCATATTATTGATTCATTAGTTTGTTTTTAATTAACATGTTATCAATATATTAATCATGTTATTTAGATGTTTCATTTTCTTAAAGGTCTTTGAAAAGATGAATAATTACATGAGATTACATCATAATGTTCCAAATATTTTGTTGGTAAAACTATTTTAGATAGTGTATATATGGATTACACGTTGTGTACACATGTGAACTATGCATGGATGTTCTAGGGGATACATGAAACTATGAGCAGTTAATTACACATGGTGTATTTATTGCACACTACATGTAGATCAGGCCAACTTAACACATAAGATATCAGATTAAATGATGTGTAGCTACCATACACACCATGTAGTCTGTATGGGTTATCAACATATATCACACAATTTTTATGGTCATTATACATGGTTAAACTGCATCAGAATGATATCTTATAGAATTTATGATATATGCAATGTGTATATGGTGTAAACACCATATAGTTCATTATTTCCCTCTTCTGAAATACACACTAAAACATTTAATGAGAACAAAAAAAAAACAACAAAATGGATACACTACATGTATATGGCTTCTATATGATATGTGATCCAACCAAGATACACGGTAAAGATACATGTGAGTATCTCTGACACACGACAAGCATGTACATGGTGTTTAACTTTCATGTACATGTCGTGTAGTTTGGATGAGTCAACATGTCGAATCCAAAGGTGTGTAACCTAGATAAAGGAAAACCAAGGTACATGATGTGTATATCAATAGTACATTCCGTGTAGTCTTCCAATAAATGGAAGGATTAAAAATTACATTAAATTAAAAATTTCATTATTTAAACATTATTGGTTTGATTGCAACATTAATTATTTGATAGTTTAATAAGGGGTTTAAATAATTTTAAATTATCAATTAATTTATTGTATTAAATATACAACTACTGGTTCTGCCATTTATTTTACATTAATTCATTTATGATGGTATTATCCAAGTGGATTTTTATGATCATTAAGATGAATGGAAATTAATTAATTAAGTAATTAATTATTGAAAATTAATTTATCTTATTAATAAATAATGAATAAGAAATGAATGTTAGCCATTTAATTTTTCATATATGTTACATGTATGATCGATCATGAGCGTGACCAAGACCTTTGTATATGTTTGTTTTTTTAATATATTATATTTCATTATATTATAATTATTTATTATAAAATTAAATATTATGGCTTGTGACTCATCCCTCCATCGATTATTATGTTGGGCCTACATGTCTATGGTTATTTAGGTAACCCCCCTTAATAAATGCATTAGTTCTCCTCACCTACATGTGAGTTAAAAATGAATATAATTAACGGAGTATCCCAATGCATGTGGAGGCAGTTCATGACGGAACCATTATGATGCGAAATTTGGATATATAAAGGTGGACAGGTGGAATACTATAACGCATGCCAAGACTGATGGTTGGAGATATTTCCCCTCGGTCAAAGGTTGATTTAACGTCTTCTATTTAAATAAACCATTAGATAATATGATGATCGATTTTTTTATTTTTTTATTTATATATATGCATTATATATATTATGGATGCAATATTGTGATAAAAAAAATAAATGAATTAATGTGAATGGACAGAATTTGAATAAATGGATTATCCGTAAATGTTTTTATCCATAATTGTTAATTAATTGAATAACATCCACTTAATATTAACAGGACATTTAAAGGATAAAACAAGATAAAATTTAAGCATAATTAATAATCATACCTTAACCTAATATTATATCAAACTAAGCCTTTTATTAATTTATGGGGAATAAAACCGTATAACAAAGTGTAGTAAATGGAAAAATTCTAGAAATATTATTTTATCATGGAGTTCTCATGAGTGTTTTGGGTTCACTTAATCGAACTTATTTTGAGTTTAGCAGCCAATGTCTATTAAATTAATATTTAGAGGCAAGTGTTGAGGAAATCCAAGTCAGGATTTCAGGATTGTGGAATCCACTCAACCAATTAGGGTTTTGTAATCCCACAATTGGCAGGACTACCTACCTAATTTCTTTTATATGGTTTTCATGGCCAATGTATGGATCATTAAGAAAATTAATGGGTATCATTTTCACTATAATTTCATAGAAAATAGACATTAAAATTTCAATGGTGAGTTCTAATGAGACATGATAAAATATTTTGAGATTTAATAAAAATCAATCAATTATTTATTTCTCAAAAAATTTATAATCAAACAAAGTACTAATAATACGATCTTTTAATTATATAATAAAATGGATTTTTTTGATACACACTATACATTCAATATATATTAGATAAATACAATCTCTCCACTAGCAGTAACATACATGAATGGTTTAGACAACTTTATGATTTTTAGTTCCATGAAAGGAAATTTTACATGCTAGAATCCTTAATACTGGATCCGAATACCCATGAGAAGAGCGATAAAGGATTCCTTTTCTAGGAAAAAACTTGGGTGACATAGTTGATTTTCAATGTTTTATGAATTCATCTATATCTATTAAACTCATTAAGAATCATGAAATAATGGATGTATATAGAATGCTTAAGAACCTCCTAGGTTTATAACAGAAGATAGTTAGATAAGAATAAATAGAGATCTTTAAGGATATTTTTATAGAATGATGGTAGATAGTTCCCCTATTGTGCCTTATGTAGTCGAATGTATTAGCTACATTGAGGTCCTAGATTTCTCGTGGTTTAAACTCCCCAAATAACTAGGAATCTATCTCATTCTTGCATCACTCCCTTAGATATTGTCTAGATTTTTTTTAAATTTTAAAATAAATAACATTAAGAAATCTCTCCAAGTTCCTCTTACTATCCTTTATAAGAAGATACGGATAAGAAGAATGAAAATCCTTCCATCCTTAATGTGAAAAAACATAAATTCCAAATGAAAATCCCTATGATCAAGGATTCTTCATAATTCCCTTCCTTAAAGAGGAAGATCAAGGGGAAAGCTGGGGAATATGATGTTTTCTATTTTTAATATGGAAAGAAGGGAAACTAGAAAAAAAACTACACCAAAACAAAGAAGAAAGGGGAAGCTTCACACGTGTTTGTTATCGAGTGTGATGCATCTATTTCTATAAATTGGGTATTAGATACAAATTTTGGGACACATATATGTATTCAAATACAAGAACCAAGTAGCACATGAGCCTCAACCCAATTGATGAGGACTCCTTAAGTGCATTCAAGAGACCCAGGATCAAAACTAGGCAGAGGCTAATTTCTGGGTACTATAGCAGGTACTATAGCAGGTACTGTGCAGGGCTGTAGCGGGCACTGTTTGGCACTGTAGCACCCGGGAATGTTCCCCCGTTTGGGCCTTCGGGCCACCGATTTGGTCCCTGAGTCCTTTAAGGCCTTCAGGCCACCCAGGCCTTCGGGTTAGTAAGGCCTCCAGGCCACCTCAAGGCCTTTGAGCCACCTTAAGTGTAGATACAAACCAGAAAACCTACAAGGAACAATGTTCAGAAGGAGGATGAGTAAGGAGCTTTCACCAATGTAGAAGCTAAACGGATTGCAAGAATGAGAGGTCATGGCACCTGCCATCGGGATAAGCCCGTCCATGCACGAGAAAGACTAGCCGAACAACCATGCAAAGGTGGAGAGCTGATTTCACGATGAAGATGCTGGGGAGGAGAAGTTCCAAGTAATTAGTCTAGGTTGTATGTAATGTTTGAAGCCTATAGGCACTAAATTCTTCTAAGGTTTACATGCCATGTAATACTTATGCCTATGAGCATTATAAGGGTCCCACCTCACCCCTTGAAAGGTGGATTATCAAAATCAATAAAAAAATGAAGGCCTTCGAGCCATTGGAGGAAGAACCAAGTAGATTAAATAAAACTGATCAAGGTGAGGTAGATCAAAGAGAATCCAGTGGAGCTAAACTTTTTATTATAACTATCAGTGATTACCAACTCATGTTTTTAACTGGAATGATCCAGGTTTTGAAAGTTTTTTATTTTTTTCATTCGGTTACTAAAAATATTATATCAGTACCCATACTATATACATATGGTTTTATTATCAATTCTGTAAATTAATGTGTCTTATTTTATCAATATAGTATTTTTTATTATAAGGAACACTTAAATAACTATCATTATGTGTTCGATTACATAAACCATGTAATAACTATTGATAATGAAGTTAATTCAAATGAATAATACCACACCTAACTTTGGAATCACATTCTAGGTCATGTAAATGAAAAACAATCAACTAAATTACATAAATATGGATATTTAGTTTTTTTGAACTAAAACCACTTGGTGTATGTCACACATGTTTACAAGGAAAAATGTTTGAACCCCCGTTTACTAGGAAAGGAGAAACGAATAAATAGATTCTTGAATTAGTTCTTACAGATGTGTGTGAAACATTTTCTATTGATCCAAGGGTTGGGTAATCATACATATAAATTTTACTAAAGATTTTAGTATATATGGATATGTATACTTAATGAGTAACAAGTTGAATTATTTTTATAAATTCAAGGAACACAAGAATGAATTTGAGAACCTTATTGGTAAGAATATTAAGAAACTCTGCTCACACTAGGGTGGAGAATATCATAATCAATCATTTATTGAATACTTATGGGAGTTCGAGATCCTATCCCAACCCACTCCACTCTATATGCCTTAGTGGAATGTTGTAAGAGGGATATGATATGATCAATTATGAGTCATATGAGTCTTCCATTATCCTTTTGTAGAACATGTTATAAATATCATAATAAATACTAAATTGAGTGCAACTAAAGTGATAGATAGTATACCATACCGATTATGTAATGGAAATAAACATATGTTGTCTTACTTACATGTGTTAGGTTGAAAAGTATTTGTTAAATCCTCTTCAGGTAATAGGATTTCACCCTAAGGCAAAAAATGTATCTTTATAGGATATTCCAATGAAACAAAGGGATAATACCTATAAAATCCTTCAGACAAAAAGGTTGTGGTTGAAATACATCCCAAATTTCTTGAGAAGGATCATATCTCTAAAATAGAACATGGGAGTGAGATATACTTTGATTAAGTACATGCTCAATTTACACAAGAGTTAATATTATAAAAAATTACACAAAAATCCATGGAAGAAGAATTTATTACAGAGACTCAAGTACTGTATAGGAGTAATAGAGTGGTTAGAGAATCAGAATGGTATGGTTTTCTAGTCACCAAGGTTGGTGACTCATTATTAGTTGATAATAATGATCCTATGACCTATAAGGAAGAAGTAATTGGCACATATGTTCTAAGTTGCAAGAAAACATGAATTTTGAAATGTTTTACTTGTAGAAAAACCAAGCCTAGATTTTGGTAGATCCTCTAGTAAATGTAAATACCATTGGTTTCAAATGGGTATTCATGAAGAAACTAGACATGGAAGAAAAATTTAATACCTATAAGGTGCGTCAAATTAAAAAAAGGTTTAAATAGAATCAATTCATTGACTAAAATGAAGCCTTTTCATCAGTTTAAATTCATAAATCCATTAGAATTCTAATTTCCATTGCAACTTACCATGAATATAAGATTTATAAAATTGTTTTCAAAATAGACTCTCATAATGACAACCTTCTGGAAGATGTTTATATGACACAAACCGAACTTTTTATGACTCTAAATGATTCCAACAAGATATGAATATTGAAAAAATCCATTTTTGGATTAATGTAATAATCTAGGACATGGAACATTTATTTTGATAAAGCTATAAAAGAATTTGGATCCATAGATAATGAATGTGAGCCTTGTATCTACAAATGGTTTAGTGAGAGTGTGGTCATTTATTAATAGTATATGGTGATGAAATATTACTCATTATAAAAGAAATACTAATCTTATAGTCTGTTAAGGTATGGTTGAATAAATTATTCTCTATAAAGGAATTGAGAGAGGAAACATATATTCTTGGGATCAAGATACATTGGTATAGATCCAAGAGGATTTTCAGCCTAAGTCAAAGTATATACATTGACATGATACTGAAGAGATTATATATTAAACAATCCAAGAGGGAATTGTTTCCATCATCACATGGAATTCATCTTTCTAGGAAAATTTATCCTCTGACACATGAGGATAAAAATAGAATGAAAATAATTCTATAAGAATTAACAATTGGGATAGTCATGTATGTTTTGATAAGTAGAAGGCTGGATGTTTCTATGTATTAAGTGCACTAGGAAGACATCAAGATGACCTAGGTGACTGCCATTTCATGGAATTTAAAACTATCCTTAAGTATATGAGGTGTACTAAGGATATGTTCCTGGTTTATGGAGTATATAAGAAACTATTCATTATAGGGTATATAGATGATAGTTCCAAAATGATCAAGATGACATGAAATCACAAATGGTGTACATATTCACTTTGAATGAGGTGTTTTGATATGGAATATTTCAAAGTAGGATATGGTCGCAAATTCAATAGTAGAGTCTGAGTATATTTCATCTTCTGATGTAGCTAGAGAAGCAATATAGATGTGAAACTTTGTCCAAGATCATGACATAGTACCTAGAAGTAAAGATCTTATCACACTCTACTATGATAATATTGAAGAGGTGACTCTCGAAAAAGATCCAAGGTTATATCAGTGGACGAAGAACATACATCGAAAGTCTCATATATTGAATAATTTTCATCAAAGAGGAGAGGTTTTAGAGAGTAGTATTTATAGAGATGACAACATGGTGGGATATGTAAAAAATCCATGAATTAGTCAAAACATGATTATCATGCCAACTCTTGTGGGTTGAAAGTCATAGGTAGTTGGATATAGTATAAGTGGTAGTTTTTTGGAGTTTGTTTCTTAAGAATAATTGTTTGTACTTTGATTACATGTATATTTGATGTATTAAATATTAATAAAAATTTCATTGAAATTTTTTCATTGTTCTACATGACTCTGATGTAATAATTTTCAAGAGTGTACATCACATTGATAAGATTATAGTAGTCCCCCACTTTGATGAGAACCATGAAGTGTTATGATGATATTCTAAAAACAAATTTATGTGGTGGAATAACATGCTATGATGGTACACACAGTACATAGAATTTATTGTGTGAGTGATAATAAGATACGAGGCTTCTTCTCATAATGTTCACATTTGGTAATCTCTATGATTTGTTATTATAAGAATAGACCCGCCAGTAGGAATTCCACATGTTTTGGTGTCCTCAGATATTCTTTTCTATGATTGTGTGTAATGTTCCTTAGACATTATGATTATTATTAATAAATTTTATGACCTACATAAATAGATGTATTTACTAAACCATGATGATAAAAGTTCATAGATATGTTGTATATATTGGGTGAATCTTGAGGGAAACCTTATTAATGGATAAGTTGAGAAAGGATTTTTCTCTTCCATCATTATCGAAGTAGATATATTGACCATTTGACTAGAATAGAACCATCACCCTAAATTTTATGTACATATTTTAATGACATATTTATTTTAGATAGTCATATAAATACGTATCAAGCTTATAGGTTGGTGACACAAATGTGCATCCTGATCGATGAGATATGGTGATAAAAAGATTATATTACACAATGACCATTTGTTTGTGGTTGTCATTTCTGTGGCATTTAGTTATTTCTATTTGGTGTTTAAACCCTTTCTAGAAAGTAATCATGAACATTAGGAAAGTATTTTTAATTCTAATGAGAAATAATTCTAGCGGTTCACACACTAAGTGTTACCAATGAAATTGATTAAATTCTAAATGAATTTAAATAATAGAATAAATTTTATACTCAAGAACAATGAATAATTTAATTTATGTTTTATCAATAATGAATTTTTATTTGTGAATAAAATATTCATCTATGAATAAAATATTTATTCAGGTATTCAAAAAATACTGAGGAGTTGGAACAGACTAAGACCGTATTCAGTGATAGATATTTATTTAAAATCTAGTAAATAATATTTATCATATGCACATATTGGCATGTGCCCCAAAATAATAATAATAATAATAATAATAATATTTTATGACATTTATTTTATTTAGAATATTATTTATTTTAAGGGGTGACATGAAATTAAAATATTTCTTAACTGAAACCCTATATCTATAAATTGTCCTTAATGGATACTATATAGTTTAATCGAAATATGGAATTATCATGCCCAAAAAATTCTCTCTTCACTCCTTCTTTCTCCCTATTATGAGAAATAAATGTAAGAGTGATTCCTTTAAGACTGTAAGATAAGTGATCCACACAAACAACACAATAAAATCAATTTTCCACACTAACACCCAGAGATAGATTGGCATTGTATAGAGGTATAAGGACCACATGTGGATCACCGCTAAAGGAATTCTACCCTGGGATACCCATATCACAATAAATGAAATCTAAAATAATTTGTTTGGGTGATTAAAATCCATATCATGGAAAGATCCTAAGCCAAAGTATTTTATTTATTCTATTATAAATATATTGATTATAAATTTAACATGTAAGATACTATATTGTGGTTTCGAGAATAGAAATTTTAAATGAGATTTTAATATATCTCCCACAAATTTATGCTTCTGTTATGCCCTGAATGTTCACAAACCACATACTAGGTGACAACCCATTACATCTGACATAGTCATGGGGATTGAACCAACAACTGAAGGATGATAGGTGTTTAGTGTGTACCACTTTACTATGAAAATTTCTGGTTAATATGTAATTGTTTTTACTTAAATGATTTAAAAAATAAATATTAATTATGAACTAGTGGTGTCACTTTTTGGGTTTAGAGATAGATAACTTATGCTAACCATTTTGGTTTTGGAAAATATTTAGTTATAGGAAGAAGGATTTTTCACTCTTTTATGGATCTTATCATCGATTAGAAGTTAATTGTACTGATTCATGCATATAGATTCAATTTTTATATTCATTTCATAAAGTAAGAGATAAATTATAAATTTATAAAAGTGTAAAAAAGGATGAAAATTCTCTTTTGAAATAGAAACATATAAAGTAAGTATATTTCATTATATTATTAGAAATTAAAATAATTCTTCAACATTAGTAAAATGATCTTGAAAAAAATGTTATACTATTAAATTCATATCTGATAAATGAAATGGTATTTTAAATAATCATAGATTTATGGTTTTGAGTTACTTAACTTTCTATTTATCATTCTATTTCTTTTGGTTAATGATCTCTATCACTCTCTATAATTATTTATGATTTTCTTCCTTGTCCATATCTTCACTTTCCACATATGTTCTCCTACTTGGAATCCTAGTTATGTGTTATTCAAGATAACGTTTCATATTTATGATTCCCTATTTTAAGATAATGTTATATTAACCATTTTATAATGTGGTTTATCATCCAATATATTTTCAAATTTCAAACCCTTCATTTACAATTGCATGTTCAAATTGATAGGTCACAATTTATTGAACGTGGGAAGAATGAAAAACACTGATATTTTAAAAGAGGTAAATCATGCTCAATAGAAAATTTGAAATGAAACAAAAATACTCTAAGAGAATTTAATTCCCAAAGATATTATAATATATTTATTTTTAAATAGCATAAATATCTTTGATAGCTTGTGATACACACAATACCGTGTTTAGAAAAAACCCAATAATCTATTAAAATATTATTATTTAAAACATAAATTTTATAAAATAGCTGTTATATTGGAAGTTATGAATATGAATAAATAATTTATGATATTTCATGGTTTGCACATTTTAATTGGATATATATTTATTATAAATAAAACTCAAAATCATTTTAATGAAAAGAGAAATGTTTATTAAAAAATTTTATTTTTTTGAAAGACTGTTTAATCGGGCATAATTTAAAATTAAAATTTACCACTTTTAGTAAATTTAGTTGATATAATAAACATAATTCTTGGAATAATCATATCAAAATTGGATTAGGGTGATTTTTTTTAATTTTTCTAAAAAGTTTCATTTTTTGATGAATAATGACAGATAATGATTTTTATTGAAAAATATCTTTTCATTTAAATAATATAAGAGGATAAATAATATATTAAATAGGATTTAATGTAAAATTATAAAAATTATATTAAAATTTAACTAATTTTGGTAATTTTATCACTTTAATATTGAAATTGTATGTCAAAACCTTTTATAGTTATGATAATTTTCTATTTGGAAACCCATTTTTTCATCACGTCTACAAGTATAATTTTAAATTGGATTCTACCACATATCTGAATTTTATTATGAAAAATAGATTTCATATTTGGAATAATAATAATTTATCTTATCTAATATGTTCAACTTAATGTTTGACTATAACGAATAGTGAAAATTATAAAAATTATTATCGTGGTTAATGTATAATGGGATTACAGGGGGTTAAACTTACATGATAATGGTTAAAAATGGCCTAAAACTTATAAAAAACCCATTGGATATAAATATGGATAGTTTTTAACCTATAATGTTCTATAATTACCCATTTTGGAGTGTTTTGGCATGAATAAAACATGGGGGTGATTTATTATTTTCAAATCATCTTTGTGTGTCATCTCCCCCATTTGTAAAAGGTCACCCCCTATTCTACCCTCTTCATAATTCCAAATACATATAGTTTAGATAATTCTTTACATAATAAAATAATTAGTCCCCTAAAAACTCCTACATCCATTTATTTTATGAGAAATATAACCTCGGAAGGATTTTGGTGAAAACCTAATTTTTTTCCAAAGATGATGTAACATTCTAATATAAGTATTTTTATTTTGTTTCTTTTTAAAAATACCTAAAATATTATTTAAAAAAACTATATAATTAACTTATTATCATACATAAACTGATATGTAATTATTTTATGGTAATTACCAATATCTATAAACATTTTATCAAATGGGAAACAAAACAATCGATCGTGTGTATGAATGACTACCACCTTATGAACCGATGTAATTTGTTTTCCATAACCACATTTTAATGATGGATGTAATGATTGATTTAAAAAATATATATTTAATTTATTATATTATTATACTTATAGAATTTTAATATCCCATATAAATTATTTTTTTCAATTCCATTTAAAATACGATAACGTCGCCTGTGTGTACGACAAACTACATCCTTGTGAAGTGATGTGATTTATTTTTCACATTCCATTTACATGGAATTTAATAAGAATATATGTAATAAATATATTATATATATATGACATGATATTTAATCTATAAAAATATTATATCCCCCACTTACTTACCATTTCACTCATTAATAGAATGATATCGTCACTCGTGCGTACGTATGGTCTATCATCTCCACAAAGCGATGTGTTTCATTTTCCATGTAAAACCTTCAATAATGATTATAAAAATGTATAAAATAATTCAATATTATATTTATAGAATTAATATAATTATAGATATAATGTAACTATAAAATATGCACATGAACTGTAACTTTCATGACAGAGAAAACAAGCCAATTAAAACCCGAAACAGTGAAAATAGTTAAATATTTTTAAAAAATGGATAGTAAAATTCTATAAGGGAATAATATATGATATTATAAATATAAATATGTTTTTGGTTTTGGTATAAATTAATAACATGATAAAAACCATTATAAGGGAGGTTAAATCACATTAAACCAAAAGGAAGCATGAGGTAAGGGATTTCATCTCAATTACATTTCATCTCAACTACATTGCCACTCATGCTTTCCAAGAAGCGAACATGGTTGCTGATAGTATTTCCAACAAGGGGATCAATCGGTATATTACCTGGCTAGATGATTTTCCTAGTGATCTGCTTCCGTATTATGAAAAGGATTGTAATAAGATTCCGTCTTTCAGGCTTTTGTAGCTCTTTTTTATTTCTTGATCAATAAATTATGCCTTGGTATTTAACTAAGGCACTACCACTTTTTAAAAAACACTAATTATTTTATATTGTATTTCCAATTGTTTTATTTGTATTTACATTTGACACACATAATCACTTCACTGGTTAATTATCACTTCAACTCTATGATATATGTATGGGTTTATTTCACAATCTCATTTTAACCGGGATTATTTATGCATAAATTTAAATTGAAGGAAATTATTAGATAATATTCTAAAAAATCCTTTTAAATTTATTACACTCTATCTATTCATGAAAATTTCTTATAATAGTACCATTTTACTCTCTTTGGTACTTAAAAATGATTAAATAAATGTTTTAAACAAAATCCGAATTTTCTCTCTCTCTTCGGTCAAAAACCCTTTTTATTCCAAAATAATGTTTTCTAAAAATGTTTTCAAATTTTTTTAACATTATCCCAATGATTTTTAAATACATTTTTACCCATGTTTTACTTTTTACAATTTTTTTTAAAGGAATCATCATGTTGTTTTCCAAACAAGGCTCGTTCGTGTTTTACCGAAAATGTGAACAAAATATCTTTTTTAACATGTACATCATGTGTGGAATATAATATAACCATAAAAACTCAATATTTTAAAGATTCCTTTATATGATTCAAATGTTATTTTAAAATAAACAAATTTTTTAAAAAATTTGAACATTTAGTTTTAAAAATATATATATTTTCAATACTAAAGAGGTTATTTTCCTCAAGAATGTTTCAAATTTCATTTTTATGGAATTTCTATTCTATATTGACATTAAACATTTTATAGACTTATGTTCAATTGGGAAATGTTTTATTGATGTCATAATTATTATTTATTTGAATGGGTTATGATCAATTTGACTAGGGAAATCATTGACATTCTCTTTCTTGATTACTTTTTCAAATCATTATATTTACGTTAAAATATCCACATTCTTATTATCATTGGATATTATATTTCCCATAAATATCCATATTATTTATCATGGATATACTCATTAATTAAACTATATATCATTTCTATATATGGTATTTTATATTGAATGTTATATGATTGTCTGGGGAAATTTTTGTTAATTTGTATTCCTCACTCGATAAGAAAATTTATTAAAAAGGCATATTGTTAATGAATTAAATCAATAATTAAATAAATGAGGAATTATTTCAAAGGGTAGATATTGGTGGGGGCCAATTATAGATATCCCCTCATTTCATTGGTAACTCGTGAGATGAATCAGTTGGATATCCACAATGAAATGAGTTACTGGTGTATACCTACCCATCAGTTTTAAATAGTCTTGTGAATGTTATTAACAGTAGAGGTATTTTCATGCCTCAGATCATGAATTCCAATAATTAATAATTTACTTAATTAATAATTTAGTTATTATTATCCATGATATTTTCAAAATGATATTATCTATGGATGCATTTCATTATCAGTTTATTGATTAAATGGATGGTTTTTTCAATTATTTACCATTTCATATTGATTATGCCTTATATAATCATGATAGTAAAATTATTTAATTGGAATGTGTGTTCATTTATTTACCTTTATATGTTGATTAATCCATAATAGTTTCTATTGTACTTAACCCTTAGTGATCATTTGAGAATACCCTTATTTTATTTCATTTCCTAGGAATCGAGGAAGTATACTATGAATGATATGAAATAATATGATAGAGGTAATACTAATATTCTCAAAAAATGTTGTAGTTTGTGTATTGAAATGTAAAATGGGAATTATGCATGTATCTATTTTACCAAGACTAATAAACCATTAATTCATTCAGGATTTGATTCCTTGTAACTTATCCCAATGTAATGAAGTGAACATTAGCTCCTAACTACTATGGTTGGGGTCTTGAAAGACCATATTTATTTATTTCTGAGGTAATTATTTGGATAAAATATTATTAAGAATATAGTTATATGATTGCATTTCAAAAATTTATCTATGAACATACATATTTTAAAAAAATATATTAGTAAAATAGAAATTATTTAACATATTAATAATTATATATAATTTTTTAGTAATAATAATATGATATATTAATGAAATTAAATTATATAATTTTTTTACAAAATATAATTTATGATGATATTATATGAATATGTATTTAATAAGTGAAAAAAATAAAAATAAAAATAATATTTCTCGAAAACTATCAAACTAATGGGTTATAGAATGTTAATATAATTGAATTATATTAATTAAATGTAGAACATTAATAAAAAATATAAAATTATGTACATTGATAAATATTCTTATATATGTACATATTTATATACACACACATATATATACATATATAATATAGAGGAAATATATATACAAACACTATTAAATAATCATTTTGAGCTCAAATTATTATATATTGATATATATATATATATATAAATTAGAAAAATATAATTTCCCATATATTGAAATATGTATATATATATATATAAGAAGAATAAAAAATAAATCAAAGAAACCGATTAAAAATGAAATATAGGGAGGGGGTTTTCTTCATCCTCCCACTATAGAAGATGCCCCACCACTGATATAATTCTCCAGTAACCACTGCACTCACCACCCATAATTAGGCAGCCAGAATTGCATTCCTCCTTGAAAAACATCATAGCTGAATAAAATTGAGTTGCACCGAGACAATATTTTTGTCCACCTAGAACCTAAACCAACAGCAAATGCTACCATATCTAATGCTCGAGCTCACTGATGGGCATTGTTATCCAACACATAGACCAGTTGTAGAGATCCTCTCAATGATAAGCTCTGCACAACAATCACCCTCTATTTTTTAAGTAGCTTGCCTCCTTGAGAGGTGATGTGTTATTGAAGAATCCCGATCATAATATACGAGTGATTTTGTGGTAGATTGAATTAGACAAATGTTTTTCTCTCACGAGACTATGATAATGACTTCTATTGGGTTTTATAATTATAGGCATGCCAATATATTTATCTTGGGAGTAAGACAATATGAAAACAAAGGGAGTAGGAGAATAAGTCAGGAGACGTAAAAACTAATCTTACAAGGGAAGCATATGAAAAAAATAAAAAAATAATATTGATAAATCAAAAAACACCATGATATAACCTATAAAAACATATCCCCTTTGATATCATTGGGAAAATTATTTTTTAAAATAGTTATATGCTTCCATTATTGCAGTTATTTAGAGAGTAAGGGTGTGTGGGGTATGGAGGAAGATCGAGTCCTATAAGTCCTATATTGAGGATATGAATTAAAAAATAGTAATGTTATATCTTAGGTAAGAGGAAAATAAAACTATTTTAAACTATTATTATAAATACCCAAGCCCGAGCTACCGAACTCATCCCTTGAAAATGTTGTGTATTTTTTTATATAAAAAGAGACTTAATAAATACACAAAACTTATTTTTCATATCAGGATATTTTACCAGCCCAAGTTTTGGAGAATTAAAATCCATAAATACATTCAATTATAGATGTACAAAATTTAGAAAACATTAAACAATATATCATCAGTGCATCACTTCCACTTTGGAAATACAACGTAGCACTTCCCCTAAACCTGTAAAAATAATTTACATACATATGGTGAGCACAAAATAAGCCCAGTAAGGGGTTTAAAAACAACCAATAAATTATTTAAAACTTTTCTTGCATACTTATAATAGATTCTCACAAAACTTGATATATATATATATAAACATGTTTCAAAAATTACTATACTTGGAAAACCTTCGGGATTATCCATTGAAAATATTTAATTTTTTGTGGGACGTTAACTGTACTTTGTAATTCATGAATAAAAACCACTATATAAGGCCACATGTCTTAAATTATACTCACAGGTTCACTTCCCATAATGTCTCTTATACCACCTGTGCAAAATTTTCAAAAACATTTTCTCATAGTGCCGCCTTTCTCATTTTTGTCCCAAAATTTTTTCATAATATATACATATTATTAACCCACTCGAATGAGTTTATGGACATTTTCACAAATGTTTATAAAACCATTTAGAGAGAGAATCCCATGCTTTGAAAATCTTTTATAAAATAAGAACTGTATATGCTTGTAACATTAATTAAATGCATGCACGATACAAAATGATGCTAATGTCATGTATTAGTATATGATAGCCATTCCTACACATGCACGACATGGAAGAAGATGAAGATGTAGGTATGCACATGAAATGATAGCTCATTCACATAATATTATGAGTTTCCCCATGGAAATTGAAAAAACAAAGTGACTATAGGAATTTAAAATGACTATACATTAGTTTGGAGGTTATCCAACACTATAAATTTTAAATAAATGAGAAAGATTAACTAAAATTAAGTTACTTATACTTAAATTCATTTATATATACATGTATATATATATACTACTATATATATACACTCAAACTTGAAAATCATTACAACTTCAAATAAACATTGGTTCTTAAAAAAATATGATTCAGGACAAAAAATCCATATCAAGTTTATATAAATAAATACTGAAGATATTGTACACAACATGTGTGTATATATATATGTATATACACACAGGTAAAAAAAATACTTACTTGATCATCAAAATAATACCTTTGCATCTATAATATTTTTATGGAAAGATCATTTAAAACAAGAATATTATTATGTAATTCAGATCGGGAAAATATGGTTTTACTTATACATATATACATATATATATAACTATGTATATGTATATATATATATTTGTGAAATCAAATGGAAATAATTAATTTCCCATTAAAAAATATACATATAATGACAAATATTAAAACACAACCCGTACATGTTAGAGGAAATTGAAGTGAGGATTCTGCTTTCTTGATGGAAGTCGAACCAGAAGACAATAGAAAAGGGGATGGTTTTGGCTTGGGCATTATCTATTCCACCAGGTGAATGGAGTATTTCTTGAAAACAAAATACCTATTTATATTGGTTGTCCAACAGCTTTTGAGGTAAGCTTTGATTTTATTTTTCTGGAGACATACTCATTCACACCTAAAATATATGCACTATATATTAATATTCATTTTTTATATAAGTATTAGAACATTAAAATAGAGAAAAAAACATGAGTTTTTTTTACTCAATCACTTTATATGATATTATTCTAATTTTATTCCATGTCATATCAATACATATTAATATATATTTTTTTCTATCATTTCTTTGTGCATTTTTTTAAAGTCAAGTCTTTTATATCTTCCACGTTTTCTACCTTTAATCACATCCATGTGTTCCTTTAAATTTGTCTATTATCCCACTTTTTTCAAAGTCATCATTGAATATATATATTATTATATCTTTTATTTTTTATTTTTCCATGTTTGAATTTTACTTTTTTTCATTTAACATTTTTTAACTATAAATCATATCATTTTTTAAAAGAAAATAAACATTAGTAAGGTTTTTGTATATAATAAATTCTAATTTTTAATACATGTATCATTGAAGCATATTTAAAATATATAGTGTGTTTTTTAATAAAAATAATGAAATAATATTTATATATATAATAATTAAAGTGATAATCATATTTATAAACACACACACACATATATATTATATCATGTTTTTATATACAAAATAATTATATATATTTATAAAACACATCATATTTTCTTATTTTTTTTATTATTTAAATTCTTTTTTTGTATATGTATATATATCAATTTAGTTTTTTTAAATATATTTATTTATATGTAATTCATTTTTTAAATACATAAATCAAGTTACAAATTTTTTTAAACACATATATAAAAGTGCATTTTTTTTGTAGTAAAATAATTTTATACATTTATGTTTCATTAATTTTATAAAACATATTATATTTTCATGTATTTATAAATTATATTATAATAATAACAGTTTTCCAAAAAAAATTGTGTTACACTTATTTATTATTATTAATAATATTCTATTTAATAACCATTAAAAATAAATTCTATTTTGAAAAAACAATAAACATAGTTATTTTAAAATACTCTTTCAAACGGGAAAAAATATTTATTTTTAAAATAAATTTGAAAACTATAATTAATTATAATTAAAACACTTAATTTTAAATATTATTTTATAAGAATATTTTCACAATTTTTTAACTGATTTAAATTATAAATAAATTCAATTAATAAATTATTTTCATATTAAAACTTAGTTTGAAAATCTTGGGATATTACATTATTCCCCCATTAAAATAATTGCATCCTCGAAATTCATTCTTGCACATAGAAGGAATAATTTTACACAAGAGGAATATTTAAAATTATTAAATTCATTCTAATCTTCCAAAATTAACTATGCCATTCCTCTAATACAAATTATAAAGACCCGAGCCCGAGCTACCAGACTTAGCCCTTGAAATTGTTGTATATTTTTTTTATAAAAAGAGACTTAATAATTACACAACACTTATTTTTAATATCAGGATCTTTTTCCAGCCCAGGTTTTAGAGAATTAAAATCCATAAATGCATTCAATTACAGATGTACACAATTTAGAAAACATTAAACAATATATCATCAGTGCATCACTTCCACTTTGGAAATACAATGTAGCACTTCCCATAAACCTGTAAAAATAATTTACATACATATGGTGAGCATAAAATAGGTCCAATAAGGGGTTTAAAAACAACCAATAAATTCTTTAAAACTTTTCTTGCATACTTAGAACGGATTCTCACAAAACTTGATATATATATATATATATATATATATATAAGCATGTTTCAAAAAATTACTATACTTGGAAAACCTTCAGGATTCTCCATTGAAAATATTTAATTTTTTGTGGGATGTTAACTATACTTTGTAGTCTATGACTAAAAACCATTAGATAAGGCCATAGGTCTTAACTTATACTTACAGGTTCACTTCCCACAATGTCTCTTATACCACCTGTGCAATATTTTCAAAAACATTTTCTCATAGTGCTGCCTTTCTCATTTATATCCCAAAACATTTTAAAAATATATACATATTATTAACTCACTCAAATGAGTTCACTGACATTTTCACAAATTTTTGTAAAACCATTTAGAGAGAGAATCCCATGCTTTGAAAACATTTTATAAATTAAGAACTGTAGATTCTCGTAACATTAATTAAATGCATGAAAAATGATGATAATGTCATGTATTAGTAGATGATATCCATTCCTACACATGCACGACATGGAAGAAGATGCAGATGTAGGTATGCACATTAAATGATATCTAATTCATAGAATATGATGAGTTTCCCCATGCAAATTGAAAATACAAAGTGACTATAGGAATTTAAAATGGTTATACATTATTTTAGAGGTTATCCAACACCATAACTTTTAAATAAATGAGAAAGGTTAACTAAAATTAAGTTGCTTATACTTAAATTCATTTATATATACATGTATATATATATACTACTATATATATATATATACATACTCAAACTTGAAAATCATTACAACTTAAAATAAACATTGGTTCTTATTAAAATATGATTCAGGAAAAAGGATCCATATCAAGCTTATATAAATAAACACTAAAGATATTGTACACAACATGTGTGTATATACGTATGTATATACACATAGGTAAAAAATCTTTACTTGATCATCAAAACAATACCTTTGCGTCTATAATATTTTTATGGAAAGATCATTTAAAACAAGAAGATTATTATGTAATTCAGACTAGGAAAATATGGTTTTACTTATACGTACACACACACACACACACACACACACATATATATATATATAACTATGTATATATATATATACACACAAACACACAGATATATATATATATATATATATATATATATTCATGAAATCAAATGGAAATAATTAATTTACCCTTAAAAAATACACATATAATGAAAAATATTAATGAATAACCCTTACATGTTAGAGGAAACCAAAGTGAGGATTTTTCTTTCTTGATGGAAGTCGAACCAGAAGACAATGGAAAATGGGATGGTTTTGGCTTGGGAATTATCTATTCCTGCTGGTGAATGGAGTTTTTCCTTAAAACCAAATACATATTTATATTGGTTGTCCAACAGCTTGTGAGGGAAGCTTTGGTTTTATTTTTCTAGAGACATACTCATTCACACTTAAAATATATGCACTATATATTAATATTCATTTTTCTATATAGGCATTAGAACATTAAAATAGAGCAAAAAACATGAGTTTTTTAATCAATCACTTTATATGATATTATTCTAATTTTATTCTATGTCATATCAATACATATTAATATATATTTTTTGTTATCATTTCTTTGTGTGTTTTTTAAAGTCAAGTCTTTTATATCTTTCACGTTTTCTACCTTTACTCACATCTATGTGTTCCTTTAAATTTTTCTATTATCCCACTTTTTTCAAATTCATATTTGCAAATATATATTATTATATCTTTGCCTTTTCTTTTTTCCATGTTTGAATTTTACTTTTTTTCATTTAACATTTTTTTAACTTCAAATCATATCATTTTTTAAAATAAAATAAACATTAGTAAGGTTTTTGTATATAATAAATTCTTATTTTTAATACATGTATCATCAAAGCATTTTTTAAAATACATAGTATGTTGTTTTAATAAAAATAATTAAATAAAATATATATATAATAATTAAAGTGATAATCATAATTATAAATACACACAAACACATATATTATATCATGTTTTTATATACAAAATAATTATATATATATTTATAAAACATATCATATTTTCTTCTTTTTGTATTATTATTTAAATTCGTTTTTTGTATATTTATATACATCATTTTATTTTTTTTAAATATATTTATTTATATATAATTTGTTTTTTTAAATAAATTAATCAACACACATATTTTTTTTAAACACATATATAAAATTTCATTTTTTTGTAGTAGAATAATTTTATACATTTTTGTTTCATTAATTTTATAAAACATATTATATTTTCATATATTTATAAATTATATTATACTAATAACAGTTTTCCTAAAAAAAATTGTTTTACACTTATTTATTATTATTAATAATATTATATTTAATAAACTTAAAAAAAAAATTCTATTTTGAAAAAACAATAAACATAGTTATTTTAAAATACTCTTTCAAACAAAGGAAAACAATTTTTATTTTGAGAATAAATTTGAAAACTATAATTAATTATAATTAAAACACTTGATTTTAAATATTATTTTATAAAAATATTTTCTCACAAACATTTTTAGCTAGTTTAAATTATAAATAAATTTAATTAATAAATTATTTTCACATTAGAACTTAGTTTGAAAATCTTGGGATGTTACATTATTCCCCCATCAAAATAATTGCATCCTCACAATTCATTCGTGCACATAGGAGGAATAATTATACACAAGAGGAATATTTAAAATTATTAATTTCATTCTAATCTTCCAAAATTAACTAGGCCGTTAATCTAATACCAATTATAAAGACACGATCCCGAGCTACCAGACTCATCCCTTGAAAATGTTGTGTATTTGTTTTTCTATAAAAGGAGACTTAATAAATGCACAAAAATTATTTTTCATATCAGAATCTTTTTCCGGCCCATGTTTTAGAGAATTAAAATCCATAAATACATTCAATTACAGATGTACAAAATTTAGAAAACATTAAACAATATATCATCAGTGCATCACTTCCACTTTGGAAATACAACGTAGCACTTCCCCTAAACCTGTAAAAATAATTTACATACATATGGTGAGCACAAAATATTCCCAGTAAGTGGTTTAGAAACAACCAATAAATTATTTAAAACCTTTTTTCATACTTAGAATGGATTCTCACAAAACTTGATATATATATATATATATATACATGTTTTAAAGAATTACTATACTTGTAAAACCTTCAGGATTCTCCATTGAAAATATTTATTTTTTTGCGGGATGTTAACTATACTTTTTAGTCCATGACTAAAAACCATTACATAAGGCCACATGTCTTAACTTATACTTATAGGTTCACTTCCCATAATGTCTCTTATACCACATGTGCAACTTTTTCAAAAACATTTTCTCATAGTGCGACCTTTCTCATTTTTTCCCAAAACATTTTCAAAATATATACATATTATTAACTCACTCTAATGAGTTCATTAAAATTTTCACAAATGTTTGTAAAACCATTTAGAGAGAGAATCCCATGCTATGAAAACCTTTTATAAATTAAGAACCGTAGATGCTCGTAACATTAATTAAATGCATGCATGATACAAAATGTTGATAATGTCATGTATCAGTAGATGATAGCTATTCCTACACATGAATGAAATGGAAGAAGATGAAGATGTAGGTATGGACATGAAATGATAGCTCATTTACATAATATGATGAGTTTCCCCATGAAAATTGAAAAAGCAAAGTGACTATAGAAATTTAAAATGGTTATACATTAGTTTGGAGGTTATACAACACCATAAATTTTAAATAAATGAGAAAGGTTAACTAAAATTATGTTTTTTTATACTTAAATGCATTTATATATACATTTATATATATATAATAATATATATATATAGTCAAATTTGACAATCATTACAACATCAAATAAACATTGGTTCATAAAAAAATATGATTCAGGACAAAGGATCCATATCAAGTTTATATAAATAAATACTAAAGATATTGTACACAACATTTGTGTATATAAATATGTATATACACACAGGTAAAAAAAATCCTTACTTGATCATTAAAATAATACCTTTTCATCTATAATATTTTTATGGAACGATCACGTAAAATAAGAAGATTATTATGTAATTCACATTAGGAAAATATGGTTTTACTTATACATATATACATATATATAACTATGTATATATATATATATATATCCATGAAATAAAATGGAAGTAATTAATTTCACCTTAAAAAAAATATATATATATTGAAAAATATTAAAACATAACCCTTACATGTTAGAGGAAACCGAAGTGAGGATTCTTCTTTCTCGATGGAAGTCGAACGAGAAGACAATGGAAAAGGGGATGGTTTTGGCTTGTGCATTATCTATTCCGGTGGGTGAATGTAGTTTTTCCTTAAAACCAAATACATATTTATATGGGTTTTCCAACAACTTATGAGGGAAGATTTGATTTGATTTTTCTGGAGACATACTCATTCACACCTAAAATATATTCACTATATATTAATATTATTTTTAATATAGGAATTAGAACATTAAAATAGAGGAAAAAACATGAGTTTTTACTTAATCACTTTATATGATATTATACTAATTTTATTTCATGTCATATCAATACATATTAATATATATATTTTTGTTATCATTTCTTTGTGAATTTTTTAAAGTCAAGTCTTTTATATCTTCCACGTTTTCTACCTTTACTCACATTCATGTGTTCCTCTAAATTTGTCTTTTATCCCACATTTTTTAAAGTCATCATTGTAAATATATATTATTATATCTTTGATTTTTCGTTTTTCCATATTTGAATTTTACTTTTTTTCATTTAACATTTTTTTAACTACAAATCATATCATTTTTTAAAAGAAAACAAACATTAGTAAGGTTTTTGTATATAATAAATTCTTATTTTTAATATATGTATCATTGAAGCATTTTTTAAAATATATAGTGTGTTTTTTAATAAAAATAATGAAATTAAATTTATATATAATAATTAAAGTGATAATCATATTTATAAATATACACACACATATATATTATATCACATTTTTATATATAAAATAATTATATATATTTATAAAACATATCATATTTTCTTATTTTTTATTATTATTTAAATTCTCTTTTTATATATGTATATATATCATTTTAGTTTTTTTAAATATATATAATTATATATAATTTGTTTTTTAAATAAATAAATCAAGTCACATATTTTTTTAAACACATATATAAAAGTGCATTTTTTTGTAGTAAAATAATTTTATACATTTATGTTTCATTAATTTTATAAAACATATTATATTTTCATATATTTATAAATTATATTATAATAATAACAGTTTTACAAAAAAAATTTGTTTTACACTTATTTATTATTAATAATAATATTCTATTTAGTAACCTTTAAAAATAAATCCTATTTTCAAAAAATGATAAACATAGTTATTTTAAAATACTCTTTCAAACAAAAGAAAACAATATTTATTTTCAAAATAAATTTGAAAACTATAATTAATTATATTTAAAACACTTGATTTAAAATATTATTTTATAAGAATATTTTCTCAAATACATTTTTAGCTAGTTTAAATTATAAATAAATTCAATTAATAAATTATTTTCATATTAAAACTTTGTTTGAAAATCTTGGGATATTACATTATTCCCCCATCAAAATAATTGCATCCTCGCAATTCATTCGTGCAAATAGGAGGAATAATTTTACATAAGATGAATATTTAAAATTATTAATTTCATTCTAATCTTCCAAAATTAACTAGGCCGTTCCTCTGATACCAATTATAAAGACCCAAGCCCGAGCTACCAGACTCATCCCTTGAAAATGTTGTTTATTTTTTTCTATAAAAAGAGGCTTAATAAATACACAACACTTTTTTTTCATATCAGGATCTTTTTTCAGCCCAGGTTTTGGAGAATTAAAATCCATAAATACATTCAATTACAGATGTACAAAATTTTGAAAACATGAAACAATATATCATCAGTGCATCACTTCCACTTTGGAAATATAACGTAGCACTTCACCTAAACCTGTAAAAATAATTTACATACATATGTTGAGAACAAAATATACCCAGTAAGGGGTTTAAAAACAACCAATAAATTTTTTAAAACTTTTCTTGCGTACATAGAATGTATTCTCACAAAACTTGATATATATATATATAAACATGTTTCAAAAAATTACTATACTTAGAAAACCTTCAGGATTATCCAATGAAAATATTTATTTTTTTTGTGGGATGTTAGCTATACTTTGTAGTCTATTACTAAAAAACATTATATAAGGCCACATGTCTTAACTTATACTTACAAGTTCACTTCCCATAACGTCTCTTATACCACCTGTGCAAAATATTTAAAAATATTTTTTCATAGTGCTACCTTTCTCATTTTTGTCCCAAAACATTTTCAAAATATATACATATTATTAACTCACTCGAATGAGTTCATTGAAATTTTCACAAACGTTTGTAAAACCATTTAGAGAGAGAATCCAATTCTTTGAAAACCTTTTATAAATTAAGAACTGTAGATGCTCGTAACATTATTTAAATGCATACATGATACAAAATGATGATAATGTCATGTATTAGTAGATGAAAGCCATTCCTACACATGAACGACATGGAAGAAGATGCAGATGTAGGTATGCACATGAAATGATAGCTCATTCACATAATATGATGAGTTTCCCCATGCAAATTGAAAAAACAAAGTGAATATAGGAATTTAAAATGGTTATACATTAGTTTGGAGGTTATCCAACACCATAACTTTTAAATAAATGAGAAAGGTTAACAAAAATTAAGTTTCTTATACTTAAATTCATTTATATATACATGTATATATATATTTACACTACTATATATAAATACTCAAACTTGAAAATCATTACAAATTCAAATAAACATTTGTTCTTAAAAAATATGATTCAGGACAAAGGATCCATATTAAGTTTATATAAATAAATACTGAAGATATTTTACACAACATGTGTGTATATGCGTATGTATATACACATAGTTAAAAAAATCCTTACTTGATCATCAAAATAATACCTTTGTGTCTATAATATTTTTATTTAAAGATCATTTAAAACAAAAAGATTATTATGTAATTAAGATTAGGAAAATATGGTTTTACTTATACATATGTACATATATACACACACATATATATAATTATGTGTATGTGTATATATATATATATTCATGAAATCAAATGGAAATAATGAATTTCCCCTTAAAAAATATACATATAATGATAAATATTAAAACATAACCCTTACATGTTAGAGAAAACTAAAGTGAGGATTCTGCTTTCTTGATGGAAGTAGAACCAGAAGACAATGGAAAAGGGGATGACTTTGTCTTGGGTGTTATCTATTCCAACGGGTGAATGGAGTTTTTCCTTAATACCAAATACATATTTATATTGGTTGTCCAACTTCTTGTGTGGGAAGCTTTGGTTTTATTTTTATAGAGACATACTCATTCACACCTAAAATATATACACTATATATTAATATTAATTTTTTTATATAGGCATTGGAACATTAAAATAGAGAAAAAAACATGAGTTTTTTACTCAATCACTTTATATGATATTATTTTAATTTTATTCCATGTCATATCAATACATATTAATATATATTTTTTGCTATCATTTCTTTTTGCGTTTTTTAAAGTCAAGTCTTTTATATCTTCCACATTTTCTACCTTTACTCACATCCACGAGTTCCTCTAAATTTGTCTATAATCCCACTTTTTTCAAAGTCATTATTGCAAATATATATTATTATATATTTTCCTTTTTGTTTTTCCACGTTTGAATTTTACTTTTTTTCATTTAAATTTTTTTAACTACAAATCATATCATTTTTTAAAAGAAAACAAACATTAGTAATGTTTTTGTATATACTAAATTCTTATTTTTAATACATGTATCATTGAAGCATTTTTAAAATATACAGTGTGTTTTTTTAATAAAAATAATGAAATAAAACATATATATAATAATTAAAGCGATAATCATATTTATAAATACACACACACACATATATATATTATATCATGTTTTTTATACAAAATAATTATATATATTTATAAAACATATCATATTTTCTTCTTTTTGTATTATTATTTAAATTCATTATTTGTATATGTATATATATCATTTTAGTTTTTTAAATATATTTATTAATATATAATTCATTTTTTTTAAATAAATATATCAAGTCACATATTTTTTTTAAACACATATATAAAAGTGCATTTTTCTGTAGTAAAATAATTTTATAGATTTATGTTTCATTAATTTTATAAAAAATATTATATTTTCATATATTTATAAATTTTATTATAATAATAACAGTTTTACAAAAATTTTTTTACCCTTATTTATTATTAATAATAATATTCTATTTAATAACCTTTAAAAATAAATTCTATTTTGAAAAAAAAATAAAAATAATTATTTTAAAATACTCTTTCAAACAAAGGAAAACAATATTTATTTTTAGAATAAATTTGAAAAATATAATTAATTATAATTAAAACACTTGATTTTAAATATTATTTTATAAAAATATTTTCTCAAAAACATTTTTAGTTGGTTTAAATTATAAATAAATTCAATTGATAAATTATTTTTGTATTAAAACTTAGTTTGAAAATCTTGGGATGTTACAATTATTATATTATAGTGTTTACTTTTAAGGAAAATATATTTTCAATCCTATATTTTAAGTGAATCTTTTTTTAACCCTTTTTATTTTATTTTAAAACCCCTTTTATTGTAATGGAAATTTGTTATTTTCAAACTCTTATTTACAAATTATAATTTTTTGTATAAATATTTTTATTTAAAGTGTTATTTTATTCTGGTAATGTAGTAATCTATTTTCAAAACTATGTGTATTTTTTTTTCAAAACCCCTTTATTAAGGGATTTATATTTATTTTTTTTATATAGGGGATTTCTTTTTTAATAAATATGATTTTATTTAATGTATATAAATTTTCCAAACAATTATTTTTTTTATAAAATTTATATTTTAAAAACTATGATTTTACATAAACGATTACTATTTTAAAATTACTAATTTAATATTTTTAAAATAATTCTATTTTGTTGATTAAAAAAAACAAAAAAAATTTATGATTTCATGTTTTGTTTCAAAACCCTATTTATGTAATATTTTTATTTTTTTATAAACATTAATTTAGAGAAAAAAATCATTTTATATATATTATGATTTTAAGATAACAATTATTTGTAATATAAATTATTATTTTCAAATTTAGTGTATCCTTTCAAAGTGGAATTTTATTTTCTTTATTTAAGGGTGAATTTAAAATAGTAAAATTTATCATTTTATGTTCTTATATTTCTATAAAATTATTTACAAGTTAAAATAGAATTTATATGTATCATTTTATTCATTATATGTAATTTTAAACATATTTATTTTAATTATATTTATAGATATGGAAAATTCTATTTTAATATTGCCATTATGTAATTTTTCTATCAAGAGAAACTACCTCTATTTTATTCTTCCTTTAAATCTATTATTGTAAATATTAATTGTGAAATATTAATTTCTCATAACTTTATGATGTTTTCATAAAATCAGATTTTTCTAAAAAAATTGTGATGTAAAATTATTGTCTCGTGAAAATAATTTATATTGTTTTTGAAAGGATATTTCAGTTGAAATAAAATGAGAAACGAAAGCCTGATATATTTTTTTTTCATAAAATAAAACTCTTTACTTGGGTATTTAATGAGATAATGAGTAATGGGGGGTAAACCCATGACATCAATGGGTTGCTTTCCCAAAAGTGATCTTACTAGTGGCCTCATGTATTTATTAAGGATTTCAAAGTATAATTATATTCATTAGAAAATTATTATTTTCAATGAAAATATTTATTTAAAGTTTTTATGGAGAAATCCAAGATTTTTTCAAAGGATATTATATTTTGAAACTAACTAGGTTTTCAACGTAATAATTATTTTTATTAGGGTTTTGAAAAGAATTTCATTAAGAATTTTTCTTGAAAACCTCTATTGTATATATTTTAAAAAATTATTTATTATATCAAATGTTTTTTATTTGATATAAAAGGAAATTATTTCAAAGAGAAATGTTTTCAAAGGAACATTTTCTAAGGGATTTTTCAAAGTAATATTAATTTTCAAAGGTTTTGAAAAGTATTATATATGGTTATATATTTTGAAAACCCTATAATTATATTTTAGAAAATTATTTTTCCAATGATTTATATTTGATATAAAGGAAAATGTTTTCAAAAGTGATATAATACAATATTTAATACATGATTTTCCCTATATTAAAATGCATTACTAGGATATTTTATGGTCATGATACATGTTAAAATATTTTTTATAGGCTCATTATAATATTCAATGGTGTTTGGTTTTGTAAAAGAGCTAGAGTGAGTAAAATAAAATAAATGTGTAGAGATAATTTGTATTAAACTCTGATATATTATAATGGATTATCCTTTTCCTCTAAAAATAAGACCTAAAAATATCCTCAAATGTTTAATGGACTATGTATTTTCAATTACATTATATTAAAAAAAAATTATATGTTTTTAGGACTAAATCCATCATTGTAGGTCTATCTAGAATTGCAGGTCTTGGGCCATTCCGGTTGGTATTAGAGGAACGATTTAGATAACTTTGAAGATAACTATGTTTTATTTTTATAATGTTTTAAAAATTATATGTTTTCTTTCTAAGTACTATGAAATTAATTTATAGACAACTATTAGGTATATATAAATTTTTACAATGCAATATTTCATAATTTTGAAGAGTGAAATTCATAATTTCTTTAAGTACACTGAAATAATTACAAGGTCACAATCACATTAAGGGGTAGAATATAACTCCCTAGGATTTTAATATAAATTATTCTTATAAATTTTTGTTTCATTTAATTATTATTTAATAAATTAAATTAAAACATTCACACTCTATAATTAAAACTACTTTAATTATATTTGAATTTATTTTAGGAATATATATATTAATATATAATTATAAATTCTGATGGTAAAATGATAATTATTATCACATAGATTATATAAATTATTATTTGAAAAATATAAATTCTATTAAAAAAAATTTATTAGATTCAAGAGAACATTAATAATATTATTAAAAAAATATAAATAATGTATGATATATATTTTATCACCTAATATATATTATAAAAAATTATTTTTCTTCTAATTAAGGAATAAGTTAAAAAATTCAGAGTCTACTTTTACCAAATTTATTTATATTCGATGAAATAATTTGGGTAAAATATTATAAAGAATAGAGCTATACGATTGTATTTCAAAATTTTACTATAAACACATACGTTTTCATAAAAAATTATTAATAAAAAAGGAAATTATTCAACATATTAATAAAAATATAATATTTTTCATAATTAATAATATAATATAATTATGAAATAAAATTAAATAAAAAATTATTTAATGTAATATAATTAAATATGAACATATATGAATATGTATTTAATAAGTGAAAACAAATTAAAAGAATAATAATTTTTTCCAAATACTATCAAACCTATAGCCAATTGAGTGTTAATATAATTGAATAACATTAACTAAAATCTAAATTTATTAATAATTATCAAATTATGTACATTTAATATATATAAAATTTATTAATTAAACATTTTTAGCTTAATTTTTTAAATTTTGAAGTATGTATGTACACATATTTGAATTAGACAATTATAAACACCACTATATTGATATATATTGATTTATTAAACATTTTGAGCTCAATTTATTAAATTTTTATGTATGTATGGACACATATTAAAATTAGAAAATTATAAACACCCATATATTGGTATATATATATATATAAAGAAGAAAATAAAAATAAATCAAAGAAACAAATTAAAAAATGAGACATGGGGAGGGGGTTTTCTTTAGCATCCCACCATGGAAGAAGCCCCATCACCAAAACAATTCTTTTATAACCACTGCGTGCAGAACTAGACATCATGCTAGCAACAATTTCCTTTTTCTACATGAAGTATCAACGTTGACTATAATCGAGACACACCCAACCACCATCATTGTGCACCTGGTACCTACACTGATGCTACAAGACTCCATATTTACTGACCAAACTCACCATTGGATGACATTATCCAGCTCCTAGACTAGTCTCAATAACCCTCATAGTGATAATCCCCTTGCAACAACGACCCTCCATTTTTTTGGGTGGCTTTCCTCCTTGAGAGGCAATGTGTTATCGAAGAAACTGTGTAGTAATATACAAAGTACTTTATTATGGGTTTTATTTGGAAAATGTTGTCCTTTCATGCAACTTTTATGTTGTATTATATTAGGTTTTATAGATATAAGTATACACATAGATCTAGTTTGGAAATAAGTTAGTATGAAATCATTGATAGTAGAAGAATTAGTTGGGTGACCTAAAAACTAAACTTATAGAGGATAAGATGAAAAAAATAAAATAAAAATATTGATATATAAAAAAAAACCATGATCTGACCAATAATAAAGTATTCCACCCTTGGTTTTCCATAGATATAACACCTTCGTCAAAATATTTTCATGCTACCCTCATTGCATTGGTTAAAAATTAAGGGTGTGTGCGCATATGGAAAATATTGAGACCTAAAAGTCTACTATTGAGGAGATAAATTTCAATATAATACTTTTACATCATAGTTAAGGGAAAATAAAAATTATTTTAAAATATTCTTATATTTTAGAGTTTCATTGTGAAAAATATTATAGTTTAAAACATATATTATAAGGGAGTCTTACTTTTTTAACTCTATGTACTTTATTTTCAAAACCATTTTTTCTAAAGTAAATTTATTATTTTTAAAATCATATTTTCAAATTATAATTTTTAATTATTAATATTTTAATTCAAGATGTGATTTTTGATTTCATAAGGGAAAAATATGGGTTCAAAACTGCGTGTATTAATTTTTAGAACCCACTCAATATGGGATATATATTTCAGAAAATATTATTCTATATATGGGAATTACATTTTTAAAACTAATATTTTATATAAGGGATTTATATTTTGAAAAATATTATTTACGTAGGCATGACATCCTGACATGGGTGCCACACGACGGTGCCCTGAGCCGGTTTTCCACATGAACACAAGCATTCCTCCCTGTATACTAGAGGCTACCAACTAGCATCGAGGGTCTGGTAAATCAGTCATGGGAAGACTATACCATCATTTATCAGAGTAAGAAACCAACAAAAATAAATAAACAAATGCATAAGAATATATAACCAGAATAATACTCGTGTCAAAAGATAACTGAATAGTAAATACAATACTCAACTGAAAGGGAAAACATGCTATTCTAATATAAGTGCCAAGTGTCTATAATTCAACTGAAAATAAAGACACTATGACTCCCCAAGAGGGTTCCGAATCATGTCTGGTCCCCTCATCCAAGCTGCACCCCAAATCGGCAATCCATCCCTGGGACTTTGCCCTTATCCTGTCTTACAACAATACAATCTATTCAGGTACCGATCAGGCATTCCAAATAGGTTGTAATTACAACTCATTAGGTCACCACCAACAGTGTCTAAAACAAGTCCAGTGAAAAGATATTGTATGCAGTTATATAATAAATAAGTACAATGCATAAATAACCAATTATTACATTATCATTTATTCTTATCTAACTAAATTTACTCCAAGGTTCCCAGGGAGACCCGTACCCCAATACAAGATTTGTCTCATACCAGAGCCCGAAGTGTTCCCTAGGTAATATCATATATTAATACCTACTTCAAGCTAGAGCTCGAAGTATTAAAAGGTGTTATAATATCTCAGTACCTGATTCGACTCATGCCAGAGTTTGAATATTCTCATGTGAGGCTATAACTCGGATTTCCATTATTTCCATTCTTTAATTTCACATTTAAAAGCCACATTTCCAAAGTTACTAATATCACAAACGTAACTAATATGAACTTGTTACCATGCTTACTCCTCAATAGAATGACCGTGTTCCCATTCTCTTACTCATATTCATAATGACCATATTACCATGTATACTTCTCATTATAATGACTATGTTCCCATTTTCTTACTCATAAGTATGATGACCATGTTACCATTTTCACTTCTCAATTTTTCAAATGACCATGTTCCTATTCATTCATAGATAATTAATTCATAATTAATTATTCACATCAATACCATTTTAATTCAACAATTAGTTAAAAACATCCCTTCTATTAGTTAACTCAACAATTAACTAAGTGCTTAAAACCATTAATTAATTCATCAATTAATTAATCAATTTCACAATTCATAATCCATAATTAATTTTCCATAATTAATTATCTCATTCTAATCTCAACTTTCCATAATTAATCCCATAATTAATTATCTAGATCATATTATCAAGGGAATATAATTAATCCACAATCAATTATCTCAACTTATCTATTTCAATATCTCATAATTAATCTCCCAATTAATTATCTAGATTACAAACCCTGACTCTTATAATCAATATCCCCAAATTAATTATCTAATAGGGAAACCCCTTAGTCTTATGATTAATTTCCTAATTAATTACATATTTCAACAAATCTTCGATAAATCAATTGGTCAATATAATTAACCCAATTCCATAAAATCAATTTCTAAAGGATGCTAAAAATTCTAAAATTTTTCATATACATATCAAATCCATGACTATGGGAATTATATTTAGACAACCTACCTCTATTCATTGACTGACGTTCACTGAATGGAAATCCCTAAAATTCGAGTAGCACAACGATGTAGATATGAGTTCTGGATCTAAATCCCTAAATCAAGACCATGATATCAAGATATAATCAAAATAAATCAAGATATCCAAACCTTGATCTAGATCTCACCACATAGGCTTAGATCTAAAAAAAAGGATATCCTCCACTAAAGGATGTAGGAAAGATAGGAGAATGAATAGAAAAACCATTGGGACGAGATCCACTTACCGGTTTAAGAGAGGATCTTCGATTTGGGATTTCAATCTCAAATAATAGAGTTCATATGGACTTGTAATACCTCCAAATTGATTGGAGAAACTTCCATTTGGAAAGAAAAATCTTGAGTTAGAGGCGCATAGGAGGTAAAACAAGTCATTAAAAGTTGAAAACGAGTGAGATCCATAATTTTAGGATCTTACTGTTGACCCACACAAGGTTTAGTCACATAGTTAGGCAAAATGTGCGCTAACCATGTGTTAGACATTGCTTCAAGGGGGTCCTTGCACAATATCCTCTTAGGGACTCCCAACACATGATTTAATTATACCGAAGGTGCTACCTTAAAAGACCAGAGAACACATGGTTTCTCTTAGACAACCACATGATTTTTACAAACCGTGCACCAACCATGCACAACCCTTTTCTCCAAAAATTTTCTGAACTTCACCCAAATGCTCTCCAATTTACAACTCCCATCAAAGGTACTTAAGTAAAAAAAATACCTGAAATCATGCTCGAGATAAGTCCAGAAAAGCTCGGGATCTTACAATCTCCCCACATTATAATAGACCGTCCTTGAGTTTCACTTCCAAGACATTATATGATTTTGAGCCAAAAATATTGGTCCATTGATCCCTTATATCTATTTCTATTTCTCATATTTCTTCTTATAGACATCCATGTTTCCATAACACACAAAATATCAGTATACTCTTTCCCCACAACACTTTCTCACTGTGATCCAACCAATGTATCTGATTCTCCTCAAAGGACGCATCTATCTCAAGGTCAACCTCATCCACATTGATCACATGAGAAGTCTCAGGTTGATACCGCCGAAGTTTTGATACATAGAAAAAATCTTTCATAGCGCTATATCTCTGCGGAAGAGCCAATCAATATGCCACTGACCCAATTCTCTCCACTATCTCAAAGGGTCCAACAAACCTGGGCATTGACTTGCCCGACCTCCATATCCTCTAGTGACCTAACCTAGGAAACACCCAAAGGAATACACAATAACCCTCTTTAAACTTTAGGGTCCATCTCCACCTATCAGCATAAGACTTCTATCTACTCTGAGCTATAACAATACGTTTCCGAATCAACTTTACATGCTCTGATGTCTCTTGTATGAGACTTGGTCCCAACAACTATGACTCACCGACCTCTATCCAATATAGTGATGATATACATGGCCTACCATAAAGATCCTCTAATGATACCATCTGTATAATTTCCTGATAACTATTTTTATAGGTGAACTTCACTAAATCCAAGTTCTTTTCCCAAGATCCACTGAAGTCAAGTACAGTTTCCCGTAGCATATCCTCAAGCACATGTATATTAAGTTTCAGCTGCCCATATGTCTATGGGTGGATAGATGTACTCAATAATACCTATGTGCTAAGTGCTTTCTAAAATCCTTAACATAAGCATGAAGTAAATCATGAATCACAATATGAAAATATAGTCCATGGCACTCCATGCAGATGGACTATCTCCTAAACATATAATTCTCCCAACTGTTTTACTACAAAGGATTCCCTTATAGGTAGGATATTATCTAACTTTTTCAGTCGATCCATAATGAACCAAACAACATCATTATTTCTAATCATCTTTGGGAAACCCACCAAAAAATCCATGGTCACATTTTACCACATCCATTTCGAGATAGGAAACAGTTGTAGTAAACCTCTAGGTTGTTGATACTCTGCCTTCACCTGCTGATAGATGAAGCATCTTGTCACAAACCCTAATATCTATTTTTTCATTTCTGGCCATCAAAATTGTCGTCATAGGTCACAATACATTTTGGTTACACCTTGATGCACCACCCATTTCAAGGCATGAAATTATCACATGAGATCCTCTCGCATGCTCATAGGTACCATAACTCGATTCTTCACATAGATGATCTCATATTCATCTATCAACCAGTCTGATGATGTCTCCCCACCTTCAATGCCTTCCATCAAGGCTAAGCACTATGGATCTCTATAATATCTATCCCTAACCCATCTTAAAAGCATAGACTCTACTGAAACTGAAACTAGAGTCATATGCTCTTGACTCTCCTAAACCACCACATGCATTTTAACCAGAAAGGTCATCATCTTCTACTATACACTCGACTCTTGAACCATCTAAGTCCTAGTTTTCCTGCTCAATTCATCAAACACACTATTTCTCTTCCTGGGCATATATGCCATTTCAAAATCAAAAGACCGAATATACTCAACCTATCTCAACTTTCAAAGATTCAAATCATGATGTGAAAATATATACTTCAATCTCTTGTGATCTATATATACTGTAAACTTTTCTCCCAAAACATAGTTCCACTAACACTTAAGAGCATAAAACACTACTTCCAACTTGAGGTCATGCGTAGGGTAATTCCATTCATGAGGCCTAAAATGTTGAGACCCATATGCCATAACTCGATCTCCCTACATCAGCATAGCTCTATGTCCAATCCCAAAAGCATTACAATAAACTGTATACTCCTCACCTGACTCAGGTAGGATCAAAATTGGTGATGATGTTAACCGCTTCTTCAACTCCTAAAAATATCTCTCATAAGCCTCTGACCATTCAAAATTTACTCCCTTTTTATTCAATCCCAAAAGTGGAATTGACAAATAGGAAAAATCTTGGATGAATCTCATGTAATATCTAGCTAATCTCAGGAAGCTTTGAATGTCAAAAACATTCTTGGGATGAACCCAAGAAACCACAACCTGAAACTTCTCTAGGTCCACTAACACACCATCCTCCAAGATGCTGTGCCCTAAGAAGTGTACCTGTTCAATCCAAAACTAACACTTAAATAGATTTGCGTATAGATGATGCTATCTCAGTATACCCAGAATGATGTCAAGATGTTGGGAATTATCTTCACAAGTCTTGGACTACACTAAGATGTCATCCCCAAACACAACCATGAACTAATCCAGATACGGATGAAATATCCTATGCATAAAATCCACAAACATTTTTCAACCCAAATAGCATTAAGACAAACTCATAATGGCCATACTTTCTTCTAATAGCAGTCCTCAATATATCAGAAGTCCATACTCTCAACTGATGACACCTTGATCTTAAATCAATCCTTTAAAACACACTTGGCCCTGAAATTGGTCAAACAAATCATTAATATGCAGAAGAGGATATCGGTTCTTCAAATTCATTTTGTTCAACATCTGGTAATTGACACACAAATGAAAACTCTCATTAAACTCAATTGCGAACAAAATAGGTGATCCCAAAGGTGACGTACTTGGATAGATATATCCTTTGTCCTATAACTCCTCCAACTAAGTCTTAAGATCTTGAAGCTCAGTCAGTGTCATTCTGTATGATCGAATAGACACTGGATTATACCCCAGCATGAGATCATTAGTTAATTCCACATCTCTCTTAGGTTTTATCCCTGAGAAGTCTTCAAGAAAAACATCCTGAAATAGTTCGACTACTAGTGGAAGGAAATCTTGCCTAACACCCACAACATCCAACAAAAGACTAGAAACTTGGGCTGTAAGATCTCCCAGTTGCGGACTAATTGTCCCTGCTTAGCCTTCCTGGACATCCCTCTCTCCACAATGGATATACTAGTCACCCTTAGGATATTTAAACATAACTCTCCTATAGTAATAGTCAATGTGGGCTCAATTTATGACTATCCAGGCCATACCGATAATTAAGTTGAAGCCTAACATATCAAGAATATAGATTTACCATAGAAAATGATATTACCCAATCTCTAGTGAACATCCCTTTAATAGAAAGATATCTCTAGACCATACCCCCAATGGTGTATCTATAGTCATAACCCCACTCAAAAACTCAACCGCGAGGCTCAAACCATTAACAAGTTCTGTAGATATAAAGGAATGAGAGGCACTGGTATCAAACAAGGAACTATCTAAAGTAGAAGCTACTAGAATAACATCTCTAACTGCCAACGGTCCAGCATTGCTATCCACAAGTGTAGGCTGTACTGCATGTAACTATGATTCCCCTCTTCCCTTTGATGCTATCTGGATCCCCTAAATTGCACCACCCTACTGATGGGAGTGCTACTGGACCAAATCACCACATCCACTAACTCTACCACCTCATCCTGTAGAACTCCAAAAGCCATCCTGATATAGTGTAGAAGACCGCCTTCCAACACTCTAACTCTGATCAACTTCTCCTTTAGTACCTGTCTCTAACTATGACCTTTATAACTTTTGTAGATGTTCCATCTTGCCGAAAGATTGAAACTCTACTGGTGGTTGGGAATAATGTCAACGATAGTGTCCCAACCTACCACACTGATGACAGATCACCCCAGTAAGGTCCTATCCAACCGACCCTTTTATCTGTGTACTCTGCTGCCCACTAACTTAGATAAAGTTTTCATAACAACGCTTCATACTCTCGGATGTTTCACCTCCTTATCATCCAATAACAACTACCTATCTAGCACTAAAATCCTCCCTCATATTCCATTCAACCATGATATCCTGATCCAAAACTTTAGTAAACTTATTAAGCCTGAAGATATTCACCTGGTACTTAATCTCACACTTAATTCAATCCAGAAAATGTTTCTCCATAGCTTCCTTATCTCCTGCTAAAGTTGGATAAAAGAATTTCAGATTTGTGTAGTGTCCATCATAGTCTATCACCAACATTCTCCACTATGTTAGATGCATGAACTCAATAGCTTTCTCTTGTCTCAATGCCTCTGGATATAAGTATTCCAAGAACCTGTCAAAGAAGTCCTTTCATAACATACTTTCAGTTTTTCTAGTTCGTGACTGAATGTCCCACCAGTGCTTCGTTGATCCCCATAGAATATAAGCAGCCAACTTGACCCTCCTCTTAGCCAGAGTCTCCAAATGGTCAGGTATTTTCTCTATAGACTCAACCTAGAATTCATCTCCCACAGGTCCACCCTCTCCAGTAAAAGTTGAAGGGTGCTGTAACTGAAACTCCCTTGTCACCTCAGATATACTTTCCAAAAATCGCCCTGGGTCTATTTCCATTAATTGTATGAAGTGAGTGAAGATCTCTCAAAACTTCTCCCCTTTATCTTCAGCTGGAATGATGGGTTCCTTAAGTTCCCTAACTCAAAAATCATTCCTAGGCATGCCCTTCAGTCATCCCCTCAACAAGCGTCACTGATGCATACTCTCTCAATTTAAAACACACGTCTTAGGTCTCATACGACAAACTTATAACCTTTACATAATAGGAAATAATCAAAATAGGTCACAACATGTATTTCCCCCCAAATCCCACCACAAGAACAAACCGAGGTTCTATCACTACCCTTAACCATCCTACTCCCAGGCTTTGGTTAACAAGGGTAAACACACTATCATAATCATGTTTCTCATTTAGACACCCAATTATTATCATTTCACATCATTTTTACAAATATTTTCAATTCTTGTTAGAAACCAATTTTCATTTTAATCTCACAATAATGAAAATATTTAGAGTTTAACAACTTACCCACAACCATTTTTCCCTTGCATGCCTAAAATGATGAATATCGCAATAAACTTGAGTGCCTATAATGATGCATGAAGACTCAAATATCATTCCATTTTGGGCCATGAATCTATACTATAAAATTCTAAGAAACAATAATCACATCACACCACAATTGCGTCACCAAATGTGAAATAATATTCAACTATAAGAGTGAAAAACAATAAAAACAATCCCACCCTGAGTACTTGGGTTCCCCCCCATACATGGGTTTGCAACTCCCATTCACAAGCTCATTACCAATCCCAGACTCTTCCTAGTATCATGTCTACCTTTCTTAAATAAGTAATACCAATGAAGAAGAAAGACAATTAGATCCTTTAATACTAATTTGTAACATCCCGACCTGGGTGCCACACGACGGTGCCCCGAGCCAGTTTGCCACATGACCTAAAGCGCACCTCCCCATAGACTAGAGGCTTCCAACTAGTAGTAAGAGTCTGGTAAATAATTCATGGGGAGATTATACCCACATTTATTGGAGTAAAACACCAATGGAAATAATTAAACAAATGCATAAGAATATATAACCAGAATAATAATCATGTTACAAGATAACCAAACAAGAAATACAATACTCAAATGAAATAGAAAACATGATATACTAATTTAAGTGACAATTGTCTATAATGAAACTAAAAATAAAGACACTACGACTCCCCAAGATGGTTCCGAACCATGTCTGGTCCCCTCATCAAACCTCCACCCCAAATCAGAAATCCACCACATAGCCTTTTCCCTTATCCTTTCATAAAACAATATAATCTATTTAGGTATCGACCAGAAAGCTCAAATAGGGTGTGAGTATAACTCAGTAGGCCACCACCAATGATGTCTAAAATAATTCCAGTTAAAAGATAATGTATGCAATTATATAAGAAATAAGTACAATGCATAAATAACTAGTTATTAAATTATCATTTATTCTTATCTAACTACATTAACTCCAAGGTTACCAAGGAGACCCGTACCCCAATAATAGATCCATCTCATGCCGGATTTTGAAGTGTTCCTTAGGTAATTTCATATCTTAACAGCTGCTTCTTATCGGAGATTGAAGTATTCAAAGGTGCTATGATATCTCAGTACCTGATTCTACTCATGCTAGAGTTTAAATATTTTTGTGTGAGGCCATAACTCAGAGTGACATTATTTCCATTATTTAATTTCACATTTAAAAGACACATTTCCAAAGTTACCAATATCCCAAACATAAGTAAGATGACCATGTTTTCATCCTTACTCCTCAATAGAATGATCATGTTCCCATTCTATTACTCATAAGTATAATGACCATGTTACCATGTACACTTCTTATTAGAATGAACATGTTCCCATTATCTTACTCATAAGTATGATGACCATGTTACTATTAATTTACACATAATTAATTAATAATTAATTATCCACATCAATCCCATTTCTAATTCAATAATTAGTTAAACACATACATTCTATTAGTTAACTCAACAATTAACTAAGTGCTTCAAACCATTAATTAATCCATCAATTAATTAATCAATATCACAATTCATATTCCATAATTAATTTTACAAAATTAATTATCTCATTCTAATCTCAAATTTCCATAATTAATCCCATAATTAATTATCTAGATCATATTATCAAAGGCACATAATTAATCCACAATTAATTATCTCAACATAGTCATTTCAATATATCATAATTAATCCCCCAATTAATTATCTAGAATACAACCCCTACCTCTTATAATAAATTTCCCAAAATTAATTATCTAATATGGAAACCCCTTAGTCTCATGATTAAAATCCCAATTAGTCACATATTTTAACAAATCTTTGATAAATCAATTAGTCAATCTAATTTACCCAATTAAATAAAATCAATTGATAAAGGATTCCATAAATTCTACAATTTTTCATATACATATCAAATCCATGACTATGGGAAATATATTTAGACCACATACCCCGATTCATTGAAAAACTTTCACTAAATGGAAATCCCCAAAATCTGAGTAGCACAATGATGCAGATATGAGTTCTGGATCTAAATCTCTAAATCATGATCATGATATTAATATATAATCAAACTAGATATAGATCTAACCATATGGGTTTAGATCTAAGAAAATAGAGGAAATCCTCCACTAATGGATGAAGGAAAGAGAAGAGAATGAATAAAAAAATCATTGGTATGAGACTCCCTTACTAGGAGGAGATATGATCTTTGATTCGGGCTTTCAATATCAAAGAATAGAGTTCTTATGGCCTTGGAATCCCTCCGAGTCGACGAGAGAACCTTCCCTTACCATTTGGAAATCAAAATCCTAAGTTAGGGCCATATAAGAGGTGAAGAAGTTCATTAAAAGTTGAAAACGACTGAGATCCACAATTTTAGGATCTCATTGTTGGCCCGCACATGGTTTAGTCACACAGTTAGCCAAACCATGTGCTCATCATACATTAGACACTACCATAAGAGAGGCCTCACATAGTATCCTCACTTGGTCTCCCAAACCATTCTTTAACTGTGCCAAAGCCACTGCATTAAATGACAAGAGAATGCATAGTTTCTCCTAGACAGCTACACAGTTTGTACAAACTGTGTACCAATCGTGCACAACCCCTTTTCTCTAAAAGTTTCATAAACTTCACCCAAACACACCCCAAGTCAAAAATCCCATCAAAGGTACTTAAGTAAATACAAAAATTACTTGAAATATTGCCCGAGATATCTCCAGAAAAGGTTAGGATCTTACAGTAGGTAATTAATATTTTCAAAAATATGATTTTATGTAAAGGATTAATTTTTTGAAATTACAATTTTCATATTTATAAGAAAATTCTATTTCTGTGATTTTCTAATAAGAAAAAGAACATTTTTATGATTTAATATTTTATCTCCAAACCATATTTATGTAAGTGGATTATTATTTTTTAGAAACATTAATTTCAATAAAAAACACCTGTTTATGTATATTATGATTTTATACAAAAATTCTATATAAGAAAAATTATTATTTTTAAATTAAGTAAGTCTATTAAATAAGAAATTTTATTTTCTTTATTTAAGGGTGAATTTAAAATGATAAAGTTTTTAAATTTGTGTGCTTTTATTTCAATAAAACTATGTGAAAGTTAAAATTGAATTTATAGCTATCATTTTATGAAATAAATTTCATTTTAGACATATGGATGTTAATCATGTTTTTATATATGTATATATTCTATTATAACATTGGAATTCCATTATTTTGTTTTTAAAGAGAATCTACCACTATTTTATTCACCCTTTAAATGTATTATTGTAATTATTAACTGTGAAATAAGGATTTATCCTAACTCTATGGTGTTTTTAGGAAGTTATATGTTTTAAAAAATTATGTGATATAAAATTATCTTCTCTTTAAAATAATTTATTTAGTTTTTGAAAGGATGTTTTACTGGAAGTAAAATGAAAAAGTTAAGCTTGATAAAATTATTATCTTAAACTAAGACTCCGTAGTTGTTTATCAAATGAGTTGATAAGGAAAGGGGAGTAAACCCATGACCTAAAGGGAATTTTGTACCCAAATTGATACTTAAGGTGGCCTCATGTATTTCTTAATGTTTTCCATGTATCATTACACTCTATAGAAAAGTATTTTTCTCAAGGGAAATATTTTTCTAAAGTTTTAGAGGAAAAATAAAAATATTTTTCAAAGGATATATTATTTTGAAACTAATTGGATATTCAAATTTAAATGTAAATTTTAAGGTTTTGAAAATTATATCGTTGAGGAATTTTCTTGAAAGTAGTTGTATATTTTTTATAAAATTATTTATTATATACTTTTTTTGTAATTTATATAAATAGAAATGTTTTACAAAGGCAACTATTTTTAATAAAACATTTATAAAGGGATTTTAAATGAAATATGTATTTTCAAAGTTTTTGAAAAGTATATTCTATAGTTATATATCTTCAAAAATATAGAATTATATTTTTGAAATCAATTTATCAAATTTTTTATATTTTATATAAAATAAAAATTTTTTGAAATAGAATTTTTACATTATTTATAAATGGATTTTCACCGATATTAAAACCTATTACCAAAGAATTTTACGCTCACCCTACATTTCAAAATATTTTTTTAGGCTAATTAGAAGATTCAAATGATTTTTAAATTTTTAAAGAGCTAGCATGATTGAAGTAAAATAAATGTTTAGAGGTAGTTTTTATTAAACTCTAATATTTTTTAATGTTTTTTCCTTTTCCTACAAACCATAGACATGGAAAGATCCTTATATGTATAATGGAAAATATATTTTCAATTATAATTTACTAAAAAAATAATATATTTTTATCACCATAATTGGGAGTATGAGTCTCAAGACCATACATTTTCTACCTCTTTTCAATCTAATGTTAAATGAAATTTTCCATCATGTGTAATTTTGGACGATCACCTCCTTGAAGAAATGTTTTTTGTTTTTTTCAATGATTATCATGGATGCAAATAAAGACTTATTTAGTGAATAAAATTTATATTTATGAAATATTTACGATTCTATAAAGATAAATTATTTTCTTCCTTCCTTTCTTTCCATATATTGGAAAACTAAACCCTCTCCTGTGTGTACGTGCAGACTACCATCTCCCCAAACTAATATATTTTAATTTTCATCACATACCTACATTTATGGTTCTATAAGATTATATAATAAATAAATATGATATTTTTGAAATTATTAAGATTCTCTAACCATGAAAATTATATAAGGACCATAGCCTTCAAACTGAAACATTCATGGAAAATAGTATAGTTAACACTCAAATACTAATGTTGAAAAAGAATTATTAATATATGGGTAATAAGAAATTGTAATTGAATAGTAACTGTAGCACCCAAAACATTTGATGATATGTTTCTCTTAAATAAATTTTAGTTATAGCCTACATTTCAAGAATCACTAAGCCTCTATGGAACAAAACATGGTTACTTATAGGAGATAGCCATAACATAGCCATAAAACTTAAATTTTCCAACTCTGCGATTTGAATTTTAAAAATCTGACATACTCGGTTGTGTTCAAGATGATATTTAGAGTCTGATAGAATTAACTTAATTTTCGTTGAATAGTAACCTACCCTTATGAATAATAAACCACCCTTAGGAATAGTAACTTACCCTTATGAATAGTAATATGACTCTTATAAATGGTACCCATGCCCTTGAATGTATGAATGAATTTAGGCACCTTAAAAATGAAGATGAATATTTTAAGTGTTTGTATTTTTCGATTAAATAATTAATTTAATTAAATATTTAATTAATAATATTTAGAAAATTATTTTTAAAAAATGGACTTCATTTTTGGATTCCACACATTGAAAGATGGTCAGGGTGAATTTTTGGGATTTTTCTGAAATACTTAAATTTTTGATGAATAATAAAATAGGATAATTCATAAAAAATGCTAAATAATGGATTAATTAAGTCATTGATGATGATCTGATGATGTAATCCCAATTGGTTCGAAGTCACATTAATATATTACTGTTCTTGGTCATGGAATACTCACTATTGGTTGTCTTGAGAGGAAATAATAAATTAATGATTATAATATTAAGAAAACTCATCTCCCCTCCACTATATAAAGCACCCCTCACCCTCTCTTCCTATCACACCACTCAAGCCTTGTGCCTTGCCAATATTCTGGCCAATTCTCTCCCCAAGATCCTCCCACTTCCAAAAGCTCCTAGACTCTTCAAAATACAAAAACATATCCCCTTAAGAGGTTCTCAAAGGAGGAAGTCAAAAGAGGTAAACTCCTCTTTCCAATTCCTTCATTTCTCTTAAGTTATTTTATTTTTATTTCTTTCCTCACCTCCCTTCACCCAAATAGTATGATAACTCTAGTAAAATACATGTCATATAATGTTTTTATTCTAATTGGATATTTCATTATCTTCTCTCCTTTCCACACCCTTTATTTGGAAGAAATGAAAGCACCGTTTGAGATGTGCTAATTTAGCACATTCAAGGAAAACAATTTTTCAATTTCTATTATAATATTTAATTCTGGTCATGAAACCATTTGTGCTATGGTTGAACCAGATTATTATATATGTAATATATCATATTTTTAGTTCTGTAATCCTTTTGTACAAATGGTATTAATTTATAAAGCAAAACATGTTCATTGTAATCAAACCCACCGTTTAGCCAAAACAGTTGTCACTAAGGTTATATATATAATAATTTGACTTCAATCTAAGTAACCAAATGAAATTTAAAACCATTTAATCTTCTTAATGTTCAATAATATAATATAACTTCATTTTTGGACAACCACATCCATCTTATATATTTATCCGAACTTGAATATAAGTGAACAGATCATTTAAAACCCAGTAAACAAACGAGCCCGAACAATGAAATTGAACACTATAACTAATAAAAAAGGCCTTGAATGAACTAAAAAGGGTTATAATAAATAATTTAAATATAGAAGAGGTTCTGTACTTATGAATTAATAAGCCTAATTTTTTTTATTCAGGTCTTTAATAACAAGTCAAGAACACCTTCAAGCATAAGGTAAGGGATTGCTTAACTCAATTTTCATTCTTTGGGTTAGACATCTATTTCATTGGTTACATTATTCCAAGAATATGTGTGAATGACCTATGGTTGTTTTTTACTGTATATACACTTATATTTGTGGTTTTTTATTTGTCACACATAAATATTTCATTGATTTATCATCACTCTAATGACACAATCTTTGTAAGGGATCCTCTATCTCACTTTTGTTCAAGAATCTCCTCTATGTTGTGCTCTTTATTTTTAATTACTAATGATTAGGTATGTTTTAGAACCTCCCTCATACTTCCCTTGTGACATATAAATAATGTAATACCCCTTTACCTATCATTAATCCCTCACAATAACACTTGTTACCATGCCGAAATGTTTATAAGGGGTTTCTCATCTCACTTTCATTTATGTGAGATTCTCATTGTTCACCACTTATTCCTTGTATGTGATATATGTGTACTTATTTTTGATATATAATAACATGATTATATTTATATTCATTTTATTCAATGATTCATTTGAGGGTTATTATGTTTTGGTCATATGATTCGACCGAATACATTGTGGTAAGAGACTTTGTCTCAACTTCCATTTTGTTGTAACTAACTTTGTGTTGAGCACCTAATAATACTTATGTGGTGTACCTACTGCCCATTGGAGATCAATTTTCATTTGTAATTATATTTATATTAAATATCAATAATCTCATATCATGGATATGTTTGTTGTCTAAACTGTATACCATTTTACATACAATGTTTATTTGGAAAGTTATTTTAATTATGGAAATATTGATAAATCCGTATACTCTACTCTATACTGATATTGATTAGGCATATTTCTGTTGTATTGAATCAATGAATAAAGAATTATTTGGACATGTAGTGGAGGGTGGGGCCCTCTATATCCCCTCTATGCATCGGTAAGTCTCGTGAGACAAATCAGTTTGGCGACAAACCCTTCGAGTTTGTTTCCAAAAATCAGATGGGTTTCTACTCATAGAACTAAACCGTTTTTATGGTATTATGGTTTCATGTTCCAGATACATTAAATACAATTAATAAGCATTCTATTTATTCATTATCAGTTATTATTATTATCCATGAGGTTTTCACTATGACAAAATCTTTAGATGCAGTTTCATTCTCAGTTTATTAATGGCATTAGTCTTTCATTTATTCACCATGCCATATTGATTACATCAGATTGACTATGATTAACTTATTATTGTATTCATGCTTCCGCTATTTTTAACCCTTACTGAGAATTTGAGATCACCCCTTTCATTGTTTACTTTCAACAGGTGACAAAGAGGAGATCATTTATTGAGTTCTTGTGGATGCAGTTTTTAGTTTTTATTATGTAATTGCATTTTGTAAACTTTTCCAATGTATTTTGAGTAACATCTATATATCTAGTTTCTTCAAGACTAATAAACTGACCATTCCTTTGGGATTTTCATTCCTTATAACCATGCCAATATCACAAGTAATACACCGACTCTAGTCTAGAGGGGTCAGAGTGTTACAGTAACTTGTAAGATAAATATACATATTTTTCTAATATAGATATATAATAAAATTAAATTTATGATATTTGAGGATAGAGTGTTCTCAACTAAGAAGAATAGCGAAGTCATTATTTTTTTACAATCCCGCTTTTTATCTAGATTGTTTATGTTTCAATTTACATAGGGGTAATTATATCATCATTCTCTCTTAAACACAATATTTTTTTTTCTCATATGGTTATTTCATATTTTTTAGGTATTCTTTCAAATTTTCCTCACATTTACTCAAAAATATCATATGATTTTTGTAAGAAATGAAACCATCATTTTCTTCCCTTTAAGTAGAGAATAGTTTTTCTCTAAATCCATATTCTTTATTTTTCTTTAAGAATGTTCCAGTATGTACATCGATGATTTATTCAGGTCAGTTATAGTTAAATTTGACTATGTATCAACATGTGTAGAGATAATTTGTATTAAACTCTGATATATTATAATGGATTATCCTTTTCCTCAAAAAATAAGACTTAAAAAAAAATCCTCAAATGTGTAATGGATTATATATTTTCAATTACATTATATTAAAAAAAATAATATGTTTTTTAGGACCAAATCTAGCATTGCAGGTCTTGGGCCCTTCTGGTTGGTATTAGAGGAACAATTTAGATAACTTTGAAGATAACTATGTTTTACTTTTATAATATTTTAATAATTATATGTTTTCTTTCTAGGTACTATGAAATTAATTTATAGACAACTATTAGGTATATATAAATTTTTACAATGCAATATTTCATAATTCTGAAGAGTGAAATTCATAATTTCTTTAAGTACAATGAAAGAATTACGAGGTCACAATTACATTAAGAGGTAGAATATAACTACCTAGGATTTCAGTCTAAATTATTCTTTTAAATTTTTGTTTTATTTATCAATTATTTAATAAATTAAATTTAAACATTCACACTCTATAATAAAAACAACTTTATTAATATTTTAATTTATTTTAGGAACATATATATTAATATATAATTATAAATTCTGATGGTAAAATGATAATTATTATCACATAGATTATATAAATTATTATTTAAAAAATATGAATTCTATCAAAAATAATTTATTAGATTCAAGAGAACATAAATAATATTATTAAAACAATATAAATAATGTAAGATATATATTTTATCACATAATATATATTATAAAAAATGAATTCTCTTCTAATTAAGAAATAAGTTAAAAAATTCATAGTCTAATTTTACCAAATTTATTTATATTCCATGAAATACTTTGGGTAAAATATTTTTAAGAATAGATCTATACACTCGTATTTCAAAATTTAACTATGAACACATAAGTTTTCATAAAAAAATATTAATAAAAAACGAAATTATTCAACAAATTAATAAAAATATAATATGTTTCATAATTAATAATATAATATAATTATGAAATTAAATAAAATATAAAATTATTTAATGAAATATAATTAAATATGAATATATATGAATATGTATTTAATAATTGAAAACAAATTAAAAGAATAATAATTTTTTCTGAAGACTATCAAACTAATGGCCAATTGTGTGTTAATATAATTGAATTCCATTAATTAAAAGTATAACTTTATTAATAATTATGAAATTATGTACATTGATACATATACATGTATACATACATACATACATATACATTTATAACATAGGGTAAATGTTAATATATATACAATTTACTAATTAAACATTTTGAGCTTAATTTTTTAAAATTTGAAGTATGTATGTACACGTATTTAAATTAGACAATTATAAACACCATTATATTGATATAAAATTTATTAATTAAACATTTTGAGCTCAATTTATTAAATTTTTATGTATATATGTACACATATTAAAATTAGAAAATTATAAACACACATATATTGATATATATATATATATATAAAATAAAATAAAAACAAATCAAAGAAACAAATTAAAAAATGAGACATGGGGAGGGGGTTTTCTTTAACATCCCACCAAGTAAGAAGCCCCATCACTGAATGAATTCTTTTATGACCACCTCACTCACAACTAGACATCATGCTAGCAACAATTTCCTTTTTCTACATGAAGTATCAACATCGACTGCAATCAAGACACACCCAACCACCATCATTATGCACCTGGAACCTACAATGATGCTACAAGACTCCATATTCACTGACTAAACTCACCATTATATGGAATTATCCAACACCTAGACCAGTCTCAATGACCCACACCGTGATAATCCCCACGAAACAACGACCCTCCATTTTTTGGGTGGCTTTCCTCCTCGAGAGGCAATGCATTGTCGAAGAAATTGTGCATTAATATACAAAGTACTTTTTTAGGGGTTTAATTTGGAAAATATTGTCCTCGCATGAAACTTTTATGTTGTATTCTATTAGGTTATATATATATAAGTATACACATAGATCTAGTTTGGCAAGAAGTTAGTATAAAATCATTAATAGTAGGATAATTAGTTGGGTAACCTAAAAACTAAACTTATTAGTGGATAAGATGAATAAAATAAAATAAAAACATTGATATATCAAAGCAAACCATGATCTAACCTTTAAGAAATTATGTCACCCGTGGTTTTCCTTAGATATAACACCTTCATCAAAATATTTTCTTACTACCCTCATTACATTGGTTAAAAATTAAGGGTGTGTGTGAATATGGAGCAATATTGAGACCTAGAAGTCTACTATCTAGGAGATAAATTTTAATATAATACTTTTACATCATAGTTAAGGGAAAAAGAAAATTATTTTAAAATATTCCTCTATTTTAGAGTTTTTTTGTGAAAAATATTATAGTTTAAAACACATATTTTTAGGGAATGTTATTTTTTTTAACTCTATGTACTTTATTTTCAAAACCATTTTTTGTAAAGTAAATTCATTATTTTTAAACTCATATTTTCAAATTATAATTTTTAATTATTAATATTTTCAGTCAAGATGTGATTTTTGATTTCATAAGGGAAAAATCTATTTTCAAAACTGTGTGTATTAATTTTCAGAACCCATTCAGTATGGGATTTATATTTCAAAAAATATTATTCTCTATCCGAGATTTACTTTTTTAAAAATAATATTTTATATAAGATATTTATATTTTCAAAAATATTATCTATGTAGGTGTAACATCTTTACCTGGGTGCAACACGACGGTGCCCAGAGCCAGTTCGCCACATGACCTCAAGCGTGCCTCCCTGTATGCTAGAGGCTGCCGACTAGCAGCGGGGGTCTGGTAAATCAGTCATGGGAAGACTATACCCTCATTTATCAGAGTAAAACACCAACATAAATAAATAAACAAATACAAAGGAATATATAACCAAAACAATACTCGTGTCACAAGATAACCAAACAATAAATACAATACTCAACTGAAATGGAAAACATGCTATTCCAATATAAGTGACTAGTGTCTATAATGAACTGAAAATAAAGACACTAGAACTCCCTAAGTGGGTTCTGAATCATGTCTGGTCCCCTCATCCAAGATCCAAAAAAAATCAACAATCCATCCCTGGGACTTTTCCCTTATCCTATCTTGAAACAATATAATCTATTCAGGTACCGATCAGGCATCCTGAATAGGGTGTGAGTACAACTCAGTAGGTCACCACCAATGGTGTCTAAAACAAGTCCAATCAAAAGATAGTGTTTTCAGTTCTATAAGAAATAAGTACAACGCATAAATAACCACTTATTACATTATCATTTATTATTATCTAACTAAATTAACTCCAGGGTTCCTAAGGAGACCCGTACCCCAATACTAGCTTTGTATCATACTAGTGCCTGAAGTGTTCCCTAGGTAATATCATATATTAATACCTTCTTCATGCTGAAACTCAAAGTATTAAAATGTGATATGATATCTCAGTACCTGATTTGACTCATGCCAATGTTTGAATATTCTCATGTGAGGCTATAACTTAGAGTTCCATTATTTCCATTCTTTAATTTCACATTTAAAAGCCACATTTCCAAAGTTACCAATATCACAAACGTAAGTAAGATGACCTTGTTACCATACTTACTCCTCAATAGAATGACTGCATTCCCATTCTCTTACTCATATGTATAATGACCATATTACCATGCATACTTCTCATTAGAATGACTATGTCCCTATTCTCTTACTCATAAGTATGATGACCATGTTACCATTTTCACTTCTCAATTTTTTGAATGACCATGTTCCTAATCATTCATAGATAATTAATTCATAATTAATTATCCACATCAATCCCATTTCTAATTCAAAAATTAGTTAAATACATCCATTCCATTAGTTAACTTAACAATTAACTAAGTGCTTCAAATGATTAATTAATTCTTCAATTAATTAATCAATATAATAATTCATACTTTATAATTAATTATCTCATTCCAATCTCAACTTTCCATAACTAATCCCATAATTAATTATCTAGATCATATTATCAAGGGAACATAATTAATCCAAAATTAATTATCTAAACTTATACATTTCAATATATCATAATTAATTCCCCAATTAATTATCTAGATTACAACCCCTGCCTCTTATAATCAATATCCCCGAATTAATTATCTAATAGGTAAACCCCTTAGTCTCATGATTAATTCCCTAATTAATCACATATTTTAACAAAGCTTCGATAAATCAATTGGTCAATCTAATTAACCCAATTCCAGAAAATCAATTTCTAAAGGATGCTAGAAATTATAAATTTTTTCATATACATATCAAATACACGACTATAGGAATTTGATTTAGAAAACACACCTCGATTCATTGAAAGATGCCCACTGAATGGAAATCCCCAAAATATGAGTAGCACAATGATGTAGATATGAGTTCCAGATTTAAATCCCTAAATCAAGATCATGATATCAAGATATAATCAAACTAAATCAAGATATCAAAACCAATATCTATATCTCACCACATAGGTTTAGATCTAAGAAAATAGAGGATATTATCCACTAAAGGATAAAGGAAATATAGGAGAATGAATAGAAAAATCATTGGGATGAGATCCACTTACCGGTCAGGGAGAGGATCTTTGATTTGGGATTTGAATCTCAAAGAATGGAGTTAATATGGAATTGGAATACCTCCGAGTCAATGGGAAAACCTTCCAATTGGAAAGAAAAATCTTTATTTAGAGCTTCATAGGAGGTGAAAAAAGTCATTAAAAGTTGAAAACGAGTGAGACCTATAATTTTAGGGTCTTAATATTGACCCACACACGGTTTAGTCGCACTATTAGGAAAACTTTGCGCTAAACATGTGTTAGACATTACTTTAAGGGGGTCCTCACATGATCTCCTCTCATGTAATCCCAACATGTGCTTTAATAATACCGAAGCTACTGCCTCAAATGACCATAGAACACATGGTTTCTTCCAGACAACCACACGGTTTGTACAAACCATGCACCAACCGTGTACAACCCCTTTTCTCCAAAAGTTTCCTAAACTTCACCCAAACTCACCCCTAGTCAAAAATACTATCAAAGGTACTTAAGTAAAAAAAATTACATGAAATCATGCCCAAGATAACTCCAGAAAAGGTTGGGATCTTACAATATCCACACCTTATAACTGATTGTCCTCAAGTTTTACTTCTAAGCCCTTATATGATTATGAGCCAAAAATATTGGGCCATTGAGCCCTCATATCTATTTATATTTCCAATATTTCTTATTGTAGACATCCATGTTTCCATTACACATGAACTATCAGCATAGTCTTTCCCCACAACACTTTATCACCATGATCCAACAAACGTATCAAATTATCCTCAAAGGATGCATCTATCTAAAGGTCAACCTCTTCCACATCGATCACATGGGAAGTGTCGGTTTGATACCGCTGAAGTTGTGATACATGGAAAAAATTATGCATAGTGCTATATCTCTATGGAAGAGGCAATCGGTACACCACTAGCCTAATTCTCTCCACTATCTCAAAGGGTTCAACAAACCTAAGAACCGACTTTCCCTACCTCCATATCTTGCGATGGACCAATCTAGGAAACACCCAAACGAATATAAGATCACCCTATGTAAACTCTAGGGGTCATCTTCACCTGTTAGAATAGGACATCTATCTACTATGAGCTATAAAAATACGTTTCCAAATAAACTGTACCTACTCTAATGTCTCTTGTACGAGACTCAGTCCCAAAAACTATGACTCACCAGCCTCCATCCAGCATAGTGATGATCTAAATGGCCTACCATAAAGATCCTCGTATGATTCCATCTATATAGTTTCCTAATAACTGTTGTTATAGGTGAACTCCACTAAATCCAAGTTATTTTCCAAAGATCCACTAAAGTCAAGAACACATGCTCATAGCCTATCCTCAAGCACCTATATAGTAAGTTCTGACTTCCCATATGTTTGTGGGTGGAAAGCCGTACTCAATAATACCTATGTGTTAAGTGATTTTTGCAAGCCCTACTAGAAGCATGAAGTAAAGTGTGAATCAAAATCTAAAAATATAGTCCATGAAACTCCATGCAAATGGACTATCTTCTACACATATAATTCTCCCAACTGTTTTACTACAAAGGGTTCCCTTATAGGTAGGAAATGATTTACCTTTGTCTATCGATCCACAATGACCCAAATATCATCATTCTTCCTAATCATATTTGGAAAACCCACCACAAAATCCATGGTCAAGTTGTCCCACTTCCATTCCAGGATAGGCAATGGTTGTAGTAAACCTTTAGGTTGTTGATGCTCTACCTTCACCTACTAACAGGTGAAGCATCTTGTCAAAAAACCTGCTATCTCATTTTTCATGCCTGGACACCAAAATTTTCATCATATGTCACGGTACATTTTGGTTACACCTAGATTCAATACCCATTTTGAGGGATGAAATTCCTGTATGAGATCCTCTCACATGCTCATAGGTACCATGACTCGATTCTTCACATAGATGATCTCATCTTCATCTATCAACCAGTCCGATGATGTCTCCCAACCTTCAATGATTTCCCTCAAGGATAATCACTATGGATCTCCATACTATCTATCCCTAACCCATATCAAAAGCATAGAATCTACTTCAACTGAAACCAGAGTCATCTGCTCCTGACTCTCTGGAACCACCACATGCATTTCAGCCAGCAAGTTCATCATCTTCTACTCTACACTCGAATCCTGAACCATCTGAGTCTGAGTTTTACTGCTCAATGAATCAACCACATTATTTCTCTTCTGGGGCATATATGCTGGTTCAAAATCAAAATAATTCATATACTCAACCTGTCTTCTCTACTGAAGATTCAAATCACACTGTGAAAATATATACTTCAGTCTCTTATGATCTGTATAGACGGTAAACTTTTCTCCTAAAATATAGTGTTTCTAACACTTAAGATCATAAAACACTACTTAAAACTTGAGGTCATTCATAGGGATATTCAATTCATGAGTCCTTAAATGCTGATATCCATACCCTAAAACTCGATCTCCCTACATCATCACAAATCTATGTCTAATCCCATAAGCGTCACAATAAACCATATACTACTCACCTAACTCAGGTAGGATCTAAATTGGTGCTGATGTTAAGCACTTCTTCAACTCCAAAAAAGATCTCTCATAATCCACTAACCATTCAAAATTTACTCCCTTTTTATTCAAGCCCAAAAGCAGTACTACCAAATAATAAAATTCTTAGACGAATCTCATGTAATATCCTGCCAATCCTAGGAAGCTTCGAATATCAAAAAAATTATTGGGATGATCCCAAGAAACCACTACCTGAAACTTATCTAGGTCCACCAACAGACCATACCCCAAGATGATGTTCCCAAATAAGTGTAAATATTCAATCGAAAACTGACACTTAGATAGTTTGTCATATAGATGACAATCTCTCAGTATACCCCAGATGATGTCAAGATGTTGGGAATGATATTCATGAGTCTTGGAGTACAACAAGATGTTGTACCCAAACACCACCATGAACTGATCTAGATATGGATGAAATATCCTATTCATCAAATCCATAAACATTTGTCAACCCAACCATCATTACGACAAAATCAAAAAGTCTATACTTTCTTCTAAAAGTATTCCTCAGTATATCAGAAGTCCGTAATCTCAACGGATGATACCCTGATCTCAAATCGATCCTTTAAAACACACATGGTCCCTTCAATTGGTCAAACAGATCATTAATATGTAGAAGAGGATATCGGTTTTTCAAATTCATTTTGTTCAACATCTGGTAATTGACACACAAACGCAAAATCTCATCAACCTTCCTTACAAAAAATAGGTGATCCCCAAGGTGACGTACTTGGATAGATAAATACCTTGTCCTCCAACTCCTACAACTGAGTCTTAAGCTCTTGAAGCTCAGTTAGTTCCATTCTATACAGTCGAATAGACACTGGCTTAGCCCCCGACATGAGCTCAATAGTGAATTCCACATCTCTCTTAGGTGGTAGCCCCGAGAAGTCTTCAGGAAAAACATCCTGAAATATTTTGACTACTGGTGGAAGGAAATCTTCCCTAACACCCACATCTTCCAACAAAAGACTAGAAACTTGGGCTGTGAGCTCTCCCAATTATGGACTAATTGTCCCAATTTATCCTTCCTGGACATCCCACTCTCCACAATGGATATACTGGTCACCCTTAGGAGATTTAAATGTAACTCTACTATAGTAATAGTCAATGTGGGCTTAGTATATGACTATCCAGTCCATACCCATAATTAGGTTGAATCCTAACATACCCAGAATATAGATTTCCCATATAAAATGATATTTCCCAACCTCTAGTGAACATCCCTTGAATAGACAGATATCTCTAGACCATACCCCCAATGGTGTATTTATAGTCATAACCCCACTCACAAAATCCACCTCCAGGATCAAACCATTAACAAGTTCTACATATATAAAGGAATGAGAGGCACTAGTATCAAAAAAGGAACTAGCTTTAGTAGAAGCTATTAGAATAGTACCTTTCACTGCCAATAGTCCTACCTTGCTATCCAAAAGTGTAGGCTGTACTGCATGTAACTATGATGACCCTATTACCTGTGATGCTGTCTAACTCCCATAAATAGTACCACACTGATATTGAGAGCACTCCTAGATAGAGGCACCACATCCACTACCTCTACCACCTCAGCCAGTAGAACTCCAAAATCTAGCCCGATATGGTGTAGAAGACCCCCTTCCCACACTCTAACTCTAACTAGCTTCTCTTTCAGTACCTATCTCTCACTACGACCCGTAGAACTTCTATAGAAGTTTCTATCTTGACTCAATATTGACACTCTACTAGTGGTCGGGAATAGTGTCGATGATTGTGTCCCGACCTACCACACTGATGATAGATCACCCCATTAAGGTCCTATCCAACCGAGCCTCCTGTCTACGTACTCTGCTACCCACTTCCTTGGATAAAGTTTTCATAATGATGCTTCTTGAACTCAGAAGTCGCACCTCCTTATCATCCATTAATAACTACCTATCTAGCACTGAAATCCTCCCTCATATTACCTTCAACTATGAGAGCCTGATCCACCAATTTCATAAACTTATTCAGCCTAAATATATTCACCTGGGACATAATCTCACACTTAATTCCATCCTAAAAACGTTTCTCCATATCTTCCTTATCTCTTTCTAAAGTTAGAGCAAAGAATTATAGATTTGTGTAGTTTCCAGCATAGTCCATCACCAACATGATCCACTATGTCAGATTCATGAACTCAATAGTTTTCTCTTGTCTCAGTGTCTCTATATATAAGTGTTCCAAGAACCTGTTAAAGAAGTCCTTCCATAACATACTTTCAGTTTTTCTAGTTCATGACTGACTGTCCCACCAGCGCTTCGCTGATCCCCATAGCATATAAGCATCCAAATTGACCCTCCCTTCATCCAGAGTCTCAAATGGTCAAGTATTGTCTCTATGGTCTCAACCTATAATTCAAATACCCTAGGTCCATCATCTCCAGTAAAATTTGAAGGGTGATGAAACTGAAACTCCCTTTTCAACTCTGATATACTTTCCACAAATCACCCTGGGTCTCTTTCCATGAATTGAATAAATTGAGTGAAGTTCTCTCAAAACTAATCCCCTTTATCTTTAGCTGGCATGATTGGTTTCTCAAGTTCCCTAACTGAAAAATCACCCCTAGGCATTCCCCTCAGTCATAACCTCAACAAGAACCATGGAGGCATACTCTCTACAATGTCAAACACATGTCTTAGGTATCATAAGACAACCTTATAACCTTTACATAATAGGAAATAATCAAAATAGGTCACAACATGTCTTTTCCCACAGATCCTGCCACATGAACAAACTGAGGTGATGTCACTACCCTTAACCATCATACTCCTAGGATTTGGTTGACAAGGGTAAACACAATATCATAATCAATTTTCTCATTTAGACACCCAATTATTTTCATTTCACATAATTTTTACAAAAATTTTCAAATCTTTTTAGGCACCATTTTTCATTTTAATCTCACAATAATGAAAACAGTTCAAGTTCAACAACTTACCCACAACCATTTTCCCGTGCATGCCAAAAACGATGAATGTAACAATAACCCTATGTTCATAGAATGATGCATGCAGACTCAAATCTCATGCCATTCTGGGCCATGAATCAATACTATAAAATTCTGAGAAACAATAATCACATCACACTACAAGTGCATCAACAAAGGTGAAATAATCTTCAACTATAAGAGAGAAAAAAAAATAACAACAATCCCACCCCGAGTACTTGGGTTCCCCCCCCATACACGGTCTTGCAACTCCCATTCACGATATCATTACCAAGCATTAAATCTTCCTAGTATTCTGTCTACCTTTATTAAAAAATTAATATAGAAGAAGAAGAAAGAAAACTACATCCTTTGATACCATTTTGTAACATCCCAACTTTGGTGCCACACGACGGTACCCTGAGCCGGTTCGCCAAATGACCTCAAGCGTACCTCCCCATATGCTAGAGGCTTTTGACTAGTAGTGAGGGTTTGGTAAATAAGTCATGGGGAGATTATACCCTCATTTATTAGAGTAAAACACCAATGGAAATAAAAAAACACAGAAGAATATATAACCCAAACAATACTCATGTCAGAAGATAACCAAACAGAAAATACAATTCTCAAATGAAATGGAAAACATGTTATGACAGTATAAGTGACAAGTTCTTATAATGAAACTAAAAAATAAATACACTAAGACTCCCCAAGTAGGTTTCAAACCATGTCTGGTCCCCTCATCCAACCTCCACCCCAAATCAGCAATCCATCCCATAGCCTTTTCCCTTATCCTATTGAAAAACAATATAATCTATTCAAGTACCGATCAAGAAGCCCAAATAAGGTGTGAATATAACTCAGTAGTCCACCAACAATGATGTCTAAAATAAGTCCAGTCAAAATATAATGTATGAAATTCTATAAGAATTAAGTACAATGAATAAATAACTAGTTATTACAGTATCATTTATTCTTATCTAAATAAATCAACTCCAAGGTTCCCAAGGAGACTCGTAACCTAATAATAGCTCCATCTCATACTGGAGCTAGAAGTGTTCCCTAGGTAATATCATATCTTAACAGCTACTTATTACTGGAGCTCTAAGTATTAAAATGTGCTATGATATCTCAATACCTGATTATACTCATGCTGGAATTCAAATATTATCATGTGAGGCCATAACTCAGAGTGAAATTATTTCCATTCTTTAATTTCACATATAAAATCCACATTTAAAAAGTTACCAATATCACAAAAATAAGTAAGATGACTACGTTTTCATACTTACTCCTCAATAGAATGATTGTGTTCCCATTCTCTTACTCATAAGTATAATTACCATGTTACCATGTATACTTATCATTGGAATGACCATGTTCCCATTCTCTTACTCATAAGTATGATGACCATGTTACCATTTGTACTTATCAATTTTTAATGACCATGTTCCCATTATTTCACACATAATTAATTCATAATTAATTATCCACACCAATACCATTTCTAATTAAACAATTAGTTAAACACATACATTCTATTTGTTAACTCAAAAATTAACTAAGTGATTCAAACCATTAATTAATTCATAAATTAATTAATCAATATCACAATTCATATTCCATTATTAATGTTCTAGAATTAATTATCTTATTCTAATATCAAATTTCCATAATTAATCCACAATTAATTATCTCAACTTAGTCATTTCAATATATCATAATTAATCCCCTGATTAATTATCTAGAATACAACCCCTACCTCTTATAATCAATTTCCCCAAATTAATTATCTAATATGGAAACCCCTATGCCTCATGATTAATTCCCCAATTAATCACATGTTTTAACAAAGCTTCGATAAATCAATTGGTCGATCTAATTTACCCAATTTAAGAAAATAAATTGCTAAAGGAATTGAAAAATTCTACAATTTTTCATATACATATCAAATCCATGAATATGGGAATTATAATTATACCACCTACCCTAATTAATTGATGGAATTTTGCTGAATGGAAATCCCAAAAATCCAAGTAGCACAACGATGTAGATATGAGTTCTGGGTCTAAATCTCTAAGTCAATATCACGATATAAAGATATAATGAAACTAGATTTAGATCTAACCACATGGGTTTAGATCTAAGAAAATAGAGGATATCCTTCACTAATGGATGAAGGAAAGAGAAGAGAATGAATATAAAATCATTGGGATGAGATCTACTTACTGGGCGGAGAGATGATCTTCGATTCAGGCTTTCAATCTCGAAGAACAGAGTTTGTATGGCCTTATAATCCCTCTGAGTTGATGTGAGAACCTTCCCTTACCATTTGTAAAGTAAAATCCTATGTTAAGCCCACATAGGAGGTGAAACAGGTCATTAAATGTTGAAAATTACTAAGATCCACAATTTTTGGGTCTCACTATTGGCCCACACATAGTTTAGTCGCATGGTTAGCCAAACCATGCGCTCATCATGAATTAGCCACTACTTTAAGCGGGGCCTCACAAAATCTCCTCACTTGAACACCCAAATCATTCTTTAACTATGCCAAAGATACTGCCTCAAATGACTAGGGAATGCACATTTTCTCCTAGACAACTGCACAGTTTGTACAAACCCTGTGCCAATCATGCAAAATCCCATTTTCTCTAAAATTTTCTTAGACTTCATCCAAACACACCCCATGTCACAAATCCCATCAAAGGTACTTAAGTAAAAACAAAAATTACCTGAAAGCTTGCCTGAGATAACTCCAGAAAAGGTCAGGATCTTATACTAGGTAATTAGTATTATCAAAACTATGATTTTATGTAAAGTATTAGTATTTTAAAATTAAAATTTTCATATTTTTAAAATAAATCTATTTCTGTGATTTTTTAATAAGAAAACAAAACATTTTTATGATTTCATATTTTATCTCCAAACCATATTTATGTAAGTGGATTATTATTTTTTAAAAACATTAATTTCAATAAAAAACCATCTGTTTATGTATATTATGATTTTTATACAAATAATATATATAAGAGAAATTATTATTTTAAAATTTAGTAAGTCCATTAAATAGGAAATTTTATTTTCTTTATTTAAGGGTGAATTTAAAATGATATTTTTTTTTCAATTTATGTGCTTCTATTTCAATAAAATTATGTAAAAGTTAAAATTAAATTTATAGTTATCATTTTATGTAGTAAATTTCATTTTATACTTATAGATGTTAATCGTGTTTTCATATATGTATATATATTCTATTATAACATTTGAATTCCATTATTTTGTTTTTAAAGAGAATCTACCACTATTTTATTCACCAATTAAATGTATTAGTGTAATTATTAACTGTGAAATATGGATTTCTTCTAACTCTATGGTGTTTTTAGGAAGTCATATGTTTTAAAAAATTATGTGATATAAAATTATATTCTATTTTAAATAATTTATTTATTTTTTGAAAGGATGTTTTACTGGAAGTAAAATGAAAAAGTTAAGCCTGATACAATTATTATCTTAAACTAAGACTTTGTAGTTGTTTATCAAATGAGATGATAAGGAAAGGGGAGCGAACCCATGACCTCAAGGGAATGATGTACCAAAATATATAATTATGGTGGCCTCATGTATTTCTTAATATTTTCCATGTATCATTACACTATATAGAAAATTGTTTTTCTCTAGGGAAATATTTTTCTAAAGTTTTCGAGGAAAAATATTTTTTTTCAAAGGATATATTATTTTGAAACTAATTGGGTATTAAAAGTTAAATGTAATTTTTAAGGTTTTGAAAATTATCTCATTAAGGAATTTTCTTGAAATTAGTTGTTTTATATTTTTTATAAAATTATTTATTATATAATTTTTTTTATTTTATATAAATGAAAATGTTTTATAAAGAGAAATATTTTCAATAGAACATTTATAAAGGAATTTTTCAATAAAATATGTATTTTAAAAGGTTTTAAAAAGTATATTCTACAATTATATATTTTCAAAAATATAGAATCATATTTTTGAAATGAATTTATCAAATTTTTTATATTTTATATAAAAGAGAAAAATTTCAAAATAGAATTTGTACATTATTTATAAATGTATTTTCACTTGTTTGAAAACCATTACCGGGGAATTTTATGCTCACCCTATATTTCAAAATATTGTTTTAGGATAGTTAGAAGATTCAAATGATTTTTACATTTTTAAAGAACTAGCCCGAGTGAAGTAAGATAAATGTTTTGAGGTAATTTTTATTAAACTCTAATATATTTTAATGTTTTTCCCTTTTCCTACAAAACATAGACCTGAAAAGATCCTCATATGTGTAATGGAAACAATATTTTTAATTAAAATTTACTAAAAAAATACTATATTTTTATCACTATAATTGGGATTGCGAGTCTCAAGACCATACACTATCTACCTCTTTTCTATCTAATGTAAAATGAAATTATCAATCATGTGTACTTGTGGACCATAACCTCCTTAAAAAAATGTTTTTTGTTTTTTTCGATGCTTATCATGGATGATAATAAAGATTTATTTAGTTAATAACATTTATATTTATAAAATATTTATTATTATGTAAATATAAATTAGTTTATTCCTTTATTTCTTTCCATCTATTGGAAAACTGAACCCTCTCCCATGTGTACGTGCGGACTACTATTTACATGAACTAATATATTTTAATTTTCATCACATACCTACTTTTATGGTTCTATAAGATTATATAATAAATAAATATGATATTTATGAAATTATTAATATTCTATAACCATTAACATTATACAATGACCATAGCCTTGAAACTGAAACATTCATGGAAAACAGAACAGTTAACACTCAAATACTAACATTGAAAAAGAATTATTAATATATGTGTAATAAGAAATTTTAATTGAATAGTAAATAGTAAGATAAATATAAATATTTTTATAATATTGATATATAATAAAATTAAATTTTTGATATTTGAGGATTGAGTGTTCTCAACTAAGAAGAAGAACAGATTCATGGTTTATTTTACAATCCCTCTTTTTATACAGATTGTTTATGTTTCAATTTAAATAGGGGTAATTGTATGATTATTCTCTCTTAAACACAATATTTTTTTTCTCCTATGGTTAATTTCATATTTTTTAGGTATTCTTTTAATTTTTCATCAAATTTTACTCAAAAATATCAAATGATTTTTTTAAGAAATGAAAAAATTATTTTTTCCCTTTAAGTAGAGAATATTTTTTCTCCAAATCCATATTCTTTATTTTTATTCAATAATTTTACAGTATATACATCGATGATTTATTCAGGTCAGTTGTAGTTAAATTTAACTATGTATCAACATGTTTGAAATCATTTTTTAAAGTTTTCCAAAAAATTCTTTTTTACTTTTTAAAAAAATTGGGAAAATAATGTTTTTTAATGTTTACCACATAATTTCCATTTAAAACCATCATATAAATTATTCTTTATGAATATTCCTTTACAAATTTCAATGATTTTTCAAAGAAATTCCTATTCACACAATTCTATGAATTTTCAGTTTTAAAAAATATGAACAAAAATATATTTGTTACTTTTTTCAAATAAACTTCATAATTACTTCATAAATACACTTTAAATTTTTTTAAAAATCCCTTAATATATCATAGATTAACTAGGTATATTCTCTAATTATATCATCACACTTTATACCATGGATGGTTTATGACTATTTTATTCCATTTATTGAGTAGGGAAAAATATTGACATTTCAAATTTAATTTTTCAATATGAATGTTTATATTAATTATGAATTTTATTATTATTCATTTATTTCATATGATTAATGCATTGAAATTAATATGTGATGGGTGGGATGTAATTTTATATATACACTGGATGAATCAGTAGGTTTCATAAGATAAACTGGCTTGGGTACTTAGTGTATGACTTACCTAATTATGTATGATTTTTCTAGAAAATTCCATGATAGTTTGATTATAATATTATACATTTTTCATTCTATCAATAAATAATAATTATTACTATATATGTTATTATTTATGTTGTTATTTCATCCATGTATATATTCCTCTTTCATGATATTAGTAATAAGAAACATTTTATTTTTCCTTATCTTTTCCATATTATTCAAGCCTTTTTTATTCTATGGCAGATTTCATTGTATGATTTCCCATATTGAGAATATGATATCACCATATTATTTTGTTTCTTATCCCTATGTTAACTAGAATTGAACATTGAATTATTTAAGGATATACTAGAAGAAATTATAATGTTATCATAGGAATTTTAAGTTATATTTCATATTTGTAAATTTAATTTGAAAATAATGTATATATATTGTATCTAGAGAGTAATTAACTATTTTATCCCCTGAGATGTGATACCTTGTATCTTAAGCTAATGTAATACACTAAAAATAAGCTTTGAGCTACTAGATTCATGGGTTCTATATATCTCATATCCCATTTATCCCTCAAAATAATTCGTACAAATTAATCTATAATAATACCTATAAACTGACGGCCATGTATTTAATAGAATTATTACATGTTTCACTCCCTAAAAAAGGTATAATAATTTCATGCTAAGTATATGAGGGATAGTCAAAAGAATTATATATCAATGTTTTATCTATAATGATTCAAATAATTGATTCATAAGAATAAATTGATTCCTAAAATATCTAGTAGAAAGAAATCCTGAGGATTAATTCAACTAGTATTCTTAGTGGTATATCTGAGACACCTCTAAATAAACTCATATCTTATCCATTAGGGTGTGTTGATTATTTTCACCCCATCAAACACTCTCTAATAATCCCCATTTTACTCCTAATTGTGTATAAATTAATACTTACCCCACACTCATATAAAAATGGAATAAATGTTTGTGTATATATCTTGATAATTGTAACTCTTCTAGTTCAAGGTTCCTCACTATAACCATGTTGCACCTACTTACAAAAGAAATTATACCTTGATCTTGCACCCTATACCTAACCACCTGTAATCCATTTCACCTGATGGTTATTGTAAGGACCCGAACCCAATTGCCCGGATCAAGTTCCTTATTGATTAAATTGGCATAAAAATAAAGAATAAGAATCCCAAAGGACCAAGTAGTTTAGTATTATTGGAAACAAGATACATACATAAGTTTATTATTACAACTTGACAAGAAAAACAACATATAATATCCTTAGACAACTTCCATAAAACCTAGGTTATTTTAGCATTTCATTCATGATAAAATTCTTCTTGCCCTATAGAAATAAAACATAAGAAAAATGTGAGCTCAAATGCTCAGTAAGGATAAGGAATACAGTGTGAGATAATATAAACATTAGACACGGTGAATAATTGAAGACACATGCCTTTAAAAATAAAATTGAACATAATATGGCAGAAATATGAGCTTTGTAAATATTTCCATAACATAACATAATAATGGGTATTATACTAATCGAATAACCACATTAACCATCAATACTATATTTATAATGGGGGAATGCATAATGCAGGACAACATAACCATACTGTTAAGGCCTCGCGCCAAGACCATAAATAATCATTTTGTCAAGGCCTTGAGCCAAGACCGTAGTTTGTCTCATGAGACCTACCAATGCACCGAGGGGCTATAGCGGGCCCCACCCAACACTTCTATGTCCAATTAATTCCTCATATTAATGGGGATAAACATAAAAAACATGTACATTCATATTGAAATTAATATATGAATTGCAAATAACTTTCCCTGAACATTAAGTATAAACAGTAACCATTTGGGGTAAATTGGTGAATGGTTTAAAGATAGAACATCCACAGACAAAATAATAATAATCCATTAAATTGAATATGGTAGTTTATACCATGAATTATTAATCCCAATAATATATAATAATCCTCAAGAGTTTTGAAATAGAGGAAGGTACTCTTATAAAATCTTTGAGTAATTCTTGAGATAAATACTCTTTTATTTGGAAAAGAAGAGTTATTTTGGAAAAATATTTGTATAAAACTATAAGTTAAGTAAGATAGTATTTTATCAATAAAATTAGTGATTTTATAAAGATAATGGTTTCCAAAAATAGATTATATATTGCCTTTGAAAATAGGTAAGAATTAGAGAAATTCCCTTGGATCATGCTTATATTTCGGAAACAATTTTGAAAGTTACTTTTAAAATGTGTAAACATCCATAAAATAAGGAAATATTATGGTTGGTAAACATATATATAACCCACAAAAATAATTTTTTATGAGTATATAATAATAAAAAAGAGTTTCTTTGAGGTAATAGACAACAAAAGTAACCTGAATGAAAATGGAAGTTCGGGCGGAAAAACCCTTACCTTAACTCCGAACGTGTTCCGTTCTTGAACTTAAGCTCATAGAATATGAAATTATACTTATTAATAACTTAATTCATAACCTATTATACATGTATTTAGTTTTTCATATTTCTATTTAGTTTATTTATGCCCTTATTGATAAGTTATTATATTGAATTTTGTCGTTCTGTAGTGTTCGTTTTCTTTATTTTCATAACCGGTTCACTTGTTATTAAGTAATGGAGTTCATGTAAATCTCCAGAATGGAATTAAAATATTATTTATGATCATAAATAGGTGTTATTTTTCATTTATATAACTTGGTTACTTGGAATGAGGATGAATTATTATATAGAACTTTAATGATAACTGTTTCAGTTAATTTGTGGGTTTTGATTACAATGAACTCATTTTTCTTTATAACTTATTACCATTTGTACAAAGGGATTAAAGAATCTTAAAAAGGTTATATTAAATATATAATAATCTGGTTCAAATGTAAAAATAACGGTTTCATGACCAGAATTGAGAATGATAATAGAAATCGGAAGCCCATCGTCCTTGAATGTGGAAAATTGACACATCTCATATGGTGTTCTTGCTACTAGTATAAAAGAAGGTAAAAGGGAGAGATGATGAAAAATTATTACACTATCATGAAAAAATTTCAGTAAATATAAGGTACTGTATTGATCACAAAATTTGGATAAGGAGAGGTAATAGAAAAATAAAACAAATGAACTTGAAAGGAAAGACAAAGAATTGAGAAGAGTAATTTACCTCTTGAACCAAACTTCCTTGAGAGCCTCTTTAAGAGAGAGGTTTTGGTCTTTTTATGAGACCAAGGCTTTATAGATGTGGGAGAGGATTTTGGGAGGATATTTGTATAGAATTTGGAGAAGTCACAAGGCTTGAGAGGAGTGAAGAGAAAGGGGAGTGAGAGGGGGTTTTTATAGTGGAGAGAGGGGATTTCTTAATATAAAATTCATTAATTTATTATTTCCCCACAAGACAAGGAATAGTGAGTCTTCCTTGACCAAGAATAGTAATTTTATCATGTGAGTTCAAACCAAGTGGGGTTACATCACTTGTGATGTCATGAATAGTGTATTTAACTGATATATGGTATTTTACCGTATTTCAGTATTTATAAAAAATTCAAGAATTTCAGAAAATCCCAAAAATTTACCCCAACCATTTTTCGATGCTTATAATACAAAAATGAAGTCCATTTTTCAAAAATAAATTTCTAATATGATTAATTTAATATTTAATTAAAATCATAATTTATTCTAAAAACAACAGTTTTAAAACATTCTTTTACTTATTCAAAAGCATAGGTATATCGTACTTTCACTCGAATATTATTTATATAATATCATAGGTAAGGTTACTATTCATTAGGGTATACTACTATTCATAAGGGTATGTTAGTATTTATAAGGGTAGGTTACTATTCACCAAAAATTAAGTTTTCCTTATTGGACTCCAAATAACTTTCTGATCACAACCGTGTATGTTAGGTTTATGATATTCACATCATAGATGTGACAAACTTATGTTTTAAGGGTCACATAGAACTTAGTAGTTAATTATGTTGTTATTTCATGTGATTATGTAATATTTATAAGAAATTAATTTCCATTGAAAAATATTGGGTTGTTACATTCTTCCTCCTTTCAGAAATTTCACCCTCAAAATTTCATTTTACAAACTAGGCCAAAAATAGGTGGGGGTAATTTTTTTTCATTAATTCCTCCAGTTCCCATGCTCTCTCTTCATACTTATGGTTTCTCCATAGTAATTTTATCAGATGAGTAGTCTTGTTGCGTAGAACTTTGTCTCTATGATCTAATATTTTCACTGGATACTCCTCATAGGAAAGATCATCCTCCAACTGTACCACCTATAAAGAGAGTACATGTGAAGGTTTTGGTATATACTTCCTCAAGAGGGATACATGAAATAAATCATGTACTTTCGACATGGTAGGTGGAAGTTCCAATCGATAGGCCACAACTCAAACTCGATCAAGGATCTCAAAGGGGCCGATATACATGGGACTTAGCTTTACTTTCTTCCCAAACCTCATAACCTTATTCCATGGAGATATGCATAGAAATACCAGGTCTCCAAATTTTAATTCAAGGTTTCATCGACGATTATCCATATAACTCTTCTATTGACTTTGGGCTTCCTTGATATAATTCTGAATGGTTTTCACCTTCTCCACTATTTCTTTAACCATTTCAGGTCCTAGTAGCTTATGCTCACAGACTTTATCCCAACACACCAGTGTTCTGTATCTTTTCCCATAAAGGGATTCATATGGTTCTATTTGGATACTCGAGTGGAAACTATTGTTGTAGGAGAATTCAACCAGTGGAATATGTTGGTCCCATCCTCCTTTGAATTCCATAGAACATACACTCAACATGTCTTCCAGTGTATGAATAGTCCGCTCAGATTGGCCATCATTTTGAGGATGATAAGCCGTACTGATGTTCAGTTCAGTGCTTAGAGCATGTTGGATACTTTTCTAAAACTTCTAAGTGAATCTAGGATCACAGTAGGATACAATAGATAGTGGTACTCCATGAAACCTTACCACTTCTTTGATGTAAATACGTGCAAGTTGATCCAATGAGAAGTCCTCTCGAATCGTGATAAAGTGATCTATCTTTGTAAGATGATTCACAAAGACCCATATAGCATTGTTCCCTCTAGATGTCCTTGGAAGTCCAGTGACAAAGTCCATGGTAATGTTCTACCACTTCCATGTTGGTATGGGTAGTGGTTGCATCATCCCCTTAGACTTTTTCCTCTTAGCCTTCACTTGTTGACATACCAAGCAATTTGATGTATATTCAGCAATCTCACTTTTCATATTGTCCCACAAAAAGTTTTCTTAGAGATCTCGATACATATTTGTGCTACCAGGGTGTATAGAGAAATTAGAGCTATGATCATCATCCAATAGTTCCCTCCTTAGTTCTAGAATAGCGGCAACACAAAGAATCTTCCTAAATTTCAAAATGCCACCTTAATATGCGAAGTCAGTAAACTTCCCATAATTTATATATTTAATTTCCTTTTGAAACTCCTCATTATTATCCTGAGAACTTTTTATCCTTTCCAGTAAATAAGGTTCGACAACCATTTGAAAATGTAGTGATGTGTTACCTTCCTTGATAATTCTCATATCAATATTTACTAGATCCATGAACATAGGATCCCTTTCAACTCTCATATTGTTTAGAATTCCATGGTCTTTTCTACTCAAAGCATCTGCTACCTTATTTTCTTTCCCTAGGTTGTAGTGTATTGTGAAATCATAGTCTTTGAGTAGCTCAATCCATCTCCTTTTTCTCATGTTGAGTTCTTTCTGTGAGAATATATATTTCAAACTCTTATGATCTGTATATATCTCACATTTTTCTCCATATAGGTAATGTCTCCAAATATTAAAATCAAATATTACCAATACTAACTCAAGATCAAGAGTTGGATAGTTTTGTTCATGAATTTTTAGCTTCCTAGATGCATAGGCAATCATTCGATCATTATGCATAAGGACACAGCCAAGTCCTTTCTTTAATTCATCGCTATAAATAACAAACCCATCATTCCTCGATGGTAGGATTGGGATCATAACATTCACTAACCTCCTCTTCAATTCTTAAAAACATTCTTCACATTCCTTTATCCATATTAACTTAGCCCCTTTTCATGTGAGCTTGATCATTAGGTTGGATAAACGGGCGAAGTTCTAAATGAAACACCGATAATAACCTACTAAGGAAATAAAACTACGTAGCTCAGTTACATTCATTGGAGTAGGCCATTCTTGAAAAACCTTTTTCTTCACAGGATCTACAGATATTCCATCCTTCAAGACAATGTGGCCTAGAAAGGAAACTGATTGGAGCCGAAAATCACACTTGCTAAACTTCCCATATAATTTATTTCTTCTAAGTTTCTTCAGAATAGTGCGCAAGTGATTTTAAGGGAATAAAAATGGAATAACATAAAGATAATAATACATGTTAAACAAGAAATATAAATGAGGCATAAAGGAACATGAACAATAAGGAATGATATATCTTGACAATCATAACATGGTAAATGTGGAAATTACTTAAAAGGCTGCATCATAAACATAGGTCAAGGATAAACCGCCAGGACTTCATGGTGGAAAAATTCCCATAAAGGAATTAGGTAAATGACTTTCCCAACATGAAGTAACATGATACTAAACATTACCTAATTCATTGGAGCACTATATAATTCTGGGTGCACCCGTTACATTCATTTCATTCTCATGCTTAAGTGTCCCACATAGATCATAAAAATTGGATTCATTCATCATCAAAATTTATTCCACGATCACATAGTGTTGAATAAATACATTTAAGTACCAAATAAAAAGGTATGTGTATAAAAGTTAATAACCTTGATTGGAAATGGGTATGGTATTCACTACACAATTGGTTTAGCATGAAAGATCACAGTGAAAATTCAACAACATAATGGCCTCACATAAAAAGTCATAAAATGGGTTGATGAGAGAGAAATGGGTCTCTAATAATTTTGAAATTAAGTGGAAAATAATAAAGACATGTATGGACATTTTAAAACATATAGAATTAGAAAAATAAGTCATACAATAATAAATAATCTCAAAAAAATAAAATAAAGGAAAGGATGCTTATGAAATTTCAACATGGTAATAGGTGTACATGGGAGGGATTAATGAGATAGAAAGGGGTATATAATAATTTATACATAACAAGGGAGGTATGGGGGAGGTTTTAAAACATACCCCATTATTATTAATTGAAAATAAAAGGTTATAAAAAGATAAAGAAACTTGGATAAAGATGAGAAAGGAAAAAACCCTTAAATGACTGTGTAGCCCCAAAAGCTTGAAAAGGGGAATCATAAGAGCTTGGGGTTCCTTGAGAGGATTCTAGAGAGGGAATGGAAGAGTAAGTACGTTATATAAGGATTTTTAGTGAATAGAAGTTGGATCTTGGGTGGGTTTATATAGGAAATAAGAGGAGAATTCTTTAACATTTCAGAAAATTAGGTTTTGGACTCTATATAAAAAAAATGAAAAACCACAAACCTTCCCATGGTTTTTGCACATATTATTTCTAAAAATCTAGGAGGTTTTCATTATTTTATTTGAAAAATTTCTGAACATATTAAAATATTACCCTATATTATGTAGAGGTGAGTCACTCTTTTAAAGAAATGAATTTAAAATCATAAAATATATTATATATTTTGGAGGATTTATAAAAGAATTAAAAAATAAAAAAATAAACTTAAAATAAAATTTTAAAGGTTAAAATATATAATTTTCCGATAAAACCAATATATTATTTATTAAATAATTTTTGGGTTATTATGATGTCATAAAACACACTGTATATTTATACAGTATTTAATTTTTACCCGAAAATTGAACTGTCTCAAAATATTAAGAAAAATTAACCATTTGATAATTTAAATGTTTTGATTACAAAAATAATATTTATTTTATATAAATAATTTTCTTAATATTTTCAATTTATCTTTTAATATAAGATTATAATTTTATTGAAAAATGCTGGGTTTTTGAAAATAACAGTTTTTGAACCCTTATAAAAATTTCATCTCACTTCATAAAAATTATATGACCACTTAAAATTAATAAAATTTATTTAATAATAAAATTTTATTAAAATACTATTTATTTAAAAAATCCATTAATTTCTCAAAATAAATCCTTTAATTAAATTTGAATATTACCCGAAAATACAATTTCTATTTAATTAAATCAAAATAAAAATCATTTATAAAGTAAGAATAAAAAAATGAAAATATATTCATTATTCTATAAATTACACATATTTATTTTATTAAGGTCTTGATTTATATCCCTTTATTACACTGGTATACTCCCTAAGAGTAAGGTGTGCGATAGTGAGACTTTCATGGGGCTATTCAGTGAACATGGTTTGGGTGGTGATCTCAATGAGCTTGAAATTCTCCCATAAACCCTTTCTATCATGATTAAGTTGTTGGATATAATCTTGGTGTTTGTTAAAGTAAAATACCAAAATGTAATCTCCCACATAAGCTCTGATAAATGGGATTCATAGGGTATGATTCTACTGGTTGATGCTATCACTTCTTTTATCTCAGAAAATTGGATTTTTTAAAAGTTCTATATTTATAATAATCATGTGTCCCTATTAAACAACTATATTAACAATAGTAAATATTCTTAATGGTATTTTAAAGCTAATAATATATAACCAAGTAAGTTCATGTGTTTTCTATAACCATATTACATTATAATAGATTTAATTAAATCAAAAAGGGAAACTAAATTTATAACAGTTTGGGTCATTACAATATTTCCCCCTTAAGAAATTTTTACCTAGAAATTTTTATTTCCCAAATTATAATAGATTAGGGTAACTCAATTTCACTACCTCATATGGTTCCCATGTTGCTTATTCAAACTTGTGGTTTCTCCACAACACTTTGACCAGGTGCATTGTCTTATTCCGTATAACTTTATCTCTATGATCTAAGATCTTCACTGGATTTTGATCATAAGAGATGTCATTCTCCAATGGTACCACCTAAATATTGAGTACATGTGAAGGGTATGGTATGCACTTACTTAATAGGGGTACATGGAATATATCAAGTACTTGATATAGGATGGATGCGAGTGATAGTTAGCAGGCCACCGCTCCAATGAAATCAATAATCTCAAAGGTTCAGATTTTTCTTGGACTAAGCTTTCACTTCTTTCCAAATATCATAAATTTCCTCCAAGGAGATATGAAAAGGAAAAACACATCTCCAACATCAAACTCTAGGTATCTTCAATTATTGTTAATGTATCTCTTCTGTCAACTCTAAGCAGTCTTGATGTGTTGCTGAATGATCTTAACCTTATCCACCATTTCCCCAACCATTTTAGGACCGAGTAGTTTTCGTTCCCCAAATTCATCCCAACATGAAGGTGTTTTCACCCCTTCCTATAAAGGGCTTCATAGAGAGACATTTGGATGCTCTAGTGGAAACTATTTTTTTGTAAGAGAACTCAACCAAAGTAAGATGTTGATCAAATCCTCATTTAAAGTCAATTGAACATGATCTTAATATGTACTCAAGTTTCTAGATTGTCTACTAAGATTGACCATCAGTTTGAGGGTGATAGTTTGGGTTGAAGTCCAACTCAGTATTCAAAGCATGTTGGAAGCTCTTCCAAAACATAGAGGTGAATATTGGATCTTGATCAGATATAATCGATAGTGGTATACCATGTAGCATCACAACTTCTCTGATGTATATCCGTGAAAGTTTATCCAATAATAAATCCTCTCAAATTGCAATGAAGTGTACATAATTTATAAGATGATCCACCAAAGCCCAAATAGTATTATTTCATCTGGATATATTATGAAGTCTTATTACATTGTACATGGTGATATTTTCCCATTTCCATGTATGTATGGGTAATGGTTGCATCATCCCCTTATATTTTTTCCTTTCCACCTTCACTTTCTTACATACAAGACATCTTGATGCATATTCTATGATCTACTTCTTCATATTGTCCAAACAACAGTGTTCATAGAGATCTTAATACATCTTTTTTACTTCTAGTATGGATAGATGGGGTTGATGTATGTGCATAATCTAACATCTCCTTTTAAATTTGGATTTGATGGTACACATAGTCATAAACCAAATCTTACAACACCTTCTTCATTAATATTTAACTTCAAGGATTTATATTTTCATATAGTTTCCACTTTCTTTTAAATTCCCACATTATCTCTTTGAGTATCCTTTAACCTCTACATAATATATGTTTGAGAAATAATTTGTAAAAGGATTGATGATGTTCCTTCCATTACGATTCCCATGTCCATCCTCTTTATGTCTAAGAAGATTAGATCCTTATCAATTCTTATCAATGATAGAATTTCAAGATCCTTTCTTATTAGAGCATATTCAACTTTATTTTCTTTCATAGGATGGTATTGAATTGAGAAGTCATAGTATTTGATCATCTCTAACCATATTTGTTGGAACATATTCAGCTCTTTTTGTGTGAATGTATACTTGAGACTTTTGTGATCCGTGTTTATTTCACAATTCTCCCCAAAGAGATAACAAAACAAAATTTTTAAAGTTAGAATAACTTTATCCAGCCCTAGATAATTTGTTTATAGTTCTATTAATTAACTTTCAACTTCCTTGAAGTATATGAAATTACTTTGTCATTTTTCATAAACACACAGCGCATGCCCTTCTTCAAAGCGTTACTGAATATTACAAAAATATCTCCACTTGTGGGAAGTGTGAGCATAGGTGTAGTGATAATCCTCATTTTAAAATACATGAATATTTATTCTCATTAATAATTCCAAGAAAATTTAACTCCCTTTCGAGTTATTTTGGTAAGAGGTTTTGAAAATCGTGAGAAATATCTCTCGAATTGGCGATAATACCTAGCTGACCCAAGGAAACTATGGATATCATTCATTGATATTGGCCTTGAACATCCTTCAATTTCTTCATTTTTCTAAGGGCATAAATATATCCCATTACTTGTGATGATATACCCCAAGAAAGATACTCCCTTAAACCATAACTCATGTTTTCTATACTTGGAATAAATCTTTTCCTTTCACAAGGTCTTTAGCACATTACTGAAATTCTCTTCATGCTATTCCTTACTTTTAAAGTATATTAGAATACCATATATAAAGACTACCACAAACTTTTTAGGGAAATATCTAATGACTCTATTCATCATGTCTATGAAGATTTCTGTAGCATTAGTGATTCTGAATGGCATTACTATGAATTCATAGTTCCCCTACCTTGCATAAAAAGTAGTATTGGGGATATCCTCCTTATTCACCCTAACTTGGTAATATCCCAAGAACATATCCACATTGGAAAATTATTGTTCTCCACATATCTAATCGAATAATTCATCAATCCATGGAAGAGGATACTTGTTCTTTATCATGATCTGTTTGATCTTACGATAATCAATGAAAAGGTGCAATGACCCATCCTTATTCTTAATAAAGAGGATTGGTTCACCCCATGGTGAAGCACTTGGGTGTATGAAACATTTCTCTAGATTTTCTAGTATTTGTTTCTTCATCTCCACATTTTCCAAAATATCCATTCTATACAAAGTCTTGTATAATGGTAATGCCTCAGGTATAAGCTCGATTGAAAATTCAACATCTCGACTAGGAGGAAGACTATGAAATTCCTCAGGAACACATTAGTGTATTCCCTCACAATTGGAATGTATTCAAGGATGATTATTTCCTTAGAATCAATCATTTGAGATATATACACTTTATTATAGGGTAGTAATATCCATGTTTGAGATTATGGTGCTAAATAAGATTCATTCTCCTCCTTGCACTTGTACATAATCGGGGGTAGATTCACAATACGAAGGGTGATTTATTTCTGATGAAAATTTATGTTGGATCTATATAGGGAAATCCAATCCATGCTCAAAATTGCATCAAATTCCACTAAAGGGAGTATGAAAAGGTTTTATAATAATTTCATCCCATAAATTGTTATAGGGGAGGAGTTATATACTTGGGATGCAATAATTTCCCGATTTTCTGTCTTCACCCAAAACTTCACTTCCATGCTTTGTGAATTTTTTTAAATAGTTCTAATAAACTATTTTATATAAAGGAATGAAAAGAAACAAAATCAAAAAGTATGTTCACTATTATTGAATGAATTACTATAATCCCTATCACCACCTCATTGTTAGGATCCACTTTTTTAGTTTTGATGGAAAAAGATCTCCCTTGCTACCTTGGAGGTTATTGTTTTTCTATAAAAACCCTTGGATTAGTGTATTGGTTTGAAAAATTACTTAGTTACTTGAAGTTGTAGTAATGAAAAATACACTGAGGGTTTACCAGAGCATTATATTCCTCCATCGTAGTAGTGGATTCTTCCTACCAGAAATTGCTAGTTAGGTGCCCTTCCTTCCCGCACCTAAATCATTTCCTCACCCACTTCAGGAAATTTTTTGGGTTCTTATTTCCACACCTTTGGTAAGTGGGATGTTGAAATTTCTTGTAACAGTTAGATCTATCTATTGGAAATCCATAATTGATCTCCAATTTTCACTTCTTATCCCTGTGATACCCCTGAGATTCACCAATCTCTATTTCGAGTTTTAGTGTATATCGTAAGATTTCCTCACAGTTATCAATGTCACAAATTTCAAAGGATTTTTTTAGGCTAGGTTTTAACCCACAAAGAAGCGGCCAACCTTACACTCAGTGGTGACAATAAATTTTGAGGCATATCATGCAATCCTCTTGAAGTTTTCCATGTATGACCTGATATATTCGTCATATTTTTTATTGAGGGAAAAGAAACACCTTTCTATTTTTAGTCAAGGGGTGCGGTGAAAATATTTATCAATTTTTTTTCCAAAAATCCTTCAATCCCATCACCTCGATCTCTTCCTCAGGCTTTGTGTTTTTGATCAATGTACACCATTGATCAACTTCACCCCCATATGATAAACAACCACAAGAACCTTCTCTTATTTGTAGCATTGAAGAATGGAGAATATCTTCTCAATATAGTTTATCCATTGTTAATTGATTAAGGGATTATATGATCTATTGAAAGTAGGAGGCCTTTGTCACTTGAAGATATCAATTGAAAATTGTTCTCTTATGGGGGGTTTTTACACGCTCCTCCTAATCTAAGTTTCTATTAAAAACCAGGGTCATATGAGAGAGTATCATCATGAATTTCATGATTCCTACTCCCATCGAGTTTGGTATCTCATTGGGGAAATCATCACATTTCCCTTCATGATGATTATTTACTCGATTATTACTATTTCAGGACTTTGGATAGAATAAAATAAAAATTAGGGATGATTATTTTCAAAATATTAAACACATAAAGGAGAATCTAATTATATTAAAGGGAAAACTTATAAATTACATGTATTTCCTTAACTTATGAATTTCTTAGCATCAATCTCTATTATCCATGATCTATTTCATATCATATATTTTTATGGGATTTTTTTGTTCCTTTATCAATGGTTTTTACTAAGCTTATGAATTTACCAAAGAATATCCACTGGGAGTGTCAAACTAGGTGCACAGTAAGGCCCGTTTTCCTGTACCAAGTTACTTAGAGTTAGGCCCGAGACACCTTGTCGGAGTTGTTACCACTAGGAACATCTGTTCTAGAACCACATCCACTTGTAGTATCCAGACAGTGTTTTATTTTCTTTATAAAACACTTACTCTATACTCAACAAAATTTTAGGGATGTAATATTATACTTAGTCTTATCTCTAAGGATTTTTTCAGAGTTTTCTAATCCTAATCCTAAAATAACTAAACTTTTCCTTTGATACCAACTATAATAAACCTTCTCTTTATTACACATTAATACATAATTTAATTAAAAAAAATTTAACTTAATTAAACCCAAAATATCAATAAGTCTAGTGTATTTTGGAATTAGGTACATTACATTAAAAATTTAAACATGAATTATAACATCTTTATTTAAAAATTCATTAACATTCTTGATCTTAAAACTATATTGGATAAACTGGGGAATTACATAAGAAAGGGGTGAACCATAAAACCGAGTAAGGGAATAAAAATGACATAACATAAATATAATAATACATGTTAGACAATGCATATCAATGAGGCATAAAGGAACATGAACAACAAGGCATGATATATCATGATAATCATAACATGGGAAACATGGAAACAACTTAAAACACTACATCATAAACATAGGTCAAGACTAAACCACTAAGACTTCATGTTAGAAAAACTCCCATAAAGGAATCAGGTAAACCCATGTCCCAACATGACATATCATGATACCAAAAATTTCCCAATGCATTGGAGCGCTATATAATTTTGGGCACACCCATCACTTTCATTTTATTCTCATGCTTACGTGTTCCGTATTCATCATAAAACATGTATTAATTCATCACAATAATTTATTAAATGATAAAGTAGTGTGGAATAAATACATCTGAGTCCCCAATAAAAATGTACATGTTCTTAAAAGTGAACACCCTTGATAGGAAATGTGTATGGTATTCACTACACAATTGGTTTGGAAATTAAAATCGTGGTGAAAATTCAGCAGCATAACGATGTTACTTAAAAATTAATAAAATGGGTTTATGTGAGTGAAATGGGTCTATATTATTTTTTTAAATGAAGTGCATAGTAATATGGACAGTTAAGGACATTTCCACACATATATAATTAGAAAAATAATTCATATGATAATAAATAAGATTAAAAAAAGATAAAGGAAATGATGCTTATGAAATTTTGACATGATAACAGGTGTACATGGGTGGGATTAAAAAGATATAAAGGGGTATAAAATCATTTAGACATAATAAGTGAAGTATTGGGGAGGTGAAAAAACATACCCCATAATTATTAATTGAAAATAAAAGGGAATAAAAAGATAAAGAAACTTGGATAAAGATGAGAAAGGAAAGAACCCTTACTTGAGTTTGGGGCTCCAAAATCTTGAAAAAAGGATTCATGAGAGATTGGGGATGATTGGGAGGACTCTAGAGAGGGGAGGGAAGAGTAAAGACAAAATCCAAGGTTTTTTAGTAAAGATAAGTGAAATATTAAGTAGGTTTATATTGGAAATGAGAGGGGAATTCCTTAATATTTCACAAACTTTGGTTTTGGACTCTATATAAAAAATATTCAAAACCACAAACCCCCATGGTTTTTCCCATGGGTTTTACCAGTTTTGGGAGGTTTTAATTATTTTATTAGGAAAAATGATGAAAATATTAAAATATTACCCTTTTTTATGTAGAGGTTATTCACTATATTAAAGAAAATTATTTAAAATCATAAAATATATTATATGATTTGGAGGATTAATATTGGAATTATAAGAATTAATCAAATAAATGTAAAATCAAATTATTTTAAGGGTAAAAATATATTTGGCCTATTATACCCATTATAGTATTTATTACATCATTTTTGGGTCATTATGTTGTCATAAAACACAATTTATATTTATACGATATTTAAGTTTTACTCAAAAATTCAACTATCTCAGAAAATTATGAAAAATTCACCATTTGAAAATGTCAACATTCTGATTCCAAAAATAATATTTATTTTATATAAATAATTTTATAAATATGTGCATTTTAGCTTTTAAAATAATATTTTACATTTATTGAAAAATAATTGGTTTTGACAATAATAGTTTTTTAACCCTTATAAAAGGTAAATTTCACTTCATAAAAATTATATGAAAATTTATAATTAATAAATATTATTTAATAATAAAATTTTATTAAAATAATATTTATTTTAAAAATCCATTAATTCATCAAAATAAATCCATTAAATAAATTTGAATATTACCCAAAAATACAATTTTTGTTTAATTTAATCAAAATCATAATCATTTATAAAGTAAAAATAAAGAATGAAAATAAATTTATTATACTATACTATATAAATATTTATATTATTATGGTATTGATACATTTCCCTTTATTACACCAGAATATTTCCTAAGTGTAAGGTGCACGACGATGAGACTTTCATGGGGACTTTCGAAAAACATGGTTTAGGAAGTAATCCTGATGAGCTTGAACTTCTCCTATAAAAAGTTTCGCTCATGCTTAGGTTTTTGGATCTTAGCTTGGTAATGGTCAAGGGAGAATCCTAGATATTCTATATCCCATGTAATATTTGATAAATGGGCTTCATAGGGAATGATTCTACTGGTTGAGGCCATCACTTCCTTTGTCTTAGTCAATTGGATTTGTTAAAATACCTATATTTATACTAATCATGTGATAACTGTTGAACAACAATATTGAAAACAATAAATATTATTAAAAACATTTTAAATCCAATAAAATATATCCAAGGAAGTTAATGTGTTGTTTCTTATAACCATATTACACAATAATACATTTAATTAAATCGAAAAGAGAAACTTCATTTATAGTAGTTTGGTTCATAAAATTTTTATTATAAAGTTTTTAATCAAGAAAAGTGATTCCAAACCAAGGAAAATAAAATGGATGCTAATGCTCTAAGAGTTTCACACTGTGATTAAAGATAGACTTGGAAAAGAAAACCTTGTGGTTGATCAGCTGAGTATAATTTCTAATTCTTCTCATCTTGATATAATTGATCCTAAATTTCAGCCCGAACACCTATAATCTCTCACCCTAAAGTTACCAGGGCATGACCCAATAGTAAATTACTTAGTTTTTAGTATTTTTCCTAATAATTTTTCAAAAGGACAAAAATTAAAGATTAAAAGTGATTTAAAATTTTATTTTTGTGAAGGTAATAAACTTTGGAAAACTGGGGAAGACATGGTAATTAGAAGATGTGTTGATGAAGATGAACATTCCTCCCTAGAATTTTGTCACTAAATGCCTGGTGGTGGACACTTTGGAAAATAAAGGACCCCTAGAAAGGTCCTTGACTCAAGATTACTATGGCCTTCACTCTTGAAGGACTCAAATGAGTTCTGTCAATCATGTCCCACTTTCCAAAATTTAGGCAAAATTTTGACATGAAATGAAATACCCCAAAATCCCTTAATCTTCTGTGAGATCTTTAATGTTCAGGGAATCAATTTTATGGGACCATTCCCCCATTTCAATGGATTATCATACATTATTATTGTAGTCTTTTATGTGTATAGGTGGGTCATGGCCAAACCCACTAGAAAGGATCATGCACATATTGCTAGCGAGTTCCTCAAAACCCACGTTTTCCATCAATTTGGAACTCCATGTGTCTTGATAAGTGACTTATGAACTCATTTATACAATCATACCATGGAATATTTTTTAAAAATAATGGTGTTATACATAAAACTTAAATTTATTATCATCTCCAAACAAATGGAATGGTTTAACTTTCTAACATAAAAGTGAAAAGAGTGTAAGAGAGAATTGTATAGCCCACTAGAAAAGACTGGCCTAAAAGACTTGGTGAAGCACTTTGGGATTATTAAACTGCCCATAAGTTTTGAGTAAAGTATGTCATTTACCAGTTGAAATCCAACATAAATCATTTTGGGTTGTGAAAACATATAATTTTGATTATAGAAAATCTGGTGCATAGATATTGTTGCAGTTGAATGAATTGGAGGAGCTTCGACTAGATTCTTATGATTATTCTAATCTCTAAAAAGAAAAGGCTAATGAGCTCCAAGAAAGACACATCTTATGAAAGGTATTCCATGAAGTTAAAAAGGTAATTCTATTCCACTCTCGAATTTTTCTTTACCTAGGTATGCTTAATTCTTATTGTGATGGTCCTTTTATTATTACTAATGTCTACACATTTGGTGAAGTGAAAGTACAAGTCTCTCTTCCAAAAGGACATTCACGGTTAATATAAATCAATTAAATAATAACCATGAGAGGAAACACTCCCTAGGAACCACATCGACTTCTACTGACCCACCAATGGATGGAGACGCAAACTCACCAAATCCAAACCTGTAGGACCTCTTTCCCTTTAACTCCCTCTTTCCCTCTTCTTCATCTTTATTTCTATCTCTCTTCCTTTTCTTCTTATTCCCCTATATTTCATTTTTTACCAATTTATCAATAAAAACCATTTTTCTCTTCTTCTTTTTTGTGAATGTGTATTTAACAAAAACTAAAAAAACACTATAAAACGTAAAAAATATTAAAAAACAAAAATATTCCTAATTACTCTATATTAAATTTTCAAAATTTTTATAACCTTTTTGGGGAGTCCAATGACTTGTTTCAATCTCATTAATTTTGTATTATCATCATCAATTTGGATAATGAATTTTGTGTTAATAATTATAAATTTGGAATGCTTAATTTTTGATTTGGAAAATGATTCTTCCCCAAATGCGAGGAAAAAATTAAACTTTCATGCCAATGCCACCTATGACCATATTTCTAAAATGTGTATTTTTACCCTTAATTATGAGTCATGATTGTTTGGACATTCGAACTGAATTTCCAACTTTGGTGTACATTAATATGATAGAGGTATTTTCTGAACCACATGAGAATCACAATATCCAAGTAGCCTCCCACTACCCTTAAAATAATCCTCCTGAAATATTATTCGAGCCTTTGAATCCTTTTTTCTGGAGACATTAAAATCCCAATACCTTTTCACACCCAAGAACTACAGGGATTTTCATTAAATAATTGATTGAAATCTATGTCAAGGGGACTGTACTTCATTTTGAGTATCATTTCCTTATTTTCAATGTTTCATCATATTCTAGAGGATAATAACCTATTTAAATGTGGGGGATAGGTTTTCATTAGGTTATTTTTGGGAATGGATTAATGTTTATATAATTTTGTAAATTTTATTGAAATGTGTTCAAAAAAATGAAAAAAAATCAAAAAAAGAAATAATTGGTTGTGTATTGGAAAGGTAAAAAATAACTCTTCCCGAACCCTTGATCTTATTATAACTATTACAATTGGTTTCGTGAAGAGATCAAACATGGTTTTAAATATGAGTGTGATATCTATTTCAAGTTCAATATTAAAAAAAATGAAAAAAATGGGAAAAGGAAAAAATAACACTTAAATCATATTTTCTTGTGTCATTGGGAGAAGTTTTGTGTTTTGTACATATTTCATCATTTAATCCCTTTATAATTTTATCCATCTTATTTTACTTCAAAAATTGATTCCCTTGTAAATATGTGTTTCAATTTTCTTCCATGTTTCATTTCAAAAAAATTGTGCATTGTTTTTTCCATGTTGGTATTTCCCCCCCTTTTTCCACTCTTTTAGACATTATATTCTTACCAAAATTTACACACTTAAAATTTATAAAAATAAAAAACCTATTTATTCTTATTATCTTTATTATAGGTGATGTAAGCTAGTATATATTTCAAATTCTAAGATTTTTCTTTTGGTTGGTGAATGATTGAACCTCCATAATAAATTTTTATCATCTTGATAGGAGTGAGTTATGAGTGCCCACATTTTACATTTATAATTTTGATCATGAAAAATTAATTGATTTTTTAACATAATTTTTGTAACAATTTGTGGTAGAATTCATTATAGATGAGTGAAATAGTCTAGACCCCCCCTGATTAGAGAATTTTTTTAGTATTTATTGGTGAGTAAAAATGAATTAGATATGTTTTTATTTGATGTATATGAGCACATTCACAAGCCTAACTTTGGGGAAGTTGATATTACATATTCATTCATAATTTAAATTACTCTTATCATATAATTTTCACTTAAAAACAATCAATTTCCAATCAATTTTATTTTTTGATCATAAAAACATAAGAAGATCATTTTTCAAGTTCATTTAATTAAACTAAAGTTTAATATTTTGATCATATATTTCAACATACTAATCCAAATAACGTGATTATTCTATTTTAGTGTTCCTAGTTAATCTTCCAACATATTATTATAATAGAGCGTTGGCCAATTCAGCACATTGAAGGGTCATATGGACTGCACAAGAAGGCCAAACAAATCTGTTGAGAAAACTGGACCAACTATGAAGATAGAATTTATGAGATCAGTACATATACAAAAATTTGATTAAACTCTTAAATATGTTATTAATTTTACAAATAAATCATGGATAAAAATTTAAAGTCTAAAATCAACAAACAAGGGGCCCAATTAATCCATGAAAGTCCATCCTACTATTGTTTCTGGGATTTAGAAATATCCCACCATTCTTGATTTTTCTCCCAACACATTCTTTAAATTGAGTGGATATTTTTTAGTGTGAAAGAAAATATATATAAGGATTAATTTTTAAAATAAATTGTTTAGATTTGAGGGAATATTCCTGGTGTAAAATTCATTCACATTTTGACCAAGGAAAAACTTGAAAGAAAAATGGACAGAATTAAATTGTTTAGTAAAATAGTCACAAAGTTATAAATAAAGGTACAATGGCCACTATGTTTTGAGGGTTAACATTAAAAATCAATGTCTCCAAATTTTAGGAAGACAATATCTTGAGATTCATATTTTTAGATAGCCAAATTGGGGATCCAAGTGGAGTGAAGTGGAATATTTTTAAAGCAAACAATACACCACATTTGCCTATAAATACATCCCCCTCTTCTACTTATAGGGGGTTGACATTTCATAATAGAGGTGGATACATTGGCATGACCAAGATGTTTCTAAATCCCTTGTAGGATATTCCAAACTCATGTTTTCACTTGATATACCTTTCCTATTCTCTTTATTTTCATGTTCTTTTGGGTTCTTTTCAATTGTAATCATGTAAGTTATTTTCAATTTTGTTTGAATTTTAATGTGTGTTTCCTCTTAATAGTATATTTTAATCATCCAAACTCTATTTTTATATATTAATGGTCTTAATAATAGTTTAAATCAAGTTGAAACCCATTTCATATTTAGGTTTCTCATTCAACCAAAAATGTTTTTTTAATTCTCTTTACGTATTGTGTGTGTGTTAGACACACTACTCTTTTCATATACCATTTTTTATTCTAATTTTAAATAACAAACCTAAACATAACAAACTAGATTAATAAAAATCTAAATAGATGATTAAATCTACCATTGGGGATATTCATAATCTTGGGATTTTAAGTGACTGATATATTTTTCTCGGTTATTATTCTTTAAATTAATATTCTGTACGTTGACCTTAAAATGTCCTAGATTAATGACATGTTTTGTTTAACATGTGAGTTTGATGGATTATTGGGACCAAAAGTACAAATGGGTTCATGAAACATTTAATCTTACATTAATAAGAATTGATTGAGATCAATACTCTAGTTAAGGCTTGTATTAAAGCCAAATAAAATGGGAATTCTGATCAAAAATCATATTTTGAAGTGAATGTTAATTTAATAAAATATATAACAAATCTCAAGCATATCACAATATTAACTCCCTAATGATATACTCACCCCAATAATTATTAAATTTTTAAATCAATATTAATTAATAAATCATTTCATTTAATCTCTGTAAACATCCCCCCCCAAATCAAAAAATAATCAATCAAAAATAATCAACTCTAAAATTTGTACCATCACCAAAGATTCAACTCGAATGTCGATATACACATTAGCAGAGCACCAGACCTTTGAATGGTCAACAAGCGAAAATCGGCCACAATTCAAAAGTACTATTCACCAAAGTAATTTAATCCCCACCATTATTATATAATTTTTAATTTGAATTGTATTATACACAATAAAAATATTATTATTAAATTGGGTTTTTTTTAAATTTTAAAAGAAAACTACTATTATAGGTATATTTTTGTGATATATATATGCACTTATTATATATAAATAATTTTTTTTATTTTGATAAAATTAATGGTTGTATTTTTTAAATCTATATATTTATATTATATTATGATAATATGAAATTTACCAATATTTAAATATTTGATTTTTTCTAAAATTTCAATGAATGATTTAGATTGAAAAATTATTATTTTTTGAGTATATTGATAACGTGGTAGAAAATAAGATAATTTTCCATAAAATATGATTTTATATATTTCTATATACATTAATGACATATCATGTTCACATGTCATATATAAAATTCATTCTTAGACATTTATGAATTATATAGTTTCTAGAAATGGGACCTAAAACTATATTTAACAGAAAATATACATTTCAATATGTTTTATATTAACATTACTTAAAGTAAATAATTTTTAAAAAATCTAATTTAAACTTAAATAGAAGAATTTATGGAATGGTTGGAGTTAAGTCCTCTTTATAAAAGGGTAATTTTAGGTAAATGGTGAATCACTTAACCTTTGTGGCCTTTCTAAGAAAGATCACAGGCATGTGCATAATCCACTGGAGTATTTTTTATTGATTCACATTAACTTTAAATGGAAATCAATCTTAATACATGGAATTGATCTATGTATGTTAGTATACACAATAAGTGTACTTAATCGACCTAAAGCAAGTGGGCTATGCATGCAATCCATTATTTATAGGTCAGTTATGAAAAGAAATAAAAGATATTATGATAAATGTTCTTAAATGAACTCCATAAAAATTATTTCAGTCTTAAAAATATTAGGTACAATAGATGTAGGCCCACCCATAGGCTATGAATATTGTTTTACCATTTGATATAATGTTTTTTCAATTTAACATTTTGAAAAATTTATTTATTTATTATGTATGTGATTAATTTATATATAAATTATCATTTATTTGATAATAATCATATGTTTAGAATTTATTATTATATTATAATAATTATTTCTTATTTCTTAAAAGTTATTATTGATATTAATAAAAAATTATAGGTCAATCCCCTTAAAATGAAGACTAAACCAGGCATAATATTTTGAGCCCACATTAATTACGATCCTAAATAGACCAAGAAATGTTAGGCCTAGTCCATGTGGAAAAGTACTGATCCACCCCGATCCAACTTGTTAATCACCCCAAGTAACCGATTTTTTATTTTTTTATATCTAAAAAAATCTTATAGATCAAACATGTTAGTAAGTATATTTATTTAGATAAAATAAATATATATGAGATGAATATTTTTTAATTTTGGTTAAAATTAATGAATCAATTAATATAAGGGTTGTATGAAATGTACAATGTAAATTTTTGAGAATATAAAGAAACCCCACATTTAGAAATCAAGTCAATAGATATATTTTGTCACATTTCATATATATGGATAATGATCAAATTTATGAGTAGCGTACACTTTTATAGATTATCAGTGGTCTATATTATTTAAGATATGTTGAATATTATAAAAATAAGTTTGAATATTCAGGTAAAAGTTATATGTTTTTATTCTTATTTTATGTTCTTGATCTACTCAAATGAAAAAATTCAGATTGAAAAATATAGGCGATACAATATTATTGGTTCTTATATTCATGGAGTCTTATTATGAGAATATGATATGTGTTATATATCAAACTATCTAATATTTTAGTGAGATACAATTTATAATAGTCCTCTACCACTATAGTTGTCAATTAAGGGACCAATATTCACTAGATTAATGCATCGTAGAATATAGATCATGAATCATTATGAATTGAATGTGCCATATTTGTGTGAAAATAATTATTCCATAATACTTTTTAATATTCCAAATATATATGATACTAATATGAATTAAATTGGTTTTTAGATATGAAAATATAAAATTCTAAAAAACAATCCACTTTTAATATCATATGTTCGGTAGAAACCAAAATATGATGTACTTGTTTCCATAATAAGTTTTATACAAAAGGAATCCTAAAATAATCACTTTGAAGTTTATTTTTATATATCATGAATAATTCAAATACCTATGGAATCCTTCTTGAAAACAATTCATGAAACCACGAGTACATTTTACATGATTATAAATATTAGGTTCTTTATTAAAGGTATGTATGAATTGAGAGGCAAGAGATTTCTAGGATGCTATTTTAGAATAAATATATATTGAATATTATTTTATAACTGGTTTAATCCAAATTATTGGTTATATAAATGATTTTTTATATTTTCCTCTATAATATGAGTTATCTATTGACCAAGTCCTATAATAATCAATGGATAAACCCAATCATTTTATTCTCCACAAAATAGAAAGTATATTGATAAAAAATTACCTCAATTTTTAAACATGTTGAGTTAAACTAAGGAAATTAGGAAAATGACTTATCTAGATTAATTAATGTGATTATTGAAATAAAATAAAAATAAAAATGGTTAGGGGTCATGATTTTATAATAAGGATGTTTGGAATGTTCAAACCAACTCACTCTTAGGCACTGAATGGTGAAAATCTGGAGGGAAATTGTTTCCATTGAAAAAAGAAATGTAATCCAAATGGGGATTTCTAAAAATACCTGATGGGTATTAAGAGTTATTGTAGATATTAGAAATCAAAATATGGTGTTGACCTTATTAATTTAAATTAAATATTATTCAACTGCATGGATATTAGATACTTGATATTCCCCATAAACTTGTTCAAATACAAAATACTTGATAATTATGATGGTTTTTTATAGTAAGGAGTTATATCTTCAATTTTTAATAGAGAATAGGTCTCTATATTACCTATAACGTTTTGATTTATACTCTAGTTGGAAGATATATTATTTTTCCCTGTAATCAATAAGAATTCAACTTATGTATCTATTTTGTAAAATATAATATTTTTATTCATCCTTTCAAAAAATGTTGTTTTATCCATTTTAATAAAATATTTTATTAAAATAGATATATGGTTAATGGTATTTATATGAATGAGTTACATATAAATTTATAAAACAAAAATTATAAATGGGATAAAAATTTATATTTAGATATAACCTACCATTATATTTTTTTCTTTTAACATAAATCAATCACATAAATTGATTTAATATAGAGGAATTAATGATTGATTTTTTTTTATATAATTCAATAACAATGAATCTTTATTACATAAAAAATGACTAAAAAACATTATTATAAAACAAAATAGGGTTAGAAACATATTTATTTTAATTTATAGCGATTTATATAGACAAATCATTATTAAAGGTCAAGGAGGTGAAAATGCTTCATTATATTTATTTATGACTTCAATTGTTATGAATTTGTTTTTATTATGAAACAAAATATGAATATTTTGAAATTTTCATGGGATTCAAGAATAAATTAAATTATAATATAAGAAAATGTATTTAAATACATCAATAATATTGTGATATAAATTTCCTTAATGAATATTCTATGACTATCCCAACGGTTGTGGTATTTCATCACAACCATTCCTCTTTCTAATAGATAATGGAACATTATTTTATAAATTTGGAATGAAACTCTATTTGATATGTTTTGATTCAAGATAAGTTATATTGAGATACATTTATCATTTTGGGGTTATAATAAATAGATATCAATCATATTTCTAAATCAAGTACTCTCTAAGGATATATGTAAGACACTATATATGTTGTGTAAATAAACAAATACAAATTTTTGTTAAATTTATATTTGGGGTTCAGAAGATTATGTAAAATAAGAAATATTTAATAAATTGGAAATAAAATTCTATAATTTCATATTTATTTTTTATCCTAAATGAAGAATGAAATATCAATAGTATTTTCCATCAAGTAATAATGTTTTTGTTTATAAATTTATTATTTTTTGAGAGAGAATATAATTATAGACAAATTTTTTAGAATATATTTGATCTTATAGAATCTATTAATCTATAAAATGACATAGATTCATTATGTGAATATGAAAAGGTTCAATAATATATTATAATGGAAGAACCAAATCAAATTACACATGAATAATGATAGTAGAGTATGTAACATCTATGTTTTTATGGTTATTAAATAATATATATTATGACATTAAAATACTAATGGAATAATTGTTGGTGTGGAATGTGATTAAATTTATTATCATTTAATTATAAAATATCATTTTTATTTTCACTTTATTATTAATGAGTTATAAAAATTATATGATTTAAAGAATAAATTAAAGTGAAATTATATGGATATTTTGAATGAAGACCTAGTTAATAGTATATTATTAGGAAATTATGGTCAAATTGTTGGATTGAGGTAATTTGAATTCATATGTAAAGGAATTATGGTGGTTCTTTACCATGTAATCTAGTAAAAATGGAATTAATATTTAAATAGAGAATTAGATAAGGGTTATGGTGGAGAAATAAAGGGAATTAATTCATGATAATTAATTTAATGGAATTACAGAGAGGGAGTAAAATTGAATTTGAAAGGATTAAATGGGATATTATTAAAATGTTAATGGAGTATTTTTATGGAATATTACATAAAACCTTGAAAATTTAATATCATATTTGGTTATTTTCAATTTAATTCCCCATAGAACATAATCATTATCCACTGCATTAGAGAGACGTATCAACCTCACTTACCATACTAAAAAATTTATAAGGACTAAAAAATACATAAAAAACATATAATATTTCATTTAAATCATAAAATCTCATAAATAATTACTTTTTACAAATATGAAAAATCAATTTTGGGTGATATATAAAAATAGGGATAAAAATCATTTTTTGTTGAAAACTCACCTTAAACAAAAATTCCCAAAATATTGTAGAATATGATATTATTTTTAGAAAACATGATAAAAAAAGATTGATTTTATTAAGTAATAACCTCTATGATGGTTGGAAATTCCACTCATTTTATATATCTTAAATAAATTCATTTCACACTTTAGTAAAAATTCTAAAAATATTCCATTTAGAAAGCATTTTAAAAGTTTTCTTTGAAAAAATCATAATGAAATTAAAAAAAGTTTAAAATTACTATAAAAATACATTTAACTATATTAATAACATTAATTAAACCTATTAATGTACATTTATATGGATAAATAATTCAATAAAAATAATAAAACATTTAAAATAGTGTTTTAAAGAAAAATACCTTACCTTAAAAATCATTTAACATCATATGTTCTTTACCTCATAAACAATAAACTTTTATTAGTTATTTACATGATTAAAATAATATTTTCATGTTAGTTCCATTATAATTATACAATTTATGCTATTTTTTAAATTTTTTTTGTTTAGTTACATAATGTTTTTTATGCTATATGTTTTGAGGACTTTCAATTTGTAATCCCAAAACAACTTTAATATGTTGATTGTGGTCAAAGTGGTCATTATTCCATCATCTCTAGAATATTAATAATGAAATAATTATCTTCTTTATACATTAAAAAAATTTATGACCATACATGAATGTTTTACATTATAAAATAATCACATTGCTTTGTGTAGTTGGTAGGTCCCATATACGAAGAAACAACATTATTATTTTTTAATGGATGGAAGGGTAATAATTATCATTAAAAATGATAATTATTTAATTAATATAATATATATTAATTATATCTAGAATAATAACCATCAGTTTTATGTGGTTATGAAAAAAAAACACATCACTTTTCTAAGGTTATAATCCATGTATATTCATGAGGGATGTTTTCATTTCCCATAAGATAGAAAAGGAGACCAAAAAGGGTTGTCACATAATAATAATTAAATTTTATTATTTTTAATATACATATTTTATTATTTCATCATGGTTAAATAATATTTTAATATGGTATAAGAATAAATTAAATTAAAATAAGTTGGGTTTGAATTATAGATTCTACATGGATAAACTCAATGGCCTACTCCTTAAGAATTATAGGTTTTCTCTTTTAGTGATATAAGGAGCGATATTATGTGTGGAGGGTTTTTTTGGATAGATTTTTGTAGGACATGGACTATCTCATGTTATCAAATTATATAAGGATGAAAGGATCTGAGGCCCCCCATTATAAGTGAGACAAATCACACACATGGAATTATTTAAAATATTAAATAATATATATATACATATGTCATAATCATGTCAGCTAGAACAAAGGAACCAAAAACTTAAATATAAGAAGTTATAGGGGAGAAATTAACTCAACTAATCACATTTAGATAATTTTTATACTCATTGTAATCATTATCTCTTAGTTAAACCACATTAAACCCATTTAAACATTAACTGTGAGAACTTAAATTTTTACGATGATAACATAATTATATGAAAAAAATAAAATGGACCTTCTAATAAAATTGGTAAATTCTAATTAAAAATTTAAAATCAATTTTATCACATTAAATTTCTCTAGGTGGAATAAATTACTTTCATTATAATAACACAAAAAACATGAAACATTGTTGTTGGAAAATACTTAATTTAAGCATAAAAATCATTTTACTTTGAAATCAAGTAAAAACATGGATTCCATAGGTTTTTGATTATTTAATAATAAAATTAAGGGTTTCATAAATTTTTATCATGTAATACACCGAATGAAACCTTCCAACCATAACATTAAATGAAAAGACCCAAAAATAGTTTTTAAATTTGAATAAAATATAACTTATCTTTACAAAAGTCAAGCTTGGGTTAAGAAATTAACAATAATGTTTTAAATTTAATTATTTAACATTTTAAATATATATTATTCACAAAAAACTCGTCTAATTAGATAAAGGAAATCGTTAAAGAGATTTTAATGTCTTGCCCCATAGTTTTAACCCTATTTTACATATTTTACCATTACTGAGGTGCGTAATATTTATTATTGTTGATATTCATAAAAAAATATATATAAGTGAGCCATTTACCAAATATTTAACTAATGATTCTAAATATGGAAATAAGTTTTTCAAATTTAATCCCTATAATTTGTATAAATATATTTTAAAAAACCTAAAAATACGATGAAACAATTTTTTAGAAAAATGAATTTTTAAGAATAAAAAATATTTTATACCAAAATGAAGAAAATATTGATTCCAATGGAATTAATTGGATTATATTTAAAAAAAAACTAATTAATTTAGAAACATCAAAAAATGGAATTTGTGAATAATTTAAATTAAATGATAGTTTTTATAAAATCAATATTTTTCATTATTCACTGAAAATTAATATTTTTAGAAAAATAAAAAAATTTATCCTAAGATAACTATGATATTATTATTTCAAAAAAATTATCTTTTTTATCAAATTAATTTTTTAGATTATTTGAAATTATTTATAATATTTTCAAACAAAAGGAAATAAAAACTATTTCTGAAAAAAACATATTTTTGAAGCATAAAATGACTACACTAAATATTAAGTGTTTATTTACCTATATTTAATCAATAAAAATTTATATAGTGTGAACATTGTAAATATATTTCATATTTTGGTTTCTATTATTTATACACTTTAATTCAAAAGCTGGTTTATATTGGTCATAATTAAATAATAATATTTCACTATCATTAAAACGTGTTATTCTGTGTCATTTATGCTATCAAACACAGTTTTCTTTTAGAATCTTAGGGTATTAATTTCTAACCCCCTTAAATAAATTAAATACATGAAATTTTACCTCATTCCAAATAAATTTTGTTTAATTATTTTTTTAAATATAAATTCTATAGAGTGGAAGATAAAACATATTATCATGAAGGAAAAAAACATGGTGAATATTAAAAAATAGCTTTATTGAAAACCCATATCATAAAAAAGAATAATAATAAATACTTTTGAAATGAAGGAATAATAAATATGAAGGTCATCTAGAATAACACATAACTATGTTTCTATATATGAATTTTTTTGGGAAGTCAAAATATGGACATAGAGGAGAAAATTAATATATGAATAATGATGGGGAGTGATAAAGAATGTAATCACATGAAAATTAATGACCAAATAACCATAAATAATTAACCGATAAATAAATTATCAATTAATTAGATATAAAGTTAAATGTATATCTTTTTTATTTTAAGATCTTTTTCATAAAGTTGATGGATTGTTTTACCTTCAAGATATAGAACATAAGAAAATATATTTACGTTATTTATTTTCATTCATAATAATAATTTTATCCTTTGGTTTTACTTCGATTAATTTTCACTTCTATCTAATTTATTACTCCCCAAGTTAAATATTCAAAATTAATTTTTCATTCCTAAAGAACTAAAATTAAAATTTAATGGATCATAATATCCATAAAGTAATGAAAAGTTAATTCTCCTATTTCTATCAATTCACCAAAACCAAAACATTTTTACACAATATTATATAATATAAAATATTAATAAACCTTCATTTGATAAAATAATAAATTTTACCTCCATATCCTGAATAGTAAAACCAAATTTAAACTATAAAAATTTGATAAATAATTAACCTTAATGTTCTTTAAAATAATCATAACCTAGTTAAAAACCCAAAAAATCTTAAATATTTGATCATATATTATTCCAAGATAAATATCAATATTCTCTAAGAAAAACAAGAATCACTCCTAAAGAGACATTCCAAAAAATTATATTCCATAATCATAAAATATATAAAATATACTAATCTTTTCTATAAATAATCTGAATAATCATAAATCCAAAATAAAATCATATATACTTTTAAAATATTATTTAAAAATTATTCCCCAAAGAAAATCCCATCTTGGACAAAAGTATTTACATTTAACTTAATCATATAATGTTCCCAAAATATTTTTCGTAAAAAATAACATTAATCAAATAGTCACTAAATCAATTTTCAATCACACGATTATCTATATGAAAAAACATAAATTTCCAAAATGTAATAACATTTTTATCAAAATTAACCATAATTACCTCAATATCAAAGATCATATTAATCCTAAAGGATATCAAAAACATAAATTTATCTCCATAAAATATAAAAATGTATTACAAAAATAACATTTTCACTATAAAAAATGTTAAACTTACAGACTACATATAACTTGTAAAGACCCGTAATTTATGTGGATTTTTTTTATTAAATACATGGGAATTTTACAAGTCTGCAAAAATTGATGACGTATGATTCTGAGGCCCGGTGTGCCCAGAATCAATTTCTGAAGTGTTGTTCGGGTACGTTCAGTAAACATATGAGAGGGTTTTTATAACTTTTAAACCATTGCTCAGAATTGAAATCTGAGGATACCGTTGAACTCGTAGTGCAAGTATTCGCTTAAGGAGACTTTCACTTCGACGGTAGTGGGTCAAGAATAAAAGTTAGTTTTTGGGTTTTCGTGGAAAATAATAAATAAAGTGAGCTTCACTTTATTTTTATTTGAGCCTCTAAGTGGGTGTTTGTTGGTTAAAACCTCCTCATGGAAGTTAGAGGTAGGACCACCACACCTTAACCTCCCTTGAAAGGTTTTGGTGGTGGGGCCCACCTGAACCTAACCTCCTGTGAGAGGTTATGACGTGGGGACCACACGGGGCTAAACTCCCCTGTTAATGGCAGGAGCGGAAAACCTCTCAACTCCCCTCATTAATGAGGGAGTGTTTCTCTACTCCTCCCTATATGGTGCCACCTTCCCTTTAATTAAATTGTTCCAACTCCCCAAATTAACTTTTGCCAATCCTTCACATTAATTAGGTGGCCCGACCCCTCCACCGTTCTTGTTTGTGATGATCTTCGACATGGTGATGAGGCGACGGAACGACGAAGGCGGTGACGGCAAAGGTCGCGCTACCCGTGACCTCCGCAAACCGCGTCGCTCCCACGGTGCTCTAGGCTGAACCACGGCCCTCCGGCCGATCCACCCCAGCTTAACAGCCACCGGCCCATGCCACCTGGCTCCCGACCATCGACCCGCTTGGCTGCGCCCTGCCCGGCTGCTCGCCGGCCCGCCTGGAGCCCTGCCCGGACGCCCGACGGCCCACCTGGCGCCCTGCCCTGCCGCCCGCCGGCTCGCCCGGCCGCCCGTTGGCCCGCCGGCCCGCCTACCAGCCTGCCCGGTTGCCACCTGACCGAAATGGTGCCCTGTCCGCTCCGGCCTCCCGAGCTAGCCCACGGCCCCCCTCATGGTGCCCTGGCCGAACCTTCCCAGCCGCGCTCTCCAGGCCGAGCCGTGCTGGGCCGCGCCCTCGTGATGCTCTAGGCCGAACTGCCCACGCGGTCTGCTGGGCTGGGCCTAGTGGACCGAGATGAACCTAACAGGCTGGCCCGCCCAATGGGCCAGGCTAGACCCAACAGGTCTGATCGGGTCGACCCAGACTGGGTCGGCCCAGACTGGGTTAGACCGGACAGAGGTCTACTACCAACCCTTTACTTTCTTTGGCCATATCTTTGGCACCAGAAAATCGTTTGACGAACCATCAGTGGCACTGGTAATCTTATAGAGAGATGGTACCTTTGAGTATACCCCACTAGAGTTTAGGGTATAGTTGAGATTCGGTCAGGTTGGATCGTACATGAATCCAACTAGGCCCCAGGGACTAAAAGGCTAGTAACTCACATATCGAGCGTCTAATTGACACGTCGTCTGTTGTGTTGAGACCCCTGTGATGTGGAATACCTTTTAGATAATTCTTCATGGTACTTCGTGATAGTTGGTGTATCGACCAGTAGCTCGTGGAACAGATCCTTCCGGTGACGAGCGAGCAGAGTGTAGAGACCTAGTAGCTGTTTGAGACCTGACAACTGCTGACCATTTTGACTTGGAGTGACTCTACTAGCCCAGCAGGGAGCTCCAAAATGTCGTGGCAGACCCGCTGTGGGGAGCACCTTAGTGTCGAGGAATACCCATGGTACTCGTTATGAGGAGTACCTCAACAGGCTACGAGGGGGAGCGCCTGGTGACGTGGCAGACCCACGGTGGGGAGCACCTTGGTGACCCAGCAAACCCACTGTACTCGACAGGAGGAGTACCTTAGTAGTCCAAGGTTAGTGGGAAGCACCTTGGTGTCGCGCCAGGCCCACTGCACTCGATTGAGCATGAGTTCTCCAGTAGTGATGGTTTCGATAATAAAAATAATGGTTTGAGCTGAGTCAGTAAGTTTTGTATTTACCTCATGATTGAGATGGATTACTTGATAACTTGGGTATATAAATGGGCATATACCTAAGTGGTGTTACCCATTGATTTCATACTTTGTGGTTTATCCTTGTTGGATTTTGTGAGACCTTGAGCGTCTCAGGGTCCCTACTAAGTATCATTATACTCACCCCTGCACGGGCTATGTCCACACCTCGTTGTGTTAGTTACAGATGACGGACAACACAGACTGAGGCTGAGAGTACCAAGACTGGACAATACTTGGAGGTGGAACATATGACATGTCGGTATATGGAGGAGACCGACAGACATGGAGTGATGAGGACACTATCTGTACCTACCCTTCAGGTAGGATCCGTGGTGGACGATCCATGAGCTTCTTTTCACCTTTCATCTGCTTTTCCCTTTTCAGTTGTACTTGTACTTTCCTGTTGGGCTTGTATTCTGGCCCCTCTACTTTCATCACTCTTTTGTATACAGTTTTACTTAGTGTTTTGCTTCCAGATGTGATCTCTGTTGTGGGTGTTTATAGTTATAAAGGCAACGCCATCCCAGATTTATGGAATTACACCTTTGGTGCTAGTCACCATCCCCTAGCCTATGGAAGGCATACTTGGGGTAGTCACGGCACGGGCCCTAGGGGACGAGTCGTGTCAAATTGGTATCAGAGGAGTTGGTTCTACCGTAGAACTTAGGACTCTGATCTTTTCTATGATGTAATAGTGTTAAGGGTACTAAGTGTGGTTTTCAGTTCAGGGAGTCTAGTGTTGATGTGATAGCCGACGTATTCATACACCTGGACCCTGACTACTAATTTGTGACTCAGTGCATGAAAACACTGATTGCATGTGTCTTTTCAAAAGTTTTCTTTATGTCAGCTCAACCAGGTCATCTTTCCAGGTATAATCTTTGACTGTGTCACATATGTTTCTTTTAGGATGCCTTCTCACGGATGACCAGCTAGAGCCCTGAGGGTTGTACGCACAGATAGCCCATCGAGCGATGAAGACTCGATGCAGAGCCCTTTTCCAATAGAGGCACAAGCGGTACCACTCCCCGTTGGTCCACTGATGCCACCAGCCCCAGAAGCAGACAATGCATGCTGCTTGAGCAAGTTTCACAAGTTCCAGTGCCATAGGCCACCCAGGTTCAGTGGAGAGACAGACCCACAGGCGGCTGAGGATTTTATGGAGGCTGTGGTGAGAGTTTTCCGACTAATAGGGACTCTAGCAGACCTCATGGTGATACTTGCTGCCAGCCTTCTACAAGAAGCAATGGGAAGATGGTAGAGCTTGATTCTCCAGGTTCATGACAGGATGACGTTCCTCTGGGTAGAATTCGAGAGCCTATTTCAGGTAGATTTTTTCCCAGTGACCCTCCATGCAGTGCGCATTCAAAAGCTACTTCATCTATAGTAGGGAAGCATGACTGTAGCTCAGTACTCAAAAAGGTTCATTGACCTCTCACGTAACTCCATAGATATGGTATGAGACCCACCATTCAGATCCTAGACCTTCGATCAGGGACTCAGGTGAGAGATCAGAGCTTTGGTGATCTCACTCAGCATCCCGACGCAGGCAGGGGTGCTAGAGTGAGCCCTCCTGGTGGAGAGTTTTCTTACTAAATAGTCTTCATCAGTGAGACCCACCACTAGTTGAAACACAATGAAGTCTTATGCAGCTAGCAATATACAGATGTCGTAGAGGTCCAAGAGGACCAGACTCATGGGTAGACGACTACAGGACTCAGGATTGGTTGGGCGGGGCACTCAGAGAAGAGACACACATGCCCGGAGCAAGCAATATTTCACATGCGGCGGGCAGGGTCACATGGATCATGACTATCCGACCCGCCGTTCAGATGATCAACATATGGTCAAAGGACTACCCATTCAGAGGCATAGATTCGATCGAGATGGTCCGCAGGGAGTAGGCAGACGTGGCAGAGGAGTTGGTCGTGTAGTTGGCGGTTGGTGACGTTTCGAGGTGTTACTGCCACCACCACTAGGAGGTCCACCCCGACCGCAGGGAGTAGGTGGACATGGGAGAGCTCAGATCCAGGTAGCTGAGGCTTACAAACATGGTGATCCAAAGATGATTCGTGGTACGATCTGTGTCTACTCCACCATAGCTACGTTTCTTATAGACATAAGTGCTAGTCACTCTTTCATTTCCACTGCCCTCGTTCGGAGCTCGGAGATTCCGATAGAGCCATTGGATCGATACTTATGGATAGAGACTTCTACATAGAAGACTCGACGATTACACACTGGTGCCGACAGTGTGATCTTACTCTAAGAGGCGAGAGATTCAGCTAGGATCTCCTAGTAGCAGCATCTAGGCCTTACGACGTCATCTTGGGTATGGACTGGTTATCTACAGTCCATGCTCAGATCGACTGTATTGGGCACAAAGTGTGGTGTGTCCGCACAGATGGGACCAATTTTACCTTCACCAACTAGAAGGGAGCCTTTTCAGCACATGACGAACTTAATCGGAGAAGGGTGCAACCGATCACTCATCAGTTGGTCTGCCTTACCCTTAAAGCAGTTGATGTGGAGAGTCCGAGCTATCTTTTAGTGGTGGACCAATATGTGGATCTTTTTCCTGAAGATGTTCCAGGACTACCTCCTTGTAGATAGGTGGACTTTTACATTGACCTGTACCCTAGAACGACACCGATATCTACACCAGAGTATTGGATGGCTCCTGGGGAGCTTCGCGAGCTGCAGGTACAACTAGAGGACTTGCAGGAGAAAGGATTCATCCGACCCGGTGTTTCTCCCTGGGCAACCCCAATTCTGTTCGCCAAGAAGGCAGATGGAATCTTGAGGCTTTGTTTTTACTACCTTCACCTGAACTAGGTAACCATGAAGAACAAGTACCCACTCCTGAGGATTTACGACCTCTTTGATCAGCTGAAGGGAACACAATGGTTCTCGAAGATAGACCTCAGATCAGGCTATCACCAGCTCAGAGTTCAAGATGAGGATGTGCAGAAGATGAACTTCAGATGTCGGTACGACCACTAAGAGTTCTTGGTTATGAATTTCGACGTAACCAACACTCCAGCAGTGTTCATGGGACTCATGAACTGGATTTTCCATCCATACCTCGATCGCTTTTTAATAGTCTTCATCAACGACATACTGATCTACTCGACTATTGACGTGGAGCATGCCTACCATTTGTAGGTAGTACTTGACACACTTAGAGAGCACCTGATTTATGGTAAGCTCTCAAAGTTCCAGTTTTGGAGCTGAGAGGTTCACTTCTTGGGACACATCATCTCGAAGGCTGGATTTGTAGTGGATCCAATAAAGATTGAGGTGGTACTTTCTTGAGATCCACCCAGGAGTGTGACAGAGGTATGAAGTTTCCTGGGTTTGGATGGATACTACTAAAGGTTCATTACAGACTTCTCCAAAGTTGCATCACCACTATCATCCTTGAAGAAGAAGGGGTAACCCATTGTGTGGTCGGAGAGATGCCAGTAGAGATTTCAGGAGCTGGGGCAGAGGCTGAATAGTGCCCCCATATTGAGGCCTCTAGAGGAAGGTGTAGGGTATGTAGTCTACTATGACACATCAGGGACCGGACTCAGGTGTGTCCTGATGCAGGAGAGAGAAGTGATCACGTATGGTTCTCGGTAGCTGAGACAACATGAGAAAAACTACGCTACCCTTGACCTGGAGTTAGCAGCAGTGGTCTTCGACTTGAATATGTGGAAACACTATCTGATGGGTGAACATTTTACCGTGTACTCTGATCACAAGAGTCTCAAGTATATCTTCTCTCAGAAGGACCTGAACCTGAGACAACAACGATGGATTGAGTTCCTCCAGGACTATGACTTCGTGATAGTCTATACTCCTCGAAAGGGGAATGCTGTAGAAGATACACTCAGCAGGAGATCTGGTATATAATTGCTAGGTGAGGTGACAGGGCAGTTGGATGCCTTACAGATATCCTTTGTGGATAGAGATGGAGCAAACTTTCTACAGTCTCTTATAGTCACTCCCCCACTTCTTTAGCGAGTTAGGGAGGCACAGTGTGGAGATGCTGACTGCGAGACATGATGTGCTCAGATATCCACAGGGTAGGCACCTGATGGATTTTCTGAAGGTGGGGAGCATGTCATCCTCTTCAGAGGACGTACTATGGTACTAGTGTCACTTTAGGAGGAAGTGTTGAGGGAGTTACACATATCCCCTTTAGCGGTACATCCAAGAGTGGCGAAGATGTACTGGGACCTTCAACGACAACACTGGTGGCTAGGTATGAAGAAGGAATTTGTAGAGTTTTAGTGTCGATGCCTCACTTGTCCGGAAGTGAAGGGAGAGCACTAGGCACCAGCAGGCATGGTTCAGCCTTTAGAGGTCCCAGAGTGGAAGTGGGATGTGATATCGATGGACTTCATGATGGGACTTCCACGTACATCCAGGGGTCACGACTCAATTTGGGCAATCATTGATCGACTCACCAAGTCAGCCCACTTCCTACCGATCAGAGAGCAGGGTTCAGTAGAGATCTTGGGATGCCTCTATATGTACGAGATTTTTCGGATACATGGATTAACTTCATCTATTGTCTCTGAATGTGACACACGGTTTACTTCCCAGCTATGGAAGGGGTTGTAGGAGGCTTTCGGGACGCAACTTCGTTTGAGCACCACCTTCCATCCTCAGACGGATGGTCAGACTGAGCGGACCATTAAGAACCTTGAGTACATGTTGTGTACTTGTGTCCCAGACTTCGATCGTAGCTGGTAGGATCACTTACCTTTGGTAGAGTTTTCATTCAACAATAGCTACCACTCCACCATAGGGATTATACCTTTTGAGGCGTTATATGGATGACCCTGCAGATCACCTTTGTGCTGGACTGACCCTGGGGAGTCAGCACTGGTGGGACCAGAGATGGTACATGCTACCAAAGAGAAGGTGTAGATCATCCAGGAGCAGATGAATACTACACAGAGTAGGCAGAAGTCGTATGCTAATAGGAGACGGAGGCCTTTGGATTTCGAGGATGGAAACCACATCTTTTTACGGGTCTCACCTCGATGAGGACTATAGAGATTTGGATGAGGCGACAAGTTATCTCTGAGATTCATCAGACCTTTACAGCTCCTCAGTAGAGTTGGAGAGGTGGCTTACCGCTTAGCTCTTCCACCTCAGTTGCACCGGGTGCACGATGTCTTCCACGTATCCCAGCTGAGGAGATACGCGCATGCCCCTTCTAACATCATCAACCACGGAGAGTTGGACATCGAAAATGGGGAGACTTTCATGGAGGTTCCAGTGGAGATTGTGGATTGAAAGGAGTGGGTCCTATGTGAATGGTCGATACCTCTGGTGCACGTTCGCTGGCAGCACAAGAACCACCAGGAGAGCACATGGGAGCGGGAGGCTCAGATGCGTGCTCAGTACCCCCACTTGTTCACTTAGTTCAACTTGTAGCTTACGGTGAAGTAAAGCCCTGAGGTGGGGAGAATTTAAAGACCCGAAATTTCCGTGGAATTTTTTTTCCTTAAATACATGGGAATTTTACGAGTCTGCAAAAATTGACGGTGCATCATTCTAAGGCCCGGTGTGCCCAGATTCAATTTCGGAAGTGTTTTTCAGGTACGTTCAGTAAACCTATGAGTGGGTTTTTATAACATTTGAACCAGTGCTCGTAATTGAAATATGAGGACACTGTTGAACTCACAACACTGTTATTCGCTTGAGGAGACTTTCACTTCGATGGAAGTGGGTCGAGAATAAAAGTTAGTTTTTGGGTTTTTGTGGAAAATAATATATAAATTGAGCTTCACTTTATTTTTATTTGAGCCTCCATGTGGGTTTTTGTTGGTTAAAACCTCCTCATGGAAGTTGGAAGTGGGACCACCACACCTTAACCTCTCGTGAGAGATTTTAGTGGTGGGGCCCACCTAGCCTAACCTCCCGCGAGAGGTTATGACGTGGGGACCACACGGGGCTAAACTTCCCTATTAAAGGAAGGAGTATAAAACCTCTCAACTCCCCTCATTAATGAGGGAGAGTTTCTCCACACCCTCCATCCTTTATGGTGCCACCTTCCCTTTAATTAAATTGTGCCAACTCCCCTAATTAACTTGTGAAAATCCTCCACATTAATTAGGTGGAGCCAATTAATTTATTTCACTATTTTGAATTCTGTGAAAATGAAATAATAGATAAACATATCTATTATTATTTTTCTTTGGCATTTTGGTGGAAACTTGGGAGAAGAGGGAAGAACTCTCCCAATGAAGAACAAAGAACGCCGACCTTCTTTGACTTCTTCCTCGGAGCTTCTACCGAAGTGGGACGTCTTAAACCGACCTGCCCGGTCGCCACCCGACCAAACCAATGCCCTGGCCATGCCAGCCTCCCGAGCCGGCCCGTGGCCCCCATCGCGGCACCCTGACCGAACCTGCCCAGCTACGCCCTTCGGGCTGAGCCGCACCGGGCCGAACCGCCCCCGAGCCCAGGCCGAACCTCCCACACGGTTTGCTGTGCTGGGCCCAGCAGACCGGGCTGAACCTAACAGGATGGCCCGCCCAATGGGTCGTGCCAGACCCAACAGGTCTGACCGGGTCGACCGAGACTGGGTCGGACCGGACCCAGGTCCACTATCGACCCTTTACTTTCTTTGGCCATATCTTTGGCACCAGACAACCATTTGATGAAACTTTATTAGCACTAGTAATAATGAAGGGAGACTTTCCCTTTGAGTATACCCCACTAGAGTTCAGGGTATAGTTGAGATTCGGTCAGGTTGGATTGTATACGAATCCAACCGGGCCCCCGGGACTAAAAGGCTAATAACTCACAGACCGGGCATCTGATTGACGCGTCGCCTGTTGTGTTGAGACCCCTGTGACATGGTGTAACTTTGAGATACTTCTTCATGGTACTTCTTGACAGTTGGAGTATTGACTAGTAGCTCATGGAATAGATCCTTATGGTGATGAGCGAGTAGAGTGCGGAGACCTAGTAGCTGGCTGAGACTTGACGACTACTGACCATTTTGACTCAATGTGTCTCTACTATCCCAAAGGGGAGAGCCATGGTGTCACGAAAGACTCACAATGGGGAGTGCCTTGGTGTCGTAGCAGATCCATGGTACTCAACAGGAGGAGTACCTCAGCAGGCTATGAGGGGGACCGCCTTGGTGACGCGACATACCCACTATGGGGAGTGCTTTGGTGACGCGGAAGACCCACAGTACTCGATAGGAGGAGTACCTCAGCAGTCCAATGTTAGTGGAAAGCGCCTTGGTGTCGCGCCAGGCGCACTGTACTCGATTAAACATGTGTTCTCCAGTAGTCGTGGTTTCAGTAATAAAAATCCTGGTTTGAGCTGAGTCAGTAACTTTTGTATTTATCTCATGATTAAGATGGATTACTTGATAACTTAGGTATATGTATGGTCATATATCTAAGTGTGGTTATCTGTTGATTTCATACTTTGTGGTTTACCCTTGTTGGATTTTGTGAGACCTTGAGGGTCTTGGGGTCTCTACTGAGTATTGTTATACTCACCCCTTCACGGGCTATGCCCACACTTCGTTGTGTTGGTTGCAGACAACAGACAACGCTGACTGAGACTTAGAGTACCGGGACTGGACGATACCCGGAGGTGGACCATACGACGTGTCGGTACACGAAGGAGACCGATAGACGTGGAGTGCTGAGGAGGCTATCTGTACCTACCCTTTAGGTAGGATCTGTGGTGGATGATCCGAGAGCTGCTTTTCACCTTTCATTTGTTTTTCCCTTTTCAGTTGTACTTGTAATTTCTTGTTGGGCTTTTATTCTATCCCCTCTACTTTCAACACTCTTTTGTATATAGTTTTACTTAGTGTTTTGCTTCCAGATGTGAGCTCTGTTGTGTGTGTTTACAGTTATAAAGGCAATGTCTTCCCAGATTTAGGGAATTATGCCTTTGGTGATAGTCGCCAGCCCCTGGCCTATGGAAGGTGGGCTTGGGGTAGTCACGACACAGGCCCCAGGGGACGGGTCATGACATACCTCAACCATTTATCAAAACAAAATAAATTCCTTCGAAGGTATCATTAACCATCATAAAATACCATCACTTAAAATCTAAAAAGTGGTGTTTATGACTTCAAACTTATGATCAAACTTAAAAATATAATCTGATGATTGTATCCATAAATCTTAATTTAACCTCACATGAATACATTATAATCATAAAAGATATTTATAAGATGATCCGATACAAACTATAACACCCCCAAAAATGAACTCCTAGATTCTATGATAAAAACATAATCATACATTTTTTCTTTGATTCCGATAAACATCACCCCATTTTATCTATTAAAAAAAACATCAAATGAAAATATTGGATTACTTACATACCCAAGGTCCTTTTAGGTTTATAGTTCTATAGAATAAGTTAAACTTCAATATAACAATACCCATTTCCTTATGTGATCATTTTCCCACTATACCCAGTTTTATTAACACATATTAAGTTTTCATCACTCTTCTTACTCATCCTTAAACCATGTAAAAAACATTTTAATACACGGTACATGCACAAAAATTTCAGTAATCTATATATACAAAGAATAAAAGAAACTCGTTATTCAATTTTAAAATAATGAGATCATATTAGAGAGTTATTATAATAAAAATTGATCAAAAATAATAAATTACTTACACATGAAATCACCATTATGAACTAATGTTTTTCTTAAAAAAATTTATAAAAAAACATAAAAGTAAAATCATAATCATGATTGTTTCTTTGAAAACATTATAACCCATGAAAAAAATCCTAAAAAATTCCTTTATATTCTAATTTTTTTTTCATTTTAAAAAAATATGATTTACTTACCTTATAGAATCAGAATATTTTGATAGAAAATCATTTAAAATAATAGAAAACTCATGTAGGTTCCTTGGGAATATTTGAGTTAGTTCCCTAGAACCAAATTCTATTTACTTTATGATAAACTATATTTTTTTGTTTTTAATGTTAATCAAATCCTTGTAACATAATTATTATTCCTCTCTGTGACATTGAATGTGATAATGTCCTAAGGATAGTTGTCACCCTGAAATGTCATTTCAGTTCCCCATTATGATGATAACTTAGAATTTCCATGATAATATTCTTAAATATATGTTCAATAGCTTGATGAAATCATTTTAGGGACAAAAATGATATAATATATCAGGGTTGGAGACTCATATAACTTTGAGGAACCTTCTCATGGTGTACGCCCTTGGTAATATCTAGTGTAGGATTTTATGTGAATGAGATCTGCTAGTAGGAAATCTATATTTATATGTGTCATTGGATGTTCCTATCTGTGTATGCGTGTATTGATACTTAGACATTAATATTATTATTAATTATTACAATAAGTCATTTACATTGATGTATTGATGAAAATTGTGATGAAATATGTTTACAACATGGTAGGATACATTGGGTGTGTCATGCATAATATCGCATTAATGAATAATATGAGAAAGGATATGTCACTTATATTATTTAACAGAAGCTGAAATACCTAACCCTTTTGTGTAAATGATATAACAAAAATAAATCTATGGTCAAAGTTTTATATATATATGTTCGATTTCTGGAAATTCAAAGAATGATACATTGATAACATATGTTGATGGCATAAGCATGCAACCTGCTTGATTATGTATATCACAATAAGGGGATTATATTACATATTGAGCATCCATATGAGCCATTATGTCATTGTATCATTATGTTCTTTTTCTATGGATGCCTTGGTGTGTTTATAGATTCTAACCTTGGTCGTTAGGTTGCTTAACCTAATGGAACTGAGAAAGAGTCCTAGATGGTCACACACTAAGTATATCTAGAATCTTAATTAAATTATATACTGTAATTTATTATTTAAAAATTTGAATAAATATTATCACTGCACTTGGATTAATAATTATTCATGCTTTCTTGATCACATATATTCTATCACCGGTTATTCGAGAGAAAATTACATAAGTGAAATATTTAATAAATATTTATTTTCAATTTAGTGAATGTAATATTTATTTATTTATTGGTGAATAATGTAGTGATATTTATTTATTAAATAAATAGTCATTATTCAAGACTTGATAAATATCACGCAGTAATGAAAAACTAGTTTTAATGGTATGGTGAGAAATAATATATATTGAATATTAGTTTATTAAATAATATTTAATTTAATTCATGAGTTTAGCACATGTCATGAAATAATAATAATATTATTATATAAATGGGGTTCCACACATATTAAATAAATTATAAAGGGTACTCATGAAATTATTTATTTCTAAACCTAGCAGTGTATAAACCCAATTAGATTATTTTTTAGTAGGGCCAATTCATTTCTTTTTTTGCACATAATGAAACTCAGAGAATCCCCTCGAATCCTAAGAGAGCTCCATTCTTCAGGAATTCTCCAAAAAACATAGATTTATCTTCCTCCACCTTCAAATATTAATTTAAGAGAGATCAAAGAGAGTCACTTGAAATCAATTCTCAGGGAGATCAAAGGTAAATGATGGAAGCGACATGATATGTCATGCTATCATCCAGATATTCCTATGATGAAATTCAGATATTGGTGGAACATGTGTGAGTCACTACTAGAGGGAATATATTCTTGACTCCTATAATGAAATTATGGTACAAAATAGATCCATTGGTAGATCCATGAATGAAGAAATAATTTCTCACATGGTAATTATTGTTTTCAAAAATTAGTTATAAATAATATGCGATGATCATGCCATTTGGTTCCAATTCTTTATCCATTGTCTATATTATATTATTTTATTTAATAGGTCATGGAATTTTTTGTCTTTTAAATATCTTATTAATCATCATTCATGAAAAAATAAATGTTTGGCTGGAACCATTACATGCTTCCATTTTTCCTAGAACCTTATAGTGGTATCAGAGAAAGGTCACATAATTATTTTTCATGTTTTAATAATCATTGACTGATTTACGCATTTGAATTTAGTTTTCAATTATAGTTTAATCATTCATAAATCCAAATTTCAAGAACTTATTATTTCTATAAGTTTCTCATAAATATAATCAAATTGATTAATTATATGAATAAAACAAATTTGAATATCTCATCTGTTGGTGCCAAGGAATTTGACTGGTTAACACAAGAGTACACAATATGTAACCTGAAGGTACACACCATGTACTAGTGTTAACAAATCAAGAATTAATTTGTAACTAATTAAAGTCATGTGAATTTATTAAACATGGTGAATTTAATTATACCCCTTGTATTGATCAGACTATCTTGGCGCATAGTCAGATGGAGTACATGTCATGTAACTTCCAAACATGATGTACAGTACTTAGTAAAAAATGGTCCGTGTATCTTCTTACATGGATTAACTAACTGTTTACCATGTAAATCATAGACCACATAATGTGTATCCCATGTGAATACTGTGTACTCCAATATTTTTATGGCATATTTACACACCGAGTCCCTAGGTGAGTGCCTCAGATAGATGGAGAGAATAGTACACACCATGTAGTTGGCTTATACATGTTGTGTACTTAGATAAAATTAAAAATAATTAAAAATTAATATATTACACTATGTAAACATTATCAACCTGTTCTTTCATGTGGTCATTATGTTTATTTGACACACCATGCGAGCATATTATATATATATAAATTCTTATTTAATTTCTGTGTAATTTTTGGATCTCCATATCATGTATAAGTTATATTACAATTATTACTCTACCCATTGAATCATTACATGTTATGTTAAAAAAAGGAATCATGTAAAATTTTTAATCATTAGGTTGACAATACATGTCATTGTATTACATGATAATTCGTGTATGCCTCATGTCACAAGAGTAAAAGTATATGAGTATAATACACATTGGGTAGTTCTAACGGGTACTCATCATGTTGACTCCAAGATATAATTTGTATTGTACATAGTTAATTTTAAATAAATTAATATAATTTTATTAAAATTATGATTAGTGAGAATCTCTTAGAAATTTAGATGAGAGAAAAGAGAAAATAATTGATTAATTAAAGAAGATAATTAATCGATTTGAGATTGATTTATCTTAAAAAATAATAATTAAGAATTGAATGATAATTTCATTAAATATATAATTTTTTTTCATGCATATGGAGGATCCTGATCTTATACCAGACATTTGTATGTGATGATTTTCTTTTAATTTATTATTAAATTAAATTGTTTTCATGTGTTCCATCTATCATATTAATATGTAAGGGCCCATATACCCATGGTTTCATTTATGTAAACCCATTCCCCTCACCTACGTGTGAGTAAACACATATGTAATGGATGGAGATCCCATTTTCATGGAGTCAGTTGATGTTTGGAGATGATTTGAATCCAATCCAAGAGAGATATATAGGTGTACAAGTGGATAACTACAACATAAACTATAAATGGTTCAAGGTATTTTTCTCCTAGGTCGAGGGTTATTTTATCATATTCTATATAAAATAACCACCATTAAAATATCATGATCATTAAACATTATTATTTTATTTATAAAAGGTTTTAGGGTTATTTCATTATGGATGTTTTTTCATGATCACATTAATTAATGAATTAACAAACATTCAAGATAGATCCAAAATGAACTATCTTATACATAAATATTATCAAAGACATGGTTTATAACATAAATAAATATAATTAATATTAAAAATAATGTAATAGGTATAATAATTTGAAATTTATGGATAAAGATAAAATCCCTCAATTATATATATTATGCCAGTATAACCTTCCACTAGTTCAGTTAAAATAGAACCATAGTTCGAAGTGCTTGACCAACCAAAGTTTGTGTGCTTTCAATTATTAGGTAATTCTAACATTAAGATTTAGGTTGGATTAACTTAGTTCTTATCAAGGGTTAACTACCAATGCATGACTTGGTGTAATTATGAGGAAAGGTTTGAGGAAATACAATTTAAGGATTTTAGGATTGAGGAGTCCACTCAACGGATCAAGGAACTATATGTTAATGTAGTTGACATTTGGAATTCCTACCAAAACCACTCAAATTTCTTGACCCACCAATATTGGAGTAATGATAATGAGAATATGGATCCATTCTACTAAAATATCCAAGAAATGGGATACTTTGAAGTGACTAGTGAGGGTTATAGGGTTTCGATAGAATAATGGGAGATTAATAAATATAATATTTATTTATTTGTATAAATTTTATCAGATAAAGTAATAAAACTTTGATAATATTATTTTAATAAACATAAATAAAATAACTTCAAACATATCACTGTGATCCATACTTTAGAATGATAATATTCACATTAGCACAAATTTCCAATAATGGAAAAGGCACTTACGCTTTGTCCAACAACCTGAAAGGAAATTGTATGTGATCTAAGAACCTATTCCTGATGCTCTAGGTAATGAGGCTAGTGAGGAAGAGTTGTCTCTCCATGAGAAACATTTTAACGATTTTACATATGTTTAGTGTTCCATGATATTATCCATGACCAATGAGATTTTGAATAAAAATGATGAAATGGATCTGTATAAAATAATGTCTCTCCTTTAGGATCTTTATCAAGAGAAGATGAGACAAGGGAGATATGATATCTCCAATCCAAAGTTTACAACTAATATTAGAGAGTATTCACCAACTGGGGATAATTTAATCAAGCTTATTGGATGCATATAACACCTATAAATCTTAGGGATTAAATTCCTAGATTATTTTCACACATATATTAAAATTTCTTCAATACCCAAGAGCTTATATAGTTTTATTATTAACTATAACATTACCATTAATGAGAAAATTCATTCAATACTTCTTACTTAGATTCTTAAAATGGATAAGAATATGAGGCGTGATAAACTCATGGTACTTGTGGTGAATAAGAAAAGGAAGAAAAAGGTGAAGGGTCCCAAGACTCATAAGAAGTCTAAATCTCTTGAGCACCATCCTTACAATAAGAGGAAAGTCTAGAGGTAGTGAATGGAAAAGGAGGTAGTGTGTTTTTCATGTGTAAAGTAAGGAAACTGGAATAAGTATTGCACCCATAAGCTAGGGGAATCTAAATATGTGTTTGTTATTGACTGTATTCTTTCAATATATAATCATTGGTTATTAGATATAGTTTTGGTTCTCACATCTAAATCTAAATGAAGGAACCAAGTAGATTCTAAAATATTTCTATAGGATATCTGGATTTACAAGCTATCAATGGTTTGAGGTTGGCTGCTCTATCCATTGGTGACTACCACCTTCCATTTCCAATAGTATTGGTACATGTTTTAAGGGATTTTTGTTATGTATAAACTATTACAAAAAAGAATAATTTTTGTATCATGAATAGATGAAAATGGTTTTATTTTCAATTTTGGAAATAAAAATAATTTCTTTTATAAAAAATACACATGTTATGGTAAGGAACATTTAAATAATGGTATTTATGTATTAAATTACAAAAACTAATTATCGGAAATAGATAACAAGTCATGTTCAGATGACTCATATAACACCCAACTATGGAATCACCATCTTGGTCATGTAAACCCAAAGGATTTGAAAATTGTATATCAAGATGGTTATTTAGACTCTTTTGAGCAATAACCACTTGAAAGATTTCATGAATTTTTATAAGGAAAAATGAACAAAACTCCATTTGATGGATATGTTTAAAGGATCATAAAGATTTTAGGATTGGTACACACTAATGTATGTAGACCATTTCTAGTAGAAGCTAAAGATTGGTATTCTTACTTCATAACTTATACTGATTACTTGAGTAGATATGGATATGTATACTTGATAAGGTATAAGTCTGATTCCTTTAAGGAATTTAATGAATTATATAATTAAGTAGATAATAAACATGAAATGATGATAAAGAACCTTATATTTGATCAAGGTCACGAAAATGTTAACCAAGATTTTATTAAAATTTTATGGTATTTTGAGAGTTTATTTTAACTCACTCCACCTTAAAAACTATAGTGGAATGATGTTAGTGAAAGGAGGAACTGTACCTTGATAGACATGGTAAGATCGATGATGAGTCATAAATATCTTCCATTATCCTTTTTGGTGTATGCATTACAAACTGTGGAATGTAAATTAAACTGAGTACCAACTAAAGTGTAAAATTGAATTCCATTTGAGTTATAGAGTGGAAAGAAACTCGTTTTTTCATATACATGTGTATATGGTAGTGAGGTCTTTGTTAAGTCCTTCTAAAAAAACTATAACCTCAAGGAAAAAATTGTATCATTATAGGGTATTATAAATAAACAATGAGATGCTACCTATATAACCCCTCAGAAAAAAAGTAAATATCACTAAACAATCCTTCTTTCTTAAAAGGGAGCACATCTTCAAAAAGGATAGTTAGAGAAAGATTGACTTTGATGATGTTGATGCTCAAGATAAAAAATATTTGGTACAAGAGAAGATTCTATAGGTCCCCATTGAAGAAGTATTTTCTGAAACTCAAGAACTATATAAGAGGACTATATACAAAGTAAAACCTAAAAGATATGGTTTTACCATCCTCAACAATATTGACTCATTATTGGTTGAAAATGATGAACCAATATCCTACAATGAGGCAGTAGGGAACTCAGAAGCCTCAAGATAGAAAGAAGACATGAATTATGAAATGGATTCTAGGTATCATAACCAAATTTGGGTTTTGGTAGATTCTCTCATTTTTGTAAATCCTGTGGGGTTCAAATGGGAATTTAAGAAAAAACTAGACATATAAGGTAGAGTAAATACCTATAAAGAAAGGATTGTGGATAAATGATTTAAATAGTATCAATGAATTGATTATTATGAGAAATTTTCACTAGTTTGAATGTTTAAATCCATTAGAATTATACTTGCTATAATAGATTACTATGGATATGAAATTTGGAAGATGGATGTCAAAAATAATTTACTTAGAGGGAACCTTTATGAAAATTTCAATATGACACAACCAGAAAGGTTTGTGACTCTAGGTGATTCCAAAAAAAATTACAAGTTTCAAAGATCCATATATTAATTAAAAAAATTATCTATGTCATGGAACATTTGATTCGATGAAGCTATAAAATAATTTGGTTTCATTAAGAATGAATGTGATCCATGTGTTTATAAGAGGTTTAGTGTAAATCCATTAATTATCCAATTAATATATATTTAAGAAATATTACTTATTGGAAATAAGATATTGGTATTACAATCTGTTAAGGACTTGTTAAAATATCCTTTAATAAAGGACTTAGGTGAAGTATCCTATATTCTAGGGATCCAGATAATTCATGATGGATCCAAGAGGCTTGTTAGACTGAGTTAAAGTACATACATTGACCACATAATAAAGAGTTTTAATATGGAATAATCCAATTGGAGATTGGTTCCACTACCACATGGTATATATTTTTCTACTAAATTTTTTCCAAAGACACAACAGGAGAAAGAGAGAATGAGTAATATCCCATATGCTTCAGTGATATAATCAATCATGTATTCCATGTTATATAATATACTTGATGTTTTCTATGAATTGATCTTGGTAGGAAGATATAAAAAAACCAGGAGAGTAGAATTAGTCTAATTTTAAGGATATACTCATGTATCTGAGAAGAACTAAGAATATATCCTTGGTGTATAGAGGATATAAGGAGATATTCATCAAGAGTTATACTAATTCTAGTTTTAAAATAGATCAAAATGATGTGAAGTCGTAGTCAGGATATAGTTTCTATCTCAATTGAGGATTTATAATACAGAAGAGTTCAAAGTAGCCAATTGTTATTGATTCTATAATGAAGTCTGAGTATATAGAGGCTTTTGATGTATCCATAAAATCCGTTTGGATATGAAACTTTTTCTAGGATCTTGATGTTGTACCTAGTAGTAAAACCCTATCGTGTTGTATTGTGATAATACTGTACTGGTGGATCTTTCAAAAGAGCCAAGGTCACAAAAACAAGTAATGCACATACTATAGAAGTATCACATACTATGGAATTTTTATCAAAGGGGTGAATTTTTAGAAAAAAAGTTCCCATAAACAAAAACATAGAAAACCCCTTGACTAAATTCATATCTCAATAGAAGAATTATTATCATGTGGGTGCTAACTGACTGAAGGTTGTTAGAAGTTGGATCTAGTGAAAGTTGGATTATATTGGAGTTGGTGCTCTAGTACCAAATTTTGTGTACATTATGATAACTTTTATTCATTAGTTTTATTATTAATAAACTCTTTATAACATCATGATTGTTTTTCTACATGACATTGTATTTGAAAATGTACTAAGAGTAGATGTCGAAATGAATGGTCATTGAATTTCAGTACTATGATGAGAACCTAGAAGTTCCATAAGAGGATTCATAAATTTATGTTCTATATCTGAATGAAATCATTTTATATACACAAATTATACATGAAATTAGGGGGTGGAGACTCATAGGACTTTGATTCTGCTTCTCATGGAATATGACCTTTGTAATATCCAGTATATGATTTTATTAGAATGAGTCATGATAATAAAAAATCCCCATTTATATGTGTCATTGGATGTTTTAATATGATGATGTGTTTATTTATATTCAGTCATTAAGATTATTATTAATGAGTATTATAAGTCTCATAATTTTATATACTAATGAAAACCGCGATGACATATCTTCATAGTGAGGTAGGATACGTTGGGTGTGTCATGAGATATATTTCATTAATGAATAATGAAAGAAGGATTTTCCCTTATGTTCTTTAAAAAATTTGATATATCAGCCTCTTCTATGGAAATTATATATCCTAAATAAATCTAGATCCATAGTGTTTTATAGGAATTTTCAATTTCAGAAAATTCAAAGAAAGATTCATCAAGCACAATGTTGATGGAACCTGCACACAACATGATTGATTATAAATATCATGATAAAGGGATTATATTACAGAGTTAGCATCCATTTGAGGTATTATTTCATTACAACATTAACATTGTTCTATATGGGTGCCTCGGCATGTTAAAAGATAATATCCTTGTACTTTAGGCTACTTCACCTAATTCCACTAGGAAAGAGGGCTAGACAGTAACACAATAAGTGTATCGAGGATCTTAGTTAAATAATATATTATTATTTATTATTTTAAAAGTTGAATAAAAATTATTCTCTCACACAAATTTGTAATTATTTATGTTTTCTTGATCAGATATATTTTGTCACTAGTTATTTGAGGGAATATTATAGGAGTGGAATATTTAATAAATAAATATTTTTCTATTTAGTGAATATAATATTTATTTATTTATGGGTGAATAATGAAGTGAAATTTATTTATTAAATAAATAGTCATTGTTCAAGGATTAATAAATATTATAAAGGAATGGTGGGTCGATTTTAATTGTCCGGTGAAAAATAATATATATTGAATATTATATAATTAAATAATATTTAATTTAATTCGTGAGTTTAGAACACGTTAAGAAATTATAATATTGTTATAATTATTATAGACATGGGGTTCTGTAGGGATTAAATAAATAATATAGGGAACTATTGTAATTATTGTTTTCTAACCCTAGCGGTATATAAAACCAATTGTATTATTTTTAAATGGGGCCAATTCATTTCTTTTATTATGAATAATGAAATCTGTACAATCCTCTTAAAGCCCTAGAGAGACCCCTTCTCCATGAATGGTCTAAAAGAAACGAATGTGATATTCCTCCACCATCCACTCTCGAGTTAAGAGAGATCAAATATAATTATTTGGAAGAAATTCTTAAGGCAATCAAAGGTGAACAACACAAGCGATTATATCTGTAATGTTAGAACCTAAAGATTCCTATGGAAATGTTTTGAGATTACAGGAACACATGTGGATAACTACTAGAGGGAAACTATTCTTGATTCCTACAACCCAAAAATATTATGACATAGATCCATTATTAGATCCATCAATTAATAAATAATTTCTCATAAGGTAATAATTTTTTTCTTAAATTAATTATAAATAATATGTAACGATCCTACCATTTGGTCCCAATGTTTTATCCATTGTCTATATTCATTGATTTAATTCAATTTATTAGGATATTTATCCTCATTTAAATCTAAAATTAAACATCAATCATGAAAAAAATGAAAAGTTGGGAATGACCTATCATACAATTCTTCTATGCCTAGAACCTTCAAGGATAATATATTGATAGAACCATTATAAGAAAACATACAAATGGAATAACCTGCTCAGTTAATTCTAACATAATCATTAGGAGAACTTAATCATTACACAATGCATTGTAGAGCTATATCAGGCTCTCCTATCATTATAAACAATTTATAAGGACCATAAATTATTTAAAACACATATAATATTTTATTTTCATCACAAAATCTCATAAATTATTACATTTAATATATATGAAAATCTACTTTCCATTGTCATGTAAAAATAAGGATTAAAATTATTTTTCTTTGAAAATATTTTGTTAATAAAATATTCCTTGAAGATTAAAAAATATTATATTTATTTCAAAACCACGAAAAAATATAAATGTCGTTTCTTAAATAATAATGATCATGATAGTGGGAAATTCTTCTCATGTTGTATATGCTAAAAATGATGCCTTTTAGACTTTTAAAAAAAATATAAAAAATAAAATGTTGGGAAAAAAATATTTAATTTTTTCTTTTAAAAATTGATAATGAAACTCAAAATGATTTTAAAATACTTTTAAAATACCATTAATTATATTAATAAAATAATTGAATCCTTTTAAAGAACAATGAAATGAATAAAAAATAGAAGAAATGAATTACAACTTTTGAAATATAGTTTTAAAGAAAAATAAATTTCCCTCTAGAATCATACATTCATTTACTCATGAATAATAAAATTATATTAGTTATTTAAATAATTAATAACCTTTTTCATGTTAATTTCATTATAATTATAAGGCCATAACCTTAGACATTAAATAATATTGAGTTATATCAAGAATTTTACCTTATATCACATTGAGGATCTTTTTATGTTTAGAGTTTTAGAGAATTAGGCCACAACTCATACATAGAAAATCCATAAAATATAAATTATACACTTACAATATAATTCTCTAGAGAATATAATCATTACCTAATGCATTGAAACACTATCTAGGTGAACCCATCATTTAAGCTGTAATGGGATCACCTGGTGCAATATAGGTCCGCCCATCATTTATAATGCCCAAGAAACAAAACATGAAATACAACGTTTCATCAATTTAAAAACTCTTTTAATATAACATAACAATCACTTTTATATATTAAAATACCATTTTATTTCAAAAAGACCATTTTTAATTCAAAATACACCATTCTTTTTAAAACCAACTTTCAATACCAAATTACCCAAAAAAATGAAAATGGTTTTTCATTTAATAAAACATGAATATTAAATGGAATCCAAGAAATAAAACAATGGCCACTGCGTTGTAAAATTCATTATCACTGTTAGTGTTAAGAATAGAAAATTCCTTTTTTCGTTTATCAAAACGTTCTGTATAAAACATATCAAAATATTAATTTTTTAAAACATTTGACTAAAATTAAAAATAGACATAATATTTACTTTATAACCCTTTTATATCCATATAAATAAATATGTTAAATAATGTCAACAGTATTGAACTGAAAGGATTCAATAATTAAATGTTGAATGCATCCCATAACACTTTGAACATTTAAATCATAAGAGCCATGAAACAATAAAATTTTAAAAAAACCTTATATAAAATTTTAAAAGATAAAATATTGATATATAATGTCAAATGGGAAGAAAATACACCATATAAAGTATAAATGTTCATATCACCATGAAATGCCTCAATAGAAGAATATTGAGATTAAATACCTTACAAATGTGGTAACATATGAATTGGGAATCCCAAAAGTAATAATACTAAAATGAAAAATTTAAATACCATTAAGATAAATGAATTCATGATAATATTTCAAAAGGTTCATTACATACACCACACAAAATAAGCAAGTGGTGATTATGAAATTTATCTAATAAATGTAATAAGTGAGATGAAAATCCCTTAACTTGAATTTGACTTATCATGAGTGTCATTATATACATGAATTATAAACTTATGTTTATTACTTACTTGATTCATAACATTTTTCAAGTTTTTATTTACTTCTATTTCACTTATTCCAATGTTGTAAACAACCAAATAAAAAATTAGGTTTGTGTTGGGCATTTTGACCATATTTGGTTTATGTGTAAAAGACAAATTTGGTAGGACAACTGTTGTCAAATGGTTCATTTTATAGAAAACTCTAGAATAATAATCAAGAAATATTTATCTTATTTTAGGTAAATTATAATTTTATAACCAATCATGAAATATTTTTTAAAAAAATGATCTTACTTTACAATCATGGAGATGGCAGGTCGTACGTACACATGAGTAGCATTCCGTTTTTTCAATGATCATTATGGAAGTAAGATAAGTAAAATTTATCTTTCCAGAGTGATCATTATATCACATATACCATATTATTTAGTCATATTTACTTATATATATAATTATTTTAATTTAAAATAAATCACGTCACGTCAAGGAGGAAGTAGTCCACACATCCACAAATGAAGTTATCACTTTCCTAGTGTGTGAAAGGGTAATAATGAAGATGATATATTATATTTCCATAAAGTTTGTTTTTCATCCAAAGTTGCTACTGCTGCGTCCTTAAAGAAACACATCTTTGAATCAGGTATGAGGTAGGATATTCACTCAAAGATTTCATTCCTCTATATTTTGGATTATACAGAGATGGTTGATATTGAGACAGTTGTTGAACAAGACATCTAATGAGATAAGAGAGGAGGAAGTATGTTGATACATATGGGAAATGGTGGGAACTCCAACATTGGGAGAAAAAGGAAGAGGGACAACTATTTCCATGGTGGGATCATGACTCAGAATCAGACAACATGATCGGTAAATCTTCCTCCAAGAACCAAGAGAAAGCCAATATGTTTCCAATGAGTCTATATTAGACACATGAAGCGGGAATTCATGAAACCACCAAGGGAATGCCATAATTGAAATCAGATGGGGAATCTGAAATGCTATTATTGCAGTTCTATAAGTTTGGGTGTTCGAGACACCTCTCAGGTGTCGTAGGTGTTATATGCATTGACGGGATGAGGGAACCAGAATCAACCTCATCAGTAGAACAAAGATATACATGGTGATTCCATGAATACCATGGCTAGTCATGTAATGAAATTTAAATAGGGAAATAAACAGAAAATTGTGGTTAAAAAGAAATTATAAACATCTGAGTAGGTGATTGTGGATAATTAGTCTAGACTAACAACTATGAGATGTATGATTTTTTTTAATTATACCCTTATGAAAGATTTGTTTGATACGACTACATCCCATTCCTTTATTTCTTCTTGTTCTATTTATTTTATGATTTTAATGGTTGAGAGGATGCCTTCTATGTTAAAACTTAAAACTCCTCTTGGTCAAAGAGAATGTCAAGCCTTTGTGTATAAAGTATTTTATATAACATTTGATGGATCTGAGATGATATGGAACTTCAATATGCTTGATATGGTTGTATATAATATAGTATTGGGTATGGATTGCTTGACAATGTTCCATGCCCACATTGACTATTATTCCAAAAAGGTAATTTTTACAACTAAAGATGGAATTGAATATATCTTTCAAAGATATAGGAATGTAAAGATTGGTTCAATAGGATTCTTGGCCCCAGAATATGGAACGATCTTATACCAAATGAAAGCTTTGAATTTGGAATCGATGGAAGAAATTGGGAATAACTGTTTTCCAGCATCAATGGATCAGTTTGTAGATGTTTATCTCAACAATTTCTCTAGGTTACCTCCTATATGGGAAGTGGAGTTTATGATTGATCTCCTCTTGGGTACTAGTCCTATTTTAATTCCATATAATTGGATGGAACCAATAGAATTAAGGGAATTAAAAGTTCAGTCATAGAAGCTGGAAAGAAAAGGTTTCATTTGACCGAACACATCATCGTGGGTAGTACCAGTCCTATTTTTCTAAAAGGAAGATGTAAATCTTCATCTATATGTGAATTATTATAAGCTTATACAAGTTATGATAAATAACAGGTATCCTATTCCTCATATTGATGACCTGTTCAATCAATTGAGGGGAGATTAGTGGTTCTCAAAAAGTGACATGTGATCTATATATCACCAATGGTGGGTTCAGAAAGAGGATATCCCAAAAATAGATTTCAAGAGTTGATATGGCCATTATGAATATGTGTGTAACACCCGTATTTTTTATGGACCTTTTTTTCTGGAATAAATTAAATTTTCATTTATCTCTTACAATTTACTAAGTCAAACATTCCTTCCACATGACATCGACTCGGTGTATGTTACATAGAACATATACTTGGCGTACAATACACGAAACATCTACTATGCATATGTTACATACAACATCAACATGGTGTATGTTACAAGCAACACTGACTTGACATACGATATATGCAACAACGATGTTTCTATGAAACATTATTTTATTGTTATAATTATTTAAACGAGATAATTATAATATAGCTATTAAACATAGTTATATAAATAGTAATAACTACTTTTCAAATATTTTTTTTAGAAATTTTTAATATAAATAAAATATATTGATAATGAAATATATAATTTTTGGTAAAGTCCTTATATGTTTAAAAATACCATTTTCTCAAATGTACTGCTATTAATGTTCTTCTATTAAAATAATAAAATTAATTTTAAATAATTTATGAAATTTAATTTTATTAAATAAAATTCATTTTGGAATTTATAATTTTAAAATTATCTTAAGGAAAATTTTTGTGATTTTTCCGAGAAACTTCATTTTGCGATGAATAGTGAAAATACATGATTTTAATTCAAAACTAACTTTTCCTATAATTATTTATAAGGATAAATTATATTTTAAATTGGTTTAAAAGTTTAATTATATAATATTTTTATTAATTAATACAATTTAGTCCATTGATATCAATTTCACTTCGAACTTGGGTTTAAAAACACAACAAACTTTTGAATATTTTTACTTTAATAGCCCGCATTGTTGACCTGAATACGTGGTTACTTTTAAATTAATTTCTACAAATTATGTGATTATAATTTGGAAAAATTGATTATATATTTTTAATAATAATAATTTCTAATTTCTAATAATGTATACTTATTTTTTGACAAAAAATATTAGTGAAAGAGATTAAAATTAATTACAAAGATTAAGGTTAAATTAAGCTTAATAAGGGACTAAACCATAACCTTAAGGCCCAAAACGAACTATACACTTTTAAAAACTCCATTTTATGACCATATTTTTACCCTATCCTCCCTTTTATATATATTTTATCATTATTGGATACACTTTCAATAAAAAAACATGGGATGGGTTTCCCTTTTCAAAAATATTACAAGAGGGCCACTCCTCCACTATGAAAGGCCACCACCTACACCTCTTATTTACACCTATAAAACCACTTAGGTTTGGAAAATATATACCCAATAAAATTCTAAAAATACCTTAATTTCACCTTGAATCCTCCTTTTGGGAAGCAATAAATCCAAGGAAGCCTTTTGACACAAATCAAAAGATGTTTCCCGATTAAGATGTAATGTCTTATCTCAAGCTCATTTTTTTTATTTTATTTCTCCAACCCCTCAAATATACTTATTAAAAACTTTTATAACAACTCCATTATATTTAATATACTTTAATTATTTTATTCTAAGGGTTCAACCTACAATTACACACACATCCATCTAATGGGTAACAGACATACTGTTTATGTGTATGGAGAAATACCGCCTCTCAGGGGGTAAATTATGATGTAAAATCTATTTATATATATATATATATAATATTATATTTATTATGTCATTATTATTATTTATTCATTTTATAACACATATCATTATTATATCCAATTTCTTGTAAATATGATAATTTAATTTGAGGAAGTGTGGACTATCTCTTCCTTAAAGCGATGTGATTCATTCAAAAACTACATGGAATATATTAAGGTTGGGTTTAGTGAAAATATATGATATATAAAATTATAATGCTAATTTAATTATATTATATAAATTTATACATATATTTTATTTTATTTCATTCTTTCAATACAACAATAAGAACAGAAACAACGTTCATGCGCACGTATGGGTTACTGTCTCTATGAACGCTGTATTCCATTTCATTCTTCTATATTATATAGATTTTTGTAATACAAATATAATGAATATAAATGATATTTATATAATTTTGTAAATACTTGAAATCATTATATAAGTATAAGGAACAAAGATATAACAAATTAAGACAGATGTGAAGAACAAAACAGATATTACCCGAAGTGAAACCTTATCATCGGATTGTTAACAAGTGGGTAATATAAGGTCATTATCATACCATACATGGAATTATATATAATAATTTTTATCTGTAAAATATGTATAATAAATTTATATTTATTATAAATGTGGTTTTAATGAGTAAGATGACATTTAAGACACAAGTTAAGGTAATTTCATCTCACTATTATTTCATTGAGATACATGATTTAATACCCACTCACTTATTTTATGTGGAGTATGTAATTACCATGAATTAATTATATTTATCTTATTTATAAATTTATGGGTATTCACATATTAGTTTTAGGATCTTTATTTCATGGTATTTGTGTTTCAAAAGTTACCAAATTGGTAAAATAGTTTTGTCTCAATTTTCCTTCTTTGAGACTCTTATTTTGTTATGCACCTAAAATATTTTTAATGGTGTATTATATCATGAATATCATTATTTTGATGATATTTTGAGATTAATTTAATTCCATATTCTTAGATATAGAGTATGATCTCATGTTACCAATTGATAAGAGTTTATTGAAACAATATCATCGCTTTTCAAGATTGTTTATGATCATGCTTCAATTAGTGAAATCTCATGACCCATCTCTCAATAACACTCATGTATTTTATTTTCTTATGGTTATTCAAGATATCATCATGTATTAGAACTATTTTACACTCTTTGTTACTTATGATAATGTTCTTAAGTAAAATCTGACCTTCTCTCTCTTCAGTCAGAAATCTGTTATATTCAAACAATATGTTTTTAAAAATGTTTTCAAAATATCTTTAAAGCCCATTTTCATGAAAAAATGATTCTAAATACATTTTATGGTTTTAAGTGATTCCTTTATAAGTTTTAAAATCTATTTTCAAAGAAAAATGTTTTTAAAAGTTTTTATGTTTGAAAAAGAGTTTTTCAATGTCGAAAATATATTTTCTTCAAGAAATGTTTTTAAAATATCATTCAAAATTATTTCCAATATAAGATAACATATGTTGGTGTTACTTATGACTTTTTGGGAAAATTATTCAATTCTTACATTCATATTATTTCTCTTAATGGATTATGTTTTGATGGCATGATGTTTATGAAACCATTTCTCTTTCATGGTTTATATACTTTTGAATCTAGTATCTTTTCACGGGTTATGTTTATGATGAAATGATTATGAAAAAGGACTTTTTTGATAGGTTATGATATGATTTCATTTTTATAATACCCATTTAATTTCATGTATTATGATATAATTATTTATGATCTTTTCTTACATGTATGTATGACTTCATTATGAGAAGTGTGGGATCTATATATCCCTCCAACATAGTGGGTAAAGATTTATATCTCATGAGATAGACTAAGATGGTCTTTGGAATGACCCTTGACTACTAAGATGGACATGAGAGTGAACCATAACTACCAAGACGGAAAGAAGAGTGAAATCATTCCAATAATATGACCATGAGAGTGAACCATGACAACCAAGATGGTATGTGGAGTGAACCCATACTACCAAGATGGTCTTGGTAGTGATGCCTTGGGTACTATGGAAATAATATTATTTGCTTATATTTCTACCACAATTCCATGTTTTATTCCTATGTTATTCTTTCATGGATTATATTCTTCATTTACATATGATTCATGTCTTATGAACTGTGATGCACTATGCCATGTTTTATGTATATGATAATTTATATGCAGGGTATGATATTCTATTTTCATGATCATGTTCTCACACTCTTATGATCACGATTATTCTTACATATATCACTTGTTTACCCTTAATGAGAATTTGAGATCACCCATTTTTATGATTCCTTCCCTAGTTTATGAAGATATGTATTATATTTGATATGTTTCAGAAGGGTGATATTCAAGAAGAACCCAGTGGAAGATAATGTAGATCACTTATGTATTAGTGTTTATGATTCTACGTTTCTAAAGGTACTAGACTAGTAAAGTCTTTGGGAGTCTGTTTATATAATATTTTATATATTCTGCAAAAGTTATGTAATGTTAATGTCTGAAAAGAGATGGTCGCTATAGTTTGCATCATAGATGGGTTTAATTAACCTTTAGAATCTAGGATGATAATATTGTAGTGAGAACCCTAAGAACATGTCTAGAGATATGTTTAAGGATAATAAAAAGTAAAGGAACATTTCCTAGAATTTTGGTAAAGGATATATTGAGTTGTTTCTTAGTAATAAATTCCTATCTAGATACTATAAACACTACTAGAAATTTAGTCATTTGTGATGGGTCATTTGCGACGGGAAGATGACCCATCGCAAATAGTGCCTTTCCTATTACTATTTGTGATGGATTATTTATTCTATCACAATTAATGATTTATTGTGATAGAATAAATAATCTATTGCAAGTAGTTTTGGCGGGCATTCCCTCCGCCCAACAGGAAAAGTAATTGCGACAATAATTTGTGATGGATAAGGAAATCTGTTGCAAATGCTTCTCAACTTAGGATTATTTATGATGAAAATTAGTGTTCGTCCCAAATAATTTTGACAAAATAATATTTGAGATGGCATTAATTTCATCTTAAATAGTCCATCATAAAAAACCCTGATGTTTTAACAGCTGAGCTAACCACCTTTCTTCCTCCTCTCCTTTCTCCTCCCACCGCTGCGAACCGTACCCGGCTGCCCGATTCTTTGTTGCTTCGTGAAATTTCATTCTTCCCAGTTTTTTTTTCTGATTTCAGCTCTAGTCTTTAAGGTATAGACTACACATATGTTCTCCATCAATTTTATTGTGTGTATTTTGGTTCAATGTTAAATATACTGGTTTGGTCACTAGGTTTAGAAATTTATCCGATTTTCATGATTTATTTTATATTTAGGATAGACACAATTGTATTAATATCTATTTTGATTTTAATCTGGTTCATTTTTTTTGTATATTTTGATTCAATGTAAAATATACTAGTTTGGTAAAACCCTATGTTTGAAAATTTATCATATTTGAATGCTTTATTTGATATTTAGGATTGATGCAATTATATTAATCTCTATTTTGATTTTAATCTGGTTCATTTAATTTATTTTAATTGATTTTTAAAAATTATAATAATTTTTTAATTTTGATATTTATATGTGTTTTGTATATATATATATATATAATTATGTTTGTGTACCATGTTAATTTTGATATATGTTTGTGTATATATGTATATTAACATGTGTTTATTTAATTTTGATATTTGTATGTGTTTATATATATATATATACATATATACATATATATGATTTTTAAAATACATTTATGGTTTTTGATATATATACATATATATATATACATATATGTTTGTCTGTATGTGTATTTGTATATATGTATATATAAATTTGATATGTATATTTGTTAAATTTGTTTCCAAAATATATTTGATATATTTATATTAATTAATAAATCTTTTAATATAAATACATATAAATAATATATTTTGATTAATTAAGAATGTTTTTAATATAAATATATGGAAATAATGCATTCTATGTATACATCTATAAAAATTTTAAAAAATGCGTAATTTTTTTAATATATATACATATATATTTATATAATATTTTTAATATTTTTAATATATATATATATATATAATTTTTAATAAAACATGTAAAGTTTACGATAGACACACACACACACACACACAGAGAGAGAGAGACATATATAAACGTTTTAAAAAATATGTAAGGTTTTTAATAGACACACACACACAGACGCACACATATATACATATACATTTATGTATATTAACATGTGAATATATATATATATATATAAATTGTAAAAAAACATATATATTTTTTTGATATATATATACATACATAATCATATATAAACATTAAAAAAACATATAAGATTTTTGATATATATATATATATGTATGTATGTATGCATGTATATATTTATCTTATAAATATATTTGTTTTCAAAAACATGTAAAAATATATTTGATTATGAAATCATGTAATATATATATATATATATTAACATCTAAATATGTATATATAAACATTTAAAAATTCATCTAAGGTTTAATATATATATATATATATATATATATATATATATATATATTTGATATGAATATTTACTTTAAAAAGAGTCAGAATATATTTTATGTTTTTTATGTTAATTATTAAATTGTGACATAAATATATATAATAATTATTAAAAATTTAATAATAATTTAAATAATTACTAATAATCATTACATAATTTATAATAATTACTAATTAATTAGTCAATATTATTAATAAATATTAAATATTTGTGTTTGCTTATATCTATGTATATATAAATTTAATATGTAAATTGGTTTAAATAAAATTTTCATTTTTTTGGTATATTTATATTAATTAATAAATATTTTTAATATAAATATATATAAATAATTATTTACTTATTAATAATAATAAATAGTAAATAGTAGTGTTAGTTAAAAAATATATGAAAATTTGTGTGTGTGTGTGTGTATGCATGTATATAGATTTAATATGTTAATTTGTTTGAAAAAACATGTAAAACTTAATTTGATGTAAATAGATTTGATTTTGTGTTATATATATATAATGTATGAAATAAATAGAAAATATTGTTTTCTAAGAATGATGAGTAAATTAATTTAAAGAAAACATTTTAACTAAATGCTATTTATAAGAATTTTTTATACTATAAAAAGTTAAAAATTTGGTTTGATGAAAAAAATAAAAATTTAATATATGCAATATTCAATAAAAACTTAGTTAATAATAATTAGGATAATTTTCTAGAATACTTTTTTAAAAAATATGGCAATTATAAGTCTTATTAAAAATTCGTAAAAAATATTAATTATTAAAAATATAGTATTAATTTAAATAATTTATAATATATAACAATCAATGAATCATTATTATTAATGAATTTTAATATTTTTGATGATTATAAAATCATAATAATAATTTGTAAAAAAATATAGAAAAATATATAAAAGTAAAAAAATATATAAATAAATAAAAAATTAAATTAATAATAACCATTACATAATTTATAATAACTAATAATTATTTTTTCAATATTATTATTACATAATACATATTAACGTTAATTACAAAATATTGTTAATAATTTGAAATTATGAGGCAATTAAGATATTTTTTTTGAAATTTGGAAAAATAAAAAATACGTGTTATTGTTCAATATTATTAATATTTATTATAAATTCAAAAATAATGTCACGCCTAAGGTACACCCCACACCCCAAACCCAATGGTGGTCTCCGATATTTCATATGATACCTATTTCAGATGATATATAAATTTTATAGGAAATAATAATAAAAATATTAAATGAATTATTCTTGCATGCAATATAATTAAACACCCGAGGCACACATTTGTAATGTTGTATCTAAGATAAAACTCTCATCCAAGACCTAACAGTGGTCTCAAATATCTCATATGAGTCAATGTTCGAGAGATATTCTATTATTTAAAAAAACGTGTGTCTTATATAATATATATAATACTGTTATTTTATCTATACCGGGCCTCTACGGGCCCCATAATCCAGTGCTAACCCAGTGCCTCACTTTGATCATATTCCATAAAATATTTCAAGGTGCAAAAATATAATAATAATTTTCAATTAGTCAAAATGATCTATAATAATTGTTTTTATTTTGTTATTTTTTAGATAACTATGGACTTGTGAAGTAGAAACCAGTATCTATTACGTGATCATGATTGGATAAATAATCACAAAAATCCAAATAGATTTTGTTTAAATCCTTTCTACATTAAAGGTTTTGGAGGATTTATATCATTTTCATCACAAATTTAGGTTTTGTTTCTATAGGAACAATTAAATGTATGTGTAAAATACGTGATCTTAGGACATTTGAAACATTAGATAATGTTGGACTTCATCTATTGCATTCCGGTTTTTAGAATGATTATATCTTTTGGTATCAACACGGTGAAATGAGTTTGGTAGAAAATACAAATTTTTGGTTCCAGATCTGACATTTTATAATTTAAAGACGAGGTAGCTAGTCCATCTATTCCTGAAACCATAACTCAGAATGATATTTCAAATATGGAATCAAAACCTTCTCAGTTTTACAATTTTTTGAAATCTGATGATGATGACTTATATTAGGGAAGTCATATGAGAAAACTTGAATATTTTAAAAAAATTATTACTATTAAATCAGATTTTAGAATGTCTACTAGTGGTTTTGATCAGATTTTATCTTTGGTTAAGTCATTGTTTCCTAATGGAAATACATTACTTTCAAGTTTCTATAAAAGTAAAAGGCTAGTTCATAATTTGGGTCAAAGTTATCAGATAATCCATTCATGTTCAAATGACTTCATCTTATATTATGGTGATTATTAATCTTTGGTTAATTGTCCAACATGTGGAGAATTTAGGTATAAAGAGGCACAAAAAGGAAATTCTAGAGTTCTTGTGAAACAGTTGAGATATTTTCCAATTACACCTCATTTACAGTGTTTATTTATGTCTCACAACAAATATGGATTTATGACATGGTATAAATCAAATATTTCTCTCACAGAAATCTTAAATCATCTGTGTGATGGTGATTCATGGAAACATTTTGATTAGAAACATCATTCTTTTTTTGAAAAACCTCATAACATATAGATGGGCCTTTTTACTGATGGTTTTTGTTCATTTGGTTCTTATGGTAGTCAATATTCTTGTTGGCCAATTTTCATTACTTCTTACAGCATTCCTCCTTAGATGTTGATAAAGGAACCATATATATATTTGACACTGTTAATTCCAATACATACAAAGAATAATATTTATGTTCATTTAAAACCACTATTTGATGAGTTAATTTCATTATGGAACAACAATGTGACTACATTTGATATAACTATAGATCAAAATTTTATAATGGAGGTTGCATTAATATGGATAATCAGTGACTTTCCCGCATATGGTATGTTATCTGGATGAAGCACACATGGTCTAAAATCATGTCCTTGGCCAGACTTGGGGTAATCTAGTACACGGTAATGGGCCTAATTGTACACCTGGTTTGACACTCCCAGGGGATATACTTTGAGAATTCACTAACTATTCATGATCCATCTTGAAGGATTTAAATAGATGTTAGATATAAATAACTTAGGATAAACCTAAGGTGTCATAGATAAGGAAGGTTTCATAATTTAGACATCATATCTGTTAATTTTCATGATTAATTATGTGGTTCCTTAATATGATAATTGTTTCTTACACTTTGATTTTGGTTTTAGTTAATGGTTGGAACCCAAAGGAACCACCTTAATGGAGATTGTGATGGAAAATGTGATGAATGTCCTCCTAAGAAACCAAATTCTATGGGATTTGTAATGAAAAACCTCATTGATATGATCACATAGCTTTCTCAAGCTATGAATTAGGGTGGACTTACAAATAAGAAAAGGGGGGAAGAATATTATTTTGGGTCTTTCATGAGGAAACGTCCACCTTCATTCAGAGGGCCTTCTGATCCACTTGCTACAGAACAATGGATCAACACTACTAAAAATATTTTCTACATTCTTCAGTCTTCAGAGAATGAGAAAGTCATTCTAGATGTTTATCATTTAGAAGGGGAATCAGACCAGTGGTGGACTCTAATAAAGAATATGAGAAAAAAAATGATATTTAATCCATGGATTTGGATAAGTTCAGGAACTTATTTTTCAATAATTATTTTCCTTGGATTCTTCATAACAATATGGAGAAAGATTTCCTTGATTTTAATTAAAGGGATGATGAATCTGTTGGTACCTATGAGGCTAATTTCATAAGACTTGCGAGGTTTTAGTACCCCCGGTTTTGGGCACATAACCCCTTTCCTCACTTTTTTTTAATTTGGTGTTTATAAAATAGAGTTTCCATAAAATAAAGAGTTTCCATAAAATATAGAGTTTCCATAATATAGAGATTTTCCATCATGTTTTGTGTTTCCATAATGTTGGCTGTTTCCATAAATTGGGGTGTTTCCATAAAGTGGGTTGTTTCCATAAAGTGGGGTGTTTCCATAAAGTGGGTTGTTTCCATAAAGTGGGGTGTTTCCATAAGTGGGATGTTTCCATAAAAAATGTATTTTCATAAAAAGGGTAAAGGTGAAGGATGGGAGAGTTTGGGGGTTTTATAAGGAGTGTTGGGATAAGAAGTAAGGTCAGATGATCCATACACGGCTGGCCCAAACCGTGTGGTCAAACCTTGCGTAGAGGTCAAATCTAGATCCCATTTTCTAGGAGCTTACTCAATTTTTCTCTATATATTTCAGTTTGGCTTCAAAACGCCCCTATTTCAAGATTAATCTCCCCAGAAGTCTGGAGAACACTTTCCAAACTATTTGGATACATCCTAGAGCCTTCCCTTGGTGATTTCGAGTCAGATTCTTGAGGTATGTCACCATTCTTTCCATATTTGTAATGTTTTCATAGATCTGCTTAGATCTAATTCTCTGATCTTCATTATTTCTCAGATATGAACCTATATTTGGTAGATAAACATTTTTGGATGCCTAATAATTCAATGTTTAGTTGTGATCTTGCTAGGATAAGAGAACTAAGGCCGTTCTTGGAGAATCGACCAGCTTTCATGTGCGTTCTTCGTCTGTTGTCAAAGTTTTGTCAAAACCTTCGAGGTAGGTGGCTTCACTCTCATATCCTCTTGCTATAATTAATTGTCTTAAATTCAAATTGGTTTATTTATTGTTAAATTCATGGAAAAATCTTCATTAGTGATGATTTATAGTTTGTGAAATTGCGTGATATTGGTGAATAGTTGTGCCAAGGGGGTTTAGTTTCATGAATTTAAAATGATGATTTTATATTATAGATTTTATATAATTGATAAATTATTGATGGAAAATGGGTTTTCAATAAAAATGGTTTTCAATAAAAATGGAGTTTTATTGAAATGGTTTGGAATTGAAATGGTTTGGCATTGAAATGGTTTTGACGGAAATGGTTTTCCATAAAAGGTGTTTTTATTTAAAGGGTTGTTTTGGCATGATATTTGGGAATATGGTGTGTGTGTTCATGTTTCATATATGGGTATTGGTTGAAATATTACCTTGTTCTCAGTGCCAAAGGTTTAATGGCACATGGTAATTTCATACATGGGGCTTGGTTGAAATATGACCTTGTGCTCGGTGCCAAATGGTTAACGACACATGGGAAAAAATTACCTTATGATGACTTGGTAGATCGATGAGAAAATTCTCATGAGTATGGAACTCTCATAACGTATAATTCATGGTTGGTTTTATAGGTTTTAGGAATGGTTGGGTATGCTAATAAAGGGATATTGTGAAATGGTTGTAAAGATTGTTTAGTTATTTTTCTTGAAAAATAACTTGCTGCGAAAATTGGTTTCAATTGCCCTTGTATGCTTTTGGTAATGAATGGTTTTGGAAACTTTTTTATATTTAGTTATAAACTATTTTTGAGAAGTTTTTTTATATAAAATATTTTATATAATTATTTCTAACTCTTCTATCCTAATGGCACGAGTAGGGAAGTCATTGGGGAAAACCTACTGAGTTTTATACCCACCCATGCTTTGGAACTTTGGTGCTTTTGTAGATGCTGTCTTTCATGACAAGGGAAAAGGTAATGTTTCACACATTATTAACACTACCTCATGATGTATGGGATGTTGACAGATTTTGGAGCTTGAAACTTGTATAGCATGGAGTCTTGAGGTCATTGGAGAGTCATGCGTGGTTTATCTACTGTGTACTTTGGTTCGTGGTTATTCTTACACGTTTCCTTACTTTGATGTGGTTGTGAGATACTTTAAGTTGTTGAGTTGTATTCTATTTGTTCATTCATCATATAGTGAATTTTTGGTTATGGTTGATAGGTTTATTGGTTTATTTCTTAAAGGGTAAATCTTCCCCCACTTGTATTTGAAACCCTTTAGCATTTATTGCCCGCCTTGGGCGTCTGGGGGGATGTTGCTTAAGGCCTAGTAATGACTTGTTGTACTCTCTATACAATTAGAATTGGCAGGTCATTACATATGTATACTTTAAGAATTATCACCCAAACTAAAATTAAAGTTGACAAGTTCTTCAGTGACTTAAATCCAAGTCTCATAAGATGACTATCCATAATATACTTTAGTAGTTTCAAAGAGATTGTGCGTTATGAAATCAAGGTTTAAATGGAAGTTGGATTCATGTATCAATCCCATGGTCTTGATAAGAAAATCAAGATAGATTTTAAAGGAAAATAAAAAAACCATGAAGAGAAGAATATGAGCATTCCTTTATGCTCTATATGTGGGAAGAAACATGGATGCAATTTCCTTAAGGGGTATAATAAATTTTTGAAGTGTGGAAGGGAAGGAAATGGGGACTTTTATTGTCAAAATGATGGGAATAAGTCATCTCACAAATCTAATGGAGAAAAAACTCCATAGAATTCACATCCCCCGCTTCAGTGCTACAAGTGTAAGGAGAATGGGAATTATGGGAACCTGTGCCCAAACCCAAGGGCTATTGATGATGATGGATGTCATAAACCTCTTAAGTTGAGGGAAAAGGTGAAATATCATGCAATTTTTATTTCCAATTAGGGTTTCAATAATGAAATGATGAAAGGTACACATACCATCCGCTCTAGAAGTGATAATTTCACTTTTGATTCTGGATATACCAACTCTTTCATATATAAAGAATTTTCTAAGGGTTTTAGGATTCCACCAAAAATAATTAGGTATACAATTAGCAGTGCAAAACCCTAATGGTAAAATGATTGAATCTCAAGTCTATAAATCCTCTCCTATTAATGTTTCTGGGAATTTGATTCCTGCAAATATTTCCATTCTTCCATTGGTTGAATTTGATGTCATCTTAGGAATGGATTGGATTTCTCTGCATAAAGACCACATAAATTATCGAGGAAGGGAAGTTACGTTTGATATTTCCAACCCTCCTATGATCATCCATCAATGTGATGATTATTATAAACTTACTATAGAGATTAAATCCAGTGATTGAGTATTAATTCCTATCCAAAATAATATTTTTATCTCAAATGGTTGGGGAGAAAATTGATATCGATGATATGCCTATTGTTTGGGATTTTTTGGATGTCTCTTAGGAAGAGTTTTCAAGCCTTCCACCAAAATTAGAAGTTGTGTTCTCAATAGAACTCATGCTTGGTTCCACACCAATTTCAATGTATCCTTATAGAATTGCCTCGATTGAGTTGTAGTAATTGAATAAGAAACTCCAAGAAAAACTTGATAAGGGATTAATTCGTCTAAGTGTGTCACATTAGGGTGCACCCATTTTTTTGTGAAAAAGAAAGATGGATCAATGCAACTCTGGATTGATTATAGAGAGTTAAATAAGATCACAATCAAGAACATGTATCCTCTTCCCCGTATTAATGAATTGTTTGATCAACTACAAGAGCTAAATAATTTTCCAAGATTGACCTTCGTTCTAGATATTTTCAATTGAGGGTTAAGATGTAGGATATAACCAAGACAAAATTCCATACAAGGTATGGTCACGATGAATATATAGTTATGAATTTTTTTCTTAATAATTCCCATTAAATCTTCATGGATTTAACGAATAGAGTATTCAGATATTACCTTGATATGTTTGTGGTAATATTTATATATGAAATTCTTATCTAGTCAAATAGTAATGAAGAGAATTAATATCACTTGAGAATTGTACTAAAGACCCTAAGGAAGGATAAAATATATGAAAAATTTACAAAGTGTGAATTTTGGATACAAAAGGTTTCATTTTTAGGTTACATAATCTCAAGAAATGGTATAATAGAAGATCTATCAAATATGAAGGCTATTGAATGCTGGCCTAGACCAAACAGTGATATAGATTCATATCTTTTTTGGTTTAGCTGGATATTATTGATATACTATCTAATCCTATGACCATGTTAACTCGGAAAGGTGTCAAGTTCCTCTGGACAAATGAATGTGAGGAACATTTCAAGGAACTGTAGAGAAGGTTGGTCACTGTACCTGTGATTACATTACCCTATTGTGGAGAAGGGTCGATAATCTATAGTGATCCGTCTAAGAAGGTACTGGGATGTGTTCTTATACAGAATAACATGTTTATCATTTATTCCTTTTGGAAATTGATGATTTCAAAGGAAATTTACTCAACTCATGATTTGGAGTTAGAAGTGGTAATTTTTGTATTAAATATATGGAGGCATTATCTTTATGGAGAAAAATGTGATATATATACCAACCATAAAAGTCTGAAATATATATTCACATAGAAGGAGTTAAATATTCACTAGAGAAGATAGTTAGTGTTGATAATGGAATATGGCTGTTCAATACACTACCATCCAGGGAAAGTAAAAAATTGGTCGATGCTTTGGGTTGGAAGGATCATGATAGCTTATCCATGATGAGGATCACAAAAGATCTAATATTTCTGGATTTGAAAAAGACGAATCTAGAAATCTTGAAGAAAAGGGAAAATATTAAATTTCTAAAATGAATGTTCAACCCTTTATCCAAGTGAAGATTAAGGAGGCGCAAAAGGAAGATGAAGAGCTTTAAAATAAATTAAAAAATGCTCCTAAGTTTAACCTTCATTACGATGAAATGATAAGGTTAAGGAACTATTTATGTGTTCCATCCATGCAATATTTAAAGAATGATCTATTAGATGAAGCTCATAGTTCATAATTCTCTAATCATCATGGAAGTACGAAGATATATAGGTATTTGAAAGAACATTGCTTATGGGATGGCATGAAGAGAGATATCATAGAGTTTGAAACTCGGTGCTTGGTATTCCAACAAGTTAAAGATAAAAGACAAAAGTCAAAGTTTATGTTGCATACATTACCCATACTAGAATAGAAATGGGAGAACATAACTATGGATTTTTTAATTGGACTAACCAAAACCTCTAAAGGGTTTAATGCTATATGGGTGGAAGTGTATCACCTTACCAAGTCAGCACAATTCATCACTATCAGAGAACACTTCTATCTAGATCATCTTTTCATGATATAAATTTTTGAATTGGTAAGGTTTCATGGAGTACCACATTTTACTGTATCATATCAGGATCTGATGTTCACCTCAAAGTTTTGGAAAAGTATTCAACAAGAACTTGATATATAATTTAGTTTCATCACTTCTTATAATCCTTAGAAAGATGGTCAGTCTGAAAGAACAATTAAAACCCTCGAGGATATGATGAGATATTTTTATCTGGATTTCAAAGGATGTTTCAATCAACACCTTCATCTAGTTGAGTTTTCTTACAATAATACATTCACTAAATAATTTAGGTGGTATCAAATGAAGCCCTCTATGGGATGAAATATAGAGATAAAATGTGATAGGATGTGGTTTGAGAAAGAAATCTATTTAGACTGAAGATCTCTAAAGAAAAATGTTGGTAAGGTTAGAACAATTTAGCAACATATTAGGGCATCTCAAAGTTGACAGAGAAGTTATGAAATAACCGTCAGCATGATCTATAATTTGATGTTGGTGAAAATGTGTTTCTATGAATATCTCCTAAGAAGAAGGTTATGAAATTTGAGAATAAATAGAAACTAATCCCAAGGTATATTGGCCCCTTTTAAATTCTTGACTGCATTAGGATGGTAGCCTATCACTTGGAACTTTTTCTAAATCTCTCTCAAGTCCATGATGTGTTCCATGTGTCTCTCCTGAGGAATTAAATAACTGAACCTTCACATGTACTGAACTCAGAGGTCATAACACTAGAGAAGGATCTTTCTTACAAGGAATAAACTATTGAAATTCTATATCTTACAAAGAAAGTTCAACCAAATAACACCACTCACCCGGTCAAAGTTTTGTGGAGAAATCACTAGTTAGAGGAAGCTATGTTGGAACTTAAGGATATGATGGAGCCTAAGTATCCTTATTTTTTTTTCCAATGGATTAATTATGAGGGATAAATTCATTATAATGGGGGTATAATATAACTCCATGAGTTGTTATGGATCTTTTTTTATTGATTAAATTAAATTTTCATTTATGTCTTACAATGCACTAAGTCAAATATTCCCTTCTCAAGGTGCCGAATTAGTGTAAATTACATGGAAAATCGACTCAACATCCTTTAACTGGAACATAGACTTGGAATATGTTACATGAAATATTGACTTGGCATATATTACACAAAACACTGACTTAGTGTACATTACACGTAACACCAATGTTTATACAAAACATCATTTTACTGTTATAATTATTTAAATGAGATAATTATATCCTAGATGTTAAACTTAGTTATATGAATAGTAATAATGAATTTTCAATTTTTTTATAATTTTTTATATAAATACAAAATATTGATAATGAAAGATATAATTTTTGGTAAATTCCATATATGTTTAAAAATTCCATTTTCTCAAATGAATCGCTTTTAATGACCTTTTGTGAAAAAAAATTAAATTAATTTTAGACACATTTAGAAATATAATGTGATAAAATAAACTATATTTTTTTTAATTTATAATGTATAAATTATCTTAGGGACAATTTTTGGGATTTTTCTGAGAAACTTCATTTTTTGGATGAATAGTGAAAAAACTGAATTTTAATTCAAAACTGTTTTTTCATCTAATTTATTTATAAGGTTAAATTATATTTTAAATATGTTTAAATGTTTCATTAGATAATATTTTTATCAATTCATACAATTTAGGTAATTAAGATTAATTTTATTTTTAACTTGGGTATACAAACTTAGCAAACTTTTGAGTGTTTTTACTTTAAAAAGACACATTGTTGACCCAATTGAAGGATTAATTTTAAATTAATATCTACCAATTTTGTGATTAGAATTTGAAAAAATGGATTTAATATTTTGAATCAGAATAATTTTATAATTTATAATGAGGTAAAATTATTTTTTTGACCAAAACTATTAGTGAAAGTGATTAAAATTAATTACAATGATTAAGGTTAAATTAAGCTTAATAAGGGGATAAAACATAACCTTAAGGACTATAACAACCTATAAAATTCTACAAAGAAATTTTATGGCCATATTTAGACCCTATAATCAATTTTATTTACTTTTAATCATTATTGGATCCCCATTCAATAAAAAAACGTGGGTGGAGTTTTCCTTTTTCAAAATATTACCAGAGTGCCACTCCTCCTCCATTATAAATGGCCACCACCTCTCTATATTCTTTAAACCTCTAGAACCACTTATCCTGAGCCAATATCTACCCAATATACTTCAAAATATCCCTCCATTAATACTTTAATCCCCCCTTTTGGAATAAATAAATCCAAGGAAGCCTTTTAGCACAAACCAAAAGGAGTTACCCAATTAAGAGGTTACATCTTCTCCCAAGCTCCTTACATTTATTTTCTTTCTACAGACTATAAAATCTCCATATTAAATTCTTGAATAAAAATACCATTAATTTAAATATAAAAGGTTTTTTCTTCTAAGGCTTCAACCTACACTTACACATACATCCATCTAATGGGTAACAAACATATTGTTTATGTGTATGGAGAACAATTGCATCACTAAATGATGATTGTTCATTTTTTATTTAATGCCTATCATGGTGAAAATTTTGATAGAAAATATATTTTTATATATAATATAATATATTTATTATGTATTTAATCTTATTTATTCCTTTTAAAACAAATATCTTTTTTAATTTACATTTGGTGTAAATACGATAATTTCGTTTGAGGAAGTGTGGACTACCGCCTCCTCAAAGCGATGTGATTCATTCTAACACTACATGGAATTTATTAAGGATGATTTTAGTGAACTTATATTATATATATATAATTATAATTATATAATATAAATTTATATATATACATCATTTTATTTCTTTCTTTCAACATAACAATTAGAACACAAAGAATGTCAATCTGTACGCACGACTTACCATCTCCAAGAACAGTGTATTCCATTTCATAATTCTATATTATATAGATTATTATAATACAAATATACTGAATATAAATGATATTTATATAATGTTTTAAATTATGGAAATCAGGATATAAGTACAAGGACTAAAGATATAAAAAATTAAGACACCTGCAAAGAATAATGCAGATATTACCTGATGTGAAACCCTAACATAGGATTGTTAACAAGATGGTAATATAAGGTAATTATAAAACCATATATGGTATTAGATATAATAATATGGTTCAATAAAACATTTATAATAAATTTATATTTATTATACAACTGTTTTGAATGAGTATGATGAGAGTCAAGACACAAGGTTAGGGGATTTCATCTCACTTTTATTTTTGTGAGATACATGCCTAAATCACCACTTACTTATTTTTTGTGGTTTATTTTATTAACATGAATGTATTATATGTCTATTATAATAAAATTTATGGGTGTTAAAATATCAATTTTAGGATATTTATTTCATGGTGTTTAAGTTTCAAAATTTACCAAATCGTTAAAATATAGTTTTGTCTCAATTTGCCTTCTTTGAAACACATGTTTTGTTATGCTTCTAAATTCTTTTTAGAGATGTATTATATCATAAATATCCTTATTTTCATTATATTTTTTTGTTTCATTTAATTCCATTTTCTTACATGGAGAGTATTATCTCAAGTTACCAATTGATAAGAGTTTATTGAAATAATCTCATCACTTTTCGAGATTGTTTATGACCATGCTTCATTTAATGAAATATCATGATCCCTATCTCAATAACACTCATGAATTTTATTATAATCAGGTTAATCAAGATATAATCATGTGTTATTACTATTTTTACACTCTTTGTTACTTTATATAGCTTTTTAAGTAAAATCTAACCATCTCTCTCTACGGTCAAAAATCCATTGTATTCAAAAACCATGATTTAAAAAATGTTTTCAAAACAATTTTCAAAAGATGATTAAAGACAATTTGAAATAAAAAGTATTTTAAAAACTTATTATGGTTTTAAATGATTAATTTATAAGTTTTAAAAGATATTTTCAAAGAAAAAGGTTTTCAAATGTTTTTTTAAAAAGTTTTTTTCAATATATAAATGATATTTTCCTCAAGAAATAATTTTAAAAGTTATTTTAAAATTATTTCATATCTAAGATAACATATGTTGGTGTTAAAAATTCATTTATAGAGAAATTATTCAGTGATTCCATTCATATTATTTTTATGAATGGATTTTGTTTTTATGTCATGATGTTTATGACACCTGTTTCTCTTTCAAGGGTTATAATATTTTGAAACCTATTTCTTTTCACGAGTTATGTTTATGATGAAATGATTATGAAACCTATATTTTTTTTCATAGGTTATGATATGATTACATGTTTATAATACCCATTGAATTTCATGGGTTGTGATATATTATAGTTGATCTTGTGGAACATGTTTGTATGATTTCATTATGAGAGGGGTGTGACCTATATATCCCTCTAATGCATTAGGTAAAGATTTGTGTCTCATGAGATAAACTAACATGGTATTGGGAATGAACCTTGAATACTAATATGGCCATGGGAGTGAAAAATGACTACAAATATGGTATGAGGAGTGAACTTAACCTAATAAGATGACCATGGGATATGTGCACTCATGGATCCATATATCACTAAGACTGTGTGTAACCTTTATAATTATACAATCCTAACCATCCCACTCTTAACCTTGGTTCTATGATTTAAAAGGGATTATTCAAAATGATTTATACTTACAAGGATTATAAAATATTTATTCATTATTATCTTTATAGAAATTCCTATTTATTCTTATTTTGTTGGAGATTCTATTTTGTACATGTTCTATATTTTCCACTCAAAATATTTGAAAATAAAATTTTAAGATAAATATTAAAACTTTTATAATTCCATGTTTTATGTAAAATTAATCATATTTTGTTTCTTTTATATGTAATTATTTTGGAATTCATGGTGGTATATAACTATGATAGTGTTTATCGCACCCAAATTTTTCCTTTGTATGTTTGTAGAATTTATTATTCCAGGACCAAGAAAAGGGAAAGATCCCCTTTAGGGCTATTGAGGATCTTGTTTTGTGGGACATTGGGATTTGGTAGCAACCTGTGGATTTTTTGTTCCACCTATTGTGTGTAGATATTTTTATATTGTTTCCTTTGGCTTGAGACATTTTTTTGATGTATTATATACCTTTTATAATTTTTTAATCATATTGATTGTATTGGCATACCAATTGTATAAGATTTATTTTCACTGTTATTATTTGATAATCATTTATTATAAAAATATTATTCTATATTATTTATATATATAATTATGTTCTAGTTTCCAGCTTGTGGGAATTAGTAAAACACTTCAAGACATGTCACAATTTATTCAGGTGTTTTTATAGGGTTATCAAGGAAGATTCATGAAAAATTTATATTAAAGGAGTTTGCGCCTCTTCTTGATGTTGGTGTGCAGTTTGGGATGATTGGGTATATAGGATAAAAAATTGTTTAGACATAATGGACATGATATGATTCAATGTATGGATAGATCTAATCCGAAAAAGCCTTTTTTTACCATGGAATGTTGGGAAAAAGTTTCTTTTATGAGTTTTTATATCTGATTGTAGACTTTCCCCAAAATTTGATATGGTAATTATATTCCCATGTTGATTTCTAATTGATAGAGTTGATGATATTGAGTCACTTGACTAATGATTTCATGTTATATTTTTATGTTCTACATTATCATGCCCCCAAGAAGGAATTTGAATAGAAATTAGGAGGGAGTTGATGATGAAATATAGTAAGAGAACCCACCATTTGACCATAACCATGTAGATGTTGTAGTGTGTGTGGTCTAAAATTTGGGCCAAGGGGTTACACCTTCCCATGCTCAGGATACACAGGTTCTACCATTTTAGGATAATATAAGAGAACATTATTATGATTATATTCATGAAATTTGACCAACATTATAGAATATAAACGTTATTAATTAGGCAGAGGACTGGTTAGGAAAGATTGGTTGACACATCATGTTCTTAGAGAAAATGAATTATACAAAGGTGAAATGTGTTGAATTTAATATTTAAGGGCCTAGAAGGAGGTGGGGATGCTATATTAATAGTGAAAAATAATGGATTATTGTAATAAATTTACTTTAAGGATATTTTTATAGAGAAATATATATCTAGAATATATTGTATTGGCTAAGTCAATAAAGTCCATCAACCTTCATCAAGGTGATAGTATAGTGGCTCAGTGTGCCAATAATTTTTGTAAACATGCACAATTCTCACCTAAGTTACTGTTGAATGAGAAATTAAATTCTTGAAGGGTTCATATGGATCATTGATCATATATCTAGTCCTCAATCTTTATAATGAATCATTACACTTATATTAATGTTTTAGATAACACTATAATTTAAGAAGTTTATTTTGTTGGTAAATGATGGTTGAAAAGAATTACTTATAATCCTAGTGGAATCTTTAACAACCCCCTTAAGGGAATGGGGAATAAATATAAGTATCCAGGTGGAAACCATAGTGGTCTATCTCAGTATAATACTTTCTCTATTTTTTTAATAATCTAGTAAAATACCACTAAATTGTTTCCAATGTTGATAGGTTCGGAATTTGAAGCATGTGTTTATGGATGAATTAAAGATCTGTATATTGTGTAGATGTTCAGGTCACTTGTAGATGTTTTCCTTTTTTTTCCACTCCACATAGTGGTATGTAATCATTTTTATTTAGATTATTTGTGATGAATTCAGATTATTCAAGATCAATTAGGTTTCATCCAAGATAATCCATAATGAAGCTTCTTCATAGAATATATGAGTCCCTAGTGGGATATGATGCGAGTACCATGATAGTGAGACATATCATTACCATTTAATTATCTTAATTGAATGATTTATTTGATATAAGTGAATATCATTCTTTCATATCTACCAACACTATGGACTTATTGAATCTTCCTATGGGAATTATAACTTATGTGATGGAAATTTTTATGCCTCTTGGGATGAAGAAAGATAAGGGACTCTGATTACCCCTAGTACCTTCTATTTTTTTGTAAATGAATATTTTTTTGACTTTTTGGTTCTTTATATCAATCCTTTGGATTTCATTTTAAGGATGGATTAGTTATTAGATCATAAAATTTATATCAACTGTTATCTTTAGTAGGTCTCCATTACAACCATCACTAGGGATAATATTGTTTTTCGAGGAGAATGGGGAATGCTTTAGAGATGATATGGACCTCCTAATCCATAGTTGGGTGAAATGAAATACATTTTTCATTTTTAATTAGTGTGGTAGACTTCATGTAGTGATCATATTCTAGTATCTGTTGCGTTTCTGGGTGTTTCCCATTTGAATTATTTAGTATTCCACTACTGATGGATGCAATGATCTCAATTGATTTTGTTATGAGAACTCATCCCATTATATTCCTTCCTACCATACATAGATAAATAAACTAAAAGAGTTAAAGTATTTTTTAGATGATTTCATGTCCAAGGGATTCACCTGACCTAGTGTGTCACCATGGATAAAACTAGTTCTTTTCACTAAGAAATATGATTGAACCCTTACTGTATGTGTTTATTACCAAAAGATAAATTAGTTTATGATCAAGAAAATGTATCTTTTTACCAATATTAATGATTTCATTGATCATATGAAAGGTTAAAAGTGGTTATCGAAGGTCGATCTTCAGTCTGGTTATTATAATATTAGGACCAAAGAGCTAGATATCCCTAAGATTTATTTTCAGAGAATTTATGGAAACTATTAGAATCTGTTGATACCATTGGGTATAAACAATTATCATTTTGTGTTTATGTTGGTAATGAACTAGATATTCCACCAATATCATGATACTTTCATTATGGTATATATATATATTACATATTAGTTTACTCTAAATCTAAGGAGAATCATCTTTATAATTTAAGAGTAGTTCTGTACATTTGGTGGAATCAACAAATTTATATCAAGATAGAAATGTTATATTTATTAATTTGGTAAGTATTATGTTGGGGAAAATGGTCTCAAAACATGGTATCTCAATTGATCCTAAAATGTGAAAGTCGTTATGACCTAATAATAACCATAGAATGTCTTTGAGATCTATAGATTCTTGTGATTTGAAGGGTATCACCACCAGTTTGAAAAATATTCTTCTAAGTTAGATTCTATACGGAACACTATCATTATAATGGTATATTTTAAGATAAATAGGTTAAATACCCTAATAGGGGGGTGAATCTAGGTATGAAATATTAAAACAAATTCCCCATTTTATCTTATTTCATTGTTAAAAAACGATCTTCTATCCCTTCCCCATAATAATGTATGAGAAGAAATTAAAACATGAATGGGATGAAGAAATATAAATTTTTTCACCCACACTGGTCTATGTCCAAGGATAATATATAGTAATTGTGACTATGTACCAAATACACTAAATAAAACAACTATTATAATGTTCCGAGTGGACTCAATATCCATCCTATGTCATTACCAATCATAATTTGAAAGCTCAATACTATCTCAACTGAAGTTTTATCATCACTCCATCATAATATTATTATTTTTGTCACTTGAATAAATATTATTTACAACTCATTTGGTTATTATTTTATCATTAATTTCATCTACTTGGGGAATCCCTATTCCTTACAGAATTTATAGAAAAATCCTTCTAGTTCGAATAAGATTCACTTTCACAAAACACTATCCCAACTTTTGTGAAACTATAAAATTATTCACAATTTTTTTTCATTTATAAAACCCAAAAAAATTTGTAAAGATCTCTAAATATTTAAAAAAAAATCCTTTTTTCTTTAAATTAATGTTATTATAAACCCCATGTGTAAAACAATCCTTCAGGAAATTCATTCGTGAATTTAGTTCCTTTAGATCTTTGTTAAATATTTTTGTTCTCAAAATGGGGGTAGATTCTAATTTATATGCATTGTCATGCATTCATGAAAGTTTATCCCATTTCATATCATTTTCACAAAACTCTTCAATCTATTAACGAAACCCCTTTTCTTCATGAAACTTTTAGGAATAACCTTCGTTCGTGTACGCTTCCTAGAATCATGGTGTCATCACATTTGTCACAACCCTTGTAAAACTTAACAACTTTTCAAATATTTCTCCTAAAAATAAATAATGTTTCATTAAATAATTAATCTTAAAATAATTATATCCCTTTTCCATATTTTTAAGGGGGGGGGGTCCTGAAACTCCATCTTTCATGAAATATTTCCACTCCTCCAAATTTTGGACCCTAAAAATTTGAAAAACACTGGGAAATGAAACCACCTTATATGTGAAACATTTTGAACCACTTCCAAGGATTTCATACAAATTTCTTAAATATTTTTACACATACCTAGTTAAAATTAATGTTACAATTACATAACTGACCTTGTAAACATAATTTTAAAAAAAAATCAACCAAAAAACTAAAATATCAAATTGTATAATTTTACCCAAAAATATCACCCTTTGTGTATATTGGTATCTCTTAACACTTTGATACCAATTTGAAAATTATTTCACTAAATCATTGACATGTCATTTCACACTTTCTTATTTAACCAAAATTCACATCTCGTTACTCCAGATAGTGACCAAGTATTCTCCCAAGACATCCTCTAAGACCAAAATATCCATGCTTAGTGTGAGAAACAAGAGTATCATGAAATTTCCATCAATGAGTAACTTCATTATTAAAACACCCTTTTTTAGAGACATAACTATGTAGTAGATGAAGTTTTTCATCTCTACGGATATAATGATGACACTTGATAAGAACACTCCTTTAACCCCATGATAACACCATTGGGTAACTACTTTCATCATGAATCCCAGTAGGTTAGAACATCATGTCATGTCTACATTGAATGAAAATTTTCATCATCATGAGATTTGAAGCACTCCCCCGATTTCTATGCTCCCCACTATTCGATTCTCACCATTTTTAAAATGATTCTTTGGGTAATACATTCATCTTGAAATCTATAACCTGAAGTTCTGTAGACACTCATTCCAAGGTCACAAGCCCATGCTCTACCTTATCTAAGATAAAATGATATTTGATTTTGAATGTGATGTATCCTTTAGTGATGAAATGTATGTTTAATAATATTGAAATAACTTGAATTAAATCAAGGTTTTCTAATTATATAATTCACTTCAACACCCATATCATCAAGCTGCTCCTTTATCCATAATAACTGTGTGTGATCTTGAGTATCTGCAATATATCTATCTTCTATAGTACTCAATAAGATTAATTTTATTTATATAATTACCAAGAAATATAGAATCAACCATGATATAATGAACCAAATGATGAAAATTTTATACCATCTTCTGAACTGAGACAATATACATTTTTATGAATCAATAACTCTTGCTAATATTTTTATTAGTATAAAAAACTAAAATCTATTATCCCATCGATATACCAAAGTATTCCATCCACCGCAAGTAAGGTGATTTCCTTGGGAGTTTTTATACAAAACCACTTGGAATGTGGAAAGAAAAAAATCAGGTCATTTCATTATTATTAAAATAGACTACCAATGATTTACATGTATTCTATGATGTTAACCACTTTTCCTTCACCATATCATGATATTTTCAACTTGGTAACAACAATAATTTTCATATCCTTGTAATTATACTTTCCAAATCATCTAATACTCTCCTTGCATATTTAGTTTAGGAAATTAATGTTTCATTCCTTACTTGAATCACCTGTAAACCAGGAAAAAAAATCAATTCAATAATAATTAACCTTTCAAACTCACTTTTCATGTATTCTAAAAATTGTTTACACTATATATCACCGAATCTCCAAATGATTATTATAACACCCCAAGACTTTATAATATTTTCCTTTTAAAATAAATTTAATTTTGTCTCTATAATTATTTATACACAATAAAAAGGTAAGATTACGCTACACACAACACTGATATTAGATTTTGGTACACTCAATACTGAGTTGGCTTGTGTTACACATAATACCGAGTTCATTCGATATCTTATGTTACAATCAAGACCGAGTTTTGACAAACCACAATATACTATTAATATTATTATTTAACATGATAGTTATCAACTAGACATTGTAATGAAATGTATTAAAAGATTTAATTAAAATTGGAAAATATTGTTTACATCTGTTTATATAACTATTTGGTGACCAATTAATTATAAATGAATATAAATACTAATTGAATATAAAGGAAATGTTTTTATAAAAAAAATATTTTTATGCTCCCAAAGGATTGTTATCATAATAAATTAAATTAATTTCAATTACTAAATGATATATATATATATATATATTATTTTTAATAAAATATTTTTGACAATAATCCAACATATTTGATAGGCATTAGATAACAACAAATCAAATTTTATGTGTAAAAATCTTTATTTTTCTAAAGGTAGTTTTGTAGCCTTTTAATGGAACACTTGTTTTAAAACTAAATTATGATACTTTTATAAATTTATATTAAAAAATAAACAATTTTTTTTCTAAATTTTAGTGTCAAAATTATCTTAGGGTGGTTTTTTGGTACTTTTTTGAGAAGTTTCATTTTTGATGAATATTGAAAAATACTGAATTTTCATTGAGAACTGACTTTTTGTCTAAATAATTTATAAGGTAAAATTATTTTTTAAATTTGTTTTAATATAAAATAAGATATTTATACATATTTTAATACAATTTATATAATTGGAATCATTTTTATATTGAATTTATATATTAAAACATAGTAAACTTTTGAACATTTTCACTTTAAAAACATGCTTTCTCACCACGTCTATGAGAATGACATTAAATTTAAATTTTCCACTTCTATGAATTGAATTTTAAAAAATGGATATAATTTTTTTAATAACTATAATATTTATATTCTTATAAGTTCAATTTAATTTTTTACTGGAATAATTAGTGAAAATAGTTAAAATTAATTTATGCAATTAAGGTTAAAACTGGGTTTTGTGCATGATGTGTGTTTATATTAAAATTAATTTTATACGAACATAGGATTTATTATTTAATTAATTGGAATTTATTTTTAGAATAATTAGTTATAAATTATTTAATAAATATATTTTTAATTATATTATTAAATTTGAAATTACATTGGTAAATAAACATTTACAAGGTACATTAGTAAAAACTATAAAGATAAAATTGAGTAAACTTAAATACAAAAGAAAAATATTATAAAAATAATTTTAATTTTGTGTGGTGTAAGTTTTTATCGACCATAATTTACATAAACTCCATTAGATTTAAATTTTGGGTGAACATGAGGTAAGCTATTCCTCCCCATAGTGTTTACCTTTTGGTACTTATAAGAATGCCACTCCTCCACCACTATAACAAAGGACTAACCCCCCATCACTTCTTCACACCAATAAATACATTTGGATCATCCAAAAAATGGATAAATAAACTCCAGAAATACAAACCCTCATAATAAAAGAATAAAATATGTAATAAATAAAACCAAGGCAGACCTTTGGGGAAAACCAAAAGGAGTTACCTGAAGAAGAGGTAACGTTCTTCAACGAGCAATTTTGTTTTATTTCTTTATCCACCATTTAAATTATTCTTATATCATGATTATATAATAACCTATGTATCTTAAATATATTAATATGTTTTTAGGTCAATGTTATAACCTAAAACTTCACACACCTCCATATAATATGATACACAATCATCATTCATGTGTACGGAGGACTACCACCTCGCAAACTGATGTCATTCATTATTACATTACCACATTTAGAGGTTGGTAAAATTGATGGAATTATAGTTCATATATGATACCTATGATATTTATAATGAATTTATTATTATTTAATTATTATATTACACATATCTTCATGATTTAAATTTTTTGGGAATATGATTACGTCGTTTGTGGACATCGGGACTACCACCCCCTCAGAGGAATGTGATTCGTTCACAATTTACATGGAATGTATTAAGGTTGTGTTTAATAAAATTATGTGATATATATGAAATAAAAATGATAATTTAATTATAATATATATATCATTTATATTTATTTCTTTTAATACGATAAGAAAATAGAAGCATCCTTCATGCCTATATACGACCTACCATCTCCATTAATTGTGAATTTCATCTACCATCACTAAATATCATGGATTAATCTAAATAAATATATAATTAATATAAATAATATTTAATTAATGGTTTAAATTCTTGGGATTATGAAACCGTGATTTATTTTGTTGGAATAGAAAATAAAAAGTCAAAACACACTTGAAAAAATAGGTAATTATCACTTGAAGTAGTTAAAATAATGAAATTTTATTTACAAATGTATAATAAGATATTATAAAAAGATCATATATGATATTATAAATTTGATTATGCATATGGTATAGGTTAAAAACCTAGTTACATCCATTATGGAGGAGGTTATAGATCTTTAAACCAAAAGGAAGTGTAAAATAAAAGATTTCGTCTCAATTAACATTCCATTGAGACTTATTTTTTATTATGCAACAATTTAAATTAATTTAGTGTATATACATCACCTTTTTCATTTAATATCTTTATTCACTCATAATTCATGGTATATTAAGATTCAATTTGAATTATCTCATTCCAGTGGTTTGACTTGATAATTACCAAGAGGTAAAAGTTATCTTTGGAATCTCACTTTATTTTGTTATTATAAAATTTATCTTGAAACAATAACTTCCTAATAATCATTTTATATTAGAAATTAAATTTATTTTAAATATAAATACTATTATGTTATGGTTATAGGTATTTTCTAAACTATAAACTATTTTTATATACAGTTTACACTTTTAAAGATATTTCTTTAGCTAGGGAAATATAGATAAATATGAAACTTTTCCTCAATATGGTTATTTGATAAGGCACATTTCTTATGAATTAAATTGATTATTTTGATATATGGGTAATTCTCTAGATTTTTACGACATGGGTGGGACCTAGTTATAGATATCCTCTCAATGCATCGTTAGTCTCATGAGCTAAATCATTTGAAAAAAAAACAGAGTAGTTTAAACTATATTGAGAATATATATTGATGGTAAAAGTATCATGTAACTTAGAAATACAAAGTAAAATAATTGATAATTTCCTTCATTAATATTCTGTTATTATATATCCATGAAATTTTCAGTTTAAATTATCTGTAGATTCATTTCATTCAAAGTCAGTAGATTAAATGGCATGTGTTTCAGTTACTTACCTTAACATATTGATTTTTCCTTATCCAATTATATAAATGGAATGCATGATCTATTATTTACCATGAAATGTTGATTATTATCATTGATTTATTATTGATTTCATTTTACATAACACTTATTTAGCATTTTGGATCACCCTTATTTTGTTTCCTTTCCTTGGGATATATAGATAAATTCATGGAATGAGTTTCAAGGATGCATATTATTTATCTTTTTTATGTGTTTTATTTAATTTTCTATCCCTAATGTAAAATGGGCATCATGTATATAATCTAGTTTTCCAAAAATACTAAATTTATCAGTCCTTTGGGATTTTATTCCTTGTAATCATGACAATGTAATAAAGTCAGGCAGTAGCTACATGATTCTATGGTTGGGGCGTTATAGCTGGTATAATAGGATTTATAGTAGAAATCTTGGAATCATGATTTAGGAAAACACATATTAGGGGAAAAACCCTAAGATAGAAATCGAGGATAATTATAGAAGAACATCCCAAGGAAACCATGTTTGTGATTATGATATTAGTTATGCATAAATTTTCCAATTTATTTTAAGTATTTCACTAGTTTTTTGATTAAAAATTATGCTACATAATGTTATGATCTAATCTAGTGTTTTACATCATTTAGAAATGGAACCTAAAAGGAAGAGTGGTATTAATACTCATGGATAATATAGATGTTTCTCTATTGAGGAATCTGATATATATGGTATTTTAACTAATAAAGGTAAGTATATATTAGGTAATCTTAATCAGGTTATGACACATAAGATTTCCTGGATGGAAAAAACTTTTCCACAAAAAGAATCTGCTATGGTGGATCATTTTAGGGGTAGAGGACCCTATCATTTAGTGGGACTAGTGATCCAATGGTATTTGGGAAATTTATTATATATTTGGATAATATATTTATAGAATTAGGATGCAGTGAAAAGGATAAGGTTACATTTTAAGTGTAATTTATTAATTATGATTCAGATCAATGGTGGTCACTGATTTATAATACTAGGGAGGAAGAGGAGATAAAACTCATCAAAATGGATAGAATTTAAGGAGTCATTTTCACTAAAAAATTCCCTCACGAGGAATAAAATGAGATGAAGAGAATATTCCATATCCTAAAAAGGAAGAATAATGTTTTATAGAGTATGAATCTTCCTTTACAAGATTAGTTAGGTGTGCTACTAATTATATATGAAACATGGAGTGCAAGATTGATCACTTATTTGAGGGGACTAAGTTAATTATCTAAATAAAATTGGTCTACCAAACATTTTACTTATACCATTAAATAGTTTTATGTGTTATCAAGATAGAGAAATAATTGTCTAATTATTATGGGTTCAAATGGAAGCATGAGAAGAAGATAATGGTAGATAAAATGATGTATAAAGGGAAAAATGAAAGTAGTATTTTACCATACATCATAACTATGGAAAGAATCACCCTAGGAAGTGCTTGAAGGGATTAGGAGTTTGTTATATGTGTGGAGATAAGGTTCAAAAGGAATAATAATGTAAAGGGAATAAATAAAAAATAGCTATTAACTATTTAAACTATAAGGGGATGGGTCACAACGCAAATGAATTACCCAAGAATAAAGAGAATATACCAAAAAATAAGAAGAGTAATAATAGTTAAAATACTTATATTGATAAAAATGAAATGGAATGATTAATTTTTTGGTTCTTAGATTCAATAATTGTTTTATTTGATTATTTTATCAATGATTTCTTGGTTATATTAATTATGAAATATATAAGGATTGTATTATAGTACTATTTCATTATGTATTTGAGAGCACATGTTGAATTCAGAAATGATCCATTGACATATTGAACTTCAGGGAAAATATATTATTGAGGAAAATCAAACCCTTAATATATTCCTAATGTGGAGATAATGTTTTTTAGATAAATAGATAATTGATATGGATAATGTGAATTAGATATTACTAACTACCTTTGAACTGATTAATATTTTTTTAACAAAGTGAATTATTCTATCGTTGATGTAGTTTACATCATTTTTTAATTTAAATAATATATCTAATAATATATTTTCAATTTAATCACTAAGTACGAATACATTTTTTCAATATGGTTTTATGTTAATTCAAGTTATTACTATGTTTTAATAGAATACATGATGAAGGTTTTCACCTATTTGGTATATGATGATTAAATAGCTACTTCATGTTGATTGAAGACTGATGATAATTTCATTTTTGAAATTTAGTGGCCTTACTTATAAAGTGTTGGATCATAATATTTCAGAAAAGATAACCATTTATGAAATGGTTTCAGTTGATATTTGGACGATGTTTTATAGGTTAATGTATTACTTAACCAAATGATGAAACATATTCTAAGAGATGAAGTATAAATTTTCCAAGGAACAACCAAAGGATAATATTGTGTTAATGAAATAGAAACGTATATTTACTTATATTTTTAGAGAATTAAATAATAACTCAACTCCAGGAAAATGATATTGAAACGATTTTTTCTTCTTCTTAACATTATTTTTGATGATATTAATGGCCTTTTTGACACCTATAGATTATTTACTTATGGTCTTTATCCTTCTATAGATCACCCAATTTTTTTATCAATTTTCTGCAACACTCTCAATTAGACTTGATAGTTATGTTTTTGTTCTTTGTCAATGTTTTGATTAATGTTATCTTATTCAAAGGCATATTTTTGTGGTGAAATTCACATTTATATTTCCCTCTTACTAAGAATAGGTGTTATTAAAACTATTTACGATGTGGGTTTTTCAGAAATTTTATTTTCAAATATCAAAGCCTCTATTACCAAGATTAATTTTAAATTTCAAAGATGAAATTAATTTAATGTGGGGGGAACGTAGTACCCCAAGACTTTATAATGTTTTACTTTTAGAATAAATTTAATTATTGTATCTAGCATGATTTATAGAGAAACACCACATTAATATTAAGACACACACAAAACATAGATTATCTTTTGGTATATACAACACTAATTTTTCTTTTATTACACACAATACTAAGTTCCTTTGATACCTTGTGTTACACTCAAGGATTAGTTTTACCAAACTAGAATATACTACTAATATTATTATTTAATATGATAGTTATCAAATAGATGATCTAATAAAATTATGAAAATTTTTAACTATATTTTTAAATTTTTTTCTTCATGTGATTATATAATTCTTTGGTGACAAATTAATTAGAAATTAAAATAAATACCAATTAAATATAAAGGAAATGTTTTTATAGAAAATTATTTTTATGCTCCCAAAGTCATTATATATAATTAAATTAAATTAATTTATATTATTGAATCATAATATATATATATATATATTATATTAAATAAACTATTTTTAACATTAATACAGTATATTTGATTGACATAAGGTAAGAAAAAAAATCCAATTTTAGGCATAAAAGTTGCATTTTTCTAAAGGAAGTTCTTACAACTCTTAATGACGCACTTTGTATAAAAATAAAGTTTGAAACTTTTATAAATTTTATATTAAATAACAAAAATAATTTTTAATATTTTAATTTAAAAATTATCCTAGGGTGATTTTTTGGTATTTTTATGGGAAGTTTCATTTTTTGATGAATAGTTAAAAATATTGAACTTTAATTGAAAACTATCTTTTCATCTAAATAATTTATAAGGTTAAATTATATTTGGAGTTGGTTTTAAAGTAAAATTATATAAGTAATAGATATATTAATTCAATTTAGTTCATTGTAATCATATTTATAATTAACTTAGATATAAAAAATTAGTAAACTTTTGAACATTTTCACTTTAGAAACTCGCTTTCTCGTAATGCCCATGTGATTAACTTTAAATTTTATTTTTCCACTTCTAGGAATTTAATTTTTAAAAATGGATATAAATATTTTTATTCAAAATAATATTTATATTAATATAAGGTAAACATAATATTAGACTGGAATAATACGTGAAAAATGTTAAAATTAATTAATGTGATTATGGTTAAAATGGGGTTTTGTACATGACACACATTTGTATTAAAATTAATTTTACACACACACAGGATTATAAATTAATGAATCTATATTCATATTTATATTAAGTAGTTCTAAAATATCTAATTTTTTTAATTATATTCTTAAATTATAATGTATCTAGGTAAATAAAAACATATGAGTAACCTTAGTAAAAACTATAAAGATAAAATTGACTAAACTTAAAGATTAAGGATCAAAATGGTCAAAATGATATAATTTTTTATTTTTTTAATGTTTTTATCAACCATAAATTACATAAATTCCCTTATTTATGAATTTTGGAAGCACATTAGGTAAGGAAGACCTCCTAATAGTGTTTAACTCTTTGTATTTACAAGAATGCAACTCCACCACCAGTATAAAAAGGCACAAAACCCATCTCTTTTTCACACCTCTCAAGCCATTTGGGTCATAAAAAACTCAACCAAATAAACTCCCAAAATCCCTACTCTCATTCTTGAATTATAATTTGGGGTATAAACTAATCCTTTTAAGTCCTTTAGTGAAACCCAAAATGAGTTACCTAAAGAAGAGGTAACGTTCTTTAATGAGCACTTTTGTTTCATTTTATTTTTCACCCATTAAATGATTCTTTTAAATTTAATATATAATAAAATCTGTATATTAAATATATTAATATGTTTTTATTTCAATTTTAAGACCTACATATTCACATACTTCCATCAAATGGGATATGCAATCATCATTCGTCTGTACAACAATCTACAACCTCACAAACTAATACTGTCCATTCTTTCATTACCACCATTCAATGGAGGGAATAATTTTGTATTTATAGTTTATATATTATATATATGATATTAATAATTTATTTATCATTATTTAATTATTATATACCACATACTTTCATGCTTTCCATTTTTTTTGGAATATGATAACATTGTTTGTGGACGTGTGCACTACCGCCTCCTCAAAGCGACGTGTTTCGTTTAGGTTTTACATGGAATGCATTAAGGAAGTTTTTTGATAAAAATATGTATTATATATATTAATTAAAAATGTTACTGTAATTATAATATATATATATATATATATATATATATATATATATCAATTACATTTCATTCTTATATTTCAACAAGAAAATGGTAGAAGCATTCATGCGTACGTACAACCGACCGTCTCTATGAATGGTGCATTTCATCTCTTATTAGTAAATATTATGGATTAATTAAAAGGAAAAAATAATGAATATATATTATATTTATTTAATGTTTCCCACTATTAATATTATTAAATCATGATCTATGAAATAGGAATAAAAAATAACAATTCAAAACATACTTGAAATACTAGGCAATTAGCACCCAAAATAGTGAAAATCATGAAAAAGTATTAACAAAAAGGTAATAAGATATTCTAATAAGATAATATATGACATTATAAATATTATTTTGGTTCTGGTATAATATAATAAAATTATTAAAAACATTATACACGAGTTTTAAGAGCGTTCAATCCAAAGGAAGTGTAAGGTAAGGGATTTCGTCTCAATTTACATTCCATTGAGACTTATTTTTTTTATTATGCACCAATTAACATTAATGTGGTGTATATAATTCCCATTTTTTATTTAATATCATGATCCACTCCTAAATCATGGAATTTTAAGGTTCACATTTAATTATATCATTTAATGGGTTTGACTTGAAAATTACTAAGTGGTAAAAGTTATCTTTGCAATCTCGTATTCTTTCATAATTGTTAACTATATATTAAACAATCACTTACTTATGACAATTTTCCATTTGAAATTAAATTTATTTTAAATATAAAAAATATTATGTGTATGGTATAATAATTTTCTAAACCAAATACAATTTTTTACATATGGTTTACACTTTGAAAGATATTTATTTATCTCGTGAAATATTGATAAATCAATATCTTTTATGCAATATAGATATTTGATAAGTCACAGTGTTAATGAATTAAATCTATTATTTAATATATTAGGAATGATTTGTACAATAACGACATGGGTGGGTCCCATTTTTAGATATCCCCTAGATACATTGGTAGTCTCTTGAGACATATTAGTTGTCCAAATTAGAGTAGTTTAAACTATCTTGAGAATAGATATCTTGGCAGTAATGGTATCGTGTAACTAGGAAATATGGGGTCTAATAATTAAGAATTACCTTCATTCAGATTTAGTTATTATTTATCCACGATATTTTCACGTAACATTTTCTATAGATTCATTTCATTATCAATTTATTTATTAAATGTCATGTGTTTCAGTTACTTAAATTTCCATATTGATCTTTTCTTATCCAGTTATATAAATTGAATGTGTTAATAGTTATTTACCTTTATATGTTTATTATTCTCATTTATTAATCATTTTTCTACTTTACATAACCCTTACAGGAAATTTGAGGTCACCCCTTATTTTGTTTCCTTTCCCCAAGATATGAAGATGAATTTTTGGAATGAGTTTCAAGGATTATGTTTATTTAGATTTTCTTATGCATTGTATTTCATTTTATATCCCTAATGAAAAAAGGGTATCATGTTTTTAATATGGTTTTCCAAAACTTCAAAATGATCAATCATTTATGATTTGTTTCCTTGTAATCATTCTAATGTAATAATGTAAGTCACTCGCTCTGAGATTTTAGGGTAGGGGAATTACAACTATGCTGTCAACATACACCGACACCAATATCCATTGATCAGTATCATTATTACATAAAGATTGTAATCAACTCCACTATTCTCCAAACCAAGATTCTTCAAATAATGATCAAGTTATGAATTCTATGCTCTTGGTTCCTATTTTACTCTATATAGTGCCTCCAATAGCCAATAAACATTTTTATTATCTTTATGGAAAAGAAAAAAAATCTAGCAATTCAATATAAACCTCATCCTCTAGAACCCTATTTAAAAATTTTGGTTTGAAATCCATCTAGAAAAAATTTAATTTCCATTTTACAACTATGGAAAAGATATTACCTAATTATACTTTTAACAAGTGAAATTATTTTGTCAACATAGATTCCATCGATTTGGTAGTATCCCTTATACACTAGTCATATAATGTTTTGAATTACCATTCCACCTTTGTTATGTTTTTTACAAAATAACTATTTGTTCTTGCTGACATTATTATTTACTAGCCTTTGAAAAATATCACATGTTTGATTACTTTATATTTTTAAGATCTTAATTAATATAATGAACCTAACTTTCATCCCCAGTAGTACTTAAAAAATATTTTTCTCTACCAAATATAGAAATTATTTTTTATGTAGAGAATTTAATCTTTGTGTTTGAACTGGCACTTCTTGATCACCAATGATAATCGGTTTGTCAATTTTAGGTCAAATCATCTTCTTTTATGCAGATACAATTATGAATTCAACCTCATCATCATCAATATCTTCTTATAAATCACTATTTTCAACTTCCCAACCTCATTAATTTTCTATATCCTAATCACTATCATGTGGAAGATATTCACTATGTTCTTAAATATTCTATTATTTTCTATGGTAGAGACATCATTTGTAATGAACCAAACATTCATTAATAAAGATTACTATTGATAAAATTAAATTTCTTATTACGGATATATAAAAACTTATGAACTTCCTTGGTTTTATGTTTTGGTATTTAAAAATACCATTAAGAATTGTTACCTTTGATAATATAGATGTTAAACAGTGATAACATGATTAGTATAAATATAAGGCTTTAACAAATCTAATTTACTCAGACAAAGGAAGTGATGACCTCATCCAGTAGAATTTCTCCATATGAAGCCCATCTGTCGAAGATTTTAAAGGAGGTGGCATCATTGGGCTTCGCTCTTGACCAAGCCCAAACCAAGCTTCAACACGTTATGCTTGAGCGGAACCGCCTATGGGAGAAGTGGAAGTTGATAGAGACTACCTCCCGAGATATCTTATCCGAGCCACCCCAAGAGTCTGTCACCATCACACCCCTTACCCTTTGATCTTATGCGGGTGTTATAAGGGGTTATGTAATTAGACCCTAGTACTATTATTATGTACATTATTTTTGTATAGAGAATATACTTTCATTTTATTAATGTTACTTTGAAAATAGTTTTTAAAGAAAAAATAGTATTTTTAGTTAATATTCAATTAAGAAATATATTTTTATGAATTAATGGATTTTTTAATTAAATAATATTTTAATTAAATATTATTACTAAATTAATTTTTTTAAATATAAATGATCATATAATTTTTATAAACATAATTGTAACTTTTATTAAGGTTTGAAAGCTATTTTATCAAAACCCATGAATTTTCGATAAATGTCGGTTTTTATTTTAAAAGAAAAAATTCACATATTTTGAAAATTATTTAGATAAAATGAATATTATTTTTGGAATCAGGAATTCTAATTTATCAAATGGTGAATTTTTAATAATTTTCGGAGACAATCAAATTTTTGGGTAAAAATTAAATACCGTTTAAATATAAAATGTGTTTTATGACATCATAATGACCAAATAGTGATGTAATAAAATACTATAAACATTATGTTCAGACAATATATGTTTTAATATTAAAATAATGTGATTTTAGTTTAGTTTTATTTATTTTAAAATGCTTTAGTGGACCCTTCAAGACATATAAAACATTTTACCCTTTTAAATTGATTTCCTTGAGAGTGTGACTCACCTCCACATAAGAAACCCTATTATTTTAAGAATTTAAGACATTGAAATTATATAATATAGTTTTACACTCCAATTTGGAAAATACCATTGGCAAAAACCATGGGATGGTTTGTGTTTTGGATTAGTTTAATGTGTGGTGACCCAAACCTAAATAATAAAGAATTCCATCTCCTTTCCTATATAAACCCACCCAAGATCACACTTCCTCTTCACTAAAATCCTTTTAATCTCAACAAACCCATTCCCTTATCTCTCTAGAATACTCCCAAGGCGCCCCAATATCCCAATAAGCCTCTCTCAAGCCTCTCCCAACCCTTTGGGATCACACTTTCAAGTAAGGGATTCCTTCCTTTCTCATTTTATCCAAGTTTCTTAATATTGTTCTGATCTTTTATTTTCAATTATAAATGTTGGGGTATGATTTATAATCTACCCTATAATTTATTATTTATATTTGAATTATGAGATACCCCTTTCTCTCTTATCGATGCCTTCCATGTATACCTGTTACCATGCTGAAATTCCCTAATGGATTCCTTCCTTTCTCATTTTATCAAAGTTTCTTAATATTGTTATGCCATTTTATTTTCAATTATAAATGTTGGGGTATGATTTATCACCTCCCCCATACTTCCCTATTTATGTTTTAATGATTAGAGATCCATTTATCTCTCATTAATTCCTCCCATGTACACCCATTACCATGCCAAAATTCTGTAAGGAATTTCTCTCTCCTCATTTACATTCTAGAAATTCTTCTGTATTATGAATCCAAATTACATTACTTATGTTTGGAAATGTATATATATGAACCCCTTACTGTAAATTTCATTTAAATATGATGATAAACCCCTCTCTCTCTCATCAACCCTTTTTATGAATTTTAATGTCACGCTGTTATGCTGCTGAAATTGCACCGCATTATTCCAAGCCAATGTCATTGCGCAATGAATACTATGCCCATTTCTCTATCAAGGGTATTAAACTTTATGCACATTTAATTATTGATTATATAGTTTCATGTATGAATTACACATTTATTTATCATGTAATAAATGATGATGTTTAATGAATCAATTTGTTATGATCCATGTGGCACACTTATGCATAAAATGAAATGTTTAAGAAGAGTGCTCCCTGATAGCGCTCCAATGCATTGGGTAAAGATTAGTATTATGATACATCAAGTGCAGTGAGGGTTTAATCATGCTAATTCAAGTGAAATGAGGTTTTAATAATACTAATTCAAGTGCAATGAGGGTTTACTGATGCTCTATGTGCAATGAGCCTTGGATCATGCTAATACTATGTTAAGTGTTGTCTTCACATTTCCATGTTATAATAATAATGATATATAATGTATTTATGTTCATGTTTCTCTTATTATCCATTATTATGCCAATTGCGTAACATGTATTACATTCTTTATGTTATTCCTTTTTTACTCCCTTACTGGGATTTATAGCTCACCCTTTTCTTATGAATGTCCTCAGGTTATCACATGCAATGCTAAGTACGAGGGAATGTAGAGGTCATGTAAAGGAAGTTTTCAATAAAGATATTATGTTTCATGTTTTAACTCTTTATGTAATGTTCTTAATCCCCAAATACACTAGAACTTTTGATATTATATATTGTATTAAGTGAAAATTCATGTAATAAATCATGTTTAAGTGTGTAAAAAAGACCAGGGTTGTTATAGTTGGTATTAGAGGATAAGTTTAGTTATTTTTGGGATTAAGATTAGGAAACCCTAGTGAAATCCTTAGGTATAAGACTATGTATAATAAGAACATCCCTAAATTTTGGTGAGTATTGAGTAAGTGGTTTATCAAAAAAATAAATCCCTGTATAGATACGAGCAGGTAGAGGCAGCTCTGGCACATATGTACCTAGGAGTGAAAACTCCGACAAGGACTTTTGGGCTTGACCCAAGGTATCCTAGTACCTGAAAAAGGGCCTTGCTACACTCTTGGTTACGACACTCCTGGGGGATATTCTTTGGTAAATTCACAAGCTTAGTATGATCCATTGTTAAGGGAATAACAAAAATACCCTAAGAATATATATTGGTAAGTAGATCATGGATAACATATATTGAAGCCCATAGATTCATAAGTTAAGGAAATAAATGTTATTTATAAGTCATCTGTTTTTTTCTTTGGATTACCCTTTATGTTTACCCCTAACTTTCCTTTTATTCCAGCCAATGGCTGGTAATAGGTGGACTCGGGCTAACAACCAATGTGAAGATCAATATGATGAATGTTCTAATGAGATTCCCAATCTAATGGGAGTGGGAATCATGAACTTTTTTCATGATACTCTCTCAGTTAACTCAAGATTTGAATAGCAAAATGGGTTAAGAGGAAAGTTTAAACCCCCCTAAGAATGAAAAATTCTCAATCAAGATCTTCATGAGATAATGAACTCCTGTTTTTAATGGACCATCTGATCCTTCAATTTCCAAATAAGGGATCAACTCCATTGAAAAAATCTTCTTTATCCTTCAATGTTCCGAACAAGAGAAGGTTTTTCTAGATACTTATCATATGGAGGTTGAAGCTGATCAATGTTGAAAATTGATAAAAAATATGAATCCCAAGGATGAGATCGAGGCATTGGAATGGAAGGATTTTTGGAAAATGTTTTTCTATAAATATTTTCTGCGCACCCTACGACTTAAAATGGAAAGGGACTTCATTCCCCTCAAGAAAAAGGACCAAGAATCCATTATAGAGTATGAGGAAAAACTCACAAGGCTTTCACGATACACCTCCAACTTGGTTGTTACCCCTGAATTCAAGGTTAAACGCTTCTTTGGTAGGATAAAACCTAGCCTACGGAAATACCTAGAATTTCATGACTTCGATTGCTATGAGGAAATTGTCCGATGTGCCCTCAAGGTCGAAATGAAGATCAGTGAATATCAAGGGTATTATGGGGATAATAAGAGTAAGGTGTACTTATATTTTGGTGGTCCTATGGATAAATCCAATGGTGATAAGAAAATACAGCACCCCACTTTCCAAAGGTGTGGAAACAAGCACCCCGAAAATTACCTGAAGAGGAAAAGGAAATGCTTTAGGTGTGGAAGGGAAGGACACCTAACCATGAACTATTGACAAGAAAACCCATGAATACAATAGAGGAGATGAACTATTTGTTAAAACCTCAATGTATTGTTCATTGCTGCAACTACACATAACCAAGGCACCTTGCAAATCAGTTCCCTAAGCCAAGGTTTTTCATAGGAAACTAATAACCTCCAAGGGAGCAAGGGTGAGATTCTTCCATCACCACCGTCGAAGTGAACCCCAAAAACGAAGTGGTGATAGGTACACTAGTTATTTATTCAATAATAGAAAATTCACTTTTTTATTCTGGTTCTACACATGCTTTTATATCCCAAAAGTTTAGTAGAAAAATCCTAGCACCACCACAAATCATGGAAGTAAAGATGTCGGTGATTACAGAAAATGGGGAAATCATTGAATCCCATGAATATAACTCCTCATATGTCTTAATTTTTGGATTGAACTTCCCAGTGAACCTCTTCATACTCCCTAAGGTATAATTTGATGCAATTCTTGGCATGAATTGTATTTCCTTATATAGAGCCAACATAAATTTCTATGAGAGGGAAATCACTCTCCATATGAAGAATCGACCCCCGATGCTGTACAATTGCAAGGAGGAGGATGAATCTTATTTATCTCCATCATCTCAAGCATGGATATTACTACCTTATGAGTATGATTATCTTGCTCAGATGATTTAGTCCAAGGAAGAAACTATTCTTGAAGACATGTCTATAGTGAGGGAATTTGTTGAAGTGTTTCCCGAGGAATTTCCTTGTCTCCCTCCTATAAGAGATGTTGAATTCTCAATTGATATTATACCTGAGGAATTTACAATATCCAAGACTCCTTATAGAATAGCTGTTTTGGAGCTTGAGGAGCTAAAGAAATAACTATAGGAGAATTTGGATAAAGGGTTTATACGCCCAAGTGCTTCACCATGGGGTGCTCCAGTCCTCTTCGTCAAGAAGAAGGATGGGTCAATGTGGCTTTGCATTGATTATTGTGAGCTCAACAAGATCATGATAAAGAACAAGTATCCTCTTCCATGAATTGATGACTTGTTCAATTATCTATGTGGAGCACAATACTTCTCCAAGGTGGATCTGCGGTCGGGATATTACCAAGTAAGGGTTAAGAAGGAGGATATCCCTAGGAATTCTTTTGTACAAGATACGGGCACTATGAATTCATAATAATGCCTTTCAGACTCACTAATGCTCCAACAATCTTCATGGACTTGATGAATAGAGTCTTTATATATTACCTCGAAACATTTGTGGTAGTCTTTATAGATGATATTCTAATATACTCTAAAACCAAGGTGGATTAGGAGGAGTATCTATTAACTATACTAGATACCTTGAAAAAGGATAAGATCTATGAAAATTATATAAAGTGTGAGTTATGGTTGAAGGAGCTCTCATTCTTGGGTAATATCATCATAAGAAATAGGATATATGTGGATCCCTCCAAGATAGCTGCAATAGAGGGATGAATGTGGCCAATATCAGTGACATATATCCATAGTTTCTTGAGGTTGGATGGATATTATCATCGATTTAGGATAAATTTCTCATGATAGTCAAACCATCTTACCAATATATATCGGAAGGGAGTCAAGTTTTCTTGGAGTGATGAATACGAAGAGAGATTCAAGGAGTTGAAAAAGATTCTTATCACTACGCCCATACTCATACTCCCAATAGGTGGAGAACTCTTTGTGGTGTAAAGTGATGCTTCAAAGAGTGTTTTAGGTTGTTCACTAATGTAAAATGATAAAGTGAAAACCTATACCTCAAGGAAGCTAAAAAACCATGAGCAAAACTATCCCACACATGATCTAGAGTTGGAAACTCTGATCTTTGATTTGAAAATTTGGTGGTATTATCTCTATGGGGAGAAGTTTGTGATATATACTGATCACAAGAGTGTCAAATATATATTCCCACAAAAAGATCTTAATATGTGCCAATGAATATGGATAGATCTCATCAAGGATTATGACTACTCAATCGAATACCATCCCAGTATGTTAAACAAGGTGGAAGATGCTCTAAGTAGAAAGGATCCTGCATCTTTATCAATGATGAGAATTGAAAAGGATCCAATATTATTAGATATGTAGAGGATGGACATGAGAATAATTAATGGAGGAACAACATTAATCCTTTCTCAAATGATTTCACAACCATCCCTCATGGAGAAAATAAAGGATGCTCAAGGAAACGATGTGGAAATTCTGAAAAGTGTCAAAGCTATAAAAAATGGAAAATCCTCAGAGTTCATGGTTGATAAATATGGAATTGTGATATTTGGGTCATGATTATATGTACCATCTTATCCATAGATAAATAAGGAGCTTATAGATGATGCACATAGCTCAACCTTCTCTATTCACCCAGGGAGCACAAAGATGTATCGTGATCTCCGAGAAAACTTTTGGCAGGACAATATGAAAAGGGAGATTGCTAAATATACATAAAAGTGCCTAGTATGTTAGCAAGTGAAGGATGAGAGGAAAAAGTATAAGGGGATGATTCAACCACTACCCATACCAACATGAAAGTGGGAGAACATTACCATGTAATTTTTCACTAGACTTCCAAGGAAATCTAGAGGAAACAATGCTATATGGGTCGTTATGGATCGTCTTACGAAGAAAACTCACTTTATTATGATTCAAGAGGACTTATCATTGGATCAACTTGAACAGATTTACATAAAAGTGGTAAGGATGCTTTGAGTACCACTATCTATTGTATCTGATCATGATTCGAGATTCAATCGAAGTCCTAGAAAATCTCCAATATGCTCTAAGAACTTAATTGAACTTCAGTAAAACCTATCATCCTCAAAATGATGGAAAATCTGAGCGAACTATTCAGACACTAGAAGATATGTTAAGATCATGTTATATGGACTTTAAAAGAGGACGAGACCAACATCTTCCACTGGTTGAATTATCCTACAATAACAGTTTCCACTCGAGTATCCAAATGGAACCATATGTAGTCCTTTATGGGAAAAGGTGTAGAACACCGAATTGTTGTGATGAAGTCAGTGAGAATAAGCTTCTATGACCTGAAATGGTCAAGGAAATTGTGGATAAGGTGAAAACCATTCAACAACCTATCAAGGCAGCCCAAAGTCAATAAAAGAGTTATACAGATAACCATCAATGAGACTTTGAGTTCAAAGTTAGAGACATCGTATTTCTACATATATCTACATGGAGGAAGTTTATGAGGTTTAGAAAGAAAGGGAAGTTATGTCCTAGGTACATCGGCCCCTTCAAAATTATTGATCGTGTAGGGGATGTGGCCTATTGACTAGAACTTCCACCCACCATGTCAAAAGTAAATGATGTTTTTCATGTATCCATATTAAGGAAGTACACTCCAAACCCTTCACATGTACTCTCATTAGAGGTAGTACAGTTAGAGGATGAACTTTCTTATGAGGAGTAGCCAGTGAAGATCTTGGATCGTAGAGATAAAGTTATATATAACAAGACTACCCTCCCAGTCAAGGTACTATGAAAAAACAATATGTACGAAGATGAAACATGGGAATTGGAGGAGGCAATAAAGTAAAAGTACCTAAACTTGTTTTCAACTTAGAATGTAAAAGTAAATTTCAAGGGCGAAATTTCTTAAGGCGGGAAGATTGTAACGACCCAAACATTCATTAATGAAAATTCTTCTTGATAAAATTAAATGTCTTATTACTGATATATAAACACATATACACTTCCTTGGTTCTATGTTTTTGGATTTCAAAAAACCTTTAATAATTGTTACCGTTGCTAATATAGCCGTTAAACATTGACCACATGATTAGTATAAATATAGGGATTTAAAAAATCCAATTTACTTAGACAAAAAAAGCGATGAACTCATCTAGTAGAATTGATCTATAAGAAGCCCATTTGTTGAAGCTCATAAAGGAGGTGGTGTCATTGGGATTCTCTCTTGACCAATCCCTAGCCTAGATTCAACACGTTAAGCTCGATCGGAACCACCTACGGGAGAAGTGTAAGTTGATAGAGATTACCACCCAAACGATGTTATCTGAGCCACCCCAAGAGTCTATCCTCATCGAACACCTTAACCTATGGTCTTATGCAGGTGTTATAAGGGTTTATGTAATGATAACCTAGTACTATGATTATGTAAATTATTTTTGTATAGAGAATATACTTTTATTTTATTAATGTCACTTTGTAAATAGTTTTTAAATCATAAATAGTATTTTTAGTTAAAATTCAATTAAGAAATATATTTTGACAGATTAATTGATTTTTTAATTAGAAAATATTTTAATGAAATATTATTACTAAATTAATTTTTATTAAATATAAATGATCATATAATTTTTATGAACACAATTGTAATTTTTATTACGTTTTGAAAGCAATTTTTATCAAAACCCATGAATTTTCGATAAATATTGGTTTTTATTTTAAAAGTAAAAATTCAAATATTTATAAAATTATTTATATAAAATGAATATTATTTTTTTAATCAGGATGTCGAAATTATTCAATGGATAATTTTTCATAATTTTCTGAGAAAATTGATTTTTTGGGTAAACATTAAATACCGTTTAAATATATAATGTGTTTTATGACATCATAATGACCCAATAGTGATGTAATAAAATAATATAAACCTTATGTTTGGAAAATATATATTTTACCATTAAAATAATGTGATTTTAGTTTAGTTTTATTTATTTTACAATGCTCTAGTGGACCCTTCAATACTTGTAAAACATTTTACCTTTTAAAATTGATTTCCTTGAGAGCGTGACTCACCTCCTCATAAATAACCCTATTATTTTAAGAATTTTGACCATTAGACTTATAAAAATAATATTTTTGAGTCCCCTTTGGAAAAAACCATGGTAAAAAACCATGGTCTGGTTTTTGGTTTGGATCAGTTTAATGTGTGGTGACCCAAACCTAAATAATAAAGAATTATCTCTCCTTTCCTATATAAACACACCCAGGACCCCACTTCATATTCCCTAAAATCCTTTGGAGATTGACAAAACCATGACCTCATCTATCTATAATCCTCACAAGGTGCCCAAATCCCCCAATAATCCTCTCTCAAGACTCTCCCAAGCCTTTGGGATCACACTTCCAAGTAAGGGATTCATTCCTTTCTCATTTTATCCAAGTTTCTTAATATTGTTATGCCCTTTTATTTTCAATTATAAAAATTGGGGTATGATTTAAAACCTCCCTTATACTTTCATATTTATGTTTGAATGATGAGATACCCCTTTCTCTCTTATCTATGCCTTCCATGTATACTCGTTACCATGCTGAAATTCCGTATGGGATTCATTCATTTCTCGTTTTATCCATGTTTTGTAATATTGTTATTCTATTTTATTTTCAATTATAATTGTTGGGGTATGATTTCACACCTCCCCAATACTTCCATATTTATGTTTTAATTATTAGAGACCCATTTATCTATCATTAATGCCTCCCATGTACACCTGTTACCATGCCAAAATTTTGTAAGGAATTTCTCTCTCTTTATTTACATCCAAGCAATTATTTTGTATTATGAATCCAAATTCCATTACTTATATTGGGAAATGTATCTATATAAACCAATTACTATCCATTTAATTTATATATTATTAGAAACCCCTTTATATCTCATCAACCATTTTTATGAATTTATATATCACACTGTTATGCTTCCGAAATTACACCGCAGTTTTCCATGATAGAGTCATTGTGTAGTGAATACCATGTCCATTTCTATATCAAGGGTATTCACATTTATGCACATTTACTTATTGATTATAGAGTTTCATGTATGAATTAAACGTTACTTTATCATGGAATAAATTATTATGTTTAATGAATCTGTGTTTTATGATCCATGTGGCACACTTATGCATGAAATGAAATGTTTAAGATGGGTGTGCCCTGATAGCGCTCTAATGCATTGGGTAAAGATTAGTATCCTGGCGCGTCAAGTGCAATGAGGGTTTACTCATGATAATTCATGTTAAATCAAAGTTTAATCATTCTAATTCAATTTTAATGAGGGTTTATTCATGTTCCATATGCAATTATCTTTGGCTCATGCTAATACCATGTTAAGTGTTGTCGCCACATTTCCATGTTATGATAATCATGCTATATAATGCATTTATGTTCATGTTTCTATTATGATCCATTGTTATTCATATTTCCTAACATGTATTAAATTCTTAATGTTATGCCTTTTTACTCCCTTAATGGGCTTTATAACTCACCCTTTTCTTATGCATGTCCTCAAATTATCACATGAAATGCTAAGTATGAGGGAATATAGTGGTCATGTAAAGGAAGTTTTCAATAAAGATGTTTAGTTTCATGTTTTAAGTCATTATTTAATGTTCCTAATCCCCAAAGACACTATACCTATCGATATTATATGTTATATCAAGTGAATAGTTTATGTAATAAATCATGTTTAAGTGTGTAAAAAAGATTAGGTTTGTTATATCATTGCAATAACTTTTCCCAGATGCTTGTTGAAGAATTTATATTATTTTATTTTCCCTATATATCCAAGGAATATCCACTCATCTTTATCAAATTTATACTTCTTGTGATTCTCATTATTGATAATAAAACACATTCTTCTCGAGATGAAAAAATATTTCAACCTTGAATTCCTTCCATAACATAGCTCATACAGAGTCTTCTATTCTTTTAAACAAAACTATTCCCTATTAGATATGTAGTTCTATGTCATGAATACTTCCTTTTATAATTTATATGTAAGGTCTTTTTGAATAAGCATCATTATATCCATATTTCTTATGTATTATTTCTGTTTTCATCCACTCTATTTCACTATGGAGTTATCAATATTGAAACTTGGTGCCTTATACCATGTTTCCTCAGATAATACTCCACCTGGATGGCTATAATTATTTTACCATTTTTATTTTGGAACATCAAAATATTATTTATGAGAATCATTTAATATTCCTTATAATATTTATTTATGAAACTAAACACCTTGAACTTTATGGGAATGAAAAATATCCACATCATACTATATAAATAATCAATTAAAAGAACATAATTCCCCTACATTCCAATATATCTTGATGTTATAGGCCCAAAAACTTCTTCATGAACTAGTTCAAGAAAAATTATTGACTTATATTCTTTTTATTTCTATATATTTCAAATTATATTTCCCTGTTGGTATGTATCTCTTGTGGTCATATAATCTCATGATAGATTTGGAAGATCTCAAGATTAATTTTCTTTCATCAGATATTCCAGATATAGTTGGAATAAATGTGATAGTCATTTATACTACAACCTATTTTTATCCACCTTATATAAAAAGAACATGTGTTATTATCCAATTAAAAGGTAAAGTTTCCCCTTCATTCATTTCCCCTATAAAAAACTACACCCTATTTTCACTTGATGATACATAACTTCTTATTTAAGGTTAAATAATTCCCTAAGTGAGATAGTTGACCAAAAATTAGAAATTTGTGACTAAGAACATCAAAAACCAATAAAATAACATGTCTCATATCATTACCTCTAAACATTGATTTTCCTAATATAATAATTTTAAGGCCTTCATCCTAACCAACACAAATAACACCTTCCTTTTCATACTTTATTCTTATCACAAAATAATATTTCCTATCACATGGGAGGTTCATCCACTATCAATGATCCATAATCATGTACGATCTAATTATTTGAAGTAAATCTATGCAATAACTACTTTCACATCTCTTTTATTTTCAATCGACATATTTGTATTCATACTTGAAGTTGAATTTTATTATTAATCATAATAAGAGTATGATAGGTATAATTTATCTTCACTATCTATAAATCATTTTTTTCTACTAATTTTATAATTCCTTAATATACTTTATATGACCACTTTAGGAGTATGTCATAAAATTTATTTATATTTGTTTTCAAAAATACCTATTCAAGTGTCAGAATTCTCGACACTAGAAAAAGTTTCCATCAACATAACTCATTGAATACTAAAATATATGAGGCCTAATTTGTTTCTATTATTCCCTTTGATACCTTTTTGACATGGAAATTTTTTTTGAGACTATATAATCGTTCCATAGAAATAAAACTTCATATAAGGTGGATTCTTATATGTTGTTTCTATATGACCAATTGTTTTTTGGGTTGCACAAACCATTTGATTCTAATTTTAGGCAAATAAATCTTCACCCTTGAAGTTTAAACTTGTGGTATAACATCAATCATCACATATTTTTGTTTCTGATCATTCCCTATATGGTTATATTATTTGGATATGACTATCTCTTCTAATTTTTCTGACCTCTATGATCCACTTCCACTTTTCCCATCACAAGAAAAATTTTATTTTCCTATGTCATACAAGGAGTGAAGAGTCTCCCAAAATCATTGAATTTTTTTCACAATCCTACAACTTTAACTTTTTATTCTTCGATATGTTTGATTTTATCTTTTACTTCTTATTAAAAACATCTATAATTATGGTCTTTTATTCAACTTTGATCATTTAATCAACTACCTTTTTGAGTTCTCTAGGATTTAAGACTCAATATTTTCAATTTATACCTTGATATTAGACTTATCTTATTCCTACTAGTGTATTTAGAGTCTAGAATTAGGAACCACTCTATTTTATTTATTCCTTTAGGATCTCTAAAAATATCTATACTCAATATAATATTCTAATTCAGCATAGATATCAACCATTACTTCCACCATTCTATATTTTTCTCTCTCTATTCCTTTATCTAGTAATTTCCCATGACTTCCACCAAAACATTTTCCATATGATAATTGTAGTCTCCAATTTCATTGGTCTTAGTATATTTATAGCTATTATTCTCTTTTGAAGGTAGGTTCTTATTCTTGATGATATTTCTATTAACACTTATTACATTTCATACTAGGTGAAGACTTCTTCATGGGAATTTGGATTTCATCCTCATCATTGTCTTGAAACTTCTTAAAGAGCCTTGCGATAGGATGTCCAAAATTTATACATAGAAAGAACTCAAGTACTTTTCCTCTTTGGGATTTATTATTCCAATTAATATATTTTAGGAATGGAATGACATGAACTCATCCACCTATTCTTGTTCCTTTCTATCCTATATAGTGAGATTCTTTATGTACATGAATAACACCTCATGGAATTTTACTTTTTCCACAAAATCATTATCATAATTTTTCATCTCATATATAGTAAAAGTATTGTGTTAACTATCATATGACACCTCCTTTGTATATTTATCCTCAAGTATATATACTTTTATCTTTAACCAGGGTGATAAATTATCTATATTATCTTTACAATTTTTATATTTTTTAATAGTTTTCATAGACCATGCATATCTTCCACCAGAATATTCATCTTGTCAAAAAATGTATCAACTAACTCATTAGGGTGTATTATTAGGTCCTCATACTTGTTCCATATAACTTTTAATTCAACTTTTAATACTTTTTGATAACCCTCATATATATTTAGATACTTTTCCCACTTGGAATGTGATGAGTTACAAGACATAACCGTCATGTATATAATATTGGAGAATGATCAACACAAGGCATTGATTCCTTGGGTTTCAACATCCAATTACCTTTTCAACTAATTATGATAAATCACCACTCTCCACACTTGTTGAAATACCAAGCATAGAATCTATAAATACGTCCATCCCTACATATCAAAATTAGTGTTGAATATGATTCTTGTATAACGTAACTTTGTTTTCATAAATGATCATAGTCCTTTTGTGACTAAAAATATCCATTACAACAACTAAGATAGAAACATTGATTTTAACATTTCACTTTGATACCAATTATTTTTACAACTATTATAAATACCCTAAGAATGGGGATAATTGATCTATAAAAGGTTAATACAACTTACACTTTTAGTTATTATTTTGTTATTAAACAAAACAATCATCTCTCCATTTGATTTAAAAATTTATGACCATTAATGAAAACATGTATGTGAAATGCCATTTTTACTTGGTTCACCCAAACTGGGTACATCTAAGGTTCATACTTAGTAAATTATCTAATGTTCCAAATCCACTAAATCACATTGTTATTATAATGTTCTATTCTTTCTCAATATAACAACCCTTCTCTTTATTTCACACTTAAACATAATTTATCACATAAAGTTTTCACTTGATACTACATAGAAGATCGAGAGGTATAGTGTATTTGGGGCTTAGAAAAATTACATAACAACTTAAATAATTAAATAAACATCTTTATTGAAAAATTATTTTACATGACCACAAAATTCCTTCATACTTAGCATTACATGGGATAAACTGATGACATGCATAAGGAAAGGGTGAGATATAAAGCCCAATAAGGGAGTAAACAAGGCATAACATGAAGAATACAGTACATGTTAGGAAATAGGAATATAAACTGATCATAAGAGAAACATTAATATAAATGAATGATATAGAATGATTATCATAACATGAAAATGTAGAAACAACATTTAACATGATATTAGCATGATCCAAGGCTCATTGCCCATAGAGTATGAGTAAACCCTCATTGCACTTGAATTAGCACGAGTAAACCCTCACTGCACTTGAATTATCATGAGTAAACCCCAATTTCACTTGATGTATCATGATATTAATCTTTACCCAATGAATTGGAGCGATATCTAGGTGCACCTTTTATAATCATTTCATTTCATTCATAAGTGTGTCGCATGGACCAAACAACATGGATTCATTAAAAATAAAAATTTATTCCATGAATAAGAGATGGGGAATAAATAAATGTAAGTCATAAATAAAAAATTACATGTTCATAAAGGTGAATACCCTTGATATATAAATGGGTTTGTTATTCACTTATACGATGATTTTGGGATGGGAAATTTTGGTGTAACTTCGGTAGCATAACGACATCAAATAGAAATCATAAAATGGGTTGATTGGAGAGAAAGGAGTCTATCATCATTTTTACATGAAATGGAAAGTAATGGGGTCATTTAATATAATATTACAACATATATAATTGAATTTATATGAATAATATATAATAATTTCTTGAACATAATTGAGGAGAGAGAAATCTCTTATAGAATTTCAGCATGGTAACGAGTGTACATGGGAGGAATTAATGAGAGAGAAAGGGGTATATCTTCATTAAAAAATAATGAGGTCAGTGTAGGGTAGGTGAAAAATCATACCCCAACATTTTTAATTTAAAATAAAAGGTCATAACAATATAAGGAAACTTGGACATAAATATGGAAGGAAGGAAAGTGAGGATCCCTTACCTGGAAGTGTGATCCCAAAGACTTGAGAGAGACATGAGAGAGGATTCTTGGGAGCTTGGGGCACATTTGGAGGATTATAGAGAGAGGAAGACATGGTTTGGTCAAGCTCAAAATGGTTTTAGTGAATAAGAATGGGATATTGGGTGGGTTTATATAGGAAAGGAGGGAGAATTCTTTATTATTTAGGTTTTGGACACTAGAGATTAAACTAATCAAAACCACAAACCAACCCATGTTTCTTTCCCATGGTTTTTTCCAAATGGGATTTGAAAACATTATTTTAGAAGGAAAACTTCCGAACTTATTAAAATATTTGTCTTGCTTATGTGGAGGTGATTCACTCTCAAAGAAATCATTTTAAAAAGTTAAAATGTTTTCTAAGTCTTGGAGAGTCCACTAAGGCATTGTAAAATTAATCAAAAAAAATCTAAAATCACATTATTTTAATGGTAAAATATATATTGGCCGAATATCACTTTTATAGTATTTTATTACATCACTATTAGGTCAGTATGATGTCATAAAACACATTATATATTTAAATGGTATTTAATTTTTACCCAAAAATTTGACTCTCAGAAAATTATCAAAAATTCATTGTTGGATAATTTCAACGTCTTTATTCCAAAATAATATTAATTTTATCTAAATAATTTTCTATATATTTGAATTTTCACTTTTAAAATAAAATCCAATATTTATTGAAAATTCACAGGTTTTGACAAAAATAGTTTTCAAACCTTAATAAAAATTACAATTGTATTCATAAAAATTATATGATCATTTATATTTAATAAAAAGTAATTTAGTAATAATATTTTATTAAAATATTATTTAATTCAATAATCCATGAATTCATCAAAAAAATTTTCTCAATTGAATTTTAATATTAACTAAAAATACTATTCATGCTTTAAAAATAACTTTCAAAGTAACAATGATAAAATGAATGTATATTCTCTATACAAAAATAATGCACATAATCATAGTTCTAGGGTCTTGTTACATAACTCCTTATAACACCCACATAATACCTAAGGGTAAGGTGTGGGATGTTGATAGACTCTTGGGGCAGCTCAGATAACATCGATCGAGTGGTAATCTATATTAACTTACACTTTTCCCATAGGTGGTTCTGTTCAATCTTAACAAGTTGAAACTCGGATTGGGATTAGTCAAGAGAGAATCCTAGTGCTGGTACCTCCTTTCCGAGCTATGACAAATGGGCTTTATATGGAGCAATTCTACTGGATGAGGCCATCACTTCATTTTTCTAAGTAAATTGGATTTGTTAAAGCCCTATATTTATACAAATCATGTGATCACTGTTCAATGACTATATTTGTAATGACAAAAATTCTTAATAGTATTTTAAAATCCCAAAAGATAAAACCAAAGAAGTGCATATGTTTTATATAACCATTTTAAAAGTTGAGGCCAAAGCCTCTGTTTATTCCGGTAAGGGGTTACAGTACAAATAAAATCATGCAACAGGAAGTACAAGGATGAACTCTATGAGACTCGAACTCAACACCTTACTGAGACCCACAAGGGAAAATACCAACTAAGCTGCACCCTGTGGGACATAACCATTTTACATAATATGAAATTTAATTAGATCAAGAGGATTTTTCATTAATAAATGTTCGAGTCATTACAATCTTCCCCGTTAAGAAACTTTTCCCTCAAAATTTCATTTTCATACACTAAAATAGATGAGGGTAACTCTTATTCATCACTTCCTATGATTCCCACATTGCTTCTTCAAACTCGTGGTTTCACCACAACACCTTGACTAGGGGCATTGTCTTATTTTGTAGAAATATTTCCCTATGATCTGAGATCTTCAATAGATTCTCTTCAAAGGAGATGCCATTCTCTAATGGTACCACCTCTAGATTGAGTACATGTGATGGTTCATGTATTTAATTCCTCAAGAGTGATACATGGAATACATCATGTACTTGAGATAAGTTCGGTGGGAGTGTTAGTTGATATTCCACTACTCCAATGTGATCAAGGATCTCAAAAGGGCCGATGTACCTTGGAATAAGATTTCCCTTCTTCCCAAATCTCATAACCCTCTTCCATGGTAATATGTGGAGGAATACCATGTCCCTAACATCAAACACTAGTTCTTTTCGACAATTATCAACATAGCTCTTTTTTGGACTCTAAGCAGCTTCAATGTGTTGTTGGATGGTCTTAAAATTATCCACCATTTCTTTGACCATTTCCAAAACTAGGAGTTTTCACTCCCCAACATTATCCCAACATGCCAGTGTTTTGCACCTCTTCCCATAAAGGGCTTCATAATGATCCATTTGGATGCTTGATTGGAAACTGTTATTGTAAGAGAACTCAACCAGATGAAGATGTTGACCCCATCCTCCTTTAAAGTCCATTGAGCATGCTCTCAAAATGTTCTCAAGTTTATGGATAATCTTCTTAGATTGGCCCTCAGTTTGAGGATGATAAGCCGTACTGATGTTCAGCTCAATATTCAGAGCATGTTGAAGACTCTTCCAGAACATAGAGGTGAATCTTGGATCTTTATCGGATACAATCGATAGTGGTACTCCATGTAGCCTTACCTATTCTCTGATGTATATCCATGCTAGTTGATCAAATGATAAATCATCTAGAATAACAATGAAGTGTGTAGTCTTTGTAAGATGATCCACAAAAACCTGGATATCATTGTGTTAGTCGGAGTGAATACTCAAGAGGGGGGGTGAATTGAGTACCCATTCAAAATTTCTGTTAAAAACTTCTAGGATTAAAATCCCCCAATTTAATAGAGGCCCAGTTAATTAAGGCACTAGAGATATAAGTGACTTATTGTTCAACAGGTTTCTCAAAGGTTGATTACTCCTCAGTGAAATTTGTATGACAACTAATTTGACTTTCGAAACAAGTTTACTAAACAAATATCGTATACACACTAACCAAATTTAACTATCAGAGTAAATAAAAAGGATTTCTGTTTTTGAAAGTAAGCACAGTGGATAAGTATCAAAAACAGAGTACTGAAAAGATGAACAAGCTAATTTAAACAAGAGGTTCAGTCTTAAGCCAAGACCTAGTCCTCTCCACTTGGTGATCACCTGCCACCAAGTAATTTTATTAAAAAAATTGATACACAACCTGTATCGGGCTTTAAAACAGTTTTCACAAACTGTCCAGGTTTCACAACCTCTACCACAGTTACACGTGGGAAATCAAAATAACCAAGCCACACCAGGCTTCTTCCACAGTTGTACGTGGGTAACAAAAGTAAAAGGGGTTTGAAATAGGGATTTTCAGTATCCCTCAGTTTAAGCCCAAAAGTCAGTGTGTGTGTAATACAAACACACTGCTCACAAATGTAAGAAAAAATTTAAACACAACAGAGCCAAAAAAGGTAGGAATAAGTTTAGAATGCTCTGTAGTGTTGGCAGATCAGCTCTGGACTCGTTGGAATGGATGAGGTGAATATTTGGTCCTTTTCTGAGAGTTGACTCCAAAAACGGAGTGTCCCAACTTCCAGATGTATAGATGATCAGTTCATTGAGATTTGAGTGTATCACATCATAGCTCGAAGAGGGTTCTTTCAGTCGGTACACTTGGGAGTCTTTTTGTTCTTCTGCAAGAGAATGCTCTTTTTTTTGTTGGCAGATCAGCTCTGTAAATCTTTATCTCGTGTTTTCCACCTTTTTCACCCAATCACATGTGCTTTTCCTCGTACATCGTAGTGTTTCTTGATATTCCTGCAAGGATTAATAAATAATGTCAGGTGTATTAATCTGTTTAGACATGACCGTTATATAATAGTATTAATAAATTTGACAAAGAGAAATAATATAATATCATTAGACTGGTCGCAGATTCAGGTCACACGGTAGACTTCAATTGAGGTCTTTCCAACTGTAGACATTTTCTAACTGTGGACTTCGACTGTGGGTTCTCTGTCTGTAGGCTTGCAACGGTAGCTATTTTTCTGTTTAACTTTAGCCTCATATCGGTAGACTTCAACGATGAATCTGTAACAACAAATTGTTGCAACTGTAACCTTTTCAACTGTAGACTTCGATTGCCAGTCGACTTAGTCGACAATGGAAGATGTCTGACTGTAGTCCTCTACTAACGGTAGAGTCGTGCGACTGTAGGCTTGATCGGATAAATTCTCAATAGAAGACTTGATAAGGAAGGAGTCACACAGTGAACTTCTAACAGAAGCCTTGTCAAATCAGTAACCTTACAACTGTGACTATTTGTCTGTGAGCTTTGACAAATGATTAAGCAATAGTCTTGTGACTGTAACCTTGTATCAGTAGTTTCTTAATCATAGCAGTAGACCTTCAACTGTGATCTTCTTGAAATGGTGACTTAAAGTGACAGTTAGCTGAAACTGTGACTTTGAACATAAGGATTTTACCATTAGCCATCAATGGTGAAATTATTAAACGTAACTGTAATCTGTTGCAGTAAATTCATGAGAGTAAGAGCATAAAATGTCTAGGATGAAGTGAGTTTAAGCATAAATTAACAAGATTAGTGAAAGGATTAATACGTCATGATCAATGTTTAACCATGATTTGGGATTGTCAAAACAGGTGAATCCAACAATCTCCCCCTTTTTGATAATCACAAATTATGTTAGCATATATATAAAGTATAGATGTAGTAGAGAAACGGAATGAAAAGTCCTAATTTGAGGTTCTAGAATTAGCCCAATTATATTTCTCCCTAATTTGAGGTTCTAGAATTAGCCCAATTATATTTCTCCCAATTAATTATATGTCTCCCCCTTTATGATTAGCAAAAAAAAAATTAAGAAATATGGTATTAAAATAAATCAGGACATTACATGATCGAAAAAAATAGTACAAGATCCCTATCAAAAATACATAGACAGACTCAATCCTCTTCATCGATAGGTAAGGGATCTTTTCCTTTGGAGGAAGAAGATGGAGCAAGGGAGTCATCCGGTTTAGGAATGGTAGTAGGAATGACTGGAGGAGCAGCAACAGAGGCTCCTGAGGATCTGTAGTGAGTAGCTTGCTGAGGTATCAAGGGACGAAGATTTCGGACAACATCAGTAGGAGACATCACGTAGGAACCGCTGGGAGTTGAGATAGGAAAGGCAGGGGGTACTATGACATGGGTGCAATCCACATGGAGAAAGGGTAGAAGAAGGTTTCAGAAATCCATGATAATGCTTCCTCCTCTGTCCATGGAAGATAAAAAATAATTCTTATTTTCCAAAAATTTATCCAATGCAGGGGTCAATTCGCTTAATTTGCCGACTTGTTGTTTAAAAGCTTGAGTCACAGGAGGCAATTTCATATTATCTATCAGGAGCTAGAAGTGGCTGGTCAACTGATGCTTGGTATAAATCCTGTCAAAGTAATAGTCAACCTTGTTCTTAATGGCCTCCTGAGAAGCGGTAGCCTCTTGCAGGTGTTCACGAACAAATCCACTTACTTCCCTAGTGGTAGCAAGAATCTGTAAGTCAGAGGTGTCACTGGCGATGGCCTTAGAAATTTCTTCTTTGATTACATTCCGGAACTGGTCAAGGTCTACAGGAGAGCTAGATGAAGGAAGGGATTTGACTGAGAAAGCCACTGTCTCCTTGAAGGACTGAGTCAAATTTCCAACCACCTTCTGAACAAGAGCATCCTGGCTATTTAAGTGTTCTTTGACTGAATTCTTGAAATGCTCAAACACTTCCACAAATTGTTTGACCACCTCTTTGATGTACTGAATCTCAGCGGCCACTTGAGTTTGAGAACTGCTCATGGCAGTCAAAGAAGCAACTGATTGTCTTAGGGAAACCACAGCTTCAGTCCAGCTTTCAATCTGAGTATGACATACTTTAACTTCATTCATCGTTTCTTTTACTGGGCTTGCCACAACACAACCCAGGGATAATTCTAAAGATTGCTCCACACTTTTCAGCTCATCAACAAGACTGGTTTTCAACTCTTCCATGGATTTTCATATAGCCTCCTTCATTTCAACCTTTAAGGATTCAAGGTCCTCCTTGGTTGCCAATTTGTCAGTCTCAAGCATTGGAAGGTTTTTAGTCAGGATAAATGGATCCCTTGGTGGCTTGTCTTCCTCATCCGAATCTTCATAGTTAAGTCCAAGGACTATATATCCTAGATCTGATGACCATCCTTCTATATCATAAAGTACAGAGACTGAACCAAAATTCTCCCCCTCACTTGGAGCTTTCTCTTGAGAATTTTCCTCTATCTGTTCGACTTTGGGTAACTCCATATTTTCTTCTGCAGTCCCAGCAGGTTCGACTGTAGTTGCCTCTATTGGTTCAGCAGTGAGGTTAGCCTCTTTCTCTGTTGAGTCAACAATGTCTTCCATATCAACAGCAGTGGATGCCACTCCTTCTTCCTGGTCAGACACCGACTTAATTGTATAGCCTATTGGAGGGCTCAAACTGAGCTCTTTTTCTTTCTCTTCATCATTGTCCTCTTCTTCAGTTTCAGCAACATTTTCATTTTTCTCATTCTTAGCCCCAACCTATTCTATCTCAACAGTTTCATCCTCTTCAGAGGTATCTCTGACAACGTATTGAGATTCATCTTCTTCTTCTTCAGTAGACTCAGTGTCACTGTCCCTTAGAACAGTCTCCCTACTTGGCAGTTCTTTTAAAGGGCTCGCTGTTCCAAAAGTTATTGTCCTGACAGGACTGTGAGGTAGCTCAGGGTCACTCCCATCATCAATGGGGGTGTTCTATCTTGTAGGGTCACTAGCTTCTTCAGCCTCCTCTTCATCTGAATACACAGGTTCTGGCTCATCAGGCTTTAAGCCTGGATCTCTTTTGTTTCTCGGCCTAGATGGATGAGTAGAGGGATCAAAATTCTCATAAATTCTCTCTTCATCATTCACCCATGATTTCTTCTAGGGATTCCAGCTGATCTTCATGAATTTGCAGATTACCTTTGAGATACAAACACTGTTTTTAGCCACAATTACTTCTTCTTGATTTCCAGCTACACCCTTTACTTTCAGCATCACCGAAATAAGCTTAGCATGAAACAAGGCATTGGATTTTGAGATGGCCTTAATCATATCTTCCGTCTGTTCCATCAGCAACCTACATAGGTTTATCTTCCTTCCATGCTTCAGTAAGTACATCAGGAATATGTCCTGGTACTTTAGTGCTGCAAAGTCTCCTCTTTTGGGACTTAGTACATGCTGAACAAACTTAAATAGAAGTCTATCTTCTCCATTCATCTCGGCATCAATAATCTTCCTTAACTTACCATCACCTGTCAGTTCTTCCAGAGCCTTCTCATACTCAAATATACCACTATCCGGAGGATCTACTCCAGAATAGTAGTCACATATGCCTTCATGAGGAACTCTTAAACAGGCAGCCCATTCGACAGACGAGAAACTAACTTCAGTGCCGTTTACTCTGGATATTAGTCTATGCATATCATCCTCCTCTTCGAACTTTAGGAATTCATAGAACTCTTTCACAAGTTTTGGGTAGTACGGTCCATTGTTGTTGGTGAAGCATTCGGTCCATCCTTGCACATTTAGTACTTCCAGTACTAACGATTTGCTCGACAACAACCATTGTTCACTTAGCTCCTTTTCCTCAAAGATTTCTCTCTTGGTCAGATGCGGGTTTGAAAGTCTTGTTAGGGTATTACTGGTGCCATTGGATTTGGCTCGATGTCTCTTCGGCATTGGCACATTCTCATTGACAGACGGGGGTCGCTTTGTTCTAGCCATGGGATTTGAACGAGGTTCCTAGGTTTAGTTAAAGGCTTAGGGTTTAGGTCGTTCGAGAGCAAGGGTCGTGATAGAGAAAGGAAGTGGATTGAGTCGGGTTCGATGCATTTAATTTTATCATTTAGGGATTAGAAATAAAGAGAACGGTTCGAATTTCCGCAAAAAAAAACGATTTAAACAGCGAAGTAGCCTACAATGAGATGTATCAGTGAGGTACACCGGTGATGTCTAACTGTAAGTTCCGACTGTGAAGTTCAACTGTGAGGTTCAACTGTGAGGTTCAACTGTGAGGTTCAACTATGAGGTTCAACTGTGTGGTTCAACTGTGAGGTTCAACTGTGAGGTTCAACTGTGAGGTTCAACTGCGAGGTTCAACTGTGAGGTTCAACTGTGAGGTTCAACTGTGAGGTTCAACTGTGAGGTTCAACTGTGAGGTTCAACTGTGAGGTTCAACGGTGAGGTTCAACTGTGCTATAGTTAATCATACCTAACTCATGTTTGATGTAATTTAATCTCTCAGAATTCAACGGCTTTGTAAAAATATCAGCTAACTGATGTTCAGTGCCAATGAATTCAAGAGTGATAACACCCTTTTGATAGTGATCCCTCAAAAAGTGATGTCTCACATCAATATGCATTGTCCTAGCATGAGATACTGGATTTTTGGAAATGTTAATAGCACTTGTATTGTCACACTTTATAGAGACATGTTTGAATTGATATCCATAGTCTAGTAAAGTGTGTTTCATCCACAAGATTTGTCCACAACAACTACCAGCAGCTATATACTCATCTTCGGCAGTAGATAATGCAACAGAATTCTGCTTCTTACTACACCAAGATACTAGCGATTTGCCTAAGATGTGACATGTTCCATAGGTTCTTTTTCTGTCTAACTTACAGCCAGCAAAATCAGCATCAGAATAACTCAATAAATCAAATGATTGTCCTTTTGGATAAAATAGTCTTAAGTTGGGAGTATGTTTTAGATATTTGAAGATTCTTTTAACAGCAGTCAAATGAGACTCCTTTGGGTTGGCTTGAAATCGAGCACACATGCATACACTGAACATGATGTCAGGTCTACTAGCAGTAAGGTATAGTAGACTTCCTATCATACCTCTGTAGTTGGTTTGATTTACTGGTTCTACAATTTCATCACTATCCAACTTACAGGTGGTACTCATAGGTGTATCACTGCCTTTACTACTATCCAATGAAAAATGTTTTAGAAGATCTTTAATATATTTACTTTGATTCAAAATAATACCATTTTTATTTTGAAAGATCTGAAATCCAAGGAAAAATTTGAGTTCTCCCATTAAGCTCATTTCAAACTCATTTTGCATTATTTTTGAAAAATCAATACATAAAGAATTTTTAGAAGATCCAAAAATAATATCATCTACATAGATCTGTACTATCAAATTTTTTTTAGAAATCCATTTAATGAAAAGAGTAGGATCAGCTATTCCTTTAGTAAATCCTTTTGAAATAAGAAAAGAGATGAGCCTATCATACCAAGCTCTTGGAGCTTTCTTTAAACCATATAAAGCTTTAGATAGTTTGAAAACATGATTGGAAAGATGGGGATTTGTAAAACCAGGAGGTTGTTCAACAAATACATCCTCATTTATATATCCATTTAGAAAAGCACTTTTAACATCCATTTGATAGAGTGTGAAATTCAGATGAGCAGCATAAGCAAGTAATATCCTAATGGCCTCTAATCTAGCCACGGGTGCAAAGGTATCCTCATAGTCTATTCCTTCCTCTTGACTATAGCCTTGTGTAACTAGCCTAGCCTTGTTTCTAATGATATTTCCAGACTCATCAACTTTGTTCCTAAACACCCATTTAGTGCCTATGGTTGGAGTGTCCTTAGGTCTTTCCACTAATTCCCAAACTTTGTTTCTTTCAAACTGATTTAGTTCTTCTTGCATAGACATTACCCAGAATTCATCATTGATAGCATCATTGATATCTTTGGGTTGAAGATGTGAGAGAAAAGCTTGATATTCAACCTGATTTCTTAGAGAAGCTCTAGTTTGTGTTCCTCTATTTAAATCACCTACAACAGCATCAAGAGTATGATTCTTGAGAGTTCTAACACCTCTATAAGGAGTTGAACTGGATTCTTCAGGGTTGTCTGCTGGTCTGGAATTGGTATGAGCAGATTCTGGAAAATTTCCAGGACTGGATTCTTTTACAGGGGATTCGGTATTCTTATCATTAAGGTCCATATTTGACAAATCTTCCTCAAGATCTTCAGGGTAGGTTTTAGGCTCATGTGGATCAGTCTCATCGAATTTGACATGAAATGATTCTTCCACACATTTGGTTTTCTTATTGAATACTCTATAGGCTTTACTTGAAATAGAGTAACCCAGGAAAATTCCATCATCACTTTTGGGAGCGAATTTGTCAAGATTATCTTTAGTGTTAAGGATAAAGACTTTGCAACCAAAAACTTTAAAGTAATTAACCTCAGGCTTCCTATTATTCCAAAGTTCATAAGGGGTCCTTTTTAGAATAGGTCTAATTAAAACTCTATTAATGACATAGCAAGCTGTATTTACAGCTTCAGCCCAAAAATAAATAGGTAAGTCATACTCATTAAGCATAGTCCTTGCAATTTCTTGAAGGGTTCTATTTCTTCTTTCCACTACACCATTCTGTTGGGGTGTCCTAGGAGCATAAAAGTTGTGATTATATCCATTGTGTGAGCAGTAGGATTCAAATTCATGATTCTCAAACTCACGCCCATGATCACTTCTCAGGGTCTTAATTTTGAGTCCACTAAGATTTTCTACAGATTTGGAATATTTAACAAAGTAGGAACATGCTTCACTCTTGTGAGCTAGAAAGTATACCCAAGTGTATCTAGAAAAATCATCTACAAGAACATAAACATAGAGCTTTCCATTTAAACTTGAAACTTTTTAAGGTCCAAACAAATCCATGTGAACCAATTCAAGTGGTTGAGAAGTTGAAACTTCTTTCTTTGGTTTAAAAGAATCTTTGTGTTGTTTTCCCTTTTGACAGGGATTACACACTTTATCATTTGGGAATTCTAATTTGGGTAGGTCTCTAACTAAGCATTTCTTAGAAAGTTTCCTAAGTGAGTGAACATTACAGTGTTCTAGTATCCTATTCCACAACCAACACTCTTTATAGAAAGCATTTAAGCAGGAAACATTTTGTTTGACCAAGGAATTTAGATCAACAGCATATACATTCTCATTTCTAGATGCAGTGAAAACTAAGTCATATTTTGAATTAAAAACATTGCATGAATCATTTTCAAATTTAACATTAAAACCATCATCACATAACTGAGATATACTAAGTAAGTTATACTTTAATCCATCAACAAAAAGTACTTTAGAAATTAAAATTGTATCAGGGTTACCAATCTGGCCTAAGCCGATGATTTTTCCTTTTGCATTGTCACCAAAGGTGACATGCCCACCATCTACTTTAATCAGACTCTTGAAACAAGAATAGTCTCCTGTCATATGTCTTGAACATCCGCTGTCCAAATACCATAGAGTGTTACAGGTGCTCTTTAAACAATTTCCCTGCAAAATAGATTAGACATAGGATAATTTTGGTAACGAGATCTTTTTGGGTCCAGAAAGGTTAGCTAATAAAACTTTGGGAACCCATATTTTCTTTATAGTTTTTCTTAAACCAGAAAGCATATTTTGAGACAAAAATACTTTGTTGGGTCCTTTAGAAAACTGTTTTGTATAATATGGTCCTGAACTAGAACTAGCAGAAAACTGTCCAGATTTTGGAACAAATTTGGTTTTGCTTACTTGTCTCTGTCCAGGCTGATATCCTAGACCGGTTGTATATTTGGGAGCAATATGTTTTCCTAGCAGTTGTGTCAAGGTATCCTTACCAGCAATGAACTTTTAAATATCTTTTCTTAATTGTTCATTTGATAATTTAAGTTGAGTGTTCTCTTTCAATAGTTGAGCATACTTCTCTTTTTCCACACTTAAATCTGTTTTAATATTACTAGTCAAAGCATGTTGTTTCTTCAAAGATTTATACTTAGTCTTTAGTTCATTGTAAGTATCTTCCAGCATATTGCAATATTCAAATAGTTCAACTTTAGACATATTTTCCTCATTGTCTGAATCATGGTCATTTCCAGAATAATAATTATTTAAAACTGGTGAAATAGGTACCTCAGATGTGTTAGTCATGAAACACATATTAGCACGATTTTGTTCAGATTCACTAGCCTCTGATTCACTTGTACTGTCCTCCGAAGCACTTCAGGTTTCTTTGATAGCTTTCTTATACTTCTTGTCCTTATAGTCATATTTTTTCTTGAATTTTAACTTAGGACAGTCAGCTTTGATGTGTCCTTTCCTCTTGCACTCATAGCAGATTATATCATCTTCTTTATCCGACTTCTTCCAATCCTTCTTCCACTTGCCTTGTTGATCATACTTACCTTTGTAGTTAGGTTTTCTGAAAAACTTTTTCTTCCTATAGAACTTCTTGAATCTCCTGGCTATTTGAGCCATTTCTTCATCACTGTCAGAATCTGAATCTTCACTAGATGAGCTTTCAGTAGGCACATGTACTTTCTCCTTGTCTTTACTCTTTGATGCAGTAGTCTAAAATTCCAGGGATTTTCTCTTGGGTTCATCATCATCTTCTTTGTTCACCTTCAATTCTTCTTCATACATCATTAGTTTACTAATTAACTCCTTGACAAGCAGTGTTCCAATGTCACAGGATTCTCTAATTGAGACAGACGTGCCTCTCCATCTATTTGGAAAACATCTCAGTATTCTCATGATTTGTTCCTTTGCTGGAACAACCTTTCCAAGTGAGCTCATTGTGTTAACTATCTCATTAAACCTGAGATACATATCAGAAATGGGTTCATCAGTTTTCATTTTAAAGTTATCATATTTAATAGTATAAGTATTTAACCACATTTCCTTAACATTAGTTGTTCCTTCGTGAGAAACAGCCAAGGTATCCCAAATTTCAAAAGCAGATTTGCAGGAAGAAATTCTATTGAATTCCTCATCTCCTAAATCACAGTAGAGGGCATTCATAGCTTTACAATTATTGTTGTAAGTGGCCTTAGTAGGTTCATCCCAAGTTATTCTTTCAGTTTCTGGAATTTTGTATTGAGACTCTATAGTCGTCCAGATATCAAAACCCATACTTTCTAAATGGATTTTCATTTTAAGTTTCCACTGAGAATAGTTATTTCCATTGAAGAAAGGTGGCCGGTTAGTAGTAGTACCCTCAAGTCTATTATCCATAACTAGATTTTGGAAAACGATTTAAAGAGATAAAAATTTAGAAATAACAGATATTTAAGATCTTTAGGATAAAACTAAAATCATAGTTTGAAAAGCAGAGTACTTTAGAAAATATTAACTTTCTTTGATACCAAATGTTAGTCGGAGTGAATACTCAAGAGGGGGGGGGGGGGGGGGGGTGAATTGAGTACCCATTCAAAATTTCTGTTAAAAACTTCTAGGATTAAAATCCCCCAATTTAATAGAGGCCCAGTTAATTAAGGCAGTAGAGATATAAGTGACTTATTGTTCAACAGGTTTCTCAAAGGTTGATTACTCCTCAGTGAAATTAGTATGACAACTAATTTGACTTTCAAAACAAGTTTACTAAACAAATCTCGTATACACACTAACCAAATTTAACTATCAGAGTAAATAAAAAGGATTTCTGTTTTTGAAAGTAAGCACAGCGGATAAGTATCAAAAACAGAGTACTAAAAAGATGAACAAGCTAATTTAAACAAGAGGTTCAGTCTTAAGCCAAGACCTAGTCCTCTCCACTTGGTGATCACCTGCCACCAAGTAATTTTATTAAAAAAATTGATACACAACCTGTATCGGGCTTTAAAACAGTTTTCACAAACTGTCCAGGTTTCAAAACCTCTACCACAGTTACACGTGGGAAATCAAAATAACCAAGCCACACCAGGCTTCTTCCACAGTTGTACGTGGGTAAAAAAAGTAAAGGGGGTTTGAAATAGGGATTTTCAGTATCCCTCAGTTTAAGCCCAAAAGTCAGTGTGTGTGTAATACAAACACACTGCTCACAAATGTAAGAAAAACTTTAAACACAACAGAGCCAAAAAAGGTAGGAATAAGTTTAGAATGCTCTGTAGTGTTGGAAGATCAGCTCTGGACTCGTTGGAATGGATGAGGTGAATATTTGGTCCTTTTCTGAGAGTTGACTCCAAAAACGGAGTGTCCCAACTTCCAGATGTATAGATGATCAGTTCATTGAGATTTGAGTGTATCACAGCATAGCTCGAAGAGGGTTCTTTCAGTCGGTACACTTGGGACTCTTTTTGTTCTTCTGCAAGAGAATGCTCTTTTTTTGTTGGCAGATCAGCTCTGTAAATCTTTATCTCGTGTTGTCCACCTTTTTCACCCAATCACGTGTGCTTTTCCTCGTACATCGTAGTGTTTCCTGATATGCCTGCAAGGATTAATAAATAATGTCATGTGTATTAATCTATTCAGAAATGACCATTATATAATAGTATTAATAAATTTGACAAAGAGAAATAATATAATATCATTAGACTGGTCGCAGATTCAGGTCACATGGTAGACTTCAATTGAGGTCTTTCCAACTGTAGACTTTTTCTAACTGTGGACTTCGACTGTGGGTTCTCTGTCTGTAGGCTTGCAACGGTAGCTGTTTTTCTGTTTAACTGTAGCCTCATATCAGTAGACTTCAAGGATGAATCTGTAACAACAAATTGTTGCAATTGTAACCTTTTCAACTGTAGACTTCGATTGCCAGTCGACTTAGTCGACAGTGGAAGCTGTCTGACTGTAGTCCTCTACTAACGGTAGACTCGTATGACTGTAGGCTTGATCGGATAAATTCTCAACATAAGACTTGATAAGGAAGGAGTCACATAGTGAACTTCTAACGGAAGCCTTGTCAAATCAGTAACCTTACAACTGTGACTCTTTGTCTGTGAGCTTTGACAAATGATTAAGCAATAGTCTTGTGACTGTAACCTTGTATCAGTAGTTTCTTAATCATAGCAGTAGACCTTCAACTATGATCTTCTTGAAATAGTGACTTAAAGTGACAGTTATATGAAACTGTGACTTTGAACATAAGGCTTTTACCAGTAGCCATCAATGGTGAACTTATTAAACATAACTGTAATCTGTTGCAGTAAAGTCATGAGAGTAAGAGCATAAAATGTCTAGGATGAAGTGAGTTTAAGCATAAATTAACAAGATTAGTGAAAGGCTTAATACGTCATGATCAATGTTTAACCATGATTTGGGATTATCAAAACAGGTGAATCCAACACATTGTTTCCTTTGGGTGTATTTGGAAGTCCGGTGACAAAGTCCATGGTGATGTTATCCCATTTCCATGTTGGTATGGGTAATGGTTGCATAATCTCCTTAGAATTCTGCCTCTCAACCTTCACTTTCTGACATACTAGGCAATTTGATGTATACTCAATGATCTTCTTCTTCATGTTATCCCACAAATAATGCTCTCAAATATCTCGATACATCTTTGTGTTTCTAGGGTGGATGGAGAAATTTGAACTATGTGCATCATCCAGAAGTTCTTTCTTTAATTCTGGATTTGATGGAACACATAATATTTTCCAAAATCTCACAATTACTTCTTCATTAACATTAAAATCTAATGATTTACCTTTTCTGATAGTTTCCACTTTCTTATGAATTACCACATAATCCTTTTGAGCATTATTTAACCTTTCCAAAAGATATGGTTGAGTAATCATTTGTGAAAGGATTGATGATGTTACCTTCTTTATGATTCACATGTCCATCTGCATCAAATCTAATAATATTGTATCCTTTTCAATTATCATAAATGAAAATTTTTGGATCCTTTCTACTTAGATCATCCAACACCTTTTCAATTTCTCAGGTTGGTAATGGATTGAGTAGTAATAGTCTTTGATCAGCTCTAACCATCTTCATTGGCGCATGTTCAACTCTTTTTGTGTGAATATATACTTGATGATATTCTGATCCTTATATATTTCACACTTCTCCCCAAAGAGTTAATAATGCCAAATTTTCAAAGCGAAGATTACTATAGCCAACTGCATATCATGTGTTAGATAGTTTTTCTCATGAAATTTCAATTTTTTTGAAGGATATGCAATGACTTTGTCATTTTTCATCAACACATAGCCCATTCCATTCTTCAAAGAACCACTAAATACCACAAAAATTTCTCCACTTGTGGCTAGTGTGAGCACGAGTGTAGTGATAAGACTCATTTTCAACTCCTTGAATCTCTCTTTGCATTCATCACTCTAACCAAAACTCGACTCCATTCTGAGTTATCTTGGTAAGAGGGTTTGAAAATCATGGGAAATTTCTCACAAATCTGTGATAATATCCATCTAACCCAAGGAATCTATGGATATCCGTCATAGATGTTGACCTCATCCACCCCTTAATCAATTTTTTCTTCAAGGGATATATAGATATCCCATTGCTTGTGATGATATGACCCAATAATGAGAATTCATTCAACCAAAACTCACACTTGATATACTTTTCATAGATCTTCTCCTTTCTCAAGGTCTCTAGTATAGTTCTTAGATGCTCCTCATGCTCCTCCTTGGTTTTGGAGTATATTAGAATATAATATACAATGTTAACCTCAAATTTGGTGAGGTAATCTCTAAACACTCTATTCATCAAGTCCATGAAGATTCTTGGAGCATTAGTGAGTCTGAAAGGCATTACTATGAATTCATAGTGCCCATACCTTGTACGAAAAGCAGTCTTGGAGATATACTCCTTCACCCTTACTTGGTAATATCCTAACTATATATCCACCTTGGATACGTATTATGATCTACTTAGATGATAGAACAAGTCATCAATTTTTGGCAGAGGATACTTGTTCTTTATCATGATTTTTTTGACCTCACGATAATCAATTCAAAGGTGCATTGACCCATCCTTCTTCTTGATGAAGAGGACTAGTGCACCCCATGATAAAGAACTTGGGCGTATAAACCCTTTATCTAGATTCTTCTGTAGTTATTTCTTTAGCAACTCAATCTCCACAATAGCCATTCTATATGAAGTCTTGGATATTATAAAATACCCATGTAAAATATCAATCAATAATTCAACATCTCTTATAAGAGGAAGACTAGAAAATTCCTCAGGAAACACTTCAGCAAATTCCCTCACAATAGGCATGTCTTCAAGGATGGTTGCTTCCTTAGACACAATCATCTAATCAAGATACATTTGCTCATAAGTAAGTAATATCCACACTTGATATGATGGTTCTAATAAAGATTCCTCATCCTCCTTGCACTCATACTGAATCGGGGATCAATTCACCATAGGGAGGGTGATTTTCCTCTCACAGTAATTTATGTTGGATCTATATAAGGAAATCCAATCCATTCCAAGAATTGCATAAAATTCCACCAAAGGGAGTATTATGAGGTTCTATGGGAAGTTAAATACACAAATTTTGATAGGGGAGGAGTTATATTCATGGGATGCAATGATTTCTCCATTTTAAATTCTCACCGACATCTCCACTTCCATGATTTGTGGTGGTGCTGAGATTGTTCTACTAAACTTTCGTGATACAAAAGAATGCGTAGAACTAGAATAAAAAAAGTAAATTTTCTATTTTTGAATGAATAACTAGCGTACCTATCACCACTTCATTGTCAGGGTTCACTTCGATAGTGGTGATGGAAAAAGATCACCCCTTCTACCTTGGAGGTTGTTGGTTTCCTCCGAAAAAATTTGGCTTAGGGCATTGGTTTGCAAAGTGCCCTGGTTCCTTGCATTTGAATCAATGAACATTGCATTGAGGGTAGAACAAATAATTCCTCTCCTCTATCACAACCGTTGGTTTTTCTTGTCAGTAGTTAATGACCAAGTGTGCTTCCATTCCACACCAAAAGCATCTCCTCTTCCCCTTTAGGAAATTTTTGGGATGCTTCTTTCCGCACCTTTGGAAAGTGGGATGCTGGAATTTCATAGAACTGTTGGATTTATCTATCAGACTATCAAGATTAAAGTGAACTTTTGGATTCTTATCCCCATGAAACCCTTAAGATTCTTCAATCTCCATTTCAAAATTTAGGGAACATCAGATAGTTTCTTTATAGCTATTGAATTCACGGATTTCTAGGGATTTCCGTAGGCTAGGTTTTAGCCCACCAAAGGAGTGGTCAACCATGAATTTGGGGGTAATGAAAAAGATAGTGGTGTATCGTGCAAGCCTTGTGAAGTTTTCCTCATACACTCTGATGGATTAATCATCTTTATGCTTGATGGAAAGGAAGTCCCTTTCCATATTAAGTTGGAGGGTGTGAGGAAAATATTTACCAAAAAACATTTTCCAGAAATCATTCAATTCAAACGCCTCGATCTCTTCTTGAGGATTTGTATTTTTTATCAATGCCCACCATTGATCAGCTTCACACTCAATACAATAAGTATCCATAAAAACCTTCTCTTGTTCAGAACATTGAAGAATAGAGAATATATTCTCAATGGAGTTGATCCATTGTTCGGTAATTGAGGGATCAAACGATCCATTAAAAGTAGGAGGCCTTTGTCTCATGAAGCTCTTGATTGAGGATTATTCATTATTGGGGGGGGGGGGAGGGTTGAACTTTCTTTTTGATCCATGTTTATATTCAAAACTTGAGTTAATTGAAAGAGTATCATGACAAATTTTGCGATTCCCACTCCCATTGGATTGGGCATCTCATTACAGTAGTTAGCACATTGATCTTCTCATCGTTGGTTATCCCGAGTCTTCCTATTACCAAAAATTGGATGGAATAAAAGAAAAGTTAGGGGTAACACATAAAGGGTAATCCAATGAAAAAAAGTGATAACTAATAAATTACATCTATTTTCTTAGCTTATGAATCTATAGGCCTTAATCTATGTTATCCATGATCTAATTCCCAACATATATTCTTAGGGGAATTTTTTTATTCCCTTAATAATGGTTCATACTAAGCTTATGAATTTACCAAAGCATATCCCCTGGGAGTGTCGTAACAAAGAGTGCAGCAAGGCCCGTTATCTTTCACCCGTTCCCATTCGAGTCTAGTTCAAAGTGGTGTTTTTGAGTTTTACCCCTAGATACATCTATTCCAGAGCCACCTCTACTTGTTCGTATCCATACAAGGATGTATTTTCTTGATAAAACACATAATATATACTCACCAAAATTTAGGGATGTTTTTATTATATGTATTTTTATCCCTAAGGATTTCAATAGGGTTTTTTAATCCTAATCGAGAAAATTACTAAACCCATCATTTGATACCAACTATAACAACCCTTCTCTTTATTTCACACTTAAACACCATTTATTACATAAAATATTCACTTGATACCACATAGAAGATCAATAGGTCTAGTGTATTTATAGATTAAGAAAATTACATAACATCTTAAAATAGGAAATACACATATTTATTAAAAACTTCATTTACATGACCACAACATTCCTTCATACTTAGCATTACATGGGATAACCTGATGACATGCATAAGAGAAGGGTGAGCTATAAAGCCCAGTAAGGTAGTAAACAAGGCATACCATGAAGAATACCATACATGTTAGGCAATAGTCATATATATAGAGAATAAGGGAAACATAAACAAAAAGGCATGATATAGCATGATTATCATAACATGGAAATGTGGAAACAACATTTAACATGATATTAGCATGAGCCAAGGATCATTGCACATTAAGCATGAGTAAAATTTCATTGCAATTGAATTATCATGAGTAAACCATTATTTCACTTGAATTAGAATCAATAAACCCTCATTTCCCTTGATGTATCATGATACTAATCTTTACCCAATGCATTAGAGGGCTATCAGGGAACACCCTTTATAAACATTTCATTTCTTGCGTGCCACATGGATCATACAACATGGATTAATTAAACATCATAATTTATTCCAAGAATAAGAGATGAAGAATAAATAAATTTATGTTCTCAATCAAAAAGTACATTTTCATAAATGTGAATAACCTTGATATAGAAATGTGTATGGTATTCACTTACACGATGATTTTGGCATGGGAAATTTTGGTGTAACTTCGGCAGCATAACGATGTCAAATAGAAATCCTAAAATTGGTTGATGATAGAGGAAGGGGTATCTCATAATTTATAAATGAAATGGATAGTAAGGGGTCATGGAATATAATATCCAAACACATGTAATGTAATTTAAATGGATAATATAAAAGAATTTCTTGAATGTAAATGAGGAGAGAGAAATACATTACAGAATTTTGGCATGGTAACGGGTGTACATGGGAGGAATTAATGAGAGAGAAAGGGGTATATCTTCATTAAAACATAATGAGGTCAGTGTAGGGTAGGTTAAAAATCATACCCCAACATTTGTAATTTAAAATAAAAGGGCATAACAATATAAGGAAACTTGGACATAAATAAGGAAGGAAGGAAAGTGAGGATACCTTACTTGGAAGTGTGATCCCAAAGGCTTGGGAGAGGCTTGATAGAGGATTCTTGGGAGTTTGGGGAGCCTTTGAGTGGGTTTATATAGGGAATGAGAGAGAATTCTTTATTATTTAGGTTTTGGACACTACACATTAAACTAATAAAAACCACAAACCAACCCATGGTTTTTTCCAAATTGGATTGAAAAAATATTTTATAAGTTTAGTGGCCAAACTTATTAAAATATTAGACTTTCTTATGTGTAGGTGAGTGACACTCTCAAGGAAATCATTTTAAAAAGTTAAAATGTTTTATAAGTCTGGGAGTGTCCACTAAGGCATTGTAAAATTAATCAAAAAAATATAAAATTTCATTATTTTAAAGGTAAAATATATATTGGCCCAATATCCATTTTATTTTATTTTTTAAAATCACTATCGAGTCATTATGATGTCATAAAACACATTATATATTTAAATGGTATTTGATTTTTACCCAAAAATTCGACTGTCTCAGAAAATTATAAAAAATTCACCGTTGGATAATTTCGAAATCATGATTCCAAAAATAATATTCATTTTATCTAAATAATTTTATAAATATGTGAATTTTCACTTTTAAAATAAAAACTGTCATTTATTGAAAATTCATGGGTTTTGACAAAAATATTTTTCAAACCTTAATAAAAATTATAATTGTGGTCATAAAAATTATATGATGATTTATATTTAACAAGAAGTTATTTAGTAATAATATTTTATTAAAATATTATTTAATTCAAAAATCCAATAATTCATCAAAGTAGATTTATCAATTGAATTTGAATATTAAATAAAAATACAATTTGTGCATTAAAAATCACTTACAAAGTAACAATGATAAAATGAATGTATATTATTTATAAAAACAATGCACATAATCATAGTGATAGGGTATTGTTGAATAACCCCTTATAATACCCTTATAATACCTAAGGGTATGGTGTGCGATGGTTATAGACTCTTGGGGCGTCTCAGATAATATCGTTCGAGTGGTAATCTCTATTAACTTCTACTTTTCCCTTAGGCAGTTCCATTCAAGCTTAATGTGTTGAATCTCAGCTTGGGCTTGGTCAAGAGAAAATCTTAGTGAAGATACCTCCTTTCCATGCTCTAAAAAATGGGATTCGTATGGAGAAATTCTACTAGATGAGACCATCGCTTCCTTTGTCTGAGTAAATTGAATTTGTTAAATCCCTATATTTATCCTAATCATGTGATCACTGTTCAATAGCTATATTTGTAACAGTAATAATTATTAATGGTATTTTAAAATCCAAAAACATAAAATAAAGTAAGTTCATATGTTTTATATAACCATTTTACATAATAATAAATTTAATTAGATTAAGAGGAATTTTCATTAATAAAAGTTTGGGTTGTTACACTCAATACCCCTCCTAGTTCACTACCAATCAAAATTAGAAATCATACTGATTTTCAACAAAATTTAACTAACTTATCCTTTAAATGATTAATATTTTGATCACATTATTTGATATTGTTTAAAAATCATTTGGTGTGTCATGAAGTTCTACTTTCATCCACTTAATGAATAACTCTTTACCATATATTTTTCTGGGAAACACTTCTCATCCATGGAAGATTCACATTCACGAAAATTGAACCTAAATTTCATGAAATAATCAAATTCTTGGGGAAATATATTTCAATTTCGAAGATAAAAACCTTTCATGAATGTCTCTAAATTTTTACAAAACTTTCATTCTTTGTGAAACATATTTTCTTATGAATCCATCATGCAATAAAAATGTTTGTGAAGTTTATTCAAGAATTCAAAGCCTTTGGATATGTATTAAGAATTCTTATTCTCCAAGGAAGGGGTATATACCTATTTATATACATTAATTAATTAAAATGAAACTTTTTTTATTTCTAAAATATTTTCACAAGACTCTTCAATGTGTTTGAGAAAAACATTGTCTTCATTAAACATTCATAAAGAACCATTTTTCACATATGCTTATGAAAATCATGGGGTCATTGATTAGGTGACCTACTTAATGAAACATACCACCTTCATGAATAATTATTTTATAAATAAACAATCATTCATTAAAAAATTAATATTTTTAAATTTACCTAGCTTTTCCATATTTTCAAGTGGGATTTCCGAAACTCCACCTTTTTTGAATATTTTTTATTCCTAAATTTTTTTGATCCAAAATTTTTAGAAAACACTATGAACTACTACCACCTTGTATAAAAAACATTCTAAACCACCTTAAGAGATTTCATACCTCTTTATTGAAGAATTTTAAATATATCTAGTCAATATTCACATGGAAAATCCACAACTAACCTTGTATACATTTTCTATCAATGAACACAATCAACACAAAAACAATGTAGTGCCACCTTGAGGGACCTTTTTTCCAATAGTAGTAAATGTTTTTTTATATTGGAAATGTAAAAATTATTTTGGAAAGTTAAATAACCCTTTGACTTCATCATTAGTATTGAATATTCTAGAGGCTATGTAGGTCCATGTTGTCTTTTTTGATTAATCACATTCATTTTTCAGTTATGTTCTCATGTATAGTGATCACATGGTGTCTTATGGTTCCCTTCAACATCAGACCCATAAGATGAAATATCCCACACATGTTCTCAAACTCATAGTTATGATTCATTCTCTTAAGAGTTGGTGAAAGAGTGTTTTTAGACAAAGGGTACATTTTACTATGATTACAAAATATTGAGTAATATTTTCATTCAAAAATATTTGAAACTCTATCATAAATGATGTGTGGGGTACCTGAAATATATTTAATTTGATATTTCCTACACTTCTGGGAAGGATACAATTTTTTTGATAATTTTGTTAGAAAATTACAATACTAGGTTATGACAGAATTTTTAGAGTAATGGAATCAAATGGATCTCTTTACTCACATACATTTGAGAGATTGAGAGGATCAAACTATGGTTATTTTGGAAGTTGTCCAGTTGAATTACTATCTTATTAATATGATACAAATAGAATAGTTTCTTGATGATGTGTTTTGAGGAATTAGTGATTCATTATATATAAGAGATACCATTGGATAATGGTATCTATATTAAAAGGGTACCCTTTTCCTTAGTAACTAATACATTTTTCATCACTCATATGTAATGTTGTGATGGGGGATTTTCATCACTCCTATAAGGCTATACACCTAGGTCTATAAAATATGTTTTATGATATAAGGTAATGATTATAGTGACCAGGTATGAAATAGTAAATCACAATTTTGTTTCCCATTGTTATACTTTTAAACATGTCAAGGATAAACATCTGAATCCTTGTAGTTTTCTTCACCCCCTTCGAGTATTGACTCAAATGTGGGAAGTGATATTAATGGAATTTATGGATAGGTTTCAAAAAACACCTCTAGTAAAGACTAGGATTTTTTTGATAGAAAAATTGAATAGATTATCTCACTTTATCCTACTTTGTGATTCATCCAATGTTGTGGACCTGGGAAATCTATAAATGCTGGAGATCAATAGATTTAATGTTGTTATATGTTACATTGTTTCTAATAGGGATTTATGATTCACATGTCATTTTTTGGTAGGCCTACAAGAATAAATGGGATCCTTGGTAAAGTTCATCATAATATTCCATCCTCAGATAGATGAGTAGACAGAATGGGCTATACAGATTTTTGAGGACATGTTTGGTGATTTTTTCCTCGAATTTGGAGGAGCTTGGGATTTTCATTTGGGGCCGGTCATGTTTTCAAATAAAAAAAGAAACCAAAAATACATTAAAATGGAACAATTTGAGATCATTCATGGTATTCATTGTAAATATCCACTCTATTGGTTAGATAATGGTGAAGCTTACCTTGTGGAACCATTTTTAGTCCAGAAGATAATGGTGAAGATCCAGATGATTCAAAAGAGGTTGGTGATTAAACCATGATTTAACAAGGCTTATGAAGATCATTGTTAGCATTCATTGTAATTTTTTATTAGAGAGTAGGTGTTTTTTAGAGACTCTCCTAAGCTGGGTCACTAAGAGATTAGAAAATAGGGGAAGTCGACACCAAGATATGTGAAACCAATATTCATGATGAGGAATTATGAAGGCCGAAAGAATTTATAGTGGGGAGAATTATAACATCCCAAAACCCACATTGAGGCACTTATATTCCTTTTTTTGACAGTATTTTATGGATCATTTCATCGGTAGTTTTGGGTTATTTTTTTTGGTTTTTGGAGATTTTTGGGCCTATTCACATTTTTCCACGGTTAGAGAAGACTGTACAGGTTATCCTAGGGAACTGTGTGCCTTATGATGAAGTCTTAGGGGGAAAACATCGTTTGGTGTACTATTAGAAAAAACCACAAGGCTTACCCTTAAAACTATGCATCTAGGGATACAAGTGTCATGAATGGTCGATGCACAATTTGTAAAATCATGTGGACAAACTGTGATACTCTTCCAATGTCCTAGAATGGGGCACATAGTTTTTCAAACCATTAATACAAACCTTTCCACATGAATTAATTACACTAAATTTTTATTTTAATACATAATACTCATCTGAATAGCCCCATTATTCTCAATTGGAATATGCTCTCGACTAAGAGACTCCTATTGAAGATCTTGTGGATTTCACGCCTTCCGATGTTCAGTCACAATGGATCTTTTAGTATTAGATCTAGTTTTGCAATGTTATGATCTTGTTTATTATAGTTATTCAATTTTGATCTAGATTGAGCCTTCTCTTCTTGTAAAAAACAATAGATTTGGGACAATGATTCTAGATCTATTTTTTTTCAAAATATAATTGTATTTGTTATAGGTCCATCATGGTAATGGGTTTATTTACAAAATATTTTGTTGGTTTTTTTAGTTTTTATGGGATCATTGAGGTATGCGTTTTTTATCTCTCTCATGTTGTTCTATAGATGATTAATTAGATATTCTTATTTTACAATTGGGTTTCTAGGATCCCTTCATGATTGATTCAATCCCTATGACTCCCTTTGATTGAGGATCGATTATTTGGGGTTTACGATACCTTATTTGAGGTAGGTGATTTTTAAGGTGATTCAAATCAATTGAAAAATTCTATCCTTGTTCATTTGAAATGGATTTTAAATGATTTTGAAATCCTGAGTAGATTTTATTGATAGAATATTTCTAAATTTAATTTTGTGTGTGTGTTAAAATATCATTGAAAATGAGTATTGAAATAAATTATTCTTTTATACAAAATTATATTTAATTAAAATGATTTATTTGAATCATGATTTTTATTATCACTTTTGAGGAATCCAGTAATTAATTTTTTTATAAGTTTTAAATGAGATGAATTGTTTTGGTAGGAATGAGATTTGATAAAAAATATTTTTGATTCTTTTTTAAATAAAATGGAATGTTCCAAAACATGAACTCAAGACCAATTGAAATGGATGTTTGTAATTATTTGAGATTCATCAGAATGAATGATAGAACCTTGTATTGTTTATTGACTTAATACAATTGATATCCTAGGTAGCTAGGTAGGTGGACTTGGATATATAGTCTAGTTATGTATTATCTTTACCTCGCCTTGTATTTATAATGAATATGATAATATACTTGATTTTTGAAATGTGTTCATTCATTTGGGTGAAATTGTATTCCCCCTAGGCCTAATATCTCGGGAATTGTTCACATATGGATTCATATATCACTAAGAATGTGTGGACACTTGAGCCTTGAAATAACCAAAACTCTAGGTTCTTAAGTATGGTACTATGATTGAAAATGGATTTTGGGAAAATATGTATACATGCAAAAGACTATGAAATTTTTATTTATGAATAATTTTATTAAAATACATTTACTTTAGGTTTTTATAGATTTAAAAATTTGTATATATTTTATATTTTCCTTTTAAATTACTTGAAAATCATGTTTTATAACAATCCAATGAATGATTACCATGACATATTTTAATCTAAAATTGAGAATATGTGGTTTATTTTATATAGAATGATCATGGAATGCTTGGCGGGATCCTACAGATCCAGTTTTTTCACACCCTACTTTCATCATTGAGAATTTGTATCTTTTCTTATTCTAGGTCTAGGAAAAGTGAAAGCACCACTTGGAGGAGGTGGGTGTTCTTTATTTGTGATACTTTGGAAGTTGGTAGTGATCAATGGTGTTTTTGTTCCATATATTATGATGAGATATTATAATTAAATTTTCATTGGATTGAGATTATTGGATTGATATATTTTCTACCTTGTGGAGTTTTCTACTCATATTGACTATATTGGAATACCGATTGTTTATGGTATCTTTCCATTGTTATCATTTGTTCAATTTTTTTATAGAGAAATATTTCTTTATTAATTTTTATAGAATATCTGCCAATAGTCGTTTTCCCATAGGGATTGAAAATACTACATAGACCATGTCATGATTGATCTATGATCCATCTAAGAGGGTAATATGAATTGGTTCATGACACCATGAGTTTATATTTAAATTGTTCTTTTCAAAACATTTATAATATTTAAACATTTATCATATTTTATCATCTTTTTGGTTTATGTAGTTGAAGGGAAAATAATTCCCTATTAGTTTATTTTTATCCCTTAAAACTAGTTTCTAACCTCTGGAAATTGGGAATCATGCTTGTGGGATTTGGCAATCCAATTTTGGTTTTAGTATTTGGGTCCTCTGTTTGGGTCATTACAGTGTAGGATTCATCTTGAATTCAAGAGATATTTATTTATTATGGAATACAATTAATATATTACACATAATGGATGAGGAACCTTTCTACCATGACTCAATTATGAGTTCATGTTTTGATAAATATAATGAATTAGTGATTTATAAAGTAGAATAAATTTACACCTTGTAAATTTATTGATCTTTCCAATAGTGTAAAAAAATATTTGGTGTAAATTAATATTTAAGATAAATACTGACATGGATCTTAAAAAATTTAACTATAAAAATATTATTTGTGGATTATTATTAAAAAACAATTAATTGTATATACTGTAACAAAACCTTCTCATTAATAGTGATTCTTATGTCCATTATAATTCTTATTTTCATTATAGAATTATAATAAAATGTTATATAAAAATAAGATATAAAAATTATTTTACTTAATTGTATCATATTTTGGAATGTATACATTATACAACAATAGGGTTCTTTAGATAAAAAGAATGATAAAAATGATATTAATATTTGATGATCCATTTAAGGTTTGAAACATTATTCTCATAGTAAGAATTATCATTTTCATTCAACCAAAATAGATTTTGTTTCCATAAAAAATGAAGATGATGCTTTAGTATATTAATGGTTTATTAGGAGGGCTACAATATTTCTAATGTTTTATGATAATAACATTCCACTAATTTAAAAGGACATTCCTAAACATGAGTGTGAAAAGGAGTAGTTATAGAGTAAATTATTAATGAAATACATGGAACATTATAGATATATTCTTTGTAAAAGAATATATATTTTATCCCAGAATCTTCTCATACTAATTTCAATAACATACATTGAAAAAAATACTTTATTACTTAAAAATTCAAGATTTTTAGAATCAATATTTATCAATTTTACATGTAAAGAGTCTTATAAAGGATAAATTATCATATTATTAGAATAAAATACAACACATGAGTTCAATGCATTATTCTCTATCTGTAAGTTCAATCATTTATTCCATGTTGTTTAATTTACATGATGTTTCTTATACTTTCAAAACAACAAGCTTGGGCTGGTCTAATCTAGTTAAAAGATACAAAAAATTGGAAAATAATATCCTTATTTAACTAATAATGATGAATTATTTCTATATTTTTATAGGAAAAGAATGAATAATTAAACTGGGTTACATTGAGTAACGTTTCCAAAAAGATAAATATGATTTCAAGTCATAATTAGGGATGATGGTAAGATTAAATAGACAAGTCATGCGATGAAAGGCTTCAAAAAATTCACAACATCTTATTCTAAAAATGAAGAAGTGTACATAAATTTTAATGAAGTAGTAAGGGATTTAGTTTTCTATAAAATAATTTTTTGTTAACTTCAACATACATCTAGAATGTAGGACACAATTGATCGTTATTATGAAAATAATATAATGAAATAAGGAACCTAATTCTCAACAAAAGTCTAAATATTTTATATTTTGATTTTACATTTTTAGAGAAATAATTAAAACAGGTGACGTGAAGATCTACATTATTACCATAAAATATAATATGGAAGACCCTATAACAAAACAAATGATATAGTAGAATAATGACATTCATATTATATCTATTTTTATTTGATACATGGAATATTAGATTTATTAAAAGAGGGAGATTGTTAGAATTTTATAAACTATATTAAATCACTGATTATGGATCTAGAATATTTGACTCATGAATTAAAAAATATTCTTTTTATATAGAAATATATGATTATCATTTATTGGTATTACTTTATAAATATGTAATGATAATAATCCCTTAGCTAAATTGTTATCCCCATTAGGTTAAATACCCTATGAGTAGGGTGTGAATCGGATTATGATGAATAATAATAACTACAACTTCGATCTTATTTCATCATTGAATAAAAATATATTATAAATTATTCTTTAATAAATATGAATATATATATATATATATATAGAAATAACAGATTGCAATGGACATAATATTTTACTTGGTTCAACATAACCAGGCTAGTCTAAGGAGAAAAAAAAGAGATTATTCAATATACCAAAATCTATTATGAATAACTTCTATTATAATGATCCAACATTACTCTCTATTCACTTGGTTTACAAAAATTCATAGTTGAGAACTCACATTCCACTCAACTAAAGTGAACACACTAGTCATCCCAAATGTTCTTCAAATGACCTATATATATTTGAATGATTTCACACTAAAATTGGTGTGAGGTTAAGCTCTAGTTTCATAAAAAATATGAATTCCCATTTCTTGTGTAATATTTTATTAACAAAAAGTTCCATTATGAACTTTCCATTCATTAAGGAATTATGATCATGTGTTTTTTCATATGATACCTTCAAATAATACCATCCATGAAATTTCTCTAAGAGATATCCCCACAGAATTCCTTATATGAGCTTCCCCATGTAATCACTTTTTCTTTAATGAACTACCTTAATTAGACACTATTAAACACATAAATACTTATACATACCACTTATATGTAATAATTGCACAGCTAATTTTCTCCATGAAATCCTATTAAACATGGGAGAATTCCCAGAAATTGTTTCCTATCATAATATTTACCCTATAAATGAAGTGATTAGAATGTCCTTTTATAGGAAAGGGGTTCCTGAAAAATTATCTAATCACAAAATCATTGTTCTATCATTCCCTAAATCCTCATCTATTTAGTGACCTTATAGTCCAGAATATTGAAAACCTTTTTTCCATGAATGAATACCTTCTCATGTGGTGTTTTGTAATGACACTTAACATTCATTAAAAAATGGACTCTATGACTGCTAACGATGAGTTTATTATATGGAATCACCTTCCATGAAACTCTCACTCAGTCATGAGATCCTCTAGTGAAGTCACGTAATTTCATGTGGGTCATGTGATTCTTACATGAAAACCATCCCTCAACCAGAATTTCATACCCAATAGTTTTAAAAAACACCAAGAAATGTTGAAACCACTCTTTATATTCATTAAAAACACATATATATAACCATTGGAATCATTTCAACAAAAAAAATAACCCAAAAATTGTGATATTACTTTGATTTGGGGTTTCCCCCATAATATCCTCCTATTGGATTTTTGAAAACACTTCAACCCTTGACACCAATTCAACTAACCTATAAAAAAACTAGCATGCCTATTTCCTAAACCACCATTGGCGACATTTGAACCCAGATAAAGACTGCATATTTACTCATCATTTAATCTTGGCTCACATGTGTAATGCTCTACATGATAAAAAATGTAGGATGAAAAGTTTATCAAATCACCATATTACCAATACCACCTATTGAACATTTCTTGATTCCAAAAGTTGTAAATTACAGGAATGAGATTAGATACCGAGAAGAAATATACTTTAACCATACCTAGTAAAAATATTTTATCAATAACTCATGATATTAAGAAACTCTATTCATGAAATTTCAATATTTAATGAACTGCTTCAGCATTATTACATTTAAAAACTCCCCCGATATACTTGATCCCCTTAACTCAATATAAAAAAACTCCCTCCCAGATCATCTCCTTAATCACCCACAAAATTAGTTTGAGTAATCAAATATCACCCACTTTTACTTACCCCCGCCCCCACTTGTTTAGTCAGCCTAAATGAAACTCCTTTATAGTCTGCAGTAGGAAATGAATAGGTATTAGTATATAAAGAAATTTCCAACAAACCTTGAGGAGTGGGATTTTAACTTCCACAATGCTCAAGAATGGGAGCTAACTTGACTCTAATATACAAAAAATTCCTTTTTAAGACCTTTTCAAGTTGGAAATTTATTAGAATGTTAGAAAAATAATGTTTTATAGGAATATAAGCCATCTCCACTTCCACATTCTCCACTTTCTCCTTGAAAAAAAAATGATACTTGGTTTCAATGTTATGCATATATTGGTGATGAAATAGATTTTTTCAATTACTAATTGATCTTTAATTATCATAATGGATTCTAATTAGAGACTTCACTTCAAATATTATTTCACCAATCATTTATTTCATCCATATAAAATCCATGAAAACTTGAGTATCCACAATATATTTAGCATCCATGGGGCTGAGAGAAACATATTCTTTTTTCCTTACTAATCCATGAAATAAACAATAAACCAAGATAGAAAGAATTCTTATTGTGAACTTACTTTAATCTAATATGCTGACACAATCAATGTCTATATATAAAAAAATCATATTCTGATGTTATATCATAAATCAATCTGATATGTATTGTTACTTTAAAAAATCATAGTATTATCTTCACTCGAAATAATTTTTTTTCCATTGGATTATATTGTTATTGTGATTCTAAGAATGTGGTACATAAAATGTTGGGTTATGTCAAGGTTATGTAAAGATAAATTCCAATGATATAACTATATTTGATGACATACCATTTTTCCTACATTATCCCATGAAAATTTAATTTGAATATCTACCACTGTTTTCATCTCCTTGGAACTATATATTAAAAATCTTCTACGAACCCCATTGGAATATTTAAACTGAGAAATAAAAGTTCCATGCCTTCCATGTATAACCTCCATATTAAGGAAATATTTAATCTCTCTAATCATTTACATTTCAAACTCTCACTCTATAAATATTGATAACAATATAAACTATTCTTCTTTTGATCTAGCAATGTTTAAGTCATCTATATAAACTACCACCATCACCCTTTGAACAATATAATTAGTGACATAGAGATTATAATCAGCTCCCCCACATTGAAAATAATGTTTCTTTATATATTAATATAATCTTCAATGTCATTCTCTTGATTCCTACATTGGAACATAATCTTCATTCTCCAGTCAAAATATTTTTTTTATATTCCTAGATAAAAAAACCATCTGGTTTTAAATGTATAAATCTTCAACCAGAAATCCATTTAGAAATTCTGACGTGAACTCTATCTAGATAAATTGGAATTATATTTGTTATTTTATGAAAAATCAATTAATAACCTTTATCTGTTAAAGGGGTGAAATTTATTCATGTACATTGACTCTATAAATATAAAAGTAAAACTTTCATGAAAGTCATAATTTATTTCAAACTACCAAGTCATATTCATTTAGTTTCTTATAGAAGACCAATTTTTATTTTATGATTCTATTATTTTTCAGCCATCAAATAATATCCAATAATTTATTATTCTCAATTTAATCAATCTCTTCATTTATCTCCTAAACCCAATTCTCATCTTTTTATGCTTCTTAAAAAACTTTGGTTCTACCTAGGAGAGATGTATTTAATAGAGAATTTATTATCCCAATTTACATTAGAGCTTTATGATCACAAATAATATTTTTCCTATAAATTTTATCTTTAATCTTAAACTTTTGTATAGATATAGGTATTAATTTATCCTACTCATCTCTAGTGAATTGTTTTCAATTTTCCTTAAGCACTAATTCTACCCCTTATCTACTCAACTACTAATTTCAATCCTCTTAAAAATAATAAATTATTTTCTAAATATTCTTCCAATTATCCATAAAATTTACATCATTTTTATGAAAATCCTTTCAAAGAAACTTATTTAAGAGTTTAAATGATTTAATTATTCTTGGGTATCCAAGGAATATCCCTTCATCTATACATTATTAAAATTTTCTTTTTATCCTTATTTATAACGATACAATTAATTGTAAACATTCAAAAGTACTTCAAAATTGGATTCCTTCCATTCCACAACCCCTAAGGATTATTTTATTCCATCAAAAACAATAATTATTTTTTAGAAATATAGAACTATTTCAATATCAATTCTTTCCAAATCATCTTTTGTAGTCGATTCTCAATAATCATAAAACTATACATGTTTTTTATGATCTAGTTTCTCTTAACAAATAAAATGCTTAGTTGAAGAGTCCACACTAGTGAGACTTATTTACTTATTCATTATTATTGAGATAAACATCCACTTTGTTGTTTTTGAAATCTATCACATTTTTAGTTTTCAAACTAGAATATTCTATCTAAAAATATATTCAGTCACCATCTGATATTGTTTTATAAAATTGAACTCATCAGACATATGAGTAATGACCATTATCCATCCATCCTGGTATTTTCATCAAATAAAATAATAAAATACCTCTCCCCATTAATGTCTCTTTGTGAGATATGTCCATACAAAACAATATGCATCGGTTCAAGAACTCTCATCGAATTTTGTTCTATTACCATATTAATCTTATGAGTAATATTCCATTTATACTTGCATCAAATGTTTGTATCTTAGGGGGATATAAAGAACCATCAGATCCACCAAATCATATAAGGGTGGATAAGTTAAATGTCCATGATTTTTATGACACAATCTATTTTTTTCTTTAGAGAGAAATAAAATATCTTCTTCTCTCCTAACAAGGTAGAGATTAAACTTAATAATCTTTACCTATGTTACTAATACACCATATTTTCCCTTGAGGATATATACCTTATCGCTAAATTTTATTGCATGAATCAAGATAAAATGTTAACTGACACATATCCAATTGTGACTGAAACCGTAAACAACCAGAAAATTTTCACATCTCATATATTTTCTCCCAAACATGGAAATTTCTAATCCAATAATATTTTTTTCATCAACATTTCTAAATATAATGTTACCTTCCCTAGACTTCATGATACATATTAATAGATCATTATTTATAATAATTTTATAAGAGTATCCACATTAATGGAGCCACTAACATGATCTGATTCTTTTAGCAAAACCTCAACAACTATTTCCCACTCGTCTCTATTATTCTTGATCCATATATTTTAAATCATAATTTGTATTGATTGGTATTCTTGGTATTCCTTAGAGTATGATGCAACAACTTCATATTGAAATGGTATAAATGGATTATATACTTTTAACATTCTATATTGTTCCTATAGATACTACATACACCAACATTGGGTCTTTATTGGAACATTTTTCTTCATAGTTGATGATAAATATCTGTGATATTTTTGAATCCTCGATACCAAAAATATATATCATCAAAAGTATGCTTGAAATACTAAACTTTGTTTGGATACCTTTGTTTCACTTATTCCCTTGGGTACATGTTGTCTACAGAAGAGATATTTTATAAATTTACTATCCTTCCAGAAAAATAATACCTAATACAAGATGCATCCCATTGTTAAATTGTTATAGCAGCAAATTACCATCGATTCTTTACGTATTATGATTCTGATACATACCCAAATCAAATATTCATTGAAAAGGGTGTGTGTAGTCCTCCATAAACCATATATTATTTTAATTTATTATCCAAACCAATAACACCCTTACTATTTAGATTGAAATTTTTCTTATATAGATTGTCAATTTTCTATTTTATAGGACCTCCATGCTCCACTTTCACTTTTCCTATCACTCGTGTGATCTTCTTTTTGAATGGTATTCTATGATTCAAAAGACTCTCCCGATCTTCAACTTTTCTTCATAGGATGATAATTTCCTCCTAAATATCTTCAATTCATTAGACCTAGTCTTCCACTATCTTAGTAAACTCATTGATAACAATGTTATTTTCAATAAAATTAATCTCATACTCAAAAACCTTCTCTAAGTATTCTGGATTTTTCAATTTAAGCCTTTAAATTTATTCCTTCATCTCATAATTCACTTCATCTTACTACAACATATAGAGTATGATGCAATGAATCACTATATTATATTTCTTCCTTTTGTCTCTTAAAATTTATATATCTTCAAACATGATATCCAATTCAATAAAGGGATTAACTCTTCCTTCCACTTCCCCTTCATCATCATTGCTCTCTTCTATTTCTAGGTACTTCCCACAACCACTACCATAACCTTTTCTTTAGGATATTTACAGTATTATTTTTAATAATCCTCAATTCATTCTGAATTATCATTTTAGTATGAATTTAATTTCATCTTCTTGAAAATTTTGTGTTTTTTTAATTTCTTACCTTTAACATTGGATGAATATTTCTTCACAATAACATCATCTTCTTCATCATCAAATTCGAATTTCTTGGTACTCTTGGAAAAAAGGTTCCCAACATTTCCACATCATAAATGTGATAGTGAATATTTCCATTTAATATTTTATTTTCCCATTTATAATTTTTAGGAAAGGAATTATATGATATCATCTATCACCTCTTTTTCTTAGTCAACCTCTATAGTAAGATTCCTCATTGCCTTGAATTCCACATCCCTAAAATTCACCTTTTCCATAGCATCATTAACATTATTTATCATCTAATATTTAATAAGTTTAATATTTAAACATTTCATCATCATCTACTTTGGATATTTATTCACATGTATATATACTTTTGGATTAAACCATGGTGTAAATATTCTCAGGATGTGCATGATGATCCTCACATCATCGAGGGTTTCTCTAAAACTGCATATCTCCTCCATAATAAAGTTAACCAAATACAATAATACATTAATATATTCATTTGGGTACACCATAATGTTTTCATACTTATTCCATTGAACCCCCAATTTGGATTCTTTGATTTTTTAATTGCCCTATAGATGTTCTTCATCTTTTACCACATGGAAGGTGAGGATTTACACGACATTAACATCTTGTAAATTGTGTTGGATACATATCCACCTAAAACATTGATTTATATAAAATATAAATCTAGTTATATTTATTCTATGTTTAATAAATACTAACTATTAATACTAACCATGATCATTTACATTGTAGATGTATACACATTTATTCTTAAAGATCGTATGTAGTGATGCATATGAATATTCAAAAGTTGGATTTTTTTCTTTAAATATTGGAATCCCTTTGTAATTGAATTCTGTTATTTCTTCCACTGAGAGAGATTCATTCACATTAACATTTAGATCTAATACCATTTTTGACACACAAGGTTAAAACCTATAATATGGTTGTCAATCATAGAATGACAGATAAAACAACCACCCCTTTGATCTTATTTCATAATTAAAATAAACCACCTTCACTATTATTCTAATACACACACACACATATATATATGTGAAAATAAAATAATGAAAGATATAAAACAATTTTACTTAGTTTAACATAATTAGGCTTGTATAAGTATATAAAAAGGTTTTTTATTGATATAGAAAAATCTAATATATCACACTATTGTTACAATATTTAGAGAATACACTTGATCCCCTTAGTTTATAACCATTTAAAATTGAGAACACATTTTATTCTTAACTAAAGTGAAAAAATTACTCCTCTAAAAGATTATATAGATGATATATATCATCTCTGATTAGGTTTACATTAATATGGGTTTGATAGTATTATCATTTCCCATCAAAGAGATGAAATGATCATTATTATAGAATAATTTTTTCACAGAAGGCTTCTTTATGAAACATTCCTTATCCAAAAACTTATTATTACATGGATTACTATTTACCATTTGATACTGAAATGTAATATCCTCCTCATATTCCATCCATGTGATCTAACTACATGATTCCTTACATAATATTTCCCATATAATCTCTAATTATTTTTTAAATTACTTTATATAGTCACTATTTAGAAAATAATCCATACATGGACCACATCAATATAATTCTTTCACGAATTTATTATTACATAAAATACTTTTATAATTGGTGGAATTATGAAAAATCCTTCCCTATCATAATCCAGGCTCTATAAATGAAGTGATTTCGAGGCCCTTATATAGGGAAGGGTCTCCAAAAAATAAATTAATCAAAAAATTACCATTCACTATTTCATTAAAAGATAATCCACATGATGCCATTACAGTCCACAACATTTACCAACTTTTGACCAAAAACAATAGCCTTCTCACATAGAATCATTTTATTACTATTAAAGGTCAATGAATTATGATCTTTATCAGCTACCAATGAAAATAATCTTATATAGACCAACCTTTTGTGAAGCTCCCACATGGTCGTGTGATCCTCATGGAAAATTAAAATATTTCCCATGTGGTTTATGTAAGGATTAAATGAAAACAATGATTTTCCATGGATTTGAAACCCATGAAAACACTGGGAAATATTCCCACCATTACTTCTTTTCTATATGAAAACTTTCAAGAAACAATTATAGCATTACCCATTGGAAGTTTTCAATAAAAACCTACCCAAAACCCAAAATATGCCATCAAGAGGGTGTTTTTACAAAATTATTTTTTATCTAAATTCATTCATAATTGAAATATATCATATAGTATTATAGATTGTGATGTAATGTCAAAATTGTAATGAATTACATTTAATATAGAGATATGATGAGTTTAAACAATGGAATAAAAGTTATGAACTTGTATTTGGAGATACACTATAATGAAATTGAATGAGATGCTTCATATCAATCATTTAATTTCATTATAGTGTACATTTATTATTATTATTTATACCTAAAATTAGATATTTACCTAATATGAATGGTTATATAAATTGACACACATATTATGCTATTCATAGTTCAATTCAATAGATGATTGTTGGCCAAACTACTAATCTTGTAAATGATACTATTTGAATGAAGATAAGATTATTTAACTATAAATAATGTTTAAATAATATAGTGATGTAAATAAAGTGTAATTACATACATAAATTTCTAAATGACATGTGAAAATATATTTTTAGTATTCTAATTGGATTTATTGATGTATTTTTATTTGAAATTTTCATGAATGACATAATAATGCCTCAAGATCATAATCAGTGTAAAGAATAAGGAAATTCATGATAATTTTATATATACATGATATTTATTAGATAAAACCAAGCACCATTATGTATTGGGTGATATTTATGTTTTTATAGACTCAATCATCTATTTTTATTATCTAGATATTATGTCCAATACTATAAAGGTCCCAATGGACCGCACAATGGGAAATGAAGTTTTGTAATATTATTTTATAGGATTTAATAACCTTTAATTAATTTGTAAATTTTTTTAATTACTTAACTACTCGTTTTATAATAATATTCTTTTATATTATTTTATTATGAATCATAATTTATTTAAATGAGACTTAAATAAAATTTTAAACCATATTCATTTAAATGTTATTTAAATAATTATAGTGATTAATAAATTACACTCATGCCTCTAAGATCACATGGAATAGTTTCATTTATATATATAAAAGTTTTAATGGTATAACCATAAAGTAACACAATAAGAAATATGAGTAGAGATGTTATATTTGACTTGGAAATAATATAGTAAATTATCCCACCTTAATTACCCAATATAAATCTCTTGGATTTTCTATAGATAAAATGGGTTCCTAGGGTTTATGTGTCAGGTATTTTATGTGGAATTATGATTATTCAATGGGATTTATCTTTATAAAAAATTGTAAAACAACTTCCTCATTCATATCATATATATACTATCCATATATTTCAAGCATGAAGAGTAAAAAAATAAAATCCAACCATTTTATGGTAATCCTGAATGGTGATTTGATATATTTAGAATCATCACCAAAAGATTAATGCTTTATCCAAAACCAACTAGAGGAATATTCATCAAATAATGTAGAAAAAAGTTTCATTATCAAGTTATAAATTCATCTTATATTTTTTATAGCTTTTTTATGATTTTTTTATCTAGTATCGTCTTGATACTCATTTTTAATTTTTTTTTCACATCATGTGGGTAAATTATTTTTTATAGAGAAAAAATATTCATAGATTTCTTTTGAGAGTTACCTTTAATAAACTGAATTTTCATATTTTTATAATTTCTATGTTATCACCTTTCAAAGGTCATATAAAAAAACCTACACTTACATTATATAATCTCAAATAATAAATATCATAAAAGGTATAACATTTATTAATTTTAGAGATTAACATTCCTCTTGTTTTAGATTTTGAATTCAATTCTATTTTACTGATCCTTCCATTTTCTAATGTTATAAATTTAAATTTTTAAGGAAATTTTTTAAATTTTAGGAGAATATAAAATGCCTCAAAATTATTAATTATGATTTTTTCATATTTTTTTGGTAATTTTTAAAATTTTATTATAAATAATGAAAAATACAATTTTGGCTATGTGGATGGTATCAAACATGATTTTTTGTGCAACATTGATATTTTAATAAGGGGATTATCATATAATTTAATGTTATTAAAATGTATTTTAATGGTGGGGATGATGTAGATATTTAAATTGAGCTACCTCAACCATGAACTATAGGATTTGTTTCATTGATTACATATGTTCATTACATTACATATAAATGTTTCCTAGAAACTTTAAGCTTAGTCTCTTCAAAAAATAAAACAAAATACATGAAAAATTATTCATAAATATCATTTATGTATATAAATGAATATATAGTTCATTTATAATTCATAATAATTAAATTTCCCTTAGATTTGGAAGAAATATAAAAATGGTAAGCTTATATTCCTATTAAGTGAAACAATAATCAGGAAAGTGTATTGAGGAGATACCTCCAAAAATAATTACATTATCATAAATCATCTTAAATAACATGATACATATAGAAAGAATGATATAAAATTAATTAATAAATACTATAACTTTATAAACACGTGGTCAAAGACCTCATATGAAAGGAAGTTTTGTCATGGTACCATTATAGATCCTATGGGATGGCTACTAACACTACCACGATATTTGAATGACTCTAATGAAATGGATACTATGAATACCATAGTATCTAATAGTATTATTTGGAATGGATAATACCAATAAAATGTATCTGAATATATTTTATTCCATGTAAAATACTAATACAATGAAGTTTTAGTTTCTTTAATGGAATGTCTATTATTATACAATGTTATATGAAAGGATTTGATGACATGGATACCACAAAAACCAAGATTTCAAGATAGATATGATGGAATGGATTCTACCAATATCATAGACTCTTAATGAATTCGATTTCCTAGATACTACTAATAGCATGGTATATGAATAAATCTGATGGAATAGAATCTATAGATACCATGTTATTTTTGTGGCATTCATTATATAGCATGTATGATTTAACAACATGTTTTTATACAATTAATAACATGGAAAAACATTCCTTTTAAGATAAATGTAAAAAATTACTGATATATATCCACATGTGACATTACCCCATGAATATTTAATATTTGTTGCAATCCATTAAAATATCAAAAAAATTATTGTAAAAATTGTTTGGAAATACTTACCACTCCAAACAATTAATCTATTTTGTAAATTATATAAAGAGATTAATAATGAATCAAACAATTGGAATGTTTATTTGAAACTAAATTTATATATTGTTGATCTATGTGATGCTAATAATCCCATTGAATTAGATAGGAAATAATACCCAAGGGATATTTCCTCCTTGTCAAACTTATAATATATGAGATTATAATGATTTCTATGGTATTGTAATGAAATATTCTTGAGAATTGGATTATAATCCATATTAGAGATGGAATAATTAAATATTTTGTTTGTTTCTTATTCTATTTACATTATATTAATTAATTTATTATATTTTAAATAATATGATCTTATAATCATAAAAAAATATTGATTGTGGGAGAAAAAATGTACTAACTGATTCATACTCATCATTCCCATATTAAATCCCTTGTGATATCTTATTATCTTTGAAGGTCTAACCATTTTTTTTTGTATCCAAGTTTTTTTGAGTTATCCATAGAATTTTATAATTATGGATTCTATGATAAATCACAAGTACATACTGATATTTAATGGGAAAAAATTAAACTATGAAAGAAACATATATTGTAATATTTATTATTAGTGGGTACGGATTTATGAATCCCTTTATCTATGGTATTTACATCTATGATATTTTAGGATCATCCGTTATGGATATAGATCTTAAAGATATGGATAAAAATTCTAAAAATATGTATTAATTTGTGTGAGTGTATACGAACCAAGATATTAAACCACCATTGAGATGGGAGAATCAGTTCTTATAAAATCGCCAACACATAATCATGTTTTGTTTTCACATCTTTGTGAATAAATTATAGAAAAAATAAATAGATGATGAGAGATAGAGTAAAAAAACACACATGAAATAAGGGTTTTTATAGGGGTCACTCACTATTATTATAATGTGGATAATCATTAGAGTGTTATGGTTTTGATCCCACTATCTAAATTCTTATCATATAATAAAAAACAAGGATTGGAGTAGAAATACAGCCTAATAATATTGTTTAAGAAATATGCATTTGAGTTGTCACTACCCAACCTCCTAGGCCATGAACCTGTTCATATGACTAATACCTTGGTTTCCTTCCTAAAATACCACAAAATTTTACCCATTAGGGTTTAGTTTTCATACCAATGACTATCTCCATAGGCCAACACATGTTATTTTAGTGTGATTTTCCCTCACACACACACTGATAAACTTACTAGGTGGTCACCCAACCTAACACTACTTCAGGATCATACTCTTCTAACTATGGAGTTCTAATCAGGTAGGATCCTGAAAATATAGTTACACTTTATTGATGTGGGTTGTAATGTTTAGTCTCTTTAGCCTCACTTTTCTAAGGGCATTACACTCCTCCGATAAACCACAATTCCCTCTTTATGAACCTCAAACCTTAAACCTAGGAAGTTCCATTATACATTCGGATGGGTATTAAATCAAATTCCATTTTTAATAACCCAAACTCCCCATGCTATAAACTTGATCATCTGACTCCATGGGTCTCTATTAATATCTTGGTTTCCTTCCCAAAACACCATGGGATATCAACTAATAGGGGTTACTAATTGGAAAAATCATTTTCCCTATAGGACAACACATGTTTTATCAGTGTTCCTTATCCTCACTCACACACACCCTGAGAAACGTCTTAGAATGTCATTAATCCTAAAACTAATCCAATAAATTCCTCACATAACTATGTATTTTTAATCTGGAAAGCACTCAAAATGAAAGGAAAACATTATTTAAATGTGTAGTAGAATTTATTCTTTTAGGCCTCAATTTTCTAGTGGTGTTGCATGATAATAAATAAGTTTATTAGTCTTCTCATCCAACCTCAAGTTCCTTTATAATACAGATCATGTTATGACCCTTTATCTTCACCATATTCTCGTCCATATATTCCCTAGAATGCTCTCTAAAATGTATTTATAGTTATCTCAATGTTTTATAAACCATGTTTATAGAAACACATAATTAATTTATAGGACAAAATCACCCATGGAATGGTGGTGTCCACCATAGAATATACATTTTTAATCAATCATATCTTTATTATATAACTAAATATCATTATTTATCTCTATTTTAATAAATCATTGAAGCATTCTTGTTATATTTTTAATTCCAATTCCATATAAAGGATTGTTTCTATATGATATAATATTCATCAGTATCAACATAAAATTGCTAGATCATATTTTATTTTTTTTACTTTAGGGTGTAAAATATAGAAATTTTATGACACACCATGGAATGTGAAACACTGTTTCCAAATTCTACTCTTTATGGTCCAATACCATTCTATTCCATTTATTTTCTATAAAAAATAAAAAATCTCTATATGAGTTTTTTCACCTATGAATATAGTATTTAGGAAAATTAAAATTTATGTTTTTGAAATTCCTATAGTATACCACTAAGAATTTATGAGACCACACCATCTAAATTATTGTCTTATCGAACATTCATCATAGTCTATTTTTATCAGCTCACCGCACTGTGTATGGTAGAGCACCATGGACTAAACTTTTCATTCTCATAATTTCATTATTAATTTGTATCCAGCTTATCTCCAATCATTCTACCTTTTATCCTTGAGAATATTTTTAATAAATGAAACAAGAAATATATCTTTATGATTCAGGAATAAATTTTCTAAAGAGATAAGTTATAGCATGAAGCAAATTAGGATGTTATCTAAATACAATATAATTGTATATAATGTTGTTTTTGAGAGTTATCTAACTATGGATGTAATTATTATTATCATATTATATATTATTATAATGGTATAAACTCTCAGATCATCCTATCTCTATTCACCTCATGACATATATTTAATTCCATGTCCTCAATCCAATTACCATGGTTCTTCAACATTCCCCTTTATTTTTTTCAACATGAAAAACAACACAAGATATATTATCTAATCCTTAGCTACAAATATATTATATCTCCTTGAAAAAAATTATTTATTACCATAAATTATCATCACCTTAAAAAATTAATAGACTCTCTCCCCTTTATAATAAGAGATTCAATGTATTATCTCTGTTTTTCAACAAATTCAATGGAATTAGTGCAAAAAAAAAACATGTTGAAAACATAAAAATATTTTAGTGATAACACACTCTAAAAGAATATGTGTTCTAAATTATTATTTTTATGTAATATATCATATTATCAACAAATATTTCATTCATTTAAACACATTTTAATAAATATTATCCACATTACAAAATGAAGCATTACTTTATTTCAACATTATTTTATCTCAAATGTTGTGCACTTTTTTGGATAAATTTATTTCACCTTTCTTATCACACCCAATAACTATTGGGAAATAATCATTTATCCTTAATTCATTAATATGTGACTTGATACATGCCATTTTTTAGTGTATTGTATTTTCAAAAAATACTAAAATCCTATTTTTTAAGTGATTGAATTATTATTATTAAAGTTTCAATACATCAATCTTCCTCTAAAAAAGAATACACCTACATAATTTTTCATTCGATCACAAACATTAGCATCCTAATATGCATCAAAATATCCATAAAGAAGAAAATGTGTTCTTTTTTCAATCCTCAATCCATAATCAAGAGTTCCTTTTATTTTCTGTAAGATTTGTCTTAGTTTGATAAGATAATACTCCTTGGGATTTATTTTGAATATTGTATAATGTGTAACTATAAATATGATATCTAGTATAAATGATATAAAGTAGATATGACTATCAATAAGCCTCATGAAATATATTTTTAAGCATTCCTTCTTTCCTTATCTATATACTTATTGGTAGTAAGTTCTATGGGATTGAATACCTATCTTGATTATTCCATTCCGAACATATTAAATAACTCATTATTATAAATTTGTTGATAAAATATAAAATTTATTATTTTTGTGAATTAAAACCCAAAAAATTAGATTATATATTTAATCAATGAAAATTCAAATTATTTCATCATTTGGATATCCATGATCTCACAAATTACTTCCTTATTTCTAGAAAATATAATGTCATGCAAAAACAAATTCAAAATGAGGGTATTTTTGTTTTCTTCCACGACATGGAGATGTTTATATAAATTTACATTAATTAATTCAATTCTCCTTATGATGTTATAAAACATTTAATACCATATTCTGGGTTCTTTTTTAATCCCATTTAGAAATTTATAAAACATAAAAACTCAAGAACTATCACCTTTGAGCATGAAACATTCCTTATATTCAATATAAACCTCTTCCTCAAGTTCACCATTCATGAAAACTAATTTCAATTCCTTTTAGAACAATTTAAAATTATTTTGATCTTATATTTCAAGAAATATTTTTTTTGAAGTCTTTTGATTGGATAAAATCCCCATAGAATTTTATACACTCAATTTTAGAGTATCCCTTGTATATAAGTTGATCCCTTTTATACTCTACTTATCTTTAATTATTAGTTTTTTTGAACCCCAACAATTTAATAATCACATTCTTATATTTTTAATTTCATAGAATTTCCAAATTATCATTCTTCTTAATATAATTAAACTATTCATCCATCGTTTCTATACAATCATTAATCTTTAATACCCTTTGAAACTTGTTGGTTTAACATGTGAAAGGAATATAGCATGATTGGAAATTCATAGACTTTTCTAATTTTAGGAACTAGTTTTACATTATCAAAGAATGTTTTCAACCATAAAGTATTTTATATGTATTTGAAACTTATATCAACATTTATCTAGACCTTAATCATCACTATAAATTTTAGACTCAGCATGTAAATTTTGTTAATCTATTGAATCATTTATATTTGTATCATTTTTTCCAATGCCTTATGCTTGTACTTATTCATTCTCATCATCAAAATGTACCAATTTTTAATATGATATTTTATTTTCTAACAAAAATATCATAGTACTAAAATATATTTTTTATATTTTTGTTGTAATACTAGTATGTCCTTCCACCAAGTTTTCTTCTAAGGAATAACCCATCATTGAATCTCTCATATTACTTTAGCAAATTTTTTAATTTGATCTTGACATAACATGGGTTTTCAAATACATTTTGATTTTTTTTGTTTGGATTCTTTCTAAACAATATCTCATAAGGCTTGTTTATAGAATTTGGTTAGAGTAAGAACCAATTGATAATTTTCTCAACCAATTTTGTGTATTGTCTCCAAAAATACATTTGCAGTGTTATTCTTTAATGACCTGGTTATTTCCATTTTGATTAAAATATGGTTCATTTATTATTAACACTGTTTTATTAGTGTGTATATATGGTACTATACTCAATAAATATTCAATGTTTCACAATTTATTCCTCAAATTATATATTATTAAATTCATATCAATTTGGAAACAAATTTCAATTTATAAAACATCCCATTAGATTTTCAATACAAAAAAAGTTCTTGATTATATAAAGATATTGTGGTTTAATCAATAAAAATTAATATAATTCCTATGAGTAAAATCATCAATAAATGCAATAAAAAACTTATATCCATTGTTTGACTTCATTATCACTGGATTTCACACATCTAAATGTATCAATTGAAGAGGTTAGTTCATTTTTATTTCTACTACCTTGTTAATCATATTTAATATATTTCAATTTTAAGACTCCTATAAGGTGTAATTATTTTAGGATTCATCTTTATTATATTCCTCATGGATTGATATTTTAAAATTTTACCCATGTTCATTTAAACCAAATGTTGAGAAAGTGGGTTACCTTTAGAAAAATTTAATAGTACTTTATAATTACCATATCATGTAGACATTGAGATGTGCATGATGAAATCTTACTATTATAGTTTTGATATTTATGTACACACTATTTTCATGATAATGTCTTTAGATTTTTTTCTTCAGATATAGAAGTTATATAATTTCCTATTTTTAATAAGAATCTAAAGATTATAGTAATATTAAACATATGAAATTTGGTCTACATACATTATAATGATCTGACACATATGATGTCTGACTACTAGATTATTTTAGATCCTAAGAATTAAGGTTTCTTATCATGAATGTTGTACATGGTGATCTTGATTGTAAGACTTAATGAGTTCTTTCCTTCCAATAAGAAGACCACATGTTTGGGGGGGGGGGGTTTAATTGGTTATTCCCATTTACGATCACATGTATAAGTCTCTTAACTTGAGATAATTATCAATGTATACCATTTTATATTGTATTTTTATATAATATAAAAACAATAATTTTTTTTGCGGTAAGGTAGATCACATTTGGTGTATCATTGGTGACATTAAATTGAATGAATGAGGAAGATATAAATTTTTTTCTTTCAAAAGGATGAGATATATCAAGCCTAGATAACCTGGATTGTAGTACCCTTACCAAATCTATGGCCATGGATGAAGAAGGTATGTCTGTTGAGTATGATCACTAAATAATATTTCAATGATGGTTAATAAAAAAAAGTGTGTGTCCAACTTTATGATATTTCATTAGGCATAGAAGCTATTTTCAATAAAAAAATTATAGGAGCTTTTCATAGTTGTAACAACCCGACCAAAATTATGACAACCCTGCTTTTTTATTACAACTTAAACATGATTTATTACATAAAGCTTCACTTTATTCAACAAATAATATTGAGAGGTTTAGTGTCTTTGTGGCTTAGGATCATTATATAAAAACTTAAAACAAGAAATACAACATATTTATTGAAAACATCCTTTACATGACCACTATATTCCCTCGTACTTAGCATTGAATGGGATAACCTGAGGACATGCATAAGAAAAGGGTGAGCTAAAAATCCCAGTAAGGGAGTACACATGGAATAACATGAGGAGTAAAATAAATGTTAGACAATAGGCATATCAATAAATCATAAAATAAACATGAACATAAAGGCATGATAAAGCATGATAATCATAACATGGAAATGTGGAAACAACACTTAACATGGAATTAGCATGAGCCAAGGCTCATTTCACATAAAGCATGAGTAAACCCTCATTGCACATGAAGCATGAGTAAACCCTCATAAAAATTAAATTAGCATGAGTCAACACTCATTGCGCATGACATATCATGATACTATACTTTACCCAATGCATTGGAGCGCTATAAGGGTGCACCCTTCTTAAAACATTTCATTTCATGCATAAGTGTGCCACATGGATCATAAAACATGGATTCATAAACCATAATCATTTATTACATGATAAAGGAATGTGGAATTAATACATGAAAATTTTTAATCAATAAGTAAAGGTGCATAAATGTGGATACCCTTGATGGAGAAATGGGCATGGTATCCACTACACAATGGCATTGGCTTAGAAAATCGGTGCGATTTCGGCAGCGTAACGACGTGACATAAGAATTCATAAAAAATGGTTGATGAGAGAGAAAGGGGTTCCTCATCATATTTACATGTAATGGAAAGTAAGTAGGTCATATATATACATGTACCAACAATTGTAATGGAATTTAGATTCGTGATACAATATTATTGCTTGAATGTAAAAGAAGAGAGAGAAGTTCCTGTCAGAATTTCAGCATAGTAACGGGTGTACATGGGAGGAATTTAATGAGAGAGAAAGGGGTATCCAATTATTCAAACAATAAGAGGGAAGTATGGGAGATGTTTGAAACCATACCCCAACATTCATAATTTAAAGTAAAATGGCAATACAACTTAAAGAAAATTGACAAAAATGAGAAAGGAAGAAAAAAACCCTTACTTGGAAGTGTGCTTCCAAAGGCTAGAGAGAGGCTTGTGAGAGGCTTCTTGGGAGATTGGGGCACCTTGGGAGGATTCTAGAGAGAGTAGGTCAGAGGTTGGACGAACTACAAGGGATTTTAGTGAGGATTAAGTGGGAGTTTGGGTGGGTTTATATAGGAAAGGTGAGAGAATTCTTTATTATTTAGGTTTGGGTCCCCTTACATTAAATTAATCCAAACCACAAACCATCCCATGGTTTTTGCCCATTGTTTTTGGAAAAGGGAAGAGTAAAACAATATTTTATAAGGCCCAAGTCAGAAATTCTTAAAATAATAAGGTTTATTATGTGGAGGTGAGTCACACTCCCATGGGAATTAATTTAAAAAGGCAATGTGTTGAATATGTCTTGAGGGGTCCATTAATGCTTTGAAAAGTAAGTCAAACAAACCCAAAACCACATTATTTTAATGATAAAAAATATATTGGCAGAACATAAGGATTATGGTATTTTATTACATCACCATTGGGTCATTATGATTTCATAAAACACATTATATATTTAAACGGTATTTAATTTTTACCCAAAAATTTTACTGTCTCAGAAAATTATGAAAAATTCACCGTTGGATAATTTCGACGTCCTGATTCCAGAAATGACAATTATTTTATCTAAATTTTTTTCTAAATATGTTAATTTTCACTTTTAAAATAAAAACCAACATTTATCGAAAATTCATGGGTTTTGACAGAAATGGATTTCAAACCTTAATATAAAATTTTAATTGCATTCATAAAATTATAAGATCATTTATTTAATAAAAATTAATTTAATAATAATAATATTATTTTATTAAAATATTATTTAATTCAAAAACCCTTTAATTTAATAAAATATATTTCTTAATTAAATAATAACTAAAAACACCATTTGTACTTTAAAAACTATTTACAATGTATCAAAAATGACTAGAAATTATATTCATTATTATATACAAAAATAATGTACATGAACATAGTACTACTTATTTGTTACATAACCCCTTAAAACAGCTGCATACGACCTAAGGGTAAGGTGTGCGATGGTGACAGACTCTTGGGATGGCTCGGATAACATCGCTCGAGTGGTAATCTCTATCAACATCCACTTTTCCTGTAGAAGGTCTCATTCGAGCTTGACATGGTGAAGCTCAGCTTGGGCTTGGTCAAGGGTGAAGCCCAAGGATGCCACATCTTTTCCGATCTCTGAAAAATGGGCTTCGTATGGGGAAATTCTACTAGATGAGGCCATCTCTTCTTTTGTTTCAGTAAATTGGATTTGTTAAGGTCCTATATTTATACTAATCATGTGATCACTGCTCAACGGCAATATTAACAATGGTCAAAATTCATAACATAAAACCAAAGAAATTGACATCTTATAAAAACATTTTTCATAAAGAGACATTTAACTGGATCAAGAGGGATTTTCCATTAATGAAACTTTGGGTCGTTACACTATTCCCCCATTAAGAAATTTCTCCCTCGAAATTTTCCTTTTCCCACACTAAAACAAATGTGGCTAACTCAGCTTCATCATATCCTCTGATTCCCAAGTCGCTTCTTCAAACTTTTGGTTTCTCCACAACACCATTCTGAGGGGCATTGTCTTATTTCGTAGAACTATTTCTCTACGATCTAAGATCTTTACTGGTTGCTCCTCATAAGAAAGATCGTCTTCCAATTGTACCACCTCAGAAGAGAGTACATGTGAAGGGTCCGGTATGTACTTTTTTAAGAGGGATACATGAAGGACATCATGTACTTTGGACATAGTAGGTTCAAATGCTAGTCGATAGGCCACAACCCCAACATGATCAAGAACCTCGAAGGGGCTGATGTACCTTGGACTTAATTTCCCTTTCTTTCCAAACCTCATGGACTTTTTACACGAAGATATGCATAGAAACACCATTTATCCAACTTTAAACTCAAGTTTTCATCGACGATTATCTGCATAACTCTTCTATTGACTCTAGGATGCCTTGATATGCTGCTGAATGGTTTTCACCTTCTTCACCATTTCTTCGACCATTTCTGGTCCAAGCAGCTTACGTTCACCGACCTCATCCCAACATGCCAGTGTTCTGCACCTTTTCCCATACAGGGCTTCATATGGTGCCATTTGGATGCTCAAGTGGAAACTGTTATTATAAGAGAACTCAACTAGATGAAGATGTTGATCCCATCCTCCTTTAAAGTCCATTGAGCACGCTCTCAACATATCCTCAAGTGTTTGGATAGTCTACTTAGATTGGTAATCAGTTTGAGGATGATAGGCCGTAATGAAGTTTAGTTCAGTATTCAGAGCATGTTGAATACTCTTCCAAAACTTAGAGGTGAATCTTGGATCTCGGTCAGACACAATAGACAGTGGTACTCCATGCAACCTTACCACTTCCCTGATATATATCCGTGCCAGTTGATCCAATGAGAAATCCTCCCGAATATCAATGAAGTGTGCAGTATTTATTAGACGATCCACAACAACCCAGATTGCATTGTTGCCTTTGGATGTCCTTGGAAGTCTGGTGACAAAGTCCATGGTGATGTTCTCCCATTTCCATTCTGGTATGGGCAATGGTTGCATCATCCCCTTAGACTTCTGCCTCTCTGCCGTCACTTGGTGACACACCAGGGACTTTGTTGTATATTCATCGATCTCCTTCTTCATATTATCCCACCAAAAGTTTTCTCAGAGATCTCGATACATCTTTGTGCTCTCTGGGTGAATAGAGAAATTTGAACTATGTGAATCATCTAAAAGTTCCTTCTTCAGCTCCGGACTTGATGGAACACATAGTATTTTCCCAAACTGCACAATTCCTTCTTCATTAACATTAAACTCCTAGGATTTACCCTTTTTGATAGCTTCCACTTTTTCTTGAATTCCCACATCATCCTTTTGAGCATCCTTTCACCTTTCCAAAAGAGATGGTTGAGCAATAATTTGTGAAAGTATTGATGATGTTCCATTCTTTATGATTCCCACATCCATCTTCATCAAGTCTAAGAAGACTGGATCCTTCTCAATTCTCATCATTGATAGAATCGCTGGATCCTTTCTACTTAGGGCATCTGCCACCTTGTTCGCTTTCCTAGGGTGGTAATGTATTGAACAGTCATAATCCATGATGAGCTCTATCCATCTTCTCTGGCGCATATTAAGCTCTTTCTGTGTGAATATATATTTAAGACTCTTGTGGTCAATATATATCTCACATTTATCTCCATAGAGATAATACCACCATATTTTCAAGGAAAAGATCACAACCGCCAACTCCAGATCATGCATTGGATAGTTTCGCTCATAGATTTTCAACTACTTTGAGGAATAGGATATCACTTTATCATTCTGCATCAACACATAGCCTAATCCCTTCTTTGAAGCATCACTGAATACCACAAAAAGTTCCCCACTTGTGGGTAAAGTGAGCATGGGTGCAGTGATAAGCCTCCTTTTCAACTCCATGAAGCTTTCTTTGCATTCATCACTCCAAGAAAACTTTACTCCCTTTCTAGTTATCTTGGTAAGAGGGTTGGAAAATCGTGAGAAATTTATCACAAATCGTCGATAATATCCAGCTAACCCCAAGAAGCTACGAATATCCGTTACCGATGTTAGCCTCTGCCATCCCTCAATTGTATCTGTTTTGGAGGGGTCCACAGATATCCCATTGCTTGTGATAATATGTCCCAAGAATGAGACCTCCTTCAACCATAACTCACACTTGCTGTACTTTTCATAGAGCTTCTCCTTGCGCAAAGTCTCTAGTACAGTTTTTAAATGCTCCTCATGATCCTCCTTGGTTTTGGAGTATATTAGAATATCATCTATAAAGACTACCACAAATTTGTCAAGGTAATATCTAAAGACTATATTCATCAAGTTCATGAATATTTCTGGAGCATTGGTGAGTCTGAAAGGCATTACTATGAATTCATAGTGCCCGTATCTTGTATGAAAATCAGTCTTGGGGACATCTTACTTCTTCACCCTTACTTGATAATATCCCGACCGCAAGTCCACCTTGGAGAAGTATTGTGCTCCACGCAGCTGATCAATCAAGTCATCGATTCTTGGAAAGGGATACTTGTTCTTTATCGTGATTTTGTTAAGTTCACGATAATCGATGAAAAGACGCATTGACCCATCCTTCTTCTTGACGAAGAGGACTGGTGCACCCCATGGTGAAGCACTTGGGCGTATAAACCCTTTATCCAGATTCTCCTGTAGTTGTTTCTTCAGCTCTTCAAGATCTACAATAGCCATTCTATATGGAGTCTTGGATATTTTTAGCACCCCTGGTATAAGTTCAATTGAGAACTCAACATCTCTTCTTGGAGGAAGACCAGGCAGTTCCTTGGGAAACACTTCAGCGAATTCCCTCACAATAGGTATTTCTTCAAGGATGGTTTCTTCCTTGGACTCAATCATCTGAGCCAGATATGAGTGCTCATAAGGCATTAATATCCATGCTTGAGATGGTGGAGCTAAAGGAGATTCATCTTCCTCCTGACACTTGTAAATAATTGGGGGTCGATTCTCTATATGGAGTGTGATTTCCCTCTCCTGATAATTTATGTTGGCTCTATATAAGGAAAGACAATCCATGCCAAGAATTTCATCAAATTCCACTAGAGGGAGTATGATGAGGTTTTCCAGGAAATTCAATCCACATATTATAATAGGGGAGGACTTATATTCATGGGATTCAATGATTGCCCCATTTTCCATACTCACTGAAATCTTTACTTCCATGATTTGTGGTGGTGCTCAGATTGTTCTACTAAATGTTTGAGATACAAAAGAATGCGTAGAACCTGAAACAAAAAGTACGTTCGCTATTCTTGAATGAATAACTAGCATACCTGTCACCACTTTGTTGTTGGGGTTCACTTCGGCAGAAGTGATGGAAAAATCTCTTCCTTGTTTTCTTGGAGGTTGTTGGTTGCCTCCGATAACCCTTAGATTAGGGCACTGATTTGCAAAATGACCCGGTTCTTTTCATTTGTAGCATTGAACAATGCATTGAGGTTCGAACGGAGTGTTCCTATCCTCTATCACAACCGTGGGTCCTTCTTGCCGATAGTTAACAGCTAGGTGCCCTTATCTTCCACACCTGAAGAATTTTCTCGTCCCCTTAAGGAAATTTCCAGGGTGCTTCTTTCCGCACTTTTGGCAAGTGGGGTGATGGATCTTCTTAGCACCGTTGGATTTATCCATTGGACCACCAGCATTGAAGTCCACCTTACGCTTCTTGTCCCCATGATACCCATGTGATTCCCTGATCTCCATTTCGACCTTGAGGGCACATCGGACAATTTCTTCATAGCTGTCAAAGTCACGGATCACTAATGATTTCCACAAGCTAGGCTTTAGCCCACCAAAGAAGCGGTCTACCTTGTATTCGGGGGTAACGACAAAGCCGAAAGCGTATCGTGCAAGCCTTGTGAAGTTTTCCTTGTACACTCCAATAGATTCTTCATCTTTTTTCTTGAGGGAAATGAAGTCCCTTTCCATATTAAGCCGGAGGGTGCGCGGAAAATATTTATCAAAAAACATCTTCCGGAAATCCTTCCATTCCAACACCTCGATCTCCTCCTCAGGCTTCGTATTTTTGATCAACGTCCACCATTGATCAGCTTCAACCTCCATACGATAAGCCACCAGGAGAACCTTATCTTGTTCAGAACATTGGAGTATGGAGAATATCTTTTCAATGGAGTTGATCCATTGTTCAGCGATCGTGGGATCGGATGATCCACTAAAGGTAGGAGGCCTTTGTCTCATGAAGCCGTCAATAGTGACTTGTTCTTTCTTAGGGGGGGGGGGGGGTTGAACATTCCTCTTGACCCGTGTTTCTATTCAAAACATGAGTTAGCTAAGAGAGAAGCGTGACAAAGTTCACGATTCCCACTCCCATTGGATTTGGCATCTCATTAGTATAGTCATCACACTGATCTTCACAATGGTTGTTAGCCTGAGTCCTCCTATTACTGGCCATTGGCTGAAATAAAATAAATTTTAGGGGTAACACATAAAGGGTAATCCAAAGAAAAAAGTTGATGACTCAAAAATAAACTTTTATTTCCTTAACTCATGAGTCTATAGGCTTCAATCTAGGATTTTCATGATCTACTTTCTAACATATATTCTTAGGGGCATTTTTCCCTTAATAAGGGTTCATACTAAGATTGTGAATTTATCAAAACATATCCCCCGGAAGTGTCATAACCAAGAGTGCAGCAAGTCCCATCGTCGTGCACCAGTTCCCATTCGAGTCTAGCTCAAAGCGGTGTTTTCGGGTTTTACCCCTAGGATACATCTGTGTTAGAGCCGCCTCTACCTGCTCGTATCCAGACAGGGATGTATTTGTTTGATAAACCACTTAATTAGTATTTACCAAAACTTAGGGATGTTTTTATTATACTTAGTCTTGTATCTAAGGCTTTACTAGGGTTTCCTAATCCCAAAAATAACTAAACCTATCCTCTGATACCTACTATGACAACCCTGCTTTTTTATTACAACTTAAACATGATTTATTACATAAAACATCACTTGATACAACAAAGAATATCGATAAGTTTAGTGTCTTTGGGTATTAGGATCATTACATAAAAACTTAAAACAAGAAATACAACATTTTTATTGAAAACATCCTTTACATGACCACTACATTCCCTCGTACTTAGCATTGCATGGGATAACCTGAGGACATGCATAAGAAAAGGGTGAGCTATAAAGACCAGTAAGGGAGTACACATGGAATAACATGAGTTGTACAATACATGTTATACAATAGGAATATCAATAAAGCATAAAAGAAACATGAACATAAAGGCATGATAAAGCATGATAATCATAACATGGAAATGTGGCAAATACACTTAACATGGAATTAGCATGAGCCAAGGCTCATTGCACATAAAGCATGAGTAAACCCTCATTGCACATGAAGCATGAGTAAAAACTCGTTTCATTTGAATTAGAATGATTCAACACTCATTGCACATGACGTATCATGATACTATACTTTACCCAATGCATTGGAGCGCTATAAGGGCGCACCCTTCTTAAAACATTTCATTTCATGCATAAGTGTGCCACATGGATCATAAAACATGGATTCATAAAACATAATCATTTATTCCATGATAAAGGAATGTGGAATTAATACATGAAACTTTGTAATCAATAAGTAATGGTGTATAAAGGTGGATACCCTTGATGGAGAAATGAGCATGGTATCCACTACACAATGGCATTGGATTAGAAAATTGGTGCGATTTCGACAGCGTAACGACGTGACATAAGAATTCATAAAAAATGGTTGATGAGAGAGAAAGGGGTTCCTCATCATATTTACATGTAATGGAAAGTAAGGAGGTCATATAGATACATGTCCCAACAATTGTAATGGAATTTAGATTCATGATACAAAATTATTTCTTGAATGTAAAAGAAGAGAGGGAAGTTCCTTTTGGAATTTCAGCATAGTAACGGGTGTACATGGGGGGAATTTAATGAGAGGGAAAGGGGTATCCCATCATTAAAACAATAAGAGGAAATTATGGGGGAGGTTCGAAACCATACCCCAACATTCATAATTGAAATTAAAAGGGCAATACAACTTAAATAAAATTGACAAAAATGAGAAAGGAAGAAAAAACCCTTACTTGGAAGTGTGCTTCCAAAGGCTAGAGAGAGGCTTGTGAGAGGATTATTGGGAGCTTGGAGCACCTTGGGAGGATTATAGAGAGAGTAGGTCAGAGGTTGGATGAACTCAAAGAGATTTTAGTGAGGAGGAAGTGGGAGATTGGGTGGGTTTATATAGGAAAGGTGAGGGAATTCTTTACTATTTAGGTTTGGGTCCCCTTACATTAAATTAATCCAAACCACAAACCATACCATGGTTTTTTACCATGGTTTTTGGAAAAAGGAAGAGGAAAATAATATTTTATAAGGCCCAAGTCCAAAATTCTAAAAATAATAAGGTTTCTTATGTGGAGGTGAGTCACACTCCCATGGAAATTAATTTAAAAAGGCAAAGTGTTGAATATGTCTTGAGGTGTCCATTAATGCTTTGAAAAGTAAGTAAAACAAACCCAAAATGACATTATTTTAATGATAAAACATCTATTGGACTAACATAAGGATTATGGTATTTTATTACATCACCATTGGGTCATTATGATGTCATAAAACACATTATATATTTAAACGGTATTTAATTTTTACCCAAAAATTTGACTGTCTCAGAAAATTATGAAAAATTCACTGTTGGATAATTTCGATGTCCTGATTCCTGAAATGGCGTTTATTTTATCTATTTTTTTAATAAATATGTTAATTTTTACTTTTAAAATAAAAACCAACATTTATCGAAAATTCACGGGTTTTGACAGAAATGGCTTTCAAACCTTAATATAAAATTTTAATTGCATTCATAAAATTATAAGATCATTTATTTAATAAAAATTACTTTAATAATATTATTATTATTTTATTAAAATATTATTTAATTAAAAAATCCTTTAATTTAATAAAATATATTTCTTAATTAAATAATAACTAAAAACATCATTTGTACTTTAAAAACTATTTACAATGTATCAAAAATGACTAGAAATTATATTCATTATTATATAAAAAAATGTACATGAACATAATAATACTTATTTTTTACATAACCCCTTAAAACAGCCGTATAAGACCTAAGGGTAAGGTGTGCGATGATTCCAGACTCTTGGGGTGGCTCAGATAACATCGCTCGAGTGGTAATCTCTATCAACTTTCACTTTTCCCGTAGACGGTCCTGTTCGAGCTTGACATGGTGAAGCTCAGCTTGGGCTTGGTCAAGGGCGAAGCCCAAGGATGCCACCTCTTTTCTGAGCTCCGACAAATGGGCTTCATATGGGGAAATTGTACTGGATGAGGCCATCGCTTCTTTTGTCTGAGTCTATTGGATTTGTTAAGGTCCTATATTTATACTAATCATGTGATCACTGTTCAACGGATATATTAACAACGGTCAAAATTCATAACATAAAACCAAAGAAGTTGACATCTTATAAAAAAAAAATTCATAAAGAGACATTTAACTGGATCAAGAGGTATTTTCCATTAATGAAACTTTGGGTCGTTACACAAATCACCATGTCTAATTCAAAATTCCACATGACCTTAGGCATGCCTCCTCAAATGCCAGAGGCTACTAACTAGCAGTGAGGTTCTAAAGAAGAACTCTAGGTAAAATATATCATCAATCTAAGTAAACAATAAAAAATAACCAACATGTAAATATAATACAATTTGAGTAAGAAGAATCCAATAACATACCATCAGTAATCGATGGATATGGAAGCAGAAAACTTAATGAAAAAAACTAATCCCTCATTGGGTCAATACCAAACATGATATAAAAGAATACAAGTAAAAGAGGCTCCAAAACTCCAAGACTCACCTCATATAGATATCTCAGATCAAAGCATGATACCTCACTAGTTAATAAAACTCGATCCTCATTCCAACCTGTACCTAAAAGAAGTGAGGGATTTTCAGGTACCCTAGTTCTGTGGAAGCCTAAGTGTGGTGTGAGTACAACTCTATTGGGAAAAACCAATGTGATCTAGTGTTAAACTAGTAATGTGTAGTGTATGTGCACATGATAAGATTAGTTGAAGCAGACATGAAAAACATAACTGCACAAGAATATCATACAATCACATAGCACACAAAATCCGTAAAAACCATGTGTAGATTTTTCATGTTTTTACCAATCCACTACAAACACATAGATGTATCTGCTTTAATTCAATTTTAGACCATAGTTATACATATTTTAGTGGAATTCATAGAAAACAACAATTTTGGTCCATTAGTAATTGAGACAACATGTCACTTGACATCCTTAGTGAATCAAGATATTTTGTCTCTCAGTATCCCTTAGGCATATACTGAATATGTTACTTGGAATCATTAGGAATTGAGAGTAAATTCTACATGAAATTCACAAGGCATCAAGTAAACATTTTACCTGGAATACACTAGTCATATAGTTTAAATTATACTCCACATCTACTAGACATCAATTAAACATGCTTCTCAACATCCACCAGGTTATCGTATCCCCCAAATCCTTATATCATAGGTAAAGCTTTAAGGTATTCATTCCCTTGTCTTGTTCTTATGTCCATTTTCATCATCAAAATCCATGTTTTCTCTCCCTTTAATGGATAACCATATCATGATGGTCCATCTATCATAAAATACCAGAAAAAATTCCTCCAAAGGAAATATGATATATCACACAATAGGGAAGAACAAATATATAAGTAGATCATAGAATATCATCATGCCCGAATGGCCTGAAGGCCTTCATTTTTATTGATTTTTGATAACCCCCCTTTCAAGGGATGAAGGGTAACCATTACAAGTACCATAGGCTCAGAGATTACAAGTCCCATAGGATTAGGAGATTACATGACCCGAAGGTCTTAGGGAATTCAACCAGACTATCTACAAGGAACCACCCCTCCCAAAAATCTATATCATGATAGTAGCTCTCCACCTTCGCATGGTCGTCTGGCTAGGATTACCATGAAAGCACAGGCTGGTCCCAATGGCATAAATATACCCTCTCATTCTGAAAAATCCATTTGGCTCTGCTATGGTGAGTGCACCTGATCTGAATCCTCTTCTGGAGATGCTCTTATTTTGTAGAGTCTGTCTGGGGAAACTGCATGTGGCCCGAAGGCCTTGAGGTGGCCCGAAGGCCTTAATGGTGGCCTGAAATCCCTACTGACCCAAAGGCCTGGGTGAACCGAAAGCCTTAAAGACTCCAAGACCAGACCGGTGGCCCAAGGTTAATAGTTCCAGCTACTACAGTACCAAACAGTGCCTGCTACAATACTGCTACAATACCTACTACAGTATCCACACAATGTACAGTTTTCCTACAGTACTACTGCAGTTCCTACTACAGTACCTACTATAGTACTGCTACAGTACCCGGAAATATTCCTCTACCTGGTTTTGAACTTGGGTTTTGTGGATTCACTTAAGGGTACCTCACCAATTGGACTGAGGCTCATGTTCCATAGAATATCATAATGACTTTTTTGAAAGAAACATAAAAAAGCATGGTATTAACATTAAACATGGTGAACAACATATGCATCTATACTCATAAAAGAAATCATAAAAAATTTATCTTGGGATAGACAAATAACCACATGTGATCAATATCAACCATGGTCAACAAGTGGCAATAATACCGGTATAACATTAAGTCACATAAGATGGCACACATAAACAGAGAACGAAATTTCATCATGAGTCATAGAATCAACACATGTTATAAATATTAAACTTGGTCAAAATGATATCTAAGAAAACCTAGGGATTATTCCCCCAACAAAGTTCTCATGTATCACATCTAAACAAACCAAAGAGTCTATGAAATTTCATTCATTCATTAGCAGTGAAGCCTCGACACTTAGTATCGAGTATCAAGCTAGTACACAAGGGATCTCCATGGCCATTGGAACTTTGTCCAATTATATAAGGTATGTTAAATTAATTATCTAATATATAAGGATCATTAATTAATCATGAATTATTAGTCATTCATAAAAAATATGAATTTAGTGTTCATTATCCCAAATTGATGAACCTCACATGTCATTGAAATAAACATGCATAATACCATATGGTAGAGTGTGCGAAAATACATACCTAAATCATTAAAAATTGTCCCACTAACAGAATAAAAACCCCTTAAAAACATGGATATCATCTCTTGGCCATGTAGGAACCGCCCATTACCCTACAGACACGTTTCCCCAACCTTGGGGACAACCCATGTTCCCAAATAGGTCATCAGACTAATGAATTTCCCCACCTGAAAATACATGTTCTTTATAGTGTGATTTTTACTCACTCACACAATCCATTAGAAACTTCACAAAAGGTCACCCATCTTGATCAATATTCCAGGACAATAACTATTAACTGCCGAGTTATAATATCAAAGGATCCTGAAAAGAAAGTATTCCCTTGTTTATATGAGTCATATCGATTAGTAATTTAACCCTTTATCATTCTGGAGTGTTATATTCACCCCCATAGAGAATAATATCCTCATTGTGGGCCCTAAAAATCAACCCAGGAAAAGACACTGCACTTAAGGATGAGTTCATCCTCTAATACAAATGTAAAATATGAACCCCACTTACAGTATAGACACCCCACCTTAACATGGTTGTCAGGTCCTGGCCAACGAGGCACCCCCAATGTTCCTATAGAGACATGGTCCTCTACCACGGGGCCCACCCACATATTTGAACTGGTCATAAAACTAATTAATGTTCCCATATATGAACACATATTATTTCAAGTGTGATTTCTCCTCACTTGCACACTCCCTGGGAAACATCTTAGAGGGTCACACATCATGATCACTACATAGGCCAAGCACACGTAAATGTGGAGTTATTATTAGGTATACTCCAAAAAAGAAAAGCTCACATTATTGACATGAGTCATATCATTAAGTCATTTAACTATTTTTCATTCTAGGTTATTACAAAATCTTATTCCACTCTCATCCATGTAAATCATGACTAATTCTTCTAAGTTTCTCCAAGTCCATTCGGACTCCAACATTCCCTATGATGTTCTTCCCCTGATAAATAATTCCAATTAATTAATTATAATTTATTTGTAATTAATTAAAATATTACATGAACTCACATTTAAGGGAGAAGGTTCACTATCTGAAATACTTACCACATATTATCTCCTAGTTATAACCTTGACCAACCACCCACAAAAGGCTTGTAAAACACTTCAAACTTAACTACAAGAAAATTCCCTATCATTTAGAAAACAAAAAATCAAAATTTAATATAATTAAATTTTAACATAGAGGAAACCAAAACAAATTCCATATCATAATCTCAAAATCATCCAATGGTGTTTCATCCACTCTGGGAACACTCACATTCCAAGATTATAAAAATCCCTCTATTAAATTTTATGTTATGGTGGATAATTTAACTAAATTTGACTATAAATCCAACAACAGATCACTAAGGAAAATACCTTCAATGAAATGATCATAAAGGCATGTGTTCATCCTTAAGGGACATAATCTATCCATTTTAATCCAAATATCCATTAACCTTAGAAAATTCTACCAAGATTTGGTAGAATGTTCATCTGATCCTTTATGAAATAATATTCCAATGATCAATTATTGACAAAGATGCTCAAATCATACATGAATCTAGGATAATTGAGACATTAAAGGATCATAAGGTCTAATAATTTACATGAGGATTCATCCTTGATGAAAAAAATAATGATCAACCATCACATGAGAAGGAAAGAGGCTAAAATCAAAGAAACATGAAGAATCTTACTTAGATTCACCAATGGCATAAGGCTAGATCTTTCTCGGATAATGAGGAAACCATGTAGGGAGAATAATATAGGTGGAAAACATAATTTATACTATAAATTGAGTCATGTGAGATAAAATTGATTGGGGATCAGTGGATTTAATGATCAAAAGGGACTCTATTTAATTCTTTCTTGCAAGAACTACTGGTAATCTGGTGCAGGATCACTAGCTGTCTGATGTGTTCAGGTATGTAGTAGGGGCGTCTTCTCACACAACTGGCTAGATAATGTTAAAATAGTATCCTAACTAGTCTTTAAAATCCTTCATATTACTTCGAGCCATGTAATTCATAGCAATATTCATTTCATGTATAAAAACACCACCAAAGGTTGTTCAAATAAGAAACTCGGTTCAACACAAAGTTCTCCAACCAAGATTACCACCAAACAGAAAACTAAAATTCCTTGAAAATTGTAACACCTCTAATGATATGGTTCATTAATATCTCACCACTATATCACTTATCACCCTCAAGTGGTTGTGGTAGTATTTTAATCACTCCTTCTGTTCAGACTTCAATTTTATCCGCAACGGTTTTTGTATACATCCTCGAGTGACAACTCATAGTTTCAAGGATGCACTCATTTAGTAATGTCAACCATAATTCCCCTGTGCAACTCCAAATACAACATCAAAATATGACCCAAAATATTTCAATTTCAAAACATCAATACCATGATGACTACAACCATTAAACTCAATACTCCATGGTGTCTTCATCAGATTCCTTTTGAAGCATCATGGTGCTCCCCACCATTGGAGTCATCCTACAAAAAATATGATAGTCTAATGACATTATTTGGTGTGGTTCAATTTTATAATTCTTGATCAATGAAATATGTAGGTTAAAGTCAATAACAAAACATAGTTTCTTATTCCAAAAAAACCAATGAGTCTCACCATCCTATGTAGTATGAAATGATAGCCTTTATAAAGTCCTTAAATAAACATAAAAACCTATCTCAAATTCAATATGATTAGATTGAAATGTTTCCAACCCACCACATTCAGGTTCAAGTGGATACAAAAATTGATACACCTATAGCTAACTACCTACAAAGGTATATTGATGAAGAAAATTATGCCCCATGAATTCACCCATCATGATGAATTAATCCTTAGTGGAATCATTAAATCAATCAAGAATCCTTACTAAAGTCTGAACCTAATTTGATGATAAAACTATTGTTGATTCATCAACCACTTTCACCATCCATAAGTCTCTCAACCGTGCATCAATGTACCAATAATATGACTCCTTCTCAGTTTATTCCGATTAATCTTGAATATGAACCCCACATGTAGGATCCATATAGTTTTATATCAAAATAAAATATTATGTATTCAACAAGGAACCATATTTTCTTAGGTTTACTATATATATGACTCCTTATGCCACTATGACCATTAAATAGTCAGTCTTATGCAAGACCATGACACTTACTATAATAGAGGTTATTTCCCTCCCGAAAAATCAATTCTCTCCCCCAAAATAGTATCATTATTTTCACCTTGTAGAGACTTCATCCATCTACACAAACCCTAAATAGTCCATCATCAAATCTAATTACTTGATGTGACTACCTAATAAAACTAGATTGTTAGGATAAGCACTAAGAAATACACACACCTATATTGTTAGAATGTAGTTTTCTACATTTAAGGATCCATTATTGATGTGAAACATCTTAGAGAAAACTAGATTTTCGTTTTAAAATCCAACTAAGGTAGGTATCACCCCCTTATGAAATATACTAATCCAAATCATGGAATTTTCATAGAAAACAACCCCATATTGATGGAATAATGCTACCCAAACTCATTTCCAATGTCATCCCTCTACCATGAAGATTATCTATACTCACAACAACATCAAGTTTTCCAATCCCTACAAGATTCCCACCAAACATGACAATTTCTAATAGTATAGTTAACCTAGACCAATTTTTATAGTGAATATCCATCACCAACTCTTTCGGTTTCATCAACAGAACCTGACAATTCTTAAGTGTTAGCACGCCACCTGGATTCCTCTAGTCCATCCGACCATATGTGAAACAATGATCATGAAACCTCATGCACCAATTCTTTCTCAATAAGGCATCATAACCCTACTCATTTCTCAATACATAGTTATTATCCCCTGAGTCATAGCTCTTTGAGATTACATTTATATTCCCCTTTAGTTGACCATACTACACAAGGAACTAGTTCCACTAACTTGAGCACCCACAATTCTCCTCTTTAAAATAGTTATATTCTTACTACTGATATTTAACATGCACCACATGTCACATAGGTTTCAGTTTAAGACATTGTCATCCAAATATTCTCTAAACCACCTAGGATCTTCACTCAACAATCAATAGTAGTTTATTTTGAAACTTATAGGTCAGATAACCCATGTACTTCCCTTGATGTCTTGATCATTAATTATCTCCAAATCTAAATTTTTACAATGATTTCAAACACTATAGGTGATCTATACTGCCAAGTATAAAGGAAACTTTCAATACATTCATTTAAGACTTCTAAAGTTTATTCATATGCACATGGAATTTTAATCAATGGAAAGAACCCGTAAGGAACTAACCTTTATTATCCCTTTAGAAGAAATATCCTCAATTAGGTTATGTTTAAGAAGCACGAGAACTAACTCTATAGTAATCACCGTCAAAATACTATGGGAAAAAAGACACACTCTAATATTGATAAAGGTTTCACTAGGATAAAAACACATGGAACATTATCTAGATACATATCTTAATATATGTTAGGATAACTTCTCTCAAATAATAATCACATCAAGAGACCATAGATGCATGTTTACTGAAATATAATGGTACTAGTTTCTACAAGGATAACTCCATATAGGATTTAGTTAGAACCATAATTAATCAATCCTAACCAATCTCTAATCCCACAAGGTTCTTTACTAAGGAAATTAACACCCAACAAAAACCTAATAAGATACACTACACCCTGATTTCATAGAGGGACTGCATTATCATCATTTTCATTGTTTGCAACATCATCGCTGCCAGAATCATCACCTAGGTGAACCATACCATAGTCTTGTATGAATTGATATTAGAAGTAGACATTCTTAGGGGTTTAGATGAATATAATTTCATAAAAAAACCCTATGTGAAAACACAATAATATTTTTTGAAACTAAATTAGTTGAGTCCTCCATTGCTAGTATAATCACATAAAAGCATCATATATGTCATGATAAACCTACATTCTGAATATGAGGCTTGTGACACCTCTTAATGATACAACCAAGATTCAAATCCATATTATATCACAACCTCAAAATCTATGTCCTCCATAAAAGGTGGGAGAGGAAAATAATGACTTCAGAAACTAATAATAGTAATGTCATACCTTGGTAACCTAGAATTTCCTAAAAAATAGTGTTCATGATGCATGATACAAAGTTTTTTCACAAGAACCAACACATTACTTTATCTCATGTCTAGAAATTCTAAAAAAATAGGAAAAAATATAATAATTCACCTCTGATACTATTTTATAAAATCCCAACCCAAAATCACTAGGCCCAAGTTTGAATTCCACATGAACTCAATTGCACTGGCCCCTACACTAGAGGCTATAGAATAGTAGTGACGGTCTAAGGTGGAACCATGAGGAGAAAATAACCTGAATTAGAGTATACAATAATAAAATAATAACAAACATGTAAATAGTATAAAATAAATTCTAGCAAAACCCAATAACATACCATTAGTAATAGATTAATGGGGAAACAACATACTTAACAAAAAAACTAGAAACAAGTCATTGATTGCCTTTTGGGACAATCACATACATGGTATAACATAATAAAAGTAAAATAGGCTCGAAAACTTTCAGACTCACCTCATCTTATTCTTCAGGCTCATAGTGTCCTATCTCACTGGTCGATCAAACCCAGTCCTCCTCCAAAACTGTACATAAAACAATTAAGGTATGCCAAGGTTCACAAGTTCCACCCCCTAACCAAGGTGTGGGTATAACTCAATAGGACACCGCCAATGTGGTCCAATACCCAATCAGTAATATGCATTGTGTTTTCATATGATCTTATCAGTAAAAATTAAAAAAGAAAAAATATAACTTCACAATCATATCATATAATAAATGAGAACACACAAGAAATATAAACCATGAGTTAAGTAATTATCCACTTACAAATCCACCAGGAAACCATGATTTTAACTGCATTAGCTCCATACTGGAAGATATTCATATAGATGTCAGTGTAATCTAGAGAAAACAAAATGGTTGGTCCAATGAGTATCGTGACCATATGTCACTCAGTATTCTCTAGGAATTGAGATAATATGTCTCACAATATCCTCTAGGCATAGATTCAACATGATATCTAGAATAACTAGGCATTGAGAGTACATGGTACTCAGAGTTCACTGGGCATAATGTGAACATGTCCTAAATAATTTTCTAGGGATTGAGTGTACATGATACTGGACATCAACTTGTCATAAAGTAAACATAAGACATAACATCCACTAGTTTATCGTATCCCCTAAATATTCATTTCACCATTCTGGTCTCAAGGTAATCATGCCCCTTCCCTATTATTAGAACCACCCTCATTGTCTCAAGCTATACACACTTCCCCTCAAAGGGATAACCATATCATGATGATCCACCTGTCTTTGAATACCAGATAAATGCCTCCAATTTTTTTTATATCACATAATATGGTAGATAATATATATATAAGTAGTGTATGGAATAACTTTATGAGTGATTGGTAGAAATATTTAAATACATATGATCAAACCAAACATGGTGAATAAGGTACACAGGGATGTACCTGAAAGAAATATTCATAAAGGGTATCACGAGCTATACACACACACACACACACCAAAATGTGGTCAATATCATGAATGGATGAAATGTTATGGAAATATAGTGACCACATTAAGGAAAAAAATATTTCACACATAAATAGAGCATGGAATGTTATCAATGTTCATATCATCTACACATGTAACAATGATCAAACATAGTCTAGATGATATATATGCATACTCATTGATTATGTCATCATATAAGGTATCAAGTAGCACATCCACACATCCCAATTCATCCATGCAATTCTAGGAACTCATTAGTGGCCAATCCATAGACATCACCATCTAGAATCAATATAGTTCACAAGGTCCCATTGTGGGCCTTGACACATTGTCTCATTACATTATTCATATTACATTAATTAATTTGGTCATAAGAATAATTAATTAATAAAGAATAATTATTTATTTATAACACAATGTGAATTTAATGGGAGTTCTCCCAAAGTGGGAAACCTTTTATATCATAAAAAAAACATGAATAATACCATAGGGTAAAGTACACAAAATTACCTACCTCAAATAGAGTCCACTTCAATCCATTAAAAGTTTGAAATATTTATCCATGTCAATCTAAGTATATTCAGTATAAAACATTCAAAGTCATTTTTATCCCATTCCAAATCATTCAAATCAATTAATTATAACATAATTATTTAAGACCACACATTCCAGGATGAAGTCACAATATTCATTAGACTTACCAGATATCACTTCCTAGAAAGAACAATGATCCACTATCTATGGAAGGTCTATCTAACACTTCTGACTTCAATCCTAGAAAAATACCTATCATATTAAAACAACATGAAGTCCAATTTAATATTATCAAGTTAGAAATTAGAATAACTTAACTAAATGAGTTACCTAATTTACAATTTCGTATAAATTTTTTTTATCCACTTATATCACCCTCCGAATTTTATAATGTTCAAACCCCCAAATAAATTCCATATTAGGATAGCTAATTTAACTCACTTTGACCATAAGTTATAGAATATTTCACCAAAGGGAATTACTTTTCTGAAACACCCATAAATAACACAAATTCATTATAATGGGAAATACTCAAGGAATATTGATGTAATGTTCTCTAATTCCCAAACTATTCCATCAGGATTTATTGAAATTGTTATCTGATTCTTTAATTAAGAACACACAAATGATAAATCAGTGACTAATATGATCAAATAATAAAGTATACAAGAAAAATTGAGATTTAAAAGGGTTAATTTAGTTAAGGATGACTATAAAGAATTATCCATGATGAATTAAATAGTGATCCACCACCACATGATGATGAAAGATTCCATTATTGATGAAACATGAAGGTTTTTACCGAGATTCCCCAGTGGTTTGAGTCTAGATCCACCCCAGAGAATAAAAAATCCATAAAGGCGGAGGGGAGAGTTACACCACACTATTTCTTCTAGAAAATAGAAACAAGGAAGGATAAATAGATGGGATATTAGTGGATTAAATGACTAAAAATTCTTACACTTAATTTTGAATAGTGTGGCCCACCAGTATGCCAATGCATGCTCACTAGCTAGCCAGTGAGACCTACTAGGAAACATGCATACTACCTACCTCATCAGCTAGATACTAAAGGCTAATTGGAAAGAAATTGGGTTCTACTTGGAAGTAATGGCCTCCACCCACCCTCATTAGATTGCGAATGGAGGATACTAGCTAGATGGTGATACTGTAGAATCCATGAATTTTCCCATGCTTTCAGCATACTCTGATCCTTATGAAGCCTAACTCGCTTCATTTTAATTCTAAAAACACTCCCAAAGGGTGTATAAACTAGAATCAATATTTTTTGACACTCGATTCCCAAACCATTATACCTATGAGATGAAAAAAACTCAGATTACTTCCAAAATTTATGACCCATAATGAAAAATTTCATTACAATTAATATGAATTAGAAATATCTTATTAGGGTATAGAATGTATTTCTAGATACTGAAAACCAACATTTTTCATGTATATTTTAATATAAAGGACATTTATTTTACACATTTACTGTTTAATCATTCCTTTATTTATTTATTTTTGTAATATTTGGGAGGATGTAAGAAATTTTAAAAGAAGACCTTAAAAGTGACGAATTTGACATGTAGATGATATCCCATGACAAAAGACAATGTAAGTTCTAACCATGGAGCTCAAATATGATGATCTAGGTTGAAACATATCTAAAACTGATAAAAATTATTAATTATATGAAAAAAGAATTTATGATTTAAATATTTAATATTTCAAGGTGCAAATCAAGATTTAAAGGAAAATTGATTTATCTTGGTGTCAATCACTTATTTCATAGAGTAACACATATGTATCATGTCTTGATAGTATTATTGATTTAAAGGCTTAATTTTAGGATTTAAATCATTCCATGGTTAATTCAACAAAAATTTTACGGAATAAAAACACTTTTTATGATGTGAAAACCTATATAACCCTTAAAATTAGTCAAGTTGATAAATTTAATAACTGACCACAAATTTAATGACTCCTAGATGACTCAAAACACTGAAGACCTCTTTATTTTCCCATTTATGGCACCCGAGGTGGGATTGAGCCCTATAAAAAGGAGGCAAGGGGTGGATTGAATCATATTAGTTCTCAAGGATCCATCATTGTGCTATGGAATAAGGATTATTTTATTATGTTTTTTTCATTTTATTTTAATTTATTTTCATTCCATGTAATCACATTAATCTATTAAAATTAATTTTTTCACTTTTTTCTTCTGATCTCAATTTATCTTCATTTTCCATATATCCATCATGATCTATTAAACATAGAAATGAAAAGTAATTAACATGAGGATTGGACTTGGGAGAGATTTCATGACATTCTAAAAATACTGTGCTTTAATTATTTAATTTCATTAATTTATTTTTTGGCGAATAAGGGCAGACTGAATGGGTGCAACAATCATCCACCATAACATAAATCTTGAATTACTTACTATTTTCATACCAAGATGAGTTAAAATTTGATTTTCTAAAGTGGTTTCCTATAAATTCTAAAAATAATATTCAAGGTAGGGAATAAAAATCCATATATGGGGGAATGCATTATCGAATTGAATTTAATAATAGAGGAACCCACATAACCAAACCCTAAGAACTAATAAATTTCTTTTAACTTATATTAATTTTGTTTTTTATTTTCATTTAGGTTTTATTTTTGTATAGAATTATTTTTCCAAACCCTAATTTTTTTTATTATTTAAAAAATAAAATAAAAAATAAGTAGTTTATGGGAAATATAATTAAGTATTTATTGGATAAAAATATCATCAAGTGAGATGAACCCCATTATATACTTTACTGCACTTGGAAAACACAATTTATTTTTTTCTACCCAATAAAAAATGAATCAAAACTAATGTTATTGTCGGGGAGCTAAGTAGTATTAATTTCTAGTTTACAATTTTCACATATTTTGTTTTTAAAATACTTATTAAAAAAATTATTTCATTAACTAGGATGTTCCCAAATGACTATTTATTTGTGTGGACTATCTACCCACATGTTCAAGAAAAAGGTGTGATGATACTAAGGAAACCCTTACAAGAAGGGATGGAAGTCAAATTTTTTTTTGTAAAAATTATGTCAAATGGCCTCAAGATAAGTATATAATTTAAAGAACTTGCGAACATGGTTACTAATCCCTAAAAATATTTTCAAAGACTGAGGTTCAAGGAAGAAGTACCATTAGATAATCCAACATTTTCTAATGAGGTCTATGAGGTTAAATCTTCAGTTGAAGACCATCAACAACCTAGTCAACTAGAGATCCATATCAAAACCTACCAGGAATATCTGAAGAGTGAAGATGAATACTCACATATTGATGTGAATAAGGGAAAATATTCAACAAAATATATTAAATGGATAGATGATGAAATTCAATGTGATTTCTCTATCTAAAATATAGAAGAATTGAAACTTATCTACTTGACTTTGGACATTGAAGAAGAAGAAACCACCCTAGTTATGGATTTAAAAGAATGTATGAAGGATCCTAAATATCTACCTCAATCCATAAAAATAAACCTGACTAGGTTCTTTCATCTGAAGAAGAAATTGAATCCAAACAAAGAAAGGTTGAAAGTAATTTCTTGAACTCTTATTAATTTAATTCTTCTAAAGATTTATTCTATATCACTACCCAATGTTTATGTTTTACTAATTTAGATGACTTATTTTTTTCCTTATATAGAGATAAAGGAAACAATTTTCCTTTTTTGGAATATACAGAGCACCCATAATTTCATGAATAGTTACTATATAGGGAATAAGAATAGATCTAAGTGGATAAGTCATAAGAAATAAAGACACAAGCTTCTCACACAAAGTGGTAAAATTTTCCTACAAAGTCTTATAATTTAAAATTTTCCAAATTAAATTATCTTCAATATTTAACTTTTATTATTCCATTAATGAATCATACATTAAGAAGGAACTTTATAGAGAAGAAGAGGTTTAACATGTAATAGCCAATGTGGAGGAGGATCCATACTTCATCCTTAATCCACTATGAATGGTGTACCATATTGTGAATAGGGTGGATATAGTGTATTCAGTCCATAGATTCCACCAAAACAAATAAGAAGTAGTGAAATCTATAAAAATCCATCTGGTGGTTCATATCCATGAAAATACATTACAAAGAATCAATATTCCAATATATTTTAGAGAATACATTGAAATGATAATTGTACATAAAAGAGTGGTTTTATTTTTATTGTACCATGATGATGATTGAATAAGGAAACAAAAACAAGTTGTGTAATTTTCACACTAAAAATGGGTGAATATTTTGTGAAAGGGATCATATATTGTAAAAGGAGAATGTTCATCACAAAAGGTTAATTAACTTCATAAAAACTAAAAAAAGAACCATTTAAAACATATCCAATTCAAGTTGACATAAAACATTATTGAAAGTGAAGTATGTGATCTAATTCATTATTTTATTTTACTCCAACAATTTTAAAATTTGTTCTAGATCTTTACAAGAAAATTTATTTCCCACTTGAACACATGAACCTAGTAAAAATATAAGAGACATAAATTACATAGTATAATAATTATATCATGTTTTAATTTTCACTATTGAAATTATTATATGAGTGAAATTGTAAAATAGATGAATAAGGTTAAGCATGAGGGGATGAAATTGGAAAATATAGATTTTTGGGAATATTTTCATTTTTATAAATTAAACTCTTCATATATTTGGAGTGTTTTTGAATTTTAAAAATTTATATAGATTGGATTATTATTTTTTAGCATTTTCATGGATTATTATCCCAAAACATATGTTATAATAATTGAGAAAAATTCTTAACAAATTTTTCAAATCCTTTCAATATTATATTTCATGAGAGACTCAGGCATGTTCTATTCTAGAAACTTCTTGGAATCTTTTTTGAAGTTATGACTAACAATGTCAGTATTAAAATGATTGATCCAATTTTATTTTTTAGCACATCTATATTAGGACCCACTTAAACATTAATCCTTGTTTTTACCATATAATCAATGAATGAACATGTTCACAAATTATCCATGTTATATACTTATTATATATATTACTACCCTACACATAGTATGTTGAATGATGTTCAAAAGAATAAGTTGGGGGAGTTGATTTTCTTAGAAAAATTGGGATTTAATTCTATGAGGAGATTTTTCTAGGGGGTTTTCATGTGATTTTGAGAGAGTTTGTGTTATCATTTATTATACATTATTATTCACTTATCTTTTCAAAAAATAGAAAAAAGAGTAAAAAAATGAGAAAATGCATTTTTTCTTGGGATGATAAAAAATCACCACTACTAGATCAATGATATTTGATCGTATGGTGCTAGGTGGTGAATATGAGATTTGAATTTAGAACATATTTAGAAAATGAAAAAAATATATAAGAAAAAAGGAATAAAAAGGAATAAAAATCAAGAGAGGGGAATTCATTCATTATGGTTACCTATATCGTGTGCCTACATTGAGCTTTGGGGGTTCAAAAATAAAATCATTACTAGAGTAATAAATTGAGATTAATTTTGATATCATGTAGTATGATAATGATTCAAACCTAACTTTTTAGCATTATTTTATTCATTACCCACAAAACTTAATCATCAGAGACATTTGAACCTAAATGTAGTGCCCTTATGATTAATTTTGTTTTTTTATTTATGTGGAGGAGAACATAGATTAATTAAAAGACTATGGTAAGTGATATTTAATTGAAGTATGTTCATAATATCTTTACATCAATTACCTAGAAAATAGATAATAAATAATTAAATTTGAGGTAAATTGAAAAGTGGAATGTACATTAATGAAATTATGTAGTGGGGGGAATTATTTTATGTGAAGGTTTAAGGTTAATTTTCCATTGAAAAACATTTTACTCTATTAAATTTTAATTTTTTATCAGTATAATGAAATTCCATTGTAGTATTTTTTTGATTATATTCTTCTTGAAAAGTAGGCTCTATGTGTGATGGTACTGAAAGAACAAATATTTTCATGCATGTTTTAATATAAAATTCCTTTTTTATGATTTAAATGTTGAATATTACTGGTATTTATCTATTTTTCTAAATTGTGGAATGATATATAGTAAAGGATAAAAATTGAGGTAAAAACTGATCATTTCTCCCATGAACATGATCTATCTTGATAAAAAACAAGTCAAGAATCCATCCTAGAGATAAAAAATTAATATATAAGTGGAAAATGATTCCAAAATGATGGAAATTGACGACTTACATTGTAAATCAATCATTCATGATGCAATGATTGAATATTTAAAGGCATAAATCAAGCCATAATGAAAAACTATTTTTCAGGGTAATGAATACATGTATCATGGAATGACACATCTATGTCATGCCATGCCAGTATTTTTATTTTCTTATAGCTATAATTTCATGTCAGAAATCATACCTAGGGTGCTACCTCAAAAATTTTATAGAGTAAAAATACCCTTTTACGATATAAAACAGTTGGAAGAGCTATAAATAATCTAGTTTAATGAATTTAGTTTATGATCACCTTTTTAATTAACCCTTGAAAACTAGAAAATTTGAAGAACCATTTATTAGAACATAAATAGCACCCATGGTGTGATTGAGCCCTATAAAAATAGGCCATGAGGGTATTGAGTCCTTTCAATTATTGACGATCTACTGTTGTGATATAAAATATGGATTCTACTATTAGGTTTATGTTTTCTTTTTTATTTTAATTTATTTTATTTCTATGTAATCGCATTTATCTCTTTTAATTTAAGTGTCCCACTTTATTTTTATAATATATATTTCTTTCTCTCTTCTATTTTTCTGTCATGATCTCTTACACTTAGAAATTGAAACTGACTGACCCAATGATTAGCCTTAGAAGAGGTTTTACGACATTCTAAAATTATTATGAATTAATTAATTAAATATTTAATTTAATTTCTGGTAAATTACATATAATTGAATGCTTTTTGTGATTGTCCACAGTGACATGAACCTGAAATTAATTCCTATTTTCTACCAAGATGAGGTGGAATTTGGTTTGTCGAAGTGGTTTCCAAGGAACGATAAAATTCAACTCATAGTAGGGAATCAAAAACCATGTAGATAGGGATGGATTGTGAAATTGTAATTAATGATTAAGGATCCTATATAACCATGCCATAATGATGAATAATTGCTTTAACTAGTATTCATTCTATTTTTCATATGCATTTACATATAAGTTTTTTATTTCTTTATTTTTCCAAAACCCCAAAAACACAAAGTTTTATCGTTTTAATAAAATAATTAAAAAATAGTGTATGTGTGTTAGAATTACAGATATATTTATTGTGTATCTTCTAAGGCGAGAAGATCCCGGATAACCACTATGATTTGCTAGGAAAATAAATTTCCTTTTATACCTCCCTATAATAAGTGGATCAATTACACTCTTGGACTATGAGTATTAGTCAATATTATAAAGATAAGGTAATATAGAGTCATAAAAAAATATATAAGCTTTTCCAAACCTAGTGAATAGTATTTTAGGGCATGGTGGGTTCCACTCTATGGGTTGGGATATGTCAAAGATTTGTAAGAATTTAATAAACTTCATATTATTTGAGTTTACAATAATAGGAACTGAATTTATTATCCCATTTTACTCCCAAGATTTATTTGAATACAAGGGATATTTTTTACAAATAAAAAATTTTAATTCAAGGTTCATTAAATATTTTTTGAGTGATTAGTAGGGTTAATGGATTTCATTTTATCAATTAACACAACTTATAACTTATGTGTCCATGATAAAATATTTATGATATTTGTGACATGTTCACTATGCCATATATAGTGAATATATATTCGTTTAAGGGTTTTAATTTATTGGAAAGAAAAAGTGTAATTTCAAGAAATAAAACCACTAATTTAATGAAATTGAATATACTATTCATGGTGACTATTCAGTGCACAATTTTTAGAGAATGTCTCACTACACTCCAAATTCCTAGAGAGAGGTATGAGTAATCAGAGTACCCTAATCCAAGTTTCAATTATGGACTGAAGTTATAGTTCACCTATGATTTTCTAAACATTGAAGGAATTTTCAATATTCCATGTGAGGACGAGTATTGATGATTGATGCGTCATAAACTCTCTAGAGTGAAATTGAATAATCTAGAGAGATCTAACCTCAATTCCTTCAATAAGATATTTCCAATGGTGATCAAAACATACATATTCCTTCAAATAAAATAAGGTAGTGGTTTATTTTAGATTTTTTATTATTCTTACTCACATGGGATAATTGGATAATACCGTGTGAAAATTATTTTGGCGAAGATGTTATGAAATTGATCACAATGTAAAAAAATTAATTCCTACACATTTTCACTTCCATAATGTGCCTGATACCAACAATTGGTATCAAAGTGATTGTGTAATCACCTAAGAATTAATATTTTTTCATGAGTTCATTTTAAGTGATTTAACACTATCAAAATGCCTCAAATGAATCTCAAATATGACATTGAATGATTGATTTATGGGCATCCAAATATTAGATAATTAACTTCTACATAAAAAAACGAACAAAAAATATGATAATATATATATATATATATAGTATATTTATTTGTATTTACTGCATGGGAAGCTCACAAAAATGGGCATTTTGGCCAAAATTACACTAACAAGGGGTTGGGGTTTGTATCCCATGTATATGGAAAGTGAAAAACAAAAAACCTATAATTTTAGAAGATCAAACTAAGAAAAATAGGAAAAGAAAAATACAAAAAATGATACGAAAAGTGTATTTTCCTAATGCATCTAAGTGTTTTACATGATTTATTAGGGGTTGAATTTTGGCTCCATCTATCGACACTATAATTTTTTAAAAACATATAATTTTTTTAAAACTATTATAGAACCACTTGTTGAACCTCCACACATATCCCCATGTGCTGACATGTGGAACCATCCCTATTTGACATGGGGGGCTTTCCATGTTGGGTTATCTTGAACACATATTATCTATTTTGAGCCCTGTAAGGGCCTGAACCCATTTTAGAGTATTTAAAGGACTGTAAGCCCTAAACCATTAATAAAACAATAAAATAAATATAAAAAAATATTTTTTAATGTTTTAAAAAAATCTGAATTTTTTTAATGATTAAATTGTGAATTGAAATAAAATTACACTATTTTAATACATAATTAGTTTCCATGAGTTGAATTAATTAAAAATTAAATTTTATTGAGAAATATTATTATCTACTAAAAGATCATGAATGTGGGAACCCAATGTATGTATAGTTTATTTGTTTATATATTTATTTAAATCTATGTTATTTTTGTAATAATTACTATTAAATTATGGTGTGTGTATCATCTCTCTTCCCCATTATATGTATAATGAAATGAATATCCACAGATTCTCATATTTATGTTTATACTAAATTCTTAAGACCCCCATACCTACATGTGAGTATTTATGTATAATGAGGAGGGCGAATGAAGATGTGGTTGATTATAAGATTTGAAAAATACAACATGTGAGGTGAACACATTGGATGAGGTGAGCATTGCCGCTCAAGTTAGGTGTTACTCTGGGAGTTACGCATACACTCTTGGTGGATCCATTATCCACTCAATAGGTCAAACAATAATAAATTCTCACGATTAGTCACTTTATTGATTTATTCATGCATGTTTTATTATTATTGTTCATGAACATTTTTATTTTATCTTGGGGAATGATGAATGAGCATGAATAGATAAAATGAACATCCACAATGAATATTTTATATTTAATGAATGGTAATGTTTTGGGTTTAACAACATAGAAAAAGCATGTTAAATAGAAAATGATTTTATTTATGGTTAATAATTAAAATACCTCAATTTTATATTATTTTAAATTCCTTCCATCACTTGAGTTTGAAAAATACCATGCAGTTTATGTTTTTATCAACCCTAGTTAATGGTTCTAATTACAACTAGGGAATTATTATGGAAGTGGTGGGTCATCTTAACTAAATTGAGTAAAAATGAAGTAACCATTTAAATATTGTTTAAACTTTAGAGCCAAATAATTGAGAAAATCAACCATTTTCATCATAATAAATGGGACTCCACTCAAATGATCAAGGAACTACCAGGTAATGTGGTTGTCCAGGGAAAATTCTACATTGAAACTCTATGAGTTTGGGTGTATCAATAGCATGGACTATAAGGATCGGTCTTAAGGATTCATGTGACTAGAATACTCAATTGACATATTGTTCCAACTTTAGTAGTTGATGGATACTAGGATTTGATAAAATAGTTGGATACTTTTATGAATAATAAATCTATAATGTCTAGTTACTGGTAATAAGGATAAAATTACTAATTTTCTAATGTTTTTTGAAGGAAAATGTAATTAATACCACAAGATCATTTTGGTTGATACTGAAAAAAATATCCTCACCAACACTAATTTCCATGATTGGTACATGCACTTCCACATTATATAATAATATTATTGGAAAATATAGGTGATCGATTCCCCACAACCTATTATTTCACCTTGAGAAGAAACTGAGGGTGAAAAAGAATCCTATAAGAGACAAATTGATATTACATTAAGCTTTATTTCATAATTTCATCATAAATCTATAATTATTTTTAAAAGAAAAATTATGACATGGATTATTTTAAATTGGAGTATCATATATGAGAATATTATAAAGAAAATTTGAAGCAATAAATAAATAAGCTTATAATTCTCTAACCCTTATCATCAAATTACTTTAATTTTATTAAGAGATATAAAATGATTAGTTTGTAGAAACTTATTCAATTTATTGAATTTAAGTATCAATAATTTGATATGAACATAACAAAATATTAATTTTTAGTTCTTATATTGAAAAAGTTAAAGGAAAATTTTAAAAACCCCATGACTATTTCTATTTCAATGTATCTTTTACAATGTCTTTCCAAGAGACCATGGAAAATAGAGATCTCATCGAATAGGAGTACATTTGTGTCACATATAAAAATATAGATAACTTGAAGAAAAACTAAAAATATTAAAGTACAAGTAAGTATAGGCTTAAACATTATATATATATATTACTTATTTAATGTGATATTTTTTTAACTTCTTGTGGAATTGATAATACTTGTTTATCACACATTTGTATCCAAATATAGTGACCTGGTAAGTTCAGAAATATTAGCATAAGTTAGGTGAATTATCTATGTAGCTAATAAAGGGTGATTATAATTTTAGTAGTGAGAAGAGAAAGAATTATAATTTTTTTACTTGAATAATTCTATTTGAACTATAATTTAGTGTTGAGTATTATCAAAAAATTTATCTCATGTGTCCATTGCACACAATGATTCATTATTTATTTCAGAATAAATTTTGTTTGTGTTTATTCATACTTGATTAGTAGTTTAGTAATAATTGAACCATTGTAAATAAATGATGAATATAAAATGTAAGACTCAGAAATATCATGTTTTAGGATGATAATTAGTTATTAAGTAAAATTAAAAATATTTGGAAAGCATATACCAATTATGGTGTTTATTATTACAGCATGAGATTTCATACTCATTAAATTAATAATATCATCAATAGATTATGTCACACTCAACACTGAACAAACACAACACCCATATAAAATGATCCATGACACACAACTAAAAATTAGGCCTTTAACAACTATAAAAATAGAATTTATCAGTGCTGGAGAAGCGCTGAATATAATAAAAAAACACCAAAGAATCATAAAATTAACAAAAAAATAATGTACCAATTCAGAATGTGTTTTCAATTAAAAAATAGGCCATCAAATTTTTCAAAAAATGTGTTTTCTTGGTTTTGGTTTTGGGTACATCAAGATTATTTTTTTTAAATGTCATTTTATACTTTATTGGTTCTTTATCAGTGCTTGAAAAATACACCACAACACCAAAAACACCACAGAATTAGAAAAATAAAGTACCAATATAGAATTAAAATGAAATAAAATTTACAACATAAATACAAAAAAACTATATTATTGATATTTTTTTATACAATTATATATGTAAAAATTATTACATTCATTCAAAAACATCGATGTTCCTTTGTATTTTTATCCTAACCACTATTCTAGCAAATGAAACACCTATATAAGAAAAAATATATTATATTAGTAATAATATATTGATTTTTTTACAAAAAGTGTTAATTTTAAACTAAACATTGAGTCACATGAGGAGAAATATGTATTAGATTGAGTTGCTATTAATTCTTTCATGTCACACAATTTCAAGTCCATCTTCAAGAATTATATATGTGAAAAATAAATAAATTAGTATAATATAAAAATGATAAGGAAATTCATTAAGTAATAAAATGTAGAATGATGAGAAACCAATCTAGGTTCATTTTCCCAATTTTAGTGAAGTGATGCACATTTTAAACTAAACTGAAACTTATATATTGAAAAGATGAACTTTGAGTCATATAGGTCACACCGTGTGTTATATTAAGTTGAATATAATTAATATTAATTCTTAATGACTTATGGATCATTTTTTTAAAGTATCAAAACAATATGAATGTGTTTTCTCAGTTTTTGAGTATGTCACTTTCCTTTTTTAGTAAAATGTCATTTTAAACTACAAACATGCACTTTGAGTCAAAAAAATCACATCATACATCAGTTTAATGTGATATTGATTCCTACATGTCATAACTGTATTATGAATCATTGTACTAAATTATCAAGACAATCACAAAGTGCTTAGTTAGTTTTCACTGAGTGACACTTTTTGAACTAAAATGTCAATTTTAAACTGATAACAGACTCTATGAGTCATAACAGGCACATCATGTATCAGATTGACATGTATATGATTCATACTCATAAAAAATGACTTATGGATTTTTCTACTAAATTATTTAAATAATATAAATCCATTTTCTCAATTTTGAGTATGTCAGTTGTCTTTTTTACTAAAATTAAGGCCAATTTTAAATAAAAAGACACACATGGTGTCACACCAGTCACACAGTGTGTTATATTGAGGTTAATAAAATTACTAAATGTATCAAATAGAATATGGGTATTTTATTTAATGTATCAAAATAATATTATTGTTTTTTTAGTTTTTAGTACATTACTTCTCTTTTTTTACTAAAATTTCATTTTAAAATGAAAACATACACTTTGAGTCATACCGATCACATCATATGTCGTCTTGATGTGAGAATAATTCCTAAACATCACATATGAAATATATATAATTTTCCTAAATTATCAAGACAATATCGGTTCGTTTACTTGGTTTTCCATGAGTGGCACTTTTTAAACAAAACTTTTAATTTTAAACAGATAGCGGGAACATTGGGTCATGCCAGACACATCATGTATTAAATTTACATGGAGATGATTACTAAATATCAAAAATATTGTTTGGGTCATTTTACAAATGTATAAACACAATCCCAATTTGTTTTCTTGGTTTTGAGTATGTTAGTTGTCTTTTTTATTAAAATTAATGTCAACTTTAAATAAGAAAAGGCACACTTGGAGACATACCTATCGCACCATGCATATAATTGAGGTGAGGATGATCCTACATATATAAAATGACTTATTGATCATTTTACTAAAGTATAAAAATATTTTTAATGTATTTTCTTGGTTTTTTGCCCGTCACTTATCTTTTTTACTAAAATGTCATTTTAAATAGGAAACACACAATTTGAGTAATATTAGTCACATAATGTATCCTTTTGACATGAGAATGATTAATACATGTCAAAAATGGATATAGAATAATTTTAATAAATTATCAATAAAATCCATGAATATTGTTTTGGTTTTCAGTCAGTGACACTTTTTAAACTAAAATATAAATTTTAAGCTAATAACGGGAACTTTCAGTCATACCAGGCACATCATGTATACTTTTGAGGTGTGTCTAATTACTAAATATTAAAAATGACTAATGGATCATTTTACTAAAGTATAAAAACATTACTAATGTTTTTTTATTTGTTTTGAGTATGTCATTTATCATGTTTTACTAAATATTAATGTCAACATTAAATAAAAAGGCGCACATGGAGTCATATTAGTCACATTGTGCATCATATTGAGTTGTGGATGATTCCAATACATCTAAAATGACTTATGAATCAATTTACTAAAGTATCAAAACAATAGAAATGTGTTTTATTGGTTTTGGGTACATCAAACATCTTTTTCTACTAAAATATCATTTTAAAATAGAAACACAAACATTCGAGTCATACCAGTCACATCATGTGTCAGTTTGATGTGAGAATGTTTCCTACATGTCAAAAATGACATATGAATCTATTTTATAAATTATCTGGAAAATCCTATGGTGTTTTCATGGTTTTTAGTGAGTGACCCTTTTTAAACTAAAATTTCAATTTTAAATTGATAGTGGACATATTGAGTCATACATGGAAAATCATGTATCATATTAGGGTAAAACTAATTAATACATGTCAAAAATGACTTATGGATCATTTTCATAAAGCATAGAAACAATCCTATTGTGTTTTCTTAGTTTTGAGTATGCCAGTTTTCTTTTTTACTAAAATTAATGCCAACTGTAAATTAAAAGACACACTTTAAGTCATTTTAGTCATATTTTGTGTTGAATTAATGTGCAGATGATTCCTACATGTCTCAAATGAAACATGGATAATTTTCCTAAGGTATAAAAATAATACAGATGTGTTTTCTTGGTTTTGAGTACATCACTTGTCTTTTTCACTAAAATTTCATTTTAAACTAAAAACATACACTTTGAGTCATAACAATCACATAGTGTATCATTTTAATGTGAGACTAATTACTACATACAAAAAGATAAATTATGAATCATTTTCCTAAATTATAAAGATAACACGAGTTCATTTTCTCGATTTTTAGTGAGTGGCACTTTTTAAACTAAAATATAAATTTTAAAGTGGCAACAAACACTTTGAGTTATACTGGGAACATTGTGTATCAGATTGAGGTTTAGATAATTCCTACACATCAAAAATGAATTATGGATCATTTTACTACTGTATTAAAACAATCCAAATGTGTTTTATTGGTTCTGAGTATCTAATTTATCTTTTTTACTAAAATTAATGTTGACTTTAAATAAATATATGAACTAGGGGTCATACCAGTCACACTGTGCATCAGATTGTGGTGCATTAGATTCATACACATAAAAAATAAAATATGGGCTGTTTACCAAAATTATCAAATCAATATGAATTTATTTGATTGTTTTTCCAAATTTCACTTTTATTTTTCACTTAAATGTCATTTTAAATTAAAAAAATGAAGTTTGAGTTATACTAGTCACATCATGTGTTGATTTTATATGAGACCGATTCCTACAAATTTTAAATGAAATTTGAATCATTATCCAAACTTATAAAGATAATACAAGCATGTTTTATCATTTTTCAATGAGTGACACATTTTTAATTAAAATGTCAATTTTAAATTGATAACAAAGACTTTGAGTCATATTGAGAATATAATGTATCAAATTGAGGTTCGATTGATTATTAAATATAAAAATGACATAAGGATAATTTTCCTAATGTGTTAAACCATTCCAAATGTGTTTGATTGGTTTTGATTATGTCAGTTTTCTTGTTTACAAAAATTAATGTCAATTTTAAATAAAATAAAGAACATGGAGTCATACCGGTCATAATGTGTATTAGATTGAGGTTTGGTTGATTTCTATATGTCCCAAAGGCTTAAACAAATCTAAAATGATAATGTTACCACACATTCCATTATATTTCTTTGCGGATCTACCAAAAAACAAATTAAGTTGAATTTCATTGCCAAAAAACCTTCTTTAGCTAAAAACATTACTTTGATATGTAGTGTTGCAGTTTGACAAAGAAAGCCAATGGAATTCATGGAAACAATGGTAGAAAAAAACATGGTATCTCTTTTGTGGCTTATTTTAGACAGTTGAAAGAAAAATACGACTTCTCAAAAGTTCTATGAAAAAAATAATTTTTAGGTAAAAATGATAAGGAAATTAACATATAAATAGTAGATAAAATTATGAAAAAATTAATTAAATAATTATTAGAAATTTATCCTTTCATTATGGTTGTATACATTCTTTAACCATTTCCTCATAGCCATTATCTCAAATGTAGTCTCTAAGTCTAACATCTCATAAGCATTAGTAGCTTCAAACAAACCACCCCAAATCGAACAAAATAATCCACATGTATAATAAGACAATTATTAAATGAGTAATAAAAATAAAATAAATTAAAAATATATATGAAACAATACATAAATGTTATGTAAAATGATTTTACTATGAAAAAATCAATATTAACTATGTAATTGAGAAAAGGCAGCATCGTTTCTCTTCCAACAAAGGCAGTGGATGGAACATTGAGGAAATTTATAAATTCTATCACTAAAGATGTGAACATGTTTTGATGGAGAAGGATTTTGTTGAAGTTTTCATGCGTAAAGGAATTGAAGATGGATAGAAATCTTCTACAATAAAAAAAATGAAAATAAGACACTCCAAAAGATCTATAAAAAAACTAAATTGGTATTAGATAAAAATGATATGTAAATTAACTTAAAAAATAGTATTTAAAATGATGAAAAAATTAATTAAATAATATGTAGGAATTAACCATTTGAGGGAGAAGAGTCTTGTGGACGTTTTGGTATATAAACGAATTAATGATGGACAAGAATCTTATAAAATAAACAATATTTGAAAATATGAGTTCCCAAAAGATCTGTAAAATAAATAAATTAATATTAGATAATAATTATAAGGAATTTAACTTAAAAATTATTGATAAATTGATGAAAAAATCAATTAAATAATTAGGAATAATTAAACTTTTGAGAGAGATGATGTATGTGGAAGTTTTGGTACAAAAAGTCCGGAAATATAGATAGAAATCATCTAAAATAAATGAACTCTAAAAATAATAATGAAAATTAAATAAAGTTTTCATTATATAACCTTTCAACAAAATAGAGAAAGTATATTGTAACATTACCTTTACTTCTTCCCTAAGGGTTTACTTCATTATAGTTTCTTCTTTCACAGGATTGGTAACATCATAATGTGTATAAGACATTGTCTGCATGAGTAGTCAATCATTTAATTTAGATTATTTTAATATAATAGAAAATAGATAATATTATGAGTAAAAACATAGTAATTTTAAAATTAACTTCTCATTGTAATCTCTTTATTTTTTTAAATGATTTACGAATTTGGATCCTCTATGAAGAATCCAAATCCCATCCTTATTTTTCCCTGTAATGTAAAATAAATTTTATACATTGGGTCCAACATGATCTGATTCTGATCTCCCAATAAAAGGGTCATCCTTGATTGAAATTTCATCTGACCCGACATGTTTTTTAGTTTCCAAACTCATAATTTACCAATTCTTGTTTTCTGAATCTAAGAAATAAAATACTTGAAATAATTGATATTCCAATATAAATGAATTTTCTCTTTCCCCTTCCATTTCTTCAACTTTCATTTCACTCCTATTGTTAACCCATTTGTAATTGAAAATCAACACTTGAACAGTTATATAATCCAACTCATATATCTATTCGATAATGCCGAAATATGATATAATTTCATAAATTTTATTTATATCCTTAAAACAAATATGTGTATCACTTATACAATAAGAATAACACCGCTATTTTGCATTATACGATAGTCATCATGTTCGTTTGTATTGAACTTATAACAATTGATTACAAAACTAATGTAAGATATAAAATTTTCATTCAGTCCCCTGGATAGCCATCAATGTTATTTGACAATTGATTTCATATTTTTAGAAAATTCCTTATAAATATTTTCTCAGAACCGTCCTAAAAACTATTGATTATGTTTATTTTATATTCATCCTTCATCCATTTATGGATTCAAATACCTAATATTTTATTTGTGGGAATCAATGTATGGATGAACACCTTTACTATTATGAAAAATGTATTGGTGTGATTTCTCCCACTCTACCAATGTAATTTTTATAGTATCTCTTTCAGAAATCACTTTGACCAAAAGGAATCTGATGTGATGAGACTTTAGGATAGTGATGTTGTAAAAATTTGGTAGGTAATTGCTATATAATTTAAAAACATCTTAAAAATATATATCATTCTACAATAAATCCTTCTGTATAACTTCAATTATTTACATACCCTTTCAAAATATTCACATACAGTTAAATGGGGTACATCCATCTGTAATGGACATGACCATGTAGTTGAACCTCTCTAAATAATTATTCCATTGGATGGGTCATTATATCAAAGAATTATTATGGTAAGAACATCTATAATTCACATAATATGATTATAAACTCTTTATTAATGTTTTTAAACTACATCAGGTCATTAACTTTACTACATATGGATTTGAAAAAGAAGTATAGTATGGTAAATATACATCGTACATTTTTAGGTAGAATGCAATAGAAAGCAACAAGCATCAATTATGTATCAAAACATGAAAGTCATGTTATTTTAGTCCCTATAACTTCAAATTAGTCATTGAAAAAACATTCTTGGTATTTTATTAATTCCCCTATAGAGCATTTAAACTATTAAGGAAAGGGATAATTTTCAAATTTTCCAATCCAGATATATTGTAAGATGATGGAGGAAGGAAAGTATTTTCTTTACCTTTGACTATTTCCAACTTTTACCTTGTCCTCTTTTCAATCATGTCCAATATACCTTTGATCCCATATTTCATTTTCCTAATAACATTAATTTATGTTCCAATAGCAATACTAAATAATTGTTTTATGTATTCATGACATCAGAAATTGGATGATGAACAATCAATTCCATCATGGTAATTCAATGGAAATTGACTTCTTCTTCTAACCAGATTTTGTAAGGTTTTTCAAAAATGGTTTACTGAAAATAATGTCAATATAATTTAATTTATCTAATATTTGATCACCTATTAGTGGAGATGGTGTGGTACCTTATTCTATATTCCCATCAAATGATGTCATCTAGGATCGTTATTTATTTCATCGATGTAAAAATTTATGATGTCCTAAAAACATAGCCTTTGAGGAAGGTTTCAACTGAACCATGTGTATACATTCTTTAAAAATGGGACAACCAAAAATTACTTTAATTTTATATCTTGATAAATTACCATAAACATTAATGTCATTTATCATCCCACACAACATGGTCTTCATTGTAAATTATTCACTTCTATGTGCATCATAAATTTTAACACATGTATCCCACGTCAATTTCATATCTTCGATTAATAGATCCAAACATACATCAATATCATTATCGGGTTACTTTGGTCCAGATATAAGTAAATAAAACATAATGTATTTTTTTCTTAATGAATAACCATGGTGGAAAGTTGACGGTACATGTACTGTGAGTAATAATCTACACAATAAAAGGATATGTTCTATCTGTAGACAACTCAAGAAAAAATTTTGTAGCTCATTTCCAAATTTAGGATACTCATTATCCATTTTCTTCTATTAAGCAGAATATATTGGATGGCATAGGTTCCGATTTTTAATTCTCATTTCTGAATTCCATTTCAATTGTCTCACGACTTCTTAATATCCATATAGTCTTCTAAAGTATAGAATGATAGAAAAGTACCATACATATTTTGAAGGATTTGATTAATTTTTATTATATCAATATGAACCACACTTAGGGAATTTTATGAGTGATTCAAGGTCCTTTTTAAATAGTATTCAATAATTTGGACAACCATGTACTATTTCAAATATCATTCCCATTGAACGTATTATTTTTTTAGCATCATATGTTTGACATGTTAGTTCATTTTCTTTTATAATAATATCATTCAGGAGACCAAGTATTTCTATAAAGCAGGCGTCACACCATCCACTTTCATCATTAAAATTATATAGCATCAATACTACTGAAAATGTTGCATATTTAGTACAACTAGTATACAATGGTCTCTTAGAATATCTTTTTAACTTTTAAAATTACTTTGGACAATCAGGAAGTTCATCTTCAATTTCCATTTTCATTTATTCTATGTGATTACCATAATAATTTACACCAGTATTCATATCAAATGACCCATAAATTGTAGTATCATCTCAATCAGTGTGAACTTTCAGCTTTTCCCCATGTTTAGTCCAATATTTATAATGTTCTTCCAACTCTCCCGAAATAATTTTTCTCGAATAAAAACAATATAAAAATATATAATGGATTTGATAAGGGTTTTTTGCGTGATTTATTACAAACATGATGAACTCTTTAACTCCATATTTATATTATTTTTTCAGAAAATTAGGATGGGTCCATTTTTGATTCATATCCATCATATTGGGTTTATAAAATATTCATTTTGTAAAGTAAATAAATAAATACACAAAATATATTCGTTATCAAAGGTGAATGTTATAGATAATTCTAATAAGGGATACCCAACATTTGATTATTTAAAATACTTTTAGCAAGATTTGAAGAAAATAGGTAATTTAATTTAAGAAAATAATTACTCCAATATGATAGGTGTTATCCTCTAAATTAATTCAAAGATTAAAGTTATAGCCAACTTTCATCCCCATCATCTCATCTTTGGAACATTTATCATGGAGTTTTGTTGTTTTACACTCATGATTTATCTCTTATGGAAATGAAACTATATTTATTAAAATTATCTAAGAATTAGTCATCCATGGTATGAATACCAGTTAGAGTAGTATAAGAAACATAAAATAGATTTTAGATGAGTCTCAAGGAACAAATTGCAATAATAACTATTTAGGAGATGGAGCCAATGAGGATGATAACTGTACTCTATTATTTTCTCTAAAAGGGGTAATACCTCTCATTTGTGAGAATTACACCATTGTAACTAGTTGTTCACCCATGTCGTATTGAAGGTTAAATTGGGGGGGGGGGGGATACACATTTTTTCTTTGATTCGAGTGGTGTCAGTGGGGACATGTTATGATATATGAATCATTGGGGCCTCTATGAATTCTATATTTATAGAAGAAATCCTACTATTAATAATTTCAATCCACTAACTAAGACTAGTACTACCTTTATTAAAATGATCCATAAAGTCTTTAATAGATCCCCTAGACAAATAAAAATATAATATAGGCCTTTAAAAAGTAATAAGAAACACAAATATGATGAACAAGAATAGTAAACTCTCATTCCATTAAATAGACGATATAAAAATGTATTGATAAAACATATTAATAAATATAGAGTTATTTCATATATATGGATGGTAATAAAATATTCCTAAGGGTGGAACCAATACATGTTGACCTAAAATGATGAATACCTAAAAATTATTTGTAATAATTATTCCATCACATACAAAATTTTATAACCAGCATTCTATTTTTCAGAAAAAGTGATGTAACAACATACCAAATTATTACATTTAATGTTAATGGTATATCAAATATTTGAGAACATATCAAAATTATAATTTCAATTAAAAATATATAATTAATAGAAAAAATAATTTTAGGAAAAGAATATACCTAATAACGATAAAGGTTTTAAGCATCTCAAAATTCATAGTTGATGAATTGATTCAAGAATTATTTCTAGACATGTTGAAAGCCAAAATTATTTTCAAGGATACGAAGAGAGGACTTTATAATAAAATTTCATTTTCATGTCCATTATGGGTTCTCTGGTGATTTTGGAAACATAACATAAATTTTAGTCATAATTAGATAAAAAATATTAGTTATAGATGATTTTGAGGTTTTAATTAAAGGGGATATGACCCACTCTTACAGAAATAGTTTCAAAGTGAGAAAAATATTCATATATAAAATTAAATGATAAATTTAAACTATTAAATTAACTATATTAAACATGTAAAAAATTAAATGATTGTATGAAGGTTTGTCAAAATTTTCTAAACACACAGAAGAATATTAAGAAAAAATTATAAATGAATTATTTGAAAAAGAATGGAATGCAAGAGGAATTTATTATTGATGTCACACTAAAGGATTTAAAAAATATACATTCTTTTATAATATATATTGGTTGTTAATTTCAAATAATAGGTAAATTAATGTAATTAAATATTTTTGACAAGTTCAAAGGGTACTAATTATTTTAGAAATGTTGTATCTGAGAGGACAAATTGTTTTTATTTGAATGATGTTGGAAATAAAAGGAAATGTTAAAGAATGATCTAATTTTATATGGATTAATAAAAAACATAAATAGTGTTTAATAGATTTTTGGTGAAGGAAATGAATTGATTTTTAAGAATTATTAATGAGGGAGTTATAATTTTTAAGATGGATATATTATTACAAAGGTATATAAAACAAGACAAACCAAATTCTAATTTGGGGTCGATTAAAATTTATAGTAATTGTGTTTGAAATAGGATATTGATATCTTCTACTGAAAAATTGATCATATTCAATAATAAATTTGAGATTTAAGTGAAACAACCATTAGCATTTGTTCACTATGATATATATTAACCCTCAATGTATATTTTAATACATTATGATAAGTATTTCATTTCACCCATTTATAATTATAATCAGATCATATGTATTATATTTTAGTCATATATATATAGTTATCTAAAGGGGATTGAAATTTTAAGAAGAATTATTAAGAATGAGTTTCATTATGTGGTAAAAAAGTCTATATTAGATTATGGAGTTGAGTATATGACACACTTGTTATTGGGTGGTAAGAAAAATATTTAAATTGCTCATTAGTACAACACAACTAATGCCCATGGTCATTACCTTAATGATTTTATTTTGGGTCACTAATTATTCTATATATTGTAACCAATATCGATCGTATTTAAGATAAATTTGGAAGGGGATGAATTTATAAAAATATAGTGTAAGAAGAAATAGTTGTGTAGTGAATAGAAGCTAGTAACAATATTTTAGGGAGTTCCCTCAATGTGTAGCTTCCTCTTCCTTGTGATAACGATTCATTAAATTCTTGATCCATAATCGAATGGTTTTTGAGGGACTCAAAAACACCAGAGTTTAGAAGGGTTGGGATATGGGAATGTTCTTGTACTTTGGGATTCCCATAGTGAGACTACCTCTTGGATATTCTCTATTAGGTGGTTATGGACATTTGATGAAACATGCAATCTTAAAATTTGAGCTCCATCTCAAGTTAGTTGTAATTTGTAATTTGAATTTATGGATGAGATATTGTAAGGTTCAAAGGAATACAGGACTTCCCTAAAGTGTTTGTTTAAATGGGACAATGGCGACCTATCAGAAAGGGGATATAACCTTGATCCTGTTTTTCATTCGTTATCAATACATACCAAGAATCATCATAAATGGAAGTAGGAATATATTCCTACTCTTGAGTAGCTCCTGAATCAGGTTGTTTAGCTACTCTGGTGGGGAGGCCTCAAATATATTACTGTCCACTATTGACCACAAGGATATGTCGATGATAAATAAATAATAATGATAAAAAATTAAAATAGATATCGCTAAATAAGAAACCATTGAGTGAGAAGGAGGAGAAAATAATATACTTTGTATTGAAGCATGGAATCATGTGAGAGAAAGAAGAGATATTACCAAATCTATAATTTGTTCAAGCCTTGGATTCGTTCGACCCTTGAATCATTATAGCTTTGGATTCAATCCTTGGAATTTTTCAATCCTTGATTCAATCCTGGATTCAAGCTTTGATTTGATGAGGAGGACTACTGGAAGAAGGTGGATTCCGTGGAATGCTTTCGATATCATGACTCGTTCATGACTAGTTAGAGTTCTTTAAATAGATCAAAACAACTTTTATCAATGCTTCCAAAAAAGTGCGGATAAAGATATCTTCTTCAGCGCTCATTACTTAAGTGCCAATAAATGATTTAATTTTATAATTATGAATAATTTTTTTTGTAAATATTTTTACATAATTATATATATAAATATAAATATAAATATAAATATAGTAAATATATTCCTTATTTAAACATATTTATTATAATTTTATAATTATTTAAATATGTAACTATTTGTTTATAATTATATAAATAGTTTTAAAGAGAAATATTTATATATTTGTATCATTATATATATTTATATATTTATATCATTGTATATATTTGTATATTATATATATATAATAAATATATATAAATATAAATATAGAAAATATATTTATATATTCATACCATTATATATATTTATATAAATATATAAATATATATTTAATAAATATATATAAATATAAATATAGTAAATAAATTAGTAATATAATAAATTTATTATAATTTTATCATTATTAAAATATTTATAATTTATAATTTATAATTATATAAATACATTAAAAAATGTTTATTTATTTATAATTATAAATATTTAAATGTATAAATATAGTAAATATACAGTTATAAATATATATATTTATAAATATTTATTTACAAATGTATTTTTAAAAATTATTAATGAATATTAAATCTTCAGTGCATGAATATTTAAAATGAGTAAAATTAAATAATAAAAAATGAGTACACTTTATCAACATTTAAAAAATGGATAAGTATTATTAATTAAATATAAATTATTAAAAAAATATTGATATATATTTAAATAAATATGAATACATATTAAAAATATTAAAAAATTGTAAATAAATAAATTTTAATAAATAATAGAAATTGATTGAATTCCCAAAAAATAAAAAATAAAACATAAAACATATTAACAATGAATTAATATGTTACTGTAAGAAAATTAAAATAAATAAATAAAATATAATGAATAAAGGAATGATATAAAAATTGCATCGTACTATAATGAAATTCAAAAGTGAATATTAAAAATTGAATAAATCAAATAAATATCAGGTGTATGTGTTTCTATATGAGATTTCATTAGTTATGTAAATATTTGTTTTCTTGTGTGTTTTATGTAAAAATAAATTAATTATGTATATGTAAAATTAATATAACACACATTTGATATATGTTAAATTGAAAAATCAAATGACATTCAATTATATCCATTACTCGATATGTAATTAGTCAGTATTTTTAATTCATATTAATTTTTAATTATAAACCATTGTTCACTAAATATTTTACTATTTAATGTAAATTGAAAATAATTTGTATTATATAAATCATATTTATATACATTCATTTATATCTATAGATTTAATATATAATATTTATTAATATTTTCAATAATTACTTAATGAATAAAATGTTTAATATTTTTCTCAATTAACATATTTTTTTTTATTTTTATTTTTTTAAAATTCATTTTAAATACCTATTATAATTAATATATTATATTTTTTAGTATTTGTAATTTATACTTAGTACAATCAATTTATTCATTTTGATGAATAGTTATTTAATTGATAACAATTTTAATATATTTTTTAATAAACTCATTTTTATTTTTTATTTATTTAATTATTTCATTTTACCTTATAAAAACTAAAAAAGAAATTATAAAGGATGTCTTTATCTATGCTAATAATAAAATGTGGATAAAGGGTATTCGTTATCAGTGCTAAAGAAAAGAACTGAAAATGGTCACCCTTTATGAGTGCTTTTTTCTAACGTTTATAAAGGAAAACACTATTAAAGACATGTTTTGTGATTGTGATGTCTTAAATTATATAATAAATATAATCATTAGTAGATAAAAAGATAATAATAAAGTGAAATAATTACATATTATTATTTTTCATTGACTAGTATTTTATAAAGGATGCCTTTCAAAGAACCATTTAATAAAGGGTATTGAATTTTACATTCAGAAAATAGATTAATCATAGCTAAACATTTTTTATAACAACTAATATTTATAATTTTAATCTAATATGTCAATATTTATTTATTTATAGATTTTTATGAAATAAGATAAAAGACACTTCATGTTGAAAAATGTAATTTTTTAAAAGCTTATTTTTCTTTATATATTTTATTTTGAATTCAAAGAAAAATATATATATTATAAAATTTTATGTTAAAAAAACTTGAAAAAAATTATAAAATATTTAAAAATTAGCTTAAGATAAATTTTTTACATTTTTCACAAATATTTAATTTTTATGTGAATAGTGAAAAAATAAAATTTTTCTAATATTGTAACTTTTATAACATTATCATAATACAAATATTCCTTAAATGTTTTGGAAAAAAATTTATAAAAAAATTATTAAATAAATCATTTAAAAATAATACGTTGAATTTATAAAATTCATGTTTAACATTTTGGAAACGTAAGTTAAATTTTACTGTAAAACCATTTTTATTCACTAATATAAAAAAACTTTCATTCACCACTAGTTAAATTTATTTCTAAAAAAAATTATTTCATATTTTTGTTCAAAATTTTCATTCTAGTTAAAAATTCTTGTATGATTTTTTGGCTTAAAATTACGGGTTCAAAGATTAATGTTAAAGACCATAATGGCGAAAGTGTTATTTTCAATAAATAGTATTAGTAATTTTGTTTTTTCATCTAAAAAATTAATTATATATAATTTATATAATGAATTTTATATTAATTTCACATAGTTATAAAAATATAATATTATTAATCAATTATATACAAGATTATGAATACTTAATGGTGAACAAAACTTTTATTTTTACAAAAAATGTTTTCTATATATTTATTTTTTTAATTTAAAAGTTAATTTTTTATTATTTATAATTTGAATTAAATTATATGTGGAATAAATTTAGATTCATAATATCATAATATATTATTCACGGTTATATTTTTTTTTGAAAATGATAAATTTCTTGGTCAAAAACTAGTTTCCACGGTAAAAACAAAAATGAAGATAAAAGTAAAAAAAAGTAATAAATGGCTTCAAACGTGTTTAAAACATGATTTCAGTGGAAATTTATATTATTTTTCAACCATATATCACCCAAACACTATTATTTCTCACTTTTGGAACCATTAACCCTTGAATAGTATTATTCTATTATTGAAAAAATAATGGGTGTTCACAAAAGTGCCATTTTCTTCACATATAAAATGAAATCACTTCCACCCTTTTAATGTTACACATACCCCTTGAAAAATTATTATACACCTACCTAGTTTCTATATTCTATAATTCCAATTCACGTACTAGAGCCCCTTTTCAACAAATTTTAATCTACTATCTTCATATCTGTGTAGTCTTTCAAGAGAAAGTTCATAGTCCTAAAGTGATTATTACTTAATTCTGAACATTTAATTCATAATAATTCCCTTAAAAACCTATTCTAACACTAGTAATATAATGAATTCGGTCTCATTAGTATAATTAATTATTATTATATTAATGTAACAAACCATATTTCTTATTTCCCAACCATATAGAGAAATAAAGAATTATCGATCATGCGTTTGTGTGGACTACCTCCTCCATGAAGAGACATCTTTTCCTTCACCAGAACCTCACTTCACTTGTTATAAATATTAAGTTTAAGGATAAATATGAAATATATAAAATAATTATGAGTTTAAAGATGAAAATTATAATCCAAATTTAGTCCATCACATTCATTATAAAATGAAAATATAAAATGTGCATTGTGCAGACTACCACATCCAAGATATAACATTTTTCATTTTTCCACTAGATTTTTATTATTTATGAAAAACAGCTAAAATATGATTCACTAAATTAAAAACATATAAATAATATTATTATTCTTCTTTTATAATTATATTAGGCACTTCCTTAACAATACTCACCTATCAAGTTATATTGTGTTCTTGTTTCGGTCTATTTAACCACCAACATGAACTCCACTATAATACTATATCATGAATGACTATGGGAACCTAATTATAAATATTATTAAAATTTATTAAGAAAATAATAATTATTTTTATAGTCCTAAAAATTTGATATTATTTATTTAACTTATAATTAATATATCATCCTTGATCATGAAAATTTATAAAATAAGCTGACACTGATTCAATTCTCAGGAAACACATCTAAAACACTTAAGGAATGAGATAAAATAGTTATAAGTCAATATAAGTTATATATTATGGTAACTTAAATTATTTAGGATTGATAAACATGGTATCAATAAATGGTTTCTAATATTGACATTATAAAACATGCACAAAACAATTAAATGGTATCTTTATTGCTCATTTTCATTAAAGTGTGAAAATAATCTATTTGTAATGGTTTCGGTGTGAACACATCTTCCCTTCATTTTTCTAGTTTTCTATGAAACTTAAAATATATATTTTCTAATTTTTTGAAAGAAACTATTATTATCTTGGTTATAAAAAATATTTCTACATGAATAAATGATTTCAAAAATATCAACAATGATTATTATTTATAAATCGCTTTTCCAAATGTTCATAGTTTTCTTCATCTTACTCAACACCATTTGGAACATTTTATGCTTGATCAACGATATTATTCTAAATTTACCTTCAAATTTATTTCTCAGTATGTATTTTGGAATGATATTTTCTATTATTTAAATTATCTATCACTACCATTTCATTTCCAACCCATCCACTATGAATAGGAATTACTTTTCTTTCAATGTTTTTCCTCTTTGAACACTCTATATTTTCTTTCCTTGATTGAAGGGTGTTCACTACAATTTTGTTCATCGATTAACTGAGAAAATTATATACTAAAATATATAACCTTTGTGTATATGATGTAAATAGAATATAATAAATTGAATTTTATCTACCTATAAAGTTATTTAGTATCATTTCATATCCATTTCTATTTCAAGGTTTTATCGAGTTTATTGATAGAATTGTTAATTTTTTCCTTATATTATTTCATTTGGAAATGATATCGAACCCATTTTATTTCTATATGTTATTTCTGATATGATAAATTAATTTATTTTAATTTTCACTCATATAGATGGTGGATTATTTGTGGTATATTATATCATCCTATGTTAGATTGGTTAATATTTTATATCATATGTGATAATGTAGTGGGACTTCTTAAATAAGATCACAATCTATAGAATGAGCCTTATTGGTTATGCTAAAAAAATTAAATAATGATCCTTCTTTGATATGATCACAAACTGAAGTGTGGGACTTCTTGGATATGATCACAATATATTGAACCCCTATTCTTGTGTTTATGCCCCATTTTTAGGCTTAATCTCACGATAATGTTATAATCTCCTGAATCATGTTTATTTACTCATGTCTCCATGCTACTTTGATTCAAATATTGTGATATATAATTCATTATTCTATGAATCATGTAATAATATCTATGATTTTATGGGTATTATTTTATTTTTTACTATTACAATACTTATATGATTATATTTTTTCACTTCTTACCATTAACTGTCTTCACCATTGTTTTCACACACTGAGCACTTTAGTGCATGCATTTCTTATGTTTCCATGTCTGTAGGTTACGATGATAAAAAAGGTAGACAATATATATAAGAGTATATCATGTGGATATTTAGTGGGTTATGTTGAAGAACTATTATAGATTAAATAGTTTCTTATATAGTGGGGAAAACCACCAGTTGAAAAAACACAAGTTTTTTTAGTTAAAGTTTTTGGGATTCTTTAAAACACTAAATCTAAACTGTATTGTGAATTTATAAAAACAATTTTTTTAAGTCTTATAATTGCGATAGTCTCATCTTTAGGGTTTTACTATTGGTATCTGATTTGGGTTTATGTAACGTTTAAGGTTTGTAGTTTTCTAGGGATAATTTAAGAGATTATAAGTTATGATTGATCATAATTTAAAATTTATATATATCCCTTATTGAATATTTTATAGATTATCATATAATAACTATAGTTAAATATTTATAGATAAATGTAAAAAATTTATTTAAGTATATGATAACATCCCCATGTTTTGGTAATGTGTATACTTTATTATTCTCTTAGATATTACATCCCTTTATGGATAATGGAAAGTGGATGTGGTTTTGGTGTAGATGCTCCTAGGGGAATCTGTCCTAAAAATTGTTGTTTTGGAATAAACTCAATCTACACTCTAGTATAGGAAGAGTATTTCTAAGACTGCACACCATTCTAGAAACACCCTAGGAATATTCTATGGTTAATTATCATCCTCTATAATGAACCATTTTGAAGGATTTGAGTATAATGAAAGCTAATTAGGATAGAGTACCTAATAGAAAAATTATCATGGATAACAAAATATTGAAAAAAGAGAGTCATAGGTTGAATGGAAAGTATCATATGTTAAATAATGTTACATAGGGGAATAAATTTTTAGATTATTATTTTTATATTTATATTTTAGATATTATAATAACATTTTTGGTGTCATTATTTGATGAAACAAGTTTCAAATAATGAATATAAAAATGGTATGTATCTAGAAACTACTATGCATGAAAACTAAATAGGGGAGAATAATATAATGGTTGCGAATCTTAGTATATGATTGTTATGATGTAAATAGTGAGTTTTCCGGTCTTAACTAAAGATTTTAGGTCTATGTATTAATATAAATTAAATATTGATTCTCTTAACTATTCACATTAGTGAGTGATATGTATCAATGATATCTTGATATATTCAAAAAGTTATGTACATTATGTGAAACATCTAAAGATTTATCCTCTTTTGTTTTTATTTAAATTTTCGAAAACATGTATTATATTGTATAATAAACCTAAAAAGGAATTTTATTAAAATGTTGTATTTTGGGGGATACCTATTGGAGAACACATGATTGAAGAATGTAAAAATCTTAGGTTTATTAATCTATTTATGTTGATGTAATGAAGGGTTGATTTATTTTTGAGAATATTGAAATATATGTTGTTAATAGTATTGGAAATAAGTATTTATTTAATCAAAAATGATTGATGATATTTTTTCTAAAGTTAATTACATTTTTTATGATGATATATATTGACGTGACACCCACTATGGTTTTAATTTTAGCTTATTTTATGAGTTTGAGGCTGGTCCTAAGTTATAATGGGTTTTATTCCCAAAACTTGTAGAAATTTATATATTTTACCTCTATGTATGGGATGTGGATGGTTAAGTCCCAAACCATGAGAGTACTAGAGGAAACTGTGTGGGTCCTTAGTGAGTTTGGCCTACGACAAAAAGTAATGTAAACCATGTGGAAAGCTTGCAGATTGGATTAGTGATGTGGATGTTCCCATTGGAATGGTGGGAGCATGGTTACTCAAACCATGCATTACCCAAAATTAATCATGTTTGGTGGGTTTTGGCTATGTAGTTACCTATGTATAGTTGTTTCATAGTTAGGAATACTATACATCAAAGCCAATCTATTACCAAGGGATTTAAAATTTTGGACTTTATTTTTATATTTTTAATTCCTTTTTATTAAAACTCATAATCTAAATCCCACTATCACGTCACCCCTCTTCCACATGAAATAACCCTCCTAATGTCTTCCTCCTCTATGAATTCGACCTCCCCCCATGTGGCCTCCCCCATTGAAAAATTCTACCCCTTCTTTTAGACACCTTCTCCATTATTGTTTTTTATTTTGGGTGTGATCACCCAAGGTAAGGGTTCCCCCCCCATATTTTGAGTTTCTTTCCCATGATTTATTCTCCATATTTTTACACCATTATTTGAAAAAATGTTATGGGTTACATGTGGGAATTGTTTTTATTTCCCAATTGTTCCTAGGGATAAGGTGGGTCCCTCGATGCTTGTTTCATCATTTTTCACCAAAGGTGATGTGTTTTAGATAGTCTTGACTTTCCCACCATTGATTTGAGGATGACATTTCTTTTCAGTCACTTTCTATTGCATGTGTTTTATTACTTGTTGTTTTAATGTGATTTATTTTCAATGTATGATTATATATATGACCCATAAGGGGTAAATTTTATATAAAAATAATTTTAAAACCTTATCTTGTGATGTGAATAAATTCCAAGTTTTTTTATAAATTCTTGGTTAGATTCTAAAGAATGATTTTAATTTTAACAAATTATGGTGAGCACCAGATTAATGTTTTAAAAATTATATTTGATTTAAAGTTGGTTTACAACCATTTTTCAGAATTCTTTTCTTCCAAAGGGATGTGATAACCTTTTTATTTTTTTGTTTATTTATTTCTTTATTTCTAAATAGACTGGTTTGGAAATTAAAATCTTATAAGTGATTTTCCAAAATGGGGGTAGCTTGAGTTACCCCAAGTGTTAGATGAAATGTACCAAAATTGATTTATTGGTCACAGATGGATTTATAAATTGGTTTCTGAAAATTTCTGTACCTTGAGGAATGTGTTTTATCAAATGATAATTTTTATTGTTGAAAATATAATATGAAATTGAACTTTTTTTTATGGAACTTATGATTGTATTAAGTTTGGAATTGAGTAAAATATGGGATAACTAGGGTGTTATGATTTCTTTTCCAATGTACCATGAGAGTCTTTGGTATGAATATTAAGATATATTTAATATTTTTTCCAATAAACCATGATATAATTTAATAGGAAGACTATGAGATCTACAATTTAATGATTGAGAGACCAAAAGAGCTCTTAGGGTTGGGTCCATGGAAGAATGTGAGAGCTTCCACATTATTTATCCACATAGTAAAAAAATTTAGACTCACTCACATTAGACCCTTATTGTTAGATCCATAGGTGAATATTACTCATGTTGGGATGATTCATAAACTTTATTCATTTTAGTAGTTACTTTTTTATGTGATATCATGCTTTATTCCCATTTCTATTTATTTGGTTATATGATTATAATTTTTATTCTTACCCTTTTTATTCATTATTTAAGTATTGACAATGTGGTGAAATATTGATTTATTCTCATCTAACACATATTTTATCTTAGTTGATGGTTCTTGGATTAGTTCTTGGGCTCTCTTTTGTGTGTTGATTTATCTAAGGTCAGTTTTTATTTTAATTCATTTGGTCTTATGTGCTTATTACTTGATTTGGTAGGGCCTTTTTTACTTTAATAAAGTGATCAGAAAACTATTCCGTTTATATGTTTTATGTTGTCCAATTATGATTTTATTTTGTTATATAGTTGTATGTGTAATGATATTATGGTCACCAAATATAGGAACTTACTAAAAATTCTAAATGAGAGGGAGGCCAGAGTGTAAGGGGGTTGTTGTTGTTTGTTCTAATCACTTATTTTATTGTTGTCTCTTTTGTTTATTTGTTCCTTTTTCAATAATAATGAATATCCAATATATAGATGGATAATTCTAGATTTTAGTTCTATGCTTATTGTTTCATTTACTCTAATTATTAGGAATAACATGTTCCCATATGCTTTTTTATGATTCCCATGCACCAGTTCCTATCCCATGGGGATCGGGAATGCCCTTTAGGCCAATGATATACCGATTTGGGTGTATATCAGATGGATAGTCTAGACTAGTTCTTTTTTATTGACTGTTGGGTGACTTTAGGAACTAGTGGATAAAGATATGAGTTATTTTTTTGAGGAATATATTATTTCTTAGTGGTTTAATATCTTAGCGATTAAAATGGTTTTAATAGTGCCATTTTATTAGAATTATATGATTAGGGTTTATAAAAATTGGGGTACATGATCTTATGAATTATTAATTTTGTTTGTAAAAAAATAATTAATATTAAATAACCTAAGAGAGTAATATAGATATTATATTTGAATTTATATCCCAAATAATGAATATCTTAAGAATACCCTCTCCTAATTTCATCATCGAGTAAAATTAAAATTCTGAGGCTTAAATTTAAGGTGGTATAATGTAACAACCATAGATTTTGGATCCTTTAAATTAATACTATCATTAATAGCATATGTCACACGCAACACATAACTAACACAACTCCCAGATGAAATGAGCTATGAAATTTTATAGTTCTACTAGAAATATAATCATTAGTAGATAAAAAAGATAATAATCAATTAAAATAAATAAATAATATTAGTTTTATTTTATTAATATTTAAAAACTTATTCTTTTAGAAAACCATTAAAAAAATCATATTATATTTTACCTTTATAAATTAAAATGGTCATAGTTAAAATTATATTATGATAGGTAATATTTATATTTAAAAACTAACTTTTCCATATTTAATTTTTTAAAAATTTATATGAAATATGATTAATGAAACTAGAAGATTGAATATGTCATATTTTCATGAAAATGAGTTTTTCTTTTCAAATTGTATTTTCATTTAAAGTATAAATTTATAAATTTTATAATATGAACTTAAATAATTAAATTCCTTTTTGGATTCATAATTTCATCCTTATCTTATGGCGAATTTTTTAATTTTTTCTAAACAAAAGTTTTTTTAGGTGAAAAGTTAAAACAATACTAATTTTTTGTAATACCACCACTTTTATGACATTATCATAATACAAGAGTTATTTAATTTTTTTTGAAAAAAAATATATTAAATAATTAATTTAAAAATAATGAATGAAATTAAAAAAACCGTGTTTATCATTTTAGAATATTTAGTAATATTTTAATCTAAATAACGTTATTGTTCAATAATATAAAAAAATAGTTTTCATCCCTTATAGAAATTAAATGTAAAAAAATTATTTCATATTTTAAAATAAAATTTTCATAATATTTAATAATTATTATAAAATATTCAATAATAAAAGTATGATTACTATGATTAATGATATTGAACATGATAATTATGAAAGTGTTACTTTCATTGATTTTATTATTAATGTTGTCTAGTTTTTGTCTAGTAAATTAAAATTTTATATTTTATAAAAGGATTTGATGTGTTTTTTACACATATATAGAAATATATTATCACTAATTTAATTTGTAATCAATTCTATATAATATTAATAATAATTAGTGGTGAAGATATCAATTTTCTATCAAAAATGATTTCCTATATATAAACTGTTTTAATTTAAAAAATAATATTTTTATTATTTAGGAATTGAATTAGATTATATGGAACATAAATTTAGATTCATCAACACGAATTATATATTATGTGTTATATTATATTTTTAGAAAATTTCATTTCTCAATCCACATGGGTCTGAGCCATGAATCCCCAAGACCATCTCCAATAGGCTTTCAGATGGCGACCACTGCCAAGTGGGAATATCCCAAAAATGTTAGGCATTAACCTAATTAACCTATAAAAATTCACAAATCTCCAATCCCATACAATACTGAAATGTAAAATAACTAAAACAAATGTTGCCTACATCTATAATCCCATAATATAGTATGACTGTAATGTACTAAAAGTGGAAAATTTGCCAAATACAAGACCAAAAAAAGCTGTAAGGTGCCTAAACATATCTAAATGTGAGTAGTATAATGAAGTGTAAGATACTGATAAACCCATTAGTCTGAAAAGATCAATCTGTGCTCCACCTATTTCGCATCCCCCTAGTACACCGTCAAAAGCCTCATAGTTTTTATAAGACATGATACATATAGGAAGATCCCAAGCAGGGGTTAGTATAACAATAACTAGTAGGACACCCTAAGGACACCAAACATGAATAATCATGTATATTAAACTCAATACAAGATTTAAAAATCAATTTATATCAAAAAATACCCAAATATACTCAGGAAGGACTCCACCCTGCCAGGCGGTCACAACCAACTGCCATCCACTGGATTTTACTTAAAGCAACACTCTTTCTAGGATAATCCACTCCACCATCCATTATATCACCAGAGACACTCTATCAAGAGTTTAAGATCTTTGGTTCCCACCCAGCGAATCTATCTGGTCTTATAAGACCTTTATATTCATATAGGTGGTTACACCTAAAACTGTTGGTGGGATACCATGAACTAAATTTGGATCGACCTGCTACATAGAAGATCATATCCCAATGATAAAATTAACCCTAACAATACAACATGCAAGATGTATGATCAATTCCCTACTCAAGGAGGTCACATTGTTTCCCCAAACTCTACCTCTTGTATAAAAATTATAGAGGATCTCACTCCAGTATCATGGGGGAATGTTACAAACTCAATCTAAGTCGTTTCTTATAGAGGGGATCAAAATTATGTGATATGAATGTAATGTATCACTATACCCTTAGGGGAATGGACCAAGGGAAACACACTCAACCAAGAATGGTCCATACTGAAGAAATGAAGGGCTAAAAACACCCTTAAAGGGGGGTGGGGTGGGGTGGGTGGGTACATGGTGTGTACTAGGGGTATACAGGCTGTCCAGATATACCCTAATCTGTACATGTGGTAAATCCTTACACATCATATAAAACTCAATATACATGGTGTTTGAGTGAAATACATATAACGTAGAGGTCTCATGACACCTCCCTATGTAGTCTGGCCATGTTCATGTACCAACCTGAGTACACCAGGCCATATCCATGTCCAAGTACATAGCATTCCACTGGATTTTTTCTTCTGGCCTTGTCTATGTACACCTTGAGGTACACACCAGTCCACCAGGGGAGGATCACATGATGTGTGTAACATCCCGGACCCGAGTGCCACGAAACGGGTTCCCCTGAGCCCGGTTCGCCTCGTGACCTCAAGCACATTTCCCCAAACGCCAGAGGCTACCGACTAGTAGCGAGGTCCTAGGTATGATAGTGGGGAAACTATGCCCTCATTTGTCAAAGTGTTGCGCAGCGGAATACCAAAATAAACATACAACAAACAGCAGAAGCCGTAAACATACACAACTAAAATAACTATAGTAGTGGATATAACCAACAGTATATAAGTGATGATGATACATGTTTCAAGTTCTAAGAAAACAGCCAGAACATGTTATACATCAATATAGTACAACAGAAAACAGAGTACAACAAAACAAGCAAAACTGCTGGTAGCAGCATCGCGAGCCTAGGCTCGGTCCCATGCCCTCCTACTCCTTAGCAACAGTCAAGTACCTGTATAGGGACTCTTTCCCCTATCTACACCTATTACAATGTAATCTGTTTGGGTTGAAAAGCGTGACCCAAACAGGGTGTGAGAAATATATCTCAGTAGGCACCCACCAAAGGCCTGTGCCCAACTGCGTGTAAGCATGAAACAACAGTGTGCAGTAGTGAAATGAAATAAAGTAAGCAGTACTCATAAGTAACTAATTACTAGTTATATTGCCATTTTATTATTCATTTAATCCATTTAAATATTATAAACCACCATAGTGCATTTCTAAGTAAACAGTCCACGTCCTCAGACAAACAAAACCTTACCCTCAGGTAAGCAGAATCCAACCCGCAGGTATAGCACTCAGGCGTAACAGAAATTTCCCTCAGGCATAGGAAGTGTCTCCCTCAGGCACAGAAGTCAATCCCTCAGGCACGAAAGGTTTCCCTCAGGCAAAAATAACTACAACCCTCGAGCTAAATAGTGCAGTGCCCTCAGGCTAATCACAACAACGCCCTCAGGCTAAATACAAAAACGCCCTCAGGCTAAACAGGTAATCGGGCCATGCCCAACAGGTAAACAAGCAGTAACAAGCAATTCCTCTCAAGGAAATTATACAATTACTACTTTGAAGGCATACCCTCGGGTATCCTGGCCAAACAGCTAAACAGAGAAACACACCCCGGGGGTGGTTCCGGATCCAAGCAACGATCCCAACCAGCATTTTATTATCACAATTAAATACCTAATCAATTCTAGGTATTAAATATAAAAATGGCCTCATCCATACGACACCCCAACATGGGTTCATGGCACAAAAACACACAAAACACACAGCAGTTGGAAAAATAAACACAAATCCACCTACCTTATACGCCAACGAACGCTATACCTGAACGCCAACTCTAGAAATTCCCAAGAACGGCATAGATCTGACGAAGAACAAAACCCATTCAAACATAAATAACTTACATTAGGAGAAGAATTGGCAAGAACGGTACCAGGAGAGGAGAGGGCTTACCCGTGCGGTTCCAACGAAATCGTCTGAAGCCGAATCGTATTCCAGATGAACGCCCGATGGATCTTCAAAGATCTGGCCTCCTCCTTTGGCTCCAAAATGGCTCAAGTGCCTCCTCTGCCAAATGAGGAGGCTACTGCCTGTTTTAATCCGAAAAAACAAAGTACACTGCATGTACTCTTGAGTACACGACGTGTACTTTTTTCATTTAACTGTTCATTTGGCAGCACCGCCACACTGTTCATCCGTCGACATGAGTACACGACATGTACTCTCACGTACACGACGTGTACTGTCACCCAGCTGGCAGTGACGCCACCACCTTACTGTTCAAGCCTGCCGACTGACTACACGGTGTGTAATGCACCACTACACAGTGTGTAGTGGTTCCTACACCCTTCATTGCCGGCATGGCTACACGCCCCATGTACTCATCCCAACACAACCAAAAGTACACGGCGTGTGGATAAAGTACACAACGTGTAGTTCCAAAATTCAGGATTTTTCCCCATTTTCCATATTTTCTCAAAAAAACTTAAGGAAAAGGAAAAGAAGAAGTCCGAAACTCTAAAATAAGAACCGGGTTCTTACAAACTTCCCCCCTTATAGAAATTCGTCCCCAAATTGCCCTTCCAAGGGTGGTGAAGAATAAGCTCAGAACAGCTCTGGCCACTGAGCACGTACGTCAGCCTCCCGCTCCCAGGTCTCATCCTACACTCGGCCATACTGCCATAGCCCCCGTACGAGAGGAACTGACCGGCCTCGGAGAACCTTCGTGCTCCTGCCAACAATACGGATCCGATGCTCCTCAAAGTATGCATCATGCTGAAGCTCAACCTCCTCTGGATGAAAGGTGTGAGACGGGTCTGAATGGTGGCAACACAACTGAGACACGTGGAAGACGTTGTGCATGGCTCAGTACCACTGCGGTAACTACAATCGATATGAAACCAGCCCGACTCTCTCCAAAATCTCAAATGGTCCCACATACCTCGGTGAAAGCTTACCCTGTCTCCTGATCCGTTTGTGTCCCAGCCTTGGCGAAACACGCAAGAAAACCCGATCCCCGACCACGAACTCCAAAGGTCATCTGCGACGATCATAATAAGACTTCTGACGAGACTGCGCGGTAGCCATCCACCTTCGAATCAACTGGACCTGCTCAGATGTCTCCTGCACGAGCTGTGGCCCTAGTAAAGCTGCCTCACCTACCTCTACCCACCACAAAGGTGACCGGCATGGCCCACCATATAAAGCCTCGTATGGTGCCATCTCAATAGTCGCCTGAAAACTATTGTTATAGGAAAACTCGACTAAGGTTATATGCTTCTCCCAAGATACCCCAAAGTCTAGGACTCATGCATGCAACATGTCCTCAAGCACCTGTATCGTATGCTCTGACTGGCCATCTGTCTGATGGTGGTATGCTGTGCTCAGAAGCACCTGTGTACCCAGAGCCCTCTAAAAACTCTTCTAGAAACGAGACGTAAAGCGGGCGTCCCTATCCGAAATGATAGAATGAGGGACCCCATGAAGACATACGATCTCTCGGATATACAGCCTTCCGAGCTCGTCCACACCGAAGGTCTCCTTGATCGGCAAGAAGTGAGCTACTTTCATGAGTTTGTCCACAACAACCCACACAACATCATTTCCTCGAGGTGACCTTGGAAATCCCGTCACGAAATCCATCGTGACATCATCCCATTTCCACTATGGAATGGGAAACTGCTGTAACAACCTAGCTGGTCTCTGATGCTCTGCCTTCACCCGATGACAGGTGGAACACCTTGTACCAAGACCAGCTATCTCTCTCTTCATACCCGGCCACCAGTACTGACGTCTCAAGTCTCGGTACATCTTGGTAACCCCGGGATGAACTGCCCAAGATGAATCATGAAACTCCCGAATCAGCTCCTCTCGTATATCCCCTGGAACCCATACACGTCCATGGAAACGCAAAACCTCATCATCGCCTATCGTCCAACTGGGAGGAGGGTCCTTACTTGCCACCGACTCCCGTAGAACTAGGCCTTTTGAATCAGATAGCTGCTTCATTCTTACTCTATCCAGGAGGGTAGAAGTCACAGCTAACGAAGAAAGATAAGTCTGCCCTTGACTGTCATGCACCTCCAGATGAATCTTAGAGAAAAAAGCCATAAGCTGCCACTCACCACTGGCCTCCTGCACTGCCTGTATCTGAGTCTTCCTACTCAGTGAATCAGCTACTGCATTACCTTTACCAGGTGTGTAGGCAAGCTCAAAATTGAAGGACTGTAGGTACTCGACCCACCTTCTCTGCCTCAGATTCAAGTCATGCTGAGTAAAGATATACATGAGGCTTTTGTGGTTGGTGAAAACCACAAAATGCTCTCCCAACAGATAGTGTCTCCAAAAGCACAAAGCATGCACAACTGTAGCCAACTAGAGATCATGCGTCAGGTAATTCCTCTCATGTGGCCTCAACTGCCGAGACCCGTACGCAACAACTCGGTCGCCCTGCATCAAAACTGCTCCCAGCCCAATCCCTGATGCATCACAGTAAACTATATAGCTCTTCCCCTGCACTGGGAGTATCAGGATCGGTGCTGATGTCATCCTTCCCTTCAGGTCCTGAAAAGCTGTCTCGAAAGCTTCTGACCAAACGAACTTCACACCCTTCTTAGTCAGACCTGTCAACGGTGCTGCTAAGCAGGAGAAGTCCTGTATGAAGCGTCTGTAGTAACTAGACAACCCTAAGAAACTCCGTATCTCAAACACGTTCTTAGGCTGCTCCCAGTAAACTACTGCTCTCACCTTCTCTAGGTCTACTACAACTCCTTCCTCTGAGATGATATGACCTAGGAAGTGAATCTGGTCCATCTAAAAGTGGCACTTTGAGAGCTTAGAATATAGCTGATGCTCTCTCAGTGTACTTAATACGATCTCAAGATGGGTGGCATGGTCGTGTCGAGAGTGAGAGTACACCAAGATGTCGTCCACGAATACTACCACAAATGATTCAAGATATGGATGGAACACACGATTCATCAGAGCCATGAAAACTGCTGGCGCGTTCGTGAGTCCGAACGACATAACCGTATACTAATATAGACCATACCTACTCCTGAAAGATGTGAGTGGTATATCTGATGGTCTAACGCGTAGCTGATGATATCTGGATCTCAAGTCAATCTTCGAGAACACTCGTGCTCCACAAAGCTGATCAAATAGATCATCTATCCTCATCAAGGGATATCGGTTCTTAACCGTCAAATGGTTCAGCTTCTGATAATCCACACAAAGTCTGAGGGTACCATCTGCCTTCTTCGCCAAAAGGATCGGAGATCCCCAAGGTCATGTACTGGGTTGGATAAAACCCTTTTCCTGCAACTCCTCTAACTGCCTCTTGAGCTCCTGCAACTCAGGCATGGCCATCCTATAAGGAGGAATGGACACCGGTGATGCTCATGGCACTAGATCGATAGAGAAATCCACCTCACGCACTAGAGGTAGACCTGAAAAGTCATCTGGGAAGACATCCCTGAAACGATCAACAGCTAGTGGGAAATCCGTCTGACAAGTCCCCTGGTCATCTAGATATAAGCTCACAATCTGGGCTATGACTCCACCTCGCCCATGATGCTCTGGTCCAGCTCGACTCACATGAACATTCCACTTGCCCTTGTATAGAAACTCCCCGCCCTCTGGTGATGTGAAATGCACCTTGTGATGATAGCAGTCTACAAAGGCTCGAAAGGGAACCAACTAGTCCATCCTGAGAATGACGTCATAGCTCTTCATCTCCAGGACATAGAGGTCCCAAATGAAGTGAAACCCACCAACCTCAAGGGGGAACTCCTTGCACTGATGCACACCAACCGTCCTAGTCCCCAACAGAGTGTCTAGCGTCAAGATATCAAAAGAAGTAGAAACACCGAGCCCAAGGCTCTCCACAGTGGGTACAGATATAAAACTATGTGTAGCACCCATATCAAAAAGTACTGAAGACAAGAAAGAAGCTACTAGAATAGTAACTCTGACTGTAGAAGGTCCGGGATCCTGCTCATACTGGGTCTGTTGCACCACATATGCCTGCCCAGTGCCATGGCCTTGCGACACAGCCTGGCTACCCTGAGCTATCCCGCCCTGCTGCCTCTACGATCCTGGTGTCTGGCTACCACGGCCATGACCACCATCTCTGCCTGCATGCCCTGACGTATTCCAGTTCCCTGACTGGTAAGAAGCCACTGGTCCTGCTCCCGCACGCGAAGTCTACACAGAACCCCTCTCAGTAGCCACTAGTAGAAATGCCCTGCAAAAGCGCTGCAGATGACCCATCTTGACGCAAACTCGACACTCCACTGGGTCTTGTGGACACTACGGCCTCTTGTTCCCCTCTCTACCACACTGGTAGCACATGACCGGTCCACCTGAAGAAGCTGCCTAGCTGGTACTGCTGCCCTGAGAGAAGTCCATATGTCTCTTCCTCTTGCCAGCAGAAATAGTACCGGTAACTGGTGTTGAACCACCCTGGCCCACACCACTCGATTCCCGCAGGTTCCTCTCTGTAATTAACGCCTGATTCACTATCACGTGTACAGTAGGCAACCTGAAAAAATTCACCAGCACTCAGATGTCATACCGAATACCATCCTCAAAACGTCTGGCTCTCAACGTCTCATCACCCACCAACAAGGGTGAAAAACACGGAAGCTCTGTAAAACGAGTAGAGTAGTCCATCACCGACATAGCGCCCTACTGAAGATTCATGAACTCTTGAGCTCTATCTTCCCTCAGCGTCTCGGGAATGAAGAAGCCATAGAAGACTGCCTGAAAATATTCCCACGCCATGTCCCTGTGATGCTCTGACTGGGTTGTAACATCCCACCACCTCTTGGCGGAATCACGCAGCATGTAAGTCGCGAGCTTGACCCTCCACCCTGGAGGTGTCTCTAGATGCTCAAAAATAGTCTGTATCGATCCTAACCAAGACTCTGTAGCCTGCGATCTGCCATCCCCTGAAAACGTAGGCAGATGCTGCTGCTGAAAGATACGTGTCAGCTCGGCCATAGATGTGGTAGCCTGCGGTGCTCCCTGAAAGGTCTGCATGAACCACAATAAGCCTTCACGAAACTACGACTCAGTGCCTATGTCCGGTATAACAGCTGGTGCCGCATCTGGATCTACTGGTGGATCAATTGGTAGCCCATGGCCCACCATCTCCGGAGTATAATCGTCACTGCTCTCCTGGCGAACAACTCGCGGTCGTCTAGGCGGCATGACTCTACAAGGTCAAAAGCATGCCTCAGATTCAAGATTATTAAGACTGAAATGAAGGATCCACAAAGGAACAAGAGGAAGAAGGCGTTTCAAATTTTTCAAAACAAGACTACACGGCGTGTTCAATGACTACACAGCGTGTACTTGACTTTCCTTCCCCTGCCCGGGTCCATCTATACGGCTAAGCCACACGGCTTCTGTTCAAAAAAACTACACGGCGTGTTTAATATCTACACGGCATGTACTGTGTTATTTTCCAACTGCCCGTGTCGTCTGTGACACGGCCGACTACTCGGCTTGACACTACACGGCGTGTTACACCCATACACGGTGTGTAAAATACCCCGTTTTCCAGCCACACTTCTAACTCCACATGGTCTGTCCTCGGACAAGATTACACGGCGTTTCCCACAGGTACACGGCGTGTTCAGGGAGAGGTGACACCGGCCCGTGTTGTTAGTTACACGGCCGAGCCCCCAGGTCACACTACACGGCGTGCACAAAACTACACGGCGTGTTTTACCCAAGCCCTTCCCTACCCCGTGTCGCCGCCCACACGGTTTGTGACACGGGAAGAGACTACCCGGCATGTACTCGGGGTACACGGCGTGTACTCAAAAAGTTCATTTTTCATCCCGAACAGAAGAACACACACGGCGTGTATGAGGTCCTACACGGCATGTATTTTGGGTTTTCCAGATAGTATGCCTCAGAAACTTCCCTGGAACCCAGAAAATACTAAAAACTAACACCTAAGTGTCAAATTCCGACTCGTGGGGGCCCATACTCCCCACCAATCAAAGTTTGACATATTATCTATGTTATAACCAATAACAGTCAATGATCCACAAAATTCCTATCAATGGGGGCCCATACTCCCCAAAAACCAAAGTTTGGAGTACATTCTATAAACAGGCTCAAACACAAACACCATATCACAAGGCAGGTATTTATCAACCAGCTATCACAATAGGATGCTTAATTAGCACACCAACTATCACAACAACATGAAAATTCTAATGCACCTACATGGCATGGAAAATATGCATGGCATGTGATTTCTAGCATGTGCCTATATGATGCATGAGACGACATACCCTCATCTCATCAGGTTGCAACTAAACAGTACCCACAGATAAAATATAAATAGAACAATCCAAGTGCGTCACCCAACGGTGAAAACATATCAACTGTAAATTTGCAAAATCAAAATAATGCAAAATACGAGGTAGACTGGCTTTTCCCTATACACGGGTTAGCTATGCCCGGGCACAGCTTATTACCAACTACTATTCTGTCCTATCCCTGACTATAGCTCAAAATAGTAATTCAAAGAAAAGAAATGCCTCTGATACCACTTTGTAACGTCCCGGACCCAGGTGCCACGCAACGGGTTCCCCGAGCACGGTTTGGCACGTGACCTCAAGAGCATTTCCCCAAACGCCAGAGGCTGCCAACTAGTAGCGAGGGGACAAGTCTGATAGTGGGGAAACTATGCCCTCATTTGTCAAAGTGTAGCGCAGCAGAATACGAAAATAAACATACAACAAACAGTGGAAGCAGTAAACATACAAAACTAAAATACCTACAGCAGTGGATATAACCAACAATATATAAGTGACGATGCTACATGTTTCAAGTTCTAAGAAAACAACCAGAACATGTTATACATCAATACAATACAGCAGAAAATAGAGTACAGCAAAACAAGAAAAACTAATGGCAGCGGCATCGCGAGCCTAGGCTAGGTCCCACGCCCTCCTACTCCTCAGCAACAGTCAAGTACCTATATAGGGACTCTTGCCCCTATCTACTCCTACAGCAACGTAATCTGTTTGGGCCGAAAAGCGTGACCCAAACAGGGTGTGAGAAATATATCTCAGTAGGCACCCACCAAAGGCCCGTGCCCAACTGTGTGTAAGCATGCAACAACAGTGTGCAGTAGTGAAATGCAATAAAGTAAGCAGTACTCAAAAGTAACTAATTACCAATTATATTTCCATTTTATTATTCATTTAATCCATTTAAATATTAGAAACCACCACAGGGAATTTCTAAGTAAACAGTCCACGTCCTCAGACAAACAAAACCTTACCCTTAGGTAAGCAGAATCCAACCCGTAGGTATAGCCCTCAGGCATAACAGAAATTGCCCTCAGGCATAGGAAGTGTCGCCCTCAGGAACAGAAGTCAAGCCCTCAGACACGAAAGGTTGCCCTCAGGTGAAAATAACTACAACCCTCGGGATAAATAGTGCAGTGCCCTCAGGCTAATCACAACAACGCCCTCAGGCTAAATACAAAAACGCCCTCAGGCTGAACAGGTAACCGGGCCACGCCCAACAGGTAAACAAGTAGTAACAAGCAATTCCTCTCAAGGCAATTCTACAATTACTACTTTGAAGGCATACCCTCAGGTATCCTGGCCAAACGGCTAAACAGAGAAACACACCCCGGGGGTGGTTCCAGATCAAAGAAACGATCCCGACCATCATTTTATTATCACAATTAAATACCTAATCAATTTTAGGTATTAAATATAACAACGACCTCATCCACACAACACCCCAACATGGGTTCGTGGCACAAAAACGCACAAAACACACCGCAGTTGGAAAGATAAACACAAAGACACCTACCTTATACGCCAATAAACGCTATACTCAAACTCCGACTCCAGAAACGCCCAAGAAAGACGTAGATCTGACGGAGAACAAAACCCATTCAAATGTAAATAACTTATGTTAGGAGAAGAATTGGAAAGAATGGTACCAGGAAAGGAGAGGGCTTACCCGTGCGGTTCCAACGAAATCGTCCAAAGACGAATCGGATTCCAGACGAACGCCCGGTGGATCTTCAAAGATCTGGCCTCCTGCTTTGGCTCCAAAATGGCTCAAGTGCCTCCTCTGCCAAATGAGGAGGCTACTGCCTGTTTTAAGCCGGAAAAACAAAGTACACGACATGTACTTCCAAGTACACGGCATGTACTTCTTTCATTTAACTGTTCATTTGGTGGCACCGCCACACTGTTCATCCGTCAACATGAGTACACGGCATGTACTCTCGCGTACATGATGTGTACTATTGCCCAGCTGGCAGCGATGCCACCGCCTTACTGTTCAAGCCTGACGACTGACTACACGGCGTGTAATGCACCACTACACGGCATGTAGTGGTTCCTATAACCTTCATCGTCGGCATGGTTACACGCCCCGTGTACTCATCCCAACACGGAAAAAAGTACACGGCGTGTGGATAAAGTACACGACGTGTAGTTCCAAAATTCAGGATGTTTCCCCATTTTCCATATTTTCTCAAAAAAACTTAAGGAAAAGGAAAAGAAGAAGCCCGTACATCTAAAATAAGAACCGAGTTCTTCCAATGTGTGACCCTTTCATGTGGAATGTGAAACATAAATCCAACAGAAACCCTATAGTTACATCTAGGGGGCCCACATGACATGTAATCTTGAAATACACACAGTGTTGATTGCGTTTTTATAAATTCTATATATTTTCTTCCACACAATTCTCTACATATCCAAAACCACTTCCCTCACATTAAAATGTAGATCTTAGGTCGGATGAGCCTTTTCATCATCTCTTACCAGAATTACGGTCCATATTCACTCAGAAATGATCCTCCTCGATACATATGTCATCATGTGTCAAAAATAGGATGAATGAAACTTTAAAATCTATTCTGGTCTCCCTCTAATCATCCGCTACCATCGTGTCACCTTGATCGCACCACCAAACACAAACCACAACTAAAGTCTTGATCTGTTACATTGAAAAATGGTCGTGCAAAGATCGAATACCTAGTATTAATCAAATCATAGGCCAAAATAGACACCCATAATGAATGTGCGAATAATGGGGTAATAAAACCACAATCCATAAAATGTTTGGAACGTACATCAACCTTTGTTCATTAAACCTCAATTATTTGTCATATAAGAAGATAAACAAAAAGGATTATATAAAAATGAATATATAAATTACATAAATTTAAATGTACCGATGATGTGTGTATAAATTATATTAGAATAATTGATATGTGTTCATCCATGATTAAGAAATTGGATGAAAAACAAAAATCAACATCCTACCTATAGTTTGGATCAATTATTGATGATGAACGGTTCTACACTGTCGTCGTTAATGATATCTACAAACTCTGTTGGTGCAAATATACTCAATCAGGTATTGATCTATCATTGTTCACCTATAAGATCCCCCAAATGGGCTCAAGGACTCTAAGGTTTATCATCCAACCTTGAGAAAATATCTATAACCATGAATTTAAATAGGTTTTTAGTTGTTGCCTAAAATGAAATAAAATAAATTTATTTATTTTATTAACTCTTTCCCTTGATGACTATTATAAAATGAACCATGAAGAAAAAAGTCAGGTCATGCCTTGGGTAAAACCTACATTCTAAACTCAATGGTTCCCTTATATTTCTTATCTAGTCCCCTATTTGGTATTTATTCTATATTGTCAGGAAAACTATGCACATGTGATATTTAATATATTTAATATTTTTAAACATTTATTCCTCAAAAATAGGCCTTAGAATTGAACACAGTCTTAGTGTGAAGTCTCATAAATAATATACAAAATATCCAAAAATAATACATAGAAAATCAAAGACAATAGAGTATCTAAAAATTTACATTGGTGAAAACTAATTACCATGGTAAAAACAAATACAAGGTCAAAGAAACAATAAAAGATTAAATGACTTGAAGAATGTTTAAAACAATTATGAAAATGAGTGGTATAGTCTTTCCATTGTTGAAAGGGAACCACTTCCACCCTCACAAAGCTAAACATCCACATATATATTTCCTTAACAACCTAACCAATTTACCTATCCGAGAAGTCCCTTTCATATACTAAACCCCATTTTAACCATATGTTATCCTAGAACTTTCAATTCTGAGGATACATTCAAGAGAAACTTCAAGGTCCCAAAGTTAGTATTAATTAAACCTAAACATTTTTATCTTAATATTTACCTTAAAAAAATATCATAAAAATAGTAATATAATGATATTATTATCATTCTTATAAAAAAGTGTAATTATATTAATGTAAAACTCTTGATTATTCTATCCCATTCACTTAAACAAATAAAGGTATATTGATTGTTAGTTTGTGGGGATTTCCACCTCTATGAAGCGACGTCTTCCATTTTACACCACCACATATCTTAATTAGTTATAATGAATGAATTAAAGAATGTGTTTGAAAAATAAAATATAATTATTATTTTTAAGGGAAAAATTATAATCCTCCTTCATTACATCTCATTTTTTGTGAAATGAAGATGTTTACTTTGTGTTGTGCGTACTATCACCTCCTATAAGTAACATTTTTCTTTTTTCTTTTTTATATTCATTTTTTATCTAAAAATCATCAACTATTATTCAAAAAAATAAATCTTATACTTATTATCATTATTATTTTACTATAATTATATTTTACACTTCCTTATCTATACTCACACATTGAGTTATAATGTGTTCTTGTTTTAGTTGGTTTAACCATGTGCACAAACTGAACTATGATACTCTATCAAGGATTAATGAAGGAAATTATGTACTAGTATTATTAAATATTATTAAGGAAATAATGATTTCATTTTTATTATAAAATTTTATATTTTTATTACATAAATTATTATTAAAATATCATCCTTGATCATTAAAAATACCAAAATAATCCTCCATTGATTCCATTTTCACGCAACATTACTAAGAAAATAATATAATTATATAAGATATTTATAAATAAATATAAGTAATATGTTAAATATCCTTAATTGATCATGGATTTTAAAACATTTTATCATTTAATGGGTACCAAAATTGACATTATAAAACATGTGTGAAACCTTTAATGTTACTTACACCATATGGTGAAAAAATAACTTATAACTAACTAATATCATTATAATAAATGATCATAAATGAATTATATAAAAGTTAATTTATAATAATTAAGTTATAAAAATAATATTATGATATTTAATTTTTTTATACATGATCTTAGAGTGCATTAGACTATACAGAAAATAAGGCTAGGATTTATTGCCTCCAATTTTCACACCATAAGAAATATTTATTATTTTTATATATGTTTTATTAAAATATTGTATATAAATAATATTTAATATTTTCTATTATGATCCAATTATTATTAATGTTATTTAATTTTTATTTGAGATAATATCCCTCAAGGGGTTTTGAATCAAATGTTTCAAAAGTTGTAAGGGTTTCTTTGTCTCATTTTCAAATCCATGAGACATGTTTGATATGGTGCACCGTAATTTATATATAGTTTATTCACTACCCTATTTCATTCATGTATAAAAATTTATTCCATTTCATTAGATTTTAATTCTCATATCTAGATATCCATCCCATTCTCCTTATTATTATATTACAAATGTTGTTCGGATTTAGTCTCTAATCTCTTTTTAAATAGATATTTCTTTTGAAAGACAATCTATGTGAATAATTTATATACTTTTTTCTCTAAACCACAATAATTTTATTCTCCTATTATAACTTTTTGGGTTTTACTTGTATTCCCCAAATTTCATTTTCACCCATTACTTAATTTTACTCAATATAAGGAAACTGACCCTATCTCTTCCTTTTGGACTTGAATCATTCTTTCCATTACCATATTAATTGGAAACTTTTATGAATGTTGATATATATACCTAAATAATTTATTAAGGTTATTTTAAACTACTCAAACTTCATTACAATTATTAATGAAATTTTTAACATTAACCATATGGGTCGTTTTCATTAATGGTTGAAAAGAATCTATTTTTAATGTTTCCCATATGAAGACATCTTTCAACTATTTTTTCTTTCACTATGAAACATATTATATGAATTTTCATGTTTTTTATAATAAACTTTTATTCTCCTTGGTTTATAAGATACTTATACTTAAATAATAGTTTTCTAGAAGTTGAGGAAATTTTCTTATTTCTGAAGGGATATTCTTTGTGCTCTTAATAAAATATTTTCCATCTTACTCAATATATTTTAAAATATTTTATTCCCGATCAAGGATATTTTTCAAAAGATTCCATCCATGGATTATGAAATGCTATTTTCCATCAAAAAAAAATTTATCACTATATTTTTATGTATTATTCATTCTCTCTGAATACACAATATTTTTCATGAGATGCCTTTCCTATGTGAACAATCTATATTTCACTCCAATGATTAAAGTACCTCCACCTAAATTCTTTTCATTTATTGACTGGTGAAATTATTGACTAAACCATATAACCTTTATCTATATAGTTTAAATACCATATAATTCATTTAGTTATATCAAACTAGAACTTTACTTGTTATATTTTGACAACCATTTAAATTCCAAGGGTTTATCATGTTTATTGATTCAATTATTAATGTTATCATTATAGGATTTTATTTAAAAAAGATATGGTTTCTTGTGATATGATTAATGATATATGGATGATAATGGGTGGGTTACTATATCACCATTAAATGCATTAGTTAATGTTTTATATCTCATTAGATAATGTTGTGTAATGACCCTAACTATAGTAACATGAAGTTAGTTCCTAATTTATTACATTTTCATTGATATAAGGGGTAAATTCCTGAAGGACTGATAAATTTATGAGTTTTTTAAAACAAGATATATACATGATATTGATTTTTTATTTTGGAAATAAAATATTAGTCATAGTAATGGAATTTCTTGGCATCCTTGTTCTTAATCCAATAATTCTTCTTCATATCCCGAGTAAAGGAAACAAAATAAGGGTGATATGAAATGCTCATTAAAGGTTACATATAGTAGAAGCTATTAGAAATTAATAAATAAAAAATAATATGGGATGGTGAATAACTGAACAAAAATTTAATTTAATCAATAACATAACTATCTTAATTGGATAAGGCATAATCAACATGGTAAGATGAATAACTGAAAACACATTCCATATAATCAATAAACTCTGAATTAAATACATCCAAAGAAAATGTCATAGTTAGAATCTAATGGATAATAATAAAAACTAAATTCTTGATAAATTAAATGTTTAATTATTGGACTTCATGATATCAAGAATCAAGAAACCTCTAATAGGATTCTCTTCCTTAATATAGTTTAAAACTATTGGGGAAAAACCCAATTGATTTGGCCAAAGGATGTGTCTCATGAGACCTAACAATGAATTGAAGGGATATCAATAACCGATACCCCTCCATATATGATTATCCAAAGCATTACTAATATATATAATAATATATTTAATTTATTAATCAATATTCCATATCATAAAATATAGATTTTTAGAAAAGGATATTGATATATAAATATTTCCCCAGTTAATCAAATAAATTTCAATGTAAACACCATATATAAAAATGGAATAATGTTTAGGAAATAATATAATACATTATACAATAATATTTATATTTAATATAAGTGTAATTTACAATTAAAAACAATCATAATAATGTGATCATTTCAAGATAAAGTTAACAATAAAAAAATAAGTAAGATTATACAATAACTTTTACCACATAGTAATTTTAATATCTATTCTCCTTGGATAAAATAAATCAATTGGAAATTTAATATACCATGAATTATTAAGTAATCATTATATTTCATGTCAAAGTGGTAGTATACACTCTATATAAAATAAATTAGGTGTATAATATTACAACATGTCTCAATGAAGGGAAATTAAGATGAAGTCCCTTACCCCACACTTCTTTTCGGTTGAATGTTTTTAACCATATTTATAGTGGTTTTATGAATTTATTAATTTATAAAAAACTATATTAATATTTATAATATCACATATGATCCCCATAAAACATTTTACCTCCCATTTATTAATAATATTTCATTATTTTCATTATTTCGGGTATTAAGTGACTTGTTTTCTCAAATGTGTTTTGTCATGAAAGTTCATGTTTTTAAAACTATTATATAGTTCCCTAATATTAAGAATTATATTAATTATTTAAATATCATATATACAAATTATATACATTTATAGATTCATTAACCATGGTTTTACATGGAAAATTAATCCTACCGCTTCATGAAGACGTTAGGTTGTATGTACCCATGAGCGACGATATCATTCCCGTAATAAGTGAAATAGAAAGGATGTTGGTGATATATTAATATTACATAATATCTATCATTTCATATATATCACATATATTTATTAAATTTACCCATATTACATTCCCTATAAAGTGTAATTGAAAAAATAAATCACATCGCTTCACAAGGTGGTTGTATAACGTATACACAAGAGACATTATCATATTCTAAATGGAATGGGATGTAAGAAGGTACATGTGAATGTTTTATTAAATATTCATAATATTATCATATATATCATATATATCATATACATGTGTTACATTCCTCAATATATACTTCTGTGAGAGGTGGTTAAGGATAACAAATTATTTCAATTCGTAACGCGGTAGTCCACCATACGCACTATCAACGATTTCATTTAACATTTGATGTAAGAGGTGATAGATATATGTTATTAAATTAACATATAATTATATTGTAGATACTTATTATATTATATTATCATGGTTTAATATTATTTGAAAGTTGTGGTATAAGAAACAAATTACAAACGCTTTTTTAAGAAAGATACCTCTACATTGGGTGACATCTTAATGATTGCAAGAAAATACTTCCAAGGATTGATTCCTTATCAAAACATGGGATATAAGATGTTTTTAGGGGTTTAAGGATGCTATTTTGGTAGGTCATGGCTGAGAGAAATGGATTTTTAATTGTGAAGAGGGGAGGAGATGGGGTATGCTTTTATAAGTGGGGGAGATGACACCCATGGAATTTATGTAAAGAATCAATTACACCAACATTTTTATCATTTTACAAGACTCTAAAAATGGGCAATTCATGACCCTTAGATATTATAAGGTCGAAATATGGCCAGAATATTGGTTTTTAAAAGTTGGTAGGTCAAATATAACCCTTATCTTCTATGTTTATAACCCGATAAATCAGTTTTACCTTTACTATAATAATCAATTTTTTTTAGTTTTACTATTAATAATGGTAAAAAAATTTACTTGTCCTTATTGTTAATTCAAAATATATAATCCATTTTTTTCAATTAAATTTATATAATTGGAAAAATAAAATTTAAAATTATACCCATAGACATGATAGAAAAGAGTGATACCAAAGAGAAAATTCTCATTATTATAAGAGGTTTTAATTTCAAAATTCAATTTTAAATTGATTAAAATGAACTAAATTTTATTTATTATAATATATTTGAAATTATTTTACTTTAATAAAAATTTAAAATATAATTGATCTTTGTAGAAAATTTAAATGAAAAAGGCACTTTTCAATAAAAAGGAGTATTTTTCATTATTCATAGAAAAAAGGAACTTATCATAAAAATCCCCAAAAATACCCTAGGTTAATTTTATATTTTAATTTAAACAAATATCATAATTTTATCAAATAAATTTATAAAATTTTCAACAATTAAATTTATCACAAGTGTACAAAAAGTGATGAAACCATTTTCAATGAATAGAATATAGTTTTTTAGAAAACATTTCCTTTTCTTTCAAATGATTTTAATTTTATTTAAAATAAATAGATATACATTTAATTTATTTTATAAAAGTATAAATCATTTATTTTTACAAATTTAGTTACTAATATTCAAACCCTCCAACTTAATAGCTAGGATATAAAGGTAATGTTTAAATAATATTTTAGGAATATTTTCCTTTAAACCTGGTGTTGCGTGCATCATAAGCTATCAAAGAGAATAAATTTAATTAAAAAAATAAATAATGATGTATTAGGGTATTAAATTATTCCCACATATAATAATTTAATCCTATAAATTTCATGGATAATACATTCAAAACAGATGTGTGTAGTTATTCTTCATAACATCCTCTGGCTCCCACATTTATTCCTCCATTTTATGATTTCTATAATGTACCATTACTATATGAGTCATCCGATTCCTCAATAATTTGTCTCCAATATCCAGAATATAGATGGGTTCTTCATAATAAGATATATCAGGTTCCAATTATATTTCATCACAGGTGATAACATGTTTTGGTTATGGTATGTACATCCATAAAAATGATATATGAAAAATATCATGTACTTTGGAGAGACTTGGTGGTATTTAAAAATGGTAATAAATATCTCCAATTCATTCAAGGACTTTGTTGGGTCTAATGTACTAGGGGATCATTTTTGATTTCTTATTGAACCTTATAAATCCCTTCCATTGAGATACTCTAATGAAAACATAATCTCCCACTTCGAATTCCAAATCCTTCCTCTGATTATCATCATAACTCATCTACATACATTGAGATGCTTTAATGTGATCTTGAATATCCATTAACTTTTTAATTGTATCTTTAACATGTTATGGGACTATATTTTTATTTTCACCAACTTAATCCCAACATGTTTGAATATGACATATCTTTTCATATAATTCTTAATACAACACCATTTGAATTCTTGAATGGAAACTATTATTATAGGAAAACTACACTAAAGGTAAATATTGATACAACATATCATGAAAGTAACGTGAGAATGAAATCAACATAAATTCAATTGTTTGAATAGTTGTTTCATAGTATCCATCATTTTGAGGATGGTATGAATCAATCAAATAAATCTCAGTATCAAGCACATTCTAAATACTCTTCCATCATTTTTATGTAAAATTATTATCACAATCAAACATGATTAAAAGTGGTGTGCAATGAAGTTTTAAAATTTCTTGAATATAGAGTTTTGTGAGGAACTCAAGAGTTAAATCTTCTATTATAGTTAGGAAATGTGAATATTTGGTTAGGATATCAAGGATAACCCATATTGAATCATTCATTGTAATATTATTTGTAATTCCTATGAAAGCTACCTTAGTAATGTCATCCCATTTCCACACAAGAATATGAATATGTTCCATGAATCCTCTATGATGTTGTCTTATAGCTTTTACTTGTTTCAAAACAAAACATATGGAAACATAATATACAATTTCCAACTTCATGTTATCCCACCAAAAATATTACCTCAAATACCTATACTAATTTGGTCTACTAGAATATATATGGAAATTTGATCTATGAGAATCATTAAAAAAGTCCCCACTGAGCTCATCTATAGATGGAACATATAATATCTTTCACAATTTGAGTACACCATCTTCACAAATGATGTCTGATAATTTCCCATCAATAACATATTTAATTTCCATCTAAAATTTCTCATCATCATATTGAGAACATTTTATATTTAAAAATAAATATAGTTTCACAATAATTTGAAAATGAGTTATGTCTCACCTTACTATATCCATATTTACTAAATCCATGAACATAGGATCTCTCTCAATCCTTATTTAGGTCATAACCCCATTATCTTTCACAGTCAATGCATATAAAACATTATTTGATGTTCTTGGGTAATAGTGTATTGAGTATTAATAATGTTTGAGTAGCTTGAGCCTTCACCATTGTCTCATATTGAGATCTTTCTGTGAAAATATATATTTAACTCTTTTATAATCTGTATATAAATCATATCTTTTACCATAAGAAAAATGTAGCCATATAATAAAAGAAAAAATCACAAAATACAACTCATGATCATGGGTTGGATGTTTCTGTTTTTCATGATCCAACCCCCCCTGGGGTCTAACCCTTAACCCCCAAGCCTTCCACCAATAGGACAGGGGATGGAGACCAACACCAATTAGGAATATCCCACAAATGGGAGAAATTATCCTATTATACCTATAGAAACAAACACATATCCAATCCCACACAATGTTTAAATGTAACAAAATTGAAACCAATGAAAGAAAAAAACTATAACCCCACAACAAAGTATGATATTAAAGTACTGAAAATGTAAAATGGGACAAAAAAAACCTAGCCAAATATTATAAAGAGTCCAACCTTCTCCAAGGGTGAGGAATGCAATCAAATGAGATCTCCTGATAAACACCTTGGTCTGAAAAGAGCAAGCTACACTCCAACTCCTTCATTTCCTCCCAGGACACCATCAAAAGGGCCTTCATCTGCATAAGACATAGTAAGTTTGGTAAGATCCCATGCGTGGGTGAGTATAATAATACCCAATAAGAAAAACTGAAAACCCAAAAACACTAAACAAAAAGAATCAAACACATTCATCTTTATACAATATATAATAATCTATGTATAATAGAAAAAAATTAGATATACTTAGTAAGGACACCCTTCCACCATTTGTTCATAGCCAATTGTTGGATACAAGATTCTTCTTGAAGCAACAATTCTTTTAGGAGAATCCACTCCACAAGCCATGATATCATCAGAGACACTCAATTAAGTGGTAAAGATCATTGGGACCCACCCAAGAAATCTCACTAGTCTCAAAAGACCCTAATAATTAGATATGGATCACACCCAGAACTTCTAGGGGACACAAAAAACCCAATTTGGGCCAAAACACTAGATATGGGATCATATTCCAATGATAAAATAAACCCCACCAATATTGATTTCCGGCTCATTGAGGTCATGAAAATTCCAAAAAACACACCTAGGATACAATGATGATATATGATCTCAATCTAGTCTCACTAAGGGACACCCAAAAATCTATCTAAGAAACTTCCTCTAGAGGAGATCAAAATCATGTGATGTGGATGTAATGCTTCACTGTAACCTTGACAGAATCGACCAAGAGATACACACTCAACCAAGACTAGTCCATACGGAATAAATGAAAGTCTAGAAACAACCTCAAAGTGGGTAAATGGTGTGTACTAGTGGTACAAAATGTGGAAATCTATCCCCCAATCTTCCTAAGTGGTAAATCCACACACTACATGTAAACCTCAATATACACAACATGGGATTGAAGAAAACAACATGTACAAGTCACCTGACACCTGCTTGTGTTGTTTAGTTGTGTCCATGTACTAACCCATGTACACATGATCATGTTTGTGTCCATTTACATGACATGCAAATGGTTTTTTATTTATAGACGTGTACATATGGTCATGTATGTGTACCCTCTAATGTACACATTAGGCCACCATTGAAGTTTCACATGGTGTGTGACCATGTAACATGGTGTGTGATACTTAACTCCAATCGAAACACTAGCATCATAGCCAGGGGTTCACACATAGTATATAATCTTGAAATAAAGGGCGTTTTGATCCGGATTTTCTATATTCCACGTATTATCCTACACACTATTATCTACATCGCCAGAACCACCTCCATTATTAGAAAACTTAGTTCTGGGGTTAGCTAAGAGTTACCATCCTCTCCAGCAAGATTCCATGTTCAGATTCTCCTTGAAATGATCCAACTCAAGATATCCATAATCATTCATCAATAATGGGAAGACAATAAACCCTCAAATCCATTTTGATTCACCTATGACCATCCACCACCATCCTCACACCTTGATTGCACGTCGAAACACAAACTACACTCCTGGTATTGATCTGTTGCACCGAATAATGGCCACACAATGATCAAATACCAGGTATTCTTTGAATCACAAGCCTAAAGACACATCTACAATGAATGTATGAATAATAAGGGAAGAAAACTAAAATCCATAAAATGTGAGGAATTAACCTCATCCTTTTCTCATGCAGCCTCGATTCATTATAATAAAAAAAATGAATAATAATAAGTCAAAAAACATATAAATTCCATCAATTTATATATAAAAATGATGATCGTACCAATTATGTTTGTGGAATTGATCTGTGGATGTATAATATTATGAAACAGGATGCGAAAATCAAATAAACATACAACTTGGACTTTTGATCTTTTGTTAATGAAGAATGGTTTTGTGTTTTCATCCTTGATGAGATCCATGAAATCTGTTGGCACAACGATCCTTGATGGAATCTTGAACAATAATCATTATCTAAGAAGATATCTTCTAATGGTATCAAGGTATCTAGGGTTTAAGGGTTAATCCTAAGAAAAAATATATAACAATTTATTTAAAGAGGAATCTGGTCACATCATTGAATAAAATAAATTAAATCATTTTAATTTATTTAAATTATTAACTTGTTACCAAAATGATGTTTTCACAAACACTCCACACCTATAATGGTTATGCTGTGCCTAGGAAAAAACATATATACTAAACTCAATAGTTCCCCTAGATTTCCGATTTTATCCCCCATTATAACAATATTAAACTTTTTCATTAAAGTTGCATGTGTGGGATATTTAATATATTTAATATTTTTCAAACATTTATTCTGGGAACATTGGGCCTTGGAACCATATGTCGTCTTAGTTCCTAGGCTTGAAAAAAATCCATATAATATCAAAAAATAATAATAGAAAAATATGAGACATTACATTAACCTCACCTTGTGAATTTTCATCCAAAAATTGAAAAATCCACACAAAAGGATGAGGGTAATGGGATCGCATTTGGGTCCCCTGCTCTAAGGTGATCTCCTAAGGATTCCCATGCTTCCACTAGAAACACTCTATGGGAATCGATCACCCATGAAGGATCTTCTCATGTCGATCCTCGATCACAAAATACTAATCAGTAAAGGCATCCTCATCCTTGTTGTCCATATCTCCCCATTCTATAACATGTGATGAGTTGTGCATGTATCTCCTCAGCTGTGGCATGTAAAATACATCATGTACTTTGTCCAATTCTGGTGGTAGTGATATGGGGTAAGCCACCTTGAAAAATATATGTAGTATCTGGAAGGGACCAAGGAATCTTAGAGATAACTTACCACCATGACAATCCACATCAAGGTGAGATCCTCAAGAACACATGTTCTCCCTACTCGTACTACATATTTATCCATCATCAGTCCACATAGACTTTTGATGGATATTTCAAGCCTAAATGAACTCCTATATGACCTTCACCTTCACTATTGTATCTCACTCCATCACTTGGCCCATGAGAGCTATCTTTCCGGGATCAGTCCAAAAAAGTTGTGACATGAAGGGTATCCTTTTCAAATCCTTGAATAGTGACATAACAATGGTGGAATAATAGCTATTATTGTAAAACAACTCCACCAATGGTAGATGATTATCCCAAGTATGGAAAAATTCCAACAAGCAAGCCTACAACAACTCCTCCAATACCAAAATGTCCCACTATATCTAGGTGTTAGTTTGGGGGTGAAACGCCATTCTCAATCATAATTGTGTCCTAAAGGACTACTTCAATCCTCTCCATAATCATGACATGAATTGGGTTTCATGGTCTGAAATGATCATTGAGGGAGGTCCATGGAGTCAGACTACTCTAGCAGATCGAGGCTCCCCAAGCTCTCTACTGATCCCTACACTCAAATAGATAGAAAGTGGGCAGACTTAGTGATTCAATCTATGATCAACTAGAATGAATCATGTCCCTTGGACATATTTGGTAACCCCATTGAAATTCCATGGATATCCCATACCAATCCACTCTAGCGCCTTAAGGGGTTGAGCTAAAGTCGCTGAAACCAAGTACTTAGCTCTCACTTACTGACAAGTGTGGCATTAAGAGAGAAATTCTACAACTCCTTTCATCATTATTAGACATCATAACAGACATCAGATGTTCTAATAAAACTTTAACACACCATGATGTACCTCCAAAGGGTGTTTATGAAACTCCCACAACACCACTTCTTACAATGTCAAAGGTACCACCATTCTTCCTATGAAAAGGGTAGTGTGGTCCCCACCTTTAGAATATTTCTTAGAAGTATATCTAGTGAATATATGAGTATGTAAGGTCTCACAATAGGTATATCCATGTTGAGAATACCTAAAACATTGTAAAATTAGTGGGATAACAACCATCAACTAGAGATATGAAACACCATCCTTGTCTAATAAGGAAAAATACATCATGCCTAACTGCTTTGATGGCTCGACCATCAAATGAGAATGGTATCTTCTATTGAGAGTGTCTTCCACCTCGTTCCCCTTCCCAGGAGTATAGAAAATATAGATTTTATAGTCCTGTAGGAACTGTAGGAATACAATTTATCTCATGTTAATATCCTTATTAGAGAATATATACTTGAGACCCTTGTGGTAAGAGTAGGTGATAAACCAATCACCCTTCAATTATTATTTCCACATATTCATTGTGAATACAACTATTTCTACATTAAGATCACAATTCATGTAGTTATGATCATGAGGTATCAACTTAGGTGAACTGTTGGAAATCAATGCTTTCCTCTGCATTAGAACACAACCCCAACTGGTCCCTCATGCATTAAAAAATAGTACATACTCAACACCCTCCTCTTGAAATATCAAGATGGGAGCACATGTCAATCTCTGTCTCAGATCTTGAAATCACTGCTAGAACCTTTAATTACACTTGAAAGGATGTCCCTTTATGGGTTAAATCTATCAAGGTGCTTCTATTATAGATAATTCAGGTACAAACCTTTGATAGTACATTACCAATCCAAGGATACTCTACACCTCGGTAACACTCATGGGTGGATCCCAAGAAATAAGTGCCTCAACCATTACTGGGTTCACTATTACTCCTTCGTATGAGATAACATGTCCTAGGAAGTGGACCTCCCGAATCCAAAATTTACACTTTGACTGATTTGTATAATTTTGGTTCTCTCATAGTATGTCCAGGACCATCCTCACATGCTTCATGTGGTCCTCCTCAGACACTGAGTACACTAGGATGTAATCGATGAAGACCGCAATGAACCAGTCTATGAAAGGATTAATGATCTAGTTAATGATTATAATTAACATAGCTTGATAGTTATTCATTCTCAATAAAATCACCAAGTACTCATAATGAATTTAATGAAATATGAATGTTGTTTCGGTATATCCTCATCCTATAGTCACATCTAATGATATCCACATATGAGGTAAATCTTAGAGAACTATCACCCCACTCTCAACTAATAAAATAGGTCATAGATCGTTGATATTGGATACATATTCTCCATGGTCACCTAGTTCAAGAGACTATAGTATACACATAACCTCAACCTCTCATCCATTTTCTTGGAAAATAACACCCGAGATACCCATAGAGAAATAATGGGTCCCACAAAACCCTTCTCCTGAAAGTCCTCCAACATCACAATGAGCTCATGAATATATAATAAATCCATCTAATATAATGGGGTAGATATTGGGGCCATCCTAGGTTTCAATTCAATGCATAATTCTGTCTATCGGTTGGGAGGTAAGTATGTAACATCCTCAAGAAAGACATCCTCGTACACTTCCACCACTGTAGGAAAATGAATGCTCGTAGCATCCAATACTCCAAAATTCATTCTATCAAACTTGTGAGTAATCAACTAAACTCTCCTATGCTTGAGAGAATTCTATCCTATCATGGTTTCTATCTCACCTAGAGAGGAGAACCTCATTTGATCACCATGAACACACAACATAATCATCCTAAAATAGTCAACATGGGAATGGAATATGGATTACCAATCCATACCTAAGATGAAATCATAAGGCCACATTGATTCTACAAAGAGATCTTATAAAAAACTCTCACTTCCAAGAGTCATATCGCACTGACAGAACAAGTAAGTAATCACTGAGTCATCTCATACCAGAGTCTCTGACCTCAAGGGTCGAGCCAATGAATCAACCAATATCTCTATGTCTTGAACCAAAGAAGTGTTAAGGAAGGAATGACTCACTAATGTGTTTGTAAATACAATATTTAATATAGAAAAGAGACATATTATACCTTATATCATCCTTTGATCCTCAGGGTCATAAGCCTACATAGCCTGCAGCTGGCCTCCTCCCACATGAACAACTCCCTGAAAGTGTTGTGAACCACCTGGGGTTGGTGGTGGTAATAGTTCAAATCTCTAAGAACGTCTCATTACTCTTCTGGTACCTATTATACATCTTACACCGACGGAAAACCATTTTGATACCTCTATCTCTACCTCAACAGTCTCTCGACAGTCGCTCAATCAATTTTTTGATGGGTTAGAAAATCCTATGTCAGATGTTTCTAACCATAATAAGAGAAACAACGCCTCTCCCTTGGATGATTAAAGCCATACTAAGATCCCTATGCCACTGAACCTATTTTATAGGATCTACTATTAATTAATATTACATAATTAGATCCCTTTGACTATTTCAAGCTACCTACTACCCAGGTATTAGCTTCTGGGTTCCCACTCCCAGCACCCTTTATGAATGCCTACTCTTCCAGGAAGCTCTCCACCACCAAGCCCTATTTAAAATACCAATCATTGGTTGGAATGAAAGGATATACCAATTAAACCTTCATGTACCATCGTAATCCCTGATCAAAGGTAAGTGCTTTAAATAACAGATCCTAGATGATATCCATGGAGTATCAAGAGAGATTAGAAAACCTTAGTGAATATTCTACAAAGGTGAAAATTCCATTCTATAGATGAAAAAGATCATTTATGTGAACTGACCACAATAAGGCCAAATAGAATTCCTCTTTGAAGAGATACTCAAAGTTAGACCAGGAGACAGCTATCTCATCATGTGAGTGACATCTCCTAGTGGATCCTTGAAGAATAATCACCAAGATGAGTTCCATCTAATCTACATGTTTTCTCATAAGGTAGAAAATGTGAGTGACTGCCTCTAGCTAGTACTTATCCACCTAGGAGTCTAGCTTGACCTGAATCCTAGGAGGTTGTGGTATTAGAAACATGTGAAACACACTCAACCTACATGAATAATCTATTATAACTTCTAATGATAGATTTTTCTCAATGGGTGGTGATATATCAGGTAAACCACACGAAGGTTCTATCTCTAGTATAGGATCTTATTCTAACACCCCGTCACATAGAGGATCATCATCATGGTCACACAATAGAATCATGGTTGGCAGTCTATATGGACACATAATAAAATAAAATAGTATGTACCATGTTCAAATAGTATATTAGGGATTTGACACCAGATGGACATGAAAAAACAACCCATTCCTCTATGATTTATATACCAAAGGGTTTCCCTATAACCAATTACTACATGTACTGAGTCGAAAGAATGGTGATCAGAGTTTTTTTGAATTGATTTTTCAGTCACCGAACAAAAAAAAGATTCCCTGGACTGGAAGAAAAATATAAAACACAATACACTATTTCCCCAAAACAATATCATATACTTCGATCCTAAATTATAACTGGATCCTTTGATAGAACTCAGTCACAACTTGACCCACCGGGGTCCGACTCGTGACTCCCCATTCCCTCTAATCGGGTTGGGGCTAGAGACTAGTGTTTAGTAATCATATTAGGTAAATGAGAGGCATTGTCCTATTGAACATGTACACACTCACATGTCTATAATACCACAAAATGTTAAAATTTGAAACAACTAAAAATAATTCATGCATACATGGATAATCCCAAAACAGATTACGATAGTAAAGTACTAAAAGCATAAAAGGGACCAAATACAATCCCATCCAAAAAATAAAAATAGTCTAAACTTATCCAGGGGGAGGACTATGATCAAATGAAATCTCCAGGTAAACACCTCAATATAACAATATCAATCTATGCTCCACTTACTACTCTTCCTATCATGAAACTTTCAAAATGGTCATCCTATGCATAATACACACCACATGCGAGCAAAGCCCATGAAAGGGTGAGTATAACAATACCTAATAGGACACCCAGGTTACAATAAACATAAATAATCGAGTACAGACAGCTCAATACAAGATATAAAAATCAATTTATTACAGAAACCCCCAAATATACTCAATAATGACACCATGAAACTCTGTGGTCACAACCAACTATCATCTACAAGATTCTGCTCGAAAGAACACTTGTTTCAAGAGAACCCACTCAATGATCCATGCTATCACCAAAAACTCTTAATCAATAGGTCTTGATCATTGGACCCACCAATGAAAGCCCACTATTCTCAGAATACCCTAATACAACATAGGGGTCACACCTAGAACCACTTCCAGACACCATAAACACATTCTGGATCAACCCACTATGTATGGGATCATATTACAAAAATAACATAAACCCTAATGATATGAACTACTAGATGGAGAATCAATTCCCTACTCAAGGAGGTCATAATGATTCCACAAACCCCACCTAGGGTATAAAGATGTTATAAGATCTCACTCTAGTCTCATAGAGGGACACTACAAACACTATATGAGACTTATCCTCTTGAGGGGATCACAATCATGGGATGTGGATATAATGTCACACTATACCCTCAAGGGAATGGACCAAGGAAAACACATTCAACCAAGACTAGTTCATACTGAAGAAATTAAGTTCTACAAAAAACCTCAAAGGGGGTAATGATTGTGTACTAGAGGTACATATAATGTCCATGTATTCCCTAGTCTGAACATGTGGTAAATCCTCACATGGTATGAAAATCTCAACATAAATGACATGTGAGTGAAAAACATGGTGGGTAGTGGTCTCCTAACACCTGTCTGTATTGTTTGTCCATATCTGTGTACCATACCTATACAACTTGTTATGTCTGTGTGAAAGTACATGGTGAGTCACTAGTCGTGTACTTATGGACTTGTTTTTTTACCCTATAATGTACACAACAGTCCCCTAGGGGAGGTTCACATGGTGTGTGACCATGTCACATGGCGTATGATACATAACTCTAACCAAAACCCTAGTGCCACAACAAGTGGGTCCCATAAGTCATGTCATCCAGAAATACCTACTGTGTTGATCCAAATTTTAATAATTCTATAGATTCACCTCCATGTTATTCTCTAAACCTCCACAACTACCACCCTAACTCGAAAATAAAGATCAGGGGTTAGCTAAGCCTTTCTATCTTCGCCAGCTGGAATCCTGGTTCAAATTCTCTTAGAAACAATCTACCTCATTCCATCACTCATTGTGTATCAAAACCGAGTAGCCAGAACTCAAAAATTCCATTTTCACCCACCTTCAATCATTCACCTCCTTCATCGCACTTCGATTACACCACAAAACACAAACCACACCAGAAATATTCATCTGTTGTGTCAAAGAATGGTCATGAAATGAGAAAATTATAGGTATTCATTGAATCATGAGAAAAAATAAATGATCATGATGAACATATGAAAAATGGGGAAAACAATCAAGGAAAAAAACCAAAGGAATGAACATTTTTTGTTGTTCATTCGATCTCAAATTTTTTTCATAGAATAATATGAATGAAGATGAATAAATAAAAATGAACAAATAAATTCAATAAATTTGAATCTACCTGATGATGTAAATATAAATTTTGTTTGTGGAATTGATTTGAATTCATCCAGGATTAAGAAATAGGATGAAAAACACAAATCAACATCCAACATTGAGTTCGGATCAATTTTTGATAAAGAACAGTTCTACACTACCATCACTAATGTGATCCACAAAATCCATTTATGCAACAATCCTCGATCTGGTCTCGATTTTTCATTCTTATCCAAGAAGATCTCCTCCAATGGTCTAAAGGTCTCAATGGTTTAGCGACCAACCCTAAGAAAAAATCTATAACTTTGTATTTATAGAAAAATTTGGTTATTTCATTGAATAAATTAAATTAAATGAATTTTATTTATTTATTTTATAAAATTGTGGTCACAATGAACTTTCCAAAAATTCCCATGCTGAAAAATGCAATTTTTCTCCAAGGGAAAAAACTTTCTTATTAAATCAACAATTACCTATGAATACTAATATGGCTCCACATTCATGATTTATTCCACTTTTTTAGGAAAACTACATGCATCTGCTATTTAATATATTTAATATTTTTAAAAAATTCATTTTGGGCATACCAGGCCTCATAATTACATGTCTTCTTAGCACATGGTCTAAAAAATAATCCATATTATATCCTAAAATAATACATGGAAAATCCAAGACATTAAATCATACACGAGTCTTCTATTTCCTTGATTATTATTTAGTAACATTATCATTTTTCATTAGGACATGGCCAAGTACCTTCTTCAATGAATCATTATATATCTAAAACCAATAATTTCAATACAGTTGAGTAAAAATTAGTGCATTGACCAATCGCCTCTTCAGTTCCTCAAAAAATTATTTTCATTCCATTGATACCAACCATAATGACCCCAACTGAAATAACATGATGTCGATTCCTACCTTTTTATATCTGAATTGATATAAGGGTTCAAATCCATAAGGAGAAATTAGTTTAAGAGTTTTTTAAAATAATATACATACATGATTCCAATTTAACATTGGGAAAATAAAATAAAAAGAGTTGTAAAGGAAAACATTTTGCATCCTTGAACTCATTCCAAGAATTATTCCTTATATCCTAGTGAAAGGAAAAAAAATAAGGTTGAGACCAAATGATTAGTTTGGGTTACATACATTATACTATATCATGAATCAATAAGGGATGATCAATATAGATTGGTAAATAACATGCCTATGGGGCATCATAATTTCCCTTTAGGTATAATGAAATTAAAAATTTATAAAAAACTCAAACTATTCTAATCAATTAATTAAAATGTTAAATTATGAAAGATTGTAAGAAAATCCACAAATACAAATAATTAGTTTCATTATATTTTCAAAAGAATTAATACTATTTGATTGATAAGGTGAAAAATATATAGGTTTTATTTATTTGAAAAATACAAAGAAAAAAAACATTTGGTTGTTTTTGAAAACATTTTGAGAAAATTATAGAATAAAACCAAGTGAAAAAAGTTGTTCGGTTTCTGATCAGATTTTGAAATGTGTTTAATAGTTCTGTAATTACAATGTTTGGGAGAAATTTTATTTTTTAAAATAGGTATATTAATTCATGATTGGTGTTGGCGCCGAGATAAGTAATATCCAGTGGTCATGGAATCGCCTCATTAACATTGAAATCCCCTATTTCCCTTGGTCTGGTAATTAAAAGTTTTGCTGAATCATGTTTGTTTCAATACCATATTTAAACCTAATTTCCCCCAAAAAATACAATGGTAACTCCTAATTTAGGGAATTTAGATGCACTATTTTAAAGTTCTATTTAGATTCAAATATCTAGAGTCATGATAAAAGAAAAATAAAGGGATTTAAAATTGATTAAAGATATCATAGAAAACCAAATATATGAATAAAGTAAAATAAATCAATACAAATATACCTCCCCCCTTCTATTACATAACCCTATAACTAAGAGTATTTATCCCCTCATTATAGTTTTGTGATTATAAGTTGGAAGTAAAGAATAAAAATAAAGCATATTGAAAATTGAGACCAAAATGGGAAGGACCCTATATAGTGAATCTTATCACTCCAAGATTATGTCTCTGGGATCCCCCAACAATAACATACTTTTCCTCTATTTATAATATCTAGATAGGCTAAGGTATTAATGAATTTCATTAAGTATTGGTCCTAAAGTTTTCACGAGTTTGTCCTAGGTGTTAAAATGTGTCAAGAATTGAATATTCATCAATATGGGAATTTCAAATTCGTATTGACTTTTTTACATGACATGTAAATATTTATGTTTATTTCCATCACATCATGACATGTCTCACTTTCATGACTTGAACCGGTGGATGAATTATAATAATTATATGATGTGTAATTTCATTTTTCTACTTTGGATGCCTCATTTTTGCTCGGTTATTCAGTTACGTGTCTTAGAAGTGCCCCAAGATCATCCTAAAAATTATGGCATTATGGGGCTTCTATTTTCTTGCAAAATAAATTATATTTCTTCTTCTTTTTTAAATATCAATTATATCCTCCCATAACACAAAAAATGTGTTTAAACTATTCACAAATTGGGAAGATTAATTATTTAAATACAAAAATATATATATTAAAACATAAAAAAATACATGCATGAAATACAAATATTAGTAAATAAGATAATGAAAATTCCATTTAATCAATAATTTGACTATCATAATTGAATAAGGCATAATCAATATGTCAAGGTAAATAAATGAAAACACATTTAATCTAAATAATAAAATTATAATGAAATTTATCCAGAGATAATATCATAGAGGAAATATCATGGATATAAGAATAAATAAATTATAAATAATCTAAATTCATTATTATTAGACTTGATGACCTCAGACATCATGATACCACTACTGTCAATACCTTCTGCATTAAATATTAAAACTACTAGGTAAAACCCCATATGATTTGGCACATGAGACCCGTCGATGCATCGAGGGGCTATCTATAAGTGCGGACCATCCATATCTACACATAAAAATCCTTCCTTTTTTATTTAATTATTTATTTAATTCATGAATGAATATTACTTATCCTAAAAAATTATTTATTGAGTAAAGGATATTGATTTATCAATATTCCTCTAGTTAATTTAATATAATTCATGGTAAAAACCATATATAAAAATAATATATGGTTTTTTAAATAATCATATCCATAATAGAATAATATAAAAATTTAATATGAATGTAATTTCCAAGGAAAAATGATCAAAAGAAAGTGGTTGTTTCAAAATAATGTTAACAATCACTAAAGAAAGGGAGATTGTACACTAAATTTCACCACTATTTAATTTTATAGTCAAATAAATTTGGACGAATTGATTCAAATTGATACTTAATGTGCCATAAATTATTATTCAATAATTATAATAAATGTTAAATTTTCATTATATATGCTCTATAAATGAAATTAGTTGCACAATATTACAATATGCCTCTATTAAGGTAAAGTGAGATGAAGTATATTATCTAATGCTTCCTATCAGTTGAAAGTTATTTAACCTCCTATATAATGGTTTTAATCATGTTATAAACTTATACATAAACCATATTCATATTTATAATATCATATATGACCCCCTTATAACATTTTACAACATTTTTTCTAGTAATATTTCATTATTTCCATTGTTTTGGGTGCTAATTGTCTTCTTTTTTTGTACATGTTTTCTCATGAAAGTTTTAGTTCTTGTTTATATTATATAGTTAAATAATATTTATAATTATATTAAGTTTATAAATATCATATTTAATCAATATATATATTTTTAGAATCATTATCGAAGGTTGGATATGGAAAATGATTCACATCGCTCTGTGAAGATAGTAGGCCATACGTATGCATAAGCGACAATAAAATTCACTTAAATATTGAAAGTTTATGGAATTTGGTGATATATTAATATTACATATTTGATATAATTTCATATATATGATATATTTGTATTCAATTTATCTTTATTACCTTCCATGTGAATCATAAGTGAAAACAAATCACATCTCTTGGTGAAGTAGTAGACCGTTGTACACACAAGCGACGATATTGAAATAGGTGGTAGAAAATAAAAAATAACAACACTCATTTAAGAACGTTACCTATTCTTTGTAGAATCACTTTTGGTTATCACAAAAAGCCTTACTAGGATCTATTTATGATCAAAAAAATTTATCTAGGATTTTACTAGGGGATAAAGGAAGTTAGTTTTGTAGGTATTGGATGAACCAATTGGATTTTTAAGGGTAAAGAGGGGAGGAGTGGGTGTAACCTTTTATAAGTGGGGGAGAGGACACAAATGAAATTTTTGGAAAGACTCTATTACACCCAAATTTTAATCATGTAACATGCCTCTAAAATAGATCATTATCAATCCTTATATGTGATACTCCCACAAAATGTCCATCCAATGGTGTTTATACAAGTTTTTTGTTGTCATTTTAGACTATTGTCTTCTCATTTTATCCCTAGGTAAATCAGTTTTCACCTAAACCGTGATAATTAATTTTTACTACTTTAATTATTTATAATGGTAAAAAATTAAGTTGAAATCATTAGATAATAAAAATTATGATTATTATATATATAGAATCCATTTTATCAAATTTATTTCATAAAAGTGTTAGAATACAATTTAAAATTATACTCGTAGACGTGACAAAATAGTGGGATTCTGAAGAGAAAATTCTCATAAGTTTAGAAGGATTTGATAAAAAATTTAATTATGGAATTTATTCCAATGACATAAATAATAATTATTTGAATATAATTTAAATAATTTTACATTAAGTAAATTTAAAATAAAATATATCTTTGTAAATAATTCAAATGAAAAGGAATTTCTCAATAAAAGGTAATATTTTTTAGTATTCATTGAAAAAAGAATTTTTTCGAAAAATTTAAAACGTCACCCCAATATAATTTTTATATGATAATTTAAATAAATAAATAAATTTTCTTTGATAATGCTTCTAGAATTAGAAGAAATTAATTTTATAATAACTCCTCTAGGAAAAATGAAATTGTTTTAAAAAAACACATATACTTTTTTCTGAAAACATTTATTTTTCTCTTAAATGAATATTATTTTATTTATAATAAATATATATCCATTTAATTTAATTTATAAAAGTATAAACACTATAATTTTCATAATTTAGTTATTACTATTCATATCAGCCAACTTAACACCTAGTTTATAATAGTCATGTATAAATAATATTTTAATATATTATTTTCATTTAAAATTGATGTTCTATGAACTTCACGCTATCAAAGAGATAAAATTTAATTAAAAGGATAAATCATAAAGACTCTAGGTGTTCTATTTTTCAATGTAATTCATATATATTCTCACAAACTAAATCTTGAGGATACATGGATATACTTATAAACCAAATTGTGACCCTTCCTTGATATAATCACAAACTAAAGATTTATCCTTCTTGGATATGACCAAAATATGATGATACCCTATGCTTATGTTTCTACCGTTGTTCATGCTGATTATGATGACTACATTATTATATCTTGCCCATGTTTCTCGACCCATGTTACCACACTCCTTTGATTAATTTCTTATGTTATTTATTCAATACGACACAAATCATGTTTTATGATCTATGATTTGTTGGGTATGATTTTCTTAAGTACTTTGATCATAAAATTAAAACTAACTCATGTTAACCATGAGATTTGTATATCATTTCTTATGTTTACTCTTACTGATCATTTGATGTCACCCATTTCCTATGTTTCTATTTCCCCGTGTTATGAAGATAATGATGGTATAAAATATCTATAAGATGATTTTATATGGAGAATCACTGGGTAATTTCGAAGAATTATTATGGATTAAGAAGTTTCTTATATAGTGGGAAATAATGTCCACAAGTTAAAAACACATGACTTTTTTTGGTTAATTTTTCATCCTAATTCTATGAAATATTAAACCTAAAAGGACTTGGAATTTTTTTGTTATTAAATAATGTATTTAAGTCATGTAAATGAGATACTCTCATCCATGTGGAATCAATTTTAAATAACTTTTAGCTAAAAACCATTAATATTATTGATATAATTACCTATCATGTTCTATATAAAGAAACATTTTGAAATAAGGTTGATCACCAAATCATCTAGAGATAGTTCAACATAACCATTTGAACTATTATAATGAGAATATAGTGGTGAGTTTATATACGCCATGAGATTACTTTATGAATTTTAATGAATTTAAAATTGAAGTAAAGTACATGAGTGCTTATAGGATATAAGTTTTTTTTGGGATCACGATATGAAAAATATGTTAAAAAATATTTCTTCGATCATGAAATGTTGATTTATTACTAAACTAGATTTTCCTTATTTACATCATATTTGTGGTGTTAGTAAAACTAGGATTGATGATGATTCTTACATTCCTTCAGATCATTAAAATATTTAGTGTATTTATTCCTAAAATCTCATTTCTATATACAAATCATATCTATGATGTGATTACAAGGTGTATCAATGAGAAGAATTATATTTTTTTCAAATTAATTCATTACATTATCAAGAAAGGATTTAAAAATAACATCATTACGGAATTATCATATACCATATATAATTATGAATAGATATCATATAATCTATAGTATGAGATAAAAAAATTATATCAAAACATTATGTGTTTAGATGTGAATAGTTTGTTAAGTATACATCAATAAACAATAATCCATTAAATAAAAACACAAAATTTCATGTTAAGTAATTATCAAAAAGTTTATAATGGATATTAAATAAATATATAATATAGAAATGTTATTGTCAATAATAGACTCTATTTCTATAAAGAAATAAAAAATCTATTTTATATGGTGGGGGAAAGATTTAATTTCCTAAAGTTAAGGATATCGATGCACAATTAATTATCAAATGAACATGTTCCATAATATCTCATGGAAGAATTTCTCTTCTAGAGATATATACTACATTTGATGAATGTAACCATAGGTTTTTTTATATTCACCATGAAATGTGATATATTATTCACAGTGAATAATGAACCATATGATGAAGAAATGTAACACAGAATTATCTAATTACAAAGTTCAGATAAATTCAAAAATATATTCTATATACCAAAATAAAGTATGTATTGTAGTCATTTCTCCCATTTATGTAAATAAAATTTTGGGTTTTCAAGAGAAACTATATATGGGTGGTACAAGTGTGATAAAAATAATGATTGATTGGTCATAAAAAATCATAATACTTAAATATATTATAATTATACATTTAATAGAAAATCATTATGATGGTTATATTTTTAATTAGATGTGAAGACCACCTTCATTAAATGAAAAATTATATAAGATGTATATTCAACACAACCAGAAAGGTTTGGTGACACAATAGAAAGAAAATAAGGAATTCTAGGTTTATAAATCCATTTAAGGATTTCTTCAAGAATTGTGGTCATAGAATATTTATTTGAATGATTTTTTACATCTTTGTATAAGAGACAAGTGGGTGTAACCTATTTTTCCATGTAAATTATATTGATTACATTTGAAAAAATATTATTAGTATTTCATTTATTTAAGACTAAATTATAAGTAATTATCTAAACATTTACTTAATGTTGTAACAAAAATTATAGAGGAAATTATATATTAATGTATATATAGGGGGTTCATATACCAATTCATGTATATATAAACATAAGGTATTTAAAAAGGGATATTGGAAAAATTAAAAAGAGAATTATTTCCAATGTCACATAACATAAAACACTCGAGAAATATATGAATAAGACACCAAAAGTGATTAAAGTGGTGATTAGAAATACCTATAACGTGGATTTAAATATATAATATATATCATGTTATAAACTAGATATGATATTTCCAATACATACATTATAGTATAAAAATATGTATTAAATTCTGGATAAGTACAAGGGATATGTACCAAGTATATGGTGAGGATGGAACAATATTTTTAATGGAAAAAACTAGTCCCTTTATGGATTAATAAGATATAATATCTTTGGTAAGCTATGGTAATGAGAATGAGTTCTTTGTTAAAGTTATTGGTTGTTGTATCTAAAAATAAAGAGTATTTTATGGCATCTAATAAAGATAAAGAATTATAAAATATATAACATTTTCTCATGTTCTTGGAGTTATACTGATGGTACTAGACATGATTTAAAGATTGTGTTAGAGAGAAAATAGGGATGTACTTAGGAATTTCATCGACAGATAAGTTTTACTCAATGAGGCAATTTCTTAAGTGAAATAGTACTCATGTAAGAAAATGTGGAATCCTAACAATTAAAGCCATTACCCAGATAAATTACAATATTATCATGTGATAGCTAAATTTAATGATTAGAAAGTTATATATAGTTCAAGTGGGAGTGCTTTGAAGGTGGATTCCTTAAAACCAACATGAGAAGTACCCTTCAATTACCTTTTTATGCATAATTTTATATATTCATGATGTAATAATACTATAATATTGTTGATTTGTTTGCATATAATATTTATATTGTAATGTTTTAGGTCCATTAGGTCACATATCCTGATAGGGAGTGAATTAGGGAATGAAAGATTAAAACTACAACCCCTTTAGATCTTGATTCGTAAAAAAAAACACAATTCTCTCTTTGTCTCATAGAAATATATAAACTAAATTAAAATCATACATAGGACATAAAAATTTACTTGGTTCACCTTCACTGGGCTACATCCATGGAGCATATAACAACGATGTGCTGATGTACCAAATCCACTAAAGCTCACTCCTAATTACAAGGTTTGGGATAGATCAATGCTATTCCCAAGATCACTGCCTTTACAAGATTTAGGTTTTTCTCACTACATTCCCAAGGGTCACTCCCTATGTCGCTTTCTATGGATCACTTCTGGTGGAAAGGATCACCCTCTTTCTCTTCCTTTGCTCACTACTCTTGGAAGGGATCCACTCATAGTTTATAAACTTGAAGGTCCCATAATTTTCAAGAAAGAATGCACCCTTAAAATTAGATAGATGCTCTGTTAAAGTTCCTTTTCACTCATAGATTAATTCCACTTTTCATCATACTTTTAGGTTAGTAGAAATTGCTTTTGTGAACTGTTTTCAAGTTTTGCATGCTTCCTTGAGTATTCTGCGAACCACCAGGATTCCTCTTCATAACACCTTGCTTCCTCGACATACTATATAGAAGGTATTATATGTGTATTTCCTTTTCTATTTACTAAATCCTATTCCATTATCCAATCTCTTTCGTGGACTGCTTCTCCTCTACATCCACATACCACCTTTACACTCCAGACTGTCTCCACTTCCGTGAATCGTATCTCATCCACAAACCACCTCTTCTTCTACAAACCATCTCTCCTAAACATATTGGATGTTCCTCATTCATATACTAAATAGTCTTCCTCCACATACCAATTACTTTTCATGCTATATTTCCCCACAAAAACCTTCGTCAGAATTCCATCTACATGAACCACTTTTCAGAATTCCCCCTCATGGATCACTTTCAGACTTATCCAAAATCCCGGACTGATGATATTCTCTAATGGAATTAAATTCTTTAATACTGGGATTAGGAGTACTTATATAGGAAATAGATCCACAAAATCTACTAATCTAAGATTACCCAAATCATTAATGTGGTAATTCCTTCACCGTGCACCGCTTCTCCCACAAGCCGTTCTTCCCTATACAGTCTGTGTATGACTGTTCCTCCTTCATGACGACCCAAATCACAATCATGTTTTTTTCAAACAAATACCCTTGAAGTTTCTCAAATTACCACTTTATTTATAAAAATTAAAACCCATCCCACATAACACAATCCTTCCATGCACTGCGTGACTTCTCTATACCATATTTGCGAACTCTTCACCTTCTATGAACTGTTCCATGTACCTATATTGCAATACATGAATTAGGATTCATGGTCCATGAACCATTCACAATACCTGGTATACAGTTCATGTCCCATTCTATGTGGTTCCATTACATTGATCATTTCCTTCACCATTCCACATCTCATTCACTCCTTATGCCGAAATCTTTCCATTTCCAAAAAACAAACTCTCAATTTGAGGGATAAAATTTTGGAAAACACTGGAAAACTGTGCCACCTTAAACACCTGCTTTGGAAAAAAACATTCATACTTATTATCAGTCATCTGACCTTGTTAAAAAACAAAATCACACCCAAAACATACTGAGAAGACACCTTGTGGGATTTTTTTCCAATAAAAAATTCTATAGATATTCCTGTCAAATAGTTAAAAAAATCCAAGCTATAATGAGAAACTCAACATAGTATGATGTTAATATTAAATATATTTCAAATGGTTTAGATATATCATAATAAGAGATATATTATGTTTTACTATTAGTTACTGTAGGATAATTAACATTTATACTTCATCTCATGAAGTTTTCACTTTGTGATCTCGAGTAAAAGAGATAATAAGGAATGACCCACCAAAACAAACACCCCATGTTTTGGGTGTAGAGAGTTGTTCCTATTAATGATAATGTTTATTATAATCTCTATTTGATATCATTATCTATGTGTACCACTTGATTTTATATGTTTATGCAAGAATAAAACCATGAAATTTATATTGTGGTGTGGAAACTTGTATTGGTTGTGACATTAGTGGTAGGACATTGATTGAAAGATTTCATCTGAATGGAAGAGCTGTCATCATCCCGATTGAAAAGGATGGAAATATCTTTACTAAATTCATTCCCATGGTTGAAGAAGGTAAATCTCTCTAGTATGGTCATAAAATAATAAACCATGAAATGATGATGACATAATGTGTGAATACTACATTATATGATAATGTAAGATAATGAAACTATATTACAATACATTTTTTCATTAGAGGTTGTCCATGCCATGACTAACCCCTATCACCTAAGGGGATATGATGTGTTACTTGATAAATCTCTGTTTATTTGAGTATGAATCACCACTTTCGAAATAATCACCTAAAGGTTCACATATAAATCTTATTCAGGTGCTTATCCAATTCCAGTGAATTTGAGTTTAGGAAATGGTATTCCTCAAATTGAGAGTTGGGGTCTTTTAAACATTGAAAGATCACCATAACTAAACAAATTCACTATTTTTTAGATTATAATAACATGAACTAAATTTATTTTTTTAGTATATACAAATTTTTCACCTAAATATAAGGAATAATATTTTATGAAAGAATATTTTTATTCAATTATGTTAAATAATTTTGGCAATGAAGAGTCTAGTAAATAGATCATTTTTTATCACATAACATAGTTTATATTCCACATGTAAGATAAATTTTTTTTATAATTTTTCACAGATTCACTATTTTATATGTACAAAATATGGTTTAATTTAAAGGGTTTCATTTATAAAATTCTTATAGTGAAATATTCAAAAAATAATGCAACCCATTTGATTTTATAAAAGCAATAATTCATTGTGACTATTAACTACATTCTTCTAAGAACATATATATCTACTTTCTGGATTCCTAAGGAGTGTAAGGATACATTGGATCATTACAATCATATTTCCCCTCCATGATCAATAGTACGGTGCTCCTGCAATCTTCAAAACATAAAAGGTTTCATTGATTCTCTTCACTAACCTCGTCAAATCGACAATCAATGCATGAACAAGAATCCAAAGATTTTGGGAATGATCTATAGGGATCCAACATCAGTTAATTTATGTAGTGAATGTTACTAATGATAAATACATGCCTACATATTAAAATTAAACAAGGTAATGGTTTGATTTTATTTTTAGTCTTATTCTAAATCACATAGGATCATCAGGTTGTATTGGGTTATGATTACATTGGTGGTGATGTTGAGATATCGACCACAATATAGATACATTTAATTTTAATGCTTTCATTCTTTCTCTATTAAACTGATACCAACACAAAATAGAAAACTATTGTATTCCAAATTTTATTCACCTTATTCATACTCATGAAGCTATTATTTTGATCATGGGAAATTTGAAATATATTTCAACTAGTTTATATATCATTTATAGTGAAAGTTTTATCATTTAATCAGTTTTTGATATATTAATTCATGAAAAATATAAACTTATTTCAATAGTTACATAGTTTAAATACATGAAAAATATTATAACTCAACCCATCAATAATGATAATCTTATTGGATTCAAGTTTCGTCTCACCCATTATTTCAATTAAAACATCATTAACATTGAGTGATCAATAATTTCCAAATGTGACATAACCACCATCAAATCTATAGATATATTTAAATATATTCCTTTTTAAGCCATGTGTTCTATGTAATTTTTGATACGTACCAAGGAATTTTTACCTTTTTTTCTTTTTATGCAACATAAACCACTACTTTTTTCATGATTTATCCTCCAGGTTGATTTTGAGTTCTCATTCCTGTTCAACTGCACTAGTAGTATAGTGATAATTTATTTATGTGCAACTATATTGATAATTTCTCTAATATAATTCATATATAAAATCAACATAATTATGAAATTTTACATTATATTTTGGATACTACATTGGATATCCTCTAAGAAAATTAGGTAAAATCCCCAATGATACATATAATCTATCCAATTAAGGGAGTGAAAATTATTTCATAACATGTGGAATATCTTTCCATAGACATTATAGCACCAATACCTTCCATCAATGTGAAATACCCATGATTTTAAATAATGTTTATCCAAATATTTTCCCAAGTTTCCTTCAAATATGAAATATGTTACTTCCTCTAATATTACCAATTATTAAGAGAATTATAATTATCTTGGTATTTTCCCTTACTCTTAGCTTTAAAATTTTACTTATTCAACACTTAATTATTTTTGGGATTTTTAAAAACACTATTTGAATTAGAAATGGGTGATCTATCTATCATAGGTGAATTGATCACTTTCTCTCCCACATTATCACTCTATTTACATTTTGACTTCAATCCTGAGTCTCCAAGACAATTGTAGATTATATCGTTGAATAATCTCCAAGTTTCTTGATTTCATTTATAACCTTATCAGATAATTTAGAAAATTCATTGATTTTCTTAATATAAATTTGAAACTCAATGTGAGTATTCAATTTGGAATTTTCATATTCATCCAACATCACTTTAAGAGGATTTACCAACTCATTATTATCAATTAAATTTATTGTATACATTAAATGAATCTTGGATCCTTCTTCAAAAATTTCATTCAGATATCTCATATTAAATTAAATATCGACATTCATTTTTTGGATCTCCTTGACATTGGTTGTTTTAATAAATTTATTAATTGATGCATTCTACTTCATAAATTCTAGTCTCCAAACTTTTCCCTACTTCTATGTTCCCTTATTCTTCACTAGAGGGTTCCTTAGTGATGCAACATAAAATAAATATCCATATAAAATACTACACTTCAGAAGATTATTTATTACACTAAAAAAATCACACCCCAGAAACTAATGGTTTAGTGTATTTAGAGACTACATATATAAAAAACATATTTTACAACATTTTCAACATATCCCATAAAATTACTTCTCACATGATAAAATATTTGTAAAATCAATCAAAATATTCTCCTTTATAACCTAGGTATAGGGAAAATAATAAAGGGTGATCCCAAATGCTCAACAAGGGTAAAAGATAAATATCATAAATGAGAATAAGATAATCTTGTGGGTATAATTATATAATCAATGCACAATAACATCATATTAATACATTATGCCAAAACATTTTGGATAAGTAGACATGAAATTAGGATCTACTCATAACATAATACATAGGAGATTATAACATGAGTATGATAAAAATCATATGGACGTGGCACAAACATAAGCATCGAATACAACCACATAGTTTATCAGGAATCTTGTTCATTTTTCAATCACATTATGGATCCAGAATCACACCCCTACCTCCTATCAAACAATGGATCATGAAATATGTCCCTACCTCCCATGCTTGTACCATGAGTTATCGTACATTTCCATATTCATTATTGGGAAATATAATTACATTCCCACCCATCAAATAATGAAAACTATAAATATTTATTCAAGAAGAACATGAAAACTTTCATAATTCAACATCACATAATTAACCCATGGGAAATATATGGGGTTTTATAAAAACTTACATATAAAATTATAAAATTCATCTATTGAAAGAATCCATTTTTTGAGATTATAATCAATAAATTGTATAACCCATGGATGATATTATAAGAACATATACCGATTGTAATATAAGTAATATGAAAGGATGTTGGTAGAATGAAATATACCATTTTATTGTTGAATAAAACACATTAAAATAAGAAGAGATAATTCTTTTCATTTAAAAACTCTTTGGAAATAAAATTTTCTTGGAAAAATTTTAAATTCAGGAAATTTTAGATTTATATAGAATAATATTCATAAAATATTGTGATTATATTAAAATTGATAAAAAGAGATTCTTTTGGTAGTTTTGATAACAAAAACCCCCATGGAAAATGTTTAAAGATTCAATTAAAACATTTATAAAGAGATAGAAAATAGTATAAAATGACCATAACTAATTAATGAACTATATATAAATAATTCAATAAAATCATCCAATTAATGTTGTTATAGTGGAGGGAGATTTTGGTCAAAAAATATGGTTTGGTAGATTTATCATAAAAGAACCACATCAGGTAAATTATTTACCAATGGAAAATTAAATTTAAAGATGAAATTAAAAACCTCATGAATTAATATAGGAGAATAAAATGGAAGTGTAATTGGATATATATTTTACACATCATTTTTTTAGATGTAAATTCATTCATAACAGTCTCTATTTGAAAATGAGATTATAAAGAAACCCTTATGGATTTGGTAACCTTTGATTCAAACCGCCATTGAAAGAGATAACTAGAGATGGATTTTTAAATCAATTTTTCTTTGTGAATTTTATGATAAAAGAAATACATATTTTATAATATACACCTTCAAAAAAGAAACAAGTTATGAATTTGACATATGTCTCAAAGGACGAAAGTTGAGATAAGATAAACTTAATGTACCAGAATGAATTGAATTAAAAGGATTTGTTGGAGGGGTTCCTAAAATTTTTTATAAATACAATTAAAGAAACAATGATAAAATTATAATTTAATGTGGTATTTAGTGAACCTTATAAAATAATAATAAGAGTATATCATGAAAACTTTCCTAAATGGATGTAAATTTTGACCAAAAACCCTTACCTTAGTACTTCCAACATTCATGAATGATATTAATTTTTTTTATAATAAGTATAAAAATATTAATATCCTATATAAAAACCTTATTATTATATATAAACATTTTTAATATTTAATTGTAATCATATTTTATAATTTCATTATCTATTTTCCATTTATTTTCATCGTCAAATGTTGGAAATTTAGATTGTATTGCACATGTTTTACAGCAGGAAAATAAAATCACATCCATTGATAAAAGGTTTATCAATATATATTATAAATTATATTATAATTTTTTTGTTTCAATTATTTATTCATCCCCATGTTCATTTGATATAAACTATGGGCATTGTTTAATAAAATTGGTTTAATGATGAGATTATTTTGGGTGATGTACTGATATCATAGATTAATTTATAATGATCATTATTTTTTATGTTAAACTTTTAGAAAAATATTAATTATATATAGTAATAATTAATATCATATATATGAATCAAAAATATTTGGTAACTACTTTGTTGGAAGGTGATAAAAAATGGATCATTTCATTCTACGGTGGCGGTTTTCTGTATGTACCCATGGAATAAATTTTCAAATTCTATAGAACGGAGGTCAAAATCGATTTACAATTTCATTATTTTAATAATATATAAATATTATATTTATTTATTAAATAAACCTATTTGAACCATCCATGAAAGGAAGTTATGAAAAATGGAATACAATGGTTCGTGGAGGAGTTAGTCCACACATATGCATGAATAATGTTCTCATTCCTTTTTTTCTTTTTCTTTTCTAAAACCATAGGTGAATAGGTTCACTCCCCTCCTCCAATGGCCCGAAGGCCTTCATTTTTTATTGATTTTTATAATCTATCTTTAAAGGGGTGAGGTGGAACCCTTACAAGGCCTGTAGGCATTATTATTACATGACCCATATGTCTTAGAGGAATTCATTGCCCGTAGGCTTCAAAAATTACATACAACCCAAACTGACTACTTGGAACTCCTCCTCCCCAACATCTTCATCTTTAAATCATCTCTCCACCATCGCATGGCTGTTCGGCTCGGCTTTCCTATGCATGCACAGGCATGTCCCGATGGCAGGTGGCATACCCTCTCATTCTTGCAATCCTTTTAGATTCTACTGTGGTGAAATCTCTTTGCCCATCCTCCTTCTAGAGCGTGTTACTTATAGGTTGTTTAGTTTGTATCTGCACTTAAGGTGTCCCGAAGGCCTTAAGGTGTCCTGAAGGCCTTACTGACCCGAAGGCCTGGGTGGCTCGAAGGCCTTAAAGGACTCGGGGACTAAATCAGTGGCCCGACAGCCCAAACGGGGGAATAATCCCGACTTCTACAGTGCTAAACCATACCTGCTATAGTATCTTCTACAGTACCGTTATAGTTCCCACTACAGTACCTGCTACAGTACTACTACGGTACCCCCGGAAATATGCCTCCGCCTGGGTTTGATCCTGGTTCGCCTGCTACAGTACTACTATAGTACCCAGAAATAAGTGATGTACCACTCACATAATAACATTTTAGTATAATAATAATATATATTGAATTATATTATAATATTTATAATATATTTTGAGGATAAATATGGAGAAGAAAATAATTTAAGAACTGATTAATACTCAAGTTGATAATTTGACTCCTCAGTTGGAGGACGTCTTCAAAATGGAGGATTTAAGGATATAACTTAGGCAATGGGGATGAAACAATGTGTGAGAACTATAAATGGTATGTAAAATTGGTTTAGGTTAAATATGAAATTTTATTCTATACTATATATAAATGGGTTTTGGAAGTCTTTTTTTATAAGTGAGGTGATTTTCATTTTTGTAATAATCTACAATTGCAAGTCACTATTCAAGGAATGTGAGCCTAAAATTTTACAATAATGGATGTTTAATGAGTCTTGGGTCTTGAAAAACCTTCACCAAACATTTAGAGATAATTTGGGAGGAATTTAACCCCATTCTCCCTTGCTTTACCTTTTACTTTCATTTACTTTTACCATAATAACTAATTTTTTAACGTTGACGATTTATTTTATCGACTAAAATTTATATTAACTATATAAAATAAATTGATAATGTTGACTATAAATATAGAAATAAATTTATAAAATTAAAATTTTAAGGGTTAGATAATTTAATTTTAATAATAGTGTGTATAATATGTAAATTTTTTTATAGAAAAAGTGTATTTTAAAGCATAAAAATTATGTTTATGATAAAATTATTATTATTGTTGATATTAATAAAATTAGTTGCTTTATTAAAAATAAAATTTTATTTATTTTTCTTTAAAATAAATCCAGAACTAAAATCCATCTAGTTAATATTTAATTCAAATAAAATTCCAAAAATATTTTTTTTGGAATAAAATATAACTCGAGATCCAAAATATTAATGATAGGTGTTATAAATTTAACATATTATATTTAAATGAGAATTTTTAATTTTAAATAAATTTTTTATTTATAAAATGTTTTTTGAGTTATTTTATGTAATAATCATGCCATGATGAAATCATATACGCCACAACATTAGGTAAAACTATAGTTTTCATAATTCATGTAAAAATAAAAATTTTCATAAAAATAGTTAAAATTAATCTTAAGATAATATTGATAAGTTGAGTCTTAAGAATGAAGTTAATTATTTAAAATAAAAATTTTAAAATTTAGGAACTTAAATTTTAAATAACAATAAGACATATAATAATTTTTTTTATCGAAAATGAATTTTTATATAATAATTGTTCATAGTATTATTTCATATGAATTAATAATTAAATGAATAAAACTGTTTCATTTAATTTATTCCAATATTACATATAATCAAAATCATATTTTTAAAGGGGTTAATTTAATTTCTTAGTATAAAATAAAAAACACTTTAAAAAATAGTTCTTTTGAAAATAAATAAATCGTGTTAATTATTATTATCAAAACTTTTCCAAAAATGTTTATCTAATATGTTTCATATCATTTTTATTCATTTTTGTGTGTAGAAATTGATTTTTATCATAATATTAATTAAATATAATATAATTTAATATTGGGGTTCACTACACTATACACCAATAAATGAATTTCACCCTTGAAATTTTATTACTCTAATAGAAAAAGTGAGGGTATATTTTCTTTATTCATCGTTTGGTTTCCACTTAGTTTCTTAAAAAAATATATTCATTCATAAAGCTTTAATTATATATGGGTTCTAGTTTCCAAGTACCTTATCTCTATGATCCATGATTTTTTCAGATTATCCTAATAAGAGAGATCATTTCATAGTTTTAATTCCTTTGAGTTTATTACATACGATTGATTTGGTATGTACATCCCTAGTAGTGATTTATGGAAAACATCATACACTTGGGAGTAGTTTGAAAAAAGTGAATGATGATAGGATACCATCCCCGAATGATTATGGTTTTCAAAAGGTCCAATGTGTCTCGATCTTAACATCCCATTATTTTCAAATTACAAAACATTCATCCATGGTGATATTTGGAGTAATACATTATCCATAACTTCAAACTCTAAATCCCATCCACTGTTTTTATCATTACTCTTATGTTGACATTTTTTACTCTAATATACCCCAAAAAAGTTTAGAACTTCTACGTTATCTCCTATGAAAGGTATGGTACTTCCAATATATTTTTTTCCACTTATTCTCAACATGTTTTATTTTTACACCTTTTACCTTGGGAATCTTCATATGATACCATTGTACTACTAGAATGGAAACTGTTATTGTATATGAACTATACCAAGGGAAGGTGTTGATCCCAAACTCCATTGAAATCTATAAAACAAATCAAAACATATCCAATAGAGTATGAATAGTTTATATTGATTGGACATCAGTCCAAGGATGAAAAAAATTATTAAAGAATAGCTCGGTTTCCAAAAATATGTTTAAGACCACTCTAAAACAATTAGGTAGACCTTATATCATAAATTGAATAAATAGAATGTGGTCAACCTTATAGAATTCCCACTCCACTTATGTATATCTTGAAATGTTGGTAAAGTGAGAAACATTATATAATAGATATAAAATGCATTGAATTTATAAGTTAATTGACATATCTGAAATATAATTATAACCATTACTTTTTTTGGGGAGTCCTTTAATGAAATCAAAGGTGTTTTCTTTTTCAAATTCCATATTGGTATGGGTAATGGTTGTATCATATCATTATATGTATATGATTCATCCATAAATTACTAACATACCGATCAACAAGATACATATTGTTGGTCAAAGTAGATTACTCAAGAGGGGAGGGGTGAATTGAGTAACTATAAAAATTTCTGTAAAAATTATTTCCCAAAAAAAGTGTTTTCCCAAAAGTTAGATACAAACCTATAAATCAATGTTATACTATTATAAGAGTTTGAGTGTTTAAATAACTTCTTAGAAGATTGATTAATTCTTAGTAATATTAATATCAGTTTTTAAAGTTACTTTTGAAGCTATTCTACTAAGACAGGATAGTTATAACTTCTTTCCAAGACTAACTATCTAAATGAATTTAGTTATTTCTGAGTTATATAGAAAAGTAGTAAAACAAAGAAGACTAAATTAAGCATCACATTAGATATGAAACAAGTGGTTCAGTCTCATGCCTAGAACTAATCCACTCCACTTGGTGATCACCTTCTACCATGCATTTTATATAAATAAACTAGATCCACACCCTGGATCGGGGTTAAACAATAGTACACAAGACTGTCTAGGTCACACAGGGACCTCTTCCACAGTTCTTCATGGGTACAGATGACCAGGCCACACAGGTACCTCTTCCACACTTGTCGATGGGTATACAAAAGAGTAAAATATTGTTTGCTTAAGGATATCTTGTATCCTTCAGTTTGATGTAGAATAAAGGGTGTGTTATTATACAGAAACACACACTGCTTGAAAGTTAATAAAAAAATAAACAACAGAGCATAAAGATTGAGATATGTTTAGAACTGCTCTGAGTGTTAGTCTTTGCATCTTTGGACTTCTGAGATGAAGCAGATGCAGAACTCAAGTCTTTGTCTGGAAAGTAGAGTGTCATATTTCAGAAAGATCCAGCTTGTGTTCTTTGTGATGTTTGACATTGTGAATATGTTCTCGGGATTATAGTATGCTTCGTGTGTTCTCTAGCATAATAGAGTTTCATGAGACAATACTATAAAATATATATTGTTCTAACATTCATGACCACCATCTTTTTCTTTGTGTCGTGCTACTTACTTCTTTTTTCTGGGACGCATTACTCTTTTATCTTGGAGTGCATGTGTTAGGGCCGACAGGTTACATGTATTCTCCACCTCGTACCTCATAATGACTGATGACATGTCTATAAATAAACATTAATTATTTTAGTGAATTAAAATCTTCAAATATGACCATTAGAGATTAAACTAAAAGACGACAAACTATATTAGGAAACAGTGTCACAATATGTCATGGAAACAGTTTCTCCTTCACACGATGTTTGGATTGGTCACGGTGTCTCTTAGTCCCGATGTCTTGTGGTCACAGTGTCTCATGGTCACCATGTATCATGGTCACTGTGTCTTATGGTCACGATGTCTCATGGTCACGGTGTCTCATGGTTATGGTTTCTTATGGTCTGGGTGTCTCATGGTCACGGTGTCTTGTTCATGGTGTCTTGTTCACGGTGTCTGGATGTCACGGTGTTTGGATGTCATGGTGTCTACTTGTTCATGGTGTCTTCTTGTTCATGGTGTCTGGATGTCACAGTGTATGCTTCACGGTGTCTGAATTTTCACAGTGTCTGCTTGTTCATGGTGTCTGAATGTCACGGTGTCTACGTCACGGTGTCTCAGACTTAGGCAAATATCTGTATTCAGAATTAAGTAGTGATACTTATAGAAAGAATTAAACTTAATCATTTGTAAGACAAATCATTATAAATTTAGTCAAAAGATAGTATATAGTATACAAACTAAGTTTATATCCCTTAATAGCTTTGAATAGATTTTACTAAGAAACTGTACATTTGACGTGAGATAGATTACATAGAGTTAACATAGTTTATAGACTAAATAGTATTTTGGATCATTAAAACATGATTAATACATGAGGAATCCAACACATATTGTTTAATATAACTATTTAAATTATCCCATAAAAAATACTTCATGAGATATCTATACATTTTTAATCTTACAGTATAGATAAAGAATAAAGAGCTATCCAAATAATCCAAAACAACCATCCTAAACTTAGGTATTGATAGAAAACATACCCATTTATCAAATAATATAATTCTGTCATTATTACAATTTATGTCTAGAATATTATACACAATATTATGAATATTTATATCCTCCTTTTGTGATTACTTGATCATTGTATAGATGGATGGTTGATCCATCATTTGGGTAAAATATGATTACTACCATTCCCTAAGGGTTATAAACTTCAGATGTTGAAAATTTAAAAGTTTTGGGCCTTTTTTAACTCTGATTATATACAAGGTGTCATGATCCATCCTATATAGAGCATTAATCGACTTTATTTCCATGCGTGATTTTTAATTTATTGAGTATTCAAACTCCTTGATCAATTATAAATATCATCCTTAGTGCATGTTCAACTCATATGAGAATATATACTACAATATTATTTAATGAGTACATATATCACAATTCTAAAAATATTGATAATTCCTCCAAATATTTAATTCAATGATCAATGCCACCAACTCCAGCTCATGTTTTAGGAAAGTTTCTCATGAATCATTAATTGATGTGAAGCATAAGCTGTTATATTATCATTTTTTATAAGGACTCATCCCACACCCTTTTATTAAGTCTAACTATATATTATCAACCCTTATCCACAATAGGGTAATATAACACATGTGTGGTGACCAATATCTTCATAATATCCTTGAATATTTCCTCACGTTATTTCACCTAGAGTAACATCATTCTAATTCATGTAAACATTGTTATGGTTTGGAAAATCATGGGAAATTTCTCACAAATAATTTATATTATCCAATTAATCCAAGAGAAAATAAAATTTATATCATAGTGGTTAGTCTTGACCATTCCTTTATCATTTATGTATTTGATGGATCAATATATATATATATATAACCACACATGTGATTACATGCCCCAAAAAGGAAACTTTTTACAGAAGAAATTCACTCTTTAGAAACATGGAATAAAATATCTCTTTTCATAAGGTCATTATAAAAATCCTAAAAATAACTCCTTGATCATCCTTTCTCTTAGAATATATGAGAATATCATTTAATGACCTGATATTTCACTCTATATTTTCCTTAAATAAATATTGGGATTCATGGTTTTCTCTATAAGAAACACCCAATCCAATAAAATATAGGCTAATGTATGGTACATTTAGAGTTTGGAGGTATAAAATACAGAAATAGGATTATGAATATATATATATATAAACAAAATAAAGTTCATTTTTAATATTGACTCAACTAGTGTTTCTATAAAAATATTAAAACTAATTCTATAAATTTTAGTTATTTTGAAGCATAATATATTTTGATCATAATAAAGGATTAAAATTAGTCTAATTAGTAATTTATAAGAAATAATAAGAAGAATTGATATTATACGACAATTAATTTTATGATAAAAATAGTTTTTTACTATATTTTATATTTTTGATTTAAAATAAAATTTATTAATTGTAGGATTTTAATTTTAAATAATTTAAATAATTTTTAGATTTATGAGAATCATGTTTACTTGTAATGAATTTTATGGATTTTGCAGAAGTAATTAATTTTTCAGGTGAATAGTTAAAATACTAAATTTATTTAAATTGTCACTTTTAGGAAATTGTTTTATTATAAAAAAAATTAATTTATATGATGTTTTATTCATATAAAATTATATGAAATAATTTATTTTAAATTAATCTACTTAATTTATAAATCATTTCTTTGCATTTTGAAAATTTTGGTATGTTTTAGTGAAAGATATTTTTTAAATATTTTTAATGAGATAAATAACCTTTAATGAATACAATTATTTGAAATTAATTTTACCCAATTCAATTTATTATTATAAAATAATCATAAATACATTTTCATAAATATAATAATTTAAAAATGGGTATTTAAAAATTACATATGTTTGTGTAAAAATTTACTTTCCCTAAACAACCGCTTTTTATTTGATAAATTGGATTTCATATTTAGAATCTGTAGTTATTAATTATATAATGATTCTTGTTTTTATATTAGGATTAAATGATAAATTTCATAGGTAAAAACTAGTATGATGGTGAAAACTACAATTCGAAAAGTGAGTAACCTTAGTGGTAAAGGGAAAACATGATTAAAAATTATTTCATTTTGAATAGTGGAGCTGTGGATTGACCTTATCATCTATTGAATATATTATTTATAAATTTTGGTGTAAACCTTCTTGATATTTAAATATCTTTATTGAATAGTTATGGGTATTTACAAAACATTCCACTCATTTTCACTTATAAATGGGGAACACCTCTCATCATTTCCCCACACCCCAAAAACCAAAAATTTCAGTGAACAAATTAACCCACCATATTTTAAAAAATCATGAAAATATTAATGAGGATATGGTATCATAATAAGAGAATACCTCAAATTTTTAATCAACATAACAATGGAGATAATCTTATATGACTTGTATAAGTCCCTAATCTCACTTTCTCTTTTCTATCTCGTTATGATGGTCCCATATTCACTAAATTTCTTTTTTACAATATCATAATGGTCAATTACATCCTCTAACAGAGAAAACAACATAAGGTAAACTAATCATAGTAGAATTTAATCTCTATAAATATTATATTCATAACTAGGAACCTTACCAATGCCCCAAATCCATCTTAAAATTTATATTTGTTTAGGATCAATTCTGCCCGACATCACACACACAGTAAAAGGTGAAACCCAAGTACATCCTAAGAGGTCACCCATGCTAGTAATAATCTCATCCAAGAATGGTTAACTATAGAGTTATAGTGGGACTCATTTCATTAATGTTGGTGCGATCTCAAACAAACAATTATGGGAACTACAAAGTTACAATTAAACATGCAAACACACACATGTAGGAAGTTGGGGAGACTCGAATCTGAGAGCTCCCCAATACCCCACCGACCCCTTTTCAACTAGGATAGGTACTATGGGACAAAATATTATAATGATATCATAATTATCATTATAATAACTACATTTTATTATAATAATGGTACAAGCATTATCCAACCTCCCATTTTCCATTAAGAAAAATGAATACGTGAATCACGTGTTGTACGGATTACCACCTCAATGACGCAAAGTTTATTCATTTTACTTCACCAAAATAAAAGGTTAGTCCTAATAGGGAATTTATTATATAATTATGAAATTAATGAGTTATATTATATTCTCGAATGAGAAAACATAATGCTCCCTTTCCTCATTCAATGGAAAACAAAATCACCAATCATGCATTTGTGTGGGTTGCTGCCTCCATGGGAAGACTAATTTTCGCTTTCCATCTCATCATTGAATTGAATGGTCGGTCATGAAATTTGTTTTAAAAGAAAAATATGATATTTATTATATAATTATTTCTATTATATGAAAAATTTTATAACCTGTTAATAATATTATCAACAATTATTATAAATCTGATCGTTTAAGATAAGATTTCTAAGAGAAAAATCATTAATTCATGTTACATTTTGTTTTAATATCTATCAAACAATTTTTTATTTACTTTATCATTATGATAAATCACATTAATTAACACTAAATAATATCATTATGATATATGTTTTTAATTATATTACAACTAAATAACCTCATAATCATCAATAATCATGGTAAGTTCAATTTTTTGTTTTTTTGACAACCCACATGAACAATGATTTGAAATTATATCATGGATGATTATGAAAACATAATTTATTGTATATTATTTAATAAATATTTAAATACTTAATTTTTAATGGTTATTTTAATTAAATAACAATATATAACTTATTAATTTCTAAACACCCTTTATAGTTTGAGAATTACTAAAAAATGTTCATTTTAAATTTCATCTTCTAAGATAAATCCTGAAGTACTCATGGAAATAAATTTAAAAATAATTTATCATTATAATTCATCCATTAATGTAATATTATTAAACTTTAAATTATAAAATTTAGATGAATAATAAATACCAGCACTACTTCTACGAAACAACTACAAATGGTCAAAACCATTCTAAACATATGATTGAAGATATGAAAAACAAACTATCTAATATAAATATCAAGAATAATTATAAATTAAAATTAATAATATTGTTAGGTATGAATATGGTTATGAAATATTATATTAATATATTTATTTCTATTTTATTGGAAGTTATAGAACAACTGACTATGCAAGGAAACAATGTAAGGGTTTATTTGTCTAAAATTTGAATCCGTTGAGGCATGTTTAAGATATAAAACATATATCTCTTTAAATGATGTAAACATTTCAATAATTAAATTTTTTATAAATATTCGCTTATATTTAATTATAAAAAAATTTATTTCCAAATATATACCTATCATGGTTTTTTCTTTCAAATGTTACAAAGTCCGTGAGGGGTTTTAGGGACTCAAAAGCATTTCCTTGGGCCATAAACACTATTATTGGAACTTAGTCTTTTAACATTGATATATTATAACCTAAAAAGATTTTATTTTTTATTTATATAATGTTATATTTGGAAACCATCATCAAAAAAAAATTATTCCAACTGAATGATTCTACTATTTCATTAAAATGATTTTTTTAAAAATATTTCCCATTTCTTTAGATCAAATATTTTTCTATATCTAGGTTTTTACACCTTACCAATTTTATCATTAACCTAGTGTAAAACCAAATTATTTTTATCTCTAATGATTATTTTATTCCCATATTCATTCTAAAATAAAGGTTCCCCCATATTTTTAATTATGTGAGTTTTAAACAAAGTTATTTCAAGATGTTCAAAATAATTTTCTATACTTTCAAAATAAAAATGTTCATCATTAAATCCAATTTTTATTTTAAAAAATTTATGCCTTTTTCCATGTTTCCATTATTAAATATTCATTTAAAAATTCAACATTATCAATGTATTTTCACTTCCCCTTTTGGAAAACTTTATGTCTTTTCAAGTCCCTATTAATAATTATTATTTTAATAGTTGTTTTTTTAATGTATTTTCAATTATCCTTTTCAAAACATTATCTTTTAAAAAGTTTCATTTATTAGGAACTATTTACAATAAAATTTGAAAAATATATTTTCTTTCCATTATCAAAAATTTATTTTTGATATTAATTTAAACTTTATCATTTATAACAATGTTTAAAAAAGAAATGTAATTTTTTTTATTTTCACATTAATTTTTAGTCCAATTTTTATCTCCAATGAAGTGACATTTTGATCAACCACTATAGTTTATTATTTTATTCCTCTTTTAGGGAAAGATTGTAACATCCTAGGTAAATAAAAAAATATAAAAAATTCATATTTATTAATATTTGTGAATTAAATATTAATTTTACTTTAAAGGAGATTTCTATGTTCAATGGCGTACCTGATACGTAACAACAGGTTTCTTTAAAATCTTACGTTGCACACTAATAATATAATATTATAATTTTACATGGTAGTTAATGTCTAGCCGTTGTATTGGTGGGAATGTATAAAACTAACTAAAATATTATTATAAATGTTTGTTAAATGTTTTTTACATTTATACAATAAATATTAGAGTCTTAAAATAATAAAGATTCCGATTTTAAGAATAAATACTCAAATATTCATTAAAAGGTCGATTTATCGCCTTTTGATGGTGAACCCTCTTTAAATATAGTTTTGGTCACTTTTATATGGTCTATTTAATAAAATAAAATTATTCTTTAGAATTGGGATATAAAAATTTACATTGGATAAAATTTTGGTATTTTTCTGATAAAATTCATTTTTAATGAATAGTGACAAAATATTGTATTTTAATTCAAAACTGCCTTTTAATATAATTTATTTATAAGTTTAGATTATATTTTTAATTTGTTTTAAAGTGTAATTAGATTATTATTTTACTATTTAATCCAATTTTGGTCATTGGATTTAATTTCACTTTGAAATTGGATATAAAAAAGTGTCATTCTTTGTATAGTTAATATTTCTTAAAAACACGCTTTTTTGTTTTAACATCGAGAATTAATTTTAAATTAATTTCTGCCACTTATGTGTTTTGAATTTGGAAAAATGGATTTCATATTTGGAATCAGGAGGTCCAAATTGTGTAAATAGGTAACATTTATTTGTAGACATTATGAATATTTACTTCAGTAAACATTTTATTTACCATGGTTAAAGGGTAAATCTGGTTAATAAGGGAAAACATTATTACTATAATAATAAAAAAATCACCCTAAATTTTTTCCTAATCCTTCTAATTAATAAAATTCCGACCATGATCATCTTTGGGTCTATTTTGGGACCCCATGGGGCCACTTGGGAGTGATAATGACACTTTATTTTAATTAACTTAAAGTAAAGACAAAAATAGCATAAACAAATATCTTTTAGTGTATTAATTTTTACATGGGGTTATATAAGTTATCTATTAGAATATAAGTATTAATTATAAATATAAATAGTGTTCCTATATTATGGTATTTTTTTAATAATTTTTAGTCATTAAATAAATGAAATTATTTATGACACAATAATGATACAATGTTTACCTCATTAATAAATGATTTATATAAATAAGATTATAATGATTAAAAATATATCCAAAACCTCTCCAATTCTTAAGAGATGATTTTATTTCACCATGAGTCATCTTATATCCATTTTTAATTATTTTTGGATTTTTTGAAACTGAATATAAGTTTATAATAAAATAGTTGTCTTAAAATTTCCTAAAGAGCCCCCTACCCTTATAAAAGGACACCACTTCTAACCCATTTATCACACCTCTCAACCCCCTTGGATCGTCCAAAACCTGACCAAATAATCTCTCAAGATCCCTATATTACTCCTAGAATCCTTACCTTAGACATAAAGCACTTCAAAAAGCTCTTTTGGTTCAAACCAAAAAGAGTTACCTGAATAAAAGTTATCGTCTTCTCTTAAGTTATTTTGTTTTATTTTACTTCTCCAACCCCATAAAATATTTGTATTCATTTATTTTATAACAAAAACAGTATCCTCAATATACTAGGTTGTTTTTATGATATTTATTCTAACTACTCTTACGCACACCTCTGTCTAATGGGTATAGAACATACTCTTTCTGTGGACAGTGTACTACTGCCTCACGAAACGATGATTGTTCAAATATCTCCAAACGCCTCTCATGGTCGACATTATGATGGAACAATATTTTTTATGATATATATTATATTTATATTATTTATATGATTCTGTATTTTTCATTAATATAATACCTTTATGGTTTCCATAGTGGGTAAATATGATAATCTCATTTGAGGAAGTGCGGACTACCGCCCCCTCAAAGTGATATGACTCGTTCATGCCTTATGTAGAATGTATAAAGGGTAGAGTTAATGAAATTATATATGATATTATACTTTAATTATAATATAATTATGTATCATTAAGTTTCCATTCCCTTACAAGATGAAATATAAATGGAAGTAGCGTTCATGCGTACGTACGGATTACCGTCTCCATGGACGGTGCATTTGATATCTTATCTCCAAATGTTATGTACTATTATAAATACATGTATATATGGGATATATATAATGTATATGACACTTAAATCAGGAATATCATTCTTTATATAGTGAAAATTTTACCACATGAACATCTTGTAATTATAAGAAGTCCATTTTTGATTAAAGTACCAAATATTGACAAAATGACCATTATTAACTTAAATTATTAAATAATGTTTATAACATGGTATTAATTGATATAAAAGGAATAATAAACTTAAAAAAGGTTCTTAAGAAAGTATAAATTAACTTTAGTTTATTATTTAGGAGATTAAATAATGAACGGGTCAAGTCGGACACGAGGTAAGGGACTTCATCTCAATCTCCTTTAATTGAGGCATATTTTTTTAATACATGAATTTCTTTTATACGTTGTATAAACACATTTTAGTTTTCATTCCATTCGATGGGAATATTTTTCTATGAATCGTTTTACTAAATGACAAAAAGGAATGTTTCTTTTAACCTAAGCAGTGACAACGATCTTTCCGCCACCATGAGTTCTATTTGATCTTTGGATTCCTTAACAAGTAGTAATGTTTTTAAATGGAAAATAAATACCATATAATATTTTATGTATTTTGGTATTGAAAATGGATTTTATAATGGATTTGTTATGTCAATATATTTAAGTGATATATTGTGATTGAAATGTGGAAATTTTTTCTTTCCTTTATATTTGTTGTATGTGTTATGATTTTATAATGGTACTTGGACATTTGAAGGGTGTTATGTGACAAACCAAATGATGGGTGGTGCCATGATAAACTAGGAAGGGTGGTTATTTTATAATCTCTAATGCATTGGGTATGGAAGTCGGCCGTATGGCTATTCCATTTAGTGATATGTGTGGAAGTTGACCGTATGGTTATTCCATTTAAGTATGTTTATTTCCCAAGTTACCTTTATATGTTATGTTTAATTTATATGGGTTTTATGGAAATATTTTGGTTACAACAGGGTAATCAATGATATTTTATTTAGTGAAGAGTATTTACTACTTCATAAAGGTGAAAAGTATTACTTATGATAACGTATTCATGGTTTACCTGTTGTTTTGAAAAACTAACAGTTTTCCTTCTTTTTGTATCCCTTACTGAGCTCTTTATGCTCATCCCAAGTTTTTGAAATGTTTTTTCACAGGACATAAAGTGGAATAGGGTCAAGGTTGTGATCAAGAAAAAGTCATGCAGTATAAAACATGGAACTAGACATGAATCTTTTTTTTCAAGAATTTTTATTCTGTGAAAAATAATGGGAACCGAGTAGAAGTTTCAACTTTGTTTATTTTGGGATGTAATGTAATAGTTATGACCTAAGTCTCTAAAACAATAAAAATAAAATGATCCTCAATGTGAATTATTAAATTAATTCAAGAATATGAAATGTTTAAGGATGGGTCCTTATAGTTGGTATCAGAGGTTAGTTTAGATAACTTTAGGAGTTAGGGTATTGTTAAATTAATATCCATAAATTAATTTATGTAAATATTGAAATAATAGCATTTACAGATTACCATGTTGATTCTATATGATATTTTTGTGTTTCGAAAGGTTTTCCTCAGAGGAAATAGTGAAACTATGTTGGGACGACATCAAAATGAAGACAACCTTCCAAATCAGTAACCTGAGATGGTCGGAATCAGAATTGAACAATTTTTTATCAGTGATGGCATAGTTGACTCAGGCTATAAATGGTGATGATATCCATGCATGAGATCAGCCAGATCAACCACAGAGGAACATTTCAGTAGTGGAGCATTTCATGAGGCAACACCCCCCATCATTCAGAGGATCATCTGACCCTGTGCTAGCAGAATAGAGGATTAAAGCACTGGGGAAGATTTTCGATGTTATGAGGTGTTCAGAACATCAAAATGTTAGTCTTGATGTTTACCGTTTTAAAGGTAAAGCTGATTAATGGTGGTCAATGGTGAAAAATATCAGGGATAGTGATGAGATTGATGCTCTTGATTGGGATAAATTTAAAGGTATGTTTCTTGAGAAATATTTTCCTAAGGTGGTTCGTCTTAGGATTGAAAAACAATTCCTAGAATTGAGGTAGGAGGAAAACTCATTGGATTCTTAGGAAACAAAATTCACTCGACTGGAAAGGTATGCTACAAATTTCATACGAGATATTGATAGTAAAATCAACAATTTTTACTCAGTATTAAAGCCAAATTATCGAATGGCTTTAGCATCTTGTGAGTTAAAAGGTTATGAAAAACTTTTTCAATGTGCAGAGAATGTAGAAATGGTGTTTTCCAAAGATCAGGTGTTCTTTGAAAAACAACAAAATAAGAGGTCGATGTGAAATGTGAAAGGTAAGAACTCCTCCAAAAGTCTGATGGTAAAAAACTTAAGTTTTCAGTTTGTGAAAATTGTAGTAAAAAGCATGCTGGGGAATGTTTACGGAATTCTTGAAAGTGCTACCGATGTGGTAAAATGGCACATAAGGCTCGTAATTGCATTGAAAAAGATTAGGGTAATGGTAAGAAAAAATTTAATTTACAATACGTAAAATGATTTAAGTGAAATAGAATGGGTCATTATAAAAATGAGTGTCCAATGAAGAACTCAACTGAGGGAAAGAAGCCAGAATAAAAGTAGAAAGGAGTGGTGAAATCCTTTGCATCTACTTCAGTAGATGTTGGTCCATCAAATGAATTATTATCAGGTACACTTTTTGTTAGTCTATATTATGCCAAAGTGTTGTTTGATTCAAGGTCTACACATTATTTCGTTTTTGAGAAGTTTTCTAGTAAATTGGGAATTCCATCTCAAGATATGAATCCTGAACTTATAGTAAAAACACATAGAGGAAAAGTTGAAACAAAAAGAAATTATAAGAACCTTCCCGCCCTTATGTGTAGATAGAATCTACATGAAAACCTCATTTTTTTCCTCTAGTAGATTTTGATGTTATTTTGGGAATGGATTGGATCTCTGTTTATCATGCTAAGATTGACTACAGAGCTAAAAAGGTTTCTTTTTAGAAAGATTTTCAATTTTTGTACAAAAATGAACCCTTAATTTTGATAACGTATCAGGATGCTGAGAAACTTGTAAAAGATAGAAATGAATGTCACCTTGCACATATTATTGAAAATGAAGGAATTTTTCATATTAATGACGTGCCAGTGGTAAGTGATTATCTTGATGTTTTTCCTGATGAGTTGGCTGGTATTATACCTGATCAGAAAGTTGAATTTACTGTTGACTTAGTTCCTGATGATAAGCTAATTTTAAAATCCCCTTATCTAATGGCTCAAATTGAACTTTTAGAGTTAAAGAATAAATTACAGGAGTTATTAGATAAATGCTTAATTTAACCTAGCACATCACCATGGGGTGCACCTTTCCTTTTTGTTAAAAAGAAAAATGGTTCAATGAGACTATGCATTAATTATAGGGCATTAAATAACATCATTGTTAAGAACAAGTATCATTTTCCTCATATTGATGATTTTTTTGATCAGCACCATGGAGATCAGTATTTTTCAAAGATTTACTTGTGGTCGGGGTACCATCAGTTGAAGGTAAAGTAAAAAAGAAATTTAAAATACCTTGTTTCATATTAGATATGGCCATTATGAATTTGTAGTTATGCCTTTTTGTTTAACCAATTCACCTGTTGTATTCATGGATCTTATGAATAGAATTTTCCATGAGTTCTTGGATAAGTTTTTGGTTGTGTTCATTGATGATATTTTGGTTTATTCTAAAAGCAAAGAGGAGCATGGAATTTATTTAAGGGTTGTCTTGCAAACCTTAAAAGAAAAGAAACTGTTTGGAAAATTCAGCAAGTGTGAGTTTTTGTTACAACAAATTTCTTTCCTTGGTAAAATTGTTTTAAAAAATGGCATAAATGTTGATCCTGCTAAAACAAAGGGTTTTGAAGAATATACAAGACCCACAAATATAACTAAGATATGTATTTTTCATGGTTTGTCCAGTTATTACTGGAGGTTTGTTGAGAATTTTGTATGGTTATCTAGTCCAATGACTAATTTAACTCTAAAAGGTATTAAGTTCATTTGGACAAAAGAATGTGACGATTGTTTTGAAGAATTGAAAAGAATATTGTTGAATGATCCTATTTTGTCACTACCTTCTAGAAATGGTGAGTTTGTTATTTACAGTGATTCTTCGTTGAAAGGACTTGGTTGTGTCCTTATGAAGAATAATCAGGTAATTGATTATGCTTCACGTCAGATGAAACCTCATGAGTTAAATTACCCTACACATGATTTGGAATCAACTTCTACTATTTTTGCTTTAAAAATTTTGAGGCATCATTTATATGGAGTAAAATTTGAAATATATACTGCCACAAAAGATTAAATTATATAATCAATCAAAAATAATTGAACATTAGATAGATAAGATGATTGGAGTTAATCAAGGATTATGATTTCACAATCCTTTAACATCTGGGAAAAGCAAATAAAGTGGCTGATGCATTGAGTCGAAAAAGTAATTCTTCATTAACTATGCTACGTTTGGAACAAGATCTTTTAGTTTTTGATTTGATAAACTTTGGAATAGAAGTTGTTGGTGCAAGAAATTTTTCTGTTTTGTTTCAGTTGTCAGTGAGATCATCTCTTTATGATAGAATTAAGCAAGTGCAGAAGGAAGACTGTGAGTTGCAGAAAAAGTAAGAGTTGGTTCAGAAGGTTAAGTTTCCTGATTTTAACTTTGATAGTGATTGTGTTTTGAGATTTGGAAAGAGATTATGTGACCCTTGTGATTCACAGTTGAAGAATGAGTTGTTATGTGAAGCTCATAGTTCCCCGTTTTTAGTTCATCCTGGCAGTACTAAGATGTACAGAGACCTTTGGGAGTATTACTGGTGGGATGGAATGAAAAGAGATATTGTTGATTTTACTATGAAGTGTTTGACTTTTCAGTAGGTTAAAGTAGAGCGACAGTTACCGAAAGGGACACTTCAGTCTTTACCAGTGCCAGAGTGGAAATGGTAAAATATATCCATGGACTTCATTGTGGGATTACCCAAGACATCTCGAGGTAACAATGCAATCTCGGTTATTGTTTATCGATTGACTAAATCTTCTCATTTCATTCCTATTTTAGATACTTTGTCTCCAGATCAGCTTTCATAGTTTTATGTTAATGAGATAGTCAGGTTGTATGGTGTTCCCTTCTCCATTGTATCTGATCGTGATCCCAAGATTACTTCTAACTTTTGGAAAGGCCTTCAGAAGTTGTTGGGTACTGAATTAATTTTTAGTTCAACTTTTCATCTGCAATCAGATGGGAAGTCAGAACGAACAATTCAGACCTTGGTGGATATGTTACATGCTTGTTCACTGGATTACCAAGGAAGTTGGGACCAACATATTTCTTTGGTTGAATTTTCTTATAATAACATCTTTCATTCCAGTATACAGATGGCTCCGTTGGAAGCATTATATGGAAAGCGTTGTCAAACTCTAGATTTTTGGGATGAAGTAGGTGAAAGGAAGATGATGGGACCATAATTGGTAGAAGAGATGGTAGAGAAAGTTTAGTTGATTCAAAATCACATGAGAACAACTCAGAGCAGGCAGAAAAGTTATGCGGATAACCGGAGGAAGGATCTTTCATTTGAGGTTGGTGATCATGTCTTTCTCAAAGTTTCTCCCTAGAAAAGTGTGATGCATTTTGGTACGAATGGAAAGTTGAGTCTGAGGTTCATTAGACCTTATGAAATCTTGGATAAAGTTGGATTAGTTTCCTACATAGTTGCTTTACCTCCAAGTTTGTCCTAGGTACACAATGTTTCCCATGCTTCAATGTTAAGAAAGTATATGCCAGATCCCTCTCATGTTTTGAGCCTAGAGGTAGTTCAATTGGAAGAGAATCTATCTTATGAGGAAAAACCAGTCCTGATTCTTGGCTGAAGAGAGAAAGTATTGTGGAATAAGGTAATTAACTAGGTAAAGGTTTTTTAGAAAAACAATATGGTTGAAGAGGAAACATGAGAATCTGAAAATTCTATGAGGGATAAATATCCCCATTTATTTGATAAGTGAATAAAATTGCGAGGACACAATTTCTAAAAGGGGGGAAGGATGTGACATTCTAGGTAAATAAAGAAATATGAAATTTTCATATTTATTAATATTTTTTAATTAAATATTAATTTTACATTAAAGGGGATTTCTATGTTTGATGGTATACCTGATACACAATAATGGGTTTCTTTGAAATCTTACTTTGCACACTAATAATATAATATTATTATTTTAAATGGTAGTTAACGCCTAGCCATTGTATTGGTGGGAATGAATATAACTAACTAAAATATTATTATACATTTTTGTTAAATGTTTTTACATTTATCCAATAAATATTAGAGGCTTAAAATAAGAAAGAATCCGATTTTAAGCATAAATACTCAAATATTAATTAAAAGGTCGATTTATCACCTTTTGATGGAAAAGCCTCCTTAAATATAGTTTTGGTCACTTTTATGTTATATATTTGAAAAAATAAAATTATTATTTAGAATTGGGACATCAAAATTTACATTGGATGAAATTTTGGTATTTTTCTGATAAAAATCATTTTTAATGAATATTGAAAAAATACTGTATTTTAATTCAAAACCACCTTTTAATCTAATTTATTTATAAGGTTTGATTATCTTTTTAATTGGTTTTAAAGTGTAATTAGATTATTTTATTAATATTTAATACAATTTTGGTAATTGGAATTAATTTTACTTTGAAATTGGACATAAACAAGTGTCAATCTTTTGATTGTTAATATTTCTTAAAAACACACGTTTTGTTTTAACACCGGGAATTAATTTTAAATTAATTTCTTTCACTTATGTGTTTTGAATTTGGAAAAATGGATTTAATATTTTGAATTAGGAGGTCCAAATTGTGTAAATAGGTAACTTTTATTTTTAGACATTAAGAATATTTACTTCAGTAAAATTTTTATTTACCATGGTTAATGGGTAAATCTGGTTAATAAAGGAAACAATATTACTATAGTAATGAAAAATTATCATAACATGTGTCCTAATACTATTGGTTTATACACCTCCAACCATGATCATCTTTTTGTCAATTTTGGGACCCCATGGGGCCACTTGAGAGTGATAATGACACTTTATTTTAATAAACTTAAAGTAAAGGCAAAAATGGCATAAACAAATACCTTTTAGTAAATTAATTTTTACATGGGGTTATGTAAGTTATATCTTAGAATATAAATATTTATTAGAAATATAAAAATATTTCCTATATTATGGTATTTTTTTATAATTTTTATACATCAAATAAGTAAAATTATTTATGACACTATAATGATGCAGTGTTTACCTCATTAATAAATGATTTAAATAAATTAGATTATAATGATTAAAACAATATCCAAAACCTGTAAAATTATTATTAGATGATTTTATATCAAAAATGAGTCATCTTATCTTAGGATTTAATGATTTTTAGATTTTTTGAAACCAAATATAAGTTTATAATAAAATAATTGTTTCAAACTTTCCTAAAGAGCCCCTCCTCCCCCTTATAAAAGGACACCACTTATAACCCATTCCTCACACCTCTCAAGGCCCTAGGATCATCCAAAACTGGAACAAATAAGATCTCAAGATCCCTGTCTTCCACTTAGAAGCCTTACCTTAGGAATAAAGAACTTCAACAAACCCTTTTAGTTCAAACCAAAGAGAGTTACCCAAATTAAAGGTATCGTCTTCTCTTAAATTCTTTTGTTTTATTTTACTTCTCCAACCACCTAAACTCTTTTTATTCATTAATTTTATAAAAAACCAGTATCATCAATATACTTGGATGTTTTTATGATAAGTATTCTATCTACACTTACACACACCTCCGTCTAATGGGTAAAGAACATACTGTTTCTTTGGACAGAAAACTACTGCCTCAAGAAAGGATGATTGTTAAAATATATCCAACCACCTCTAATGGCGGCCATTATAATGGAATTTTATTTATATATTATATATAAAATATTTATATTGTTTCTATTCTTCTGTATTTTTCATTTATATAATACCTTTATGGTTTCCATAGTGGGAAAATACGATAATCTCATTTAAGGAAGTGCGGACTACCGCCCCCTCAAAGTGATATGACTCTTTCATGCCTTATGTGGAACATATAAAGGGTAGAGTTAATGAAATTATATATGGTATTATACTTTAATTATAAAATACTTATGTATCATTAAGATTCCATTTCATTAAAATAAGAAATTGAAATGGAAGTAGCATTCATGCGTACATACGACTTACCGTCTCCATGAACGGTGCATTTCATTTATTATCTCCAAATGTTATGTACTATTGTAAATACATGTTTATTCTGGATATATATGATATATATGACATCTAAATAATGAATATAATTATGTATATAATGAAATTTTTACCACATGAACATCTTGTAATTATAAAAAGTCTATTTTTGACTCAAGTACCAAATATCGACAAAATGAACATTATTAACTTAAATGATTACATAATTTTTATAACATGGTAATAATTGATATAAAAGGAATAATAAACTTGAAAAATGTTCATAGGTAAGTAGAAATTAACTTTGGTTTATTATTCCGGGGAATAAATAATGAATGGGTCAAGTTGGACCCGAGGTAAGGGACTTTATATCAATCTCCTCCCATTGAGTTATATTTTTTTTAATTCATGACTTTATTTTATACACTGTATAAACAGATTTGACTTTTAATTCCATTAAAAGTGAATCTTTTTCTACAATGTGTTTTACTAAATGACAAAAAGTAATGTTTCTTTTAACGTAAGCAGTGATAATGACCTTTCTGCCACCGCGAGTATTATTCGATCTTTAGCTTCCTTAACAATACATAATGTTTTTAAAAGGAAAATAAATACCATATACTCTTTTATGTATTTTGGTATTGAAAATGATTTTTATAATGGATTTTTTATGTCAATATATTTAAGTGATATATTGTGATTGGAATGTGCAAATTTTTTCTTTCCTTTATATTTTTCGTATGTGTTATGATTTTATAATGTTACTTGGACATTTGACAGGTGGTTACGTGATAAACCAAATGACATGTGGTGTCGTAATAATCCATGATGGGTGGTTACGTTATAACCTCCCATGCATTGGATATGGAAGTCAGCCGTATAGATATTCTATTTAGTGATATGTGTGGAAGTCGACCGTATGTCTATTCCATTTATGTATGTTTATGTCCAAAGTTACCTTTATATGTTATGTGTTCTTTATATGGGTTTAATGGTAATATTTTGGTTACAAAAGGGTAAGCCATGATCTTTTATTCAGTGAAGAGTATTTACAACTTCATAAAGGTGGAAAGTCTTACGCATGATAATGTATTCATGGTTTACTTGTTGTTTTGAAAAAATAAAAATTTTCTTTCTTTGTGTATCTCTTACTAATATTTTTATACACATCCCAAGTTTCTAAAATGTTTTTCATTGGACATAAAGAGGAATAGGGTCAGGTGAAAAATAATGGGAACTAAGTAGATTTGTTTACTTTGTATCTTTTGGGATATAATGTAATAGGTATGAACTAATTCTCTAAAACTCTAAACCTAAAAATATCCTCAATGTGAATTATTAACTTAATTCAAGAATATGAAATGTTTAAGGTCGTGTCCTTATAAATATATTATAATATCCTATGATATCTTAAGTTAATTTTATGTGATAAATTTAGGAACTCCATTTTATCTCCATAGTTTATTTATGATATGACTATGAATGATTTATGTGGCACACATATGTATGGATGATGATAGGTGGTGTCCTATATCACCTTCCAATGCATTGGTATAAGATTATATCTCATGATATAGTTAGGAGAGGAAATACTGGGTTATTTCACACAGGCATGTTAATGATGATTTAATCACATTTTCTTATGTGGACATAATGTGTTTATTCATGTAGGTATGGGAATAATTGGTTTACTTGGATAGGTTTTCATATGATTATGGTCGTGCCACATTCCTATGTTATATATCAAGTAATTACAATTAAAAAAAATTCATTTCCTTTCCATAAAATTCCATTTTCTCATGGTCATGCCTTATTTTTAAATAATTCTATATTTTTATATCATGTTCATAGGGTTTATGATTATTGATAAGTGTTTTTAGCCGTGCTATATATTTTTTTGATTACTTAATGATCATTTTAAAAGATTATGTCGCTCCATTATCATGTTTTATTATTATACATGGTCTTATAATCATTGATAAATATATTTATTTCCTCCACATATTTTTCTCCATACTTATGTTATAATACTTTATGATATGTATTTTTTCTTACTAAGAATTTGAACTCACCCATTTATTATATTTCCAATACCCAGGTTATGAAGATGATTGAATCATGTGATATTTCATGAAAGGCACTATAGGATCCTAATTATAAAAAATAGATTGAATATTTTGTAAAATATGTTTATGTAATTAGTCTCTAAGACACAAAACCTTTCTGTTCACGAGTTATGTGACTGTTTGTGAGAAATATTATTTAAATAAAGAGATTATTGTACTATTTATGTGGAGTTTAGAATGGGTCATTATAGTTGGTATCATCGTATGTTTAAGTTATTTAATTAATTAATTTATTAATTTTTGGAGATTATTTTGGTTACTTTGAGAGATTATATTTCTTTTCCTTTTATATTAGGGAAGATAACCTTAGTGAAAGCCCTAAAGATGAGTCCAAGTATAGGATGGTATGATTTAATACTGGTAATGTCTTCAGTATATGTTTTCCTCTAGAAATAAATCCCATCCAGGATACTAAATATGATTATAAGAACTGGAATAGACGTATCTATGTGTAATAGACCTAACAAACATATTGGGTATTAACTCTATTTTCACCTGGAGTACGATAATGAGTTATAACAAGTCACATTGTTTGTAAATCTCTAGGGATATGCAATGGTCTATCATATACTCCTGATGAACCACTATGAATGATTGAATTCCAAGTTACATATTTGGATTATTTTAATGAGTGTAAGATAAACAAACATAATGTAACCTAGGTCAAACTAATATTGATATATGTTGATCTTATGAAACCGTAGGCCAAAAAAATAATGTAAAAAGGAAATATTTTTTTAAGGTCAAAATTCCTTTATGATTATGAACATATCCCTATATATTAAATTATTTTCACTCATATCAACCCTTTTAATTTTAAAAATGGTTTAAAATATAAGGAACCATTGGTGTGAAGGAAATTTAGAGATTACCTCAATAGAAAACCCATCATAATGGGCATTAGAATGAGAACCCTTATAATTATTCCCAAATTAGATATCAAGAATTGTTATTAACAATTTGAACATAGTAAAAGTATCAAAAATACCAAATAAGAGAGAGGTGGAGTCTCATAAAATATTAGGTGATGAAGATGATAGAGGAAAGAATATTTAATTCTCTATAAGTCAAAAATTTTGGAACAAACACCAAGGTAATTTTCTCAAGTGGATTAGAATATGATTTACTTATGTAAGAGTGGTTAATCATGCATCAAACTCTCTAGAAAAAAGAACGAGATTGGTTAACATGATTGAAATAAAATGAGTTCGTCCCAATGTACCCTTAATAATTCAATGTATTATGTGTGGGGATCTTGGGAGTTAACCAATTCAATTCCCTAATCCGAGGATTAACTAAGATAATGAGAACAACCATCCTATAATAAAAAGAGTAAAATGGAATGCCTTTTCATGAAATACACCCAATGTGAATCCACATATTTAAGGTATATATAACCCATATTATAGATTTATGTATCTCATTTTATATTTTGATTATAATAACCCTTGGGTGTCTTATAAGTTCTCTTAGATCATTGAATCATGACCCTAATTATCTGAGGATTTGGTATTACCATATAGATTCTATATTTTTTTATATGTAACTCCCATTTAAGATCGCAAATATACTAATGATCACTGATTGCTTCAAGGATGATTAGAAAATATTTACAGAAATTAATCATGAAAGATATTTAACTCAAATGGTTAAAAATAAACTCAATATTTTGGTATACCTCTTAGGAAGGAATATATGAAATTCACAGTCTCAACCAATTTACTAATGTTGTTACCAAATTTGAAATGAACACTCAAATAATACATATCTTATGGAAACCCTTAACTATCTTTGTTAGTAAAGGATAATTAAAATTGGGAGGATGTAATTTATTTAAGTGTGATAATGGAACAACCTTTGATTCAACAATATATTTACCATAAATAAATACTTTATTTGATGTCTTGATCCAAATGAAAAACTAAAACCAAACAAATATGGACCAGTTTAAGGTAGTTGTAGATTTGGAAGGTATAATCAGTCTGAATTGAGTTATGAATATATATATATATAAACCAAATAAAGTTCATTTTAAATATCAACTCAATGGGTGAAGCTAAGATACTATTGAAACCACTATCTAGAAATATATTCCTTTCAAGAATAATAATTTTTGATCATAATAAAGGATTTAAAATATTTTAATTAATGATTTTTACGAAATATGAAGAAGAGTAGATAATATAAAAAAAAGTAATTTCCTGATATTTCTTTTTCTATATTTTATATTTTTTATTAAAAATAATTTTTTTATATTTTAGGATGTCACTTTTGAAAAATTACAGTCATTTTTGTTTTTTGGGGATTATATTTACATAGTATAATGTTTTGGGATTCTTTGGATGCATTTAATTTTATTGGTGAGTAGTGATTATATAGAATTTATTAATGTCATCACTTTCAGAAAATGGTTTTATGATTTAAATACGTTGAATATTTTTGAATAAATTTTCCTGTAAAATTATATATATTCAATTATTTTAATCTTTTATGTTTAATTTATAAACTCATTCTCAAAATTTCAAAAAAAATTATTCTATTTTAATGAAAACTGGTTTTCAACTATTTTTCTTTATTTATTATAACAATATTTAATGAGGTTTTTGATTACATTTGTTGTGAAATAAATAAACTATTTTTGATAATAATTCTTTTTAACTCATTTTAATTAATGTCATATATAATTATACTTTAATAATAAACCATTTTTTGAAACTAAAGTTTTAAAAAAAGCAGGTTTTAATGCGCTATATGTGTTTTGGTTAAAATTAATTTTCCATGCACAGAGATTTTTTATTTTATATATTAGATTCAATATTTAGAATATTTTTGTCCAAATTATAAAATATGTCTAATTTTGTTATGGGGATAAAATGACTAATTACTTAGGTATAAACTAGTTACAATGGTGATAAAATGGTCAATATGTGTAACCTTAGAGGTTGAGGGAATAAAATGATTAAAAGTTGTTTATTATTTTATGTTGGATGTGTATATCAACCTTATCATAACTCTAATGTATTATTTTATCAATATTTTTGGAACTATTATATAGAGTGACTTCCTATTATAGAATAGTTATGAACATTTAAAATAAAGGTGTTGAACTCACGACCTATATTTCTAACTCGGCGAACCTCACCACTTAAGTTACGTAACTTACAATTATATCTATCTATATTTTTCTAAATATATTAATTAATGTCCCCATTTGAAAAAATACATCACACAGGTTTTGATCCGATGTCTTTATCTTCATGCATCCAATGCCTAAGCAACCGAGCCATCTCTGTTTTATATTAATATATCTTTATTTATTTTAATATTTAATTTTTCACACTATATTAGAAAAAAAGAGGTCAGTGGGTTTCGAACCTATAACCGTAGTAAACAATACACAGTTCCTCACCAACTCACCTATGAAGCTTTTATGTTTATATATTTATATCTACTTAAATATATTAATCAGAACTATGGGTATAGGATAGAAAAGTGTTGGGATAGGTTTTCCCACCAAATAATTTTTGTGTGCCGCAGAATGTTTTTTTCTGCCATAACATGGGAAAGCTATACCCACAGTTTTATAAAACCATGGGGATAGGTCTTAGAAAATAATCATATACCCACAGTTTTGTTCAAAACCGCGGGAATAGGTGTTTAAAAAGAAAATACCCACATTTGTTCCCAAAACCGTGGGTATAGGTTCCCATATAACCCCTATACCGATGATTTTTAAAAACCGTGCATATAGGGGAGCCCTATACCCACAGTTTTGGGAAAAACCGTAGGTATAGGGCTATTTTATAGTAGTGAATTCGTCTAAATCAAAAACCAAAATATTATTCCAAAAATTTTCCAAACCTATTTTACACACTCCTATACTTCCTAATAAGGTACTAGTATTATCAGAATATCTTAACTCAACGGTTTAATCCACTTTATAAAGGATTGAATCCAACAAGGGATGTATAAGCTCCTAACCTCACCATCTCTTTTCTATTTCTTTATGGGCTTCCCTTATTCTCTAAATTTATTTTTACTGAAAAATAATGATAACATAATTATCAATTTTATACTATTATGATATTATAATCATGGTACAATCATTAAAATCTGTCCCCCTTTTCATTAATAAAAATGAAAATATGAATCATGTGTTGTATGGACTATTGCCTCCATGATACAACCTTTTTTCATTTTCCATACCTACCTTATGAGGCCATCCATAATAGGGAATTTATTATATTATCTTTATTATAATAATGAGTTATTTTATTTTATCACATGATAAACCATAATATTCATTTTCCCTATTCTATGGAAAATGAAATTGTCAACCAAGTCTACATGTGGACCACTGCCTCCATGGGTCGATTGATTTCTATTTTCCATTTCATTTGTGCCTTACTTGGATGGTCATGAGAATTTTTTTAAAGGATAAATATCATTTTTATGATATAATTTTGTTTTTAGGATGAAAAAATAGAGAACATATTAATGATATGATCATCAATTTATTATAATAAATTTGATCATTTTAAACATACATAGTAAGATTGAAATCATTATTTCAAGTTACATTATATTTTCATACCCATCACTCAATCTTTAATTTCCTCTCTAATTATGATATATCACATTAATAAACACATAATGATATCATTACGATACTGGTGTAATTATTTTATAACTAAATCACTTCACAATATTCTAGAATAATTGAAATAAGGAAACATGGAAAATTTATGTCTTCTTCCATGCTTCCATTATTAATTATTCTTATTAAAATTAAATGATATCAAATTATATTTACTTAACCCTTTTAAAAAAAAATTTATTTTTAGGTCTTCATTATTAACAATTAATTTGATAGTAAGGTTTTCAAAGTACCTTGAATTTTATATTTTGAAGCTTTATGTTTTTTTTGGGATATCCTATTCAGAAATATTTATAATATATTTTTAACAAATTATTCTCTTTCCTATTTTAAAAAACGTTTTTTTAATGTAATTGACACTCTATCTTTTATAACAATGTTTAAAATTATTTTGTGAAAACTTTCATATTTTAACTTCAATTTTTCCTCCAAGGTTTATCTCCCCCATGGTGATATTTTGTTCATCTTATTTATGTAATTTTATAATTTTTTTTGAATGAGGTTTTGATATCCTATGATTTACTAAGTTCACAAAATGTGATAAGTTTAAGAAACTCATTTCTTTTCCATAGATTATTTATGATATAATGATGATTGATTTTAAGTGGGAAAAATATGTATGGATGATGATGGGTGGGTAATATATCACCCTCTAATACATTGGTGTATACATATATCTCATGAGATAGTAGGGAATGAAAATAATGGGTTGGTTTACATATTCTTGGGCATGATGGGTTTCCCACATCTTTCAGTGTGGACAAAATGAGTTTTTTCACATAGTTGTGAGCATAATTGTTTTTCTCAAACGGGTTTTTCAATGATTTTGATTGTTGCATATCTCTATATTGTTTATCAATTTATGAATGTTTTAAAATATGAATTTCATTTCCCTGAAATTACATGTATTGATTATCATGGATTTCTTTAATGTATTCTTCACTTTTATATCAAACTCAATTTGTTTATGAATATTGTTATGTGTTTTGAGCCATTTCATGCATTTTATGATTATTTAAAGATATTTTTGTGCTTATATGTTTCTCAATCATATTTTCTAATTATCATACAAGGTCATATGAATTCGATTAAAATCTTTATGACTTCTTTATATTCTTATTCTTTCTTATTATCTAATACTATATGATATGTATTTTCCCTTACTAAGTGTTTGAACTCAACAATTTCTTACATTTCCAATCCCTTGCTTATGAAGATGATTGTATCTTCTAGTATGTCTTGAAAGGGTACATAGGGGAATGATTAGGTATTAAAGTTATATTGTGTTGTAACATAATATTTTTACATAGATAATCTCTAAGTCATTGAGTTATGTGATTGTTTCTGAGATGTATTATGTAAATCATGATTTTTTTTAATATTCATGTTATGTTTATCACAAATCACTATAATTATCATTAAATAATTACATGGGTTTTTTTTGATTTAATCTAAAATATTGTATTAATTGAATCTTTATAGATAGTGGGGATATTTATGTTTCCCAATGGTATCAACATTAATTCATATTGTCCAAATCTTGTGTGGAAGGCTATATTGTTTATATCTTCTCTCTTTATCCTTAATTTATGATATATAGATCAAATCTAAATGATCGTGAAATATTTATCAACTCTTATTTGATTGAATAGATCATCAATATTGTAACACCCCAAGATTTCATAGTTAGTTATTGTCTTTAAAGTAATTCAATAGCTTGCGCTACACGCAACATCGAGTTCGAGCACACCACGACTTACAAAACTAGCCGTTCAAAAGTGGTTATGAATATTATTAACTGAATTTTTTATTTTATATACTCCATATAACTTTAGAATCCATATTATGTGTTTATTAGACATAATATAATAAAAAATTCATTTTTCAGATAAAAGAAGTATTTTTCAAAAAATGAAATTTTACCACCTTTTAATGGAAACCATTTTTAAAACCAATATTTGACACTTTTATATATTAAATTTAATGAAATTAAATTCTTCTTAAGAATCGGGACATAAAAATTTATTTTGGACAAATTTTTGGTACTTTTCTAATAACTTTTATATTTTGATGAATACTGAAAAATACTAAATTTTAATTGAAAACAATTTTTTAATCGATATAATTTATAGTGTTAAATTATGTATTTGAATGGTTTGGAAGTATAAATATATTATATTTTTATCATTTAATACAATGTATGTTATTATAAGTAATTTCACATTTAAATTTGACATAAACACATGTCAAATCTTTTGGAAGTTTTTTACATTAAAAAAAACCCAATTTTCAGTTTTGACAATGGGAATTAATATTAAATTAATTAATTCAAATTCTATATTTTGAATTTGGTAAAATATAATTCATTTTTTTTTTCAGAATATCAAAATTATCTTAGGGTAAAGTTTTGGTATTTTTATGAAAACATTCAATTTTTGATGAATAGTGAAAAACAATGCATTATACATTAAAACCAACTTTTTATTTAAATAATTATTTATTTTATTTAAATTTATTTTAAGTCGAAATAGTTTTATAATTCCTATATAAGTTCAATGTAATTCATTGGTGTCATTTTATAATAAAATTAGATGTATAAAATTTTATTGAACTTTTTACCGCCTTTTACCCACCTCCTTGGAGCATTTGCAAATTTACATAAAAATTAATTTTACCGCTTCAGTGAGTTGAATTTAAAATATCCCAGAGACACGGTTGATATCAGTAAGTAAAATTTGGTTCCATAGGATGAAAATAATTTTTTTTGAATAGTAACTTTTTACTTTTATTTACCATGGTTAAAAGTAAATAGGGTAATTAAGGGTAAAAATGATATTATTACTACACTAACACATGTCCTAATTCTATTGGATAAGTTTAATTCGACCAAATACAACCTTAGGAATAAAATATGATCCTTTAGGTTCACTTATATTAGATTAGGACATTTATTATTATTTTATTTAAAGAAGAGTTAAAAGAGTTAAAATCAAAGTTTAATAACTAAAACATTTTTAATATAGGGTTATACATAAGATAAATTTGACTATAAATATTAAATAGAAAGATTAAAATATTTCCTACATAATGGTATTTTATTTATATTTTTTAGATGTTAAATAATTTAATTTATTTCTGACATAATGATGATGCAGTAATTACCTAATTAATGATATATTAAAATAATTGATATTATAAATATCCAATTAAATGTAATTTGAGACTTTTTATGAATTCCACTAATTTTATAGGTTAATATGACATTTTAGGGTTGTTTATATGAATTTTTTTTTCAAGTAATAATGCTGTAATGAATTTAGCAAAAACAAAATACCAAATAGTGTCAAAATTGACATAAAAGAGTTTTAAAAGAATATATTATATAATTAATTTATATTCTATTACTAAAAATCTAAGGATTAGCCAAAGGTATTAAATAAAATTATATATTTCATTAATTAACCACTTTATGTTCTCTTGGAAGTTTATAGTATGTTTATTAACCATATAATATAAAAATACAAAGAGACATGGTAAATGTCAAACTATTTAACTAAGAGTTAAATCTAAAGGATAAAGTTAATATAGTAACCCAAACCCATCTAAAACCTATTGGTTGAGTGGTTTTCGAACCATAAACACCTTATACTTTAAATAATTCATTTTTCAGCCATTATAAACCGAAAATGATTTTATTATAAAATAATATTTCTAGCTTTTCCTAAGGTGCCCCTCACCCCTCTTATAAAAGGGAACTTCCCCTTATCTCTAATTAACAACTTCAAAGCCATTTGAATCGGAATAAACCTGACCAAATACCCTCTCAACTATCATCCCTTCATCCTAGAGGCCTTCCTTTAGTCATAAATCCAACCTAAGGATCCCTTTTGACCAAATCAAAAAGAAGAACCCGAAGAAGAGGTAAATAATTCATCACCTCTTTCAAGTTAGTTTCTTCTTCCACTTCCACTTTATTTGTTGTTTCCATTATAAAATAAAAACTCCAATATCTTCTATATACTGTGATGTTATTATAAATATGGTACAACCATATTCATTATTCTATCCATCCTTTGAATGAGATGTCCCCATACGTGCGTACGTATGGCTTACCGTCGCCACGTCGGGGGTGTAATTGTTATTAAATATATTATTATTTTTATGGGTATTATAATGATTTATAATTGATGTAAATAATAAATATAACATGATAATTATTCTTTATATATGATATACTATCCAATTATATATTATTTTAATATCAAAAGAATGATATTGTCGCTCGTACGTATGTAAGGATTACCGTCTCCGCGAACGCGTTGAGATTCATTCCCCATCGTATCCATTCAAGAATAATTTTCGTTATATTATTAAAAATAATGTTTAAATACTTAATATAATTATGAATATGAATAATTTACATCCTATACATAACAAACATTACTTACGTAACAAATCATATAAAGGAAAACAAATTAGTTAACACCTGAAACGATGATAATACTAAAATATTATTAACAAACCAATATTAAAAGATCATATATGACATCATATTAATGTATATGATTCTTTTATAATTTCATAAAAATTATTTCACCATTATACAGGAGTTTAACCTACCCTTGACTAAGGAAAAGTACAAGGTAAGGGGTTTCTTATCTCACTTTTAATTCTGTGAGATTTCCATTGTTTGCCACTTATTTATTGGATGTGGTGTATTGTGTACTGCCATTTGATATATATTATCATGATTATATTTATATTCATGGTATTCTGTGATTCATTTGGTTGTTATTAAGTTTTGGACATATGACTCGATTGATTACAACGAAGTAAGGGTTTTTCATCTGACTTTTTATTTCCATGAGATTCATGATATATTGGCCACTATTTCCTTTTGTGTGGCGTATGTATTTTACATGATTGTATTCTTGGTGTAATATAATTTAATTTATGGTTATTTACATCTTAATTGTATGATACGTATTTCATGGGGTGTATGTTTAATAAGTCTCCAAATCGGTAAGGGAATTTCAAATTTCAATTTCCACTCATTGGGCTTTACGCAAACTTCATTGATAATTTTACTCCATGATTTTGTGTGGAATCACTATTTATTATTTGTGTAGTAATTTACACTCCCATTTCTATGGATATATTTTTGATACACATAATCACTCCATTTTTAAATTCTCAAGTCATCGATATGAACTTGATAAGAGTATTTTTTACTCAATCTCCATTTATTGAGTTAAACATCCAATTCATTGGTGTTGTTTTTACAATAATATATGTGAATGTCCTCTGATTGATTTAAATTGAATATCCAATCATATTGAGATTATTTATATTTGTCACAAATAATTATGTCATCGATTTATCGTTAACCTAAGGATACGGTCTTTATAAGAGATTTCATCTCAATTTACATTCCATTGAGACTTCTTTGTTGTTATACACAAATTCACTTTTATATGGTGTATATAATGTACTTTGAAATAGTATATCATGATTCCCTTTATTCTCAAGATATTATAAAGTTTTTATTACCTCATTTATTTTTATAAAAGCGTCTCTCATTTGGTTAGGAACTTTAACTAAAATATCATTTTAAATGTTTTAAAAATTTATTCTTCTAAATATTTCTCATTAATGTCCATGTTTTAAAAATGGTTTTAAGGATTTATTTATATGCACATTAATGTTTTAAAATTAAAATTACTTTTAAATGTTTTAAAGTGGTATGGAACACTTTGATTCAAAAATCTATTTTTAAACAGCTTCTTGAAAAATAGTGTGACTTTTAAATGATTTCAAGAAAAATGAGGATATTTATCTCAAATAGTTTTGATGATTATTTTCATATTTGTCAATATCCTTCATTATTATCTATTGAGGTTAATCTATTACAATAAAATCTTCCATATTATATAGAATGAGCTATGTTTGACTTTGGATGTGCTATTTTTATACCATTCATTGTTTGTGGATAAAGTATTCTCATTTCGTATGCTAGTTTTAATACGAATGTTTATGTTATGTTTCAAAATTTTCATATGAGGAATGCATTGGACTTAGTACGTGGTAGGTAGAGCCTGCTATAGCTCCTCGATGCAATGGTAAGTCTCATGAGACAAACGAGTGTCCTAGCATAAGGCCTTGACAAAATCTTATTTGTAGTCTTGGCACAAGGCCTTGACTATGTGGTTATGAAAGTTTGGAATTATGAATTCCATCATTATGAAAGTGTCTATTGATATTTCATGTGATTATTCAACTTGTAGAATATCCATGTGAATATGTAAATGGAATTATTTGATTTTATCTTTTCCATATTATAATGAAGTTCATGTTTAAAAGGATTTTGTTTTAGTCTTATAAATTGCCTTAAATGTTTATGACTATTTATGAAAGTTTCTGCTATATTGTTATCCTTACTGAGCATCTGAGCTGACCCCTTTCTATGTTTTATTTTTCCCAGGATGCGAATAAGTATATTATGACTGACCTGTAGGTATAGTCTATGAGATCTTAGTGTTGTCTATGGAAACAATGTTGTTGTAGTTTTCTATTTTATGATTTAATGTAAACCTTATGAATGCATCTAGTACTTCCAAGGATACTAAACTAATCGGTCTTTCGAGACTTGATCTTTTGTGATCATTCCAATGATACATAATAATGCACCGACTCTAGGCTTCTGGGTTCAGGGTGTTACAAATATGAGTTATAGAAATTTTTTTCCTGATCATGATCTTGTTATGTTCATGATAGTTAATTTAGAGATGCATTAATATGTCTGTATTATAAATAAAGAGAACTGATGCTCCCCATAGAAAATAACTAGACCATATAAAGACATTATCCATAATTTCATGTATTTTTTTCTTCAAATCCTCTATTTTAATTATATTCTTCATATGAGGCATTAGTGATATTGTAATAGCCCAGGTATGAGTTCCACATCAAACTCAACCCCATGATATCAAGGAAGACCATGAAATGCCTCTATAAATACATTGATATATTCCCACACAATAGGCATATATCTGATATTGAGTTCTTATAAAAAAATATGAGCTAAATACCCCACATGATTGGGTATTAATTCCTATATAATGGAAGTTGTTTTCATAGGAGTTTCATCATAAGAATTTCATTGATAGATGATTATAGGATGATTTGGGATATTAAATTCTACTTCTATAATATGCAAATTAATATGAGGCCTATGTAAAGAAACTCAACAAATATCAAAAATTATTCCAAATTCAACTGTAGGATCGATTATATGATTATCATGGAGTAAATTTCCATAATCTTCTATAGAGTAATATTCGTATACATGGGATTCAAATATCATTCCACCAATGTTTTTAACTTATATTTATAAATCTAATCATTATGGGGGTGATTTCATGTCTTTTGAAAATGGTAAATGTATAATGGAGTGGATATAACTAGAAATAAATAAATAATTCACAATTCTAATGTTGTAGATAAGTGTACCTTTTACCATGTCATTTCTGTTACCCACATCTGTGGTTGTGATAAAAAAGAATTCCCTTATTCCTTTATAATGGGAGATTACTAATATTTATTGTCTCAATTAACCTTACATTGATTTTCATATTTTCCCTACTGATTACAATTGTATCATTATGGTGTGGGCAGATCATCAAGTTGAGATTCCTTCTCATCCATTTTATTATCTTGCCTCATTAAATTTTCCTCAAAATTGTGTACATGGTGTCATACTTTTACACTTGAAAAACATATTTATAACCCTTTGACTAATTTTTTGAAATTCATCATTCCATATTTTAATCATAAAATAATATTAAATTTCTTCCCTCCATGTGGTTTATCATTCCTATTTTATTAAAAATCTATTTTACTTTTCTTATCTCAAAAAATATGATAATAATATAGGTCTCTAATCTCCATTTCAACATTGAGAGAATATCAAACTATTTATCCATATATTCCAAAATATATTATTGCTAACTAGTTATGATGACTTAGTTTTAAGCTATTGAAAAATTATTCGATTTTTGATTCAAGGTTGGTTATAAAACCAAAGTCATTCATTGAGAATATCATGAGGTTTACTTCATACAAACCAATGGATACATCCTCCATTTTTTCATCTCAATGAATTTCCACTCCATTTTCTGGGAAGAGTTTGAAAAAAATGAAGGAATAAAATTTAATTAAACTCCTCTTATTCCATTAATTCAACATTATCATTCATAGAAATAAATTTCATTAGAGTCTTCCATTTTCCATCCTCACCTTCCTTAAAATACACTATTTAAACAACCTTATTATGGTATTAACACTGAAAAATGTAAAATATCTTATGTATTTTATTAATACACTACTTAAAAATTAGTGGGTTAGATGACCCACTAATGAATGGTGTCTATTCATACAAAAAATAATCGATAACAGGTTTATGTATCCTAGGTGCATTTGGGAGCTCAACATGGTTTTCATTATTATTCATAACATGTGAGTTTTGAGTGAGAATAACCATAAAACGTTTCACTCATGATCTCATTCCATTTATTTATCATCCGTATAATCACCACATTTTACATCACATCCATTATTATCTCCATTTCTCCTTACTCCATTCATTATATAAATGAATTAATATTAAAGGTAAGAAAATATAGTCCTAAAAATGAAAACTAATAATGTAAATTTAATATATCAGAAATGATATATGCACCCTAACATATAAATTTATAGGTTTCAATATAGTCTATTTAGTGTCTAGTTCCTATTAGGTTCTCTAACTATACCATAATAATGTTCACAATTCCTTCTTAATGGATCGTAAAGATCATATGAATTGTCAATGAAAATCTTTAAGAGTATTAGACTTGGTTTGAAGTTAAGAATCCTTATCAAGAACTAGTTGAGGATCGAGTAAATTATCAACTAGAATTTTTAAGTTCATTACCCCTAGGATCATCTGTTTTAGAGCCTATATAAACTTGTTTGTATCTAGATATGGGTTTCATTTCTAGGAAACCTCACAATCTATACTTTACTAAAAATTCAATATATTATCCTATACCTACGCTTATCACAAGGGTTTTCTCTAATGTTATCTCTTTCTAATCACAAAAATAACTAAACCCTAATTTGATACCAATTGAGGTGACGTGAGATAAAAATTCATATAAAATACTACACATCACAAGAGTATTCACTACATATCATAATAAATCAAACCCTATAAACTAAATTTTTATTGTATTTGAAGCATATATATATATATATATATTATTTTATAATATTTTTAACATTTCCCACAATATTACTTCTCAAATTAAATTATATTTTAAAAATCAAACATAATACTCTCCTCTATAGCCTAGGTAATTGAATTATAAAAAGGGTGACCTCTTATACTCGGTAAGGGTAAATGATGAAGATTATAAGTGATCATAAGATAATGATGTGGGTATGAGAACATAATCAAAGTATAAAAACTAACATTAAGATATCATGCCCAAATAAACATGGACCACGAGACATAAATCCTTGGTATGAACATAACATATGGTATAAGCAATCATAACTGAGTACGATGAAAATTGTATGGATGTGGAACATAATTACTCATATAAAATCAAAAAATAGTGGATTAGGAATCACATTCCTACCTCCCATAACATAGTGGGCAAGGAATCATGTCCCTACCTCCCATCAAATGGTCGTTATGGAATCATATCATTACCTCCCATATGTAACTCATGGGATATAATATAATACTAAACACATTGGATGGATATATAATTCAGGTCCCACCAGCCACATAATGAAAACAATGCATATGTTTTCCCTGAAAAAATGGAAAAAAATCATATCTTGACATCACAGAATGGATCCATAGAAAATATAAGGGTTTCATTAATAATTCCATAATACATTCTAAAATCGACATAGATAAAGAATGTGGATGGTATTATAATAACATATCCCATGTGTACCATAATCAAGATAAAAGGATATTGAAATAGATAGTAACACATATTTTGAATATAATTGGATAAATCACTTTGTAAAATATTAAAAAATACATTTTTTATAAATCATTAATACTTAAGATTATATATAAAAAACATAAAATAATAAAATAAATATTTATTAATAAAATGATTTAAAATAATGTTCTCACTTAATAAATGTTTAAAATAGATTCTTTTCACACATTTAATGTCACTAAACCCTTCCAAAAAATTGTACCCCTTTGGGGATGATAATGTGAGAAGAGAGATAATGACCCCCTGAGTCCTACCTCCATTAGGCCTCGGGTTGGTGATTAGCACTGAGGGTATAGTAAACACACAAATGGGTGGTATTACCCTATAAGAGAACACATGCGAAAGAGAGAGATAATATAGACTCTAACCAACTCCTCCTTAGACCACAAAACAAAAAGAAACCCAAGTACACATATTTAATGTCATGCAAGAACTAGTAAAACTAAAAGGGAAAACTACAAGTACCAAAATAAAGTAAAATAGTAGCGACCATGAAGCCCGAACAACTCCTGCAAAACCCACAAGCTAGTTGTAACCAAATTTATCTCAAAAAATCTCCAAGTGACCTGAAAACTATTTATATAACATAGGGTGAGTATAATAGTATACTTAGTAGGATCCTCCCTGGAGCCTCTCATGGAAAAGTATAGAAAGCATGCTAAAGCACAGTGAGAAACAAATGAAAGTAACTCATCACCTAAAAATGTATACTATGTTTACAACCTCACCATGGATACTCTCACCAAGTATCACATACAATAGTATATAATATAAGAATGAATATCAAGGGTACCCTGCTACAAATTCCACACTAGTTTTCTACTTTTCCCCAATGTCGTATGTCATAAGCCATCTTTCTCTAAAAGGCTGGCCCGAAGACAGCTGGGTGATCTCCACAACATGCACCTCATGCAACTAAAAAACTTGTTCAGAGATACCCGGGAGAATCACCACAGCATCCACACTACCAAAAGTAACCAGGTAGTTTCTACGAGCCACCAGATCCCATAAAATTTATATCATACATCAGGTATTATACCTCAAGCTATTGTATCCCATACGCCATGTAAGGATCCTCAAGCCATCACAACCTATACATGTTATACCTATAGTAGTCCATATGAAACCATATCAAGAATATATGTGTGTGAAATATCTACAAGACATCAGAACCCTCTACGCACATATATGGGGAAAACTAACCACTGTGCATAGCAGTATAAGTAACTACCAAGAGAAGAGAGCAGGGACAAAAAGGATAAGTTAACCATCCATCCTCCCATCAGGATGTTGGGGAAAACACCCCTAGGGCTCAGAATCCCCGAGGTGTTAGTATCCAAAATAGATAGGGTGGGGTAGCATATAGAGACACAAAAAGTTTATGATATAGTATAGATCAAAACCACACTATGGGAAAACCTAGTCTTAGACACAACTACAACTAACGTCTCTCAGTCTCACGACTGCCACTACTAAGACTAAATATCCTATAATCACACAACCATTTAAAGAGTTCTTTAACCATTAATTAACCATCATCATTTCCACATTACCTTTTATTATCACCAAAAAATGATCCATGCCCTCTAGGAATAACCTAACAGAGTCCACGATTACTCAAAAGTGGTACCTTAGCATTACAACCTAGCAAGCTCTAACCCCATGGGTTCAAAAACATTTATTCAATCATTTATTAATAGAATTATTAATTTCCCTAATTCTAGTAATTATAAAAAATTATTCTAAGCTACCAAACACAAGTGGATCAACATGGTTAGTAGGTGAACTAATCGTCGTGTCTTTTCCAACTATAGCAAGAGCGTAGAACCATCCATCCTCATGAAGTTAAACACGGAAAGCATGTGACATACCCAACCTGTCTTCACCTCTCATAGAAGGAGGGTAAGCATGGACAACTACCTCCAAAAGTATGGAAATTAAATTAGATAAAAAAAACAACACATTCTATAAGAAACCACTTTAAAATCAATAGTTAATCCTAGCTTCAACCCACTCCATCACCTTCGTTGTCACCCCCAACACCCACATGCATAAACTGATGCATCTCGAAAATCTAGGCATCAAATACTGCCACAACCACTGGGCCTACCTTCCCACATATCACAACATCCACCTAGGCTCACATAACATCACAAGCAGCAGGAAACAACAAAAGCAATAGGGATATTGGCCCTATAACAAGGCATTCATCCTTCACACACAATGAGATATCACCCCTCTAAGAATAAGGCTCTTGGACTTTATAAGCAAGAGGGTATCTCAAAACCCTATCAGGAATTATCTTTTATTAAACAATTGGTTCTTTAATACCTCTTGATGTAAATATTTCATTATTAATAGGTTATAACTATAGGAAACCTAAAAAGAAATCTATCATAACTATACTAAATTAATTTAACAATTAATTTAACATGCCTTTAATCAAAAATAATAAACATTCTATCTACATAAATTTGATTGTAATCAAATTATAACAAAAAATGGAGTAGTTAAAAATGACTCTTTATCTTTGGCCAATTAATTTACAACTAATTCCAGTTTACATTTTTACCTATTTCCATTAAGAAAGACATGCTAAACAAGAAAATAATAGATATCACACTATCTAGAAAATCAAGAGGCAATAAAATTGATAAAAAATTGATACTGATTATTTAATTTGGTTCAAATATTTATTATTTAAATTACATTATGATCTAATGACTAAACCATTATATCTATATGATTTAAATTAAATAGAAAGATAAGAAGCCAATCCACAAAATCAAATGGTTTTTGGCATTTTTTATATAAGAACGGGCCAACACAATGGATCACGATCACCTTTATCGTAAGAAAACATCCATCCAAGGAAACCACAACACAAACACATCAACCAATACCCAGGAAAGATCAAATAGAGATATGTAGATCATATTGCATAACATTTAAAGGAGAAATGACAGGATAAGAACCAATAAGAATTATGGTAGAATATATCTTATATCATAGAAAGATTGACACTTCCTTATTGCACCAAAATAAGGGGTTTGATTGAAGCATGAAGACTCCAAGGAAAAAAAATCCAAGGATGGAAGTTAATTCACATGAATCCTAGGAAGGATAAACTCTGGGAATATCATACTATGACGGAAAATTAAATTTTTTATTATGAAAACACTTTTGAGGAAAAAGTGAGAAACCATACATGACGCCACAAATTAAAACAACCAATCCAACATGGAACAAAAGTTTAAGTCCAAACAACATCAAGCCTACAAAGAGGATCCCCTACCCAGCATAAAAACAATAAGATCAGCTTCCTTCTTCTCCTCGCTGCTGGCTAGCTGTCCCGTGCATGAATGCACGGGCCTAGTACCGATGGAAAAGCCATACCATCTCAAACATCCAATTCCAGAGCGAAGATTAGAAGAAAACCTCTGCTCTAAACCCCATCTGGAGAAACCCCTTGCAAGACAGATGCAGAAACCCTCAAACCTCAGACCATATGGACGCAGGGTTCACAAAACCAAAAGTTCATTCCACCCATTCAACCAATTCAACCCATTCAACCCATTCAACCGAAAGCTCCACCATTAATACGAATTCAGCACACATGGAAAAAATACCAAAATCGATGGCAAAAAACACCAAAATCAGACCTGAGAGGAAAGTCGCTGGATGTTGAAAGCCAGAAAAAAAGACCCTCCCCCTCTGGCACCACACTGGTGCCAGCGTTGAGCCAAGCCTGAGTAGAAACTAGCCAAGGCGAAGCCTACGTCGCCGACAAAAAACGCTCGCCTGAGGAACCGGAGCCTTGCCCAGCCTTCTCCAAGCCGACGAAGCCTTCTCTGCCAACTCCGAACCAAGATCCATCACTGATATTCTCTCTTGATGAAGTCAGAGCCACGCCAGAGCCTTAACCGAGCCGATGCACCAGAAAACGAAGTCGAGACCTCGCCTTAGCCGACATCGAGCTGAAACGCTAGGGCAAACGAAAACGGAAGCCTTTCCAGTTCACCGAAGCCACACCACTGACGAGCAAGGCCCTGACACCGACCCGCACCATGCCACACCGTAGGAGGAAAGGGGATGATCCCAAACAAAAAACCCTAGCCCGCGTGGTTGAAGGAGCGCCATCGCTCAGAGGCCCTGGGCATATCGTACTATGGATGAACAAGAAGGAAGAACAAGGGCGGATGATATCTTGGGCCTTTGAAAATCTAAACAGAGAATCATTTTAGATTTACCATTAAAATAGAATCTCATCAAGACTACATGGTTTGACCAAGTAAAGGCCCTCATACACTTATAAATATAATGATAGGAATTAGGGGCTTTGAATTTTCCTTAAACCCCTTAAAACAAGGCTTTTAATGCATTTTATGTCAAACAGGTGAAACTGTAGGAATTTGGAAACATTGTTCACCTACCAATCTGAAAACACTATTGTGATTAACAATAGTGAAAATGAATCACTGATAGTGGGAAACACTATACACCTATCAAAAATGAAAATGACTCACTTACGGCTGGAAACACTGTACACCTACCAACAGTGCAAATGACTCACCGAAAGCTGGAAACACTATAAACCTACCGACAATGAAAATGACTCACCAAAAACTGGAAACATTATACACCTACCGATAGTGAAAATTACTAACTGAAAGTACAAATGAATCACCGATAATAAAAATGACTCATCGATAGTACTATTCACAAATGACTGACTAATAGTACAAATGACTCTCTAACAGTGTTGTTCCCAAATGAATCACTGATATTACAAATCAATCATCGAAAGTAATGTTAAAAATGACTCACAGATAATAAAAATGACTCATCAACAATACTATTCACAAATTACTCACCAATAGTACAATTTACACAACGACAATACTGTTCACAAAACTAGAAACACTGTTCATAGAACTGGAAATTTAGAAAAGTTTTGGTGATAAGCAACATGGACATCCCAGAACAACTCAAACACCAGATTTTAGAAAAGGAATGGATTAGAGAGGTCAGGTCCATTACATCAGATACCACTCAAAATATTCTTTTCCTATAGATTTTAGAACCAACCCAAATAGGAAACAAAAAAAGGGGTCTAAATAACCTCCCTTTGAGATACCTCTCAAGGATCTCACCAGCAAAGGAGTTCAACCGATTAAAAAATAAAAACATGAAACCACATGACAACCAGAAATAGATCCTAAACACTCTCTTGGGGGAGATACCTTTCAAAAGAGTGAAAGCCCTAGAAATAAAAAAAAGAATGCCATCTCATAAACAGGAGAGGTCTAAAACCAGAAAACGAACATCATTATAAGAAAAGAGTTAAACATCAAATAGTCCAGGGTAATGATCACATATTTGTGACTCAAGTTCTCAAGTACTCTCCTCCATTCCTCCATGTCTCCATAAGACACAAACCATGGGGATAGAACACCCACACAACACCTTCTCCTTGCAGTCCTAGATCTCTACCAGCTAATCCTCAAAGGTTGCATCATCATCAACATCAATCTTTCCCCAATCAACGACATGAGAGTCATCATCATGATAATGATATAGCTACATCACATGAGAAAAATCATGTATCCGACTCATCTTCAGGGGAATTGATACCAGATACACCATGAATCCAACATGAGCCAACACCTAGAAAGGCCCAACAAACTGGGGAGAAATATTACTCCCACGACCAAACCTTCATTGACCACAACAGGGAGTTACATTCAGAAACACTTAATCCCCACCATCAAACTCCATAGGTATCCTCCTATGGCCATCATAAGACTTATGATGATCCTATGCTACCTTCAACCTCTCGAAAGTCACTTGAACCATCTCTGTCATATTCTTCCCTAGTTCAGTATGCGAATTGCTGACTCTTTGACCCTAGTCCACCACAATAGAAAACAGAAAGGTCATCCATACATGGATACAAATAGTTCCATACCGATGGTGGAGTAAAAAATATTGTTATAAGAGAACTCCACCAAGGGTAAGTTCCTCATACATGAACCTACAAAATACAGAACACAAGATCACAACATGTATTCCAGAGTGTGTATGGTCTACTATGTATGACCGTCCATCTGCAGATGAAAAGTAGTGCTAAGGCATAGTTGAGAACCAAAAGCATGATGGAGACCTCTCCACACCCTTGAGGTAAAATAAGAGTCTTGATTAGAAATTATAATCCTCAGAACACTTCATATTCTCACCACCTCTTCCAGATACTGCATTAACAAAACCTCCACTAAGCTTGACTCATTATATGCTATTAAGTGGGATGATTTCATCAAATGATCCACTACCACCAATATAGCATCATAGATTCCCTGAGCATAAGGTAAATCAGTAACAAAGTCCATATATATTTGCTACCACATCTACTAAGGAACATATTATGGATGTAGAAAACCACATGAAACCCAGTGCTAGTCCTTCACCTTCTAGAAAACCAAACATCGAGACACAAAATCTGCAACTACATGCTTCAACCCAGGCCACCAAAATTTACTTCTAAAAGCTCGATATATATTTGTTATGCTAGTTTGAACCACTAAAGGTGAACTATGTAACTCCATGAGAACCATCTCAATTATCTCCAATGGAATGAGAATCCTTCCCCGAAATAACACTCGGTGTTGTTTATTCGGAGACCAACCTTTAGAGGCCTCACCAAAAAAAAATCTGTCTCTCCAGACCTCCATCTCAAGACCCCCAACTAGGAATCTTCTACTCGCTTCACCAGATATGACTGCACCGTCATCTAGAGAAAACAACCTCTTCCCCCAAATTATCTCATATCAAAATGTTATGCTGAATGTTATACCCTCACTCTCCAGAAATCACCAGATTTACACACTGCATCACTATGAGACTTCTTACTCAGTGCATCAGCTAGAACATTCCCCTTTCTAGGTGGATATAAAATTTCAAAGTCGTATTCCTGTAATAAATCCATCCACCAACAATATTTCATGTTTATGTCATGATGGGAGAAAACATACTTCAAACTTTTATGATCAGTGAAGAACACAAAGCGCTCACCGATATGGTAATGTCTCCAAAAATTTAGAGAAAAAACCACTCCCACCTAATCAAGATCACGGGTGGAATAGTTAAGTTCGTGTGAATGAAACCAATGAGTTCCATAAGAAAAGACCTATCTCTAAAGAATCAGAATATAACCTAACCACAAACACGAAGCATCATAGAAAACATCAAACTGAACTCCCTATGTTGGATGATAAAGAACTAGAGAATTAACTAACTTCTTCTTTAGATACTCGAAAGATACCTAACACTGATCAGTATACATGAATTCCTAATCCTTCCTCATCAACATTGTCAGAGGTGTCACAACCCTAGAGAAATTATCCAAAAACCACATATAATAGCCTTCCAGACCAAGAAAACATTACACCTCTACCACTGTCTTGGGGGATACCCTAGAAAGAACTGATTCTATCTTTGATGAATCCAAAGATACTCCCTATTGGGATACAACATGCACCATGAAATAGACTTCTTGAGCCCAAAACACACACTTAGAAAACTTCTCAAACAACTGCTTCTGATGAAGAACTCCCTAAACAACACGCAAATGCTCTGCATGATCCTCCTCAGATGTAGAGTACACAAGGATGTCATTGATGAAACCACCATTAACTTATACAAGAACTCACATAACAAAAAGTTCATCAACCCCATGAACACAGCTGAAGCATTCTTCACACTGAATGGAATCACCAAGAACTCATAATGCCCATGATGACAACAGAAAGTAGTCTTTGGGATATCCTTATCCTTTACATGCATCTGTTGAAATCTTGACCACATGTTGATCTTAGAAAAGGAAACGCACGAAAGATTGTCCCCTATCGACCGATCAAGGTTCCGGTGCTCTGCTAATGTGTATAGCAGCACTCGGGTCAAATCCTCGGTGATGATACTTCTTAATAGTCAATTGTTCTTAGTTGATTGTATTTTGATTGGGGGGGGGGGGGGTTGTTTGCATATCTTAAATGAAATGATTGATTTATTATGATTTATTTAACAATTTGATAAATATTGGGGTGAGTTCATCATTAGGTAGTTAATCTTCTGATATTTTTGAGCTTTTCTTTATATTGCATTTATATTAACACCCATGGCACAAGTTGACGTTGATTGGAATTCCCAAGTGTTAAGGATTTAATCCAATCCATAACTTAACTTAAGGTTCTAATATAGATCATATATTGTATATGTTAGTATATTTATGGTTCCAATAATCTATGGAAACCACACATTACACAAAATAAGTTATTAATCCATGACATGCTAAGTCCAACATACACAACGTTAATTCAACGAATACGCATCGAGAAAAAGATCTCAATCGCTTAACATAGCTAAATTATAACTTCCCCCAATGAGATATTTACTCTTCCATTAAGATGTTTATTAATATGGTAATATATTTTTATAGTTATGAATTATAAAGAGAAGAAAAATAAAGGGACAAGATAAGAGTAATGCGCCGAACACACACATAAACGATGAAGAAATTGTTAAATATAGAATTTAGATTGAATGAGTAAGAAAAATAAGAGAATACATTTTAAGTTGATTTAGTCTATTTTAAGAACATTAATATTAAACTACAGAAGGTGGGTGATAGTAAGAGATTTTTAAGTAGAGAAATTTATTAAAATAGAATTACAAAACAAACACTTACAAGATTTCAATTGAAAAAAACACAAAACTAAATGAAATAAAAGAGAGGAGGAAGGGTATCTCAAGTGAAAACTTGAGTTTGGAATGTCCTCCTAGGACTTTGGAAGAGCATTGGTTGTTCCAATTGATCCTCCTCTATTCTGAAATTCCAACCCCTCTCTAAGAGATATGGGGAGAGTATTTATATCCCAAGGAGTGGACTGTTTTCAATCCCAATCTGTCCCTCCACTTGCATCACCACGTTTACTATTCAGACAGCCGAATCTCAAGAAATCTCCTTCTTCAAAGTTTTAAATAATAATGTTGGCTGACTACTCTCAAACTTTGGAGGAATTTTAACCTATGTATCCAAGGTTATGGCCGGAAGATTAAAAAATTATAATATGTCCATTTCTATCCATTCTTTTTGAAGACCAAAATGTGAAAGGGTTTTTGAATAGGAAGATGCATTCAAAGCCGAATTATTTATTCAACAAAGTCAGCTGCCTATATCTCATTTTTTACACTGCAAAAGCTCAGATATATTTGATGCTTACATCATGAGATATTTCATGAATAGAGTCTGAATTTTAATTCTTTTCCATAATGGTGGTATGGACTTCAAAGCTTCATTTGTGCCCCTTTTTCTTAGAGTTGGGCCCTGAATGTTTTACCCATGATTATTTTGGATAATCACGAATACAAAGTGGAGTTTCACAAAATATGGGCTTTGGGAGTGAGACCAGTAAATTAATCATCATGGATGGTCCAGTTTCTTCACAAATTGTTTGGGTCATCTAGTGTGGTCCATATGAGCCTTCACATGGCAGAATTGGCCAATGGTTCATTCTAATGATATGTGAGAAGTGGAATAAGGAATAATAAAAAACAAGAACCACACAATTTGGATCAGTAGGGTGAGAGTTATATATAAACAAGTAAACTGAATCAATTGGACAACTTCTAAAAATGATCAAAAATTATACTTAATATTAAAACATTAATATTTCACACAAATTATGCACATTTCATATAAAATATGTAAAGGGAGTATATAATAATTCATGAAAATATTAATAACATCAACTCCCCCATACTTAGTTTTTTTGCATGTCCTCATGTGCAACAAATATAAAAACATGACAAAATCATTTTCACTCACCAACAAATATTAAAATTTTGTTTTCTCCAATGAGGGGATGTTTAGACTATTTTACTCATCCATTTTGGATTCCTCCAAAAGTTGTTACAGAAACAATGTTCCAAAACTAATTCATTTTTTTCATGCTCAAATTTAGAAATGGAAAATGTGGACACTCAAAAATCACACCTCTCAAGATGAAAATATTCATTTGTGGAGGTTCACTCTTTCACCAACCAAAAGTAAAAATCTTAGAGTTTGAAAGATCTCTTAGCTTAAAATCCCTATCCAAAGTGCACAAGAATCAAGAGGTATTTTTAAGGGGTTTTTTCTGTGGCTATGGGACGGTAGGAATGTAATGTCCAAGAGAGAGAATAAGAGGGTTAAAACACCAATATGGAAAAAGCAATGCACAATTTTTTTGAAATAAAACATGGAAGGAAATGAAAACACATACTTACAAGGGAATGATTGTGTGAAGAAATAAATAATAGAGGACTAAAATTTGAAGGGGATGAGAAGATGAAATATTTACAAACCACAAAACTTCTCTCAATGACATAAGAATATAATGCTAGTGTTCTTTTTTTTTTCTTCTTCTTTTTTTTCTCTTTTTTCGAATGTTGAACATGGAAAAGATCTCACACTCATATCCCAACCCATGATTTATCTCCTCACGACACTAATTGTAATAGTTATAATAAGATAAAAGGCTGAGAAATAGTGATTTTTGACCTACCCAAGACACAACCCGTTTTTCATTTTTTTTTATTTTTGATTTTTTTGAACACTTGTCAATAACATTTAAAAAATTACATAAATGGAAGTACATTACATTCCCCAAAACACACTGAATGACAAAATCTCCCCCACAATGAAATGGATGCTTTCCCTCAAGTAGACGATAAATCGTTGAAAATCAATAATAGGGTACCCAATCAATGAAATCCATTCCACCCACACTGAAATTTCAAAAAATTATGCAATGAAAATCCATGTTGATATTGGGTGGGAAAAGGTATTGGTATTGTAATATGGCTATCATAGAAAAGGTTTTAATAGGCTCGAAGGGGCCTTCAAAATGAGGATTAATATAAGGGAAATGGGAGGCTATTTGGCTATTGTGATTCTCATGTGGTTTAGAAAATGCCTCTATCATATTTATGCACACTAAGGTAGGAAATTCATCTCGAAGGTCCAAAAACTCAAGATTCACAAATATAGGTGAATAAAAACATTTTGAAAATATGGCCATAGGTGGCCTTGGCATGAAATCTAATGTTGGTTCTCATGGTTAGGGAAAATAATTTTCCAAATAAAAAATTGAGCATTCAAATTTTTTTGGTTTTGACACACTATTATTTATCCAAAGTCACGATGAAAATACAAACTTTTTGAGATGAAAACATTCCTGTTGACTTCCCAAAAAGGTTGGAAAAATTTTCAAAACTCAATGGTGAGTAAGCATGACTCTTATTTTTTTTGTTATGATTCTTTTTTGTTTGTTTTTTTAGTTTTTAATATAGACACACTCACACAAAATAGAAAGAGAAAAATAAAGGTTTTGAAAAAGAAAGTGGTAAAAAAATGAAAGATAGAGGAGGAGGAAAAATGAGGTAGAGGGAGGAAGATAGAGAGAGAGAGAGTTAAAGGGAACGAGGTGCCCCCTGGTTTAGATTTGGTGATTCTCCATCTCCATCTAGTGGTGGGTCGACTACAGAAGTTGGGGATCCAATGGAAGTTGATGTTGATCCAGGATTGTGCGTCCTCTCATGGTGATGCTTTAACTGAAGTCCATTAACTGTGAATGTCCTTTTGGAAGAGGGGTCTTGGACTTTCACTACACCAAACGGGTAAACATTAGTAATAACAAAAGGACCTTCCCAATTAGAATTAAGGTTACCTGGGTGAAGATGAAATCGATAGTTCAAAAGAAATACCTTTTCACCTTCATGGAATACCTTTATTAGGATGTGTTTGTCAGGGATTACCTTAGCCTTTTCTTTGTACAGAGTGGAATTCTCATAGGATTCAAGTCGTTGCTCCTCCAGTTCATCCAATTGCAACAATCTTTCTTCACCAGATTTTTCACAATCAAAATTTCATGTTTTCACAGCCCAAAAAGACTTATGTTAGATATGAAATAGTAGATTACATGCTTTACCAAAAACTATCCTAAAAGGATACATCCCAATGAGTGTTTTATAGGCAGTTCTATAAGCCCAAAGTGATTCACTAAGTCTTTCAGGCCAGTCTTTTCTAGTGGGTTTTACAATTCTCTCAAGCACTCTTTTCACTTATCTATTATAAAGTTAATCCATTCCATTTGTTTGGGGGTGATATGTAGTTGATGTTTTATATACAACCCCTTTCTTTTTCAAAAGAGATTCAATTTTTCTATTACAAAAATGGGTTCCTAAGTCACCTATCAAGGCACACGGTGTGCCAAATCGGTGGAAGATGTGTGTCTTTATGAAATCACAAACATTATGTGAATCATCATTTCTAGTGGGTTTGGGCTCAACCCACCTAGAAACATAATCAGCCGCAAGAAGGATGTATTAGAATCCATTGGAAGGGGGAAATGGTCCCATGAAATCGATACCCCAAACATCGAAGATCTCTCAGAAAATTAAAGTCTTCTGGGGAATTTCATTTCTCTATGAAATTGTGCCAAACTTTTGGCAAGTGGGACATGATTGACAGAACTCATGTGAGTCCTTGAAGAGTGAAGGCCAGAAGAATGTAGAGTCTAGGACCTTTCGAGAGGTCCTTTGTGGTCCAAAGCAGCCACCTCTTGGAAGTGAGTGACAAAATTCTAAGATGAAGGAATGTTCATTTTCATCGACACATCTTCTAATAACCATGTCAACCCCAATTTTCCAAAGTTTATTTTCTTCCCAAAAATAGTATCTTGAATCTCTTTTCAACTTCATTTTTTGTTCTTTTGAAAAATTTTCAGGAAAAACACCAGAAACCAAGTAATTTACAATTGGGGCATACCATGCTAACTTTGGAGTGAGAAATTAAAGGTGCTCAGTGGGGGATTCAGGATCAATGATTTCAGAATGAGAAGAATTAGAAATTCTACTCAAGTGATTAGCCACAGGGTTTTCTTTTCCAAGTCTATCTTTGATTTCAAGGTCAAACTCTTGGAGCATTAGGATCCATCTTATTATCCTCGGTTTGGAATCACTTTTCTTGAGTAAGAACTTTATAGCAGAATGGTCTGTGAAGATGATGATTTTGGCACCTAAGAGATAGGGCCAAAATTTATCTAAGGCAAAAACCACTGCTAAAAGTTATTTTTATGTGATAGTGTAATGAGATTTAGTTTCATACAATGTTTTTGAAGCATAATAGATGAAATGAGGAATTTTTTCTCTTCTTTGACCATGAACAGCCCCAACGGCTCTATCAGAAGCATCACACTTCAACTCAAAGGGTAAGGACTAATCTGGGGGTTGGATTATCAGGGAAAATGTAAGTGCAGTTTTGAGTTCAACAAAGGCTCTCTTGAAAACCTCATCGAAATGTAAAGTGACATCATTTTGGAGAAACTGGGTGAGTGGGAGGGAAACCCTACTAAAGTTATCGATGAATCTCCGATAGAAACTGGCATGACCGAAAAATGAATGGATGTCTCAAATAGAGTTGGGTTCAGGAAGTGATTGGATCGATTCAGTTTTGGAAGGATCAACTTCAATACCATCTTTTGAAACTATGTTCCCTAGAACAATCCCATTTTCAACCATGATGTGACATTTTTAAAAATTTAACACAAGGTTACACTGGAAAAACTTTTGAAGGACTAGAGAGAGTGAATTAAAACAAGATTCAAATGAATCACCATAAATGGTGAAGTCATCAATGAATACATTCATGCAGTGTTCAATGAATTCGGAAAAGATACTCATCATACACCTCTGGAATGTTGCAGGAGTATTTCAAAGTCCAAAAGGAATTCTTCTATATGCATATGTTCCAAAGGGGCATGTGAAAGTAGTCCTTTCTTGGTCCTGAGGTGCGATTAGGATTCTGAAGTAGCTGGTGTATCCATCAATAATGAAATAGTGTGACATTCTGGCTAATCGTTCCAGCATTTGATCAAGGAATGGAAGAGGTTAGTGATATTTTCTTGTTTCAACATTCAATTTCCTATAGTCGATGCACACACGCCATTTGTTCTTCACTCGAGTTGTGACTACCTCTCCATGTTCATTTATGACAACAGTTATCCCACCCTTTTTAGGTACAACTTAAATGGGACTGACCCATTCGCTATTAGAAATTGGGTAGATAATACCATCTTGAAGAAGCTTGGTGATCTCTTCCCTAACTACCTCAAGTATGAGTGGATTGAGTCTTCTTTGTGGTTGTCTAATTGGTTTGGATGACTCCTCAAGATGGATGTGATGCATGAAAAGGGAAAGGTTGATTCCTGGTATGTCATTAAGGGTCCAACCTATGGCCTTTTTGTTTTCCTCTAACACCTGAACAAGTTTGGACTCCTCAGTTTAGGTAAGTGAAGAAGAGATAATGACATGATAAGAGTTATCATGGAAAATGAATGCATATTTTAGGTATTCTGGAAGAGGTTTCAGATCAGTATCATCTTTCATTTATGGGTTAGAAAACTCAAGAATGAAGTAAGGGACTTCAGTTACTTCAGATTCATTCTTCTTAATACTTTCCAAGGTAGAGCAGTAGAGATCAGAGTTTATGTGGGATTCAATAGAGTTTTTAAGTTTCTCTAGATTGATAGAGTCTATAAATGAGAGGTCCACATCAACTTCATAATTTATGACGTGGTTAATCATGGTGCAGATTTCACAAGATCCTTTGTCATTAGAACAAGAAGAACATGGTGGATTGGGGTTCGATTTACTCTTATAAGTGTCCTAAGAAGCATGGATTGAGAATGCAGAGTGATCCTCAGATGGGTATCGCAAGGCTTGGAAAATGTTGAACTTGACCAGTTGGTCACCGAATTCCATGGATAAGATGCCTGAATGGACATCAATCTTGGTTTTCGCAGTCATGAGGAATGGTCTTCCAAGAATTAGGGGAGATCAAGAAGAGGTCGTCTCACCTTCCATGTCAAGGACATAGAAATCAGCAGGGAAGATAAGATCATTGACTCAGACAAGGACATCCTCAATTATTCCCTCAGGACTAGCTGTGATTCGATTGGCTAACTAAATGACAACACCTGTTGTATGTAAGGGACCTAGACCAAGGTTGAAGAATATTGATTTGGGTATGACATTAATTGAGGATCCTAGATCTATGAGTGAATCATCAATGTTGGAACTTCCAATTTGGCATGGAATGGTAAAGGTCCCTGGATCTTTTCACTTTATGGGAATAAACTATTGGGTGGAAACATTTTCGAAGGTCCTATGTTTCCTCTTGTGGGTACACAACTTCTTGAGAAACTTGACATACTTAGGAATTTTTTTTATGGAATCTAAGATGGTAATGTTGAATTAAATGCGTCTAAACATGTCGAGCACTTCAGGATCAGGTTCAAATGACTTCTTTGGCTTAGAAATGTCTTGAGGAAAAGGAATTGGGTTCCTATGTGGAATAAAAGGAGGCGAGGGAATAGATTCAGGTTCTTTTTCAATTTTCTTTTTATTTTCATTTTATAGGTCAACATTCAAAGGAGGAGTGGAGGACTTATCTTGAGTCCTCGCAATTTTCTTTCCTGATCTAAGTGAAATTTTACTTACATTACCCTTGGGGTTGGGTAATGGTTGAGCTGGAAGTTGGGAATAATTGGATCGTTTTTGGTGACTAAGGTGGGATGCAAGTTGACCAATTTGGGTTTCAATGTTATTGAGGCTGGAATGGGTGAAAGAGGAAAGATCTTCCACTTCACTTTCCCATGGTTGCTTGGAAGAAGAGGCTTGGCCCGGATTGGGATTACGTAGATTTTGGTTCTTGGGAAAGCGATTGTATTGGTTTTGGAATTGGGAAGGCTCACTAGGATAATGGAATCTAGGAAGAGGAATGTTCCTTTGAGTTTGAGGAATAAAAGTATAAGGTTGTTGGAAGTTACCAACACCTTGACCATATTGAAACTGGTTTGGGTTTTGAGGAGGAAATTGAGGGGGATGAGATATGGGATTACCATACCTAAGGCCTTGGTTATAAGAAGAAGAGAAGGGCTCAGAGTGAGGTTGGTTGATGTTTTTAACAAACTGACCTAATAGTTGAGGATCAGTGTTCCGCTGAGCATATGCTGCATTGAGCTCCATTGGTCTAGATGAATCGGATTGATCCTCTTAAAGTTGTGGACATGTGTCAGTTGGATGAGATGGAGAGTTATAGATTCCACAGTTTTTGACAGGTATAAGAGACATTGATTGCGGAGAAGATGAGGTTGGTGATTTGGTAGCCACATCTAGTTGTCGCACAAGACCTGTAAGTTCACTCATCCACTCGGTCATCTTGTTCGGCTCAATTGATTGATTATCTAGGGCTTGTTTGACTTGAGCTTGTTCTCGAGTATGGAATTGTTGTGTGTTTTCATCCATGTTACTTATGAGATCTCTTGCTACTACATGAGTTTTATCAATAAGACCACAACCACTTGCGGCATCTATGAGAGTTCTCTCCATAGACAATAACCCCACATAGAAGTATTGAATCAAGAGTTGGTCAGGGATTTGGTGGTGTGGGAAGGTTGCAACAAGATTTATGATCCTCTCCCAGTACTCCTGGAGTGATTCACTTGGGAACTGACAGATACCACTTATTTCCTTTCGGATAGAAGTAGTACGAGAAGTAGGAAGGAATTTCTCTATGAAAAGTTGCTTCATGTCATTCCATGTGGTTATGGAACCAGGAGGTAGGTAGTAAATCCATGACTTAGCAGTGTTAGCTAGGGAGAAACGGAATGATCAAAGTTTGATTTGTTCTTCAGAAACCCCTTGAGGTTTCATGGTAGAGCACACCACTTGGAACTCTTTAAGGTGGAGATGTAGATCCTCACCGGCTAGCCCATGAAAATGAAGAAGAAGATGAATCAAACCCGATTTGAGTTCGAAGTCAGATTCTATATTTGGATATTGAATACCAAGAGGTTGGTAATTCATATCAGGGGCAACAAGTTCTTTAAGTGTTTGTTCCCTAGGATTGGCCATATCTAATTCAATTTGTTGGACAAGAACTGGTTCTTGAATTATTTGATTATCTCTTATGTTCTTCCTTAGTTGGTGAAGTGTTCAATCAATTTCAGGGTCATACAAATACAAGGGATTGTTTGGGAGGCTATAGGGCATTCAGATACATTTTTAAAGAAAGAGGAAGACGAGTTTTTCTTTGTTTGTTTTTTGTTTATGATTTTTATGAGAAGACGGGGTTTTCTTTGTGTGTTTTTTTCAATTTTTTTTTAAAATTTTGTTTTTTTGGTTTTTTATTAAAATAACCAGAAACTAATGAATAATTAAAGCACCATCCCCAAAAACAATTCCATTTGAAATGCACAGGTGATTTTCACCTATCGACCAGTCAAGGTTCCGATGCTTTGCTAATGTGTATAGCAGCACTCGGGTCGAATCCTCGGCGATGATACTTATTAATAGTCGATTGTATTTTGATTGGGGGGTTTGTTCATAGAGCATAAATGAAATGATTGATTTAACAATTTGATAAATATTGGGGTGAGTTCATCATTAGGTAGTTAAACTTTTGATATCCTGGAGCTTTTCTTTATATTGCTTTTAAATTAACACCCATGCCACAAGTTGACGTTGATTGGAATTCCCAAGTGTTAAGGATTTAATCCAAGACTTAACGTAACTTAGGGTTCTAATATTGATCATATCATGTTTATGGTAGTATATTTATGATTCCAATAATCCATGTAAACCACGCGTTAAACAAAAAAAGTCATTAATCCATGACATGCTAAGTCCAACATACACAATGTTAATTCAACGAATACTCATCGAGAAAAAGATCTCAATCGCTTAAAATACATAAATTATAACTTCCCCCAATGAGATATTTACTCAGCCATTAAGATGTTTATTAATATGGTAATATATGTTTATGGTGATTAATTATAAAGAGAAAAAAAAAGAAAGGTACAAGATAAGAGTTGTGTGCTGAACATACACACAAACGATGAAGAAATTGTTAAATATAGAATTTAGATTGAATGAGAAAGAAAAATAAGAGAATGGATTTTCACTTGATTTAGGATATTTTAAGAACATTAATATTAAACTACAGAATGTGGGTGAGAGTAAGAGATATTGAATAAGAGACATTCATTAAAATAAAATTACAAATCAAACACTTTGAAGATTTAAAATGAAAAAAACACAAAATTAAATGAAATGAAACAGAGGAGGAAGGGTATCTCAAGTGAAAACTTGAGTTTGGAATGTCCTCCCAGGCCTTTGGAAGATCCTTTTTTGTTCCAATTGATCCTCCTCTATTCTGAAATTCCAACCCCTCTCAAGGAGAGAAGGGGGGAGTATTTATAGCCCAAGGAGTAGACTGTTTGCATTCCCATTATGTCCCTCCAATTGAGTCGTCAAGATGGCTATTCAGATAGCTGAATCTCGATAAATCTTGTTCAAAGTTGTAGATAATAAAGTTTTCTAAATACTCTCAATGTTTGGAGGAATTTGGACCTATTTATAAAAAGTTATGGTCGGATGATTAAACAATTTTAATCTGTCCATTTCAATCCAGTATTTTTGAAGTCCAAAATGTGAAAGGGTTTTTGAATAGAGAGATGCCTTTAAAGATGAATGATTTCTTCAAAAAAGTCGGCCGCCTATATCTCCTCTTTCACACTACAATAATCTCAGCTCTTTGGATGCTTACATCATGAGATATTTCATGAATTGTGTCTGGATTTTAATTATCAGCCAGAATGGTGGGCTAGAATTCAAAGCTTCATTTGGGCCCTAAATTTTTTAACCATGATTGATTTAGATAATCAAGAACACATGGTGGAGGTTCACAAAATATGGGATTTAGGAGTGAGACCAGTAACTCAATCATCATGGATGGTCCATTGTCTTCACAAATTCTTTGGGTCATCTTGTGTGGTCCATATGTGTCTTCAATTGGAAGAATTGGCCAATGCTTACTTATAATGATATGTGAGAAAGTGAATAAGGAATCCTGAAAAACAAGACCCACACAATTTCTATCATTAGGGTGAGAGTTATATATAAAAAATCAAACTGACTCAATTGGAAAACTTCTAAAAATGCTCAAAAATTATACTTAATATTAAAACATTAATATTTCACACAAATTATGCACATTTCATATAAAATCAGTAAAGGGAGAATATAATAATTCATGAAAATATTTATTACATCAGAGAACCAACATGAAACCTGTATCTGATTGAACAAATCATCAATCCATGTAAGGGGTTTGTGTTTCTTCACTGTCACTTTGTTTAACTGATGATAATTAACACACGAATGCAAACTTCCATAAGCCTTCTATTGGAAAAAACTGGTGCACCCCACTATGACACACTTGGCCAAAAAAAACTGAACTACATAATACCATTGATCTATATAATTATCTATCACAACTTGGAAGTTTCTATCCTATATGGATACATATAGATATGTGACATTGCTAACTGCAGTTCAATCCCAAACATGATCTTCTGTTGAGGGGGTAACACTACAACCTATTCTCGAAAGACATCCGGGTACTATCCCATGACCCAATGAAACACTAACTTCCAAACCTCTCACAAAATCAACATCCAATCTACTATCAAGGATGATAGGGATGAAACACACCTCTGACCTATCTGATGGTCTTTCTTTCCAATAATCACTAATGTCTCTCCATCAGCATCGAAGAATACTACCTATCTTCAAAATCAATCCACAATTGCCTTAACCGAATACAAACAATATATGATGAGGATGAAATCATATAGTTGTGTCTCTAAACATAGGAAATCTCCCCAAGAGGGGTTCTTCCCCAACACCAACTCACAATCTCTACAAACTTCAAAAAAGTCAACTCGACCTCCACCTGGCATAGTCAACTACAAGGGCACTAGAAGCCTTTCTACCTCAAGTACCAAAGCATGGATAAGGGTCAGTGATATGAAGGGTTAAGTTTCTCCTAAGTCAAACAAAGCATACAACCAAGTTGAAAACAAGAAAAGGGTACCTCTAATGATGTTTGGCTCACCTGGAACTGGAAATGATAAATCATGTAGCTGAGCATGACCTGATCCATGGATTCTTTGACCATGATGATGGGAACCACCAAGACCACACTTTACTGTCTGAGGAAGGGGAGAATCATGGGGATATCCTCAACCTAACCCATATAATATCTACTGATCCAAAGCTGGTGAAAATTACAACTACTACCTTAGCTAGAACTGCCTCAATGGAGGCACCTGAAGAGGAACAACTGGTGCACACTGACTATTTTGAAAGTTCAGGCACTCTCGCTATTGATGAACTCGACCTCCATAACAAAAACAAGAACCTGATTCCTTAGAGTAGGCTAGAGAACCAACACCCCAAGAGAAACGATATTCTAAGGGGCTGGTACCTACCCCCAGCTGAATGAAAACTCTTCTTCCATGAAAACTGGGAACCCTAAACTACAGATTTGATTCAGGAGGAATCCCAATGACTCCCCTATCATGATGATCCAGTTCTAGATAAGGTATTCTCGATGACCTCTTGCCTTTCCATCACCCCTAGAAATGTTTTCAGAATTAAAGGGGTGACCTAGAACTGGATCTTTGGATGAAAATACTCCTTAAAATACCTTATCCTAGACTCCTCATATGGAAATAGGTTTGAATCATATCACAAAAGGTTCTTGAAATGGATCCCAAACTCCCACACACTGGATCTTCCCTTCCGAAGGGAAAGAAGCTCCTAGCGACTAGCCGCCTTCATGGTCGAAGTAAGAAACTCTGCTCTAAAATTCTCTCATAACTTCTACCATGAGATCACTGACTCCTCGCAATCCCCAACGAACAATAAACACTAATCCCTCACTGCCCCCACAACATCGTCACAACCAACAACACCCTATTCTCCTTCTGAGCATAGATCGAAGTGAAAACTATATCAACATCTTCCAACTAGTCTTCTGTGACTACATCTAAAACAGATCCCTCTTTTTTATATAGACCCTAGCACTGAAACACTCTGAGTGTCCTTATCCAAGTGGCATCATTTTTGTCCTCTAATTTGCGGAAATCTACTGGTGTGACCTGCTAAACATCTTCTGCGTGAACCTGACGAGGACATCGTTATAGAGCCATATCTGGAAAAATGAAAAACAGTTAGAGATACTGAACCAAGATGATTGAATACTTTAACATTAATTAATTCTTTTATATTATTCATTTTAGGTTAACCTATCCCTAGGTATACCCATTCAAAGACAGACATAATGAATAATGATATATAATCTTTTACTAGGACTCTACCCTATAACCAACATCACTTTGTTTAGTATCCACTGTAAACTTAAAGGTCCATGTATCAGATCATAGGGGTCCCTAAATACCAATGTCTCAGCTGGTATCTAGTGTTTACAACGCTTACTAAACTTATTTGACACAATTTCCCTACAAACCCATTCAACCACACCTGGGCCTAACTCCAAACTCCATCCTATCCCTCAACTGGACCTCTGATACCACTCTGTCATGACCCCATTCCCACAAAGTGTACCCCTCCTGGGTCGACAATGTGAGAAGAGAGATAATGACCCCTGTGTCCTACCTCTAGTAAGGCCCAAGTTGGTGACTAGCACTGAGGGTATAATAAACACACAAATGGGAGGAATTACCCTCCAAGACAACACATATGAAAGAGAGAGATAAGATAGGCTCCAACCAACTCCTTCTCAGACCAAAAAATAAAAAGAAACCCCAGTTCACATAATTAATTTCATGAAAGAACTACTACAACTGAAAGGAAAAAATGTAAGTACCAAAAGAATGCAAAATGACAGTGACCATGAAGCCCAAACGTCTCCTACAAAACCTACAAGCAAGTAGTTTCCAGCCTAATCTTCAACTTATTCTAAGTGGCCTAAAAATAGTTTATATAACATAGGGTGAGTATAAAATTATACTTAGTTAGATCCTCCCTGGATCCTCTTGTTCAAAAGTAAGGAATTCATGCTAAAGCATAGTGAGAAACAAGTGAATCTAACTCGTCACCTAACCAGGTATACCATGTTCCTAGCCTCACCATGGATACACTCACCAAGTATCTGATATAAGTGAATATAATATAAGAATGAATATCAAGGGTATCCCACTACCACTTACCCACTGGTTTTCCTCTTTTCCCAAACATCATACGTTCTAAGACATCTCTCTCCAAATGGTTAGCCCGAAGACACCTGGGCGAGCTCCACAACATACACCTCTTGCAACACCAAGCTTATCTGTAGACACCTGGTAGAAGCACCACACCATCCACACAACCAAAAGTAACCAGGTAGTTTATGGGAGCCACCACAACCCGTACAATGTGTATCATACATCAAGTATTATACCTCAAGCCATTACAACCCATACGCCGAGTAAGGATCCCCTACTCATCACAACCTATACACATTATACCTATAGTAGTCCATAGAAAACTATATCCAGAATGTATGTGTTTGAAATAACCACAATCCATCACAACCCTCTGCACACATATATGGGGAAAACTAACCACTTTGAATACTAGCACAAGTAACTACTAGGAGAAAAGAGCAGAGATAAAAGGGGAAGTCATCCATCCATCCTGCCACTAGGATGTTGGGGACCCCCCCCCCCCATGGATCAAAATACCCAGCGTGTTAGTCACCCTAACCGATAGGGTTGGGTAGCCTATAGAATCACAAAAATTACATGATATAGTATAGCTCACAAACACACTATGGGAAAACCTAGTCATAGATAAAAATGCAGCTAATATCTCTTAGAGTTCTAGATCCCACTCATAAGACAAGATATCCTATAAGCCCAAAGCCAATAAAAGAGCTTTATTAAATCATATTGTATCTTTTTATCAGTTTCAATTTATGCTAATTAATTATTTAACCATTAATTAACCGCAATCATTTCCACATTACCTTTTATTAACACCACAACAAGATCCATGCCCTCCACGCATAACCAAACCGAGTCCATGACTACTCAAATGTTTAACCGTAGCATTGCATCCCAGCAAGATCCAACCACATGGGTTCAACATCATTTATTCAATAATTTATTAATATAATTATTAATTTCCATAAATCTAGGAATTCTAGAAAAGCATTCTAATCGACCAAACACAAGGGGATCAACATGGTGAGTAGGTGAAATACTCATCGAGTCTTTTCCATCTTTAACAAGAGCATAGACCCATCCATCCTCGAGAAGTTAAACAAAAAAATCATATTTCATACCCCAAATGTATTTGCCTCTTTTGAAAGGAGGGTAATAAAGACCTGCTACCTCATGTAGTGGGGAATGAAAAGAAGATAAAAAATAGCACAATCAACACGAAACCACTTCCACATTAATGGGTAAGACCATCTTTAATCGACCATATCACCTTCAGTGTCCTCCCCAACACCCACATGTATAAACTGACGAATCTCGCCAATTTTATAGTCAAATAATACCATAACCACTAGGAATCCCTATCCCACATATCACAACAACCATCTAGATTCACATCATATCACAAGTAATAGGAAAAAACAAAGCAACTAGGATCTTGGCCCTAAAACAAGGCATTCAGCCTTCATACACAATGATCTTTCACACCTCCAAGAAAAAAGATCTTGGCCTTTATATTAAATAGGGTATCTCAAAACCATATCGGGCATTATCTTTTATAAAAAAACTAGTTCTTTAATCAATATTGAATTTACCAATTCTTTATTCATATGTTCCAACTATGGGAAACCTAAGAAGAAAGCTATCATAGTCATCACAAATTAATTTAACAATTAATTTAACATGCCTTTAATAAAAAAGAATCAAAATTCTAACTGCATCAATTTGATTTTCATCAAATTACAACAACAATAATATTTGGTAAAACCAGATCTTTATCTTTGGGAAATTATTTTATAATTAATCCCAGTTGACGTTCTTTACCAATTTCCATTAAGAATGACATTCTAAAAAAAATCAAATCATAGATATCACACTATCTAGAAATTCAAGAGGTAATAACATTGCTAAAAAATTGATACTGATTCTTTAATTTGGTTCCAATATATATTATGTCAATCCCATTATGATCTAGTGGATAAAACATGATATCACTTTGATTTTACATAAAAAAAATATAAGCAACCAATCCCCTACTTCAAAAGGTTCTTGACATTCTTTATACAAGAATGGGCCAACACAACAGATCACAAACACCTTTCTTGCTAGAATGCTTCCACCTGAGGACGCTACAACACAACCACATCAACCAACACCCAAGAAAGCTCCATTAGAGATATGGAGATCAAATTCCATAACATGGAAAGGATAAACAGAAGGAGAGAAACCTAGAAGATTGAGGGTAGAATATACCTTATATCATAGACAGATCAACTATTCCTTATGGAATCAAAATAGGGGGTGCACTTGCAATAGGAAGAATCCAAGGAATATGACCTAAGGATGGAATTTTGGTCACACAACTCCTTGAGAGGAAGAACTATGGACGTCTCATACTAGGGTAGAATAAGAAGGAATAACAGGGTAGAATGACATCTCGTACCATTGCAAATATAAATGGATCATCAATTTAGATTTGGTTTAGATTTTCCACTGAAAGAGGATCTCATCAAGACTACATGGTTTGACCAAGTAAAGGCACTCAAACTCTTAGGAATATTAATATAGGAGTTATAGGATTTGAATCAGCATTAAATAATTTAAAATAATGATTTGAACACATTTTACGTTGGAGAAAATATCAAACAGGTGAAACTATAGGAAACTGAAAAAATTGTTCACCTAAAAATATAGAAACACTATCATACCAACTAGCATCGCAAATGACTCTTCAATAGCTAGAAACACTATACTCTTACCGATAGTGTAAATTAATCACTTCCAATTGGAAACACTGTAAACATACTGATAGTGAAAATAACTCACCGACATCTAGAAACATTGTACACCTACTGAAAATGAAAATGACTCACCGATAGTACAAATGAATCATCGAAAGTACAAATGACTCACTGACAGTACTTTTCACAATTGAATCACTGATAGTACTGTTTAGAAATGACTCACTGAAAAAACTATTCACAAATGAATCACCGATAATACCAATGACTCTCCAACAATACTATTCACAAATTACTCATCGACATTACAAATGAATCATTGAAAATACTATTTAAAAATGACTCACCAACAAATTTTTCACAAATGACTCACCGATACTACAAATGACTCACCGATAGTACTGTTCACAAAATTGGAAGCACTGTTCATTGAATTAGAAAATTGTAAAAGTGTTAGGGATAAGTTACATGGACCTCATAGAACACCTAAAACACCAAATTTCAGTAAAAGAATGGAACAGAGAGGTTTATGCCATTACATCTAAAATATTAACCCATGTGGAACATTTTATAGAATTATTTTAAAATACTGGTAAAGAGATCCTAAATATTTGGAAGTGAACTTAATAAATTATTGATATATATAAATTATAACCATTAAATAATATAATTAATATGGATATAAATGAGGACTATTCTCAACTTTATAGAAGTGATTTCTTTGGTTTTTATTACATGCATTACGTCAAGTAAATTAATTACCATGGTAAAATGAAATTGAGAGAGGAAATGTAAAACCACAATAATAAATAGATGATAATTACATGTTTAGGTTCTTAGAGAGAAATATCACACAATATTATCCCATATGGAAATTCATTCATAACAGTCTTGATTTAAAAATGAGATTGGAAAAGAACACTTATAGCTTTGATAAAATTTGAGTTAAAACCCTTTTAAATGAGAGAACATGAGATGGATTTTTAAATCCCTTTAACATCATAAAATTTATGAAAGGAGGATCACATAGGGTAGTATATACACCAAAAAAATAATTTATTTATATATAATTTATATCAAATTAATATTGTTGAGTTGAGAAACCAATACAAATTTAATCTGAATTGAACCAAAATACATTGAAGGAACAATTCATGAAAAAACATCCATGTAACATGAAATTATAATTAATAATAATATTTGAAAAATATTTTTTAGGTACTACATTTTAAATAAGAATAGGTTGATAATATGAAATTATGACTTGACAAATTAAATTGAAAGGGAAACCCTTTCCTTAATAGTCATAACCACAAAAAAATATCTTTAATAACATGAATAATAAAAGTAACCATATTATTATCCTATTTGAAAAGAATATTCATATATATAAAATTTTATAATTCTTAATTATAATCATTCATTATGTATTCCTTAGATATTTTTTTGTTACTTTTTATCATAGATGTCAGTAATTTTGATTATTTTACACTTGTTTTATAGTGGCGATATCAAACCCCATTATTTGATACTATGTTAAAAATTATAATATTAGAAAATATCTATAAATATTTTTTTCCATGATTTATTCGTTACCATATTCAATTGGTGGAAACTATGGGCATGGTTTGTGAGAATGATATCCATAAGAAGCTTCTGTTGGGTAATTTATTGATATCAATGGATTACAAGATAATGATATTTATTTTTTCTATCATTTTAGAACCATATTAATATAATATATTTCTTATTAATATAATATATAACCATTAAACATATGTTATAACTATCATTGTATGGAAGTGATGAAAAATGGTACTTGTCGCTACATGGAGGCGGTAGTCTGTATTTATACACAGATAACATTTTCATTTTCCATATAATGTAAAGAAGGTAGAAATTGATTTATCTTTTAAAATATGTATTTTTTTAATATTATGTTTAATTATTAAATACCCCATTATAATGAACAATTCAAAGTATATATGAATGAAAAAATACATTACTGTGTAATGGTGATAGTCCTCACACACACACCAAAGATATTCTCATTTTTTATAAGGAAAGGGTAATGTTAGATAATGGTAATGAAATTAAACTAATAACATTTAATTGTACTAAAAATACATATTACACTATATTAGAATAGGTAAAATAGATTTTCAAGCAATATGTGTAGAAGAAAAAAGGTTATGAAGTGATTAGTACTCACATTAATAATTTGAACCTTCTCTTAAAGGAAATACTAGATTTGGATGATTTATTGATATTACCTAGAGGAATGGGTTAAAAACATGGTATATGGGTCTAGGGGAAGTAAAATGGGTATATGTTCATGATTTATTTTTCATTTTTGAGTGTTTGTAAAGGGGTGGTGGAAGAATAATTTTATTAGCGAGGGAAGTGAATTTCTATTATAATATAAAAGGGAAATTCATTATTAATGGCATGCAAATCTTAAATTTTATATTAAAAGAGTTTTAATGAGGCCTAGTTCAATAAAAACCTTCACCAAAAGTTTTGTTATTAGTTTTGAGGGTGTTTAGGCTTATTCTCTTTACTCTTAACTTTTATTATAATTTAATTTTCCATGGAAACTCATTTCTTATCCTCGATAAATTATTTTAACAACCAAAATTAAATTTTAGTTTTTAGAATAATTTAGAAATAATAATATAAAATATTGAAATAAATTTATTAAATTAATTTTTTAATAAAGTAAATAATTAGTTTTAATAATAATGCACATAATGTGCGAAAACCATTTTTAAAAAAAATTATATTCTAAGCATAAAATTAATACATAGGATAAAATTATCACTTTTTAAATATTCATTAAATTATTTAGTTTGTTAATAATCAAATAATAATAATGCAACATTCAATGAAATTGATAATAGAAATCCATCATGTAAATATTTAATTAAAATAAAAGACTAAAAGTAGTTTTTATTGGAATATAATATTGCTTGAGTTACAAAATGTTAAATATATGTTTTATAAATTCATAATAGTATATTTAAAAGAATAATTTTAGTATTAAAGTAAATTTTTATTAATAATTTTATTATGTTTTTCATGTCATGCTTATCTCATGATGAAATCATAAACACCACAACATTTATAGAAACTATATTTTTCAATATTCACTAAAAAATCAACCATTTCAGTATAATATAAAACATTCCTCATATATCAATATAGACATAATGAATCCAAAATAATGATGTTAATTTTTTCATATTGGAATTCTAAAATTTATGAATTTATCTTTTAAATAGAAGTATCATATATAATGAAAAATCAATTTTTATAGAAAAAAGGCCATTTAAAAAACAAGTGATTCTAGAATTACATCATATCAATTACCAATTAATTTAATGGTAGTAAATTATTTCATTACTTTAAATAATATATAATATCATAACCATATTTTAAAAGTGATAAAATAAAATTTTTAGGATATAATAAACAATACTTTAAAATATAGTTCTTTTAAAAACAATCAAATAATATTAATTATTTTTCTTATAAATATAATCATTTTGTTAATTTATTATAATATTTTATTTACTATAGGTTTTATTATTCTTATTATTTTCATAATAATGTTCATATAATACGTTTTTCTCTTTTTAGTTCAGTATTTATTGTGAAACATGATACTCGACCTGATATTAATTAAATGAAAATATATTGTATTAGCTAGGGTTGTTACACATAGACTACTTTGATTTGAATATGAATGAGTTTAGTACTTCATTCTCATTATATTCTTCTTAATTTTAATTTTACTAATCATATTATATGTTATCATGTTTTGAGAAAACGTTTTTCTCATTAGAATAATTATATTTTCCCCTAAATTCAAATAATATTCATCCACTTCAACATATTGGAACATTTAATCTCTATAGCGATCATTGATATTGGTCTTCAATCTCACTACACTTATTTCATTTAGGAAATATTGAAAAAAATATATAATCCTACAATTATTTAAACATTTAAAATAATTTTATTCATATATTTATGTTTTCCTCACTACATGCCTTTTTAGAAGATTGAATTGAATTTCTTGAATTGAATTTAATCATCTTCGACATGGGTTTCTTCATAGTCTCAATCTTTTTTGAACCATTTTTAACGTCAAACACAATAACCTTTTTAGAATTTCATTTTCTCCTTGAGGAGGCACCTATCCTCATCTCATAATCTATCCATACAATTTTGATATTATTAAATGTCCACTCATCCAAATCTTGATCATATTGGGTATAAATAATTTCATCAAATTTATGAACTATATTCCCCATAAATTTCTTCACCTCCATGGAATCCACAAGAACTTACCGATATCTTCAAATTGAAAAAAAATTATTTACATTTGAAGGAAAAATTATTCCACTAATTCATCACCAACAATTTAAATATCCTCAAATTAAGAATGGAATGTTTGTAATTAGTACTACTTAACATTCATATACCCCTCATGGATATCATGTATTTAACTATAAATTCTATTAACTATTTTAAACATATCACTCTTCCTAATTCTATGAGAGGGATGGGAGTAAAACATTATGTGCTCTCCTATTGGATTCAACATTATTATTTTGAGGAAAAGTGTAGCCTTTCCTAACATTGATAATTTTTAAACCAATCTTACTGTTATTAAGAACATACATGTGTAGGGAAATAATAAATGTTACCTTCAGGTAATTCCATATATAAAATACATTCCCATTGAACATGGTAACTCAATTTTTATTGATTTTATTGATTATTTGAATATATATTTTTTAACTTAAAATATGTTATAAATAACAAAACAATTATCTCCTCATGGAATATACCTAGAAAAAATGAATAAGAACAACAATATCAATATACTTTGATTCCAATTATAATTCCAATGAGAGAGTAAACCCCCACTTATAAGGGGAGATTTAGTGGTTTTTGTATTCACACACTCTAAAATACACATTACCAACACCGGTTAGTGTATAAGATCACTTAAAAAATAAATTATTTTTTAGAGATAGAGTGAGTAAAAATACTCATAACAGATGGGTTTTATAGGATTGAATTTCTCTTTCAATCAAGTTGAAATTTTTGGATTTACCATGGATATAATCTGAATATCCACATTAATATGTTATTATCAATAGGATAAAACAATTAATTAAGGTAATGGTAAAAATCTTTAAGTATTAGAAATATCTATATGGGCTTCAAAAAGTCGATCAATCTTCCCTTCCCAACTACAGTGCCATCAGAATTTGGATCAAGTTAGTAACTAAATTCTTCCCCTCAATCCCAACCGATTATACCTTGGAATACTATATAGAATTTTTAGTTGGATATTTTAGTTTCCTTCATATATCTATGAAAGAAAACATCATTTATTAATTTTTATAATTAAAATACCTATAGGGTCATTTTGTCAGATTGATATGGGGTCAATCTGTATGAACCAATTTTTACCAATTTTTTAACATTATTTATTTAAAAAATTACAGTTATTTGGATGAATATATATTTTTGAACAATAAAAAAATAAAACATTTCTAGAATTAATATAATTAAAAATAAAAAAATATTTTTATATGTTCCAAACCTGATGTGGTTGATTATTCCCTTATTTTATTTGAGTTATGTTTGAGATGTATGTTCTTAAATAACATAATAACATGAATAGACATGGGGAAGGTATCAACTTTAAACCCTGAAACTATCTCCTAATAAAATTGTAGTACCTTGATGAATTCTTTATACTCCATGACTCTTTTATATAATTGTACTCCCAAATGTATATTAACATGATCATATCTTCAGTCAGGGATTTCATAAAATAAATAAGATATATCTTCTTCCCCTATCATGGACTTGATTGTATGAAAATAATCAAATAAAACAACATTTCCATCATCCTTCTTCAAAAAATGTGAATGATCAATGCATGAATAATATTGGATCCGACATGTTGTCTTCCCCATCTTCAATCAAAAACTTCAGTGAACAAAATATATTCCACTAGAAATAGCACACTATCAATCCTCATATACTTCCATCAATATTCAATATTAGTAGAAATATAACACCAATATACCGTAACTTCTTTTATACTTTATTCTTATAATATATATTTTTACTTTTTTATTATCACCTAAATCACTCCTCTTACTTAACCATTTCATCTTCTTCATATTTTATCAACTCCAAAAAATAACCAGAAGATATTTCCAATATTTTGAATATGGAATCCCACATGAATTAAGAAATTTTTATCTTTATCTTTATAAATCAAATATCATATTAAACCCTATTGATCATCTTCATTTGAATTGGTAACATATATCTAATAAATACAATATCCTTGATCATAATAAATGGATTCTAAATATTAAAATTTGAGACTCTAGAAATAACACATAAAATATCATTCCAATATTATCAATAAGTATCCATGATATTTCCTATTTATTCTTCATTAAACTATTCACATAAAATCCTATATAATATACGATTGTTTCATTAATCATATGCATGTTTACATGAATGAAAGGTTGTGGTGTGAAGCCTCTATCACAGTGAAATCCCTATCCGTTATTGTTGAAAAGTATATCATCTTGAAAAAAATAAACATGATTTATTATTATGTTTATATATTTAAATAATAATAAAATAATAACCATATTTAAAATCATCTCTTAAAATACCATATTTACATGACACCAAAACTATTGTATTTCTTAACAATTTTATTCATAAATAATCTCCATGTAAATGAATATGAGAGTTATTTTACACTTAAATACATAGAAAATAATTTTACGTATTCTTTGTAAAACATTGGTGACTGTTACATATAACAAACCATTCTACCATACATTGAAATTACATCATTTTTTCTTTACATTTCATACATTACAAAAACACACGCCCAAAGACCATATTAATTTACTACCTTTAGAAACATGGATACATAAACCACTAGTTAATAACACATCTATTTCTTCCCCATATATTTCTTCATAACTAGAACCCTTTTTTGACATATCATAATAAATACCTTTCTTCATATCCTGGTAAAAAGAAACATAATAAAGGGTGATCTTAGATGCCCAATAAGGGAAAAATGGTGCGATCAATCATAACATAATCATAAGGAATTCATATAAAAAGAGTTTGAAAATAATATCATGTATATCAATGATCTTGATATCGTGTCATGGAATAAATCATAGGAGTTCATAAATAATCAAAGAACTTATTTTATGAGATAACAATATAAGGGATGGAATTGTGGAATATAAATTAGTATAAAAAATTATTTCTATAGTTTTCAAGGAAACCCTTCCCAGGTTATCATAGTAGTATAAGTTCACTCCCCATACCATCTCGGTAGTCATGATTCAATCCCATGACCATATATATTGTCATGGTTCACTCAAAAGACCATCTTAGCGGACAAGGTCCCCTACTGAACCAAGTTCACTCCCCATTCCAACCATGTCTATCTCAAGATATTTAAATCATTGCCCAATGAATTGGAGGGTTATATAGGTCTAACCCATAACATAATGAAAACCATTCATATTTATGCCACGAGAACATAAATCCTCCATCATAACTAAACCCCTAAAATTAAATGGGTTTCATAAACATCATTCAATCATTACATATCCTTGGAAAATAAATGGATTTCATAAATTCTATTCCATCATAAACATAAATAATTCATAGAAATAATAATAATGATATCATTGGATCATATCCCTAGTAAAACATAAGTAACATCAAATAACATTTTTCTAGATAGAAAATGATTTTGAAAAATCACTTGAAATAATTTTTGAGGGAAATATATTTTCTTATTTGAAAACATATTCATTTCTTAAAATGTTATGCAATTTGATAAAGAATAATTTAATTTGAAAATAATATATTTAAAATTTTAAGGTATGATTAAAATTTTTACGTATTCATGATGGTGTAAAATTACATTCATTCCATATAAGTTAAAAAAATTCTTTCGTACAATTGCTGGAATAGTCACAAAGAACCTCATTCAGAAAACGAAAAAAATGTCTTCCAAACATTTTAGTGAAAAAGTAAAAATTAGAAAAAATTAAATTAAAAACCACTAAATAATAGTAAAATATGTTTTAATAAATTTATCAAAAACTTTTTCAAAGAAGATAAATATTATATAATAGAGAAAATGAAACAATCTTAAATAGTGATGAGATTGTGCAATAAACATTCATCAATTTATAATCATTACTATCATACGGACCATGAAATAAAGAAACTTATATGCATATGAAAATACCATAATGTTTTGTATAAGACTCATAAAATACATTCATGTGTAGTATAAACACAAATTATATGAAATAAGTAGTTTATAAGGTCTGTGTCCCATAGAAATAAACGTGAGAGAAAAATCGATTACATTATGTCTTGAATATCATCATACTTCTAAAAATATCCTACATAAACGTTGTTTTAATTTCCTTATTGTATTGAAAGAAATATATTAAGTAATATATATATATAATACAATTATAGTTAAATTATTATTTCATTTATATTATATACTTTCACTAAATCCATCCTTAATACATTCCATGTAAATTGTGAATGAATCACATCGCTTTGACGAGGCTGTTGTCTACTCACCCACAACCGAAGTTATCGTATTTCCAAAACATGTAAAGTATGAAGGTATGTTTTATATAATAATAGTAGATGCATAAAGAGATAATAAATACCATATATATCATATAAAAATATATTTTACATCATAATTACCAACCATGAGTGGTGGTAAATGAAAAATGAACAACATTATTCAGTGATGTCGTAGTTCTCTGTACACAAGGATGGTAAGTTCATTACCCGTTAGATGGAAGTGTGTCTAAGTGTAGGAAGAAATTTTATAATAAAATCATATAAGTATATTTATTATTATAAATTTATTATATAATAATATTATTAGAATAATTAATGGTTTCAATGAATAAATAAAATGAAATCATCTATTAATGAACATTACCTCTTCTTTGGGTATCTCTTTTTGGTTTGCACAAAAAGACTTCCTAGGTTGGGTTTCAGACCAAATTAAGGATTCTAAGATTAATTGAGGAAATTTTGGAGAATATTTGGATATATTGTTTCCAAATTAAATAGGTTTTTATGTATGAGTAAAATATAAGAAGAGGTTTTCTTTTATAAGAGAAGGAAGGGGCACTTTTTGCATTTCTCAAAAGATTAATTTATAATATATTCAATATTAATAAAAATACATAAAAAAAATTATTTAAATATAATATATTATATGTCTTTTATATAATCAAACAATATATTTTAGACATGTTTTGGTGTTATTTATATCCTTATCATTTTGATTAACCCATAATTAACAAATTTTAATTTATCTATTGTAACCAATATTCTTTTCTAAGAGGATATAATTTTCACTTATAATGTGTCAATTGGATAGAAAATGTACAATGAATAATATTTTGTACCATATATCATCAAATTTTTCCTTATTTAATATTTTTAAAATTTCTAAATAATTTAGTAAAATATTATTTTTATAAAATATCATAGTTGACAATTTTGACACTATTCATTACTTTGACTTTAATAAAATCAATACCACAAGAAAACTTTGAACCAATTCACTAATAAACACTTAACATGTCATATTCACCTATAAAATTCATTTCTCTCTGCAATTAAGTAAAATAGTATTTCATTTAATATTTATAATATCATTTAATTAATTGTTTCATTAATTGAATAATAACTACATCATATTCTTAGTAATTATTTTCATTAATTATTTGTTCACTAAAAATTAAAACTAAATTCAAATGAAATTGATTTTTTTTAATATTTTCTACGAATATATATAATTGATAATATCTTTAATTTATTCCCATGTTAAATATATTATACTTATTAAATGTAAGAGTTTTACATTTTGTCACTTTCATTGATTTTAATAATATCCAAGTCCTCTTCATGGAATATTTTCCGTTAAATTATTAAAATTAGATACTTATGTGTTAAGTGTTTAATTATATTCATCAAATAATGTTTTATCTGGTTTTAATTTCATTTTATTGTCCTTATCACAATATTTTTAACTTAAATTACACAATTTTCCCTTTATTATTTTAATAAAAATTACCAAAGTCACTATTTATAATGGACAAAAAGAAAATGGACCTAATTAATAAATTTATACCTTATGATTCCATATATGAACTATATTTTTCATAACTCAAAATATATAATTTTCTAAATATAATTTAAAATTAATCTTGTTGAAGGAATTAGCAAAAAAGTTTTTAAAGTGAAAATGGTCAAAAGGTTAATATGTTTTTATATCCAAATTAAATTTGAAATTGATTCCAACGAAATAAATTGGATTAAATGATAAATATTTTATTTTATTATACCTTAAAATAATGATGTATATAAATAGACACATAAAATTATTTTGATAAAAAATATGTTTTTGATTAAAATTTTAATATTTTTCAATATTCATCCAAAGAAAAAACTTATCCAAAAAATAAAAAATTCAAACAAAATAAATTTTTATATCCGTTTTTATAAGAATAAATTTTTTTATAATATAAAATTATAATAGTTTAAAAAATTATATTTAAAACTGGTTCGACATTAAAAGGCAGAAAAGTGACCCTTTTAGAAGAATAAGTTTTTATGTTTAAAATTGAATTTGTTCTTATATCTTGTCTAGAAATCACATAAGATGAATTTTAACACTTAAAATCAATATTATATATATATATATATCATTAATTTTTTTTAACATTAGTTAGTTTTTTATTTTTATAAGAAACACCTGTGAAAACATAAATAATTTTTTATAAAAATAATTCCTTTTATTTTAAAAAGCATTAAATTAATTAATAATTAATTGGAAAAATAATTACATGTCAACCATATTTTCATATTTCATCTAAGCCTATAATTACCTTCCATTTTAATTAATGGGTTATGATTTATTATTTAAATAATTATAATAATAAAATAATGTTCTCTAGAGACTCAGTGTTGCGTATAACACAAGCTAAGCCGATATTGTGTGTAATGAAAGGCTTAAAAGAAATATATTTTTTAAAACCATCTCTTAAAAATGTTAGGGTGTTGTATTGTACCTCACTTTAAAATTTCCCCCAAACCTTTTTTCGGATATCAAAGTTTCAATAATTGAATATTTCATTCAAAGAAACCCACATTTTAAAAATTATTTCTAAAACCTATTTTAATGGAAACTTAACGGTTAACAGAAGTAAATCATAACTAGTTTTCTACAACCGGTAACTTAGGTGGGAAGTGAAAACATGGACATAGAAGAAAAATATAACTATCAAGTCCTAATAGAGATTGATAGTGAACATGGTCATCAGAAAGTAAAAAATCATAAGGCCATAAATCAATGATGATCTAAGGGCCCATTTGATTCGTAAGAAAAGTAAGTTATGGGATAACATTTTTAGTTTCAAGATAATATCCCTAGATTTGAATAATTTTTATGTGGATAAATAATTACTTGATTCCATCAAATTTCATTATAATAATAACATTCTTTCATTTTTCCTAGATCAATTTCAACTTCGTATATTATTCCAAGAAATGAAATTGAATTTATCATTCATAAAGCATTATCAGATCAGGAAATCCATATTATGATAAATTATTCATTCTATCTTAATATCACAACAAAAAGGTTAAAAAAGGTTATCATATATGCATATATCCTCATATGAAGTGCTAATACTTTAATCTCTAAAACATCATCCAAATGTTATCATAAAAATATTCATAAATGGATACCTTTATGATACTTCTAAAAGATTAAAATCCAAATCATTCAAAATAAGGTAACTAACTTTCAAAAATAAATTGATAAATAATCCCCAAAATAACGTTATATATCTCTTGATTGTCACACACAAAACCTGTGAAGACCATTATCATGTACACTATTAAAACATGGTAATATCCTTAATTACCATATAAAATTAGTGAAAGCTTTCATACTTTCAAAACATAACTATTTCCTCATAACATAAATATACAATGTCAATACTTAAACCACCTTTTCATTATATTACTAAATAGTTCTAATGTCATCAATAGTATCCCATTTATCTTATAACACAATAAAATATCTATTTATCTAGTTATTATCTCAACATCATGCACATATTAATGGTTATCTTTCCCTTAATCACATGTTCTTCTAAAACACCACCTTACAACCTCATTTACTTTTCATAGGTTCTAATACCATTCAACATATATATGAAAATACTTAAAGAGAAAATATAGTGTTCCCATCCTTATATATTTAATTATTCCATAACACCCTAAAAGTATTTCTACAATATTATTATTGAATTCAATTAAATAAACATAAAATAACCCCACCACATCATTATCATACTCCACATCACAGATAGTGACTACATGATATTTCCATTTATATTTTCCTTTAATAGGTTGCAAATGTTGATCATCATCGTTAAACCTTATATTTTGGTACTGATTAGAATAATTCCAGTTTTCATTGCAATTGAAGCATTGAAGTGTGGGGGTTTAAGTCTAAATGGACTTCTCTCTTTTCACATCATTAGATTTATTTTTTCCCATCACTTTGGTAGTCAAATGCCCATTGGCATTCTTTCCCCAACTTAAGACATATACTATAACCCATAAGACTATTTCCTCTATGTTTCATTCCAGACCATAATCATAAATTAAATCTCATCTTCTTTTTTCCATGGTTTTTGTATTTTTATTGATCTACACATTTTTTAATTGTCCAAACCATGAGATTTATATTTAACTTCAACCCCTATTTCCACCTACATAGCACAACACACAATATTATCATATATAATGAATTCTCTTATGGATAAAGACATTCAAAGACTTCTTCATATTCCACTGAAGAATCTATTAACCTTACCTTTAGGTTCGATGATAATACTAGAAGAACACCTTACAATTCTTGTAAAATTATCCTCATAGGTACCAACTGACTAATCATCCCTTTTCATTAACTCAAATATCTCTTTATCTATCTTCATAAGAAGAACATGAGTAAAGTAATTATTGAATTATAATTTCCTAAACTCATCCCAATAAATATATTCTATTTCATCATGATTCCTCATATTCTTAGTGGTACTGATCCATTTGTCATCAACAATTAGATCATAAGTACCACTAATAGAAGGTCGATGTTGCCTCATGAATCACTCAATAAGTTTTTTCCCTCCTCATATCATTTGGAAGTTTAAAATAATTCATTTCTTGTGTGAGTATAGTGATAAATATTTTTATTCTATCACCTATAACATTTGGTTTATCAGGAAGAAAATAGTTTCATTACCCATTGTATTCATCATTAACACAGTTTATTTGGGTTCCATCCATTGAATAAACTACAATTATAATATGATTAATACTATTAACAGTTATAAAACCACATAATAAATGTAAATTACATTCAATATATAAAATCAAAGGTTTAATCCTAGTTTTTTCATTATTTATACCAAAATTCTAGTACTGTATGCTATAATTAGATATATCTTATAGAAATCCCGAGATATGTACTTTAAATATCTCTAGGGATATCACTAGAGTTTTAACATCCTAGTTTCTAATTATTTACTAATAAATTTATCTAATACTAATTATAGAAAAACATTATTAATGTACATTAACATTAAGTCCTTTTTTCAGATCATTTTATTCATTACACAAACACACCAAAAGACTGTATTAGATTAGTGCCTTTGGAAAATTAGAAACATAAAAAACTAGTTGATAACACGTCTACATATTCTCCCACAAATTTCATCATAATTATAAACCTTTTTTGACATATATGACTTAATACCTTTCTTTATAGCCAAGGGAAAAGAGACAAAATAAAGGGCGAGCTCATATGCTTAATAAGGGTAAACAAGTGAGAGATCAATCATAACATAATCATAAAGAATACATACATAAGAAATTTTTTTAAAATCATATCTTGTATATCAAATATCTTAATATCATGCCATGGAATAAATCATATATGTTCTTAAGGAATCCAATAACATATTATGTGAGAGCACAATATAAGACATGGGAATGTGGCATACACATAAACATAAAAAATGATTTCTATATTAGTCAAGAAATCAATACCAATGTCATATTAGTAGTATTATTTCCCTCAATATACTATCTTGGTAGCCCTGGTTCACTCCCATGATTATCTTAGTATTCAAGGATCACTCCCAAAACAATCTTAGTGGACAAATTATTTTAATTAACTTAGGTTACTCTCCATTATATCCATGTCTATCCCATGAGATATTAATATTTACCCAATGAATTGGTGGGATATATAGGTCCTAAATGTCACATAATGAAAACCATACATATGTCTGCCACTATAAATTAAATCATTCATCATATCATAACCACTGGAATGAAATGGGTTTTATAAAAATAATTCTATCATAAGATTACCTTGGAAAAAATGGGTTTCATAAATATCATTCCATAATAACAATAAAACATTAATATAATGAATAAGAATGGTAAAATTTGATTATATACCCAATAAAATAAAATTAACATAAAAAAATTAATAATTTGGAGAATGATTTTAAAAAACCACTTGAAATAATTTTTGAGAAAAATATCATATCTTCTTTGAAAACTTTTTATTTTATTATAATGTTACAAAATTTTAAAAGAAATAATTTTATTTGAAAATAACCTTGAAAAAATTTAAGAGAGGCTTCAAATAATTAAGGTTTCATGATGAAGGAAAATTATATTTATACTGTATAAGTGAAAAATTCCTTTCATACTTTTTCTAAAAAAGTCACAAAGTACCTCGTTTGGAAAAAAATATTACTATAATATTTTTTCATAAAATGTAAAAATTGGTAATAATGTCTTTAAAAAACAATATTAGAACATTAAAAATATTTTTGAAGAAATTTATAGAAATTTTTTACATGGAATAGTAATATTCTCCAATGGACACATAAAATAAAACAATCCTAAATAGTGATGAGATTGTGAAATAAACATTCATCACATTATAATTAGTAGAATCATATGGACCATCAAAGATAGAAATTATATGGACATGAAAGTAATATGATGTTATGCCTAAGTCTTATAAAATATATTCATGGGCAATATTCACATCACATAAAAGAATCATCCATTGTAAAAGGCATCTGTCCTATAGAAATAAAAATAAGACCAAAATCCTTTCCCTTATGACTTGACTCTCATAATACTCATGAAAATATTCTATATGGTAAATATAAATTTATTATAAATATATTATAGAAACATATTCAATTATATCATATCATATATTATTAACATATGTCCTTTAATTACTCGTTTATCAATACTTCCATGTAAAATTTACGTTTCAAGTAATAACCGATTTTTTTTCGTATGTGTTTTGATTTTTCATATATTTTATCCTCATGATTATATCATGATTTAATAATTTATAGATAGATAAAAAATAAATAAATAAAATTTATATTCGGTATATATTTATTTATAATTATCTTTTAAATATAGAAATGGAAAATGATATACACAGTTCATGGAGACAGTAGACCATACATACGCATGAACGTTGTTTCTGTTTTCTTATCCTATTGACGGAAAGAAAGTAAATGAAATATATTTATATATATATAATATATTTCTTGGAATATTATTATTTCATATATATCATATAATTTCACTATACCCATCCTTAATATATTCCTTGTAAAGTCTGAACAAATCACATCACTTTGAGGAGGAAGTAGTCCATACAGACACAAACGAAGTTATAGTATTTCAAAAAAACTGGTAAGCATGAAGGTAGGTTTTATATAATAATTTTATAGGAATAAAAATAACATATATACCATATATATCATATAAAATAGATTTTTCTTCATAATTACCAACAATGATAGGTGGTTAAGGAAAAAAATAACATCGTTTCGTGAGGCGGTAATTCGCCGTACACAGGAATGAAAAGTTCATTACCCAATAGATAAAAGTGTTTTTAAGTATAGGTATAACCCTTATAAAAAAATCATATCATTAAATTGAAGATAATTTTGTTATTATATAATAATTGTAAAAATAATAATTTATGGGGTTCAAGGAAAAAATAAATGGAACATGTCTGTTGATGAATGTTACCTCTTATTTGGGAATATCCTTTTGATTTTCATAAAAGGTCTTAAAATGTTGGGTTTCTACCCAAATTAAGGAATATATGATTAAGGTAGGGAATTTTGGGGAATCATTTATAGAGTATATTCAACAAAATCTATTTTTATGTGTGATTAAAATAGAAGAAGAGGTTCCCTTTTATAATAGAGGGGAGGGGTACTTTTGGAATTTCTCAAAAGATTAATTTATAGTAAATTAAATCTTAATAAAAATACCTCAAAAAGTCCATTTATTCTATGATATGATATAATAAGGTTTTAATATCATAAAATAATATATTTTAGACATGTTTTTGTGTTATTTTAATCCTTATCTATTTGATTAACGCTTAATTAACCTACTTTTATTTCAACTATAGTAATAAATGTTTCTATAATAAGAGGATGGTATTTTTACTTATAAAGTGTAAATTGGGGCATAAATGGACAATGTATGATATTTTTGACCATATCTAAACTCGTTTTTCCTTATTTTATATTTTTATGATTTCTATATAATTTAATAAAATATTATTTTCATAAAATATTATTAATGCTAATTTTGACACTATTCATTAACTTAACATTAATTAACTTAATACAAAAAGATACCTTAAAAAATTTCAATTAGTACACCCCTACAATGTAATATTAAAATATAAAATTATTTATTACATTAATTAAGTCAAATTATATGTCTTTTATTATTCCTAATATCATTTAATTGATTTTTTCATTTATTGAATAATTTTTCCATCATTATTTTGTAATTATTTAGGAAAATTATTTTTTAGATAAAAATTAAATACAAAATTATCATATATAGATAAAAATTTTATATTTATAAATAATATATATATAGTCGATAATATCATCTATTTATCCCCCATATTAATGATGTTATACTTATTAAATCTAAGAGTGTGACATTTTGTCACTTTCTTTGATTTTAATAATATCCAAGTCATTTTCATCATAGAGTGTCCAATAAATTATTCAATATCTTAAATTATGTTCTATTGGTCGATTTATATTCATAAAATAAATTTTGATCAAGTTTTATTATCATTTTATTGTCCTTATACTTCATTTTTAACTTAAATAACCCATTTTTTCCTTTAACATTATAATAAAAATTAACACAGTTTATATTTATATTATCTAAAAATAAAATGAACCTATTTAATAAATTAAGACCTTATGATTCCAAATATTAAATATATTTTTCATAATTAAAAACACATAATTTTCTAAAATAAATTTAAAATTAATCCCAATGGAAAAATGAGAAAATGGGTTTTTAAAGTGAAAACATCCAAAAGAATGAAAAGTGTTTATATCCAAATTAAATGTGGAATTGATTCAAATGACATATATTGAATTAAATTATAAAAATTTAATATAATTATACCTTATAAAAAATCAAATATATAATTAAACTTTATAAATTATTTCGATGAAAAATATATTTTCAATTAAAAGTTTAGTATTTTTCACTATTTATCAGAACATGAAACTTAGAAAAAAAAAAGAAAAACAATTCAAAAAAAGTAAAATTTTATATACTGATTTCAAATATGAATTTTTTTTTCATATATAAATTATGAAATTTTAAAAAACCATTTTTTAAATGGGTTCACCATTAAAAGAAAACAAAATAGTCTCTTTTTAAAAAGACCACTTTTATGCGTAAAATATGATTTATTCTTATATCATGTCTAGAAAACACATAAGATAAATGATATACATTAAATTGAATATATTATACATATATCATTAATATAATTAAACAATAGTTATTTTTATTTATTGGTATAAAACACACATTTTCATTTTTAAGTATTTGTTTTCAGAAAAATATATTTTTTTTATTTTAAAAAGTTTTTCATTCATTTATAATTAATTTGTGAAAGAATTATGTGTAAACCATAATTTCATAATTCAGTTAATCCAATTAATACCTACCATTGTAATAGATAGTTTTTAATTTCCTTTTTTAAATAAACACAATAATAAAAATATATTGCATATAAACTCAGTGTTTTGTATAAGACAAGCTAATCCTGTGTTGCATGTAACACAAGACATCAAAGAAATAATTTTTTTTAAACAAAAATATATCTCATAAAAATCATAGGGTTTTATTTTAAATTTCCTTAGAATACTCATACATATGTATTGGATTCTCCAATGTTAATCCTCTAGATTTATTCTTTTAAAGAATTTATATCTTCTATAATTCAACCTCATCCAAAACATATTATTTCCACTTCCAGTTATCATTTTATAAAATATCATTAACTATATTAATCTTCTCCACTCTCAACATTTCCATGATATGATTATTTAAAAATCCATCTTCCAGATCATGCTTATGATTCCACTTCTTAATGTACATTGACTATTTCTAGGATTGGATGAACTATTCACCTTGTTCAGATCTTCTATACACATTTTTATAGATCATCAAGTTTTTTGGGACATGTAAATTCTTCCTAAATCAACTTTTTTATTAATAATTTTACTTTTTCAATAAAAAAATTAAGATTTTTGAAACATAATTCACATTCTATAATTACTTATTTGATTTCATACTTGTGAATTGAGTTTTTCTTATATATCAATTACATTTTAAATATTATCAAAACACGTAAAATGAAAAATTTTCAATAAATAAACTCTTTTATTCAAAAATTATCTCTAAATACCTTTATCCATCTAAAATCAACTCAAAAATAATTTAAATAACCTTAATAACACATAAAACAATCATAACACTCTTAAGCATCATTCCCAAGGTCAATAAATCATATAGGTACTCAATTTTGTGATCTTCAATAAATATAAACTACTTTAATAATTCATCTTAATGATAAACTAAAAATACCTTAAATAATTACTATTAATTACTTATTAAATAAATTTATCACAAAACTCATAAATTCATAACTCAAATACTTTCTTCATTCCTGAATTACATTCACGGTATACATATTTCATTCTTCTAAATAATCATGTTTGAAACTAATTAATTCAAATTATCTTAATTATTCTCTAATTATAGAAGCCATTCAACCATATTCCATATTCATTCAAAGAGACATAATATAACCTATTTGATTTATTGGAAGATGCTCATATTAAGTCTTCTATGTCGACATATGAATAGATCTCCAATAACATATCCAATGGTAGGAATCTCATATATTGACATTATTAACTTTTACATTATTTATCATAATTGATAACTTATTAATAAAAAATACAACACACATATTTCATTTGGAACTTCATTTTCCCGATTTTTTAGTTTTTTCAATACTGATTTCAATGTTCATTGCAATCTAAATTCAATATTAAAACTATATTATTTCTCCTCCAATGTTAACAATATATTCAATAGTTCAAGAGTAATGAAAATTCAAACTCATATGAGGCCTCAATATTGAATGAAATTTAAACTTCTCCCTTTAAATAAATGTAAACCCTAAGAAACTTGAGAGAAGAAATTAATCAGTTTAAATTAATAAATGATATATGAATTATTCACCTCTATGTCTATAAGATAATTTATCGGTGTAGAAAATAAGAGATATTAATTCAGACCTTAATTATTTTTATATAGTATGTATTTTATACAAACTCAAAAACATTATTCAAAGGGATGTTCAATTATATAATCAACCTATCACCCACACTCAACTCAAAGAACAAATTAAAGTATTCATTTTTAGGTAGTTTTCTCCCCCTAAAGGTTAGACATATTATTAACCATCTAAAAAACTCTACACTATAAAATCATAATAACTTCAATTATAAAATCTTAACAAACCAATAATTGATAAAACCCAGAAATTATAAAAATCCATGAACTATCACAAATTTTTTATTCTTATAATAAAATAATTTTTAACATTTTCTCACAATTAAAATCCCCCTCAAAGGATAGAGAACTATAAATCTTCATTTCTTCTGATATTCATTAAGAATGTCCTCTTGGAATATTTTTACGATACTATATGTTAATAATTATCTAAGGAATAATGATACCAATTAACTCACTCTATGATGGAAATATCATCATATTGTAAAATGTTCACATCAATTTATATCTCCTACTATATCCATAACATTTAATTACCTATTGAGAAAAAATAGAAAAAAATTATTATAAAATATGGTCTCTCGACTACTTCTTATTGAGGGAAACAATGTTGAGAATTGATTCCCAACACCTAAAATCATTTCAACTTAGATCTAGCTTAAAGAGAACTCTTCATGGTTCCTCCTAATTTGACTTTCGAGAAATTAACCTCCTTGGGAATAATGGTATTCTACCTTCTTTCAATTTTCTACATATATAGAATCCTCTTTTTCATGTCATCTTGAAAATCACTCACATTATCTTATTCGTTCCCATTCTTCTTTCCATATACAAATATGCGAGACATATGATCCAGTATTTTTTTAGAAAATGAATTTCATGTTTGGTTATTCCATGTGGAATCTCATGAATCCTCAGGGCACTTTTTTTGCAACTGTACAATAATTTTGAATTCTTTATCAGAGATATCCTATATCAAACCAACCCTTTTATTTCATTCATAGATTAATTCATTTGTTTACTATTAATTATGGTGTCATTAATAATTGATATTCATGGATTATTTACAATTTTCAATGATGTTTTTTTCATTATATAATATAGGAATATTTTCATTGGTTCATTATCTTTCACAACCTTTTTGGGTGTGTTTTTCTTAACACCATTCTTCTTAACCTGAAAATGGTTGAACTTGTATTTAATTCTAATTTTTTTTGTTCTCATCATCCATGCAGTTATTTATTCACCAGTTAATGCAACATGATAAGTCGATTTAAGTAAACAATATTCAAACTTTTCACTATGTTTATTACAATATCTAAATTAATTATTTGTGCTTATAAATATATTTGATAAAGAAATATTCATATTATTATTTTTGTAATACCTAAACCTAGATAGATCTTTAATGAAATTGGATCTTATACCCCCTAATATTGGACTTCTATTTCATCTAATTATTTACATATTATGATAATAATTAATTGAATTATATCCAAACCTTCCAAAAAATAAACAAATGCCAATGAATATTTATTTTAATATTTTCATTATATTATTCCCCTTTTAAACAATGTAATGTTTTTAGACCAAACCACCCTTATTTTAAACTAATTTGGGGAACAAAAAATCCTTATATGGTTTGTATCTACCCTAAATGTAATGTATTATTTGTAACGCTTTTTAGGTACACATATTTTTCAATTTTTTTATTTTAACACTATTTTCTAGGAAATCGCATTAGTGAAAAATAAATCATCTCGAATAAGGATTACTTCATTCATTGATATTATGTTAAATATAAATTTAGATCATTTCAATATCATTTTTCTCTATAATTGGTTCCTTTTGTAATATGAATCTTATTAGAAACTTTAATTAAATTACATCTTCTCTCATAAACTTGGGAAAATTTTTCTTGGGTCACTTTTTGATTTCTCTATTGGACCTTTAATTAATTATAGATTATTTTGAAGTTATTTTTCTCAACCCCAACTGATTTTATTCTTTATTACCATTATTTATTCATATTATAAAAATAATATTAATTAATTTTTATTCTTCCATGAAAATAATATCCAAGACCATTATTTTTTATCCTTGATTTAACAATTTTCATTTTTACGTCATTAATACCTTAATGAGTTTCTTACAGATCTGAGAACCTATCTCATAGGGTTTTATTATCCCATACTTCTCATCACTTATTATTTTTAATACATATTAATCTAGGAAAAAAATTTGACTATATAAAAATGAAGACTTCTTTTTGGATTCAATATGTTTGATTAACGTGTTGCAAATTTTCATCTTTCATAATAAGTTTTGTCATTTTAAATCAAATTTTATCCCCAACTATTTATTGACATTCAATATTCCATTGATAAACTCAAACATGAAAGTGAAAATATAAAGTTATTTTTTTAATAAATACATTGGAGTAAAATTTACCTTGTGATCTAATAAGAATAAACTCTTCACCTCTCGTACATGATTCTTTATGATGGTAATTTTGAATAAATATGAAAGAGAAATTACCACTTTGATTGCCTTAAACATGTATTGAATCAACTTTATCCTTTCTCACACGAGTTATCTTTAACAACTTCCTACCCCCTTTCAACATAATATTTCATCACATTTTCAAAGAAATAACCATTATATTGGTATTGATAGGGAAAAACTAAAATCTTCCATATGAGGCATCTCTTATGCTTCTTCAATGATACACATCATATACGAAATCAGAAACATCTAGAAACAAAATATATCTAAATATAGGGGGAAAACATTATATGATACTAATTGAAAATACATGCAGGATTATTCAAGCACACTAATAGGGGAGAATTAGTGTGAATGAATTTTTATTGAATTAATTTCACATTAATTTTTCAAACTTATAAACCAATTATAATGAATAGTGATTGTATAATTCATGTAGAAGAATCACACCACATGAAATAAAAAAATTAAATTGAGCATAAAACATTGTAGTTTTACTAGGAACACTCCCATATTAATATATGTGTCCTTGTTGTGATTGGGATGAGTTTGAGACACATGTGATTTATTATTATAATAAGTTAATTCACAAGTTCAAGGTATCATCCTTGACCCTTGATTATATCTCTTGATAAATTTATAGTCTCATTAATGGTCCTTTATATTTAATTATTTTAGTTAATAATGGGACACATTTAGGAACAATAAATTATTTTCACTCGAGGATTTCATAAAATTAATAAAATAGATCATCACCATCAATTAATGTTTGGAAGTATATAAAAATGTCCATATATAAATGAATTAATGTCGATCCTATACTAAACACTAGAATTATAAAATAATGAATAAGAAAACATCATACATGTTTTCTTTTTCCTATTCAATCAATAAATTCAAAATCCAAAAGATACTATAATATAAGTATCACATTGGTCATTTATCAATCTATTAATTATTTCCTAGAAATTCTAGATTTTTTGTAGTATCGGGTCTCTCTCTCAACATGTATTTCTTCCTCAATACATAGAATACTTATTTTTAGAAGACCATGAGCCTCTCAATATATATTATATATTATTCTTTTATTATTATTCTTCATATTTTATAAGACCCTGAAAAATTCATGTAGATATATATTATAGTTTCAATATGGAAACATACATGAATTATAAAAGAATGATATTCATATTCCCCATTCTAATATCACATAAAATCATCATGATAATCTTATTTTAGACTCATTAAAAATATCAAATAAGTCCTTTAGTATTGAACATCTTAAATGGATTTCAAATATTTAAATTCTAAATCCTAAAATTATATAAAAAATAATCCTCTAAATATTCTCATTAAATTATTCACTAAAATATTCAATAATAATTACTTCATTATTTTCTCACCTTCAATCATATATGAATTGACATTTTTAGTTTGATTATTCTCTCCAAGTGAGATCAATTTCCTTTATTGAATGAATTATAAACATCATAAATCATGATCATAATTATTTATAATGATGTTTATATATTTAATAAACAATAATATAGTCATCTTATTTTAATCATCTCTCAAATTCTCAACTTTATTCTTGAAATATATGCAATCTAGAATAGTTTTTTCTTATATAAACCCCATTATCTATTATAAGTGGGTCAATTTTCCCTTAAAAATCCTAAAAAGCATTTTACATATTCATTAGAAAACTAAGGTGACTCATGCACATCCTATGATTACTCTTACATATGTCGTTCAACATCCAAATATAATCATATGGATCTATTCTTCCATAGCCTATTTATCATCTAGAATTTAACACCATTCAATACAAACTACTTCTCTATACGATTTTACTTCTTGAATTTACCCTTATCATGAGCAGTCATAAAAACTCTTGAATCTTTCATAATATGATGCTTCAAAATTCATCTTCTAGATCATGTTTTGTATTTAACTTCGAATTCTGTCATATGATTTTCCTTGATCAGTTGAACTACCTATCTGGTTCTAAATTGTGTTTTCTAAAAACATATATTCTAGAAAATCTAGTTTATTTTTCCTTATAAAATATTCCACACTAAACTCTAATCTCTAGAATTTAACAATAGCCTTCTTAAAAAATAATCACCTCTAAACATAACCCACCTGATATAAAATATTATTTGAGATTATATATAAGAACCGATTTATTCTTACGTATCAAATAATTTATTAATATTACATAAAGAGATAAAACAAATTTCTTTTAAAACTTCATATCCAACCATCCCACAATAACTATGAATACATTTATCCATCTAAAATTAACCCAAAAAATATTAAATCACTTGAATAACATATAAAATTTTTATAAAACCCTTCAACATAATTCAAAATGATAATGAAATGTATATGTTCCCAATTTTTATTACGTAAAGGAATATTTATTCCCTCAATAATTCATTTTTAATTTTATTATCAATATACCTTTAATAATAGTTCTTAATTAATTTTTCAATAAATATTGTAAAAGACTCATAAAGTTATAACTCAATTTAATTCTTCGATAATGTATATATTATATATTATGTGTATTTCCTAATGTCAAAAATTCATGTATGAAACTAATTAATTTCAATTAGATCCATTATACATTAATAATAGAAGCTCATCATTGAGATTCCATGTTATTTCATAGAGACATATTATAACCATAATTAAATATATTCATTTAATTATTGAAAACCTTTTCCATCATATGAATGGGTCTCTAAGTGCATATCTAATATTTGGAAACTTATATATTAATTCTCCCTTCTTCAAATCATTTCCCCATTATCAATTTCTTATTAATAACAACCAAAAAAATTATTACTATATCTAGAACTTCACAAAACTCTCCCCATGACATAATGATGACCACTATTGTGTGTTTATAATATCATTAGTAAAATATGGATTTTCTGTCCATTTCTGCTAATATGTCACAATTTTGGTAATATGTAACAGCCCAACCCTAGAATACCTAGAGCTGATACCCCAAAACATGATGTGTACGTTTTAAAAAAAACATGAATTTATATTTTACACATCATCTCCCATAAAGAGGATTGAGTCAGCTCAGGTTCTGGGAAACCAGCCTCTCCTTACATGCTTCTTCGGCTACAAACTGATACCAAAAAAAATTATTCAAAAAACATAGGGTGAGCATATGAATTCCCAGTAAAGGGTTTTAAAATAACATAATATACCAATTATAACTTTTGAAATCATTGTTTAAAATTTTTCATAAAACATTTTCTTAAGAAATGTTACAACACATGTAACATGTCATAATAATTGTCTAAGAAAAAAAAGTGCATAATTAAAATCATACTAACAGAATTTCAGGGGAACATGATTCGATTATAGGATTGTTCATTCAGAGTAATAATTAGAAGACAATCTAAATAAGTATGACATAATAATATGAAAATAAAAATTTAATAACTAAGTGTAATTCATAATTAGAGTTGCACATAATGGTAATAACTTCAATTTCATTCTTTAATACTATGAAACATACACTGGTTAATAAATCAGTGAGTGAAAAATAAACTTCATGCCCTAATCATTTACTTCTTCTGATACTCATAAGTAATGGATCTTAACTATGGATATTCTACTAGTCAAATATCTATTTGGTTAATGAATTATCAGAAATATAATGAGGGAACGTATAATACCAGACCCTGTCCAGACCTCGTGTCAATACCTAAACTATCAATGGCCTCGTGCCATAACATGATTGTCTCATGAGAAATATCGATACATCGAGGGTATTTTAATAACTGATCCCCAACCCATTATACTAAGTCTATTACATTCCTCATATGCCAAATAGATTCATATATTCAAAATGCCCCATAACACTTTGAATATTTAATTTTACATTTCATATTATTCAAGGTGTCCCATATCACTTTGAATAATTAAACACTTAATCCATAAAAGGACATAAAAATTTTAATTAAAGTAGTTACGTTTTACATATATATAGTGAGTCAGGCATATAAGTATTAATTACAAAACTATCAACAACATGGATATGTCATTGAATGGTGAGTATGCTATGCAGATTATGGAATATGTGATGATGGCTAATGAATTAAAAGAAATACAAGTATTGTCACATAAAATGATAACCCTAAATACTAAAATATTTACTAATAAAATAATTTTTTGAAATTTACTATGGATTGGGTGCTTAATTAAAAGATAAAAAAAATATTTCAAAAGGGGTATTAAAAAAAAATTCCTAAACATTCATTTCTGGTATGATTTTGTTTAACATATCCTAGGTTAAACATAAAGGTAAAAAATTAAGAGCATTAAATTCATCCATAAAACACCATTTAATATATGTTTGAAAATAAGTGATTCATAAATATGTATGTAAGAGTAGTAAACCTCAAATTTTATACTCATGAACTCTCCACAATTACTAGATGCATCAAGATTATAATATTTGAAATATCCAAAATTAGGGTATAGTGTGGTGTAAATCTGTTTATACACAAGGGTATAAGAGTAGTGTTTTTTCACAAAAACTAAATATATTTCAAAAACAACATGTTTTATTATTTCTTATCAATCCTTGGAAAAATTCTAAATAAAATTGAGGATCAAAGTTTACATGTATACACATATATTCACATATCTGAATATACAACATTTTTTAAAGGGTCTATACCAAAAATCCATTTCCACCCATACGACTATAACACATTATAAATATTAATTATCTAGAGTCCCTAAAACTTTAAATCCTAATTTAAATTTTAAAGGGTATATTTATGAAACAAACTTACAAAAATGTTTATGTAAACATATATAACTTACATGTATAACCGAGTCCTACACCAAAGTTAATTAACACTTACTTATTTATCAAAAATATAAATTAATCATTGAAGTTCAATGTTAAAATACTTAAAACCGATCCAGAGGGTGATTTATAAAAACTGTATAATTATACATGCTTTTTTATAATATATATATATATATATATGAAAATATAATTCTTTATTTTTTAAAAACAAAATTCAACCTCATCTTTGTAACTCAAAGTTTAGAGGTCTTAAAACCGAACATAATAGAGGTTCATTTAAAACTGTATGGTTATATATATATATATAATCAAATATGTAAAGTATATATATATATATATATAAGTTTTTCATTAGAAAATAATCCCTCATGTTTAAAAAAACTACAAAACCCAAAATCCATAAGTCCTAGGATCAGGTATATGTGGGTTTTCACCCAAACTGCAAGGATGTATACTTATATTTATCAGTATATATATATATATATACATATATATATATATATATACAAATGTATATACCTTCAACCCAACAAGGAAAACATAATTCCCTTATCTTCATAAAAATATTTGAACTCAAAATCTAAGAGACCTAGGATCGGTATAAGAGAAAATCTTAACAAAACTGCAATGTTGTATTTTTATGAGAATACATATATAAGTTTATACTTTCAAAGAAACAAAACAAGACAAATCATTCCCTTACCTTGTTTTTGAGGAAGATGAGAGGCTTAGGAAGTCATCAAAGGAGGATTGCTGGTTGCTTGAGTGGAGGAAGAACCGAAGGGATCTGGGGGTGCAACTGATTGTTTATAAACTATATTATGTATAAAATATAATGAACATTTTAATGCTAATAATAGAAAAACCAAGGCCTATTCAATTTATAAAAATATTAGGGGAGTCGGTCTATGTGGAAAATGCGTGAGAAGAGGCTCAGATAGCGATGGAATGAGTCAAGGGTGTGGAAAACAAGAGAAAGGTAGGGTAGGGGTTACTGGTCCAGTGGAGGTGGGAGGAAGAAGAATGCAATGTGGGGAAGAAAAATCAAAGAAAGAATGGACGATGGAGATTAATCGTGATAAGATCTTGTAGTGGAGGTGAGTCTGTGGATTTTAAAAGCTATGGTCAGTCCATATATGAGGAGGACATGATCAGAAAAATATGGATGACGCGATTATTTAAAAGGACTCGGACAGTCACGATTAGATCCCTATTGGATCAGATGATGCACAAAAATGTAGAAGAATACTACGACTACAGAAGTTCAAAATCCGAATTGATCCAACAGATTAGATCATGCACGACGTGATCCAACATCATGGATCTGGTTTCTCCTTAAAATTCTTGTCCCACATTGAAATAGAGGGATGTTTCGTGGCCTTTTATAATCCTGGAAATCTGGAAATAGGTTTAAAATTCTCCCTCCCCCCTCTCGGTACGTCCCCATACTGGGTTCTATGGGCGAGCTCTATGCCCACCCCTCTGATGTCATGCCGCCCCGCATGGGGGTACCTCTGTTTCCCTTGTGCATGATTCAGACATGCACACACACTCACCCATAGGCCGGCCTATGCTAAGGCTGAGGGCTAGGCTCGGCCTCTTAGCATATCATGCCTCCCTCGACCAGGCGAGAGGGCTGGCCCTTGTGAGTATATTTTTAATAAACAATGAAACTCTCGAAACTAACCATAAAATCATTGAAAAATAAATATGTTAATTTTAACTATAAAGATAATACCTTTCATTTTATATAAAATGAATTTCTTTTTAAAATTTAAAATATTAAGGTACACAATTTAAATTATACTTTTCCTTGGAAAATAGTATAACTAAAAGTATTTATAAACATGTTTACAAATTCGTAGATAAAAATCATACCTCCCACTAAACACAAGAGTTGGGATTTAAATCCTTAATACATTTATCCTTTCAAAATTCAAGGACGAGTTTCAATTATAAACATGTTTAACATTATAATTTCAATGCATTCTTTAATTATTTTATAAAACTAATTATTCTAAGGTACATTAAATTTAATCACAAAAGAGAAACAATGATAATTATAGCCATTAGAAACTCAACAGTCACCCAAAGAAAAACCGTCTAATTGGGGAATTATAAAACAATACATTAGGGTGAACCAAACTCAAGACAATTGAAGAAGATAGTGCACATCATTCCACTACTTCTCAGTGCTGTTGTAGTGGATCTGGCCATACTAATGTTCATTGTGATAGATTCAAAAGACCCATATTATCTTCTTTAGGCTTATTTGTTTTGGGTGGTCTCTATGTAATTCTAATCGGTCTTTTAATCAGTATTTTTTGGTAGACTGGTGTTCCTTTGATATTACTGTAATGTAAACACTTCGGTGTTAAATTAAATAAAATAACTTTGTGTTTAATTTGTAAGTTTTGTTCGGATAACGTGAAAATAAAAACATAATAATAGTATTACATGAGAAACAAGTTTTGGGGAATCACATTATCCCCCCTACAAAGAATAATGTCCTCAAAATTAATTTCGTATAACCAAGCTAAAAAGAAACTCTCTGACATTCTTCACCACATCCTCCATCGTGGAGGATCCTCAGGTGTGGACAGCTAAATACCAAAGTTGGTGTTTAATTCTTACACTTCCCTGGACCAAACACACCTTAGACAGTATGGGTTAAACTCATGCAGTGTAGATTCAGGCTTCTAGAGGGAGGCTTTAATGGTAGAGAGTTCAGAGATATCCAAATGGATAAACTCTCTAAGGACATGCCATACCATCTATTGTCTGAGAAATTCAAGGTCCAAAACATGGTCATATAAATTGATGCTCATGATTTGGTGCATCTAGGCTTTGAGAAGGCTTCCCTCCAAGGTAGCCTCTTGAAACTGCACCCTAGCTGTGATGTTTTGGGATAGAGTGAAGCATAGGAAAAGACCTTCATGGTACTTTCCCCTTCGTCTATACTCAGTGAGTTGACCATTGTCTATACGGTGGTAGATATAGGCATTCCCTTGGTAGGAGCATAGAATTTATGGACTATTTGATAACCCGTAAAGATTTTTGCATGTTATTCGTTGTTTTGCGAAGGGTACGTATTCATCAGTACATGTTCTGACCATTATGGACTTTAATACCTCAACGGGAAGAGATAAGATATGGGTTTCTCCTTCCATCTGAAAATAATTTCTTTATGAAAGTCCAATTAGTGAAATTCACATAAAAGTAAAAAAACAGAAAGGATAGGAAAAAATAAGAAACAAAAAATTTTATTTTCATAAAATAACCAATACAAAACACCCTGGACTAATGGTTTCCCTAGTTCCCAATTACACGAATCCCCAAAACTATTTCAAAACTCTCGATCTCTTTGAACTAAATGCAACCCGAGCAGTCTAGTTCAATCTTGGGGGTACACTTATGGTGTCTCCATAATGATACATGAGGGGTGTCAAGTTGAGAGATATCGGTTTGTACTTGATGTCTATACACAGAACATAAAGTTTTAATTTCAAGGTTTTCAAAGTCCATTACCTGATCATAATGGCCATAGAACATGATTTGGAACATATATGCTATGCGGAGGTCACCTGCTATTGCAGCTTCTTGGAAATCCATAAAGGACTAGATACCTTCTACTGCGGTGAAGCATCTAAAAGTCCCTTGAAGTATTTTCCACAATGTGCGTATGATGAAAAATGGGTTTTCATCATAAAGAGGTAGTCCAAAACCGCTCCTCGGTGGAGTTAAAGTACACGGGGAGTGTTTGACATGTCGTAGAGGTGTTTTCATGTCATACGACTATGTGAAAAATATACAATGTTTTCGTGGATGACTATGAATACTATGGTTTCTAGGTCCTCAATAGAAAGAGACAAAAGAACGGTATTTTGGTTTTCCATTTGCAAATTAAGAAAACATTATTCTTAGTAATGATTAAGTAAATTTTTCTTTTTTCTGTTCTGGTTTTCCAGAGTTATCTAAACCGAATACTCTAATACCAACTGTTATAGACCGAACCCAGAATACCCAGAGCCGATGCCTTAAAACATGATTTGTAAGTTTTACCAAAAACATTCATTGATATTATACACATCATTTCCCATATAGAGGATCGATTCGGGTCAGGTTCTGGGAAACCAGCCTCTTCTAACATACTTCTTCTGCTAAAAACGGATACCTAAAAATTTTATTTCAAAAAATGTAGGATAAGCATACGAATTCCCAATAAGGGGGTTTAAAATAACATAATATACCAATTATACATTTTGAAAACATTCATTAAAATTTTCCATAAAACATTTTCTTAAGAAATGTTGTAACACATGTAACATATCATAAAAATTGTCTAAGAAACAAAATTGCTCAACTAAAAGCATATAAACAAAATTACAAGGGAACATGATTCAATTATAGGAAAGCTAATTCAAAGTAATAAGTAGAAGAAATTATAAATAAGTATTACATATGAATATGCATGTACAAACTTAATAACTATGAGTAATACATAATCATATTTGTTCATAAAGGTAATAACTTAAATTTCATTCTTTACTACTATGAAACATACACTTGATAATAAATCACTTTGTAGAAAATAAACATCATGATATAATAATTTACTTCTTCTAATACTCATACATATTGGCTGTTAACCCTTGATATTCTACTAGTTGAATATCCACTTTGTTAATTAATTATCATAAACATAATGAGGGAAAATATAATACCAGATCCTACCAAGACCTCATGTCAAGACCTAAAATGTCAATGGCCTCGTGCCATGACCTGATTGTCTCATTATAACTATCGATGCATCGAGGTGATTTCATTAACCAGTCCCCATCCCATTATACCGAGTCTATTACAATCCACATATTCCTAATAGGGTCGTATATTCAAAATGTCCCATACCAATTTGAATATTTAATTTCACATTTCATATTATTCAAGGTGTCCCATACCACTTTGAATAATTAAACACTTAATCCATAAAATTTCATAAGGATTTTAATTACATTCATTAGCTTTTACACATATATAGTGAATCATGAATATAAATATTAATTACAAAACTATCAAATGCATGACTATTTCATTGAATGGTGAGTATGATATGCAGATTATGACATATGTGATAATGACTAATGAATTAAAATAAATACAAGTATAGTCACATAAAATGATATCCCTAAATTCTAGAATCTTTACTAATAAAATACATTTTGCAATTTCACCATAGATTGGGTTTTTAATTAAAAGATAAACCAAATATTTCAAAAGGGGTATTAAACACATAAATTCCCAAACTTTAATTTTTTGTATGCTTATGTTTAACGTATCTCAGGGTACACATAAATTTAAACATGAAGAGAATGCAATTCAACCATAACTAACACCATTTAGTATATGTTTGAAAATAAGTGATTCATAAATATGTATGTAAGAGTAGTAAACCCCAAATTGTGTACTCATGAACTCTCCATAATTACTAAATGAATCAAGATTATAATATTTGAAATATCCAGAATTATGGTATAGTGTTGTGTAAATATGTTTATACTCAAGGGTATTAAAGTAGTGTATTTAAACAAAAACTAAACATATTTCATAAACAACATGTTTTATTATTTTTTAGCAATCCTTGGTAAAATTCTAAAAAAATTGAGGATCATAGTTTACATGTATACACATATATTCACATATCCGAATATATATCATGTATTAAAGGGTTTATACCAAGAATCCATTGACACCCAAATGACTTTAACACATTAGACACATTAATTAACTAGAGTCACTAAAACATAAAATCATAATATAAATTTTAAAGGGTTTATTTATGAAACAAACTTACATAAATGTTTATGTAAACATATATAACTTACATGTATAACTGAGTCCTACACCACAGTTAATTGACACTTACTTATTTATCAATAACATAAATTAATTATAGAATTTCAATGTTAAAAGACTTAAAGCTGGTCCAAAGGGTTAGTTATATAAATTCTATAATTATACATTCCCATGTATACTATATATATATATATATATGAAATTATAATTCCTTATGTTTTAAAAATAAAATTATATCTCATCTTTGTAACTCAAAGCTTAGAGGTCTTAAAACCGAACATAATATAGGTTCATTTAAAACTGTATAGTTATATATAAATATATATACATATATAATCGAATATGTAATTTATATATATATATATATATAAGTTTTTCATTAGAAAAATAATCCCTCATGTTTAAAAATACCACATAACCTAAAATACATAAGTCATAGGATCGGGTATATGCAGGTTTTCTCCAAAACTGTTTGGATGTATAATTATATATATGAGTTTACACACACACACACATATAAATGTATATACTTTAACACAAGAAGGAAAAATAATTCCCTTATGTTCATAACACTATTTGAACTCAAAATCTAGGAGACCTAGAATCGGTATAAAAGAAAATCTTAGCTAAACAGTAAGGTGGTATTTTTATGAGAATAAATATATATGTTTATACTTTCAAAGAAACAAAACAAGACAACGCATTCCCTTAACTTGGTTGGAAGAGGAGGAGAGGCTCGAGAATTCATCGAATGAGGCTTGCTGAAAGATTAAGTGGTGGAAGAACTGAGGGGTTATTGGGGTGAAATAGATTGCTTATAAACTATATTTTGTATAAAATATAATGAATATTTTAATGATACCACTTGAAAAACGAAGGCATGTTCTGTTTATAAAAAGGTCGAGGAGTCTGTCTTCGTGGAAAACGCGTGAGAGGAGGCTCTGATAGTGATGGAAGGATTCATGGGTGTGGAAAACAAGAGAAAGGGAGGGTAGGGGTTTCTAGTCCAATACATGTGGGAGGAAGAAGAATGTAGCGCAAGGGAGAAAAACTAGACAAAGAATGGACGGTGGAGAATAATCGCGATAAAATACTATGGTGAAGGTTAGCCCATGAATTTTAAAAGTGATAGATGGTCTAGATCTAAGGACATAATGATCAGACGACTATGGACGACACATTGATTTAAAAGGAATCAGACGACCATGATTAGATCGGTGTTGGATCAGATGGTGCATGAAAATACAGAGGTATACCACGGCTGTGGGAGTTTGAAAGCTGAACTGATCCAACAGATTAGATCGTGCGTGGCACAATCCAACAGCCTGAATCTCATTTTGCATTAAAATTATTGTCCCACTTCAAAACAAAGGGATGTTTCATAGCCCCTTATAAGCCTGGGACTTTGGGTATAGGCTCAGAATTCTCCCTCCCCCTCCTGGAAGATCGAAACCTCCCTTTGATTCCAACTATAACAGCGCAACCCCAGAATACCTAGAGCCAGTGCCTTAAAACACGATGTGTAAGTTTTACAAAAAACATTCATTGATATTTTACACATAATGTACCATAAAGAGGATCGATTTCTGTTTAGGTTCTGGGAAACCAGCCTCTTCTAACATGCTTCTTCGGCTAAAAATTGATACTAGAAAATTATATTTCAAAAACATAGGGTGAGCATACGAATTCCCAGTAAGGGGTTTTTAAATAACATAATATACCAATTATAACTTTTGAAATAATTATTTAAAATTTTCCACAAAAAATTTTCATAAGAAATGCTATAACACATGTAACATATCATAACAATTGTCTAAGAAAAAAATAGCACAATTAAAATCACACTAATAGACTTAAAAAGGAACATGTTTCAATTATAGACATTCTAATTCAGATTAATAAGTAGAAGACATTATAAATAAGAATGAAATATTAATATGCTATTATAAATTTAATAAATAAGAGTAAAACATATTCAGAGTTTCACATAAAGGTAATAACTTCAAAGTCATTCTTTACTACTATGAATCATAAACTGGATAATAAATCACTGAGTACAAAATAAACGTCATTGCATAAGAATTTACTTCTTCTGATACTCATAAGTACCTGCTCCTAACCATGGATATTCTACTAGTCGAATATCCACTTGGTTAATTAATTATCATAAACCTAATTAGGGAACATATAATAAGTGACCCTATCAAGACCTCACGTTAAGACCTAAAATGTCAATGGCCTCGTGCCATGACCTAATTGTATCATAAGAACTATCAATGCATCGAGGGGCTATCATTAACCTGTCCCAACCCGTTATACTGAGTCTATTACATTCCTCATATGCCAAATAGGGTTGTATATTCAAAATGTCCCATACCACTTTGAATATTAAATTTCACATTTCATATTTTTCATGGTTTCCCATACCACTTTGAATTATTCATAACTTAATCCATAAAAGTTCATATGGATTTTAATTACATTCAATAGATTTTACATATATATAGTGAATTAGGCATATAAGTATTAATTACAAAACTATCAACTACATGGCTATGTCATTGAATGGTGAGTATGATAAGTAGATTTTGGAATATGGGATGGCGACTAATGAATTAAAAGAAATACAAGTATTGTCACATAAAATGATAACTCTAAATGTTAAAATCTTTACTGATAAAATAAATTTGGTAATTTCACCATGGACTGGGTGATAAATTAAAATATAAACCAAATATTTGAAAAGGGGTATTAAACACATAAATTCCCAAACATTCATTTCTTGTATGCTTATGTTTAATGTATCCTAAAGTACACATAAAGTTAAACATGAGGATCATGAAATTCAACCATAACTAACACCATTTTGTATATGTTTGAAAATAAGTGATTCATAAATATGTTTGTAAGAGTAGAAACCCCAAATTTTATACTCCTGAACTCTCCACAATTACTAAATGCATCAAGAGTATAATATTTGAAATATCCAAAATTAGGGTATAGTGTTGTGTAAATATGTTTATACACAAGGGTATAAAAGTAGCATTTTTAAAAAAAAACTAAACTTACTTTGAAAAGAACATGTTTTACTCTTTCTTAGGAATCCTTGGAAAAATTCAAAATAAAATTGAGGATAAAAGTTTACATTTATACACATATATTCACATATCTGAATATACATCATGTATTAAAGGGTTTATACCAAAAATCCATTGACACCCATATGAATTTAATACATTAGACACATTAATTAACTAGATTTGATAAAACATTAAACCATAATATAAATTTTAAATGTTTTAATTATTAAACAGACTTACATAAATGTTTATGTAAACATATATAACTTACATGTTTAACCGATTCCTACACTAACATTTATTGAAACTTACTTATTTATCAAAAACATAAATTAATCATATAAGTTCAATGTTAAAAGATATAAAACCGATACAGGGGTGAGTTAAATAAAATGTATAATTATTCATTCCCATTTATACTATATATATATATATATCAAAATATAATTCTATATGTTATCAAAACAAAATTCTACCTCATATTTGTAACTCAAAGTTTGGTGGTCTTAAAACCGAACATAATAGAGGTTTATTTAAAACCATATGGTTATATATATATAATTGAATATTTAAGGTATATATATATATATGTGTGTGTTTTTCATGAGAAAAATAATCCCTCAACTTTAAAAATACTACATAAACCAAAATCTATAATTCATAGGATCAGGTGTATGCAGGTTTTTACCCAAACCTCAAAGATGTATACTTCTATATATGAGTATTCATATATATATATATGCATATACATTCAAAAAACATGGAAAAATTAATTCACTTATGTTCATAAAACTATTTGAACTCAAAATCTAGGAGACCTAGGATCAGTATAAGAGAAAATATTAACTGAACCATAAGGATGTATTTTTATGATAATACATATATATGTTTATACTTTCAAAGAAACATAACAAGAAAACTCATTACCTTACCTTTGTTTGAGGAGGAGAGGCTCGAGAATTCATCAAAGGTGGCTTGCTGGATGATTTAGTGGGGAAAGAGCCAAGGGGTTCTTAGGGTGCAACAAATTGTTTATAAACTATATTATGTATAAAATATAATGAATATTTTAATGCTACTACTAGAAAAATGGAGGCATATTCGGTTTATAAAAAGATAGGGGGAATCGGTCTTCATGGAAAACGCGTGAGAGGAGGCTCAGATGATGATGGGATGAGTCACAGGTGTGGAAAACAAGTGTAAGGGAGGGTAGGAGTTACTGGTCTAGCTCAGGAGAGATGAAGAAGAAAGCAACTTGGGTGAGAAAAACTAGAGAAAGAATGGACGGTGGGGATTAATCACGATAAGATTCTACGGTGGAGGTGAGTCTGAAGATTTTCAAAGCGATGGACGGTCTAGATCTAAGGAGGAGCTGATCAGATGACTATGGAAAACGCAGTGATTTAAAAGGACTCGGACGGTCACGATTAGATCCATGTTGGATTGGACGACACATCAAAACACAGAGGTATATCATGGCTATGGGAGTTTGAAAGCCGAACTGAACCAACAGATCATATTGCGCGCTGCACGATCCAATGGCGTGGATATCTTTTTGCCTTAAAATTCTTATCCCACATTGAAATAGAGGGAAGTTTCATAACCCTTTATAAGACTGGGACTTTGGGCCTTGGATCAAAATTCTACCTCCCCCTCACGGTACCACTCTGTATCGAGTTCTGCTGGCACGCTCTGCGCCCACCCCTCTACCGCCGTGCCACCCCGCACAGTGGAGCCTCTGGTTCCCTTGTGCGTGCTTCAAGCTCATGCACACACATTCCCACAAGCCAGTCTATGCTGAGGTTGAGGGCTTGGCTCAGCTGCCTAGAGCGTGCTTCCTCCCTCATCCACACTAGAGGGCTATCCCTTTTGGGTATAATTTTTTTATAAACAAACAATCTCCTGAAATTACTCATAAAATCATATAAAAAGAAATATATTCATTTTAACTATAAAGAGAATATCTTTCATTTTATAAAACCTAATTTTAATTTTAAACTCTAAAATATTAAGGTAAACAATTTAAATTATATATTTCATTGACTAAGATTATTACTAAAAGTATTTATAAACACGTTTACAAATTCAGAGATAAAAAGCATACCTCCCACTAAACACAAGTGTTAGAATTTAAATCCTTAATACATTTATCCTTTCCAAATTCAAGGAAGAGTTTCATTTATAAAATTTTTTAAAATTATAATTTCAATGCATTATTTTATTATTTTAGAAAACTAATTATTCTTAGGTACTTTAAATTAAACCACAAAAGATCAATGACTATAATTATAGTCGTTATAAACTCAACGCTCACCCAAAGAGCAACAGATGAATTTGGGACTTATAAAACAATACATCTGGGTGTCCCAAACTCAAAAAAATTTAATAATATGCTTCAAATCATTCCAATTATGCTCAGTTCTATTGCAGTGGCTCTAGCCAAACTAATGTCCGTTGTGACGAATTCGAAATACCCATTTTATCATCTTTGGTTTTTATTGATTTGGGTGGTCTCTGTGTAATTATAATAGGTCTTTTAAATGATATTTTAGGGTATAATTGTGTTCCTTTGATCTTAATTTAATGTAAACACTTTAGTGTTTATTGAAATAAATTTCCTTCGTGTTTAATTTTTAAGTTTTTTTTCGAATAACATGAAAATAAAACCATAATATTTTTTCTTACATGAGAAACAAGTTTTGGGGAATCACATAATTTGTTTCACCCTTTTACATATATATTCAATCTAGTTACCAAGATATAGATCATCTAGAAAGAAAATAATATTTCGTGATATCAATATAAAATGGCCATATCCTATGGTTATTTTCTTCCAGGACATGATAAATAGGGAATTTAAAACATAATGTGGGATTTGAAATGACATTTTATAAAGATAAATGTACTTATGTAATCTCTATATCATATAATTATTTTTGTAGGACTATGGTTATCCCCATGATGAAAATATAATCCTATAACACTTTGATAATGTAAAATTAAAACACTTTTTTTGGGTATTCCCATGGTCTAACATATGACATTCATTAGAAAACATCTTATATAATGACCATTTTCTGAGACATTACTCTCCAGAAATTACATTCAACTCACCAGGTCTTTTTCTATATAACACTAAGATATATGCTAGTCTTACTCATAATTACATCTCATCCGTCCAGGATCCCAACATAATCTCATGAATCATTGTGTAAGATAATAATAAAGAAAACATGAAATAAACCTTCAAGATTCATGAATTAATTATATCAAGAAACAAGTCATAATATTATCTTAATATAGATGTTATCTAAATAGTGCATCATTGGATTTAATGATGTTATTTAGATTTCTTTAGATATTAGAGTAAAATTATATAGTATATTAACCATGTATCGATTGAGTTTAACCTAAAAATTTCCTTTTTAAATTCAATTCTTAAGGTATCTTAAATTTAAAATATTCATACCAATCACAAGGGATCCTCAAATCATTATTAAACACTATCTATACAATTTTAATGGGTGATAAATTATCACAATCCTTATAATAGAATTTGATCAGTATGTATGAATTTTACCAAAAGGTGAATAAATCAAAAAATATTATCATCAATTTAAAATTTTATGTTTATGATAAATAAAATATATTAATGAATTTATCAATTGAGTCATTTATATTATTGGGGTAATTTTAGGACTATGAAAATTTATTTAAGACCTTACCATTTTTAAATGGATTTTTAAAAGAGTAAATTTGAATTTAGAACAAAAAAATAGTAATTTAAGTCATAAGATATGAAAGTAGTTTACTTAATGACCATCAAAGAATTTTATGGTTCATTAGTTTTGAATGAAGGAAAATGCTTCAGTATTTGATAAAATATTTTATGTAGTGGAATTACATACTTTAAAAACCCTTATAAATGAAGTAAAATTTGATATTGATGCATATTAGATTATTATATTCTTATAAAAAATAATATCATATGAAAATATTAATTCAACGGGGAGCTTTTGTATGCTTATTTTAAAAACAAGAAACCAAAACTTGTTTACACAAAATGTTGGATAATTTAGATTTTATATGTTAATGAAAATATCTAAATGTTTTATATATGGATATCATGAGGATATTTATAGAATCCTCCATTATAATTAGTTTTAAAATATTCCAAATTGATATAAAAAAATTCATTAAAAATGTTTTTTTATGTTTATGTCTATATTTAATTAATAAAAGGATATTATATTTAAAACATGGGAGGAATTATTATTAATTAAAAATTAATTGAATGGATTAAATAAATCATAAAGAGAAGGATGTCTAGAGTTGTATATATTTTGATGAAATTGTGATTCAAATAAGATAGTGTTTACTATGCACTATGTATGAAGACAGGTTGAAAATATATAATTATGGTTTCAATTAATATAGATGACATCATATTTAGATGAAAAATTATATAAAATAAAATGTTCCTTAATAAAATGATAAATAATTAGTTTTAAATTTCATTTTTTGGGAAGATTTATTTGATGTTCCTTAGGACTGTGAAGACCACTAAGAGGGGGTAAATAATTGGTGTCCTTTTACAATTTATTTTCACTTGAAATAAAACCCTCTACATTTGTAGTGTTTATGTAATTTTCAACATTATATATCTAAAAAAAACAATGTATGCTACATTTGGAAATCCAATTGGAGGACACAATAATGATAAGGTTCACCACCAATGTGGGTGATTACATCCTTTCAATGGATAATCTCATCTATACATGGAAATTTTCTATTATATAGAGTGAATACAATTGATCCAACTCCCATTATACTCCTATTTATTAATAGTTAATTATATTTAATCACTTTAGTTACAATGTTTTTTTTAAATTTTGATCCAAAAGAGAATAATAAACTTTAGAAATATCTCATAATAAATTTATTGGTAATTTCTCTATATGATAACCTCATCCGGTGGCACTCTATCTAGTGCGGCTCAGCCTTCATCCAATATAACTCTATATAGTTCTCTTTACAACTCTATGAATCTGGTATTTCTATTTTTTATATGAACAAATCACTATGGATCCCAATATATTAGGTACCTCTATCTGGTACAATGTATATCTACACCTCTATCTATAAACACTAACCAGTAAACCTATTCATGGAAGAATATTCTATGTCAACAAAGATATTTATTGGTTTGAAACATTCATTGATCAATTTTCAAATCCTTTTCTCTTCCTCAATTATATTTTCCTAATAACATTCCTACAGTTTGTCAACTATCTTCCTCAAATGTTAATAATGATATTAGGTTCATTATTTGAAACCCTTTATATGAGTGTGCACCTGAGATTAAAATGTGGAAACTTATAAATTTTCCCTACAAAACTCAACTTCAAATTTATAATTCTCTGAAAAATATCATCTTCATTGAAAACATATTAAACATTCTAGAACTTTTGTGAAGATTATTACAAACTCAACATCAGTGAAATTCATTGAACATCAATATCTCAATTAGATAAAAAAATATTGATGGATCAGATCAAAATCATAATTATTAAGATATTTAAAAAGTTAATGTAAATTTTTTCAAAACTGTTTCCAGAAGGAAAACAATGATAACTATATAAGGAAAACCTCCAACCCTTGATTGTTCCTTTTTATAGTGACTTCTTCTGGTACCATCATAAGAATTTCACTTCTCTAAATTAATCTTCATCTCTCCATGATCTACATAGAAATAACAACACTTTCTAGTGAACACATGCTCACTCCATACTATGATCTTCTAAAGAAACAACTAAAATTTGAATTGAGATTTCTCTATCTAAACCATCTAGTGTCTGCTCCAATATCAAACAATTATTTTGTTGTAAATCTTAGTTTGGTATACCTACTTAGAATCTTCCATCCAATGACATTATATTTTTTTCTTTATGTTTATCAATCCACTGGAACATTGATAGATCAACATGACTTGATAAACTCATCATGTAGGATTTTTAGATCATTTACTATATTTAAATAATAAACATACTACTACCTTGGTATGTACTACATTATTAAATGTCCATTCAATAGAAATCATCATAATATTTGGATTTATAAAGGCAATATTTGATTTATTAAGCCACCAAATAATGAAACATAATGAATTTCCTTTCCACTAAATCTTTTTAATATTACGTAAATACTTTCCTTATATTGGAGTAGCAAAAACTATTTCCTGAAAAACATGTTCTAATGGTTCTTGGTCAGATTAAATAAAACTGATGGGGTTTATACAAAAACATCCTATAAGGGTTCATATCTTCAAATGTTTTATTTTTTACAACATCAACTTAGTAACATAAAAAATTTACAACTTGCACTATCATCTTTTCATACACTATCTATCTTGAAAAATCTTCATGAACATTATATACCCTATCTCAAAAACTTCATCATATTGGAAACCTCATATTATTATTATTGGTATACTCAGTTGGTCAGCCACCAAGAATATCTTTCTAGTCATCAGTGAGATTGATCATTTTCATCTTTCATAATGTACATCTCTAATTTTTTAATTGTTTCCCTTTATAAATATATATATATACAAACTCGTTAATGAAAACCTCTTTCAAATATTTATCTGGTAACATCATCCATGGTTTATCAAACAATACTATAAAACCTTATCCATTTTAAAAATTCATATAGGATCATAAATATTTTCATGATGTTTGGAACTTGAGGATCTACACAACATCATCTAACTTATTAGGAATTTTTCTCAACCTTTTAAATGAAACATTCTTACATTCCTTTAGCACTTCAGAAGAAAATTCTATTAAAAATTATAGAAGATCTTTAATACTTGTTATAAAAAACATTCACCATAATATATGTTAATAAAAAATAAAAACTCATTATGAAAATAGTCCAAATGATCTTCAATATCCCATTTAGATCTGTGGTAAAATTAATAGAAACATTAAGAGTCAATTAAAAAACCTGTCTCACAACTTTTTATAAAACCAAATAATTTCTCATATTGAATATCATAAGACTAAAAACAAGATAATGAATTTGTTTTCAATGAATTAAACACCTTAGTGAAAAGAAATTTTAACAGAAATGATAAGAAAAAATCCACATCAATATTTTTCCCTCACCTTTTTTATGAATACAATTAGCTTTAGATTCTCAAAATATTTTACTACACAATTATACATACTCATACACATTTTCATTTGAATCCAAAGGATAATATATAGAGTGAAATCCTTATTCATTTCGGGATATCATTTGATGAGTATGAACATGTAATTATAACCTTACATTCCCAATTATTTCCCTTGGAAATGCTTTGTTGAAAATAAATTCAATTTCATTTTTGTTGAAATATACTTAGTCATAACTTTTCAACCATAAAAATTCTTTCCAATGAAATGATATTTAAAATCAATGTTATTTTACATTGAATATTTTATTATATTTTTTTAAATATCAATGGGATTTTTATTGTTACTAAGAATCTTAAATGGTTTACCAATATTTACACTAAAATATACCATTTTAACATTCATCCACATCATTTATATTTAATATTTGGTAGAGACAACTTATTTTTCTTCTACTATGCTCAAGGATATAAAAATTTATTTCCAAATTTTAGAGATCACAAAACAAATTCACAAGAAGAAAGGTCCTCATGATATTGAAGTTCTATTACTAAAATCTCCCGTTAAATATGCTTAAGTGAACCAGATAATGTTTATCTAATTAATTATTTTATAAATCACTCCATTGTTTCATTTTACTTTAACATACATGAGTGTTTTTTCATATTGCATGTCTTATTTCTTTGGATCACATTGATATATTACAAACAATTTAAAAAAATACACAATGTCTAGTATAGATTCTATAAGAAAGCGTAATCTTTTTGTTAACTTTCTTAAATTTTTTTATTCAAATGTTTCCCAACATAATATTTTATTATATTTATACCAAGAGAGATGGGTATAAAAACTTTAAATTTATTTTCCTTTACAAACATTTATAGAAACTCCTTGTAATACTTTTATTGTAAAAGAAATATGTGTCTTCCATTTTATTCAACTTTCATTCCCAAAAAGTAAATTAACTATCCATGACGTGAAATTTCAACGTTTTTCTTCATTTGATCAAAAAATATTTAAAATGTTAAATTTATTGTTTCGCACGGATTTCAGGGATGACCTCCTGGACGGGAGATTAAAACGTTCCGATCGGTTTCTAGCGGGTTTGTTCGTAGAACCGGAAACATCCAATGATTCCACATCCGTTTGGACCTACTTTCCAAAGGTAGGCGCTCATTAGCTTGTGGACTGATGAGGCTTAGGAATTTGCATTGGTCGAGAGGATGGGAGGTCGGACTCATCACACCTTTTTGAGGGGAATTATTGTCTACTCCAGTACTCTCTTTATAGATTTAAGTTATGTTCGTGAATCCTTATTACATTACCAAGTATAAAATGATCTTTCCTTTAGTTTTAACAATCAATGATTAAATATGCAAGAAATTTAGGGAATCTTTTATATGTATTCGAGGTTCTTCATCAATAGAGAATCATCTGTATCTATTTAGAGATTCTTGGTCAATGGTATCCTTCAAAACATTTATATAAAAGTCTCTTGGTCATTATGATGACCAGGCTGGTTTTAAATCCACTCAGTGGGGCACTTGAAGTTTTTCGTCATTCTGAAGGACAGGGATTATTTCAAAGTTGGGATCGAACCCATAAATGGGCTACCTACGTATCCTTTGTTTTGGAAAAGGAATCAGAACCCACGTAGTTCGAGTAATGGAGTATGATGTTTATGATTGATGGCTCAAAGAAGAATGTCATAATTACTTTTACACTCTAAGCTCACGTGAGTCATGCTCGGTGTGAGAAACAAGAGGTATTGGTAAAAATTAGACAATTGTGCCATGAAAGATGCAATCATAAGAAATTGTTTGGGGCTTATGTATGTATGACTGCCCAGATAGATGAAGGTTTAGGATTTACTTTTAGGGAGAAAATCCAGGAACAGGGTCCATAAAGGTATATGTGCTTTATGGAGATTTGAATACTCTAACTTGGGACTTATTCTTGAAAAGGAAACCCAAATTAGGAGAGGATTGATAATTGGGTTTTACTCCTGAGAAGGAACCCCATATCAAACGTAATTTAGAATTGGTTAAGAGAAATTAAGGGACTTGGGGTTCACTCCTGAAGAGGATGCCCATAATTATGACTGGGACTTACTCCTACAAAAGGGGGCCCAGGTTAGGGGGACTTGGGGCTTACTTCTGAAAAGGAATCCCAAGATTATGACTGGGACTTGCTCCTAAAAAGGAGGCCCAGGTTAGGGGACTTAGGGCTTACTCCTGAAAAGGAAGCCCAAGATTATAACTGAGTCTTATTCCTGAAAAGGAAACCCAAGTTAGGGATTAAGTTTTGGGGCTTACTCCTAAAAAGGATTCCCATATTTGAGATTGGGGCTTACTCCTGAGGAGGATGCCCAAGTTTAAGGAATTAAGGTTTGGGGCTTACTCCTGAGGAGGATGCCCAAGTTTGGGAACTTTAAGAATTTGGGGCTTACTCCTGAGGAAGATGCCCAGATTAAAGGACTTATAACTGGGGATTATTCTTGAAAAGGAGACCCAGGTTAAGGATTCTCTAATCTTAAAGAATGAGGTTGAATGAACGAACTCTCAATCTTTGGTGACATAAAGATATATAAATCACTAGGTTTTGAGAGATATTCCACCGAATTCCTTTCAGATAAGGAAGTCAAATCAAGAAATCATGCCATAAATGGCTTTAAAGAGTATCTTGAAGACTGAATCTTGAATAGGAAATGTGAAATGGCTTAAGAGGGGTAAAATGGGCAAGATGGGCACCCAAAAAGGTAGGGGCGCTCAAGTCTTGAAAGGTGCGCAAGTCTTGCGTGGGTGCGCAAGTATTGGTCGTGCAGGTATACCTGCGCGACACATGGTGTACTTGCGCGATTTTCAATCAGAATTGAAATACTTGGGCGACTCTTTATTAAACCCTTTATAATCCCCTTGAGGTTCTTCCAGAAAAGGGACGCGCAAATTCTATTGAAGGAATAAGGTGGCGCGCAAGTGTGACCAGTTCCCTTAAGGGCTGGCCATTCAGGCACGCAAGTGTTGATGAGTTTCAACACTTAGGCCTTCCTCCCTCTCTTTAGATCTTCCGTTCTAGGTAAGAAATTACCTTAGAAGTGTTCCAAAAGCTTTGAGAAGAGACTTGGGTGTCGGGAGCTTCAATACGAGTTTCTGAAAAAAGATCCTCTCGAATGGGGGCCCCACAGGGTCTATTTATAGGCAAAAGAAGACCCTGGGCGGTTATCGGGCGGTTATCACTTAGGTCGCGCAAGTCACTTGCGTGACCCAGGGCGTCATGCAAGTGGACTTGCGCGATAGTGATATAACTTGCGCGGTGAAGTTTCTTTTGATCCTGTGTTCTTTCCTTTGTCGATTTTTGATGTTTTCTTCAAAGGATGAATCACTTTGAGCTCAGATATTCCCCTTTTTCGATCTTTTAGATTATTTGACGAAAAGGAGTGTCAAAAAAAGTCCCCCCTCAGAGTTGGATCCTGAGAGAAAATGAGGATTTGACTCTGAGGAAATAGAATCCATCCAAAGAAAAAAGGGAGGCGCGAAAGTCTTTAGTGCACAGAGGGCGGCGCGCAAGTTTGCGTCGCACGGGCCTTAAGCGCTCTGGGTACTGCGCGCAGATAGGCCTCCTGGTCTATAAATACATGGCTTTTGGCCGTGTGCAGCATCTGATCCTGAATTTCTCGAGATCTCGCCGCGCAAGTATTCCTCGCCGCGCAAGTCTTTTTTCCACTGTTTCCTCGCTGTCTCGCTACTGAAAAGGTAATAGGGCTTGCGCGGTGATACATGCGTGACAGAAACTTACGCGGCACCTGTAACACTTGCGCGACATCTCCATACTTGCGTGTCTTAATGACTTAGCCATTTTTTTGATTTCTTTCACAAAGTTTGTGAAAAAATTAATTCATTTATAAATTAATTTATTCAACTCTTTGTGAATAATTAATGGCTCTTAGACCCGGATTAATTGATGAACTGGCTAGAAAGCGGATAGATGATATGATAAACATTATTGGCCATGATTACTATACTGTTAAGGATAGTACTCTTCCAGATTTTGCTAAGTATCTGAAGAAATATCATCACAACTTTCCTCAAAGGACTTATCTACCTTTGTATGGCTATGGTCATCTACAAGAAGTCATTATTCCAGAAGTAAAGAATTATCTTCCATTTTCATGGTTTCAGAATTATACCAATTTTGCTTCAGCAAATATCTCAGGTGGAGGAGTATTTCTAACTGCTGGAACAGTGGAGAAGGCTTATGTGATGCATCATAGCCCTTGCACACCAGATCTGAAAAATCATACACCTGAGCTTCAACCACATTGTCATCCCTCAATCTTCCGAAATGCTCAGATGGATCAATCCAAAGGCTGGAAGAAAATTTGGGATTTCCGTCCTGGGGGAGGTGTGAAGCCAACTTGGATGTGGGCATACTGGGTGCGACAGACTTGCGCAGAGTTTATCGAGGACCTGAAGAGAGCTGCAATATATGAGGCTGTCTGGGTTGGGAAAACATATGTTTACAGACATGATAACTTCGTGCCAGAGATACTCAGCCACTGGAGCCCAGCAACTAATTCTTTCCATTTGACTCATGGAGAAGTAGGTATCAGTTTGTGGGATGTCCACAAGAATTCAGGGGATCCAATTTTGGGCGATATGTATGATGAATTCATTCCTCCCAAGGTGACTTGGAATGATTCAGAGAAGACTCTTGCTTTAGCTCGAGAATTATTTAAAATCTTCCACAGGCTCAAGAGTTCAGAGACCTCATTAACTCATTTTAGAAAATATATTCATCCGGAAGAATGGATTAATGTGTTTCTTACTGAGAAGAAAGGGATAGAGCCAAAAGAAAAAGGATCCAAGAAATAGATATCCAAGGATACCAGGCCCAGACGTCCTACCACTTGTCCAAAACCTGAGAAGAGAGGAGCTCCTGGCACATTCTGGCCAACTCTAGAAGCAGGAGAGTTTTAAAAGTGGGGATATGAAGTGAATCAAAGAATTCCAAAGAAAACTCGTCTGGTGGGTTTCTTGGCAATGTGGCTCAGTGTTTATCTCTTGCCGGTCAGGGATTCGAAGGGAGGCGTTAGGCCAGGGACCTTCGTCATTGCGGCAAAGTTGGCTGAGGAAAAAATGGTTGGGTTAGCTACCCCCATTTTAACAAAGATTCACAGGAGTTTACTTCATGTCTTCCAAGGTAAATCTCCTTTAAGAATAGTGGGACCATTCCAGGTTTTGTGGGGATGGATCGCCACTCACTTCAGGACTTACAATGTACAGAATGGATTACAAATTCCTGGAAGCTCTTTCAGGCCGTCAGTGCAAGCATTCTCTAGAATTGCTCCATTATATGTTAATGGTTATGACATGAAAGTAAGGCTGAGCATGTTTAAGGAATTCAACTTCTTTCCCTATGGAAGTCCTCCATCCGGGAGGTTTGTTGATGATGGGACATCCCATTTGGATTTGAGGGCATACATGCTAGCTTGCAGGGATGGCGTGTTAGTAGCCAGGATTGATGGAGAAATCATATGTGAGGCCTATGCTCCATATAGATTTGCACGCCAATTCAAATGTTTGCAACAGATTGTTGTATCCCCTCCGGTACATGTCAGGTTAGAGCAACATCCGATGGTTGCTCGACAACTATGGTTGCTGACATCAAGAGAGAAGACTGGGGCAGTATTTGATCTACCAGTTGAAAAAGCGGCACATAATCTGACTACATTTTATGATGAACATTGGATAGCATCATACCCCAAAGGGATATTGAATCACCCAGTATATCAAGTGGGAAAGAGGAAGAGGACTGTAGAGAAAGAAACCCTTCCTCATGAAGGTGACGCTTCTCCACCTGAAATAGGTTCAACATACTCCTCTTCTAGAACTGATTCATCGGATTATCATGATGGGGATGATGAGGCACAACCGGCAGCAAAGCGGTTTCATGCCCGATATAATCCTTCAGCCAGAATTAAAAGACCCACTCCATCAACTCCTGGTGAGTTATTTCATTGTAATAATTTCAATCACTGCTACTTTATAAATTAATAAGTCTTACTTTCTTATTCTCTATCTGTAGTTGCAGGAGCTGGGAAGAAATTAAAATTGAAAATTGTAGGACCTTCCTCACAGCCTTTATATCTAATACCAGAGGCTGTTCAACTATGGCAGAGCTTATACTGTGGTACTGAGACCGCCTGGCTGGATTTGTGTGAGGGCCTACAACTTCCTGGAATAGGAAATCTTGTAGCTTCTAAAAATCTTCAATACGGAGATAACCTCAATGAAGTGCGAGCTTACATCAGAGATCTTGAAATGCTCATATATGCCACTGATGACTCGGTTCTTATCACCATGCGGGTGAAGGAAATGATAGATCGTGGCGCCACTGAGGGGGCTGGTGGTTCTGGAGATGAGGAATGGCAAGAGTACGTGGCTCCTGAAGATGTAAGTTTTCTTTCCTTATTTTCTTTGCAACTTGATTTCAGTTGAAGCTTTGTTACTTAAGGAAGTTATTTTCTTCATCTCGCAGCTTGAAAAGAAAGGACTTGGGGTTCCTTCGCCACAGTATAGCCCTGCTGGTACTGCTATCGGGGCTGCTGCTGATTCTCCTCGCGAACCAGGCGAGATATCTCCAGGCCAGCAGGCCATGAATGAGGCACTGGACACAGCCTTCCATTCGCCAATCCAAGTGCCTATAAGGGAGACCACTGATACTCCAAAAAAACAAAAGAAGCAAAGGCAACGAAGGAGGAAATCTATAGCTAAACGTTTCATTAGCAGCGGTAAGTCCTTCGAACAATCATGAGTTTATACCCATAATCATATGGTTACTCATATTTCTGAGGATTGTAGGGGCTTCTTTAATTTCCCCCTTGAGGGAAGGGACTGATCCTTCTTCAAAGGCCTTGGAGGGTGCTGTAGAACAATCACAGACCCAAGCTGACTTGGTTTCTCCTGGAGAAGAGCTAGCATCCATTCCCAGTATCCCTCCTACTGATGAAGATGCTATCCAGGGTCAGGGGTTGCAGGACATAAGTCGGCAAGAAGATGTAGCAAATGCTCCCACTGGTGAGACTAACCAGGATTCTGAAATATCATTGGTTGAAATGGTGAATCAAGGAATGACTTTCGAATAATTTTATGATCATGCTAAGTTGTCATGTGATTTAGAAGACCTTGGGCGTGAGTGATACCCTTCTCCCAATTTTTTTTTTAAAATTTACACTTCTAACCATGACTGAAAACAAAATGCAGTTTCTTCCGTAGAAGCTGCTGAACTGCCAATGCCCGAAGAGGGTGTGGACATTGATGTCAACCCTATCATTGCAGAAACATTAGCTCAAGTAGAGATAAATCCAATAAACCCTCCTGAGACCCATCTTGAAAATCCTGTTGAAATCGGGAAAGATGGGGATTAGTCTTCTCAGGTTGCTGAACCATCCTTGGGTAAGGGATAACAATATTTGTGATTGTAATTTATTCGCCAGACAATCTATTCTTTTGTTATCCTTTGAAGCTGACTAAATCTTTCGATTAATCATGCAGGACCATCAACTGCAATGACTAGATCCGGAGGTGAGGCCTCAGCCTCTGCCCCAACAGGAATTGAAAGTGAAGAAGCACAAATCAGGGGGGAAAAGCAGGACAGGGCACTTCTTTAAGTGCACTAATTCCAGATTACATACCCCCCTCTGACGATGATATTGAATCAGATACAGAGATGCTTAAAGCATTCATCTTTTCACGACGTAAGGCATGGAACAACATATGGAACATCATATCTGGGGTGCTTTTAGAAGAGCTACCATAAAAAATTCCTCGATTGTCATCCCAATTTGTTATACTGGGACTTGGTGGTTTTGGGTATGAAAAGATCCATGCCGCGGTGAAATAGATCATTTTCAGGAGGGAGCAAGTGCAGACAAGTCGCGAAGATTTGACCAGAGTGAAATTGTCAGTCAAAATAGGCGAATTTGAGGCTGCGGTATCCCAAGCTGAGGCTGATTATGCTGCCAAGATGAAGGATCTAAAGCAAAAAATCAAAGAAAAGGTCATCCAACAAGTGCAACTCTAGCAACAGTTAGATGCTGTTACTGGGGAACTTGATCTGCTTAATAAATCATTGGATGAAACTCATATGAATGGCATGAAATCCATCGCAGATGCTAAGAAGGCACTTCAGCAAGATGAAAAGAGTGAAGATGGTCAAGTGCACGAGCTTCAAATAGCTGCTGATAAAGCTCAGGATGCTATACATCAAATGAAGACTTATGTTGACAATCTTCTGTAATTCTTGAAAAAGAGAAGAGACTCCAGTCTGTGGATGTCTTTTCTATCTCTTGTGTATCAATGAAAAACACTTTTGTCTTCAATCATTTGTACCTGCATTCTTTCATTACCTACTTCAATTTTACTTAAGCCAATGGGCCTAGTAAGCATAGTTTGATTTTTACTAGGATTATTACAAATAATCCTACAAACTTTGAACCTTATAATTGCTCAATATTACCTAAATCATACAAAAATGTATATTTAGTGAGCTGGAACTTGACTTTTATTCAGAGTTCCTTTGTCTTTTGTGGGCAGTTTAAAGTCATGCATGCCAGACATAAAGGGGCTAATGTTTAAGGTCGAAATAGCTTTGACCGAAATGTACTAAAATTGATTCAATTCCTTTACAATTTATCTGAAAACATATTACCATACTAAAGTATGAGAGAAAAAATGTAAACTATGGCTTAAGAATATTTGAATCTGAGGAATGATATGAAAAAAGCTAAAAGGAATTAGAAGAAGTACTTTCCAAGAATGAAGTTACTATTATTTAACAAAACCCGTTAGGGGGTTGAAATATGCAGGGCCACCTAAGGGAATTGGCTGCATGGTTAAATAAATAGCATCTTTCGGCTGACAAGTCTGTTATGTTGACTGTTTATGCAAGGCCACCTATGGGAACGTGCTGCATAGTCAGGCAAAAGAACTCCCAGAAATTTACTTTCCTAGTGCTAAAAGCCAGTGAAAGTTTATGGAGATTCAAATTTTCTAAAGTATAGAGTTTGTTGTATGGAAAGAGGTACTTGAATATGGAGAAGATATTTCCGAACAAGAATATCAAAGAACTGGATGACTATCACTCCTACGAAGGTCTGACCCAAACGTAGGGAAGAAGAATAAACCATAGACTTGAATACTTTCAGATCATGAAAAAGGATATGGGACAAATATGTTAAGGATGGCTATTTTTTGCGGATCCCTACATACTGTCATTTAAGACAAATAAGGACAAAAGAGGCATTCTTCCCACAATGAAGTTACAATTATTTAACAAACCCGTTAGGGGGTTGAAATATGCAGGGCCACCTAAGGGCATTGGCTGCATGGTCAAATAAATAGCATCTTTCGGCTGACAAGTCTGTTATATAGACTGTTTATGCAAGGCCACCTATGGGCACGTGCTGCATAGTCAGGCAAAATATTTCTCAGAATTTTGACATTTTTGTGACTAGAAGTCATAAAAAGGGTTATGAAGATCTGAAAATATTTAAGGTTAGGATTATAATACATAAAGATGGGTATTGTCCAATGTATATAGAGATACATAGGTCAATGATAACCATAATCATGTTGTGGCTGGGTCGTGAATTGAAACTTGGACTTCACTACGTATCTCATAAGAATGAGAATCAAGCCATACGTAGTTCTTGAAATGTAGTTTAACGTCGTGCAGGACGAAAGTATGAGAAATCTTAGTTTAGGGTCATAGAATTCGGACCATAATAATGAATACACAGTGTGTGTTTTCATGAGGATTTTTCAGCCAAGGGACTGAAAGTGAAATTTGGGGTTAGGCCCAAAAGACTTGGGGCTGGATTCGAGGGATACTCGAACGTTCCTACGTATCCTATAAGGATGGGAATCAAGTCCACGTAGTTATATAACTACCCTTTGTACAAATTTGGTTCGTACATGTGAAGGGTGAAAGGGGACTTTTGTGCAATGATGGTTTAACCTGAGATAAAAAATTTAGGCATTACCATGTATGCACGTAGTTTTTTTTTGAAATGAAACATGATTGAAAAATCAATATCAATAATAGTTCTCTCTCAAGTGAGGAGATCAAAGAATATTATAGTTTATTGTCGTACCAGAAAAAGTGTTGTATAGTTTAACGTCGTATAACAAGGACGAAAGTGAATCAATGTAAAAATATTGATTCTAGGGGCGGTTTCACAAATCAACATCATATGAGATGGTGGTGAACCGATGTGAAGAGATTGTTTTCGGGCTTTAACCCTGGGAGGTTGCCTACATACCCAGCCTGGAGGGCAAGGATCAAAGTATGTGTAGTTCAATTAAAGAATGAATTAATGATCAAGTTGTTCTTGGGGACAACGATCTAATTAAAATGTTGTTGGGACTTACACATGGTTAGTGGCCCAAAGGGAGTGTTATGGTTGATGTTCGCTCTAAGCTCACACGAGTCATACTCAGTGTGAGAAACAAGAGGTAACAATAACCTTAACGATGCATAGTTTAATGTCATGTAGGACATATAAAGGGACTATGCAGTTTAAAGTCTTACAGTTAGGACTATTGGTGCTGCACAGTTTAGCGTCATGTAGTTAGGACGATGGGGATAAAACAGTTTAACGTCATATTGGACGAAAGGGGGACTGTGCAGTTTAATGTCATGCAGTAAGGACAAAATAACACACCATTTATGTCATGTTGGAAGAAAGTGCGAATAGTTTAAGGTCATATGCATGGACCGTGGATGGTGCAGTTTAATGTCATGCTGGACCTTTGATGATTATATAGTTTAACGACTTTCTGGATGTGAGGGACTTTTATACAGTTTAGCGTCATGTAGTTAGGACGTCACAGTTTAACGTCTTGCTGGACATAAGGGATCTGCAAATAGTTTATGGTCATATACATGGACCAAGGATGATGCATTTTAAGGTCATGCTGGACGGTTTAGGGAACTTTTTCACAGTTTAATGTCGTGTGGGACGAAGTTGCAGTTTAAGGTCATACTGGACCATTGCTGTATAGTTTAACGTCATATAGCAAGGACGAACTGGTGCTGCATAGTTTAATGTCATGTTGCGGGGACAAGTTCTTTTCTACAGTTTAACGTCATGTTGGACGAAAGTGAAAATAGTTTAAGGTCATATGCATAGACCGTGGATGATGATGCAGTTTAAAGTCATACTGGACTTTTAAGTGCTTATGTAGTTTAACGTCTTTCCGGACGTAAGGGTCTTTCCTACAGTTTAACGTCATGTTGGACGAAATTGCAGTTTAAGGTCATACTGGACCATTTCTGTATGAACCAATTATAAGAGTCTTGGTTATGGGGACCATATTTTGTGTTTATACAAAAATATTTCTTCAGAAATCTGGCATTGGTTGGAGACGTGATGAGTTTTCCATCCATTGAGATTAATGAATAAGCTCCATTGGAGTAGACCATATGTATTGAATAAGGTCCTTCCCATTTTGGTTCAAGCTTGGGAGGCTTCTTTCCTGGTATCATTGGTGTTCTGAGAACCAATACCAATTCCCCCTGAATGAATGAACGAAGACGAAATTTTTTGTTAAAAGCTCGTGCTATTCGATTCTGATAGATTTCCAAGTGGTGCAAAGTGCACAATATTTTCTCATATAACTATTCCAATTCATTCAACCGCTTTTGGGATTGCTCATCTGTAGATAACTGATCACAAATGACTATTCTGAGTGAGGGAAATTGAACTTCAATTGGCAAGACTGCTTCTGTTCCATATACCAATGAATATGGAGTTGACCGCGTTGCATTGCGAGTGGTAGTCCGATAAGCCCATAAAGCATGAAAGAGTTTATCAGGCCATGAACTCTTATCTTTATCCACCATATTTTGCAGTATATTTGAAAGAGTCTTGTTAAAATCTTCTATTTGGCCATTGGTTGCCGCATGATATCGAGATGAATGGTTGGATTTAATGTTGTATTCTTGATACAATTTCTTCACCTCAGAAGAACAGAAGTTGGTGCCGTTGTCCATCAATATGGTATGAGGGACACCAAATCTAGTAATGATGTTAGACTTGATGAAGCTAACAATGCATTTAGAACTAACTTCTTTGAGAGGTACTGCCTCTGCCCATTTGGAAAAGAAATCAGTAGCAGTAAGAATGTACTTAAACTGCTTGGCTGTAGCTGAAGGGTAAGGTCCCACCACATCCATTCCCCATGTGGAAAATGTCCATGAGTATTTAGCTGTATGAAGCAACTCTGGAGTTTGATGAATGAAGTTGGCATATACATGGCATGAATGACACTTCTTTGTGAAATTAACACAATCTTGTATCATTGAAGGCCAAAAGCATCCAAGCCTTCGAATTTGATCAGACAGTATATGTCCAGACTGGTGGGCACCATAGACTCCTGCATGCACTTCTTTTATGACAGCCATTGTCTCTTCACCATCAATACATCTGAAGAGAACTCCATCAAAACCACGTTTGTAGAGAACTTTCTCGAGGTGGTTTGGGCTATCATAAAGAGTAAAATTGACCACACGTCGCCGAATTTGTTCTTTCTCTGCTCTATCAGGTGGATGTGCTCCATTTTGAAGGTATTCCCTGATAGGTGACATCCATCCTGTAATATGACCATACGGTTCAGGAATGGGACTAATTTCATTAATTTCCTCTGTTCTGACTTGAACATAAGGTGAAATTGCACGACGGTGGGCAATACTGATGGTTGTCTCGTCCCGATTTGGATCTGCTAAAGTTGTGGCTATATTAGCCAGTGCATCCGCTTGAGCATTTTGTGATCTTGGGACATAAGAAAATGTCGGTTCTGAATGGAATTCCGACATTAACTCTCTTACGTAATCATACAAAAGGATTAATTCTTCTTTTTCTGATGGCATAATCCCCATTGACTTGTTTGATTACCAGGTCTGAATCACCTTTCACCTTTAAGTGATTCACTTGTGCTTGAAGTGCTAACTCCAAGCCTGTAATGAGAGCTTGGTATTCAGCTTCATTATTGGTACCACCTTCCCACAACAAAAAGGAATAAGGTAACACTGCCTTATCTGGAGAAATGAGCACAATTCCTAAACCAACTTTGTTGAATTTAGGATTTTCCATTTTCTTCTCTGTTGGACTTCTGGAAGCACCATCAAAATACATTTCCCATGTTTGAGGACTCTCTTGAATAGAGAAAACATCCTCATCAGGGAGTTCAATATTTGAATACGTGTCTTCCACTGAAGGATTTTCAACCAGGAAATCAGCCAGAGCTTGGCCCTTAATTGCCTTTTGAGACACATACGGAATGTCGAACTACTGTAGAATAACCGCCCACCTTTCCAGACGTCCTGTAAGCATTGGACGACTAAGGATGAATTTGAGCGGATTATTGCGAGATACCAATTGGACCTTATGATGTTGCAGGTAGTGTCTCAGTTTCTGAACTGCAAAGATTAATTCCAGGCAGCACTTCTCAATACTTGAATACCGGGTTTCTGCTTCAAGCATAGTTCTACTGAGATAGTAGAGGCTATTTTCATTCCTAGCATCATTCTTTTGAGCGAGAAAGGCACCCAATTATCGCTCTAGAGCTGTCACATAGAAGATAAGCGGTCTACCCTCAACAGGTGGCATGAGTACTGGTGGACTCAAGAGGTATTTCTTGAGAACATCAAATGCTTCTTGACATTCCTCAGTCCACTGGTAAGTGACTCCTTTCTTCAATAATTTGGTAAAGGGTAAACTTTTGCCTGCCAAATTGGCGATGAAACGCCAAATATAGGCTAAGTGTCCTTGAATTCCTCTTAATTCTTTCAAATTATGAGGAGGTGACATACCAAGGATTGATTTGGACTTCTTAGGATCGACTTCAATACCACGATGGCGTACAACAAAGCCGAGGAATTTTCCTGAGGTTACCCCAAAAGCACATTTTAAGGGGTTCATCTTCAAATTATGTTGTCGAAGCTTGTGGAATATGACTTCCAAATTAGCCAAGTGATTAGAACATTGTTTGGATTTAACCACCAAATCATCTACATAGAATTCAACAAACTTCCCTAAAAGAGATTTGAAGATACGATGCATGGCGCGTTGATATGTTGCACCTGCATTCTTTAAACCAAAGGGCATCACCCGGTAACAAAACACACCTTGAGGAGCCTTGAAGGCTGTATATTCCTCATCTTCTGGGGCCATTCAGATTTGATTATATCCGAAATATCCATCCATGAAAGAAAGTACTTCATAGCCAGCTGTCGCATCAATTAAGAGTTCTGTAATCGGAACTGGGAAATCATCTTAAGGACAATACCGATTAAGATCTCTGAAATCGATGCAAACCCTAATTTGTCCGTTCTTCTTCTTTACGGGGACAATATTAGCCAACCACTTGGGATATTGAACTTCTTTGAAGAAGTTGGCTTTGATCAGCTTATCCACTTCAGCTTCAATTTTGGAAGCATAGGTTGGGTGTGTTCTTTTGGCGGCTTGTTTAAAACCTGGATGTTCTTTTGGTAAACCCAAATGATGAGTAGCAACATCAGGATCAAGCCCAAGCATTTCTGTATAATTTCAAGCAAAAATATCTTTATTTTGCTTTAGAAAAAAAATATACATCTCTTTCTCTTCAAGGGTCATGGCCGCACTAATTAAAGTGGGGCGTGGATCTTTCTCTGTACTCAGATTTACTTCTCTGAGTTCATCCACAGTGGTAGAGATACCCTCTTCAAATGCTGGAGGAGCATCTCTAAGATCTTCCTCTTCCTCTTCATCACGTGCTATTTCTTCCGTTTCTACTTGCAAAGTAGATGACAAAACGAAATTCTCATGATCATAAGAGATGTCAAAATTTTCACATTTTGAAGAAGAAGCTTCCATTTCCGACCCTATTGATGATAAAGGGTCTTCTTTGGGAAATAAAGAGGAGATGATGGATTGAGAATCGACATCATTATTCACCTCTGGTGTTGCTATAACTTCTTCTGGCCTGATTAGCGAAGTATAGACTTGTTGGACTTCAGCAGATGAAATGAAAACGTCACCACTTATGCTTTTATCACTGCTTGGTAGGTTACCAATTTCTCCCATGTTTTCTGGCTCGATTGCCGTAATTGACATTATGGATCTTTCCATAAGAGTATTTTGATTTGGGCCTATTTTGTCAATTTGAATGATAGGTAACACATAATCTGTACTCACATGTGAAAATGGATTTATTGGAATTTTCTCTAAACCATATGGAGCATTAACTTTGGTAATTTCCTTCATTGTATATTTTTCTCTTCCCTTCATGTGATAAAATTCCGCCTCAATGTATTGGGACTCACATGTCTTGAATGGGGCCTTATCACCATACAATGTTCCAACTTGACCATCGAAACAGTATTTGAGACATTGATGGTATGATGAATGAATAGCTGCATGCTGATGTAGCCAGGGTCTTCCAAGCAAGATATTGAAAGCTGAGTCTTGATCAACAATCATGAAATCCGAATTGGATACAAGATCTCCAAAATGAGTTCTGAGTGTAACTTCTCCCACTGGTTCTTGTTCATTTTTATCATATCCTTGTAACATCATGGTAGAAGGAGATAAATCAGATTCCGTGAGGCCCAATCGACGAAGTGTACGAATGGGCATGAGGTTGACTCCTGAACCATTGTCAATGAAAGTTCTTCGAATATCTACACCATTGACTTTGCCAGATAAGTACAAAGGTTTTATGTGCCCATGCACAACATCATCTTCATCTTTATCAGTAAATGATATCACTGCATGGCATTCTACAGGATTATTCTCTATGTGATAGATTTCAGCTGCAGTAATTTCAGCTTCAAACTCCTGAGGACTTGACAAAGCTTCGATGAGTGCTTCCCGAAGATCTTTTGACAGATTCAAAGCATCCAAAATTGATAACTTGGCTGGTACATGGGCCAAGTATTTCAATATATCATACTTTTGATCTATAGGTCTGCGTTTCCCAATAGGAATATGTGGTTTAGTAGGTACCTTGGAAGCAGATGTTTTGGAAGCTGATGCATCTTGTATTGAAGTTGGCAACATCCTTGGTTTTGGAAGATTAGACTGATTAGATCCATTTACTTGCTGAGATAAAGAATATAGAACCTTTAATCGGTCTTCCAAAATAATTGTGCCAAAACTGAGTTGGCCATTGGCAGAAGAACTTTCTTGTTCTTTTTGAGCTCGCTGAAGGGCTCTACCACGAGTTTCTGCTGCATATACAGTGCTAGCAGGGGTAGAATTAGAGTAGTGGCTTCGGAAAGATCCACGTCTTCCCCTGTATCCTGAACCTCTAGAACTTCCCCGAATTCCCTTATTTGATACAGGGAATTCAGGCTCATCAAGACTGGAATATGGATCTGTTAATTGAATCATATTAACAGAACCAAAAATTAACTCTTCGTCTGATAAAGACTCTGCCTGGTTAGCCTGTTTAGGTTGTGCCGTTTGGTGGGACGGGGCCCGTGGCTTTGAATTAGATGGCATGAAATCTGTCAGAGTCAAAGACAATTTAGGCTTTGATACATACTCATCTTCTTCTTATTCCTCTTTCTTCTTTGAATTGTGCTGCCCTTTTGAGGATTTGTCTTTTGATGGAGGCTTTACTGCAGCTTTTGTAGGAGACACAATTGGCTTCTTCAATTGTGTTTGAAAAATGGAATGGGTCCGATTGATTGTCTTTCTGACAATCCAATCATCATATTTTTTTCGCAGTTTTGCTTTTGACTTCCTGCCACTCGCCTCCTTCCTCTGTATCTGTAGCGGTAATACACGCTAAATGAGCTGAAGAACCCTTCAATTTGACTTGCTCCAAATCGACCATCTTTTGCAGGAGGTCTTTAAAGACAAAACACTCCTGGATGGGATGCCCCAACATTTGATGAAAGGGACAATAATTGGGACGGTCTTCATCTCCTTCCTTGTTTGGCCTCTTGGGCACTGGTAATTGAACCAAATTATTTTCCAGAGTTGAAATGAAGTAACCAGGAACTTGCTCACTTCGGAAATAGTATGTTTTACTCTTCAAATCCTAAAATTGTTTTCGTCGTTGATCTCTTTGATCATTTGGACGAAACAACCTTTGTTGTTGGCATTCAGGAGGTGGAGCCATTCGAGAAGATGAAGGTTTTGAAGTAGAAATAGGTATAGGTTCTTGTTTAAGCATAACTGTAGCAGTTTCCGCTTTACCCATTCTCCTTCCTGAAGCTGATGGAATTATAAAAGATTTAACCTTAGCCTGTATAAGGGAATCTTCAATCTGTTGAGCGATTGAAGTAAGGTCTTGAAACCCTCCTGTGTATTTCACAGGGATCAATGGAGTGCGTAATTCGTCACGCAAATTTTCCACACAGATTGGCAACAGTTCCTCCTGAGGGAGTGCTAAACTCAGGGAATACGTTAATCCCTTCCAACGAGCAATGAAATCAGAGACTCTTTCATTCTCCCTTTTCTTGCAGTTTGTAAGATCGAAAACTGTCGTTTTTGGAAAAGTTGAGCTGAACTGAAGAAGGAATTTTTGACGAAGATCCTCCCATCTGATGATTGACTGGGATTGCAAGCTTTTATACCAGACAAAAGCTGGTCCTTGCAAGGTTCGCACGAAGCATCTGAGTTTCACTGCTTCTTGCTGCTCTGGAGTTCCCATCATAGGATCACAACAAGACACGTAATGCGTCAAATGTTGTTCAGGGTCGCCTGATCCATTGAAAGTAGGGAAAACAGGGTTTCCAAAACTGGATGGAGGAGAAATTGAATCTACCCATTCAGGGTAAACTTTCTTTTCAGGTTGAACTTGCGCCTGTTTCCCTTCCATAGTTTCTAACCGAGCTGTTAATGACTCAATAGTAGTTATTAACTTTTTAGAAACACCAGGTTGAACTTGGTTTTGGGTAGGTGCAATGAATGGAGCTTGGACTGACGTGGTGGTTGGTGCTGCAACTGATGGTAGTGCTGCCAACCGTTGTTGCGTTTGACCCGTAGGATTAGACCTCTGAGGGTGTACTGATAAAGGAGGATATTCCTGATCCATCTCAGTAGTTACAAAAAATTCCTTCGGCTGTCGGACTTCAGCATTCTTAAGAAGAAGACTACTCTGAAGTAGTTCTGCATTCAACCTTCTTAATTCTTTCATTTCTTCCTCCTGTTGTGCCAACCTTTGCTCTAATGAGAGCGATTGACCTCCTTCAGATGAAGGGTGAGAAGTAACCTGATTCTTTCCTTTCCCCTTATTGGATCCTTTTCGGAGAGGGGGAAGTGGGTTACTTGAAGGAATACCCAGATTTTGGGTAAGCCTTTGATTACGTGTGCGCACACCTTCTTCATTTAGGTATGTGTGCGCAACTTCTTGAGCAGGAACTTCTTCGTCTGATCCCTCTGATTGAGCCCCATCTGGTGAATCAGCAGCAACAACATTGATGACATTAATGGATGCATATTTCATGGAATCTTTTCTATCAGCATTTCTGTGATATTGTCTTCTTCCATGTCCATGATGAGACATGGAATTCCGTTGACTTGATCCCTTAGGAACTTCTTGGAGAACCGTCACTTGGAGAGAATCTCCTGATAGCTTGGATCTGCGTTCCTCTTGAGGCTTATTCCCTAATCGAGAGAATACTGACTTTCTCTGAGGGAGGGATTGAGGATTTGAAAAAGTCCCCAGTCCGGTGGACTGGGGATGTTCCTGCTGCTTCCGCTCAACTCCCCGAATCCCATTTGTTGACTCTGAGGGTTGGGTTAGAGAAGTCCCCAGTCTAACAAGCTGGGGTGTCTCTTGACATGCTATGTCTGAGATCTTCTTAAAATCTCTCTTGATCTTGCGAATCTTAGTTCAGAAATTAGCTGGATGCATTAACCTGTATCCACTTTTATCACCTGGTTCAACAGACCGTTGGATGATTTCCGAAACTTCTGTCATTTGATGACGTGTTTGCTCCAAAAGAGAGGCTTGTGCAATATTCTCGCCTGCTTGATGTAGGAGCAATTCAACAACTTGTTCTCTATATACTTGATTTTGAGAGGAACTAGTTGAAGCCTGTTCTTGAGAAAGCTTTTGATTATGAACAAAGCCCATTGACTGTGGCCGGCCATGGGCAATAACATTGCATGAGACCATTTTCGGCGGGCTTTGCTGACTGGAAAGCACTGTGAAATGTAGTACTCCGTGAACACCCCATACTCTGATATGAACATCCGATGGATCATTGGCAATTAACTGACGCAATTTTCTTAGTGCGCCAAGGCATGAACGTTGAAGGGTTCTCTATTGCTTTTCAGCCTTCGGATACCGAGAGACTGATAGAGATGCCAAATCAATCTGACGTTGTAGCCCTTCTATTATCTTAAGATGATTTTCATATTCATCATAAGATAATAACTTATTCTTTAATTGACAAAGAGTTTTCCATATGTGGAGACGAATATCATGGATTCCATCATCCGTAAACATCTTTGGAATGTCGTACTGGGAGTCAGCCAAAGGCCAAAACATGACTGGTACTTCACCTTTTGCCAGTTTTTTCCTCATGTTCAGCATTTCCTCTTTATCATTAAATGAAGATTCTTCTACCTGTTTTGACCAGAGTTGGTGTTTCCTTGTTGCTTCATCGGATTCAACAAGATTGGTAGAGAGATCATTGATCAAACTAGAAGATGCATGACTTAGGGGTGGTTCGGAGAATGACCTACACCCTGGGATATGTTCTGATTGAGAAAGTATTTCACTTGTTAGAGATAAAGCATCAGACATGACTGGTTTCACATTTGCAAGTGCCTCAAGATAAGAGGGCTTTCTCGACACTACATTATCCACTGGAGTATTTTCCAGGAAATGTGTATCACTACTGCGGAGAGAACTTTCGCAGCGAAGTTCATCATCATGGGGAGGACCACCATAATGGGTTACAGCAAAAGATGAGATATCTTGCTCCTTGGTCTTCTGACCACACAGAGGGTTCCTGTGGCTCTCATCTGAAGAAGAAACTTCAAGATTGACTGAATTTTCATGATGCAAGCCTTCATGAGGAAGTGTCTGTTGAAGACCTTCAGAATTAATGTTCCCATTATTGGGAACTAAGGGAGTAGAATCTTGAATTCCGACAGATAAATGTCTGAGGGATTCAAGAACTCCAGCATCGAGCAAGGCCTTGTTATAGATTGGCCTTTGATCTCCTGACTGTGCTGGGTGGATATTTTTCTTAGATGCCTTCTTACTCACTTTAGAAACCACTTATTGACGAAAGTGTTTACTCTGAGCAGGTGTATGTGCCTGATCAGGAAAGATGGTCAGGTTAGGCTGACGATCTCCACTCAAATCAGGTGTATGTGCCTGACTTGGTTGTCCGTATGATATGGGGGAGTATGCCCCATAACCCTCTTGGACTGGAAAAAATGTGTGTGTCTGTTCCGGAGTGAATCGTTGATGTGTCACTCCACTACTAGGGATAGATTTATGTGTCTGTCCCTGAGATGATGCTGAAGCTGTTATGATATCCTGGCAAGCATCCAGAATATGAGCAGGAATTTGCTTCTGCTCTTTCACCATTGACAAAATATGTTTGGTGACTTCAGTCGCCGGAACGGGGATATATGTCCATTCCGGGCTTGGAGTAGGTGTATGTGCCTGCTCCTGTCCTCCTTTTCCTGTCAGTGAATCCTGACAGTACTCAAGTGTGGAGGCAGAGAGTTGAGTCTGCCTCATGTTTGTCGTCGGGACTTTCCGACTGACTTCTCCGTGCTCTACCAAGCGAGACTGTTGGTAGGCTTGATTAGTATTAGCAGGTGTATGTGCCTGCTGATTACACTTCGCCAAACGCGGTTGACGAGATCCATCATATGTAGTCAGACGAGCCTGCTGACTAACTAGTGATGTATAAGCAGGTGAATGTTCCTGCCTATAGTACTCTGCCGGAATTGCCTGACGGAATTGGCTTGATGCTGCCAGACGAGTCTGCTGGACAACGGAATTAAAACGGGCAGGTGTGTATGCCTGCTCGTTGTTCTCCACCAAGTTAGGTTGGTGGACTCCATCATATGTAGTCAGGCGAGCCTGCTGACTAACTGATGATGCATAAGCAGGTGTATGTTCCTGCCTATAGTACTCCGCCGGAATTGCCTGGCGGGATTGGCGTGATGCTGCCAGACGAGTCTGCTGGACAGCGGAATTAAAATGGTCAGGTGATTGTGCCTGCTCGTTATTTGCCACCAATTTAGGTTGGTGGACTTCCCCGGAGATTGCAGGGATGACAACGTGCCTATTGTTAACCGGATTCCGTCTCTGGCGGTTCATCTTGCCTGCTCGGGTTCGAGGAACTTGAGCTGAATGCCTGGAGTCGGTATCCTCATCATGTTGAGGGCGCACTACCGCACGAGTCTGGCGGCGATTGTTGATGGGAGCCCTCGAGAAGGACTCCTGTCTTTTTGAATTAAGGCCCTGAGGGACCTGCTCATTCACTTCCTCAGAGTAAGGGAGTGAATGGAAATTGAGTTCTGGGGATAACGACCCGAAACGGTTGGAGACGGTAGTCAGCACCGCCTGCTTCTTGATCGCTGGTCGCCGTTGTCCGGACGACCAGGTAGAGTTGTTAACTTGAAGGGCTTGACGAGCGGCCTCCAGAGTTGGGATAGTACCATTGCGACAGTACTCTTTAACCAGTGCATTAGAAACCCAGCGTTGAAGACGCTGAGTTGGTGATGTCATCCTCAGAGCGGACGACGTTCCAGCAGGAGTAGCAGCATTGGTTTTCACAGCAGCAGACCTCACAGTAGAGGTGTTCACAGCAGCAGTATTCACAGGGGTGAATTCAAGGAAAGCCATTTTGCAGAAGATCTTGAGAAAAGAGTGCCTATTCCATATAACAGACATAATCAAGATGAATCCGGCCACTGCATCTTTTGGATGAGCACATGTCAATGATTGATTTGTTGGCCCAAGGGGCCTAACAAATAAGAAGAACATCACTTTAACTTGGTTAAGGATTCACGTCGGGTTCACCATTTTTTGTTTCGCACGGATTTCGGGGATGACCTCCTGGACGGGAGATTCAAATGTTCTGATCGGTTTCTAGCGGGTTTGTTCGTAGAACCGGAAACATCCAATGATTCCACATCTGTTTGGACCTACTTTCCAAAGGTAGGCGCTCATTAGCTTGTGGACTGATGAGGCTTAGGAATTTGCATTGGTCGAGAGGATGGGAGGTCGGAATCATCACACCTTTTTGAGGGGAATTATTGTCTACTCCGGGACTCTCTTTATAGATTTAAGTTATGTTCGTGAATCCTTATTACATTACCAAGTATAAAATGAGCTTTCCATTAGTTTTAACAATAAATGATTAAATATGCATGAAATTTAGAGAATCTTTTATATGTATTCGAGGTTCTTCATCAATAGAGAATCACTTGTATCTATTTAGAGATTCTTGGTCAATGGTATCCTTCAAAACATTTATATAAAAGTCTCTTGGTCATTATGATGACCAGGATGGTTTTAAATCCACTCAGTGGGGCACTTGAAGTTTTTCGTCATTCTGAAGGACAGGGATTATTTCAAAGTTGGGATCGAACCCATAAATGGGCTACCTACGTATCCTTTGTTTTGGAAAAGGAATCAGAACCCACGTAGTTCGAGTAATGGAGTATGATGTTTATGATTGATGGCTCAAAGAAGAATGTCATAATTACTTTTACACTCTAAGCTCACGTGAGTCATGCTCGGTGTGAGAAACAAGAGGTATTGGTAAAAATTAGACAATTGTGCCATGAAAGATGCAATCATAAGAAATTGTTTGGGGCTTATGTATGTATGACTGCCCAGATAGATGAAGGTTTAGGATTTAATTTTAGGGAGAAAATCGAGGAACAGGGTCTATAAAGGTATATGTGCTTTATGGAGATTTGAATACTCTAACTTCGGACTTATTCCTGAAAAGGAAACCCAAATTAGGATAGGATTGATAATTTGGTTTTACTCCTGAGAAGGAACCCCATATCAAACATAATTTAGGACTGGTTAAGAGAAATTAAGGGACTTGGGGTTCACTCCTGAAGAAGATGCCCATAATTATGACTGGGACTTACTCCTAAAAAAGGAGGCCCAGGTTAGGGGGACTTGGGGCTTACTCCTGAAAAGGAAGCCCAAGATTATGACTGGGACTTGCTCCTAAAAAGGAGGCCCATGTTATGGGACTTGGGGCTTACTCCTGAAAAGGAAGCCCAAGATTATAACTGAGTCTTATTCCTGAAAAGGAGACCCAAGTTAGGGATTAAGGTTTGGGGCTTACTCCTAAAAAGGATGCCCATATTTGAGATTGGGTCTTACTCCTGAGGAGGATTCCCAAGTTTAAGGAATTAAGGTTTGGGGCTTACTCTTGAGGAGGATGCTCAAGTTTTGGAACTTTAAGAATTTGGGGCTTACTCCTGAGGAAGATGCCCAGATTAAAGGACTTATAACTGGGGATTATTCCTGAAAAGGAGACCCAGGTTAAGGATTCTCTCATCTTAAAGAATGAGGTTGAATGAACGAACACTCAATCTTTGGTGACATAAAGATGTATAAATCACTAGGTTTTGAGAGATATTCCACCGAATTCCTTTCAGATAAGGAAGTCAAATCAAGAAATCATGCCATAAATGGCTTTAAAAAGTATCTTGAAGACTGAATCTTGAATAGGAAAGGTGAAATGGCTTAAGAGGGGTAAAATGGGCAAGATGGGCACCCATAAAGGTAGGGGCGCGCAAGTCTTGAAAGGCGCGCAAGTCTTGCGTGGGAGCGCAAGTATTGGTCGCGCAGGTATACCTGCATGACACATGGTGTACTTGCGCGATTTTCAATCAGAATTGAAATACTTGAGCGACTCTTTATTAAACCCTTTAGAATCCCCTTGAGGTTCTTCCAGAAAAGGGACGCGCAAATTCTATTGAAGGAATAAGGCGGCGCGCAAGTGTGACCAGTTCCCTTAAGGGCTGACCATTCAGGCGCGCATGTGTTGATGAGTTTCAACACTTAGGCCTTCCTCCATCTCTTTAGATCTTCCGTTCTAGGTAAGAAATTACCTTAGAAGTGTTTCAGAAGCTTTGAGAAGAGACTTGGGCATCGGGAGCTTCAATCCGAGTTTCTGAAAAAAGATCCTCTCGAATGGGGGGCCCACAGGGTCTATTTATAGGCAAAAGAAGACCCTGGGCGGTTATCGGGCGTTTATCACTTAGGTCGCGCAAGTCACTTGGGCGACCCAGGGCGTCGCGCAAGTGGACTTGCGCGACAGTGATATAACTTGCGCGGTGAAGTTGCTTTTGATCCTGTGTTCCTGCCTTTGTCGATTTTTGATGTTTTCTTCAAAGGAGGAATCACTTTGAGCTCAGATATTCCCCTTTTCCGATCTTTTAGATTCTGTGACGAAAAGGAGTGTCAACATTTATATCTCCAAAAAAATTAATTTATCAACATAAAAAATGATAATTAGTGTTCTTATTCTAATCTCATACACATATAAATTTCTATAAACATTTGCATTTCAAAAGTTCAACTTCTTCAGGAAACTTTCATGTTTTAAGTACTAAGATGGAGGGGCATGTTTTAACCCATAAAAATATTTCTATAGTTTACATACCATGGTGGAATAATTATCATGTATAAACCCATTGAGAGGTTTAAAATAATATTTTTCAATAATTTCCCAATTTATGAATTTTTAATCAATATCCATCTGATAGACTCTGTAAATTAGATGTGAAAAAACTATGAAGAAAATTCACATAGATTCATGTTTAGGAATAAGATAAAATTTTTCTTTAAAATAAACACCTTCCACTTATGAGTAACCTTTTCAATCAATTGGAACTTTGTTTCATTAAATTTATCCATGTTTGATAAGATTTTTATGAACATCCAATTTTTTCCAATAATATACCTTTCTACTGTCCATGCTATAAGATCCCATGTGTTATTTTTATCAATTTGATTGAACTCATTAATTCATCACATTTAAACACTCTTTGTGTTCAATTACCATTGAATATTATTGCAATACCACCTTTTGATTAGAGATGTTTGATTCTCTCATATAAATTTCCTTCTACTATGAACTGGAGCTTTCTGATTTCTAATGATGTTTTTTTGATTCAAACAAGTTTTATAATGTTCATAACTTGATAATATTTCATCCCATCATAAATTCCACATTACTATACATATATAAGTAAATTTGTAAAATAATAGGCTCAAAATAATTACCCTTTTTATTATATTCTTTGTATTTTACAAATATTTATTTCATAATATCTTACTTAAAATCCTAAATAAAATTATTTAATGAAGTCTGATGTTCAATAATTTTAACATAAAATTAATCATCCAACTTATGAAGTTGTTTATTCCTATATTTTTAACGATTTTCATTTGGGGAGTTACCAATGAAAATCGTTTCCAATGTCTTCTCATCACGACTACAAAGATTTGAATTTTTTATCCTAATATTGTGAGAATTATCAAAAAATGTGAAATAATTCATTATTGGTTTTTTATACCACATCTCATCGGGATCCATTATATATTCAGGTCTTAAAAAAACCTATTTTAAATATGGAAACTTGTACATATATCTTCACTCCAAAATAATTTACATTGTTAGTATTCAGTAAGCATACTTACATTTTACATAAAATTATATTTTACCATGTAGCTACTCTATTTTTTAGGGAGTTTAGCGATCACTGTATTGATATTTGATTCCATGTTTATTTATATAGGTCCCAAAAAGTTATTTGGGAAATAATTTCTACTATTTTTCATCAACATAAATATATATACACTTAGATCTTATCTAAAATACCATATAAAATTTGTGATAAAATTTTCTAACTCTAATTTATGTTTCATATAAATCATGTTGGTCATCAAATTGAATTCATCAATTAGTGAAATATGACAAACAACACCATTTTGATGATTGATGTCTCATTATACCACATTGATCAGAGTGTATGAGTCAAGAGGTATGGCATATTGTATTTCAAAATTATTATGTCTTTAATTAGCCATTATTCCTTTCAAGAAAGACATAAAAATAGTATCAAATTTACTTTTAACTTAAGGTATGTTTCTTATAAAATATTATATAGATGGTGTACTCATAATTTTATATCTAAGATTCCCAAGTATTCATTTTTAAATCATGTTTTCATCCCCATAACATATGTATCATGAATTGAAATGTTCTACAAAATGGAATAGATTATCATTGGTTATTTATGCCTTGGTAACAACTTGTCTACATTTCAAACAACATATGATACATGAATCATTTTTAAAGATAACTTCTTTACCATCATCACAATGTTAACTAAAACTCAGTAAGTTATAATTAAAAACATCATCAAAGTGTAATTCCTTTGATTTTAATTTTTTGATTGAATATAAAATGTTCCTATTTATTTAATCTACAAGGAACTGTCATTTTCAAAAGTAATAACTCCTCAATTATATTCTTTAACATTTATCATTATTTTCACTTCACCTGTAATGTGTGAGGAATGACCACTATCGAGAATAAAAGGTTTGTTCCATTATATATCTTTTAGAGAACTCTAAAAAAATAACTTTCTTCAATTTTATTCTTCTTATATTCATTTTATTTCATAGGATAAGACTCCTGTCTAAGAAGTGTTTTAATACAATCTTCAATATAGTGACCTAGTGGGTCACATATTCCACAATCTTCATCAAAGAAATAAAATTGGGTTTTCTTTGTGAACTTTTTATCTTATTATAAAATTTCTTACCTCCCACTATTTCTCCCCCACATTCCACACCTATTTCTAGGAAGATACATGTTGTTCCAATAATTATATTCTTTATGTACATATTTACCATAACATAAACAATATCCACTAAACCTCATGATTTTATGAGAAATCGATATTTCCCTATGATGAGTTTTTGAGGTTTGACAAAACATCTAGCACTTGATTTCTTTATGTATGGGGAATCCTTCTATTTGGAGTTATTTTCAAATTATATTGATTTGATATGTTTATGACATACCTTTTCAACCTATAATTTCCAAACATTGTTTCTAACACCTGTATGGTTCGTATAATTAGATGAAAATTTTCATTTAGTGGGTATAGGTTTCACCCAAATCATGGGATGAGTTATTTTTGTAGCTTCAGATGTCTCAACCATTACGTATAAATAATTTTTGAAATTCACATTCTTCTTCATTAATTAAATTCCATCCTCAAGTAATCAGGATTGAGTTATAAAAATATTGTCTTTCTTAGAAGTGAGTTTCTTACCAAGGAATTATAACATATTTCATTATTTATTAACTTTCACCTTGAGGTTTCTCATCAACTCAATATACTCATCTTCCTTTAAAATGAATTATTATTTTCATTTTTTATTTTTCCCACATTATTTCCTCAATATTCTATCTTATTTATTGAGTTTTTTCATCTCTATACATTCCACATGTTATGATCTCACTTGATATTCCCTATAGTTTTCACCCTATTTCTATTATTTTATGTTTGAAGTATCTACCATTATCTAAGAATCTATAACTATAAAAATTTTCCTAGCTACTCTTCCACAAGTCATTTTACCCATACGTCATCACCCTCTAATTTCTCCACTAATGTGATTCATTCTCCATCCATTCATTTTCTTCCCTGAAACACTACACACCCTATGATTTGACTTCATCTCCTTTACCTGCATTTCGAGCTCCCACCATCTCTGCATGGCTGCTACTACTCGCCCCCCCCCCATGCCCCATCTCCCTCGAGTTCTTCTAATTCTATTAAACCATTCTCCATTCCATCCTCTACTTCTCAGAATCCCTACCCACCATCGAAGTGGTCTTCCTCTACCTCTCCTACGGGTTCCAGACTCTGCCTTTATATCCACCTATGGACTACTCAGCTACTCCTTTTTTGCCACCTTCTAACTACCCAGATTCGCCTTCTTGATCTGGTATTTTTCCTTCCCTTCCTCATTTAGTGTAAACTTGTTTGGGGATCAAATTATCTCTCTTTTAACCCTAATCAGGGTCAAAATTTGTGTTTACTCTCTCCCATAATCATTATTTGGTATCTCTCAATTTACTATAAGGGTCTATCGTTATAGTAGTGTTTTTGACCTTCTGGATTCAACATTTTTTTTCTAGGTTTGTCTCTTTCCATTTATTTTCTGGTTATTCGGTAAATATACATTTGTATGAGCTTGATCTTTTTGACGGATTTGTCTTCTTCTTCTAATTGTTACCATTCCTGCCATGTTTATCATCATTTATGTAATTTTCCAACCCCAGTTAACCAAAGTCAGTGCATTATTATGTAACATTGGCATGATCACAAAAGATCATGTCTTGAAAGACCGATTAGTTTAGTAGCCTTGGATGTACTATATGCATTCATAAGGTTTACATTACATCATAAAATGGAAAAATACAACAACATTTTTTCCATGGAAAACACTGATATCCCATAGAATATCCCTGCAGGTCAGTTATAATATACTTCTTCACATCCGGGAAAAAATAATCATAGAAAGGGGTGAGCTCAAATGCTCTGTAAGGATAACAATATAGCAGAAACTTTTATAAATAAGCATAAACATTTAAGGCAATGTATAAAACTAAAACAAAATAATTTTCAAAATAAACTTCATCATAATATGTCAAATATAAATCAAAATAATTCCATTTAATTAGTCTTGAATGGATATGATGTGAATGAATCTCATCGCGTTCGTGGAGACGGTAATTCGTACGTATGCACGAGCGAAAATATCATTATTTTGATATTAAAATAATATATAATTGGATGGTATACAATATATATATAATAATTATAATTTTATAATTATTATTTACATCAATGAGACATCATTATTATACCCATCCAAAAAAATAATGTGTTGAATAACAATTACACCACGACATGGAGATGGTAAGCCGTAGGTATGCACGTATAGTGACATGTGATTAAAAGTATAGATAGAATAATCAATATGGTTGTACCATATTTATAATAACATCATAGTATATAGAATATACAGGAGTTGTTAATTTATAAAGGAAACAACAAAGAAAGAGGAAGTGGAAGAAGAAAGGAACTTGAAAGAGGTGATGAAATATTTACCTCTTCTTCGGGTTCTTCCATTTGATTTGATGAAAAGGGCTCCATAGGTTATCTTTATGACTAAAGTAATTCCTCTAGGATGAAGGGATGAATGTTGAGAGGGTATTTGGGCATGTTTTGGACGATCCAAATGGCTTTCAAGGTGTGAATCTGAGAGAAGAGAGAGTGCCCTTTTATATGAGGGGTGAGGGGAACCTTAGGAAAAGATAGAAATATTATTTTATAATAAAAATATTTTCGGTATATAATTACTTAAAAATGAATTATTTAAAGGATAAGGTGGTTATGGGTCAAAAACCACTCAACCAATAGGTTTTAGATAGGTTTGGTTTACTATATTAACCTTATCTTTTAGATTTAACTCTTAGTTAAATATTTGACATTTACCATGTCTCTTTGTATTTTTATATTATATGGTTAATAAACATACTATATAATTCTAAAAGAACCCCAAGTGGTTCATTAATGATACAAATATCATTATATAAGCCTTTTCCACAAACCTTTGATTTTTAGGAATAGAATATCAATTAATAATATAATATTTGTTTTAAAAACTCTTTTATTTCAATTTTGACACTAGTTGGTATTTTGTTTTTGGTAAATTCATAACAGCATTAATACTTCAAAACAAATTCATATAACCAACAATAACATGTCATATTAACCTAGAAAATTAGTGTAATTCATAAAAAGTCTCAAATTACCTTTATTTGGATATTTATAATATCAATTATTTTAATATTTCATTAATTAGGTAATTACTACATCATCATTGTGTCGTAATTAAATTAAATTATTTTGTGTCTAAAAAATATAAATAAAATAATATTATGTAGGAATTATTTTTAGATTTTAATGAATATTTATAGTCGAATTTATCTTATGTGTAACCCAACATTAAAAATTGTTTAGTTATTAAACATTGAATTTTACACTTTTAACTCTTCTTTGAATTAAATAATAATAAATGTCCTAGTCTAATCCAAGTGAACCAAAGTGGTTCGTATTTTATTACTAAGGTTGTATTGGGTCTAATTATACTTATCCAATAGAATTAGGATATGTGTTAGGGTAATAATAATATCATTTTTACCCTTAATTACCCCATTTACTTTTAACCATGGTAAATAAAAGTAAAATGTTACTATTCACCAAAAATTATTTTCATCTTATTGAACCACATTTTACTTACTGATATCAACCGGGTCTCTAAGATTTTTTATATTCAACTCACAGAAGCAGTAAAATTAAGTTTTATGTAAATATGAAAATGCTCCTAGGAGGTGGGTAAAAGACGGTAAAAAGTTCATTAAAATTTTTATATATGTAAAATTATTATAAACTGACTCCAATGAATTAAATTGAACTTATATATGTATTATGTATCTATTTTGACATAAAATAAATTTAAATAAAATGAATAATTATTTAAATAAAAATTTTGTTCTAAACTATATCTTAGTGTTTTTCACTATTCATCAAAAATTGAAAGTTTTCAGAAAAATACCAACAATTCACCCTACCCTAATTTCGATATTCTGAATCCAAAAATGAAGTCCATTTTGAAATATAAAATTTATATAATTTCAAAAATTGGGTATTACTTTTAATAACAGCTAGTTTGATTGGTGGTGGTGTGTTATAACTCGAAGTTGCATACAACACACACTACTGCATTATTCAAAGAGAGGCGTACCGTGGAAGCATGGGGTGTTACATTCTCCCTTCCTTTAAATAATTTCATCCTTGAAATTTATAGAGTATTACTGAATAAAAAGACTTGGGTGGTTCTCCATCATAAGTTCCTCGTGTTCCCACATTGCCTCTTCCATCTTATGGTTTCTGTATGGAACTTTTACCAGACGAGTTGTCCAGTTTCTCAACACCTGTTCTCTAGTATCTAGAATCTTGACAAGATCTTTGCAATAAGATAGATCAGGTTCCATCTCTAATTCCTCATAGGTGAGTATATGCATTGGGTCAGGCATGTATTTTCTCAATAGTGATACATGGAACACATCATGGACTTTGGAGAGACTTGGAAACATTTCCAAATGGTAATCTACAACCCCAATTCCTTCTATAATTTAGAAATTTCCGATGTACCTGGGACTCAATTTACCATTCTTACTGAAACTTATAACACCCTTCCATGGAGATACCTTCAAGAAAACATGATCTCCTACATGAAATTCCAAATCCATACTTCGGTTATCAGCATAGCTATTTTGTCTACTTTGAGCTGCCTTGATGTGGTTTTGGATTACCTTCACCTTTTCCATCATTTCCTCCACAAGTTATGGGCCTACATGTTTTCTTTCACCAACATCATCCCAACAGGTTGGTGTGCAACATCTCTTTCCATATAATGCTTCATATGGTGCCATCTGAATACTTGAATAGAAGCTATTGTTATCGGAAAATTCTACCAGAGGTAAATATTGATCCCACATACCTTGAAAGTCAAGTGATCATGATCTCAACATGTATTATAAGGTTTTAATAGTCCATTCTGATTGTCCACCTGTTGGGGGGTGGTAGGCAGTGATCAAACGTAGTTCAATATCCAGGGATTTCTGGAGACTTTTCTAGAATCTTGATGTAAAACGTGGATCACGATCTGAAAAAATCGACAATGGTACTCCATGAAGTCTTAAAACTTCATTAATATATATTCTTGCTAAACATTCAAGTGGTAAATCATCTCTTATAGAAGGAAAATGTGTTGACTTTGTAAGACGATCAACAATGTCCCATATTGAATCGTTCCTTCAAGGAGTCTTTGGTCATCCAATGACAAAGTCTATCATAATATTATCCCATTTCCACTCTCATATGGGAAGAGGTTTCATGAATCCTCCAGGATGTTGCCTTATAGCTTTCACTTGTTGAAAAACTATACATCATGACACAAAATCAGCAATCTCCCTCTTTATGTTGTCCCACAAAAAATGTTCCTTCAAATCACTATACATCGTAGTGCTACCAGGGTGTATAGAGAAATTGGATCTATAAGAATCATCCAATAATTCCCTTTTTAGATCAGCTATATTGGGAACACAAATTTTCTTTCCAGATTTCAAAATTCCATCTTTATAAAAAAAGTCAGTCAATCTCCCTTCATTCACAGCATTAATATTCTTTTGAATCTTTTTATCATCAGTCTGAGAACTCTTTACCCTTTCTAGTAAAGATGGTTTGGAAACCATTTGAAAAAGTTTTGACGTTTCACCTTCCATGGTGATTCCCTTATCCATCTTTACAAGATCCATGTATATAGGGTCCTTTTTATCTCTCATCTTGTTCAAACCTCTATGATTATTTCTACTCAAAGCATCTTCCACCTTATTTTCCTTCCCCGGGTGGTAGTGTATAGTGCAATAATAAACCTTGAGTAGTTCAAGCCATCTTTTTTTCTTCATGTTGAGTTCTTTCTATGAGAAAATATACTTTAAACTCTTGTGATCGGTTTATATCTCACATTTTTCACCATAGAGATAGTGTCTCCAAATATTGAAATCAAATATTATAGCTTCTAACTCAATATCATGAGTAGGATAGTTTTGCTCATGAATTTTTAGCTATCGTGATGCACAGACAATAACCCTATCATTCTTCATAAGGACACAACAAAGTCCTTTCTTTGAAGAATCACTATAAATAACAAACCCATCATTCCCCGATGGTAGAGTCAATATAGGAGCATTGATTAATCTTCTCTTCAGTTATTCAAAACATTCTTCACACTCTTTTGTCCAAACAAATTTAACCCCTTTTCTTGTGAGCTTTGTTAATGGGTAGCCAACTAGGAAAAATTCTGGACGAAACGTCGATAATAACCTGCTAAACCAATAAAACTGTGTACCTCAATTATACTCGTTGGTGGTGGCTATTCTTGGATTACCTTGGTCTTAGAAGGATAAACAAAGATTCTATCCTTGGAGACAATATGGCTAAGAAAAGAAATCTCTGGAATCCATAATTCACACTTGATAAACTTTCCATATAATTCATGTCTTTTAAGAGTCTTCAGGATAATGCGCAAGTGATTTTCAGGATCTTTGTATATTTTGTAGTATACCAAGATATCATCAATAAATACCACTACAAAGTCATCAAGATATTCCTTAAAAACACTATTCATTAGATCCATGAAGATAGAGGGTGCATTAGTCAATCCAAAAGGCATTACAATAAACTCGTAATGCGCATACCTGGTTCGAAATGATTTTTTCAGAATGTCTTCCTTCTTCACACACAGCTAATGATATCCAGATCGAAGGTCAATCATTGAAAATTATTAAGCTCAATGAAGTTGGGAAAATGAATCATCAATGCAAGGTAGGGGATACTTGTTCTTTATTTTTATAGCATTGATATCCCTGTAGTCAATTCACAACCTCATAGATCCATCTTTCTTGTTAAGAAAAAGGATAGGGGCTCCCCAATGAGAAACACTAGGATGAATAAATCCCTTATTACTCAATTCCTCTAGTTGTTTCTTTAGTTCCACTAATTCCACAGTGGCCATTCTATAAGGGGTCTTTGATATTGGCCTTGAACCATGAATTAAATCAATTGAAAACTAAATTTCTCGTTTTAGGGGATGTCCAGGTAAATCCTCTGGAAACACATCAACATATTCTTGCACAATAGGCACATCCTCTATTTGAACATTCCTTTTCTCACCAAAAATTATCTCATTATCTTCCTCCCCAATAATTGAATTTAGTTGAGCTACTGGGGGTGGATCTAGATAAGAATTAGGTGGTGACATTTCCTCTCTAAAGATAAGGTACTCCTTATCATCATAAAAAATTATAACCTCCTTCTTCTTACAATACATTTTCCCATCATGGTCCGAAATCCAATCCATACTGAGGATAATATAAAATTCAATCATGGGTATGACGATGAGATCATCAGATAAAGAACATTTATATTCCCTAATGGGGATTGATTCACAAAGATTTGTTGCAATGATACTTTCCTTAGGAGTTTGGACTGACAACTCCTTTGTTAAATAAAATTGTAAATATCTCATTTTCATAGTAATCTGGGAGGATATTAAACAATGCGATGATCCAGAATTAAATAAATAATTTTCTAAACTTGAAGAAACCATTAAATTACCCGCAACCATGTCTTTGGAAGCTTCAACCTTAGCAGTAGTAATAGCATAAACTTGGACTTGATCCCTTGGCCTTTTCTTAGGTAAGATCCCTCAGATACTTAGGACATTCATTCGCATAATTCCCCCTTTCTCTAAAATTATAGCATTCAACATCGACAACCTCTTTCTTCCCCTTGTAATCACGAGCTTGGTGGCCTTTTTCCCCACACTTATAATAGACTCCCATTCCCTTCAGGAAAGTACTAGGGCGTTTCTTCCCACATTTACTATAGGATGGATGTTCAAATTTTCCCTTCTTCCCCTTATTTACATTTCCATATTGTTTATTAGATCTCTTCTTCTCTTTCTTTGCTTTAAATCTATAAGACTTAAAGAATTATTTTTCTGTCTTGATAGCACATGAGACAATATCTTCGTACGATGAGAAGGATTTTGAAACTAATGCTCGACAGAGAAATGGTTTTAACCCATAAAATAAATGATCAATATTACTTCTTGGTTTACGTATGTAATCCTAAGCAGGCCTCACTAACCTTGTAAAGTTATCTTCATAATTTGTGACTTTGACATCTTCATTTTTCCTCAGACTCAGAAATTGTCATTCCATATCCGCTCGATGGTCATGTGGAAAGTATTTTTCTAAGAAAATTTCTTTAAAATCCCTCCATTACATATTTGATACTTCATCATCTTTCTTTTTGTTTTGAATCAATGACCACCATTGATCAGCATCTCCAGTGAGGTGGTAAACTGCCATGAAAACATTTTCCCTTTCACTACTCCCCAAGGTGTGGAATATTTTCTCTATGAAATTTATCCATTCCTCGGATACTAGTGGATTTTTACCCCCATTGAATTTTGGTTGTTGTTGCCTCATGTAGTGATCTAACATTGATCCTCAATGCTGCGGATCAGGGTGCTCCATATGGGTAAGGTTATTATTCATAACCTGAGTGAGTTGTCCCAATATGGTGATTAGATGATCAGCACCAGTTGCATCACTAGCTCCACTATAATTATCTTGAGTAGTATGGAAATCCCTACATGGAGTGCGTGCATTGATACCGTTTCTATTCCTTCCACAAGGTGCCACTTATAAACAATGGAATAAACTAGATTAGTTTATGAATCAGAATATATAATTCCAAACATGTAAAACACTTAACATAAATTGAACAGTTTATGGATATAATCCATAATCATAAAAAATGATTTCATTGAGGTAGTTTATACTTAGAAACCCTTCATAATGGTTTGTATAGAAAATGAGAATTATCCTAATCATATCCCCTAGGAGTGTCGTAACCAAGAGTGCAGCAAGACCCGTTGTCGTTCACCAGTTCCAGTTCGAGTCTAGCTCAAATCGGTGTTTTCGGGTTTTACCCCTAGGTACATCTGTTCCAGAGCCACCTCTACCTTCTCATATCCAGACAGGGATTTATTACTTGGAAAACTCACAAAATCTCTACAATACCAAAATTCTAGAAAGTTATTATATAATAATCCTCAAAGTATATCTTTGGGTAACATGCTCTAATCAGAGTTTTTCTAAATCTTGATTCCAAGGTTTGTACTAAACTTCCTCTGATACCAACTGTAATGCCCCAACCCCAGTTACCTAGAGTTGGTGAATTATTACGTAACATTGTCATTATCAAAAAAGATCAAGTCTCGAAAGACCGATTAGTTTAGTATCCTTGGAGGTACTAGATACATTGATAAGGTTTAAATTACATCATAAAATAGAAAACTACAACAACATTATTTCAATGGATAACACTAATATCTCATAGACTATCCTAGTAGGTCAGTCATAATAAACTTATTCACATCACGGGAAAAATAAAACATAGAAAGGGGTGATCTCAAATGCTCAGTAAGGATAACAATATAGCGGAAACTTTCACAAATAAGTATAAACATTTAAGGAAATGTATAAAACTAAAACAAAAGCCTTTTCAACATAAGCCTCATCATAATATGGAAAATATAAATCAAAATAATTCCATTTACTTACTCACATGGATATTATACTTCTCAAATAATCGGATTCAATATCAATAACCACTTTCATAATGATGGAATGCATAATGTCAGACTTCATAACCACATAGTTGTGACCTTGTAACAAGACTACAAATAAGATTTTGTCAAGGCCTTCTTCCAAGAAACTAGTTTGTCTCATGAGACCTACCAATTCATCGAGGATCTATAGTAGTCTCCACCCATCACATACTATGTCCAATGCATTCCTCATATGAAAAGGGTTAAACATAACATAAACATTCGTATTAAAACTAGCATACGAAATGTCAATACTTTATCCATAAACCATGAATGGTATAAAAAGAACACATCCACAGTAAAACATATCAAAAAACCTTCAATACAATATGGATGTCTTGTATCATAATAAATCAACTTAAATAAACTTAAAATCCATCAAAGGATGTTGACATAGATGAAATAAAAACCTTTTTTAGAGAAATATTTCTTCATATTTTGAAGCCATTTAAAATTCATATAATTATAAAAGAAAACATTTATTTTTTAAATATACTTATAATCATTTAAGGGAAGAATTGATGATTTTATAATGGAGGAAAATAGCTTCACCCGCCGTATAAGTTAAAAAAAGACATTCTTACCTTAATTTTGTCGAAAAGGTTTTAAAGGACATTGTTTGGAAAACGACAGAAAGATTCCTTTATAAAAATCTTATAAAAAGTACAACATGGGTATAAATAACATTAACCCATAGTCTATAAAATATTAATAATGTTTTGAAATACATTTTTAAGAAACATAGATGTGGATGATAAAGAGGTCCCAGTAGATACTTATGTAAAAACATCCTCTGATAATAAATAAATTGTGAAATTAACCCTAAACTTATTCTTTTCCTTGGTCAAGGGTAGGTTAACCTCCTGTATAATGGTGGAATAATTGTTATAAAATTATACAAGAACCACATACATTAATATTATATCATATATGATCTTCTAATATTTCTTTGTTAATGATATTTCAGTAGTATCATCATTTTGGGTGTTAACGTATTCGTTTTCCATTATATTCTTTGTTATATAAGTAATGTTTTTTTGATATAATGTATATTATTCATATTCAGAATGATATTAAGTCTTTATAAATTATTTTTAATCATCATGTAAAAATTAGTCTTGAATGGATACGATGGGGAATGAATCTCATTGCCTTTGTGGAGACGTTAATCAATACGTACGCACATGCGACACTATCATTCTTTTGATATTAAAATAATATATAATTGGATGGTATATCATATATAAAGAATAATTATCATGTTATATTTATTATTTACATCAATGAAACATCATTATTATACCCATCGAAATAATAATGTATTGAATAACAATTACACCACGACGTGGAAACGGTAAGCTGTACGTACAAACTTATTGTGACATGTCATTCAAAGGATGGATAGAATAATGAATATGGTTGTACCATATTTATAATAACATCATAGTATATAGAATATACTGGAGTTTTTATTTTATAATGGAATCAACAAAGAAAGAGGAAGTGGAAGAAGAAAGGAACTTGAAAGATGTGATGAAATATTTACCTCTTCTTCGGGTTCTTCCTTTTGATTTGATCAAAAGGGCTTCTTAGGTTTGCTTTCTGACTAAAATAAGTCCTCTAGGATGAAGGGATGATATTTTAGAGGGTATTTGGGTAGTTTTTGGCCAATCCAGATGGCTTTGAATGTGTGAATTAGAGAGAAGGGGGAGTGCCCTTTTATAAGAGGGGTGAGGGGAACCTTTGGGAAAGCTAGAAATATTATTTTATAATAAAATAATTTTCTGTTTCTAATAGCACAAAAATAAATTATTTAAAAGATAAGGTGGGGATGGGTCGAAAAACACTCAACCAATAGGTTTTAGATAGGTTTGGGTCACTATATTAACCTTATCTTTTATATTTAACTCTTAGTTAAATAGTTTGAAATTTACCATGTCTCTTTGAATTTTTATATTATATGGTTTGTATACTTACTATATACTTCCAAGAGAACCCCAAGTGGTTAATTAATGATACACATATCATTATATAAGTCTTTTCCTCTGAACCTCAGATTTTTAGGAATAGAATATCACTTTATAATAAAGTATTTGTTTTAAAAACCCTTTTATGTCAATTTTTACACTATTTGGTATTTTGTTTTTGCTAAATTCATAACAGAATTATTACTTCAAAAATAATTCATCTAACCAACCCAAATATGTAATATTAACCTATAAAATTATTTTAATTCATAAAAATCCTCAAATTACATTTATGTGGATATTTATAATGTCAATTATTTTAATATTTCATTAATTAGGTAACTGCTGCATCATCATTGTGTCATAAATTCATTGATGTTTCTCCTTCAGGATGTATAGACCCATACTGACAGGATGTTTTATTTTCAATGGTAAATCTATCCTTGAATAATGTGCTTATATGATGTCACTTCATGAGGGGGTTCTTTCTACCCGTATTAGTGGGGACCTTATTTGCGAGTGGTATCCAGCATGCCGGTTAAGCTGAAAATTTTTGGGCATCAAATCATTGTGTCCTAGATATTTTTATGTTATATATGAGGAATAATAGATGGTATCTCACCAATTTTGGATTATGAATACAAGAGAAGAAACTTGTGCAAAAATATGCCTTCCTCCCCATGATGCCACAATTGGCATATCCCAAGGTTTTACAGATATTTGGATTTTATCATATCCCAATGGAAAATTATCCAATTTGGAAAGTGAGACCTATTGATACTCAGTGGTTGGATACATTCCCATGAATGAAAGGAAGTTGGAATCTATAAGTTCAGAAGCCCCGGTACAACCTCACATGAAACTCAAACATTTTCCATTGCTGGCAGAGGCAACTACTTCCATGGCTATAAGATATGCACATGAATTAATGATTCCTATAGCATATCATCAATGGGTGATGAAGAAGGTAATTTATTATAAATCCAAGCTCTGGGGAATATGGGACCTCTCTAGGGTGAGTTTGGAGGGTTTTTCCTATATCATTATGCCTCATGATATCACCTTTATAGAACAAGCTGAGGAAGAAAGGACCATTATTCGAGATATTGATGTGTTTTTGGAGAGTGTTGATGGTTGGATATTTTATTCTTTATGAGTCCATGAAATTTTCCTCTTGGGAATGCTTCTAATTTCTGTGTATGAATAGGGTTACACTATTACTGAGGAAATAGTGAGAGCGGGTCTATTGTGGCTATTATGATGTCATAGTGACTTTGAAATTGTATTTATATCTTATAAATTCATGGGTTTATGGGGAGTCTACTGATGATCATTTGGCCCTACAATCTTTTTAAGATACTCCTCAGGTCACTAATATGGGATAGAGATTTATCAGTGATTGGGGAACTGATGATGAAGGCTCCCCAGGTCGACAAGATCTCATGAGGGTGGAAATTTCTTCTTCAGAGGTGATAACACCAGCTTCAGCACCATGTGTAGGACCTTATTTAGAAAATAATAAGAAAAATAATGGTATGAAATATGTATTAATAGATCCTTCTCCTCTATAATCCCCAACTAAGGAGGTTATTTCATTTATCCCTTTATCACGTATTATATTGGAATCCGAGTCATGCTTTTCTGACAAAGTGTGGGTCCCCTTCAGACTAATTTAGAAGAGAAAATGTCTATTTTAGAGGATTCAATTGAGTGTTTAGTGGCCCCATCAGATCCTACACTACTAAACCCAGCTCATCAAGAAGCTAATGTGGACAAGGATCCCATTAAATCGTTTCCGTTGCATGTCATTGACGTTTCAGTAGATGTACCATTTGATCCAATGATGATTGATACATTTTTGGAGTTTGATGATATAGGTATCTATTCTTATTCAGTATAATCCAATGTGTAGGTGGGTTTCGAAGAAGTAAAATGATTTTTCAAGGCTGACCACTTTTTTTACTTTTGTCATACCTCATAATATTATCTTATATTTATGCAATCCTCAAGAGTGGTGAGTGAAATATTTATGCAAAAAAGAGATGGAGGAACCATGAAGTCATTCATTTCAAGGAGTGTAATATTCTCTTGAGGCTAGGATTAAATTAGTGGATGTTTCTGATGATGCAATTTAAAAATGTATGTTTCTAACCATAATAAAATCTGCCAATATTTGTTAAGAGAACATGACTCATCCTATAACTGACATACTATTTGACCCTTTACTGTATCATACTTACCCCAAAGTTCATAGGCTCTAGTGCCTTCACCTTTTTGAGTTCCTCTGAATTGGTTTACCAATGTGGAGGTTGGTTATCTCCCCTCATCATCGAGGATTGTGGGAATAATCCTATCTTTGAGTGATCTTGTTATGGAATATGTTCTCATCCCCATGGAAAACCAAGACCAAGGCCCTGGCTCCACATCACTTTATCAATCAGTATAATGACATATGTGGAGGGAGATCTAGATTTTAGTGTCATAAACCTTTCTGTATTAGTTAAAAGATTGATTGGGTAATCTTTATTTCATGTTCCCTTCCCTTGGCTATAATATATTTGATTATTATTCCCTTAATTCTACGGTAAATAAGGTGATATTTCTGATAGAATAGAATAGATCCCTTGATTTGTTGGTAGTAGCTCTTAAGGAATCTTATTCAGTGAAACATAATTGAAGTGGAGATTTGAATGAAGCTACCCAGCGTGTGATGGAGGCTGCTGCTCACCGGGATAAAATTAATGTCAAAAATATTCAAATTGATCATCTATAGTATGAAATTAATTGCCTTTAGTCTAAAATCAATTGTATCCAGATAAGACTATCCTAGTTTCACTATCCATTCCCGATAATGGAAAAGACCATTCCTGATCAAAAAGAACTATATAATATGGAAAAAAGGTATAACTGACACTTTTTTAATGTAATAGGAGTTACAATAAGCTGTAGAGGTGGAGACAGAAACTATTGATCAATTGCTCCAATCTATGGTTTTATAAGAGTATTGGATTTATGATATTAAAGTATTATCTAATCATATTTTTTAATAGAGGAAATGTTTTTAAATCTCATTCTATCTCGTAGATTCATAGGAGAGTATCTGGCATGTGGAGGTCCCTCCTTTTATATTGTATCAATCTATATATTTACTAAACTTTATATGATATCATCCAATTTCCATTCATTCATGATTCACATGGTGTCTCGTTGTCCCGATATTATGTGAACTACCACTGATTCCCATCCTTTTCAAAAAATCAAGTAAATATGAATTTCTAGATTTTAAGATATGTCTCATTAAATGCTCACAAGTTCCTACTAACATAGTGTTCCTTACTAATGAATCTATTTTGTTTGTCTTGTAAAATATATGTTCTAGAGGGATAGTGCTCCACTATTTTCCAAATCCTATAGGATTTGTGAGAATATCATGATTTTTTAAGGCTATATGGAGAGCCTTACAAGATCTTGTAGATTGTATTGTTTTTATTCTTTAGTTTAATGTATTTTAGCTTGGACTAATATTACTTTAGTATATGGCCTTTTTATCTCGAAACTAATATCATTATAGTTTAAGGTTGTTTACCTAGTACCTTCTATAGATTTTAGTTTAAGGTATTTTAGCTCAGAACATATATCAATTTTGTTTAAGGTATATTAGCTCAAAAATTCTATAAATTTAATTTAAGGTATTATATTTTAGACCCTATATTTCTATAGTTTAAAGTCTTCTAGCTCATACCTAATATTTCTTTTTTAAGTTCTTCTAGCTCAAAAATGATATCATTGTAGTTTATGTATTCTTAACTCGGGCCTTCTATCACTTTATTTTAGGGTCTTTTAGCATGGACCTTTTATATTATCATGGGATATGGTGTAGACATGCTAGGAATGATCTAAAACACTCTCAGGTTATGGATCCTACTATGATGTTTTTGAGGCTCATAATGATCAAAGTTCCCTTTTTATAGAGTGAAACATTTTTTTATGTCCATAGGACCATATACAGGATCCATAGACATACATGCATAGTAATAAATGTGTATCTTGAAGCCAAGTATTTTTCCAAGGACTATGGAAGATTCGTGGGGGTAATATTGGTTAAGGGAAACAAATTAGGGAAACTAGAACTACCTTCATATATGGAATATGGTTGATGTAAATCATAATACGAAAGTCTAAGTCCATGAATATGAGACTTTATAGACATAATGGGTATTTCCAATAAGATTATGAGATTCTAGGTTATGTCACGGTGTTTCTAAGGCTCGTGAGGATTGAAACTACTTTCTAGAAAGGATAAGATGCCTTTAGTTGGAATGATAAGGCATTTATGTGTTGGTAGCATACCAAGAGAAAGATGATATCCAATCCTATTCAATGCCCATTAAATGTTTGTAAAGATTAAAAAACCCATATGATGAAGTTGGGTATTGTGGGTAGGCTATTTAGGAAGGATTCTAGAACCTTGGGGCAATTAGATCTTAAATAATAAAAGTTGAACCCAATGTAATGTGGTTTCAAATCATGTGGTGTGGGATATAGAATGCAAGGAAATGAATTATCGCAGTCTATCCTTGAGAAATGAGATGAAACAGAGTGATGAAACATCAATCATATCAAATATTCTTCAATATTTTGGGGTGGGGATTGTAAATCATGACCCATAGTGCTTGAGTCAGGAGAGTGATATGTGATATTCATACAGTGAGTAGTATAGACACACTGAGGTGTTGATAGATTCCATAATTATGTTAGGGCTCACAAGGATTAGAATATACTTTTTTAGAGTGATTCATTTGGTTAATGGCCATAGGTGCATATGCAGGATCCATGGTCATGTATGCATAGTCATGTAAAGGACCCTTGAAGGAAAATATGATCTATGGGACATAGAATATTATGATGATTCGAGACCCCCCAAATCATGAGGCGTGATCTGTGGAATGTGTATAATACATGGTGGATGTGAGTGACCTAAAAGTTGTTCCACCACCTAATGAACATATTCTTATAGTGATGTGATGTGATAAATCATTACTCTAACTTTTTCCTGGACTAAGGGGTCCAAAAAGCATAGCTTGAATTTTACCAGGGAAATAGAGTAGACCCTATTATCTTTATGCCTTATCAATTTATGCCCTAATGTTTCCTAAACATTGAGAATGTCGAATTTTGATGGTGAATACTTGACTTTTGGTTAGGTATCTATTTGCAGGTTTTCGAACTGAGCAGTTTTGTGTCTCTATCATTATCAGTTAATGGCCTTTCTATTTGAAATATTATTGGCTAGATTTTCAAGTTAATTTAGCTTTTACTAAAATGTAGGTAGTTTATGGTCATGACGCACATGGAACAAATATTGGAAATGTTAGACAAGAGACTAATTAGGATACGCAAGGTCAAGAATACTCGAACATCCCCATTTGGGAGAGATGGAAATGTTTTAAATCAGGGATTGAGGTTCTCAGGTCACGAGTGATGATATGGGAAATTCATACTTGGAGAAGTTAAAAAACACTGAGGTATTGAGTTCTACCGCAGTGATGTCAGAGATCACAAGGATTAGAATGTATTTTTGTAGAGTGAAGCATTCAGTTGAAAACCATAGGCATATATACTGGATCCATAGACATACATAGATAATTAAACAAAGGGTTCTGGAAGGAGGATATCCTTTCCATAGGCCATGGAGGATTTTGGCAACCCGATACACTCAAGGCATGAAGTATGTATTGTAGATTGAGGTGATTTAAATGATAGTGGAAGAACCCCATACTCTGGTTGACCGAGGTAAGTCTCTTGTGGTCCTTTACTAAGGAATGAAAAATGTGTAATGGTATCCCCAGTTTAACATAATATAGTGGGGACGTACTTTCCTTTATTCAGTTTTAACATCCTACAATAAGGATGTACTTACAAGAAGTTTAACTTCATGTGGTAAAGACATACTTCCATAGAGTTTAACATCTTGTGGTAAGGACTTACTTCCATAACGTTTAACATCTTGCGGTAAGGACGTACTTGCATGCATTTTAAAGTCATTCGATAATGTCGTGGGAACCAATGTGAACGTGTGAACATTTTTTAGCTGGTCCAAAATGGGGATACTTGGGAATCAATACATATCTTATGAGGATAATAATTAATCCATATGTAGTTTTGAATGAATCCTCCTATGTAGTTATGACCGATATGCAAGGGGGTATTTTTATATTTTTTTATTGTGACTGGTATCAAAGATGGAAAATCGGGCGTCTTTATGTATCCTGTGAGGGAAAGAATCATGTCACACATAGTTCTAGAATGGGAAATAATCAATGTAGGCCTGAACCATATTTACATGTTGGATTTATCTCCATTAACCATTGCATTTGGGATCTGAATTGGAGATCGAGGCATCACAATATATACTATGATGATAGGAATCAAGATACACCTAGTTCTTGAGGTTCCTTATAGTTTAACATCATGCAGTGAGTACGAAGGTGAACTGATGTGAAGAAATGAAAATGTTGTAGTTAGACCCAAATATGAAAGTTCGTGCGTCGCAATGTATCTATTTAGAATGAGAATCAAACCACAAGTAGTTCTTAAAGAAACACATGAAGTTCCCAGTTAGGATCCAAGTATCACTGATAGGGGGAGGGGTGAATCAGTTATATCATTTTCCTTATTATGTTTCCTTCTAATTAAAACAACCTTCGCCTCCTGTTAAAGAGTTTCTTCCCTTCTGAACACACACAACCATAGGAACCCAATAATTAAAAGGTTCACTACTCAACAAGAGTAGATACATCCTTATTATAGTACAAAAATAATCCAGTACCACACAATCCACTAGAAAATAATCATTTGATGTGGAATACAACGAGTAGGATATACCCTTACACTCATGTAGCACTTGGAAAACAATTCGCAAGCGCGTGTTCACCCTCTTATAAAAAATAAGGAATTACAGTATTTTAGTGCTTCTTTTCAATTGAATAGTTGTATTATCTGAAGTACAAGTATTCACTTTCCTACACAGAAGCTGGTAAGAACTCACATACGCACAACTGAAGATGTGCGAAGACCCCACATTTTTCACGCATCCTTTAGGATACCTTGTGCGCAATTCAAATGTCTTGTGCATAAACATTCCCTTGTGACATGAAAAACTTTTTCACGCAACTTCCCTTTTTCACAAAACTTTGTCTCTTTTCACGCAACTTCCCTTTTTCAAGAGACTTTTCTCTTTTTTTCGCATAATTTTCCTCTTTTCACGCAAACTCCTTTCTTTTCACGAAACTCACTTAGCGTATAATTTTACACACACCAGTGCTCGAGATTTCTTTTATGTGCCGAGCATCAAAAAATGAGAGAGGTTCACCTAGTATTTATAGGCATTTTTAACTTTGCATGAAAAACACTAATCCTTTCATAAAACCCCCCTTCAAGCGTGTAAAAACTCTTTCACGCGACATCATATTTCACGCCATGCTCCAATTTTTCACACAACTCATGCCTTTTCCATTTTTTGAGCTTCTGATCTGGAAAACCATCTTGTGCAAAAAACATATTTTCTTTATTTCGCGCACCACACCAATATTTCGCGTAACCTTTAATTTTTGCGCATCCCGCTGATTTTTCACGCATCCCGCTGCTATTTCTCACATCCTTCATTTTTATTCCATGTACTCTGCCCATTTTTTCGCTTAGTGCGTGCCTTTTCCATTTTTTATGTTCTGACCATTAATCATGCCTTGCGCGCAAAAATCTAAACCATCTTCAATCTTGCATGAAACATCCATTGCCAAAAACACATTTCTTCATCTCTTGATTTTTAGGGCCTAAAATTTGGAAAACACTTGAAAACAGTGTCACCATATACTATTCTTTTATACTGCCTCCATATTGTCCGTTCCATTGTTATTTCCCTCTTTACTGATTCCCACAACCATTTTTCATCTTTCATCATGAAATCCACTATCGTGATATATATCATTTGATAGATATGATTTAGCATCGTTAGAGTTACAATGGGAAGTACGGAAAAATCCATATCTTTCAGTAGCATCATTCCTTCCTATCAAAACTGTATATGACTGGCATTATCATTTCTCCTCCTTTCCTTCATAAGGCTTGCATCATAAGTTCTCCTAACTTATCATATGTGTGAAATACATATCAGTAAAGCATTTTCAGGTTTCAAGTCCTTAACAAAGTGAATTGATTTATCTTCATTGACAACAAAAGACAACACTCTGTAAAATCTAACTCTTCAAACTTCCTTCTCCATCCAACTTGGTCCCAATACCACATAGTTTAACATCATGTGGAAAGAACATTGGTCGTGAAGTTTAACTTCATGTCATGAGGAATAATGGTATGAATTTTATTGTCTTTCATTCAGGACCATAATGAACCAATTGGGTACTTTTTTCCTTGCATGGGAGGGTAATCCCCTACCATAATTCCTAACCTCACATGAGTAATTCTCTATTGGAGAAATAAGTAATGAAACGAGTTTCTTTACAATGCAAAGATAGAATGGGGTACAATAAGGGAATTTTGTATCATGTAGTGGATGGACCAAGATATATGATCAAGGAATCCCTACAGATCTCATAAGGATGAGAATCAGGCCAGTCATAGTTCTAGAATAACTGTATAGTTTAACTTCATGTGGAAATGACATAGGTGAATTGATGTGAAGAAAGGTGGATATCATAGATCCATGCAGTTTTATGTCATATTGTAAGGCATATGTGGTGCATTTTAGCATCTTACAGTACGTACAAATTCTATATTTTTAATTTCATATGGTTAGGATGGATTTAGTACAGCTTAACATGATGTGGTTTGAAAGAATTTGTACAGTTTACCATCATGTAGCTATAATTAGAGATGGGAAATTCACTTATGTAGATTACCTTATACTGAAATCAATGGAAAGTATTTCTTGATAAATCTTGAATTGGTTGGAGGTGTGACATGATCCCCATCCATTGTGGACCATGAGTAAGCCCCATTGTGGTATACCTTATGTATGATGTAAGTTCCCCCCTATTTGGTCTCCAGATTTAGGATCTTCTTTAATGGTATCGTTGGGGTTCTGAGGACTAACACAAGTTCCAACTAGAGGAATGAGAGGATCTTAAATCATTTATTTAAGGATCATGAAATCCAATTCTAGTGGACCTCAAGGTTGTGTATTGTGCACAACATGTTCTCTTCAAGTCGTTCCAATTCATTTAGCCTATTTTGTAATTTCTCATCATCTGAGAGTTGAATACAAATTGATACTCAGAATGAGGGTAGATAGAACTCCATGGGTAACACTAACTCAATCCCATACCCCAATCAGTATGGTTTTGCATGTATTTCAGTACATGTGGTAGTATGGTAGGTCCATAAATAATGGAGGAGTTTGTTTGGACAAGACTTTTTATCTTTGTTTACCTTCTTCTAGAGTATATTTGATTGAGTCTTATTGAAGGCCTATATCTATCCATTTGTTGTTGCATGATAGTGAGATGAGTGATTGGACTCAATGTTGTACTCTAGGTAGAGCTTCTTTAACAACGTGTAATAGAAATTGGTGTTATTTTCCATCAATATTGTGTGAGGTACCTCGAACCTGATAATGATATGATACTCTATGAAGTTGATTATGTTCTTTATCCCATCATACTTTAGGGGTATGCCCTCATCCTATTTGGAAAAGAATATGGTAGCAGTAAGGATATACTTGAACTAGTTAGCTATGGCTGGGAGATATAGACCCACAACCTCAATCCCCCAAATGGAAAATGGCCAGGAATATTTAGTGATATACAACAATTTTAGAGGTTGATGGATGAAGATTTCATGGATTTTGAATGCATGAAATTTCAAGGTTAATTCCACGCTGTACTATATCATGGTTTTCTAGTAATATCCTAACATCCCGATCTGATTGGACGACTATGTTCCAGATTGATGGGATCCAAAAGATCCCTCATGCAATTATTTCATGATGGAAGAAACATCTCCTTCTACTATTCATATAAAGAGGATCTCATTAAATCTATGCTTATAAAGGGTTTTATTCTCATTCAGGCCATCCCACATGGTAATGTTTGCTGCACGGTACCGAATCTGTTCTCTTCCAGCTCTATCCATTGGGAGAGTCCAATTTTATAGATAGTATAACATGGGATCCATTCGTCTAGGTTTCATTATTGGAACATTCTGATCTAGGGAGGTGTTGACTGGAATGAGCTCTTCCATATAACAGACAACAATTAATGAGACCACTCTCTAATGTGTGTTGTGGAAGATTGTTTCCTCCTGATCTGGATCCACAAAGTTGGTGGCCTCATTGGAAAATGAATCAATTTGAGAATTCTATAACCGGGGAACATGATGCAACAATGGTTCGAAAGGGAACTCTTCTGTTAGCCCCCTCACAAAGCTAGCGATATGGGCCAATTCTTCTTTTTTGATGGCGTATTCACCATTGACATACTTTATCAGTAACTCTAAATCCCCTTTGATGTTTAGGTAGGCTATTTTTAGCTATAAGGATAGTTCCATTCCATCCATGTGGAATTGGTATTTTTCCTTGTTATTTGTACTGCCTTTGGATAGTGAGAAGCTGTTGGGAAAATTATTTTTTCGGGAGAGATAAATATAATCCCCCGGACAATCCAATTGATCTTTTGGTTTTCCATCCTTGTTCTTATATAACTTCATGAGGCTCCATAAAAATACATCTCCCATGTATGGGGAGTGTCATGGGAATATAAGTCCTCTTCATATGGAAGCTCAGTGTCTTTTGGTATATTTTTCAGGGCAGGATGTTTTGTGGGAAAATTAGTCAGGGATTTTCCTTTCAATGAATTATGTGACCCACACTAAATGACATATTGCTGAGGAATGACCGCCCGTCAGTCTAAGTTCCCATTCGGCAATGGATGGCCATGGATGTACTTGAGCGGGTCGATACGAGAGATAAATTGGACTCTATGGTGCTGCAAGTCATGCCTTAGGTTTTATACTATGTAGATGAGTGAAAGTAAGTTCTTCTTGACATCAGAATATCTTTTTTCAGTACGTATCATAGTCTGATCGATGTAATGGATAATATTTTCATTTCCTGCATAATTATTTTTTCGTTAGGTGGGTTCCCAATGAGCATTCCATGGTGGCCACATATAAGATGAGTGGCCTCCCTTCCATCGAAGGCATCAAAACTGGTGGGTGAAGAAGGAATATCATGATAGATTTGAAGGATTTTTGGCAATCATCTTCCCATTAATAGGTGATTCCATTATTCATTATCTTGTTGAATGGGATAGCTTTTTCTGCCATGTTGGCAAAGAACCTTCGAATGTATGAAAGGTTCCCTTGGATTCCACTCAATTCTTTGAGATTTATAGTGTATAAATTTATAAGATAGGACTAGTTTTATTATGGAGACCTCGATGCCACATTGGAATAACATAAATCCAAGTAATTTCCATAATGTTTCCCCAAAATCACATTTTAGAGGATTCATCTTCAGACTATACTTTCACATTATGCCAAAAATTGTCTTACGGTCCGAAGATTGATCAAAATTAGTTCGAGATTTAACCACCAGGATGTCGACATAACATTCATCCATTTTTTCAAAGAACAACTTAAAGATTTGTTGCATGGTGTTTTGATATGTGGAGCCATCATTATTATATCTTAAGGGAATAACCTGATAGAAAAAAAATCCCCCAAGTCATTCTAAAGGTACCGTTTTCTTCATCCTTTTGGGGAATCATTATCTTATTGTAACCCAAGTACCCATCCATGAACGAAAGGGTTTGGAAACTATAAATTAAAATGATCAAGAGTTTTCAGATAGGAAATTGGAAATAATCCTTTTGGAAATTTCTATTAAGAACTATGAAATCAAGGTTGACCAAAATATTCCCATTCTTCTTCTTAACAGGGATAATATTTGAAATCCATCTAGGGTATTGCACTTCTTAAAAAAAGTTTTCTTCGATCAACATGTCGATGTCCGCCTCTATATCGGTGGAATGAGAAGGGTGTGTTATCCTGGCTACCAGATTGATGCCTCGATGCTCATCCGGTATCCCAAGATGGTTTGTAGCCATATGTGGGTTCAGTTAGAGAATTTCTGTGTAGTTCCACATGAACAAATATTGGTGTTGCTTCATTAATGTGATGTATATCTCTTTATATTTGAGGGGTATGTTGGCACTAATCAGTGTATAAATCTGAACATCCTCTGTTCCCAGCTTTATCTACCTAGGTTCATTAAATGTGGGGGAGACACCTTCATCGAATGATGGAGGGGCAATACTATGTTCAGTCTCATATTCTTCCATTTCTGAGTCTGTGGAGACATTCTTAAATGAAGATACAATTATGGGGGATCTACTATCATCATGAGGGGGAGAGAGGCATGATAAAAGACATTATCATCCCCATTTGACCGAGTCGTTGAAGAGGTATATCAGAGTTGATAGTCTTTGTTTCTCTCACTATGGATAAGAGGGGTTTAGACCTCTAGGATTATATATGTGACCTTGAAAACGTTTATTATGATCACATAGTTTCTGCTAATCATACTCTAGGGATTCACAGGGGAAGTAACTAATCCATTCAGAGGGAAAACCTATATATCATAATCCAACATTGGTTGTTTTCATCACTTTTTATAGAAATTTTATTTAGCATATATAGCCCCATAAGTCTCGAAAGGAGAATTATCACCATATAGTATTCTGGAATTTCCATTGTTAGGATACTTCAGACACTGGTGGAATGTTGAAGGTATCACCAGGTGGCTATGGAATCAAGGCCTTTCGAACAGGGTTTTATAAGTGGTGCATTTCTAGATTACCATAAACTCAAAAATTGATATAGTGTCCCCATACTGTGCTTTAATATTGATTTTCCTGAGAGGTATTTTCTCACACTTATCATACCCTTGGATTGTTATCTTAGTGGGAGACAAATCCCCTTATCAATATCCCAAATTTCGTAGGGTTCAGACTTGAATAATATTGATCCTATAACCATTATCAATCATATCCCTTTGGTTTAGGACATTATTGAGTCTTATTGGGATATATAGGGGTATAATGTGTCCTTGAAGTTTTTCTTCATGATCTTGATCAGTGAATGAGATAGTGACGTGACATTATGATTCCATGGTCTCCACTCGATATACCTGATCCGTAGTGACTTCTATCTCAACCTCTTGTGGTCTCTAGAGGGATTTAATAAGTTCCTCTCTGAGGTATTTTAAAATATGGAGCACGTCGAGGATTGAGATCTTGGATGGGACTCCCGCCAACTATTTTAGAACATTGTACTTTTTTGCCAGAGGTCTGCTTTTCCTAATATTGGGTTTCTCCTCGATGTGTGGATGAGAATTCGAGGCATTTGATGAAGATGGACCTAATGTTTGTAAATATATTGAGGGAATATCTTCTTTTAGTGGTGTAGGTCATGATTTCCTTCCCCATTTCATGGATTTATCAGATTGGACCCCTAATAAGAAGTCATGCAAGAAAATTGGGTGCATACAGCTGCTAGAGGGTTCTGAGACACCTCCCATCCTATACTAGGCTCACTGGAGATATTTTCCATGAGTATTAGATGCATATTTATTTTCCACAGGGACATAAACATAATATTGGGTCCAACAACATCCTTTCTATCCTTTGTACCCTCGATTATTGTGTATGTGGCCTCCTATTCCCTAGTTATGTATAGTAAACTCATGATCTTGGGAAAACTCATCATCAGAGAACGGGTCTAAAAATTGTATTGTGTTTACATAACCAAATATGTTTTCTTATTTCAATAAGGGTTCTATTTGGTGGGGAGGTACCCATTCCTCAGATTCTAAAGGGAAGAAATTGATGAGAGTTAAGGCTCACTTTAGAGAAAAATATGACTCTTCCACTTCTATTTCTTCCTGATTACGGTGGTCATTCCCATATTTGGGATGCATATTTTATTTTCCCTCCCATGGTGGTGGAGTTATCAAGGTTCTATGAAACTATTTTTTCAGAGTGGCGTGGGATCGATAATATTCCGTTCGATTCATCCTTTTTTAGAATTTTCACACATATGACCCAGACCATCTACCAATCACCCTCTTCTTCTAGTTCGATGTTGGTTATGCAAGTCACCAACTCAGGGGAGTTACATAGAACCACATGGAAAATATCAATCATGACTTGAAGGACTTTTAGGAATATGTATCTTTTCTAAATATTATGAACCATCCCTCTATGGAAAGGGTAGTAATCATGATGATTAGTGAGGTCGACATCACCAGGCTTCCTAGTTTGCAGAAGTGTGAGCAGCTTATTATCCATGGCTACAAAGAAATAACCAGGCACCTGTTCATTATAGAAGGAGTATACATCATTCATCCATTATTCAAATCCCAGACAACCCTGATTTCATTATGCTCATGGATAATGGTGATTTTTTGGTTTTTTCCGCTCAACAGGAGGTGTTGGGTAGTTTGGGGCCTCCCTAAGTATTTGAAAATGCAATATTCCTGGATTTACAGTGAGAACTATAGATTATACACTGGTGGGACTTTTCCCTATGTTTTAGGAATGAGTTGATTATTGTATCGGGTCTTATGGATGGCTTATAATAAATGATGGTCCATTTCAGAAAACTCGCAGAATCTACTGGGATATTTTATTATAATTAAAGGCATCTTGTAATACCCCAAGTTTTTATGGACCTATTTTCAAATAAATTAAATTTTCATTTATATTTTACAATGCACTAAGTCTAGTATTCCTTTGATATATAATCGAATTGGCATATGTTACATGCAACATCGACTTGGCGTACATTACACGCAACATCGATGTTTTTATGAAACATCATTTTATTTTTATAATTATTTAAATGAGAAAATTTTAACTAAGTCATTAAAATAAGTTATATGGATAGTAATTTATAATTTTTCTATATAGTTAAAACATATTGATAATGAAGGATATGTTTTTTGGTAAAGTCCTTTTATATTTAAAAATATTTTTTTCTCGAATGAACTGCTTTAAATACCCTTTAGTGAAAAATAACAAAATTAATTTTAGAGAAATTTATAAATTGAATTTTATAAAATATAATTAATATTTAAATTTAGAATGTCTAAGTAATATTAGGGTGTTTTTTTGGGATTTTTATGAGGAACTTCATTTTTAGAAGAATAGTGAGAAATATTAGATTTTATTTCAAAACTGCTTTTTAATATACTATATTTATAAGGTTAAATTATACTTTTATTTGGTAGAAAATTTTATTTAGATTAATTTTTTATTATTTAATCCAAATTATATAATTTTAACCAATTTGACATTGAGATTAGATATAAAAACTTATCAAACTTTTGATCATTTTTATATTAAAAACCCGCATTATTGACCCGAATGTGAGATTAATTTTAAATTAATTTCTTCCACTTCTATGATTATAATTTATAAAAATGGATTCCATATTTTTAATAAACATAATTTATAATTTATAATAAGGTCAATTTGGTTTATTACCAAAAATATTAGTGAACATAATTAAAATTAATTAAATCTTTTAAGGTAAAATTAAGCTTATCTAAGGGCCAAACGTTACATTTAAGACCCAAAAAAACATAGAAACCTGTAAAAAAGATTTATGACCATTATTAGACCATTACAAAGAAATTATTTATTTTTTTTGGTTTTTTATGAATTTTTTAAGGTAAAAACGCAGGTACACCAAATTTATTTTAAAAAATGCCAACTGTGTCGTTTCCCTTCCCTATAAAAGGCCACCATCTCCCCCTCTTCTTTAGACCTACAAAACCTCATACGTTAGGCAAATATATAGAAAATACACTACCAAAATCTCTCCCTTAATTCTATAATCCTTCCCTTGGGAATAAGTCAATCGAAGGGAGCCTTTTGGAAAGAACCAAAAGGAGTTACCCGATTGAGAGGTAACACATTCTCTCAAGATCCCTTCTTTTATTTACATTATCCACCCCTCCACTATCATTATTCCATGATTTTATAACAAAAAAAGTATTCTAAAAATACTAGTATTTTATTATGATAAGGTTTAAACCTATACTTACACACACCTTCATCTAATGGGAAAATAACATACTGTTTATGTTTATGGAAAACTACTGTCGCACTAGACAATGATTATTCATTTATCCTTTACTCCCTTTAATGGTGGAAATTATGATAGAAAATATGTTTCTATATATAATTTATTACATTTATTATGTATTTAATCTTATGTATTCTGTTAAAACACATATCATTTTAATTTCCATTTTTTGTTAATACGATAATTTCGTTTGATGAAGTGTGGACTACCGCCCCCCAAAGCGATATGATTCATTCATACACTAAATAGAATGTATTAAGGATGGTTTTAGGGAATATATATGATATATATGATATATATGATATCATAAATCTAATTTAATAATGATATATGCATATAAACATATATGTCTTTTACATTCCTTCTTTCAACATGACAATTAAACGGAAATAGCATTCATGTGTATGTACAACCTACCGTATTCATGAACAGTGTAATACATTTCATACATATATTCTACAGATTATTTCAATACATATATATTGTATATACATGATATTTATATCCAGGTTTACATTATATAAATCATGAAATAAGAACCAATGATATAACAAATTAAGACACATGCGAAAAACAAAGCGAATGTTATCCAAAGTGAAACCTTAACATAAGATGGTTAACAAGTGGATAATATGTTGTCACAATCACGGAATATATGGTATTAGATATAGTAATATTATTTTTTAAAATATGTATAATAACTTTAAATTATTTATACATTTTGTTTAAACTATTACGACGAGAGTCAAGACATAAGCTAAGGATATTTCATCTCACTTTTTATTTCCATGAGATACATTCTATGTTTGCGACTCTTTACTTTTGTGTGGTGAATGTAATGACCATGAATGTATTATATGTGTATTATAATTTATTTTAAATATATTTTTATATATTTAAATATCAATTTTATTATCTTTCTTTCATGAGGATTTTGTTTAAAAAGTGACCAAATAGATAAAATAGTTTTGTCTCAATTTTCCTTCCTTGATACTCATTTTTTGTTATGCACATAAATTCTCCTTTTGAGGTGTATATACATACATTTTAAATTACATATCATGAATTTACGTTATTTTATGATCTTTTATGCTTCATTTAATTTCTATTTCTTACATAGAGAGTATGATCTTAAGTTACCAAGTTATAAGAGTGTATTGAGACAATCTCATGGACTTCAATATTGTTTATGTTTATGCTTATTTTGATGAAATATTATGATCCACATCTCAAGAACAATCATGAGTTTCCTTATCGACTATTTATTCAATATATATCCAAGTAATATTTCCATTTTCCCATACTTTGGTACTTAAGATAATATTTTTAGGTAAAATCTAACTATTCCCCTCTCTTGTTGAAAATCTATTGTATTCAAAAACCATGTTTTAAAAAATGTTTTCAGAAGGTCTTGAAAGCCTATTTTAAAGGAAAAATGATTTTAATAAAACATTTTAAGGTTTTCAATGCTTCCTTTATAAGTTTTCAAATATTTTTTAAAGATTATTTTTTTTCAAAAGGTTATATGTTTTAAAATAAATTTCAATGCTAAAAGGATATTTTCCTCAAGAAATGTTTTTAAAAGTTCTCTAAATATGATTTACCTTCCACGATAACATCAATTGGTGTTACTAATTCCTTTCTAGGAAAATTACTCTGTTTTCCCATTCATATTTTTTCACGGAATGGATTATGTTTGATGACATAATATTAGAGAATCTTGTTTCTCTTTCATGGGTTATATTATTTTAAAATACACTTCTTTTGACAAGTTTTGTTTATGATTAAATGATTTTAAAACTGGTATCTTTCCATAAGTTTTTTATACCCATTTCATTTCATGGTTTATGATATGGTTATTTATGATCTTGTTGAATAAGTATGTATGTTTTCACTATGAGATTGGTAGGACATATATCTCCCTCAAATGCATTGGGTAAAGATTTATATCTTGTGAGATAGACATGGATGGAATGGTAAATGAACTAATTTTAGTATTATAGGGATGAAATGGGAATTTAACTCAGTTCATTACTATAGAACTGGAATGAGAAATTAAATAGGTTCAGTATTACAGGGCCGAAATGGGGTGTGAACTCGGTTCAGTAAAGGACCTTATCCACTACGATGGTCTCAATATAAATGCATTCAATAATATAGAAATAATTATATATTCTTATGTGGCTTAAAAATATCATGTTTTATTCCTATGTTATTATTTCAGGGATTAAGTTCTTTATTTCCATAAGATTCAAGTCTTATGAACTGAGAATCTTTATTCTATGATTCATGTATATGATCTTTCATATGTTGGGAATGATCTTATATTTTCATGATCACGTTTTTATACCCTTATGCTCATGATTATGCTTACAAATATCTCTTATTTACCCTTACTAATATTCCAATATTAACCCTTTTATGTTTTCTTTCCCCCAGTTTATGAAGATACTTATTATGTTTGATGTGTTTAAGAAGTTTTTCAGTTAAAAAGAACCTAGTGAGAGATGGTGTATCTAATTTATGTACCAGTGTTTATGCTCCCATGTTTCCAAAGGCACTAGACCAGTATGATATTTGGGCATATGTTTGTTTAATGTTTAAGTATTCTGCAGATGATATGTAATGTTAATGTATGAAAATCTAGGGCCTCTGTAGTTGGTATCAGGGTAAACCTTAGGGTTCTCACTAAGGATAACTAAACCATATAGGTATAATTATAAGGATAAGGAAATGTATAGGAAAAATTCATAGAAATTTAGTAAAGGATATAGTTAGTGGTTTCCTAGAAATACATACCAGTCTGGATTCTAAAAGTGGATGTGGATCTAGAAAAAATGTACCTAGGGGAAATAACTCTCACCAGATATTCCGGGCCTGACTTAGGGTAATCTGTTACATGAAAATGAGACTTGGTGGGAACCTAGTTTGAAACACCTAGGGGGTATGATTTAGGAAGTCACAAACTATTCACAAACCATTATGAATGATTCAAATAGATTTTTCCTATGAATAACCTTGGATAAACATAGGGAGTCATAGATTAAGGAATGTACCATAACATAGATATCCTATAAGTTCAGTTTCATTATTATGTGGTTCCTTAATATGATAATTGTTCCCTACTCTCAGTTATTAGTTTTAGTGAATGGATGTAAACCATAAGAACTATGTTAATGGTGATTATGATGGAAAATGAAATGAATGTCCTCCTTAGAACTGAATTCTATAGTAGTTGGAATGATAAATCTTTTTTGATATGCTCACAAAATATTGTCAAGATATGAATCATGGTGTTCTTACAAATGGGAAAAGGTGGTAACAAAATTCTTTTTATTCCTTCATGAGGCAACGTGGACCTACTTTATAAGGGTCTTCGGATCCACTTATTGATGAACAATGGATTGGTACCACAAAAAAAATATATTTTTTCCTTTAATGTTCAGAACATGAGAAATGTATTCGGTATGTTTATTGTTTAAAAGGTGAAGCGGACTAGTGGTGGGCTTTAATAATGTATATGAGGTTGAGAGATGATAATGAATCCTTATATTGGGACGTTTACAAGAACTTATTTTTCAATAAGTACTTTCCATTAACTATTCATACCAAGATGGAGAAATAGTTCCTTGGTTGAAGAAAATAGATGATGAATTTGTTGGTACCAATGAGGCTAATTTATTGATACTTACGTGGTATGCTTTAGGATTTATCATCCAACCCCAAATTAATTTTGATAGGTTCTTCAGTGGAGTATATCAAAGTCTCATAAGGGTGTTGTCCTTGAGAGAATTTTGTAGCTATGAAGAGATTGTGCATTGTGAAATCAAAGATGAAATGGAGTTTGGAGTCACATATCAATAACATTATTTTGACAAGAAAATGTACATGTATTTCAAAGGAAACTCTAAAACCCATAGAGAAAATATGATGAGTTTTTTATTATGCTCTAAATGTGAGAATAAGAACAGAGAAATTTTTCTTAAGGGGTATAATAAATGTTTAAAGTGTGGAAAGGAAAAAAATTTTACAATTTATTGTTGAAATTATTGGAAACAATTAGTTAGAAATGATAATAGAGAAAAATCTACAAATAATGTACCTCTCACGATTCAGTTCTACAAGTTTAAGGATAATGGGAATTATGCTAAACAATACCCAACCCAAGGGCTGGTGATGTTGAGAAACATCAATAATCTGTTAATCTGAGGGACAAGGTGAAATCTCATGCAATCACTATTTATTATGAGGGGTGTGATAATGACATAATGAAAGGTAAACATACTATCCACTCTAGAGCTGATAATGTCATATTTGATTTTGTATCCATCCACACTTTCATGACTAATTAATTTTATATGGGTGTTCATATTTTACCCAAAATTTAGATATGGAGTTATCAGTTCAAACCCCTAATGGTATGATGATTACATCTAAATTATATGATTCCTATATATTTGATATTTGTGGGAATGTGATTCCTACAAATGTAGTAATTATTCCTTTGGTTAAATTTTATGTCATCTTAAGCATGGATTGGATTTATTTGCATAAACCGCAAATAAATTTTCAAGGATGATATGTTATGTTTAAAATTTCAAACCCTCCTATGATCATCCATCAATGTGACTGTAAGAATGTATTTCTTATGGGGATTACATCCAGTGCAAGGGCCTTAATTCCCATTAATGGTTTGTTTATATCAAATGGTTGGGGAAAAAATTGACATCAATGATATTCCTATCATTCAAGAATTTTTTTGATGTCTTACTAGAATATTTTCCTAGAATTCAACCATAACATGAATTTTAGTTCTCTATAGACTCATACCTGGTTCATCACCTATTTTAATGACTCATTATAGTATGCCCTCGATTTAGTTTCAAGAATTAAAGAAGAAACACAAAGAATATCTGGATAAGGGATTCATTTGACCAAGTGTGTCACCTTGGGGTGCACCTTTTATTTTTTTCAAAAAGAAATATAGATCAATGTGACTCTAAATTTATTATCGAGAGTTTAAAAAGATCAAAATCAAGAATAAGAATCATATACCCCGTATTGATGACTTCGTTGATCAACTGCATAGAGCTCAATACTTTTCCAATATTGAACTTCATTATGGGAATCATCAATTGAGGGTAAAGAAGGAGGTTATACCCAATACAACATTCTTCAAAAGGCATGGAAACTATGAAAATAAAGTTATTACTTTTTTTCTTACTAATTCTAATTCTATCTTCATTGATTTAATGAATATAGTCTTTAAATATTACCTTGATCAATTTTTGGTATTCTTTATAGATAATATTCTTATCTATTAAAATAGAAAGTAAGAGGATGAATATAACTTGATAATTGTACTAAAAATAGTAAGGATTTAGATTCTATATGAAAATATTAAAAAGTATGATATTTATCCAAAAGTATTCATTTTTGGGTCACATATTCTCAAGAGATGGTATAGCTGTAGATCCATCAAAGAAGGAGGCTATTGAATGTTGGCCTACACCAACCACGATGACAGAGATCCATATCATTCTTGGTTTAGATATATATTATTGAAGGTTTGTGAATAATGACTCAGGAATATCTAATCCTATGACCATGTTAACCTGGAAGGGTATAAAGTTCTTCTAGATAGATGAATGTGAGGAAAATTTCAAGGAACTGAAGGGATGGTTGGACCGTACACCTATACTTACATTACCCAATAGTTCAGAAGGGTTTATAATCTATATTGATGAATCCATGAAGGGTTTGGGATGTGTTATTATGTAGAATAACATGGTTATCACTTATTATTTGGGGTAGTTGAATATTCATGAGAAAAATTACCTAACTTCTGATTTGGAGTTAGCAGTGGTAATTTTCGCATTAAATATATAGAGGCATTATCTTTATGGGGAAAAGTGTGATATATATACCAATCATAAAATTCTAAAATATATATTCCCATATATGGATTTGAACATGTTCTAGAGAATATGGTTAGAATTGATAAAGAATTATTACTACTAAATACATTTCCACCACAGGAAAGAGAACAAGGTTGCTGATCATTTGAGTCAGAAGGGTCATGCTAGCTTATCCATGATGCAGATAAAAAAAGATCCAATATTTATGGATTCAAAGAGTATGGATCTAGAAATCCTGTTTCATGGGAAAAACATCTTCTTTATGAAATGAATGTTTAACACTCTATCCTAGTAAATATTTTGGTGGTGTGGAAGGAAGATGTAGAGATACAATAGAAAGTCCAAAATGTTCTTGAGTTTAACCTTTATCAGTATGGAATTATATGGTTCAAGAACCATGTATATGTTCCTTCTATACAAGATTTTATGAAATAGAAGTTAGAAAATGACGACAGTTCTTTATTCTCTATTCATCTTGGAAGAATGAAGAGATATAACAACTTGATAGAATACTTTTGGTGTGAAGGAATGAAGAGTTATATCACACAGTTTGTTTGTATGTTCTTAGTATTCCATCAAGTTAAATCAGAAAGAAAATAGTATAAAGGGATTTTGCGTCCATTAACCATACCAAAAATAAAATGGGATAAGGTCAGTATGGATTTTTTTTGGACTACCCAGAATCTCTAAATTTTTTAATGTAATTTGGGTGGTAGTCAATCTCCGTACTAAGATAACACATTTTATTTCGATTAGAGAAGACTTCTCTCTGGAATAGCTTTCCACGATATACATTAAAAAAAATTTATGGATTCATGGAGTACTATATTCAATTTTATCAAATCCGGATTTAAGGTTCACCTCAATTTTCCATAGAAGTCTTCTAACAAGAACTTTGAATAGAATTGGGTTTTAGAAATAAATATTATCTTCCGATTGATGTTCAGCGTGAATGAAAAATTCAAACCCTAGAGGATACGTTGAGATATTTTTATCTCAATTTAAAAGGTGGTTGGGATCATTGCATTACTCTAGTTATGTTTTTTTTACAAGAATAGATTTAACTCAATCATTCAGATGGCACCATATGAATCCCTATATGGGAATAATTGTAGATGTCCTACATGCTAGTATGAGGTTAGGGAAAGAAATCTATAGGGACCAGAGATTGATGAAGAAATAGTCCAGAAGGTTAGAAGCATAAAGCTTCATATCAAGGTAGATCACAGTTATTAGAGAAGATATACTGATAACCGCTGGTGTGACCTAGAATTTGAAGTTGGTCAAAAAGGGTTTCTACGAATCATTCCGCAGAACAAAGTTATGAGATACATGAAGAAAGGGAAAATAAGACCTAGATATATTAATCGCTTTGAGATTATTGATCGTATTAGGATGATAACTTGGAACTTCCTCCAATTCTATATAAATTCCATGATGTTTTCCTAGTATCTCTCATGAGGAAGTACATACCTGACCCTTCACATGTACTAAACTCAGAGGTCCTACTGCTAGAGAAGGATCTGTCTTACGAAGAACAACCAGTTGAAATTATTGATCGACCATAGAAAGGTCTAGGAAGCAATACCACTCACCCTATCAATGTTTTATAGAGAAATCACTAATTATATGAACCTAAATGGGAACTTGAGGATAAAATGAATCATTAATATCCCCATTTTATTACTCGAGGGATGAATTTTGAGGGTGAAATTCATTTTAAGGGGGGTAGAATGTAACACCCAGAGTTTTATGGTCATTTTTAGAATAAATTAAATTTTTATTTATTTCCATAAATCCAGTAATTCTAAGATTCCTTTCAAATGGAACAGACATGGCGTATGTTAGACACACCATCAACTTGGAATATGCTACAAGTAACACTGATGTTTTAATGAAACATCATTTTATTATTATAATTATTTAAATGAGGTAATTATAACCTAGCCATTTAACATTGTTATATGAATAGTACAAATTAATTTTTAAAATATTATTTATAATATATATATATATATAACATATATATAATGAGATATATTATTTTTGGTTTAGTCCTTTTTTGTTTAAAAATAATGTTTTCTTGAATGAACCACTTTTAATATCCATCAGTGAAAAATAATAAAATTATCTATTGTAAAATTAATAAATTTAATTTGATAAAATAAACTTCATTTTTTAATTTAGAATGTCTAAAATATCTTAGGGTGAATTTTTTGGATTTTTATGAGAAACTTCATTTTTTTGAATTGTGAAAAATAAGGGATTTTAATTAAAAATTGCGTTTTCACCTAATCTATTTATAAGGTTAAATTATGATTTATTTTTTATAATTTATTTATATTATATTTTTATCAATTAATCCAATGTCGGTAATTATAACTAATTTTACATATACATTGGATATCAAAACTTAGCTAACATTTTATCATTTTTACTTTAAAAAACTAGCATTATTGACCAGATAACATGAATAATTTTAAATTAATTTCTTACAATTATGTGATTTGAATTTGAAAAAATGGATTCCATATTTGTGATCATAGAAAATTTATAATTTCTAATAATTTCAACTTATTTTTTGACCATAAGTATTAGTGAAAGTAATTATAGTTAATGACATTGATTAAGGAAAAATTAAGCTTAACAAAGAAAAACTCCATATATGTACGATAGAAAAAATAATAAACTTGTAAAAACCCCATTTTATTTCCATGATTCAAACATTAACCATCCATTATTGATTTTGTTTTGGATTTTTATGACTAATTTTAGGTAAAAACATAGGTACACCAAACTTGTTTTCCAAAATGCGAAATGCGTCCTTTCCCTTCCCTATAAAAGGTCACCATCTCTCCCTCTTCTTCACACATATAAAACCACCTAGTTTCCATCAAGATATTTTTAATAAAACTTAAAACATCCATCCCTTAATACTACATGCCTCCCCTTGGGTCGATGGAAATTCAAGGAATCCTTTTGACATAAACCAAAAGGAGTTACCTGATTAAGAGGTAATGCCTTCTCTCAAGTTCCTTTCTCTTACTTTTCTCCACCACAACTCCACACTATTTATTCCATGATTTTTTAAAAAAAATAGTTTATTAAATATACTTTTATTTTATTATGATATGGGTTAAACATACACTTATACGCATCTCCATCTACTGGGTAACGAACATACTGTTTACGTGTACGACGAACTACCGCCTCACTAAACAATGGTTGTTCATTTTTACTTTACCGCCTCTCATTATGGAAATTATGAAGGAAAATATATTTTTATATATTATTTATATTATTTATTACTTATTTAATCTTATTAATTCATTTTACAACACATATATTTTTACATTCCATTTTTTGTTTATATGATAACTTCATTTGATGAGGTGTGGACTACTGCCCCCTCAAAGCGATATGATTTGTTCATACACTAAATGAACTGTATTAAATATGGGTTTAGTGAATATATATGATATCATAAATATAATTTAATAATGAAATATATATACATATATATACATATATATTTTTTACTTTTTTCTTTCAACCCGACAATTAAATGGAAATGTCATTCATGCGTACGTAAGACCTACCATCTCCATGAACGACGTAATATGTTTCATACTTATATTATATATATTACTATAATACTATTATACTTTATAAAAAATATATTTATATAATTTTTTAAATTTTGGAAATCATGGCATAAAAACCAAATATGTAACAAATTAAGATACATGCGAAGAATAGAGTAAGTATTATCTGAAGTGAAACATTTACATAGGATTATTAAAAAGAGGGTAATATAAGGTTGTAATCAACCCATATATGGTATTAGATATAAGAATATGGTTATGTAAAATATTATTAATAAATTTAAATTTATAATACTGGTGGTTTGAATGATTAAGAAGGGAGTCAAGACACTAGGTAAGGGTATTTCATCACACTTTTTATTTCATTGAGATACATGCTATAGTCTCCACTCTTTCCTTTTGTGTGGTGTATATAATTCCCATTATTTTATTCTTTTTTTATAATACTTAAATTTTTGGTTATTCACATATAGATTTTATGATCATTCTTTCATGGGTTTAAGGTTTCAAAAGTTACCAAATCGGTAAAATATATTTCTCCCAGTTTTCCGTCTCTGAGACTCATGTTTTGTTCTGCACCTAAATTCTACTTTGAGGTGTATATGATTCCATTTCACATGTTATATCATGAATTTAATTTATTTCATGATATTTTATTCTTTAGGTATTTTTTTATTACACGGGGAGTATGATCCAAAGTTACCAAGTTATAAGAATTTATTCAAACAATCCCATCACTTTTCAAGATTATTTATGTTTATACTTCCTTTGATGAAATCTTATGATCCATATCTTAAGAACACTTGTGCATTTCCTTATCCCCTATTTAATCAGTATATATCCATGTATTAGTACCATTTTACCACTCTTCGGTACTTAATATAATGTTTTTTTGGTAAAATCAGACCGGCTCCCTCTTCAGTCGGAAATCTATTGTATTGTAAAAAATGTTGTCAAATCTATTTTCAAACAAAAGTTCAAAAAATATTTAAATTCTATTTTACAGGAAAAATATTTTAAAAAAATTCTTTATTATTTTCAATTCTTCCTTTATAAATTTTCAATGTAATTTTCATATAATTTTATTTCTAAAGGTTTTATGTTTTAAAAAGCATTATTCATTGGAGAATAGTTATTTTCCTTAAGAAATGTTTTGAAAAGATCTTCCAAAAACATTTCCCCTCTAAGATAACATCCATTGGTTTCACTCATTCCTTTATATGTAAAATACTAAAAATTTTCATTAATATTATTTCTTTTAATGGATTATGTTTTAATAGAATGATGTTGATGAATCCCATTTCTATTTCATAGGTTATATGCTTTTAAAACCCGCTTCTTTTCATTGTTTATGTTTATGATGAAATAATTATGAAAACTATATCTTTTCAAAGGTTAGGATATGATTACATGTTTATAATACACATTTAATTTCATGGGTTATCATATGGTTATTTAGGATATTTTTTCACATGTATATATTATTTTACCACGAGATGAGTGGGACCTATATCTCCCTCTAATGCATTCGGTAAAGATTTATATGTCATGAGATAAAATGGATGAAATGGGAAATAAATTTGGTTCTATGTTATAGGGATTGGATGATAAATGAAATTAGTTGAGTATTACAGGGTTGGAAAGAGAAATTAAATCAGTTCAGTATTATAGGGATGGAGCGGGGAGTGAACCTGGTTAAATAAATGACTTTGTCCACTAATATGGTCTCAGTAACAATGCCTTGACTACTATTTAAATCATTATATATGCTTACGTGTCTTCCATAATTACATGTTTTATTCCTATGTTACGCTTCCATGTATTATGTTCTTTATTTACATAAGATTCATATCTTATGAGCTTCTAATATTTAGGCCATGATTCAAGTATATGATAGTTGATATGTAGGGTATGATCTTATAATTTGATGATCATGTTATCATACCATTATACTCATGATTATTCTTACATATCTACCTTATTTTACCTTACTGAGCATCTGAGCTCAAGACTTTTATGCCTACTTTCCTATAGGTTATGAAGATATGTATTATGTTTTATGTTTCTATGAAGGGTTCTAGTTAAGAAGAACCTGGTGGGAGATGATGTAACTTAATTATGCACCAGTGTTTATGTTCCCATGTTTCCAAAGGAACTATAATAGTACGGTCTTTAGGAATTATTTTTATAATTTTTTAATTATTACACATATGTTATTTAATATTAATGTATGAAAAGAGAGGGTCTCTATACATCAGTAAATTATCCCTAATATTTTTAGAATAAACCTCCAACAGTTTCCTTACGAGTGAGGGATGCTGAGTGAGCAGGTCAAAACCTTCCACCTTTCTATGAAGTTATACACCCTCTAATTCTCATGCAGTTTTTCATTTTTTAGGTTGACGATCATAATCTTCTTTAGTATAGAACTTTATTGAAAAAGAAATTGATGATGAATGCCTTCACAACCTTACATAGATCCTACTGGTAGACTGTTATACCAAACAATGGTTGACCATGATAGTCTCTGTACAAAACACATCATCTTTGTTGCCCCTTTTTTATTTCTAGCTCCCATCATCGACCCACATCCCGATACTAAGTGTGGGGGATTTTTTTTGGGGTTTCCCACATCGTCAAATTTATATAAGGTAGGATTGATGAATTTTGATGGGGGAAAGGTTTCATCCACCTAATCAGGATATGACTTCCTCTTAGGCTATATAGGTGCTTATTGCCAATTCATGAATTCTATTTGAGTAGCCAGGGAATCTTTGATGTTAAGTCACTCATAGGGAACTATTTCATGAACCATATCCCATACATTGGGATCCAATGGTGGTTTACGAGGCAACCCCACTTTTATCTCCTACCGATTTTTTATTTTTGCATGATTGATTGGTTATCCTAGAAAGGGAGATGTTGTTTCCAAAACGGAGGGAAGCCACAATCATTTTGGACATCGTCATTTATGTGTACTTCTGGTCTGGATCAGGAGAAAACTTTATGTTCAGATACTACTCTTGCTGGTGGATCATCCAGTGGAGGCAGAACATTCTTCTCTTCCTGAAGATGATGCCATGAAAGAATATTTCCCTGGAGTATCTCCTCATTTCTTTTTGGAGAGTTTGTATTTCTCTCTCATATTGAGAAAATTATTCCTTTGGGGAACAAAGCCTACTTCACCTGGAAGGTGATTAGGATGTGGTTGTACCCTTTCCTTTGGTAATAATTCTTCATGGAGGTGGAAACTCGATATTCAAGGGTTCCATGTTTTGGATCCGTCTTTGGTTCTTGGTGTTTGAAGCCTCATTTTATACATCGAAGTCACCCTCCTCCTGAGGTATTTTTGACATGTTTCAGCCATATGAACTTGCATATTGATCAATATCTTCCATGTTTATAGTGAAAAAATTCACATATCTATATCATTCAATGGTGGTTGTGACATTACTTTCTATTTAACAGGTTGATTCCTTACTCTCCTTTTTAGGGTAATTATTAAAAGCCTTGGCCATGTTGTGATGTTTTCGCTTGCGACCCCAATGGGGACGGATTGTCTTCATCGTATATTCCTCCCATTTTTTCCTGTGAAAATTGATTATGTGGGAGTTTCTGGTTATGGTTTCTAAACATAACCCAACAAGTAGAGGTTTGTCTTATGATGGGAGGAGTTGGTGGAATTCTAACCATTGATTTATCCCTCTAATCATTGAGAGCGTTGAGTCCATATGTGGTGGCGATGATGAAAATAACCCAGCACTGAGGGGTGGGGGTCATTTGGGTCCATAATTGGCATTGATTGCTTGAGGTTTTGAGGACCCAATGGCTCTAGCCCGTGAAAAGATGACTCATGGGACAGACATGAAGATATAAATTACACTATCCAAGTGGGTTGGGGTAGTTTTGGGATAAACAATGATGTCTCCATGGTCCTTTGTGGGGATAATGAACCTGGTGATGATGATTGGGATATAAATTCCCCCATCCCAATAGGCTGGGTTCACATGCAACTGTTGAGGTTATATCTTGAATCCTCTTAGGAATTTAGGATATTAGGGGTGGAGGTAGTGGTAGATATTCTATTAGATTAGGGGGCTGAGTCCCCACTCGGAGGACTACTATGGAAGCTGATACTGCGGTTCACGTGATGCGGTGCAACTGTGCTCGTATGGGAGCTGGGTGCGATGGAAGCCCATGGTGAGAACCATTCATTATGGGAAGTTGTATCGGTGATTGAAACTTCAGTCCCTATGTTTGGAATATACATTTATTATCTTTAGGGGACCATTTTGAAATCCGTTTGGCTATCCTCTATCCCTACCCATGGTGTTTGGGCACTGTTGAAGTGGAAGCATTCTATTACAGTGACCAACTTCCATGTGCATTACCCAGTCACTAGATTTTTATAGAGGATATAACATTACAAGATAACGCATCTAAGATAATTTTTTTTGTTATGGGGGAGTATAAAAGTGTAACACTCCATAAATTCCCCATTCTTGAATATAGATTCATGACTTCACTTCAGTGATCAACATCTAAAGTGTTTTGAATCAATGGTCGTAATCATATAGAATATTTCCTCCATACATTTCTGATTTTGGATCTTAGACCATGGAGATAACAACTAGGTCTAGCTAAAAATAGATTATATTGATTTTCATAAGGTGATATGCATATCATGGACACGAGAGATACCGAACCATCATTTGATGATGAGTATCCCACATAATAGAGTGTAAGAAATGCATGAAATCTTTTTATAGATCATCTTATATCCAATATTCCCAAATAGTGAGGGTCTAGAACTTGATAGGGGGTTGTTTCTGGATAACTCTCTCCTTTTGTCATCAGGATCCTCCTCATCAGAATTACATGCCTCCATATGGCCAGATAATAGAAGATGGCTCTGATGGTCGCCTACTGACGAGAGTGGGTACTGCTAGAAGTTGATGGGGAAACATATACAGTTAACCCTAATGAGTATAGAACCTCTGTATACAAAGGTGTAGAAGTTTTCAACACCTCTCCATACTAAGGTGTATCTGAAAGAGGAGTATTTCCTTGGAAATGAGAGATTTCACCATGGGGAGGTTGACCACTGTGGATTTCAGGAGTAAAGTACTTATGATCCATCTCCACACTACCATGAGGAGAAAAATCATGGTAATGAACTTATTCTATTTTCTCTTTGAAAAAAGAGTTTATAGATCATTCTGGTGTTGATAATGTGTCTCAAACAACCTCAAAGACACTAACATTTAGCAGATTATGAGTATGGGTCATATTCTAGGTCATAGTGGGGATATGTCGATCTTCAATATGGGATTGTTCCAGGGTATGATCCTACTATATGATGGCTAAAAAAAATTATTGAAACATCTGGTGATGTGGGAGTATGATCCTACTGATGAGAATCTATCAGAATATGTCAGTGTGGTGTCTTTCTATTGAATGGAATGTGAATCAATCCCGAGGCATGTTCCATTATCACTTGGTGATACTCAGTCAGAATGCAATATGAGAATGATCTTTCCCCTTTGGAATATGTGGCTGGTATTTCTTGACAAGAATATGAGCCTTCTTTAGGGCATGTGCTGCTCTCAGTTAGTGGGCCCTGGTTGGATTAGGAATATGAGCATGGTCTAAATATGAATTCCACATCGAAATATGAAAAAAGACCTTCGTAATGAGAGAAGTAATATGAGCCTCCTCTTGTGTTGCCTTGGAATAATGTTGGTGCAATCATTTTTTGGAAAAAGTAGGAATATGTTCCTGGATTCCGTGATCTTCCGGAATATACTAGGCAGATTCACTAACACTAATGTAAGCCTATATTGAGGATTGTTCCATTCTCACTGGGTATGCCCCATCAATAATTAGGATATGCTCCTGATCCTAGGCCTTTGGAGTATGTCTATAGACTTATTTGATAGGAATATGAGCCTATCCCAAGGAATATTCCCCTCTCAAATGGTGATCCCTGACCAAAATAGAGATATAATCCCGATCCTGGTCTATTAGAATATACCACTATACTTCTTCAATAGGCACATGCCCCTATCTTGAGGCATGTGCCACTCTAACCCGGTGATCCCCAGTTGGATTGAGAATTTGATCCCAGCCTGATGCCTTCCCTTCATCAAAATATGCTGATAATCCTCCTGGGTAGGAGAAAGAATGTGTTATTTCTCTAGTACAACCACATGTTCATACTGATTAGAGTGTTTATATATCTTGGATGAAGGGATAGGATTATGTTCTTATCCATACACTTGAAATAGTTTTAGAATTTTCTGTAGGAGTTGTTCAGTTTTTGATAAAATTTATTTGATGTTTTGAAAAGTTTGTGTATGGATATAAGCCCATACATTTTTTTGTCTCCATGGAAAATTGGAAGATGTATTCAATTGAACCAGGGATATGTGACCACTTCTTTAATTATTATTCCATCATAATATGATGATGGGATTCATGCATGAGGGTAGGAATATGAACCTCCCCCTTGCATGCTATGGGGATATTCCTGTAGACTTGTTACGAACAAACAAGGATATAAGACAACTTGCTTGTTTCTATGTGAATGTGCTTTCAATCATCATCAATGGGAGTAGGGGTATGTGCCCTCTTTTGGATATCCAACACCTTCCTACTCTTATGAGTCATCCTTGTAGCACATGAATGGGCATCAATGGTGGGTGTGTGTTAGATGGTAGCCTTAGCAGGAGACTAATGTGTACCACTTGGGTGGTGTTTGTGATAGTGTTTGATTGGTTCCCTCCATAGTTATTCCTAAACTGAAAGAGATCCACATTTAGCCACTTTTTCCACCTTAATCAGTAATGAATTATGTTGTTTCTCGCACTCTAGGGATAATCCCCCGATGTTATTGGTCATGGAAATGAGAGACACTGTATTAGCAGTATCCTTTCCCAGTTGATTTGGAATCCTCAGTAGTCGTTCTTGGAGATCTTAAATAGAATATTCCATGTTCAGGATTGTACCATGTAGGTGAAACTCTTAAAAAATCATATTTTCTACCTATCACTACTATTGTCGCGTAGGTGATATTATTTTGCGACCTAAAAAAGGTACAATCGCAGATGAATTTCTAGAGCGAATGATGGATGATGAAGACATTATCTTGAATCTGGATGTTATCAATATCTACAGTCATGGAGTAATCAAGTAAAAAGGTTACAAATTATTGTAAAATATTAGGCATTATATTCTCAATTAGATATCCATGTATGACACAATTGTCCTAATATTCCCCAATTTTTCCATTCTGCTCGTTTGGACTTGTCAAAACAAGGATGGACTTATTTCATGAGAACCCTGGTTATAATAGATTACCTATAAGATCGTGAAGGTCTTACTTATTTATTAGAATAGGGTTTTAAAAAAAATGGGATGATTCATTATGACCCAATCCTTATTTTGTTACAAGGATTCAGATTGATTTTATCATTTTGTTTTTATATATGGGAAAATAAAATGGCTTGACGAACAATAACTAATCATTTTTTTCATTTCAGAGATTCACATTGGGTTAATAATATTTTTTAGTGTATAATAAAAAATTAAAAGGCCTTATTCACAATAAAAAATAATTTTTTCATTGTATAGATTCATGTCAGGTTCACCATTCTTGTTTGCATTTGGGGGGAACCAAAATGGTCTGGAAGACACTGAACAATGATTTTTTCATTAGAGATATTCATGTTGAGTTCACCAATTTTTTTCATATAGGAGAAAATTTAATTTCCCAAAGGATAGTAAACAATAATTTTTTCATTTGATAGATTCACTTGGGGTTCACCATTTTTGTTTAATTGGGTTTTGAGGCATGAAACAGGTTCTGCCTATCGGGCTAGCATTGTCAATTTTCCCAGAAACTCCCAATAGTTCCCCCATATGTACCAAGGTACTGACTTGGATTCCAAAGGCAGTAGTTCATGTAGGTTTTTAGACTCAATGACACTTAGGGACTCACATTGGTCAGGAAGATGAGAGGCTAGACTCATAGCACCCCCTTCAGGGGCGATTTTTCCTAATTAGGTAATCTCTTTTAGATTTAATATATGTTCATGTATCTTTTCATAATCCTGATACGGGACCTGTTACCCTAATTTTTTTAATTGGTTAATTATATATTCAATCAATGAAATGGGTGTCTAATTAATGAACTAAGGGGAGTGCGATATCATTAATGACTCCATTGTTTTGTATATGAGCTTATTTATCCATCTCCTTAACATTTGATGGCCACTTTATGTGATTAAAACATATGACCAAATGCTTCATATTGTTCCACCACATGAGGAGGCGATTAATATTCTGATTGGGGGATTAATCCATTATAAGGAAACCTAAGTATCATAGTTATTTCAAGAATCAATACCAAAATATTTTGTGAATGGAATATAGCTTAGTGTCATGCGAAGAGGACAAAGGTGCGAGTATTGAGATACAAAATGTTTGAGCTCTGGTCTCAAGGAGATGTACTATATATCTTGGTTATGGTAGGAATGAGAGACATCATTGTTTAATTACAAAATTAGGATTTGTGACAAGGTATATTCTCATATATGAGGGTTGTTAACACCATACCACTCATCAAGGCTTATATACTAGGATTTCCCTAGTGTGTGGAGATTCGTGATTCCCAATGAGGTGTTCATTACATCTCCCTAAGACCATGTAATCTATGCTTGATTTTAGAAACAAGGATGAATAGTTTACTAGTCTCATGGTGTATATATATGGGAAATGTATACTGGAACAATCCTTGGGGTGTTTGTTATAGATATCAGGCCTTGAAAAGGCATCTTACATATCCTAAGTGTGACAGGAATCAGATTCAATGTAGTTCGGTTTATTTTTCATTTTGTTCATGGATGATATAGATTTATCCGCTCATGGGAATGATATAGTCCCAATAGTTTAAATCTCATAGATATGATACTTACATTGAAGTTTATATTTATTAGAGATCGGGCCATAAAAATGAGTCATATATATATTGGTTAGGGTAGGAATTAGAGTTCGCGTAGTTTATTTATCCATTAACTCGCTGATAGGCTGAGGTGGATGATTACACTTAGAGACATTATGAATATCATCAAGGTTTTAGGAATACTATGTGATTATACCAAGATGGATCCCATATTGATCAAGGAAATATTATATGATTTTGGAAGTTGGGGCATATCCAAATATTCTATGGTTTCTCATGAATCCTTGGGGTGTATGGTGTAGCTGCAAGGATCCGTACAACTCCTTAATCTGACATGATCCGTACTCATTGTGAGAAACAAGTGTTATTAATTGATAAAATCCATTTCTTTGGAAAAGGGACTTAGATGATGGGATCTCCCTGTATGATCATTATAGAACTCAATCCCCAAGTATATATGGCATACATATCCTGAAAATGGCTAGAATCAGAGTCAATGTAGTTCCCTTTATTAGGGCTTACACACTGTGGTTTCCCTTGTTTTTGGTAATTACACACCCATCATGGATAAGATTTATCAAATCTTGGGATTCCCTTGTGACCTAGAGTACTTGTATAGAGGGTGTCTCATAACCGAATTGATTTGTTTGGAGGACAACATAAGGCTTCATTGTCTTGTCCTGGAAGCCATTTCATGAATCGTCTTGACACAGATAGGGGTGTCACAATAATTAGTGTGATATGGTTCAAAGGATATTGTGTGTCTTATCTAATATCCTTTGAGGTCATTGAGCGAGATATCTTTCATGACTGGAGGGAATTATGGGAGATAACTTTCTTTCCTAGAGGGTGTCGCGAGAGGTTTATTTTCATGACCAGATGCAACAACAAAACCTGACTAATATGATCGAACATTGTTATATGAGAAAGGTGATTTTTCTAAAGGAAATTTCAATACTAATTTGATAGACCCATAAGGTTTTGTGTGACAAAGGTGGTGTGCTTGGGGGGGGGGGGGAATTTGACTTTCTTTGACATGTCCGGAGCATTTTTCATGCCCAAATAGCATGCTTAAAGAATATTGAAAAATCTAGGTGGCATGTCTTGGCACTATCGTGTGTCCTTGTTTGATTCATGAAAATTATATGAGGGAAAAAAGCATGTTTTGAATTTATATATTATAATTTTGATCTAGGTTTTTACCCTTGTATTGTGAATGCCTTGGGTTTTTTCAGTATAAGATTTTTTTGAGTCACATCTGATCTGGAAGACATGTGGTCTATTCATCGCACACCATGCCAAAATCCCTTCATGTGAACTATGAATGACCCCAAAATGTACCTTATATATGGTTTCTGATTTCTCCAGGTGTTCACTAGTATATTACCTAATAGAAAACTTTTTGGTCATGAGATCTACCACTATGAGAAGTCCACTATGATGATTGGGACTTTTGCGCTCAAGAACCACCTTTACGTAGTAGCAGTGTAATTTTCATACTAGGGTGGGGAATTTATAGTCACCCTTACACCATATGCTCACCAATTTGTGTGGTGTATCTGGTGTGGATACAATATAGATTTAGGAAATGGGGCTGGTACCATGCGGTTTCGTGTGTCTTTGTCATGGGTCATTCCAAGTGCGCGAGCATTTCGTGGACAATACTATTTGTTTTACCATAAAGTGTGCCAAAAGGGAGGTGTATAGTTTCTTGTACATACCCATTGACTTTTTTATGATGAGGCTTAAAAGTAAAAATCACTTCACAAGATGATCCATACATATCACCAGGGACTTGTGGTGCCTTTCAAATCACCGGGGTTGTGCCGCATGTCCTTCGGCAACTACGAGCACCTCCCACCTTCTACCTTTTATAACAACCCTGTTTTTTATTACACGCTTAAACATGATTTATTAAATAAACTTTTCAATTGATACAACATGGAATATCGAGAGGTATTGTGTATTTTTGGCTTAGTATCATTACATAAAAACTTAAAACATTAAAAACCCAACATGTTTATTGAAATATTCTTTTACATGACCACTACATTCCCTCATACATAGAATTTCATGGGATAACTTGAGGACATGCATAAGAAAAGGGTGAGATATAAAGCCCAGTAAGGGAATAAAAAGAGAATAACATGAAGAATTCAATACATGTTAGAAAATAGGCATATCAATTGAGAACAAAAAAAAACATGAACATAAAGTCATGATAAAACATGATAATCATTACAGGGAAATGTGGGAACAACACATAACATGGAATTAGCATGAGCCAAGGCTCATTGCACATGAAGAATGAGTAAACCATCATTGAACATGAAGCATGAGTAAACCCTTGTTGAAATTGAATTAGAATCATTCAACACCCATTTCGCATGACGTATCATGATACTATAATTTCCCCAAGGCATTAGAGCGCTATCAGGGCACACCCTTCTTAAACATTTCATTTCATGCATAAGTATGCCACATGGATCATATTACATGGAATCAATCAACATTATAAGATGTTACATGATTATTAAATGTGGAATAAATACATGAAAGTACCCTTCAATATGTATATGTGAATAAAGTTGAATACCCTTTATAGAGTCATGGGTATGGTATTTACTTCACAATGATCTTGGCTTGAAAAAATGCGGTGCAATTTCGGCAGCATAACGACGTGACATAAGGATTCATGAAAATGGTTTATGAGAGAGAAAAGGTTGTCTCATTATATTTAAATGAAATGGAATTTAAGGGGGTCATATAGATACATTTCCCAACAAACTTAATTGAATTTAGATGCATAATACAAAAGAATTAATTGGATGTAAAAGAGGTGAGAGAAATCCCTCATGGAATTTCGGCATGGTAACGGGTATACATGGGAGGAATTAATGAGAGAAAAAGGGGTCTCCCATCATCCAAAAATAAATAGGAAAGTATGGGGAAGGTGAAAAATCATACCCCAACATTTTTAATTTAAAATAAAAGTGCATAACAATATTAAGAAACTTGGATAAAAGGAGAAAGGTAGGAATCCCTTACTTGGAAGTTTGATACTAAAGGCTTGGGAGAGGATTGAGAGAGGCTTATTGGGAGCATGGGGAACCTTTTGAGAATTCTATATAGAGGAGGGAAAGGTCTGGAAGAACTTTGAAAGATTTGAGTGAATAGGAAGTGGGAGTTGTGTGGGTATATATAGGAAAGGAGAGGGAATTCATTATTATTTAGGTTTGGGACACCACACATTAAAATAATCAAAACCACAAACCAGACCATGGTTTTTCACATGTTTTTTTGAAAAAGGGGAGTGGAAAACAATACTTTTCGAGGAAAATGGCCAAACTTCTTAAAATAACAGGGTTTCTAATGTGGAGGCGAGTCACACTTTCAAGGAAAACAATTTAAAAAGACAAACTGTTTTACAAGCCTTGAAGGGTCCACTAAATCATTTTAAAATAAACCAACAAAATATAAAATGGAATTATTTTAATGTTAAAACATATATTTTCTGAACCTAAGGTTTATATTATTTTATTACATCACTATTGGATCATTATTATGTCATAAAACACATCATATATTTAAAAAGTATTTAATTTTTACCCAAAAATTCGACTATCTCAAAAAATTATGAAAAAATCACCATTGGATAACTTCAATGTCCAAATTCCAAAAATAATATTCATTTTATCTAAATAATTTTTTAAATATTTTAATTCTTTACTTTTAAAATAAAAACAGACATTTATCGTAAATTCACGAGTTTTGACAAAAATAGCTTTCAAACCTTAATAAAAATTACAATTGCATTCATAAATTTATATGATATTTTATATTTAATAAAAAGTAATTTAATAATAATAATATTTTATTAAAATATTATTTAATTCAAAAATCCATTAATACATCAAAATATATTACCCAGTTGAATATTAACTAAAACTACTATTTGTGCTTTAAAAACTATTTACAATGTAACAATAATAAAATGAATGCCCATTATTTATACAAAAATAATGTACATAGTCATAGTGCTAGGGTCTTGTTACATAACCCCTTATAACACCTGCATAAGTCTGAAGGGTAAGGTGTGCGATGGTGACAGACTCTTGGGGTGGCACGGATAACATCGCTCGAGTGGTAATCTATGATAACATCTACTTCTCCCAAAGTCGGTTATGCTCAAGCTTAACGTGTTCAAGCTCAGATTGGGCTTGGTCAAGAGTGAAGCCCAATGACACCACCTCCATTCTATGCTCCGAAAAATGAGCTTCGTATGGGGAAAGTCAACTCGATGAGGTAATCTCTTCCATTGTCTGAGTAAATTGGATTTGTTAAAGCACTATATTTTTAATAATCATGTGATCAGTGTTCAATGTCTATATTAGAAATGGTCATAATTCATAATGGTATTTTAAAATCCAGAATCATAAAACCAATGAAGTTCACATTTTATATAACCATAATAAGACATTTAATTAGATCAAGAGGAATTTCCATTAAATAATGTTTGGGTCATTACAATATTTTCCCCTTAAGAAATTCCACCCTCAAAACTTCCTTTTCCCACTCTAAAACAAATGTGGTTAACTTTGCATCATCACTTCCTCTGATTCCTATATATCTTCTTAAAACTTGTGGTTTTTTCCACAAAACCTTGATGAGAGGCACTATATTATTTCATAGAGCTTTTTCTCTATGATATAAGATTTTCACTGGTTTCTCCTCATAAGAAAGATCATCATCTAGTTGTACTATATCTGAAGAGAGTACTTGTGAAGGATCTAGTATGTACTTACTTAAGAGGGATACATGAAAGACATCATGTACTTTGGCCATGGTAGGTGGTAGTGATAGTGGATAGGCCACAACCCCAACATGATCAAGAATATTGAAGGGGCCGATGTACCTTGGACTTAAATTCCCTTTCTTTACAAACCTCATGACCTTCTTCCATAGAGATATGCATAGAAATACCATTTCTCCAACTATATACTCAATTTCTCGTCAACGGTTATCTGTATAACTCATCTGTCGACTCTGGGATGCCTTGATATGTTGCTGAATATTTTTAACCTTCTCCACCATTTCTTCGACCATTTCTAGTCTTAGCAGATTACACTCTCTGACTTCAACCCAACATGTCAGTGTTCTACACCTCTTCCCATACAGGGCATCTTAAGGTTCTATTCAGATGCTCGAGTGGAAACTGTTATTGTAGGAGAATTCAAATAGAAGAATATGTTGATCCCATCGTCCTTTAAATTCCATTGAACATGATCTTAACATATCCTTCATTGTATGAATAGTTCGCTCAGATTGGCCATCAGTTTGAGGATTATAGGCCGTACTGAAGTTCAATTTAGTATCCATAGCATGTTGACGACTCTTTTCAAAACATAGAGGTGAATATTGGATCTCGATTGGATACAATAGATAGTGGTGCTCCATGTAGCCTTACCACTTCCCTGATGTTTATCTGTGTCAGTTGATTCAACGAGAAATCCTCCAGAATTGCAATGAAGTGTGCAGACTTTGTAAGACGATCCACAACAACCCAAATTGCATTGTTGCCTTTGAATGTCTTCGGAAGTCCAGTGACAAAGTCCATGGTGATTTTCTACCATTTCCATGATGTTATGGGTAATGGTTGCATCATCCCATTAGACTTATGCCTCTCTTCCTTCACTTGATGACATACCAGAAACATTGATGTATACTCAACGATATCCTTCTTCATATTATCCCACCAATAATGCTATCAGATATCTCGATACATCTTTGTGTTTCCTGGGTGAATAGAGAAATTTGAACTATGTGCATCATCCAAAAGTTACTTCTTCATCTCGGGACATGATGAAACACAATGTATTTTCCCAAATCTCACAATTCATTCTTCATTAACATTGAACTCCAAGTATTTTCCTTTCTGATAGCTTCCACTTTCTTCTAAATTCACACATAATCCTTTTCATCATCCTTTAACCATTACAAACGATACAGTTGAGCAATCATTTGTGAAAGGATTTATGATGTTCCCTTCTTTATGATTCCCATGTCCATCTTCATCAAACCTAAGATGATTGGATCCTTCTCAATTCTCATTAGTGATATAATTGCTGGGCCATTTCAACTTAGAGCATTTTCCACCTTGTTCGCTTTCCCAGGGTGGTAATGGATTAAGCAGTCATAGTATTTGGTCAGCTCTAACCATATTCATTGACTCATGTTCAACTCTTTTTGTGTGAATATATACTTGAGGCTTTTTTGTTCGTATATATTTCACAGTTCTCCCCAAAGAGATAATTCCGCCAAGTTTTTAAAGCGAAGATCACCGCAACCAACTCCAGATCATGTGTTGGATAATTCTTCTCATTAAATTTCAATTGCCTTGGATCATATGCAATGCCTTTTTCATTTTTGATCAACACATAGCCTAGTCCCTTCTTCTATGCATCACTGAATATGACAAAATGTTCTCCACTTGTGGGTAAAGTGAGCACGAGTGCATTGATAAGCCTTCTTTTTAACTCCTAGAATCCTTCTTTGCATTCATCACTCCAACCAAAATTTACTCCCTTCCGAGTTAGCTTTGTAAGAGGGTTTCACAATCGTGATAAATTTCCCACAAAACATCAATAATATCTAGATAACCCCGAGAAGCTACAGATATCCATTACCGATGTTGGCCTCGACCATCCCTCAATTGCATATTTTTTGGAGGGATCCATAGATATCACATTTCTTGTGATGATATGGCCCAAGAATGATACCTTCTTCAACTAGAACTCACACTTTCTATACTTTTCATAGAGGTTCTCCTTCTTCAAGGTCTCTAGTACAGTTCTTAAATGCTCCTCATCATCCTCCTTGGTTTTGGAGTATATTAGAAATAATCTATAAAGACTACCACAAAGTTTTTGGGGGTAATCTCTAAAGACTCTATTCATCAAGTCCATGAAGATTTCTGGAGCATTAGTGAGTCCGAAAGGCATTACTATGAATTCATAGTGCTCGTATCTTGTAAGAAAAGCAATCATGGGATATCTTCTTTCTTCTCCCTTGATAAAATCCCGACCGCAAATCCACCTTGGAGAATTATTGTGCTCCACGCAGCTGATTAAACAAGTCGTCAATTCGTGGGAGAAGATATATGACAACCCTCCTTTTATTACAAAATTAATCCGGATTTATTACATAAAACCTTCACTTGATACACCATAGAAGATCTAGAGGTCTAGTGTCTTTGGGGCTTAGGATCATTACATAAAAACTTAAAACATGAAACATGGAACATCTTTATTGAAAACTTCTTTTACGTGACCACTACATTCCCTCGTACTTAGCATCGCATGGGATAACCTAAGGACATGTATAAGAAAAGGGTGATCTACATATCCCAGTAAGGGAATAAACATGAAATAAAATGAGTAACACAATACATCTTAGACAATAGGCATATCAATAGAGCACAAGAGAGGCATAAACAAAAAGGCATGATAAAGCACGATAATCATAACATGGAAATGTGGTTACAACTCTTAACATGTAATTATCATGAGCAAAGTCTCATTTCACATAGAGTATAAGTAAACCCTCAGGGCACACCCTTTTCAAACATTTCATTTCATAAATAAGTATGCCACATGAATCATAAAACATTGAATCATTCAACATAATCATTTATTCCATGATAAATTAATGTTGAATACATACCTGAAACTCTTTAAACAATAAGTAAATGTGCATAAAGTTTAATACCCTTGATAGAGAAATGGTCATGGTATTCACTACACAATGACATTGGCTTGGAAAATCGGTGCAATTTCGGCAGCGTAACGACGCGACGTAAGGATTCATAAAAATGGTTGATTAGAGAAAAAGGGGTGTATCATCATATTTACATGAACTTTATAGTAAGGGGGTCATATAGATAAATGTCCCAAAAAAATTAATGGAATTTAGATTCACGATACAAAATAATTTCATGAATGTAAATGATGAGAGAGAAATTCCTTTCAGAATTTCAGCATAGTAATGGGTGTACATGGGAAGCATTTAATGAGAGAGAAAGGGGTCCCCCATCATTAAAACATAAATAGGGAAGTATGGTGGAGGTGAGAAACCATACCCCAAAAATTATAATTGAAATTAAAATGTCATAACAATTTAAAGAATATTGGACAAAAATGAGAAAGGAAGAAAAAACCCTTACCACATTGTAAACAATCGAGTCGTATGAGAAAAGTTAATAACAATGAAATGAATCATAGAATGAAAAGAATATAACAGAATCATGATAATATATATATCAAATGTAACTACACAATACACCACATGCAATAAATAAGTGGTGAACAATGGAAATATCACGAAATTAAAAGTGAGATAAGAAATCCCTTACCTTGTGTCTGACTAGACTCATATGTTCCTTGCTCTTCCTGAATAATAAAATAAAGTTAATTTCTACTTGATTCAAATCCTTTTTAATGTTTATTGTTACTTTTATATCACTTATTACCTTTCTATAACAGTTAGTTAATTATTTGAGTTCATGTTAGACAGTTTGTCGATGTTCGGAATTTGAGTAAAAAATGAACTTGTTATAATTACAATTTTTCCATGTGGTCAAAACTACATTATCTACAGAAAGATATTAATGATTTAGATATAATATATATAATATATATCTAGTATATATATTTATATATATTTATAATAGTACATAACATTTGGAGATAAGAAATGAAATGCATCGTTCATGGTGACGGTAAGCCGTACGTACGTATGAGCGCTACTTTCATTTCTATTTAATATTTAATGGAATGAAAAAGTAATGATACATAGGTATATTATAATTTCAGTATAATATAATATGATATATTTTTTACATAATTTAATTAACTCCATCTCTATATGTTCCATGTATGTTAAGAACGAATCCTATCACCTTGAGGGGGCGATAGTCCTCACTTCCTCAAATGAAATTATTGTGTTTACACATATTTGAATGCCTAAAGGTATGTTTGTAAATAAAATTTACAGAAGCATATAGTAACCAAAAAATATATATATCATACATAAATATGTTTTCATCATAATGGCCATCATGAGAGGCGGTAGGAGATAATTGGACAATCATCGCTTCGTGAGGCGTTAGTTTTCCATTCACAGAAACAGTATGTTCTTCACCCATTAGATGAAGGTGTGTGTAAGTTTATTTTGAATATTTATCATAAAAACATCGTATTATATTTAGGATGTTATTTTTGTTATAAAATAAAATAATAAAAATAGTTTAGGGGGTTGGAGAAGTAAAACAAAACGAAATAACTTAAGAGAAGATGTTACCTTTAAATCGGGTAACTCCCATTGGTTTGAACAAAAAGGGTTTCTTGAAGTGTTTTCTTCATAAGGTAAGGCTTCTTGGATGACGGGAGGGATCTTGGGAGGTTATTGGAGCAGAGGTTTCACGACCCAAAGGCTTGATATGTGTGAGTAATGAGTTATAAGTGAGGTCTTTTTATAAGGGAGAGGAAGGGCTCTTTTGGAAAGTTTGAAACAATTATTTTATTATAACCACATATTCGGTTTCAAAAGGTCAAATATTAGTTAATATAAAGGTTAAGATGAATCATGGTATAAATAAGACAATCCAATAAGAATTTTACTGGTTTTGGATATTGTTTTAATATTTATATTCTTGTTTATTTAAATCGTTTAGTAATGAGGTAACTATTGTATCATTATTGTGTCATAAATAATTTACTTTATTTGATGTCCAAAAAATATAAAAAAATACCATGATTTAGGAAATCTTTTTATATTTCCAAAGAATATTTATATTCCAATATATATCTTATATAACCCCATGTAAAAATTTATTTACAAAAATATATTTGTTTATGACATTTTTGTCTTTACTTTAAATTAATTAATATAAAGTGTCATTATTACTCCCATGTGGCTCAATGGGGTCCCAAATTCAACCCAAGGATTAAAAAGGTCCTCTATGTATTATAAAATAGGATTAGGAAACTTTTTATGGTAATTTAATATTATTATAATATTATATTTTACCCTTATTTATTATATTTACCCTTTAATCATGGAAAATAAAATATTTACTAAAGTAAATATTTAGAATGAATAAAAATAAAAGTTACCTATTTGCAAAATATGGACCTAGTGATTCCAAATATGGAAACCATTTTTCCAAATTCAAAATATAGAAGTGACAGAAATTAATTTAAAATTAATTCCCGTTGTTTAAACAAAAAGTGTGTTTTTAAAAATATTAACTATCAAAAGATTGAAACTTGTTTATGTCCAATTTTAAAATGAAATTACATCTAATGAACCAAATTTGATAAAATGGTAAAAATATAATATACCTTCACTTTAAACCCAATAAAAAAGTTAATATAACCATATATATAAATTAGATTAATATGCACTTTTGAATTTAAATACAATATTTTTCACTATTCCTTAAAAAAATGAACATTATCAGAAAAATACCAAAATTTCATCCAAAGTAAATTTTGGTGTCCCGGTTCTAAAAAATAATTTTATTTTTTCAAATATAAAATATAAAAGTGACAAAAACTAGATTTAAATGGGTTTCTCCATTAAAAGGGGGTAAATCGACCTTTTAGTGAATATTAGAGTATTTATGCTTAAAATCAAATTCTTTGCTTATTTTAAGCATCTAACATTTATTGGAAAAATGTAAAAATATTCAATAAACATGTATCATCATATTGTTATTAGTTTTATTCATTTTCGCCAATACAACAGCTAGGAATTAACTACCATTTAATATAATAATATTATATTATTAGTGTGCAATGTATGATTTCAAAGAAACCCATTATTGCGTATCGGGTATCTCGTCGAACATAGCGTCCCCTTTAATGTAGAATTAATATTTAATTCAAAAATATTAATAAACATGAAAATGTAATATTCTTTATTTTCTTGGGATGTTACATTCTTCCCCCCTTTTGGAAATTGCATCCTTGAAATTTTAAAAATGAGCTTGGAAACTTCATTGAAAATCCCACATCAGAAAAATAGTCAGTAAAACTATCACTTTATAAGAAAGAAAGATAAGTATGAAGGTCACCTGAGTTAACCGATACTAGTATTCCATATAGGAAAACATGGATATGGAAGATAAAACAAACAGTCATGTTCTGAAGTAGAGTGATAGGAAACATGATTAGGAGAAGGTTAACCACAATAAAATCACAAACTTATGATGTGTTAAACAGTCTTTGATCACCCAGTAGGAAACGTAAACCAACAACATTTTTGTTTTACATTTCTTTTCATAATTTTAGGAATTATTTTACTACATATAATAAAAACATAAGGAAATATACTTACCTTCATGTAGAGTTTCTTCCTTTAATAAGCTTCTACCAAAAAAAATCTTTTCTCAAAAAAATGATCATTAAAAAAGACTTGGTCACATCAAAGCACATGAATCTTCTTCTAGAGAATCACATAATACACAAAAGAGTAACTATATATTTTCCTTGTCTTTAGACATCAACTAAAACCAAAATGGTTAGTAATAAATCATATAATCCCCAAAAAGGATAATCCTTTATAAAAATAAATACTACTATTAATCTCCAAAATTCAACAAAAAGTACCCAAAGTTCCATAAAGACCATTCAATACACAATAATCCTTAAAAATTATTCAAAATACTCCAAACTAATATTGAAACCAAAATCTCAGAAAGATTTAATCACAAAGTCTTCCATAATAAATCTTAACATTTTTCTCCAAATATCATCGACTACTCTTAAAGTCTCAAACCAAAGTGTAATTAACCTAATAAAAAATTATCTGTGGTAGGTTAATCATTTTACATAAATAACCCAAATCACCATATTCCCATAATAAATACATAGATTCTTATAAAAAAAATCTCAACCATTCCTCCATAACAGAAATCCTATAGTACTTTATTTTCCTTCGGCATATAGTGGTTCCTTGAAAGAGAGAACATCTTCCAAAAAAACCTTTATCACTTAATCACAAAATCATTTTCCTATACTAAGGACATCCATTCGATAAAACATAACTTCCCAAAATAAACTTATTCTTGATCCATAAAACCATTTTACTTAAAATAATAAGTCATACTAACCAAGGACTTCATGTAGTCTAGTGGTAGGCGATAAATCCCAATTGCACTTTGGTTGTGGGTTTGATTCTCATAGCTTTGTCCAACATGACGGGTTGTCAAATGGTATGTGTGTTGTTCTTTTTATAAAACTCAAAAATAACCCTAACATGTTTTAACCATAAATTTTTTCTTATACCTTTCATTTTCATCCCAACTCATTAAGATAGTTCTTCTCTTATCCAATCAGCGATGTATTTTATTGGTAATACACTTACTCAATACCCACGAAAACATAGAGATGTTTTTATTATAATTTTTCTTTTCTTTAAGGCTTTACAAGGGTTTTCTAATACTAATCCCAAAAATAACTAAACATCCCTTTGATACCAACTATGAAAACCCTGATTTTATTACAAACTTAAACATGATTTATTACATAAAACATTCACTTTATTCAACAAAGAATATCGAGAGGTCTAGTGTCTATGGGGCTTAGGATCATTACATAACAAGTTAAAACATGAGACATACAAAATCTTTATTTAAAACATCCTTTACCTGACCACTACATTCCCTCGTACTTGTCATTGCATGGGATAACCTGAGGAAATACATAAGAAAAGGGTGAGCGACAAAGCGCAGTAAGGGAATAAACATGAAATAACATGAATAATACAATACATGTTATACAATATACATATCAATATATCACAAGATAAACATAAACATAAAGTCATGATAAAGCGTGATAATCATAACATGGAAATATGACAACAACTCTTAACATGGAATTAGTATGAGCCAAGACTCATTGCACATAGAGCTTGAGTAAACCCTCATTGCACATGAAGCATGAGTATACCCTCGTTGCACTCGAATTATCATGAGTCAAAACCCGTTTCACACAACATATCATGATACTATACTTTACCCGAAACATTGGAGCGCTATTAGGGCACACCCTTTTTAAACATTTCATTTCATGCATAAGTGTGCCACATGGATCATAAAACATTGAATCATTCAACATAATAATTTATTCCATGATAAATGACTATGGAATACATACATGAAACTCTTTATACAATATTTAAATGTTCATTAAGGTGAATACCCTTGATAGTGAAATGTGTATGGTATTCACTACATAATGACATTGTCTTGGAAAATCGGTGCAATTTCGGAAGCGTAACGGTGTGACATAGGGATTCATAAACATGGTTGATGAGAGATAAAGGGGTGTATCATCATATATAAATGAAATTTATAGTAATTGGGTCATATAGATACATTTCCCAACAAATTTAATGGAATTTAGATTCACGATACAAAATAATTTCTTGAATGTAAATGAGGAGAAGGAAATTCCTTTCGGAATTTCAGCATAGTAACGGGTGTACATGGGAGGTATTTAATGAGAAATAAAGGGGTCTACCATCATTAAAGCATAAATAGGGAAGTATGGTGGAGTTTTGATACCATACCCCAACATTTATAATTTAAATTAAAAGGTCATACAATTTAAAGATATTGGACAAAAATGAGAAAGGAAGAAAAAACCCTTACCACGATGAAAGCAATCGAGTCGTATGAGAAATGTTAATAACCACCAAATTAATCATAGAATTATAGGAATATAAATTGAATCATGATAATATATATATAAAATGTAAGTACAAAATACACCACAGAAATAAATAAGTGGTGAACAATGGAAATCTCACGGAATTAAAAGTGAGATAAGAAATCCCTTACCTTGTGTCTAACTTGACTCGTATGTTCCTTGTTCTTCCTAAATAATAAACTTAAGTTAACTTCTACTTGAATAATAACCTTTTTAATTTTTATTATTACTTTAACATCACTTATTATTTTTCAATAATGGTTAGTTAATTATTTGAGTTCATATCGCACAGTTTGTCGATGTTCGGAATTTGAGTTAAAAATGAACATGTTATAATTACAATTTATCAATGTGGTCAAAAATACATTATCTCCAGAATTATATTAATTATTTAGATATCATATATATCTTATATATCCTATCAATATATATATATTTATAATATTACATAACATTTGGAGATAAGAAATGAAATTCACCGTTCATGGAGACGGTAAGCCGTACGTACGTATGAACGCTACTTACATTTCTATTTAATATTTAATGGAATGAAAACATAATGATACATAGGTATATTATAATCCAATTATAATATCATATGATATATTTGTTACATAATTTCATTAAATCCATCTTTATACGTTCCATGTATGTTAAGAACGAATCATATCACCTTGAGGGGGCGGTAGTCCACACTTCCTCAAATGAAATTATCATGTTTACCCATATTGGAAGGCCTAAAGGTATGTTTGTAAATATAATTTACAGAATCATATAGAAAAAAAATATAATATATAGCATTTATAAATATGGTTCATCATAATGGCCACCATGAGAGTCAGTAGGAGATAATTGAACAATCATCGCTTCGTGAGGCGTTAGTTTTCCATCGACAGAAACAGTATGTTCTTCACCAATTAGATGGAGGTGTGTGCAAGTTTAGTTCGCAATCTTCTCATAAAAACATACTAGTATATTGAGGATACTGTTTTTGTTATAAAATAAAAGAATAAAAATAGTTTAAGGGGTTGGAGAGGTAAAATAAAACAAAATAACTTAAGAGAAGATTTTACCTTTAAATCAGGTAACTCCCTTTGGATTGAATCAAAAGGGTTTCTTGAAGTGTTTTCTACCTAAGGTAAGGTTTCTAGGATTAATAGAGGGATCTTCAGAGCTTTTTGGAGTAGAGTTTTCACGATCCAAAGGCTTGAGATGTGTGAGGAATGAGTTAGAAGTTAGGGATTTTTATAAAGGAGAAGAGGGGCTCTTTAAGGACATTTGAAACAATTATTTTATTATAACCTCATATTCAGTTTCAAAAGTTCAACTATTCGTTATTATCAAAGTTAAGATGACTCGTGGTCGAAATAAAATAATCTAATAAGAATTGGATGGGTTTTGGATATTGTTTTAATATTTATAATCTTGTTTATTTAAATCATTTATTAATGAGGTAAATATTGTATCATTATTGTGTCATAAATAATTTACTTTATTTGATGTCCAAAAATTATAAAACAAATACCAGGATATAGGAAATCGTTTTAGATTTCTAAAAAATATTTATAGTAGAATATATATCTTATATAACCCCATGTAAAAATTTATTTACTAAAAGATATTTGTTTATGACATTTTTGTCTTTAATTTAACTTAATTAATATAAAGTGTCATTATTACTCCCATGTGGCTCCATGGGGTCCCAAATTCAACCCAAGGATTCCCAAGGTCAGATATGTATTATAAAATAGGATTATGACACTTTTTAGCATAATTTAATATTATTATAATATTATATGTACCCTTATTTATTATATTTACCCTTTAATCATGGTAAATAAAATATTTACTAAAGTAAATATTTAGAATGTCTAAAAATAAAAGTTATCTATTTACACAATATAGACCTACTAATTCCAAATATGGAATAAAATTTTCCAAATTCAAAATAGAGAAGTGACAGAAATTAATTTAAAATTGATTACTTTTGTTTAAACAAAAATATTGTTTTTAAGAAATATTAACTATCAAAAGATTGACACTTGTTTATGTCCAATTTTAAAATAAAATTACATACAATGACAAAAATTAGATTAAATGGTAAAAATATACTCTAATTAAATTTTAAAACCAATTAAAAAGACAATAAAACCATATAAATAAATTAGATTAATAGGCACTTTTGAATTTAAATACAGTATTTTTCACTATTCCTTATAAAAATGAACATTATCGGAAAAATACCAAAATTTCATCCAAAGTTAATTTTGGTGTCCTAATTCTAAAGAATAATTTTATTTTTTCAAATATAACATATAAAAGTGACAAAAACTATATTTAAATAGGGTTCTCCGTTAAAAGGCGGTAAATCGCTCTTTTAGTGAATATTCGAGTATTTATGCTTAAAATCAAATATTTACTTATTTTAAGCCTCTAACTTTTATTGGATAAATGTAAAAATATTCAGAAAACATGTATCATAATATTGTAGTTAGTTCTATTAATTTCCACCAATACAATGTCTAGGCGTTAACTACCGTTTAAAATAATAATATTATATTATTAGTGTGCAATGTATGATTTCAAAGAGACCCATTGTTGCGTATCGGGGACGCCGTCGAACATAGTGTCCACTTTAAAGTTGAATTAATATTTAATTAAAAAATATTAATAAACATGAATATGTATTTTTTTTATTTTCTTGGGATGTTACAGGATACTTGTTCTTTATCGTGATTTTGTTAAGCTCACGATAATTATGCAAAGGCACATTGACCCATCTTTCTTCTTGATGAGGAGGACTAGTGCACCCATGGTGAAGCTCTTGGGATTATAAACCCTTTATATAGATTATCTTGTAGTTATTTATTTATCTCCTCAATCTCCACAACATCCATTCTATATGGAGTCTTGGATATTGGAAACACCCCAGGTATAAGATCAATTGAGAATTCAACATCTCTTTTAGGAGGAAGACCAAGCAATTCCTCGGGAAACACTTCACCGAATTCCTTCACAATAGGCATGTCTTCAAGGATTGTTGCCTCCTTAGACTCAATCGTCTGAGCCAGATACATGTGATTATAGGGTAGTAATATCCAAACTTGAGATGATGGAGCTAAATAATATTCATCTTCCTTCATACACTTGTATAGAATCGGGGTTCCATTCTCCACATGGAGAGTGATTTCCCTCTCACAGAAATTTATGTTGGATCTATATAAGGAAATAAAATTCATTCCAAGAATCGCATCAAATTCTACCAGAGGGAGTATGATGAGGTTTTCTGGGAAATTCAATCCATAGATTATGACAGGGGAGGAGTTATATTCATGGGATGCAATGATTTCCCCATTTTCCATAATAACTAACATCTTTACTTCCATGATTTGTGGTGGTGTTGGGATTGTTATCCTGAACTTTTGGGATATATAATAATGCGTAGAACCTGAATCAAAATGTTTTTTCTCTATTATTGAATAAATAACTACCGTAATTGTCACCACTTCGTTCTAGGGGTTCACTTCGGTAGTAGTAATGGAAAAATCTCTCCCTTGCTACCATGAAGGTTGTTGGTTGCCTGCGGAAACCCTTGGATTGGGGCAATAATTTGGAGGATGCCCTGGTTCTTTGAAGTTATAGCAATGAAAAGTGCGTTGAGGTTCTAATGGAGCGTTCCTTTCCTCTGTTGCCGCCATGAGTTTTTCTTGTCAGTAGTTAACAACTATGTTCCCTTATCTTCCACACCTATAACATTTCCTTGTCCCCTTTAGGAAATTTCAGGGGTGCTTCTTTCTGCACCTTTATCTAGTGGGGTACTGGATCTTCTTATCACTGTTGGATTTGTCCATCAGACCACCAGCATTGAATTCCACCTTACGCTTCTTATCCCCATGACACCCATGACACCCATGAGATTCTCCAATCTCCATTTCGACCTTGAGGGAACATCAGACAATTTCCTCATAGTTGTCAAAGTCACGGATCACCAACGCTTTCTGTAGCCTAGGTTTCAGCCCACCAAAGAAGCATTCAGCCTTGAATTTGGGGGTAATTACAATGACAAAGGTGTATCGTTCAAGCCTTTTGAAGTTTTCATCATACGCTCAGATAGATTCGTCGTCTTTTTTCTTGAGGGAAAGAAAGTCCCTTTCTATCTTAAGTCGGAGGGTGCATAAGAAATATTTATCAAAAAACATATTTCAGAAATCCTTCCATTCTAACACCTCGATCTACTCATCAGGATTCATATTTTTTATCAATGTCCACCATTAATCAGATTTACCCTCCATATGATAGGAATACAGTAGAACCTTCTATTGTTCAGAACATTGATGGATAGAGAATATCTTTTCAATGGAGTTGATCTATTGTTAGACGATTGAGGGATCGTAGGATCAATTAAAAGTAGGTAGCATTTGTCTCATGAATATCTTGATAGTGACTTGTTCTATCATGGGGGGGGGGGTTGAACATTCCTCTTGAACCATTTTTCTATTTATATCATGAGTTAACTGAGAGATAAGCGTAATGATGTTCGTGATTTTCGCTCCCATCAGATTGGGAATCTCATTAGCACAGTAATCACATTGATCTTCACATCGGTTGTTAGCCCGAGTCCTCATATTACCAGCCATTGGCTGGAATAAAATGAAAGTTAGGGGTAACACATAAATGGTAATCCAAGGACAAAAATAATGACTTATAAATAACTTTTATTTCATTAACTTATGAATCTGAAGGCTTCAATCTATGCTATTCATGATCTACTTTATAATATATATTCTTAGAGTCATTTTTTTAATTCCCTTAATAAGGGTTCATACTAATCGTGTGAATTTACCAAAGCATATCCCCCAAGAGTGTCGTAACCAAAAGTGCAGCAAGACCCATTGTCATGCACCAGTTCCGGTTCGAGTCTAGCTCAAAGCGGTGTTTTCGGGTTTTACGCCTCCTCTACCTGCTCGTATCCATATAGGGATGTATTTTCTTGATAAACCACTTACTCAATACTCACCAAAACTTAGGGATGTTTTTATTATACTTATTCTTGTCTCTAAGGCTTTACTTGGGATTTCTAATCCTAATCCCAAAAATAACTAAACCTATCTTCTGATACCAACTATGACAAGCCTTCTTTTTATTAAACACTTAAACATGATGTATTACATAAACTCTTCACTTGATATAACATGGAAGATCTAGAGGTCTAGTGTCTTTTGGGATTTGGATCATTACAAAACAACTTAAAACATGAAACACACAACATCTTTATTGAAAAAATCTTTTATATAACCACTACATTCCCTCGTACATAGAATTGCATGGGTTAACCTGAGGACATGCATAATAAAAAGATGATCAATAAAGACGGTAAGAGAATAAACATGGAATAACATGAGGAATACAATACATGTTAGACAATAGGAATATCAATGGAGTACAAAAGAAACATGAACATAAATTCATGATAAATAATGATAATCATAACATGGAAATGTGGCAACAACACTTAACATGGAATTAGCATGAGGCAAGGCTCATAGCACATGAAGCATGAGTAAACCCTCATTGCACAAGAAGCACGAGTAAACCCTACGTGCACTTGAATTTGAATGATTCAACACCCATTTCACATGAATTATATGATACAATACTTTACCCAATTCATTGGAGTGATATCAGGGCACACCCTTCTTAAATATTTCATTTTATGCATAAATGTGCCACATGGATCATATAACATGAAATCAGTCAACATCATAAGTTATTCCATGATTAAGTAATTTCAATTAAATACATGAATTTACCATTCAATATGTATATGTTCATAAAGTTGAATACCCTTGATAGAGACATGGGTATGGTATTCACTACACAATGATCTTAGTTTGGAAAAACACGGTGCAATTTTTGCAGCATAACGACATGACATAAGGATTCATGAAAATGGTTGATGAGAGAGAAAAGGGTATATAATGATATGTACATGAAATGGACAGTAAGGGGTCATATAAATACATTTCCCAATAAATTTAATGTGATTTAGATGAATAATACCAAAGAATTACTTGGATGTAAAAGAGGAGAGAGAAATCCCTCACTGAATTTCAGCATGGAAACAGGTGTACATGGGAGGAATTAATGAGAGAGAAATGGGTATCCCATCATCCAAACATAAATATGGAAGTATGGAGAAGGTGTTAAATCATACCCCAACATTTTTAATTGAAAAGAAAATGGCATAACAATATTAAGAAACATGGATAAAAAGAGAAAGGTAGGAATCCCTTACATGGAAGTTTGATCCCAAAGGCTTGAGAGAGGATTGATAGAGTCTTATTGGGAGATTGGGGCACCTTAAGAGTATTATAGAGAGAAGAGGGAAGGATTTTTAAGAACTAAAATGGATTTGAGTGAAGAGGCAGTGGGAGCTTGGGTGGGTTTATATAGGAATGGATAGGGAATTCTTTATTATTTAGGTTTGGAAAACCACACATTAAACTAATCAAAACCACAAACCAGACCACATGTTATGCCCATGGTAATTTCCAAAGTAGAGTGGAAAAAAATATTTTATGAGGCCAATGTCATAACTTCTTAAAATAATAGGGCTTCTTATGTGGAGGTGAGTCACTCTCTCAAGGAAAATAATTTTAAAAGACAAAATGTTTTGTAAGCCTTGAAGGGTCCACTAAGGCTTTGTAAAATAAATCAAACAAATATAAAATAACATTAATTTAATGGTAAAACATATATTGTCCAAACATAATGTTTATATTATTTTATTAAATCACTATTAGTTCATTATATTATCATAAAAAACATTATATATTTAAAGGATATTTAATTTTTACCCAAATATTCGATTGTCTCAGAAAATTAAGAATAATTAACCATTGAAAAATTTTGATGTCCTAATTCCAAGAATAATATTAATTTTTTCTAAATAAATTTCTTAATATGTGATTTTTTACTTTTAAAATAAAAACTGACATTTATCGAAAATTCATTGGTTTTGACAAAAACAACATTCAATCCTTAATAAAAATTACAATTGCATTCATAAAATTAGTTGATAATTTATATTTAATAAAAATTAATTTAATAATAATAATATTTTATTAAAATATTATTTAATTCAATAATACATTAATTCATCAAAATATATTTCTTAGTTTTTGATAAACTAAAAATATTATTTGTGCTTTAAAAACTATTTACAAAGTAACAATAATAAAATGAATGAAAATTCCTTATAAAAAAATAATGTACATAGTCAGAGTGCTAGGGTCTTGTTACATAACCTCTTATGACACCCGTATAAGACCGAAGGGTAAGGTGTGTGATGGTGACAGACTCTTGGAGTGACTCGGATAACATTGCTCGGGTGGTAATCTCAATTAACTTCCACTTCTCCCGAAGTCGGTTCCGCTCAAGCTTAACGTGTTGAAGCTCATCTTGGGCTTGGCCAAGAGTGAAGCCCAATGACACCACCTCCATTTTGAGCTCAGAAAAATGGGATTTATACATTTAAAGTCTACTGGATGAGGCCATCACCATTTGTCTGAGTAAATTGGATTTGTTAATGCCCTATATTTATACTAATCTTGTGATCACTGTTCAATGGCTATATTAGCAATGATCACAATTCATAACAGTATTTTAAAATCCAGAAAACTAAAACCAATGATATTCACATTTTATAGAACCATAATAATACATTTAATTATATCAAGAGGAATTTAAATTAATAAAAGTTTGGGTCGTTACACCATTTATCTCATTTTGTTTATTTTAGAAAGTTTAAGGGGTTTTTCCATATTAATTTTATATCATCAAGGAAATTCATCATTTAAAAAATTATATGGAACATGATCTTTACAACCTATAGGGGTTTATAGCTTTGGATTTTATTCTTCATTATTTATTTAGGAATTTTCGATGGTCTGTCATGAACTTTCCAATGAAAAAAATGTTACCTGGGGGTGTTAATTTGGTTGTCATCATATTGGCCACTAGTTTTCTAGAGATCCATCATTAGAAATGGAAGGTTCATTAAATGAGGTCCATGAGAATCGTGATATATTATGGGCTATGCATGGAGTCCTCATGTGACATTGTAATGGTCACACGATCATGAGTCCCTTAGAGTCTCATGCAATCTACAAGTCTCATTTACATTCTCCTTCCATTTCTTCTGTCGGGAAGGTAATACCCATGTTCAGGTATATTTTCCTTTTTGATTTTGTTGATTCTCATTTGTTAGGAATCAACAAAATTATATTCATATTACTCTTACAAGTGGAATAATAAATTTTATTGACTTCTATATCCGGAGTGCCAAGTACAATAGATGGATATCAAAAACCCACCCATCCTTGGTTCATCAAATTACCACCATCCCTAGTTTATAACAGAACCACCCATCATAGGTTAATAAATTAACCACCCATCCTTGGTTTATAATGGAACCTCCTATCCATGTTTAATAACGTATCCCTTATCTGTGATTTATAATGAAACCACCCATATTTGGTTTATAAGAAAACCACCCATCTCTATAAACAATTTCCAATGACCGTATCATGAATAAAGTATAAAGAGAATTCATTTTATCATAAAATCCATGAAACAACCATTATTCTTTTCAAAACATTATGAAACCATAGAAAATAAATTGGATCCATAAAAATCTATTTGACACATGATTATCATGTTTCAAAAAATGGGTTACATATAAATCAATTTTAAATATGATTAACACATGGAAAATAAAGGGTTCTAAAACGATCTATTTGAAACAAGATTAACATGTGGAAAATAAATGGGTTCTATATCAATATATTTGATATAATATTTATTCATCAAAAGAAAGTATGATGATGGTATCATTAAAATATATATGCATTGGTGGGTAAGTAATAAAAGTGTTTTTGACATTGATAAATGGAAATACCATTAAAATATCATTAAAAACATTTTTGTGGATAATAATATTTTCATTTCCAAAATCACTTTTAAAAAGTAAAAATTCAAAAAATATTTTTAATGTAATTTTCATTGAAAATAAATTTTGAAATATATAAATTAAAAAAATCAATTAAAACAATGGACATGATAGTGGTAAAATCTATTCAAGTCACACATGTTAAAAATTAACATTATTTTGAAATGTTTTTGAAAAAGGGTTTCAAAAGCGACCAATTTGTAAAACACTAAGACATTCTCATTTCAAAAAAATTAAGATAAGGTAAAAGATCATGTAAAATTCCTTTTATAAATCATTTATTTTTCTAAAATACTTTATAAATAATTTTAGAAAACATGGATATGGAAGAGAAAGATAAATTATTTAATAAAAAATTCATGATCAATATCACTTATAAACCACTTTCCTGATGTTTATTCAATAAATAAAGGTTGATATGGAAATTAAACATTTGAACCACATTTATAACCAGAGTGGAATAAAAGATATGGGTTTTAATAAAAATAATATCATGTTATTTCTTCTAAAATATCTTTTAAGATAAACAATCCTGAAAGAAAGGAAATTTTAACATAAATCTTTTCCCATTATAACTCTTCATTCATAACCCCATAAATTAATAACATTATATGATAATTTAAATATAATTAAAATAATTATTTTCATTAGATAACAGGTCAAATAGATGTATTTATTCCTCAAAAATGAATATACATTCATATAAAAAACATATGTCTCAATGAAAGAGAATTTAAGAGAATAACCCTTAAAATAATAAAAACATAGAATTTGTGAATTAATAGATTAAGTGATTATATGTATTAAATTTGAATTCACAAAAAAATCAATACAACATATGATAATCAAATGTCATAACATACATAATTATATAATATCAAATATAGTGAATATGTGATGTAGCCCCGTGAAACGAAATTGAGTTGTGAAATTATTTACCACTTGGTGACATTAAATTCAAATCCCCTTTGATGCAATAATTCATATTGTAACATAAAATACCATGATATATAATTATTTAATGTTATTTCTTTTCAAAGGGGTAGTATATTCACTATATAGAAGAAATTGTGTGTATAACAACAAAAGATGCATCAATGAAAGTTAACTATGAAAAAATCTATTATGACTTTGGTAATATATGCATAAACAACCCCATTAAGGATAGAACCTATTTTTGGTTTGTAAATACCAATAATATTTATGAAAATAATCATAAAATACATTTATGTTCATTATATACACACCACAACAAAAATAAGTAGTTATTATGGAATATGTCTCATTGAATTAAAAGTTATTTGAAAAACGCTTAACTCATGTCTATAATTTCCATGTATGTCCTTCAACCCCTTTATAATAGACCTACATAAATTAGTTTATTTTATTATAAAATTCACCAGGTTTAATCATTTATATTATTTATTTTAATGTAACATTTAAATACATAATCAACTAAGTCCATATCAAGAGTTTGGAGGATATTAAGTTATTTTTGGAAAATGGATTTGGGGTATTGATTGTGATCAAAGAGGTCATTGCTTCAATATATCCTTAATAATAATATGGAAATAATTTTGATATTTATTACTCAATTATACTTTTTCTCAATACAATAATTAACTATGATTATGAAAAATGGACAATGTTATGATTGTGGTGTCGGTAGGTCGTAAGTAAGCATGAGTAACATTTCCATTTTCAATGAAAATTGTGAAATTAAGTTAGGTATTATTTTATATTTATAAAATATAAATTAAATAATAAATACTATATTATTTATTAAAATGTACTTATATATTTTTCATTCAAGGTTTTTATTGATTAAAAAAGAGTCACATTTCTTTTTAGAGGCGGTGGTCCACCACTATGCATGAATGATGTAAATATTTTTCAGTGTAAGAATAAAAATGATATACTTTATTTCAGAATGATAAATTTTTAATAAATATCATAATATTTTTTTCTATATCACATATATTCAATATTTTTAATCATATTACCATCCATGTAAAACATTTGTTTAAAAAAATAAAATCCCCTAGTGAGGCGGTAGTCCACTGTAAACATGTGGGACATTATCGAATCCCACAAAGAATGTAATGTAAGAAGGAATATGTGATATAATAACTAAAATAGTATAAATATGTTACAAATATCATATATGTACTTTAAATAAATGATTATAATAATTCTTGAGTGGTGATGATGGAAAATGAAAGACATCAGTATTCTAGGGTGTAGTTCTCCATACACATGAACAATGATTTCATATCCAATTTGATGGATGAAGAGATGTATTTAGGTTACCACAATAACATAATAACATATCAGTATAGAGTGTATTTTTTTATTATACCAGAATAAGTTAATAAAATTTTTAGGAGGTAGAAGAATAAATAAAATAAAAACAATCGGAAAAGCATGATGCCTATTCTTCAGACAACCTACAAAGGTTATCACTAAATTCATTCTTAGGATGGATTTATGATAAAAAATGGCTCTAGGTTGTGGTGGATTAATTTAGTAAGTAATTTTGGATGGTATTTGCTGATTCAAATTCATTTTAAAGTGTGAAGAGTAGAGGAAGGGGTGTCCTTTTATAAGTTAGGTGAGTCAAACACTTGTAAGTTTTTGAAAAGAAAAATATGTACCCTTGTATCCAGATGCAAAAAGGCTCAAAAATAGTTCATTTCCAAGACTTATACATAATATGGTCGAAATATGGAATGATAATACATTTTAGACATATTTTTAGGTCTTTTTTTGGTTTTATATGCAGTGGAAGAATCTCTATGGAGGGAAATATATTAAAATTTCTTTTAATAATTGTTGCTTGAAACCAAGAGAAAGGATCTTCCATGTAAAATTTATAATTAATTTATTTAATATTTTAAGGAATAAATATCTGGGATTAGGGACATTATTTATTGATTATTTTTGATCATCTGAAAAGGCCCTTTCAGATTTCCTCCATTGCGCTTATGATGATCTACGTCTAGAATCCCTCTAGAATTGATCCACAAATGATTTAATGGTATCAGAGAAACGCCAATCAATCTATGGGTGCTAACACAAAAAATCTAATGTCTTGAGTTATTCTTTCTTGATCACTCATTCTTTGGCCTTTAAGAAATTCTCTCTTGGGTTTCTCATTATCGATAGAGATAGAGGAGGTGGAGTCAAGAGAGAATTCATTGTGCACAACAATTATATATTCCTAAAAATTGAATTGGATTTGAATGAATTACACAATATACATAGATGTATATTTATTGAGTTAGGATTTCAGTTACAATTTTAATTACATAACATCACTAAATTTAATTATAACTTTTAATGAAATCCCATTCAACATAATAATAATAATAATAATAATAATAATAATCTTTTGTGGTGCGTCAACTTGTGTAAAAGGGATAAATAATATTTATTGATTCGTAAAAAATTATTTTATCACTCGATAGTGACTTGGTTAGTTTGAACTCCTCTTTAATTTATTGGAATCCTGAATAAATATTTTATTCTATTAAATTAATATTTTAATCACAAACTAGTAAATGAACATATATTAAATATTCTATAAAATAAATTAATATATTGTATTCAAAATACGATGAATAAAAATTTATTTAATTTTTTGCGATAAATTTAATATAACAAAAATTATTCCTTACTCTCTAGAATAATATTTATTCGATTAATTATTTTCTAAAAGAATTTAATTGAGAACAATAGAAAGACATAGTGTGTTACCCTCTAAGATTCATTCTCGTTGGCATTAGGCAGACTTGCCTAATGTCGAAGACTACTGTTTAATAATGGGTCAAGGAACCCAAGAGAGGTAAATTAAATTTGAAATGAGTAAAACCACATATGAACACTCACTATCTTATATAATCCCTTAATCAAAATATTTCATCAAGCAAGTTTCATGATGGTGTCATCAACCTATATGCTCGATACATCATTCTTTGACTATTTGAAATAAACCCATCGTTACACCATCACCATTTAATTTATGGTGATGGTTATATTTCATTCAAAAGTCCAATATATCAAATTACATTAATATGGATGTTAAAAAATCCTTCCATGAATTATCCATTAATAACATATAATTCATGACACACCCAATGCACCCAACTTCTCACTAAAATGTCACGTGATATTTTTTGTCTGGAAGTCTACAATCGTGAATCATGACATGCATTAATAATAATCACGAATTCAAAGGAACATTACACACGCTCATAAGTAAGAATATCTGATTGCACTAAAATATATGGAATTCATACAAGCAGATCTGTTCTCATAATCTCCAGTCTTTGAGATTACAAAGTGAAAACTTAATGAGAAGAAGTCTCATCTTATTATGAGTACTCACACCTAATGATCTGTATAATATGTATCATATATTAGTATGTTATTCAACCACATAACTATATTAATAGTATATTCATAGCACTTCCGATATTCATGTAATCAATGTAGAAAAAATTTTCTCTTCGACACCACCTCTAACAGTCTCCCACTTAGACTATGGCCTACTACCAATGACTTTCAGTCCACTAGAACTCACATGATAATCATGTTTCTACTGGGTCAAGGTATTAGTCCAAATATCCACTACATTGCATTTTGTGGAAATACTAACCACTACAACCTCACCTCTCTGAGAAAAATCCCTCAAGAGGTGATAATTTCTAAGTAAATTCTTTTTTCATTGATGTGACCTTGTCTCTTTTGTGAGATCCATTTTTACAGTATTATCATAGTAGAGTGTGATGGGATAATTACTGCTAGGAACCACTTCATCATTTTAAAAGAAATTTCATATCCAAAATTCTTCTTTAGCTACCACAAAAGGCATAATATAATACGACTCAACTATAGAGTCTATGACCGCAACCTTATTTTAGGCCTTTTAGCTCACAACACCTCCATTCAATGGGATGATGTATCCCATTTATGACTTCATGTAATCTTGATCACTTTGGAAACTAGCATATATATATATCCTATGATGACTATTCTATTATCTCCTCTATAAAATAGGAAAATATACTTGGTATGCCTCAGATACCCATGGATAGTCTTGATTCTCGTCCAATGGTTGTCACCTAGATCAGCAGATATATGCCTACCGCACTTAATGCGTAGGTGACATCTAGACTAGTATATAACATATCATACATGACTTACCCAAGTGTTGATGTGTATGTAATCCTTGACATTATATTTATTTCTTCATGGGTCTGAGGACTCATTTTCATGGAAAGATAAATTCCATGTGATGCTCGAAACAACCCCCTCTTGGATTGTTCTATACCGAATCTCTTCGGTATCATGTCATTGCATGTACTTTTAATTATGTTGAGCACCCTCTTAGATCTATCATGATGGATCTTGATCCCAATAATATACGCCACCTCACCCAAGTCATTCATATAAAATAATTTATTCCACCAATCCTTAACAGCCATTAAAACTGGTATTTAGTTTCTAATAAGTAATATATCATCAACATATACTACTAAGAAAATTAATGCTCTCCCACTGAATTATTTATAAACACAAGGATCACATTCGTTCTTTATAAAAACAAATTACATTATGGATTCATCAAAATGAATTTTCCTAGGGTTGGATTCTCTCTTCAATCCAAAAAATGGAATTTTTTTGCTTCCATATCTTATTAGAATATTTTAGAGTCACAAACCCTTAAGGTTGTGTCATGTAGACATCTTCTGGAAGGATACCATTAAGGAATTTGGTTTTTACATCCATTTTCTAAATCTCATAGTCTTGGTAAGCAAAAAAGGAAAGCAATGTTTTGATGGATTTTAGTATTGTAACTGGTGAAAAGGTTTTTTCGTAGTCATTGCATAAATGATCTTTAAAACCTTTTGCAACCAGTCATGCCTTATAGGCACTGAGGTTTCCTTCCATGTCCTATTTCATCATGAATACCCATTTTCAACCAACGATCTTTACATCCATAAGAGGATCTACCAAAATATAGACTTGATTTTTAGTAAATGGAATCCATTTTAAAATTCATGGATTCTTTCCACTTAGAAACATATATACAACTAAATGCTTCATTTTTTGTTAGAGGTTCATTATTATCAACAAAATATTTGTCACAATCATTGTTAACTATAAAACCATACCATTCTGGTTCTCTAAATTCTCTTTTACTTCAACAAAATACATGTGTCTCTGAAATAGTTTCTTCTTCCACGAGGCGTTCTTGAATATGATCCTATACCAACTCCGGTGTACCTTGATCCTCAATGCCATCTAAGTTTATCTCACAACCACTATATCTTTTGGAGATATGATCCCCATAAAAAAATATGGAATTTCATTCCACTATAACCATTTTTTATGAGGGGTAGTATATGTAATATACCCTTATTTCAATTGTGTATACTATAAAGTTGCACCTTTTTTTCTCAGGGTGAACATTTGTTACCTGAAGAGGCCTAACAAATGATTTTCTTCCCCACACATGTAAATTTGATAAAATGGGTTTTCTTAAACTCCAAAATTCATATAGAATACCATTTATCAATTTAATTAGTTATTTTTTTAGAATGTATATCATTTTTTGTAACACATATTCCCAAAAGGAAAATGGGAGAATCACATGACTCATCATTGATCTCACCATGTCCAACAAGTTGTGGTTACTTCTTTCACTTACACCATTCCAATGAGGCATGTCAGGAGGAGTGATTTAGGATTGGATCCCAAAATTGTATCAGTAATCAATAAAGTCTTGATTAATATATTCTCCACCATGGCCTGATCTAAGTTTCTTAATCTTCCTAGCAAGATGGTTCTCAAATTCATTCTTATATTCCTTGAACTTATCAAAAGAATATTACTTTTACCTAATGAATTAAATAAATCCATATCTAATAAATCATTATTAAATGTTATGAAGTATGAGTAACCATCCCTTTCTTCAATAGGAAATGGTCTACACATATCTTTATGAACTAATACAATCTCTTTATCCCTATCACCTTTCCCACTAAATGGGGATTTTTTCATTTTTCCTTGTAAACATGTGTGACATACACCAAGTGTTTTTAGTTTGAAAGAATCTAAATATCTATCATAATATAATTGTTTAAATCATTTTTCATTTAGATGACCTATACAATGATATCAAAGTTGGATGTGGTATGAGTCATGTGAAGTAACTTCATTATCGATTGAAAAAACTTGGTTCATGTAATCCAACACATAAATACAATTATGTAAATATGCCTTAACATAAAATTTTTTATCTTTATGAAAGAAGAAAATTTTATTTAAAAATTTGAAAATGAACCCATTTTTATCTAGTCTGGATACATAAGTAATGTTTTTTAACCGAAGGCTCATAATAAAAACCCATTAAAACAAAGATAATTCTGGTTGGCTAGGTGAGGTGGTAGTCTCTGATAGCTACAACATAATGTTTATCACCATTTGTTACTTATAGATCTACCTCCCCTCAGTAAATATTTTTAATCGACTTGGTTTCTATATTTAAATACATATGTGAGAACCACAAAAAATATCTAATACCAAATTTTCTGAAATTGTTAAATTTCACCCCATAACAAACTCACCTGAAGCTTCCATTTAATTATTTAGTTGAGTTTATTTTTTCTTCTAGTGGCCCTTCTTGAAACATTTGTAATAGATAGCATAATGTTCCCTTTCTCTGATTTTTATCTTATTTTTCCTAGAAGGTCATGGAAAAACTTTGTTCTTAAAGATATTTTATTTCCATATCCTTTTGTTCACCAAAAGAATATAAGTATTTTCACACCTTATATATTTATCTACTTGAATAAGGAGGATAAGAAGATTTATCATAGACTTGTCAATGTTGTTCATATTAAAATTCACAACAAAACTAGATGATCTCTGAAGGAGTAATGCCAGAATGAGATCGATGCCCAATTCGTTGAGGAGCTTAAACCATAGAACCTATAGGCACTCAATGTATCCAATGAGTAGGAATACATGAGGACTATATGGGGAACCCACTCCACGTTTACTCAGAAAGAGTGACTTGGAAATCTTAAACTATTCCTGTCGAGCTGTGTCAATGTAAAGAGAACGAAGGTACTCAATCATGCAATACATATACATGTTTTCATGAGACTACATGAGTTAATTGTACATAGATGAAATCATAAAATATTGAACATCGATCACATCAATCATATGATTTTCATATATTAGGAAATCTTTATAATTCACCTCTTGAGCAGGAGAATCGGGTATTCAGGATTCTAGCATGTAATATTTCCATTTGTGGTGTAGAACAACCTAATGGTGTCTAAACCACTCCTGGAAGTTACTACGAGTGAGAATATTTTCTTTATCCAATATATATTGCTGGGTTAGTGATCTTGTCATTTTATTATACAATTAAAATGGTAGATTATTAGTACTTTTCTTGATTAAAAATTTTGTATGATAAAATAAATAAATTGATTTTATTAAATATCCCATTATTTTTTCATGTCCTAATAGCCCTCACCAGTGAAATTGGAATGTCTAGTTTCTAGGAAATTCTAGTGGCTAGGATCCCTATTCTCCTTCAAATAACCCCAACTAGGGTTGGTCAATCTATTTTGATGTTATTTTTGTAGGCAAGTCATTGCTAACTATGTTCTTATAACTCCTTGATCCATTGAGTATACTCCCTAATCCAGAAATCCTAACATGTATTTTCTCAAAATTTTCCTCCAAATAACCCTAAGTATAGAAATGAATACTATTCTTGATGTAGAATGGTTAATTCAACCTGAAAACTTCATAAGAACCCCCCTTATAAAAGTAAGGGTCCCAACAAGGGTTGGTCAAACACATTATTCTGTTGAGTTTTGTTCCTAATCATGTAATGAATGGCTAAGTCTGACTTAATATTAGATGGAAGTGTTTTATTTTATTATTCATAAATTTTTATATTGTTTTCTTCTTTACAGGTATTGTTAATATTTAAGTAGATGTTTAATTAATTAGTTAACCATGTTTGGATAAAACATTTACGCATAATCAAATTTATTTAAATTTGATCTTTGTGTATTAATTCATTCACTTATGTGATCACAGTCTTACATTAATAAATATAATTTTAATGCATTAGATAGGAAAAAAAAAATAATTAAATGACCTGATCATGAGCTTAGCTGATTGTTGATTTAATGAGTGGGAATTAAATCAACATATGAAATAGGGGAAATGACTCATTATATCATACTTGGCAAGAGCAACAACATTCCACATGTCCACTAAGGTATCAGCAAGTTGGCGTTATTATGAATATTCCTTAAACTATCTCTACATTCCATGGGATAATACATTAATTACAAATATTTATTAATCACATGCGGATGAGAGGAACCAAAGGATTGGTTAATGGGAATTAAAAAAATATCCTTGGACACATAGGTCCTATAAAATAATGGAGGGAGGGATGACTCAGATGCCATATTTCAATTTAATATTAAATATTACAAAGCCATGTAACAAAATTTAATTAAATAAAGGAAAACACATAAAAAGGTCTTATTCAAGCTCATGATTGGTCTTACATGCAATAAACATGGAAAATGTAACTATCTAGAATATATTTCTTTATTCATTAATTATTATTAAGATGAATTCACTTTTATTAATAAATTAATTAATTCACTTTCAATATAATGACAATTCATACTTAATTGGGTATACCCATCAATTGGAAATTCTTGGAAATTAAATGGAAAAACCATTAAGGACATATTTATTATAGTAAATTAATTGATAATTTGAAAATCTTTAAATCCAATATTAAATTGTCAAACACAAAATGGTGTACTAATAAATAAAATAAGGTTTTAATGCTATAATTTTTAAAATTTAATGTAATTTTAATTTTTCTATTAAATCGGAGACTACATGGCCTATACTTCCATCTACACACCATGTAACTCAGTAACTATATATCCAAGTCACATGCTTGGGGATTTTGCATGTTAACTCAGCTAGGCTACTCTGTGTGTACATGCCAACTACACACCTTTTATATGCTTATCAAATTCCAGGTTGGCCTAGTCAACATGTAGTTTAAAATAAAATCACTATATGTTTTTAATTGATTAGTGAATCTAGATAAAATGCACATGGGTGTACAATATGTGTTACAGCCACACACTGTGTAACCCATCTTTACCATCCAAGGATTTAGCACTTCCTAAAGGTATATCTGATCATTCTTCAGTTATTCTTAAATATATAAGAAAATGAAACACTAAATGAACATTATTAATATTTGTATAATGTGTTAATTTAAAGAAAATAAAAGAATTAATAACATGAAATTATAATCTAACCATGATTACAAATATATCAAAAATCATATAAATAATTATAAATTTAGATGTGATCCATCTAATACTACCCGTTGGTTCTTGGGAATATTTGAAGGATTTTAGTGCACGATGATATATTAAAGTTTATTTTAATAATATTTTCTCAAAACCAATAGTGGTGATCTTGCATGTAAAATTCATAATTTATTTGTTTAATGTATGTAGAAATAAATACGAAGACTTAGGAACTTTATTTGTTGATGATTAATGATCATTTTAAAAGACCCTTCCAGATTTCTTTCATTGAACTTGTGGGGATCCATTGGTAGAATCCATCTAGAGGTGATCCACATGTACTCCAATGGTTTCTAAGAAGTACCACTCATTCTCCAGGTGCTAGCTCAGTGAATCAAATTTCTTGAATTTTTCGTTATTGATAATTTTTTCATTAGTATTGAGGAAATTCCCTCTTTGGTTTCAATTTATTGAGAGGAAGAGAGGAGAAGGATTTGAGAGATAATTCATTCCACACAACAATTATATATTCTCTAACTTATAGTTGGTTCGAATGTATTACACAGTAGACATAACCATCTATTTATAGGGCTGGTATTTTGGTTAGAAAATTTAATTACCTAAAATCAATTAAATATAATTATAACCATTAATGATATACCATGCACATAATAATAATAATAATATTATTATTTTTTGGTGTGCGAACGTATTCAAAATGGATAAATAATATTTACCAACTTGTAAATAAATATTTTATCACCAGATATGGTCTTGGTTCATTTGAAATCGTCATTCATTTTTTGAACTCCAGAATAAAACTTTTATTATATTCAACAAATATTTTATTAAAAAAATAGTAAATAAACATTTATTAAATATGAAATAAATATATTATATTCACAATATGGTGAATAAATATGTATTTAATTTATGAAATCAATTTAACTTGAATAAAATTATTCCTTATTCTTGAGAATAATATCTATTCCATTAATTAAATTCATATATAATTTTATTGAGACCAACATTAACACTTATTGTGTGACCATATAGGATTATTTCTAATTGGAATTAGGTGTTCTTACCTAATGTTCAAGATTACTGTCAAGCAATGGGCCAAGGAACCCAAGATAAAGAACATAAAGCCGTAATGACAAAAAACACTAAAGAATGATCACTATGTAATATAATACCTTAATAACAATATCTCATTAAGAAGGTTGCATGACAGTGTCATTAACCAATATGTTGAATACACAATTCTTTAACTATGTGAAATAAACTCATTCTTACAGCATAGCCATAGAATTTAGGGAGATAGTTCTTTTTAAATAAAAGGGATGAGATATCAACATCCATAAATATGGAAGGGAAAAACCATCCTTGATTTATCCATTAATAACATGTCATTAATGATACATCCAATGTACCCTACTTACCACCAATATATGGAGTGATGGTTTTTGTTAGAAAATATTATTGGACAAGTCCTGACATGCATTAAAGATAATATTAATTTCTATGTTAAATTACACATGCTCGCAGATAGGAATATCTTATGACTCCAAAACATGTGTAATTCCTATAGATAGGTATGTTCTAATAATATTTATCACGGAGATTACCAAGTGTGAAGTTCATGTGAAAAAATCTCATCTTCTTATAAGTTCACGCACTTGAGAGTCTATATAATATATGTCCCATAATAGTATCTTATCCAACTGAAAAACTATATGAATAATATTTTCATATAACTTCATAGTTATTATCATACCAGGGAACTACTATGACCTTACCAATGCGAAAATTAGTCTAGGAAATTATTACTTTAAAGTCATGGATAAAAATGAACAATATTTAATAAGATGTTTAAATTAATATATAATACATAAAATTTTAATATAGTCCAAGTAAAAACAGCTAGTTCTTGGACACCAAATCTATCAATTTTAACCCTTATCCTTTTGGTTTAACCCCTGGTAAACCCCTATTCACCTTAAACACGATATACTTTTTTTTAGTTTTTAATGTTCATTATGGTAAAACAATATGTTGAACTTATTTGATAATATAAATTATTATGATTATATATATGGATTAATTTTTACCAAATATAATTCAAATAAGTGGAATATTTTAGTTTAAAATTAAAAACACAAGCGCAATGAAAAATCATATTTTCAAGAAGTGTATTTTTCAAGAAAATGATGAGTTTATATTAAATCTATGACTAATAAAAATTGTTTTATGAATAAAAATTAATATTTTTTATATATAATATATATATTTAATTTAAAAAATTCCTCATTAGGTTTTTTAAATTAATTAAAAATGATACACATTATTCACTTTAAAATAGTTTTTATGAAAAATATCATTTTAAAACAAAAAAACATGTATTAAATGATATATAAATATGATTCAAAGGAAATTTATTTTATTAAAAATAAATGAGTATTAAATATTTTAATTTAAATCATATTAAAGATATAATTTTACTTCTATATGAGTTAATTTATTGAAATAAAATTATAGTTTTATAAAAATCTATATTTTTCACTTTTCACCGGAAAATCAATATTTTCTAAAAAAATCAAAAAAACATTTCCCGATTTTAATTTTGATATGATGATTTTAGTAATTAAGTGGATTTTATCAAATAAGTTTCCTAAAATTTCAAAAAATTAATTATGATATTTACACAAAAATGTAATAAATATCATTTTTGAAGAAAACTTATTTTTGAGGAATAAATTTTCTTTTTTTAAAATTGATTTATTTTTATGTAGAATTTATGAAGAATTTATATTTAGTTTGAAATTTATGTATATATATTACATTAATTAGATAATATTATTCATACCTTATAATTTAACATCTAGGTAATAACTGTTATAAATTTCGTGGGTCATTTTATGTCGGTGTTGTGTATTGTATACACCATTGAAACATAATTCTATTTTTTAAAAATATCAGGGTGTTACATCCTCCACACACTATCCCACCCAAATTTTATCCTAAAAATATTATCATAAACCTAGTAATCAAATATTTAACATTTGAAAAAATACTAATGTCCGAAAACCATACCATAAAAAGGATTAATAAAATATCCTCTTGATAAAAGAGAAGAGGTAGTATAATAGACATCGAGAATCACACATAGTAGGTTTAAAAATAGGATAAAATTGGTGGGAAGTGAATATTTGAACATCTAAGAAAATAATAATGTACAAATAAATATGGGGATTAAAATAGATCATTGATCACAAGAAAGAGAATAAAAAATAAAAAACCATAAACCCAAGTGGTGTGAAAAGGTTATTTATATTATTAAAAATGGTGGTAATATGATAACCTTTTACTTCAATATCATTTTCTTAGAGTTTAAGAATTAATTTTCCATCTATTCTATAAGGATAATGAAATATACTTATAAAATGATCATAATTTTTAACTTTTATCAATTTTTACCATTGTATCATCTTTTTTATCATAACAAAGAGTTGTCATGATGAACTTTTTATTCATTACTAAATTATTGAATTCAAATTGTAAAGCATCACATAACCATTAGAGGGAAAATAATCTATTCCTTCCATCTTTAGACCTTAACACAAAATGAAATAGTTAGCACAAGGTATGATAATCCTTGAAATTTATAATCCATAATATTATTAAATAATGCATCAATCTAAAAAATTCAACAGAAATACCAAATGTTCAACCAAAATCATTCCATAAATAAATAGCCTTATATCCCAAATAACCTCGATAACCTCAATATTAAGGATTATTTTACCCTCATTGTATATCTAAAACCATTTAGCATTCAAGATAAAAAATATATATCTCAAGGATATCACATAGGCTGGTGGAATGAATTGAAACATTTTCTCATTTCGGTTCTGGGTTCAAGCCCTTTGGCCTTTCTTGATGTGATGTGTTTTTTGTAGCCTTCAGCTTATCCATTTTCCTAAATTTATATCTTTATAATGTTCCCGTAAATATGTTGAACATCCATAAAATAACATTAATCATAAAATATCATATAATACTTATAGGTTATTAGTACCTTTAAATATATGAAAAGATAATTCCTTCTTAAATAAAACTTCATGTTGAACATAAGGGTTACACATACACTAACCCTAAAAAACACCCAAAATATAATTTGTATCCTCCTGATTTTGTCAATTAAAACATAAAATGGGGTGTATAAGACATTAAAATATGAATATCATTAAAAATTTAAACCTGATATGGCATTAATAATCCTCAATTAAGATATAATAATCTCCAATGTTATCAAAACCCCCCTTTAATACCAACTATAATAGCCCCAAACCTACACTCCTAGATCCGGTATTGAAATAATAAACATTACATTTCTGGATTTGATACCAATGATGGTGACTAAATTTTACCATCATAAACATAAAACATAAGAAGGAAATATTTTATCACTTACATTTTAAAGTACCTATCATGTTTAGAGTTATAGATAATTATGAAAAATTCATAAGATCATGGATTCCTACAATACTAGTTAAAAAATATGTACATCATATCCCACTATACCCATCCTTTCATATTCTAAAATAAGTTATCATCATCGTCCATATGAAACCCTTCTATACATAATTCATTTAACATCAGTATTGAAAACTTGGGGAAAAGAAACATAAGAAGGGATAGATAAAATTCTAAGTAAGGGAATACATAAGAATTAACAAAATAATGTCATTAGTGAGAATCATATGATTATAAATGTATGATTAAATAATAAAGTGAATGAACATAATATACGAAGAATCATACCTGTCAATACCTATATCATTAAACATGAAAAGATGAAAAAATTATTTCACAAAGGAAAGAGTCATCAGAATCAATATTCATGAGCCATTTGACCTCAATCTTGTTCAAATGGAACATTTATAAACACAACAATTATAATGAAAATGTATTATTATCTTAGGAAATTATCATTATATTAATAATAAAATAAGAATATTAAATAGGGATAATTTCTATACCTAGATGACCCAATTCATATTTGGGATATCATGGACCTAACTATCCATGGTTTATCAGAGAACCATCCATCCTTAGTCTAAATCAGAACCACTTATCCTTGGATAATAAGATAACCACTCATCCTTGGTGTATAGTGGACCCAGTTATCCCTATTTAATAACATAGATAAAGGTAATTGGTTTATAATATAACCTATCATCTATGTTTTATGTCACGACCCGTCCTCGGGGCCCGTGCCGTGACTACCCCAAGCCCGCCTTCCATAGGCCTGGGGCTGGCGACTAACACCAAGGTGTAATTCCCGGTAAAAAGGGAAGGCATTTCCTTTGTAAAGTAAAAAAACACCACAGAGCAAGCAAGTAGTAGAAGTAAACACTAAGTAAAAACTGGGTACAACAGTAAGTGCAGAAAAGTAAGTGGGCCAGAATACAAACCCAAACTGAAAGTAAAGTACAACTGGAAAGGGAAAACAAAAACTGAAAGTAAATCCGCAATGTCGAGTCGTCCACTGGAAGTCCCACCTGAAGGGTGAGTACAGATAGGCTCCACAGCTCCTCGGGTCCAGCCGTCTGCTCTGAGTACATCCCGCACAGTCGTCCGCCTCCAGGTACCATCCTGCTCTGCAAGCCTCAACCACAATCAGCGTTGTCCGTCGTCTGCAACCAACACAATGTAGTGCAGGCATAGCCCGCGCAGGGATGAGTATAAGCTACTCAGTAGGGACCCCGAGACCCCCGAAGGTCTCCCAGAATCCACAAAGGATAATCCACAAAGGAAAGAGACAATCATGAAGTAACATCCGACACTTCTTAGGTATATGCCCATACATTTACCTAAGTCATCAATTCTAATTCAGCTTCAACATCTGAGCCCAAGTACAACCCAGTCCACACATGAAAACGTAACCCGTTCCACATAGGAAATCACAACCCAATCCACACAAGAATGCATAACGTAATCCACACAGGATATTAGGTCAAGATTCAGCTCACACAGGTATACTTCTTCATATGACGATAGAGATGATCAGATATATCCACGGATTCATCTATGCCGTCGGACCCACAATGGATCGTTAGGTACTAACCCCCGCAATGACCCACAAAGGATCTGACCCACACAGGATCGATAAGTAACTAACCCCGCAAAGACCCACATAGGATCTGTAGGTGCTGGCCCACACAGGACCACTGAGCGCAGACCCACACAGGATCGGACCCATACAGGATCGGTAGCACTGATCCATGTAGGATCGTTGAGTGCTGTAGTCGTCGTCGTCGAATCCACTGAGGATCTCTGTACAGTCGTCATCGTCGTCGCAGTCACAGCCAGCTCTAGGGTTCCCGCACACAGCAAGCTCGTTCGGGAGGGTCCGCTCCACGAGCCGAGGGGCTGATACATCAACTGACACATATTCCGAAGTTCATGTATCCAAAAGTTTTGTATCGTCAACAAAAACTTAACGTCACAGACGTCGCGTCAATCGGATGCCCGGTCTGAAAGTTATTGGCTTTTTCGTCCCAGGGGTTTGGTTGGTTTCTAAGTCAAAACCAACCCGACTGTACTCCAATTGTGTCTAAATGTCGAGCTGAGTAATCCAAAAGGTCTGTCTCACTTAGAGGAATCCATCAAAGTCGACGACACGTCAATCGGACGTCCGGAGTTCAAGTTATGAGCATTTCCGCTCCGAGGGCCCGGTTGGTTTCGTGTACGAACCAACCCGGCCGAACACAAAGTACTCCAAAACCTTGAGTGTAATATACTAAAACTACCGTCTCGATCCAAGGATCGCTATGCAACTGAGGGTGCGTTGATTGGAGGTCCGCAGCTCAAGTTATGGGCAACGGACTGAAAGAGGTTCGGTATTAAGGGGTTCGGGCCCGGTCCGACCCGGGCCGATACCCCCAGGGTTGGCCCGAACCGGTTCGACCTGAACTGGGTCCATGTCCGGCCCGGCCTGGGCGTGGCCCGGCCCGACCCGACGGCTCGGCCCGGCACGCTGGCGCTGGCCGGGTGGCCAGGCGGCCGGCTCGGCCGTTACGGCCGAGTGATGCGGGCGGGGGGTGCGCTGCCCCTGTGTGGAGAAACAGCGGCCCCTTTATGGGGCCGCTCAGCTGGCCGGCCAGGGGTTTGTAATCCCTATCTTTTCCCTTGTCCGGACGACCTTCCCCAGCCAGCCGGCTGATGCCGCCACTGGACCAGCAAGGTCGGTCCCCCTGCTCTGACGCTGGTGGCCCGGTACCGGCCACCGGTTCCCCTGCTCCGTCGCGGCCTGGAAACATTCGTGGCCTTGGTTCGTCCGGCGCAGCGTGATGGCACCGCGCCCTTCCGCCGTGGCGCCGCTCCGACCGCGGTGCTTTAGAGGTCCTCTGGCACGGCGCGATGGAACCGCGTCTTTTGTTCATCTTCTACGGCGCGACGCGATGGCACCGCAGATTAGTTTGTCTCCAACGGCGCGGTGTGACGACACTACGCTTCTCCGCTCTCCCTTTAACAATTTTCGCGCGGTGCTTCGGCACCGCGTTGTCTTGCTCGTGCCGCATCAATATCAACAACCAAAAAGGGGAGGAGTTTCGGTCGTGTTCGTGCGGTCCAACCTCCTCCCATTATTGCGATAACAGGCGGTTCAATTTGAAAGGAGGATAATGACGGAAGTAATCAAGAAATAGAAACTCATAAAACCCCTACCACAACGTTGTCGTCGAACGAGAGTTCTTCGCGGAATTAACTTCCGCGAAAGAAGAGAATCGCCGCGAAAGAAAGCGTCACGGAAGGAATGTCGTTGGCATTAGGTGATCTCTGAGGAAGGCGTCTCTCACCGTTGTCCGCCGTTGGAGGTCGACGTTCTTCGTCGGCGGCGGTGCGTTCTTCGCATTCTTCTTCTAAGAATGAAGAATCCTCAAGACTTCTCTTTTCCTCCCAAAGGCTACCACAACCAGAATTCCAACAAAATAAAATAATTCCTTCCCTTATTTTATTAACATAACATAAGCATTTGAAATTTAAAAAAAAATAAATGAATAATTAATTCAATGAATTCATTGTAATGATTTAACCGCCCAATTTAATGAGGCGTTTTTTTAACCAGAATAAACGCACGGTTGACTTCATTAAAAAGGGGTGTGTGGGCGCGTTACTTAGAAGGAATGAAATGGTGGGGCTCATGCAGGCCCCACCTCACAAATATCCTACCATGTGGGTAGGATATTGTGGGTCCCACCTTATCCTCTTAACTTAGGTTAAGCCGCTTTAAGTGAAATAAAATAAATTGTCACACCAGTTTATTTTATTTCTTAACTTAACCCCAAAAATTAAAAACCACACCCGAGAAAACGCAACTCCGGAAAAGGTGTTTCTAACAAATTACCAGCGCTGCGATTCCATTGGTTCCCTCGGAATTCGATTCTGAGCACCGGTTCAAAAGTTAGTAAAACCCGCTCGTTCGTTCACTGAACGTACCCGAGCTAAACTTCGGGACATGATTCCGGGCACACCGGGCCTCAAAATCAGGTGCCGTCAGAAACTGTGTTCTTATAAAATTCCCAGGAAAATTAAGAAAAATAAAATTTCCTTGAATTTTTTGGGTCTTTACATCACTCCCACCTCAGGTATTTACGTCCCCGGAAAGATACATCAAAAACTAGGGAAACAAATGTGGGTACTGAGCAAGCATATGAGCCTCCTGCTCCTAAGTGCTCTCCTGAAGGTCCCTGTTATGCCATCTGATGCGCACTAGAGGAATCGACCATCCACGTAGGAACCGCTCCTGTCGATCCTCGATCTCCACTGAGACCTCTGCAAAAGTCGCCCCATCATCAACGTCCAGCTCCCCATGGTCAATGATATGTGTCGGGTTGTACAAGTATCTCCTCAACTGAGATACGTGGAAGACATCGTGCACCCGGTGCAACTGAGGTGGTAGAGCCAGGTGATAATCCACCTCACCAATCCTGATGAGGACCTGGAATGGTCCGTTGAAGCGTGGAGACAACTTGCCGCCTCGGCCAAATCTCCGTAATCCACGTCAAGTTGAGACACACAAGAAGATGTGGTCGCCATCCTCAAACTCCAGTGGCCTCCGACTCCTGTCAGAATAAGACTTCTGCTAGATCTGAGCTATCGTCATCCGCTCCTAGACGGCCTGGACCTTCTCTGTCGTGGCCTGGACCATCTTCGGTCCCACAAGTGCTGACTCCCCGGTGTCTGTCTAGCATAAAGGAGATCTGCAAGGTCGGTCGTACAACGCCTCGTATGGTGCCATCTCGATGGTGGAGTGGTAGATATTGTTGTACTCGAACTCCACCCAGGGTAAGTGGTCCTCCCATCTGTGACCAAAGTTGAGGACACATGTGCGGAGCATGTCCTCGAGAGTCTGAATGGTCCTCCCCGTCTGACCATCCGTCTGAGGGTGAAAGGCAGTGCTTAGACTTAGCTACGTCCTGAACGCCTCCTGAAACCCCTTCCAAAGCCGAGAAGTAAAGAGAGCATCTCGATCGGAGACGATAGATGATGGCACACCATGAAGCCATACAATCTCTTGAATGTAGAGACGTCCCAAGCTCTATACTGAGCCCTGCTCTCTTATGGGTAAGAAGTGAGCCAACTTGGTGAGTCGGTCGACAATCACCCAAATGGAGTCGTGACCTCTGGAAGTGTGTGGAAGTCCAGTCACGAAGTCCATAGATATGCCATCCCACTTCCACTATGGGACCCACAAGGGATGTACCATGAATGCTGGTACCTGATGCTCTGCCTTCACCTGCTGGCAGGTGAGGCATCGAGAAACGAACTCTACCACAACCTTCTTCATGCCTGGCCACCAGTGTTGTCATCTGAGATCCTGGTACATCTTCTCCACTCCAGGATGTACCTCAAAAGGAGAAGTGTGAAACTCTCTCAGCACCTCCTCCCGTAAATAAACTGGTACCAAGGTATGTCCTCTGAAAAGGATGTCGTGCTCTCCTCCCACAGAGAATCCATCAGGTGCCTATCTTGAGGATATCAGTGCACGCCACGTCCCACAGTTGGCGTCCCCACGTTGTGCCTCTCTGACCCGCTGCAGTAGTGGAGGAGTGACTGTGAGTGAATAAAGGAAGGCTGCCCCATCTCTATCCACGAAGGATATCTGAAAAGTGTCTATCTTCTCTGTCGCCTCCCCAAGTAACTGAATGCCCGTCCTCCTGCTGAGAGCATCAGCTACCACGTTCCCCTTCACAGGAGTATAGACTACCTCAAAGTCATAGTCCTAGAGGAACTCGATCCATCTCCACTATCTCAGGTTTAGGTCCTTCTGAGAGAAGATGTTTCTGAGACTCTGATGGTCAGAAAAGAATGTAAAGAACTCGCCCATCAGGTAGTGTCGCCATGTCTTCAGAGCGAAGACCACTGCTGCTAACTCCAGGTCATGGGTAGCGTAGTTCTGCTCATGTGGCCTCAATTGGCATGATCCATAGGCGATCACGGCCCGCTCCTGCATCAGGACACATCCGATTCTGGTCCCTGATGCATCGTAGTAAACTACGTACCCTACTCCCTCCTCTAGTAACCTCAAGATAGGCGTGCTGGTCAATCTCTGTCTCTGCTCCATGAAGCTCTGCTGACATATGTCTGACCACACAAATGGTTTCCCCTTCTTTGGAAGAGCTGAGAGTGGTGCCGCTACTCTGGAGAAGTCTGACACAAATCTCCGATAGTATCCAGCTAGTCCCAAGAAACTCCGCACCTCCGTCACGCTCCTGGGTGGCTCCAAATCTAGCATGGCCTTGATCTTCGCAGGATCCACCGCAACTACCGCCTCAGAGATGAAGTGTCCCAAGAATTGGACCTCACGTATCCAGAACTGACACTTCGAGAGCCTGCCATAAATCTGGTGCTCTCGAAGTGTGTCAAGTACAAGCCACAAGTGGTAGGCGTGTTCCTCCTCAGTCGTCGAGTATATCGAAATGTCATCGATGAAGACCACGACAAATCAATCGAGGTATGGCTGAAATATCCTATTCATGAGGCCCATGAACATTGTTGTACCATTGGTTACGCCGAATGGAATAACCAAGAACTCATAGTGGCCATACCGACATCTGAAGGTCGTCTTCTGCACGTCCTCATCCCAAAATCTGAGCTGATGATAGCCTGACCTGAGGTCTATCTTTGAGAACCACCGTGCTCCCTTGAGGTGGTCGAAGAGTTCATCAATCCTCGGTAGCAGATACTTGTTCCTCACTATCAACTGGTTCAGGCGATGATAGTCGACACAAAGGTGCAAGCTCCCATCCACCTTCTTGGCGAACAATATCGGGGAAGCCCAGGGCGAAACACTGGGTCGGATGAATCCCTTACCCTGCAAGTCCTCCAACTATACATGTAGTTCTCAAAGCTTGGCGGGAGACATCTGATATGCTGGTGTGGATATCGGGGCTGTCTCGGGGTACATAACAATATAAAATTCTACCTCTCTGCGAGGAGGTAGTCCTGGAATGTCGTCTGGAAAAACGTCCGCATACTGATCCACCACTACAGGAAAACTAGGACTCCGCACGTCAACTGCTTCTAGAATGAGGCTAGCCAACTAATGAGTGATGGGCTGTCCTCTCCTCTGCGGGAGTCCATCCTGTGCTGCGAAGGATCCCTTCTCGCCGATGAAGGTGAACCTGCTCCCGTCGGTGCGTATACATCGCACCTTGCGCCTAATACAGTCGATCTGAGCATGGACTGTAGATAACCAATCCATGCCCAAGATGACGTCGTAAGGCCTCGACGCTGCTACAAGAAGATCCCAACCGAAGCTCTCGCCTCCTAGAGTAATCTCACACTGCCGGCACCAGTGCGTAATAGTCAAGTCTACACCTCTAGGAGTCTATAGCCGTAAGGATCGAGCCAACGGCTCTGTCAGAATCTCCGAGCTCCGAACAAGGGCAGCGGCTATGAAAGAATGACTCGCTCTTGTGTCTATAAGAACTACAGAAATTGTGGAATAGACACAGATAGTACCTCGAATCATCTCGGGTGCGTCGTGGTCGTAGGCCTCTGCTACCTGGAGCTATGCCTATCTCTGCCTGCCAACTCCCTGTGGTTGGGGTGGACCTCCTGGTGGTGGTGGTGGTAGAGCCTCAAAGCGTCCCCCACCACCTGCTGCTCATCCAGCTCCTATGCCTCGTCCGCCTGCTCCCTGTGAACTGCCACGGTCGACCCTCTGCCTCTTCCTAGGTGGACCCTCAACCATCTACTGCTCCTCGGCACGGCGGGTTGGGCAATCACAAGACATGTGTCCCTGCCTGCCGCATGCGTAGCACTGTCTGCCTCTCGAAAGACTAGCTCCGCGCGGTGTGCCCCGCACTGCTAAGCCAGTGTCCTGTGGTCGTCTGCCTGAGAGTGTGGTCTGCTTGAACCCATGATTCATCCATCGACTTCCTGCTACAGAAGACTTTGCTACGTGCCACCCCGCGGTAGGTCTCGCTGCTGATGAAGGCTTAGCAAGGAAGCTCTCGATCAGAAGGGCTCACTCCAGCACTCCTACCTGAGTTGGAATGCAGAGGGAGATCAGCAATGCCCTGATCTCCTGCCTCAATCCCTGCTCGAAGGTCCGGTCCTGGAAGAATGGGTCTCGTGCCATGTCTGTTGAGTAGCGCGAGAGATCAGTAAATCTCACTGAGTACTGGATGACCATCAAGTTGCCCCGCCGCAGCTGTAGAATCTCATGGATGCGCACCCCACAGAGGGTGGCTGGGAAGAACTCTGAGTGGAAGTGGCTCTCAATGTCCGTCGAGAGAAGAGATGCCTCATCGTGCACCTGGAGCATCAAGCTCCACCATCAGCCTGCTGCCGCGTGCAGTAGGCTCGCTGCGAGGATCACCATGAGGTCCACTGGTGTCCTCACTAACCTAAAAACTCATACAACTGCCTCCAGCCAATCCTCGGCTACCTGAGGGTCCATCTCCCTGTGGAACGTGGGCTGTCGCTAGCGCTGAAACTTGTGCAGTGCACTAACGCGATGTGCATCGTCAGCAGCTGGGGCTGGAAGCATCAGTGGCTCGGTGGGTAAAGGTACCTCCGGTGCCTCAACTGTCAAAGGTCCCTATACTGAGGCCTCATCGATCGGTGGGCTGACATCACACACAACTCTCGGAACCCTAGTTGGTTGTCGTCGTGTGGCCATCCTGAAAAGAGACAGGTGCGCCACGGTCAAAACAATATACCTGGTGAGCTAACACAAAGTAATCCCAAAGAAAACATGAAACACACACACAATCAATGTTTTCGTGCATTAAGTCGGAAATCAAAAGTCAGGGTCCTGGTGTATGGATACGTCAGCCACCGCACCAACACCGGACTCCCTGGACTGATAACCACACCCAATATGCTTAACACTATTGTTCCACATAGAAGAGAGTTCAGATTCCAAAGTTCTGCAGTAGAACCGAACTCCTCTGATACCAATTTGTCATGACCCGTCCTCGGGGCCCGTGTCGTGACTACCCCGAGCCTGCCTTCCATAGGCCAGGGGTTGGCGACTAGCACCAAGGCATAATTCCCAGTAAAAAGGGAAGGCATTGCCTTTCTAAAGTAAACAAACACCACAGAGAAAGCATGCAATAGAAGTAAACACTAAGTAAAAACTGGGTCCAACAGTAAGTGCAGAAAAGTATGTGGGCCAGAATACAAACCAAAACTGAAAGTAAAGTACAACTGTAAAGGGAAAACAGAAACTGAAAGCAAATCTGCAACGTCGAGCCGTCCACTGGAAGTCCCACCTGAAGCGTGAGTACAGATAGCCTCCACATCTCCTCGGGTATAGCCATCCGCTCCGAGTACGTCTCTCCCAGTGGTCCGCCTCCATGTACTGTCCTGCTCTGCAAGCCTCAACCATGATCATCATTGTCTGTCGTTTGCAACGAACACAATGTAGTGCGGGCATAACCCATGCAGGGGTGAGTATAAGCTACTCAGTAGGGACCCCGAGACCCCTGACGGTCTCCCAGAATCCACAAAGGATAATCCACAAAGGAAAGATACAATCACGAAGTAACATCCGACACTACTTAGGTATATGCCCATACATTTACCTAAGTCATTAATTCCAGTTCATCTCCAACATCTGAACCCAAGTACAACCGAGTCCACACAGGAAAACGTAACCTGTTCCACATTGGAAATCACAACCCAATCCACACAGGAATGCATAACGTAATCCACACAGGATATCAAGTCAACATTCATCTCACACAGGTATACTTCTTCATATGATGATAGAGATGATCAGATATAGCCACTGATTCATCTATGCCGTCAGACCCACAAAGGATCGATAGGTACTAACCCCCGCAATGACCCACAAAGGATCTGACCCACACAGGATCGATAGGTAACTAACCCCTGCAAAGACCCACAAAGGATCTATAGGCGTTGGCCCACACTGGACCGCTGAGCGCTGACCCACACAGGATCAGACCCACACAAGATCAGTAGCACTGATCCACATAGGATCGCTGAGTGTTGTAGTCGTCGTCGTCGAATCCACTGAGGATCTATGTACAGTCGTCATCGTCATCGCAGTCGCAGCCAGCTCTAGGGTTCCCGCACACAGCAAGCTCATTCGGGAGGGTCCGCTCAATGAGCCGAGGGGTTGATACATCTACTTACACATAGTCCGGAGTTGATGTATCCAAAAGTTTTTTATCGTCAACATGAACTTAACGTCACAGACGGCACGTCAATCGGACGCCCGGTCTGGAAGTTATTGGATTTTTCGTCCTAGGGGGCCGGTTGGTTTTTAAGTCAAAACCATCCTGACAGTACTCCAACTACATCCAAACCTTGAGTGGATTAAGCCAAAAGGTCCATCTCACTTAGAGGAATACATCAAAGTCGACGGCACGTCAATCAGACATCCGGAGTTCAAGTTATGAGTGTTTCCGCTCAGAGGGCCCGATTGGTTTCTTGTACGAACCAACCCGGACGAACTCAAAGTACTTCAAAACCTTGAGTGTAATATACAAAAACGACCTTCTCGATCCGAGGATCTCTACGCAACTAAAGGTGCGTCGATTAGTGGTCTGCAGCTCATGTTATGGGCAACAGACCGAAAGAGGTTTGGTATTAAGGGGTTCGGGCCCGGTCCAACCCGGCCCGATACCCCTAGGGTTGGCCCGACCAAGGTCGACCCGAACTGGGTCTGGGTCCGGCCCGCTTGGGCGTGGCCCAGCCCGTTCGGCGCGGCCTGGCCCGACGCGGCAGCTCTGCCCGGCGCGCTGGCGCTGGCCGGGTGGCCAGGCGGACGGCTCAGCCGTTATGTCCGAGCGATGTGGGTGGGGGGGCGCGCTGTTCCCACGTGGAGAAACTGCAGCCCCTTTATGGGGCCATTCAGCTGGCCGGCTGGCGGTTTGTAACCCCCGACTTTTCCCTTGTCCGGCCGGCCCACCCCGGCCGGCCGGCTGTTGCCGCCACGGGACCGGAAAGGCCGGTCCCCCTGCTCTGACACTGGCGGCCCGATACCGGCCGCCGGTTCCCCTGCTCCGCCACATCCCGGAACCGGCCGTGGCCTTTGTTCGTCCGGCGCGGCGCGACGGCGCCGCGCCCTTCCGCCGCAGCCCCGCTTCGGCCGTAGTACTTTAGAGGTCCTCCGACATGACACGACGGCTCCGCGTCTTTTGTTCTTCTTCTACGGCGCGGCGTGATGGCACCACAGATTAGTTTGTTTCCAACGGTGCGTTGCGACGGCGTCGTGCTTCTCCGCTCTCCCTTTAACAATTTCCGCGCGGTGCTTCGACACCGCATTGCCTTACTCGTGCCACATCAATATCAACAACCAAAAAGGGGAGGATTGTCGGCCGTGTTTGTGCGGTCCGACCTCCTCCCGTTATTGCGATAACAGGAGGTTCAATTTGAAAGGAGGATAACGACGGAAGTAATCATGAAATAGAAACGCATAAAACCCCTACCTCAACGTTTTCGTCGAACGAGAGTTCATCGTGAAATTAACCATCGTGGAGGAAGAGGATCACTGCAGGAGAAATCATCATAGAAGGAACATCATTGGCGTTAGGTGATCTCTGAGGACGGCGTCTCTCTCCGTCGGAGGTCGACGTTCTTCGTCAGTGGTGGTGCGTCTTCACGTTCTTCGTCGAAGAATGAAGAATCCTCAAGACTTCTCTTTTTCTATCAAAGTCTCCCACAACCAGAATTCCAACAAAATAAAATAAGTCCTTCCCTTATTTTATTAACATAACATAAGCATTTGAAATTTAAAAGAAAATAAACGAACAATTAATTCAATAAATTAATTGTAATGATTTAACAACCCAATTTAATGAGGCGTTTCTTAACCAGAATAAACGCACGATTGACTTCATTAAAAAGGGGGGTGCAGGCGCTTTACTTAGAAGGAAAGAAACGGTGGGGCTCGTGCGGGCCCCACCTCACAAATATCCTACCAAGTGGGTAAGATATTGTGGGTGCCACCTTATCCACTTAAGTTAGGTTAAGACGTTTCAAGTGAAATAAAATAAATTGTCGCACCACATTATTTTATTTCTTAACTTAACCCCAAAAATTAAAAACCACACCCGAGCAAACACAACTCCGGAAAAGGTTTTTCTAAGAAATTACCGGCGCTACGATTCCATTGGTGCCCTCAGAATTCGATTCTGATCACCGGTTCAAAAGTTAGTAAAATCCACTCTTTCATTTACTGAATGTACCCGATAAAAACTTTGAAACATGATTCCGGGCACACCGGGCCTCGGAATCAGCTGCCGTCAGAAACTACGTTCTTGTAAAATTCCAATGAATATTAAGAAAAAAAAATTCCTTGAATTTTTCCGGTCTTTACATTTTATGATCTAACCAAATGAAATTATAAATGATTTTTATTAATTGTATCATGAATAAAATACATAGATCATTCATTCCATCATAAACTCAATGAAATAAAAATTATTCTATTAGGAACCTAATTAAACCATGAAAAATAGATCGGTTCTATAAAAATATATTTTAATCATGATTAAACCATAAAAAAGAAATATTTTGTATAAAATATTTTTGAAACATGATTAACATGTGGAAAGGAAAGAGGTTCCATAACAATCTCTTTATGACATGATTAACCCTTGTAAAAGAAATTTGTTCCATAACAATCTATTTTATAAAATATAAATCCATCCAGACAAATAATTATGATGGTATAATTACAAAATATCCCCATTAGAGAATAATTAACATGATTTTTTTTTGATGTTGATGAATGGAAATACCATTAAAAGGCATTAAAAATATATTTATGTAAAATAAACATTTTATTTTGAAAATAATATTTAAAAAAGAAAAACCAAAAAAAAAATTTAAGAATCATTTTCTTTGAAATCTACCTTGGAAAAATATAATGGAAACTTCATGGAATTAAAGAGACATTATGGAAGGAAATTTGTTTCATGTAATAAATGTTAAAAATTAACATTATTTTCAAACAAAATTGAAAAAGGGAGTCAATATTGGCCCATTTAAAAAATCATTAAAAAAATTTTTTAACACATTTTAATAAAATGTTAAAGATAATGTAAAATAAATTTATGAAATAATTTAGTTTTAAAAAATAAATTTTTTTTAAACATTTTAGAAAGCATGGATATGTAAGAGAATGATGCCTCATATAAAATAAAATACATGTTCGATATCACTTACAAATGACTTTTTTGATGTTTCTTCCATAAATAAGAGAGGAAGTGGAAATTAAACATGTAAACCACATTAATAAAAATATTAGAATAAAAGATTTTTTTTAAGAAATTAATATCATATTATTTTTTCCAAAATAAACTTGAGAATCAAAAATCTCTAAAGAAAGGAGAATGTAACATAAAGCCTTTTCCACTATTACAAATCGTCAATCAAAATCCCCATTAAATAATTACATAAAATGATACATTAAATATCATGAACTTGATTATCTTCATGATATAACAGTTAAAATGGTTGTTTATACACCTCATAAGTTAATATATGTTCATATCAAAAACATATATCTCAAAGAAATAGTATTTGAGGAAAATAACCCTTACATATATCAAACCATTGAATTTGATAATTAATCAATTAATTGATTATGTGTATCAAATGTATATCCATGGAATATAATTGTAAATAAATCATAATATAATAAAAATAAATTTCACGCATAATAACATAATAACAAATAAAATGAGGAAGAAATGTAACCCAATGAAAAAGAATTGATTTATGAAATTCTTTATCACTTGGGAACTTTCAATTCAAATAACCTTGGATGAAATAATTAAAATTTAAACTTAAAATACAATGATATATTAAGGTTTATTGTTTTTAAAATTAAAATTGGTTTTATATACTCCATCTAAAATTAATTAGGTTCATAATAATAAAGTATACCCAAAAAAAAAATTGAGAGGATATCCCTTGCCACTTTGGTAATCTCTGGACCAAAACCACCAAAATGTGGGAACATAATATGAATTTTTAAATCCAAATAATATTAATGAAAAGAATAATAAAATTAATTAATCGGATTTATATAGAAAACAAAACAAGGGGTGAATATGGAATTTTTATCACATATATAAAAGTGAGATGAGAAACCCTTACTTCGAGTCCAGACTTTCTATGTATATCCTTCAAATAATTTATAAGAATAATATATCAATTAATTTATTTTTTAACATAATTTACCGGGTTTTATCATTTATATTTTCTTAATGTAATATTTAGATACTTAATGAGTTAATTCTACATCAGGTGTTTTGTAGATGTTCAGTTCATTATTTCAAAATAGATTGGGTGTGTTAAACATGATTAATGTGTTCATTCATTAAAAATATAAAAAATAATAATCATGCGATAATTATAATATTTATATATCAATTATAATTTTTTAAAACCAATCATCAAACATGGTTATGAAAAATGACCTCTATTGTGATCAAGGAGACTATAGGTCGTATATATGCATGGATAACATTTCCCTTTTTCCATGATCATTTTCGAATGATGATATATATTATTATATAAATAAATAATAACAATAATATAAAAAATACGAAATTAATTTTAAAAAATTACTTTTATATTTCCTACATTTGATTTATTGATGAAAAAAGTGTCACATCGCTTCTTGGAGGTTTTAGTCCACACATATGCACGAATGAAGTTATCATGTTTTAGTGTAAGAAGTAAAATTATTTTCTATATTTTTTAATGATAAATATAACATTAATATACAAATTATATTATTTATATTACATATATACATTTAATATACCCTCATTTACTTCCATGTAATGCATTATTGAAAAATGAATCACATCGCTTCGCGAGGTGATAGTTTGTGGTAAAAATGACTGATGTTATCTTATCCTCCACAGAATAAATATTATGAAGTTATATGATATATTATAATTGAATATGTATAAATATTTTTAAAATATTTTATATATACTTAAAATACATCATTATAACAACTTTTAAGAGGTGATGATGGAAAATGAATGGCATCAGTTCACAAGGCAATGGTCCATCGTACAAACAAATGATAATTTTGTATCTCATTTGATGGAATATGATATTGATTTTGGTTATATAATTAACATAATAACATATTATTATGATAATGATAAATTTTTTAACATATCGAAGTGATTTAATAATATTTCAAGTAGGTGGAAGAAAACAAAAACCCTCGGTTATGAAGGAAACCTCTTATTCAGGAAAAATCCTTTGGTTAGTACCAAAGGCCTTCATAGGCTGGATTTATGATAAAAAATAGATTTATATCATGGAAAGGGAATTTAGGAAATCATTTATTCAGTTCTTGTATGATCTAAATGGAATTTAATGTGCGAAGAGGGGAGGGGAGGGGTATCGTTTTACAAGTGAGGTGAGTGACACACTTGTAATTTATGAAAAGGAAAAGGTGTACCAAGAATAATTACATGATAAAAGGATAAAAAATAGAACATTATGAGTAGTTATAAATTACATGTTAAACATATTTCCATAAAATAGAATTTATACAATTTTATAGCTTATTTGAACTATTATCATTTTAGTTTATCCCTAGGTAAACCCATTTTCAACGTAACCACCATAATTAGTTTTAATTGTTTTCACTATTAATTATGGTGAAATATTTTATAGACCATAATATATAACATAAATTATTATTATTTAAAACATTAAATCCATTTTAAGAAATTAAATTCACATAAGTTGAATATTTAAATTAAAATTAAACTCGCAGACGCGATGAAGAAGAGAGTTTTCAAGAAATGAATTATTCAAGAATTTTTTTTGTATTAATCCAATAACTAGTACTAATAAATTTATGAATAAAAATTAATACTTATTAAAATATATTATATATATTTCATTAAAGTAATTCTTCATTATTGGGGTTTTTAATTAATTAAAATGTAAAAACATTATGCAATTTATAATATTTTTTTTGAAAAACTCATTTTTTTAATCCAAAAATAAACTTATAGTATAATTCAATGTGAATATGATTAAAATGTAATAAAGTGATTTAAATATAAATAAATATTTCTTAAGTTACATTAAATATTTTTTAATTAATAATGTGACTTCAAAATTAGTTAATTTTTTGAAATGAAATGAAAAGTTTACAAAATCATATTTTGTAACTATTAACTGGAAAATTAATATTTTCCAACTAATTTAATTTTGATATGAATATTTAAGAAACTAAATTTTATTTTATCAAATAAATTTATTAAAATTCCCTAAAAGTAATTATAATATTTACACACACAAATATATAAAAAACATTTTTAAATGAAACATATTTTTGAAGAATAATATTAATTTACTAAAAATTAATTAATTATTAACTATGAATTTATAAATAATTTATATTGATTAGGAAATATATATATATATATTTCATAGATTAATTAGTATCATTTATATCTTTTAATTAATTGATAAGATATAACAGTTATATATTTTATAGTCTATTTAAGCTCAATGTTGCATGTTGAATAAACTATTGAACATAATGGTCTTCTTTTAAATTATAGTAGTGATCGATGTTTTATAAAATATAATATTTATTTATATTATATAATTTATTTAAATTATTTAAATTATAAAAATCTTATGAAATAATATTAGATACACTAAATCTTTAGTAAGGCCATTTTTAAATAAAAGGTGTCTATCTTTGAATTTTTTATTTTTTATTAAAACATAAATACATATTTTTTATAATTTTTTTAAATTTTATAAATATATTTCAAAACAATTTACCTTAATTTTAAATTTTTAATATCAAAATTTACATGGTATGCATTCTTGACTATTTTTTGGAAATTATTTTTTTTGTAAAAAATGTTGTTTTTACGATAATTATAATTTCTATTAATTTATAAATACATTATAATGACTTGTAAGATAATTAAACCATTTAAGTGATCATATATGAAAATTTTTAACAACCTTATGCATTTTAAAATTTATTTTAAACTTATAGAACCAATTTTCAACATTTGTAGACCTAATTTAAATTGTTACTTTAATAATGAAAAATATTTTATGATTTTTATATAATTCAATCTATATTTTTGTTAAATTCCATTATAAATTTATTTTAATGACATTAAACTTTCATTTTACAAATAATAAGATTATTAATATAATAAAAATTCATAAAAATTAAAAAATTATCTTATGCATAGTTATAAATTTTAAAAAAATTCTATTTGAAAAAATGTGTTGTGTGTTTTCAATTTAAATTATATTTTTTAATATTTATGAATTTAATTAGGTTAAATAGATACTAATTTCATAATATTCATGTATAAATTTGTTAATATGAGTCCACTTATATTTTTAGTAAATAATTAATTGACTTGATTAATATGTAATTACGAGTAATAAGTGTTTAAAAAATTAATCTAAGGTTTATCAATTTTTCCTAACTAAACAAGACCATTATACCTTCTAGAAATCATTTTATTTGTTTTAAGGTCTTTCTTAAATATATTACCAACCATCCCCCACCTAACGCATCTATCAAACAATTCATCCCATTCTTATCCCTTACATACCTTTATTTTCCATGGAAAGTCCCCTTTCCTTCATTTATATATAGAAGATTTCTAAACCATTAAATATACACATATTACATTGGTTTCTTAGAAACCATTATCTTCATTTACTCCTCATATAAAAATATCGCACAAAAATAAGCCTTTTCATTCTTTATTTAGCTTAATAACTTCATTAACAAGGATAATTCCAAGGAAAATAAAGGTTCTCGACATGAGTATTTCTCTCCACATAGTCATTCATTATAAATTACATATATATATATAGTCATCCATAAATTTGTTAATATGATGAATTTATTATCGTATATATACAAAAAATTAATTATATTAATGTAACATCAATTATTCATTCATTTTTAGCATACTATTGGAAAAAACTCATCAACTGTGAATATGTGTGGACTATAACCTTCACAAAACAATGTGGTTAGTTTTTAATCATTTCCTATTATAGTTCGAATCAAGCATGGTGTTTATTCACTATTATATTTTTTAAATCACTAATAAAATTATTAAATTATCTCCTTTTACATTTATATTATTTCAATCCATTCGTTAAGGAATGTGATCATTAATTTTGTGTAGGTCTGGACTACCACCTCCATGAATGACATGCTTTATTTTAATTAACCATATAAAACAGACTGACATAATGTTTAATTTATGAACTAATATTATGTTTACAAAATTATTATAATCATTAAATGATAAAATTTCATATTCCATCACCCCATCCATTCATTGGGAAATGGTTTTATTATTCATGTATGTATGTGGACTACTACCTTCATGAATGATGAATTTACTTTGTCAACTGTAACATTCAATATGATTTTAATAACACTTATCAACCATAGTGGAATCCATTAGAAAACAATTTCTTTGTAAATCCATTCATGTTAATATGAAACTGTATAAAACCTAAATGAAGTATTTTTGTACATACAATCCTAAAACACACCAAAGATCCAAAACAAAATATTCATCATCATCATATTGTTTGATGAATTCACTGAGTTACAAAAGCATCCCACTTCAATTGTGTATTTGTGGGTTTCTCCTCAATCATACATTATGTGGATGGGATATATCTTCTCTCTAGGGTATACATGTACCTCTAAAAAAATTAAGGAAGTTAAAGGAAGCTACAATTAAAATAGGTTCATCCAAGAATAATGGAAATCAAAAAAACAATTCCATATTATGTGATAATTTAAAAATGCTATCAAGGAAAATCCTTGATTATCCTCGTCTTCATTCATGTGTTGAAAAACATGAATAAAAAAACATTGCTTGGTCAATATTCTTATAAATTTACTCCCTTTCATTTCATCAATTTAAATAGTTTCATTTAATAATATCTTACATGGGTGAAAGGGTAGGGTGTCGAGAAGACCCCATATAATATACCCAATTCATGAAAATCATAATTTCAATACAAACTGATATACTACCCATAAATATATCATATATAAATATAGATTTATAGAATATCACCTTCATCAACACCTCCCATAATTAATGGTTATAATAATGTATTTTATGAAGATATATAATATATTTTTTATTTATAAGCTTCTATAAATTTGATATTAACATTGTATAATATCACTTTCATACTCATTATATGATTATGAAAGAGTTTTGTTTTGGTCAGTTTACCACTGACTTGAGCGATGTTCTTATTTTCATACTGTGAATGATTAAGGAATGTTATATACTATTAATTACATGTAATAATATTGTATTGAATAGTTTATAATGGTTTTGGAGTTATAATATTAACAGATAATCATGTTCATAATATATTACCTCCCTTAATTAAAAACTACTGAAACAAGGTTGTCTATAACATCATCTTCGAGAGTTATAATTTAAAACCTCATGAGGATAAAGTGTAAAATTATAAATAATCATTGGATAAATATTATATAACCCACGGTAATATTGTAATAAATGTATTGGAATGAAGGATAAATTATAAATATTAACATTAAAGACCGTGTGTTGGAAAATTAAAAATGTTAACTCTAATGTTAAAAATAAGAAATAACAAAATTATATATTCTTAGTAGAAAATTATAAATGAAATATATAAATCTTTTATAGAGATGAGTAAGGTTATAAAATATAAAATTTAGATATTTATGGTTTTTTATAGGAAGTTAGAGTGTGATCAACTCTGTGGTGAAATATTGTAACCATTTTTTGTCTCAAACTCCCTTATTGAGACATCTTTTACATTATAAACCAATTTACTATTATATGGTGTATATGTTACCAAATTTTTATGATATCAAGAAATATATATTATTCATAGTATTTGAGGTTAATTTTCATGATCTTTCTCTTTAGAGGGTATTTATTAAATTTTTTTCCAAAATCATAATTATTTTCTCGACTCAAGCCCTTTTCCAGTGGGTTATTAAATCTATTCATGATATAGATCTTCTAAGTCTGTTTTCCTTCCACTATCATTTAAATGGTAGATTTATTATTTCTTTGGAGATATTACATATAAGGAAACATCCATAGACAATCCAACAAATTAATTCAATAGATAAGAAATTATTTCCAGGCATTCCTTGATATATTTTTGGTTTTGACTTTTAGAGAAATAGGTCCTTACCCTTACATAATTAAATACAACTTACCAAAGTGGAAACGTCCTCTCAGTATCCATTTTTTTCACAATACAAATATTTTAAGATATAAAAAATTTTCTATTCATTGAATACCTTCACAATTTTCATATTGACCTAATCCTTGTCCATAATCATCATTAAAACGCTATGAAAGTCATTTTAAATATTTGTATCTGTACAAAAATCATAGTAAGGTATATATAAAAAGTAATAAAACTTATTTTTAGTTTATGAATAATTAGAAATTTTTCCATTTTCAAAACAATCTTTCAGATCAAAATAAACATTTTCCTACCCCATAATTAAACTTATAAGCCCAAAGAAATTAATAAAACATTTCATAAGAACTATTAAATAAAAAACCTATAACTCCTAAATGTTTCCTTTAAATAATAAAAACTCATGAAAAAGTTTTCATAAAAAAGTTATACATTTTATCATTATAATGTGTCATAAAATTCCCTTCAAACATAATCTCATTATCTTACCTTTTAAGATCATAACATTTCTCTAAAAACCCATGAAAGCATGGATAACTAATGTTGGTAACTTGGGACATAATTTTCATATCACTCATGAAATCACTATTAAAAAATGAATAACCTACGCAAAAAATTACTATAATCTCTTAGGAGAAATCTAATTGGTTAACATCATCCCTTTACCCATTGCATTATAGATCTATATAAAACTCTCCAATCATCATGATCTATATTTGGCTCACCTATCATCATAATAAATGTAATGGTTTCCTATAATCTTAAACCATACCTAATACTAAAACATAATAATAACACATTAAAGTGTTCATTTACATCATTATACTCATACAAATATTCCATTCTCCCATAATAAAACATTCCCAGATATTTAAATATCCACTTCATTTAAAGAATATTTTGAAAATCCCCATATCAAAGGGAATGAGGTATTTTATTTAAAGAAATAATATAATATTATAATGTCAAAAAAACATCAAATAAGGGTTATGAAATTGGGAAAACAATGATTTAATATATGTTATAATATAACATTATTACTGGTTTTTTCAATACCCTCATATAAAATAAGTAAAAATATTCTATTTAAATGTTTTTTGAAATAATGTAAATTTAAAATAAAATTCCTTTTATAGTACATTAATTTCCATATAAATAATTAAATAAATTAATTTTAAGAATATTTATGTGGAAGATAATCATTTAGGAAATAAAATTTTAAAACATTTATGTAATGCCCTGACCCCAGAAGCCCAGAGCCGGTTCGTTATTTTAATACATTGGCATGATTACAAGGAATCATGTCCAAAAATACCCATCAATTTAGTAGTCTGGGAAAATTTATTACATACATGAATGTTACAATACACATTCAAACATAAAACACAACATAAAAAATCTATTGGGAATACCATTATTCCCTTAGCTTAACCCTACATATCAAAAATAATAAACTTCTTGGAATCTTGGGAAAACAAAACTTAAGAAAGGGGTGAGCTCAGATGCTCATTAAGGGTAAATAATTTAGAATAAGCTATAAAATTTTCAGGCAAGATGTGTAATAAAGACAACAACATTTTTAAACATAAAATATCACATAATATAAAGAAAATAAATCAAACATTACCGTATAAACATGCACATTGATATTCTACTAGTCAAATAATCACATGTAATAATTAATTTCATAATGAGGGAATGCCTAACGCTGACCATCATTACCACCTAGTCAAGGCCTCGTGCCAAGACTACAAATAAAATTTCCATTAAGGCGCTGTTACAATACACTTATTTGTCTCATGAGACCTACAAATGCATTGAGGGGCTATACCGGGGCCCCACTCATCCCATAATAATTCCACTACATTCCTCATTTGAAAATTTTGAAACTAAACATATACATTTGTATTAAAAATAGCATATGAAATGTAAATACTTCAACCATAAACCATGAAGGTTATAAAAAATTGCACAACCATAGTCAAACATATCATAACTAATTCAATACAATATGGAATATTTTATTGTAAAAAATCAACCTTAATCAAGAATAATATCCGGTAAAGGATGTTGACATATTTGAAAATGATCAATAAAACTTTTGGAGAGAAATATCCATTTTTGGGAAATCATTTAAAAGTCACAAATTTATAAAGGAATTCATTTAAAAGATATTTTTGAATCAAATTTTCCCATACCAATTTGAAAATTTTGAAAGGAATTAACATTTTAAAACAATCATGTCCATATAAATAAATCCTTAAAACCATTTTTAAAACATGGAAATTATTGAAAACAATTTAGAAAAATAAATATTTAAAATTTTTAAAATGATGTTTTAGTTAAAGAGTACCTTAAAAGAAACATTTTGAAATACCATTTATGAAAAATGGACATGGATAATTAATATGTCATATTAAATACTTACACATAAACAATCTTGGATAATAATGAGATTGAGGAATTAACACATACCTTTTACTTCATTTTGGTCTAGGGAATGTTTAACCTCTTGTATAATGACCATAGTATGTTATTAAATTATACCAGAACCATATTAATATTTTTTATATCAAACATGATTAATTTATGACTTTATAAAACCCATTTAATAATAATTTCCTTATTAAATCAATATTTCAGGTAATAATCGCTTTCTTTATTGTACGTGTTTTAAATTTTTATTCTTGATCATATCACTTAGATCATGATTTAAATAATTCTAGAATATAAAACATGATTTATATATCATATATATTTAGAATATAAATATGTATGATAGATAGATATATTAAATGGAAAACAACATTTATGGAGATGGTAGGTCATACGTACACATAAACGCTGCTTCCATTTTCATATCGTATTGAACGGAACTAAGTGAATAAGATATATGTAAATACATACATATATACATACATACATTTATATATATAAATTTATTGATTAAAATGTGTGTAATTGGATGTTATATTAATTTTATAGAAACATTATCATTTTGTTTTAATTATTTATATACATCTTACTTATCATTATATCCATCAAAATAACATAGTGTTGAATAACAAATTACACCCTGACGTGGAGATGGTAAGTTGTACGTACGCACGCATGATTACATTATCATTCATAGGATGGATAGAATAATGAATATGGTTGTATTATATTTAGAATAATATCATAGTATGTAGAAGGTACTTGAGTTATTATATTGGTATTGAAATAACAAAAAATGAGAAAGTGGAAGAAGAAAAGAACATTGAAAGAGGTGATGAAATTATTACGTCTTCTTTGGGTGCATCCTTTTGATTTGATCAAAAGGGATCCTTAGTTAGTATTGGGATCAAATTAAGGCCTCTAGATACAATTTAGGTTAGTTGGGTGGATATTGGAGTAGGGGTTGGCCGAGCCAAATGGTTTTGGAGGTATTAAATTAAGAGAACGGGAAGTACCCTTTTATAAGAGAGGTGAAGTTCACTTTAGGAAAAGATTGAAATACTATTTTATTAAGCAATCATATTCAGTTTATAATGGCTCCAAAAGAATATATTTTGAGTATAAGGTGGGTATGGGTCTAAATAATTTCAAACAATAGGTTTTAGACATGTTTATGTCACTATATTAACCTTATCCTCTAGATTTAACCCTTAGTTAATTAGTTAAAATTTTACCATGTCTTCGTGTATTTTTATATTACATGGTTAATAAACATACTATAAAATGAAAAGAGAACCTAAATTAAACCATTATTTACATATCTAAACTTATCTAAGTCATTTTTTCAAACAATATATTTTTAGGGATATTATATCATTTAATAATATAGTATTTGTTTTAACAACTCATTTATGTCAATTTTGACACTATTTAGTATTTGGTTTTTGTGAAGGACATAGAATCTTGATTACTTCTAAAAGAATACATTGAATTAAACCTAAAATTACATATTCCCCTATAAAATTAGTTTATGGAATCAAAAGTTTCAATTTACATATATTTTAATATTTATAATATCAATTATTTTAATCATCCATTTATAAGGTAATTTCTACATCATCATTGTTCCATATATAAGATTAATTATTCAATTTCTAAAATTTATATATAAAATACCATGATACTGGAAATATTTTTATATTTATAATCAATATTTATAGTCTAATTTATCTTATATATAACTATATATTAAAAATGATTTCGTTAATAGAATTCAAATTTAACAATTTTAACTCTTCTTTAAATAAAATATAATAAATGTCTTAATCTATCCAAAATGGATCAAAAAGGATCTTATTTCTTTCATAACATCTATTTTAGTCGAAATACACTTATCCAATGGAATTAGAACATGTGTAAGGGTAATTATAATATAATTTTTACCATTAATTATCCTATTTACTTTTAACCATGGTAAATAAAATTCAAAAGTTACTATTCCCCAAAAATTAATTTCATCTTATTGAAACCCATTTTACTTACTGATGTCAACTGTGTCTCTCAGATTTTTGAAATTCAATTCCTAGAAGCAGTAAAATTATGTTTTATGCAAATTTGTAAATATGCCTGGAAAGTGGGTAAAAGACGTTAAAAATTTCAATAAAAATTTATACATCAAATCTAATTATAAAATGACTACAATGAATTAAATCGAACTAATATAGGTATTATGTATATATTTTTAATTTAAAATAAATTTAAATAAAAATATTAACTATTTAAATAAAAGTCAGTTTTAAACAATAACTTAATGTTTTTCACTATTCATCAAAAATTGAATGTTTTCAGAAAAATACCAAAACATCACCCTAAGATAATTTTGATATTATAAATCTAATAATTATTCCTATATTACCAAATTAAAAACCTATGAATTTCATTAATTAATTTTAAATTATTTCCCGTTCTCAAAACCAGAAAGCGGGTTTTTAAGAAGTAAAAGCTATCAAAAGATTGAAATGTGTTTCTGTACAATTTAAATGTGAATTTACATCCAATTACCTAAATTATATTAAATTATAAAACTATAATCTAATTATACTTTAAAACCACTCAAATGAAAAATTTAACACTATAAATTATTTTTATTAAAAAAGTTGTTTTCAATTAAAAATTATTATTTTACCCTATTCATTAAAATATGAAAGTTATGAGAAAAGTACCAAAAATTTATCTAAACTAATTTTTATGTCCCTCTTCTAAAGAAGAAATCAATTTCATTAATTTTAATATATAAAAACGTCAAATATTGGTTTTAAAAAGGGATCACTATTAAAAGGCGGTAAAATTGCATTTTTTTGGAAAATAAATCCTTTATCTGAAAAAAGGAATATTTTATTATATTATGTCTAATAAACACATAATATAGATTCAAAAATTATATAGAGTATATAAAATTTAAATTTTAGTTAATACTATTCATAACCTATTTTTGAACGGTTATCTTGGTAAGTCGTGGTGTGCTCGAACTCGGTGTTGCGTGTAGTGTAAGATTTTGAATTATTTTAAAGAGATATCATACTTTGAAATTATAAGGTGTCACATTCTCCCATCCTTAAATAAATTTCATCCTTTAAATTTTAAATTATTCTTTAAAAATAATAGGTTTAAAATTGAAAATACCTTTTTAGAAAACCCACATCGAAAATAGGGTTACTAAAAGTTTGTCTTAATAAGAGGGAAAAGGAAATGAAAAATCACCACCAAATTAGGGTTTCTAATAAAAGAACATTGGTCTCAATTATAGACACATAACTGGAGAGAATACATAAATATTTATAGGGAGTGATTGATGTCATCAATCACAAATAAGTGAATAATAAAGGGAAACATTTGAGGGCCTCAAAGCAATAGATCTAAAATGATTTAAAATATCATCGGTTCAACCAAACATAATGTATAAGGATAACACATTTTTTTAGATACATTATTTTTTTAAGAGGAGTTATTGATTTACTATCAAGATAATAACTCAAGAAAACATACTTGATTTCATTACCTGTCTTAATCGTAATCTCATAATTTGGTTATGCTTCGATCTATCTTCACTTCATCCATTATACTAGGAAATGAATGTTCAAAAAATGATTTTTTATGCCTAATGTTCATTCGATAAATCATAAGGTCCACAAGTATTTCCTTATTCCAATATATGTTTACTAAAATAAAAAATGTTAGGTCATAGTATTCAATAAATTATACTTTAACCTCATACAAAATGTCAAGTGATCAACTTACTCCATTCCAACCTTTAGACTTATCCAAAAATACTTATGTCCAAACTCACAGTCTAAAAATTCATATGGGAGGTAAACATAATGAAGATCTATTGTTTCCACATAATAACATGTGAATACCTTCATCATGTATTATTTAAAAACATGGTAACACCCCGAATTACCATAAAACCTAATTGATTACATTCATGTTCCCTTATTCCTTATAGAATACTAGAAATACTCCTTATATCAAAAAATGTTGTAAACTCCAACAATGATGGAATAAACAAAAAATTAATTAGTTTCAAGGTATTCAAGAATTTTGAATATAATTTATCCAATTCCATCACATCTTATTCCAGAATCAATACCTCAGTATCAAAACCGTAATAAGGATTATATTTCCTTCAACCATGTATTTTCAAAAAAAATTAACATGAAACTATGTCACTTTACTTGGTACTATAAAATCTCAAATAATTAATGAAAACTTATGGCAATACAATAATTATGTACTTTATAATTATTATAACTTGTACTCAAATAACAAAAATACTTTAAAAATAACTTAAGAACACTAATCATTCCTCTTCATCTGCGGTTGTATCATAACATGATTATTATCCAATAACATCATTTGGGGTATACTCTGATGATAGGGACATTGATTCATGTAATGTCCCAACTCCTTCTAGATAAATCATTGAAAAATTGAATCCTTTTTCTGACCCTTGAAATCACAGACATGGTGTCCTTTTACTCTACACTTATAACAAACCCACATTACTTTCAAGCACTTCCGAAGGTGATTCTTTCCACAGTTATCACATATGTGAAAATATTTCTTTCCCTTCTTCCTTTTATCCATCTTTTTCTCTACCATCCTCTTCTTCTATGGATTCCCTTCAAATCCAAACAACTCATATAGTTCTTTACTTGTCTTATTAACACACGATACTATTTCTTCATATGATGAGAATATATGGGAGAATGTTACTCTTCTAGATTTTGGCTTAAAACCATGAAATATATAATCCTTATTACTCTTTTCATCATGCATATTTATGGAGTTCTCATTCCTTCTACTGGGTGCCATTTCAAAATGACGAAATACACTAGGTTAGATCATTTCATAATGTATAATCCAAAAACTAGAAAAATTCTCAACATTAACTGAATATTTTATCTCATATTCAAAAAAATGGTTTATTTGCTAACATATTTACTCATAAATCCATCATAATGGTTTTTAAATAAAATTGGAATTATCCTAAGAATATCCCCTGGGAGTGTAGTAACCAAGAGTGTAGCAAGGCCCATTGTCATGCACCAGTTCTCATTAGAGTCTAGCTCAATACATTGTTTTCAGGTTTTACCCCTAGATACATCGGTTCTAGAGCTGCCTTTACTTGTTCGTATCTAGGTAGGGATGTATTTCTTGGAAAATTCACAAAATATCTACATTACAAAAATTCTATTATGTTCTTCTATACTAATCCTAAATGTAATCTTTATGGTAATGTTTCCTAATAAGATTTTATCTAAATCTATTTCCATGATTGTTGCTAAACATCCTCTCATACCAACCGTAACACCCTAACCCCATAAGCCTGAAGCTGATGAACTATTTTAATACATTGGCATGATTACAAGGAATCATGTCCCGAAAGACCAGTTTGTTTAGCAGTATTCGAAAATTGATTACAAACATGAACGTTACATTACACATTCAAACATAAAACACAACATAAATAATCCAATGATAATTCCATTATTCCCCTCGCTTAACCCTGCATATCAAACATAATACAAATCTTTGAATCCTGGGAAAAAAACATAAGAAAGGTGTGAGATCAGATGCTCAGTAAGGGTAAATAATTTAGCGGAAGCTACAAAATTTTAAGGCAAGATGTGTAATAAAAACAACATCCTTTTTAAACATAAAATTGAACATAATATGAAGAAAATAAATTAAACATTACCATATAACTATGAACATGCATATTATACTATTAGAAAATCACATGTAATTATTAATTTTCATACTGAGGGAATACCTAACTCAGGAAATCATTAACACATAGTCAAGGCCTTGTTCCAAGACTACAAAAAACATTTTTTTCAAGGCCTTCTTCCAAGACATTAATTTTTATCATGAGACCTACCGATGCATCGAGGGGCTATAACGTTCCCCTCTAGTCACTTACTAAGTCCACTGCACTCCTCATAAGAAAATGTTGAAACATAACACAAAAAATCATATTAAAACGAGAATAAGAAATGTCAATACTTCAACCATAAACCATGAAGGGTATAAACATAGCACATCAACAACCAAACATATCATAACTCATTCAATACAATATGGATGATTGTATTATAATAAACCAGCCATAATCATGAATAATATCCAGTAATGGATGTTTACATTGTTGAAAATGATCGCTAAAACTTTTTAAGAGAAATATCCATTTTTGTGAAATAATTCAAAAGTAAAACATTTATAAAAGAATTAAATTAAAAGACATTTTTTGAATCATAGTGTCCCATACCAATTTGACTCTTTTGAAAGGAATTAAATTTTAAAACAATTATGTGTATATAAATAAATCCTTAAAACCATTTTAGAAAACATAGACATTAATGATAAAGATTTAGAAGAATAAATATTTAAAACAAATAAAATGATGTTTTAGTTAAAGAGTACCTTAAAAGAATCATTTTTAAATTTATTTTATGAAACATGGAAATGGATAATAAATATGTCCCAGAAAATACTAACACATAAACAATCTCTGATAATAATGAGATTGAGGAATGAACCCTTACCTTGTACTTCCCTTTGGTCGAGGGTATGTTTAACATCTTGTATAATGACCATAGTATGTTATTAAATTATACCAGAACCATATTAATATTTATAATATCAAACATTATTCATTTATGAATTTATTCTATCCATTTAATAATAATTACTATGTTAAATTAACATTTTGGGAAAAAATCGATTTCTTTATTGTACGTGTTTTAACTTGTTATTATTGATCGTAACACTTAGATAATGATTTAAATAATTCCATATTATGAAAAATGATTTATATATCATATATATTTAGAATATAATTTTGTGTAATAGATATACATGTGAAATGTAAATCATCGTTTATGGAGATGGTAGGCCGTACATATGCATAAACGTTGTTTCCGTTTTCATATCGTATTCAACTGAACTAAGTGAATAAGATATATGTAAATACATATATATATATATATATATTTCCAGTAGAATTATTATTTAATATATTATTTACTTATTAATAATATAAATTTTAATTATTATCATTGAATGGTGAATGTGGAAATGAATCTCATCACCTTGTGGAGACAGTAAGTTGTACGTACACACAAGTGATGATATCATTTCCTTAACGATTAAAAGGTGTTGAATTGGATGGGTTATTAATTTTACTAAAAAATTATAGTTTTATTGTTATTATTTATATACATATTAATCATCATTATATCCATCCAAATGACATAGTGTTTAATAAAAAATTACACCACGACGTGGAGATGGTAAGTCATACATACACACACATGGTGACGTTATCATTCATAGGACATATATAATAATGAATATGGTTGAACAATATTTATAATAAAATCATAGTATTTAGATGGTACTGGAGGAATTATATTGTTATGGAAATAATAGAGAAAGAGAAAGTGGAAGAAGAAGAAAACTTTGAAATAGGTGATAAAATTATTACCACTTCTTGAGGTGCTTCCTTTTGATTTGATCAAAAGGAATCCTTTGGTTGGATTATGATCAAATTAAGGCCTCTAAGATGACTTGAGGGTAGTTGGGAGGATATGTTTTTAGGGTTTGGCCAAGTCAAATGGCTGTGGAGGTGTGAAATTAAGAGAAGGGTAAGTACCCTTTTATAAGAGAGGTGAATGTCACTTTAGGAAAATCTTGAAATATTATTTTATTATATAATAATATTCGGTTTATAATGGCTCCAAAAGATTTTTTTTTGAGTATAAGGTGGGGATGAATCGAAATCCTTTCAACGAACATGTTTTATAAATGTTTAGGTCACTATATTAACCTTATCTTTTATATTTTACCCTTAGTTAAATAGTTTAACTTTTACCATGTCTTCTTGTATTTTTATATTACATAGTTAATAATCTTACTATAAAATTCCAAGAGATCCTAATGTGGATCATTAATTACATATATAACCTTATCTAATTCATTTTTACTAACTATATATTTTTAAGGATATTATACCATTTTATAATATAGTATTTGTTTTAAAAACTCATTTATGTCAATTTAAACACTATTTAGTATTTTGTTTTTGTGAAAGTCATAACATCTTGATTACATAGAAAAAAATACATTGAATCAACCTTAACATGTCATATTCACCTTGAAAGTTTGTGGACGAAATAAAAAGATTAAATTTACATTTATTTTAATATTTATAATATCAATTATTTTAATCATTCATTAATAAGGTAATTACTACATCATCATTGTGTCATATATAAATATAATTATTCAATGTCTAAAAATTATTTATAAAATACCATGATGTATGAATTTTTTTATATTTATAATTAATATTTATAGTCTAATTTATCTTCTGTATAACTATATATTAAAAATGGTTTCGTTAATAAAATTTGAATTTAACACTTTTATCACTTCTTTAAATAAAATATAATAAATGTATTAATCTTACCCAAATGGATCAAAAAAGATCTTAATTTTGACCTAATGTTATTTTTGGTCGAAATACACTTATCCAATAGAATTAGGACATGTGTTAGGGTAATTATAATATCATTTTTACCATTAATTTCCCTATTTACTTTTAACCATGGTAAATAAAATTCAAAAGTTACTATTCACTAAAAAATATTTTCATCTTATTGAACCACATTTTACATACTGATGTTAATTGTGTCTCTCAGATTTTTGAAATTCAATTCACAGAAGCGGTAAAATTACATTTAATGCAAATTTGCAAATGTTCCTAGAAGGTGGGTAAAAGACGTTAAAAATTTCAATAACATTTTATACATCTAATCTTATTATAAAATGACTCCAATGAATTAAATTGAACTAATATAGGTATTTTGTTTCTATTATGAATTTAAAATAAATTTAAATAAAAAAATTAATTATTTAAAAAAAAGTTGGTTCTAAACAATAACCCAATATTTCCACTATTCATCAAAAATTGAAAGTTTTCAAAAAAAAATACCAAAACTTCACCATAAGATAATTTTAATATTATGAATCCCAAAATGATGTCTATTTTATTAAATTAAAAACATATGAGTTGCATTAATTAATTTAATATTAATTCCCATTGTCAAAACTAATAAAATGGGCTTTTAAGAAGTAAAAACAACCAAAATATTGACATGTGTTTATGTACAATTTAAATGTGAATTTACAAATAATTACCTACATTATATTAATTGATAAAATATAATCTAATTAAACTTTAAAAACACTCAAATTAATAATTTCATACTCTGAATTATTTCAATTAAAAAAATGTATTTCAATTAAAATTTATTATTTTTCACTATTCATTAAAATATGAAAGTTATCAGAAATGTTACAAAAATTTATCCAAACTAAATTTTTAGGTTCTAATTCTACAGAAGAATTTAATTTCATTAAATTGAATATATAAAAGTCTCAAATATTGGTTTTAAAAAGGGTTCACCTTTAAAAGGTGGTAAAATTGCATTTGTTTTTAAAAAATACTTATTTTATCTGAAAAAATGAATTTTTTCTTATATTATGTCTAAGAAACACATAATATGGATTCTAAAATCATATTTAGTTTATAAAATTCAAAATTCAATTAATACTATTTATAACTATTTTTTGAACGACTAGTTTGTTAAGTTGTGGTGCGCTCGAACTCATTGTTGTGTGTAACGTATGCTCTAGAATTACTTTAAAGAGATAATGTACTATGAAATCTTGGGGTGTTACAATTTAAATAATGTTTTTATGGTAAAGTGTCACTTACCTTGAGTCTGACTCAAAAGGTGTGTTATTTATAATTCTTAATAATATACATAGGTTAATTGTTTACATTATTATGAATCTTTTCATGTTATTTATTAATTTTATTTAATTTATTACCATGTTATATAGGATTACTTAACAAATTAGGTTCACATAATTTTTTTGATGATATTCAGCTCATAAGTCCGAAATGACTTAGGTAGGTTGATTATGGTCAAAGTGGTAATTATTAAATCATAACCAAAAAATAATAATGAAATAATTATAATATTTATATATAAACTATTCTATTAAACCAACAATGTAATGGTTAGTGTAAATAAATTATGTTACAATCCTGGGGATGGTAGGTCGTACATACGCATGAGTAACATTTCCATTTTTCAAAAAACACAATGGAATGAAGGTATGTATAATTTTACATTAAAATAATTATTATTATATAATAAATATCATACTATGTATTTAAATAATCTTATATATACTATCCATCTGCTGTGGTGATGAAAAATGAATCATATCAATTCATGGAGAAGGTAACCCACACGTACGCATGAACCACATTATCATTTTTCATTTGATTGAAATGTATGACTATAGATGATATATTTTCATTAAATAATTTTATATTTTTTATTTGTATCTTATATATATATATTAAATCCATCATTATTACCATCCATGAGGGGGCAGTGATGGAAAATTAATTACATCGGTTCGTGAGGTGGTAATCCACAGTACATGGAAATGATGGACTCATTTCCCAATTATTGGAAGAAGGAAATAGATATATATTATTATATTAACATAAAAAATACTAATATGTGTAATATAATTTTGTTATTATATATTTAAGTTGAATATTAATTAATGTTGGAAGAAAATGAAATAAAACAAAATAGATTGATTAAGAACTAAACTTCTTCTTCGGACAACCTCTTTATGTTTCTACCTAAAGAGTTCCTAGGTAAGTTTTATAATACTGAATGGGATTACAGGACATGTATATAGATATATGGAAGGTATTTGGATAATTTATTTCTAAACAAAATATCTCTTAATGATTATTGAGTAGAGGATAGGGGTTCCCATAAGTAAGTGTGGGAGAGGACCCACATATAAAATTTAAAAAGATTATAATATATCAATGTATCAATCATTATAAATAGATCCAAAAATATACTATTTATGTATAATATATGAGATATGGTATAAATATGTTCATCTAATATAATTTAGGCATGTTTCTAGGTTATTTTAACACTTATCCCTTTAGCTTTACCTCTAAAATATCTATTTTAACCTTAACTCTGGTAACTGATTTTTATTATTTTTACTATTCATTTGGAAAAAAAAATTAAGTTGAACTTTTTATATAAAAAATAATTATAACGTTTCTAAATAATGAATCTATTTCATTAATTTCTATTCGTTTATGTGGGAGAAACTAATTAGAAATAAAACTAAAAAAATTAAAAAAAAATGGGTTTTTTCAGAAAAATAACTTTTTAATTATCTAAATGTTTTTATATAAATGTATAATGTTTATTAAAATAACATTTATTGTATTATTTTTACTAAAATTTAACTTATTAAAATTTTAAAACAAATCCAAAATATAATGTTTCTTTCTATAATACATTAAAAGAAAATATTATGTTCAATAAAAATCAGTATTTTTCAAAATTCATTGAAAAATAAAACATTTTAGTAAAATACTATAAGTAATTGCTAAATTAATTTTTAATTGTTCTATTATAAACTGAAGTTAATTTTGTTACTTTTATATTATATAATTTATAAATTAATCTTTTAAATAAAATTGTATAATGCATGAAAACCAAATCAATCTAGAAAGAAATATTTTTCTTTTTGACTAAAAGATAACCATATATTTTAAAATTATTTTAACTCTTTAAAGTCTAATTAATGAATATTAATAAGTTATAAAAATGATATTTCTTAAAATTATCTATGTTTTTATATTATTCTACCCTTTTTTAAATTGTGTTTTCACAATTTCATTCCATACTTAAACAAGTGGGGATATTTTTCCTTCATATCAGTTTCTAATTCCCGTAGTTTTTTCAGTTATATTTTTTTCAATAAAACAATAACCTCGTAAATCAATTTATTTCATAATAATTTCCTTCTTTGGTTAAGTATGTGAATGTGTTATTCCTCATAATAAATTGTTTTTTAATTTAACTAACTCTGTCTTCAAAACAAGATATGTATTGAGTATATATTTTCTTAACATTACGACACAGAATACATCATGTATTAGAGGTAAACTCATAGGAAAAGCCACTTTATATAAAATAGATACAAATTTCTTTTGGATTTATTATGATCCAATGAACCATAGATATAAATTTTTATTTTTACCAATTCACATTACACCTTTCCAAAAATATACAATAAGAAAAACCTGATTTCATACCTTAAAAGAAATATCTTGCATTCGGTTGTTTGTATATCTTTTCTTTTTTTTCTAGGCCAACCTCATGTGTTGTTGAATCATCTTCACCATATCAACTATTTCATATTCAAATTCTTTCCCTAAATGGTTCATATTTACTTATTCATACCAACAAGATATAGTTTGACACTTCTTTCAATATAATTCCTCAAATGGTTCTATATGTATACTAAAATTAAAACCTTTTTTATAAAAAAACTCAACCAAAGTCAGATGTTGATCCCAACTTCCCAAATAAACCATTAAAAAGCATGATAAAATATCTTCAAAAACATTAATTTTTCTATATAATTGTCTATAATTTGGAGAAAGAAAGGTTATTCTAAAATTTAATTCAGTACCCAATGACTTCTGAATACTTTTAAAAATATTAGAGATAAACCTGGGATCACAGTCAGATACAACGGAGAGAGGGAATCCATGTAATATAATAATATCTTTAACGTAATTTTCATATAGTTTATATAATGTCATATTACATTGATATTGATGAAAATGAGTAAATTTATTTAATTAATCAACAATTACCGAAAACAAATTCTTATCTTGAGATCTATTGGGTAATCCCACCATGAAATCTATATATATATTTTCCAATTTCAATTATGGAACTGGAAAAGAATGAAGTATCCCCTTATATAATTTTTAGTTTGATTTAACATGTTAACATGTCAAACATTTCATAGAGAAATCAATAATAAATTTATTTATTCCTTTCCAGTAGAAATTTCCTCGAAGGTCTCTATACATTTTTGTGCTACCACCATGAATAGAAAATGGAGAACTATATGCCTCATTAAACCATTATTTCATAGAATTAAAATCACTTGAAACACAAAAACTATTTCCAAATATGATAACACCTTATTCATCAATATTAAACTCTTGAAACACACCCTTATTAACATTTTACCTTTTCTTATAAAGCACAATCCTATTTCTATCCTTTATTAATTCTATCTCACATTGAGGACTACACTAACACCAGAAAAAAAATAGTTGGAGTTGTTGAATGAAAAATTTACCAGCTAACATTCATCAAATCATTAAGTAGGGGGTCATTTTCTCAAAACATACTATTTAATATAGCATTATATTTAATACTGAAAGAATCAACTTCTCTTTTTTACTTTTCATTGATGGTAAATAATTTTATAGTCAAAATACTTTACACTTAGAGTCATATAACTTAACTTATATTCAAAAATTTACAATTTAATATATAATTAAAACAAGTTTGACCAGAATATATTTCAAAATTTACTCCAAATAAGGGATGTATCCAAATTGATAAAGCAAAAAACACACCCCTTATTCAAGGCAACATGTAAGATAATTTTTCCTATGAGGTTTTATTTAAAATAAATAATAATAAATTTCGTGATAATACTATATTAAAACATAACCCATTCCCATCAATGTTGAATTAATGTAGATAATAAAGACACTATTTTTGGATTTTGGGGCCAAAAATAGAGCATTTACTAATCTTGTTTTCAATGAATGAAAACATTCATTTCATTCCTTAATCAAGATGACCATAATTATTGTTAATGTTGACATGGTATTGGGTTAGACAATCATTCCTTGATTTCAAAAAACTACTAGTAATATCCTATTAATGCAAGAAAAATATGAATCTCAATAAAATTTATAGTTATTGGAAAATCATTGTCAACTTATGTTTTAGTGGTGTCAACAGTTATTCCATCTTAATTTATGATATGTCTAAGGAATGAAATATGTTTTAACCATAAAACACATTTACTAAATTTTATATATAACTTTTATTGTTTTCATGTTTATATAATTATACTTATATTTTTTCATGATCCTCATAACTTTTTGAATAAAAAAAACATCAAAAAACACAACCATGATATTCTATAAATATTCATCGAAAATTCTATTCATAAGATCCATGAATATAGATACAACATTCATCATCCAAAATAGAATAACCACAAAATCATAATTCACTTAACCAATGTGAAACATTATCTTAGGGATATTATCATGATTCACCTTTAACTGATGGTACCCAGACCTGAGATCAACCTTCATAAAATACTGAGCACCCTGACGCTGATCAAAAAGGTATTTGATAATTTGAAACCAACACAAATTCTTAAAAATTATTTTATTTAGTTCTCTATAATCAATGAAAATTATCATGGAAAAATTATTTTTTTCAAATAAAACAATAGAACCACACAATAAAGTTTTAGGATGAATCGAATCATTGTCAAAAAATTCTTGTAACTATTTTTTTTATTACAGATGTTCTACATGAGTAATTAAATATGGGATATTTGAAACTAAATTAGCATTAGTTACTAAGTTAATAATAAATTCAACTTATCAATTAGGTTTAATACTAGGAAAATCAATAGGAAAAACCTCTATATATTATTTTTATACCGAAATAAGATTAATCTAAACATTATCGTTATCTTCAACAACATGATCTAGATGAATTAATTTCCATATTTTAGAAGCTTCTTAGCTTCGTGAAATGTTCTCAAATGTTTGAAATAATTCTTATATAAAAACTGAAACTCATTTTGAAAAATGACATCATTGGATCTGAAATATCTATTATCATGATAGACTGAAATCCAATACACACTTCGAATAACATAAAATTCAAAAATGGTATAGAAAATAAGGTTTTCATGGAAAAAACTTCCACATTAACAATATGAAGATATTTTTAAATTCTTATTTTCTTAATAATAACCTTGGTTATTTTATCAAATTCTCTGGATTCATTTATTGAGGTGAGATTTCCATTTTACTAGTACATTAATCTGAAATAAAGGAATGCTTATACATCCAATTAAACAATAAACTAGAATAATTTGAGAAAGTATTATTCTTAATCTTACCACTTCATTCTATGAAGAAAGATCTGACTAATTAGTTGAAATGGATTTCACCACACTTGTCATGACCTGACACACTAAGTTATGACCCGTGACTACCCCTAGCCCAATTCAAATATTCCAGGACTTGGTGACCAGCTTTGAATAGGCATATACCATAAATTTGAGGCATTATACTAATTTACAAGTAAACACACACACATATACAAGACCATAAAAATCATAAATATAAATCAAATGAAACCAATCCATGCATATATCTATAAGTCCACAAACATGGTACATTAATAATGTACAAAAACTGAAAAAGGGGATAAACACAAGACCAAAAAAACTACAGACAGTATAACCTACTTCAAGGGTGATGACTATGATTAAATGAAAAATCATAGAAAACACCTTAGTATATCATGCTCAAGCTATACTCCACCCCCTCTCCATCATCACAGGACACCATCAAAAGGGGTTTCATCTACATAAGACAAAACACATATGGGGAGAGCCTAGAAAAGGGTGAGTATAACAATACCCAGTAAGACATGTTGAAAACACTAAACAAGAAGCATAAATAATAGTCATCTTAATAAAATTATATAACAATCAATTAATAACAAAATAAATACCCAAATATACTTAATAAGGATACAATGCCACCGGGAGGTCACAATCATCTACTAGCCATAGGATTCTTCACGACGAAATTATTGTTATGGGAGAATATACTGCATGATCCATGAAATCACTAGAGACACCCATCTATGAGATTAATATCATTGGGGACCACCTAAAAAATTTCATTGGTCTTATCAGATCCTAAAACTCAGATTGTGGGGTCACACCCAAAACCGTTGGGGGACCCCACGAAGAAAATCTACATCAACCCGCTACGTAGGGGATAATATTTCAATGATACTGTGAACCCCACCAATATGGCCTACTAGATGTAGGATCACCACCCTACTCAAATAGGTCATGTTGATTCCTCTAAACCATCCTAGCATATACATATGAAAGAGGATCACACTCTAGTTTCATAGAATTACACCATGAACTCTATCTAATTGACATCCTCTAGAGGGGATCACAATATGTAGCTACTGAATTAATTCTTCATTGTACCCTTAAGGGTATGTACCAAGGTAAAATACACTCAACCAAAATATGTGTGAACTAAAGAGACAAAGAGATCCAAGCTATCACTAATGGCATACACGACGTGTAAGTAGTGTACACAACATGAATTAACTAACCCAAATCTACTCATGTGGGTTTGCATCACATGACATATATTATCCATGTACATGGAATGTAGATAAAGTACACTATGTGTAGATATCACTCAACACATTTCCCATATCCCATGGTCATACATGTGTACCACTGGTCAATCCTGTGTACAACTTGTCATGTCTTTGTACACCTGGCCATGTATATATCGGAGTACACAACAAGTCCTAACACATGTAATCCTGGATTTTGTCTGGTACCCTTCTAGGAACACGCTAATATTCCCTATAAGATAAACAAGGCATGTGAAAATTTCACACAACATCTGATATTTAACTCTAGCGGAAACCCTAGCGATGCAGCCAAGGGGTCCCATAAGGCGTGTAATCCAAAAATGCAGTTCATGTATCAAAGGATTTCTAGATCCATTAAGATCAATTTTTAATACTTATTCATGTTTATTGAGCCTCCTCTATCACCGAAATCTATTGATCACAGGTCTCTCAACCTCAACATCATACACTCATCAGATTCCAGTCCTTGGTTTATTTGGAAAATGATATTTTGAGCTAATCTGTCTCCATGTGTCAAAATAGAGAAACATAGGAACAAAAAATCCATCAGATTGACCTACAAACATCCTTTTTCATTGTTCTACCTCCGAGGTGGCATGTTCTGGGTGGTGCTGAAATGGTCCAACAAGTATCTTCACCAATCCCGTTTTCTAGAGATGACTTCCTATCAAGTTCACCATTTCTTTTGTTTCGACCTGTCCTGCATCATTATCCCTTAAAAGAGTTTGGATTATCCCCACAAGAACTATTAAACCCTATGGGTGATTACATGTGGTTATTTACTTGTGTATTCTCTCATCCTCAGATGGTCTCCAACGAGTTTATTCATGGAGCCAGAAATGCCCAACAACCCTGGTATCTATGATTCTTGGTTATTATTTCCAAAGGCAGGTTCTCGTTGATTGATGATTCAGCTGGCGAGACTTGAGGACTCCATTGGTTGAGAGGATGAGAGTTCAGGCTCACCGCACCCTTCAAAGGGAGTATTTTTTCCTATTCTAGGTCTCTCTTATATATTGAAGTCGTGTTAATATGTTTGTTAATCCTTGTTTCATTCCTAAAGAGTTTGTATGTGGGATACCCTTGGTTTGTAGAATCATCATAGGCCTACATATATTTGATGCTACAAAGGTGATGCTGACTTGAGACTTATAATAAGGTTCTCTGGAGTTTATCATTATCCAGGGGGACGAAGGGTGACTTGATGTTGGGATTGGTTCAATAATAATGGATTCCTACATATCCTTAGGAGAGGAATCAGAACCCACATAGTTTGGATGGGTTGGGGCTTACTCATGGAAGCGAAACATCTGATAGAAATGATAGGGTGGACCCTTTTAGATAGGAAACCTTTTGTGATCGAGCCTTCTGTTAGGATTCCTATATATCTTGGTTTTATCAAGAATCAGAGATCTCATATTTCAAATGGGTTGGGGAATACACATGGAAGTTTCCCATTTGATGGGAAGGATTGGGTGGAACCTTTTAGATGGGAACCCTTTTGAGGTCGAGCCTTATGGTAGGCGTCCTACATATCCTAGTTTGGTCAGGAATCAAATTTCTCCTAGTTCAGATTCACGTGGATGTTGTAATACTCGCACACTTCTAAGACCACATGATTCATGCTCTATTTGAGAAACAATTGGATGTGAAGGATTCAAAAAATAACATGCCTCCTCCACTATTGATGGGGGAGGGAGAGCCTATGGTGGAAGAGGTTGGGGTGATGGTACTCGAGGGTGCGAAGTGATGAACCATTCCATGTGAAATGAAATTGAAGGTTATGCAGCCCGCCCTCAGACATTTGGGGACTTACCTTAGTGGGAGGGCCTCAAAACATGTTCTGGAAAAGGGGAGGAGTTTCTTACCTATCAAAGGAGAAGAGAACATGAATCCTTTGACTAATCATTATTCCCCATTGAATGGAAAAGAAAAAGATCACCCTTAATCCCAAGAATGGGGAGGTTCACGTCAGAATCCCATGGATGGATGCTTGGTTTCTACAAGAATGTAGACCCATAGAAATTCCCAAAGACCGAATTCTTGTGGGGAGAGCCTTCATGACCCCTCTTACCATGAATATGTAGACTCAAAGGGGAACGTTGATGCACCCGATGGTATGATTATATAGGTCTGATGGCTTTTGAGGAGGCTTTTTCCTGATAATAGAGGACTGGTTAGTGGAGGGATCATGGAATAATGGACATTAATGGAAGGGTGAGGTTGGGACCAGAGGAAATAATACCTGAAAACACCCCATTCTGCGTACTGATTTCTTATGTGGGATAGGGGAGGATCCTCATACCGTAGTGGTAAATGGGAAAAGGGTTCATCCACGTACCGATGTGGTATGTGGGAAAGGGTATAGACCACCACGTACCATATAGGTACACATCCCATCGCACAGCTTTGGGTTCTATCCACGTACTAATGTAATACCTGGAATTGGGTTCTGTCATCATAGTGGTCCACTACGTAATGCACCATTTTGAAGTAGGGTTAGGGGGATTATCGTTTTCATGGAGTTCATGCATCAAATGTATGTGTTTCGTGGATCACCAATTAGGTTTGAAGTTCGCTTTTTATTTTTAAATTCCCTCGTTTTATGGTTCGTCGATGGTTGTACCTATGTAGAGAGTTGTTCATGATTCGACCTTCATCGGTGAATCCAGACTGAAGATAGAGTCTTCTAAGAACTCTTTCTTCATCCTCTAGGTTCCCTTCTGGATTTTTTCATCCATCCGTCACTTTTTCTAACTTCTTATGTGCTCCCTTTTATAGAGCATCGGGACAATTGTATCTATTAGCCATGCAACACCATTTTCAAAGTCCCATGCAGAGATATCATAACCCATGAAAGACCCGGTCAATCTAGGGTTTGTGGAATCTTTGGTTTACGATAACGGTTCGTGGAACCCTCTGTGTTCGCTTCGTCTGTGAACGGATGAGTTTTTGGAATGGTACGTGGTCTACCTTGTTCATTGGCCATCGCTCTATGGGCCAGGGTCTTAGGGATCATTCCTCATACCTAGTGGTTAACAATCCAGGTAGTCTACAGACCTATCCTGGTGATGGAAAAAATGCCACTTGAAATGCTTTGAAAACATGAATTCTATCAAATTTCATCTAAAATTTCCAACTTGATTTGAGTCCATTCACATTTCTAGACTTGCAGTAGTTTTTTCTTCCTTTTGCAATGAAATTATGGGGGTATTTTCATCACTTTGGAGGAATTTTCAAGACCCTACAAATCTCCCCCCCCATAAGAATGGGATCCGTTTAGAACGAAAATGGGACTATTCTAATCTAGAAGTGGTCCTTAACTAAAATGGTTCATGGTAGAATAGATGGGATCTGTAAGAGGGGAACACAAATATATATAGGGGCATATGTCATTTGTCTTTAACCATTTCTCATGATTAAAAGCACTCTACACATCCCAGCATCCTCTTCTCTCACATACTATGATCCTTGCAAAAATCACATTCACGAACCTCTTCGTACATAATTCAAACCGATCTTCTCACCATTTTCCCATCTCCGTACCATATTTTGGATTTTGTGAATGGCATTGCAGAATTTTAAGCTATAATTTGGATTCCATGAAAGAGGACGCCATGCAGCTGGCTTTCCCACATATCGAACATGGATCAGTGAACCAAACTTTAAGAATTAATAATCCGAAAAAAAACATTAATCCACATTTTATGAACATGAACTTAATAAAGGACTAGGTTCACGATATCCACAATCCATGAAGCATTCTATTTTCTATACAATAATCTTTGGGCCAATGCCTTGTAGATGGTTCATGTACCATGGCTATATATAGGGAAAGCATCCCCGTATAGTAGCCGTAGTCATGGTTACTTCCGCACACCATGGCCATATGCGGTATGGTGCATCCACAAACTATGAAGTACATGGGATGTTGCTACCATGTACCATTTTTGGAAACAATACCCGAAGCCTTTTTGGGACATATTTTGAGTCCTTCATCCATTCTTCTATAGCCTTTATCCAACAATTTTTATTGGCCTATATTTTTTTTTGACTTCTATATCTTCTTGTGTAGGTTACAATGGCTACTTCACAGGCTATGATAAAATCGATGAAGATAATGGTGACCATGGTGGGGAATAGTGAGGATCATCTTCGGGCCCACATTATTCCCCTTGAAATGTTCTTACAGGAATTATAGATGTTGAAGCTTTAAGCATATCTGCTATTTGTACAGTTTCCACTTTACAGTTTTGGTCTCCCCGATGAAATTCCACTATCGTTGGCTGACCCCAATACCCTTATCATTCTCTTGGAGGCACTGTAAGGACATGATTGTGCCAACATTTCCCTAGTAGGAGAAGTCATCGTTACTCCAATTCAAGATAACATCTTCATACTAGGAGGCTTAGCTTGGACTCAGGGAAACCATGGGTTTTGAGATAGTGTCCCAAGACTATATTCCCATGAGTAACCATCCATTATCAACATATCCCAAATAATATTCCAGCGGTGGGTAGATCACCAATTAGGATCTTCATGCCAGTAGAAGTTTATCTGATGAATGGGCTTGGGTGTTCTAGGTACATCAGACGTGTTTGGAGTCTTCTGACTAGTTGGAGGCGGTGGGAATGTATCATGAAGCCTGGGTTTCTCAGTATGTAGACTTCTCCCTAGGATAAATCCTTACATAATTGCTTAGTCTCTAGAGTTCAAGAACTGAAACCTTCCACTTATTGCATTGGGAGGTGGGAATCAGCCTATGGGATATCCTCTAGATTGGAAGACTCCCTATCCTTGGAGATATGAATGATGAGTTTCTCCTGGCATCCGCTACATGGAATGACGCTGACCACGTGTCCCCTTTGACAAAATGTTTATTAGTCATGGAAGAGGGATTACTTGATCAACCCTGCCAAGCTCTCTCGCTTATCCCATTCGAGGCATCGATAGGGTTATTCTTGTCGATAAATAGACCCAATCTAAGGGATCACCAAAGATGAAATAATCCATCCAACCAGTTTTACTAGACTCCAGGTTCATATTGTTCTACCCTTGAAGTGGGAAGGTATACCACATGGGGATATGAGCTTCTACCAAATATGTCTCCTATGCTTAGACAAGCAGGTTTCTTTTCTATATTTTTGAGCAGATGGCTTTTCCCATCTTGCGACGTATATGCTGGGGTTCAGTCCTATAGTTTGATGATGGGGGACATGCTAGCAGAGTGGCGTCCCATTAATTTGGCCCTTCCTACCATTTCCTGGCTTTATGAATTGTTGGAAAAAATATAGCAAGTTATTCCCCACAGCGTCTCAGCGGACAATTTCAATTTCTGTACAAGTGTATTTTGAACACTTCCCTTATTATGAGTACTAGCGTACTGCAATGATTCCTCATTTTGGAATTGAAACTGCCCGTATCAATATTTTTGATGTTTGTCCTAAGACTCTAAGTATTATTGATGTCGTTGGGATATTGAATTATGATTCTCGTTTCTTGTTTTCCCTCATCATACCCCTCATAGATCATTGACAGGTGGCAGGTATGGTTCTATGGAGGAATTATTGTACCTTATCACACTTCAGGATGAGATGATCACTGCTTGTATAGATCGAGTAATCATTTGTGATCCATACATCCCCTATCGGTTTTCCAAGAAATTCTGATGCCTTCAATAGACTGAAAAACTTTCGGCTGTTAAATTAAGGGGAGAGTCTCACCCCACAGTTCTTCTCCAATTATGGCTCATGATGATGCATGAAGGTACTGCTACATAAGTTATCATTTTTAACACGACAGAATCCACTTTCCTGTCACTAAATTATTCATGACTGATGGCGGATTGTTACTCCAACGGGATGCTAAAAAAACTAGTTTGGTGGGATAATAAACCTTTAACTATCTTTTATTCCATCCTTTCCCCAAAAATAATTTCACAAATTTATTCTACTGTGAAGAGTGAAACAACTATGCCTTCTACTTTTGTCCCTACAGTAGCCATGACAAATACACCACCTGTTCTTTCCCTTTTGGTAAGAAGACGCTCAGTTATCTATAAGAAGAATATGGGAGGGGCTTCATTGGTACAACCTATTTTAGTGGGGAGTGATTTAGACTACTCCCCTCATACAAATACTCCCATGATCTTAATGATACTATCACCAGCAGAGTATCACCGATCACCCTGGAAGCTGCAGCTAGTCCTTCGCATCCAGCTCCAGTGATGGAACCATCTAAGGGAAAAGAGATTCCAGTGGTGGAACCATCTGAGGGAAAAGAGATTCGCTTATGGAGATTCTTCCTGTTTATAGACACATGGAGGCAGAGGAGGATCAATGTACTGGTGCTATAGGGAGGCACCAGGCGGTGCGAATAGAGGCATGGTTCCAGTTATTTGCTCTTTCCACAAAGAAACATATGGCCAATTTTGCTGATGAGACTAAAAATTTTCAGCAGTTATTCACTGAGCTGGGTTTCGATGTCTTATATTATCAGCACTTACACCTCCTCATCTACCAAATTGTCATTTCTCAGGAAGACCTTGCCTCCTGTGAGGACAAGCTGGCCAAGTTCAATTCTTCCCATCACCAGGTGGTGACCTTCTGAGATGTTTCAGAAGAATTTGATCATCTAACAACTAAGGAGGTGAAGGATCGTGATATAGTGGACACCCAAGAGGAAGATATGTAGGAGTAAAAATATTACACAACAAGGTTGAAGGATCAATTGGCCTTTTCATGTTCTGACTTTGAGGCCGTATAGAAAAGAGGGCGAGACCTTAATGTGGTTCTCGAGCGGGTGTGTCCAACGGTCAAGGCCAAAATAGAGGAGAGAGATTCTTTGGAGAAAACTATTGACAGCCTACGGTAATCACTTTCCATCCTTCTAGAAAGGTTGAATTGAGACTTGTTATAGTTCTATCCCAGATCAAGATATTTACTCTTCCCCTTTTTTGATAGTTTGGAGAGACTCCGAACTGAGGATGATCCTCCATTTTTGTTGAACACAATGAAACTGATTTTCCATTCAATACTATTTCTTTTCATTTTCCTATTCCACAAGACTCAAAGAGCATAGTTCGACTATTTATGAGGTTTTATAGAACACCTGATTAACTTTTATGTCTTTTACATTGTTACCCTAATTTTTTACTAAGCCTGTTTAACACAGGCTTAGCAAGCATAACTTGACTTTTTCTTAGACTGCGCTTTGTGGGTTTTTGACCTAACAAGCTTTACTTATTTTTTTAGATGACTATACATTTTTACCGAACCAATACTTAAATTTTACTTAGAGGTGCCTTTTTTGGATTTTCCCTCCTACATGTATGGCATATTTCTCGCTACTAGTTCATAGTCATACTAATCAAAATTATTGCCGATGTTTTAGGTAAAATAGCTTTGACCAATCTTAATGGGGTGGGGCCCTAATTTTGTATCATCAGTCGGGAACCTTCTAATATCCTTTATACAAATATTATGGATTTTTTTGACCTGATATTTGTGAGTTATGGACATGCATGAGGCTCTGAAGCCATTTTCGACATACAGAGGTAGGAAAGGACTCTCTTGGGGACGTATGTGCCTTTGATTGACAACCATTTTTGTGGGAGACATATGGAGTGCCACCGAGACATGATGTGAACAGTCAGTCAAAGGTGTTTATAGGACACTGGCCTTCCATTTATGATGGCCTGGGGGGATTTTCTACATTTTGAATTTATTTTGAAGTCGGGAGCCACAGTGGGTGGCTGGCCTGAGTAGTGGTGTCTGAAAACATTGGGGACATTCATATCGGATTTGAGTGTAAAACCATTCCTAAATAGTTCTTACATGCATCTGGGAGAGCTGATGAATGGTCAGTTTCATTTAGAGTCCTTTTTATGTCCATGGCACTTGGAAAGATGATGGTAGGTAAATCGTTATCTGATAGTTTTCCATATCTAAGGTGTGACAGGACATGAATGTCATTTGAGCATACAGAAGCTGGAAAGGACTCTCCTGGGGAAAGATTTTCCTTTGATTGACCTCCATTTTTGTGGGAAATGTAAGAAGAGACTCAATGTCATGATATACATAGTCAAACAAATGTTGCTGCAAGACACTGGCCTTCCATTTCAGATGGTCTGGTGATATTTGCATCATTTTAAATTTATTTTGATGTCGAGAGCCACCGTGGGTAGCTGGCCTGTGTAGTGGTGTCTTAAAACATTAAGGAAATTCGTGTCAGCTTTGAGTGGACAATTATTCCCACATAGTTCTTACTTGTGCGAGGGAGAGTTGGTGAATGAACAATTCACTCAGGAGTCCTATTTATGACTGAGGAACATGGAATGAAGAAGGTATGTAAGCCATTATCTAAGAGTTTTCCAAATCCTGGGTGTGATAGGACATGAATTTCATTTGAGCTTATGGAAGCTTAGAAAGTACACTCCGGGGGTTGAATTTTTATTTGATTGACAACTATTCTATAGGAGACATATGTAGAGCCATCGAGGCATGATGTGAATAGTCAAACAAATGTATCCTCAGAACACTGGCCTTCTATCTCTGATGGTTATGAAGGATTATGGATATTGTGTACTTTCTGAATACGAAATATGACCTATGACAAGGGGTGGACCTGAACACCGAAAAGGGGCATTTTTAGCTGAATTTCATCAAGGGAACCAAGAAATGAGTGGGGGAACTATTCTTTTGTATGCAGATCAACTTCACACATACTAATGGGGTATCCTTAGAAACCTCAAAAGAGACCAGTGATGAATTGGACCTGTATGTTCTGATATATCTAGGATATGTGTAGGGTGTAAAATGTAAAACATGACCTTGAGGGACCTATAATCAAGAGGCACGAAATGAGGATTTGAATTCATTGGGCATACATAGATTGGAGAGGACTCTCTTGGGGAAAAATTTTCCTTTGATTGACGACCATTTTTGTGGAAAATATATGCAAAGCCTCCGGTGAATTATGTGCATAGTCAAACAAAGGTGTTCGCGGGACAATGGCCTTCAATATCAGATGGTCTTGGTGGGTTATGGGGTTTCAATATCACTAAAAGCAGAGTTTGGGGTATGACATGAGTGTATTCTTACATATTGGGGAACTTTGCGCTGCAATTTACTCATGGAATTAAGTATCCCTTACGTATATCTGGACCATATGCAGGATGAGTAATTCTCTCCATATTTAGGGTACCTGGTCATTTAACGTCACATGGCTAGGGCATGGGGTTTCACTTGGGGAAGGGAACTGTGACATTCCTTTTAGGGGAGTGATGCTATGACCAAATTCCTAGGATGATCTACCATAATTTCATGGTGGATATCTTGCTAATATCTCTATGCTCACATGAGCTATGATCTTTGTGAGAAAAAATGGATTATGAGGATTCTGTGTCATTACCTAGGAATTACAAAATCAAAATCTAAGGGAACTTTAGGCTTAAACCATTACCATGCTATCTTCATACATCAAAGATGATTTAGCCTCATAGTTTAATGTCGTATGGTGAGGACATAATGTTGTGCAGTTTAGATTCATGAAGTGAGGACGATTATGTTTTCACAAAGATCCTAAATAGTTTTGAGTTAACCACAAGTAGAATGCTCTTGAATTCCATAGATGTGAGTGATGATAGAAGGTATAAACCATATTCCCGAGGGAAACATGAATCGAGAGGGTTGACATGGGGCTTGGAAGTGGTTGGGTGTACTGCAATTGGAGAGGACTCTTTTAGGGACTAATTTTCCATTGATTGGTTACTGTTTTTGTGGGAAACATATACAGAGCCACTGGGACATGTTGTGCATAGTCCAACAAAGGTGTTCGTAGGACACTAGCCTTCCATCTTAGATGGCCTTTTAGGGTTATGTAGATCCACGTTTTCCGGAGGTATGGAGTTTGAAAAATGGAAAATGATGAGCCTCGAAATATAAAGAGTAACCTAACCATGATTAATTGTGAACCACTGGGGATTCCATATAGGTCTGGCTCATATGTACTGGGGCAAGCAGGATCTTTTGAATTCTCATGAGTGAGGGGAATGTGTGGGATCACGTAACACCAAGGACTGGGCCATACATAACTATTAAAGAATGTTTTAGTTTATTTTCATGTGATAGGACATTTAATGGACTCCACGTACAATTATGACCTATTTATGGTGGGAAAAGGGGAATTTTTATTATGGTGACTGGGCCTTGATGCCAAATCTGAGCATCACTATGTATCTTTTAACGGAAAGAATAAATCCACACATAGTTCTTAATGTTCATGACAAATGGTTTCTCAATTTTTAGGGACATTTGAGAGAATTTTTTATGATGGCTGGGTCGAGATGCAAAAATATGGGCATCACTACATATTCTATGAGGGCATGAATCAATCCGCACGTAGTTATGAAAGTTCCCTGCACCGATCTGGCTCGGTCCACGTGGTAGGGTAATCTTCATTCTATCCATCACAGTTTCTAGGTCTACCATGTTACTCTATAGCATGGAATTGTAAGAGAATCCCTAACACTGATCCTAAGCTCATGTTAGTTATACATGATGTGAGAAACAAGGAGTGATAAGGGTTTACATTATGAATATGGGAATATAGTGGGCATGATGGAGGAATTTTTTTATGGTGTAGTTGGGACCTAGATCAACGACCGTGGCATTGCGACGTATCCCTCAAGGGAGGGAATCAATTCGTACATAGATTTGTGAGAGATCATATAGTTTATTGTCATGCTATTAGGATGTTTTGTGTCACGTAGTTTAATTTCTTACGGCGAGGGCATGAGTCACAGTTTGATGTCATGTTTCAGGGACTAGTTCCTTACATTTTAACGTCATGTGGAAAGGACAATGACTCATAGTTTAATGTCTTAGAGTTTGGACCATGTCTTATGGGTATTATAACTCATAGTTTAGGGTCACAGAGGTTGGAGCTTTACATGGGGGGGGGGGAATTACTCATAGTTTATGATCTTAGAGTTTGGACCATGGAATCATGGTTTGATGTCATGTTTCATGGACTAATACCATACTATTTAGAGTCATGTGGTCAGGACAATGACTCATAGTTTAGGGTCTTAGAGTTTGGGCCTTGACATGGTGGTTTCTATTATGTGAATTATTTATTCATGAACTTCGCATTTCTCGGATCCACAATGGTCTGTTCTTCCATTGATATCTGGTTGTATGCTCCATTGGAATAGACCCTATGTATGAAATATGGTCTTTCCTACTTTGGTTCAAGATTTGGGGGATTCTTCAAGAGTATCGTTGGGGTTCTAAGGACTAACACCACTTCTCCTTTGAGGAAAGATAAATGGTGGACCTTTTTGTTAAAGGATCATGCAATTTGATTTTGGTACATTTCAAAATGGTTTAAAGTGTGATTCTGTTTTTCATCTTGCTACTCCAACTCAGCAAACCATCTCTGGTATTTCTCATACATTTAAATTTGATCTCAAATGGAAACATGAGCTGATGGAACTTGGATTTAGATAGGCAACACTACCTCTTCCCTATATACTAGTGAGTATGGGGTTGACTGGGTGGCAGTGCGGTTCATTGTCTGATAAGCCCACAAAGTATGAAAGAGCTAGTCTGGAAATGATTTCTTACCCTTATCGGACATTATTTTGAGTTTGTTGAACAAATTCTTATTGAAAGCCTCTATCTTCCCATTTGCTGTCGCGTGGTAATGGGACCAACGATTGGCTTTAATTCCGTACTCCTGGTATATCTTGTCCAACTCAGGAAAGCAGAAGTTGGTGCTGTTGTTCGTCAGTACTATAAGGGGGACACAAAATCTGGTGATGATGATGTATTTCACAAAGATGTCGATGTTTTTTCCCTAACATCTTTATGTGGTATGGATTATTGCCATTTGGAAAAGAATTCGGCCGCTGTGAGTATAAACTTGAATTTTTTTGCTAGGGCGGGAGGATATGGTCCCACAACATCCATCCCCCCAGGCAGAGAAAGGCTAGGAGTACATAGCTCTATGAAGTAACTCTGGGGGTCGATGTATGAAATTAGCATGAACTTGGCAGGAATGGAACTTCTTAGAAAATATGTAACAATAGTGTATCATAGTGTTCTAGTAATACCCAAGCCTAAAAATTTGGTGGGATAGCTTGGGTGCTGATTGTTTCACTCCACAAGCTCTGACGTGCACTTCTTTCATGATGACAATAGTCTATTCTCCATCAAAGCATTTTAGAAGGACTCCATCAAGGCATGTTTGTAGAGATAATTTTATTGGTTTACCCCATTGTCTATGACAAAATTGACTACCCATATTCAGACCTGCTACTTTCCATCCCTATCTGGTGGGAGTTCCTTGTTCCAAAGGTAATTTTTAATGGGCGTCATCCAACTGGTGGTCTGACCATTAGGCAAAAAAATATGGATAATTTCGCCAATTTCTTCCATATTTTTATGGATAAATGGTAAGACCATTCGGGGGTGGGAAATGATAATGACTATTTCATCCCGGTCTGGATCAACCAAGGGTGTGGCTGCATTTTTCAAAGAATCAGCATTAGCATTTTGTGACCAGGGGATATAAGTCGACACTAGTTATAATGGGATTTCTTCCATCATTTCTCGAACATGGCTCATCAAGTGGACCAATACCTCTTTCTTAATGTAATAGTCACCATTGACCTCTTTGAGGACTAGCTATGAATCACCATTTATTTTTAGGTGTTTGGCTTGCACATGAAGTTCCAGTTCCAGGACTGCAATGAGGGCCTGATATTCCGCTCTATTTTTACACCCATCCAAAAGCTGGAAAGAGTAAGGTAGGCTGGCCTTTTCAGGGGATACAATTATAATTCCCAGACCACTTTTTTATGCTTGGGATCCTCCATCCTTTTCCCTGTCGGGCTTTAGGAAGCACCATCGAAGTACATTTCTCATGTCTGGTGGTCATCCTGAATGGAGAACACTTATTCATCTGGAAGTTCAGCATCCAATGGTGTTGTTTCTTCCCAGGGGTGATCATCCATGATTTCTGCTAATGCTTGAACTTTTATGACCTTCTAGGGTATGCAACATATGTCAAACTGTAGTATAATGACTGCCCATCATGATAGGTTCCCATTTAGCATGGTACAGTTGATGATATATTTGAGCGGGTGGAAGCGGGAGACCATTTGGACATCATGGTGCTACAAGTAATGCCAGAGATTCTGAACCACGATGATTAGGGTATGGTAGTTCTTTTCAATTTTTGAATACTGAGTCTCATCATCAATCATTTTTTGACTGAGAAAATATAGGTTATTCTCAGTGTCGGTATCATTCTTCTGCATGAGGAAGGTGCCTAATGACCATTCTCGGGTGGTTATGTAAAAAATAAGTGGTCTCCCCTCAAATGGTGGCATCATAACTGGTTAGCTTAGGAGATATCTTTTTATAGTTTTGAACGCTTCTTGGAAATAACTATCCCACCCATACGTAACTCCTTTCTTCATGATCCTGTTGAAAGGTAAACATTTACCTGCTAGGTTGGCTCTAAAGCACCGAATGTAAGAGAGGTGCATGAGGATACCTCTTAACTCGGTGAGTTTGTGAGGTGGGGACATGCCAAGGATGTATTTCTTCTTCTTAGGGTCAACTTCGATGCTATGATGGCATACAATGAAGCAGAGGAATTTTCCTGAGGTAACACCAAAGGCTCACTTTTGGGGATTCATCTTTAAACTGTGCTGTCACAATTTTTTGAATAAAGTATCAATATCATCTTGGTGTTTCATGTGTTGTTGTGGTTTAACCCCCAAATCATCAAAATGAAACTCGAAAAATTATTTCAACAAGGTAATGAAGATAGGATGTATGGCGTGCCGATACATTGCACTAGTATGTTTTTTGATCAAAGGGAATCACATTATAACAAAACACTCCTTGAGGGGCCTTAAAAGCGGTAGCTTTTTTATCTCCTCAGGACATCTAGATCTATTTGTATCCAGAATATCCATCCATGAATGAGAGATTTTTGTATCCAGTTGTTGCATTGACCAATAATTCATTGTTCGGGACTGAGAAATCATATTTTGGAAAATTCCGATTAAGGTCACTGAAGCCGATGTAGATTCTAATTTTCCCATTCTACTTTTTGAAAGGCACTATTTTTTCCAGCCATATTGGATATTGGACCTCCTATATGATGTTGGCTTTGATCATCTTGCCAACTTTAGCCTATATTTTGGAACATGTGTCAGTGGATCTGTCTTGCTGCCTTCTTATAGCCCCAGTGATCTTTTGGTAAGATGACATGATGAGTAGTGACCTCAGGATCGAGGCTTGGAATTTTTGGTGTTGTTCTAAGAAAACGCATCTCAATTATTCTTTTGGAAGGAGGTATATGCCTCCTACTACTCAATAGGCATAGCCATACTGATAAGAGTGGGTTGCGTGTAATTTTCAGTGCCCAGATTTATCTCCCTAAGTTCATTGATTGGGATGGATATATATTCATTGAATGTAAAAGGAGAATCATTGAGGTATTCTTCCTCTTATTCTTCTTTTTCATCATCTTCATCTTCTTACTCTTCTGATGGAGAGAAGATTTTTGAGACGAACTCTCCAATGTTGTGATAGAAATAGTCTGTTTCCTTAGTGAGTAGGGAAAGGGTAGTTTGGGGTCCTGAAGAAGGGTTGGGAGCATCTTTGATAGGTCTTTTCCTATCTAAAAAGAAAACAACCTTCTTTTCCATGTATTTGGACTTCAATTTTGTAACAAAGACTAGGCAGATGATTATGTTTTCATTCGGATATGCACTTGTGCATCCAACATGGTTGATGGGTAACATGTACTATTCTCTAAACTGCTGGAGGGGGTCAGTGGGAGCCATTTCCAATCCATTTGGGGCATTGAACCAATCAATTTTGTTGGCTGAAGGATGCTTTTCATCTGATTTATTGAACCCTATGTTGATATAATGCGGCTCATAGGACTCAAATTGAAATTTATCACCATGCAATGTCCCGTTTTTTCTCATTAGTGCAATATTTGATGCACTGATGGTACGATGATGGAATTGCATCATGATGATTCAGTCAAGGCCTCTCTAACAGGACGTTGAAGGGAATACTTTTCTGTACTACCAAGAACACAAAATTTGGCATGGGATCTTCAAGATATGTTTTATTCTTGATTCATCCCAATAGTTTATGCTTGATTTTTTTGTATACCAGTAGAGTTTTAGTGAAGGGTGTCAAGATGTCCTCATCATAGCCTAGTCGTTGAAGCATTTTTAGTGGAAGGAGGATAACTCTAGAGCCATTTTTAATGAAGATCCTCTATACATCACTCCCTTTTATCATTCCGGACACATATAAGGGTTTTATGTTCCATTTCATGATGGCCTCTTCATCCATGTCTATGAAGGAGATGATGGAATGACATTCTTTGGGCCTTGTCTTCATCTGATAGACTTCCGATGTAGCTACTTCGACCTAGAACTCCTAGGGACTTAGTAAGGATTTGATGAGTGCCTCCCTAAAATCTGTGGACAGACTTAACGCATCTAGGATTGATAGATTTGATGGTACTAAATCCAGCTGCTTTAGATTATCATACTTATTCTTTAAAGATCATCACTTCACGACTTGGGTTTTCTCTTTCATAGACACTTTAGGGGTTCGTTCTTGGGATGTAGATAGTTCAGACTCTATTATCGGAGTTTTTTGTGATGCATTCCTTTCAATGTTGGGCTGAACTAGTCTACTTGTACTCCCTAGGCAGTTTGATATTTGTTCTCCTCCTAATTGATATTCCATGATAAATGTGATTGGACTTATTTTGACGGGGGTGAAGGAGCATTCCGGTTCTTGTTGTGTCTGTTGGAGGGTCCTTCTATGAGTTTTTGCGATGTTAATGGTTTGACTAGTGGCGTGGTTGGGAATCTAACTCTTACCACGAGTATGACTTCTAGGATACCTATGGCCTCTACGACCTCTTCCTCCAGCTCTCTAGTTAGGCAAGGGGAATTTGGGTTCGTGTACATAGTCTCCATCTGTGAAGGGGTCCATCAAGTGAATGACATTAATGGAGTTGAAGATCAGTTCTTGATCTAAAACTATTTCTAACTGACTGTCTTCTTCTAATGGTTCGATTTAGAGGGGCGGTTCCCGTTGTACCATTTGGTGGGGCGACACCCATTGTACCAAGACTATTTGAATGAATTCTGAAATTTTCAACACTATCTTTGGCTTTGGTATCATCTCATATTCTTTATATTTATTTCTTCCCTTCTGGCCTTTAGAGGATCATAAGGCCAAGGAGGATGGATGTGTTGTATTAAGAGATTTTGGGGGAACAATTGGTTGTTTCAGCTACACCTGGAGGATACCAAGAACTCAGTAGATGGTCTTCTAGCTCATCCAATTTTCTATCTTTTTATCATTCTTATTGGCTACTGTTTTTCATTCATTTTACGCTCTTGAATTTGAGGTGGAAACATATGCCACTTTTTCTAGTGGTGGGCCCAAATTAACTTTCCTAGAATCCACCATCTTTTGTAGGAGATCCTTGAAGACAAATAATTGATGACTTATTTGTCCCATTATCTAGTGAGAGGGAGAATAATTTTGACAATCATCGAGACCCACTTCATCATCTTGCTTTGGATCTGGTAGCTGGAGAAAAGTGCAATTCATGGAATCTATGAAGTAGTCACAGACCTTGTCATCTCGAAATCAGTAAAATTTATTTCATTGTTCTTCTAAAAGATTTAGTTTTCCACCCTTTCAATCATCTGACCGATTTGGTGGTGGTTGTTGGTGTCCAGGGGGTCCTGCACAATTCAGTTGGGGCCTCACCACTGGGGTAGGTGTCGGGGTGGCTTAAGCGTGACAGAAGATGCTTTATATTTCACCATTCTTTTTCCAAGGGCTTGTGGGGACACTCGGGACATGAGGTAAATCCGTTTAAATGAGTCTTCTATCCTTTGGTAAGTGGTAGAGATGTCTCCTAACCGACGCATGTACGTCACTGGGACAAGTGATGTTCACATTTCATCCCATAGGTTGTCGATGCACATGGTGAGCATCTCATCTTGGGGTGTGGCTAGTTCAAGAAATAAGTTATTCCTTTCCATATGGAAAGGAAGTCTGAGACTTTTTCATTATCTTGATGTTTTTAGTTCCTGATATCACCAAATTTCATCTTAGAAAGCATTGAACAATGTTTGAATAGAAATTGTCACTGGAGGTCCTCCCAGCCTGTGATTGAATTGGCTGGTAGGCTAGTATACCATATGAACGTCGATCCTTGTAGGGTTCGTATGAAGAACCTATGTTTTACAACTTCTTTCTGTTCTAGAGTTCCCATCATGGGGTCACAATAAGAGGCATAGTGCATTAAATTTTGTTTTGGGTTCCCTGAGCCTTTGAATACCGGGAATACATGGTTTCCAAAGTTTGGGGGCGGCAGAACATTTCTCAACCAATCAGGGTCGGGTTTTCACTCTGGCTTTATTAGATCTCACCACACCTCCTTGTCCTCTAGTCGAGTTTCTAATTTCCTGATGGTGTTTAATATCCCTTGATGCATATCCTATCGGTCTTGAGCTTGATCTGGTGCACCAGTGGCCAAAACTAGACGTGTCGGTGCTGCTAGAATTTGGGGTGCATACCTAGTCAGGGGTATCATTTGTGGGGTTACCTGAACATATTTAGGTTGCCTTCCTAGTGGGGGGAAGTCTAGACGTTTTTCCAGGGTCTGGTTGAAGGATCCTCTGAGTTTGGTTTAATTCACCGGGATGAGTGCATGTGGTAGGGGTACCTCTTTTGGGAACACCTAATAATGTTTCGTGGGTAGAACACATCCTGCATGGTAGATCCCTTGATGTTTCTCTTCATTAATTTTCTTGAGCTCTTTAATTTCTTCCTCCTTCTTGGTGAACCTTTTCTAGAGGGTGAGGGACACATTTCCAGGGGAGGAGGAGCTTGGTCATAGATGAACTTTGATTTATTCTTCTCCTTGTGGGGGTTTTACGGGGGAGGTAATGAAAAATTAGCTTAGGGGGTGCCCAAATTTATGACCTTTCTCTCGTTGAAAGTTTTCAAACCAAGAGTCTCGTTGTGAGATGCCTCTAGGAGGGAACTATCTTCTTTCACATCTTCTACCTCTATGTCATTTCCTGTGAGATCTATGTAGTTGATGTTTATCATGTTCACTAAGGCATACCGCATTGGGGATGGTGTACCTGGTGCCAAATGGTAGGAAGGATTTTTGAGTCCTTTGTTGTAATTTCTTCTTTTATTTTGCAGTATTATTCAGGTTGTTTTAGAAAATATTGACCCAAAGGCATCCCTAGTCTGACCTCGTAATATGCCTTTATCTCGAAGGGTATGGACCATGAGAAAGGGTGGAACGAGTAACTCATTTATCCATTTTTTTAAAGGTTGGGGCCTAAGCCTCATTTTTATTAATAAAGCAAAGCAAAGACCTCTTTTTACTGGATAGAGGGAGACCCATTACATAGCATGAAGGCCCAGTGAGCCTGTAGCCCATTACATAGCCCGTAGGCCCATATTCTTGGCCCAATTCACATTCTGTAAATAGTAACCTGGCTTCTACAGTACCTGCACAGTACCACCGCCGCTACAGTGCCCTGCCGCCGCTACAGTACCCGCCGATCAACAGTGTCGTCGCTGCTACAGTACCGCTACAGTACTACTACAGTACCCTACACCCAATGGGTTTTGAACCCCCATTTTCATGTAGTATTACAGGGTTCTTACCACTAAGACAAACCCCAACTACACCCATTTATCCATTGTTCTTCCTAGACGGTGGAAGAAATATGTCAGTTGTGTGGGGATTTGAGGTAAAAATTCCTACAACCCTATGGGCTGGGTTTTTTCCCGTTCTTCTGTTGATGCACCGAGGCCTATATTTGTTGGTCTTACGAGGAAATTTTGATTTAAAAATTCCACCAGTCCTGTCAGCTTTGGTTGTTCCCACATTGCGGTGGTATCCACTTCTATTGGAACCTTTTCAATTTCACGTACCCCTTCATGGGTGTGAGAAGAGTTTGGGATTGTTTCTTCATATAGTCTATGGTCATTTGAAGTCCTGGGCACTACTTGCTGGTTGTCTTCCCTTAGGCGGGAAGCATGATTGATGTTCCTGGTTGCATGACTCAGAAGCTTTCTGATGGCTTGATCCCTTTGGTCCTAATGCTTTCAAGACTTACTCAGGGCCAATTTCTATTGAGTATACCATCTTTATTGAGCTAGGGGTTCACTTGGTTTCTTCCTTTGGGCAATGACATTGCATGATGTAATCTCCAATGGGGCCTCTTGGACGGGATGAGGGGTGAAGTGTAGAGATTCATGTTCTCCAAATCTTCGAATATGAACTCCAGCCTAGGCATTTCCAATGAGGTGATGCAACTTGTGGAGTGCATGGAGGAAATATGGTTTAGGGTTTTTAGTTCTCCTTTTCTGATTATGTATGCCATTTAGGCAGGACGTCTTCTACGTCAGTTAGACGGTGAAGCTCCCCTAACATTTGGACATGGTTCGCATACCCTTCATAGGGTAGGAATTATTCTTTTAGCTGATGAAGATTCACCCTTATATTGAGGTGAATTTCATGCAGTCATTCCATAGAAAACTCTCCTGGTATGTCGAAATGAGATGTAACCATAGGCCAATACATCACCTGTATATTATCCTTAGGTAGTTATCTTCTCACAAGCAACATATCTTGTTTTTGTTCTTCCAGAGACTCCTCTACTTAATATGAAAAGCTATACTGCTTCTTAATAATTTCATTCCAAGTAACCAGGATGGTGGGGGCTCAATGATTTGTAGACGACGTGGGGGTGGCTCAGAAGATGAGTGTGGCCTTGAGCCATCCTCTGGTTGAGAAAGAATATCACTCATTGCAAAAGGAGTTCCCAATGTGTCTGAATCTTTTCTAATCACCTCATCATAAGAGGGATTTCTCACATTTGTTCAAGAAAGGGGAAAATCTTCATGCCAATATGATGTTTGATTGTAGGGAGGACCTTCTCAATTGGTGCTGTAATAGAGATGGCTAATATTGCAACAAGATGCCCAACTATGGGAAGCGTACTTACGACGTATACCCTGGGGAGGACCTTTAGGGTGGGCTATAGTGAGGTGAGGACTGTTTTTCTGCTTTGTTTCATCGAGGGGAGGACCTTCTCGATGACTGCTATGATGGAGAGGACTACTATCATAGCTTGATGCCTGGATACATGGAAAATTTCTACAGTACATATCCTGGGGAGGGCCTTCAGGATATACTTAGATGAGAGGAGAACCTTCTCATTACTTGACATTACTATGGGGAAGACCTTCACATCAACTGTCATTATGGGGATGGCCTTCACAATGACTATCATAATGGTTAGGACTACCATCATGACTCAACGTTCGACTACAGGGAGAAGCATATCTGCAGCGTATACCCTAGGGAGGACCATCAGGGTAGGAAACAGCAAGGGGAGGACCTTCTTGTTGTCTTCTATTTAGGTCGAGGGGTGGTCTACCCCAATGCACATCAGTAGATCAGCTCTCGTGATCAATCCTTCTGGCTCACAGAGTGAGCCCTTGTGGGTTCTCTATGGAGGACCATCAGAGCTGCTGGTAGAGGAATTGCAGGGAGGACCTTTGAAACTAATATTTCCACATCCATAATTTGGTAATGGAATGACAGAGTTTTAATCATTTCTTGATATTTATATGAGGGCGTCAAGAACCCCTACTTCCAGCAAAGCATGATCATGTATGTGCTCTTTATTTCCCAATTTCCTTTGACACCTTTCATTTTATGGTTCTCTCTCATGGGTGACCGGGGCCAACTGATATTGGAAATGGCCTTCATATATGGGTCCCTATCTTATTGGGTTCAGTGATGTCATTGGGATACACCGACAGACATCTTGAGTTTTGGCAGGGATATATGCCAGCCCTAGAGTGGACACATCGTTGGGCCGACATCCCCCAATTGGAATGGGTATTTTTTCTTGATACAGTTTTTTGTGTATTGCATGATATTTTTTTCCACCCTTCTGGATTGTAGCTAGTATGCATAACTACTCCGGAGTGACTAACTCATTTGGCGAGTGAGTCATTCCATTTGGGGAAACTAGGTCATGGGCATGATTTCTCGCCTTTTCCACCAATGCAATTATATCCTGTATGATTGGAGGATATAGTCTTGAATCGACGTCTGATCTTCCATAATTTCTTAGATATGTTGAGTTACATCTTTGGGTAGAATGGGTATAAAGTCCCATTTTGATGTTGGAGTAGGGGTTTGTGCATACTCCGGTCCTACATGGGTTTCCATTAGATACTGGCAGTTCTCCTGCGATGAGATAGAGGAATGATTTTTTCGCCAGTTGTCATTTCTGGTTGTCACCATATTTGACTGGTGGGATTCATATTCACGAGCTAATATTTTCATCTCCTTTATTTCTAGTATATTTTTCTCACGAGATTTGTATACATCCGCAGAACTTTGACTCTGTTAATATTTGGTTGTCGCAAAATTTAGATGGCAGGATTGATATAAATCAGAAGGTATTTGTACCTGTGTATAGCATATTGATACCCTATTTAGGTGGTAGGCTTGAAATACATCAGTAGGTGTTTTTACCTATGTATATCTAAGTGACACCCTATTTGGTTGATGGGATCGTTGTGTGTCGATAAGTATATGCTTCTTCTTGTAGTTTTCTGCTCTGCCTGCATGGCGGGACTAGCGAGCACTAGTAGGGACGTGCTTGTGCTCGTAGTGTGGCACCCTATTTATGTGGTGGGCTTGAGTGGAGTGGGAAGGGTCATAGGTCTTCCCATTGAATGCCACCACATTAGTACGTCATAGTTTCTCCTCAGGAATTATGGTGATAGCATGTTTCTGATTATTTATTCACCACCCTTAGTAGGCCGCCCAAGGGCCTCGGGATACATGGACTTTAAAAGGTGACCTTAGAATAAGTTCCTCCTCAGGAGGAGGAGTCTTGGTCATCCAGTGTCAACGGCGACGCTCTTTGGTGGGGGCTCGTGAGTAGGACCCCTGTGTAGTTGAGATAAAGTTTTTGGCATCAAAGTTATCATCCTCACTATGATAAGGTATGTACTTATTGTCACATTTTGAGGAAAAGCTCTTGAAATTGTTTGAGATGACCACCGGATCCACCTTATGCTGGCAGTAGCTGAATGGGTGGCTGGAAGACCTTTCTAGACTTGAGGTCTTATCTCAGTTCCTACAACATCTGGAGAGTACCATTTTTGTTGTACTCCCTGATGAGCGTGTTGGATACCCAGTGTTGAAGACACTGGGTAGGTGAGGGGGACATTCTCTTCGTCGAGGCCCCGACCGCCTGCGGGATTGCTGATGCGTGCATATGCATTGGTCGTCGGGATGTCACATGGATCAAAGGTTGCTGTTCAGAAACCTGCAATATTAATATATTACATACATACCACAAAACCTCGTTAAAGTATCAATCTTTTAAACATATGAATATTTGTAGATTCAGCTTGGCTCCCTTCCCCTTTTATTTTTTTGTGGGGCGAAGGGGCTTGATTTGAGTAAGACAACCACCTTGGTTAAGGATTCACCTCAAGATCACCATTTTCGTTCCACCTCCTAGGTGGTGGATATTTCACGTACCAGGGTGAACATAATGGGCTGATGTGTAGTGTCCTTTTTTCTTTTATCATTGGGGTAGAACCGCCACCTTGGTTAAGGATTCACATTGGATTCACCATTTTTATTCTACCTCTATGGTGGCACATTTTGTGCGTACCAAGGAAAACAAAATGGGATGACGTGCAATTCCGTTTTTCCTTTTATCGTTGGGTTAGAATCTCTACCTTGGTTAAGGATTCACATCGGGTTCACCATTTTTGTTCTACCTTCGAGGTGGAACATTTTAGGTGGTGTGGAACTGGCCCGATGAGGATCTTCACCCATCCCTTTTTCTAGAGATAGCATCCTTTCTAGTTCTTCATTTCTTTTGTTTCAACCTGTCCTACATCATTATCCCTTAAAAAGGTTGGATTATACCCACATGAGCTGTTGGTCCCAACAAGTGATTGCATGAGGTAAAGTACTTGTGCAATCAGTTCTCCGTTGATATAACTTCCATGGATGGTCTCCAATGGGTTTATTCGTGGAACCTAGAACGCCCAATGACCCTGGTGTCCATCATTCATGGACCTTATTTCTAAAGACATGAGCCCATTGATTTATGATTCATCCAACTACACATAAGGACTCCATTGGTTGAGAGAATGGGAGCATAGGCTCACCGAACCCTTCTGGGGGAGAATTATTTACTATTACGGGGCCCTATTATAGATTTAAACCATGTTCATATGTTCATGAATCCTTGGTTCATTCTTGAAGAGTGTGTCCACAGGCTACCCTTGGATTGCAGGATCTTCAAATTCATGCATATATTTGATACTATGGAGGTGATGCTGACTATATCCATATAACAAGGCTCTCTAGATTTTATCATCATCCAAATGGGGTGGAGGGTGAAATGATGTTGGGATCGAGCCCAAATGTAAGGATTCCTACGTGTCCTTGGGAGAGGAATGAGAAAACATGTAGTTCTGATGGGTTGGGGATTATGCATTGAAAATTCTCATTTGATAGACATGATTGGGTGGACCCATTTAGATAGGTACCCTTTTGATATCATCCCTTCTACTAGGCATCCTATGTATCCAGGTTCTATCAGGAAGTAGAGTTCTCGTAGTTCTAATGGGTTGGGGATTAGACATGGAAGATGCCCATTTGATAGATAGGATTGGGTATACCCTTTTGGAGGGACACCATTTTGAGATCAGGCCTTCTGGTAGGTGCCCTATGAATCCTAGTTTGGTTAGGATTCAGCATTCTTGTAGTTCATATTCATGTGGATATTGTAATCCTCACAAACCTCTAAGCCCACAAGATTCATTCTCGGTGTGAGAAGCTAGAGGATGTGAAAGATACAACAAAGCACAAGCCTCCTCCCTTTTTGGAGGGAGAGGGAGAGCCTACGACAGATGTGTCCGGGGTGATGGTGCTCGAGGGTGCGGAGAGATGAACCTTTCCACGTGAAATGATATTGAAGGTTATGCATCCCGGACTCAGAAATTCGGGGACTTACCTCAGTGGGAGTGCCCCGAAGCACATTCTGGAAAAGGGAAGGAGTTTCCTCTCTATCAGAGGAGAAGCGAACATGACTCCTTTGACTGATAACTATTCCTCATTGAATGGAAAATCACGGGATCACCCATAATCCCTAAAATGGGGAGGTTCATGTTGTCATACCAAGGTTGGACTCTAGGTTACCATGGGAAATTATACCCATAGGGACTCTCAAAGATCAAATCGTTGTGAGGAGAGCCTTCGTGACTCCGCTTACTATGGGTATGTAGACTCAAAGAGGCATGCTGATTCACTCAATGGTCTAATCATACGGGTCAGGTGGCTTTAGAGGAGCCTTTGGCCTGATGTTGGAGGACTGGTTAGTGGAGGGATCATGGAGGACTGAACTGTAATGGAAGGGTGAGGTTGGGACCAGAGGAAATAATACCCGAAAACACCCCATTCCATGTACTAATTTTTTTATGCGGGGTGGGGGAGGATTGGCATACCGTAGCGGTATGCGGGGAAAGCGTCCGTCTACGTAATGATGTGGTATGTGGGCATGGGTATAGGCCACCATGTACCATAGTGGTACATTTCCCATCATGTCTCTTTGGGTTCCATCCGTGTAATGATGTAGTACGCGACGCTGGGTTCAGTCCGCGTAGTAGTACACTTCCCGAAAAACCATATTAATGGAGGGTCTGGGGGATGATCGTTCCTAGGGAGTTAATCCACAAGAAGTATGTGGTTTTGGGAACACCAATTAGGTTTGTGGTTCTCTTTTTTTTTAAATTACCTTATTTAATGGTTCATTACTGAATGTACCTGTGGAAAGAGTGGTTCATGATTTGAACATCATCGATGAATCGAGATTGAAACTGGAGTCTTCTCTGAACACTTTCTACCAACCGTTGGGTTACCATCAGGATTTCGTCATCCATCCATCCTTTTTTATAACCTCTATTGTGTTCCCTTTTATAAAGTATTGGGAAAATTGTATATATTGGGAATGCAGAACCATTTGCAGAGGCCCACACAGGGATATCCTAACCCACAGAAGAATTTGTCAATCTGGGGTTGGCAGAAGCTTCAGTTTGCGATAACAGTTCACTGAACCCTTCCTATTCGCTTCGTCTTCTAACGGTAGAATTTGAAGAATGGTATGCAGTTATGCTTTTTCTCTGGCCACCAATCAGTGGGCCAGTGTCTCACAGATCATTCCATGTACCTTGTGGTTTGTGATCAGGGCAGTCCACAGACCTTTCCTAGTGATAGTATGCAAGCCACTTGAAATTAGTTGAAAACATTAATTCCTTCTAGATTATTCCAAAATTTTCAACTTGATTTGTGTCCATTCACCTTACTAGACTTCTAGTATTAATTTATCCATTTAGAAAAGTGATTGTGGGGGTAGTTTCTTCCCTTTGGTGGAATTTTCAGGACCCTATAGTCATCATCTCACCTCTTTTCACCCTCAATCATGAACCAAGATCCTAGTATTAAACTGTTATGATAAATAATGATCATGTAATGATCGAATATTGTGTATTCATTGAACTAATAAAAAAATAAATTCATATAATGAACATACTAAGAAACAAGGGAGAAAAAAATATTTAATAGAACATCATAAAGGAATGCCGACCTTTGTTTTTTTCCCTCAATCTATTTTTGAAGAAATATAAATAAGAAGTTGATAATCAACACAATGAACAAAAAAATCCATCTCAGTTAAATCTATAATTGATACATGAATAAATTATGTTCATGGAATTTATCCATGTTCAACTAGGAAAAATGAAAGGTATGGAAATCACCAATGAACATCCTATCTAGAGTTTGTATCGATAATTGGGGAATAATTATTATGCATTGTTGTCGTTGATGAGATCAACAAATTCCATTGGAATAACGATCATTGATCTAGTCCTAGTCCACCATATTTTTCCTACAATGATCTCCAATAGTCATCTAAGCCTCTATAGTTTTAGTTTCCATCCATGAGACAAATCCCATAACCTTATATACAAATAAGATCAAGTTTCTCCATAAAATAAAATAAATTAAACTCGTTTAATTTATTTATTTATTTAATTTTGTGCCTGCGATTAATATTTCACAAACACCTTGTGCTAACAAAGGTTACATACTGACTAGGGTAAAAATCACATTCTAAATCAACGGTTCCCTAAGATTTCTAATTTGGGAACCCCATTTGAGAGTCGTTTCACTTTTTTAAGATACTTATGTGCACATTACATTAATATATTTAATATAATTAAATCATTTATTCCTGGATCATGGGGCCTCAGAATCACATGTCATCTTAGTTCCTATTACTAATTATATTTTATATAGTATCCCAAATAATAATAAAAAAATAGGAGTCATTACATTATCCCCACCTTGGGACATTTCATCCCAAAAAGAGGAAAACCTACTAAAAAAGATGAAGGTGTTGGGCTCTCATCAGGGTCTCCCTCTTTCAAATGCTCTGCTAAAGATTATCATGATGCCACAAGAACCATTTTAGGGGAATAAATATCCCCTAATGGAACCTCACCAACCTCAATCTCTAATACATACTCAACAAAGTTATATAAATAATTAATTTCCCACTCACGCCATTTGATAACATGTGATAGTTCATTCATGTATCTCTTTAGCAGCAACATGTGTAAGAAGTCATATGCTCAGTCCAACTATGGTGGTATAACTATGTTCTATGTCTCCTTTCTAACTATAAAAAATATCTTGAAAGGAAAAAATGAATCTCAGAGATAACTAGCTTACTCAACCAAATATCTATAACCTGTGTCGATGTGATACCCTAAGGAACTCATACTCACCCTCCTAAAACTCCAAAGGTCTCCTTCATCAGTTTTCATAAGAATTTTGATGGATTTTCACAATCCTACTCTGATCGTAGATGTCCTGAACCTTTTCTATAGTATCTCACACCAATATGGTCACATGAGTTTTGACACTCCGGGATCAGTCCAATAAAGTGGTGACATACATGTTCACTCATACAAAGCCTTGAATGGTGTCATACAAATAGTGGAATATTATATGTTGTTGTATAAAAACACCACCAATGGTAGATGATCCTCCCAATTACACCCAATGAATAGTATGCTAGCTTGCAACATGTCCTCCAAGACATTAATGGTCCACTCAGTCGGGTCATCAGACTGCTGGTGAAGCATAATGCTCAAGTGTAACTGAGTCCCAAAGGACTCCTATAATATTCTCCATAATCATGAAATTGAGTAAGAATCATGGTCGGAAATAATCATTAAGGGATAACCTTGGAGTTAGAAAATATCATGTATGTAGAGGATTCACAAGATATCTAATGAATTCTCTTATAGAATAACTATGAAGTGATCCGACATGGTGAGTCAATATACGTTTTCCAACATGGACTTTTTTCCTATGTACAAATAAGGTAACCCATCATGAATTCCATGGATATATCATCCTACTTCAACTCTATAACATCAAGGGGTTGAGATAAACCTACTGGAACATGGTTTCATCCTTCACTTGCTAACATGTAGGGAATTGAGAAATAATCGTTACGACACCATTCTTAATGTATGTCCATAAAAACTTGTGTCGGAGGTCCTGGTACATATTTTTCACACATAGATATACCACAAAAGGGGATGTATGAAAATAATTCATTACTTTATCTCACAAAATCGAAGGTACCATAATCGATGTTCTAAAAAGGATAGTGTGCTCCCCACCTTCATAATATCCATCATGATCTTGTCAAGTGGATATCTATGTATGTAATGTATAACGGTTAGTATCTCTATGATGAACATCCATAAAATTTTATAAATTCAGTGTGGTAATACCCATCGACTAAACTTGTGAAGCACTATCCTTTTTCATCGAGGAAAATTGCAATGAAGCTAACTTCTCAAACACCTTATCCAGCAACTAAGAACAAGATCTCCTAATGAGAGAATCTTCTACTATGTTCCCCTTACAAGGAGGATAGAAAATCTCAATATCATAGTCCTAAAGGAACTCTAGATATCTTGTTTTTCTCAAGTTTAGATCCTTTTGAGATAATATATACATGATAATATAATGTCCATAGTAGATGGTGATCTGATTTCCCATCAGGTAGTGTCACCACATATTTAGTGTGATGACTGCCACTTCTAACCCAAGATTATGGGTCATGTAGTTCTGTTCATTAGGTATTAATTAACATAAACCATAGGAATTAATCTCCTATATCTATATTAGAACACATCCATGTATGGTCCCTCATTCATCACAAAACACCAATTATTCAACACCATACTCTATAAATCTCAAAAGGGGAGTTCTTGTCATCCTCTGACTCAGCTCTAGAAAGCACTACTGGTACCTTTCAAACCACACAAAAGGCTGACCCTTCTAGGTAAAATCTTTCAATGGTGCTTACACTCTAGAAAAAATGGGTAAAAACATCTTATATTATCCTAAAATCCAAGAAACTCTACACCTTGATAACACTCTTTGTGGCTCCCAAGAAGGAACTACATCAACCTTCACTGATTCCACGACCAATCCTACCTCTTAGATGACATGTCATAGGAATTGGACATCTCAAATCCAAATATAACACTATAGGAGCTTCCCATAAAGTATATTCTCATAGATTGTGTCTAAGACCATCATCATGTGTCTAATGAGATCCTTCTCATATGCTGAGTACACTAGGATTTTATCGATGAAAACTACCATAAACTAGTATAAAAAGGCAGAAAGATCTAGTTCCTGAGTATGATGAACACTTTTGAGGAATTTACTATAATAAATGACATCATGAAATTATCATAGTTATTGTAGAGATATATGAATTCTATACTTGGTATATCCTCATCCCATACATGTAGCCAGTGATAGCATGATCTGAGGTCAATCTTCCTGAACCATTTCACCCCTCTCAACTAATCAAATAGATCACCGATCCTTGGTAGTGAACAATTATTCTTCACAGTATTCTGGTTCAAGCATCGATATCCCACATGAAACCCCATGTTCTAATCCACATTCTCAGAAAAAAACACTAGGGTTGGCCAAGGGGAATATTGGGTCTCACAAAACCCCTCTCATGAAAGTCCTCCAACTGTACCTTCATATCTCGAATCTCATTATGAACCATCCAATATAATGGACAAAATATAAGGGTCACCCCTGGGTTCAAGTTAATATATAATTATAACTCTCATTGGGGAGGTAAGCCTAGAACATTTTGATACTCCACCACAATCATATGAAACTTGTACTTCATAACATCCATTATTACAAGAGTTGTTCTTGGAAATTAGTGGGTAATTAGTTTCAATATCCTATGCCGGATCTTATCCTGCTCCAAAAGGGTTTCATTTTTCACCAATAAAGGAAACACATGTCCCATCACTATAGAAACATCACATCCCCAACCAAAAAATTCAATCTAGGCATGAACTATGGATATCCATTCCATGCATATGATGATGTCACAAGGCCTCATCACTGCTACAAATGTTCCCCTTATAAAACACTCACCTCCAAGAATCATATAACACTATTTTGACAAGTTTGAAATTGGTGAATCACTACCTATATTAGTCTCTAACCATAAGGTCAAGGGAAAGGAGAAACTAGAATCTCGATGGCATGAAATAGACAAGTGGAAGTAAAGGAATGACTCACACCTATGTCAATCAATACTGTATCTATGGTAGAAAGCCCACATATCATAACTCGTATCATCCCTGGAGCCTCAGGGTCATAGGCCTCAATAGACTTCATCGTCCCTCATCCCGGACCACCATCCTCCTAATCTTATTGTGTACCACCTTATAGCGGTTGTGGTAATAAGTTAAACCTCAAACCCCACTCATTGATCTTAATAACCCTCTTCCATGTCCACCACCCATTGATCCACCCCCTCCTGTCACAACATCTTGTAGTTATATCAACTATCTCTTGATTTGATACATAAAAGTTTGGAAAATACCATTCTAGATGTCTCGGGCCATCATAATAGAAACCCTACCTCTCCCTCAGTGATTCAAGACACCATGAGATCCCTACACCACTGACCATGTGTCCTGGGATCACCAGCTGAAGCTTCTAGCATTCTTGGATTCCTATAAATATCATTGAAAACCTACTACCGAGATCTCAAATCATGGGTTCCAACCACCATCACCCACTTTCAGAGTCTTCTCTTCTATTAATCTCTCCACCGCCAAGGATCACTCATGAACTACAAAATAGGTGGGAATATAGAGTGACATCATTGAATACCTGATATCCTAGTGTAATACCTACTCAAAGGTATTTTATTTCAAAAATCGATCCGGAACCATATCCACATATTAATGTGAGGGACCTGAAAACCTCAGACAATACCCATCCATGGTTAAACTACCCTACTATAGATGCATAAGCTCTTAGATGTGAACTATTCACAACATGTCCAGATAAAAATCAACCTTAATGAGATGCTTGAAGTCTATCATGGAGATAGATGTCCCTTCATTTGACTAAGTCACTAAAATCCATCATCACCCAGAATATCTCTAAAGAAGAATCATTATAAGGACCTACATTTGATCAATAAGCATTCTCACAAGGTGAAAAACATGAGTGACATCCTCTATCATATCCTCATCTACCTGGGCGTTTAGATCACCCCAAAATGTGGGGGGTCATTATCTATGAATCTCCTACACCACACTGAACCTGCGTTCATGCACTATTAACAATTCCAGTGTTATCTACTACTCAACGAGGGGTTTTGTATCTGGTAAACCACTCGGAGATATTATCTTTGGTACGTGCCCTGAAACTAAAGACACATATCTCAGTACATCATCCCCTTGATCACATTGTGGAATCTTAGTTTTGTTTCTTTATAGTGGTATCATGAAATAAAACAATAAGTACCATGGATAAAGAGTATATCGTGGTATCTAACTCAATATGTAAATGGAATTCACAACTCATTACTATATGAAGCATGTTCCAATGTTTTCACTATAGCCAATTGCTACATGTACCAAGTCAAAAAAAGGTTATCGGAGTCATATTTTAAGGATACATTGGTCATTGTAACAACACTAGAGTATGTGGCCTATTAAAAACTCAAAATACTAAAAAATATAACCCTAAACTAATCTCACTGACTCCCATCCTAAGGTATAACTGACTCCTCTAATATAACTCTATTACATCCCAACTAATCGGGGTCCAAACCGTGACTACCCCAAGTCAACCTCCAATAGTCCAGGGGTTGATAATTAACAATGAGGGGGTATATAAAACATAGCAGTGGAATTAGAATAGTGTACCTATATAGACACACACACACACTCAAGACCACAAAACAGGTAAATGTAATGGAACTGAAACCATTGCATGCATACATCTATAGTCCCACAAACCGAGTATAAAATTAAAGTACAGATAGCGAAAAAGGATCCAAATAGCAGAACGACCAAAAACTATAGAGAGTCTAACCTTCACCAAAGTAGAGGACTACAATAAAATTTAAATTCCCCAAAACATACCTTGGTTTGTCAAGATCATGACATGATCCACCTTCATCACATCCTCCTATGACACCGTCAAAAGGGGCATCGTTTGCATAAGATATGACACATGTGGGGAGACCCCATGCAAGGGTGTGTATAAAAATACCTCATAGGAAAATCCTAAAACACTAAAAATGAATCATTAATTATGGTATTATCAATACAAGTATATAAATATAAATTCATAACAAATGAAATTCCTAGATACACATAGAAAGTGCATTGCACCACCTTGTGGCACAACCAACTGCCATACACAAGAATCTTGTTGATGTAATGAACATTCTAGGATATTCCACTACATGATCCATTACATCACCATAGGTACTCAACAAATAGGTCAAGATAATTAGTATCCTCCCAATAAATATATATGGTCGAATAATATACTAAAATTCATATAGGGGTCACTCCCATAACCACTAGGGGACACCAAGAACACAATATGGATTAACTCTCTATGTAAGAAATTCAATTCCAATGATACCAGGAACCCTAAAAATATGGAAATATAGACGAAGGATAGAAAAACTTCTTAAATATGTCACACTGATCCCTCAAACCCTACCTATGGTATAATGACGATAGATAATCGAACTCAAGTTTCATAGAGGGATTCTACCAACTCTATCTGAGAGTCATCCTATAGAGGGGATCATAAACCATATAAAAAACATAATTTTTCACTATACTATCAAGGTTAAGGACCATGGGGAAACCCAATCAACCCACACTATTCTAAAATAAAGAGAAAAATAGATCCAAGTTGTCTATAAGGGGGTATACAACATGCCTATAGAGTTCAAAACATCCATTACTCAACCCGGATCTTCCCATATGGTTCTGGATTACACAGAATTAATCTCCATATACATTACATGTATATAATGTACATGGTGTGTTGAGATCACTCAACACTATGACTATGTCTCTTGTCCATGCCTGTATAGCACTGGTCATTCCCATGTACACCTGGTCGTGTCCTTGTCAGAGTACAGAGCATGTCCAAGCCCGTGTAATGGTGGTTGTTTCCATGTGCCCTATAAGGTATACTCTAAGCATATAGGGAATATTCAAAAGGTGTGTTACCTTATAATATAGTTTGTGATATTTAACTCTAGTGAAAACCCTATAATCATAGCTAGGGGGTCTCACATGTCATGTACTAGTGACGCACACGTCGTGTATCATTGGACTTTCTAGACCATTAGAGATCTATTTTGTGTCCTTTTCATGATTCCAGTGTGACTAATCTTGTCATAGCCTATATATTAGAAGCCTTTGGACCTCAAATTCACCTTCCCACCGAATTATATTTCTCGATCTTCTCGAAAAATTAGTTGTTGGGCCAATATATAACCAGGCATCAAAACCAGGAAAATGGGAACCACAAATCTGTTTGATCCACCTCTGACCATCTTCATTCATTATCACACCTCTTTCTCAACCATTATCTCACAAAATACCCATAATATAGATCCTTTAAGATAATTAATGGTTGTGTAATGAAAGATTACCAAGTATTATACTAACCACAAACCCAAATAAATGACTCTGATGAATGAGTAAAGAAATGGAGGGGAAACACATAATCAATTGAACATGAAAAATTGACATCTATATATGTTCATTTGGACATGATCTATTGTTGGCGAAATAGAAATATGAATAGGATAATCAAGACAAATAACAAATTAATCCACCTCATTTAAATCTACCATCAATGTATGAATCAATTCATTTTGTGAAATTTATTTTCATTCAAGTGGGATAAATAAAAGGGATTGAAATCACAAATTAACATCCTACCTAGAGTTGGGATTTTTCTTTTGTGAGTAATTTTTCTACACTACCATCGTTGAAAATATCCATAATATTTATTAGTGAAATAATACTTGATTTGGTCCCTATCAATCATTGTTTTCCATGAATTCTCTCCAATTGTCATCTTGGTCTCTAGGGTTTTAAGATTCCACCCTTAAAAAGTCCCATAATTGAATATTTACTGAACAGTAGGTTGTAGCATCAAATAATATAATTTAAAATAATTTAATTTATTTATTTTATTAAATATGTTCTCATGATGACTTTTTCCCAATCGACCCACACAGAAAAAGGTTGTGTCGTGCCTATGACAAAACCAACACTCTAAACTAAACTATGCCCTTGGATTTATGATATGGTCCCTTATTCAGGTTTTATTTCACTTTTTTAGGACAAATGTATAGGAATGATATTAATATATTTAATATATTTCAATCATTTCTTCCGGTCACACAGGGCCTCAGAATCACACTCCATCTCAAAGCTAGCTCTCGAAAATATTCCATATAATATCCAAAAAATAATACATGTAAAATATGAGTCAATACAACAAAATGTTTATTATTTTCTTTCTACTTAGCATCCCTCGTTCTATTATTCAAACATTCATTCATATAATGAACCATTTCACTACATTTGAAACACTCCATGCCATATTATGATAACTGGTCTTACCACTTCCAAGATCAATTTATTTATAATCATGAGTGATATTTTTAAACTTATATAATTGAGATAACTTCCCTAATTTCATAATACATTCCCAATGGTTTTTTTATTACAACTATCATAAACTAAAAACAAGATTTTCTTACCTTCAAATTTAATCAATGGAATATTATTATTTTCTAGCACTAGGATCTCTTTTTCATATTATTTTTGTAGGATATATGATTATCTTCAAACTCCATTTCAACTTTCTAAGTATTAAAAACTAGTATTTCATAATATTTAAATATTTTAGTGGAAAAATAATTTTTTTATATTGGATTTAATCCTAAGTAAAAAAGATTAATATTACTACCAATATCTTAGATATAATTTTTAATATACCATACCAATCAGATAATGTTTGACTAATATGAGGCCACTTAATCTTCCTCGTTCTATCTCAATTCAAAAAAAAAAATTTCCTCCTAAACTGAACAACCATATAAAATTATTTCTTATTGGAAAGATTCTTAAATGTACCCTATTCCATGGTGTTAATCTCTTCTTTTTACCTAGAATTATTAACCAATGACATACATTGATTGTCTTCACCTTCAAAATGCTAAATATAAAATGTTACCTTATAATGATCCAAAAAATAATGACTTCAAATATATTTTCTAGAGGTTCAATCCATCCCTTATCTACCACTGAGTCATAATATGAACAAAATAATGGAGGGTTTTCTCTCATAAAATATAATACATTAGATAGGTTCCTTTATGGTAAATTTGGTCTCTCTCTAGAATGGATACCATCACTATTTATAGCCGGTGTAAGTTGAACCATCACAATAACAAAAGTTTTAGTTCCTATTCCAATCCTTCCATGTTTATCATGTGTAAGGATATTATCCTCTTTGTAACTTCACGAATCATCTTCCATATTTACTCTATCGAAAACTATTCCTGAAAGACATACTTTAGATAAAGAAAAATTATAATATAAAAATTTTATATCATGATAACTACAAATTAGTATCTCTTAAATGTTGTTACTTCAATTATCCTCACCTATAAAATTATCTAATACTTTTTTATGATACAAAAAATAAAGAACCATCTTTAAAAAAATTCATAAAATTGATTATTTAGACAATAATTCATTTTCATGCATTCCCCAAAATCTTTTAGAGTTATACTTTTAAATAATTTGGTCAGTACCCTTACATTAATAAATTTTAAATCACAAATTGTAAACTTCCTATTAGTATTAATTTTTTTCTACAATAAAAAACCTTTAAGATATAATAAGTTTTCTTTCAATTAAGTATATTCATAATTTTAATCCTCACCTAAACTTAATTTATAATCATACTTAAAACCCAATGAATGTTTTAAAAAATCTGGTATAATAACAAAAATCTCATTAATGGTCAAAAAAAGGAATAAAAAAACTCATTAGTCTATGAATACAACTAAATTTTTCATTTTTTTTCAAAATAAACCTTGAACACAAAATTAAAATTTTCTTATCCAAGAAATAAAATTCTCTAAGCAAATTATTTCATGATGAATTTCATAATAAATATTTAAAGAAAAAATAAATCTCATAAAAGTTTCTTTGAAATCATTAAAAACACATGAAATTTTTTTCAAACAAATATACATTTCACCCATAGAATCACCATAAGAATCCCTTTAGAATTATGATCTTCAGATTTCCTTGTGAAATAATAAGTTTTCTATGGAAACTCATGGGAATCATAGATAAATAATATAGGTAACATGGGACATCATTTTCATATCACTCTTGCAATTACTCTTATAAATGGAATAACCTAACCAGAAAATTCAAATAATATAGTACGAGAAACCTAACCAGTTTACATAATCTATTTAGCCAATCAATTGGAGATATATATGAAGTTCACAATAAATCATCAGCTATATTAGGGTCACCAATAATTCGGAGGTATATCAATATCACCCATCATAATAAACAATTCTTAAGGACCATAACATAATGATAACAAATGAATGATTTCATTTCCATCATCACACTCATAAAATATTCTTTTCAACCATAAGAAAACATTTTTGAATATTGAAATATCCATTCCTTTTACAATGATGTTTGAAAATATTATGTACAAATAGAAGGAGTAATTTTCTTTAAATAAAATATGAAATTATGTTAAAGAATCCAATAAAAAAATAACAGTTATGGAGGATGTAATGCCCTGTATTTTTGTGAATTAATATTTTCGAATAAATTAAATTACCTTAATATCATGTGTTACATGAAACACCAAGTTAATATTTCACTACATTCAACAGTAGATTATGATGGTTCTACACACAACATTGGGTCATCATTCAATACACATGACACTGAGTTTTAACAAACCCCAATATATTGTTAATACAATTATTTAAACATGACTATTATAAAATATCCATTAAACAAAGAGATATTAATATTAATAACTAATTTTAAAATATTAATTATAATCTTTGTATATTAAAGAAACATCTTCATAAAATGTACATAATTTTTGGTAAACTCTTTATATGTTTTGAAAATACTATTTTCTCAAAAAAGGATTTGTATTTCTTTTGGTGAACATTAAAAAAATTATTTTTGAAACTTTTAGAAAATTATTTTTATAAAATAAAATTCATTTCTGAAATCAGAATTTTAAATTTATCTTATAAATAATTTTGTGAATTTTTTTAAAAAATTCATTTTTATTAATAGTGAAAATACAAAATTTTAATTGAAACGAGCTTTTCATTTAATTTTTTAATAAAGATAAATAATATTTAAATTTTTTCTAAAACTAAAGTTAGTTCAATTTTATATAAAATAATTCAATTTATGTCATTGTGATAATTTTAATATAAATATTTAAAATAAAAACAATCTAAACATTTAAACATTTTCTATCAAAAAAACTGCTTTCTTGTCGTGTTTGTGGGATTAATTTTATATTAAATTCTACCACTTACGTGAATTTAATTTGGAAAAATAGATTCCATATTTGAAATCAGAATAAAATATATTATCTAATAATTTTATTTTAATGTTTTACCTCTTTTATTAGTGAAAAAAATTAAAATTAATTACATTGATTAAGGTTGAAATGGGGTTTCGGGCATTACATGTTTTTATATTAAAATTAATTTTTCGGAGTCATAGGATATTTATTTAATAAATTCTATTTAATATTTATAATAATTAGTTATAAATTATATAATAAATATCATATTTATTTTATTAATAAATGGTAATTTTCTTAGGTAAATAAAAAGATATCAGTTATCAATATAAAAAAACTAAAATGGTAATATTGAGTAATCTTAAAGACTATGGAATAAAATGACAAAAATTATATTTATTATATGTTATTGAGTTGTTTCTCAACTAAATCATCCCTAAAATCAAATATTTTATCTATTTTAAGACACATGATGTAAGAGTAACCTATCAATAATGAATACTTTTTGGAAATTTGAAAAATGTCACCCCTCAATAATAATAAAAGGGAACTCACTCCCCTCACTTACGCACACATATAAAGAACTTTGACTCAACCAATCCATAAATAAATCACTTCCAAACTTCTGTAATATCATTATAATATTTTTAGTTTGGACATAAACCATCCTATGAATGTTTTTGGTGAAAACCTAATGAGGATACTTGAAGAAGAGTTAACATTAATCAATGAGTGTTTTTGTTTTATTTATTCAACCTCTATATTCATTTATTATTTTACATTACTAATATAATAAAAATTTTATATTACATATAATGATATTTTTTAATGTTTATGGAATGACCTAAAACAATCCCAACTTCCAACAAATGGTTTATGAAATCATTGTTCTTGTGTACGACAGACTACCACATCATGAACCAATGTCATTTGTTTTTCCACTACCACTTCCCACAGTATTGAATAAAGATAGATTTAATAATTATATATGATATTAATGAACTTATAATTATTATTTATTATTATATCCCATAAACCATTATTCATTACCTTTTATGGGAATTCGATAACATCGATTGTGTGTACGGCATACTACTGCATCGTAAGGTGATGTAATTCGTTCACACTTTACATAGAAGGTAATAATGATGTTTTTAATAAAACCATGTTATATATATATCATAAAAATGATTCTTTAATGATAATATATCATTTAAATTTCTTTCATTCAATTTGAATAGAAATTGGAAACGATGGTCATGCGTCTGTACAACCTGTCGTATCCATGAATAGTGAATTTCATTTTTATTTCCAAAAAATCATCGATTAAAGAAAAACATATATAATTAATATATATTATATTAATATTATGGTTAAAAATTTGGAAATTATAAAACCTTGATCAAAGTAAGGGGACTACAGAAATAACAAATCCAAACAAACCTGAAAAACAAAGCAGTTATTACCTAAAACATGATTTTAACAAGGAATTGTTAACAAACAGATAGAAAAATGTCATAATTAAATAATATATGCTATTATATAAACAATTATGGATATAATATATATACATATATATATATATATAATAAAATTATATTCATTTTACCAGCTTTCCAAAGGTCCATAAAGGAAGTCAAGACATAAGGTAAGGGATTTATGCCTCTCTTTTATTTCTGGGAGACATATGGGAATTCAACACCTATTTAATTTGTGTTGTGTGTATATTGACCCATTGGACTAATTTTATAATTAATCCCATTATTTCCATGGTATCTAAATTTTATTTTTATTTTATTCTTTATTGGGGATTATAATTGAAATTGTTACCAAAACGGTAAGGGTGTTTTGTCTCAATTTTCCATCTTTGAGATATACGTTACATTTTTCACATATATTATTTCAAGAGGTGTATATATAAACCCTTTTAAAAGTTATATCATGATTTATTTATCATCATGATATTTTAAGTTCCATTTTATGTTATTCCTTCATGGGTATTATGATCTAAGGTTTCCAAAGTGGTAAATAATTTATGTTATAATCTCATGTTTTTCAAAATTTTTTATTATATGTTTCCAATGATAAAATACTATGATAAATCTATCAATAAACTAATGAATTTTATTATCCTAGGTTTATTAATTATATTTATAGGTCAATTTTTTCACAATTTTGTAATTAAAATAATTGAGAAAATATTTTTAATGAAATTGACTTTGTTTCTCTCATTGGTCAAAAATATTTTTTCTTCCAAAACCCTATTTTCTAAAAATGTTTTCAAAGATATATTATTGTTATAAAATGTTTTTTAAAATAATTTTTTATCCTTGTATTAAATTTTTTTTAAAAAAATGAATGGAATCTTCAAGCCATTTTCTATCTATGCACATTTTTCTTCTACCAAAAATGTAAAAGGAATCTTTTTTATCATGTACGACATGTACCTACCATTCTGTAATTTTGAAAATTTTTTAATTTGAAGAATCCTTCATAATATTTCAATGTTATTTAAAAAAAAATATTTTCAATATGGTTTATTTTTTAAAATGAATATTTTATATCTAAAAGGAAATCATCGTCAAGAAATATTTAAATTGATTTTTATTAATTCCTTTATAAATTTTCAAAGTCATTTTCAAAGAAAACATTTTTAAAAATATATTTTCAATGAAAATATATTTTCTCAAGAAAATTTCCAATTATTATTTATTTCAAAATCATTCTTCATCTAAAATGAAATCCTTTGGGTTTACTAATTCTTTATTGGGGATATAATCCAAGGATACCATTATAATTATTTCTCTAAATTGTTTATAATGACATGATGTTTATAAAACCCATTTCTCTTCAAAGAGTTATACCATGAAAAGATTATTATGAAACCTAGTTATTTTTCATGGGTTAATCTATGATGAAATTATGAAATCTATATCATCTCCCTAGGTTGTGATATAATTAGATGTTAATGAAAAGGATTTCATTTTATAGGTTATGATATTATGAATATTTTAGGTCCTTGTGGCACACTTATGTATTATTTTCAATATATGAAGGGTGGTCCCTGTAACTACCTCATATGAATTGGGTAAAGATTTTTTTTCTTATTAGATAACAAAGGGAAACAACTCAATGAGATAGCTCTACTTCAGTAAATTAGTGTTTCCTCATCCAATATGGGAAATAGGGATATAATGTTCTACTATGGGAAACATGTGTGTCCTGATCCACTATAGGAAATAGGTGTTTCATGGTTAACTATGGGAATCATGTGAGTCTTGATCTATAATATGTAACAACTAATGAATCCAAATCCACTCTGTCGATGGTAATTATAGTTAACCTTGATATTTCTTATATTTTTTAACATTTATGATTGTTTCACACATTTATGAAATGCAATTGTGGTTTATAATTGATTTATAAAGATTTATCCCACTTATGGGCCATGTTTTTGGAAAAGAAAAATTTCTATTCTATAACTCATGGTTATGATCAAAGATAGTTTGGGTATGAAATTTTTAAGTTATATTCATGATCAAATAACATTAAATATATCTTATGTCTTAATATGATCCTAGATTGTTATATCACATGTTTTACCTTACTAAGAATATGTGTTAACCCTTTATAATTTTTCCTTCCCCATGTTATGAAGAAAGTATTAGGTAGGGTGTGCCTAAGAGGATTAATATGTTAAAGATCATTGAGGGATTTGTTGAACATATTTTAGAAATTAAAATATTGTATACCTAGTCTCCAAAGTAACTAAACTATTATAGTCCTAAGGCATGTTCTTGTGTAACATACTGAATATTAATCTTAAAAGATAAAATATCCATGTATAAAAATCCTAGGCCTTTATAGTTTCTATTATAGGTAATGAAAGGAATATTATCTTTGGGAATTCTCAAGTGTGAGCATTGGAACGGGAATGGATCTCTACGGGAGGGCTTCATGAGGAATGTACTACCACTAGGGATAGTGGTGTGTTCTTCCCCATAGGTGTAGTATCCCATGGAGTTCCAAGATTGTTATCAATTATAGTTCACTAGAAATAATTCCATACAATTATAGTAGGTATCACAGGAAAACATTAGTTGGCCTTTGGAAACTAAGATGAGAGAACTTTAGTAATATCAATTGAGATATATATAAGTATATCTCTTGGGATAAGTCTATGAATAATTCTTTGGATGAGTTAATGTTTAGTAAAAGGTATTATAATTTTGTTAAAGGATAGCATAAGTGGTTTTCTTATAATTACAACCCCATATGGATTCTAAAAGTGGATGTGGCTCTAGAAAAAATATACCTAGGGGTAATAAATATAAAAATGGAACATTAACATGGACTTGATTGTCACTTGGTGCATGAAAAAAGGGCATTGTAGTAATGCTGGTTTCAAATTCCTATAAGATATGATTGGGAAATTCATAAACTATTTATAAACAATTATAAAGGATTTGTATTGATCTTTCTTATGAAGTACCTAGGATATACCTCATGTTCCATAGGTTGAAAAAAGGTTTCATTATTTATAATCCATATAAGTTATTTTTCATGATTATGAGGTTCTCCACTATGATTAGTGATTCTCATAATATATAATCTGGTTTTAGACAATGGATTGAACAAAAAAGAACCATGTTAATTTTGAATTCAACATAAAATGTAATTATCTTACTCTTTAGTAACCTTAAATTATGAGATTATGAATGGAAAATCATGTTGATATGGTCAAACAAATTTATCAAGATAGGAATCATATTGAACTTCAAAATTATCAAATGAGGAAATGGAATTCTATTGTGTTGTGTATTAGGAAACATCCACCTTATTTTTTTAGATCTAATAATTTACTAGTTGCTGAGAAATAGATCTGTACAACAAAAGATTTATTTTTTGTTCTTTATTGTTTAGTGGTTTTTTATCATTTGGAAGATGAAAAAAATCAATGGGGGTACACTTATTAAGAATATGAGGGAAAAATAAGAAATTGAATATATGGAATGGGAAGTGTTTGATGCAATATTTCTCATTAACTACTTCCCTCATATTCTATTAAAAATATAGAGAAAGAATTCTTGAACTAAAGAAAAAGAATAAAGAATCTATTGATACTTATGAAGCTAATTTTATAGGACTTGAAAGGAATTTTTATGATTTAATCATCATACCTTAAGTAAATTTTGATTCTTTGGTAGCCTAATAATAGGTCTTTGTAAGGCCTAGGAAATAATACTCTTTAGTATCTATGAAAAAGTTTTTCTTTGTGTAATAAAGGTTGAAATGGTAAATGGATATTCCCACCCTTCTAATGGGTTTGACAAGAATTGGAAGATTAAGTATCATGAAAACTAAAATGGTTGAAAAAACACCATCCATAAACATGACTAAAATGTGAGAATAATTATAAAGGGAATTTATTTAATGGAACATGGTGGATCTTTAAATTTTTGAAGGAAGATTATAAATCCTGATAATGTAAAAATGTGATTAATTTTCTTGTTAATGAAGCAGAGGATAATATGATTCTAACTAATGAACCACATACAATCAAGTGTTTCAAGTGCAAGGAGTTTGATAATTATTTAAATCAATTCCTCAATCCAAAGGATAATGTGTATGATAACCAACAAAAAAATATTAATACAATGTAAAAATGGAATGAATGTTCAATCAAAATTGATGAAGTGAATAATAATAACTAGGGAACACTTATCGTCCCCTACTTAGTTGGTAATTTCATGTTTGATTTTGTATGAATGAGCAATTTGAATATCTTATTTTTAACATTTTGTGAAATTTCATATGATTATTTCCCTCTACAATGATTTAGGAATAGTGAAATAACATTTGATATTTTATAAATGGAAGGATGAATCCAAGCATCCAATAAAAATGTTTTTGTATAAGATAAGATCATATATTTGGAATTAGGGGTGAATTGACCTTGGGAAGTATACATTTCTCCATGTATGATTTTCTTAAGAGCTACAGATACCATAATGGTTTTATGATTTTATGGTTGGCCATAAGGTCAATGTCATTGACTCCCCTTTTTAGGTTTTATGTGATGGGAATTTTTCATGATTAAAGATATTTAAAGAGATATTTTTGGAAATACAACCCTTTGGGTTTGTACGTTTTTTTGTGACAATGTTATTTAAGTAAGAAATCCTTTACACGTAGTGGCCTTATGATTAAAGGTACTAGTAACCATTAGGGTATATCTTATCTTTGATGTTTTTTTAATTATGGGTTTTATTCAACCACCTTACGAAGTTAGCGCACTTTATTTCCATTAGAGAAGACATCTCTTTGGGTACGCCTTCTTGAATAATCATTAAGAAAGAGGAATGATTTCATGGGGTAACAAATTAAATTATATATGATCAGGATCTGAATGTTACCTTTCAGTTTTGGGAAAATCTTCTGCAATCTCATGATATAAAGTTGAGTTTCAATACTATGTTTGATCTTAAGAAATATGGTCCATCTAATGGAACAATTCAAACTCTAGAGGATATTCTAAGACCTTGCTCTATGGATTTCAACAGTGGTTGGGATCAACAAATTTATCTAATTGAGTTTTACTACAACAATATATTTCACTTTACCATTCATATAGATCCTTGTGAAGCCCTTTATGGAATGAAGTGTAGAATGCTGATGTACTGGAATGAAGTTACAGAAAGAAATTTATGGGGACAAAAGAAATATAATTAGATGGAATAGAATGCTAGAGCCATTTAGAAATAAGTTGGGACATAACAAAATTTATAAAAAATGTTTTGTTTATAATCATCAACATGATCTATAATTTTATGTTTGTGAGAAGGTTTTTTTAAGAATTTCTTATGGAAGAATTAATGGAAAACTAGGACCAAACCACCAAATGGGGGAAGGGAAGTGCCTTGTTTTATTTGTACTAAGAAAAAAGCACTAATACGGGGGGGCTTTATTAGCCCTATATAAAAGCCTTGATAAAGGTACCCTTTATCTGTGCTTTTCTTAGAGCTGATAAATGGTACGTTTATCATCACTTTTTTTAGCGCAGATATAATTTTTTAATTATAATTTGTATAAAATTATTATATTTATATTAAAAAAAATGATTATTTATATGCATTAAATAAAAGAAGCATTTTTATAATAAATATATTTTCCAATAATTCAGATATATATATAATGTTTAAAAAAAATTATTATAATTTAGTATATACATTTTTAAATAATTATAAGTTTATAATAAATTTCATTAAATAATAATAATATTTATTAGATTTATTATATATTTATTAAGTTAATTAATTAGATTTATTAGATTTATTAGATTTATTAGATATATTATAATGAATATATTTATTGTATTTGGTATATTTAATATCTTTATTATATTTATTATATTTATTTTATTTATAATTAATTTATATATATAATTTTTAAATAAATATATAATTTTTAATTATTAAATATCTATGTGTTTCCAATGAATTTGGTCAATATATATATTGATCACGTGTGCATATATGTAATGTATCACCATGAATGTTCATTTATACATTACACCCTTCTTATTATTCATGTTGTCTATTGATGGCTCCTTTTTATTATATATATTTTACTAGGCATATGATTAATTCATGTTACCCATATATACTATTAGGTTCTCAAAAATACTTATAAAATTACATTAAATATATTTAAATAATAAATATAATTATTATATTTATAATTATTAAATTTTAATTATATATAATTACATTTTAAATATATTTATTTTTAATTATAATTAAAACAATATATATATTTAGATAATTATAAAATTACAATAAATATATAATATAATTATATATATATATGAAATTAAATACAAATATTTATTAATATATTTATTTATAGTTATAATTAAAACAATATATATATATATGTAAATAATTATGAAATTATAATAAATATATTTATTATACTACTTATAAAGTTATAAATACATAATTAAATAAATATATATATAAATATATACAAATATTTATAAATAAATACAAATATTTATAATTATAATTCATAAATAAATATAGGTTTATTTAAATAATTAAATAATAATAATAAATATATAAATTATATTAATTTATATACAATAGTTATAAGTAAATAGAAATAGTTAAAAATGTAATTCTAAATAAATGTACATTTATTTAAATAATAAAATAATTATTTTTAATTTATTAATTATATATATTTATAAAATTAGAAATATATTTGTTATAATTTTATAAATATATATATATATATATAGTTATAATTATAACTATAAATAAATATTTACTTAATATAAATTTTAATTAGAAATATATATATATATATATATATATTATTTAAAAATATAAATAAATACATATTTATAAAAATAATTGTTAATTTATAAAAAATATATTTATTACTTTCTTATATAATGTTATATATAATTAAACAAATATAATTATAAATATATTTATAAATATAGAGAAATATTGATAAATAAATGCAAATATTTTAATTTATAATAATAAATAAATACAGATATATTTAAATAATTATAAAATTGTAATAAATATATTAATTATATATTTTAATAAAATTATAAATATTATAAATATAATTTGTTTTATAATTTTATATTTAATTAAATAAATAAATAAACATTCATTTATAATTATAATTATAAATAAATTTATATTCATATAAATAATTATAGAATTTAAAGAAATATAGTTATATATATCTATAATCTTATAAATATATATAATTAATATATTTATTTTACATATTTCTAAGATTATAAATATAATAAGTATATTTCTTATAATTTTATAATTATTTAAATTATAATTTTATAAATAAATAAATATATAATTATAAATATAAATAAATAAAAATATATATTATAATATATAAAATGTTATAAATATATATAATAATATAGATAAATTATAAATATTATATCTTTGTCCATTATTTTTAAGTGCTGATAAATGCCTATCTTTATCAGTGCTGAAAAAGCATTAATAAAAGGTGTCTTTATCTGCATTATATTTTTAGCACCGATAAAGCAAACATTTATCAGTTATTTTTTAGAGTTGATAAAGGCATATCTTTATTAGTGCTAAAAAATCATTGATAATGGCATCTTTTATCATCACTTTCTATTTTAGAGCTGATAAAAGATTCATTTTTTAGCGCTTTTTTATCTAACGCATAAAAAAGTTTCACTGGGTTTTATAAATAATCCCCAACATTATCCTCATTCCTCACACCCCTCAAGATATTGAAGAAGATGATCCCTTCGACCATTTCCTACTCCTCCTCCATCTCCTCCTCGTCCTCATCCTCCTCTCCCCCAGACTCCTTTGTCGTCGCGCCTCTCCTCCACTGTGCGTCTCCTCCACCACACACATCTCCTCCATCGGAGGACTCATCTGCCATTGTGCCTCTCTTCTTCCATGTTCCCCTCCCCCACCATGCACATCTCCTCTATCGTGCACCTCTCCTTCGGAGGAGGACTCCTCCGCTGCGCGCCTCTCCTCCGCCATTAACGCACCTTCGTTTCGTGCTGAACAACACCTCCATAGTGAGTTTTCTCCCATTTCTCATATTTTTCTTATTTTTATTTCCCTAGATTTAGTTGGGGGTTTCAGTTTCTCCTGAATTTTAATTTTAGGACGTTTTTTGATAATCTTCTGGTGCATAAAATGTTGATCCCCATTTCTAGTGGTGCGGTTGTTGCGTTCAGGCATCCAACGTTGCCCAGCAGTACACAGACAAGTTGAAAATGTTCATTGAGGTAGAGATTCTCCTTATATTCTCTTTTTTATCATGTGGGAGGGATATACTCTTTATTTTATATAGTGTATAGTTGAGCCACACTAATCAATGATAATAACTAGATAATTAAATAGAAAGGGTCAATGGGGTTTATTCACATGTTATTACAGTTTGATATTGATGTTGTGAATTGTACGGGCTAAACTCTTCACTGAAAATCATAATTGTTGGTGGTCCTTCTTTTTTCACTAAATTAATTTCATGTTTGTTGGTGCCTTTTGAACATTGGAATATGGAAATTGGTAATTTACAATGAGGCATCTGACATTTGAAATGACTTTTGATAATGAACGAACACTTACTGGACACCAACCCATAACATAGATTCTTTGTGTTTTCTATTGTTTAAAGGGGTTTCATAATTTTAATAAGTGTTACTTTTTTTAAATGAGACATATTTGTTAATTAATTATTTAAAAACACTTCATTCTTTTATAAAAAATACATTGATAGATAGAGGAATAAACATATTCCATGGTTAAAGAATGATATTTGTATGTCGGTTGATACAAATGAAAGAATTAAGAATTTAATAACATATTTTTGTGAAATCATATTTTCTTATTAGTATAATTTTATATCTAAATATATAATTTTTTTTCAAAAAAATCAATAAATTATATAAATGAATTAATAACTATTGATTTTTAATGTTATGAAGTGGTCATGGTTTTTAGGATGATGCATCCAAAAAGGTACCTAACCTAGCTTTTATTTATGAAATTTTCTTTAAAAGATTATATACTATTTTTGGAATTGATGTTGTTAACTCCATGAATGAGTTTTGGAAAGGTAAGAATTCCCCTAAGACTTATAATGATACCTTCATCACTTTGATTATAGAGGTTACTGATATGAGTTTAGTAAAGGATTTTAGAATGACTAGTATTTATAATTTCTTTTATAATGTCTTTTTGAAGATTTTAGAAAATAGGCTATGGAAAATCATACCATCTATTAGTTGAGTACCATATTTATTTTCTAGTGTTAAAGAGTTATACGATATGATTCTCCATGAAGTAGTATTCAAACATGAAAAATATTTTGAATGTGAATCCTTACACTTTTTTGATTAATTCAACCCCAAATAGAGGCTCTAGAACATAATTGAGTTTTTATAGGAAGTAGTTAGTGAAATATCTTATCGATGTGGTAATTTTGAAAGATATGATTTTTAGAAATAAATGGTATAATGGTAAGTAGTCTGGAAATTCTGAATAGAAGTTGTAGATTTTTAAACATGGGTTTTTAATTGTGATATGTTAAGGTCTTGTCATCATTATATTGAGAAAATATTGTTGTAATGTAAGATTCATTCATTAAAAATTAAGAGTGACATTAACTATTAATAAAAAGTGATATGTTTTAGCTGGACATGATACATGTGTTAGGAATTCCACATGTTCAATGGGGAGACATCCATGAAATTTTGGAAGTTGGTGAAACTGGATGAACAGAAGATACTTAATATAAGAAAGTGTGACAACATGCATAAGAAACATGTGAAAGAGATGTTTTTGGAAGACACATTGAGAAGAAAAATAATTTCACAAGAATATTTGGAACATGAAATGATACTTTTATTATGGTCATTTTGTTAGGGGTTCACTTTTATTACCAGAGGGTCAATCAGTATTCTTCCTGATTGGTAGCACTAAGAAACCCTTAATCAAGAATCTGTTATGGTTCCTTTTCATAGATTTTAATGAGATATAATTATAAGATCTCTAAGTTATATTGATTAAAAAACCAATATTAACTATAAATTATCTATGTAATGATTATGGTTTTTATTGTGATGTATCATGGCTCAAGATTTAAATACTTCCAGTTCATGATGGTAATGTGGTTGCTTATGAGTTTAGATAGTTAATAACACATAAGAAAATATTCCCAGATCCTTTTCTAGATTTGGAAATAGTGGTTCCTTCCACGAGGAGTTATTATAATACACTAAAAAAGTGTTTGAAATATATTTCATCACAAAGTTAAATGAACCATTGATTGTGGAGAAGGTATGAGTATCTAACATCCTTTAACTTTGACTTAATGTATACCCTTAAGAAGGGGAAATGTTTTCCTACTGTTCCATATTGTATGGATAAAACATACATAGTACATGATTCGTGCAAAAAGTGGAATTCAGTTACCCACATTAAAGAGATATGACTTTATATTCAAATATACCACTTTCAAGTGACACTTATGTTTTTATTTATGACTTATTAACTCATCAGTACTATTACGGGAGTAAACTATAGGATTCATACTATTGATTCATTAGAGACATGATAAAACTTTTATAACATTATATTTTATAAAATTTTGGTTATTTTAGATTCATGTATCTTTTTTAAAGAGCCTCTCTTGGGATATATGTCTTTTTGAAAATGCCTAAGTGGCTCTTTTAAAATGATTCAGGTGTTTTGAAATGTTTATTAAAAATTATTTGTGTTAAAGGTAACTTTTTTTATTTTAAATACCATTAAAATGATTTAAACACTTTACGTGGACATTGGTTGTATTCCAAGTGTTTTTCAACTGATTTTATTGGATTTTAGAAAGGGATGTGAATGTTTTGAAAGAATATATAATGTTGGGTTCATTTCAATAGGGGGTGTGAGAAGATTTAAATAAAAATTTGTAAAATATAGAGGTTTTTCATTAATTTTAAATAATTAAGATTTTTGGTTCATGAAGTTTCATATACTTGTTTAAAAAGGAATTATGGTTTTAATAAAGATTGTTGGAAACTCATTTTTTTAAAAGGACGTCTTATTTTAAAGGGGAATATGTGAAAATGGTTGGTTTTTTAATGGGATTTCAATTGTGATTTAACAAATTGTTTTCAAAGGAGACTTAAAGTCTATATCTTTTATTTATCATTTGTTAATTTTTATATCAACTTTTTGTGTATTTATTTTGTTAAATACTGAAGTCACATAATCAAATAGGCTGTGTATAAATAAAGAATGGATGGATTTATATCATTTGAAAAAAAGAGTATGAGATGGAGTGAAAGATTTCATTAAGTTTTCAAACGATCATGAATATGACCCTTCTCAAATCCTTTTTACTTGTTTATGCTATTTTTATTCAAGACAGGATAGTTTAGAGGAGTTAGAAGAACACATGATTTGTCACAAAATAGATTGAAGTTATAAATGTCGGAATAAACATGGGGAAAAAGTGGGTGTAGCTAGTGGTTTGGAAGAAATGAATTTTATTGATAATATGATATGATTAAAAGTGTAGAAAATAAATAATACCGTATCGTGGATGTGATTGCAGTTTTGAATGATTATGAATATTGTATTGATGAAATGATAAGGATAGTTTAAGATGAAATTCATGATTTCCCAAAATTGTTTGAGAAATTAAAAATTTGTTCAAAGACCCCATGGTATGGTGGTTTTCCTAAATATATATCATTTTCAACCATACTAAACTTTTATAATTTAAAATCAAGCAATAGATAGAATGACACCAGATTTAGAAAAATTAATTTCTCTCTTTAATGGAATGTTCCCAGTAAATAATGATCTCCCGAGCTGAATATATGACCTCATATGAATTCTACTCTTGATGAGTATGATATCTGAAAGAATTCATGCCTACCCTAATGACTGTGTACTATTTTACAAGGACCAATAACCACGTAGAGAATTCCAAAAGTATGGACTTCTTAATACAAGAAAGATGAATATGATCCTATGAAATTTTTATGGTACATTCCAATCATTCCAAGTTTTATTATCATATATGGAAGTGAGGATACTATAGGGAAATAGACATGGAATTTAGTCATAATAAATAAATATGGGAAACTACTTCACTCAACAGACTCTCCTCAGTGGTAGAAAATTGATCATGAGTATTCTGACTTTGGAAATGAGTCGAGAAATATTCATCTTGCATTATCTAAAGATGGAGTGAATACCTTTGTTTTTCAAAGTAGAACTAAAAATACATGGTTGATTATGTTAGTAAATTATAACTTTCCACCATGTTTATGCATGAAACAAAGACACATCATGTTATCTATTCTTATATCAGGACCAAAAAAAGTGGGTAAATATATTGATGTTTATTTGTCTCCATTGATCAAGGATCTGAAATTATTATAGGATTCAGGTGTTATGTTGTATGATACATACCGAAATGAAGACTTCACATTAATAACCATGTAGTATTGGATGATAAATGACTTAACTTCTTATGAAATTGTTTCAGGATATAGAATTAAAGGAACTCATAGTGGCCTTTCTGTGAATAAGGTCCACAATCAATTAGGTTGAATCATTCATCGAAAACTATGTTTCTAGATCATTACAAATTTCAACCCTGATGACATAAGTACCGATATTAGAAAAAATCATTTTTTGGAAATTTAGAAGAACAAAAAACACCATCTCCATTAAAAAGTTATTAACAATTTGGGAACGTAAAATATGTGGATACTACTTTTGGTAAACTATTTTCGAAAAACATCACAAAAACCAGTTGAAAGAAGTGATCAGTTTTTTATAATTACCATTTTAGAATTGTTTGTAAGTCATAAAATTTCGTGATATTAAACATGTTGAAAAAAATGTATGTGATAGTGTCATTGACATTTTTCCGAATGCTCCAGAAAAAAAAAGGATGGAATTAAGGCTAGTTTGATCATGGTTGACATGGGAATATGTGAAGAGTTGGTGCCAGTGAAGGGTGAAAAATGACACTTTCTTCCTCCAGCTTATTACACTCTTTCCTGGAAGGAGAGGTATTAGTTTTTAAACTTTTTGAAAGATGTAAAGGTTCTAGAAGGGTATTCATTGAATATTAAGAACATCATTTCAATGACTGATTTAAAGTTAAAGATTTTTGAATCACATGAATGCCATGTTTTGATACAAGATCTAATTCATATATTGTTACATTAAATTTCTCCCAATAATGTCCATCATATATTAACCAATCATGGTTTATTCTTCAAAGACCATAACAACAAAGTTATAGACCCCATGAAATTATTGAGTAAGGAAAGAGAAATTACCATCATATTATGTGAATTAGAAATTTTATTCTTACCAACATTCTATAATATGATGGTTCATTTAATGGTTCACTTGGTGAGAAAGATTCGAATATGTCATAACATACACTATATATGGATGTACCCCATTGAACAATATATGAAGATTTTGAAAGGGAATGTAAAAAAATTGAATTCAGCTAGAGGGTTATATAGCAGAGATATATATTAATGTGGAAGACAATGAATTCTATACTGAATACCTATCTAGTGTGGAAAGCATTGGTCTACTAAAATATCATCAAATTGGGTGCCATGCGGGTGATATAATTTCTGGAAAAGATTTTTTCTCAATCAATAATATAGATCAGGAGAAGTAACACCTTTACATTTTTCATAAAGTTGTACATTTCCCCATATTTAGAAACCCAAAAACAAATTCTTAGGCATTTGAATCAATCAAGGGTTGTAAGATGGATATCAAATAAACATAATCAATAGTTTATAGGATGGTTTCAAGACCATATTTTAAAGGATTCAAATGAAAATTTGTATTCAATTTTAGAACAAATTTGATTGCAATCTGGAGGACAATGTGTGTATGTATTATCTTACAAAGGTTATATAATTAATGGTTATAAATTCTATAAAAATGATCTTGATGAATATAGTACCAAGAAAAATAGTGGATTTATACTCATGGTTGAAGTTATGCATGTTTCTAGTACTATGGAAAAAAATAGAATTTATGAAAATATGTCATAATTTGGCATCATCAAATGCTTATAGGAGTTATATTATATAAAATTCCAAGTGTCGATTTTCAATTCAAGTAGGTTGATAATAGGTGTGAATTTAAAATAGATGCATTGGGATTCATGAATGTTTATTTCAGTAAGGATTCGTACAAAGACAAACAATTTATAATGGAATAAAAAGCAGTACAAGTATATTATGTTATAGATCCCGCAAACCTAAAGTGGTCATTATTATGTTACCGACAAAAACCACTGAAGGGTCAGACAAAAAATCAACCAAGAATGACCCTTTAATTGTTACATTGCAATCATTTCACAGCTTTCCCAATGTAGAAGTCATTTTATATGTCATAGGAGACCACAATAAAGGGGTTTCAATCATTGATATAGGGGTCAAATCCCATCAACCTTTAAAAAATAAAAACAGAGTTCAATAATCTGGTTACATTTTTTTCGTAATATACATTATGTTATCTGATATTATTCTCCACTTTTTCTTCATTTACATACTCTAAATTAAATGTTAAAACACATCTATAGATAAAAACTTCCACATGTACTGGTGCTCCCAATCCAGTGGAACAACATGTCTCTCAATCGGCAGCTACTCATAGTGCAGAGGAGCAACATTCTGCACCTGCTGGTACTCCCATTCTAGAGGAACAACATGTCTCTCAACCTGGTGCTGCTTACAGTGCAGAGGCGCGACCTTCTACACGTTTTGGTGCTCCCATTCCTAAGGAATAATATGTTTCTCAACCTGAAACTACTCCCAATGAAGATGTACAATAACCAATTGCATGTGTCGATGCCACTACTCTAGAGGAACATATCGATGATGTGGATTTTGGGGAAATGGTATGTGATGAAAAAATAACATCATAGGAAAAAAGGACCATTACAGTTTGATGGTGTTAGAAAAAATCCTTATGGCGAAAGAAAAAAGCATTAAATATAAGGTCGGATAGAATGAACAAGGTCAACATAATAACCCCAACAATGCCATGTTTAGTAGTTATTTTAGAATCTTCACTCAGCAACACATGTTGATTGATCTTGATTTGTGGCACCATGTTGCGACCGAGCCTAATAAATTTATTTGGGAATAGATTATAGTAACATTATGATTTCATTTATTTATTTTACTAAAAAATAATACAATGAAACATTGACTTACTCTTCATCATCCATTGAAGTGTGAATTTATATTATATGACTCCCACAGGAAGCATATATTAATGTTTGTTAGAAGGATTCATAGTATACTTCACACAATCATAACAAGAAATCATCATAAATATACCGAAGGGGAAATAAATCCATGCGCTCTACTTATCTATGAACAAATTATATCCCAAGAAGTGTGGTATGATTTTACTGGCTATCGTGCATATGTGTCTTTTTAGGTACATTGGGGCCAGTAATAAGTTGTTTGAAGATATGAATTTTCATAACTTTGATTGACAATTTTTTATTTATGAAACGACAACTTAGTGATGAAAATAAGGAATGAGCAGCAAAATCAGTGTACCCATACCATAAATTAAGGATGGGGTATGCTTCCCTTGAAAAACATTGGTACATATTTTAAATATAACATAATAATTTTGTATGATATGAAAAAACACCATAATTATGTTCATGTGTTTATATGTATATTGATGAATTAAAATGCAAAGCCACATCCATCCCATTCCATGTGTTATGGAAGGAGGAACATGTAAATAATGATGGGATACTAATAGATGATAACACACAAAATGTGGGAATCATGTGTAAATATTACGTAATAAAAAAAATTCTTTAAATATCTATTACGTAACAATGATTGATTATTTTCCAATATTTTCTATCTAACATAATCACAGGAATCAATAACACTTGTTCTAGATGAACACAAACTATCTGTGGCCCTGAAGAAGCCAAAAAAATATGTTAATGTCAGAGGTTCGGGTTTTGTGGTGACACCCTAAACATATTTTGAGAAAAAAAATAAGTGGATGATCAAAGTGATTGAGTAAAACATATGAGAAAAATATTATCTAACCTTGAAGGACAATTCCAATGGCATAGGGAGATTATCGAAACATTAACACGAGATAGAAAAATAGAAGAAGTAACTCAAGAAAAGCCACCATATGAAGATCTTACCCCACCCCACCAGCTATGAGGCTAGAAATTCCCCTCAAAGAGATGTCTTACCAGAGGTAATAAATGTTCAAATAAATTTTTATGTGAAAGGTGAATCATACGGAAATTGATACCATTCTTTTAATATTATTCTATGGGGTGATAATGACTATGATTTATAGAAAGTAATACCCACCCATCTCCTTGTGGTGTGGGCTACATTTTTCAATATTTAAAAGAACATTGTACAAAATAGACCACTTCCATCAGGTGTGAGAGTGTCGATCAATGTAGCTCATGAGCCGAGTACAGATCAACCTATGCCAATTCAAAAGAAAGATATTAATATGGTCCGATAATGTTTTTGGATCATTTATCACATGGCCATCACATCTTGTAAAAAATCTTTTCAACAAAAAGTTATTAATTTGAAATTTTATTTTCATGCTAAACCTCTAATAGTTAATGAATAAGGTCTAAACTGATGAATGTTATTAACTAGGGACAAAGAGAAGGGGATGAAATTAAAAGCCATCTCAAAAACATCTTATGGATCGACCAAATTATCAAAACAATATACTGAAGGAACAATTACCCAAACTATTCTATATCAAAATTTACTATCATTCAAGTCTCATTTGGATATATAGATAAAATTTTATGATAACAACATAGTTGATTTTTTAGAAAATATGTATTGAGATAAAGATCAAGACTTCATTAGTGTTTAGAGTTCAACTAAAATCCTCTACTATGACTGGCTAGGTGGTTCAGTTGTAAATGTATACATGAGGTATGTTCTAATGATTTCATTTTCCAAAATCTAATATAATATGTTAATTGTGACTAAATACATTTCATATTTTTGGCAGGTGTATATATGAAAAACAATTGAAGTGATTTTCCCCTGATAAAAAGTTTTGACTATTTAGTCCTGACGTCACATCAATAGTACAAACTAAAATTAAACCCAACAAAAAATATGAAATAGTGGCAGGTATGATCAAATCCATGGAAATAAAATTTTAAAATGATAGATTCTATTTAATACCAACGATGCATGGGTAAGACACTATAATTTAATTATATCAAATTTATTTTCATTTTTTCATTACTTATTCCTTTTGGTGTTTTTGGGACATATTAGATGCTCATTGAAATAAATTTGGATACTCCAAATATTTTATTCCTATATTTACTACTTAGAAATCCAAAAAATAGTCCACACAAGATGGATTTTGTTAATTTTTAATATTCTACATCCAATGTTTTTAGAATTGAACATCAAGTTATATAATTTATATTATCTTTTAATGAGGATTCTATTATGATAGGGTGATGCATCACTATTTTTTGAAAAAAGGAATGTGTCCAGGGGATAAGGAAAAGGAAGAACATAAATACTATAACTAGATAAGTATCAAGGTATATATAATAATATTTCACTATCCAAACACATATAAGAAAAATTGTTATTATCATCAACGTTTCTATAGTGTCTGAAACAATCCAATGGAAATTATTATAGTTATAATGTTTGTAAATTTATGAGAGAGATTATATCCCATTTACAAACCATCATCCCTAAAGATGTATTTTATAAGATAATTACTATTTCATTTAAAATATTTATTAATCCTTTGTGTATTTATATTTATCCAGTACTATTATGACTGTCGAAAAGACACGTATTCATAAGACAATATATATGTTCTTATAAACTAAATAGAATCATACCATATGAAATATTGTATACTAATATCATGGAGATCCGACTTCCACATGTAGGGTATGAATTTCTAATGTTAATATCACCTTCTAACAACTTTATGATCATGTTATCCGTATATGATCATTGATATCCCCATTTTTTACACTAATTTGACATCTATGATCACTATTTATTATGTTTCATATTATTGGGTTATTAATTATAGTTTCAGAAATGATGTCTAAGAAGGATGGTACAACTCAATGTGTTTCTTTTTTTAAAAAAATTCACATTAATTTAAGTAAGAACAATAAGTGGAATACATAAAATTTAGAAAACACATTCAGATTTTTTTGATATTTTATGAAAATGATATATTAGTCATTTGGGAATTTTAGGGATCATATTAACCTGAATACAACACATGGTGTGGCCAATAGAACTCAAAGTGTCTCTTTTTACTTGAAATTGACATTAATTTAAGTAAAAAAACAATTGACATACTAAAAACTGAGCAAACATATTCTGATTGTTTTGATACTTTAGGAATATAATAAATGAGTCATTTTTAACATTTGGGAGTCAACCACACATCAATACAATTCTTGGTGTGGCTGGAACAACTGAAAGTGTATAATTTTATTTAAAATTGACATTAATTTAATTAAAACCACAAGTGCCATACTGGAAACCAAGAAAACACATTATAACTATTTAAATATTTTATTATAATGATCTATTGGTCATTTCCGACATGTAGAGATTATCTTCACCTTAATACGATTTATGGTGTGGCCGGTAATACTCAAAGTGTCACTTTTTACTTAAAATTGACATTAATTTAAGTAAAAACAAGAAGTAACATACATAAAACTGAGAAAACACATTCAAATTGTCTTGATACATTTAGAAAATGATCCATTAGTCATTTGTGACATGTCGGAGTCCTAGTTTCCTTAATCTGATGCATGGTGTGGCCGTTACAACTCAAACTATCTATTTTTATTTAAAATTGAAATTAATTTAAGTAAAAAACAACAATTGAAATACTAAAAACTAAGAAAAAACATTCTGATAGTTTTGATATTTTAGTACAATGTTCTATTAGTAATTTTTGACGTGTAGTGATCATCCACACCTCAATAAGATGCATGATGTGTCTGATATAACTCAAAGTGTCTTTTTATTTAATATTGACATTTATTTATGTAAAAATAACAAGTGGCATACTGAAAACCATGAAAACACATTCATATTGTTTTTACATTTCATGAAAATCATATATTAGTCATTTTTGATGTGTAAGAATTATCCGCATCAAATTAAAATGCACAGTGTGGCCGATATAACTCAAAGTGTCTCTTTTTATTTCAAATTGACATTAATTTAAGTAAAAACACTAAGTGATATACTGAAAACCGAGAAAATGCATTCATATTGATTTGATAAATAAGGAAAATGACCCATGAGTTATTTTCAACATGTAGGATTCACCCACATCTCTATATGAAAAACGATGTTTTCTATATGACTAAAACTCTCCATTATCAGTTTACCATTGAGATTTTAGTTCAAAACATGTCACTCATTGAAAAACAAAATAATTTGCTATGATAGTCTTGATAATTTTGGAATGAAATTAGTAATTCATTTGTGATGTGTATGAAGTAGTCTCACATAAAACTAACACAAAATGTGACTAATATGACTCAAAATGTGTGTTTTTAGTTTGAAATGACATTTTAGTAAAAAAACATAAATTACATATGAAAAAATAAGAAAACACATTTGGATGTTTTTGATACTTTAGGAAAATAATCCATCAGTAAGTTGGGATATGTTGGAATCATCCGTACCTCAATACGACACAACGTGTGACCATTATAACTCAAAGCGTCTCTTTTCATTTAATATTAACATTAATTTAAGTACAAGGAATATATGACATACTTAAAACATAGAAAACACATTTGGATTTTTATGATAAATTAGGAAAATGATCCATATATTATTGATGTGTAGGATTCCCCCAAACCTCAATCTGATACACGATGTTACCGGTATGACTAAAAGTTCCTATTATTAATTTCAAATCAACATTTTAGTTCAAAACTATCCATTCATTGAAAACCAAACAAACATGCTCTGATTGTCTTGATAACTTTGGAAAATGATTCATAAGTCATTTTGACATGTATAAAGAATTATTACATTAAATCGATACATGATGCAATCGGTAAGACTCAAAATGCATGTTTTTAGTTTGAAATGACATTTTATTAAAAAAACAGAACTAACATACTGAAAACTGAGCAAACAAAGTTAGACTGTATTGATACATTAGGAAAACAATACTTAAATAATTTTTGATAGTTATGGATCAAACTCACCTCAATATGACAAACAATGTGGCCATTATAACTCAAAGTGTATCCTTTTATTTAAAATTTACATTAATTTAAGTAAAAACAATATGTGACGTATTGAAAATTGAGAAAATGAATTTAGATTGTTTCAAATTTGTGATGTTTAAGAGTCACCTTCACCCCCATCTGATGCATGATGTGATAAGTATGAAAAGATGTGTCCGTTATCAATTTAAAATTGACATTTTTGATCAAAACACGTCACTCCCAAAAAACCAAATAGACATGATCTGATTCTGTTGATAATTTAGGACAGTGATTTATATGTCATTTCTGACATGTATGAAGTTTTCTCTCCTAAAAATGACGCAAGATATGATTGTTATGACTCAAAATGCTAGTTTCCAATTTGACAAGACATTTTAGAAAAAAAAACAGAACTGACATACTGAAAACTGAGAAAAGACATTACGATTGTTTTGATACTTTAGAAAAAAAATCTATCAAAAATTTGTGACTAGTATAAATAAGGCTCACCACAATATGATGCATGGTGTGGGTGGTATAACTCAAAGTGTCCCTTTTTATTTAACATTGACATTAATTTAAGTAAAAAACAATAAGTGACATACTAAAAACTGAGGAAAAGCATTCAAATTGTTTTGATACTTTACAAAAATTATCCATGGGTCATCTTTGATAGGTAGAAGTCCTTAGAACCTCAATCCAATGAACGGTGTGATCAATTTGACTAAAATTGTTTGTTATCTGTTTAAAATTGACATTTTAGTTCAGGATGTGTCACTCACTGAAAAACAAACAAACACACTCCAATTTTTTTGATAATTTGGGAAAGCGATTCATAAGTCATTTTGATGTGTATAAAGCTGTTTCATGCCCAAATGATGTATGGTGTGACTGGTGTGTCTCAAAATGTTTGTTTTCAGTTTGGAATGAAATTTTTATGAAAAGACACTCCTAACATTCTGAAAACCAAGCAAACAAATTCATATTGTTTTGATACATTAGAGAAACAATCCATTAGTAATTTGTTATAGGTCTGAATCAACCACATATCAATATGATTCTTGGTGTGGATGGTATAACTCCAAATGTGTCATTATTTAATATTTACATTAATTTTAATAAAGGAACAAGTGTCATACTCAAAATTGATAAAACACATTCAAATTGTATTGATATTTTAGGAAAACAAACCATAATTCATTTGTAACGTGTATGAATCAACCCCACCTCAATAGGATGCATGATGTGACCAATATAACTCTAAATGTGTCATTTTTATTAAATATTGAAATTTTATTAATTTTTTCTTTCATATTAATGTTTAATTTATTTATTTATATTATTACCAACATAATATTTATTTTCTTATATAGGTGGAATCTTTTTCTCTGGTTGAGAAGATTTGTTCGACAACAAATACCATGGGAAAAGATTTTTGAGATGGTATCACCTGCATCAAAAGAAGAAATATTAATGTTTTAGAATGTTTATTGGACAATTATTAATGTTATTATATAAAATATTATGTTTGATATTTAAATAATAGTGTTTATTTTTGTATATACCATGGGTAGATAGTTTTTTATTCCTAATTTTAATTAAATGTATATAGTATGTTTTATTCTTATGTCTTATTTAAATTCAAGTTTTCTTATGGGTGTACTGTGTTTAAATTGAAGGTTGGGTGTGAAGTTATATGTGATTAAATTTCAAGTTGGGTGTGCTATTATATAAAAAGTAAATTTCACGCTGGTAGCCATTTACTAGTGCTAGAAAAGCACTGATAAAGGGGATCTTTTATCATCATTTTTAGCACAAATAAAAGACCCCCCATTATCATCTCTTTTTTAGGGTTGATAAAGATGACCCCCTTTATTAGAACAACAATTAACAACACTTTTTTAGAACTGTTAAAGGACATTTTTCACCATGTTAAAGGCCATATTTTTTGTATTGGACTTATGTGTATCAGTCCCTTAAAAACTATTGATTGTATCAGGATCATACTCATCAATTATAAATTCCATATTTACTCTCTTATACTCTTGATGTGTTCCATGTATCAGTACTATGGAATTACATATCCGATCCATCACATCAACTGAACTCAGAGGTGGTACCACTACATTATGATATTTTATATGAGGAACAACCATTAGAGATTCTAGACTGAATAGATAAATTTATATGAAACAAGAACACTCACCTAGTAAGTGTTTTTTGGAAAACCACATGATTTAGGAATATATGTGGTAATTTCCGGAATTAATTATATAGAAGTTCCCTTAGTTTTTGATACCAAATTGATTAATTTCAAAGGAAAAATTCATTTTTAGGGTCGTAGAATGTAACACCCTTAGTTTTTATTAAATATTAATTTTATAAATAAAATAAATTTATTTGATATATTTTGTTACAAAAAAAACCAAGTTAAGATTTTCATACATGATCCCCAAGGTAAATCTTCCGCTATACACTACACTAGGTTGGCTTTCATTTTACAGGAAAACATGTTTTAACAAACCACGATATATTATTAATGTAGTTATGTAAATATGTCTATTATAAACTAACTCTTAAATAAAAAATATAAATATTAATAAATACTTATTCATTATTATGTATAATGTTTTTATAAAAAGTAAAAATATTGATAAAAAATAATTAATTTTGGGTAATGTCAATATATGTTTTGAAAATACTATTTTTCTCAAAAAAATGTTTTTATTTCATTTTGAAAACACGAATGAATTTAATTTTTGAAACTTTTTGAAAACTAATTTGATAAAATAAATATTATTTTTAAAATCACCATGTCAAATTTATCTTAGGGAGAATTTTGAGAATTTTCTTGAAATGTTTCATTTTTTTAAGAATAATGAATGATATTGAATTTTAAATTCAATGTTTCATTTCATTTAAATTATTTACAGATACAAATTATGTTTTAATTTTATTTTAAAATATTCATATTTATTTTTTATATAAATTATTCTACTTTAGTTTAATGTAATCATTTAAAAATGACATTTGGAGATTAAAACATTGTAAATTTGTGAACATTTTCACTTTAAAAACCAGCATTATCATCGCATCTGTGGGAATAATTTTAAATTAAATTATATAAATTTTATGAGTCGAATTAGAATAAATGAATTTGAAATTTTAATAAGAATTAATTATATTATATAAAGTAATGATTCATGAAAACAATTAAAATTTATTATTCTGATTAACATTAAAATGGGGTTTTAAACATTACCAGTGTTTATATTAAATATAATTTCACACACACACACACACAGGTTTTTGATATAATAAATTGAATTTAATATTTAGAATATTTAGAGAAAAAATATCTATAAATGGTCATTTTATTTTTATTATTAAATGATAAAGTACTTATGTTAAAAAAGATACAACCTATTATGTTAAAAAACTAAAAGGGTAAAATTGAGTAAGCATAAATAATAAAGAATAAAATGAATCAAACTGTGTTTATTTTGTGTCTTGGGGGATTTTCTAGACACCATCCTCTCTAAAACCCATTTTTATATATTTTTTAGGAAAATGAGGAATGAGTGACCTCCAAATAGTTAATACTTTTAAGTTTTTATAAAAATGTCACCCCTCCTCGATTATAAAAGGGAACTCATTCCCCTCACTTACTCACACCACAAGATCTTTGGATTGACTAAAAACTTCCAGAATAACTTCCAAACATCCCTCCTATCATCTTATAATCCTTATTTTGGATTGAAATCCAACTCATGAAGGCTTTTGGTTCAATCTTAAGGATGATACTCAAAGAAGAGGTAATGTTCATCAATTAATGTTATTGTTTTATTTATTCCTCCAACACCTTAAATAATTATTATACCATTATTATATAATAATTTTGGTATCTCCCACATACATAGATTTTTTTATGCTAAGGTAATTTCTTACAACTATCTCCAATTCCATCAAATGGGTTACGAAGACATCATTTGTGTGTATGGAGGACTCCCGCCTCACAAACCAATGTAATTCATTTTTCCTTTACCACATCTCACAACCGATCTATATGATGGATTTATTATTTATATATTAAATTTATGTTATTATTATTCTTATAGAATAATTATATTAGGCACAAATTCATTATTTCTATTTTTTGAAAATATAAGAGCGTCACTCATGTGTACGGAAGACTACAGGCTCGTGAAGTGATGTGATTCATTAAAGCTATAATTGGAACATAATAAGGTTGTGTTTAATGAAAATATATGAAATATAAGAAATAAAATTATTCTATAATGATAAAATATCATTTAACTTTATTTAATTCAATTTGCTCTGAAAATTGAAACAATGTTCATATGTACGTTTGACTTACCATCTCCATGAAGGATGCATTTCATATTTTTTGTAATATTATGGATTACTCTAAAAATGAATAAAATGAATATTTATGACATTTATATCATGGTAAAAATTATGGAGATAATTAAACCGTGATCAATGTAAGAGTACAAAAAATCACAATTTTTCTGACTCTTTTGTCAGGGAGCTCATCTGTCTGTTGGAGGATGCGATGTCCTATGCTGCCCCGCATTCCCGCATTCTAAAGTCCGGAGGCATCTGTCGCTTATTCAAAGAAGTTTTCTCCATGATTGAAATAGGATGATGGGATGTTAGTACCTCCTTCTATGGATTCCTCCCCGGAACTCATCACCTGGTCAGGGTATCCCCTAAAAAATAAGATGTTCGTGAAACTCTTCCCAGTGTCATGCCTTCATCGACACTGGTTAATTACATTGGTTCTATCAGGATATTCCAAGGGGTTAAGTCTGGTCAACAACCTTCGATCAGGGGAGTAGTCACATTGAACAACATTGGTATGTCTGGATGCTAGAACACTGATGCGACTGGGTTTTCCCCTTATGATAAGGCTTCTCGAGGGTGTAGAAGCCTAAATCATCCCACATGAAGTGTGGGTAATTATATTCAATAGTCATGTCTCTGGGGTTTTCTTTAGATTCCCATGTTTAACACAGGTTATTCTATGAGTTTAATGTCTGGAAGAGACATGTCAGACTAATCGGAAAACTGATAATAGTTGATCAGATAGGTTCAAACCTTGGAGGGAACACGGATGTTGGGGATAACGCCTGGTTAGTTGCCCGATTGCTACTATGAGTAGTGAGAAAGTTGGTGAAAATATCTCATCGGGATGTGGTGGTCCGGGTAAAAATCGGGATGGATATGGATGGTTGAGAGTGGATGGAGAATGATATGGAACTGACGTGAGGATGATGGTGATGTTGGTCTTGAGCCTCAAAGTGACCCCCTACGTATTCATATGGTGAGGAATCAAAGTACACGTAGTTCGGTGGGGCGAAGGGAAACCTAAGGAGGTGGTCTATAGGAATGGACCATGGATGGGATCTGGAGGAATTTGAACCTTTCGAGTGTGGGCATGACCTTCCCGAAACACATATACTCGAGGGAGAGACCACGATGGTACATGAGTGATGGGATTGAACCTCAAGGAGGCTTTCTACGTATCCATGTGGAAGGTAATCAAAGTCCACATAGTTTGGGATGGGGGATTATAACCAGGGTATACATATAGGACTACAACTTAATGATATACTGGGGATTACGTGCAGTTAGTGGCCCATTTGGTTCTAAAGCCTAGGGGGAGGACCAGAGATGCGGGTCCTAACAATGAGGACTAGAAAAACTTACCATCGATTACAGACAACAACGGGTTACTGCTTGTTAAGGTTCCATCAACTTACTACTGGTTGGGCCTCCAATGGTTTACTACTGGTTGCGGTTCACAATGGATTACCATTTATTATGAATCACTATAGGTTACCGTCGATTGGGGTTGGACCTTAGGGAGGCTTCCTATATTCCCTGTCTAAGAGACAAGGATCAAAGCCCATGTAGTTTGAATGGGTACTATTTAATGTAATGCGGGATGAGGGTGAACTGACATGTAGTGGTTCAGACTGATGGGGTGTAGGGATTGAACCATAGAGAGGCATCCTACATACCTTTCTTGGAATGGGGCAAGGATCAAAGTCCATGTAGTTTGAAATGGGGGATACATTTTAAGATCATTAAAGACGAAGGTGAACCGATGTGAAGGCGGTCGGGACAAGTAGGTGTTGGTCTGAAACCTCATGGAGACTTCTTATGTACCATGCCAAGGAGACAAGGATCAAAGTCCACTTAGTTCGGTATGGTTTGGGGCTTACATGATAAGGAATCCCAGGAAGGATGCCATGGTCAATGCTTACTCTAATCCCCCATGATTCATGCTCAATGTGATAAACAAGAGACAAAAAAGACCTAACAATTACCTCGCGAATGGTGCATAAGCAGGAAGTTGGGTGGGGATAACATGTGGTTAGCATCCCAAAGAGGAAACATGGGCTTATGCGTGGTTAGAGGCATGGGGATATGTAGGTTGGGACTTTTTCCAGGAGGGAGGCCCAATGGAGACATAGCCCCATGGAATAGGTATGGGGTAACAAAGGTCTTTGTGCCCATATATCCTCTAGTATTTGGCATAGAAGAAGAGAGGAAGAGTATGGATGATACCTCCCACAAAAAAGGCTTGGGTCTTACACCAAGATAGCTGCCCTTCCCCATGGACAGACGTCACTCCATCAAAGAGTATCTTATTCCATGTGAAGAAGATCTTGCTCCTGTTGGTTTGAGTGGGCATAGAGAGTGTCTGAGGTGGGGAATCCCATGTATAATTCATAGGGTGAGGCCACTGTTTATTGTCATGTGCTAAGGAATATGGTTCTTGGCAGTTTAACGTCCTGCAACTCGAACGAGGCGGGTTCACTCCGCTCCCCTAGGACGTACATGACAGATAACTACCCACCCTTGGGGAAGGGAAGGCATAAACAATGCCAGGATGAGGTGGTGTTGTAGAGTGTTCCACTAAGGGGTCCACGTTAGCGTGGTAATGATAAGAAGAAATAGTCGTTAGCGTGCCTATACAAAAAAGAATAAGGCTAAGAATTACAACATGAAGCACTATCCAAGGGACACTGAAATCACTTCGTACAAACCTGGTGGGTCATATGGGAAAAACATGTGAATGATAGGGGTGTATTTCATAAGAGGGGCTCAGAAATGGTGTCTTAGGGTGAGGATGGCACATGGAACCCATGGTTAGGGGAGAACACAAGATAAGAGGTGGCACGCAAGATGGGAAAATTATGCCCAATAGGGGACAATTGTGCAAAAAATGAATAGATGAACGCAAAAATATTCCTATGTAAGGAGAAACCTGCTTGCAAGATGGATATTTTGCACCTAAAGGAATTAGGGTAAAAGGAAATGGGTAAGGATCAATCCCACGTGGGACCACCCAAAGGAGGGCCCCTGGGAGACCTGTCGCGGAAATACAATACCTTGATGCCATGGTGTTTTTTGCGCAGTCGCAGAAGTGGTGTCTTTAATGCAGTAGAGCATCAGTTCATCTTCTGTAACAATCCCTTTAGGGAGGGGTTTACACTTATTTTTATAGCCAAAATCTTTGGCTACAGTACACAAGAGGAGCGGTGTGCAAAAGGCCATTTGATGTCGCATTGGGCACACAAGGGTTTGTGTGGTGTAGGGAATCTTGTGTTCCCACCATTCTGCCACCACACTGGGGCCTTGGAGGGTTTTCCAGAAATCATTGCTCAAAAATTCATTTGACGTGACATTGGGTGAAAAAGTGTTTGCGTGCCTTAGGGAATATTTTGTGCACCCCATAATTCTTGCATGCAACTCCCTCTAGCATCGCGAAATAATATGTCTATTCTCAACATGGATTTGGTTTCCATAAAAGTTCCCACTCATGGATCTATCCAATATTCAGTGTCAACAAATTCCCCCCATCATAATCAGAGCTGAAGGGGAACTCGCAGGTCTGATTCTGAGGGTCACACCGAAAAATAGAGAAGCACTCGGTTGGTGTGCGCAAAAATGGTGTATTGGTGTGCGGAAGGTGTGGTCCACACCTATATATAAGCTTACCCCCCATAGGTCCCCAATTTGACATTTCCATAAGATAGATACTTTTTATCTCATGAACGAAAAATCTCTCTATCCACGTGAAAGTTCTCGCAGCCGATTATGAGTTTTTCACAACCCCCGGTCACTTTCACGTCGTCAAACTCTTTTCATGCAGTCAATTTTCAGTGGCATTTTTTTGTGACACTGATTGTTTTTCATTCCGTTTCCTCGATCATTCATGCATAGTCATTTGGGTTTCTGAAAACCAGATAGAAATGGATGCTCAATAGATCGATGAAGAAAGAGAGGCCACCACAACTGCATGGAGTACTCAGATGATCATTAATCCCCAGATTCTTCACGCGATGAGGGTTGTGTATGATAATCAAATACTTTTAGGCATGATTACACAAGATCAAAAAGATTGCATCCTAAGTGATAGTCTTCCAAAATGGAATTTCGGCATTTTAGAGCAGGTTCTGATGCCAGGATTTGAAACTGATACCCTGCGGTCATGGGTGAAATGTGAGGATAGTCTCCCACAATTCAACATCATGAACAACATCCATTCTGGCACGGAAAACAGAACACATCCATCTACATTCTGAATCCAAAGACTGGGACAATTGTATGGAGGGATCTAGTTCTCTAGGTATCTCCTTCTCTTTATGCGAGGTCCATCAGAAGTATAATTACTAATGAGACGAAGGGTTAGAAGGAATGGGACTTCAGGTCTGAGAGAAACTTCACTAGTGAATGGGCATGGGAATACTGGGTATGCCAAACATGCAAGGATTTCGGGGCAGAGTTGCAGTCTATCGAGATGTTTGAAGCTGTTTGGACATCCCAATTTCAATTCTACCAGAAACAGGACCTGATACTATAACTATTCTGCTGGTGGTCTTTCGATACCAACACCTTCCACCTCTTCCATGGGGAGGTAGGTATGAGTTTGTGGTACGTTCATTGCATTGGGGGAATCCCAGTAGAGGGGTACCAGTATGAATAGTTCCTCCCAACAGAGAACGTCTGTGGGGATATGACGCACACCCACATCCTAAAATGGAATATACTGGCCATGGCTAAGGAGGAGTTGAAAATAAAATATGTTCTAAAGTACATATCTTATCCAAGATAGTTCAGCCTTTTTCTAACATAGGACAAGGTTGTGAAGATGCTAGACCGAGGGAATAAATGACTGAAGACATCTCACTGGGGAGAGGTGGGATCATATTGTATGGTCTTAAAGGTAGGAGAGTATCGATCATGGGGATTTGACATAAATGAAAGTTGGGACCTAAATGTACGAAATTCCAGGTTTCTTGCTGCATTCTTGAGTGGGTGGTTGTTTCCATTGAGGGACCCGAGTATGGGGGGTCCTCCCGAGGACACTAGTGATGGCTCGGATAATGGAGGCCAAGAATAAGGTTAACTTGGGGGTGCCCGTACTAGCTAGGCTATACAGAATTAGAGGGTGTATATCAAGGGGAAGTATGCCTAAAATGACATGTGCACTATTCCAGATCCTTCAGTGGTGGGTCGCAGCCCACTACGGTGGGTATGACTTCCTGAATTCCATTCTCCCTCTAGGAGATGGTATGCAGCCATCCCTCTGGACCATTTCTAGAATCCTCCCACTAATGGTCAGTATAGAAGGGATCGATCTCAATATTGACAGCCATAACCATTTTGACATTCACCCATTCCAGACCCTAGTTGATCAAGTGGTAGATTATGGGCATGGACTATTGGAGTAGAGGGAATAAATGAAAAGCATTAGGGGCGGTGTGATAGTAGCTCAGATTGATGGAAAAAACATTTACAACGGTATGTAAAGACTAGGTCTTCTAGGAAATTCGGGTGCATGCACTAGATGCCAAAGAAAGTATAAAAAGTGGTTCGGGAAGAGCAACATCCTTGCATTCTCCACCAAATGTGGCTTATGTTTTTGAATGCAGGATTGGGTGAGTCATCACTCTCCCCTACTGATGTCAGTGTTATCATGTAAATAGAGTATGCCGAACACAAGAAAAAATCATACCCCAAGGAGATTTTATGGAAACACGTCTGGAAAATAAAAGAGGCTAGTGTGGATCCTGAAGAGTGAGGAGGTAGAAGGAGTGCTACAAGAGTGGTGATACGAAGAACCGTCTAGGTGGATAGAACATCACGGGATGGGACTTCATTAGTAGAAGCATCACATGTTGAGAACATTCCCCCACATTCTGGGGAGGTGAGGTCTCGCAGGCGGCCTCATGGGTCTACTAGGGAACTTCTGGGGAAGAATCCCATGCACCTCCTGAAGCCAACTACTGACACTATCTCCTGCGTCTCTGGTATTCCTAGAAGATGATGTGAAAATATATATCTACTGAAGAGCTGTGTCAGAGGCTGGTGCATACAGGGCTCGAATTTTCAGACATGGGGCACATCTAGGTGGCAGATAGGGTAAACATTCATGGCCCGCATTCATACCTGATATCCATGGATTTGTACACATGCCTACGGGGGTGGTATGAGGAGTTGTATCTTCTGATGAATGTGATGATCGACCAGGAACATGACCCAGAAAAGCTTCCATTCGGGGATGGAGATTTAGTGGAGGAAGAATAAGAAGTGGAAGAGGAGGAAGAATACAAAGAAGACATAGATGAAGAAGAATAAGAGAAATAAGAGGTTGAAGGTCTTTGTGGTGAAGGACCTTCAGAAACACCTAATTTCTAGCAAAGCCCCTATGAGAGCATCGACATTGCAGGCTCTGACACAGAACTGTTTGAGAAGATCGAGGTGAGTCTAACTCTTGTCTCCAATGGCCTTTATCATCTAAAAATCCAAACCTATTGACAAAATTCTATTATTCTTAGTAACAAAAGGATGATGGTTCCCAGGAATCCTTCCCCATAGGGGATGAAGAGGCACCCATGGAGGTAAGAGAACATCCTCAGGAACCGGTCTTCAGAATCGAGAAAAGTGGGGAACCATCTATGGTTGGACTCGGTGGAGATGAGTCGTAAGGAAGAGATAAAGTGGAAGAATCCAAGTTTCCCGTTGATCCCATCATTAAAGAGGATCCAATGATAGTGATCGAGTTAACAAGTTCTGAGGGATATCTTATGGTGGAAGATACCAAAACGACGTAGGAACTGGATACTGCCACTCTTGTATCCCGTAAGTATTTATCTTCATTGTATATCATCTTTATTGGGAAATTCAGGTAACCAAGATATTGATTCCCTATACAGTGACTACAGTGACCACATGGTTGGAGGCTCGACAGACCATTAAGTCTAGACCATCTACAGGAGCCCTGCTAGCGATTACATCTGCCCCTGTAGATCCAACTATTCGTGATGGCCCCTCCCTAGTACTCAGTAAGCCAGAGGCTACAATCTTGGGTGATAATGCTACTAGGGTGGATCTCTAGTCCAGAAAGGATGAAGTCACTGAATAAGAAAGAATTCCAGAAGAGGACCCTTCCACTGAACTCCTGGATGCTTTTCTTGAGTACATGCCTGCATACCCTAAAGAGATAGACAATTCATTCCCATACATGGCTGAGGAGATCCATATGACACTGTGCAAGGTGTGGAAGTTCATCAATCACATTCTCAGTCAGTCACAGGTAGAATGGAAAAACTGGATGGGGTTGCTTTGGGCCTAGATACTCTTTCTTTATGATGGAGGGGTAGAAGCTCACCGTCTTCATATAACGATCCGCAATTACATGGATAAGAAAATACATGAGAAAAACCAACAATCTGACCTCACTCAGTGTTATAAGGTGTTAGAGAATACCAAGGAATTCTTTAAGGATGAGCAAGAAGTCTGACGCCTTGAAGAGAATGAAAAAGAAAGGGAGGCATTTATCGCAAACCATTCCAACCTCATTGAATAGCTGAGGGCGGAGCTGGTGAATTCATAAGAGTAAGTAGTGCAGGAGAGTCTCCAAATAATTTAACTCCAAACTTAGCAGGCGCAAGTGCAGGATAGGGAAAATGAGTTATGCTTTGAATCCGCTAATTAAGAGAGGGATCTCAGGGGGCAGGAAACATATATGGAGGCTAAAAGTTAAAATGTGATAGCGCTGTAACAATCCACCAAAGGGGGAGATCCATAAGGGTTGTGTTTTTGCTAAACTTATAAACATGTCTCTCTTTGTTTACATATCACGAATAGTTTGCACAGACTTATTAAATGCTTTCTTGTTTATTATAATTATAAAATCACAATCATAAATGTTGAGTAACCATCAATAAATCCATAAGATCACATGAGTCATTTCTGATGCGATAAACAAGGGACGGTCACATAGTTACTTCATTTTAATGTGGTAGTGGAAACCAATTTTCATACATCCATGTAATAGATAACCAATCCTAGATTCCGGAAGGAAAGAGGGAGACCTAACTAGAGAATGATGTTCTCAAAATAGTTGAATCTTTGTTTTCTCAACATGATTTAGTGCATTAGTGGGGTAACGCCAGGGAAATTAGAATCAATCCGTACATAGGGGAGTAGAAATTGTGAATCACGATACCCAAAATTCGGAACACTGTAGGGGTGGTGTGAAAATGAAGGATAACTGTTGACCACGTTCGAAACAAAACATCCCTACTGCGTTAGCCTGATATGGGGAAAAAAATGAGGTCCGACCACTGTCTATGTTCCAAACATAAGGCCTAACTCAGAATTTCATCCTTTGGTCTTCCGGAATGTTATCCTGAGATAGTAAGTGAGCCATACGCCAAGAAGTCGTACTGTTAGGGTGTTTTTTAGGACATGAAAGAGGACAAGAGTCCAAATAAAGGGCCTAAAAAGTGTGGAGGGTGGAGTGATGGGTTTTTCGAATGGAGTACAAAACTCATGAAATTAATCCACTATGGTGAAGTCAAATTAGGTGAGCACATTGGTCTAATTAGGGATCGTACCTTCTTCCAGACAGGACCTCTCGGGTGAGGACCTAGAATGCCTTTTTGTTTTACATAATGTGGATGTGGGAGATGAATGGAATTTTTTAACATCAAATGACTAGGACATGGAACATAGTTTTAAGGGAATACATCATGGAATGAGGATAATAGTTTAAAGGCATGTTACATGAAGGGTTAATGAACCTAGGGCTGGGCTCGAGGCTAAAGGCCTGGATGTCGCTACATATCCCATACGGATAAGAATCAATCCAAACATGGTTCTTAAGAGTATAGTTTAACGTCATGTGGAATGAAAGGAATGTGTGGTTCAGATGCATCCATACACATCCTACCAAAACCACTAATCCCACATGAGTTGTTCTCAGTATAGGAAATAAGGAGTAGTGGTGGGAAATTCAATAATGCATGGGAGTGTAAAACCGAGTGTGTTGGAATTCCACTTAAATATAAGGGAGTGGAAATATGTGAATCATGGCATTTGAGATCCAGATAAAAATTGTGGTGGTGTGATGAAAAATGATAGCTACTAACCATGTTATAAACACAACATCTATTTCATGTTATCCTAGCATTGGGACAGACCAATGAGGGTCAACCCTGACCATGTTCAAAACACGGGACCTATCACAAAATGTTGTCAAAGGTCTTCCGGGGCTTTGGCCCAAGACAGTATATAAGCCAATGTGGCATTGGACCAGACCGTAGATGGGTTCATTTAGACGTGGAAGAGTATAGAGATCCAAATAAAGGGCTCATGAAGCGTGGACATGAAATAAGGAAATGTATATGTGAAAACTCTACAATTTGCGTTCTTTGCCACAACGCATTTGAGTATGCCAGTAAGACATGTCAGATAGAGGTGGTAGAGTCCCTTTCCAAAGACAAGGGTCCTAGGGTCTCATGCTCTTAACTTAAAGACATGTAATTGACCATTAAGAGGGAAATGGTTTAATGGAATGCGCATTGGGTAGAGAAGTTTCCAAACATGACACGTGGTTCCTACAGGAAGATCCTAGTTTATGGTCATAGTACTCGGACTAGGATGGGAAGAGGCAAGGGAGACACATGGTGTGATTGTTACCAAACTAGGCATGAATGAGAACACAAGAGGTAATCACCACACTACATGATCCTAAAAGAGTTCCAGCCAAGGGGATAAAAAACAAAGGGGAAGGATTTATGATTCACAGGGCTGAACCTGTAGATATAATGTTTGGGCATTCTTATGTATCCCATGAGCATGGGAATCAATCCACACATAGTTCTGGGAAATGACTTGCAACTTTATGTTTTTCATAAAGGACACAAAGATATCGTAGTTTCAAGGTCTTACATCTTGTACCATTGATGGAAATGAGAGAGGGTGACACATGGTGAAGTAATGATAAAACCCAACAAGAATGAGGACCGTAGGAGTCCATATAACACCCCGTTCTCCTTGGGGAGGTATTAGGTTCATGGAATGAAAGAGAATGTTGGGCTGGGCTTGAGGAAAAGTGTCTGGGAATGCTTATGTACCCCATTATGATGGGGAACAAGACATACATAGTCCTAGAAGTGGCATGGTAGTGTAGCGATTCTAGAAATAATATTGTCGTGTGGGTCTATCCCATTAACCAAATAAGCAGCATTTGATAGATATTTTTTTTACTTTAGGATGGATGGGTGTGTGTTTTTTTTTGTTAAGAGATAATCCTAGGATGGAGAATCAAGGCGTCTCTATAGGAATCAATCCATATTCAGGAATTGAAAATTGGTATGGTGGATAACCTCTACCAAACATGATATCCCCTTGAGTGAGGACATCAAAATGTGGTGTTGTTTTTCATCATGCATCTAGGACTATAATGTCATAGTTTTGGGTCGTATGATAGGACCAACCCCTGTATTTTAACGTCTTGTAGTAAATGGGTTACTATTTAAGGTCATATGGGACTTGGAATTATAGTTTAATGACATATGTCTTGGAAACATACATAAGAAAAAAGGTTTTAGAGTGGAATGTCATGGCGTGATAAAGCATACCCAACATGAATGAGGAAAAGGTCCACACCACACTATGTGGAATTCTGGGGAAGAATCCTTGGGCTAAGGGGCTAGAAAAATTCATAAAATATGGGTCTGGACCCATGGATGAATTGTACATGTGTTCCTACATATCCCATGAGGATGGGAATAATTACATGCGTAGTTCTAAGGGTGCAGTTTAACATCATGCAGGACAAAAGGAAAGAGATAATAGCTCCTAGAATAACAGTATGTGGTGCAGATATTAAAAACCCGATGTGAATGAGGACATAATCCCATAATTCAACACATACGTCATCTCGAGTTACTCAGGCTAGGGGAACAAGAAGATTAGAAGGTTTCTAGGAAACAGGGTTGGACCTGAAGACTAAATTTTTGGGCGGTCATACGAATCCCATGAGGATAGTAATCAAGCCACACATAGTTCTGGATAATGTTGTGTAGTTTTACATCATGCGACAAGGACACAGGATGAAGGAGGGATGTATTAAGGGGATATGTCTGGCATGGTAAAAATAGCCCGACATGAATGAGGATATGGAGTCCATACCACACTGCAATATCCTAAATGAGTGCTTGGGCCAGGGGCTGAAAAGGTTGAGGGACCTGAGATGGGAAGTCCCAGACAGTTTTTAGATTAATGGCTTGTGGTGAGGATGGTGAATGATATTAGTTTAAGGTCATAGGGATCAGACCATAGATATATGACCCTTTATGCAGATATTGCCTTACCAAAAATCCTTATCCCATGTGTTCAATGCTTAGTGTAGGAAACAATGAATATGATATGGCTCTACTCAACATATAAGTGTACATAAAGGAAGGGAGGAGATCATGTGGGGTTGATCCCAACCAAATCAACACTCCTTCCTAAGGAAAACAATTGTTTGAAGGGGTATCAGGAAAAAATGAACCACTGCACCCAATATTTGGGACATACAAGGTTAGTGCCAATGATGGGGGGTGGTTGTTGACTGCATTCAAAACACAACATCCAAATTGTGTGACCTGAAATGGGAACAAAAAATGAGTGTCGACCACTGACCATATTCACAATGTGGGACTTCTATCAAAAGTCTGGACTAAATCCTCATGGATGTTGGCCCGAAATGGCAGTGGAGCCATAGGGCCTAGCATCCATGTCATTCATAGGGCCTTTTGGTTATAAAAGATGATAAAGACCCAAATAAAGGGGATTTTTGATGCTTAAATATACATGTGATGTTTAACATCATGCAAGAAGATGAAAGAGGTGGAGATCTTCAAGGAGAGGGATACATGATGGAGTAATGATGAACTCGATGTGAATGAAAGAAAAGGATTTCACCACAAAATGTGTTTCGATCCAAGGGGAAATCTTGAAGTTTGGGGATGGTCCTAGAGACTAAATGTTCAGGCGTTCCTAAGTATCCCATGAGGATGGGAATCAAGTCATACATAGTTCTGAATGGGACATGCAGTTTAACGCTGTGCGGTGAGGACGTGGGAGGATAAAACAATGAGAATGGGAATATGGTGCGATCATCGTAACCTCGACATGAGTGGGGGAAAATAAGTCTATCCTAAACACTGTGGGATCCTTCGAGGAAACATCACCAAGGGGGTAGTCAAAGAGAAGAGTTTCGGGGTTGGACACTAAGAAAAAGCATTCGAGCATTCCTCTATATCCCATGATGATGGGAATAAAGCCATACATAGTTCTTGAAGGTGCATTTTAACGTCTTGTGTGATGATGTATATGGGGGGATATGAGTTTAACGTCATATAGATTGGACCATCATGTAGTTTATTGTCAAGCGGGATGACTACAGGGTATTTTTACATTCTTCAGCTTAGAAAGATCATGCATTTTAACATCATGCGGTAATGAAGTCATGGTTTATGGTCATGTGGGGCCATTTACCCAGGAAAAGCATGGCTTGAGAAATTTGGAATTGGTGGAAGGAGTTATACGCTCACCATCCATGGTAACCAGGGAGTACCTTCCATTGGGGAAAACCTTGTGAATGATGTAAGGTCCTTCCCATTTGGCTTCCAATTAGGGTGGTTTCCTACTATGTATCATCGACGTTATCTAAGCCAACACCACATCACCTTGAAAGAAATAGTAGAGGCGATCATTCTTGGTGAAAGATCTGGATATTTTTTTAGGATGCATTTACAAATTATGCAGGCCCCAATGCCTATTATTGTTGAGCACATTCATTTAATCCAGAAATATTTCAGCTACATTATTTGGTGTTTTTTGCTCGTAGGCAGCTATGTGTAATGAATGAAATTTTATCTCGATTGGAAGGATGACCTCTATTCCATACACTGGGGAGTATGTGGCAACCTGGGTGGAATTGTGAGCCTTTTTCTAATAAGAAAAGATGGCATCAGGGAGTTTGTCTGGTCATCTCTTCTTATTATGACCAACAATTTTCTTTAGGATTTTATAGAGGGTTTGGTTGAACGCCTTGATCTACACATTTTCTTGTGCGAGATAGCGGGAGGTATGGTTAGGATGGATGTTGTACTTAGCGTACAACTTCATGAACTCGGCTACACAAAAGTTGGTTTTATTATCGGTGAGGACAGTGTGAGGGACTCCAAATTGGTAGATGATGTTGGAGCTCACAAATTTAGTGATATAGCATGCCTTGACCTCCTTGAGCAGACTGGCCTCTTCCAACATGGAAAATAAATCCATAGTGCTCTGGATGAACCTGCACTGGTGATCTGTCTCCATTGGATATGGTCCCATGACGTCGATTCCCCAGACTGCAAAGGGATAAGAGTACATGGTAGTGTGGATATTCTCTAGTGGATGACGATAAAAATTAGTTTGGATTTTTCATGCATGGAACCTCTTGAAAATTTATATACAATCACAAATCATGGAGAGAAAAAAATAACCTAATCTCCAGATCTAGTGAGATTGTTTCGACTAGGTCTGATGAGCCCTGCAGGAACCGACATGAACATCCTGCATGACTTGAGAAATATCACCTTGTCCATTGAAACATAGGATAACCCCATGAAACCCACATCTGTAGAGAATCTACTAAATACTGGGACCACTCTGAATGGTAAACGGTAATGTGCGACGTCAAATTTTATCATGCTTGAATTACTCTACCAAGACATTACCATTTTGGAAATACATGATAAAGGGGGTTCTCTAGTTAGGAGATAGTTCCAACATTGTGTTATGTGGAACTAGGGACCCCGACATGGAGGCACAAGTGGTATGTTGGCTTACCTATAGTCTAACCTTATCTTCTAGAGTGACGGGGGTGATAAATCTCTGGTGTGCCACATGGATAATCAAATCATCCTGATCAGGCTCTTCAAGAGATGCATCTAGGCTATCCAAGGAGTCATCTCGACCATTTTGGGACATAGAGACATGAGTAACTTCTAGCCGATACTAGAACTGGGCCATCAGTAGGTGGGTGTGTTCCAACAGTGGCATGAGCTCCAGATTTCTGATGACGTAGTAACCATTGACCTATTTTACGACTACTTCTAAGTACCCTTTCACATTCATGTAGGGAACATCAATCTCGAGGGCCAGATCGAGGCTAGTATTGAGAGCCTAATACTTTTCATCAATGTTGGTAGAGACTTCTCAAAGTAGGAATGAATATGGAAGAATGGGTAGTTCTTGCATGATGAAGATGATACCCAGGCCCACTCTGTTGAGTATGGGGCCATTGAGTCTTCTGTTGGTAGGGGTTCAGGAATCACTATCAAAGTTAACCTTCCAACATAGAATGACTTTGTCTACCGAGAGGATTGACTCATCTAGAAAATAAATATTTAGGAACTGGTCTGCAGGAGCTGGATGGGCGGTAAGGAAGTCTACCAATTCTTTCCCCTAAATAGCCTTCTCAGGGACGAACCTGATATCAAACTGATAGAGAATTACTGCCCACTAAGCTAGATAGCTTGTCAACATGGGGTAGTTCGGGATGTACATTAGAGGATCCACTTAGGACACTAGTTTTATCTCATAGTGCTATAAGTAATGTCGCAATTTATGCACTATGAATACCAACACAATGTAAATTTTCTCGATAGAGGAGTATCTAGCCTCCGTATCGAGGAGCATGTGTCTGAGATAGTGGAGACTTTTCTCCATTCCCTCATTGTTCTTTTGGGCGATAAGGGTGCCAAGATATCATTTTAGGGAAGTCACATAATGGACCAGCGACTTCTTAGAAATGGGTGGCATTAGGACTGGAGGATGTAACCAGTACTGCTTTATTTCCTCAAAATAAGTCTAACATTCCTCATCCCACTAATTTATAGTTATTTTCTTCATGATCCTAGAAAAGGGATTACAGTTTCCAGCCAAATTCGCAATGAATCGGCTTATTTAGGTCAAGTGGTCATAAAATCCTTGAAGCTCTGAAATGTTGCTCGGATGAGACATCTGACTGATGGCCTTAATCTTCTCCAGATCAATCTCGATGCCTCTATATCTAACAAAGAAGCTGAGAATCATTATGAATGTGATCCGAAAGTCACACTTCAGTGGGTTCATCTTCAGATGGAGAGATCATAGGAAGCAAGAAACTTTCTTAAGGTCATTGATATGGTCCTGATGTTGGCGATATTTGAGCACTGGATTGTCCACATTGTATTCCACCAATGTCCCAAAAATTGGCTTTAATATGTGATGCATGGCATGCGGATAGGTGGAACCTACATTCTATAGACCAAAGGGAAATACCTGGAAGCAAAAATTACCTTGTGGGTCCCTGTAGTCTATATACACTTTTTCCTCAGGGGCCATTCTAATTTTATTATACACAGAATACCCATCCATGAAGGAGAGATCTAGGAACCCTATGGTTATGTCAATCAACAGTTTCATCGTAGGAAGGGGAAAATCATATTTCAGATAGTGACGGTTGAGATCCTGAAATTTGAAGCAGACTTTGATCTATTTGTTATTTTTTCTTATGGGAATGATGTTGGATAAACATATAGCATACTTTACCTCCTTGCTGAAGTTTTCTCTGATGATATTATAAGCCTTGGCCTCTACCATGACCCCATGAGACGGGTGCATATTTCTGGGAGGCTCTTTGAACCCACAAGGATTCACTGGAAGAACAAGGTGGTGGAAAACGGCCTGAGGATCTAGTTCAGTAATTTCTTCATAAATCCAACAAAATAAATAAAAATGTTGCTTCTGAAAGTCTATATATCACTGTTACTCTTCGAAAGTCATAAAGGCACTAATCAATGTGGGTTTCAGATCAGTTTCTCTACCGAGGTTCACCTGTACTAATTAATCAACCATGGAAGAGACACCCTCTTCAAAAGAGGGAGGGGAATACTTTAAATCCTCTTCATCATTCATGGAGGGGGGATCCTCAGTGGGAGGAAAGTCCTATGAATCAACATATCCTGATGGGAAGCTGTTTTCCGCCTGAGTGGCAGTGGACACAACATTAGGGGACTCCTGTGCTACCGAAACCATAACTATGAAATCTGTCAGCCAAATCCCATATGGTCTTCATCCCAAGGTTCCAAACTTGATGATATAAAATAAATAGTGGAACATAAACCTAAGACGGTTTATTCAAACCCGGTGAAACAAAAAAGTATGACGTATTTCCATTGCCATGGGGCAGACATCCCAATACCTTATAGGAGTAGGGGATTTGGGATTACCCAATCATGACTTGTGTATGAATATGAGGTGATCTTTTGGAATCCCCTAGATTTTAGAATGTGATTTCCACTCATTCTAGAAACAAAAAAATCATTTCCCCTGATATGGGTTCATAGCCTCCAATATATGGATCGGAAAATTTTAGGCATTATCTAGGTCTGTCCATAGGTCGGTCACAACTGTAGCTTGTTCAACCTTGTTAGCCTAAATCTTATTGTCCTTTCTCTTTTAATAGTCGAAATCTATGTAGCGAGCTTCAAAAGAGGAAAAGTGAGACACATCACCATGGATTATTCCCACTCAACCATTAAGGGTGTACATAAGGCACTGGTGATACGATGAAGGGACCATTGTATGCAGGTGAATCCAGGGCCTACCCATCAACGTGTTGTAGGCGGTGTACTAGGAGAAAACCATGAACTCGATGCTAGATATAAGGCCACCAAATTGGGTCTTTAGGAGGATCTTTACAACAAGTGTCTGATATGTCCTATCATAAACATGAATTTTCAGGTCAGAGGGACTCAAATCAGCCTCAGACAGCCACATCTTACGGAGTGTTCGGGTCAGAATTAGGTTGATCCCAGATCATTTTTCGAAAAGATAGTGATGAACCTCCACACCATGGAAGTGGCTGATGATTTATAGTAGGTGGATGTTCCACTTTATGGGAGTGCCTTAATCTTATCCAGAGAAATAAATAATGGCCTGACAGTCTGCATGCTCGACTGCCTCAGCATGGAAGGCTTCAGATGCTGCTACCTCATTATCTAACTAGAGGGGGCTTCTTAATGTCTCAACAAGGGCCTCACGCATATCTTTCAATAGAATATGATCCTCAAGGATAGTGTGCCTCATGTGGATAATTTCAATATTCTTGAGAATATCATACTTTCTTTCCAAGTGTGAACTTCTTCTAATAAGAGGTCGCTTTGTAGAAGGGGGTATGACGGGCCCTTCCTACTGAACTGACCGCTGATTGGTGTTGGAAATATCCCGCTGGTCACTAATCAAAGCTCATGGAGAGACTATAATAAAAGGACTAGATGAATTAGGTCAATCCTCAATGAAACTTGGTTGATCATAGGATGATTGTGGTGGATCCTCCTGATCAAGTAGCACAAAACGGTGGTGAATGCGAACACAGTGAAATCAGATGAGAAGATTGTGCGTGATAAGATCTGTGTTGGTCTTGTTGTCCGGTTTCGATGGCATGTACAGCCTGGATGGAAGCACTGATCGAGGAATTCTGCTGACTCATATAACCACGTCTCCATCGATGCTGGCGACACCTGGGGATGTTGGGGGGATCTACCTGGCTCTCCTCGTCATTGGGGATTGTGTATGGGTTTATCAACTCCACAGTGTTAACTGAAGAATATCCATGATCATCAGTTGAAGAATCCTCCACCACTGGAAAAATTATGGGGGTAATATCCATCTGTGGGGGCATGAAGTCTCTAAGAGTACGAGATGATGATGGAATTGGTGGTGGAGATTGTTTCCCTTGCTTCGCTAACGCTTTCTCTTCTCGGAAGAGGAAGGCAAAGACGTTGAAATAGAAGTACTGGATGTGGGTGATGTAGTGTAATTTGAAGGCTCAGGTCGATTCATATGTGTTTGGATAATACCATGGGAATGGGAAAATACCTTACGAGCCATCCAGTCATCATAGGTTTTAAACCCGTGGCAAGAAACCTGATGCCACTCACCCTTGTTGTCACTGCCGTTGTCTGGATTCACAAATACACATGCCACCTATGCCAGAGCTAGGCCTAAACTAAATATGTTGTTATCAACCTTGTCTGGAAGTTAATATTTAAACACATATCACTATTTGATAGAGTACCCTAGTATCCAATGATAGGGGAAGTTGTTGGGGCGATCAGTGAGATACACCTCTTCGGGGATCCTATATTTAGGCAACTGTAGAATTCCCTGTTCCATGTCACATCAGAAATAACCAGGGACCTGAGTCTCCAAGAATTAGTAGGTCTAGTTTCTCATATTAGGAAACGGGGATCTGGGAGCCTGGCCCTAGGGAGGGGCTGGAGGATCATGTCGAAGAGGTGGAACCTAGTTTCCTCGCCTAGGTGGTGGTGACATGTTACGCTGGGGCGACCGCTGATTCTGAGGTGGGAACTTCTAGGGTGGAGGTTGTGCCTATGGTCGAGGGCCTATATGAGTTTGTGGAGGTGGATCCAATGGTAATAACTCCAGTATCTCGTGGTCCTTTATTTGGGCCACCGTGGTGTGCTCAGCCTTAGCATCTCTTCTCATTGGAACTACATGAGGCAACAGACGCATCTACTTGGCATGCTGTAAGGATTCCTCTAGATGCTGGGCATTATCAGAGAAATCCCAGAATCCCCCAAGATAATTATGGTCGATGAGAGAGGGGACCAGTTTTGTTTTGAAATTTACCACACACATTTTCATTAGCTTCCCCTATATCAGTGGCATGTCAAGGGAGTAGGTGAGTCATTTCCACCGGGTGACAATGTCTGCAATGCTCTTGTTAGACCTCTACATGATTTTGAAGAGATCTTCAATAGTCCTCTTTTGGGTGGTAGATTTGAACTGGTAGAGAATATATTTATGTATATCTTCTCATTCGGTGACCGAACCAATGGGTAGCTGGTTGTACGAGACAAACACAGGCCCTTCCAATGTATGTACGAAACACCAGAGTTTGGCAGCCTCTTGTTGTGCTGGAGTTCCCAACATATGTCCAAACCATGAGATGAAATGGACCAAAGGTTGTAGTGGGTCACCCAACCCATTAAATGGGTATAAAGTGGGGTTTTTAAAACCCAGGGGTGATTTCATATCATCCACCCATGCCAGATATGGCCTGCCATCAAGAGGGATTTCCACCAATCGAGTTTGCAATGCCTCAAGGCGAGCAATGAACACCACCATAAAATAATATGGGTGGGGATTCTTATCATGAAAAGGGTCCCTAACAACCATTGCATTGGAAGGTTCTTCAACATGATAAGTAGTCCCGAAAGCTCATGGAGTCGCTAGTGGGATGACCTGCGGGACTACTGGGGGAGGAACCTGTGGAGTGGATTGGGGAGCCTGAGTTGGGTCCCAATGGTTAATGTGCCACTCAAGTAGATTTGGTGATACATATCATGCCCTATTTCCATAAGATCCGGCCTCTATCCTATCTATGTGGGAAGGATGTTTAGGGTCACCCAGAGGCAACTCGACGAAGGAAAGTTGTACCTGCCCCTACTGCCTAGGCCAAGGATCACTATAGTCTGGCCATTGAACCACACCACATTCTGCAATGAGGTTATAGACCATATTCTTGTGCTCCGTGAGATTTTGGCACAACACGGATTTTTTGGGATCATCCTCTGTCTTCTTCACTGTGCCAAACAGGTTAGAGGGTTTGACAGTCCCAAGAAGCTCTTTTCCCTTATTGGGATTCTGGTTGACGACTAACGGCTTAGTGGGAATTGGATAACCATTATATTTCTCTTCTAGTGATTAATCTTTCCCAGTGGATCAAATAGTAGTGGCACTCCCTTAGGGGGTAAGTTCTATCCAAGGATATTTGTCTCACTCTCTTCCTCTGATAGATTAGCCATGTTAATTGTGAGTCTACCTAAAGGAATATCCTCAATATGATTTGCAAAGTCAGGATGACTACTAATGAAAATTAAATGAAGGGAATCATACTTCGCTCAACCATAGACCCGAACGTGGGGGGAAGCCTCCATAATAATTTATAGGAGATCTTTAAAGCTATGAACGAATCGTTGCTGGAGGGTCCGATGATGACCAAGCGACTCAATGCTTTGGGTCACATAGAGCGTAGCCAACTTGACTATACGACATTTCTATTCAATATATACAAACTATTCCTGACTCTTAAGGTAAGACACTCACTGGTAATGGATACATAATTGCGTCACCCAGAGGGTTTGGTGAAAACACGTGACTTCCTCCTGGGTAAGCAATTCTGGTGCACTAAAATTTGTAGTTGCGATTCGCGAAAACATCTCTAGGAAATGATCCATTGTAAGGATGTCCCACATTCTCCCTGGCTCAATCTTAGGATCTAGACCCTGGTTGCCCCACTCGTCAACTGGGGGCAGCTATGGGACCAGTAATGTCATTGAAGCAGACCATTGAGACGGTAGACTGGCCGATGGAGGATACAGAGAAAAAGCTGAGAAGCCGCCACATCATGGAATGTCCTGCGACCAATGAAATGACTGAGCCACCACATCCTGATAAGATGGACTGGAAACCACAGTTTCTGGTATAGGGTCTGCAGTTATTGGTGGTGGTCCATGTTGTTGTTCGTACTCTATCAGTCCCTAGAATAAATATCCATGATCTCTGGTCGAGGCATAGAATGACCCTATGGACGATATGGATGATTTCATAGATAGTCTCAGGAATGAGGAAAAATCTTCCTCCTCTTGGATGTTTTTGTGGATGGAGGTAGGAATCTGGTGGACCTCACTTTCCATAAGGATGATGCTTATTCACATTGTTCCTGCCCCAACCCTTGACACAAAGGATTTTGGTGAGGGTTCCATTGTCGAATCGCATTCCTACTCATAATCTGAGAAGAAAACATGAATAATCGCAGTCTGAAACATCTCATTATTCTTCTTATAGAGTTGGTTACCTGCCCTCCTCCACTGGGATGATTCTTCAAGACACTATAGATTTTCAACTCAAGGAGGACCTTTGGCCGAACTAATGCTGGGAGGAGAGGACTTCAGCCCAGGTGAGCTGGAGTGCGAGGATCACCTGGAAAAATGTCAAATGGAAAAAGTGGAGGACCTCCATGTCTATTGGATGGAACACGAAGGGAGTCCCAGTGGGAAGTTCTGGATATGGTAGGACCTCCACTGGAGCTAGTGGGAGCATGGACAGGGCCTCCATGCTTGTTTCCTTTGGCAACTACGGTACGAAAAAGGTCCTAGTACTGGTTGAGCTGAACACGGTTGGGACCTCTATGTTGGTTGCCAATGTAGTGAGGAAAACATCTGATTCTCTGATTTCTAGGATGAGGAGGACCTTCTTCGATTTCTGTAAGGACATGGGGAAGACCCCCGCACTAACGGTTGACCATACGGGTAGCATATTCACATTGAAAACCATCTCTTGGATTGATGGGGAATGGGTAAGACCTCTACGCTGATCCTGAGAGTAAGGAGGACCTACGATCTCATTGCTAATATTACGAGGAGGACCTTCGTATAGGATGTCATTACCATGGGTCGGCCCGCGACAGATGCTAACAGTGTCTACAAACTGGAGAGTCGATCTAGCCTACCCGTGGGGTGGTTGGGGCCTCAATCTAGTCTGTGTTTATGTGTGCCCCTTCTCGACATAAAATGGGTATTGATGGTATGCACTAGTGTTGGAACGGTCCATGGTAGCCATTTATGTTGATGCCCCTCGGTGGGCATCCTCCTCAGCCTACACTCGACGCTGGTGTCGGGTTAACCAGATAGGGTCTGGTGGTGTAGGTGGATAACTCACATACTCCCCAACCTATGGGGCCCAGTGGCAGTATTGACACAGCCTGGTGGGAGCCTTCATTAGTGGCCCCTTGGATGGGATTACAACTAGGCTTTCTCGGACATCCCTCACCTCATTGGCGTAGGGGATGAAGTCATCTAAACGTTCCAAGGAGAGGCTCCCAAAACAATTATACGTCAGAGTGGGGAGCAGTGGCTCCCTGCATGGCCCTTGAGGGGGGGGGTGATAGTGAGGTGTATAAGCCTCTATGTCCTATCTATCCTTATTCCCATTTGGGATAATCCCCTCATCCTCGTATTGTAGAAAAAGATCGTTAATCACCCTTATCTGAATAAATTCAGATGGGGATATAGGGCGTGGGCGCTTGAAAACTGTGGCTGTGGAGGCTGCCATGGGAGAGATGAGGCCCCGTGAGATTTCTGCATTTTCATTTTCCCTACCCCTATGTCGGTGGGTGGGCGGTGATCGGTTTCTTGTCATAGAATCTTGTGTCCTACATTGTAGGGAGATTTAACCATTAGTGCTGAAAGAAGGAAAGAGATGTCTAGTGCCCCAATGCCATTCCATCTTCTATGGGTGGTAATAAGGATCCACGCTGAAAACATCACAGTCTGAGATGTCCAAACTTATATTGCCCCAATTTATGTGGAGTTTCACGTCAGTTGCACTATTTTCTTGGTGGGACCTAGTGGTGAATAACTAGATCTGGTGACATGCTAATCCACTAATGTATCTAATGCTAATAATCTCTATATTGAAGAGAATAAATTCATGTCGGGTTCACCATTTCTAGTTCTGACGCTTTTGTAAGGGCACACATCCGTCTGTTGGAGGATACATTATTCCGTGTTGCCCCGTATTGTCGCTTTCCAAAGGCGGACAACATCCATCTCTTATTTAGGGACATTTTCTCCTTTATTGGGGGAGTAGTCACGTAGGATGTCACCAGCATGTATTGATGATGTAACAATGATGGGTATAGGTTTATTTCCCTTATGATATGGCTAATAAGGGGCTTTAAAGTTCGAGGCATCCCACATCGAGTGTGGAGAATTATATTCCATAGACATGTACCTGAGGTTTTACTCAGCTTCCTATGTTTAACATAAGGTATTCCACATGTTTAACATCTGGTGGAGACAGATCGAAATGATTAGAACACTGATAAGAGTGGAACAGATGGGTGCAACAACAGGAGGGAACACTAATGTTCAGGTTAACGCGTGGTTAGTTACCTTATTGCTACTAGGAGAATTGAGAAAGTGGGTGACATGATCTCATCGAGATATGGTAGGCCAGGTAAGAATCATAATAGATATGGATGGTTGAGAGTGGATGGAGAATGATACAGAACTGACGTGAGGATGATGATGATGTTGTGCTTGAGCTTCAAAGACACCTCCTACGTATCTACGTGGAGGGTAATCAATGTCCACGTAGTTTGGTGGAGCGAAGGGACACCTGAGGAGCTGGCCTGTGGGAATGGATTCATGAATGGTATCTGGAAGAAGTAGAATTTTCGAGGTGAGGGATGGCCTTACCAAAACACATAGGCTCGAGGGAGAGACCATGATGGGATATGAGTGAAGGGATTCAACCTCAAAGATGCTTCCTACGTATCACCGTGGTAGGGAATCAAAGTCCACATAGTTAGGGATGGGGGAATATAAACAGGGTGTACACATAGGAAAACAACCCAATGATATAATGGGAATTACAAGTGGTTATCATCCGGGGTTGGTTTGATGCCTGGGGGGCGGACCAGAGGTGTGGGTCCCAACAATGGGGACTTCAAAGGATTACCATCGATTATAGACTACAATATATTACTACTTGTTGAGGTTCCAAAGACTAACCATTGTTAGGGGCTCTAACGGATTACTGCTGGTTGGGGTTCACAATGGCTTGTCGTCTATTGGGATCACAATGACTTACCTTAGATTGGGGTTGTACCTCAGGGAGGCTTCCAACGTACCCAATCTAAGATACAAGGATTAAAGACCACGTAGTTCGAATGAGTATAGTTTAATGTTATGTGGGATGAGGGTGAACATACATGAAGTGGTTGGGATTGATCGGTGTTGGTCTTGAACCTCAGGGAGTCTTCCTACATACCTTTTTTTGGAAAGGGGAAAGGATCAAAGTCCCCATAGTTCGAAATAGGGGATAAAGTTTAACGTCCTGAGGGATAAAGGTGAACCAACGTGATGGGGTTTGGGACAATTAGGTGTGGGGATTGAACCTTAGGTACGCTTCATATGCACCATGCCTAGGAGACAAGAATGAAAGTCAACATAGTTTGGTGTGGTTTGGGGATTACATGCTAAGGTGGCCCAGTAAGGATGCCACAGTCAATGATTACTCTAATCCCATGTTAGTCATGCTTGGTGTGAGAAATAAGAGGCAGAAAGACCTAATGATCACGTCTCGAATGGTGCATATGGGGGAAGTGGAGTGGGGCTTACACGTGGTTAGCAGCCCAAACAGGAAACATGGGATTATTCATGGTTAGAAGCCTGGGGAGATGGAGATTTGGACTTACTCTAGGAGGGAGGCCTGATGGAGACAAATCCCAGAGGGAGGGGGATGGGGTAATGAAGGTCCCGGTGCCCATCTCTGCTCCAGTATTTGGCATAGAAAAATAAAGGATGATCAGGGATACTATATCCCACAAGAAAGACTAGGGGATTACACCAAGAAGGTTTCCCTACCCCGTGGATAGAAGCCACTCCAACCAAGAGGATCTCCTTCCATTGGGGGAAGATCTAACTCCTATAGAGACAAGCGGGAGTGGAGAATGTCTGAGGTGGGTAAACCCATGTATAATGCATGGGGAGAGGCCATAGTTTAACATCGTGTGCTGAAGATGATGGTTCTTGGTTGTTTAACGTCCTGTAGCTTGGACGAGGCTGGTTCACTCTGTACCACTAAGACATATATGGATGATACCTAGCCACCCTTGGGTAAGGGAAGGCATTAGCAATTCCATCATGAGGTGGTGTTGTGGAGTGATCCACTGAGGGAACCACATTAGCGTGGCTATACAATGAAGAAATAACAATTAGAGTGCCTATGAAAAGAAGCATGAGGCCAAGTAACACACCATGAAGTACAAACCAAGGGACCTTGAAATCACTTCGTACAAACCTGGAGGGTTGTACGGGAGAAGCATGTTCACGATAGGGGTGTCATGCATAATAGGGGCTCAGACATGGTGTCTTAGGGTGAGTAATAGATGTGAAACCCATGATGAGGGGAGATACCAAGATGAGATGCAACACGCAATATGGGACAGTTGTGCGCAAGAGGGGACAATTGCGCAAAATATGGGACATTTTTGTGCAAAATGAATAGATGCACACAAAATAGTTCCTGTGTAAAGAGAAACTTGCACACATGATGGATCCTTTGCACCCAAATGCCATAGGGTAAAAGGAAATTTATGAGGATTAAGCCCAAGTAGGACCACCCAAAGGAGGACACCTAGGAGACATATCACGCAAGATCCAATACGTTGATGCCATGGTGTTTTTCACACAGTCATAGAAGAGGTGTCTTTCTCATAGCATAACATCAGTTCATCTTCCGTAACCATCTTTGAAGGTTGGGGGTTACCCTTATATTTATAACTGAAATATTTGGCGACATCATGCAAGAGTATCGGTGCGTAAAAGGACATTTGATGTCGCATTGGGTGTATAAGGGTTTGCGCGGCACATGGAATCTTGTGCACCCACTATTCTACCTCTTTGTTACGGCCTTGGTAGGTTGTTAAGTCATCACCACACAAACCTTCATTTGACGTCGCATTGGGCGAGAAAGGGTTTTCGTGGCTTAGGGAATCTTACACGCACCCCATAATTTTTGTGCTCAACTCCCTCTAGCATCGCGGAATAATCTGTTTATTCTCAACATGCCTTTGGTCTCTTTAAAATATCCCACTAATGGACCTATCCGAAATTTGGCGTCAACACACAAATAAAACATATATGAATAATAAATCATTTTTACCTAAAATGTGATTTTAATAATAAATTTTTAATAAACCGGTACTAAAAGGTAATAAGAAAATAATATATTGTATGATATACATAAGTATTGTAGATTAGTATATTTATAGTAAAAATATATTTATTTTAGAATATATTATAACTTGTATGATGGAATTTGATATATAAGGCAAGATATTTCTAATCTCTCTTTTATTTCTTGGAGACATATAAAAATTCACCTCTCGTTTCTTCTATGTAATGTATATTTTAACACTTTTGAAATGTTATATCATGATTATAATTATTTTTATGATATTTAAATTTTCATATTATGTTATTATTTATTGGGTATTTTGACTCAAAATATTATAAAAGTAGTAAGGGATTTTCTGACAATTTTTTTCTTAGAGGTGTATGTTATGTTAAGAACCCATATTACTTCATGAGGTGTATATAAAACCCCTTTTAAACATGATATTATGAATTTATTTTTCACCATGGTATTTTATGTTCCATTTAATTTTATTCATTCATGGTTCTTATGATTCAAGGAAACTAAAGTGGTAAATATTTTTTGTTACAATCTCATCGTCTATCAGTTTGGTTTATGATATGTTTATGATGATAAAACTCTATGACATATATCTAATTAAACATATGAATTTCAATATTATATGTTTATTTATTCTATTAATATTACCATTTCCACTCTTGTTTATATAAAATAATTGAGAAAATGTTTTTAATAAAATTCATTTATGTTTCTCTTTTCGGTCGAAAATATTTTTCCTTCCAAAACCTTATTTTTTGAAAATGTTTTCAAAAATAATAAATAATATCATATTGTTTCTAAATTTCATTCTTAACCATTTTTGAATTTTTACAAAAATAATTTGAAAGGAATAATCATGTCATTTTCAAAACAATTCCCATTTGGATTTTACTGAAAATTTGAAAGGATTTTTTTATGTTAACATTCACACCATGAATGAAACTTACCATCATCATGAACATTGTTTTATTCGAATAGTAATTTATAAATTTTATATGTTATTATAAAAGAATATTATTTTTATAATTTTATATGTTTTAAAATACTTTTTTTATAGATGAAAATATATTTTTTTAATAAATGTTTTAAATTACTTTTAAAGATTGCTTTCTAATTTTCAAGGATATTTTAAAAGAAAAGAATTATTATTATTATTTTATATTTTAAAAAAGTGGTCTTGGAAAAAATATACTTTCCTCAAGAAACATTCCAATTATTTTTTCTTTCAAAATCATTCTCCATCTAATATGATATCATTTCGGGTTTCTTATTCTTTACTGGGGATGATCCCAGGATATCATTATCATTTTTTATCTGAATGGTTTAGGAATAAATGATGTTTATGAAAATCATATCTCTTCCACAGGTTACACCTTGATAAAATTATGATGAAACCCACTTATTTTTCATGGTTTTCGGTAAGATGAAATGATTAAATGGTTATGAAACATGTCATGACCCATCCCAAAGGGGCTTGTGCCATGACTTAATAAGCTCACCTCTAATAAGAAAAAGGATGGTGACTAGAACCGAGTATTCATATCATTAACATGGGACATCATAGGCTAAAAACTAATAAACATGAAAAAATACCTAAGCCTATATAATGATGCAACGTAAAAAAACTGAAAAACCCAGCATGCATACATCTAAAACATACAATAATAGTAAAATAGGAAGTAAAGGAAAGTAAATAGGGCCAAATAAAATAAAAACCAAAGAGTCTGAAAAAACGTCCAACCTAAAAGTAAAGATAAGGACTTGTATCAAGATACCACTTGAACACACCTCGGTATGTCATATCTCACTAAGTGTCATCTGATCCTGGTCTTTCAAGGACTATGCCAAAAGGTCGGTCATCTGCACAAGACATAACATATACAGGTAAATATCATGTAAGGATGAGTATTAAAATACCCAATAGGTCACCATGAAACCAGAAACAACAAAACCAGGGGAAAACAATCGACTCAATATAGGTATATGTCTACAACACATATAAAAAAATATCTTGATATTATCAATAAATACACATTGTCTAATGGTGAGTCACAACCCTAATTCCAGTCTAATATTCTAGATCAAATATTCAACATAAAACTCATCCAAGAGAACACACTCTGAGATTCTAATAACACTAGTGAAATGCTTATGGGAGTTAATTCTCATCAATTCTCATCGTATGAGTATATCCTCATGTCTGAAGAGATACAATACAAAGATGAGGGTCACACTCAAGGCCATAGGGTATAGAAAAAACTCAATATTGATTATCCTTATATGTATAGGATTGAAACCCATGTAGTGTTGGTCATGAAATTACTAAGAACTCCACTGTGGTCATGAATATGAATAGATGATCACACTCCTGGCCTCATGGAAGGATTCCAATAACTCTATCCAAGAATCCATGATAAAGGGATCACTCTCCTATGTATATAAGGAAATTCTATTATAATCCTTAGGGAATGGATTTGGGGAACACATCCTAATGAATATTTCCTTGGATACATAGGAAAAGGGATGAAATACATATTTTAAAGAGTTCACGACGAGTAATAGTGTTATAGGCTATGTCCCTCCAACCTCAGATCCTGACCATGTAAATGGATTGTTTCCATGTCTGTGTGAATGTTTAGAGTTTTTTGTTTCCCATGTACATATGACTGTGTTCCAGTACATGGATTAGCCTATGAACATGTTTTCTAGTCCACCTCCATGTGAGAGTACGCAACATGCTTGTTCCTATATACCCCATCCCATGTCCATGTACCCTCCGAGGTACATGCTTATCTCATAAAAGGAGACCACACACCACATGACAATGTAACATGCTGTGTGATACTTATCTCCCTCTCAAAACCATAGTCACCCATGAGAGTGGTCCCCACGACATGTCACTCCAACAAAAATACAATGTAATGTGGAATTTTATGAAATCGTAGATCTAGTTTCCACATATGGTTCTGCACACTTGGTCATCGATCTGGCCACATACCTCTCCAGAAAACCATGGACCCATGTTGTCTTTGCCATTCCGTTGACAAAAAATCACATTTAGGCAATCAAAACCATTCATAAAAAACCATCAAATTTTATTCTTCATTGTACACCTATGAATATGAAATCGGGTATCTAAAACCATTAGATCCTCTACTAATTCAATTGTTGCACAAAAAACAGGTCATTCTGATCCTAGATCTAAAATATCAAATCATTGAACAAAGAAAAAGGTGTGCCATTATCGATTTCTTGATGGATGTCAGACCACAGGTCAACAAATAACAACCATGGTGAATGAAGAAATATGGGAGAATTACACAACAAAAAACACGAGGAGAAACCCTAAAAAAATGTTCATGTTTGCCTCAATACTTCTCTATTATAATGAAAATTAATGAATAAATAATAATCAATCAAAACTACCAAAAATATAATCCCACAAATAATCCCATCCAGTAAGAAGACCGAATTATAGATCAATATATTTGTTGATTGATTCACGTTCATCATAGAAATTTATGAACATCTGAATAATACAAAAATAAAAAACATCCTACATTGATTTGGATTGATCATTGATCAATAATTAAGAGGCATCATTATCATTGGCATGATCCACTGATTATGCTACATGTCGATCACCAATCTACGATCTGATTATTTTATTCATTTCACAACTATGATTAATTTTCCACAAACACCCCATGCTGATAAGGGTTATGTCATTCCTAGTGTAAACCTTGCATTATGAACTCAACTATAACATCATATTTCTGATCTAGGCCCCCATTTAGAAATTATTCCGTCGTTTTAGGAAAACTACACACACATGCTATTTAATAAACATAATATATTGAAATCAATTATTCCAGGCACACCAGGCCTCAAAATCATTTCCTAGCATAGTTAATGATCTAAAAAATAATCTATATAATATTAAAAAATAATATACAGAAAATATGAGTCATTAAATTATCCCCACCTTGGGGATTTATGTCACAAAAAGTCAAAACAAGGGCCAAAAAATATATGTGCATTCTAAGCATTAATATGAGACTCCCTCTCCAAAGTGCTCTCTTGAAGACTCCCATGCTACCACTATACATGCACTAAATGAATTGATCACCCATGAAGGATCCTCTCCTATAAATCCTAAATATCTACTAGTTAATCAGCAAAGGTACCTCCATACGTGATGTTCAACTCACCCTAGTCAATAATATGTGATGGTTCATGTATGTATCTCCTTAGATGCCCCACATGGAAGATGTCATGTACATGGTATAACTGCATCAGAAGAGCTATGTGGTATTCAACCTCACCAACTCAATTAAAAATATCGAAAGGGATGATGAATCTAAGAGATATCTTGTTTCCCCAACTAAATATTTTTAGTCCATTTCTATGTAAAACTCATAGGAGCATATTGTCTCCCTTCTAAAACTCAAAAATTCATATGTCTTCTATTAGTATATGATTTCTATCATCTCGGCGTAGTCCTCAAATGTTAATATATATTCTAGACCTTTTCAGTGGTTTCCACCACCAACTGTCATCCCATTATTGTCGACTCACCTGGGTCAATAAAAAACCCCTAATAGTGACATAACAATGAAAGAATAGTAGTTGTTATTGTATAAAAAAGTACACCAGAGGTAGGTGATCCTCCCAACTATAGCCAAAATCCAATATGAAAGCCCACAAAATATTTTCAAGAACATGAATGGTCTACTAAATCTTGCCCACAGTTTGGGGGTGAAATGTTGTACTCAAGAATAACTGAGCGTCGAATTATTACTATAATAATTTTCATAACTAATATGTGAAGTGATAATCATAGCCAGAAATGATCATTAAAGAAACTATAGGGAGTGGGAATATCACCTACCGGTAGAGAAATCCCAAACACCTTACTGAACATTTTCCCTAAATTTCAAGAACGTTGGACAACTTGGAGAGTCAGTTTATGATCACCCATATGGAATAATGTACCCAAAACATACATAGTAATCCCATCACAAATTCCATTGATATCACATCAAATGCAAAAAATTCCAGATTAGCTGATTTTTTAGAGGGGGTGGTACATAACCCCCACTAAGTTCATTTTAGAGGGGGTTATGAACAACCCCCACTAATCATATAATTTATTGGGGTTTACAACCCCCTCTATTTTTTATCATTTTCTTTTGAAATATTTTGTTGGATTTAAGATGCAGTATTTTCAAATCCAATGCTAATTTAATAATTAGTGGCCCTATATTTTCGAAAGTATTTTAGAGGCACTATATATATATATATTATTTTTTTGGAAACTAGGGGATATATATATTAAATAAACATTTTATTTTTTAAAAAAATATTAGGGGTTCACAACCCCCTCAAATATCTTATATTAGAGCTGTCACGACCCCTCCTCGGGGCTCGTGTCGTGACTACCCCAAGCCCGCCTTCCATAGGCCAGGGGCTGGTGACTAGCACCAAGGCGTAAATCCTGATAAAAGGGAAGGCATTGCCTTTGTAAATTAAACAAACACCACTGAGTAAGCAACAAAAGAAGTAAACACTAAGTAAAACTGAGTACAACAGTAAGTGCGGAAAAAGTAAGTGGGCCAGTATACAAACCCAAACTGAAAGTAAAGTACAACTGGAAAGGGAAAACAGCAACTGAAAAGTAAAGCCGCAACGCTGAGCTGTCCACTGGAAATCCCACCTGAAGGGTGGGTACAGATAGCTCCACTGCTCCTCGGGTCCCGCTGTCCACTCTGCGTATGTCTCTCCTAGTGGTCCACCTCCAGGTATCGTCCTGATCTGCAAGCCTCAACCACGATCAAAGTTGTCCTTCGTCTGCAACCAACACAACGTAGTGTGGGCATAGCCCATGCAGGGGTGAGTATAAGCTACTCAGTAGGGACCCTGAGACCCCCGAAGGTCTCCCAGTATCCACAAAGGATAAACCACAAAGGAAAGATAAATCACGAAGTAACATCCGACACTGCTTAGGTATATTCCCATACATATACCTAAGTCATAAATTCTCGTTCGGCTCCAACATCCGAGCCCAAGTACAACCCAATCCACACAGGATAGCAAAACGTAAATCCACACAGGATAGCACAACACAATCCACATAGGAATGTAAAACAGGATTCAGCTCACACTGGTATACTTTTTCGAAAGACGATAGAGATGATCACTGATCCATCTAAGTCGTCGGACCCACAAAGGATTGATAGGTACTAACCCCCGCAATGACCCACAAAGGATCGATAGGAATCTAACCCCCGCAAAGACCCACACAGGATCAGAACCACACAGGATCTGTAGGCACTGGCTCACACAGAACTGCTGAGCGCTGACCCACACAGGATCGGTAGCACTAATCCACATAGGATCGCTGAGTGTTGTAGTCGTCGCCGTCAAATCCACTGAGGATCTCTGTACAGCCGTCGTAGTAACAGTAGTCGTAGCCAGCTCTAGGGTTACCGCACACAGCAAGCTCTTTCGGGAGGGTCCGCTCCATTAGCCGAGAGGCTGATACATCAACTGACACATAGTCCAGAGTTGATGTATCCAAAAGTTCCGTATCGTCAACAGGAACTCAACTTCGCAGATGGCGCATCAATCGGATGCCCGGTCTGAGAGTTATTGGCTTTTTTGTCCCAGGGGCCTGGTTGGTTTTTAAGGAAAAACCAACTCGACCGTACTCCACCTGCGTCCAAACCTCGTGCGGAGTAAGCCAAAATATCCGTCTCACTAAGAGGAATCCAACAAAGTCGACGACACGTTAATTGGACGTCTGAAGCTCAAGATATGAGCGTTTCTGCTCCGAGGGCCCGGTTGGTTTCGTGTACGAACCAACCCGGCCGAACTCAATGTAATCTGAAACTTTGAGTGTGATATACCTAAACGACCACCTCGATTTAAGGATCTCATTTCAACTGACGGTGCGTCGATCGGAGGTTCGTAGCCCAAGTTCTAGGCAAAAGACCGAAGACAGTCCGAAAACGGGGGTTTTGGGCCTGGACCGACCCGGCCCGAGACCCCCCCAATTGGCCCGAACCGGGTGGACCCGCCCCGGGGTCCGGGTCGGCCCAGCCCGGCTGGGCGTGGCGCGGCCCGGCCTAGGCACATCGCGTCCAGCGCACTGGCCAGCTCGGCCAACGGCCGAGCCGTTTGGCAAGGGGGGGGGGCGCCTGCCCCCCTGGTGTAACTGCGACCCCCCTTTAATGGGGGGCCCTTTTGTAGGCCGGCCAGGGAAATTAATTCCCCTGTTTTCCTTTTGTCCGGCCAGCACGTACCGGCCGGCCGATTCTGCCAACAAGGACCGGCGACGGCCGGTCCTTCCTCCTTCGCGGTCACCGGCGGCCCGGAACCGGCCGCCTGTCACCCTGCTCCACCGCGGCCCGGAACCGTCTATGACTTGGGTCGTCCGGCGCGGTGCGACGGCACGGCGCCCTTCCGCCGCGGCCCCAATCCGGCTGTGGTGTCTTCGGTTTTCTTCGACACGGCGCGACGACATCGCATACTTGTTCAACTTCACAGAATGACGCGACGGCGCTGCACATTACTTGTCGTACGATCCCGCGTGGTGCGACGACACCACGCCATTCCGTCCCAACCACAAAGAATCAAACAAGGATAAAGGAGGAGGGTCGGCCGTGTCTGTGCGGTCCGGCCCCCTCTCGTTAATCAATATCATTTGGTCATATAACTACGAATAACGAAAAAATAAAATTCACGAACGAAAATAATTAAATAATCCCCTACCTTGATAAAAGAGATGACAAATGTCGGTGTCGCGATGCGAGGATTCGAAGATGTTGATGGAGATTTCATCGTGGAAATTGGTCGTGAAAAGAGACGTTGCAGAAGAAAAATATCGTGGAAGAAGACGTCACATCGCGGGTCGGTGTCGTGGAAGAAGGTCTCTGAGGGCTCGACGCTCCACGTCGGAGATCGTTCGTTCTTCGCATTCTTCGTCAAAGAGAATGAAGAACTCAAGACTTCCTTAGCTTTTTCTCCAAATGCTTTCAAACAACTAAACACCAACCCAATAAAATAATTTCTTAACTTATTTTATTAACACATCAAGGCTTTTGAAATTCAAGTGTTTTAATTCCACATTAACTCACCTCATTAATTCCATAAGTTAATAAACTTAAGTCATCAAAATTAATGGGAGTTGAGGAGGTTAAGGGATATGAAGGGTTGGGGTTCGTGTGGGCCCCACCACCCTCATAACCTCCCAAGGGAGGTTGGGTAGTTACCCAACTTCCATCCAAAGGATTAAACACTTAGAGTAAAAATAAAAATTGTTGTTAAATTTTTATTTTTAACTTCCACAATTTTTATCAACAACTCTCGTTAAAACGAAACTTCGGAACAGGTGTTCCTAAGCAATTACCGGTGCTACAGTTCCATCGGTGCCCTCGGAATTTTATTCCGAGCACCAGTTCAAAAGTTAGAAATTCTCGCTCGTTCGTTCACTGAACGTACCCGAGCTAAACTTCGGATAGAAATTCCGGGAACACCGGGCCTCAGAATCAAGTGCCGTCTACAACTGCTTTCTTGTAAAATCCCAAATAGAATTAAGAAAAAAATTTCCTTGAATTTTACAGGTCTTTACATTACTCCAACCTTAGGGCTTTACGTCCCCGTAAAGATACCTCGAAAACTAGGGAAACAAATGTGGGTACTGAGCACGCATCTGAGCCTCCCGTTCCCAAGTGCTCTCCTGGAGGTTCTCATGCTGCCATCTGATGTGCACTAGAGGAATCGACCGTCCACGTAGGACCCGCTCCTGTCAATCCTTGATCTCCACTGGGACCTCCGCAAAAGTCACCCCATCCTCAATGTTGAGCTCCCCATGGTCAATGATATGCATCGGGTCGTGCACGTATCTCCTCAGATGAGACACGTGGAAAACATCGTGCACCTGGTGCAACTGAGGTGGTAGAGCCAGACGATAAGACACCTCGCCAATCCTGTCGAGGACCTGGAATGGTCCGATGAAGCGTGGAGACAACTTTCCGCCTCAGCCAAATCTCCATAATCCACGTCGAGGTGAGACACGCAAGAAGACATGATCGCCATCCTCGAACTCTAGTGGCCTCCGCCTCCTATAAGAATATGAATTATGCCGGCTCTGAGTTGTTCTCATCCGCTCCTGGATGACCTGGACCTTCTCTGTCATGGCCTGGACCATCTCCGGTCCCACAAGTGCTGACTCCCCAGGGTCTGTCCAGCACAAAGGAGATCTACAAGGTCGGTCGTACAACGCCTCGTATGGTGCCATCCCGATGGTGGAGTGGTAGCTGTTGTTGTACGCGAACTCCACCAAGGGTAGGTGGTCCTCCCAGATGCGACCAAAGTCGAGGACACATGCGAGGAGCATGTCCTTGAGAGTCTGAATGGTCCTCTCTGTCTGACCATCTGTCTGAGGGTGAAAGGTTGTGCTCAGACGTAACTGCATCCCGAACGCCTCCTGCAACCCCTTCCAAAGCCAGGAAGTAAAGCGAGAATCTCTATCAGAGACAATAGATGATGGCACACCATGAATCCGCATAATCTCTTTAATGTAAAGACATCCCAAGCTCTCCACTGAGCCCTGCTCTCGGATGGGTAAGAAGTGTGTCGACTTGGTGAGTCGGTCGACAATCACCCAAATGGAGTCATGACCTCTAGAAGTGCGTGGAAGTCCAGTCACGAAGTCCATAGATATCCCGTCCCACTTCCACTCCGGGACCTCCAAGGGCTGTACCAAGCCTGCTGGTACCTGGTGCTCAGCCTTCACCTGCTGGCAGGTGAGGCATCGAGGAACAAACTCTGCCACAGCCTTCTTCAGGCCCGGCCACCAGTGTTGTTGTCTAAGATCCTGGTACATCTTCGCCACTCCAGGATGTACCACCAAAGGAGAAGTGTGAAACTCTCTCAGCACCTCGTCCTGTAAAGCAACTGGTACCAAGGTACATCCTCTGAAAAGGACATCGTTCTCTGCTCCAAAGGAGAAACCATCAGGTGCATGTCCTGAGGATATCTGTGCACGTCGCGTCTCACAGTCAGCGTCCCCACGTTGTGCCTCTCTGACCTGCTGCAGTAGTGGAGGAGTGACTGTGAGAGACTGGAGGAAGGCTGCACCATCTCTATCCATGAAGGATATCTGCAAAGAGGCTAGCTTCTCTATCGCCTCCTCATGTAGCTGAATGCCTGTCCTCCTACTGAGAGAATCGGCTACCACGTTCCCCTTCCCAGGAGTATAGACTATCTCAAAGTCATAGTCCTGGAGGAACTCGAGCCATCGTCGCTATCTCAGATTCAGGTCCTTCTGAGAGAAGATGTATCTGAGGCTCTGATGGTCAGAAAAGATTGTAAAGCGCTTGCCCATCAGGTAGTGTCGCCATGTCTTCAGAGCGAAGACCACTGCTGCTAACTCCAGGTCATGGGTAGCGTAGTTCTGCTGATGCGGCCTCAACTGGCATGATCCATAGGCGATCACTACCCACTCCTGTATTAGGACACATCCGAGTCCGGTCCCTGATGCATCGCAGTATACTACGTACCCTACTCCCTCCTCAGACAACCTCAAGATAGGTGCGCTCGTCAATCTCTGTCTCAGCTCCTGGAAGCTCTGCTGACATCTTTCTGACCAAACAAAGGGTTTCTCCTTCTTCTTCAAAGCTGAGAGTGGTGCCGCAACTCTGGAGAAGTCTGGCATGAATCTTCGGTAGTATCCAGCTAGTCCCAAGAAACTCCGCACCTCTGTCACGCTCCTGGGTGGATCCCAAGCTAGCACTACCTCGATCTTCAGAGGATCCACAGCAACTCCCGCCTCAGAGATGACGTGTCCCAAGAAGTGGACCTCACGTATCTAGAACTGACACTTTGAAAGCTTACCATAAAGCTGATGCTCTAGGAGTGTGTCTAGTACAACCCGCAAGTGGTAGGCGTGCTCCTCCTCAGTCGTCGAGTAAATCAAAATGTCGTCGATGAAGACCACGACAAAACAATCGAGGTATGGCTGAAATATCCTATTCATGAGGGCCATGATCACTGCTGGAGCATTGGTTACACTGAAAGGCATAACCAAGAACTCATAGTGGCCATACCGACATCTGAAGGCTGTCTTCTACACGTCCTCGTCTCGAACTCTGAGATGATGATAGCCTGACCTGAGGTCTATCTTTGAGAACCGCTGTGCTCCCTTGATCTGATCAAAGATGTCATCAATCATCGGTAGTTGATACTTGTTCCTCACTATCACCTGGTTTAGGCGATGATAGTCGACACAAATTCGCAAACTCCAGTCCGCCTTCTTGGCGAACAATATCGGGGAAGCCCAGGGTGAAACACTGGGTCGGATGAACCCCTTGACCTACAAGTCCTCCAACTATACCCGTAGCTCTCGAAGATCAGCGGGGGCCATACTATATGCTGGAGTCGATATCGGGGCTGTCCCGGGGTACAGGTCAATATAAAAGTCTACCTCTCTGTATGGAGGTATCCCTAGAACGTCGTCGGGAAAAACGTCCGCATACTGATCCACCACTGCAGGAAAACCAGGACCCCGCACGTCGACTGCTCCTAGGATGAGGCTAGCCAACTGATGAGTGATGGGTTGTCCTCTCCTCTGCGAGAGTCCATCCCGAGCTACAAAGGCTCCCTTCTCACCGGTGAAGGTGAACCTGCTCCCGTCGGTGCATACACATCGCACCTTGCGCCTAATACAGTCAATCTGTGCATGGAATGTAGACAACCAATCCATGCCCAAGATGATGTCGTAAGGCCTCGACGCCACTACAAGAATATCCCAGCCAAAGCTCTCGCCTCCTAGAGTAAGCTCACACTGTCGGCACCAGTGCGTAATCGTCGAGTCTGCTCCTGTAGAAGTTTCTAGTCGTAAGGATCGAGCCAACGGCTCTGTCGGAATCTCTGAGCTCTGAACAAGGGTAGCAGCTATGAATGAGTGACTCGCTCCTGTGTCTATAAGAACTGTAGCAAAGGTGGAATAGACACAGATAGTACCTCGAATCATCTCAAGTTTACCGTGGTCGTAGGCCTCTGCTTCCTAGAGCTGTGCCTGTCTCTGCCCGCCAGCTCCATGTGGTCGGGGTGGACCTCCTAGTGGTGGTGGTGGTAGAGCCTCAAAGCGTCGCCCACCACCTGCTGCTCGGCCAGCTCCTCTGCCTTGTCCACCTCCTCCCTGAGGACCGCCACGGTCGACCCTCTGACTATGCCTCGGTGGTCCTTCAACCGTCTGCTGCTCCTCGTCACGGCGGGTCGGGCAGTCATGAGCCATGTGGCCCTGCCCGCCGCATGAGTAGCACTGCGTGCCTCTCGAAAGACGGGCTCCGCGCTGTGTGCCCCGCACTGTTGAGCCAGTGTCTTGAGGTCTTCTTCCTGAGGGTCTGGTCTTCCTAGACCCATGAGTCATCTGTCGACTGCCTGCTGCAGAAGACTCCGCTACGTGTCGCCCTGCGGTGGGTCTCGGCGCTGGTGTAGACTCAGCGAGAAAACTCTCGATCAAAAGGGCTAGATCCAGTACTCCTGTCTGAGTCGGAATGCTGAGGGAGATCAGAGATGCCCTGATCTCGTGTCTCAATCCCTGCTCAAAGGTCTGGGCCCGGAAGAATGGGTCCCGTACCATGTTTGTAGAGTACCGGGAGAGATCGGTAAATCTCGCTGAGTACTGGGCGACCATCATGCTGCCCTACCGCAGCTGAAGATGCTCCTGAATGTGCACCGCACGGAGGGTGGCTGGGACGAACTCTGAGTGGAAGAGGCTCTCAATGTCCGTCCAAAGAAGAGATGCCTCATCGTGCACCTGGAGCATCAAGCTCCACCATCTGCCTGCTACTGCGTGTAGTAGGCTCGCTGCGAGGATCACCATGAGGTCTGCTGGTGTCCTCACTAACCTGAAAACTCTCACCACTGCCTCCAGCTAGTCCTCGGCTGCCTGGGTGTCTGTCTCCCCACGGAACCTGGGCGGTCGCTGGCGCTGGAACTCATGCAGTGCACTAAGGCGACGTGCATCGTCAGCGGATGGGGCTGGAAGCATCGGTGGCTCGGCGGGTAGAGCTACCGCTGGTGCCACTGATGACAGAGGGCCCTGCACCGAGGCCTCATCGCTCGGTGAGCTGTCGTCACGCTCAACTCTCGGAACCCTAGCTGGCTGCCGTCGTGGGGCCATCCTGAAAAGGAAACAGGTGCGCCACGGTCAGAACAGTATACCTGGTGAGCTGATACAATGTAATCACAAAGAAAACTTGAAACACACATGCAATCAATCTTTTCTTTCATTAAGTTGGAAATCAGAAGTCAGGGTCCTGGTGTATGGATACGTCAGCCACCGCACCAACACTGGACTCCCTGGACTGATAACCACACCCAATACGCTTAACATTATTGCTTCACATAGAAAAACATCAGAGTCCATGTTCTGCGGTAGAACCGAACTCCTCTGATACCAATTTGTCACGACCCATCCTCGGGGCCCATGCCATGACTACCCCAAGCCCGCCTTCCATAGGCCAGGGGCTGGCGACTAGCACCAAGGTGTAAATCCCGATAAAAGGGAAGGCATTGCCTTTGTAAATTAAACAAACACCCCAAAGTAAGCAACAAAAGAAGTAAACACTAAGTAAAACTGAGTACAACAGTAAGTGTGGAAAAAGAATGTGGGCCAGTATACAAACCCAAACTGAAAGTAAAGTACTACTGGAAAGGGAAAACAACAACTGAAAAGTAAAGCCGCAACGCCGAGCTGTCCACTTGAAATCCCACCTGAAGGGTGGGTACAGATAGCTCCACTGCTCCTTGGGTCCCGCCATCCGCTCCGCGTATATCCCGCCCAGTGGTCCACCTCCAGGTACTGTCCTACTCTGCAAGCCTAAACCACGATCAACGCTGTCTGTCCTCTGCAACCAACACAACGTAGTGCGGGCATAGCCCGTGCAGGGGTGAGTATAAGCTACTCAGTAGGTTCCCTGAGACCTCCGAAGGTCTCCTAGTATCCACAAAGGATAAACCACAAAGGAAAGGCAAATCACAAAGTAACATCCGACACTGCTTAGGTATATGCCCATACATATACCTAAGTCATCAATTCTCATTCGGCTCTAACATCCGAGCCCAAGTACCACCCAATCCACATAGGAAAGCAAAACGTAAATCCACACAGGATAGCACAACACAACTACTTAGGAAAGTAAAACAGGATTCAGCTCACACTGGTATACTTCTTCGAAAGACGATAGAGATGACCACTGATCCATCTAAGTCGTCGGACCCACAAAGGATCGATAGGTACTAACCCTCGCAATGACCCAAAAAGGATCTGACCCACAAAGGATCGATAGGTATCTAACCCCCGCAAAGACCCACACAAGATCGGACCCACACAGGATCTGTAGGCGCTGGCTCACACAGAACCGCTGAGCGCTGACCCACACAGGATCAGACCCACACAGGATCGGTAGCACTGATCCACATAGGATCGCTGAGTGCTGTAGTCATCGCCGTCGAATCCATTGAGGATCTCTGTACAGTCGTCGTAGTAGTAGTAGTCGTAGCCAGCTCTAGGGTTCCCGCACACATTAAGCTCTTTCGGGAGGGTCCGCTCTACGAGCCGAGAGGCTGATACATCAACTGACACATAGTCCAGAGTTGATGTATCCAAAAGTTCCGTATCGTCAAAAGGAAATCAACGTCGCAGACGGTGCATCAATCGGACGCCCGGTCTTAGAGTTATTGGCTTTTTCATCCCAGGGCCCTATTGGTCTTTAAGGAAAAACCAACCCGACCGTACTCCACCTGCATCCAAACCTCGGGCGGAGTAAGCCAAAAGATCCATCTCACTAAGAGGAATCCAACAAAGTCGACAACACGACAATCGGACGTCCGAAGCTCAAGATATGAGCGTTTCTACTCCGAGGGCTTGGTTTGTTTCGTGTACAAACCAACCCGGCCGAACTCAACGTAATCCAAAACCTTGAGTGCGATATACCAAAACAACCGCCTCGATTCAAGGATCGCATTTAAACTGAAGGTGCGTAGATCGGAGGTCCGTAGCCCATGTTATGGGAAAATGACCGAAGATGGTCCGAAAATGGGGGTTTCGAGCCCGGACCGACCCGACCCAAGAGCCCCCGGTCGGCCCAGCCTGGGCACAGCGCGCTGGCTTGCTCGGCCAATGGCCGAGCCGTTTGGCAGGGGGGGCGCCTACCCCCCTGGTGTAACTGCGGCCCCCCTTTAATGGGGGCCGTTTTGTAGGCCGGCCGGGGGAATTAATTCCCCCGGTTTCCCTTTGTCCGGCCGGCCGGTTCTACCAAAAAGGACCGGCGACGGCCGGTCCTTCCTTCTTCTCCGTCACTGGCGGCCCGGAACCAGCCGCCTGTCACCGTGCTCCGCCGCGGCCTGGAACCGACTGCGGCTTGGTTCGTCCGGCGCGGTGCGACGGCACTGCGCCCTTCCGCCACGGCCCCGCTCCGGCCGTGGTGTCTTCGGTTTTCTTCGACGCGGCGCGACGGCGCTGTGCATTACTTGCCGTACGATCCCGCGTGGTGCGACAGCACCACGCCATTCTGTCCCAACCACAAAGAATCAAACAAGGATAAAGGAGGAGGGTCGGCCGTGTTTGTGCGGTCCGGCCCCCTCTCGTTAATCGATATCATTTGGTTGTATAACTACGAAGAATGAAAAACTAGAATTCACGAACGAAAATAATTAAATAATCCCCTACCTTGATAAAAGAGATGATGAACGTCTGCGTCGCAAAGTGAGGATTCGAAGACGTTGACGGAGATTTCGTTGCGGAAAACCGTTTCAAAAAGAGACGTCGCGGAATAAAAACGTCGTGGAAGAAGACGTCGCGTCGCGGGTCGGTGTCGCGGAAGACGGTCTCCAAGGGCTCGACGCTCCACATCGGAGATCGTTTGTTCTTCGCGTTCTTCGTCAAAGAGAATGAAGAACTCAAGACTTCCTTAGCTTTTTCTCCAAAGGCTCTCAAACAACTAAACACTAACCCAACAAAATATGTTCTTAACTTATTTTATTAACACATCAAGGCTTTTGAAATTCAAGTGTTTGAATTCCACATTAACTCACCTCATTAATTCCATAAGTTAATAAACTTAAGTTAACAAAACTAATGGGAGTTGAGGAGGTTAGAGGATATGAAGGGGTGGGGTTCGTGTGGACCCCACCACCCTCATAACCTCCCAAGGGAGGTTGGGTAGTTACCCAACTTCCATCCAAAGGATTAAACACTTAGAGTAAAAATAAAAATTGTTGTTAAATTTTTATTTTTAAATTCCACAATTTTTATCATCAACTCTCGTGAAAACACAACTCCGAAACATGTGTTCCTAAGCAATTACCGGCACTACAGTTCCATCGGTGCCCTCAGAATTCGATTCCGAGCACTGGTTCAAAAGATAGAAATTCCCGCTTGTTCGTTCACTGAACGTACCCGAGCTAAACTTCGGATAGAAATTCCGGGCACACCGGGCCTCAGAATCAAGTGCTGTCTGAAACTGCGTTCTTGTAAAATCCCAATGAAAATTAAGAAAAAAATTTCTTGAATTTTACGGGTCTTTACAAGATGGGGTTCCTGAACTGCAGTTATTCCATTATATTGGAGGGGGTTTTGAACCCCTTGTAATTTATGAAATTAGAGGGGGTAGTGAACCCCCACTAATATATGAAATTAGAGGGGGTTTTGAACCCCCTATAACTTAAGAAATTAGTGGGGTTGTGAACCCCCTCTAATTTATAAAATTAGGGAGGGTTCAGGAACCACCACTAATCCCTTAGATTAGAGGGGTTTTAAACCTCGTCTAATTTTTTATTTATTGTTTAAAATAAATCACATATGAATTAAACTATTATAATATATATGTGCTCATGAGTGTGTGCGTGTATTACAAAAACACATTATATAAATGTATTAAAAATTTATATATTGTTTTATAAATACTATACATTAATATTAGGATTTAAATTATACATATAGTATATTAAATAAATTTTTGTTGTATATTTATTTATAAATACATTTACATTATTTTATTTTTAAAAATAAAAGTAATAGAGAAATAATTAAATATATATATATATATATATTATTTATATTATATACATTATATTAAAAATATTTTCTTATATAAAAATTTATATATATTATATTATTATTTTATATATATTTAAGTATAATATATATATTATAAATTAATTTAGTAAATATATCTATTCATTTTATTAAATTATATATTTCAAATTATATGATTGTATTTAACTATGTTTATATGTATACCTAAACATAATTTCATAATATTATGTAAATTGTTCTATATTTATCTGTATATATTTAATTTCATATAATACTAATTATATATAATATAAATCTATAAACATATTATATAAATATATATATAAATATAATTTATTTAAAAAATATATATCTTATAAAACCCCAGCTTGTTGTTTTTATAATTTATAATATTATAATAATAAATATATTTTTAAATAACATGTTTATGATTTTATATTATAAATAATTAATAATTTATGATATACAATTTCTAAAAATAAATATATATTAATGTACACAATATTATAAAATTATATTTATTTAAATACATACATACATACATATATATATATATTAATGTACATAATATTATATAATTATATTTATTGAAATAATTATATGTTAATGTTTATAATGATAATTATATGTATTATAATACATTATATAAATATTTTTATAAATTATTTTTCATATAATATTAAATATATATATATATATATATTAAACATATTAATTATTTATAATATAAAATTGTATTTCATATAACATTATATAAATATCTGAATAAATTATATTTCATATAATAGTAATTATATAAAACCTAAATATTTATATAAATTGTACTTCATATATATTAATTATATATTAATTATATATTAATTATATATAAAATTATACAATTTATTTAGATAAATATATATTAATTCACATAATAATAAAATTATGTTTTGAAATAAATTATATACATATACTTTTGAAGAAATTATATAAATATATTAAATAAATACTTATATATATATATATATTATAAATAAGAATGTACATATTATATGAATTTGAATTTTTGTATATAAATAATTTACATAAATATATTTATAAATATATAAATATATAAGTGTATATATAACATAAATAGAATTATAAAATATATTTGTTGAAATGTATATAAATAAACATATAAAATATAAAAACTATATAAATGTATAAATTCAATATAATATAAATTTATTATAATATAAATACATAATATAAAAATATATTCATTAATCTATATATATATGTTATGTATTTATATGTATTTAAATATTTATTCAAATATTATTTTTTAAAATAAGATTTATAATATATATATATATAATGTTTACATAAATTAGAAATAGGCATTTACCATAGTGGTGGAGGTGAAGGAGTGTTAACAAGTTGGTGCTTGTTTCAAAACCCACCACGCCAAAATTTTACATTGCGTGACTACAATGAAATTATTGAATGGGCGGGGGAACTATGGTGGAATTGAACCGGGAGGAGGCACACAAGGAAGGGATTGAACGGGGAGGCACATTGGGGAATAATTGAATGTGGGGGAGCATGGGGTAATTGAACAGGGAGGAGGTGGCCATGCGGGGGAATTGGAGGGGTGGAGGTGGTGGGGAGGGGTGGGGTATGGGAGGGGACTGGACATAGAATGAAAATATACACAATATTTTTTTTATAATATGTGGTTTAAAAAACTACCTCTAATATTGTTCTCAATTATAGGGGTTTAAACCCCCCTCTAATATTGTTCTCAATTAGAGTCTATTTCAAAAACTATCCCTACTATGGATCTTATGTATAACGACCCAGACTTTACATACATTGTTAGTACTTCAAAATTGAAGTACACTTATTACAACATATAACAAAACCCTGAAAGGACCGTATAGGTATGGTGTCTTTAGAAATTGGGAAACATAAACAACTGGTTCATAATGCATCTACAATGTCTCCCATTTATTTCATCATATCTATAGTCCCTTTTGGAATATCTTAATTAATAACCTTCTTCCTGACCTGGGGAAAGAAAACATACAAAAGGGTGAGCTCAAATGCTCAGTAAGGGTAAACAAAAGAAATATCAATCGCATCATATTCATAAGAACATAAAATTTTGGAAATCTTACCTTTCAAAAGAGATCATAATTTCATAACATGGGATAAATCATTGTAGTGAAATGTAATCAAAATAATCATAACTTAAAAAATGAAATTTTTTGGAATACACACATAATCATAGAGAATCATTTCTTATTAGTCAAGACTAGTTGTCAAGACTATCTTAGTAGACAAAGTCCATTTTGGAACCGAGTTCATTCCTCGTTTTAGACCTATTTCACTGAACTGGTTTAACGTACCGTTCCAGCCATGTCTATCTCATGAGATATAAAATCTTTACCCAATGCATTGGAGGGAGATATAGGTCCCACCCATCTCATAATGATACCATTCTTATGTGTGCCACAAAATCATAAACCATACATCATAGCATAACCCATGTAATAAAAACTGGGATTCTTAAACATCATGACATCATAAAAAAATTCATATAAGATAAAGGAATTCATAAAAATAATTCCATCACAACATAATAAAATCAATGTAATAATAGGGATAGAAACAGAACCCTTTATTATCTTAGATGGAAAATAATTTTTATAAAACACTTGAACTCCATTCTTGAGGAAAATATCCTTTCTACATAAAAAACACTTTTACTTTCTTAACATGTCAGAAAATTATAAACTAAAAGAAGTTGATCAAAAATAAACTTGAAAAATTGTAAAGGAAGCTTCTTAGAAATAATGTTTTAAAAATACACTCATGTCGTATAAGTTAAAAAAACATTCTTCTCGTACTTTTTTCGGATAAGTCAAAAAGTACCACGTATGAAAAACAACAAAAGATTCATTTCATATCTTTTACTAAAAACTCACCAAAGGGTAAAATTGGATTTAAAAAATTGTAGGTGGATGGAAATAATATTACATATTGAGGAAACATGTATGTGGATGATAATATAAACCCCATTAAATTTCAAAGTATAAACAATCTCAGATAAAAATGAGATTGTGATATTTCCCTTACCTTAGGTCTGATTTGCTTCGTAAGTGTCCGAACCTCCTGTATAATGATTTAAATAATGTCATTTACTTATTCCAGAATCATACTCATTGTTATGATATCATATATGGTCATATTATTAGCTTATTATTAGTAATATTTCATTGCTACTTGTTATTCGGGTGTTTATTACTTTTTGTTCTTATGCGTATTTTGTCGAATAAATTCTTATTCTTCTTTTTAGGTTATAGATATCTCATTTCCATAATGGTATTAGTGTAATATATATCATATTTATTCACTCAATTCATTTATGTAATCATTATGAAATGAAAATCATGTAGAACGAGTCGCATCACATCGTGGAGACGGTATTCCGTACTTATGCACGAGCAATGATACCGTTCCCATGACCATGGAATTGTATTGGAGTGTATGTATACTATTTCAGAATCAATATCAATTTACAATAATCATATATATTCATTATTTACACCATTATACCCATCCAAGTAAGGTGGTGTTGTAAAATAGATTACACCACGGCGTGGAGACGGTATTCCGTACGTACGCACGTGCGATGATTTCATTTTCTGTAGGATGGATAGATGGTGAAATAGGGTTGTTTCATACTTATAATAACATATAAGTATATTATTGATACTGATTTTATTAATTAATAATGAAACAACTAAATAAGAATAAGTGGAAGAAGAAATAAAGTTGAATGAATCGGTAACAGGCATTACCTCTTCTTTGAAGCGCTTCTTTGAGACCTCCTTTTAGGGAAATAAAATTGGTCTTTGAAGAAGATCAGAACCTGTAAGATGTTTCTAGGGAAGTGGAGAGGAGAAATTGGCAGGGTTTTTCGGAGCTTTAAGGCTCAAAGTTGTGTGAGGAAGAGATGGAGGAGGTGCCCCTTTATAAGGGAGGAGAGGGGCGCCTTTGGAAAAACTAAAAATATTATTTTATTATAAAGCCATATTCAGTTTTAAATAGCTCCAAATTGATTTATTTCGAAGCTATGGTGGGTATGGGTCGAAATCCCCTCATCCAATAGAATTTGGACAAGTTTTGGTTACTATTTTAACCATATCATTTAGATTTAACTTTAAGTTAGATAATTTTACTTTTACCGTGTCTTTTTGTGTTCTTACACTATAAGGTTAATAAAATTACTATAACAAGCCAAACTAACCCCAGGTTGTTTATTATTAATATATATAACCTTATCTAAGTCATTTTTTCAATCCTTATATTTTTAGGAATAAATAAAAATTAATAATATAATATTTGTTTTAAAAACAATTTTATGTCAATTTTGACACTATTTAGTAATTGGTTTTTGTGAAAATCATAAAAGAATGATTAGTTCGAAAAAAGTTAATTAAATCAATAATAACATGTCATATGAACCTAGAAAATTATTGGAATTCATAAAAAGGCTCAAATTACATTTATTTGGGTATTTATGACATCAATTATGTCAATATTTCAATAAGAAGATAATTACTACATCATCTTTGTGTCATAAATAAATTAAATTATTTAATGTCTAAAAATTAAAAATAAAATACCATTATGTAGGAAATATATTTATCTTTCTAATTAATTTTTATAGTCGAATTTATCTTATGTATTACCCTATATTAAAAAGTATTTATTTATTAAACTTTGAATTTAACTATTTTAACACTTCTTTAAATAAATTAATAATAAATGTCCTAATCTAATCCAAGTGGGCCTAAATGGTCATATTTTATTCCTAAGGTTTTTTTGGTCGAATTACACTTATCCAATAGAATTAGGACATGTGTTAGGGTAATAATAATACCATTTTTACCCTTAATTATCCTATTTACTTTTAACCGCGGTAAATAAAAGTAAAAAGTTACTATTTACCAAAAATTATTTTCATCTCATTGAACCACATTTTACTTACTGACATCAACCGTGTCTCTCAGATTTTTGAAATTCTACTCACAGAAGCGGTAAAATTAATTTTTATGTAAATTTGCAAATTTTCCTAGGAGGTGGGTAAAAGACGGTGAAAAATTCAATAAAATTTTTATATATCTAAAATTATTATAAAATTACTTTAATGAATTAAATTGAACTTATATAGGTATTATTTATCAATTTTGACCTATAATAAATTCAAATAAAATAAATAATTATTTAAATAAAAAGTCAGTTTTTAAATAGTAGCCCAGTGTTTTCACTATTCATCAAAAATTGAATGTTTCTAGAAAAATACCAAAATTTCACCCTAGGCTAATTTCGATATTCCGAATCCAAAAATGAAGTCCATTTTGAAAAATAAAATTTACAAAATTTCAAAAAGTGGTTATTACTATTCAAAACGGCTAGTTTTCTTAATATTTTAATAGCATATTGTTGTTTAGTGAACTCGGTTTTGCATACTACGCAAGCTATCAAGGAAGGTCATGATTGCATGTAAAGAAAGACAAGCTAGTGTTGTGTGTAGTGAAAGATTCCTTTGAGGATTTATATAAAATAAAAACAAAATATTTCTTATAAAAGTCTCGGGTGTTACATTCTACCCCCCTTAAAATGAATTTCGCCCTCGAAATTCGTCACTTGTAACAAATAGATGAGGATAACTCTCCCTCATCATATCCTAAAGCTCCCATGTAGCTTCTTATAATTGGTGGTTCCTCCATAAAACTTTCACCAAGCGAGTGGTCTTGTTCTGTAGGACTTTTTCACTACGATCGATAATCTCTATCGACTGTTCTTTATAAGAAAGATCTTGTTCCAGCGGTACAACTTCTGAGCTGAGTACATGTGAAGGATCAGGTATATACTTTCTCAGGAGAGATACATGGAACACATCGTGAACTTGAGGGAGAATCGGTGGAAGCGCCAATCGGTAAGCTACCTTCCCAACACAATCCAGTATTTTGAAAGGACCGATATACCTATGGCTCAACTTTCCCTTCTTTCCAAATCTCATTACTCTCTTCCAAGGAGATATTCGTAAAAACACTTTATCATGCAATTCAAACTCTATGTCTTTTCTTCGGTTGTCAGCATAACTTTTTTTTCGACTCTGATCTGCTCTTATGTGTTTTTGAGTAGATTAGACCTTTTCTGCCATCTCATCAACAAGATCAGGTCCTAATAGCTTTCGTTCCTGAACTTCATCCCAGCAAGTGGGAGTCCTGCATTTCTTTCCATAGAGAGCTTCATAAGGAGCCATCTGAATACTAGAGTGGAAGCTATTATTATAAGACAATTCCACCAAAGGTAGGTGTTGATCCCAACCACCTTTGAAATCCATAGAGCAAGCTCTCAACATATCATCTAAAGTTTGAATTGTCCTCTCAGACTGACCATCTGTCTGAGGATGAAAAGCAGTGCTAAAACTCAACTCTGTATCTAGAGTATGCTGAAGACTTCGCCAAAACTTTGAGGTAAACCTCGGATCCCGATTAGATATAATAGAAATTGGTAATCCATGCAATCTTACAACTTCCTTTACATATATCCTGGAAAGTTGATCCAGAGAGGAATCCTTTCTAATAGAAATGAAGTGTGCTGACTTTGTAAGATGATAAACTATGACCCATATAGCATTATTTCCTTTGGATGTTTAGGAAGTCCTGTGACAAAGTCCATAGTGATGTTTTCCCATTTCTATTCGGGTATGGGTAATGGTTGTAACATCCCCTTAGACTTCTGTCTCTTATCTTTAACTTGCTGACAAACCAAGCATCGAGAGACATATTCAGCAACATATCTTTTCATGCCATCCCACCAGAAGTACTCTTTCATGTCCCTATACATCTTCGTGCTTCCAGGATGAATAGAGAATGAAGAACTATGAGCCTCATCCAGCAGCTCCTTATTTAATTCGGGGATGGGTGGAACACAAATCTGATTACTGAACTTTATTATCCCATCACAATCAAGTTTGAATTCAGGAACATTTTTCACCTTCTTTTGTAACTCTACATCTTCTTTCTGTGCCTCTTTAATCTTAACATGTATAGATGGTTGAACATGAGAAAGATACAATTTTTCCCCTTTCATTATAATTCCAAGATCCATCCTTTTTAAATCCATAAATATTGGATCTTTTGTGATCCTCATCATGGATAAACTGGCACGGTCTTGTCGACTTAATGCATCTGCCACCTTGTTTGCTTTCCCAGGGTGGTAATGTATTGAGAAGTCGTAATCCTTAATCAGCTCCAACCATCTTCTTTGGCACATATTCAACTCCTTTTGTGTGAAAATATACTTTAAACTTTATGATCAGTATAAATGTCACACCTTTCTCCATAAAGATAATGCCTCCAAAAAATTAATGCAAAGATTACCGCAACTAACTCTAAATCATGAGTTGGGTAATTTTGCTCATGGATTTTCAACTGTCGTAAGACATAAGCTATCACCATATCATTTTTCATAAGAACACACCCCAATACCTTCTTGGATGCATCATTGTAGATCACAATCCTTTCTCCACTACAAGGCAGTGTGAGCACAGGTGCACTGGATAACCTTTTTTTCAACTCCATGAAATTATCTTCACATTCCTCCGTCCAAACAAACTTAACTCCTTTCCGAGTCAACCTAGTGAGTGTATTAGATAATCGTGAAAAATATTTCACAAAACGTCGATAATATCCAGAAAACCAAGAAAACTTCAGATCTCAGATATTGTTGTTGGTCTCGACCATCTTTCGATAACCTATTTTTTGATGGATCCACAGATATCCCCTCTTTTGAGATTATGTGACCCAAAAATGAAAATTTTTGAAGCCAAAATTCACACTTGGTAAATTTGTCATAAAGCTTCTCCTTTCTCAGGGTCTTCAATATAATTCTCAAGTGATTGTCATGTTCTTCTTTTCTCTTTAAATATACAAGAATATCGTCTATAAAGACTACCACAAATTGATCAAGAAAGTATCTAAAGACTCTATTCATCAGATCCAAGAAGATAGCAGGGGCATTAGTAAGACCAAATGGCATCACTATAAATTCATAGTGTCCATACCTTGTACGGAAAGCCGTCTTTGGTATATCCTCCCTTTTGAACCTTAATTGATGATACCCTGAATGGAGTTCAATCTTGAAAAAGTATTGGGCTCCGTGTAGTTTGTCAAATAAGTCAGCAATGCTTGGGAGAGGATATTTGTTCTTGATAGTGATCTTGTTAAGTTCTCGATAATCAATGCAGAGTCTCATTGATCCATCTTTCTTCTTAACAAACAGAACAGGTGATCCCAAAGGTGACGCACTAGGGCGTATGAACCCCTTATCAAGATTATCTTGGAGTTTCTTCTTCAATTCCTACAAATCAATTGGGTCCATTCTATAAGGTGTCTCCGAAATAGGTAAAGAACCCGATACGAGTTCTATTGAAAACTCAACTTCAAGATTTGGTGGAAGACCCGAAAATTCCTCCGGAAAGACATCATAAAAATCCCATACAATGTGAATATTCATAATCGTGAGTTTCTCACTAACCATTTGAGATAAATAACCTTCATTTAGTGGAATCAAGACCCAAAAGATGGAATAAATTTCCACTGGAAGGTTACGTTCATCTTTGCATCGATAGACAATAAAAGATTGATCTGGAATATGAATTGTGACTTCCCTTATTTGGAAATTGATATGAGATCCATATAGAGAAATCCAATCCATGCCAGGAATCACATCAAATTCCACTATAGGGAGGATCAAAATATTTGGAGGAAGCACTTTCCCACAAACTTCAATCGGAGAATAATTATAAACTTTTGATGCGACTGTTGTGCCATTAGGGGTTGTCACAGCTAACACCACATCTAATTGTTGAGGTAATATGGTGATACCCTTAGAAAATTCTTCAGAAATAAAGGAGTGGGTGGATCCAGAATCAAATAAAACATTTGCTACTTTAGAGTGGATGGTAAGTGTACCTTTCACCACTTCGTTATCGTACTCCACATCGCTGATAGAAATTGCATGTGACTTTCCTTTTTCTTTAGCCTTAAGAGTTTTTTGACATCGATCATCATCAACAACCCTTGGATTAGGGCATTGATTGGCATAATGCCCCATTTCCTTGCACTTGTAACATTGAAGTGTAGGAGGTTCACTCTATGTAGACTTTTCATTGTTCGCATCACTAGACATCTTCTTCCCATCATTGTGGCATTCAAATGCCCGATGACCTTCCTTTCCACATTTGAAACATTTACTTGTCCCTTTAAGACAACTCCCTCCATGTTTCTTTACACACTTTGAGCATAAGAGAAAACTCATCTTCTTTTCAGTGTGCTCTTTATATTTTCCTTTGGATTCCATTTTCCTCTTCTTATCAAACCCATATGACTGATGGGTTACTCCAATCTCCATCTCAACTTTGAGAGCACATCGAATGATTTCCTCATATCTATTGAAGTCCCTTATGGCTAACACCCTTCGAAGACTTGGTTTTAAGCCACTAAATAATCGATCGATCTTACTCTCAGGTTGGATAATAATGCTAGAAGCGTACCTTGCAAGTCTTGTAAAATTTTCATCATAGGTACCAATAGATTCATCATCCATTTGCTTTAGTTCAAGAAACTCCTTCTCCATATTTGTTCGGAGAATACGAGGGAAGTACTTATTGAAAAATAAGTTCTTGAAATCGACCCATTCTATGGACTCAATTTCATCTCTTGGCCTCGTATTCTTGATAAGATTCCACCATTGATCAGCATCACCTTCCAAACGATACACTACTAAGATGACTTTATCATGTTCAGAACATTGAAGAACTGAAAATATCTTTTCAGTAGTTCCGATCCATTGTTCAGCAACTAATGGATCAGTAGACCCGCTGAATGAAGGTGGACGCTGTCTCATGGAGGATTCAACAGAATGTTGCTCCTTCCATTTCTCGTTTGGAAGTCCTTCATGATTCATAGCTTGAGAAAGTTGTGTGAGCATGGCTACAAGATTTTTCATTCCAGCTCCCATAACGTTTGGTTTCTCAGGGGGACAATCATTGCATTGCCTGTCGCATTCCGCATTAACACGGTTCCTTCGGGTTCCAGCCATTGACTAAAACCAAAAAGAATACTATGAGAAACACTAATTATAATAGGAAACCACATAATCAAGAATAAAATTTCACACTTAAGGTCTTATCCTAGGTTATTCATGGCCATTTATAAAACACTAATATTGTGTTCTATGCTTAGACTTATCCTTAGGATTCTTAATAAGGCTTTCACATCCTAGTTTCCAAAGGTTGACTATACCTTTCCTCTGATACCAACTATAACGGTCTGGAATTACATCTAGTGGACTATAATTGATACCTATCAGGGCACTCCATGGGTGGCTACACCCCCTGGGCGGGACACACCACCATCCCCAGTGGCATCCATTTCCTCATGAAGCCCTTGGGCGGAGAGCCATGCTTCGTTCAACGCTCACATGTGAGAGTTCCCAAGGACCGGATACATTCCCACATCCTTTTCCTCTCATACCAACTATAACGACCCATAATTTACATACATTGTTAGTACTTCAAAATTGAAGTACATTTAATACAACATATAACAAAACCATGAAAAGACCATATAGGTATAGTGTCTTTAGAAACTGGGAAACATAAACAACTGGTTCATAAAGAGTCTACATTGTCTCCCATTTATTTCATCATATCTATAGTCCCTTTTGGAATATCTTACTTAATAACCTTCTTCCTGGCCCGGGGAAAGAAAACAAACAAAAGGGTGAGCTCAAATGCTCAGTAAGGGTAAACAAAATAAATATCAATCGCATCATATTCATAAGAACATAACATTTTGGAAATCTTACCCTGCAAAAGAGATCATAATTTCATAACATGGGATAAATCATGGTAGTGAAATGTAATCACAATAATCATAACATAAAACATGAAACTTTGTGGAATACACACATAATCATATAGAATCATTTCTTATTAGTCAAGACTCATTACCAAGACTATCTTAGTGGACAAAGTCCATTTCTGAACCAAGTTCATTCCTCGTTTCAGTCCTGTTTCACTGAACCGGTTTAACCTACCATTCCAGCCATGTCTATCTCATGAGATATAAAATCTTTACCAAATTAATTGGAGGGATATATAGGTCCCACCCATCTCATAATGATACAATTCTTATGTGTGCAACAAAACCATAAACCATACATCATAGCATAACCCATGTAATAAAAATGGGATTCTTAAACATCGTGACATCATAAAACAATTCATAAAAGATAAAGGAATTCATAAAAATAATTCCATCACAACATAATCAAAGCAATGTAATAATAGGGATAGAAACATAACCCTTTATTATCTTAGATGGAAAATAATTTTGATAAAACAATTGAATTCCATTCTTGAGGAAAATATCCTTTCTACTTCAAAAACACTTTTCCTTTCTTAACATGTCATATAATTATAAAGTAAAAGAAGTTGATTAAAAATAAACTTGAAAACTTTTAAAGGAAGCTTCTTGGAAATAATGTTTTAAAAATCCATTCATGCCGTATAAGTTAAAAAAACATTCTTCTCGTACATTTTTCGGAAATGTCAAAAGTACCTCATACGAAAAATGACAAAAGATTCCTTTCATATCTTTTACTAAAAACTCACTGAAAGGTAAAATTGGATTTAAAAATTTTTAGGTGGATGTAAATAATATTACCTATTGAGGAAATATGGATGTGTATGATAAAATACACCCTAGTACATTTTAAAGTATAAACAATCTCAGATAAAAATGAGATTCTGATATTTCCCTTACCTTAGGTCCGATTTGCTTCGTAAGTGTCCAAACCTCCAGTATAATTATTAAAATATTGTCATTGAATTATTCCAGAATCATACTCATTGTTAAGATATCATATATGGTCATATTATTAGCTTATTATTAGTAATATTTCATTGCTACTTGTTATTCGGGTGTTTATTACTTTTTGTTCTTATGCGTGTTTTGTCGAAAAAATTCTTATTCTTCTTTTTAGGTTATAGATACCACATTTCCAGAATGTTATTAGTGTAATATATATCATATTTATTCACTCAATTCATTTATGTAATCATTATGCAAGGAAAATCATGTAGAACGAGTCGCATCACATCGTGGAGACGGTATTCCGTACGTATGCATGAGCGATGATATCATTCCCATGATCATGGAATTGTATTGGAGTGTATGTATACTATTTCAGAATCAATATAACTTTACAATAATAATATATATTCATTATTTACACCATTATACCCATCCAAGTAAGGTGGTGGTGGAAAATAGATTACACCACGGCGTGGAGACGATATTTCGTACGTACGCACGTGCAATGATTTTGTTTTCCGTAGGATGGCTATATGGTGAAATAAGGTTGTTTCATACTTATAATAACATATAAGTATATAAGTGATACTTATGTTATTAATTCATAATGAAACAACTAAATAATAAGAAGTGGAATAAGAAATAAAGTTGAAAGAATTGGTAACGGACATTACCTCTTCTTTGAAGCGCTTCTTTGAGACCTCCTTTTAGGGAAATAAAATTGGTCTTTGAAGAAGACCAGGACCTATAGGATGTTTATAGGGAAGTGGAGAGGAGAAATTGGAAGGGTTTGGCCGAGCTTGAAGGCTCAAAGTGGTGTGAGGAAGAGAGGGAGGGGGTGCCCTTTTATAACGGAGGAGAGGGGCACCTTTGAAAAAACTAAAAATATTATTTTATTATAAAGCCATATTCGGGTTCAAATAGCTCCAAATTGATTTATTTCGAAGCTAAGGTGGAGATGCGTCGAAATCCGCTCATCCAATAGAATTTGGACAAGTTTATTTTACTATTTTTACCTTATCATTTAGATTTAACTTTAAGTTAGATAATTTTACTTTTACCGTGTCTTTTTGTGTTCTTACACAATAAGGTTAATAAACTTACTATAACAAACCAAATGAACCAAAAGTTGTTTATCATTAATATATATAACCTTATCTAAGTCATTTGGCCGAACCTTAGATTTTTAGGAATAAAATAACAATTAATAATATAATATTTGTTTTAAAAACTATTTTATGTAAAATTTGACACTATTTAGTAATTGATTTTTGTGAAAATAATAACAGAATGATTAGTTCTAGAAAGTTAATTAAATCAATACTAACATGTCATAACAACCTAGAAAATTAGTGTAATTCATAAAAAGTCTCCAATTACATTTATTTGGGTATTTATAACATCAATTATGTCAATATTTCATTAATAAGATAATTACTGCATCATCTTTGTGGCATAAATAAATTAACTTATTTAATGTCTAAAAATTACAAATAAAATACCATTATGTAGGAAATCTTTTTAGCTTTCTAATTAATATTTATAGTATAACTTATCTTATGTATAACCCTCTATTAAAAATTATTTACTTATTAAACTTTGATTTTAACTATTTTAACCATTCTTTAAATAAATTAATAATAAATGTACTAATCTAATCCATGTGGGCCTAAATGGTCATATTTTATTCCTAAGGTTGTTTTCGGTTGAATTACACTTATGCAATAGAATTAGGACATGTTTTAGGGTAATAATAATATCATTTTTACCCTTAATTACCCTATTTACTTTTAACCGTGGTAAATAAAAGTAAAAAGTTACTATTCACCAAAAATTATTTTAATCTCATTGAACCACATTTTACTTACTGACATCAACCATGTCTCTCGGATTTTTGAAATTCCACTCACAGAAGTGGTAAAATTAAGTTTTATGTAAATTTTCAAATTCTCCTAAGAGGTGGGTAAAAGACGGTGAAAAGTTCAATAAAATTTTTATATATCTAAATTTTTTATAAAATTACTCCAATGAATTACATTGAAATTATAAAGGTATTATGTATCAATTTTGACCTAAAATAAATTTAAATAAAATAAATAATTATTTAAATAAAAAGTCGGTTTTTAAATAGTAACCCAGTGTTTTCACTATTCATCAAAAATTTAAAGTTTCCAGAAAAATACCAAAATTTCACCCTAGGCTAATTTCAATATTCCAAATCCAAAAATGAAGTCCATTTTGAAAAAAAAAATTTACAAAATTTCAAAAAGTGGTTAGTACTATTCATAACGGATAGTTTTAATAATATTTTAATAGCATATCATTGTTTAGTGAAACTCGGTATTGCATACGACGCAAGCTATCAAGGAAGGTCATGATTGCGTGTAAAGTAAGGCCATCTTCTATGACCCCTCATTAGGAATATATGAAGAAAGATATCTTGATAAGAGCATCCACTACTACATTCCCATTCCAATATGATAGAGAATCTCTGAGTCTCAATCCTGGAGGAACTCTAGTTATCTCCTCTTTCTCAGGTTGAGATATTTTTGAGAGAAGAAATACTTGAAGCTCTTGTGATTATAATAGATGATAAATTAATTTCCTATAATGTAGTGTCACCATATCTTCAGTGTGAAGACTACCGCTGCTAACACTATATCTTGTGTGTTTTAGTTCGTCTCTTTTCATCTCAACTAACCTGAACTATAGGAAATCACTACCTGCCACTACATCAGAACAAAACTAATACTAGATCCTAATGACTTGTAGAATAATACGTACTTTACACCCTCTTCTATAAATATAAATATGGGAGTGATCATCAATCTCTTCCCCAACTTCTAAAAAACCTATTTGAACCTTTCAATCTGCACAAAAGCCTACCCCTTTTTTATCAAAACTATAATGGGAGCTGATATTCTAGATATATAATCTACGGAGATCTAGTAATTTCCTTATAACCTGATGAAGCTTTACACCTCTTTGATTCTATTAGGTGGATCCCTATCTAACACTGCCTCAACCTTGGTCAGGTCCAATGTCGCACCGTCCACTAAGATAACGTGTTCTAGGAATTTGACCACCTATATCCCGAACTGACACATTGAGAGCTTTCCGTAAATATAGTGCTCTCAGAGTACGTCCATAACCATCCTTATGTGTCTCTCATGGTCCTCCTCAGACTCCATGAACACAAAGATATCATCAATTAAGACTACCATGAACTAGTCTAAGAAAGTATGAATGATCCAATCAATTAGTCACATTAAGACTTTCTGGGAATTTTTCACACCAAAGGGAATCATCATGTACTCATAGTGAAAGTAGAGACATTTTAATATCATCTTTGGTATATCCTTGTCCTGTAATCACAACTCGTGATATCCTGACATGAGTTCACCCTTTGAGGAACACTGTGACCCTCTAAACTAATCAAAGAGTTCATCAATATTTGTGATGTGTACTTGAAATTCATAGTCACCTGGTTTAAACATCGTATGTCCACACAGAACCCCAATATCATATATTGTTTCTTGGAGAACGAAACTCGGGCTACCTAGGGTGAAACATTGGGTCTGAAGAATAATTTTCTCTGTAATTCCTTCAACTGTACCCTCAGCCTATGAAACTCTGAGAGAGTCATATGATATATTTTCACAGATATCTATGTCATCCAGAGGTGTAGGTCAACATATAAGTGTATCTCCCAATGGGGAGTTAATTCTAGAACATCCTCAGGGAAGAAGTCCTCATAATACTCCCCCACTGTAAGAAACTTGGTACTCATAACATCCAATACACCAATGTTCATGCAAGGAAACTAGTGTGTATTCATCTCCACCCTCCTATGGACGAATCCATCCTATGCTTCATAGATTTATTTTTAACCCATAAAGAAAACCTAGTCACATCACTACAGAAACACAATACCCACTATAAGAAATAGTCAATCTAGGCATGAATTGTGGATAACCAATCCATTCCTAAGATGATGTCAAAAGACATTATCCATACTACCAAGATATTCATACATAAACTATCACCTCCAAGAGTTAAGTCACAATATTGGCACAAGTGTGTAATCGTGTTGTCATCTCTAGTGTAAGTCTCTAAGCACAAGGGTCGAGATAAGGTCTCAAACCAAATCTCTAAGTCTCGAACATGATTTGTGTAAATAGTGTAATGAATTGTACCTATGTCCATCAGTACTGAAACTAAGGTAGAAATTCCATATATCATACCTTGAATCAATATCAGAAACCCAAGATCATAAGGATCGACTACCTGCAGTTGTCCCCACCCCTATCCTCCAACTTATTATGCCTAGCGTGTACCACCTTTGGATAGTAGTGGTAATAATTCAAGGCCTTTACCGCCTCATACTTCACCCCACCTCCTCTTCTACTTCTTATTCCCTATAGAACTATACGTTTCTGCCACTGTCTCTACCTTGGCAGCCCATCCATTGTCTCTCTATCAACTATACAATGGGTTGGACAATTTTTTGGAAAGATGTCCCACGAAATCACATGAGTAGCACTACATATCCCTGGTATGACTGTACCCATCCTATGAGACATGGACTACAAATTCCTTTTCATGGGACCTTCACCTAAAAAATATCACACATCAAATTTCCTTAGATTGAAATCATCTACCTTTTGTTGTAGTCACTCCTACTACATTCCCATTACCAACAACCATTGATTGTTTCTGCTCAGCCAAGAAAATCTCAACCACCAAGGCATTCTCTAGCACCCCTACATAAGTAGGAATTCAAATATTAATAAAATTGGCTCAGATGTCTATATAAATTCATTTCCTAAATGTCTGAACCCTGATGAATTAATCTCCAACCATATAATCAAGTACCATGATAGGTTCGTAAACCTAGATGAATACTCATCTACTATCGTACTTCCCAGTTGGAGCTGTAGAAGCTCTTAGATATGCACATCCCTTAACATAGCTGGAGATAACTCCTCTCTAGAATGTTTCTCAAACTATGACCACACAAGAGATGCCTCATCATAAACTGGGTCACTAAATCCCACAATATTTTTGTTGAGCCATAGAGATGGCTCGCCTCTAGGATCACCATATGATCTTCTAGTGTCCTAAACAGAAGTAAACCCAGGGTCATCTTCTCAAGAAAATACTCATACTCCTATGGTTTAGGCTCACCTCATAACCTAAGGCGTATATTTTACTAAAACTCTTGAATTGTGCTCGCATGCACACCTCGTCCACTAAAAATGTGGGCAGTATCTACTACTCTACATGTGTTGGTATAGATGGTGCACTACCTAGAGGTTACATCTCTTGAAATGGTCCCTATATTGATTCCTCATCACTGAGGGAATCATATAAATCCTAGCTGTCATATTCCATGGATAAATGCAAGAATAAAAAAGATGTACCATGACCAATGAGTATATCTGGAGAGTTAACTCATGAAGGACATGGAAACTAAAATCCATTCCTATATGATGCATGCACCATTATTTTCCCTAAATAATTTTTTCTCATGTATCGATGTTTCCGACGCTTTCGCCGGGGTGCGCGCATCCGTCTGTGGGGAGGACGCGCTGCTTGTTACCCCGCATTCCCGCTTTCCAAAGGTGGGCAACATCCGTTCCTTGTTCAGGGACGTCTGCACCTTGATCAAAACCGGGATGATGGGATGTCGGTTCCTCCTTCCGTGGATTCCTCCTCGGAGCTCATCACCTAGTCCGGGTCTCCCTCATAGATTTAAGACGGGTTCGTGAAGCTCATTCCTGGTGCCATATCTACATGGATGCCAGTTAATTACGCTGCTTCTGTCAAGACGCTCCAAGGGGTCTTGTCAGGGCAGCAACCTTCGGTGAGGAGAATGGTCACGTTTGGGCGTCGTCGGCATGTCTGTATTTGGTCCCTCATCACAGGGCTTCATGAGGGCACAGAAGCCCGAGGCATACGACATCGAACACAGGGAATGTGTACCATCTGAGGTTTTCCTCATCTTCCCATGTTTAACACGGGGTATTCCGCGAGTTTAACGTCTTGCGTGGACGGATCGGGTTGAAGGGCCCATAGGGGGGAACACCGATGTTGGGGCCAGCACGTGGGCGGCTTCCCGGATGCTATGTAGTGGGATGGGGTGGCACGATCTCACCGGGATGTGGCGGCCTGGGTAAGGATCAGGATGGATGGTGGAGTGAGACATGGGGATTACGTTCTGAGACGGTCCAAGAGGGGGAAAACAGTTTAACGTCATGCGGGACGAGATACAGTTTAACGTCATGCGGGACGATATATAGTTTAATGTCATGTGGTATGAGGGGTTCAGGGCTTATGCTCTGAGGTGGCCCAAGGTGGTCAGGGAACCGACATGGAGGGGTCGGGACGACCGGGTGGTGGGCTTGAACCTCGTGGAGGCTTCCTACGTTCCATGCCTTGACATGGATCAAAGTCCTCACAGTTCGGGGGAAAATGGGGGCTTGGCACACCGACAAGGAGACGGTTTGGGCCAATGATTGTTGGGATTGAACCTTAGGGAGGCTTCCTACGTACCATGCCTTAACATGGATCAAAGTCCACGTAGTTCGCTAGGATGGGGATTACGCTCTGGGGCAGCCCATAAGAGGATGTCATGGTCGGTGCACACTCTAAGCCCACGTGAGTCATGCTCGGTGTGGGAAACAAGAGGCAACAGGGACCAGACGATCACATCGCGAAGGGTGCGTCTGTGAGAAGCGGAATGGGGCTTACGCGTTGAGCAGCCCAAAGAGAAAACAGGGACTTACGCATGTTTAGCGGCCCTTGGTGCCGTGTCTTACTCCAGGGTGGAGGCCCATGGTGCGAAAAAGCGCAGTGGGAAAAGGACTCCACTGACCTTGGCAGGGGGGGAGTACGGAGATGCATGGGTTCAGTCATCCGCAAGAAAGGCTAGGGGCTTACGCTCTGAGGTAGCCCTTCCCCCGCGGAAAAACGCTGCTCTGATAAGGAGGATCTCATTCCATGTGGGGAAGAGACCATTCCCGTGGAGACGAGTGGCGTAAAGAATACCCGAGCTGGGGGGACCCTGCGTGCGAAGCACGGGGTCGGACCATAGTTTAACATCTTGTGTTAAGGACGAGGTGCTTAGCAGTTTAATGTCATGCAGCTTGGACGGGGTGGGATTGCTCCACACCCCTAGGAATTACATGCCCAATTCCCTCTACCCCTTGTGGAAGGGAAGGAATCGGCAAGGCCGTCGTGAAGGGGGGCCGCAGGGCAAACCACTGGGGGGTCCACGTTAGCATGGCTATGCGAAGAAGAAATAGCCGTTAGTGTGCCCATGCAGAGAAGCATAAGGCAAAGCAACGCAACAGGAAACACGGCCCAAGGGACCTTGAGGTTATTTCGCACGAGCCTGGAAGGCTGTGTGGGAAAACAACGCATGGTGCGCATGCCCGGCAGGGGAGACATCAGGTGCTGGTGCAGGGTGCAGCCAAGGGGCGTCAAGGTGAGAGGTCCTGGGCTTTGCACGCAAAAGGGAAGGTTTGCGCGCAAAACACCGGGACAACGCACAATTGGAGTAATGGAATTTCGCGCGAAGAGGGAATTATGCGCAAGGTTTTGCGCGCAAGGCAGGGATTGCGCGCACGAGACACGGATTGCGTGCAAGGCAGGAACACTGGGGAGGGGGAAAATTCACTGAAGCCGGTGGAGTTGCGCACAAAGTCGAACTCCAGGGCAAGGTTGCCTGAAATGAGGGTATTACCTGGAAGTCATCTTTCGCGCAGGGGAAGCTGAATTGCGCGCACGAGAGTTGCTTCAGATTCTTCAACCCCCAAACCGTTCGGGGTCACCTTCTATTTATAGGTGACCTCCGGCGCGGAATCCAGGCGGCGCGTGAAATTATTCGTGCCGCGCGCAGCTGGCGCGCAAAAACTCACCGTGCAGAACTAGGGCGTGCAACGATTGTGCGCCTCATCGGCTCAATTCTGCGAAACACGGTGATTCTACGCGCGCAAAACAATTTTTCACGCGGAGCCTCCTTTATTTTGTGCACCACATCCCGGGCCTCTGGATCGGGCCTCTGATTCCGAATATGACTTCGCTTCATCATTCCGAAACTTCCTCCGAAAGTTACGGACTTTTTTCGGAATTAACAAATTCCCCCCCTTGGAATTGGATCGGCGAGAGGTCGCAATGATCGGATTACAAGGGAAACGCCGAAACGCCAAAATGCTAAGTCTCCTGATCAAGTTGCGCGCAAAAATCCGACGGGGCGCGCAAAACTAAGGACGTGTACGGAATACTCTTTCCGAACGGCGCGGAACCCTGGCCTCACCTATAAAAAGGGGCACTGGGTCCCAAATCCGTACATCCATTTTTTCCGCGTGATAGGCTTATCGCTCTCGTGTGCGAAATCGCCCCGCGGCTACGTGTAATAACCCACTGGAAGCGCGGAATTTTTTCCGAAATTTGGCCGTGATTTCGCGCCAGACCGGGATGTTCCGCGCTTCGCGTGCCGATTGCGCGCTCATCTCCAGGATTTCGCGCAACTCCTTCAGATTTCACGCAAAACTCCCCTATTCTGTGCACTACATCCTGATTCTTCCCAACTCCCGAAAAATTATAGATGGCTGCACACCGAGACGATGAGGGGGAAGCCGCTGCCCGTAGGACAGAAATGGCAGCGAACGAGGAGGTTTACGGTGCCAAGGTGATTGTCTCCAACAATCTGACCTTGTTCAATATGCTGACTCCGGCCCAGAAGACGTATCCCCTATCTGACAACCTCCCGCTCTAGAATTTTTGCATCCTGGAGGAGGTGCCACTGCTGGGCTTCGAAGTGGACACGCCGTGGTCTTGGGTGACTCGGGAGGATGAACTTCCTCGCTACAACATCACCAAAAACGGCCATCCTGCCAGGGAAACTAGACATATGGATGTATATGTCCTGAACCTGAGGATGAAGACCATTACTGGGGACGAGCCTGTGGCAGAGGATTCTCCGGCCCTCTTCGCGAGCACGTTCCGTCAGAGCATCATAGATGACACGAAGGGCTGGCTGAAGGATTGGGACCTGCGGTCCGGTGGCAACTTCACCAGTGAATGGGCCTGGGCGTTTTGGGTCCGCCATACCTGTGACCAGTTCGGGGATGAACTGCGGTATATCATCCTGTTCGAGGCGGTATGGACATCACAGTTCCACTTCCACCGCCAGCCTGAACTCGGACCGGAGCTATTCACCCGGTGGTCTCCTGACACCAACACATTCCACCTTCATCATGGGGAATTCAGCATCAGTCTCTGGGACGTTCACTGCATCCGCGGTATCCCACTAGAGGGTTAGTAATACGACGAGTTTGTTCCTCCAAAGAACACCTGGGGAGACAGGACGCGGATGCCTATGCTGACATGGCTCCTGTTGGAGCTGGCCAAAGAGAGGCTGGGGGTCAAGGACTTCCTGAAGGACGTAGCCTTCAAGGGCTGGTTCAGCCTGTTCCTTGAGAAGGATCCGGCCGTCAAGATGTCGGAACGGGGCAAACGGTGCCCAACCGCGACTCAGAGGAGCAGGGATGGGTCATACTTGAGGACCCTGGAGGCGGGGCAATACCAATCATGGGGCTACCGCGTCATTGAAGCTCGAGACCTGAACATCTGGTATGCCGGGTTCGTTGACGCTTTCCTGAGCGGGTGGCTCCTTCCGGTGCGAGACACGAGGATGGGCGTCCGTCCAGCGACTTTGGTGATGGTGGGGTCTATGGCTGCCAACAAATGGTTCAACTTGGGCGTCCCCATACTGGCCAAGCTGTATACCATTCTGGGGCGCATCTCATGAGGGGGGTCACCTCGGAGAGTATGTGGTCCCTTCCAAATCTTCCATGGCTGGGTGGCGGCGCATCTTGGCGGGTATAATTTCCCAAATTCTGTCCATCCTTCGGGAAATGGCCTGCAACCGTCCTTGATAAATATCACAGGGGTGGCGCCGATGATGCTCAATGAGGAGGGCGTGAGGATCCGCATCAGCAACCATGCCAACTTGAACTTCAGCCCGTTCCCCACCCTGGTTGGCCAGCTGGTGGACAATGGTCGAGGCTCTCTGGAATAGCAGGAATACTTCCAAAGCATTCGGGGCGGGGTGCTCGTGGCTCGGATCGACGGGAAGGTGATCTGCGAGCTGTACGTGCCATCCCGATTCGCCAGGCAGTTCGGGTGCCTCCAGCGAATGCCGAAGAAGGTATTCACGGCTGTCTGGCAGGAGAATAATCCATGCGTCCTGCGCCAGATGTGGTTGATGTTTACCACCTTCGGCTCTGGCGACGTCGTCACTCTTCCTCCCACCGGCGTCGATGCCGGCCTAGCAACCGAATACGCTGAACATTGGACCATTGCGTACCCTGAGGGGATATTACGCAAGCGCGTCCGGAAACTCGAGGTCACTCGCGCGGAAACCGGGCGACATGAGAGAAGGCACGGTGCCATCGGAAGGGTGGAACCAAGGGTGCATCAGGTAGCGAGGCCTGTGCAGGCCGGGACTTCGGCAGCGGGGACATCACATGGTGCCACCACGTCCTCGTTACCCGCAGGGGGGTCACATGAGGCGGCCAGGGAACTTCCCGGGAAGCAGATAAGATATCTTCTCGAACCTTCTCAAGAAGCAATTCTCCCGGCACTGTGGTCGGCCTGGATGACCCTGCGGCAATCGCTGAGCGTCGAAGCCATCTGGCAGAAGATAATGCAAAATGGGATCCAACTGCCAGAGGTCGGGCTCATTTGAATTACCTACCGAGTAAATTTCCATCGGCGACATGCTTATCTGACGACCATGGACGCATACGCACGCTAGAGGGGGCGGTGTGCGGAGCCAACTTTCCTAGTGAAAGTGATGCTCGGCCAGTAACAGGATCCGGAAGCAATGCCACCAGGAGAAGGCGAAAGTGACGAGGAGCCGGAGGGGGAGGAGGAAACCAGTGATGACGAAGGCGAGGGAGAAGACGAAGACGAAGAGTCCGAAGGTGAGGGGTCGCAAGGGGAAACCTACCAAGGGAGTCTCCGAGAGAGCGGCGAGATTGCCAACTCTGATCTCGACCTAACCGAGATTCTCGAGGTTTGTCTCTGTCTTCATTCATTTCCCTTATTCATTCATTCTCATTTCCAACTTCTGACTCACTTCCCCATCCTACTCAGGAGCAGTTGAGCATTGGAAGGGCTTCCCCACCAGAGGATGGAGGGGAGGAACTGGTGAGACATGACGGGGATCTGACTCCCATCATTGAACTAACAAGAGCAGAGGGGTCTCCCATCATGGCGGCTCCTGCGGCGGCCAAAACACTGGGTACTGGCGCTCTGGATTCCTGTAAGTCTCACGCTTCACTACTGGTGCTTGGTGGCAAAAGATCCCATCTAACCAGCATATGCATTGTGCAGTGATCTCAACACTAGAGGCACGTCAGGCTGCGGAGCCCGGGCCGTCTGTGAGTGGACCAGCGGCGGATATACCACCTCGTTCGGAACATGCTCTCTGCACTGAGTCGGCCCCGACAATTGATGAACAGTGGGCGACGGACATCAGAGGCGCTATTCCTGAGACGAGGTCAGAAGCTGGTGGAGGCATCATTGCTGCCGGGGTGAGAGAAGAAGGTCGGCCGGATGTCGAGGATTCTATCCCTCACGAAGACATCTCTGAGATGGATCCTGCTGTCGATCTGCTGGCGGCCTTCCCTATATACTGACCTACTGACCCTGACGAGATAGATGACTCAGACTCAGAGGCGGCCAAGGAGAGCCGGATGACACGGCGCAAGGGGTGGAAGTGTATCCAGCGCTTTCTCAGGCAGCCCCAGTCCGATTGGCTGAGGCGGATGGGATCACTTCAGACTTGGTTGCGCTTCCTATGCGCCGGAGGGGCTAACGCTCAGCGTCTTCATCTGATGGTACATGATTACATGACCGAGAAGATACACGAGAGCAGCCGGCGCACCGACATTTCCCAGTGCCAGGAAGGATCGGCGAGCGCTCAAGCGCTGCTGAGGGCGGAGCAGGAAGTCTGGCACCTTGAAGGGTAGGCGGCAGATAAGGAGGCCTTCATCGCAACATGCTCTGAGCTCGTGGAGCAACTGACGGCCCAGCTGGATGATGCACAGGAACAACTGGTGGAGGCGAGTCACCAGATGACCGTGCTTCTAAGCGAGCGGGCGCATGCACAAGCTAGGGCTAGCGAGCTGCGCTCTGTGGTGGGCGATGAGGAGAAAGTCTTCAAAGAGCGAAAAGTGGCCTTGGAGGCTACCAGCCAGAGGGTAGCAGCGCTGGAAAGATCACTTCAGCTTGTTGATCCCTAAGGGATTTGTTTTTGCCATCTCATGAACTTTTTCTTGTACTTCTCATCGTCTCAATCCAATATATGGCCAAATCCACTCTTTTGTATCCTTGGTTTAATGTGCTCAACCATAGTTTCGACACGAATAACATTTCACTCCTAGGCTCCTGTGGGACGTGCCCAACGCGAGAGGCAGGAGATGCTCGTACCATCATTCCATTCAACTGTGGGGCATTGACCAAGCTTCAGGCATCTGAAATTGTGCCTGGACTTCTGAGGAGACCCCGGGCCGATTGATGTGTCGACTTCTCAATGTGCTTTAACACATGAGCGGGGCAATGCTGGGGGCATTGAAATCCATCCGAACATAGGGGGATGGAGAGAAAGGGTGAATCACGCTGCCCAAATTCGGAACCTAACGGGGTGCAACCATGGAGGATAAATTTCAACCGTGGCAAAAACACATCATCCATATCTTGTTGGCCTGGAATGGGGACAAAAAATGAGTGCTGACCGCTGACCATGTTCGCAACACGGGGCCTAACTCAAATATCGTCGGTCAGTCTTCCGGAACGTTGGCCCAGGACAGTAGGCGGACAATAGGTCGAGCATCCATACTGTTAGGGGGTCCCGTCAAACATAACCAGTCCTACGAAACATTGGCCCAGGATAGTAGGCGGACCATAGGTCGAGCATCCATACTGTTAGGGGGTCCCATCAAACATGACCAGTCCTCCGGAACGTTGGCCCAGGACAGCAGGCGGACCATAGGTCGAGCATCCATACTGTTAGGGGGTCCCGTCAAACATGAATGGAAATGAGGATCCGAATAAGGGGGAACACAAAGCATGGGAGGTGGAGTGGTGACTTGTTCGAATAGAGTCCAACACTCTTGATATTGCGCCACCATGGCGAAGGCGCATTAGGCGGACATACCGGCCTGATCACAGGTCGTCCCAATTTCCAGGTAGGATCTCTTTAGTGAGAGAACTGCCGCTTCCCATTATTACCATGGGGCATCCCGAACCTGCTCGGGTTAAATGTCCTGATTACACCACTTCTCTTGAATTCGGGCCGAGGGGCCGACAATAAATAAGGACGGGGTTCAGCAATCCCTGGGGCTGGACCGAGGACGAAATGTCCGGGCGGTCCTACGTATCTCATTAGGATGAGAATCAAGCCACACGTAGTTCTTGAAACACAGTTTAACGTCATGTTGGACGAAATACAGTTTAACGTCATGCAGGATGAGATACAGTTTAACGTCATGCGGGACGAGATACAGTTTAACGTCATGCGGGACGACATACAGTTTAACGACATGCGGGACGAAACATAGATCTCAGTTTTAGGTCTTAGAACTTGGACCGTAAGGATCTTAGTTTTAGGTCTTAGAACTCGGACCGTGAGGATCTTAGTTTTAGGTCTTAGAACTCGAACCCTGAGGATCTTAGTTTTAGGTCTTATAACTCAGACCATAAGGATCTTAGTTTTAGGTCTTAGAACTCGGACCATGAGGTGGGAAAAGGGAGAAACGGACACATGGAATGGCAGTTACAAAATCCGACGTGAATGAGGACCTAAGCCCTACTTACCATGTGCTCTCCGGGGAAATGCTCGAGTCGAGGGACCGAACACAAAGGTAGGCTGGCTGGGCCCGCGGGGAAATGCCTCGGGCGCTCCTACGTATATCATAAGGATAAGAATCAATCCATACATAGTTTTAAAGCGTGACACGGTAAGATACCAGTGCCAGGGAAAAGGGGAGTGCGGGCGTGGCCCTTGCACTGAAAGAAGCGGAATTTGATAAATCTTGTTTGCCCTTTAAGGTGAATGAGGGTTTTTTTTGTGAAGTGACAAGCCTAGAGCAGTAGGCAGTGGTGTCGCCACAAGCATCGAGCCATGATAGGCATTGAAAAATGGCATGGCTCGTGACCAATACCGAACGTGATATCCTCTACAACGAGGTCATCACAATGCAGCGCCGTTTTTTCGTCTTGCGGCCAGGACAATAGTGTCACAGTTTAGGGTCGTGTGATAGGACCAACAACACAGTTTAAGGTCGTATGGTTTGGACCAACACCACAGTTTAAGGTCGTATGGTTTGGACCAACAACATAGTTTAAGGTCGTATGGTTTGGACCAACACACAGTTTAAGATCATACGGTTTGGACCAACACACAGTTTAAGGTCGTATGGTTTGGACCAACCGAGAGAGGAGCCTCGGGCCAAACGGGCCTATGAGGGTTCAACAATCAGGGAGGGGCAGGAGATGCTAGCTCCCAGCTGTTCTGGGCCCGAAACGCAATGTCCGAGCGACTCCTCATTTCCCATGGGGATGAGGGTCAAGCTGCACGCAACCCGTAAAGAAGAGACCCAAGCACATACTCCAGCGCTCAGATCGCAGGAGCCCCGAGAGACACCGTTACGCAACACGGTTTGTCCGATGTGCGGGGGTGTACTGAGGGTTAGTACAAGGAGTGTCGAGATTCCACCTTGACACAGTGGGGCAGAACATGACATGAACCATGCCACCAACATTCAGGGCCCGTGGAAGCTGGCGTGACGATTGAGGATTACTGCTGACCATGTTCGCAACGCAGCATCCTGTCGTGTTAGCCATGGGGACAAACAAATGAGCATCAACCGCTGACCATGTTCGCAACACAGGATTCGTATCGATTTTTTTTCTAAAACCCTTGGGGGAGTTGACCCATGACGGTAGGAGATCCCTTGGGCGTTGTATCCAGGCCGTTCTTGGGGTCCCTCCGGGTGTGAAGGATAACAGGTGCTCGAATGAAGGGTAACACGAAGCTTGTCAAGTGGATGGAACTTGCCTAAGTCGAATCTGGCACTCCAAGTCCTAGACCAGAGTACCCTGAGCACATCGGCAGACCACAGGAAAGGGTCAGAGGGCTCAATACGAGAGCGGCCAAAAGATGGCGGATCCCCGGGCAAAAGAGGTGGCGTAATGCCAAACACTCTGGGACCAGGAGATCGCGGGATTTCTTAAGATATGGGGATGGACCTGACATCTAGGTGTTCAGGCGGTCCTACGTATCCCATAAGGATGGGAATCAAGCCATATGTAGTTCTGGAAAGCGTCTTCTAATGCCATTGGATATAGGAGGACTAAATCCTAAGGACAGGGTGCGAGTGGTGCAGCTATTGCAAACCCGATGGGAATGACGACATTATCTCACACCACGCCACGCGATCCTGCGGTTAAGGTCCCGGAGGTGAGACAGACACGACGGCAGACCTCAAGCTGGACCCAAAGACGGAAGGTCTGGGCGTTCCTACGTATCCCATTAAGATGGTAATCAAGCTAGATGTAGTTCTGGCAATACATTTTAACATCATGTTGGATGAAATATGGATCTTAGTTTTAGGTCTTAGAGCTCGAACCGTGGAAAGGGAAAAACCAAAAGAGGATCTTAGTTTTAGGTCTTAGAGCTCGGACCATGGAGCCCAGATGTAGGGCAGATTGTAGTTTAAGGTCGTGCTGGACCATGTGGTTTAGGCAAATCACTTCTTGAGGAACCTGGCGTTGTTGGGAGGAGTGATACACTCACCATCCATAGTCACCAGGGAGTACGCTCCATTGGGATAGACCTTATGGACAATAAAAGCCCCCTCCCACTTGGGTTCCAACTTGGGTGGCTTCCTACTGGGAATCATCGGCGCTCTAAGAGCCAGCACCAAGTCACCTTGCAGGGAGGAGCGGAGGCGAACATTCTTATCGAAAGCTCGAGCCATCCTACTCTGGTGCCTTTCCAAGTTATGTAAAGTGCGAAGCCTACTTTCGTCCAGTTCTTCCAACTCGACTAGATGGATTTCAGCAACTCTATCCTGCGCTTGCTGGTCGTAGACCGTCGTGCGCAATGAGGGAAGCTGAACCTCGATGGGTAGGACGGCCTCAGCTTCGTATACCAGGGAATACAGAGTCACCTGGGTGGAATTGCGAGTCGTCGTCCTATAAGCCCAGAGGGCATTGGGGAGCTTATTCGGCCAATGTTTCTTGTTCTGACCAACCATTTTTTGCAAAATGTTAGAGAGGGTTTTGTTAAATGCCTCTATCTGTCCATTTTCCTACGCATGATAGCGGGAGGTGTGGTTAGAGCGAATGTTGTACTTGGCGTACAATCTTTTCAGCTCGGCAGCTCGGAAGTTGGTTCCGTTATCCGTGAGGATAGCGTGAGTTATTCCAAATCGGTGGATGATATTGGAGCTCACGAAGTCGGCGATAGAACCATCCTTGACTTCCCTGAGCGGGGCTACCTCTGCCAACTTTGAGAAGAAGTCTGTAGCGGTCAAGATGAACCGGCACTGGCGGTCCGTCGCCGGCGGGTAAGGCCCTACGACATCCAACCCCCAGACTGCAAAGGGACAAGAATACTTAGTAGTATGGAGAGGCTTCGGTGGCCGATGCACAAAGTTAGCATGAACTTGGCACACATGACACCTCTTGGCATACTCGATGCAGTCGTGGATCATGGAAGGCCAGAAGTATCCCAGCCTCCGAATCTGGTGGGACAACTTCGACCCAGCCTGGTGGGCGCCACAGGAACCAGCGTGCACTTCCTGCATGACCTTTGGGATCTCAACTCCTTGAAGACAACGGAGGAGAACACCATCAAACCCATGCCTGTAAAGGAGCTGCTCACGGCTGGGACTGCTTTGAAGGGTGAACAGCGGCGCGCGGCGCCAGATTCGTTCCCGCTCTACTCGGTCCATCGGAAGACTGCTGTGCCAGAGATATTCAACCAGAGGTGTCCTCCAGTCAGGAACTGTCTCGATCACCATGCCTGAAACCCCGAGGGGTCTTGACGCAGGGGAAATAGCTATGAGATGGTTCACTCGTGGTCCACGATCTCCCTCTGGGATAACAGGAGTAGGGAGAACAGGAGAAATGACTCTCCGGTACGCAACGTGGATGATTAGGTCATCCTGTTCGGGCTCGGCGAGTGATGCGGCCAGGCTGGCCAAAGCATCTGCTCGACTGTTCTGCGACCGGGGAACGTGAACGACATCTGGTCGGGAGGGGAACTTAGCCATTAGATGAAGGGTGCACTCCAGCAATTTCATGAGTTCTGGCTTCCTGACAGCATAGTCACCGTTAACCTGCCTGATGACTAGCTCAGAGTCCCCTTTCACACAGAGATGGGGCACGTTAACCTCCAGAGCCAACTCGAAGCCAGTGATGAGGGCATGATATTCTGCCTCATTGTTGGTGAAGCCTTCTGACAATAAGAAAGAATATGGAAGAACGGCTTGCTCCGGGGTGATGAAGACGATACCCAGGCCCACTCTGTTAAGCCTAGGATCATTGAGACTTCTACCGGTAGGGCTTCGGGAGGCGCCGTCAAAGTGAATCTTCCAGCATGGGGTGGCGTGATCGACTGAGAGGATTGCCTCATCAGGAAAGCCCAAGTCCAGTGGCTGGTCCGCAGAGGTTGGGTGGGTGGCGAAGAAGTCTGCCAACGCCTTCCCTTTGACGGCCTTCTGTGGTATGAACCTAATGTCGAATTACTGGAGGATCACCGCCCAGCGTGCCAATCGGCCGATCAGCATAGGCCGGCTCAGGATGTATTTCAAAGGGTCTATCCGAGAGACCAGTTGTACCTCATGGTGCTGCAAGTAGTGCCGTAATTTCTGTACTGCGAATACGAGCGCCAGGCAGCTCTTCTCGATGGGAGAATATCTAAACTCCGCGTCGAGGAGCATGCGGTTGAGGTAGTAGAGGCTATTCTCTGTTCCCTCGTTGTTCATCTGGGCGAGAAGGGCGCTGAGGGATTGCTCCAGGGCGGTCACGTAAAGGACCAACAGCCTTCTGGGAACGGGTGGCATCAGGACCGGAGGTTGAAGCAGATACTGCTTGATTTCATCAAAAGCGGTTTGACACTCTTCGTCCCACCCATAGGCGGTGCCTTTCTTCATGAGCCAAGAGAAGAGCTTACACTTACCGGCCAGATTCACAATGAATCGGCGTATGTAGGCTAAGTGGCCTTGGAGGCCTCGAAGCTCCCGAGTATTACTCAGGGGAGGCATCTGACTGATGGCCTTGATCTTCTCGGGGTTGATCTTGATACCTCGATATCTCACAATGAAGCCAAGAAACTTTCTGGAGGTGACCCTGAAGGCACACTTCAACGGGTTCATCTTAAAGTGACGAGAACGGAGGAAACCGAACACTTTCTCAAGGTCTTTGAGATGGTCCCGGCTCTGAAGAGATTTAACCACCAGGTCATCTACGCAGCACTCCACCAGTTTCCCGAGGATCGTCTTGAATATGCGGTGCATAGCCCGTTGATATGTGGCACCCGCATTCTTCAGGCCGAAGGGCATAACCCGGTAGCAGAAAGTACCCTGGGGGGCCCTGAAGGTAGTGAACTCTTCATGCTCGGGGGCCATCCGGATCTGGTTGTACCCGGAGTACCCATCCATGAAGGAGAGGGCTTGGAACCCGGCCGTCACATCGATCAATAGCTCTGTCACGGGAAGGGGAAAGTCATCTTTCGGACAGTGGTGATTAAGATCACAGAAGTCGATGCAGACCCTGATCTGCCCATTCTTCTTCCTGACGGGCACAATGTTGGCTAGCCACCTAGGGTACTGGACTTCCTTGACGAAGTTGGCCTTAATGAGCTTATTAACTTCGGCCTCAACCATGGCACCATGAAAATGGTGCATTTTTCAGGGAGGATGCTTGAACCCACGATGGTTTGCTGGGAGGACAAGGCGGTGGACGACTACCTGGGGATCTAGTCCCGGCATCTCGTCATAACTGCAGGCAAACACATCATGGTTCTATCTGAGTAAGTCTATGTACTGTTGTCGTTCCTTGGGAGGCATAGCGGCGCTGACCAATGTGGGTCTCGGGTTCGCCTCACTACCGAGGTTCACCTGTACTAGCTCGTCGACCGTGGTGGAGACGCCCTCCTCAAAGGCGGGAGGAGCATATTCCATGTCTTCTTCTCTGCTTGAGGAAGGATCATCCATGGGGGGGAGCCGTTTCGGGGCTGCTCGACCCTGATGGGGAGCTGGCACCGGCTTGGGCGGTGGAGGTCGTCATGACGGGAGACTCATGCACCGCGGAGATCATGGCGACGAAAGTGGTCGATCCAATCCCATCCGGCCTTCGGCCCAAGGGGCCACGCATTACGACATCAAAGCAGTGGTGACGCATTGGCTTGAGCCGGTCGATTCCGGCTTGGCGAAACAAACACGTATGACGTACTGCCATTGCCATGAGCCCAACGTCCCGATATCGTATAGGGGTAGGAGGCTCAGGGATCACCTGAGCCTGGTTGGTATAAGAGTACGAGGAGATTTCCTACCATCTCTTAGACCCGGAAATGTGCCTTCCTCTGGTACCCGAGACAACAAAGCACTCTCCCATATCGGGAGTCATGGCCTCCAACCGATAGATTGGGAAGACATATGCGTCATCCAGACCTGCCTAAGGATCACTTGCGACAGCGGCAGGCTCAACCTCACATGCCAGGATTTGCTTGTCCTCGCTCTTGTAAAAGTCATCGTCCAGGTAACGGGCTTCACAAGAGGCAAACAGAGACGCATCTCCTTGGATCACACCTACTCGACCCTTAAGGGAGTATTTGAGGCACTGGTGGTATGATGAGGGAACCGCTGCATGAAGATGGAGCCACGACCTGCCCATCAATGCGTTGTAGGCAGTGTCCTGACAGACAACCATGAATTCAGTATTGGCAATTAAGTCACCGAACTGGGTCTTCAGACGAATCTTACCAAGTGGAGTTTGCTCGGTCCTGTCATACCCCTGGATTCTGAGGTCGGAGGGAGTTAAATCATCCACAAACAACCCCAGTTTTTGCAGTGTCTGAGTTGGAATCAAGTTAATCCCAGAACCCGTGTCGACAAGATAGCGACGGATTTCCACGCCATTGAACTGGTCGGTGATGTACAACGGGAGAATTTTCCCCTATATGGGAAGGTCTTCATCTTCACTGGAAAATGAGATAACCGACTAACATTCGGCGTCCTCAATAACCTCGGTGTGGAAGGCTTCTGTGGCCGCTACCTCCATTTCAAACTGGAGGGGGCTCCTTAGAGCCTCGGCGAGCGCCTCAAACATTTTAGACGACAGGAAAAGGGCCTCAAGGATGGAAATCCTTACCGGAATGCCAGTCAGATTCTTCAGGACATCATACTTTCGCACCAAATGCAAGCTTCTGCTTACGGGAGGTCACTCTGCGATTGGGGGCATGACGGGCCCTGCTGGCGGGACCGGTGACTGACTAGTACTAGGCACGTCCCGTTGTTCACTAGCTGAATCCCGGGAGGTGGCTGTCATGCCAGGACCGGAAGGCCGTAGTCGGCTAGTGGCAGGGCTAGGCTGGTTGCGACGCGGTAAAGGCGGTTCCGTCTGATTCAAAAACACAAATGGTGGTGGAAGGGAACCTGTTGTCACCGGGTGAGGGAGTCGCAAGTGCTGCTCCCTGTACCGAGCCTTCTACCTAGTCTCGGTAGCATGCACTGCCTGACTGGAGGTGATGTGTACCATCCCCCGGCGATTCATGTAGCCATGGCTCCGTCGACGTTGGCGACAACGGGGGACATTGGGGAGATCCACCTGGCGCTCCTCATCGTCGGGAGACAAAAAGGGATTTACCAACTCTACGGTGTTAACCGAAGCGTACCCCGGGATCTCGGGGAGGTCCACCTGGTGCTCCTCATCGTCGAGAGCCAAAAAGGGATTTACCAACTCTACGGTGTTAACCGAAGCGTACCCCGAGCTCTCACTCGAGGAATCATCCACTACCGGACGGGATCTCGGAGGGATCCCCATCTTCGGGGGCATGAAATCGCCAAGTGTGCAAGAAGATGATGGAAATGGCAGGGCGCGTTCTTTCTTCTTGCGTCGCCGCCTGCTCTTCTGGGAAGAAGTAGGCTGGGACGACGAAGCCAAAGCGGCGCTCGCAGAATCCAAGGGCTCTGGTTGACTTAGGCAGGCACGGATGATGCCATGGGCACGGGCGACCGTCCTGCGGGCCATCCAGTCATTATACTTCCGGGACCCCCGGTCGGAAACCTATTTCCACCCATCCCCGTCGTCACTGTTGACATCTGATCCTACAAAGACACCTACCACCTGGGCCGGGGCTGGGCCCAACCTGACTATGTTGTTGTCAATCTGGTCTTGGAGCAAGTCCTTGAACACATAGCATTGCTGGATGGTGTGCCCCAAGATTTAGTGATAAGTGCAGTAGTTAGGGTGATCAGCGAGACATGCCTCTTCTGGCTTCCGACACTCAGGCAGCCGCACGATCCTCTTCTCCAAGGCACTACGGAAATATCCGAGGATCTGGGCCTCGCCAAACGAGTAAGCACGATTCCTTCTGTCTGGAAAGGGGACTCTTGGGGGCTGACCATGGCCAGGGGCCGGAGGAGCAGGCCGAGGAGGTGGAGCCGTATTACCTCACCTAGGTGGTGGCGGTGCGTTATGCGGAGGCACCTGCTGATTTTGAGGCGAATGCTACTGGGCCGGAGGCTGTGCCCGTGGGGGTGGACCCCTACGAGCCTGCTGAGCTGGCCTCACTCGCAGCAACTCTAGCTGTCTGGGGGCCTCTATCTGGGCCACAATAGTGGGCTCGGCTCTGGCGGCTCTTCTTGCAGAGATTACAGGAGGCAGCGGGTGTGCCTGACCGGCCTGTTGCAGGGCTTCATCGAGGTGCTGAGCCTTGTCCAAGAAGTCCCGGAACCCTCCAGGGTAATTTTGCGTGATCAGAGAAGGAACCAACTCCGCCTTGACGTTCCCTACACACATCTTCAGTAATTGCTCCTGAGTCAGTGACATGTCAAGGGAGTACGTGAGCCCCTTCCACCGGGCGACGAAGTCTGTGACTCGCTCGTCGGGCCTTTTCTTGCACCTGAAGAGGTCTGCAATGTTCGTCTTCCGGGTTGTGGAACTGAACTGGTAGAGTAATTGCCGGCGATGTTCCTCCCATCTAGTCACCGATCCAACAGGGAGCTGGCTGTATTAGACGAATGCTATTCCTTCCAGTGTTTGAATGAAGCACCGGAGCTTGGCAGCCTCCTACTGCGCCGGAGTCCCTATCATAGGCCCGCACCTTGAGATGAAGTGGGCCAAGTGTTGTGGCGGATCTCCGGTCCCGTTAAAGGGGGAAAAGGTGGGGTTCCCGAATCCTGGCGGAGCCGGCATGTCATCCACCCACGCTGGGTACGGCTTTCCATCTGGCGGGATCACCACCTGCCGAGTTTCCAGGGCCTCCAAGCGAGCGATGAGTACTTCCATCAGGTCATCCAGATGTGGATTCCGGTCCTGACGGGGATCTCTAGCCACAAGGCGCGTTGCCAGACTCTTCGATATGGTAGTCACGCTCAGCAGCTCGCAGGGCAGCTGGCAGAGCGACTCTCGGAGCGCCGGGAGGAAACCGAACAGGGTCCCCCAGGTTGTCTCGCTGTTCGGGAGGGTTCGGTGAAACATATCACGCCCTCTTGCCATGGGTTCCAGTATCTCCCATGTCGGTGAACACGACACGGTCACGGTTGCTTGGGGGGATCTCAGCAAGGTGTAGATGGTTCTGCCCCTGCTGTCCTGGTCTAGGAGCACCGTAGTCAGGCCGCCGCTCTGCAATGCGTTCGGCCAAGAGCTCATCAACCAACCACTTTTTCTCAGCTAGTTGTTGGCACAACATGGCCTTCTCGGGATCTTCCTCTACCTCCTGCACTGAGGCAGATGGGTCGGCAAGTTTGACAGACCCAACAGGCTCTTTACCCTTGCCGATATTTCGGCCTAGTGTCAGTGCCTCCATGGGTACAGGAAGACCTAGGAGGCTCCTCTGTTGGTGAGTAATCCTCCCAGATGGGTCCAGTAGCGGCCTGTCCTCAGGGGGTGAGTCCCCGTCGAGGGGCTCCACAATGTTTCCCTCATCTGAAAGGTCAGCCATGTTGACCGCGACTGCCCTTGGCGACGTTCCCTTAGTGCCGCCCAGTGGATCGGGCTGTCGGCGGATCGTACAGAAGAGGAGAGCAGCGTACTTCCCCCATCCGCGGACGTGCGCGTGGGGGGTGGCTTCCTCGATAACTCTGCGGAGTACTTGAAAACTCTGGACGCATTTTTGTTGGAGGGCCTCGTGGTGGTCCAGCGACTCAGGGTGCCAGACCGTGGGGAGGGCTTCCAGGTCGACCTGACGACACTACTCACCGATCTCCTCGAGATGCGCTTGGCTCCCGGGATAAGGTGCTAACTGATGGCGGAGGCGGGAGTGAGTCACCCGAAGAATCTGACGGAATCATTCAAACTCTCCTGGGGTGAGTGACTCCGGCTCATCAAAATTCGATTCTGTAACTGGCCAAAACTTCTCAGGGAAGTGGCCCGCTGCAAGAACGGTCCAGAAGCTCCATGGCTCCGGTTCGGGGTCCGGAACCTGCCGCCCCTGCTCGTCCACTGAAGAAAGTCGGGGAATTGGCAATGGCGCCGTGGTAGGCTATCGGGGCGGTGGGCTGGCCGATGGGGAATACGGCGAACATGCCGATTGGCCGCCGATCCCTGGGTCATCCTCCAGGGGTTGCAGTGCCCTGGCTGCCACGTCGCGATAGGATGGGCCAGCGAATGGGCCTCCTATCACAGTGTCGGTGCTCGCCAAGGGTGTATCGCCTCGCAATTCTTCTTTCGGTCCCCAGAAAAGCTCCTCACCCTCCCTAATAGGGGCGAGAGGTGCTTCCAAGGAGGCCAGTGGAAACTGCGGGCTTGACCCTCGGTGGTACGCCAAGTCCCCTTCCTCCTGGATATACCTTAGAAGGCAGGAGGGAATCATGCGGATCTCGCATTCGGGGAGTACGAGACTGACGCACCGCGTCCCCATCCCTGCCCTCAACTCGAAGGGTTGGGGAGAAGGTTCCATCGTCGAGTCGTACTCTACCTCAGAATCTGAGAAATGGACTGGTCTAATTTCCATCCAGACTCCCCTGACATTCCTCCTACAGCGATGATGCCCGGCCTTCCTATCCCTGGGTAGTTCCTCAGGGTAAGGACGATTTTCGTCATAGGGTCCCCCGGCCACAATAGAGCTGGGGCAGAGGGGACCGAGGGCCGGGGTGCGAGAAGCACTGGGATAGATGTCGAAAGGGACATGGGGAGGACCTCCATGTGAGTGGGTGACTGGATACAAAACGGCTCCATGCTCGCGGCCAGCAGTATGGGGAGTGACCTCATACCCCATGCAGCGGGCGCTGGAAGGAGTCATACCCAGAGCATAGCTGCCGCGAAGAAGCTTTTGGCTTTCCAGATTGGAGGCACAGAACGAGCCTTCATGTTGCGCGACACTACCACAGATTGGTCCGCAGTGGTCCTGGCCAGTGTCCGCGACCGGGAGACTCAACCCAACTTGCCTGTAGGGCGGTCGGGGTTTCGATCCCAGTCGGGCACGTGGCTTCCCCTACGCAACGTGTGCGGGGATCTGGTAATAGTAATCAGCAGTGGCTCGAGCCACAGTGGTTGCTGATGTTGATGCCCCAGGATGGGCATTCTCTCCCGCTCGCGCCCGACGCTGGCATCGAGTCGGATGGGATGGAACCGGTGGTGCAGGAATGAAGATTGCCTGCTCCTCGGCTCGGGGAGTCGGGCGGCGGCATCGACGCAGCCTGGCGGGGGTTCTTGCCGTTAACCCCTGGGTTGGATCGTCGATCGGGTGGACCCGGACATCCCCCACCTCATTATCATAGGGGAGGGATGTGTCAAGGGGCTCCGGGGATAGGCTCTCGAAGTGGTTGAACGTCGGCGTGGGGAGCGGCGGCTCCCTGCGTGGCCCTCGAGGGCGGTGATGGTGGTGAGGCGCAACCGCCTCTTGATCCAAACAGGCCATTCCCCTGGTGGGGATGACCCCTTCCTCGTCATACCTGCGAACCAGGTCATTGATCACCCTCCGCTGGATGATTTCTGATGGGGAGAGGGGGAGAAAGCGCCCGGTGGCTACGGCGGTCGAAGTCGGAGCGGCTGTGAAATGGGCGGGACCGCGCGGGGTAGCCGCGTCGGTACTTCCCCTACCCCTGCACCGGTGGGCAGGTGGCGATCGAGCTCTGAATGCAGTGATCTGATTCCTGGAAACAGGGAGATGAACCCATTAGTATCAATATGAAAAGAGATCAACAACGAAGGCCCAACTTCATTCCGTCTTCCATGGTTGGCGAGAGGGATCCACGTTGACGACGTCGCAGAACGGAGTAGTCAACATTCTGACGGCCTCGACCCTTGGTGGGTCCACGTCCCGGTGAGGGTTACCCAGACCCGGGGACATGCTATTCTTCTGACGCCCTGACGACTATCATTCCCCATATTGAGGAGAAGAGCTTCATGTCGGGTTCACCATTTTTGTGTGACCCGATGCCCCGACAGCTATCATTCCCTGTGTTGAGGAGAAGAGCTTCACGTCGGGTTCACCATTTTTGTGTGACTCGATGCCCCGACGACTATCATTCCCCGTGTTGAGGAGAAGAGCTTCACGTCGGGTTCACCATTTTTGTGTGACCCGACGCCCCGACGGCTATCATTCCCCGTGTTGAGGAGAAGAGATTCACGTCGGGTTCACCATTTTTGTGTGACCCGATGTCCCGATGGCTATCATTCCCCATGTTGAGGAGAAGAGCATCATGTCGGGTTCACCATTTTTGTTTCCGACGCTTTCGTTGGGGCGCGCGCATCCGTCTGTGGGCAGGACGTGCTGCTTGTTACCCTGCATTCCCGCTTTCCAAAGGCAGGCGGCATCCGTTCCTTGTTCAGGGACGTCTGCGCCTTGATCGAAACCGGGATGATGGGATGTTGGTTCTTCCTTCCGTGGATTCCCCCTCGGAGCTCATCACCCAGTCCAGGTCTCCCTCATAGATTTAAGACAGGTTCGTGAAGCTCATTCCCGGTGCCATATCTACATGGACGCCAGTTAATTATGCTGCTTCTGTCAAGACGCTCCAAGGGGTCTTGTCGGGGCAGCAACCTTCGGTGAGGATAATGGTCACGTTGGGGCGTCGTCGGCATGTCTGTCTTTGGTCCCTCATCACAGGGCTTCTCGAGGGCGCGGAAGCCCGAGGCATCCCACATCGAACGCGGGGAATGTGTACCATCTGAGGTTTTCCTCAGCTGCCCATGTTTAACACGGGGTATGCCACGAGTTTAACGTCTTGCGTGGATGGATCGGGTTGAAGGGCCCCTAGGGGGGGAACACCGATGTTGGGGCCAGCACGTGGGTGGCTTCCCGGATGCTATGGAGTGGGATGGGGTGGCACGATCTCACCGGGATGTGGTGGACCGGGTAAGGATCAGGATGGATGGTAAAGTGATACATGGGGCTTATGTTCTGAGACGGCCCAAGAGGGGGAATACAGTTTAACGTCATACAAGACAAGATACAGTTTAACGTCATGCGGGACGAGATACAGTTTAACATCATGCGGGACGAGGGGTTCGGGGCTTACGCTCTGAGGTAGCCCAAGGTGGTCAGGGAACTGACATGGAGGGGTCGGGACGACCGGGTGGTGGGCTTGAACCTCGTGGAGGCTTCCTACATACCATGCATTGACATTGATCAAAGTCCTCATAGTTCGGGGGAAAATGGGGGCTTGGCACACCGACAAGAAGACGGTTTGGGCCAATGATTGTTGGGCTTGAACCTCAGGGAGACTTCCTATGTACCATGCCTTAACATGGATCAAAGTCCACGTAGTTTGCTAGGATGGGGCTTACGCTCTAGGGCGGCCCATAAGAGGATGTCATGGTCGGTGCACACTCTAAGCCCACGTGAGTCATGCTCGGTGTGGGAAACAAGAGGCAGTAGGGACCAGACGATCACGTCGCGAAGGGTGCGTCCGTGAGAAGCGGAATGGGGCTTACGCATTGAGCGGCCCAAAGAGGAAACAGGGGCTTACGCATGGTTAGTGGCCCTTGGTGCCGGGGCTTACTCCAGGGTGGAGGCCCGTGGTGTGACAAAGCGCAGTGGGAAAAGGACTCCACTGGCCTTGGCAGGGGGGAAGTACGGAGATGCACGGGTGCAGTCATCCGCAAGAAAGGCTAGGGGATTACACTCTGAGGCAGCCCTTCCCCCGCGGACAAACGCCGCTCCGACAAGGAGGATATCATTCCATGTGAGGAAGAGTCCATTCCCGTGGAGACGAGTGGCGTAAAGAATGTACGAGCTGGGGGGACCCTACGTGCGAAGCACGGGGTCGGACCACAGTTTAACGTCTTGTGTTAATGACGAGGTGCTTAGCAGTTTAACGTCCTGCAGCTTGGACGGGGTGGGTTTGCTCCACACTCCTAGGGCTTACATGCCCAACGCCCTCTACCCCTTGTGGAAGGGAAGGCATCGGCAAGGCCGTCGTGAAGGGGGGTTGCATGGCAAACCACCGGGGGGTCCACGTTAGCATGGCTATGCGAAGAAGAAATAGCCATTAGCCTGCCTATGTGGAGAAGCATAAGGCAAAGCAACACAACGGGAAACACGGCCCAAGGGACCTTGAGGTTACTTCGCACGAGCCTGGAAGGCCGTGCGGGAAAACAACGCATGGCGCGCATGCCCGGCAGGGGAGACATCAGGTGCCGGTGCAGGGGGCAGCCAAGGGGCGTCAAGGTGAGAGGTCCTGGGCTTTGCATGCAAAAGGGAAGGTTTGCACGCAAAACACCGAGACAGATCGCAATTGGAGTAATGGAATTGCGCGCGAAGAGGGAATTACGCGCAAGGTTTTGCACGCAAGGCAGGGGATTGCGTGCACGAGACACGAATTGCGCGCAACGATGGAACACTGAGGGGGGGGGGGGAATTCACTGAAGCGGGTGGAGTTGCGCGCAAAGTCGAACTCTGGGGAAAGGTTGCGCGAAATGAGGGTTTTACCTGGAAGTCATCTTTCACGCGGGGGAAGTCGAATTGCGCGCACGAGAGTCGCTTCGGATTCCTCAACCCCCAAACCGTTCGGGGTCACCTTCTATTTATAGGTGACCTCCGGCACGGAATCCAGGCGGCGCGCAAAATTCTTCGCGCTGCGCGCAGCTGGCGCGCAAAAACTCGCAGCGCAGAACCGGGGCACGCAAAGATTGCACGCCTCATCGGCTCAATTCCCTGAAACCTGGTGATTCTACGCGCACAGAACAATTTTTCACACAGAGCCTCCTTTATTTCACGCACCACATCCTGGGCCTCCGGATCGGGCCTCTGATTCCGAATATGACTTAACTTCGTCATTCTGAAACTTCCTCCGAGAGTTACATACTTTTTTCGGTGTCAACAATCGAATTAAAAATCCGGCGATCAAAGTCCCTGTATATGGATACAATGGTTGTCACAACAACATTGGAGTAACTTTCCTGAATGATGAACTCAAAACAGTTGAAACTATTTCCTGAAACTAATCTCATTGACTTTGGTCTTAAGGTTGAACTGAATCCTCTTATACCACCCTGTCATGACCCATTCTAATGGTTCATATGAAACAACTCTTCAAGCCTACATCTAATAGGCCAAGGGCTGGTTACTATCATCGAGTAGGAATATCACTAAAATAGGAGGCCTTAACCTGATTACCTAGGCACATGCACACATCTCCAAGCTCATACAATTCTGAAATGTAAAAAAACTAAACAGTCATGCATGGATACATCTAAATCCAACAGCTAGTGTATTAATGAACTAATGGAAAATAAATAAGGTTATGTACTAGTCCACACAAATAGTCTAAAAACATTCACAACCTGAATGTAAATATAGGTATGGATTTTAAGATACTGTAGGAACACACGTCAGTATGTACTTCCTCACTAAGAATTATTTTTTCTTGGTACATAAAGTGTTCTGTCAAAAGTATGATCATCTATACAATAGGTAACACGTGTGGGAAATTCCATTGCATAGTTGGGTATAACATTACCCATTTGGACACCCTAAAACCATAAAGCATGCAATAATGGGAAAAAATTTGTAAAAATACTGGTATATGTCTACATCACATATAAAATGAATATATAAATATACTCAATAAAGAAACACAATATAAAGGTAAGTCACAACCATAATTCCATCCTAGGATTCCAGCTCAAATATTCCACATAGAACTCATCCAAGAGAACATACTACATAAGTATGATAGAACTAAGGAAGTTTGTCTGAGAGGTAACGCTATTTGGGTATTAACATAGAAGTAAAAAATGAAGTATTATGTGATACAATACATAGAATAAATTCACACATAATTCCATGGGGCATAAAAATAACTCAATATTAATTAACCTACTAAGTAGAGGATCGACACCTGCATCATTTTTTTCATGACAATACCACGAACTCCAGATATGGAATGAAGTTGAATATAAGATCTCATAGAAGGATTCCAACAACTATATCCAAGGAGTCATGTGGAAGGGATCATTGTTTTATGAGTAGGTGGTGATTCCAAACTAACCCTCAGGGAATTGATATGGGAAACATATCCTAATAAAACATGTACAAGATATATAAGAAAATGGATCCATGCCATCTTTTATGTAGTGCACGGAATGTAGTGGGGTTATAGGTCATGTCCCTTTGACCCCAAGTTCAGCCTATGTAAATGGAATGTAACCATGTCCATGTGGAATTACATAATATATTTCTATTCATGTACTTGTTCCATTTTACTAGTATATGTCCTAGATAGTGTACATGTTGTCTAGTCCATGTCCGTGTTGGAGTACATGATGTGCCCATTTCCGTGTAGCCATCCCATGTCTATTTACACACCGAGGTACATGCCAAGTTCACAAGATCAGACCACGAACCCTATGACAAGGTCACACACATTATGATACTTATCTCCCTCTTGAACCCATTGATTCCACTGAGAAGGACCCCAATGGTGTCCCACTCCAACTTACACATCATGTACTATGAAATTTTCAAGATTATAAGAGATATATTCTGTGTCTGTTCCCGCCCCTCTGACCATCGATCCGACCATGCACCTCATTTGAAAACCAGTGATCCATGTCAGTCTAATTTTTTTATAGATGAAGATCATGTTATATCCATCAAATCCATTCAAAAAAAATCATGAAATTTCATTATTCATTTCGCAATAAAGAATATGAAATCGAGTATCAAAAACCCTATGATCTTCCACCACATCCATCATCTCACCACCTTCGTGTGGCACTGACCCCAAATATACAATATCGAATCATTTTGTAAAGAAACGGGTGGGAAACTAACAATTTCATAGTGGATGTCGAACCTTGGGTCAAAGAAGAACACCCGAGATGAATGAAGAAATATAGCAGAAATGAAAAACCCCAAACAGGATGAAAAAAATGGAAATGTTCAAATTAGCCTAAATTTATCTATATTATAATGATATTAAAATAATAAATAATAATAAATATAAAACCAAATAAAATAATCCCAAACATAGGCTCATCTCATAAGATGACCGAAATGTGGATCAATCAGTTGGAATATTGATTCATGTTATTCATTGAAATTTAATAACAAGGGAATAATCAAACCCAAAAAACATCCTAACTCTATTGGGATTTATTGTTGATGAATATTAAAGAGGTTTTGTTATCATTTGTAAGATCCTCAAAATATGTTGCACATCAATCATCGATCTATGATTCAGTTGTCCTTTTTTTGAGAGAGATCCTCTGATCCTTTTCCCAATGGATCTCCAATAGCTCCAAGATATTGCATATAACCCTATAATTTATTCATAATATTTTATTTAATCACACGTTAGTCACTGTGTTAATGAAACAAACATAAAATAATTTAATCAATTATTCTCTTCATTTCACATCTGAGATGAATTTTCAACATATTTTCTGTGTTGAAAAGGTTATGTCACACCTCAAGAAAACCCCATTTTATAAACTCAATAGTTCCCATATATTTTTTAACTAGGACCCCATTAAGAAGTTATTCCAATTTTTCTGGAAAACTATGACTACATGTTGTATAATATATTTAATCTATTTTAAACATTTATTCCGAGAACCCCAAGTCTCAGAATCACATATATTCTCAGCACCTGGTCTGGAAAATAATTCATAGAATAAATGTAAATAATACATGTAAAATATGAATCATTAAAAAAATTTCTAATTTCTATAGGTCACAATATGATGAAAATTTTGGGAATCCCTTTTCATTTTATGGTTAATGATATGATGAATGTTTTATGTTCTTGTGGGACACATACGTATGATTTTCATTATTTAATTGGTGGGAACTATATCTCCCTCGAATTCAATGGGTAAAGCTTTATATATCATGAGATAATAGTATGAAACAAGTTGATGTGCTTGATCCACTATGGGAAACAAGTGTAACCTGATCAACTATCGGAAATAGGTGTACCCTGATCCACTGTGGGAAATATCCATGTGCTAATATACTATGAGGAAAAGGTGTGTCCTGGTCGACTATGAGAAATATGTGGGTTTTGATCCATAATGGGAAAAAATTTATGATTCCTGATCAACTATGTTCATGGTCTTGGTAGTTATCCTTGAAATATGAAATGGTTTTCAAATAGTGATGATGCTTCCATAATTTTATATCATGAACTAATGGTTCATGACTGATTTATGACGATTTAACACCTTTATGGTCCATGTTTTTTGGAAATTGTAATTTTTTAAGACATGAATCATGTTTTTGATATATGAATGGTTGGGTATATAGTTTTAAATTTATATTCATGATCACATATCCTTATATATATATATATTTCATTCATATGATCATAACATAATATATACTATGTGTTACCATATCGAGCATCTGATATCACCCTTTCTTATGTTTCCGTTCCCCATGTTATAAAGAATGGTTTTAGTATTGTATGCCTAAAATGAGTACTTTATATTGGAATTTTTGTCAGAGATGTTTAATATCTATCACTAATAAGAAGATTATGTTCCAAGTCTCTAAATACAATAAAATATTATGGTCCTCAGTTGTGTTTTTATTTAGTGTATTGAGTATTCATATAAACAAATGTAACATCCATTTATGAAAATATTGGGTCTCTATATTGTGTTTCATTGGAAAAGAATGAATCCAATCATTAGGATCTCTCATGTGTGAGTGTCAGATAAAGCATGGATCTCCATCTAAGGGCTTCATGAGAAAAGGGTTTCCACTAGGGATGGTGTTGTGTCTTGTCCAGGAGGTTTAGTCGCACATAGTTTTCCCTAATAGGTATCAATTATAGGCCATAATAAATAATTCCAAACTATTATAGAGGTAGTAAAAGATCTTGAAACAATATATGTTAAAATATAACATTCATTTTTCCTGTTTTTCAAAACATTCCATATACAATATATAAAAAAACTCATTTTGAAAACCTCTTAATGGAATTCAAATGTGACATAAAATTTCCTTTATCATTCATTAATTTCCACATAAACACATCACTTAAATAATTTTAATAATATATACATCGAATAAAATGACTTAGAAAATAAAATTTTAAAACATTTAAAATTATATTTTAAGGTAAATTTACCCTCACCTTAATTCAACACATTATGTACTTTCCATATCGTCCTATATAATAAAATTAAGTCAAATGGGTTATTGAGCACCTTGAAGGTGGCCTGTAGAAATCTTGAGACGACTTGTCTTTTGAAGATCTCACATCCAAGAAGAACTGTCTGGTAGAGATGATTCTCAAACAGGAACGTATGGCTCTGGAAAAATCAAGGATAATGTGGATGAAAGAGGGAGACAAGAACATGGATTTTTTCCATGCATGCATCAGGGATAAAAGACGGCCGATCAAAACAAATATTATGCTTGAGGATGGATCTTACACGGATGACACAGAGACTGTGGGTGGTACGGCTTTAGTGTTTTTCATATTTCTTCTGGATGGTCCAAACTCAAGAATGGATGGAGGATATCTGAGAGGAGGGGCTGATTTGTGGGAGGTAATTCCCAACCACATTTTTACTAAGGACAACTCCTACTTGGAGGGGATACCTGATGAACCAGAGGTCCACGCAGCCATGATGAGCCTTGATCTGGATATTGCTCCGAGGCCAGATTGCTTCCCCGGATCGTTTTACAGAGCCTCATGGGAAGTTGTTAAGGAGGACCCTGTCTTTTCTATTCAGGACTTTTTTCGAGTAGGAAATCTCCCACAGGTTTCTAGCGCCACGACTCTCATCCTTATCCATAAAGTGAAGGATCCCTCTTTTTTCGGCCTGTGAGCATGTGTAATTTTCCCTACAAGATTCTAGCGACCATCATCAACATGAGGCTGGCCATGCATCTTCCCCAGTAAATTTCCATTGAGCAACACGGATTCGTGAGGGGGAGATCAATCCAGGGGCCAATTGCCCTGGCACATGAAATGTTGAGGGACCTAAATAAAAAGACCCATGGCTCAAACATGGTCCTTAAACTGGAAATTAGTAGGGCATATGATAGATTGGAGTGAGGCTTTATCAACAGGGTCCTGGATTTCATGGGTATGTCCCCCAAGTTCTCGGACATTCTTTTCAGATGTTTTAGTTCTCCGTTAATGGTAGTATCTCTCATGGGGAAAAATCCAAGGCTTCTTTAAGACCACCCGCGGCTTACAACAAGGCGACCCAATTTCACTAAGTATATTAATTATTATGCAGGAAACTCGTTGAATGATCTTGAAAAGGGAAATATCAATTGGTAGTTTAATTCTCTTCCATAGGATAAGGAACCTTCTTCACATTTCCCATATGATGTTTGCAAACAACACGATTGTTTTCTAGAATGCAGGGAAGCGATCTGCACTGGTGATCAAGAGTATCTTGAAAGAGTATTGTTACTGGAGTGGTCTGTTGATCAACCATTCCAAAAGCAACCTGTACATTTCCAACAAGTGTGCAGTGAGTCGGGTTGCTGCCCTGTGTAGTAAAATGGACATGTAGCTCGGCTCCTTCCCTATGGAGTGCTTGGGATCTCCAATATCCTTAGGAAGGCTACGCGTGCAAGACTTTGATCAGGTGGTGAGTAGGATCATGGGTCATGTTCTCAACTAGAAAAACCCTTTTTATCCTTTGGGGGGGGGGGGGGGGGGTGTCGCGCTCATTAAGAGCGTTTGGGATTCTATCCCGGTGCATGAAATGGCTTCAACGTCCGTGCCAAAAGGGGACATCCAAGCTATTGATATGGTCTTGGATGAATTTCTTTAGGATGATCTATCGGAAGGGAAGAGGCACTGGGTGTCTTGGGAAAGAATGGCCCGACCTATTAATGAGGAGGGTATCAATGTCAGAAGCGTTGAGAGTACTGTGCAGAGCATGCACGACAAGCTGTATTGGGAGATAGAGGAGAATTAGACCCCCTGGGGGGGGGGGGGATCATGAAACACAACTACACTAGTTTTATTGAAAATGGAAGCGTCCAACGATCACCCTTATGGCATTTGATATGTACCCTGGTCTCGGGGCTTCATCAGCACTCCTGCAGGATCGTGGGTGCTGGAAACATCTCCTTCTAGAAAAGAAACTGGGCGGGATCCGTGATTGGTTTCCCGAGGTGCCCAGGGCCTTTGATTACTTTCAAGGAGGCAAGGTCATACCAAAATTTCGTTAATGTTGTGACAAATGTGTTTTTACCCCGTCCCATTCTGGGAAGTTCTCCTCAAAGGACTTCTGGAGGATTTCCACTCCTCAAGCGCAGCTGGAAAACGTGAATGATTTAATGTGGTGCAGTAGAATTCCAAACATGTACAATTTCATGGTCTGAAGATTAAGGAACTTAGAGATCCCCTCCGATGCGGGCATCCAAAAAATGGGAATAAGTCTGGCATCATGGTGTCAGTGTTGTAGCATCAAAAATGAGGACAGCACATATCATATCTTCTTTGAGGGAGAGTGGGCTAAAGAGGTTAGGCAGTTCTTTGTAACCTGTGCAGTCGTATCCTCTAACGAGCTTAGAGAACCTTCGTTCTATGAGAAGTGGTTCAAGGGAATACCAGATAAAGGTCCGGAAAGGATGGAACATTCTGTGGTCCTCAGTGCTGGGTGTTGGTGCCTCTGGCCGGCTCACAAAAAGGTGAGATTCGAGGGGATTAAATCCACTAGGAGGGCCATTCATTGTGAGAATAAAATTCTTGCTGGTTGATATAGTCTCCCTGCTTAAGAAGTGACGGGAGGCCCCCTCCCTGAGGATGTTATAGGCTGGCCCCAACCTGGCTCCACCCTTAGACAAAATGCATGGGCAATGGGTAAGATGGAGTCCTCCATCAATTGATTTTAAGCTAAACACAGATGGATCTATCATCTCACGTACCTTGCGAGGAGGAGGAGTGGTTTGTAATTCAAAAGGGAGTGTGATCATTGAATTCATGGCCCACTTTCACAATGGACACCATCTTTAGGTGGAGGCCAAGGCTCTTCTCACCAGGATCAATTTGTGTAATCAAAACAATATTAAAATCTTCCATGCGGAAACTAACTCAAGGATTATCCATGACTCCCTGCTGAATAGAGGCTCCACCCCATGTTCGGTAATGTACACCATAAAGAGATGAAAAGAGCTCCTGGAGAGAAACATTCAAGTTTCACATACATGGATAGAGGGGAATAAAGTCGCGGACTACCCTACTTCACTTGTTATCCCTAGTTCCGATGTCACCTGTATACACAATGCCTTCTCCTTGAAGCCTGAGGGTGTGAATCTAATTCGTGGGGACTCCCTTGGTCTTCGCTATTTTAGACCCCCTAGTCCTTGTGTTGCATTGTTACTAGAATATTTGGTCTTTTGTTTTACCTCCATGAATAAATATATAATAATAATGATGATTTTTATTATTCCTTTTACTTTTTTTATTACCATGTTATTTAATAACTTAATCCCTTATGTTTACCTAGGATGTTTTGATGATATTCGATCTTATATCCAAAATGAATTCAGTAGGTAAACTATAATCAAAGATTTCATTATTCAATAATATCATGAATAATAATCACACAATTATTATTATTATTATTATTATTATTATTATATATTAATTATACTTTTAAATAAAATCTGGTGATATGGAAATGAAAAATGAATTATGTTATAATCATTGAGATGATTGGCCATACAAACACATGAGTTACATATCAATTTTTCAATGAACATGATAGAAAGAATGTGATTATTAAATTACATTTACATAATAATTATTATAACATAAATATCATATTTAATGTTTAAATAAACACATATATACCATCCATGTGTTGTGATGATGGAAAAGTATCACACCAATTCTTGGACGTGTTAATCCACATGTACTCATGAACAAAATTTCCATTTTTCAATGGTTAGAAAGGTAGAATGTAGATAATATATTATCTTTCAAGAATTATAAATATATTAGGAATATAATATATATAAATTAAATCTATAATTATAACTAGTCATGAGAGGCATTGATCAAAAAACGGATTGTAATCGTTCCTTGACATGGTAGTTCATTGTATATATATATAATGGTTTCACTTCCCATTTAATGGGAAAAAGGAGATGGATATATTTTATTAGATTATCATTAAAAATATATTAGTATATGGAATATAATGGTGTTATTATTTTAGTATCTTTGTCAAATATTTGATGTGGTTATACCAAAATAAAATAAAAGCACTCGGTTAAGAACTATTCAACTTCTTCAGACAATCGCTTTAGGCTTATACCTGAAGCCTTCCTAGATTGGTTTCATAATCAAACTAAAGCATCTATGACATGGTTAGGGATGTAAGAAATGGATTTGGTCAGGTCATGGATGAATTAAATGTTCCTTGAAGTTTATATAATAGAAGATATGGGTGTCCTTTTATAAGTGATGGAGAGGACAAAATTTGAATTTTAAAATAGATTATAATATAATAATGTCTCACTCAAGATAAATGAATCTAAAATGTAAACTTTAGGAATATTAGATGATATATGGTTTAAATATTTCTATACAATAGGAAATTACATGTTTCTAGTTCAATTTAACACTTATCACTTAAGTTTAAGCCCCCAGAAAATCTAATTTAACTATAACCATGGTACAAAAATTTTACTATTTTAATAATTCATTATAACCAAAAATTATATTGACCAAATGATATTAATTTTTTGGATTCTAAATATAATATCCATTTTATCAAATTTAATTCAATGATGTTAAAGAATTTAATTGTAAACTATTCCCGAAAAACATTATGAAAAGCAGTTTGTTTAGAAAAACCATTTTAATTATAAAAGTATTTTTATACCAAGTTAAATTATAATTTTGATTCCAATAAAAATTATTTGATAATTTTAAATCATAATTAAATATTTAAATTTTAAAAACAATCCAAGAGAGAATTTTACATTGTAAATACTTCAAAATAGAAGACATAATTCAATAAAAATCATTATTTGACATTTTTCATTAAAAATTAAATCATTTCTGAAAATTCTAAAAAAATAATCCTAAGATAATATTGAATGTCTAAAATTAAAACTGAATTCAATTTTTCAAAATTAAAATTATAAAATTTGAAAATCAATTTTTTAATTAAAATAATATAATTATTGAAAACCCAATTTGAATAGAAATAAATAGTTTACATTTTTACAAAATAATTAACTAATATTTTATAATGAATATAAATCTATGAAATTTAATCAGTGAATGAGAATAATTAATTAATTTTTTTTATTAACATTACCTAGGTTATTACATTACTTATCTTCATTAATATCCTCCCCTTTGATGAAACACTTCCTCAAATAAAATCATTACATTGATAAGAATAAATAATATATTTTACGATAGATATTTGTTCTTCCAAGTTCATGTTTTAACTGTAGAAGGTGTGATCTATAACCCAAATAAGTTTCATCTCAAGATAAATTTATGTTTCCCTTCATTGATTTTCAAATAAATTTTTTATTATCATTTTTATTATTTGGGTTTTATAAAAGGTTTTTTTAAACAAATTACGTTTTCCACATGGATAGTTTTCAAAAAAATTGTTTTCTATCCAAGTAAGGATATAACTAATTTTAAAATTATTCCTTAAATATTTTTTACATTTATTTTAAACTATATTTAATTAAATAAACAAATAAAAAAAACATCTTTAATGTTTTCCACATGGGTTGTTTCAATGGAAAAAATCACCTTTATATGTTTTTTTGTGATCGTATCTTTGCACTTAATTTGTTGTTTTATAAGAGAATCCCTCTCTATAGTTTCAAGTACTAAAAAAAGATTTTATTTATTATTTTTTCAATAAAATCATCCTCTTAAAACCTTTTTAAATGTCAATGTAAATTCTTATTTTTCAAAGAATTTTTTTTATTGATGGATTATAAAATTTTCTTTTACATTAACGTTATTATACATCATATCTTTTTATTTCATAATCATCTATTTTTATAGGCATTATTTACTTCAAATTTCATTCCTACGGGAATTCCCTATACTCCATTACATGATTGAAGGGTGTTCATCTATTTTCCCAGTACCATATTGTATTGTTAAAATTGTTCTCTAAATCATATATCCATTTCCTATAATATTTTAATACCACATAATAATTCATATTTATTGAATTGTATGTACCTATAATGTTTCTTAAATTCATTGGATGCCAATTTATATTCCATGGGTTTATAGTGGTATTTAAAATGATGGAATTATGAATGACTCCTAAGGGTACCAATTTTTAAAGATATAAAATTCATTCAATCACATAAGGTTTTTATGAAATTTATATTGATATCACGTGGCACACATATGTATGATTTTCATTATGTGACCAGTCGTCCCATAATAATATAGTCATCCAATACATTAGGAAATTATTATATCTCATGAAATATCATGGTGTGTTGGAAGTGAGGAAATACAACTATAGTAGTGGTTAGTTAGCCAAGCCATCTATATTATGTTAATGAGGTAGGGATCCTTGATATATGCTTATGATTTCATGTTTTTACTGTTTCCACATTCATATGATGTCATGCTATTATGTTATGATGAATGTTTAATCCCTCTTCATATGATATCATCTATTTATTCCACACTGCCATTTTTAGGATCATACCCATTATGATATCATGTTATGTATCAAGTATCTCATGTTATGGGAGATGATTAATAATCATTATGGATTTATTATATTCTTATATAGTGTATACAATGTCCATTAAATTAGAATACTAGATTTGACCAAATTTAATAAAACTAAAAAATAAAAGTTCATTGGATTATAATTGTGAAAAGGATATTATAATATTATATGTGTATCGAAGCTATTTTTGTAGTTTATGTGTTTCCAACACCAGATCATTGATCATGGATCTAGTGTAACTACATATTACATTCATGTTAATCGAAGAACTAGAGTACAAGAAAAGAATAAATTCGACATTCCTAGTCAAAATCGCTAAATGGAATAAAAATTTCCAATAATTATTTAATTTATCAAATAAAAACATTATAAATGTTAAATAATATTAATGTTCTTCAACTTGATAAAAATATCCATTAGAAAAACAAACAGTGGTAAAACCTGAAATCAAAACCTTGAGAAACATGGAGGCTTCACCCATATATTTTTTCAATGCATGAAATTGATTAATCAAAGATTCAGTCATGTTGGATCCAGGATGAAAATATTACTAAATTAAAAAAATATTTCTTTATGTAATGAGAAAATAACCCAATTCAATTATTAAATCAAATATTCTTTAAAAATTTATCAATTTCATGTTGATATAAAATCTGAAATAATTAAAGTCATGAAAAAAATGTTTTTAACATGAATTTGATTTACACTACATGAGTCATGAGAGAAACCTATTTTTATCTTTATATAATATTATTATTGTGATAAATATTTGTTGTACCTCTCGTTCCCCTCGTTGTTTGATTTTCATGATCACAATCACCTTATTGTTTATCTAACATTGTTTTTAAGTGTTGTGGATGATAGGCACAAGATTGCCAAAGGATTGGCCCAAGAAAGCTGGCAAATGGACTGAATTGCAGTCCACCGGCCAACTGGTGTGATGGCACCGGCCAGCCGGTGGACCTGGCAGAGGCATTGCCCACTGCCAGGTTCCACCGGTCAGCCGGTGGCTCTGTCACCGGCCAGCCGGTGGCATCCTGGTTCAACAGTGAGACCTACTGTCTCACCACCGGCCAGCCGGTGGACTTCTCACCGGCCAGCCGGTGGCTCCTGGGCAGAAGCACTTCTCAACTTCCAAGGCACCGGCCAGCCGGTGGAGCTGTACCGGCCAGCCGGTAGCCCAGTCAAACTAGCCGTTGGGTTTGACCAGTCAACCTTCTTTTGGCCTCCAACGGCTCCGAGGCCTTCTCCAACGGCTCTAAAGGCCCCCAATGGGTTCCATGCCTATAAATAAAGGCCAAGGAAGCCCCGGACACTACCCGGACAATATACGAAGCCAACGGACATATTTTGCATCATTTGGCGTACCTCCGGCGGACTTCCTTCAAGGAACCCACCTTGCTCCAACAACTTCCACATCCAAGGAGCTCCTTCAAAGAAGCTTGGAAGCGGCCTTCAACATCTCCAATCAATCAAAGGCGCCCAAGGCTTCTCCAATTACGGGTTTTTCTTGTTTATCCTTTTTGAGCTTAAAATTGGGTTTGTGCCTACAAACCCAAAACTTTTCTCATCCCCTCTTTCTTTTGGGTTTCACATCACCACTAAGGCGTGAAGAGGTTGTCAAGCTTTCCTTTAAATAGCTTGAGAGATAGGTGAGCTATCCTTCACCTGTAAGAAGGATAGTGGGTTCTTGCTAAACCATTAAAAGCAAGTGGGTTCTTGCTAAACCATTTCAAAAGCAAGCTGTAAAAGGTCCTAGTGCTACCTCAAAGCCTAGTGGGTTTCTTGCTAAAACCATTGAAAAGCAAGCGGTAGGAATCTCTCAACGGTTGAGTTGGGAGCGGAGACGTAGGCAGGGTTTTGGCCGAACTCCGTTATCAATTTCTTGTGTCTTGCCTCTTTACTTTCCGCTGCATTCTTTACTTTGATTTTAATTTGTTAATCATTTTTTTTAAAAGGCAATTCCCCCCCCCCCTCTTTCCATCCTTCCCGTTTTGTTCCGACCCAACAATTGGTATCAGAGGGGTAATTTGAGTAATACCTTAAACGGTTTCAAATTCAAAGATCCATTGTGATGGCATCCACTTCTTTCGCCCCCGAAGGCTTTTCTTTGGGTCGGGCTCCATTTTTTGATGGGACCGACTATAATTATTGGAAAACCCGCATGACTATCTTTCTTAGAAGCATAGGATATCCCATTTATAAAATTGTCATGCAAGGTTACACTCTCTCTTCCCCCGATGAATCCAAATGGACCCAAGCCGATATTAAGAATTTTGAGCTTGATGGCAAAGCCATGAATGCTCTTCATTGCGGGTTAGATAGAAATGAATTTAATCGTGTATCCACTTGCACCACTTCACATGAAATTTGGAAACTATTGGAAGTGACCCATGAGGGCGCTAACAAAGTTAAGGATACTCGGTTAGACATGTATAGGCAAGATTTTGAAAGCTTTTCCATGCATCCTTCCGAATCTATTACCGATATGTTTACACGCTTCACTGACATTTGCAATGGAAGGAAATCTCTTGGTGATGATGTTTCAGCCGAGACGATGGTCAAGAAGATCTTATGGGTCCTTCCGAGCTCATGGGCACCAAAGGTGACGGCGATCCAAGAAGCTAAGGACGTCAAAAATATGCCGGTAGAGGAGCTCATCGGATCTCTCATGACTTATGAGATCACGATGAGGAGGCAAGCTCAAAAGGAGGGCACACCAATCAAGACACCAAAGAACATCGCCCTCAAGGTACAAAAATAAGTAAGCTCCTCCTCATCATCCTCATCTTCCTCATCTACTTCATCATCAAGCGGCGACTCGGAAATGGAGAATCTCGCCCGCCAAATGCACAAATTTATGAAGAAGCACAAGAAGAAGAAGAAATCTCGCAAGGCGCGAAAGCAAGAACCCAACGCAAGATCCGAGCCCAAGGTAAAATGCTACGGGTGCGGCGAAAAGGGCCATTACAAGCCCGATTGCCCACTCAACAAAAAACGGGCCACGCAAAAGGAAAAAGGAAAGAAAAAGGTCCTCAAGGCGACATGGAGTGACACCTCCTCATCATCATCCTCCTCCTCCTCCTCGAGCGACAACGGTAACAAATGCCTAATGGCATTCCATGAGGTAACATCTTCCGACTCCTCCTCCTCTTGCTCTTCAAATTCAAATTCTTTCAATCATTTGTCTTATGAAGAACTCCAACATGTTAGGGACCAACTTGAAAATGGTTTTCATGAACTTTCTTCAAAATTCGTTGCTTTAAAAAAGAATTTCAAAAAACTCTCTTCCGAAAAAGAACAACTTCTCAAAGAGAAGGAAGAGTTGACCCTTAAAATCCAAAATTTTCCAAATGTTGATTCCATGGAATCAACCATCAAAGACCTAAGGGAGACCCTAGCCAAGTTCACCCAAGGTGAACAAAATTTGAACAATCTCCTAGGTTCCCAACGAATATCTAGAACCACCCAAGGGCTAGGATATACTAATATAGCTTCCTCCTCCCATGCACCCACTATTTTTGTAAGGGGGAGCTCTGAATTTAAATTTTGCAATTATTGTAAAAAACCCGGGCACTTAATCTATGAGTGCAATTGCAAAAATGCCCGGTATGGCCAACCCAAGTCTATTTTCTATTCCGATGAGTTTTATAGGAGAAGACCCGCCATGAGACAAGTTTGGATTGAAAAATCCCTTCTTGCGAGTCTCTCCGGGCCAAAATTTATTTCCTTTCCCCGGTGATTCATTGTTTTTATTTAGGGGGAGTTAGGATCGTTTTAGTCTTTTTGTCTTTCAATTTCTACCCTTGGTATCAAATTTTCATTCAAAATTCTCATTTCATATTATTCTTGATTCAAAACTTTCAATTCAATTTTCAAAAATTCCAATTGATCTTGATTTTCAATTCTTCCCTCAATCAAATTTTTATGCCCCAAGCTATTTTGATAATCACAAAGGGGGAGAAATTCTTGATTGATTGGGGGAGAATCCTTTTGATCATGATTTGAATTTACTTTCCTTATCCTTTAAGCATGTCTTTCTTTTATGTGTTTTTACTTTAATTGTTTTGGTGATTGTGATCATCAAAATAGGGGGAGATTGTTGTACCTCTCGTTCCCCTCGTTGTTTGATTTTCATGATCACAATCACCTTATTGTTTATCTAACATTGTTTTTAAGTGTTGTGGATGATAGGCACAAGATTGGCAAAGGATTGGCCCAAGAAAGCTGGCAAATGGACTGAATTGCAGTCCACCGGCCAACCGGTGTGATGGCACCGGCCAGCCGGTGGACCTGGCAGAGGCATTGCCCACTGCCAGGTTCCACTGGTCAGCCGGTGGCTCTGTCACCGGCCAGCCGGTGGCATCCTGGTTCAACAGTGAGACCTACTGTCTCACCACCGGCCAGCCGGTGGACTTCTCACCGGCCAGCCGGTGGCTCCTGGGCAGAAGCACTTCTCAACTTCCAAGGCACCGGCCAGCCGGTGGAGCTATACCGGCCAGCCGGTAGCCCAGTCAAACTAGCCGTTGGGTTTGACCAGTCAACCTTCTTTTGGCCTCCAACGGCTCCGAGGCCTTCTCCAACGGCTCCGAAGGCCCCCAATGGGTTCCATGCCTATAAATAAAGGCCAAGGAAGCCCCAGACACTACCCGGACAATATACGAAGCCAACAGACATATTTTGCATCATTTGGCGTACCTCCGGCGGACTTCCTTCAAGGAACCCACCTTGCTCCAACAACTTCCACATCCAAGGAGCTCCTTCAAAGAAGCTTGGAAGCGGCCTTCAACATCTCCAATCAATCAAAGGCGCCCAAGGATTCTCCAATTACGGGTTTTTCTTGTTTATCCTTTTTGAGCTTAAAATTGGGTTTGTGCCTACAAACCCCAAACTTTTCTCATCCCCTCTTTCTTTTGGGTTTCACATCACCACTAAGGTGTGAAGAGGTTGTCAAGCTTTCCTTTAAATAGCTTGAGAGATAGGTGAGCTATCCTTCACCTGTAAGAAGGATAGTGGGTTCTTGCTAAACCATTAAAAGCAAGTGGGTTCTTGCTAAACCATTTCAAAAGCAAGCTGTAATAGGTCCTAGTGCTACCTCAAAGCCTAGTGGGTTTCTTGCTAAAACCATTGAAAAGCAAGCGGTAGGAATCTCTCAACGGTTGAGTTGGGAGCGGAGACGTAGGCCGGGTTTTGGCCGAACTCCGTTATCAATTTCTTGTGTCTTTCCTCTTTACTTTCCGCTGCATTCTTTACTTTGATTTTAATTTGTTAATCATTTTTTTTAAAGGCAATTCCCCCCCCCCTCTTGCCATCCTTCCCGTTTTGTTCCGACCCAACAATATTTAGTTACATTCAACATTAGTGGATATATTTTTAGATGAATATAATTCAAGATGATTAATAATGATGTAATCATTATAAAAGAAGTCATGCAACACTGGTTAATACATATTTTTAGGATATACAACCATGAATAGTTCTCATATTTATCCCCACTTCAATGAAGAACATGATGAATATCGAATAACTCCTTCCATTTCACAATCCAAGAGATATATAGCACTATTTCTCTAAAATAATTCAACCACTAATGATAAAAATGTACTGGGAGGAGAGATATAACCAAGAGGGAGAGAAATTATACTAAGGGAATGAAATATCCCATTTATAAAACCTCATCTATTAAATCAACTATTAATTCCAGAAATTATTTCCCCTAATAATATAATGAATGAAATTATCTTATAATGGTTGTGATTAGACAAACATATCAGCTTCCACAACATTTGATGTCATCTTCTTTACCATGACATGTTGGGCCCAAGTTATTCTTAATAAAAATATTAATATATTTTTAGCTCAATTTACTATTGTTTTAAATAATGAAAACATATAATCAATCTTGGGTATTGAATCCTTACCATAAAAATGATACCATTTTGAAAAAAAACCTTTATGGACACAACCACATGGAAGGGAAATATTATAGTTGATTCCCATAGCTAAAAATATAGGGTCTTCATATCTTCAATTAAATGGAAACTAATGTATGTTCTAGGTCTTAAATTTCAAACATTTGACTATGTGGTCTCATATTCTTGGACCTGTAACAAATCACATATCTTCTCTTCATAAGCACAAAGCCAATAAAAAATATAGAAGAATCATATTTCACTTTATAATCTAGCCCCAATATAGGAAATCTGAATTATAGTCTAATGTTCAATCTTCACTTGAGCTACTCAAAATTTTCATAGAATATTTATTACCAAATGAATCATCACACATTTTAGGTAAGGGAAATCATAAGGGATGTAATATTTGTGTTTTCCACCAGGAAATAATGTCAGTACGTCATTAACCCTTGTAAAATACAGAAATCATACATCGTATTGGGTGGATACAAAGTCATTAATTACAAAATAATTATGATATCTACTGTGACAACACCCTAAAAAAATAAATTCCCAAAAAAATATGCTTCCTAAATCTATAATATTGACATAAGTTATTTCCATATAGCAAATTTACAAATGGATAGTGTAGTATAATCCTCAAATTCTCAGCATGCTTGTCGACAATTCCAAGATAAATGAGGATGTGGTTGATGATAATAACTACGATATATTTTTTGAACAGCTAAAATATCCATTTCATGAGTTCCATTAACACTTATATGGTTTATGTTACACCATAGTACATAATTTAAAAGTTATAGTTTATATAGGGAATCCAAAATGTTGAAATTATGATATCTTACTCATGTATATGAATTTTGGGATACTTGGAATTGTGATCAATCTTAAATAACCATCGTGCACACTTTATATAATCAAACATGTCACAAATCCAAAAAAAATAGCATTTTTTCTAGATAGTCCAATAATCCAGGGGATGAAATTCAATATAAATGCTTCAAACTCCCATTGAATTTCTTGGAGAAAATAATAAGGAATACATAGAGGCCCAACCCTAATATTTCATGGGACCATGTAAGGACGTATCTCCATGAAAAAACATATAATTATGAAATATTATATATAAATAAACCTTATATTAGACATCATCCGTATGGTTAAATATCAAAATAATTCAACATAAACTAAAACCATATATAATGTAAGTGAAAATATCAACACTACCTAAATATGTCTAAAAATGAACCATGGAATTGATAAATTAAAAATCATGTCAGTAGAAGCACAATCATGAAGCACATGAATAGATAGGCTCCACTAGCTCAAAATTCCCTAAAATTAATTCAAATTTGGCATCATCATCATAGAAAAATAATCTGTGAGATCAAGGGATTGATAGGGTTCAGTAAAAATATACCCAATATAAATCCCTAAATAAATAAAAATGTAAAATAGGAATTAGTATTCAATGAATAAATCTATATATTAATTTATAATAACAAGTAACTGACGTTAATAATGATAGTATTCATCATAGAATATATATATATTAAAATATAACACTAAAATGGATTGAGGAATAACCAAAGAAGTATAATGTCCAGTTCACCGAGAATATCTCACAGAATTTACTTACACATCCTATATAAGTAGTACCAGTAATTATGGAACTATTAGATAATAAAATACACCACAATAAATAGGGTTACTGAAAAATATAGATAAATAATTCCCTTACACATCTAGTGTGTATCATCCAAGAGCTTAGTAACTCCATGAGTGGAATGCTCATGCATCATCACCATGATAGGGTTACTGAGTAATTTAATTCAGAATGTATTCACCATAGCAATGATAGGGTTTCCAACTACACAAGATAGATAGAGGAATAATTCTTGGAGATAAGTATCCCCTAAGAGGCTTACAAAACAAGTGGATTATCTAATTATAAATCTAGTAAAATCATCATCTCTATGAATGTATTAAACTCCGTATTTTGTAACTCATTGAATAATATTATAGATATGTTGAAGACATAAACTGTATAATGTTCCTTGTATAAATAACTCTACATTAATAAATAAAATTCCAAAAAATTAACACCTGAGAAGAAATATATATAAAAAAAAGAATCTTCAAATTTTATAGAATGTTCCTAAAGGGTCTCTAATGTGTAATTCATTTATCTAGGGCTATTTTTGTACTACCATAGCTCAGTACATGTGACATCATTAAACCTGACGTTTCTTTTATGATATGTGATATGTAATGCTTTTGTAGTAGTTCATGGTATCTATTTGGTAGTAATCTCCATGTATGTTCAGTTATCCTCTTGGAATGTATGAAATATACAAAAAAAACCTTATAAGAAGAAATTTATAGAATGTGTTAAGGAGGAACAAATCACATTGTTTCGTCTCATTGACATTGAGTGTATATAGTTAGAATCTAATGTACAAAGTCCTGAGGTACCGAACATGTTACCAGAATTAATATGGAATATGATATTTTAGAGTGATGAAAAACCCTACCACTGTTATATATCTGTGTCACAAAGAGAAGTTTATATGATTATATGTCATTTGTAATTATTAATAATGATTAATTGTTCAAATATAACATATATAATGCATGAATGGTGACTACACATTGTTTAGTTGCGAAACATTTGAAATCCCAAAAACATTATTACCACATAACGAATGGTGTTATTTCCTCTTTTACCCATTTTGTATCTGCATCCAGTAAAACCCAATTCCAAAATATTCTACATCCCACCAAACTAAAGTGATTTCTAGCCATATTTTTTCATCTTGCATATTTGCTTCCAAAAATTTATTGAACGACTTCCGAACTCCATTTTATAGAACCATTGATATAACTAAACCCATTACTCTCTATTTATCATCGATTGCAACATTAGAAGAGCATGATTAAAAAAGATATTAATGGGAGGTAATATTCAAGAATGTATTAGAGTAAAACCCAACCACCGAAAAATAGCAATGCATTCTGGTATATCAAATAATGTGAGTACACGAGAAGTTATAATTTAATATTAATTTTGGTAATCTGTTAATAGGATACTAATATCAAATAATTTTTAAATTTAAAAAATAAATAATTAAAAAATGTTAAAAAATATTATAAATAATAAAAACCAAAACTGAACTTCGTTATAGAAATAAACCATAGTAAAACCAAATATAAAAAAAAATTATACACCATGGTCTTATCACAATGTTTATTCCATGTTATAAATTTTATAATTAAATCTTAAATCTTTCATGATTATGGAAGAAAATATTATTTAAGTTAAAAAAATTCGTCACCTATGGTGAAAATAATCATGTTCAATAATTCCATTGAATATTCATTAAATCTATACAATTTAATGCTAATATAAAATTTTAATAAATCAGAGTATTCCAATAAAAATGTTTTAAAGATGAAAATTGTTTCTATTACGCACTCCATGAGATAATAGAATATTATATGCAAAAAATATTCTTTTTGATTATCTAGTTTTTTAATTGTTGAATATTTAATCACATTTTCTTTTGGTGAATATCTTTTTAGAGGAATAGAATTTTGGATAAGAAAGAAAGAGGATATGAAGAAAATAAATATCCTACATCACTTTTGAAAATCCATACCCTATCATAAACATCACGCATCACTGTCACGACCACCATGAATAATGAAAATAATTTCAAATAACAACTTCCATTTCTCAGTCTAATATATCGATATAGAGTGATAGATTTATCTAATTTTTAATAATGGAAATAAATATCCCCCTTTCATAACCTTTTATAAAAAACATGATCCAATTAATTACCATCATTATATTATGATTTAAATTCTCTCATAAAATATGATATATGAAAAAAATATATTCCTCTATAACCTTACATGTATTGTCATCACCAGTGGCAGATGTTGATTCCATGTCATCATTATTAATAAAAAAATAATATATTTTAATTTGAATAAAGAAATGTATTAAATAATACCACCAAGAATTGGTCCCATGCATTGAATCCGTATAATAAAAATTATACCAATCATTAGAAAAATACAATTCCTGATATAGAAATAGTGTCATAATTTTACTAAATAATGTTGATTATGAGTTATTAAATTTTTTCATGCCTGAAACTAAAAATGATATATTAAATATATCATATTTCTTTGGAATGGATGCATTGAAGAAAATACAGAAATATTATTTTCAGACACCTTTAGAAAATTATTTAAAATTTAAAATTATAATATTTTATAGAAAAAATTAGGTCTGTAAAATGAATGTTATATATTTGTGTGTGTGTGTGTTGGGAAATTTTATTTGAGGTAAAAGTTGAAAATGTGATACATGAATTTCTCTTGTATTTTTTCCTATATATGAGAAATATTTATAGAGTATGGTTCTAGAATAAGTGTGGTTTATCGAGATTTCATCATGTGAACATGATAAAAGAATGGGATAGTGAAGTGGACTAGTATAATGTGCCATTGAAACAATGCATTGAATGTGAGGGTTAGACATAGAGATTCCATATCTTATGTGCTATTAATTTTTATGGTGAGCCATTTCAAAAGTGTATTTTAATATCTTGATACATGATACTTATGAGAATCACTTCTGGTGAGATTTCGATGTGATTATATTTGATACAAGTAAATTAAATTCTTTCTGTTACACTACTTGGAATATGAGTTACATGAGTTGTATAGGTGATAATTTGGAATGAGAACAATTATTTCAATTTATATTCACTTAGTGAACATGGAAAATTTTTAATGTTTCATGTCATTAATATTTATTTTATAATATTTTCAACCATGTAGAAATGATTATCCTATAATGGATGGTATCGAGGGATAATAATATAGTCATATTTTATTTTAGTTCTACCACCCATATACACAGTCAAGTGAATTATAACATTTGTTAAGTTATGTGGGTCATGTTAAATCATCTGATAGATATAACATTTTTTCAATTATCCCTACTCGAGTAACAATGTTTTATTTATATTCATAAACAGAGAGATTATGTTTCTATTTTCTCTTAATAGGGCATAGTGAATTGAGGATTATATTGTAATATTTATTGAGGAATTATTTATATAAACATGTTTAGGGTTTTGAGAATTTAATATTGGATTTAGAATGAAATAAGAATCCCATATAAGATGAAATGATTGTTATTGAATTAAAGAAGATTTAAATATAATAGAAATTTAAATTGTATCTCGAAAAACCTTAAGGAAAATGTAATCTTTTCATTATTGTTATACCAAGATTATATGGTGTTATATTGAGCTATGTGATCACATATATTAATAATGATATCTTATTTCTTTATTATTATACATGTGAAATCTTAGATTGGTGTTTCTTATAACATGGTATTTATAATTGTTTTTTCAAAATCAAACTTGCACTTAAACTTATGTGGGTACTTACTACTGGATATAAATTCATTTAGAAATTTTTACTAGTCCATAGTGGTTATGGGTCAGGGTGTGTTGGCCTATAGATTTGGTGAAATAAATAAAAATCAATGTCATTTAAAAAAAGGAATAAATTCATTAGTTGAGGTGTTTATATTTATTTTTATTGATAGATTGAGTATGCTTTTTTAGTTATTTGTAATTTTATACGTAATTTTAATTAATAAATTATTAATGGCTGTTATCTTGATGGATGATATGGAATATCAATATAGTAGTATTCAATTTTTTACCTATCGGTGTCTATTTAATATGATGATTTCCCATGGAGTTTTTTTTAATTTTCATAGTAGGCTTCATATATGAATACATACTAATTTGTGTATAAATACTCTTGGTTCTAGTCATTGGGACTAATCCTATGTGTGCATGGGGAGTTTAATTTCCAACACCTTTTTCTACCTAGGCAAGAATCTCTAGCGGTATAAAAATGATTAATGGTATCTAAGTAAGTATTATCTTATTAGTGGTGGTTGTGGGGGGGGGGGGGGGTTAGAAACTGTAACACTCCAAGCTTCCACGGTACGCTTCTCTTTGAATAATACAGTAGTGTGCGTTGTACGCAACTTCAAATTATAACACACCACAACCAATAAAACTAGCCGTTATGAATACTAATACCCCCCTTTTTAAATTCTATAAATTTTATCTTTCAGAATGGAATTCATTTTTGGATTCAGAATATCGAAATTAGCTTAGGGTGATTTTTTTGGTGTTTTTCTAAAAACTTTCAATTTTTGATGAATAGTAAATAACACTGAGTTATAGTTTAAAACCGAATTTTTATTTAAATAATTATTTATTTAAATTAAATTTATGTCAAAATAGACACATAATACCTATATAAGTTTAATGTAATTTATTGGATTCAGTTTATAATAATTCCCGATATATGAAAATTTTAATGAACTTTTTACCATCTTTTACCCACCTCTTAGAAGAATTTGAAAATTTACATAAAACATAATTTTACCACTTCTGTGAGTTGAATTTCAAAAATCTGAGACACACGGTTGATATCAGTAAGTAAAATATGGTTCAATAAGATGAAAATAATTTTTGGTGAATAGTAACTTTTTACTTTTATTACCACGGTTAAAATTAAATAAGGTAATTTAGGGTAAAAATGATATTATTATTACCCTAACACATGTCCTAATTTTATTAGAAATGTATAATTCGACCAAAAACAACCTTAGGAATAAAATATGAACATCTTTGGTCAACATGGATTAGATTTGGACAATTATTATTATTTAATTCAAAGAAGAGGTAAAAGTGTTATATTTAAAGTTTAATAACTAAACCATTTTTAATATTGGGTTACAAATTAAATAAATTTGACTATAAATATTAATTATAAATCTAAAGATATTTCCTACATAATGGTATTATATTTATATTTTTTTAGAAATTAAATAATTTAATTTATTTATGACATAATGATGATGCAGTAATTTCCTAATTAATGAAATATTAAAATAATTGATATTATAACATATCCAAATAAATGTAATTTGAGACATTTTAGGAATTCCACTAACTTTCTAGGTTAATATGACATTTTAAGGTTGTTTAGATGAATTTTTTTTCGAAGTAATAATGCTTTTATGAATTTTGGAAAAACAAAATACCAAATAGTGTCAAAATTGACATAAAAGAGTTTTTAAAACAAATATTATATTATTAATTGATATTATATTCATAATAATCTATTTTTTTCCAAAAGACTTATATAATGATAGTTGTATCATTAATGAACTACTTGGGGTTCTCTTGGAAGTATATAGTAAGTTTGTTAACCATCTAATATAAAAATACAAAGAGATATGGTAAATGTCAAACTATTTAACTAAGAGTTAAATCTTAAAGATAAGGTTAATATAGTGACCCAAAACTGTATAAAACCTATTGTTTTAGTGGTTTTCGATCCATCATCACCTTAAATTTTAAATAATTCATTTTGGAGCCTCTAGAAACCTAAAATTATTTTATTATAAAATAATATTTCTAGTTTTTCCTAAGGTGCCCCACACCCCTCTTATAAAAGGGAACTCCCCCTTATCTATAATTCACACCTTCAAAGCCATTTGGATCGGCCAACCCCTACCCAAATACCCTCTCAATTGTCCTCCCGTCATCCTAGAGTCCTTCCTTTCGTCTTAAATCCAACCTAAGGAGCCCTTTTTTTCAAATCAAAAGGAAGAATACGAAGAAGAGGTAAATATTTTATCACCTCTTTCAAGTTACTTTCTTTTTCACTTCCTCTTTATTTGTTGTTTCCATTATAAAATAATAACTCCAATATATTATATATATTGTGATGTTATTATAAATATCTTACAACCATATTCATTATTCTATCCTTCCTTTGAATGACATGTCACCATATGTGTGTACGTACGAATTACTGTCTCCACGTCGTGGTGTAATTGTTATTCAATACATTATTATTTGAATGGTTATAATAATTATGTTTCATTGATGTAAATAATTTATATAACATGATAATGATTCTGTATATATGATATACCATCCAATTATATTTTATTTTAATATCAAAAGAATGATATTGTCGCTCATGCGTATGTACGGATTACCGTCTCCACGAACGCGATGAGATTCATTCTCCATCGTGTTCATTCAAGAATAATTTTCACATGATGATTAAAAATAATGTTTAATGACTTAATATCATTATTAATATGAAAAAGATACATTATATCCACAACAAACATTACTTACGTAAAAAATCATATAAAGGAAAACGAATCAGCTAACACCCTAAACGATGATACTACTGGAATATCATTAACAAAGCAATATTAGAAGATCATATAAGCTGTCATATTAATATATATGGTTCTTGTATAATTAAATAACAATTATTTCACAATTATACATGAGGTTAACCTACCCTCGACCAAGGAAAGGAACAAGGTAAGGATTAATTTTACAATCTCTTTATTATCTGAGGTTGTTTTTACGTAAGTATCTATTGGGACATCTTTATCATACACATCCATGTTTCTTAAAAATGTATTTCAAAACATTATAACTATTTTATAAACTATGGGTTAAAGTCATTTATACCCATGTTTTACTTTTTTTAATATTTTTATAAAGGAATCTTTCCATCATTTTCCAAACAAGGTCCTTTATAACCTTTTCGATAAAATTAAGGCAAGAATGTCTTTTTTAACTTATAAAGAAGGTGCAACTATTTTCCGCTATTATAACATCATAAAATCTACCCTTACAAGCTTATAATAATATTTCCAAAATAAATGTTTTCTTTTATAATTATATGAATTTTAAATTTTTTCAAAATATTAAGAGATATTTCTCTAAAAAAGGTTTTGATTTCATCTATGTCAACATCTTTTGATGGATTTTAAGTTTATTTGAAGTTGATTTATTATGATGCAAAACTTCCATATTGTATTTAAGGTTTTGTGATATGTTTTACTATGGATGTGTTTTTTATACCATGCATGGTTTATGGATAAAGTAATGTCATTTCATATGCTAGTTTTAATATGATTGTTTATGTTATGTTTAAACCTTTTTATATGAGGAATGCATTGGAATTAGTATGTGACGGGTAGAGCCTGCTATAACTCCTTGATGCATCAGTAGGTCTCATGAGACAAACTAGTTTTTTGGCACAAGGTCTTAACAAAATCTTATTTGTAGTCTTGGCACAAGGTGTTGACTATGTGGTTATGATGTCTGGCATTATGCATTCCATCATTATGAAAGTGGCTATTGATATTTCATGTCATTATTCGACTAGTAGAATATCTATGTAAATAAGTAAGTGGCATTATTTTGATTCATATTTTCCATATTATGATGATGTTTATGTTGAAAAGGCCTTTGTTTTAGTTTTATACATTGCCTTAAATGTCTATGCTTATTTATAATAGTTTCTGCTATATAGTTATCCTTACTGAGCATTTGAGCTCACCTTTTTCTATGTTTTATTTTTCCAAGGATTGCAAAGAATTATATTATGACTGACCTGCAGCGATAGTCTATGGGATCTCATTGTTGTACATGGAAACAATGTTGTTATAGTTTTCCATTTTATGATATAATTTAAACCTTATGAATGTATCTAGTAATTCCAAGGCTATTAAACTAATCGGTCTTTTGAGACTTGATCTTTTATGATCATGAAAATGTTACATAATAATGCACCGACTCTGGGTAATTGGGGTTGGGGCGTTATAGTTGGCATCAGAGGAAGTTTAGTACAAACAGTGTAATCTATATTTAGAAAAACTCTTATTAGAGCACATTACCCTAAGATAGACTTTGAGGATTAGTATAGAAGAATATCCTAGAATTTTGGTATTGTAGAGATTTTGTGAGTTTTCCAAGGAGTCCATCCTTATCTAGACATGAGAAGGTAGTTGCGGCTCTAGCACAGATGTACCTAGGGGTAAAACCCAAAAACACCACTTTGAGCTAGACTCGAACAAGAACTGGTTCACGACAACAGATCTTATTGTACTCTTGGTTACGAAACTCCTGAGGGATATGCTTAGGATAATTCTCATTTTATTTACAAACCATTATGAAGGGTTTATGAGTATATAATTCCTCAAAGATTTATTATTATTATTATATATTATATCCATAAACTATTAAATTTATGTTAAGTGATTTACATATTTGGAATTATGTATTTCGATTCATAAATTAATCTAGTTTATTCTATTGTTTAGAAATGGCGCCTAGTGGAAGGAATGGAAAATGTATCAATGCACTCACTCCATGTAGGGATTTATCTCCTACTTGATATAATTATAGTGGAGCTGGTGATGCAACTAGTGCTAATCAGCTAATCACCATACTAGGACAAATCACTCAGGTTATGAATAATAACCTTACTCGTATGGAGCACCTTGATCTGCATCGTGGAGGATCAATGTTAGATCGCTTCATGAGGCAACAACCACCAACATTAAATGGGGGGTACACATCCAATAGTATCCGAAAATGGATAAATTCCTTAGAGAAAATATTCCACACCTTGTGGAGTAGCGAAAGGGAAAAAGTTGTTATGGAAGTTTACCGCCTCACTGGAGATACTGATCAATGGTGGTCATTGATTCAAAACATAAAGGAAGATGATTAAGTATCAAATATTTAATGGAGGGAGTTTAAAGAAGTTTTCTTAGAAAAATACTTTCCTCATGACCATCATGAAGATATGAAAAGACAATTTCTGAGACTGAGGCAAAAGGAGGATGAGAATGTCGCAAAGTATAAAGATAACATTACAAGGTTAGCGAGGAATTCTTCAGATTATATACGTATCCCAAGAATTAAGATTGATTGTTTCTTTGATGGGTTAAAACCATTTCTCCATTGAGCTTTAGTCTCACAATCCTTCTTGTCGTATGAAGATATTGTCTCATGTGCTATCAAGATGGAAAAAAAATTCTCTAAGTCTTATGCCTTTAAAGCAAATCAAGAGAAGAAGAGAACTACTGAACAATATAGAAATAGAAATAAGGGGAAGAATGGAAAAGTTGAATATCCATCCTACAATAAATATGGGATGAAACATAATGGTACTTTCCTGAAGGGAATGTGAGTCTGTTACAAGTTTGGTGAAAAAGGCCACCAAGCACGTGATTGCAAGGGGAAGAAAGAGGCTATCGATGTTGAATGCTACAATTGTAGAGAAAGGGGGTATTATAAGAATGAATGTCCTAAGAGTCATTGGAACTTACCTAAAAAAATTCCAAGGGATCAAGGCCAATATTATGCTATCATTACTGCTAAGGTTGAAGCTCCGAAAGATGTGGTGGTGGGTAATTTTTTGGTTTCCTCAAGTTTAGAAAATGCTTTATTTGATTCTGGATCATTGCATTGTTTCATATCTTATTAGTTTTCTGATAAAATTAGATATTTCTAATTTGATTTAACAAGGGATTTGTCAGTCAAAACTCATAAGGGAAGTATCATTGCAACAAAGTTTTCTGAATCAGTCCCCATTAGGGCATATACATGTTCTTTATATACTGATCTCATTGTCATACCCATGATTGAATTTGATATTATCCTCCGTATGGATTGGCTTTCAGACCATAATGTGAAAATTTATTGTAAGAATAATGAGGTTACAATTTTTTATCATGATAAGGAGTACCTTATCTTTAGATCAGAAACGTCACCACCAAATTCTTATCTAGATCCACCCCCAGTAGCTCAACTAAATTAAATTATTGGGGAGGAAGATAATGAAATAATTGTTGGTGAGGAAATGAATGTTCAAATAGAGTATATACATATTGTGAAAGAATATATAGATTCCAGAGGATTTACCTGGAAATCCTCCAGAATGAGAAATCGAGTTTTCCCTTGAATTAATTCTTAGTTCAAGGCCCAAATCGAAGACCCCTTATAGAACGATCACTGTGGAATTAGTGGAACTAAAGAAACAACTAGAGGAATTGAGTAATAAGAGATTTATTCGCCCTAGTGCTTCTCTACGGGGAGACCATGTCCTTTTTATTAATAAGAAACATGGATCTACGAGGTTGTGCATTGACTATAGGGAGATCAATGCTATAACAATAAATAACAAGTATTCCCTACCCCGCATTGATGATTTATTTGACCAACTTCATGTAGCTCAATACTTTTAAGACCAAGGCAATCCAAGAATGGCCAGCACCAATGAGTATAATCGAGGTATGCAGTTTTGTTGGTTTAACAGGTTATTATCGACGTTTATTCCATAATTTTTCCCATTTGGCTAGCCCATTAACAAAGCTCACACGAAATGGGGTTAAATTTGTTTGGAAAAAGAGTGTGAAGAGTGTTTTGAAGAATTAAAGAGAAGATTATTCAATGCTCCTATCTTGACTCTAACGTCAGGGAATGATGGGTTTGTTATTTATAGTTATGCTTTAAAGAAAGGACTTGGTTGAGTCCTTATGCAGAATGATATGGTTATTGCCTATGCATCACGATATCTAAAAATTCATGAGAAAAACTATCCTACTCATGATTTTGAGTTAGCAGCTCTAATAATTGTTTTGAATATTTGGAGACACTATCTCTATGGTGAAAAATGTGAGATTTATACTGATCACAAGAGTTTGAAGTATATTTTCTCACAAAAAGAACTCAAAATGGGGCATAGGATATGGCTTGAACTACTCAAGGATTATGATTTCACTATAAACTACCACCCGGGGAAGGAAAATAAGGTGGTGGATGCTTCGATAAGAAAGGATCATAGAGTTTTGAACAAGATGAGAGTTGAAAAGGATCCTATATACATGGATCTAGTAAAGATGGATATGGGAATCACCATGGAAGGTGAAACATCAATACTTTTTCAAATTGTTTCCAAACAATCTTTACTTGAATGGATAAAGAGTTCTCAGATTGATGATGAAGAGTTTCTAAGGAAGATTAAATCTATAAATAATGGGATATTGAATGACTTTGTGTATAAAGATATAAATTTTAAATTTGGGAAGATACTTTGTGTTCCTGATATACCTGATCTAAAAAGGGAATTTTTTGGATGATGCTCATAGTTCAAATTTCTCTATACACCCTGGTAGCACTAAAATGTAAAGAGATTTGAAGGAACATTTTTGGTGGGACAACATGAAGAGGGAGATTTTTGATTTTGTGTCAAGATGTATGGTTTGTCAATAAGTGAAAGCTGGAAGGCAACAGCCTGGAGGAGTCATGGAACCTCTTCCCACACTAGAGTGGAAATGGGATAATATTACGATGGACTTTTTCATGGGACTACCAAAGACTTCTAGAAGGAATGATGAAATATGGGTCATTGTTGATCATCTTACAAAGTCAGCACATTTTATTTCTATAAGAGAAGATTAACCACTTGAACGTTTAACAAGACTATATATTAATGAAGTTGTAAGACATCATGGAGTACCACTATCGAATGTTTCTGATTTTGATCCCTGTTTTACATCATGATTCTAGAAAAGTATTCAGAAAGACCCGGATACTGAACGTCCCTTGAGAACTGCCTACCACCCCAAAACTGATGGACAATCAGAACAGACTACTCAAACCTTAGAAGACATGTTGAGATCATGCTCGCTGGACTTTCAAGGTATGTGGGATCAGTATTTACCTCTGGTAGATTTTTCTTATAATAATATCTTCCATTCAAGTATTTAGATGGCACCATTTGAAGTGTTATACAGAAATAGATGTCTCACACCAACCTATTGGGATGATGTTGGTGAAATAAAACTCGTAGGCCCAGAACTTGTGGAGGAAATGATGGAAAAGGTCAATGTAATCCAAAACTACATCAAGGAAGCTCGAAGTAGACAGAAGAGCTATGCTGATAACTGAAGTAAGGATTTGAAATTTCAGGCAGGAGATCATGTTTTCTTGAAGGTATCTCCATAGAAGGGTGTTATAGGTTTTGGTAAGAAGGGTAAATTGAGTCCCAGGTACATCAGACATTTCGAAATTCTAGAATGAATTGGGGTTGTAACATACCGTTTGGAAATGTCTCCAAGTCTCTCAAAAGATCACGATGTGTTCCACGTATCACTATAGTGAAAATACATGCCTGACCCAACACATGTACTCCCCTATGAGGAATTAGAACTGGAACCTGATCTGTCTTATTGCTAAGAGCCTGTCAAGATTCTTGATACAAGAGAACAAGTGTTGAGAAACCAGACAACTCATTCGGTAATAGTTTTTTAGAGAAACCATAAGATAGAAGAGGAAACATGGGAACCCGAGGAACTTATGATGAAGAACCACCTGAGTATTTTTATGCAGTAATAATCTAGAAATTTGGATAAAAGATTATTTGAAGGAGGGGATAATGTAACACCCCAAGCTTCCACGATACGCTTCTCTTTGAATAATACAAAAGCATGTGTTGTATGCAACCTCGAGTTCTAACACACCACAACCAATAAAACTAACCATTATTAATAGTAATAACCACCTTTTGAAATTCTATAAATTTTATATCTTAAAATGGACTACATTTTTCGATTTGGAATATCGAAATTAGTTTAGGGTGAATTTTTGGTATTTTTTCTGAAAACTTTCAATTTTTGATGAATAGTGAAAACAATGAGTTATAGTTTAAAAAGAATTTTTATTTAAATAATTATTTATTTAAATTTATTTTATGTCAAATTAGATACACAATACCTTTATAAGTTCAATGTAATTCATTGGATCCTTTTTATAATAATTTTAGATATATAAAAATTTTAATGAACTTTTTACCGTCTTTTACTCACCTCCTTGGATCAGTTGAAAATTTACATAAAACATAATTTTACTTCTTATGTGAGTTGAATTTCAAAAATCCAAGAGGCACGGTTGACATCAGTAAGTAAAATTTGGTTCAATAAGATTAAAATAATTTTTGGTGAATAGAAACTTTTTACTTTTATTTACCACGGTTAAAAGTAAATAGGGTAATTAAGGGTAAAAATGATATTATTATTACACTAACACATGTAAGAATTATATTGTATAAGTATAATTCGACTAAAAAAACCATAGGAATAAAATATGAACCTCTTTGGTCCACTTGGATTCGATTGGGACATTTATTATTATTTAATTCAAAGAAGAGTTAAAAGTGTTAAATTCAATGTTTAATGCCTAAACCATTTTTAATATAGGGTTACACATAAGATAAATTCAACTATAAATATTAATTAGAAATATAAATCAATTTTATACATAATGTTATTTTATTTATATTTTTTAGACATTAAATAATTTAATTTATTTATGACACAATGATGATACAGTAATTACATAATTAATGAAATATTATAATAATTGATATTATAAATGTCCAAATAATTGTAATTTGAGACTTTTTATGAATTCCACTACTTTTCCAGGTTAATATGACATTTTAGGGTTGATTATATGAATTTTTTTCGAAGTAATAATGTTGTTATGAATTTAGAAAAAACAAAATACCAAATAGTGTCAAAATTGACATAAAAGTGTTTTTAAAAACAAATATTATATTATTAATTGATATCCTATACCTAAAAATCTATGGATATGAAAAACGACTTATATAATGATATTTGTATCATTAATGAACCACTTGGGTCTCTCTTGGAAGTATATAGTATGTTTATTAACCATATAATATAAAAATACAAAGAGACATGGTAAATGTCAAACTATTTTACTATGAGTTAAATCTATAATATAAGGTTAATATAGTTACCCAAACCTATATAAAACGTATTGGTTGAGTGGTTTTCAACCCATCCCAACCTTAAACTTTAAATAATTCATTTTGGAGCCATTATAATCCGAAAATTAATTTATTATAAAATAATATTTCTAGCTTTTCCTAAGGTGCCCCTCACCCCTCTTATAAAAGGGCACTCCCCCTTCACTATAATTCACACCATAAAATCCATTTTTCTCGGCCAAAACCTACCCAAATACACTCGAAACTGTCCTCCCTTCATCCTAGAGGCATTACTTTAGTCATAAATCCAACCTAAAGATCCCTTTTGATCAAATCAAAAGGAAGAACTCGAAGAAGAGGTACATATTTCATCACCTCTTTCAAGTTCCTTTCTTCTTGAACTTCTAATTTCTTTGTTGTTTACATTATAAAATAATAAATACAGTATATTCTATATAATTTGAAGTTATTATAAATATGGTACAACCATATTCATTATTCTATCCATCCTTTGAATGACATGTCCCCATACGTGCGTACGTACGGCTTACCGTCTCCACATTGTGGTGTAATTGTTATTCAATACATTATTATTTGTATGGGTATAATAATGATGTTTAATTGATGTAAATAATAAATATAACATGATATTGATTCTTTATATATGATATAATATCCAATTATATATTATTTTAATATCAAAATATTATATTGTCGCTCATGCGTATGTACGGAATACCGTCTCCACGAACGTGATCAGATTCATTCCCCATCGTATCCATTCAAGACTAATTTTCATTTAAAGATTAAAAATAATGTTTAAAGACTTAATATCATTCTGAATATTAATAAGATACATCATATCCACAACAAACTTTACTTACAGGAAAATGAATCCGTTAACACTCGAAACGATGGTACTACTAAAATATCATTAACAAAGAAATATTAGAAGATCATATATGATATCATATTAATGTATATAGTTCTTTTATAATTTAATAACAATTATTTAACCATTATACATGAGGTTAACATACCCTTTACCAAGGAAAAGAACAAGTTAAGGGATAATTTCACAATCTCTTTATTATCCGAGGTTGTTTTTACGTAAGTATCTACTTGGACCTCTTTATCATCCACATCCATGTTTCTTAAAAATGTATTTCAAAACATTCTTACTATTTTATAGAATATGGGTTAAATTCATTTATACCCATGTTTGACTTTTTATAAGATTTTATAAAGTAATCTTTCCATCATTTTCCAAACAACGTCCTTTATAACCTTTTCGACAAAATTAAGGTAAGAAAGTATTTTTTATGGAGGGTGTGGCTAGTTTCCACCATTATAACATCATCAAAGCCTCCCTTACAAGCTTATAAGAATATTTACCAAGTAAATGTTTTATTTTATAATTATATTAATTTTAAATTATTTCAAAATAGAAATAGATATTTCTCTAAAAAAGGTTTTGATTTCATCTATGTCAACATCCTTTGATGGATTTTAAGTTTATTTGAAGTTGATTTATTATGATAAAAAACATCCTTATTGTATTAATGGTTTTTTGATATTTTGACTGTGGATGTGTAATTTTTATATCATTCATGGTTTATTGATAATTTATTGACATTTCATATGCTAGTTTTAATACGAATGTTTATGTTATGTTTAAAACTTTTCATATGAGGAATGAATTAGACTTAGTATGTGACAGGTGGAGCCCCCTATAGCTCCTCGATGCATCGGTAGGTCTCATGAGACAAACTAGTGTCCGGACACAAGGGGTTGACAGAATCTTATTTGTAGTATTAGCACAAGGCCTTTACTATGTGGTCATGAAGTCTGGAATTATGCATTCCATCATTATGAAAGTGGTTATTGATAGTGCATGTGATTATTCAACTAGTAGAATATCCATGTGAGTAAGTAAATGGAATTATTTTGATTTATAGTTTCCATATTATGATGAATTTTATATTGAAAATGATTTTTTTTAGTTTTATACATTTCCTTAATTGTTTATGCTTATTTATAAAAGTTTCCGCTATATTATTATCCTTACTGAGAATTTGAGCTCACCCATTTCTATGTTTTATTTTTCCTAGGATGCGAAGTAGTATATTATAACAGACCTGCATGGATATTCTTTGGGATCTCTATGTTTTCCATGGAAACAATGTTGTTGTAATTTTCCATTTTATGATGTAATGTAAACCTTATAAATGTATCAAGTACTTACAAGGCTGCTATCTAATCGGTCTTTCGAGACTTGATCTTTTCTGATCATGCTAATGTTACGTAATAATGCACCGACTCAGGGTAACTGGTGTTAGGGAGTTATAGAAACCATTGAGTTTTCTCTTTGGTAATCAAGGGAAATATTGTGGGAGGAATTTGAGTAAAGTTTATTAGGTTATGTTACCCAAACATATGGTGTAAATATCAATACATTCTTATGTAGGACATTTATTATCTCCTAGATCAATCGAGTACATAGAGAATTTTTCACAAGGTACCAATAGGTTTGTACATTCATTAAATAGTGGACCTAATATGATGTATGAAAATTATTTATTATATTATAAAGCCAATTCATGGATAGATTATTGGAAATTTCAATGATATAATCTACAATTTTCTCTTATTATTAATTTTAGTGATGCTATTAAAATATAAATTCTTATTGAATGAGAAATGGTACTAGTTATAATTTTTTTAAATTAATGGGTTTAAATTATTGGGTCTATATTAATCATAGTTCTACCTATTATTGATCAAAAGTATGATGAGGGCCTCATCCAAGGTCCCATGTATAAGAATAATAAACCTACTATTACACTGATGATTGAGCACATTATGGAGGTTCTGATTATGTGTGTTTGTGAGATGTTACAACTAAGGTAAGGGATATATATGAGATATATGATTTATCTCATGTTATTTTATTTTATTATTTTCCCCACTTTGAATACCTATTTTTTTTACATTCAAGTAATTAAATCTTTCTCCTAATTCAAAATTTGTGAAATCAATGTTTATCTTCATTAATTGCATCAATATTGTGAAAACTGTCTTATAAGGGTTGTTCCCTATTTGTTTGCTCATTATTAACCTTATTGATGTTATATGGTCTCTTATGATATATGGGGTTAGAATTTGGGGGGTTAACATGATTATAAATGAGATATATGTGATTATAATGACTTGTGGTAGGTGGTATTTGTTTCTTGTTGAGATGAGATCATGGTTCTATGGTGGTTAAAAAATGATGATCATTTTAGCATATGATATGAGTATCTAGGTATGGGGTTGAGACTCTCATGTTTTTATAAAATTTATTACCATATTTTCTTCAGGAATAGATTTAAATTTTTTTGAAATATTTTGTAATCACAATAGATTATTATGGGAAATGTTTATTAATGTCGGTGCTTGTTCAATTTACTCATGATTATATGTGATGTGATTTAGAATAATCATTGATATGATTATATATAGATAGTGTATTTATGAAAATTATATAACTTATCAATATAAATTGAGGTATCATGATGGGTGACCTTCACTAAGATCGACTCAATGGCTCATCTATTAGAATGGGAAGGGTAGTTAGGTTCTATCATGATTTAGTATAATATGAATTATTTATTATATCAAGTTATATTCAATATAAAAAAGATACAATTAAAATAAGAGTATTTTCTGAGGAGACCCTTTTGGGATATCCAATTGTAGTGTAACAGTAGATGACTAACAGTTCGAGGTAAAATATAGAGATTCCCATGAAATCACAATTAGAAGATAGATTAGAAAAATATAAATTTTAGTATGGGTGTAAATGTATGTTTTTATTATATATTCCTATCAAAAATATTTATTAAACAACCGTGAATTTTTTTTAAATAGTTAATTTTTTTGGTTTTGGTGAATATATCTGGGTTTATTATGTGTTGTTTTAGGGTCTAAGGCTGATAATTGTGTCTACCTAGTTCAAATGAAGTCCATATATTTATGAAAATATATAATGGATCCACACAATACAATTAACCTATTGGATAGAATGGTTAAATGAGTAGAGTATGAGAGTTTTTTAAAGGGATTGATGGATCATCCTTTAAGATTCATTTCTATTGGAACTGAAAAGTGTATGCCACAAACATTTCCATTGAATCTGTGAAATAGTCATCATCATGATGACACATGTCATGTTAGAGTAGGAAATTTTATTTATACATGAAGAATATGATAATGGGATCTAAATATTAAACATTATTTCTCACACACCATGGGATCAAGGTTAAAAAATGATTCCCAACATAACAACATGCTGGTGAGAACCTCAAACAGGATGTCGGAAATGAATTTCATTGGATATTGGAGAAAGGGGTTGAAAAACTTTAGAAAATATTTTTGAGTGTATTCTAGACACAATTTACATTTATAAAACATATACTTCTAGATAACCCTAAAATTGTGGTTTTTAGGAATTTATTTGACTATATGGATCCAAAATAGTTTTACAGATCAAAATCTATGACTGGTTTAAATTCACAATAATTTTTTAATCAAGAAAAATAAGTAAATGTAAACTACCATGAAATAAAATTAGTCTATGAAGAGCTCTCATATATTTCATTCATGTCCACATACATCCTTTATAGTTTTATTCATTTGAGACATTTCCAAAGAATTACTTCATAGTCTCATGATCCCTTTTTTATCATGTTATTTCTTCACAGTTGTGAGCCTCTTTTATGTTCATGATATCCCATTATGGTCATAATCTTATATCATAGTCATGAGTAACTTCATTGATATTTTTTTCTTATCTTTGGTTGATTTGATTGATTTATGTTCATGTACATTCATCAGGGCCACAATCATTTTATACATTTGTGAAACTCTTATGAAATTGTATGTCTCATAAAATATTCTTATTAATTATTACTATAAGTTAATGGGACACCAAATTTGTAATCCTATTTTGGATAAAACAATCTACTTGAAAAAACATTTACATAATGAAAACCCCAAGTTAATTATCTAGTAAAATCTTAAGAGGCCGCTTCATGAAGAATTCCCTTGAGGACCCTTTATAAATCCTTACCAGGAAACAAACTACTTGAATAAAATTTACATAGAACACCATCCGATACACATCCATGAAGCCACTTTTCATAGTTTTTTTCAAAAGGTTCCTTTAAAATCCCACTCCCACTAATATAGTTCATGGAGGGCCATTTTTGTGGTTCCAACATAACGTCACCCCCTAAAAAAAGTTTTATGAAGGGTCATTATTGAGGTTCCAATATGAAGATACCATGTTAAAACAGTTCATGAAGGTCCATTCATGAGACTCCAATATGGATCCACCCCTGTGAATATATTTCACAGAGAACATATATCATTTGACTCATCCACAAGACTCCAATATAAGGTATACTACATAATCCTCTTTAAAAAGATTCCATTTTCAACATTCCTTTGTAAGTTACCTCAATGATTTATCATTACAATTTCTCCTTTACAATACTCCTTAACATGTGTACATTGACCTAAGCCTTATATAAACTATACCCCCTTTCAAATAACACATTTATATTACATGAAATGGGTCCCTCTAAGGGTGATCCTCCCCCTCATAAAAGTCTTTATTATAATTAATCATTAAACCAATGTATTGCTGCCTCATGAAGTAACCCAATTATGAGTAATTGGGTTTCCTTGGTAATATTTCTTTCAATCAGGTCACATATTTGGATGAATCATCTCAAATAAAATTATTCAATTCCTTTTACAATGGTTAAAACTCCAAGAATATAATTCTCATAATGGAATAAAACTAGGTATAATCCCATACTATATTATCTTTGATGATATAGAAATGGATAACTCATGTGTAATCCCCATAGAAAATACTTGATATGAAATACTCTTATTGGATCCATCATAATTCCTTGATTTGAGATACATCCCTTGGTTTTATAAAATGAATAGAGGTAAGATATTCTAGTCAGAATAGACCAAATACCATCACATGGATTACTATACAATATGAACCATATATAGGCATCCTAATATGGGTATTCCCCAACCATACTCTCTTATTATTCCAAAAAATAAAATGAACTAGAAATGAAACCCAACTGTGTAACACCCACTCAATAGGTAATGATAAACGATGCTGCAAGTTTATAAAATTTATAGAAATTTGAATTTTTATTCTCAGTTGGTTTTATTGGGGGAAATAGTGATATCTCATAATAGAAGATATTGGGTACTTTTTTCAAATGTATTATTAGTACCACAATATTTTTTTACCATATGTAAGTATTTTGGTAGAATTTTGACTCATTTTTATTTCCCTGGAATATCTAATCATTAATAGTTTAAATATTAATTAATTCCATTTTTGTGTTTGATAATAAATTTTGATTGGATTCAAAATGTTATACATTAAATCTATGGATAAGACTAAAATGGGGGGTTTTCCAAGGAAAAGTATAGACCTACCATAGCTATTGGGGCATGGAAAACCCCCTTTTGCTTTTTAATTTATTTTTCATTTCTATATTTTTTCATTTTCATTTTCATTACTCCCCTTTGTATTATTAAATATTAATATCATTCCCCCTTGTGAGTTTGTAATGAAAAACATAGAAGATATATGAGAGTGAGGGGGATCACCTTAGTGTTCTTCTGAGGATCTGGATCCGAAGGTGATGGTTACATGACATGGATCTGAGAGTGAAGCTTCGGTGTTTTACTCAATAATTTAGAACCCATTTAATTTTTTTTTCGGAAAACAAATATATAATTATTTATTTTAAATTATAAATCTTTTTTAGAGTTCCATGAGATTCCCTTAGATTTTTTTTTGTGGAAAATTGGGGTGTTGATGGATCACATGGGGATTTTCATTCAGTAATTATGTCTACATGGTGAGTAGTTAAAGAAAATATATTGTGTTCTCAATTTTTTTTTAAATGGTAGAATAATTTTGTTACATAGTGTGTGTGTTTTTGTGTTTTTGGGATACAAATGAAGGGACAAGTCAGGATGTGTCTATGTACTCATCCAAACACCCCATGATGGGGAACATGTATGTGTAGACCACGGTACCAAACCCCTCAAATGATATTTTGCTAGTAGTCAAGTATACAAATTAAAATAGACCCCATGGGGGTACATGGTGTGAAATATTTCTAGGCCCCCCATATGGATGACATTCCATATAGTATCAATACAGTCCATTTATATGGGTTTTAAAATAAAAATATAGCTGAGGTATATGAGTATGGAAAGTTTATTGGGGTACACACCTTGTACTTGAGGTGTAAGAAGTGTAAATACCCCTTTGAGGTGTTGTTCCCATTTTTTAACATTAGTTTCTGAATTAATCTTTTAGATAGTTTGTTATAATTTTATTTCATTTATAACATGATAGTTAGGACATCATGGTGTTCATAAGTCATTTACAAGATATTTTATGTGGAATAATGTTTGGTATTATGTTTTCCTGGATATTATATTTTATTATTACTCGTATAAGAGGAGTTTTTCTTGATATATGTGAGGTTTTTTTAATATTTGGATGGATTTCCAAATGATATTCTAAGGTGTTTTCATCATGGTTCTATTATAAGTTCTCAGAATACAGGATCAAGTAAGAAATTGGTTAGTAAATTCCAATATGAATAGTTTCTAGTGTTTTTAATTGTCCCATAATGGTGGGTTTGTGTGGTGTTTTGGATGCTCCTTTATTGCTGGGATCAATTTATTTGTTTTGAAATTTTTTTTAGACCGCTCATATGAGGTTTGGTTCAGTTGAATCCTTAGGGCCAATTTGATATCTTGGGATGGTGAGTGTAGATAGTTTCAACTATGTAGACCTTTATATGGGTATGAGGGACCCCTGAGAATGACCTAATGGTCTAAATGATAGTAAAGTATAGGGTTTTCTCCTAAGAGGTCATATATGGCCTTCTTGTGCTATGATTTTTATGAGACTTTTGTAATGTAATAGGATTCCCTTTTTGGATGGCCTATTCCTGTTGACAACCAAAGGAACATTTTAGAGGCCCTTATAGGTGCTTTTTTGGATGCCCTTATGGGTGAGGTGATGTTATTGTTGGGTTTGGTATAAATGTCACCAAAACAATTTTCATATTTTAGGAGTGGATTGTCTTTTGAGATGGATACGATCTAAGGGAGCACATAATACCCATTTTTTATTGACCCTAAGATGGTCAGTGCTAATTTTCACATTAAAACAATCAATTTTCAACTTAGAACTAAGATACATGTGGTTTGATCCCATGGTGGTCATTTTATAAAGATAGTTTTCAAAGTTTGATCAATCTGTGTTTTTATGACTTATTTGTGGATACTATCGATATTCAAGATTAGGTCGGTTTTGAGAGGATACCTTTGGGATATTAATGGTCCAGGTGTTGGATCTTATATTGATCATCTTATCTCCACTATTATCTAGTTTTATAAGGGCCTAGATACCTTACGGATGATCTTTATGAGTGCACCCTGGTAGATAGTATTTAACTCTGTCTATTACTTTGGTTTGTAGTCATAAATGTTAATGATAAGACATGATGTTGATGTTAATTCCCTAGGTCATGATAAGGATCAATTAGTTCAATAGAACTACAAAGATATGAAATGTTCTCTCATTGTGGATGTGTTTCATATCTACAATTTTATATTATGTTATTGGATACTTAGAGGCTAATGGTGGTGTTTTTTGTTTTCTTGGATGCATGTGGTTATGCCTTGGGGTCCCGATTTGGAACATGTTGATGTGTTATACTTCTAGGAGATCCATTTGGATCTAGAGGGAATGATTTATGTAATCTTGTTTTGAAAGAATTAGGATCTATGACCTCGTTGATTTTCTAAAGTTGGTTGGATTGATCATGGTTCTCATATAAGAACCCAATGCTTGGCTATGTTTTCGGAAAATGGATTAATAATGTTTTTTTCATCCTCAAGTGGCTTGTTAGAAATTGGTATTTAAATGTGTTTATTTTATTTTCTTTTTTACTATTTTTATTATATTTTTAATTATTCCACTAGTCTAAGCATACAATATATACAGAACTATATATATAAAGATTGTTATCATGCATTTATAAACTACATGTAACTGGAGTCCTTTTCCCTTGATGTTAAACTATTTGATATACAGTTCACCCTACATGATCATAAACTACATAGAGTGGTTATATATATATAACCCGACATCCCTATATGGGTTTCAGATATATGTAAGGGTTCCTAGAATATGGTCAACATCTATAAAAAATATACTAGGATAATATGAATTATTCCCAAGGAATCTTAGATATACTTTCAGGGGTGCAAGCTATTTACCATATCCATGATCCTATATCAAACCAAGATAAAATAAACTACCATTTTCATGTATATTATAATGATATATATGAATACTATTTAACATGAACTACGTGTTTCTTGTTTCCAATTTCATGTGATACATAATGATGATATTATCTCCTTTTAATGTCAATCCACATATTCATTTAATATGTATCTCTTTATAGTGTATTTTTCCCCTATTCATGATGGGTATTTCCACAATAAAATCTATACTAGGATAAAATATCTTAACTATAACTACATATGGACTTATTACAACTATAATAACAGCTGTAGTGATTTTTAGATCTCATAAACAAGTACTAAATCCAATTATAAATCCCATTCATTGTAAAAGAATCAAGACATTAAAGTATGTGCATGTCTCTCTATTTATTTTAATAGTAGAATTGGGACCTTTATTCACCTCTAGTTTTCTCTTTCTTAGTTATATAGACCATCTCACCCATCGGAAAAAGTTATACAATCATAAAACCCAATTTGTTTTGTATCTACACAAACATAAAATTCACCATTTCTTGGTCTAAATTTCAAGACTATAAAATAAAAATTGAGTGAAACAATAAGCCTCATAATGTTGAAGACCTATAAAAAGAACCCTAATAAAAATTCATGTTTCCATGTGCTAAGGAATTCCATTTTGGGAATTAATAAAAAAGAAGTGTGTAAAATTGAAAAGACATAAATGTTGTATGGATGACCATTTATACCTAGAAAAATCTATTCTTTGTCAATTGGACCCACTACTCTAAAAAACATATATTATATCTTCCTTACCCACTACAAGTAATCTTAAACTATTATAGGGTTATATTTCCATTTAGGATAATACCACTTCTTGACGTTGATTAAAACACCGATTTTTGTGATTTTGTGCTGATTATTTTAATTTTATTTCCATTCACCTTGAAAATGTATTCAATACACATTGGCGTAACCTCTAAGGGGATCTATACCTTATTGAATATCATTTTAAAAATAATCCAACTTCATAAATTTGATGTGTTAATAATAACAAATCTAATTCATTTATTCAAGATAATAATCTTATAAACCCATAATAATGACAGATTCCTACTAGTTCTCCTTTTTAAAAAATAATTGATATAATATAGATTTAATGATGTAGAAAGACCCTTCACGGAGTTCATGGTAAAAAATAGAATTTTCTTTGAGCTACTAAGTAACCCATATGGCATATTGTTTTCCCAAAAGCAAGATAACCATTAATATCAATTCATTAGGACCTAATGTTTCATAACTATGTTTTTCATTACTAATGTAAAACATTGAAATCACTCTAAGATTTAGAATATATTTATATTTATAAATTTAATATTTTCAATAACTTGTGATGTATACAACATGAATCATATGTAAATAATTCCTTATAAAAAACATCGAATAACATTAATTGATATTTCAATGAAACTTACTAACATTAACTAATTAATACAAGTAATTACATACATTAAATAGTTGATAAATGATATGTAATGTTAGTCTAATAAATCTTGGATAAATGGAAGTGTTTTGTTTATAGACATTATTTTTATCATATATAATTTATTTAAAAGGAAATTAATTTTATTTTTATCATTAAAATTATAAAAAATAATTGTTTACACATGTATAAAAATTAATAATAATTCGTTAATTTATTACTAATTGTTTATAAATGAATATAAAATCACTTAAATGTAAATAAGTGATATTGTTTTGAAAAAAATAGTTCGTATGAACAGAATGTGTTTTTCTGTTAATAAATAAAACTAATAACACTTTATGGATGACTTTAATTAAATTGTTATATTATATATTCAAAAAAATATCATTATTTTAATTCTTTATAGTAAGAAAGGAGTGAGAATGAAATATTTTTTATGCTTAAAAAACATTTATTATAAAGATACATTTTACATTTTATTACGCATATATTACATTTAATTTCAATCATATTTAGAAAATTAAAATTATAAAATAGATTAAATATTTAGAATCATAATTAAAAAAAACAAGTTCTATTTAATTTTTTTATTAAAATTTGTTACCTGGTTAAAAACATTTCCACAACAGTACATGTAAAAATGCGTTTACGAGGATAAAATATAGGCATAAGGCATTATGATATCACAAAATAGTATCATAAATTTCATTTTTATGATTATTTAATATTAAATAACCTTATATTTTAAAATTTTATGCTTATAATCCATCTTAAAAAGATAATGTATTTATTATATTTTAAAGTTCTTGATATTTACAAGGGTGACACTCCCCTCACCTTTAAAAGGGAACCTCCTCTTACCACTAATACACACCACTTGAGAAAATTATCACAAAAAATATCATCCAAAATACCATATCCAATATCCTCCTCACATCCTATAGGTTTTATTAATCCTACAATTCCTATACAATAATCTTTAATGTGTTTCTTAAATGGTATTATCAGAGGAGGTATATGTTATTACCAACCATTTCCAAGTCTATTTCATCATAAACACCCTAAAAATCTTACATAAACATATTAAAATATTTAAATAACTATGATTAATATAATTAAGTGTTTTATATTAATGGTATAAAAATATTCTATCTTCAATCCATAAAATGGGAAATGAAAGATTTTATCATGTGTATGTACAAACTACCCATTCTAAGAAACAATGTGTTTAATTTTTCAACATTATTTATCTAGGATGGTTATATTGATGTATTTAATAAAATATATTATATTAATAAAATCATATTTTGTATTGAAAATTAAATCTTATTCTATTTAATTTATTTCCCTCTATTGAAAAATGAAAAGATCACTCATGCGTACATACTGACTACCATCTCCATGAAGTGATGTAATTCATTTTTTCATCTACTTCTTACATAATTTGTTATAAAATGTATATAATGATTAAATATCATATTTTTTACATGATTAATATTTAATAGATTATGAAAACATTAAAAAGGTTTTCATATGAGAATCATATTACCAAAATATATGGGAAAAACTAAACTGTTGACAATAGAATATTGATTTTAATGAAAAAATTAAAATAAATAGGTGGTTAGAAATTATTAGGGAATGTTATATAGTAATACATTTATAATTTTTTTAATATATATTAATAATATGTTTAAATTTATTATATGGGATTTTAGATCATGTATAAATCAATTTGAGATGTGAGGTAATAGTTTATATTATAATATCACTTTTTATCAGAATTCATTATATTTAATTTTATTTTATTGTAAATATTATTTTAATTATTTATTAAGACTCATATGTTTTCTAATACTTCAATTATTGTTTATTTTTTGTGTATTATTTTGATTTCCCCCTCCTTGTGACTCAAAATACTAAAATAATTTTTTTATGTAGAGCCATCCTTATTTAGTCATTTATATCCACAATATTTTTTCTTCAATGTACGTGTTATTTAAAATATAAAATTTGTATTATTTTATATACCCCAAGGATATTTTAATTTCATTATGAAATATATTTTAATTTCCTTGTAAACCCTTTGAGAGGAATATTTATAATGTTTTCCATACATTCTATATTTAAATATTTAAAAAACTATGAAAAGAATCCTTTTTAACAGTTAACAAATATAGAACATTTACTATATTCATATATAATATTAGTTACAAATATTTCTTTAAATGTTTTCATGGATTTTATAATGAAATAATTTCACTGTTTTTGGAATTTTAAGTTTTTAAATGATACAAAAAAAAGTTTTTCTCATGTTTTTCAAACCATATTTCAAATGATTTTGTAAAATCAATTTTCATCTATGTAAAAATCCATTAAAACGTTTTTTCTTACCTGGTGAAATTATATTTTTATACCATTCAATTTATTTTTCTATATTTAATTTTATGATAATGTTTTAATGATGTTTTCATAAAACCCATTTCAATCTCATGGATTAAATAATCTATGATGAAAATTTTAATGTTTTTAGGGTATTTTGGAACAAATATGTGTGGTTTTTAGTATGTGATGGGTGAGAAATAAAATATATAGGCCAATAATACATTGGTTGGTGTTTTATATCTCGTTAGATCGGATGTTTAAATGGAGGTTTTCCCTAGACCCATAGTTTATTGAATGTAGTCCTAAGACCAAGATGCTATACAAGTGATTAGGTTAATCCGAATTGGGTACATGGGTGATTATTTGAAGATTAATAAGGTACACAGGTTATTATTTGAAGCTAAAGAGGGTACCAATGCTGTTGGTCTAAGGACAAGAAAGTTTTAAGGCTAGTAATCTCAATCCTACAATGTGATGAATGTCATGGTGAGTAGCCTTAATATTTGAGTTCTTTATTTATGGTACCAGGGAGTCAACCTAATCTATTATGGGACTCTAACTACTATGATATTCTTGGTAGTGAGACTTAACTATGGAAATGATTTTCTATTATTATGTTTATGCCAAACTTTTATACCTGAATCATATTTATTATGCTAATTATATGCTCTCATGGCTCATGATTGATTATTTTTCATTCAACAATCTTATGTATCATAACTTATATTATAAAAAAGCTATATACCTTGGATCATATTTTATGTTTTATGAAATTTGGAACACAATATCATAAGTTGGGATCATTTTCTCAAACCCCTATACCCACTTATGACCATCTATTGAAATTTCCCATGATTACCATTACCTATAATTAGAGATCATATATTATTATATTTCGTTTTACCTATGTTATAATGAATGTTTTAATTCATGGAAGGTCTTATATGGGTACTATGTGAGAAGAAATTTTTGGGGGATCTTTAAGATCATTCATGAAATAAATGTTTATGTATCTAGTCTCTAAATAAACTAATCCATCAAATAACATGGCAATTTATTATCTTATGATGTACTGGATATTCATCTAAAATGGTTAAATATTTAAATAATTGTTTCTAGGGTTACATTTATTAGGATCAAAGTAGGGTTTATTTATTTTTGGATATATGATTATGAGAAATGAGATTATAAAACCAATGGTGACATATGATAAACCACAATGATTTTGATGGATCCTAATATTTCATGGGTTTATTAGAAGGTTTCAAACTTTAGAACTTATTATGAATATTTTTTATATTTATATGAGTGTTCATTATGATTAGTGATTAGTTATTATTACACCACACTTTTTGGTTTTATTAAATGGATATAAATGAGAGGAATCATGAATATAAGGAATGTGGTTTGAAAAGTATTGATTTTACTAATGAAAAACCTAATGGCATGGGGATTGTAAAGAAATAATTTTTTTATTATTATTAATAAACTCCGTCTATCCATGAATCATGTTGAGCTTCCAAACAAAAAAATGAATTACAAACATATCATTAATTCATTCATTGGATAATATCCACCATCATTTAGTGGTCGCTATAATATAATAAATATCAAGAAGTATATCAGTAACAATGAAAATATATTTTATATTCTCTAGTTCTCAGAGAACAAAAATCTTTCTTCTATGTTTATCATTTGGAAGGAAAATAATATTGATAGTGTACACTTATTAAAAATATTATGTAAGTTAAATAAATTAAATCCAAGCAATATAAAGAGTTTATGATATTATTTTTAGAAAGTATTTTCTTTGAAATCTTAAAAAAAATAGAAAGGGAATTCCATAAGTTAAATGAAAATTATAATGAATACATAGGTACCTAGTAGGAAAATTTCTCCAGATTTCAAGGTACACTTATAGAATCATCATCAACCATGAAGGAGAAATTGATCAAATTTTTACTGGATTAAAATGAATCATTAAAAATGAATTCACTATTAAGTATATTAGTAGATATAAAGAAGTCATTTTATGTGATATCAAGGTAGAAATGGAGGAAAAAACTATTATTTTTCTCATGGTTTAGAGTATAATAAAAGAAAATTAATTATCAAGTAAATTATAATAATAAAATCCATGGAGGAAAAAAATTAGTCTTATATAATGTCAAAAAGATTGAATGAAACATGGGGGATTTTTTATAAGGGGATTAGAAATTTGTTTTTCCGTGGAAAGGAATTCCATAAAGGAAATTAATGTTAGAGGAATATTAAGAGGAAAATTAATAAAATGAATGGAGAAAAGAACAATTGAATTAACCACCCACACTTTAATGCTTCAATTGAAATGAGTAAATGAATTATACCAACCAGTGAAAAGAATCATAGAGTTAATGATAACAATCAGTGTTAGAGACCTATTAAGATAACTTGTAAAAGGAAAGTGTAACGACCTCATTATTTATGAGTAAAGTTGACTTTCTTTTAATGTCTTGTTGAAAAAAACATGAACTATTTTTTTAATTATTGGGATTAAATGATCGTTAAGTATCATTAATGTTGATAATATAGTTCTGGAAAAGTGATCACACAACTGATATAAATTTATTTGTTTTAGAAGAATCATTTCGACCCAGACAAAAGAGAGGAACACCTCATCCAGTATACTCAGGCCGTATGAAGCTCATTTATCAGAGCATATAAAGGAGGTAACATTACTGGGCTTCGGTCTTGACCAAGACCAAGTCTATATTTAACACATTAATATTGAATGAAATCTCATATGGGTGAAGTTCAAGTTAATAGAGGTTACCACCCAAGCAATGTTATTTGAGCCGCTCAATAGTCTGTCACCATCGCACACCTTACAATTAGGTATTACATGGGTGTTATAAGGGGTTATATAATAATGTTTTATTTAATTATTGTGTATTTATTTTATAAATAAAAGTCTTATTCCATCAATTCCTTTACGAAAATGATCTTTCTTAACAAGTGAAGAATTAGCTAAATTGTCTTTTTGGGTGAAAAATTAACTTTTTAGAAATATATAAATTATAATAAAATATTAATTCTATTAATAATATTGAAATGAAATTCTTATAAATTATGATTATATGTTTTACTTATCTATAAGGATTACGTAATCAGTTTGATAAGAGTAATATATTTTTTACGATAAAACAGAAAGTGTATTTTTAATCAATTTACTTTAAATAATTAATTATTTTTTGAAATAACAAATTTTTAATAAAATATTATCATCAAATTACATTTATGAATAATAAATTATTATATAAATTTTATAAGGTCAAATGTAATTTTCATCAAGGTTTGAAAACTAATTTTTCAAAACCTGTAATTTCACAATAAATGTCGGTTCTCATTTTAAAAGTAAAAATTCACATATATATAAAATTATTTAAAACATTGAATACTAATTTTTGAATAATGATGTTAAAATTATCCAATGATGAATTTTTCATAATTATATAATATAGTCGATTTTTGGGTAAAAATTAAATACCATATAAATAAAATATGTGTTTTATGACATCATAATGACCTAAAAATGATGTGATAGATACTAAAATGAGTATTATCATACCAATATATGTTTTCAAATTAAAGTAATTTGATTTTATAATTGTTTTAATTATTTTAATATTCCTTACTGAATCCTCAAAAATGTATAATATACTTTACAATTTAAATTCTCTTCATTAATAATGTGACTCATATCCACATAAGAAAGGCTTATATTTTTATAAGTTATGAAATTTTACTTATAAAATAATTTTTTACCCTGAACTTTGGAAAAAACCAGGGGAAGGTTTGCAGTTTTGAATATTTAATTATATTGATTTCAAATCCTATATTTGTGGAATATTAAAGAATTCCCTCTCATTTTCTATATAAAACCACCAAGCTCACACTTCTCTTAACTCAAAATAGTTTTAGCATTTCCCTACTATTTCCTCTCTCTAGATTCCCACCATGATTAAACAAACTCTTAAGAAGTCCCTCTTCAAGCTCTTGGAGTCACACACTCATGTAAGGAATTCTTTCCATTCTAATTTTTATCCATGTTTCTTTATGTTTTTAATACCCTTTAAATTTCAATTAAAATGTTGGTGGAATATTTATCTCCTACCCAATATATCTATAATTATGTTGTAATTATGATATACCACTTTCTATCTCATTAATGCCTTCTGTGTACACCAGTTACCACACCAAAATTCCTTAACGGATTTCTCTCTTCTTATTTCAATTCAAGTTTTTCTTCCAAATTATGTATCAAGATTACATTTCATCTTGTTAGATATTATGTTCCATGATCCCCTGAATATTTATTTCATGTATAAATTATAAGATACCACTTTCTCTATTTAAAACCCTACTTATGAATTTCCATATATCAAAGTTATGCTACCAAAATTGTACCATGATTTTCCAATCCAAAATCATCAGGTAGTGAATACCATACCCATTTCTCTATCAAAGGTATTCACCTTTACACATATATACATATTTAATGGTACTTAAATGTATGTATTACACATTCCATAATCGTGAAATAACTTATGATGTTGAATGATTCCATGTTATATGATCCTTATGGAGCACTTATGCATGAAAGGAAATGTTTATAAAGGGCGTGCTTTGATAATGCTCCAATGCATTGGGTAATGTTTAGTATCATGATACGCTATGTGAAATGAGGGTTAAATTATGATAATTCATGTGAAATAAGGGTTTAATTATGCTAATTCATGTTCAATGAGGGTTTAGTCGTGCTAATCCATGTACAATGATCCTTATCTCATGCTAATATCATGTTGCATGTTGTAGCCATATTTCCATTTTATGATAATCATGATATATCATTCCTTTATATTCATGTTTTTATTATGCTCCATTGATATTCCTATTGACTAGCAAGTATTTTATTCTTCATGTAATTTATTTTTTACTCCCTTACTGGGATCTATAGCTCACCCCTTTCTTATGTACGTCTTCAGGTTAACCCATGAAGTGTTTAGTATGAAGGAATGAGTTGGTCATGTTAAAGAAGTCTGAAATAAAGATGTTGTATTTCATGTTTTAAGTTTTCATGTAGTGTTGATAATTTCCCAAGACATTATACCAATTGATCCTCATATTTTTCCTAAGTATAATTTTATGTAATAAATCATGTTTAAGTGTGTAATAAATATACTGGTTGTTATAGTTGGTATTAGATGATAGATTTATTTATATTTGGGAATAAGGTTACAAAAATTAAGTTAAATACTTAGGGATAAGACTAATTATATGAAAATAATCCCTAAATTTTGGTGAGTATAGAGTAAGTTGTTTGTTAAGATAATACATTCTTGTCAGGATACAAACAAGTAGAGGTGGATCCGGTATAGATGTATCTATGAGTAAAACTTGAAAACACCGGATTGATCTATACTTCAATGGGAATTAGTGAAAAAAACGAGCCTTGTTTCACTCTTCATTTGACACTCCTAGGGGATATGCTTTGGAAAATTCATAAGCTTAGTATGAACCATTATTAAAGGAATAATAAAATTCCCTTTAGATTATATGTTGGTAAGTAGATCATGGATAACACAGATTGAAGCATATAAGTTCATAAATTAGGTAAATAAATGTAATTTATAATTTATACCTTTTTTTCATTGGATTCCCTTTTTTTTTTAATAAAAAGACCCCTAACTTTCCTTTTATTCTAGACAATGGTTGGTAATAGGAGGAATTGGGCTAACAACTGATGTGGAGATCAATGTAATGAATGTTATAATGAGATTCCCAATACACTAGGATTTGAAATCAAAAACTTTGTCATGATACTCTCTCAGTTAAATCAAGTTTTTAAAAGAAATATGGGTCAAAAGAAAAATGTCCAACACCCCCCCCCCAAGAAAAAACAAGCTGTAATTTAGACCTTCATGTGACAAAGGACTCCAAAATTCAATGGATTATCTGATACCTCAATTGCTGAATAATAGATCAACTCCATTCAGAAGATATTCTCCATCTATTAATGCTCTAAATATGGGAATGTTATTCTGGCTTCTTATCATATGGAGGGTGAAGCTGATAAATGGCGGACATTTGTAAAAAATACGAAGCCTTAGGATGATATTTAGGTGTTGGAATAGAAGGATTTCAAGAAAATGTTTTTCGATAAATATTTTTCTTTGAATCCTCCCACTTAAGATGGAATGGTACTTCCTTTACATCGAAAACAAAAACAATGAATCCATTGGATCGTCTGAGGAAATCATCACAATGATTGAATGATATCCCTATAACTTTTTCATTACCCAAAAATTCTTGGTTGGACGCTTCATTGGTGGGCAAAAAAATAGTCTACCAAAAGCACTAGTGATCATTGACATTGATATCTATGAAGAAATTGTATGATGTGCCCTCAAATTAGAAATGGAGATCATTGAATCATAGGGCTATCATGGGGATAAGAAGAGGAAAGTGGAATTTAATTCTGGTGGTCCGATGGATAAATCCAATGGTGCCATGAAATTCCAACACCCCACATGCCCAAGGTGCCGAAAGAAGCACCCCAAAAATTTCTAGAAGGGGACGAGGAAATGTTTTATGTGTGGAAGAGAAGGGAACCTGGCCATTAATTACCGACAAGGAAAACCCACTGCTGTAATAGAGGAGAGGAACACTCTGTTCAACCCTCAACACATTGTTCATTGCTACAACTGCAAAGAATGAGAGTACTTTGAAAAACAGTTCCCTAAGACAAGGGTTTTTGAAGGAAACCAACAACCTCTAAGGAAACTAGGATGATATTTTTCAATCACTACCATCGAATAGAATCTTGACAATGAAGTGGTGATAGGTACGCTAGTTATTAATTAAAGAATAGAGAACATACTTTTTGATTATGGGCTTATGCATTCTCTTATATCTTAAATTTTTAGTAGAATAATCCAAACACCACCAAAACTCATTGAAGTAGAGATGTCGATGAGAATGAAAAATGTGGAAATTATTACATCCCATGAATATTACTCCTCACCTATCACAATTTTGGGATTGAACTTCTCAGCAGGCCTCACCATACTCCCTCTGTTAGAATTTAATAAAATTCAAGGCATGGATTGGCTTTCCCTATATAAGGACAAAATAAATTTCCGTGAGAGGGAAATCACTCTATATATGGTGGGTCAGCCCCCGATTCTATACAAGTGCGAGGAGGAGGATGAATCTTATTTAGAACCATCATCTCTAGAATGGATATAGTGCCCCTATGAGTATGTGTATCTTACTCAGATGATTGTTTCTAAGGAAGGAACCATCCCAAAGAAATTCCTGTTGTGAGGGAATTTTCTGAAGTGTTTCTTGAGGAATTTTCTAGTCTTCCCCCTAGAAGAGACGTTGAATTATCAATTGATCTTATAAATGGGGAATTTCTAGTATCCAAGACTCTGTATAGAATGGATGTTGTGGATATTGAGGTGCTAAAGATAAAACTGTAGGAGAATCTGGATAAAGGGATTATACTCCCAAGTGCTTCACCCTGGGGTGCACCAGTCCTCTTTATCAAGAAGATGGATGGGTCAATGATCCTTTGCATTGATTATCATGAGCTCAAAAAAATCACGATAAAGAACAAGTGTCCTTTTACATGAATTTATGACATGTTCGATCAACTACATAGAGCACAATACTTCCTGAAGGTTGTACTGCAGTCATGACATTACCATGTAAGGGTGAAGAAGGAGGATATCCCCAAAACTATTTTTTGTACAAGGTACAGATACTATGAATTCATAGTAATTTATTTAGGTCTCGTTCATGGGGAATAGAATAACAAGAAATGGGATATCTATAGATCCCTCCTAGAAAAATGAAATTGAGGGATGGTCGAGGCCAACATCTGTGATGGATATCTATAGCTTCCTTGGGTTAGATGGATATTATCACTGATTTTTGAGAAATTTATCATGATTTTCAAACCCTCATACCAATATAATTCATATGGGAGTCAAGTTTTCTTGGAGTGATGAATGTGAAGAGAGTATAGAGGAGTTGAAACAGAGGTTTATCAATGTTCCAGTTCTCACACTACCCACAAGTGGTGAAATTTTCGTGATATTCAGTGATGCTACAAAGAAGGGATAGGGCTGTTTGTTGATGAAAAATGACAATGACATTGCCTATGATTCAAGGTAGATGAATGTTAATGTGCATAACTATCCAACACAAGATCTGGATTTAGCTTCAGTGATATTCACTATGAAAATGTGGTGGCATTAACTCTTTGGGGAGAAGAGTGAAATATATACAGTTCACAAAACCCTCAAGTATATATTTCCATAGAAAGTGTCGAATATGAACTAACTATGATGGTTAGAGTTTATCAAAGACTACAAATTCTCAATTGAAAACCATATAGGGAAACCAAATAAAGTAGTATACACTCTAAGTAGAATCTATCCAACAACTCTTTACTTGATGAGAATTGAAAAGGATCTAGTATTCTTATATTTGATAAAGATAGACATGAGAATGATAAATAAGGGAACATAATAATTCATTTCACGAATGATTTATCATACGTCTATTTTGGAAAGGTCAAAGGATGCACAAAAGGATGATGTTGGAATTAAAAAGAAAGTGGAAACTATCAGAAAATGGAAATCCTCATAGTTCAATGTTAATGAAGAGGGAATTGTGATATTTGGGTCAAGACAATATGTTCCACAAAATTTGGAGTAAAAGACAAAAAGTTTTGATGATGTACATAATTTAAATTTCACTATTCACCCAGGAAACACACAGATGTATCAAGATCTCTGAGATAATTAATGGTGGGATATCATAAAGAAGGATATATCTGAGTATACATTAAAGTGACTGGTATGTCAGCAAGTGAAGGCTGAGACGCATAAGTATAAGGGGATGATGCAAACATTACCCATTACAACATGAAAATAGGATAACATCACCACTGACTTTGTTACTAGACTTTCAAAGACATCCAAAAGAAAAAAAAATATATGGGTTGGTGTGGATCTTTTTACAAAGACTACACATTTCATTGTAATTTGAGATGATTTCTCATTTGATCAACTATAATTGATATACATAAAATAAGTGGTAAGGATTCATGGAGTACCACTATTGATTATATCTGATCGAGATCCAAGATTTACCTATATGTTTTAGAAGAGTCTCCAACATGCTCTAATTACTGAGATGAACATCAATATGACTTATCATCCTCAAACTAACGGCCAATCTGAGAAGACTATCCAAAAACATGAGGACATGTTGAGAGCATGATCAATGGACTTTAAATGAGGATGGGATCAACATCTTCTTATGGTTGAGTTCTCTTACAACAAAAGTTTCCACTCAAGCATCCAAATGGCTCCTTATTAAGACCTTTATGGAAATATCTGTAGAACACCGGCATGTTGGGATGAATTTGGGGAGTGAAAACTTATAGGTGTATAAATGGTTGAAGAAATGTTGGAGAAGTTAAAGACCATCCCACACCACATTAAAGCTTCTAAGAGTTGACAAAAGAGTTATGTTGAAAATCATCGACAAGACCTATAGTTTTATGTTGGATACATGGTATTCTTCTGCATGTCACAATTGAAAGGAGTTATGAAATTTTTGAAGAAGGGAAATTATATTTTATGGTACATTGATCCTTTTTAGATCCTTGATCGCATTGGAGTAGTGGCCTATCAAATAACACTCCCACCAAACCTGTATCAAGTACATGATGTATTCCATGTATGACTATTGAGGTAGTATATACTTGACCCATCATATGTACTTAACCAAAGGTGGTACCATTGGAGATTAACCTATTCAACGAAGGGAAGCCGGTGAAAATATTAGATCATAGGGAAATTTTGAATAAATAAGACAATGCCACTCATCAAAGTGTTGTGGAGAAACCAAATGTTTGGATAAACAATGTGGGAACCATAGGAAGTGATGAGTTAGAGTTGACATCATCTATTTTAGTGTGGGAAATGTAAATTTCGAGGGAGATATATCTTAAGGTGGAATGTTTTAATGACCTTATCATTTATGAATAAAATTCTTTTCCTTTTAATTTCTTATAGAAAATGCATGAACTCTTTTTTTAATATTACTGGGTTTAAATGACCCTTAGGTATCATTACTGTTTATAATATAGAAGATAAATAATGATAACTTGAGTAATATAAATTTAAAGTATCTAAAAGAATCATTTTGACATAGAAAAAGGAGAGGATAACCTCATCTAGTAGACTCGAGCCATATGATTCTCATTTATTAGAGCTTGGAAAGGTGTTAGCATCACTAGGATTCTCTATTGACCAAGCCCAATCCAAGGTTTAACATGTTAATCTTGAATGAAATCACCTTTTAGAGAAGTTTGAGATAACCGAGATTACCACCAGGGCAATGTTATCCGAGATACCCCAAAAGTCTGTCACAATCGCACACCCAAACATTAGGTCATAAGTAGGTGTTATAAGGGTTTATTTAATAAGTTATTGGTTACTTATTATGAAACCTTTTTTTGTAATTTAAAGTCTTATTACATTAATTTCATTTTATAAATGGTCTTTCTTAAAAAGTGAAAATTTTGGAAAATTGTCTTTTTGGGTAAAAATGGTACTTTTGAGAAATGTATAAATTATATAAAACAATGGTTTTTATTAATAATATTATAAAACCAATTATTTTAAATGATTATTATATCAGTTCCTTATCTGTAAATGATTAGGTAATCGGTTGGAAAAGGTTGTATGTTTTTACGATAAAATAGAAATCGTATTTTTAAAGAATTTATTTTAAAAAATTAATGTTTTTCTGAAATAACAAATCATTTAACAAAATATTATTATGAAATTACTTTTATGAATAATAAATCAGTATAAATTTTTTATAAATTCTAATGTAATTTTTATCAAGGTTTGAAAACTGTTTTTGTCAAAACCCATGAATTTTCTATAAATGTCGGGTTTCATTTTAAAAGTAAAGATTAAAATATTTTGAAAATTATTTAGATAAACTGAATATTATTTTTGGAATCAAGACATCAAAAATATACAATGGTGAATTTTTCATAATTTGTTGAGATAACCAAATGTTTGGGTAAAAATTAAATACCGTATAAATAAAATAATTGTTTTATGACATCATAATGACCCCAAAATGATGTAATAAATACTATAATTGGTATTTTATACCCAATAAATTATTCCCATTAAAATTATATGATTTTATATTTTTTTAAATATTTTATAAAACAATAGTGAATCCTCAAAAATGTATAATATACTTTATGATTTTAAATTCATTTCATTAATAATGTGACTCATATCCACATAAGAAGGCCTAATATTTTAATATGTTTGGCCATTAACCATATAAAATAATGTTTTAAAATCAAATTTTCGAAAAACCCATTGTAAAAAACCATGGGGTGGTTTGCGGTTTTGAATATTTAATTATATACATTCCAAAACCCTAGTTTGTGGAATTTTAAAGAATTCACCTCTCATTTCCAATATAAACCAACCCATTCCCTGACCATTCTTCACTAAAAATACTTTTAGAACATATATACGCTTACATAATCTCTCTATAATCCCCACATGGTGCCCCAAGATATCAATAAGTCCTTCTTCAAGCTCATGGAGTCACTCAATGAAGTACGATATTCTTTACTTTCACATTTTTATCCCAGTTTCTTTATGTTGAAATACCCTATTACATTCAATTAAAAATATTTGGGTATAATTTTGAACCTCTCTATACAAACTACCTTATCTTTTAATGAGGATATACCACTTTCTCTCTCATTAATTCCTTCCGTGTACACCCGTTACCATGCCGAAATTCGATAAAGGGTTTCTATCTTATTATATCCATTCTAGTATTTCTCCCATATTATGAATTTATATTCAGTTTCATATGTTGTGATATTATGTTCCATGATCCCCTTACATTATATTTCATTTATAAATGATTATATACCCCTTTATCTCTCATCAACCCAACTTATGAATTTCCATATGATGATGTTATGCTGCTGAAATTGCCCCACGATTTTCCAAGCCATAATCACCTAGTAGTGAATACCATACCCATTTCTCTATCAAGGGTATTAACCTCTATTAACATATACATATTAAATTATTCTTAAATTTATTTATTATACATTATTTAATAATGGAATAACTTATAATGTTAAATGATTCCATGTTATATGATCCATGTGGCACACTTATGAAAAAATTGAAATTTTTAAAAAGGGTGTGCCCTGGTAGTGCTCTAATGCATTGGGTAATGTTTAGTATAATGATACGCCATGTGAAATGAGAGTTTAATAATGATATTCCATGTGTAATTAGAATTTACCCATGATAATTCATGTATAATGAGGTTTTACACAGGATAATTTATGTGTAATGATTCTTGGTTCATGCTAATATAATGTTGAATGTTGTTGCCAAATTTCCATTGTATGATAATTATTCTATGTCATGAATTTATGTTAATTCTTCTCTTATGCTCCATTAATATTCCTATTGAATAAAATGGATTTTATTCTTAATTTTATGCCTTATTTACTCCCTTACTGGGATTTATAGCTTACCACTTTCTTATGTATGTCCTCAGGTTATCCCATTGAGTGTTAAGTATGAAGAAATATGTTGGTCATGTCAAAAACGTTTGAAATAAAGATTTTTTATTTCGTGTTTTAAGTTGTTATATAATGTTCCAAATTTCTAAATACACTAGACCTCTTAATCCTAGGAGTAGTTTTAAGTACATTTTTTTTGTAATAAATCATTTTTAAGTGTATAATAAAGAGCAGGGTAGTTATTGAAAGCTCGTGTGATCCCAACTACCTATGTTGGTCTGGAGAATGATGTGGTGAAAAGTACAATTACAATATACTATATAAATGTAAATATCTTATTTTATTCCATATTTACCCACATTTTTATCTTTAAATGTTATTATAAGAGTATCAAATAACCACATGAATTATTATATATTGAATTATTAGTGAAAAACATAATGGGATTATGATTTCATCTCAAGTATATAAATACACTTTATTATAATATTTTGTGAATTAATTTTAGGAAAATGTTATTATTCTCCATTTAATTGAATTTTATGTCATTTTCGGAAAGGATTGAGTCTCTCAATATATATCCCTTATAAATTGAAAATAAAGTGAAGTCACATTATATATTTTAAATCAACCTATGATATTTCTTAGGTGTGAGGATTAATATACACTTTTAATATAAATAAATTCCATTATGTGGGTCTTACTACTGATTAATATGGGGTATGTTTCTAAAATGGTTAGGGATAAACTCAAAATTAAAGATATTTTTATTTTTTGGAATATAAATATGTATTTATTGACTAGTTTACAAGGCTTACCATAAATCATGAAGTTGTATTTTTAGTAGAACTCATAACTTCCACTCTGATAATTATAAATACTCCTTATAGAATAACACTAATTGAGTTACAATAATTAAAGAGGAAACTCCATGAGAATCTAGATAAGGGTTTCAAACACCCCAGGGAATCACCATGGGGTAAAAATATTTTCTTTTTTAAGAAGATCAATTTTAAAATTAATTTCATTATTGAATATAGAGACCATAACAATGTCATTATAAGAAAAAGAATCCAATTCCCAATATTGATGTTTTTTTGGTCAACAACGGGGAGCTAAATACATTTCAAATATTGATCTCTATTCTAGATACCAACGGTTAAGGGTTAAAGGGAGGATATAACCAATAAAACCTTCCATATAAGGCATGGACACAATAAATTTAATTTTGACGTTATTGTGGCATTCCCAATTATCTAATTAATATAGTATTTAGAGATCACCATGGTCAATTTTTGGTAGTCTATATAGATTAAATTATTATATTTCTTATGAGACAGAAAGACAATAAGATCTTTTAAGGATTAGTTTAGAGACATTGATAATGGTGATTCTATTTTACAAATTTATAAAATGTGAATTTTGGTTACATAAAATATCATTCTTGGGTTATTTCATTACAAATGATGGTATATCAGGGTTTCCTCCAACAAAGGACATTGATGAGTAATGGATCAAAAACCAATTATGACTAGGATCCATATATTACATGGATTAGGTGAACATTATTAACACATTATTATATATTTATCATGGATATAAAATTTAATAACCATGTCAATACTGAATTCATACATGTACATTTGGATAGATGAATGTGGAGAAACATTCAAGGAACTGTCGAGAAGATCACTCAATGCACATGAGTTTACAATACCCAATAGTGTATAAGGGTTTTTGATCTTTACTGATGCATAAATGAATGTACATGGATGTGTTATCATGAATAATGACATGGTGGTAGCAATTTATCAGGAAAATTAAAGGTTCATTGGAAACAATTCCCAAACCATGATTTAATGCTGAGATATGTAATTTTTTCATTAAAGATATGGTGGATTTAACAATATGGTGAATGGTGTGATATATATATTGACTATAAAATATTTATGTATATATTTTCATAAAAATATTTTAATTTGAACCAAAATATATGGTTATAGAATATTAATTATTAAGATTTCTCAATAATTTATCACTCTTGCATGGTGAACAAGGTGGATGATGCTTTGAGTCATAAATATATATCTTGTTCTTCCATGATAAGGACTAAAATAGATATAATAATTATATAATTGAAAAGGATGTACCATGAAATCATTTGGGAAGTATATATCATATATTTTTCAAATAAAGTTTCAATCATCCATTCATGTGATGACTAATGAGGTGCATATTGAAGATATGGAGCTACAAAGGAAGGTAATTATTGTTTTGGAATTCATCCTTGACCGCGATGGGTTGATAAGACTTGGGAAATGTATTGGACTACCATTGGTAAAATAACTAAATGAGTAACTATTGGTTGAAGCACATAACTCTTCATTCTTAACCAATACTTCAATTACAAATATATGTAGAGATATCAAAGTGTATTTCATATGGAAGAAAATGAAATGGTATATTTTCATGTATGCATCACAATGCATAATATTCCATAATGTTAATTCCAAAAAACAGAAATTTGAGGGGATGATACAACAATTATCCATACCAGTATGGAAACGTGAAAACAAAACAATTTATTTTTCTTAGGACTCTACAATATATCTAAAATCCATAACATTATCTGGGTTATAATCAATAACCTCATGAAGTCAGTATATTTCATTTCTATTAGGGATAATATCTCTCATGACTAACTTTTAAGGATATACATTAAGGAGGTGGTATGTTTTCATAGATTACCCCTATAAATAGTATCTGATTGACATCAGAGGTTTACATTGATGTTATGGAGAATCCATTAGGATTTTTTTGAATACATATCTAATCATTATAAATATATATCATCCATAGATAGATAATCAGTTTGATAGGAAAATGAAAATCCTAAAAGATAAATTTAGATGTTTATCTATTGATTTGAAATGAGATTGAGGTTAACACCTTAATCTTGTTAAATTTTCTAATAATAATAAATTTCACTCAAGCATTCAGATGAGTCCTTGTGAATCCCTAAATAACAATAAAAGAAAAATCCCAATATTTTGGGATGAAGTTGAACAGAGAATGATATTGGGGCATAATATTGTCGAAGAAATTCTAGATAAAGTTAAATACATTCAATATTACATCAGGGAATCTCTTAGTTGATATATAAGTTATTCTCATTACCATTAATGTGATCTATATTTTCACTTTGGAGAGAATGACCTCATAGAGGTATCTCATTGGAATAATGTTATTTTATTTTTATGTAAGGGGAAGTTGATCCTAGATATATCAGTTCCTATGAGATTTTTGATCAAATATGAACAACGTCTCATCATTTTAAACTATTACTAAACCTCTCCAAAGTTCATGATATGTTCCATTTATCTCTTATAATGTAGTACATACCTAATCCTTCATGGTCAATGAAATCATAGGTTCTACCAATAGTCAATGGTCATAGTTATAATGAACAAGCGATGGAGATTCAAGATAAAATAAACAATGTGTTGTGGAATAGGGCCTCTCACCCAATCAATGTTTTACAGTGAAACCATAAATTTGGGGATACTAAGTGGAAACCCCTAGATGTAATGATGAAGAAAAAACCTCATTTATTTTATTTAGAATAAAAAAATTTGAAATTTTAAATTTTTATAATTGGGTATCATGTAACACCCTGAGATATTCTAACAAGTTTCTCCTTAATATATTCATTGTGTTCAATACCTTATGATTCACACTTCACCGAAAATTAGTGAACAATTCCTTACTAAAAATATAAAAACAAATACCTTAGAGGATAGTTAAATTAAATTTTTACAATTCTATTAATAAAATTAGTAAATGAAATTCATGAAATTGTTTATATATAATAAGAAATGTTATTCTAGTAATTCTGGGCTAAATGGTAAAGTTTTATTTACAAAAAATGTTTTTATTCTATATGCTTTATTTAAAAGTTAATTTATTTTATTCATAGTATTAAAAATATATAAAATTATGTTTTAAACATGAATAAAAATATGTAATGACACATACATTGATTATAAAATGGTTATAAATTAAGATAAAATAATTTTAATGTAAAAATGTAGATTTTTTAGAAAACGTATTTTTATGTGCACACTATATTTTTATGGTGATAAATTACCCTAATCACTATTGATGAATTATTTTAATTAAATTAAATTATAATATATTCAATTGAATAAATATTTATTCCTCTAATGGTTTTTTTTCTAGGAAAATAATTAAAATTCAAAATTATGCTAAAATATATATATGTTAAAATAGGTTTTATGTGTTTTGTGTGAAGATATTAGAATTAATTTCTACAAAATGTAAAAAATGAATCTTATAAATTTTATTCAATATTTTTAATTATAATTTTCAAATTATTTATAAGTTCAATTTTATTTTTTATTAAAATAATGCACCTTATTGAAAAGTTTTCCCAATAATAAGGGTAAACCTGAATTAAAATAGTTGAAATAAAGGGATAAGGATTCAATATGTCACTAAAAATAATTTTAATTTAACTTGTTGAGTTTATTTCTACCTACCTCAATTTATATAATAAAATTAATACTTTAGATCCATTTTTTCATGATTGGGACTTTATTTTATAGTAATATTATTAATATTTACAAAGGTTACACTCACCCCACTTATAAAAGGGAAAACATATTATCACTTATCCATATCACATTAACACAAAATCTCAAAACATATCTTCCCAAATAACTTAATAAATATCATTTAAACATACTCGAAATTTTTTATTCCCAAAAGACCTATCCAAAAAACTGTAAGGTGTTTCTCAAAGGATATTATCCATAGAAGTGGTATATGTTCTTACAGACCTATTTCAATATCCATTCTTCTTAAAAGTCATTGAAATACTTAATAACCATATTAAAAAATGGAATCAAAATATTTACTATACTGAAATATGTTTTTATTAGTTGAACAACCATTTTTGGTCTTCTTTTTGTCTAATATGAAGTGATAGTGTTTCTCAATTGTATGTACGAACTATAGTGTCAACAAAACGACATGTTTCATTTCCTAACACCATATATCAAGATTGGTTATATAGATGTATTTAATGGATATTATATATATATATATATATTAATAATGATTCTTTGAAGATAAATTATTATTTACCTTCTTTTATTTCAATCAATTGAAAAATAGAAACATCACTCATTCAAACATAAAGACTACAACCTGCAAAAGGGATGTAATTTATTTTTCATCACTACATTAAATGAATGGTTAAAAAAATTTATATAATGAGTAAATATGATATTTATGAAATAATTATGATTCATATGATGATTAAACCATGATTATAGATCAAGTATTATAATCAATGGACTAAAACACATGTTTAAAATAGAATCATTGACGCCTAGATATTTATTTTTATGAATAATTAATAGATGGATGATTAAACATTATAAGTAAAAAATCTTCTTTTCAAGAAGTTGTAGATCATTTTTTCATTAGTTAATTATTTTGGAACATGTAATAGTACCTAATGGAGTCCCAGAGGTCATGAAGGTCATTGGGTCCTGTTTGGAGATCGAAGGCTCAGAATTTTAGAAAATAGAGTAGGCCATAAGGTTAGTAGAAACTGTGCAGCCCAACATGCATGGTTTTCTCAACCCTTGTGGGATAATTTAGAGTGGAGAAAGGGTATGCATGGTTTTCTAAAACCATGTGATACTAGGTGCATGCCTGGGAATATTTTCAGGGGGTTATGATTGTGGGTCTTACCCGGTTTCCACATGGGTGGGAAAACCATGAAACTAGCCCGTGAATGGTCCCTCCTTAGGTAGACCTAGGTGCAAGGTTGGCGAATGGTTTGCCAAACATGTTTCCAATCCTTATTAACCATAATTTTTTATGTAAAAACCATTTTTATCATAAAATGTTTTAAACTAAAATTTCCTACTTCCCTTCATTTCCTGTGTGCATCACTCCCCCCCTCTTCTCCCATAGAGCACTCCCTTACTTGATCGAGGGATCTTGAGTGATCCCTCATCCGAACTCTAAACTAATATTCATTGGAAGGATTATAAAGCTACATGGAGCACTCTTTTATTTTATTCCATTCTTCATAAAACCTAAACCTAATATTAGACATCCAATCATCTACAACCCTAAGGTAGGTAGTCTAGTTGTTTTCTTGAACTGTCGATGTTTTTTCAATGCGTCACTATTATGCCATACATTAACCATTTCCAAGAATTTCCCTTAAATTTTTTATTTCCTTATATATAAATTCTATCATATTGTTATTCTATCATCGACAATTTATATGTGATTATAGGATATTGACCTCATTTATTACCACCCCTTTTGGTTGTTCCAAATTAAATTACCTCATTATATATAATTGTTTAGTGAAACAAACATCACCTAAGAGTTCGAATTGACATGGGAAATGGAACTATCCTTCTTCATGTAATTTTTAAGTAACAAAACACCTTTTAAGTGGGTCTTAATTCCCTGATTACAAATTTTGTTGCTTTGGAATTTAAATGAATTTTTTAAAATGAATGGAAATGTTTTGGAAGGACACACAACATGTTTTATCTTTATGAACCTGTGTTATATAAATTGTGACACTCTTCATTATATTGGTATCGATTTTTTTAATTCTTAAGAGGTAATCCATTATTATTATTATTATTATTATTATTATTTGACCATAGAGATTAGTCATTGAATTATGGATATGGAACTTATTGATCATGATGTTTCATGATGCCTTATATCTGGTGTTGAGAATGACACCTTTCACTATTATAGTTATAATTGGGTGATGGTCATGACATTCCATGTTCCATTGTACTGGGTGTTTTAAATGATATCTCACCTCACCTATATTTGGTGAAGATAAAGATCTCTCACATTCTTCATGAGATTCAGGGTGTGTTCCCTTTTCTTGAGCCTAAAAGAACGTTAGAGTAGTTATGGATTCCTCAGTTATTCCCTCAGTCTCGCTAGCACTGAAAATCTATGTATATACCTACATATGTCCCCATTTACTTGGTACATATACATGTATAAAGCATATAAACATATATATATATACATGATTAATATTTATATGCTTACTCATCAGACTCTTACACTGGAATATTGAGAAGCTAGTAGAGCCAACCAGGTGTCCTGGAGGAACCTAAGATGGCTGGTTTTTACATTTTTATCTTGGTTTATTAAGATATTTACCTGCACACTATTATGTTAATTACACTAGCTAGATTATTTATATACATCGTTGGTGGTTTCCTACTAAGTTTATATATTTCCCTACTCATGCCACCTTTGGTACCTGAGTAGACTTAATGTCTTCAGGAATGCATAAGGGAAAGCACCATGCTATAGATGTTTGACCTGGTTTAATTATTGCACGGAAAATAGAACTAGAGGACTGATCATATACTCATGATACTAGAGAATTATCCTTTTTTATCTTTTCTTCCACTATACCATGTTGTATATGCATGCACCATGTATCCTATGTTCCGATTTTATTATATTATCATTCCATGACATTTTCCTCATATATGACTCAGCCTAAGGAATTTTAATTATTATTAAATTTTCTTGGTTATTTATACTTCCATAGTTTTTATATTTGTTTCTGGTGTTCCATAGGATATATCATGCTTCCCCTTCTCTCTATATTTTTATTGTATTTCATGTTCTACTCGGATATGAGGGTATAGAATCCCACCCATACCACTATAGAAAATCGATGCAAGTCAGCACCCTGTAGTGTACATGGAGGCATGCATAAAACCACGTGACCAACTAACTCGGGGCCCTAGTTAAGTGGATCCTAGGTCCAAATATTAAAATGTGGTATCAAGTAATTTATTTTATGTTATCTCACAGTTTTGGTGTTAGATAAAAGATTAGGGAAAAAGGAATTTGGTAATGAGCATGCACCTAGGCATAGATGATCCACAAATAGGGAAACCCCAAATTACCCTAGATGTGATGTTGTTGTTATTGATTACATATGTTATGGTTGATACGATATCAACATCAAGTGACAGAGATGTATTATGAGGTTGTTATTATTTGTGTTATTATAATGATATTTAATTTACTTTGCCCTGATGAAATGAGGGTGTGTTATCTCATTCATACTTATAGGAACATAAGGATGAATATGGCTTGCATTTTTCTATTCTACGTCTAAATTCATCCTTCATTGTCTTACTACATATAGTTAGTGCCTGGATTATTATATATTGAAATGTGATAGAATTTATTATAGGAATTTGATAATTGAACAAATTAAAGTGTCCACACCAATAATAATGGTGTTTCACCGCATAGTTTGATGATGGAATCTTAATAAGAAAATTATACCATATTGTGGGTTATAAAACTATTAGTTATGGACTCTGGTATATGTATTTATACAAAATTATGAATGAAAATAAATTTAAATCCTTAAATTGAAATGGTTACCACTAAATGGGATACCAATTGAAATGTAAAGGGTTTTTCATCAATACCATGAAATTGAAATACCATATATATGAACCCCTACTGTATGATATGAGATAGAGACCCAAACTAGGCCTTTGTAGTGAGTATATGAGGGTGTATCTGATGTTATTATGTACTGATATGGTATTTCCCCATAACGTAGACCAAGATTGTTGGGCATGAATAGAGATATGATCCTTTCCAATATGAAGGTTTTGTACCTATCCTTTTATCTATTTTTAATTATTTCAACTGTTAAATTATATTTTGAGTTTGTAGTTTGGAATTGTATAATCATACCACCATAACAACCTTGAGTCATAAGCCTTGAAGGTGGTGGAAACCATGCATTGGCAGTGGTGGGCCTTCAGCCACCAGTGATCCCTCCTGTATATCTACATATGTAACCACTTGTTATTCTTGATGTGGGAACCGATTGATAGTATCACAAAGGGTTTTCACATTTTTTGCAGTCTATGAAAGGTATTTCTCAACCTACCTAGACTATTTCAGAGTTGACTCATGAGTTTTAGTAGTACCCTCCTCCCACCTTATGGTCGGATGGTGGGCCATTTGCTGATGAGTCCTAAATGTAGGCTATGATTTCTATTTTTGAGCATCGTGAGATGACTCCATAGAGGAGGGTAAAACTCACTGCCTATATGTTACATGGTTCATCCAAGAGATGGTGGGATATTTTATCCAAGAAGACCAATATCGAGATATGTCCTGGTCAGAATTACAAATGATATTTTATGGATAATTCTTTCCACTAAACTTGAGATATGATTGAGCTAGAGGGTTGATAAAATTCCATTATGGATCTATGTCTATCATGGAATATTCATTTTATTTTATTGGGAAATAATGGTTTATTATGACTAAATTGGAGGATGATCTATTGACTTTGAGATGATTCAAGGATGGGCTAGTGTACACCCTTTGATCAAAGGTTAATGCATTTTGACTTAACACTATTTCATTGATATTCAAAAAAAAAACCACATCACTAAGAGGAAATTTAGGGAAACCAATGATGGGAACCAGGGACGTTTAGCTCCTAGGCCTAGTAACATTTCTTATATCGTAGGAAGGTGATGGTTTTAGGTTTTTCATAGGGGTATCATATGTCAGAAAATTCACACAAAAAACTTCCCTATTTTTCACCAGTGCATGAATCTGGGACATATGAAACCATGGTGTTTACAAGATCCAATGGAATGCAGTGGCTATGGTAGGATAGGAAATATCAATCTATTTTATGGGAACATTAGATCAGTAATTGTAAAATAAGGATCTAAACCTTTCCCTTTTACTGAAGTGGGGCCAGTAGTAACTTGTTAGGTAGGTAGCTGGAATGCCACCGACCGCTCAGGCTGAGTTGGTGGTCAAGGAAGAGGTAGTCACACCCAGGACTTTCAACATATGTAGATTCGGCCTAATTTGGGAATTTGGGCTGGGACTCAGGGTCATGGTATAAGTCGGTCAAATGTAGTGCAACCTATACTATGGGAGAAAAGAGGGGGAACTTTGACTGTTCTCGGTACTATTCTATTCACCTCTACATTCGTGTCTACATTATTTAACATCAGAACATATCAATATTTTATATCTATTTAAATCATGGATAGTATTTTTCTATAGTTCAAATTGTTATGTTTCAAGATGACGCTTGATACCCTGTTATATATTTGATATGAGACCATTCTCTGTTGAAAGTATTTTTCCCTGGTGATAGGCGAATATCTCTTCATATGGAATATTTTAGTCCTCAACATGACAGATATTGATGTAATTATCTATATGGATTGGTTAGTTCCCTTTTGATACCATATTTAATCTTATAATTAAAGGATTAAATAGACATGATCAAAGACTCATAATCATTTTTAATAGAGAGAATGGGTTGTTCATGTGACTCGAGCTAGAACCGAGCAATAACAGATGGGTAAGGTGATAGCTCATATACCAATTTTTTTTTGGGTGATCAGGAGTTATGACCCATTATTTTATCTTCTTTATTGGATTGTTTTAATTATTTCTTACAAGATGAATTTTTTTGGGATACCTCCAATGAGGGGGGTAGAATTCCCCATTAGCCTAGTGTCAGGAGTGGCACAAGTGTCTATTCCTCCTTACATGATGGAACCTATAGATCTTCTTGATCTTAAGAAGTAGTTAGATGTCCTAGAGGTCAGAGGATTTATATTTTACAAAACTTATCCAAGGGTTTCACTAGTCCTTTTTAAATGCACGAAGATGTTACCCTTAAGATTTGTGTGGATTACATAGGGTTAAACCAACTTATAGTTAAGAACCAATATCCACTGCCTATAATATAAGACCACTTTGATCATCTCTGAGGAGAAAGATTATTTTAAAATAATTATTTATGGTCAGCCTATAATCAGTTACATGTCATCCCTCATACATACCTTGTATAAATTTATGGAATATGTATTGTCTTTATGAGTATCTAGTAATGTTGTTCTGTCTCATGAACACATCGACCATTTTCACAGATATGATAAATGGGGGTTTCCACTTGTATCTAGATTCTTTCATGGTGGTATTTTTGGAAGTCAAATTAGTGTATTATCCTTCTTAATACAACCATGCCAACAATCTTAAGACTGTGTTGGATACACTAAGAGATCCCCAGATTTATTCTATGCTAAGTAAATGCCACTTTTGGATCAAAAAAGTCAAATTCATGGGTCATATAATCTTAGAATGAGGAATTTTAGTAGACCTAGAGAATGTGAGGGAAATAATTTCTTAGGAACATCCCTAGAATGTATATTAAATATAGAGTTTCCTGGGGCTAGTCAGGTAATATAGTTTCTTCTTCTAGGATTTAACACTCCTAGTAGAGTCGCTTATGCTTGTTGAGTCAATAAGATTTACTTATGGATTTTCCATTCCCCTGTGTTTTGAAAATAAAAAAACACTCTATCTTATGGGAAATTATTTTTTCCCTAAGATTTATATTAATATGAAAACTTTTCCTTCTTCAAGGAAATTTAATCCCTACCTATTTTTTCCTTGTTCATTTAATAGTTTCTATAAATATAATTCTTTTTATTCGTAATTGTTAAAATTAGGTTTCATATATAAAGCCTCAGAATACTATAAATCCTTGGTCATAGTGTATTCAATTTTCAGACTCCAAATTCTCTGAAAATCAAACTCTGAATTATCAAAAAAAGACTCCGAATTCTCTGAAAATCAGACTCCAAATTCTCTGAAATTCAGACTACGAATTCTCTGAAATTCAGGCTTTGAATTCTCCGAAAACCAGACTCTGAATCCTCTAAAATTAGGACTCCGAATTCTCTGAAATTAATACTTCTAATTCCTAATAATTAGGGCTCCGAATTACTCTGAATTCAATAGAATTCAGGCTCTGAATTATTCAAAATTCGGACTCTAAATTCCTCATAATTCGGACTCTGAATTCCCAAGAATATAGACTCTGAATTCATTAGAATTCCGATTCCTAAATCTATAGAATTTATGTTCCTAATTATTTTGAAAATAGAATCTGAATATCCAGGATTTATAGTCTCTAAATTATTATTTACCTAGAATCCAAACTTTTATTTTTTACTAGACTCCAAAAAGGAGATTTAGTGAAGTAACCTTATTTTACATACACATGTTATAGTTATGAAATGATGTCATAATTTTTTTTTCTAACTAACAGTTGTTTGAGTTAAACATTTATAGGTCCCTCCTAAATTTAAGGGAAAATATGACTGTTGGAGGAGGGAGACGACCGTTAGAGAAGTGCCATAAATAGGAGCTCATTTGAATGCGATCAATGAATCGATCACTCTAGAGATTTCATTCTGCTGAAGTGATTTATAGAGAGAGAGACTCTCATTCCTTGAACATACTGAAAATATTGTTCAACTTGCTTCGTGCGAGTCCGATTATTTCTGTATACAATTGAGGACTTCCAGGGATAGGAAGACAGAGGTACTGACTACCTTAAAGTTTGAGGACTTCCATAGATAGGAAGAAATTAGACCTGACTACCTTAAAGTTTGATGGATTGTAGGGATATCAAGACAAATTTCGATATTCCTATCGAGGGCTTACCCTATTATTTGTAAGACGGAATTTCTTAAATGTATAAATCAAGTGACCTTTTTACAAGGTTGTTGGATACCCTACTCTTTGGGTTGAAAGATTTAATAATTGTTACTTTTTTTTTCATGCTTATTTCTGATGTATTTTGAAAAAGAAATATTGTATAACCTTCTTATACTTTCTTATTCTTTTGTTTACTCTGATAAGTAAGATTCTATATGCTTTAAGGTAGAATATTTTCCTTGTAATCATTCCTTAAGATTCATTTCTAGAACCATATTTCTGGAACCTAGAAAGATTGTAGAACTAAAATAGGTCTTGTGAATTTACCTTGTTTAACCTTGTTAAACATGGTTTTCTTTAAGTTTAAAAACAAATGTTTTTAAACATACAATTCAACCCCTCTTGTAATTGAGCATCTACATTAATATTTCGACATTATGATTAGTGTCAGAGTAGGTCTCTGAAATATTTATATTCACGTATAAGTTTTCTTGATCATGTTTTCATGGTTCCAAATATTTTCATAGAATAAGATTTTTATCCTTGTTTTTAAACTCTTACAATTAACATTCTTTTTTGGAATGATATTTTCATTTAGATAGCAGGAATGAATTTCGGTTTGATTGACAATATAAATCCATATAGACCACCTATATTTGATGGGAATGATTATGAATATTTGAGAGATTTTATGAAGACTTTTTTTATTAATATTGGAGTGGAAAACATCGTTATGCTTACTAGTGATTACAAGATTCATGATAAGGAAGTAATTTTTTTACTAATCATGAAATTTCAGAATATCAACTAAAATACAAGGTACAGAATACTTTGATATGTTTCATGAACAGGAATATATATAGTCATATTTCTTTTTGTGAGGATGAAAATTATATTTGGAAGTAATTTGAGGTTACTCAATTTTATACGTCCAAGGTTATATAAACTAGAAGAGCCATGCTTAGAGCAGAATATCATGGATTTCTATTTCCTTTTGGAGAAATAGTGTACAAGGTACATCAAAGGTTTATGAGTATTGTTAACATTTTACAATCAATGGGCCCGAAAGGTTTAGAGGATGAGGCCCATGTGGACACGATTATAAATATCATGCCGAATGAGTGGTAATCTAAGAGAACAACTATTGATGAGAATAAGCAAGTATCTCAAATTACCCTTGATGATCATTTTGTAACTCTTATTCAACATGAGACAAGAATGAATAGAGATACTAATATGAATAAGAAGAATAATGGAAATGGAAGTGTATCCATTACTATTACAAAATCCAAGACTCCTGAATGGATTACAAGATACAAGACAAGGAAAGTCATTGTTTTATCTGAATCAAGTGAAAGTGAACATTCTGGGAATGAGCTAGCTAATCTTGCTTGAAGGATGAACATGATTTTTGGGAAGAAAAAATTTCAGTATAGTTTTAAGAATAAAGAAAGAAAACACATGAAAGACTCTGAAGTCACTTGTTATGAATGCAAAAGAGCAGGAAAAATAAGGCTAGATTGTCCTATGCTTAAGAAAAAGGATAAAAAGGAAAAAAATTATGATAAAAATAGAAATAAGTACTATGAGGATAAAGCTAAGAAAGTTTTTAAAGCTAACAACACTTGGAGTACAAGTGGTGGAGATTCTTTTGATGAATTCTCAGAGTATGAATATTCTTTTCAGAAGAATCTTGGTCTAATTTATAAGCTATCTATTGAAAATAATTGTCTAATAGACAAGGTACACAATGTTTAATCCATAACTAATGTATCCTTAAATAAAAATTATTATGATAATAAATATTTTGAATCTTTGGATGGAGAATCTTATTATGATTAAGTTAATAAATTACCTAATTATAAAGAAGTATCTAGGTTTTCTAAACTTCTTGAGAATGAAAATTAGAAACTAAAGAAAAATATTGATAAGGAAAATTCTAGAATTCATATTCTTACTAAATAGGTATCAGATCTTTTTAAAGATCTTGATAAGAAAATTTATGATTTTGAAAGTATTTCCAAAAATGTTGAGTATGTTAATTCTGGGAAGGATAAATTTTATAAGGATCATGAAAATGTAATTTCTAAGAAAAATATTTTAGAGACTATCTCTAGTTCTAAAACTAATGTTTTTAAGATAAGAAAATTTCTATTAAACTAATGTTAGAAATATATTCCTTGAGAAAGTGTTTGTCAAACTTCACTATGGTTAATGAAAACATTGAAAATATGTATTCCCAAATTTCACCTCTAAGGAATAATTTTAGACGGGGTTATACTCATTCTAAACCTATTTTTAATATTAATTATTTTTTTCCTCAATTTTTCACATTCTGCACTAAATGTCAGTGTCGTGGGCATTGGACAAAAAAAATTCTTTAAACAAAACTCATTATTTATTTTTTCATAAAGCTTATTTTTATAATAAAATGTGGATACCTAAAATTTTTCTTTCTGAAATTTCTGAATCCCAAAAAAATTGCATTATGAAAGTCTAAAACTTTTATTTTCAGGAAAATAAATATTGTACCAACAGAAATCCATAGTAGATGGATATTGGATGTTCCTGGGAAATGGCTGTTTATAAAAACTTCTTTGAAAAGATTATCAAGACGAAAGGAGGAAAAGTAACTTTTTGAGATAATGCTTAGGTTGAAATTATTCGTATAGGTAAAATTGTTCTTATTGAAAAAACATTGATTTAATAGGTTTTATTTGTTAATGGTATTTAGAACAACCTCATCAGTATAAGTCAATTATGTGATGAAGGTTACCTTTTGAATTTTGGGAATGAAAAATGCTTAGTACACAATTTCTAGGAAGAGTTTATTATTTCTACAAATAGACAATAGAATGTATAGATACTAAACATAGAAGACCCTAGGATCCATGATATACATTGTCTTGGTGCTATAGAATATCAATCCTCGTTATGGCATATATGGTTTGGACACTATAATCTTACGAACCTATGTAAACTCTCTAAGAAAAGTCTTGTTAAGGATCTACCAGATCTTTGATATGACTCTTCAAAAGTTTGTGATCCTTTTCAATATGTCAAGAAACATAAATCAAGATTTAAATCAATTAGTGAAGTCTCAACTTATAATGCATTACATTTGGTGCATATAGATCTTTTCGGTCCAACACAATCTGGAAGCATTATAGGGAAATAATATGTGTTAGTCCTAGTTGATGATTAAACAAGATTTAAGTTGGTCTATTTTCTAGCAAAAAATATTCAAGCATTTTCTTATTTCAAAATTCTTAGAGCCCAAGTTAAAAATAAGAAAAATCTTCCATTAATAACTATTCATAGTTATCAGGGGGGGGGGGAATTTCAAAATTCTGATTTGGAATATTTTTTTAGTAGAAAAGGTATTACTCATAACTTCTCAGCACCAAGAACTCCTCATCAAAATGGTGTTGTTGAAAGAATAAATTTAATTCTTCAAGAGATTACAAGAACCATGTTGAATTAATATTAGATAGCAAAACACTTTTGGTATGAAGCTATAAGTACTGATTTTAATAGTACAAATCTAGTTTTCATTAAAGAATTTCTTAATAAAACCCCTTACGAATTGTGGAATGGTTGAAAACCTAGACATTCTTAATTAAAGGTATTTGGATTGAAAGTATTCATTCTAAATACTAAAGATAATTTACATAAATTCACACCCAAATATATTGAAGGAATTTTCTTAGGCCACTCCACAACTTCTAAGGCTAGTAGAGTTTTTCATAAAAATACTTGTACTGTTGAAAAAACAGTACATGTTAAATTTGATGAAACAAATCCTTTTGTTTTTGAACAACATCAATCTACATCTACAGACGTGTTTTCAAAAATGTATTGTCAACCCTTGATAGAAGATATTTTTGAAAAGGAAAATGTTCAAGAAAATGTTTTAGAAGAATTTACTCATGAATATTTTCTACCATATGTTGATTAATAGGTTTTAAAAAACCCAAATCAATTGTTTTTTAAGAATCACCCCAGTAATAGTATCATTGGTGATCTAAATCAACCTGTATGGACTATAAGTTCCTTAGGAAATTAAGTAGAACATATAGCATTCCTTTCTCAATTAGAACAAAAAATAATTGATGAAGCTTTAGGTGATAATGATTGGATAAAATCCATGCAAGATGAGCTAAACAAATTCAAAATGAATAAATTATAGACCATGATAAAAATACCTATGGAAACATCTGTTATGGGAGAAAAATGGATCTTCAGAAATAAGTGTGATTAAAATGGAATCATTGTAAGAAATACGGATAGATTAGTTGCTAAAGGCTATAATAAACAAGAATTAATAGACTATGAATAAACCTATACTCTAGTATCTAGACTTTAGTCTATTCATATTATACTTTCCTTCGCATCATTCTCTAACATTAATCTCTTTCAAATAGATGTTAGAGTTTCTTTCTTTAATTTGTGTGTTCAAGTTGAATTTTTATTTGAAGAAATTGCTTGTTTTTAATATAAAAAAAATCATGAAGATGTTTTTAAACATACCAATACTTTATATGGACTTAAGAAAGTCACTAGAGCCTGGTATGATAGGATTATATGATTTTTGATAAAAACAATTACATTAAGGGAAATGTTGATCCAAACCTTATTATAAAGTAAGATTAGAAAAATGTTTTGATTGTTAAAATTTATGTTGATGACATTATATTTGGTTAAACTCTAAAATATTTAACTGATTCATTTCCAAATCTAATGAAATATGAGTTCGAAATGAGTATGATGGGTGAGTTAACATTTTTCCTTGGTTTTAAATTTTTTTTAAAACCAGAAGGAAAATATAAATCCCAACATAAATATATTAATGATCTTATTAAAAAGTATGGATATGACAACACTAAGAGTATTAATACTCCCATTGGTACCTCAAATTCACTTGATCTTGATGAATCTGGGAAACCAATAGATCAAACATCATTTAGAGGTATGATAGGAAGTTTATTATACTTGAAATCTAGTCATCCAGGCTTAATGTTTTTAGTATGTTTATGTGCAAGATATCAATCCAATCATAAAGAATCTCATTTAAAGGAAGTGAAAATAATGTTTCACAACTTAAATGGAACTATGGATTTAGGACTCTTTTATACTTATGGAAATGATTTTGTTTTAAAAAGATTTTTGGATGCTGAAATTAGTGTATGTAGAATGGATAGAAAAAGTACATCCGGAACTTGTCATTTATTATAAGATTCATTAGTTTCTTGGTTCTAAAAAAAGAAACTCTTAGTATCCCTTTCCACTACTGAAGCAGAATATGTATCAGCTAGAAGTTGTTGTGCTCAAGTGTGTGGATGCAACACACACTCACAGACTATGGTACGAGTTTTCCCGAAACAAAAATATTGTGTGATAATACTAGTGCCATTTCCCTAATTAAAAACCCTACACATCACTCTCGTGCAAAACTCATAGATTTTTGGCATCCCTTTCATAGGGATCACACACAAAATTAAGATATCATTTTCAATTTGTCGAAACGCAAGATCAAATTGCTGATATTTTCACAAAATCTTAACCCTCTAATAGATTTGAATACGTTAAAAATAGTTAGGAATGGTAATCATAATGTAATCTTCCATTTTAACTTCTTGTTGAAACCTATCTCCTTAAAGTAAAAAACTCCTTTCCATAAGGGGAGTACATTTTCTTGTTAATCAAATTTTCTTAATCAAAGTGTTTTTTAATCAATTTTTTTTATTTTCCTCATCAATATTTTTCATAATTCAATTTTTTGTAATCAGAAGTTTTATAATCCAAATTTATGTAAACAAAATTCATGTAATCAAAATTTTGGTAACTTTTTAAAAAAAATAATGTTTTTTCAAGAAAGAACTTACCTCATTTTGGATAATTTTCCTAGAAATCTAGAAGGTATGTTTCCTTTCTTATATTTCCGTAATCATCTTTTTACTATTGGTATTTTTATCTTGTTTATGAAAGTTTTTCAGATTCACTTTTTCTTAAATATGAATTTTTATCTTAAAAACCTCAATTTATCGGAACCTACAAAATCCCTTCTTTGGATTTCATCTCATCCGTCATATCTGATTAATAGTTTTTCAACCACTGGATAAATCACAAAAGTTGAACCGTTATCTCAAATAGATATATTAGGATCCACTTTTTGTTTTCCCTCATATATCTTTAAATCCTTCATGTTTTGATGTTCTTCCCCCCCCACACGCAAGGTTGTTCTGGATCTTCATGTTTTTCTCAATTCTGAATGTCTATTGAAGCCTCTCCTCATAAATAAATTTCAAATGTAAAGGAAATATGTGAATAGAAGATATACAGAGAATGGTTAGTCAATCTGAATTATTTTGAATAGTACGATTCAATTATTTCAAATAACATCAAGATAAATGGACGAGAAATTCTATTTATATCACAACTGAAGCCACACCATCTGGTTTATTCAGAGTTTTTGGTTGAATTTTAAAAATCATTATGTTTCTTCAAAGGAGGGAGAGATATTTTTTCCCTTCAAAAGCATTGCAAACACTTAATCCCTTTCCTACAATAAGTATGCAAGTCTAATTGGGAATCATTATAAAGGTGAAGCTGTATTTTGCACCCATAAATTCTCAGATGTATCAGGTTCGTATGAGAAGGAAAAGGCTTTAGAGTGACTTGGTATGAAAAAATTACAGTCTACGAATATTATTTATCTTTCTATATACTTATCAATTCTTGACTTTTGGGTTCAAGGTTTTATCATTCCGAAAAAGGAGACAAGGATTTAATGAAGAAAAGTGACATCTATATTCTGGATTTCTTGGTGAACCTTAGGAAAATAATATTGGTCAAGTATATCTTGGTTACAATTAATAATATCAAGAATGGAAATTTGAAGTCTCAAATTATCATCTATCTGGCCGTTCTCTCAAAAATTATTATTCTTTATCTTCACTCGTTAAAAATCCCTTGCATTTCTCAGCCATGAAATTACAAGGTTATGCTACATAGAAATGATACCATGAGATGGATGAAGGTTATCATCAGTTTTAAATCTGGAGATTTTTATGATTTGTTTGATTCAAAAATAGAATCTCTATCAAAGAAACCGGAAATGCCTAAAACATCCAAGAAGGGTGGAACGAAGAGGAAGGAAAAGGAACCAGAAGAGAAAGAAAAAAAATCCCCGGGGCTAAAGAAACTCAATCAGAAACCCCAAAACCAATGAACAAAAAGGAATACTCTGATGAAGTATTGGCTAAGTGGAGAGAGGACAGGAAGAATAGGAAGAACATGAAGGAAGGGGATCCTACTTTTGGATTGGACCCTATTGAGGCAAAAGCCATGAAGATAAATATTTATTATGATCTTGAGAAGAAATAGAAAGAAAAGAAGTAGAGGAAGAAGATGTCAGAGGCTGAAATCATTCAATATCTCTTAAGGATGTTGAGAAAGCCTCTGAACAACACCAAGTATCCGAATAATTTTTTGAAGAATCAATTCATGTGACTCTGAGAAAGATTATGGTGATTATGAAACCACAATTAGAGGAAGAAGTTTAAGAAAAGAAAAAGAAGAAAGTGGTGATACCGAAGACATGATAAGGCAAGTAGAGGATTATCATGACAAGGAGAGTCCTTCTAGGAAACTATATAACCGAACTTATGAAGAAGAGTCTTCAAAACATTCTACTCCAAGAAAAGAAGAAAAAGGTTAGGAAGAATTGATTAAGCTATCTGAAGAAGAAATTAGCAACCATGACTTCATTCAACCAGAGGATACTGTGGTAGGTCCTGATAAAGAAAACATTGTGAAAGATAAGATTGTTTAGTTATCTGATAGTGAGCATGAATCTCCCAAAGTAGATCATTCTGAGGGATGATAAGGGAAAACAAGTATTGTTTGATACACCTAGTAAATCTTTGGTGAAAAGGAAATATATTGGTGGTTCATCGAAGAGGTAAGAATATGAGTTAGAAAAATAATCCTCACCAACCAGACACTCTGATTCAGAATCATCCTCTCTTGGACATGATTTTGTGATACCGTCTATAAAGAAGTTGGTTGATACCATTCCTTTGATCTCGAGTATAGACTCTGGGTTCTACATCCTTCATCACTCATTTAATCAGATAGTATCATTAGTCACCATGCTTAGGGATAAGTTTGTAATGCTTGAGGACGATTTAAAAATGTCCTTCATTGAATATGAAGCTCATAAAAAATCATGCAAGAAGATTAAAAGTTGTTTAAGGAAGAAAATTGAAGATCTGAGAGCCTTTGATGAATTTCATTATAATGTGAAGGATTATTTTGACACCAAATATGGTAAGTTCAATGATCTTACTAAGAGTTTTGAGGAAAATATGACTCTCGAACATGAAAACCAGTAGTATGAAGTCAAAGACTTGAATGGAAGCTTAATTCAGTGGCTATGAATTCGAAGAGAGAAAGGGATTTCAAAATTGAGTTTAAAGAAAATCTTGTTAAGAAAGAAGAAGTTTTGAAGGCTTAGGAAGATATTCTTAAGGTTCATGGAGAAAAAAATCAAAGCCTCAGAGAAGAAAAATGAAGATCATGATCAGCTGCTCAAGTGTGTAGATGAAGATCACAAAAAGATAAAGAAGCTGAAAATGATTGTCAATAAGTTAATAACAAAGGATAACGAATGATAATTCTATCCCATTTTGACATTTTATTGTATTTTTCTTCTTTGTACAAATTATTTCTATCAGAATGGGATTTTTGTTTTTCTTCACAAATTTGGTTGTTTAATATAAATTTTCAGGTACCATATATTGTTCCATTCTCTTTATTCCTTTTTTAAAATCACAAAGGGGGAGAATGGAATGATAAAAAGAATTCTAAGTAAAGAAGATATTTCCCTATGTAAGGGGGAGTATATCTAAGTTGATATTCTAATCAATGAATATTTTTTGTATACTTCAAAATGTTAAATCTCATTCAGGAAATTAAGAATATGATTCGTAGAGATATAAAAACCTACGGGGGAGTTAGCTATATTAACTTGATTTATATGAAAAGGGAGATAAGTTTTCTTTTTTATTCATAAAGAAAATATCTAAATCCTTATATTCATTTTCATAAGGATGTTTGTTCTTCCAAAAAAGGGGGAGATTATTTAGTCAATAAGATATCCTTATGACTTCTCCATTCCTCTATGTTTTGAAAATAAAAAACACTCTATCTTGAGGAAAATTATTTTTCCCCTAATATTTATCTTAATAAGGAAAATTTTCCTTCCTCAAGGAAATTTTATCATTTCCTATGTTTTTATTGTTCATTTTATAGTTTATCTAAATATAATTATTTTTATTCCTAAAGGTTAAAATTTGGTTTCATATCTAAAACCTAGGAATCCTATAAATCATTGGTTATAGTGTATTATGTTTTAGACTCCGAATTCAATGAAAATTAGACTCATGATTCTCTTAAATTCAGACTCCAAATTCTCAGAAAATCGGATTTCGAATTATATAAAACTCATGCTCTAAATTCTCTAAAAATGAGACTCTGAATTCTCTAAAATTTGGACTCTTAATTCTATCAAATTTGGACTCCGAATTCCTCAGAATCAATACTCCAAATTCTTCAGAATTCAGACTTCTAATTCCTCATAATTGGGAATCCTAATTCCTCAAAATTCATACTCTAAATTCCTCAGAATTCAGACCCTGAATTCCTCAAAATTCGAACTCCGAATTCCTCCGAGTTTAGACTCCGAATTCCGAAGAAATCAGACTCAAAATTTATAAGAATTCAGATTCCAAAATCTATAGATTTCAAGTTCTAAATTAATTGGAAAACATAATCCCAATATAAATGTTTTATAGTCCCCAAATTATTATTTTCTTAGACTCCTATATTTTATTTCTTCCTAGAATCCAAAGAATATATTTGGTTAAGAAACCTTATTTTACTTAAACCTATTATAGTTATGAAATGATGTCGTACATTCGGGTTCTAACTAACCATTGTTTGAGTGACACATGTTCATGTCCCTTCGAAATTCATGGAAAAATATGGTCGTTGGAGGAGGGATCCGACCATCTAAGAAGTTCCTATAAATAGGATCTCATTTGAACGAGCTCAATGACTAGATTACTCTAGAGATTGAATTCAACTGAAGTGATTTCTAGATATAGACTCTCATGCCTTTTGCGTACTGAACATCATGTTCAGATGGCTTCGTGTGACTTTGATTGATTATGTGTACACTTGAGGACTTCCAGGGATAGGAAGACAGAGGTGCCGACTACCTTAAAGTTTGAGGACATTAGTGGATAAGAAGATAAAGGTTCTAACTACCTTAAATATGGAGGGCTTGCAGGGATATAAAGAAAAATTATAATATTCCTATTGAGGGCTTACCCAAGTGTGAGTAAGACAGAATTTCATGAAAGTATAAATCAAGTGACCTTTATCCAAGGTCGTTGGATACCCTACTCTTTGGGTGAAAATATTTCATACTTGTTACATGATTTGATTCAAGTTTATTTCCACTGTATATTGATAAAGGAAGAAATTATAACCTTCTTATACTTTCTTGTTCTTTTGTTTACTCTGATAAGTAAGAATCTATATGCTTTAAGGTAGAATCTTTTCCTCGTAAACTTTCCTTATGTTTCATTTTCGGAACCATATTTCTAGAACCTAGAATGTTTGTAGAACAAAAATAGGTCTTGTGAATTTACATTGTTTATCCTTGTTAAACATAGTTTCCTTAAGGTTAAAAATGAATGTTTTAAAACATAAAATTCACCCCCCTCATGTAATTGGGTATCTACATTCATATTACTATCTTATAATGGTCATGAATAAGAATTATTTAAAATTCATTTGGTTAGAATCTTGTGATATAGCCTTTCAAGAGTTAAAGTGTTGATTTAATTAAGAACTAGTCCTAATAGTTCCAAAGCTAATAAAGATTTATACTTTTTACTGTGATACATCATGTATCAGTCATGTAGGTGTTCAAATTTGATACGAGTTATTTGTAACATATGAGTCTCATCATTTTAGGACTCATGAGTTGAATTATCTAGCACATAACCTCAATATAGTTATTGTAGTTCATTTTTACACTATTGGTGACACTATTATCTAGGGTATCATTTTTTTGTATTAAAAATTCACAAAATACTCAAGTATATATTTTCGAAGTGTGATCTGAATATTAGGGAGTGAAGATGGATTGAGTGCCTCCAATCCTTTGATTTTGAGTTTTCCAAAAAGATTAGAAAAGGGAATATCATATCCGATTCCTTGAGAAAGAAGACTCACACTTAGGAGGTTCAGTAGTCTAGTGGCTAGTGGATGTTCAGGGCCTGGTTTTTAGAGATGTACGATGTGGTTCAGAAGGGTAATGGGAAGACTATCCACTCAACATTAGTTTTCATCTGTATCCTTATACAACGGGTGAGAATGAAGAATAAATATTATCATAATGGATTTTTCTTAAGGGAAATTATCTCATATGATGATTTATCTTTTTTTTGGACCATGTATGAGGATTATAGATAATGTTTTCTTAGGAACATTCATGTCCCTCCTAACATGAGAGAGAATATTAGGCGGGAATTTCATGCCTCATTTTGAGAAGTTAGTCCCGATTTCAATATGATGTTTCAGTAACTATCTCAACAGTATAGGTGGTCTGGTATAAAAAAATATAGCTGGTTTTATCACAAGGTGCTCCGCCTCTCACTAGGTTAAGGAAGAACATCAGCAACCAAATGTAATTTTTTTCCGTTGACTATTCCCAAGTTTAAATGGGACGACATATCTATATAATTTTTGACATGTTTTCCTAGATCATCTCATATAAACAATATTGTTTTGGTATTCATTTAGCATTAAGAAAATGTCACACACATATTACCTATTCGAGAGACCTTCTCAGAAAAACAGTTTGGTGAAAAATACGTCTTGTAGGTCATACATCCTTATAGATCTCAATGATTTATCATAACTGATGGGGATTATAACATCATATCTCAGTTCTGAAAGGGTTTGTAGAAGGCCTTGGGTATACTTGTACTTTTGGGCATGGCCTATAACACTCGTACCAAAGGACAGATAGAGGGTACAATTCACATATGAGAGGAAATGCTTTAGGCATGTTTCCTTGACTTAGGGGTTTCTTGGGTGAATCTCATACCCCTAGATGAGTTATATTATAATAATATATTTTAGGATACCATTTATATGGATCCATATGATTAATTATATGGTATTCCTTAATGATCACCTCTTTGCTTGTTAGAGGATGGGGAGGTAGTGTTTCATAGACCATTTCTCTTTCAAGAGAGTTAAAAGAATGTTTGGTTTGATCAGAAATTTCATGTTGATGGCTTAGTCTGGATAGTAGTTATATTCCAATTGACACTAGAGAACTCTTTAGTTTGAGTTTAGGGATGTATTTTTCTTATGAGTTCCTACTAGGTTGGTCAATTGACATATTTCAAAGCCAGGTTATGGTTTCAACTTGATTTTTTGGTCTGTTTGATGTTTCGAAATGAATTGTGCGAATGGATTTATAGATTGAACTTCATCACATATATTGGTCTATGGATTATTTTTTATGTATCTCAGATCCATAAATATTATCCATGCCCATCAAATGTTTTTTATCCCAATGATATTGAGTAAGATGTCTATTATTATTTTGAGGTGTATCCAATGTGTATTATGGATCTAGGCATGAAGAATCCCAGAGGATGGTTAGTCCCTTTAGTATGGGTAATATGGAAGCATGGATAAGTACAGAATGAGACCTGGAAGAGGGATTCTGATATATGAACCTAGTGGTTGTAATTTATTATCCCTTTTTACCCTCAAAACTCGTACTTTGGAACAAGTTTCTCTAATGAGGGTATGTTTTAATGACCCATCATTTCACAAAGTTATGAATCATTTTTTTCTTATTTAATCCCTTAGTATGGACATTGTGATGGTTTTTAAGGGAGACATGGAGGTCACAAGAGTTTCTAGGTCTTTTCGGGGCCTAGAGCACCAGAAGTTTGTAAAAAAGGCTTGGTTGTATGGTTTGTTGAAGTAATGTCACCCAACCCGCATGATTTCCCTAATCACATGGGACACTTAAGAAGCATTCAGGGGGACACATAGTTGTTCAAAACTATGTGACCCTAGGTGCATGTCTGTATGGATTTTCATAGGGTTGTGATAGTGGGTTCATCACGGGTTGGAAGACCCTGTGCCTAGCCCACACTAGGTCCCTCCTTAGGCAAAACAACAAGCACGATTGATGCACGATTTCACCAACAATGCGGCCAAACTGTGTGACCTACAATTTCCTAAGTAAAAAGTCTAAATTTCCCCTAAAATGTTTTTAAACCAAATTCTTCTTACACCATTCATTTATAGTATTCATAACTTCCTCACATTCATCTATGCATCTATCCCTTTCCTTACCTTGGGATATTGTGTTCACCCTCATCGAGACTCCAAATAGATCATTGTTGGAAGCATTGGAAATATATGGGGCATTGAACCATTATTCATTTTTTCAACCATTATACTTAAAAGATGAACCTGATATTGGAAAAGGATTCATTTATGACCCTAAGGTAGGTGGTATAGTTTTTTCCATAGAACCTATGGGGTTTTCATATATTCACTTTTGTGTTGCATGATATCCATTTTTGGTAATTTCCCATAAATTGTTTCGTTACATATAAATAAATTCTATCCTGTTGTTACACTCATGTTTACCCTTGATAAGGTATTATAAGATATTGAAATCATTTATTATAAGTACTTTATCTATGAAAAATGATTTTCCATCCTTATATCTATTTTTTATTGGAAAAAACATCATAAGTATTCAGATTGACGTGGATAATGGAACTTCCCTACATCATGTACCTATTTAGGTAACAAACCAAATTATAAGTGGGTTGGAATGCCTTTATTATTAATTGAATTTAATTTTAATTTAAATGGATTCTTTTAAATGATCCAAAATGTGTGGAAAGGCCACACCACATGTTTTATATTTATTAAAATGAGTTATATAAATTGTGATTACCTTGGTTGAATTGGCCTTGAAGATTATAATTCTTAAGAGGTAATCCATTATTATCATTATTATTTGTGTTATTATTATTAAACCATAGAGATCTTACTTTAAATGATGGATAAGGGACTAGTTGAGAATGATATTTTATGCTCCCTTACATCTTGTGTTGATCATGATGTCTCTCACCATTATACCACTCTTTTGACGATGATCATGATGATCCACTTTCCAATGTACCAGGTATTGGGAATGATGTCTCTCCCCACCTATATCGAATGACATGAAAGATATCTTGAATTTATCATGAAATTCAAGGAATGTGGCCCTTTATTTGATCATATGGTATTGTTAGACTAGTTTTGGATGTTTGAGTTACAACCCAGGTCAAGATAGCACCTAGTATCCATGTATGTTCCTAATCATATACTCACATACTTAGTGAATATATGTTTATACATAATACAACTATATTTATACAACAAAAGTATAAATATGGTTACTAATAATACTCATACACTGGATTATGCTGAAGCAGGTAATTCTAGCTAGGTGTATTTTGGGAACCTCTGTCGACTTGTATTTATTTATTTATCTTTTTTTATTAGTCTGTATACCTATTCACTGTTATGCTATGTACGCTGGTTAGATTATTTCCAAACAGTGTTGGCGGTGTACTAATGATTTTATCTCACAACTCAATTAGGACAACTTTTGTGCCTGAGTAGACAACATGTATTTAGGAATGGATAAGGGCGAGTGCCCTGTAATATATGTTTTATCTGATTTACATATAGCTTGGATTAGAGGATTAGAGGACTGATCAAATGCTCGTGAAGCTTATGGAGAAGTGTTTTTTCCTTTTTAATTTTTGTAAAGAATTTTTTATATTCTTTTCCATTGTATCAAAAATTATTGTTTTTGTATATCATCATTTAATTACATCTTCATCATATATGACTTGGCCTATGGGATTTTGATTATTATTATAGTTTCTTTATTACTTATGCCTCTATGGTTTATTATATTTTTTTTTTCTGATATGTCATCTGTTATATCATGATTTCTATACTATATATTTATTTATTAGATATTTTTTCCACTCTTATATGAGTATATAGTCTCTCCCCCATACCACCATTGATCGTCACTTATAGTTGGTAGCCTCTAGTATATGGGGTGTCCCTCCTAAGGCCATGTGACCCATCAGCTCGGGTCACTGGTTAAGTGGATCCTAGGTCGGGATGTTACAATTAGAGAATTAGAAAAAATAATATAGGTTTGAATATGTTTATATTATATATTTATTATATGTTCGAATTTATTATGCAAAATATTATATCATGTATGAAGAATAAAGGGAATTTGGGTAAAGGATTATGTTATCACATTTTTTATCGAGATTGCTTTGTTTCGATTATCACTATAAGAAATTGTATATTATTTATTTATTAACCTACAATATTTTGTTCTCCTCATGTTATTTATATGTTTTAAATTTATTCTTTCCATTTTCCATTATTATTCCTCAATATAAAAAAATGATTTTTAAGAAAAATGACCTTATTTTACATTTTAGTTCTGTAATATTTTTCCTCCATGTCTATAATCTTTAAAATATTTCATGAATTTTATATTATATACCCCAATGAATTTTAAATTTCATTTGAAAATATATTTTTGTTTATTTTTAATGGTTTATAAAGTAATCTTTATCATGTTTATTATACAATTTATCTTTAAATTGTTTTATAAAAATATGAAAACAATATTTTTTTAATGGTTACCAAGTGAATAGATTTTCCAAGAGTTATTTCTATTAATTGTTATAAAGAATAATTTACAATTTTTCATTGTTTAATAATATAATATTCTAAATTTTCTATGAATTTTTATTTTTTAAATGTGACTAAAAATATATTTTGTTTCTCTTGTTTAACAAAGAATATTTCAAAAGATTTTATTAATGTATTTTTTATCTACGTCAACATACATTAATGAATATTGTTATTTAATAGGAATATTAACTTATGATACTGTCTAAATTATTTCTCTAGATGTATTATAATGATAATTTCAAATTATTTTTTCAGAAAACACATTTTTTCACCATGGGATAATTTTGGTATGAAAAAATGGTGAATATTTTGTGATCATAATGAATATATTTTAATGGTTTTCATAATGTGATGAGTGGGACTAGAATAATATATCCCTCTAAAAAATTTGGTAAAGTTTTATATATCACGAACTTATAATAGTACATGATATGTTTTCCCAATACCCAGGGTATAAGGGATGTTATTTGAGGCATGAAAGGGTACATTAATGATTAGGCCATGACTAAGAGATTATGCAGGCGATTAACCTATGGATAAGCGGGTAAACAGGTATTTTTCCAAGATCAATATTGTACATGGGTAGTTATACAAATCCTACTATGTGATGAATGTATCAACGAGTAGACTTGATATATGTTTTCGACATTTATGAGAATGTGAAGTGAGCCCGGTTCAGTATCAAAATCCGTCCACTATAAAAGTTTTGATAGTGATCCTAGAATAATGAAATGATTTTATATGATTATGTTTATGCAATAATTTTATACCAAAAATTATATTATGATTATGATATTCTCTTATTAATCATGATTTATTATTGATTATTCTACACTCTTATAAATCATGTATATTATTATAAAAAAGATTTTATTTTATTAATCATGTTTTATGGTTTATGAATTGTTCGGTATGATCTCATAAGTTATAATAATATTCGTATTCTATTTACCTAATATTATTCTCAATTATGATCATCAATTGAAATATATTATGATTACCCATACTGAGAATGTAATCTTTCCCTTTCTTATGCTACCTTTACCCAGGTTATAAAGAATGGTTTAATATAGGGAAATTATAAGAGGAGAGATACATGAGGAGAATAATGTGGGAGATATTTAAGATATTTAATGAAATAAGTTGATTATGTATGCAGTCTCAAAAGACACTAAACCATCATAATTCAGGGGTGTGTATATGATGTAATATTTAAGTAAGTGATGATTAAGTTCCCTCAAAACTACTCCCATTAATATCCATATCACATTAACAAATAAATTCATATATTATGATTTACCCTTTCCATAACTCAAATATTCAAGTGTATTAAAATACAAGTGATGTTACACATTCATACAACATTACCCTTTTCAAAGTAACATTTTTAATTCCAATTTGAATGTCTTTTCATATTTGGGTGTTCCAATCCCATGAATTCCCAAATGACTTGAGTTTTGACACAACCCTAGGAAATCCCAAATCCATATGTTGAGATTATTCTCTAGGAAAATCTATATTAGGCACTTGATCCTCACCATATGACCCTAAACAAAAGAACCTAATAGACAGTCACTATAAACTTAAAATTAATTCCCCCATCCCTGGGATCATCTATACTATCTCTGGGATCATCACTCACATCGGGGTTACCTTGAATTTTCTATATAGACTCTCTAACACTTTTCATTAAATCATTCTTACATTAAACATCACTGAACTTTTTTCTATCATTATAATCTTAAAATAGGTGTACCATTCCTTTAGTTCATATATTCTTGGACTAGGCCCTCCACACACATAAATATTCTTATACCGATGAAATTAGATAGACTACCTTACTTTTTGGTCAAAGCTATCTATCCTTAAATACCGGTTTCACTACTCTAACATGAAATAACTTAAAATTTAAATGGATAAATACATTTTGATCACTAATTTAATGAAAAATAGAATATTGAAATTTTTTTGAATCTCTCATCACTAGTAATGCACCCAACATAGCATAAGAAATATTTGAGTGCAAGAAAGAAAATTGAAAACTAAACTAAACTTATCATGTTGAAAACTCAGAAATGTAAACATGAAAAAATATTTGTTCTAACTTTCAAAACACCTCCATAAATTTCATAGGAAACATTTACAACAAAAATTAAAATATATAAATCATTATAATACCACCATCATGGCCTAGAAAAAACTCAGTTCTTCTCTCTAGATCCAGCATCTCTATAAAACTAGAGAACCCATATATTCTCTACATAGATGGATTTATGTGATCATTTTAAAGACAATATTTTTTATCTGGAATGAAGTTAAATTTATAATAGTTATCTATTTTATATAACCTAATATATATATATATATATATATATATGTATATGATACGGATCTATTTATATGTTTCGAGTGTATGGTTTTACATATTTATATTGGGTCTTTCCCAATAATCCTATACTTGAATTAAACCATTATATTATAGTATATGCATGAATTTGATCTATATAAATAAACCTTATACATGAAAAATGTGTGTCTTTATTCTTATTAATATAGGACACATTGTGAAATTGAAATATTATATCTCATATCCATAATTAAATTCCACATTATTTATATTCCCCCACCATCCTAGATTTTCTATTTTTTCTATTTAGGTCAGTTTAAACCATTATCCTTATACTAGGATGTTGAAATCATTGAGTTGATTATTCCACTTGGACCCAACGAAATCCTTATGTTTACTATTCCACTTAGAGACATTGAAATCCTTGAGTAAATTATTCCTCTTGATGAAACCAAAGTAATCGAGTACATTATTCTTCTTGGTGAATCCAAGAACCTTAAGACTATTATTCCTCTTAGAGACCCAGTAAACCTATGATAAAATTCTCTTATTAGTGAAATAAATCTTTTATTTATTAATTTTTTCATGGTGGACATCCTCTAATTTACAAGTCTTCTCTTAAAGCATGCTAGATATTCTAATAATATTATAATGTTCATAATTATACCTTAAAATAAAAATAATTTTATTCAAAATGAATCCAATTATATGGTGGCATTTTTACCACTAAATTGTGTGTTCTATGAAAAGTTTAGTAAAATCAATGATATGGTACTCATGTGGATGACACAAATCAAGTACAGACAGGAAAATTTCATTCTTCATGAAGAAGATATAAATGAGATCCCTATGTCCTAAATAATTTCATATCTAATAAGGGATAAGGGTTATTAGAAATTTTTTCATTGTGAAGCATTATGGTAGTGATATCCTTTCATTGGGAGTAGGACATGTATTTCACCCATTGTTGTGGAAAATTGGTGTTGAAATCATAAAAACAATTTTTGAGGGTGTTTTCATTATATTTATCCCTTGAAAAAAATATAATATGATGGAACACTATATCCATGGGTGTATGTATTTTTTATTCTTTAATATCAAAGCCAGTTGGGCTAAAATATATTTATATATAATAATTGGGGTTTTTTATATTTTTAATTCATTTAATACTAACAAAAACTCGAAAAAGATGAAATTACATAAAGAAATGGAATTAGTTTGTGGAAATATCTTAGAAACCATTTTCATACATTTAGTTCTAGAGTGGATATGTATTTCTTTTATAGTCATATAATTTTTTTATAATTATAATCCATTTGTGACATTCAAATGTATTTTCCTTTTGGATGCATTCTCCCTTCCCGGGGAAGTACTTTTTCCTCAATCATGAGATTCCTTCATAGTTATGAGTTCCATTTATGGTCCGGGTATTAATTTATGATCATGAGTATCATAATTCCCATATATATTTCTAGGATGGTTTATGTGATTCCCTTACAGTTATGTACATTCTTTGTGTCTTTGATAATTATATGTGACCACATAACTCTTATGAAGACACTTTTTTCAAACAATATGGTTATAATAATTTCCAATAAATAATTGTAACACTATTAAATAAAATTATATAGAATCCCAATTTTTGTAGTAAACTATCCACATTGGAAGCCTTTTTCAATGGAATCCCTCAGGTAATTTTGAAGTAAAATCTAAAGATGCCCGTTAATGATGAATTCCTATGAGGCACATCATGATGCCACTTCATGAAGCACACTATATAAAAAACATTATGAAGCAAAAAACATGAATAACATCCATGAAAACCCTTTTTTATGTTTATTAATGAGGTTCTTATGAAGATACACTCTCATGAATATATTTCACAACAGACTATTCATGGGGTTTTTACAAGGATCCACCACCACAAGAATAGTTTATGGTGTGAATTTCATGAGGATACTACATGGAAATATACCCACCAACATAGTATATAGAGTGTTTTCTTATAGAATCATATAAAGATCCACCCCTTGAAGACAATTCATGGAGGTACTACAACATAACAACTTTTCTACGAGAATCTTATCTAAGGGATACTTGAAGAGTCTTCCTCTTGAGAACCCATCCATGATATTCCTTTGTAAAGACCCACCACAACAACCCTTTGTGAAAGGTATTCTATAGTCCTCTATTATAAACTGCATTCATCCCATGTCCTATATGGGATATACCACCTTTTTATAGAACATTTCTATTATATAAAATGGGGTCCACCAAGGGAGATTCTATCACATTCCCAAATGGTCCTCAGCTTGAAGCATCCAACCTAAGATGTACACGTTCTGAAATAACACAATTATGGGTAACCAAGATTCCTCCGTATCCTTTATTTCACTTATGTCACCTATTTGTGATGAATCATCTCAAATTACCTTATTGTAATCCTTTTTTTCAATGTAAATTCTCCATGAATCCTATTCAAATTAGGGCCTCCAACTAGGCACAAGCCCCTATAGTATTCTCATTGACGATCTCATTCAAATTCCCCTATCAATGAACAATATGTATCATGTGACTTGTACTAGGTGAAAACCTCAATAATATATTATCTTATTTAGATAACAATGTATAAGAAAGAATTTATTGGGTATAAGTCATGCATAATCCCTAGAGAATATTTTTTCATCCAGATTCACATCTTAGATCTTTCTTAAAACATTGTATTGATATAATCATCTAAGTGTACCTAAATCTATAGTATCATGATACACATCTAAGAACCCAAAAATACATTCTCTTGGATCACTGAATAAATTAAACTATATATGTGCATCATAAAAGGACTAATCCATAAACATAATCTCTTATTGTTTTTTAAAAAAAGTTGGATAAACTAGAAACATATGCCAAATGAATGAGAACCACACAATCTATTTTTGTGTCTCATTTCATGATGCAAATATCCTTATTTCATGAGGCTAAACTAGAATTTATACCCATTTTTCATGCCTATTAAACTATAAAAATCAAACAACATGGTATTTGATTTATATTAACTAGGATAAATAAGATTCCTCCTAAGATTCAACCCCAAAACCAAAAATAAATCTTGGGCCTCCTTTTAGATGTAAGTCCTAGTAATATCTTCTTTATTCATATAATAGTTACCAATGGATAAGAGGGTTGAAAATGGATGTTTTACTTATTGTAGGTTTAATCAACAACCATATCATCTTCCTTTATTATTTAGTTACCAACAGAATGGGGCATTAGAGAAGGATGATCAATCCAATTTCCAATGTTTTAAACTATCCATAAGTGGTCATGGATATAAGCCATTAATATTAAGCATGAGAGTCCTTATTACTGTTAGGTATTATAACAGTCACTTTAGCAGTCACTATTCGGTATTGTAGTAGTCACTATAGTAGTTACTGTTCGGTACTGTAGCAATCATAACTATTCATCCGATTTGGGCCTTCGAGCCCCCGGTTTGGGCCTATGGGTCTCAAGGGACTTTGGGTCATCAAAGGACTTTGGGCCACAGGGCCTTCGGGTCACATCTACCATGGAGTAGCCTAGTTCACACAGAACAGGCCCCAGAAGAGGATCAGAGCAATAGAAGTAGCATCCACCAGATGTAGAGCTAACATGATTGGAAGAATGAGAGGGTATGGCAGCCGCCATCAGGACCAGGCACCATGCGGATTTGTACGGGGCAATGCTAGCCGATCAACAACTCATTGTGGGGAGCTAGGTGATCAATGACGCAAAAAGCTGGGGAGGGGCAGTTCAGGTGGGCTGGGCCTACGGGTCATGTATTGGGCATGGTATTTCTCTGGGCCTTCGGGTCATGTATTACGGGTTTGTCAGGCCTTCTTCCTTGGGCCTACAGGTCATGTACGAGTTCCCCGTAAAAACATAAAATGGATATTATCCATAATAAAATAAAAAAAGAAGGTCTTCGGGCCATTCGGGTTGTTTTAGGGGCCCGATAACAACTCCACAACAACTCCTACGTCATTTATCAGGAGAAAAATTCCTACTTGGATATATATATATATATATATATATATATATATTATCACCCCCACATGGGTGTATTTTACCTCACATTCCATGTATTATGTAGATTATAAATATTTTTTTGTAAACATAGTGGATTGTGTGTTCACGAGGCTTAGAAGTACATGGAGGTAGTTATGTTTTTGGGTGATCATACCTATGTTTGTTCATTGTGGGGACATCCTCCATCTCAGTTGTTAGGTTGATTTTTTCCATTTACTTTTTAATTTTTGTTTATTTTTCCCATTTTTTATTTTTGGGTTTTCACTTGTAATGAATTTTTTGACATTAGTGTTTATGAAATGAATTTTTATTTATATACCTTCATTACTCACTTTTTATTAATCTTTAATATAGTAACTTATGTGGGGTAGTGTGTTGTGTATAGATGTATTATGATAAATCCTCTCATTATGTGTGCTTTTTCTATGTGGTTCCAATCATCATGTATTTGAAAAGTAGAGGTTGGATTGAGGTGGAATGCTTGATTTTCCACCACCTGGGAAGGGTCCTAGTGGGATAGGTCATGTCAGATTTGTATCAAATTTGGTTTATACTAGTAGAAACTTTTGGAGTTAGGTGTCATTAGAAAATGGATGTTAATTTTAGGTAAATATGTTATGGGATTCTGGGGTTTATCTTTTAGTCAATATAACCTAGTGATTATTCAGTGTTTGATGTATTCATTCACTAGGACTCTATTAACATGATTATCAGCGTAGTAAATTGAGACATCAGTTGTGGAAAAAATAATGATACATGAATCAAATAGAAATGGTTCATTTATTTCTATATACTTTTTGAGTTAGCTCCCTATATAGTTTTTGTTGACAATAGTTCACCTTATTGTTTTTAGGATAACACCACATGAGAATCCATCCAGGATTCCATGGTCGGTTCAGGAAATAATCATACAAGTGGTTGAACCTTTTATAGATGACTGGATAAGTGTCGATGCTTTTATCAAGGGGATAGATTATAAAATGATTAAAATATAATATTGAGGAGCAGTACCTCTTCCTATTATGTATTTGTAGAAACTACCTCCAAAATAGTAGGAAGATGTTTTTTTCACCTAATATATATTTTACATTTCCTATAGGTTATGATGAGGCTGTATGTATATTGAGTACATTGAATGTGTTATAATGATAGAGACCACCCAATATTTGAGATGATCCTGATCCTCAAGCATCATTGGTCTGTCTGGATATAGTGGTTTGTGTATTTTACCATGCATGGAAAGCTAGAAATCATCATGTATCAGCTATTGGTGGACAATATCAAAGAGCAGATACATTAATGGTGGTTGTCCCATGAACATTTTTAGGGCCATGGACATGAAGTCATACTCATGTGTGGTCTCATTTTAAGGTATTAATAACTCATGATCCACATTGATGATCTAGTCATCATGGTAACATGATATCACATTCTAAGGAGGTTGAGATCAATTGGTATATAACTTCTTAACCAAAACCATCAAATAGGGAAGTTGTCTAGTATAAAACCCACTATTTTATAGTTAGTAAAGATATCAGGGACCCCTTAGCATAACTACAGGTAGTTCACAATGAGGCAACATGACTACAGGAGTAGACTATGAACCAGTCGAAGGAGATGGAGGATGGAGATTCTACATTCTTCATCCACAAATATCATCATCCATTGGTCCATTCTAAGCTCAAAGGGATGGAAGTCAGGGATTATTCTAGATGGATATGATGGAAGGTTATTACAATTCTGTGCCTGGTAAAATATGAGGTATGATATATATCTTTTTTACACTATATCACATACTATTAAATATTGTAACAATCCATTATTTCATTATTGGGACCCTATTTTTGGAGATAGATATTCCAGTGGAGCCCTTGTTCAACTCATGATTCTAAAGAGTCCTATAGGAAAAAATACTACACACACTCATGTCCTTCATCGATGCGAGATTATACGTAAGTAGAGAGTGTATTTTTTGGGATCTCTAAGAACCTATGATGAAACTGTGAAACATAATCATTGATATGGATTAGATATATTCATTAAATTATATAATATTTTTCTACCATCAGATGGTGATGTGATTTATAAACAATGGATCATTATTTTCTATCATTTGTGAGAGGGACATTTAGATGTTATGATAAGGGATCTTCCATAAACTTACAAGTAATCAAAAATAAATTGAAATTATGGATATTTTTCTTGAATACACCTCTAGAAATTAGTTTCTAGTTGTAGTGGAGGAGTATATTACTGTTTTTTCTATGTACATAGTTCGATTTATCCCTCATTGGTAATATTACATATTAATTTTTATCAAAATAAGGACTAATTTTATTTCCTCCATAGCTTATCAAATTCACCCTAGGTGTGGTAGATGACTATAATTTCATTAGAAGATACCTTGAGTGGTGTCATGGATGGACCTTTGTGTGGAATATAGTGTTGAAACATGAGATATTCTTATTAATTGTAATGGACTAGAACGTATTTTTTTTGGTTTGGAAGTGATTGGAATTAGAGTAGAATGATTTGGATGACACTATAACCCTGTGAAATCAATAATTCCCTCGGTTAGTTCTAGGATGATCTATGGGAAGATTCACACAATCGATGGATGTAGTCCAGTATTTCTTGGTGAGGTATGGTAAAAAATTCATGTCATCACTTCAAAGACATTTATACTAGATGGAATATGAATTATTTGTTCTTCTATAAATAGATTTTTAGAATTTGGGATTTCAATGAAACCCCTAGCTAACCCATGAGTGATAGAGAGTCCACTGATGATGATATTACATCAGTTACCACATTTTGGTAAAATTAATTTATCATTTGTATAGAAATAGTTCATTAATTAGGAACCTTCATGGAAAAGAAAATATTATGTGGTGTTTACCTCTATATGTATTGGATACCATATCGTGTATCCCAAGGTTTTGGAGATAAAATAAAAGAGGCGAGGTCCACATTTAGTAGTCATTGAAACCCCCTCAGCTTTGTAGATTTCATCAAAATATCAAGAAGATTAAGTCAGTTACCCATATGATGGAAGCCTAGATTTGAATGATTTCAGAAGGGTTGGAAATTCAATTCTTATGAATATTAGAAAATGTGTGAATGATTCTGAAGGGTGGACCATGTTTCCCCCCCATAGGTAGAATGATGTAATCATCATCTTGACTTTAGGATATAAAATTTATTTTTTTAATTTGGAATGATGAATATAAATATTGATTTTATGGGTTTATGGGCTTAATCCTTACTTTTATTGATTTTTGGGAGACCCTATTAAGATATAGATAAATTTTCTCTTGTACTATAACTATAGTTCTATCTATGAAGGAAACTCTCATAGTATAATATTTTGATTCATGGGGTACTCTGGGTCTTCATGATGTATTTATCATGGTGGTTTATGTGGTTAGAGAGGAATTGAGGGTTTTTCTAGAAAGGACATTGTGTCTGGATAATAGATGAATTTCGTAAATAACTTACTTAATGAAAGTTTAATTTTTCATTTAGTAGGAAAAATTTCTCACCTCTTATCAACATTAGTGAGAACATAACTCTTCCATTATATGAGCTATTCTTGTACTGGTGATATTGAATTAGTGTTTTTATGTAACCAAACAATATGAAGTGATTTACTAGATGGGGTTCTTGGAAGGTGGGGTGCACATAATCCACATTCCTATACTAGTGGTAGTTTTATCTTTTTGTTCATTATTTTTATTAGTATGGACATCCTAATTGAAGACACAATAGTTGAATCTCATCCCTCAGTGTGATATGTATAATGGATCACTGTGGGTATAACCATCAAATGAAAACTTTTACTATGTGGTAAAGGAGGAAGTTTTTTTTGGGTGGTTGTGTTTTTTTAATATTATAGATTTAAATGTAATATCTTTGGGTCTAGGAATAACATAGAAAGTCCATATAAATGGTTAGGACCCCTTTCATCAAAATATAGTAGATTGGGAAAGCCAATGGGAAGTGGTGAAGTGATAATTAGTTTTATTAAGGTTAGTGCCTTTCTCGATGTGATCATCAATGAATTTCATTAAATATTAATGAAAAAAACTGGTATTTATTTGATGATTTATGTTATAATATTAAAAATTTGGATTTGTATAATGTATTATCATGAATTTTAATGATGATGTGAAAGCAGAAGGATCATGTTTCTCTTGATCCAAGATCTAAATGAATTGGTGGATACGCCATGTTAATGGGAATGGGGAAGAGAAGCTGATGTTGATCCATGGAAGCATACATAAAGGAATCTCTTCTAATGATAGTATGGAAATTTGATAAGTGATTATTGATGGATTCCAGCTTAGATGGGGTATTCCTATGAAACAATAGTCTAGAAAACTCTTTTTTTGTGAGGATTGAAGTGATACCACATGAGGTAAACTTGATAATGAATTATTTCAATGTGGACATAAGTGGTTCATTGTCTCTTATAATCACATATTATAGTATGACCCTTTTTTATGAAAAGGGTTTTGACAGTTGAGGTTTGGTAGGACAATAATAGAGTAGATGTGTGTTTTTATTGGGTTTGTGCTTCATGATAAGTATTTTCTGATAATTTCAGTGGAAGGATAGAATGTTTCTATATTGGTTTTTCATGTATTAGGTTTGTTTATAGATCATACCTCCAAAGATGACATATTATCATACTAAGGTGGGGGTTTTCAAATGAATTTGTTTGTGAGATACTTTTTAATAATCCCTAATCATTTCATTTTTAGGGATAAAATTTTTTAAGGTGGGGTGGATTTAGTATCCACAGTTTTTCTTGAGTGAAACTAAGAACAATTTTTATTGTTAAGGTCTTGGGACCCCCTTAGCGGTGGACCTATAAATTTACCCATGTAGATAAACCAAAAAATAATTTATATTCTTTTTATTGAAGTGAGGGTGTGATGTTTACCCATGGGTTATGATTTAATGGAGTTACCAGAATTATAGATCCATGATATTAATATATTAAAGAAAATTATATTATTTTTTCGTCACACATAAACAATTGGGATGATTTTCTTATATATCTTAAATAGGTATCCGATTAGAAAGATTAGACCATTCTTAAGTATGTAATATGAGTTTTATCCTAGTGGTGGTATAATTATTTTTCAAGTCAAGGACTTTGGGGTTGGTAATCATTGACAGAATAGATTTTAAAACAAAGTAAAATTTTATTTATAAGTAATAAATCTAATAGTGGTGATTAAATCTCATAGCGTGGATATTCTTCTTATTTGATCATATTTGTCTCAAAATCGTATGTTTAGTCTCACAAACCCCAATAATTGAGAGTAATAACAAAATAAGGGATTCTGGGAGGTATCCAAGAATTTATCACCAGGATTTGTGACAAAAATAGTTTTGAAATCAACCTTTAGTAGTGAGAAATCCAATTTTGAGGTAGGGATTATTTATTTACTAACCTCTATTATTCATGGAATTTCTATTTCAAATATTTATTGAAATTATATTTCCACCATTAATATAAGAAACTACGTTTCAATTTATAAAATATTGGATTCTCTATTTTCATTGATCAATTTTATATGTAAAATTGATTAAATTCACTTCTTTTTGAAAATAATATTCCTGAATCAAAATATGTCATGCGATGAATCATTAGGGTAAGAATTTTTATACCTGACAATGATCATGTATTTTGAGAATAATTTTTTTGAAAATAATTAAAGGATGTTGAAGTCATATTATTCTATATCCTCCAACCCTACATCTCTCTAAATTCTCCAACCTCTCCATATCCTCTCTCTTTTCATCCCTCTCATGTGTGGATAATGGCCACTAGCCCAAGCAATAGAGAGTAGTAGCACATAGAATTTATGTTCCATAGAGAGGGAGGTGGAGGTAATGATTAATGGGTATGGTGGGGAAACACATATCAAATATGAAAGAAGAGAATATCTTGTATTTTGTAGAGGGGAGGTTGGTATCTGTTATGGAAGTTTTTATGAGAATAGGAGGTCATCTGACCACTATTATGGTTGGAGTTATGTGGTGATGGGGGCCTCCTAGGGCTTCTCTGACAAATAGAGGTAGAAACTAATAATGCATCATGGCATTGTCCCAATAGTGGGACCATCAAATAGGGTAAATCAATATTTTACTAACCTTCATGTTGAGAAACACACTTAGAAATTTGAATCGGGATGGACTAGGGTATCAGGCCATACGGGCTAGGGTAGCCCTACCCAACCCATGATAATGTGGTCCTCTAAGGATTGTTATATTGAATAAAACTTTTTTGGTAGTGTGACTATTTTGTTTATTGGTTCTATATGATTGGGTTTCAGTGCATGTTTTAGGACCCCTCCTCACCCCTTCTGTTAGAATCCCACATGGAATTCCCTTAGGACACTACAAGGCCAAGTAAATGGGTATGAATGAGTTTGTGGATGTATGGCTCCATGGAATAGATAATTTAAATCTTATTTATATGTTGGTATGATTGAGTTTGAAAATGGTGTGTCTCAAAGGTATATATGGTTGTAATTTTCATAATAAAGTGGTATTCCTAATTCTTTGAAAGTTTTTCCACATCGGAATTGAGGGTTTAAATCCCATTACTAAGGGGTCTGGATGAGTGTCTGAATGTTTTACTCTATCTTATAGATGGTTGAAAACTTGTTGTTAATGGGAAATTCATGAGTTTGGGAACATTGTTATCTATGTTACAGAGTGTGGGACTGATATTAAAAAGAAACACTTCATGTTCGATAACTTTTTAGAATTTCCTTTTAGATGATGTATGATTTTTACGTATTTTAGGGTTCCTTTAGGTTCTGAGAATTTGGTTTAATAAACAAGAATTATGTACGAGAATGACCATGTTAGGATACTCACATAGTTTCATGTGTAATATGATACCTATGGTGCAGAGACCCGAAACCTGACGTACATGAACATTACATTACTTTTGCGGAATACTTAGTACATAACAAAAACACACACACAAGGATCGTAATAGTTTAGTGTCTTTGGAAACTCGGAACGTAATCTTCTAATCGTGGTGAAAGATCTTAAACATCTCCCATAAAGATCTTCCTTTTTTTACCTAAAAACTTTCTTTATATCCTGGGGAAAAGAAAACATAAAAGGGTGAGCTCAAATTCTCAGTAAGGGTAAACAACAGAAATATCAATCACATCATATTCAAAAGAACATAACATTTTGGAAATCTTAACCTGCAAAAGAGAGCATAATTTCATAACATGGGATAAATCATGGAAGTGAAATGTAATCACAATAATCATAACTTAAAACATGAAACTTTGTGGCATTCACACATAATCATAGAGAATCATTTCTTGTTAGTCAAGACTCATTTCCAAGACTATCTTAGTGGACAAAGTCCCTTTCTGAATCGAGTAACCCTCGTTTCAATCCTGTTTCACTGAACCGGTATAACCTACCATTCCATCCATGTCTATTTCATGAGATATAAAATCTTTACCCAATGCATTGGAGGGAGATATAGGTCCCACCCATCTCATAATGATACCATTCTTATGTGTGCCACAAAATCATAAATCATACATCATAGCATAACCTATGTAATACAAATGGAAATCTTAAACATCATGACATCATAAAACAATTCATATAAGATAAAGGAATTCATAAAAATAATTCCATCCCAACATAATCAAATAAATTTAATAATAGGGATAAAATCAGAACCCTTTTATTATCTTAGATGGAAAATAATTTTGATAAAACACTTGAACTCCATTCTTGAGGAAAATATCCTTTCTGCTTTAAAAACACTTTTCCTTTCTTAACATGTCATACAATTATAAAATAAAAGAATTTGATTAAAAATAAACTCTAAAACTTGTAAAGTAAGATTCTTGGAAATAATGTTTTAAAAATCCATTCATTCCGTATAAGTTAAAAAAACATTCTTCCCGTACTTTTGTCAGAAAAGTCAAAAAGTACCTCGTATGAAAAATGACAAAAGATTCCTTTCATATCTTTTAAAAAAACTTACCGAAGGGTAAAATTGGATATAAACTATTGTAGAAGGATGGAAATAATATTACATATTGAGGGAACATGGATGTGGATGATAAAATACACCCCAGTAAATACTAAAGTATAAACAATCTCGGATAAAAATGAGATTGTGATATTTCCCTTACCTTAGGTCCGATTTGCTTCGTAAGTGTCCGAACCTCCTGTATAATGATTTAAATAATGTCATTTACTTATTACAGAATCAAATTCATTGTTATGATATCATATATGGTTTACTTATGACTTTATATTACCCGTTCTTTTGTAAATTCCATGTTAAAGAGCGTTTTGGGTAAAATTGTTTCATTTGTCGTCCGTGTTTTGACTTGTAATTATTCATATGATTACTTAAATCATGATTACTTAATTCCAGAACATAAAACATGATTTATATATATATATATTCAGGATATACATATATATAATAAATCAGTAAATGGAAAGAAATACACCGTTCATGGAGACGGTAGTCCGTAAGTACGCATGAACGCTGTTTTCGTTTCTTTATTGAATTGAATGGAATTAAGTAGATGACATACATAAAAATATAAATAAATCCAGTATCATTATTATGTCATATATTTCATTAGTACTTATTATATATACTTTATAATCATTCATGAATGGTTAATCATTGAGAATGAATCTCATCGCGTCGTGGAGACGGTAGTCCGTACGTACGCACGAGCGATGTTATCATTCCCATGGTCGTGGAATTGTGTTGAAGTGTATGTAGACTATTTCAGTATCAATATCAATTTATAATAATCATATATAGTTACTCATTACACCATTATACCCATCCTATTAAGGTGGTGGTGGAAAATAGATTACACCACGGCATGGAGACGGTATTCCGTACGTACGCACGCGCGGTGATTTCATTTTTCCGTAGGATGGATAGAATGTGAATTAGGGTTGTTTCATATTTATAATAACATATCAGTATGTAATTAATACTGATGTTATTACTTTGTCATGAAACAACTAAAGAAGAAGAAGTTGAAGAAGAAAGAAATTGAAAAGATCGGTAATGGATATTACCTCTTCTTTGAAACGCCTCCTTGAATCCTCCACTTAGGGAACTAATATTTGTCTTTGAAGAAGACCAGGACCTCTAGGATTATTTTAGGGAAGTGGAGAAGGGATTTTGGCAGGGGTTGGCCGAGCTTGAGTGCTCAAATTGGTGTGAGGAGGAGGGGGAGGAGGTGTCCTTTTATAAGGGAGGAGAGGGGCACCTTAGGAATATCTCAAAATATTATTTTATATTAAAGTCAAAATCGGTTTATAATGGTTCCAAAGGGTCTTATTTAGAAGCTAAAGTGGGGATGGGTAGAAATCCTATCAACCAATAGGATTTAGACAAGTTTAGGTTATTATTTTAACCATATCAATTAGATTTAACTCTAAGGTAAATAATTTAACTTTTACCGCGTCTTTTTGTTTTCTTACACTATATGGTTAATACACTTACTATAACATGCCAAACGAACCCCAAAATGTTTATTATTAATATATATATCCTTATCTAAGTCATTTGGCCGATCTTTAGATTTTTAGGAATAAAATAACAATTAATAATATAATATTTGATTTAAAAACTATTTTGTGTCAATTTTGACACTATTTGATATATGATTTTTGTGAAAGTCATAACAGAATTATATGTTCGAAACAAGTTGATTAAATCAACACTAATATATCATAGTAACCTAGAAAATTAGTGTAATTCATAAAAAGTCTCAAATTACATTTATTTTGGTTTTTATAACATCAATTATGTCAATATTTCATTAATAAGATAATTACTGCATCATCATTGTGTCATAAATAAATTAAATTATTTAATGTCTAAAAATTACAAATAAAATACCATTATGTAGGAAATATTTTTATCTTTCTAATGAATATTTATAGTCGAATTTATCTTATGTATAACCCCATATTAAAAATGATTTACTTATTAAACTTTGATTTTAACTATTTTAACTATTCATTAAATAAAATAATATTAAATGTCATAATCTAATCCAAGTGGACCTAAATGATAATATTTTACACTTAAGGTTTTTTTTGGTCGAGATACACTTGTCCAATAGGATTAGGACATGTGTTAGGGTAATATTAATATCATTTTTACCCTTAATTACCCTATTTACTTTTAACCGTGGTAAATAAAAGTAAAAAGTTACTATTCACCAAAAATTATTTTTATCTCATTGAACCACATTTTACTTACTAACATAAACCGTGTCTCTCGGATTTTTGAAATTCCATCCACAGAAGCGGTAAAATTAAGTTTTATGAAAAATTCAGTTTTTTTAACTACCACTTAGTAGTTTCACTATTCATCAAAAATTGATGTTTTTCAGAACAATTCCAAAATTTCATCCTAAGCTATATTTCATATTCCGAATTCAAAAATGAAGTCTATTTTACCAAATTCATAACATAGAAGTTGCATTAATTAATTTTATATTTAAATCCCGCTGTTAAAACAAATAGCGTGTTTTTAAGAAACAATATCTATCAAAAGATTGACACTTGTTTATGTCTGGTTTAAATGTGAAATTACATCCAATGACCAACATTGTATTAAATTTTAAAAATATATTCTAAATATACTTGAAAACCACTCAAATTAATAATTTATCACTATTAATTATTTCGATTAAAAAAGTTGTTTTTAATTAAAATTTAGTAATTTTCACTATTCATCAAAATATGAAAGTTATCCGAAAATCACCAAAATTTCACCTTAGGCTAAATTTGATACTCGGAATCCATAAATGAATTCAATTCTGAAAAATAAAATTTAAAAAATTTCAAAAAGTGGTTATTACTATTCATAACGGCAAGTTTTAATAATATCTTAATAGCATATCGCTGTTTAGCGAAACTTGGTGTTGCGTACAACACACGCTATCATGGAAGGTCGTGATTGCGTGTAATTCAAGGCAAGTCAAGGATGCGTGTTGTGCAAGCTCCTTTTGGTGTAGCGTACAACACAAGACATTAATAAAATTAAAAAGAATATTTTTCATAAAATCTCGGGCTGTTACATTCTACCCCCCTTAAAATGAATTTCGCCCTCGAAATTCGTCTGGGTTATAAATGGTTTACTATTCGAAAGTTTCTTTAATAGAAACCCACATCGTAAAAAGGAATACCAAAACCAATCTTTAAAAACAAAGGTATGAAACGTAATGGTTACCCCAAATAAACTAATCACTGGGTTTCCACATAGGTGAAAATATGGATATGGAAGAGAAAGCTAACCATCATGTTCTGATGGAGAGTGGTAGAGAACATGGCTATGGAAAATCCAGTAATCAAAAATCCATAGATTTGTGATGATATAAGGTACCATCTGATTCATCAGGTATAAGATCACTAGGACAACATTTTTGGTTTTCAAGATCATTTCCCTAAAGTTGAAAATTTGAATTAGAATAAATACTTACTTTATTTTGGTACAATCTCACTGTTTTTCGTGCCTTGAACAATTTCCACTTCATCTCTTAAATAAATGAAGTTGAATTTGTTATTCGTGAAGTGTTAGCAGATCATGTGATAGAATGACAGGTCATTCCATCTGTCTCAAACAAAAGGTTAGCAAAAGTTATTAAATATACATAAGTCATTATATAGTGAGATTAATCATATATGGTTCCTAAAATGGACTTATACTTCATATATCATACTGCTTAATATAATAAAACTAGTTTCTACTAAACAGGGACTTCCTGTAGGCTAGTGGTAGGCGATAAAGGCCAGTCGCACTTCGGTTGTGGGTTCGATTCCCACAGCCTTGTCCGACACGATGGGCTGTCGCCCGTTCTACAGGTTGTCCTTTTTCTAAAACTATATTACTATAACATCCCATCAATAATATAGAAAAAAAACTTCTATCCTTAAACAATACTAACTTATGTCCAACATAATCCATCCCAATATTTAGGCTTATCCATAATACTGCAGTCCACTCTCATAACATAGTGAAAACGATTACCAGAGATATAACACCATCGTCGATCCCCATATATCATAAGATATGTTTTGTTGGTCACATTCCAAACATTCAAAGTCCTTAATCATGTATTTTCTTGAATACCTTAGTGAAAACATGAATGCAGTTAAAAGTTAACACTTTCCAAATACCAAAATCCTCAAAATTCTATATACTCAAACCATGATATCACTTAGTCCTTATATCAATCATGAGCTCATGAATACTTTCAAACATTTCATTTTCTCCTTTTCCCTTCATTATGCACATATCATCTACTTTCCAAAATATCTGAATCACTTTTCATGGTTACCGGTACCTTAAAATTATTGAAAACCACAATAGACCAATACATAAATATTCCAATACACCATAAAAGTACCTCAACAAAATTATTTTTGAATACCAATATATAAACACTTCAGTCCATCCACTTCAATGATTGTCCTGGAATAAGTCCTTCCTTGATTTAGAAGAAACTTTTTAGGTCAGGGCATTGAGTTGGGTAATGCCCATGTTCTCCACAAATAAGACATTGAACTCCATAACAGTTTATCACTCTATGACCATTTTCTCCACACAGATAACATCGGTCCCTCCATTTGAGGTATTCCTCAAGGTTCTTCTTCCCTTCTTTAGAAATCTCAATCTTCCTTTCTTTATGCTCCTCAACATGCGAACATGCATAATAGTCTATCTTCCTCTTCTTTGATGAATTAGGCATACCACTAAATTTCACCTTGTTAATCATATATCGCGATGACTAATTCAGCATAATCACAATATCTTTCTCTCTTGGCATTACACAATTTTGTTGCTCATAGTCACCAATTTGTCCATTAGATTCAATGTTAACAGAATTCCTTCTAGTTCCCTCCATTAACTAAAACACAAAAATAATTATGTGAGAGGCAAAAATCATGCTAGAGAAAACAACATAGTAAAGGGGAAGTACCCTCAATATCTAACATCTTAGGTTAAATTCTAAGATCCTTAGCGTAATTCTAGGACTATAACCTATACGTATACTTAACCTTAGGGACATCCCTAGACATACCGTAGAAATATCTCTAGGGATCTCACTAACGTTTTCGCATCCTAGTTTCCAAAGGTTGACTAAACCTTTCCTCTGATACCAACTGTAGAGACCCGAAACCTGACGTACATGAACATTACATTACTTTTGCGGAATACTTAGTACATAACAAAAACACACACACAAGGATCGTAATAGTTTAGTGTCTTTGGAAACTCGGAACGTAATCTTCTAATCGTGGTGAAAGATCTTCAACATCTCCCATAAAGATCTTCCTTTTTATTTACCTAAAAACTTTCTTTATATCCTGGGGAAAAGAAAACATAAAAGGGTGATCTCAAATGCTCAGTAAGGGTAAACAACAGAAATATCAATCACATCATATTCAAAAGAACATAACATTTTGGAAATCTTAACCTGCAAAAGAGAGCATAATTTCATAACATGGGATAAATCATGGCAGTAAAATGTAATCACAATAATCATAACTTAAAACATGAAACTTTGTGGAATTCACACATAATCATAGAGAATCATTTCTTGTTAGTCAAGACTCATTGCCAAGACTATCTTAGTGGACAAAGTCCCTTTCTGAATCGAGTAACCCTCGTTTCAGTCCTGTTTCACTGAACCGGTATAACCTACCATTCCAGCCATGTCTATCTCATGAGATATAAAATCTTTACCCAATGCATTGGAGGGAGATATAGGTCCCACCCATCTCATAATGATACCATACTTATGTGTGCCACAAAATCATAAATCATACATCATAGCATAACCTATGTAATACAAATGGAAATCTTAAACATCATGACATCATAAAAAATTCATATAAGATAAAGGAATTCATAAAAATAATTCCATCCCAACATAATCAAATCAATTTAATAATAGGGATAAAATCAGAACCCTTTTATTATCTTAGATGGAAAATAATTTTGATAAAACACTTGAACTCCATTCTTGAGGAAAATATCCTTTCTGCTTTAAAAACACTTTTCCTTTCTTAACATGTCGTACAATTCTAAACTAAAAGAATTTGATTAAAAATAAACTTTAAAACTTGTAAAGTAAGCTTCTTGGAAATAATGTTTTAAAAATCCATTCATGCCGTATAAGTTAAAAAAACATTCTTCCCGTACTATTGTCAGAAAAGTCAAAAAGTACCTCGTACGAAAAATGAAAAAAGATTCCTTTCATATATTTTACAAAAACTTACCGAAGGGTAAAATTGGATATAAAATATTGTAGAAGGATGGAAATAATATTACATATTGAGGGAATAGGGATGTGGATGATAAAATACACCCCAGTAAATACTAAAGTATAAACAATCTCGGATAAAAATGAGATTGTGATATTTCCCTTACCTTAGGTCCGATTTGCTTCGTAAGTGTCCGAACCTCCTATATAATGATTTACATAATGTCATTTACTTATTAAAGAATCATACTCATTGTTATGATATCATATATGGTTTACTTATGACTTTATATTACCCGTTCTTTTGTAAATTCCATGTTAAAGAGCGTTTTGGGTAAAATTGTTTCATTTATCGTCCGTGTTTTGACTTGTAATTATTCATATGATTACTTAGATCATGATTACTTAATTCCATAACATAAAACATGATTTATATATATATATATATTCAGGATATACATATATATAATAAATCAGTAAATTAAAGAAATACACCGTTCATGGAGACGGTAGTCCGTACGTACGCATGAACACTGTTTTCGTTTCTTTATTGAATTGAATGGAATTAAGTAGATGACATACATATAAATATAAATAAATCCAGTATCATTATTATGTCATATATTTCATTAGTACTTATTATATATACTTTATAATCATTCATGAATGGTTAATCATTGAGAATGAATCTCATCGCGTCGTGGAGACGGTAGTCCGTACGTACGCACGAGCGATGATATCGTTCCCATGGTCGTGGAATTGTGTTGAAGTGTATGTAGACTATTTAAGTATAAATATAACTTTATAATAATCATATATAGTTACTCATTACACCATTATACCCATCCTATTAAGGTGGTGGTGGAAAATAGATTACACCACGGCGTGGAGACGGTATTCCGTATGTACGCACGCGCGGTGATTTCATTTTTCCGTAGGATGGATATAAGGTGAATTAGGGTTGTTTCATATTTATAATAACATATCAGTATGTAAGTAATACTGATGTTATTACTTTGTCATTAAACAACTAAAGAAGAAGAAGTTGAAGAAGAAAGAAATTGAAAAGATCGGTAATGGATATTACCTCTTCTTTGAAACGCCTCCTTGAATCCTCCACTTAGGGAAATAATATTGGTCTTTGAAGAAGAACAGGACCTCAAGGATTATTATAGGGAAGTGGAGAAGGGATTTTGGAAGGGGATGGCCGGGCTTGAGTGCTCAAATTGGTGTGAGGAGGAGGGGGAGGAGGTGTCCTTTTATAAGGGAGGAGAGGGGCACCTTAGGAATATCTCAAAATATTATTTTATATTAAAGTCAAAATCAGTTTATAATGGTTCCAAAGGGTCTTATTTAGAAGCTAAAGTGGGGATGGGTCTAAATCCTATCAACCAATAGGATTTAGACAAGTTTAGGTTATTATTTTAACCTTATCAATTATATTTAACTCTAAGTTAAATAATTTAAATTTTACCGCGTCTTTTTGTTTTCTTACAATATATGGTTAATACACTTACTATAACATGCCAAACGAACCCCAAATTGTTTATTATTAATATATATATCCTTATCTAAGTCATTTGGCCGATCCTTAGATTTTTAGGAATAAAATAACAATTAATAATATAATATTTGATTTAAAAACTATTTTGTGTCACTTTTGACACTATTTGATATATGATTTTTGTGAAAGTCATAACATAATTATATGTTCGAACCAAGTTGATTAAATCAACACTAATATATCATAGTAACCTATAAAATTAGTGTAATTCATAAAAAGTCTCAAATTACATTTATTTTGGTGTTTATAACATCAATTATGTCAATATTTCATTAATAAGATAATTACTGCATCATCATTGTGTCATAAATAAATTAAATTATTTAATGTCTATAAATTACAAATAAAATACCATTATGTAGGAAATCTTTGTATATTTCTAATGAATATTTATAGTCTAATTTATCTTATGTATAACCCCATATTAAAAATGATTTACTTATTAAACTTTGATTTTAACTATTTTAACTATTCATTAAATAAAATAATATTAAATGTCATATTCTAATCCAAGTGGACCTAAATGATAATATTTTACACTTAAGGTTGTTTTTGGTCGAGATACACTTGTCCAATAGGATTAGGACATGTTTTAGGGTAATATTAATATCATTTTTACCCTTAATTACCCTATTTACTTTTAACCGTGGTAAATAAAAGTAAAAAGTTACTATTCACCAAAAATTATTTTCATCTCATTTAACCACATTTTACTTACTAACATCAACCGTGTCTCTCGGATTTTTGAAATTCCATCCACAGAAGCGGTAAAATTATGTTTTATGAAAAATTCAGTTTTTTTAACTACCACTTAGTAGTTTCACTATTCATAAAAAATTGATGTTTTCAGAACAATGCCAAAATTTCATCCTAAGCTATATTTCATATTCCGAATTCAAAAATGAAGTGTATTTTACCAAATTCATAACATAGAAGTTGCATTAATTAATTTTATAATTCAATCCCGCTGTTAAAACAAATAGCGTGTTTTTAAGAAACAATATCTATCAAAAGATTGACACTTGTTTATGTCTGGTTTAAATGTGAAATTACATCCAATGACCAACATTGTATTAAATTGTAAAAATATATTCTAAATATACTTGAAAACCACTCAAATTAATAATTTATCACTATTAATTATTTCGATTAAAAAAGTTGTTTCTAATTAAAATTTAGTAATTTTCACTATTCATCAAAATATGAAAGTTATCCGAAAATCACCAAAATTTCACCTTAGTCTAAATTCGATACTCCGAATCCATAAATGAAGTCAATTCTGAAAAATAAAATTTAAAAAATTTTAAAAAGTGGTTATTACTATTCATAACGGCTAGTTTTAATAATATCTTAATAGCATATCGTTGTTTAGCGAAACTTGGTGTTGCATACAACACACGCTATCATGGAAGGCCGCGATTGCGTGTAATTCAAGGCAAGTCAAGGATGCGTGTTGTGCAAGCTCCTTTTGGTGTAGCGTACAACACAAGACATTAATAAAATTAAAAAGAATATTTTTCATAAAATCTCAGGCTGTTACATATGGACCTAATATCATTTTGGGGATTGATCACAAGTGTTTTGATTCAAACATTAAACATACTTGTGTGCATGTCCTATGTTGGGGTGCATGAAGTGTAGAAATTGGAAAAAAATCATTTATATTCTAAAGTAATAATTTACCTGAAAAAGGTAAATTAGATTCTCTAGGATTACTTAAGGATATGGATGGAATCCAGGTTGGGATAAATTTACATTAGTTTTTTAGTTACAAAATATTCAAACCTATGAAATTAAGGGTTCTTGGAAAATTTATAAGAAAATATTTTTCTTGTGAGGAATTTCTACAATAGGATACCATATAAAGATGTTCATTCATTTAAATTTCTACAATATAAGTTATAACTAGAATTCATCACATGTATATATTCATGTGGATGTGTTCATATAAAAATCCACACATATAATACCTTTTATATAATTTAGTGTGTGTAAGGGGAGGATTTTGATAAATCATTTAATTTCTAACTTTACCGAAAAATCTAAACTCCGGGAATGAAAGAATATAAGAGTTTTTATAGATAAAATTCATGGAAAAATGGATGTTGGTTAGTGGAATAAGGATATTGGAAATTAGTTTAGGGATGTGGATATGTGGAAATGGTTCTGAAGAATTTTTTTTTGTTAAAGTGGGTGTAATTAAATGGGCATAAATAATTTTTCATGACATTGAAGCTTACATTTTTCCATGTTTTTTTAATTTTGTATTTGTTTCTATAGAACCAATTAATGTGATAATTTTCATAGAGTATTTGGCACATTGAAAGGTTATTGTTGTTCACTTATATAATGAAAAGCTATAGATGCTATGAAAATATTGTAAAATTTATTTAATATGGTTAATATAAAATCATTCTCATGGGAAAATAATTTTATCTTACTATAAAATATTAGAGTCTCATATGGAATTAAAGCTTCTTAACCTAAAGTTATCACCAGGTGATCTTTGAGAAGGGTGGTCTCAAAGATAGACCCACCAATAGAAATCACACATGTTTATGAGTCATTGGATATTAATAAAGATGAATGTGTTTCATGGGTCTTATACTAGAGATTATTATTAATGTGTATCATGAATCATGTAATTTAATGTTTGAATGAAAACCACGATTACTTATATTCACAATGATGTATCATATATGGGGTGTTTCATAAATTATGTGGCATCAATTGAATAATCTATAAATGGATATTTACCTTAAATATTAATTAAATAAGATATATCAGGATCATTGATTTAAATGGAATAATAAATCCCTAATAATTTACAATATATTTCTTTTAGAATTAATTTCGTTGATATATTTTTATACATGTAACATTGGTTTAAACAAAACACTCTTAGTCACACTTGCAACACATAATTTAAAATTAAAATTTAAAAGTTTTTAAAAAATAATTTTAAATTTTTTTTTAATTAATAATAACAATATTATCATAGGATGAATTGTTTTGTAATTTTTTTGAAAACAATCATTTTTGATGAATACTGAGAAATATAGAATTCTAATTAAAACTTTCCTTTTAACTTAAATTAGTTATAAGATCAAATTATATTTGGAATTGGCTTTAAAGTAAACTTATTTCAATTATATATTAATTAATCCAATTTAGGTCATTAAAATCATTTTAATATTGAATTTATATATATAAGCTTTGTAAACATCTGATCATTTTTACAAAAAAAATCTACTTTCTCGACATGTCTACGAGATTAATTTTAAATTAATTTTTTTATGTTTTTTGAATTTAATACAAAAAATAGACTCAATATTTTTAATAATAATAATTTAAGATGTATAATAAGTTCAAATTAATATTTTACTAAGATTAATTGTGAATTTAATTGAAATTAATTATCATGGTTATGGTAGAAATGGGCTAACTAGGGGTAAAACTAAAAATAAAAGGGTGAAAATGGACTATAAACTTGTCCAAAATCAAATTAATGGCCATATAATGACCATTAATCATATAAGGTTCAATAATGAGACATTTGTAACCATTTTTACAAATGTAAAATGTCGTACCACTCAATTTTGTTCAAAAATACCAAGTGTTTCGTCTCTCATACTTATGAAAGGTCAGACCTATCCTATTTTATTCACACTTTCAAACCTCACTGGTTTGGAAAATACTTGTCCAAATGAGTTAAAAAATTCCCTAACCTGATCTTATATGCATTGTATTTTGAATAAAAATACAAATTATGAAGGCCTTATTGAAAACCTAATGAGGATACCAAAAAGAAGTGGTAATGTTCTTCCATAAGTGTCTTTATTTTAGTTCTTTCTCTACCCATTAAATTTTTATTAAACCATGATAATATAATAACCATAGTATATTATTTATAGATTATTTTCTTATGTAAATTTCATTACCTAAACCCATCTCTACTTCCATCAAATGGGTGATAAAATCTCCATTGGTGTTTATGGTGGACTACCACGTTGTGAACCAATGTTCTTATTTTTATAATTTCCAAATATAAAGGTTGGGTATGAAGATTGATATAATATAACAACCCTTCTATTTATTTCATATTTAGACAAGATTTATTAAATAAAATTTCACTTAATACAACATATATGATTGATAGGTCTAGTTTATTTGGGTATTAGTAACATTACATTACAACATAAGATATAAAATGCAACATATTTACAGAAAACAACTTTTATGTGACCAAAACATTACATTATACTTAGCATTGCATGGGATAACCTAAGTAAATACATACAAAAATGGTGAGAAATAAATCCCATTAAAGGAGTAAATAAGTAATTACAAGAAGAAATAAATACAAGTTAGTAAATATGAATATAAATGAATCATAAGAGAAACATGAAAAAAAATGTCTTGATATAACATGATTATCATAACATGGAAATGTGAAAAATACATAAAACATTGTATCATAAATATAAAGGACTCAGGTAACCGCTATCTCAAAATGGTGTAAAAATGTCATTAAAGGAATTAGGTAAACCCTATCCCAACATGACATATCATGATACTAAACATTACCCAATTCATTGGAGTGCTATTATGACGCACCCTTCATAAACATTTCAATCTCATGCTTAAGTGTGCCACATAGTCTATATAACATGGATTCATTCAACATCATCATTTATTCAAAAATAAAGGAATGTAGAATAAATATATGATAGTCTATAGTCAATAAGTATATTTGGATAATGGTGAATACCATTGATAAGGAAATGGTCATGGTATTCACCACACGATGATTTTGGAATGGAAAATCACAGTGCAATTTTGAAAGCATAACGACATCAAATTGGAATTCATAAAATGGGTTGACAAGAGAGAAAGAGATATATCATTATTTTGATGTTAAATGGGTAGTAAGGGCATCGTGGATCATAATATCCCAAAATATGATATGGATTTTGAGATGTGTAACATAAATAAATGCTTGAATGTAAATTAAGAGAGAGAAATCCATTATAGAATTTTGGCATGGTAACAGGTGTATATGGGAGGGATTAATGAAAGAGAAAAGTTCTCTAATCATAAAAACATAATAAGGAAAGTATGAGGGAGGTGTGAAAACATAACCATAATTTTTAATTGAAAAGAAAAAATGTATAAAAATATAAGGAAACTTGGAAAAAATGAGAAAGGAAGGAAAGTGAGGATCCCTTAATTGGTTGTGTGATCCCAAGGGCTTGGGATATGCTTCTTGGGAGATTTGTGGATCCTTTATTGGACTATAGGGATTAGATAGAAGAGTGAAGATGAGATTCAAATAGTTTTAGCGAAGTGAAATGGGTGATTGGGTTAGTTTATATAGGAAAGGAGTGGGAATTCTTTATTATTAATGTTTGGGACACTACACACTAAAATATTCAAAACCAAAAACTAAACCATGGTTGATTCCCATGGTTTCTGGCCAAGGGGAGTGGAAAAAAATTATTTTATTAGGAACAGGGCTGACGATATTAAAATATTTCTCTTCTTTATATGGAGGTGAGTTGTACTCTTAAAGAAATTAATTTGAAATCATAAAATATATTATACATTTTAGAAGATTTACAAATGCATTATGAATTATGTCAAATAAATATAAATTGAAATTATTATAAATTTAAAATATTGATTTGGTTGAAGATCCCTATTATGGTATTTATTAAATCACTATTGAGTCATTATGATGTCATAAAACACACAATATTTATATATTATTTAATTTTTACCCAAAACATCGATTGTCTCAAAAAATTATGAAGACATCCCCATTGGATAATTTAGACATCATGATTCTAAAAATAATACTCATTTTATCTAAATAATTTTCTAATTTTTTTCAATTTTCCATTTTAATTAAAAAATGATATTTATTGAAAATTAAAGGGTTTTGATAAAAACGGTTTTAAACCTTAATAAAAATTACATTTGAAATTATAAAAATTACATAATAACTTCTTATTAATAAAAGTAATTTGATAATAATGTTTTATGAAAATATTAATTATTTCAAAAATTCATTAATTCCTTAAAATAAATTCTTTAAAAATACACTTTTTTTATCATATAAAAATATAACTCTTATCAAACTGATTACCAACTCATTTACTGATAATGAACTGATATAATCATCAAATATAAGAATTATTTTTATAATATTATTAATAAAAACATTGTTTAATATATTAATGCATATCTTTCTCGAAAAAACCATTTTGACCCAAAAAAATCAATTTATGAAATTCATAATTTTTTCTAAGAAAGACTATTCCCGTAAAAGAATTGTTGTAATATGAATTTTTCTATAGATAGGTATTACACAATAAGTCACTAATACCTTGTTACATAACCCTTATAACTCCCGCACAAGACCTAAGGGTAAGGTGTGCGATGGTGAAAGACTCTTGGGGTGGCTCGGATAACATCACCAAGGTGGTAATCTCTATTAACTTGAACTTCTCTTGTAGGTGATTCTGTTCAAGGTTAACGTGTCAAATCTCAGCTTGGTCTTGTTCAAGTGTGAAGCCCAGTGACACTACCTCTTCTCTGAGCTCTGAAAAATGAGCTTCGTATGACCTGAGTCTACTAGATGAGGACATCTTCTATTTTGTGTGTATCAAAAGTAATTGTTAAAAACATATATATATATATATATATATATATATAATCCATGTGATCACTATTAAACATATATATTATCAATGGAAAATACAATTAATAGTCATTTAAATCTAATTGGATATAATAATTAATTAATAGAGTGCATGTTTTTTCTATATCCATGAAACATTTAATTTAATGAAATAAAATCTTATTCATAAATGATTGGGTCATTGAATATAAATTTTTTATATGTTATTAAAAAATTATTAATATGTTTTGAGTCACTGTATCATAAATATATTTTCTATTCTATTCCATAAAATATATAATATTTTCATTCATGTTTATGGGGAACTACCACCTAACGAAGTTATGTGATTCGTCTTTCACTAACGCTTCACATGGAAGGTGAAAAAGACAAATTTAATGATTATATTTGATATAAATGAAATAATTTTGATATAAATTATATTTTCTCATTATTTAAATATAATATATATCTTTTTATTTATTTCATTTTCTCTCACGTTAAGATGATAATATCATTCATGTATGATTGGACTACCTCCATCAAAGAGCGGTGTGAATCTCATTTCATAATCGCACCACATGGATGATATATATAACTATATAATATAATATTATTGATATTATTATCATTATAAAAAGGTAAAATATTACTTACTTCATATACTTAATGATCAGTGAGTAATTGAAATGCTACACATGCATACGTACGGTCTACCATCTCCAAGATCATAACGTACATCATTTTTAATAACCATTAATTCTTGATTGGATTTAAAAGCTAAATTGGTTTTAAAATATAATATTTTTTTCATGATTATATTTTTGGAGATTATGTAACTATATAATATACACAAGAATGAAACCTTTCAAAATGAAACATGCATGAGAAAACGAGGCAGTTAAAACCCAAAACATTGAAATTAATGAAATATTTTAATTAATGGATAATAATATGTTATAAAGGGATCATATATAATATTATAAATATTAATATGGGTTTTGTATAAGTAAATAACATGTTTAAAAATACTAAAAATACGGTTAAATCATGTTTAACTAAACTAAAGTATGAGGTAAAGGATTTCGTCTCAATTTACACTCCATTGGGACTTATTTGTTATTATGCACCAATTCACTCTTGGGTTGTGTAAATATTATCCCATTATTAAGTAATATCATTATACAGTCCTAATTTATGGTATTTTATGTTTCAATTTGAATTATTTCACCAAGTTTATTTGACTAGAAAATTACTAAGTCGTAAAAGTTATTGTACAACCTCACTTTCTTTTGTGATTGTTAAATTTCTCTTACAGAAATAAATTTCTTGTGTACTTTTTAATTATATATTTCATTTCTATTAAATATCCATATTATTATATGATGGATATTATTATTTCTTAATCCTTATACCATATTTATATATGGTGATTACATTGAAATTTCTTTTATTAACTAGAGAAATATTAATAAATCAATATCTGTTACTCAATAAAGATATTTAATGATAAGACATATTGATTTAATTAAATAAATTATTCAATATACAGGGAATGATTTTTACCTACAGTGATAGGTGGGGATTAATGAAATATATCCCCTCGACACATTGACATGTATCACAAGACAAATTAAGTTATCTAAATTAAATGGGTTTCTTCTGGTAGTATTTAAACGTTCTAATGAAAGGCCTTGGCAGTAGAGGTGTCATGATGTATGAGATCTTAAATTCTAATCATTAATTATTTAATTTCTTCATAATTTATTTATTATTATCTAGAATATTTTCATAATGATTATATCTCTGGATTCATTTTAATGTCATTTTATCGATTAAATGGAATGGGTTTCCAGTTATTTACTTTTTCCATATTGATTAATCTGTATCTAGTTATTTATTATCTTGTATTTTCAGTTATTTACCTTTCTATATTTATAACAACATATCCAGTTTTTTAAATCGAATGTGTGCTTAGTTATTAATATTTCTATATTGACTATTCCTTATCCAGTTATTTAAAAGTCATGTGTGCTCTATAATTAACATTTATATATTTATTATAACTTATACAATTATTTAAATGGGATGTGTGATTAGTTATTTACCATGTCATATTGATTATTACTTATCCATTTTTTTAAATGGAATGTTTGATCAATTATTTTCCTTTTCTTGTTGATTATGATTATTGATTTATGATAACTTCCCTTCTACTTAACACTTACTATGCAATTGATCTCACCAATATTTTATTTCCTTTTTCCATGTTATGAAGATGAATACTTTGAATGAGTTTTAAATGATTTAAAAAATTATATTTTTGTTTTGTACTATGTTTTTTTATTTTAATTTAAAATGGTTATTCGGTTTGTATCAGGTTCTCCAAAACAAATGAACTGATTAGACCTTTAGTATTATACACTTTGTATCTATGCCAAAGTACTAAAGTAAGGCATTAGATCCGAGATTTAGGTTTAGGGGTCATTATAGTTGGTTTCAGATAAATTTTTGTAAAATCCTTGGGAACTATATTAAGGGAAACAAAGATTAAGGAACATAACTCTACGATATACCTAGAGTATAAGTATAAAAGAACATCCAAAAGGATTTGTAATAAATATATTAAGTGGGTATTTCTAGAAATACATCCCTGTATGGATACTAAAAGTGGATGTAGTTCTAGAACAGAGGTACCTAGGGGTAATGACTATGAAAAAGGTGTGTTAGGCTTGACTTTGGAATTACTTAGTACATGAAAACTATCCTTACTACATTCCTATTTTTTCACTCTTAGGGGATATTCTTAAGATAATTAATATTTTATTTACAAACCATTACGAAGGCTTTGAAAGTAATGATGTTCCCAAAGAAACCAAATTTTATGATTATGATATTTATAAAGAATAATATTTAATTTATGTTAGGTGTTACTCCATATTTTCTATTATACATTGTTATTTTTATTTCATAATTTTATGTACTAATCTTATATATTTCATTTTCGATAAATTGTTCCTAGAAGGAAGAAGGGTATCAATACTCGTAGAAAAAGTATATATTTACCTTCTGAGGCATCTAATATAGCTGATATTAGAACTGAGAAAATTATGGCTACACTAGGGAAGAATGATTAACATAGGAAAAATAACCTTGCTCGTATGGAACAACCTATTCTGAAATGTGATTCTCATATGTTGGGTCACTTTATGTGATAGAATCCACCATCATTTTGGGGGATAACTAATATTATTGTAGATAAGAAATGGATTATGTTTATTGATAACATAATTATGGCCTTGGGATTTGGTGAAAATGAATAGGATACACTTTCACTGTATTATCTCAAATGTGATGATGATCAATGGTGGTCGTTGATCCAAAATACCAAGCAAGAAGTGAAAACTGAACTCATGGATTGGAAATATTTGGAGGATAAATTCTTCAGTAAAACAATCCTCATGATAAAAAAATTGAAATGAATAGAATATTACATAGCTTAATGAAAAATAAATATAGAATATATCATGTATTATTAAGCTCCCTTTGTAAGTTTTTCTTGGTATTCTATAGATTACATACGTAACATGGATGGAAAGATTGAAAATTTCATTGAAGAAATTATGGAATGTCTCTAAAGGGAAATAAAATCTCAAACATTTTCAAAATTTTATGAAATAGTTTTCTTCATAATAAAAAAATATAAGAAATTATATAAATCATACATATTCATGGGAAAATAAGAAGAAATGGGTAACATGAGGACCAAGATAATGTGAAATTCTTGAAGGGAATGGGAGTGTGTTACAAGTGCAGTAATAAGGGGCATTTAGCTCATGAATACAAGGGGTATAAATAAATCAATGCTTCCAAGTGTTTCATCTATGAATAAAGGTATTACTCGGATCAATGTTTAAATATTCAAGGGAATCAACCATAAAAGAGGTCAAGGAGAGAAGGACAAGATTATGTGGTCACTAAAAATGAGGTGGCAGTACCCAACTATGTGGTGGAAGGTACATTAATCTTATCTTACACTTTATTAAATGATTTATTTGATTTTGGATCCTCTCAATATTTTATATCTACCCAGTTTTCTGAGAAAATTAGACTTTTAACATTTATATTAATAAGGTAGTTTTCAAACAAATCTCATAAGTGAAGTCTCATTGCAACATGTATGTGTCTGGAAGTCACCATTATGAAAACACACATTCTTAATTATCTAACCATATTATCATACCTATGTTTGAATTAGAAATAATCTATTTTATAGACTAGATTTCAAAATATGATGCAAAAAATTATTACATGAAGAAGGAAATTATGATTTTCGAGGAAGATGCAGAATTATATATATTTAGAGTAGAGAATTTATCATCTGATTCGTGTCTACATCCAAAACTAGTGGTAACAATGAATGAGATACATGGTGAATAACAGAAAAAAATATATTGGGATAATGGATTTTATCTTCAAATTGAGGATGTACATATTTTCATAGGAATAGAAAGATGTTTTTCTTGAAGAATTACCTAAACATTACCCAATGTGTGAAGTTGGGTTTTTCCTTGGTCTAATCCCAAATGCAATAATGTTATCCAAGACTCCCTATATAATGGAAAGTGTGGAAGTAGTTTAACTGAACAAATAACTAGAGGAGTTGGGTGATAAGATAGTTATTTACCCTATTCTTTCACTATGGGGAGCCCCTACACTCATTTTTAAGAGGAAATATGGATCCAAGAGTTAATGAAATGATTATAGGGAAATAAATGTCATTACAATAAATAAAAAGTTTCCTCCAATTCACATTGATTGCTTATTTGATCAACTTCATGAAGCACAATATTTTTCAAAGATTGACCTTTATTAAAGGTATCATTAACAATGTGTAAATAAAGAAGAGAGTCTAAATATATCTTTCAGAACTAGGAATGAATATTATGAGTTTATTGTAATTCTCTGAATATTTACTAATTCGTCCCCTATTTTTTGTATCTAATGAAAAAAGTACACAGATAATATCTTAATGTATTTTTATGGTATTCAATGATGATATTTTAATGTATTCTAAAATCTATGAGTATCATAAGAATCCCTTTCCCATAATTCTTGATACTCCTTTAAGGAAATATTTATATGGTAAATTTAATATGTGAGACTTTTGGCTTCATGAATTTTCTCTTTGTAGTCATATTATCTAAAAGTATAAAATATCAGTTTATCTTGTGATGACAAAAATAATCAAATAACGGTATATCCTAACAAAAACAAATGAGGTACATTGTTTAATTGGTTTGGACAGTTACTATCAGCGATTCATTCATAATTTATCTCAATTGGATAATCCTTTAACATATATTACACATAAAGGGGTTAAGTTTGTTTGTAAAAATGAATATGAATAACTTTTTGATGAATTCAATAAGAGATTGGACAATTCTCCAATTTGGAATCTAACATCTGGAAGTAATGGTTTTATGATATATTATGATGCTTCAAAGAAGGGACTTGGTTGTTTCATAATGAAAAATGATAATGTTATTTCATATTCAACAAGGAATTTGAAGACTCACAAATAGAACTATCCAACCCATGATCTTGAGTTGGAATCATTAATATTTTCTTTGAAAATATGGATACATTTTCTCTATGGTGAAAGATATGAGATGCACATAGGGCATAAAATCATAAAATACATCTTTTCACATGATTATCTCAATATTAAACAAAGATAATTTAATGAGCTGCATAAGGAGTATGATTTCTCAACACACTACCACCCAGGGAAAAAATATAAGGTATCACATGCATTGATTAAGAACGATCATGGATATTTAAGTCAAAAGAGTATTGAGATAGATAAAATGTTCAAGGATATAGTAAATATGTATATGGTAATCATTATGGTATGGGATACAATAATAATTTTTTAAATTATTACAAAAACATATTTACTATAAAATATTAAAATTCTCAATATGATTATGAGAAATTTCATAAGAAAATTAAAGTTGTGAATGATTGGAAGTTAACAGATATAGTTTTTACAGATGGTGTTATGAATTAGAGAAATATATTAAATATTTTCTATAAACCTAATCTAAAAATGGAATTTATAGATGAATCTCATATCTCTAATCTCTCTATAAACCCTACAAGTACAAATATGTATAGGGATTTTACAGAACATTTTTTAGAGGGATAATATTATGCAGGAAATTGATAATTATATATGTAGGTGTTTGGTCTTTCAAAAAGTGAATGATATGAGATAGATTCCCAAAGGATTCATTCAACCTCTACATATTATTTTGTGTATGTGGGATGACATTACTATATAATTTATCACAAGACTACCAAAGAATCCTAGAATGAATGATGAAATACGGGTTAACTTTATTTACCTAACTAAATCTACACATTTACTGACTATAAAATAGGATTTACCTCTTGATAACCTTATGAGGCTAAATATTAATTAATTTTTTAGAATTAATGGAGTACCTCTATCAATTTTTTCTGATAAATATCCCTAGTTTACATGAAAATTATGGAAGAGTCTTCAGAAGGCTCTTGAAATTGAGATTCATTTGAGCACCACCTACCATCCACAAATTGATGGAATGTCAAAAAGGATGACTTAAACAATAGAATATATATTGAGGTTATTCTCACTCATCATTCAAGGTGTGTGGGATCATTGTTTCCCTTTGGTAGAATATTCCTATAATAATAGGTTTCATTCAATTATGAAAATGGAATTATATGAAGCATTATTTGGAAAGCAATTTCACACTCTAACATGTTGGAATGAAATTTGTGAATGTAAAATTATAGGCTTAGAAAAAATTAAAGAAACGATAATAAATTTAAAGTATATATAGGCTCATTTTAAAGCCTCTAAGCATAAGAAAAAGAGTTATGTTGATAATATGTGGAAACATCCACAATTCCAAGTGTGAGATCATAGTTTCCAGAAAGTATCTCCATGGAAGGGTTTTATAAGGTTCTATAAGAAATTGAAACTTATACCCAAGTACACCATACATTTTTAACTTCTTTAAATAATTGGTGTTTTTTCTTTTCGATTGGAAATGACACAAAGTATCTCAAAAGTACAAGACATGTTTATGTATCATTGTTAAGGAAGTAAATGTGGGGACCAATGAATGTCCTCACCTATGATTAAATCGAATTAAAACATGACCTATCTTACTATGAATAACCCATCATGATTCTTGATACCAGAAAGAAATTATTGTCGAATCAGAAGGCTTATCTAGTAAAGGTGATTCCGAGAAATCAAAAATTGGACGAAGAATGTGGGAACTAGAGGATAATATGAAGAATGACTACCCTTATCTATTTATAAGGGAATATCCATGAAATATATAGTAATAAATTTTTTTATGAGGAAAGAATGTAGCACCCCAATACATCAAAATATATTTCTTTTCAAATAAATCTTTTTGATAGCTAGTGATGCACACAACATTAGGTTTAAACAAAACACTCTTTACCCATTCTTTACGCACATAATTTAAAATAAAATTTTAATTTGTTTTAAAATTTAATTGAAATAATAAATTTAAATTTTTAATTCAGAATAAAAAATTATTTAGGGTGAATTTTTGTTATTTTTCTAAAATGATTCATTTTTTGATGAATAATGAAGAATATTGAATTCTAATTGAAAAAAATATTTTTTTTAAATTAGTTATATTGATAAATTATAGTAATAATTAGTTTTAAATTAAAATTAGTTCAATTATATATCAAATAATAAAATTTAATTCATTTGAATCATTTTCATATAGAATTTATATGTTAATACATTATAAACATTGGAACAATATCACTTTAAAAACTTGATTTTACAACACGTCTAAAGGGGTAAAATTCAATTAAAATTACCCACTTCATTAAATTTAAATTAGAAAAATGGATTCCATATTTTTAATAATAATAATATATTATTTATAATAATTTGAAATTAATTTTTGACCAAAATTAATTGTTAATGAATTAACAATTATTTTTCGTGGTTAAGGTAAAAATATATTTATCCGGGTTTAAATAAGAAAGATAAAGGTATAAATGGCCTATAAAATTGTCAAATAACCGCTGTTATTTCTATATTTCAATGGAAAACCACTATGGTTTGATATTAGACCATTTTTTACCCTTTTTCAATTTGAAAAATGTGGGACCACTCAATTATTTTGAAAAATACCAATTGTATCCTCTCCCCCACTAATAAAGGCTAGCCCCACTCCCATCTTCTTCACACCTTAAAACCTATTTGGTTCAGAAAATACATACAAAAATAACATCAAAAATTTACTCCCCTCAAAATAGTATCCTTATATTGGCCATAATTCCAACTTATAAATTCACTAGTGCAAACCTAATGATGATACCCAAAGAAGATGTAATTTTCTTCAACGGGCATCTTTATTTTACATCATTCTCAACCTCCTAAATGTTTTTAAAAAAATATGATGATATAATAACCTACATATCATACATATATCGGTATGTTGTTATATATTTTTCATGATCAAAAAACATCTCTAGTTCCATCAAATGGGTTACGAAATCATCGTTTGTGTTTACAGCGAACTACCTCCACAAGAACCGATGTCATTTTTATTTCCATTTCCACCTCTAAAGGATTGGTATGATGATGGATATAAAGTATATATAATATATTTATAACATATTTATACTTATAGAGTCAATATATCATTTCTATATTTTTTACCTTCCATTTTATAGGAGATAAGATAACGTCGCTCATGTGTACGACAAACTACCCCCTCATGAAGCAATGTGATTCATCTTTCAGTATAACATCACATGGAAGGTGATAAAGATAAATATAGTGATCTTATTTTATATAAATTAAATATTTATGGTATTTATGACTTATTTATCATTTTATAATGATAATATAAATGATTTTATTTATTTTGTTTTCACTCACCAAAAGATAATAACATCATTCGTGTACGAGTGGACTACTAATTTCACTAAGTGATGTGACTATTTTTTAATCACCACACCACATGGATGATATATATAATTATATAATATGGTATTAATAATATTATTATCATTATTAAAATATAATGTATTTCTTAACTCGTGTCTATAATGATCAATGAATTTTTTAAATGATACTCATGTGTATGTACGACCCACCATCTCCATGATCATAATGCAATTAATTTTTCATAAAAATTATTCATGATTGGTTTTTAAATTAATATTTATGTAAAAAATGTTAATTATATCATGTTTATTATTGTGGATATGATATAACAACATAATATGAAAAATAACCAGACCTTTTATAATGAATCATGTGTGAGAAAATAAAGAAATTCACAACTGAAACAGTTAAAATAATGAGTGATTATTAATAAATGGGTAACAAAATGTTATAAAGGGATCATATATAATATTATAATTTTTTTTATTTTTATTTTATAAGTAAATAAAAAATTTAAAACCAATAAATGAAAGGCTAAAACCATATAACTAATGGAAACCATGGTGTAATGGATTTTCTCTCAATTTACATTCCATTGAGACTTATTTGTTATTATATAGAAATTCACTCTTATGTAGAGTATATAATGGCTCTTTAACATGTAATATCATGATTAATTCCAAATTTAGATTATTTTATATTTTATATTTTAATTATTTCACCAATGGAATTTGACATGAAAATTACCAAGTGGTAAAATTTATTGTACAATCTCACTTTCTTTTGTGATTAAAAACTTTATCTTGAAGAAATAACATTTGTGTGCTCATTTTTCCTTAAATATTTAATTTTGACAAAATATACATATTTATTTATGATTTATAAATTATTTAAAAAGCTTCATACCATATTTACATATGGGGTTTACTTTGAAAGTTATTTGATTAATTGGGGAAATATTGATATCTCAATATCCATTACTCAATATGAATATTCGATAATAAATAATATTAATTTTTAATTAAATAGAATATTTGATATATGTAGAATTATTTGGACCTACATTGGTGGGTGATTCCAAGAATAATAAATCTGCTAGATGTGTTAGTAGGTCTCATGAGACAAATTATGTTAGCCAAATTAAACGGTTTTATACCTATAATATTTAAATTATCTTGTGAAAGTTCTCTAAAGTAGTGATATCTTGATGCCTTATATCATTGAATTAAATACCTAATCATTTCCATCATTCAGAATTTTGGTTTTATTATTATGTATGATATTTTTAAAAATGATATTATTTATGTATGTATTTCATTCATAGTTTATGAAATAAATTTTACATGTTTTAAATTATTTACCTTAACATATTGATTGTTCCTTATAAGGTTATTTAATTGAATTTATTTTTAGGTAATTTAAAATGAAATATAGATTATAAGTTATTAAATTATTTAAATTGAATTTGTGCTCAATTAATTACCCTTACATATTAATTATGCCTTATATAGTTATTTATATGGCCTGTGTGCTTAGTTATTTACCTTTCCATATTGATTATGATTTATCCAATTATTTAAATGGAATGTGGGATTAGTTATGCATCATTCCATATTGATTATTCCTTATCCACCTATTTAAATGTTATGTGTGCTCAGTTATTTTCCATTCCATCTTGATTATGCTAATTTATTCCTGATATCTTCCGTTGTACCCAACCCTTACCGAGCATTTGTGCTTACACTTATTTATTTCCTTTCCCTTGGTTATGAAGATGAATCGTATTAATGTGTTCCCAAGGATTCAATTAATTATATTTGTTTATATACTATATTTGATTTTCTATTACAAATGTTAAATTGTAATATTTTATATATATGGTTCTCCAAAACTACTAAATTGATCGATCCTTCATGATTTGACACATCGTGTCTATCCCAATAAAAAAATGTAAGGCACTAGCTCTGAGATTCAAGGGTATTGGTCAGTATAGGAATACAATTATTAAATTAACATGAATTTTGGTTCATCGAAAAGTTCCTTTTTGAAATTCAAATAAATATAAATGAAGTTTATAATTGGATGAGGAAAGTATGTATCCTGGTTAATGTGATATCGATAAACAAAGTTTTTTTATTATATAGTATCATTATTTAAAAGGTTGTTTTCATTGTGACATTAAATTATTTTTCTATGAATATCTTGACGTATTGATAGATGCTAATCTACGGATTTAAGAAAGTTCACATAATACCAGTGTTAAATTATGTTATATGTCTTTATACTAAGTGTATACATAACATAATGAAATTCAAATGAAATTAATATTAAGAATGAATATTATTATTAGTTTATGGAATAATATTTATTATTTTGATTTTGATTGAAAATATTAAATCATGATATATTTGAGTGAAAAATATATAATATGGAATTAATATATTGTTTATTATTCATAAATTAATACATAAATGGTTATTTATTCACTATTATGATAAATATATTAAAATAAATATTTAATTAGTTACATGAATATTACAATATTGTTTTTTCTCGAGCTTATTGAATACAAGTTTTATTTATTTATCAGATAAATAATGTTTTTTAAATATATAGTTTATTATTTAATGTTTAAAAAAACCACAGGAGGATTAATTAGTCGAGTTAATAGCGTAATGAAAATGACATTTTTTATTTAACACTATTTAAATAAGTATTAATTTCTTTATTTTGGAAAGTTATATTTAAATGGTATTATGTCACAGGACATTATATTAATACTATAATTTGAAATGAGATATTTCTCATATTACATAGTTTGATATGGTACTTTGTGAAATTATTATTTGATTTAGACATAAGTATAAAGGCTCTATTAAATAATTTCGAATAAGAATAATTTTATCACGCCCCCTCTCAATATCATAGATATAATAGGAGAACTCCTTGTGAATATCAAAGCTGAGTGACATGAATCGCTTGGTTACTCTATAGTGTTAATTGAAATACCAAGAACATCATTCCATGATTCATGCATCACATGTATATATAACCACACGATTCCTCATTCGGATTATCAACAACAACAATAATTAAAAAAGTGAATCAAAATACTTTGATCAAAGAAGTTCTATTTTTTAGGTAATATTATTTTTAAATTCATTGCAAATAAAATTATAAATATCATCTATTATAGATTTTGGGGTTTTCATCGATATGTAATTCTAATATTTTCTATTGAAATTGATTAAAATCAAAAATCAGGATCCCTGAAAGAACTTTTATTTCCCCCCAAAACATTATGTGTTATCAAAAGATTCACATAGAAATTTATAATTATTACTAATTTATTTGATGAATTTTATATGTTTGTTTGATATTTTTCTTATCTTATATTTCATTCCTAATTTAGAAGTCAAGATTGTGTATTTATTGTCATATGGACAAGGAAATTCCCTAGGAATAATTATGAAATATCCCAACTGAAGTAGATTTTCAATCTTGGATCATCAGTAAGCCCCCTCATTTTTAGAACATGGAATCCCTCAATATGGAGATATATCTCTTGGAATCTAGTATTGAAAATGAATGGAATGAGACCATATTCAGTGAGATGGAAAATAGGCTAAAAACCTTAGCTGATATGATCTTGAGTGCTGAATGAATGGTATGAGAATAATCCAAGGTGAAATAGATAAGTGAAAGAGAATGGAATGCCATATTTTTCAGACTTTAATCAAGTAAAATCATCACATCAATAGACCCGACATTATTTTGGGTAATGGATCTTTCACTGATGATGGCAACATGGTGGGAGGTTTGGTAGAGATGCACTTTTTTTCTCTTATTTCAAGTCCTACCTCTTGTATTCAAGGAGGCTTCACAGGATTCCTTGATTCTCCCATTGATTCCATTCCTTTAGTGGTGAAAGGTTTGAATAATGAGTTATTCAAAACAATATCGTAATAATTGGAGGCATGTGGGGTAATTCATAATCTCAACCCAGAGAGTTCACCGAGTCATGATGGTTTTCCAGTATCATTCTATTGGGTCTCATGGGGTCTAGTCGGGCATAAAATGGTTAATAAAAAGTATGAAATTTTGGTAGTGTGTTTTAATTCATCGAGTTTCCTAAACCACTATTTTAGATCTTGTTCCTAAAATAAAATACTCAACCTTTATTCATAACTACAGAAGAATAAGAATGTGTAAATATCCTTTAATGGTGTTGGCATGTGTTATCAATAACAAAATAGTTATTCACCTTCCTTTATGGATCTCCCTCGAAAAAATGGAATTGTTAAAAAGGATTATATAGGGTGAAATTGGATTGGATTTGGAACTCATAGATGATATCAACCAAAAGTACATATGGTCAAACATTTCAATAAAAATTGTAATTAACCAATCCTAGGATATACTTGAATGGAAATACATTATAAAGTTTCTCGTAGGTATGGGTTTCTCCCAATGAGGCTTCGATCTCCTGGTCAAATGTCTTAGATCCTCATTGATCTAGAGATCTTACTTTGAAAAAATGTACGGTTTCCTCAATGGGGTATGTGGCCTAGGGAAAGTTGACCCACTTTCCGTAACCCTCTTTATTAGCACTCAGGACTTCCTAAGCTTGTAACGACCCAAACAGTCATTAATGAAAATTCCTCTTGATCTAGTAAAATGTAATATTATGTAAAATGGTTATATATAATGTGAAATTCTTGGGTTTTATGATTTTGGATTTCAAAATACCTTTAATAATTATTACCATTGCTAATATAGACATTGAACAGTGATCACATGATTAATATAAATATCGGGCTTTAACAAATTCAATTTACTCAGAAAATGGATGTGATGGCCTTATCCAGTAGACTTTCCCCGTACGAAGCCCATTTGTTTGAACTCAAAAAGTAGGTGGCATAATTGGGATTCTCTCTTGACCAAGTATAATCTGAACCTCAATATGTTAAGCTTGAAAGGATCCGCCTATGGGAGAAGTGGAAGTTGATTGATATTACCACCCAAGCGATGTTATTCGAGCAACCCAAAGAGTCTGTCCCCATCGCACACCTTACCCTATGGTCTTATGCAGGTGTTATAATGGGTTATGCAACAAGACCTTAGTATTATTGTTATGTGCATTATTTATGTATATAATATATTATATACATTCATTTTATTATTGTTACTTTGTATATAGTTTTTAAAGAAGAAATTGTTTTTTAGTTAATATTCAACTAAAGAATCTATTTTGATAAATTAATGGATTTTTGAATTTAATAATATTTTTTAAAAATATTGTTAAATTAATTTTTATTATGTATAAATTATCGTATAATTTATTTTGAATACAATTGTAATTTTTATTAAGGTTTGAATTTTGTTTTTCTCAAAACCCATGAAGTTTCGATAAATATCAGTTTTTATTTTAAATGTAAAAAATTCACATATTTATAAAATTATTTAGATAAAATGAAAATTATTTTTGGAATCATGAAGTCGAAATTATCCAATGGATAATTTTTCATAATTTTCCGAGACAATTTAACTTTTGGGTAAAAATTAAATACCGTTTAAATATATAATGTGTCTTATGTCATCATAATTACCCAATAGTGAAGTAATAAAATACTATAAATGATATTTTCGGCCAATATATGTATTATCCTTAAAATAATTTGATTTTTAAATTTTTTATTTACTTTAAAAATCCTTGGTGGACCCTTTAAGACTAATAAAACATTTTAGTGTTTTAAATTGTTTTCCTTGAGAGTGTGACTCACCTTCACATAAGTAACCCAATTATTTTTATAATTTCTTCCATTGGACATATAAAATATTTTTTTCCACTCCCATTTGGAAAATAACATGGTCAAAAACCATGGAATACTTTTTTGTTTTGATTAGTTTAATGTGTGGTGTCCCAAACCTAAATAATAAAGAATTCCATCTCCTTTCATATATAAGCCCACCCAATCTCCCACTTCCTCTTCAATAAATTACTTTGGATTTCTTCCAACCTCTAATATCCTCTCTTTATAATCCTCACAAGGTGCCACAAGATCCTAATAATCCTCCCTCAATCCTCTCCCATGCCTTTGGGATCACACTTCCAATTAAGGGTTTTCTTCCTTTCTCAATTTCATCCATATTTCATTACCTTGTTATGACAATTTATTTTCAATTAAAAATTTTCAGGTATGCTTTTTCACCTCCCCTATATTTTCCTCATTACTTATGAATAAAGGGATAACCCCTTTTTCTCTCATTAATGCCTCCCATGTACATCCATTACCATGCCGAAATTTTGTATTTCTCTCTCATCATATACATTCAAGCAATTATTTTGTATCATTAATCTAAATTCCATTAAAAAATTTGGGACATGTATCTATATAATCCCATTACTATCTATTTCATGTACATATGATGAGACACCACTTTCTCTCTCATCAACCAATTTTATGAATTTTTATGTCAAGTTGTTATGCTGCCGAAATTGCACTGCTATTTTCAAAGACAACGTCATTGTGTAGTGAATATCATGCCCATTTCTCTGTCAAGGGTATTCACCTTTATAAATATTTACTTATTATTTAAATAGTATCATATATGTATTACACATTCCATAATCGTGGATTAAATGATGATGTTGAATGATTCCATGTTGTATTATCCATGTGGCACACTTATACATGAAATGAAAGGTTTGAGAAGGGTGCGCCCTGATAGTGCTCCATTGCATTGGGTAATGATTAGTATCATGATACGTCAAGTGAAATGAGGATTTACTCATGATAATTCAAGTGAAATGAGTATTTAATCATGATAATTCTAGTGCAATTAGGTTTTACTCGTGCTCTATGTGCAATGTGACTTGGCCCATGCTAATTCCATGTTATCTATTGTTACCACATTCCCATGTTATGATATTCAAGCCATATCATGCCTTTATGTTCATGTTTCATTTATGCTCCATTGATATGATTATTTCAAAAAATTTATTGTATTCTTCATGTTATACATTGTTTACTCCCTTACTGGGCTTTATAACTCACCCATTTCTTATGCATGTCCTCAGGTTATCTCTTGCAATGCTATGTATGAGAGAATATAGTGGTCATGTAAAGGGATTTTTCAATTAGATGTCGCATTCTATGTTTTAAATGGTTATTTAATGTTCCTAAGCCCCAAAGACAACAAAACCCTTGATATTCTATGTTGTATCAAGGCAATTCCTTCTATAATAAATAATGTTTAAATATGTAATAAATAGAAGAGTTATTATAGTTGGTATCATAGGATAAGTTTAGTTATTTGTGGGATTTGGATTATAAAACCCTAGTGAAGGATTAGAGACATGACTAATTATAATAAAAACATACCTAAAATGTGGCAAGTTTTGAGTAAGTGGTATATCAAGCAAATACATCCCTGTCTGGATACGAGCAGGTAATGGCAGCTCTGGCACTGATGTTCATGGGAGTGAAAACTCCAATAAGGAGTTTCGAGCTTGACCCAGGGTATCTTGGTACACGAAAATTGGCCATTCTGCACTCCTTGTTATGACACTCCTCGGGGATATGATTTTGTAAATTCACAATCTCTATATGAACCATTATTAAGGGAATTAACAAAACTACCCCTAAGAATATATGTTAGAAAGTGGATCATAGATGACATATATTAAAGCTTATATATTCATAAGTTAAGAAAAAAAACTTATTTAAAAGTCAACCATTTTTTCCTTGGATTACCCTTTATGTGTTACCCCTAACATTCTATTTATTCTACCCAATGGCCAGAAATAGGGGGACTCGGGATGACAACCGATACGAAGATCAATGTGATAATTTTTCTAATGAGATGACCAATCCTATGGGAGAAGAAATCACAAACATTGTCATGATACTCTCTCTCGGTTAACCGATGATTTTAATAAAAGCATTGGTCAATAAGAACGTTTAACCCCACCTAAGAAAGAACATGTTTCTATCGAGATATTTATGAGACAAAGGCCTCCTATTTTTAATGGATCATTTGATCCCTCAATCACTGAACAATGGATCAACTCCATTTAAAAGATCGTCTCAATCCATCTATGTTTGGAAAAAGAGAATCTTCTTCTAGATACTTATCCTATGGAGGGTGAATCCGATCAATGGCATACATTGAACAAAAATATGAAGCTCGAGGAGGAGAACGAGGCATTGGAATGGAAGGAGTTCTGGAAAATGTTTTTTGACAATTATTTTCCTCACACTCTCTGGATTAAGATAGAAAGGGAATTCTTCGAACTTATGCAAAAAAGATGACGAATCTATTAGAGCGTACGAGGAAAATTTACAAGGATTGAATGATATGCCTTCTTCTTTCTTGTTATCCTCGAATGCAAGGTTGACCGCTTCTTTGGTGGGCTGAAACCTTGTCTTTGGAAAGACCTGGTGATCCGTGACTTCGAGTGCTCTGAAAAAATTGTCTGATGTTCCCTCAAGGTCGAAATGGATATCGAATAATATAAGGGGTATCATGGGGATAAAAAGCATAAGGTGGAATTCAATTCTGGATGTCTGATGGATAAATCCAATGGTGCTAAGAAAATACAGCACCCCACATACAAAAGGTGTGGAAAGAGGAACTTAGGGAATTTCTTAAAGGGGACGAGGAAATTCTTTAGGTGTGGAAGAGAAGGGAACTAATCCATTAACTTTTGGAAAGAAAAACCCATGGTTGTGATAGAGGAGAGGAACACTCTGTTCGAACCTCAACATGTTGTTCATTTCTTCAACTGCAAATAACCAGGGAATCTTGAAAATAAGTTCCCTAAGCAAAGGGTTTTTATAGGCAACCAACAACCTCCAAGGCAGCAAGGGAAAGCTTTTTCAATCACTACCACCAAAGTGAACCCCGACAATGAATTGGTGAAAGTAATGCTAGTTGTTCATTCACGAATAGTGAACACACTTTTTGATTCTGGTTCTACGCATTCTTTAGTATCTTAAAAGTTTAGTAGAACAATCCTAATACCACTATAAATCCTGGAAGTAAAGAAGTCGGTGAGTACAATAAATGGGGAAATCATTTCATCACATGAATATAACTCCACCCATATCATAATCGGTGGACTGAACATCCCGGAAAACCTCATTATACTCCCTCTGGTGGAAATTTTATTCAATTATTGGCATGGATTGGCTTTCCTTATATAGAGCTAACATAAATTTCTATGAGAGGAAAACCACTCTCCATTTAGTGAATCGACCCCCGACTCTATACAAGTGAAAATAGTTAGGTGAATCTTCTTTAGAACCATCATCTCAAGCATGGATATTACTGAACTATGAGTATTCTTATCTGGCTCAGATGCTTGAGTCTAATGAAGCAACTGTCCTTGAAGACATGCCTATTGTGATGGAATCTGCTGAAGTTTTTCCCAAGGAATTTCCTGGTCTTCCTCCTAGATGTGATGTTGAATTCCCAATTGATCATATAACTCGGGCATTTCCAATATCCACTATAAAATATTTCAATTTTTCCAACAGGGACATATCTTTTGGTAAAAGTACATTTTCTGTTGGTAAAATGTTTTACCAATATATTTGTCTCTGTCGCTAAACCATTGGTAAAAACTCTATCGATAAATGTTTTTGTGACAGATAAAATAGTTCTTTTGCTGTTATAATTATACCAATAGATAATATATATGTTAGTTTAAGTGTTTAGTGACATGTTATGGTGAAACAGTTATCTATTGGTAATAAACATACCAACATATAATATAAATTTGGTTATAAATTACATTTGACAAAAAATTATAAAATTTTCTTACTACTAAAATTTCAAATTATATTTATTATTTTATCATATATAATACTTTTGTTCTAATTATTAAAATTAACAATATTTGAAAATGTTTTCTAACATAGAAAAAAATTAATTATATTAATAAAGAAATATTTTATACAAAGTGATGGATCCCTCAATCCCCCCCATGCTAGATCCCCCAATAGGATCCACCCCCCTCCAGGTGACCCATCCATGCCATCTAGTCAGCACCAGCTCCAGCTCCCCAACCATGTCAGCAGCTCATGCATGTCATCTAGTCACCTCTAACTCCAATGACCAGCTCCATATAAAAGATGTTTTAACTTAATAGAGGAGTTATTAGTGTAGTATCATGCACATCCTAATCCACCGCCGTTCTAGAAGGTCCAACCTGATTGCCATACTCCTCTAGAATCCATCCATGGTCTTCTATCATCAACCTACATCAATAATAACTCTGTAAAAAATAAGTAATTCACTAACTTATAATCAAAACAACACAGACAAAAAAAAACAAAAATTCATGTACTTCAAGATGTACATTCAAAACAGAAACTCAACCTGTTCAAAAAAATATAAACCCACTCTGAAACTTGTACTCCTCTAGCATCCATACATTATCTTCCAACATTGGTTGTCACTGTAATGATTCACATAAGAAATATATTTCTCTCACGCTTGCATCAATGTTACCTTCAAACTTTCCAAATGAAGACATAAATATACCAAAGGGATATCAGCATTCAATCAAAATCCAATTTAATTTAATTTAAATTGTAGGTGATTGTGTGAAATAAAGGCTTCAATTTTTATAAGTGTTGCAATACATGAAAGTTGAACTGACTCTTTAGAGAATAAATCTTTACAATGTCAATTATTTTTTACACAAAAAAATGTATTAAAAAATAGATGACAGATAACAAAAATATGCTATACTTAAATAATACAACACTAACCAAGCTAAGTGCAGTGAACTGAAGCTTGAAACTTTCCAATTCTGGGACACCATAACATTGTGATAGAATCACTGAAAACCCCCCAAAAAGAACATACTAGACCTCAAGTATCTTCCTTCCATACTTGTCATCACAAGGCTATCAAAAACTCCTCCACCATCTATCTTCATAGCTATATAACATCAATAAATTACAAAAACATTGAGAGAAATAGTTACAAAAATAGTATCAACATTCTTGTAAACTCACATCACACCTCTCTTAACAGATCAATATTGAGTCCACAAACATATGAGAAGATAAAATGGTACTAAGAGTCAAGCATCTTTAAGATTAGTCAATCAAATAAACAATATAAAATAAAAGTTAATCCTACAAACCATTCAAAATTTACCTAGAAAAACACTCAATTCACCTTGAGAACCAAATCATAGACAAATGCCATATCCACCTCAGGATTCTCTATTACAGCGATGATCAAACACCCACAGCCCTGAGGCAAAACATACTACTCCCTTTCTCTGCCCCTATCATCACATGGATTTAGAATCCAAATAAAATTCATCATCAAGAATAAAACAATATTAATTCATCATCATACTATAAATAGATTAGAAGTTTCATCAAGACAAGCAACCCACTCTCACTTCCAAAACGCATGGTAATTAAATTATAATATTTTATACCTTCATGTAGAAATTTAGATAATCATGAATCCATCCATAAAGTTGAAAACAAATCCTAGACACCCACTAAACTTCAAAAAGAACACCCCCATGAAAAACCAGTTATAGCCACACCAAGGCACACCTTGCAGCTCCTGCAGGAAAAAACCAGATACAATAGTTGTGAACACACCTATTGTATTCAAACTCCACATCAAACTATAGCCTCCACTTATGGACAATAGTAGAATCATTCAAACACCAAATGGAATATATAACCAATAGTGAATTTAGTTTGGAAAAAATGACACATGCCATAGAAAAAAACCGCAACACTAACTAGAAGACTTACTACAACCAAATATGCCATGTGAATCATATAACGATCATATTATTCAACATGATGCAGGAAACATTTTAAACATTTAAAAAACACCAACCTATTGAGTTGGTATTTTAAAAGCTATAAATTTTATACCGATAATTTCAGGTCATAAGAATAATAGAGGAAGGGTGATATGCGTTTCACTAACCATGTACACAGTATTCACAACATGGTCAAGGAACATGCTGCAGAGAATAATAGAAAAATAACTATGAGCATTAACCTAGTTTAAATCATGTTAGGGAACATTATGAAAAAAATTAAAAAACCATTTATTAATATAGGAAATGAAATAACTTTTGTAAACCATAAGTTATCACTGTCATGGTTTATATTGGTATCCCCATAACAAGTGTAAACCATAACCCGAAGTTATCACTTTTGAAATGGCTCATAATCATAAGCTATCAACATCATAGTTTACAAACGTTACTATGACCATTTACCCCGCAACCAGTGTAAACCATTTCAGGGAACATGCTGATGCAGTTTTCCACTATATAATAAAACGGGAACATACAGAAGCAATTTTACACTGAATAATAAAAAGGCTAATATGCATTGCACATAACATACAATAAATTTTCAACAATAATAGAAAGAGAAATAAGGCCTTGAATGAATTTAGATATATGAATTCTATGTAGACCGAAGAGAAAGAAGGAGTTCTAGATGATTACATCTAGATGCTGTGGATGGAGAACGAAGGCCTTTCATGTATTAAAATATACCAAAAAATCATTTCAAATCAACTACCATAAATCTAAATCATCAACATTTCATACTTCGGTTAATTTTAAAGGATTTATATAGAAATTTATAATTAGTTCAATAAAATTCCTCCCGGATTTGTTATGAGATTCTTAATAAGATCGTAGTATCTTGAAATCTTATACTTTCCATTTTAATGTTCATTGGACTCCCAATTGTTGGTCCATCTGTGAATAAACAATAAGGAAGATGTGGAAGTGAAATTCAAGGAAACAATCAAATGAGCTAAAAATAAATAATTCTAGAATGAAAAAAAACTGATTAACGAATCATGGATACTTGAGCTAGCTCAGAAACAGTATCAAATGAAATTGCAGATTTGGTAGGGTGTTGAAAACCTCACCACAATGGTCTTATAAGGCATGAGAACCCCATTGGATTTTATGGACGCACATGCCATCCTGGAGCTGGTAAAGGAGAATAGTTTATAGGAAGGAGATCCTATGGGACTGTTGTTTCCCCATTGAGTTTTCTTGTGGGGCTCGTCTACTGAAGCTAATGAATGGCCCTTGTGTTGTGATAGTAGGAGATGAACATCAAATCTGATTACTCAAACCTCCACCAGAAGGAGTATATTGATGAGTAGTAGTAGGTTGATAATGGCCTAGAATAGGTAATAATGTTGTTTCTGATGCTACAAGCCCTTATCACACTGCTTAAACTAAAAGATGTTGCAGATACAGGATAATCAAACTGGTTGCAATCAAACCTCTTAAAATAAATAAGAAAAACTAGGAAATTATGTATGATAAAATGGCATAGTAGACTTATCAAAAATACACACAACACATACATTTAAGGGAATTCAATATATCATGTGTAATGAAATTAATCTTTGATAATAAATATTGTTCACAGATAGAGAAAAGAGGAAAAACCAACCATTTAATAACATGAAATTTGGTGACAATATTCTTTGAGGTAAAACCCCAAAAATATCATAGTGTTTACTATTGAAGATATTTCACTTTGATTCTTGAACCACATACCACACATAAGTAATATAAATTAACAACCTTGATATTTCACTTGTTGTTATAAAATTTATATATTTAACAACATAACTAATGAAATTAATATCAATAATCATGAGTAAATAATAACATGAAAGAGGGATGGAGATTAAAATTTATAGTCATATCAATGATGAAATTGGGGGGGGGGGATTAAACCAAATGAAGAGTAGGTCATACCTAGTGTGGGGAAGGTCGGGTGGGGAAGGTCAGTGATGGTGGGGTGGGGGGTCCAGCATGGAAGGTTAGGGATGGCAGAGGTCGAGCGAGGAAGGCCATGGAGGGTGGGATGGGGATGGAATGGGGGAGGTGGAACAGGGTGGCGAGACAGGGAGGGGGGAGTTGGGGAGGCGGGATGGGGGAGGCATGATGGGGGAGGCAGACGGGGAGGCGGGATGGGGAGGTGGGACGGGGGAGGAGCGATAGAGATGTGACGAGGAGGCGGGATGTGGGAGGCGGGATGGGGAGGGGAAGAAGTGGGGAGGCGGAACGGGTGAGGAGGGAGGTGGGATAGGTTTTAGCGCATCATTAGGGTTCATAACATATTTTAATTTTTTTAACTATTTCAATTATTATTAAAAAATATTTTAAATTAATTTTAAATGGTAATATTTTTAAATTGAATTTTATTTATTTGTTTCAAATATTTTATAAAAATATTTTTTTAAAATTTATTTAGAATGAATTCGAAATTAGCTCATATGTGTTTTCTTTTACGATGGATGATAATATTTAAAATAGATTTATACTGGGTCCTACATACTGACACTAATACACTTAATTTTTTTCCACCAATTGTAAGTTGAGTGTTAATCAGGTGTGACGTCTAAAAAACTTAGGTAACATGTTAATGGATACACACACGATATATATATTTGTATTTATATATGTAATCCTTCCATCAATTATTTTTCATTTAATAGTTACTTTAATTCAATGTATAAATATATATTTGTATTAACAAATGATTTTTTGTTATACATATATATATTCAATTGTTTGTATATCATTTAATTATAAAATTATTTATTGGGATAAATTTTTCTAATGGTAAAACATTTGTTGGTAATAATTGTTATTAATAACAGTTTCATCTATTGGTAAACAAATGTAAATATTAAAATGAAAAGATGATAGATTTAATTGTTAGTAAAATATGTTTTGGTATTTAAGAGTTAATACCAACAGATATACCTATCAGTAAAAAAATATGTTGGTAATTAAAATTAATACTGACAAAACCAAATATCTATTGGAATTAATCATTTTCACCCACACATATATTATTTTTCACAAATTTTCTATTGGTAAAAACCACTTTTTTTGTAGTGATCCTAGAGTCCATATAGAATGTCTATTGTAGGTCTTGAGGAGCTAAAGAAATAACTACATGAGAATTTGAATAAAGGGTTTATATGACCAAGTGCTTCACCATGGGGTGCACCAGTCCTCTTCGTCAATAATAAGGATGGTTCTATGCGCCTCTGCATCGATTATCAGGAGCTTACCAAAATTACAATAAAGAACATTTATCCTCTCCATCGAATTGATGACTTGTTCGATCAACTGTGTGGGGCATAGTACTTCTCCAAGTTGGATTTACGGTTGGGATATTATCATGTAAGGGTGAATAAGGAAGATATCCTCAAGACTCAATTTCGTATAAGATACAAGCACTATGAATTCATAGTAATGCATTTTGGACTCAATAATTCTCTAACAATCTTCATGGACATGATGAATAGAGTCTTTATATAGTAACTCCACAAATTTGTGGTAGTCTTTTAGAATGATATTCTAATATAATCCAAAACCAAGGAGGATCATGTGGAGCATCTAAGAACTGTACTAAAGACCTTGAGATAGGAGATGCTCTATGAAAATTACAGAAAGTGTGAGTTCTGGTTGAAGGAGGTCTCATTAATGGGTCATATCATCACCATCAATGGGATATATATGGATCCCTTGAATACAACAGTAATAGAGGGATGGATGAGGCCAACATTGGTAACAGATATCCATATATTCTTGGGGTTAGCTTGATATTATCACAGATTTGGGAGAATTTTTTCATGATTGTCAAACCCTCTTACCCAGATAACTAGTAAGGGAGTAAAGTTTTCATGGAGTGATGAATGTGAAGAGAGCTTTAAGGATTTGAAAAGGATTCTTATCACTACCCCCATGCTCACATTATCCCCAAGTGGAGAATGTTATGTGGAATTCAGTGATGCTTCGAAGAAGGGCTTGGGTTGTGTGTTGATGCAAAATGAAAAATTCATTGCATATGCTTCAAGTAAATTTAATGTTAAGGAGAAAAACTATCCAACACATGATCTGAAGTTGGATATTATAATATTCATTTAAAAATTTGGTGGCATTATCTCTTTAGGGAGAAGTGGGAAATATATATAGACCAAAAAAGCTGAATGTATATATTTTCAGATAAAGAGTTGAACATGCACCAACGAAGATGGTTATAGATGATCAAAGACAATGACTTCTCCATACATTACCACCCTAGAAAAGTGAACAAGGTAGAAACTACTCTATATAGAAAGGACCAAACAATTCTATCATTGATGTGAATTGAAAAGGATACAATATTTTAGATTTGATGAAGATAGACATGGGAATCATAAAGAAGGGAACATCATCAATCTTTTCACAAATGATTGCTCAACCATATCTTTTAAAAAAATTAGAGGATGCTCAAAATGATTATTTGGCTATTTAGAAGAAAGTGGAAGCTATCAGAAAAATTAAATCGTCAATGTTCAATGTTAATGGAGAATTAATTGTCAGATTTGTGAAAAGACTATGTGTACCATCAATTCCCGAGCTAAAGAAGGAACTTTTTAATGATTCACATAGTTAGAATTTATTTATTCACCTAGGAAACAAAAATATGTATCAAGATCTCTGAGATCATTTTTGGTGGGATAACATGAATAAGGAGATCATTAATTATACATCAATGTGCCTTGTGAGTCATCAAGTGAAGTCTGAGAGGTAGAAGTACAAAGGGGTGATGAAACCACTACCCATTACATCATGGAAATGGAAGAACAGAACACTGGACTTTGTCACCAGCCTTCTGAATATATCCAAGGAAAACAATTCCATCTGGGTTTTTGTGGATAATCTTACTAAAGCTAGACACTTATTTTCTATTCAGGAGGATTTATCATTGGATCAATTGGCACACATATATATCAGGGAAGTGGTAAGGATACATGGAGTACCACTATCTATTGTATCCGATTGAGATCCAAGATTCACCTCTATGTTTTAGAAGAGTCTTCAACATGCTCTGGATACTGAGCTAAACGTCAGTATGACTTAACATCCTCAAATTTATTTCCAATATAAGTGGACTATCCAAACACTTGAGAACATGTTGAGAGAATTATCAATGGATTTTAAAGGGGATGAGATCAACATCTTCCTCTTATTGAGTTCTCGTATAATAAAAGATTCTACTCAAGCATCCAAATGGCTCCTTATAAATCCCTTTATGGGAAAATGTGTAGAACACCAGTGTGTAGGGATGAATTCGGTGAGCGTAAGCTGTTAGGACCAAAAATGGTCTAAGTAATAGTGGAGAAGTTGAAAACCATTCAGTAGCATATCAAGGGATCCCCAAGTCGACAGAAGAGTTATGCAGATAACCGTCAACGATACCTTGAGTTCAAATTTGGAGACATGGTATTTCTATTCATATCTCCATGGAAGAAGGTCATAAAGTTTGGAAATAAAGGGAAGTTAAGTCCTAGGTACATCGCCCCCTTCAAGATTCTTGATCATGTCAGGGCTGTGGTATATTGAGTAGCACTTCCACCTATAATGGACAAAGTACATGATGTCTTTTATGTATCTATCTTAAAAAAGTACATACCAGACCTTTCACATGTACTCTCTTCAGAGGTAGTATAGTTATAGGATGATATTTCATATGAGGATCAACCAATGAGGACGTTAGATCGTAGAGAAAGGTTCATAAAAATAATACTATTCCCCTTGGGAAGGTGTTGTGGAGAAACCAAAAGTTTGAAGAAGAAATATGGGAATCAGAGGAAGTGATTAAGTAAAGTTACCCACATTTGTTTTAGTGTGTGAAATGGAAATTTCAAGGGCGAAATTTCATAAGGGTGGAAGATTGTAACGATCCAAACATTCATTAATAAAAATTCTTCTTGATCTAGTTAAATGTATTATTATGTAAAATTGTTATATAAAATGTAAAAATAATTATTTCGTTTTTTTATTTCAAAATACCGTTATGAATTGTTACTGTTTCTTATAAAGACGTTGAACAGTGATCCCATGATTACTATAAATATAGGGTTTTAAAAAATCCAATATACTTAAAAAAAGGAAGTAATGGCCTCATCCAATAATCTTTCTCTGTATGAAACTCATTTATCAGAGCTCAGAAAGTTGATGGCATCATTGGGATTTACTCTTGACCATGCCCAAGCCGAGCTTCAACGTTTTAATCTCGAACGGAACTGCTTACAGGAGAGGTGCAAGTTGATAGAGATTACCACCTGAGCGATGTTATTCGAGCCACCCCAAGAGTCTGTCGCCATCACACACATTACTGTTCAGTCTTATGCGGGTGTTATAAGGGGGTATGTAACATGACCTTAGCACTATGATTATGTGAATTATTATTTTTATATAATAAAGAATATACAATCATTTTAGTATTGTTACTTTGTAAATTGTTTTTAATGGAAAAATTGTATTTTTAATTAATATTTAACTAAGGAATATATTTTGATGAATTAATGGAAATTTGAATTAAATAATATTTTAATAAAATATTTTTAAATTACTTTTTATTAAATATTAATTATTTTATAAATTTTATAAATACAATTGTATTTTTAATTATGTTTTGAAAGATGTTTTTTTCAAAACCCATGATTTTTCGATAAATGTAGGTTTTTATTTTAAAAGTGAAAATTCACATATTTAGAAAATTATTTAGATAAAATGAACATTATTTTTGGAATAATGATGTAAAAATTATCCAACTGGGAATTTTTCATAATTTTTTGAGACAGTTGAATTTTTAGGTAGAAATTAAAAACCGTTTAAATATATAATTTGTTTTATGACATCATAATGACCCAATAGTGATGTAATAAAATCCTATAAATTATATTTTCTTCCAATATATGTTTTATTTTTAAAATAATGTGATTTTATATTTGTTTTATTTACTTTACAAAGCCTAAGTGGACCCACCATGACATATAAAACATTTTAGATTTTTAAATTATTTTTCTTCGCGAGTGTGACTCGCCTCCACGTAAACAACCCTATTATTTTAAGAAGTTCAGACATTGGCATTATAAAATATTTTTTTTCCAATCCTCAAAATTGGAAAAAACCATGGTATGATTTTTGGTTTTGATTAGTTTAATATGTGGTGGCCCAAACCTAAATAATAAAGAATTCACTCACTTTTCCAATATAAACCCACACAAGATCCCACTTCCTCTTCAATGAAAGCTTTTAGAGGTCTTCCAACATCTACCCTAATCTATCTAGAATCCTCCTAATGTGCCCCAAGCTCCTAATATGACTCCTTTAACAGCTCCCAAGCCTTTGGGATCACACTTCCAAGTAGGGGTTTTCTTCCTTTCTCATTTTCATCCAAATTTCTTTACATTGTTATGCCCTTTTATTTTCAATTAAAAATTTTGGGGTATGATTTCTCACCTCCCCTATACTGTACTACTTATTTTTGAATAATTATAGACCCCATTTATCTCTCTAATTAATGCCTCCCATGTACACCCGTTACCATGCCGAAATTCCGTAAGGAATTTCACTCTCCTCATTTACATTCAAGCAATTATTTTGTATCATAAATCAAAATTACATTACAATTGTTGGGAGATTTATCTATATGATAAAATTAATATCTATTTCATGTACATATTATGAGGAACGAATTTACCTCTCATCAACCATTTTTATGACTTTTTATGTCACATCGTTATGCTGCCAAAATCGCACTGCGATTTTTAAAGCCAAAGTAATTGTGTAGTGAATACCATACACATTTCTCTGTAAATGGTATTAACCTTTATGAACATTTACATATTTTTTAAATAGTTTCATATATGTATTCCACATTCTATTATCGTATAATAAATGATGATGTTGAATGATTCCATTTTGTATCATCCATGTGGAACACATATGCATGAAACATCAAGTGGAATGATGATTTAGTCACGCTAATTCAAGTGTAATAATGATTTAATCATTATAAGTCTAGTTGAATGAGGGTTTACTCATGCTCCATGTTCAATGAGCCTTAGGTTATTTTAATTCTATGTTAAGTGTTGTTGCCACATTTCAGTGTTATGATAATCATGCTATATCATGCCTTTATGTTCATGTTTCTTTCATGATCCATTGTTATACATATTTTGAGACATGTATTGTATTATTATTTTTATACCTTTTTTACTGTTTTATTGGGATTTATATATCACCCTTTTCTTATTCATGTCCTTAGGTTATCCTATGTAATTCTAAGTATGAGGGAATGTAGTAATCATGTAAAGGATGTTTTCAATAAGATGTTGCATTCTATGTTTTAAGTTGTTATGTAATGTTCCTAAACCCCAAAGAAATTAGACCTCTCAATATTCTTTGTTGTATCAAGTGAATGATCTATTTAGTAAATCATGTTTAATTTTGTAATAAAGTGAAGGGTTGTTATAAATCTACTCCATCAACAATAACATATTGATCAGAAACATGCTACCATACCGATGAAAGTCTCAAACTGGTTGTTTTTATCATATTTTGTTTTTTAATGACAAAATCATCTTCATTAATGATAATAAGAGTTATATATGTCACTTAAATAATATTATTTAAAAATACTATAACTATAGATGAAAACAAGTGAATCATGAAAAGATTAATATTTTCATCTAGAATCATTTCTTGAACAAATAGTTAAGATCACAGGATAATAAAAGGAATATGTGAAAAATAATTTTTCCATTGAACAATATGGGGACCTCAATCTATGAAATAAGTCTATACATTCACCACTTTGATATGTTTTTTCATATAATTTATCGTCATATTATGAATTTGAAAAACCATTTCCTTTGTTTCAGAGGAAAAATCTCTATGGTTAACAGTTTCCTTGATTTCATCACCGTACATGTCCCTTATTCCCTCTAGGTTTCAAAAAGTTTACTAACTAGTATTAAAAATATTCTATCCTCTCTCATTTTGGATCCTAACTCGAATGAAATACAACATTTGTCCTTATTAAAAAGTATGACCAAGCCTTTGTAGGAGGGTATGTAATCATAGAATCATCATTAGTTTAATTCAATATCTTCGTGCAGAGCTAATTTGGGAAATTCTAGATAGACATACTTTGTGGGGAAGTTTTTGTGTGATTAATGTATGGTTATGAGATGTAATAATCTTCAACCCCACATATTCACTCTCCAAAATCACACCAACTAGATTGTGGGAAGATGGGAAATCAACTTCTAACACTCCGACTGGGTGGGAACCAAGATCAACTTTCCAAGATTCCCAGACCCATATATCACTTTCTGGAATGATAGTTATTTATGAGGGTGCATTTTCACTGTTTCAAACCAGATTCAACAAGACATCTTCTATAAAATTTTGATAAATTTTAAACCGAACAGATGTGTATTCATAGGGTCTCTATTGAGTGTTTTCACTATGATGGAAAACTAGAAAATATTGATGGATTATAATGATATTGATAATTGGGGATAAGTTCTTTAGACTCAAGAGATTATAGCTAAAATAAACATTAACTTATGTCATGTCATGAAAAAATCTCTACCAACAGTTGATTACATCAAACATCTTGTAATTAAATTGGAATAAATGTTCTAATTTTGTAGAAAATCCAATGGGGAAACTCTTTCCCACCAATTCTATGAAGATGACTAGGAATATACAATCAAGAATTTATTTCGAAACTTCACAGTCCGACAATCTCAGGATTCAACAAGAATTTCCTTAATTTATGGTTTAAGGGAGTTCATAATTATGGCCTTGAAAATAAGGTAATAGGTGTGATCCTTAAAACAAGTTGTTGGTGTATCCGACAAGTGATAAACAAACTCTCTGTGATAATAGGCCTTCAATTAGAATTTCTATTATTATGGGGACCAAATACCTTCGTATTAATGTCATTCAGTTAATTGAGATATGGGATGAAGCTACCTCACTAAAGCACTTTTTTCATTCAATTTTACCCACTAGTAGGTTTCTAGAGACCCCTAGTGTATATGATTCTGTTACCATATGCATCCTCACATTCTCAAGATCAATATAGATGGCGCATATCAATTTTTTTATTTCATTAGTGCATGGTTACTTATTTATTCATGATATACATAGTTTATTTGGGTGATTAAATGTGTTCACCTAATGTAAAAAATACAATACTGATAGGATCAAATAAAATGAAATTATTATGTATACATTATATTATTAGATGTGGTTAATTTAACATATAACATCTATATAATGTTAAAAAGCATGTAAATAATAAAATAAATATTATTTCTGATTTAGTTAAAAAAATTATCAATAGAAAAAATCATCAGAAAAAAGGCTTCCATCACTTGATTTAGAATATTACAATAGTCCAAAGTACATGTATAGCCCTCATCAGGGAATTTCCAACTATTATTGAACTTTTTGGGTTGAATTAACTATGTTAGAATCAATAATAGTTTTCTAGATAACAAAATGAGTAACATGGAGGTAAGAGTAAAAAAATCATGTTTTAGATTATATAATAGGGGAGTCCAAAAAACATATCATGGAGTTGTGAGTTAATGTAGTTGGATATAAAAACCTACCTAAATACATTTATGTAATTTTATATGGACTCCTTCTAAATTATTTGAATTGAAATACAGATACCTTCCACTATAATATCTAAGTAACACGATATTTTAAATCCAATATTGAGGATTGTTGGGAATTCTTAAAATAACATGAGACTAATTATTATTTTTATTTATTCATAAGAATTCATCAATATAATGTATTGAATAATAGCTATTATATATTATATTAGTAATTTAATATTCATTTGACCATGTTAGTTACCTTGTAATCTATTTTTGAGTAATATAATATCGTAACCAGTGCAATGTTATTATAATTGTATTTGTTCACATGTATTGTTTTATACCAAGAGTTGATATTTTATGTAATGGAATTAATAGTTCTAGTTAATAACTCTCAAGAGTCACATAAGGGGGATATAATTCCACATCGAAAAACATAGATAATTTATTTGATGTAATCTTCCCCATGTTATCATCTATGACTAGTGACTTCTAAAGGATTATTGAAGACATGAAAACTACTCCATAATGTATCATATTTGTGATATCTATCAAAGTAAATCAAGATTAGAGATATATTAAATATCTAAATAACTATTTATATGAAGGAAATGATAAGGATTCCCAATTTGACCACATTAATAAAATTTTATTGGCTGCATTGATCATTTAGAAATACATAGACTCAAGCTACCTCCAAATTTTGCTAAAACCATGTTTTATTCTCACATACATATAAAATATCATGTCTTATTATCAATTTAAAAAAAGACAAATATAGAAATAATAACCCCAAAATGATTTTATTTAATTATCCAAGTGGATAAGTAAATAAATAATAATAAAACAATTTTTCCTTGTAGTGAATGAATCGAAATAGAATGAGAAAGGGTCTAAAGTAAATTATATGTCTATGGAACCTTTGAAACTCCCTCCCAAAAGGAAAAAATACATAATGAGGCTGAAGAGAAAGATGTTGATTGTCTCTCAGTGCATCACTTGTCCGCATGTGAAGGTGGAGCATCATGAACCAGCAGGAATAGTACAGCCTTTAGAGGTTCTAGAGTGTAAGTGGGATGGGATATTCATGGACTTCATGATAGGACTTCCACGTACATCCAGAGGACATTAAATTATATGGGTGATCGTCGACTAAATCACCAAGTCGGCCGACTTCCTACCAATTAGAGAACAAGGTTTAGTAGAGAGATTGGGACGCCTTTATTTTCAAGAGATTGAGAGGATACATGGAGTACCCTCGACGATTGTCTATGATCATGATACACATTTTAATTCCCAGCTATGGAAGGGGTTTCATGAGGATTTTGGGAAGAATATTCATTTGGGAACCACCTTCCATCCTTAGATGGATGGCCAAACTGAGCGGACCATTCTGACCCTCGAGGACATGCTATGTGCTTGCTTCCTTGACTGTAGTCGCAGCTGGGTGGATCATTTTCCTTTGGTGAAGTTTTCATACAACAACATCAATAATTCCAACATTTAGATGTCACCTTTGGAGGTGTTTTATGGGTGACCATGTAGATCACCTATGTGCTGGAATGACCCATGTAGATCCCTGAATATTTCATTCATTTTCTCAATTAAATTCAAGATGATTGGTATCATGCATATTGGAAATATTATATGGGATCTAAATTTCAAAAGAGCATTATTATATGATTAAAGGTATCATAAATGCACATAAATATTGTTTTATATTTTTCTTTTAGAGCTATATCCACCAGGTTATATCTTGAGTATGTATCCTTTAAGTAATAAAAATAATTCACATCTAAACTCTCATTCAAAAGATCAATTCATGGATATAAAAAATATAAATATTATGATACCATTTTAAAAATCATATAGTATAAAAATACTCTATATCCTGTTACAATACTTGTATGAATGAGTTCATTATGTTCATTGGTTAGAAATTGAAATCCTCCCTTTTTGGGAAATACTTGAATTAGGATTACAGATACGCTATTTAAGATAGGATATACAACTCCGACATCTTGATACTTTATTAACTTCTCTTTCAAAACATATTTTATATTAGTATTGAATATTTTTTGACACCCTACCCCTATCTTAGTGCTATGATCCATGTGTATCCTATTCATACATAATGATCAAAAGATTCATTTAATTTATAAACTAGAAAAGATAATATTTTATTATGTGTTTTGGTCACTTTAAACAAATTACCGCCTTAATGTTCATTGTTAATTAATGAAATTAACCTTTTTAATTTTATTTACATACCACAATAATTCCTACGTCAATGTTGAAAGAAGAGAGTTATTTTGAAACTTGTGTTATTACTCTATATGTGGATTCAATGGTTCCCACACTGGCCCCAAATATTTCCCATTTATCTTAAAGTATTAATTTTATATGTTTTATTCTATGTGGTATTTTTTTACATTACTGGGAATATATTCCACTTGATTGTAAATCTCTTACTCAGAATTAGACTTCTTGAAATATGTTATATCCTTTTCATTAATCTCATCCATCACATAAATCTAAAAAAATATTATTTTAATGAAGGTTTCATAACTTCCATAAGTACATTCAACTCTTATATTTATTCTCCAACTATAGAAATGAGACATCCCACATGCACATCAATCAAATCTCCCTTATCCTAAAATGGTCATGCATGTTTGAAGGAAACTTATTTATATATCTCTATTTCCAATAGTAGGAAATTTTTATGAATTATTATCTTTTATTTCCCTAAAATTATATATTCATTAACTCCCATTAGGTATGTGACTGAACTGTCAACTAGTTGTAATCATACATGGGGGTTTATTAGATCTATAATTATTAAATATTAGAACATAATAAGTGTAACAAAGTCAATAATTTATATAAAATAAATTATATAAGTTTATTATTAATTTATATTAAATTTATAAATGATTCTTTGATTCTATGGTCCCTAAAAATTTGATAAATTATTTTTTATATGGAGGAACTATATTTTTCAATGTATTAATAGTGGCATACTCCTCAAGAAAAATATAATTTGAGATGTTTTTTATAATTTTTTGGTGTAGTAAAGGAATATTTGTAAGATATTTTTATAATATAATGGTGAATTAATATTTTTCATAGGAATTAAAAATTTATTTGAATATTATCATCTTTCTTGTCTAACTATAGATCTCTCAATGAAAATGGGATGGGTGGACTATATCACTCTAACTCATCTATAATCAATGATACCCTCTTCCTTTTTTATTTTGTTTGACATTAGATCGTGTCTATTTAACAAATTATTTATAAACCACTAATTATTTTTTATATGGAAAAAATAATGATTTTTTTGGTTTTGTAATCGACTTTATCTAGATAGTGATTCTTTTCATAATTTTAGTACCATTTATTTTACTCTATCCTTTATTCATATTTTCCATTTATAGTTTTCCTCCTTTGGTGGTTATATCAACGAATCCTTGTTCATTATTGACATCATTGGTTCTAGTTTGTTTTATATTATCTCTCATAGTGTTCTGTTTTACCAGCTATACCTCTTAAATTTCCAGTAGTGGATACTAGCTTTTAACCCATAAACTGGCCAATCAATACCTAAGAACTTATAATTGGTACAATTAATATATTTTTCATTCCTAAGTAATGGATTTAATTTCATTATACTCTTGGAATATATTTATAGTCCTTTTATGAACATTTTTTAAGGTTGGATCTTGATTCCCATTATTTTTCTTGTTTTCTCCCATGAAAAAAATCCCAACTACCCTTCATACATACATGGACATATGTATAATTAATTTCTTAAACTATTGGTTGTGATGATATTGTTATATCAAAGATAACTTAGTGAATAACACTATTTCCAAACAAAATACAACAGTTTCATTACTCTTTAGAACCTTGAATCTTTGATAAAAAACAATCAACTTCTCTCTCAAGTTTCACAGTATGTGAGTTCACATCATATGTGGATGAAATTTCATTCATATTAGATCTTGTACCTCTGATATCCTTTTGTGGTTAGTAATTTGAGATAATATTTTATATATTTTGGGAATCCTATACAGTTTTATTACTATATAAACCTCTTATAGTTGTATCAACCAAAGCATATTCCACTAAATTGAGTCCTTCATAAAATAATTTCATGATCAATAAATGTGGTAACTAATGTTGTTGTATATATTAATTTTCATCTATCATACTCTCATAGGCCTCATGAAATGACACTTTTCCCTTATGTATAAATTATGATATCCTAGTTGTTAGATACATTATCCTTTGTGTTCTTTAAAAAATCCAAATAAAATCATAGTGAAGGTAATCCCAGGGTCTAGATGAATTATTCTATTGTTACATAATCCTTTTCTTATATTTTCCTTTACAATGACATATGAAATATCTCATCCTTTATTCAACTTTAGATACTCCTTTTTAGATAACATATTAAACTATTTTCATATAATACTCGATGAGTGATAAATTATCCCCTAATGAAAATCCATTAAAAGTTGGTAGGTATTGAAAATGAGGATATTTAGTATCATAATTAATTGTTTTTGGTGTTAAAATTATATAATATGGATTATAAAAAACTCTTTAATCTTAAAATTCCTTCCAACTTGGTGAATCTCTGGTGAAGGGACTTGAGGCGGGATGTGTGAGAAATACCGAGAGTGTGTCTCTCTAAAGTTACGAGCCACTAGGGTTTCCCTCTTCTGCTACATCAACCCTTTTGGGTTCACGGAGGAATAATTTCTCATTCTACGGAGGTTCGATTCCCATAACCTATCTAGTTATGGGTTGGATAATCCAATTTAGGAATGACATGGTGATGCTGGGTTTGATAGTCTCACACCAAGTCAAACCTTTACCATTTTCAAATGTGCAACTGATTCCTCCATTCGAATGAAAATAAGTGTTTCACACATCAAAGAAGACCCTAAATCTATTTTATAGTTTCTTAAAATATGTGAGTTCCCGATCATAGCTCATTTTTTAAGGTCTCTTAGCCTCTGAAAATAGATGAACTAAAGGATCATATCTCATTGATATGGGGATTCTCCTCATGGAAATGTGTATCTCTAGGACAAGGGTATTTCCATTTTTTTCCTATAACGAAATAAAATTATGATCATGGGGTTTTGTATCAATTGTGATCACGCTAAGTATTTTTTTACCTTTATTAATGGGTTAAAAAAATTCAACCTATTTGAGGATGGTAACACCGTTACTCAAATTTAGGTAAGGGTATATGGGTTGAATTAGTTACTATGGATTCCTATAATTCATTATGAAATTTAATTGTCTATTAGTGTTACGATTAAAATTGATAAGGAAATGGAAGTGGCAAGATTTGGCCACATTTCTAGGTTATTGGTTGAGATTCAATTGGGTTTGCATCTGGATGATATATTAATGCTTGGAATAGATAATGATATTATTGAGTTAAATATTATGTATGAAAAAATCCCAAATTTTGGCAAGGACTGTAATGTTATCGATCATGAATCATCTAATTTTAGGAACTATACAGTGTGAGATTTCTGTTTTATACGTGAACATGATTTGAGAAACTGTCTTAAGAAGATTAAAAACACAACTATTCCAAAGATTAATTTAGTTCCTTAGATTTTGTTGCCTCCATATAGAAATGATCCTTTTAATGATGATATAAACGACTTCACTATTGATAATGTCAAATACAGGGGTGATGAATAGGGATCTGTTCCTGATTATATAGTTAAAACAATGGATGATGAGAAGGGAGGACATCCATGTGATTCATATAATGTCAATGCCTCTACTTCTGGGAAAAAGTTGAAAAATTGGGCTTACATATACTCTTAAGAGGATAAAAATGATGATTTTTATAGGAAATGAAGAAGGTAAAATGACTTTATGGTTTAACAATTTAATAAAAAAGATACTGAAAAAGAAGTTGACCAACAACATTCATGAGAATGGATAGATGCTTTGGGTACTACAAAGGGTATGAAAATATTAGAATCTGACTCTCCAGTGATTTATAAAGTTGTCCATGATTACACAAAAACTTTTGTGGATAAATAGGGCTTTCAAATTGTTTCTTACAAGAAGAAAAGGTCTTTTCTTGACTCCCAAGTGGTGGTTGATCAATCAACTGAAGTTAAATTTTCTCATTTTTCTGAAAAATGTATTATTTGTACCAATGAGATATATGATGAAATTCCGGGTTATTCAAATATGATTCATGAAGAGACAAAACATGATGAGACACTTCCTCAGGATGAAATGAAATAGATTGAGAGGATGTTGACTATGTTTTCAAGGGACGCCTCTCCTAAAACAAATCATGTAGCATTTGGCTGGCATCTCTGACTCTGAAAGCACTGATGTTGAGACCTTACTTGATAGGATTAAATCAATTACATCATGTATGGGAATAACTATAGGTTGGGTGTGTGGATGCATAAGTGTTGACTCGAATACAGTTAGAGTGGAAGAAATGAAAGTAGGTGAAGGGTTGAGAAAAATGTTTGGGGGATAACTTTTATGGTTTGGGAATTTTTACTTTATTTTCCAATACCCTCTTTAGTTCCGTTACTTTTTTTCATTTCTTAATAAAAGGTGAATCACATCCTATATTTCTAAAAAATAAAAATTGGTTATTCTTGATCTTTTTCACTAAATAATGAAGAAACATTGGAGCTCCCTTCCCATGTTCTACTATCATTAGATTGTTCTCCTCCACATCTACAGTATTTCTAGAAAACTTTTATAAAAATATATCTTAATTTTATAGATCATGGGAAATATGTATAAAAAATGTGATTTTATAGTGAACATGATTAAATTAACAAATATTCATATAAATATTAACCATTACTATATAAAATTATATAATCTATGAGATTTTGGGTGAATTGTAATTTTATTTTTTAGATTCTCAATGTATGCTGAAATTATATTAGAGTTTCAGCCATTCTCATCCCTAAAAACAGTGCTAATTTGGTTCTTGGTGTAATTAAATAGTGTGAACTACACAATAATAATTCAATTTAACATGATCATTGAATCTAAAATATTTTTAATAAGCTTGGTCATCTCTACAGGGATAGATGAAGCATAAAAAATTTTCACCGATGAATAAATAATTATGGTGAGATGAAAACAACAGTTTTTTTTGTAACATAATACAGAAATGAGTGTATTGGTGATCAAATATAATTTCTTCATTAATATAATATCTGGGTAAAAAGGAGTATATATTTGAACTAATCACATGGGATATTGGGGATATTCCAGAAGTAGCAATGCATAATATTTTGTGTGTAATTCCCCTATCCATCATCACCTATAGCATGGGGTTATTTATTTGAAGGTAATCAGATTTCATTATATTACACACCCAATATCATGGTTTAATATTTATTAGGAGACTATATACGTAATTATTACAATATAATATGATATATTACATCATATGAGTGAAAATAATTATTCATTACTATTTTCCATGGATCTAGTTACATATAATAGTCTACTTTATTGTGTGGGTAAATGGGAAACAAAATAAAAGGTAAACTCAGATGTTCATTAGTAGATAGTGTATAATGAAAGATAATATCCCCTAATAATTTCATAAAAAAAATATAACGGTAATATATAAAGAAATATTGTTATATCAATGAATATAAAATAAAAAAATAATCCATGGATGAAAAATTGAATAAATAATCATGTCAGCAGAATAAAATTTCCTATAATGATGGTAATTACTGTAATACATATGGTCAAACATCATAAATATATCATCAAGTAATTACATGAAGATATCATATATGAAGTGTATTGATACCGCCACTACCCCATCTTATTTTTTTTATGATACCTACTAATTCTCTAAAGGGATATATAATTTTGATGCCTTCTCATAACATAATATTCCAATGCATTATATAATATAATAATAAATAAAAGATGATACATAGTTTCATGTTCAAGAATGAATAATTTTTAACAACTTGACATAACTTCACAATAATGATAATCATAATATATTCCCACTTATATAATAATGGATAAATATTTTTCAATAGATTTCCCTATTCAATGAGTAAATAAGTATTACATATCAAATTCCATTAAACCATATAATTATTAATTAGGGACTAAAAATGTTAAAATAATAACCCATATATTATAAGAAATATAAAAATATAGTAATCAAGTACCTATAAAGATTTATAAGATCAATGAGTTTTTTTTAAATTTAATCATGAATTATTTATCATTTGGTAACAAATAAATTATAGAGAAATTCCCTGTAAATTTTTTATTTTGTAGTCAATAATGTTTGATAATCATTTTAGATATAAAATTTCTATAATTAGAAACCTCTAGGTTGGAGCTCCGTAACAGGAAATGATAACTTGTGATAAACTCTAGTTTAATCAACCTAGAAAATAATAAAGGCTCAATCATCTTCATCACCATAATTATTCCATAGATAAGGTCCCCCTATTTGAAATAATATATCCGTAATTCCACAAAAACAAGTCATAGATAGGGACATTTTTATCATGTGATAATATAAAATTCAATACCTCTCAGAATAATTTTGTAATTATAATGGCTTATGAATAAAGTATAATGTGAGTGTAATGGGGCCTCAAATGCGTTGGATATCACAAGGATAATACTTTAAGTGATATAAACATAATATTAGAATAAGAACATTGTAACTGAATATGATACTATAGTGGAAATTATAAAAGAATTGAAATAAGAGAAAGAGAGAGAGAGGGGAGGATCCTTACCATACTTAAGATTCTTATCTTAGAGACAATATAAAAAAACCAAACTAATAAATAAATAAGATATATATTAGGGAAATTCCTCTTAATAGATCTATTAGGAGTTAATTTTGACCTGGTTTGAGGGAAAATTATAATTACGGTGGATAATTATATGACAGGTGAGTGAAAACCCCTAGAATAATGTATTGAATGTTTCCTTATTCCATTATCACTAGTGCTGAGATAATACCCATGGTATCCCATTACCTCCCAAATTTTTCCAATATAATGGATAGTGTAAAACTTATTCTAATATAAATATCATGGAAAAACATGGCCTTGATTACATATATATGATGTCATATTTACCATATTTCTACATGTTTCACAATTTTTAATGTATTTTTCCATTTTACTAAAAATTACTAAACTTTATCCCTTATCTAATTTTAAATTAATGGATAAATATGAAAACATTTTTTAAAATTAATCCCATACTTATATGAAAATTATCTTTTAAATAAGGATGATTCATTTTATAAAAATGTTATGTTAGAGTAAAACACATTTTATTAGAAAAATAATTCACACATTATTTACTCTTAACCCCTACACACAGAACTACTTATTGTGCTAAAATAATCCCCAAGATTAAGGTGTAAAATTGTTTTACTTTTTTTTTTGTTCTTCTTATAATTATATATTGTTTACATTCACTAACGTGAACATCTCTCACAGAAAATTCAACTTAAATATTAAAATTTGATATTCATTATAGGCTAGGTCTAGGGAAAATCTTATTAATACTACCTCCTTCATAAACATTGATAAATTTAATTTTGATGTTTCTTTAAAACTTTTAAAATCCAATATTTATACCTTATCATCAAATTAAATAATATCATTTCCCTTAATATACGCTAATTCCAATAGTTAAATTATAACAGATATAGAACTCATGTTCATAATTTCCAATGACCATATAATTATTATATTTATTCTTACATCCTATAAAATCATTTATACCAATCTTCAAAATAATAATTCTAATTTTATTTTAGTTAAATATAAATTTTGTGGCTAATATTATTTTTCTTATGCACTATAAATTTTTTTAGTCATGATGCTTATTATATAAAATGATCTCAAAGACAATTACATTACACTAATGTAATATTCATTTATATTTTTAATTATTAGTTTTATGAGTATTAATACATTTATAAAATTTATTTATGATAAATTTTTTATAAGATATTTTCATTTATTATAGTAGTTTCTCGTGTATTAGATTCTCCATTTATATTAATATTATACTTAAAATTATAATTCAATACATGAACAAATGTGGACAACAATTTATCATTTTATCCTGAGTCACCCATGTTTCCTCATCTGAATGGTGAATCATTCAAATATCCTTCACTTGTAATGTCATTTTATTATGAAACACTTTATCTCTTTTTTTAAGAATTTAAATCAATTATTTATTATATAATAATTCGATCTTCAACTTGACATAATCAACCATTAGAAAGAGTAAACATTTTATTGATCCAAATTTTTTGGTGATGTATTCATTGATAATGAGTTTTAATGATAATGGAACACTAATAGAGAAAAAATGGATCTTGATGTCAATATATAGTTAATTATGATTGTGGAGATGAATTTATTATAAGTAAGGTAAAGATCACAATCTTATTGAGAAGTGAGTAGCAATTTTCCCAAAATGTGTCACTTTTTGTTTAATAAATATATATTTGAACACACATCATTGATGTTCGATTTCAATTTTGATTTTCATTTCTAATGTCACTGTGGAAGATCTTTCTTTTGGTGATTGTATTTCTACCTATAATAAAAGAAAAATATTTTTTTAATATTTTTAGTTCTATGGTGGAAGAATTATAATAAATTTTATATCTCTGTGATGTTTAAATTTGAGGATCTTTCCCACATGTTTTCTTTTCTAGGAATGTATAAAATTATTTTAGAAATATTGTATGATGGGGTTGAAGAGGTTAAAAAATGTGTACTTGTAAGGATGAAATTTGGTTCCTGAGGGTTTCAGTGTTACTATTATTCCTACAATATATATTTGAAAAAGTAATATAGATGGTGTTAGAAAACATACCGACATCCCTTAAGATTTAACTAACCAAGAAGACCTGCCTTTAGTGAAGGTCGTCCAATATTAAATCCCTTCTAACGAGAATTGTAAAATTAAAGAAGAGCCTATATGCATGGTGGTGTTAGAGAAACAAGTAAATAATCCCATGTGTGGCATGGTGTGGTGACTTACATGGCCACGAAGTTCCTAATTTATTTTTTCAATATGTACTTAAAGTGATAATGATTGATTACAAGTGTCTTTCCAATTAATATTTCATTGAGGGATCATAAAAATACACAACATTATTCATCATTAAAACATCATTACTATTGGGATAAATTAACACTATATATCCTCATTATCCTCATGATGTGGTAAAATAAAATTCATTCCGATAATTAAATGAATACTTCTCTCATTAAAGAAGTTGATAACTCAATAAATACTTATATGATTCATATGGGTTTTTTGGAAAGGTCAATATATGATGTCTACACTATAATCACACTTGAAGAAGGTGTTTAAAGAATTCATGATGATGTGTTAAATGAAAAAACAATGTAATAAAAGAAAATGTCTTGAGAAGGTGGTGATTAGAATATTATTCTTGAATTCATTGAAGGGTTTTCACTATAAGATGAAAAAAATGATAGGGGAGTTAAGATTATTTAAATCTCATGCAATCTGTTAGTGGACCAGAAACTCAAAGAAGTATAGAAGGTAAAATATGTGTTGAGGTTCACTATAATCATTTTCATAAGATATATGGATATTTATGTCTTATATCTGTACATAAGACCTTTGGCTTCATATTAAACTGTGGCTAATTTCATATAATATTTTGAGTCTTATACAATATTAGTGGATCACATATGATATTATAATTTTTTGGAAATTTTGATAAAGTCTAAATTAGAATATTCTATAGAATCTAATGATTCTTATGTAATGTATTAAAATTAAAAAAACAATAGTTTTGTTCAATGATTCAAGATAGATATTTGGTAAGATGATCCAAAGAGATTTACTACACTATGAAGGTGGGAGAATAATTACTTTTTTATGCAAATTTATTATGCATTCATGGATACTGTTTTGAGTATTTATACTATGGAGAAGGAAATAATTTATCAATGTTTATGGGATTTTAAATGTGAAAGGGATTTCTCTATGACTGATATTAGAAGGAGAAAGACTGAAAAACATTCAAAGCTAGTAATATGATATATATTATTGTTGCTCAATGAATGTGTTAGTTGATAAGAGTGAGGATGATAAATATTTAGTTTAAAAAATATGTATCTAATAATAGATATAGAGAGATACAGAGAGGGATGGATATTTTTTGTGATGTTCATATAAACTGAATAATAATAACCATAAGAAGAATAAGAATAATAAATGTTATAAAGAACTAGTGAATTCATATTACACTAAAAAATGAATAAATAATAATAAGAAGAGGGAAGAAAAAAATAAGTTTGGTGAATATAAATTCACACATAAAAGAAATGTTCTTGCATCCAGGGTATGTGAGAAAGAAAAGAATAGATTTTTTTGCATACTTGTTCACATAGATGTATATGCTTACAATTATGAGACAAAGAAGAAAAAATAGCTCTTAGATTTTCTAAATTGATGTAGAAGGTATGTGTGAGGATTGTTGGGAATATAAGCGAATAAGAAGGTGGATACATGTTTCTATATGAGTAATAGGAAAATAATAAGAATAAAAAAACATACCATATTCATTTTAAAGTGTTTGATGAACTAAATCAGTATTGGGACATGTAAAAATAATGTTTCAAGGATAATCCAAACTCATTTTTTCTCCTGGGTTTGTTACTCTTGGTTCTTTTGATCATGGGTTTTCCATGACCTCAATAAGGATTAAACATTATTATCGAAAGATAATCCTTTAAACATTTTTGTGCCTATTATTTTGTTTTTTTAAATGTATTACATTAAATAAAAAAAGGTGATATGAGATAATGATAGAACAATTCACCTTAAAAAATGATAGAGGGAAAAATAAAAGGGATGAAAAAATGAAATTGGTTAAAAATTCACCCATGCGGATTCAACATACTCCCTTAATTGTGGAATACATCCCTAATTGGTTATTTTAATTTGCACAAAATCCTGATCCACCTCTCATTATACTATCTAATTTCAAATAATTTTCTCCATATTAAGATTTGAGTCTCTTTTTGAATTTATAATGAATTTCAATTTTGGTAAACATGAGTTTATATTTGAGTATAACATTATATCTAGAAAGACCATGTCGAACAGGAAAAATAAAGAGAAGAGGGGGTTGAGGAAAGAGTATATCTAATGCTAAGTAGATTAAATTTTATTTCCATTATCCAACATAAATATATATACAAATATTTACTTAAAGGAGAAGAACCATTGGTTTAATCTAGCACCATGTTTTTTGAAATCCCTCATCCCTCAGATCAATCAAAGAAATTAGTTAATCTTGAGGTAAGAAAGTTATTTTCAATGAAAACCTAAATAATATCCATGTATCAATGAGTGTGATATAATGTTAATAGATTCCCAAGAAATGTTAGTAAATTCATTAAGAGTTATTCTTCATTATATTCTAAAATAAAAAATCAATTTTTTCATTGTATTTTTTATAGAATGGTGGAAGAGATAACCCATATTTTGGAGAAATTATTAAATTTATAGAAATGATTTAAATAAAATGTACTAACTCATATAAAGATATTCAAAGAGATTATAACAAATAAATAAATAAATGTGGAGCCTAAAATGAAAATCTCAATATTTTAAAATAAATGGATTAATGAAATTCAAAAAAAGGATGAGACCAAGAAAACCCTTGAAGAGATGTTCTTTGAATCTAAATAAAATCAGAAACTCATCATTTATATCAAATAATAATAATAATATGTTTTATAAAAAAGGACTAAGGACAATGAAACATTATTACAAGGGAATTCCAAAATGAATAATGAAGAAATTAGTATAACTAATAAGGAATTTGAAGATATAATATGTGTGATTATGGATAAGATAAATTTTAACAATATGAAGAATTTTATGCTTGATTATACCTTAAAAATTATTAAAAAAACTCATTTTATGTGTTCCCAATGATTTTAGGGAATATTTTATTTTTCTAAACACTTTTCAGAGGATTACTATGATTTTAATGAGCCTCTATTATATCACAAGAATATTTTGGGATCATCTAATGATTAATCCATATCAAAATCAGAAGAATATGTACCATACATTTCAAATTGGATTTCTCAGGATATGTTTATTTCTAAAAATTAAATACATATTAAATTAAAACCTATAAAAATGGATGAGGATAAGTGATTAGTATCCTACCAATATATCAAGGGTGGATAAAAGAATATTATTGAGTGAAAGTTCCCTAAAGGAATCCCAAATAGTGAAATATAAAGCTCAAAAGAAACATGTTGACAAATCATGAATTTCTAAAATATAATTAATTCAAGAAATAATAACAATGTTTTTGGGGAATTGTTGGTGTTGTAAAACAATATTGGGTATTGTTAATTGGATTTTTTTTATATAACCCATCAAATTCATAAGAAAAAAATTGAATCTTAGTCAAAAGGGGGAATGTATGATCTGAATAAAGACACATAAATGAATAAGATAATTCTATATACTACTAATAAAATTTGATGTGCTTGAGAATATTTATGATTATTCTAGTCATGGAAATGGTACATAGTTAATAAAGCTTGTGTCAAAACTAAAATATGGAATAATTCCATAGAAGACGATGAAGGAATAAAATTTAGTCATGGTAATAAATCTAATTAATGTTTCAAATCTAGTAACACACAAGAATATTTTATATATGTATGATAGTTCATCTGTGAAATAAAAACAGAAGGTTAACAAAATTTCATGAAGGATTGTGATGAACAATAAGAGTTATATAACCAATTGTAAGTTATTGTTATATTATAGAAATAAGGGGTACACCAAGGACACATGTAAATAATCCATGTGTGAAGATTTTAATGGAATCAAGCTGAAGAAAATTTGGAAATGTATTCATGAAAACCATGAATGGGATGATTAAATCAAAAGAAAACTGAAAAAGAATCCATGTGGATACTTCTTGAATCCTATATATGAACCTAAATGTAGAATATTTATTTGGATATCATAATTGAATAAGAAAAATAATTTTGATGAAACATAAGAAAAATCAAATTATTAAGTGAAAGAAGTTTTTCTACATAAAGAATTCAAATTTTAGAAGATTTGTTTCATCAAATAATAACCAAAGAGTTAAAAGAGAGTTTATTTGGAGATGAAATAGTGATTGATAAAATTTTAATTTTTATTATTGATATACTTTCACAAGAATAATCCATAAAGAGGATGAAGGATATTGGAAATACATGTACTCCACAAAAAGAAGCTGAAAATGAGAAAAATTCCATGCTTCATCAGAAAAATAAAATATTAATTTTAGATGTGAAATCATGAATAATGTAATATCTTAATTAAAAAAATAATCGCGACCATTCTATTCATAGTAATCAAGAAATATTCCCACCTTATTTACTATCATATATGTGGTATTTCAGTTCTTACAATGTAGGGAATTGAATGTGAATAGTGTTCTCAGGGGAGATCCTGAGGAGGAGTTAATGATTACAAAATCGAATAGAAAATATAATTTTACTATATGTTGTAATGATCCATGAAATGATATTTTTAAGAACCTGTGACCAAAAGTATCATCCTTGATGAAGGAGTGATAGTTCTCAAAACTAGATAACTATACGAGGAAGCTACCATATTAGAATGATCTCTGAAGTGGAATTATAGAGAAAATATGATAAAAAGATCAGTCAAGATAAAATTTAAGGGTTTATTCAATGTAAAATATCATGTAATGATATAATAAATAATTTTACTAAATTATATGTTTAGGTTCACTATAAAAATATTAATTAATTTTTATATCAAAAAGGAAATAGTTTTATCTAAACACTTCTTATAAGGTATTTGTTAAAAAAAATTAATTTCTCAATTTTATAATTTGAATTTGATTAAATTAATTTCATTTTCTATATAAAAATACTGAAATTAACTTAGGGTTAAATTCAAGTATTTTTATGAAAATATTGATTTTTTATAAATAGTGGAAATGACAATTTTTGTAAAAAGTCATATCTCATCAATAAATTAAGTAATTTAAGAGAACCATTATGTATTTACTATAATTTCAAGTAATATAAGTATTTTCTTTATATTCAATCCAATTATTCACTTTTTAATCATCTTTATATTGGATTTTTATTAGATTATTTTTGTTTTTAAAATGGGTTTTTTTCTGAGAACGTTTTTAAAGTGCATAATGTATATCCATTTTAATTAATTACAATCACATAAAAATGCGAATTTTTCTAATTGAAATTTATAAATTATATATAAATAAATTTTAATATATATTCATACAATTATTATTATTAGTCTTAATATTAATATAAAATCATCTTTCTTTTAAAAAATACACTTCTTAAAAAACCACTTTTTCATTATAACTACAGGTTTAATATTAAATTAAATATTGTCACATACATGAATTTAATTTTTAAAAATATATTACATATTTGGAATCATAATAATTTATATTATATTAATATTTCAACAAATTTATTTTACCATAATGAATACTAAAAATAATGAAAATTATTTAGGGTCGTTAAGGTAAAAACAAGTTTACTGGGGGTTACACAACAAATATAAGGGTTAAAATGACCTAAAACATGTCTAAAACATGTTTTTTGGGAATATTTATCCCTTGTAATACCTATTTATAATGAATGGAAAAATTTGTATCCTTATTGGGTGTAAAAACCTTGGTACACCATTTTCATTTCAAAATAATAGAAGTGTGTATCTCACCTCACATATAAAAGGACACCACATCTCTTATCCAATTAACACATTGAAAGCCCATTAGATTATAAAATTACTACCTAAATATATTTATAACTGTCATATCCATGAAATATATCCCTTATTTTAATCATAAAGCCATCAAATTAAGGCTTCTGGTGATTTCCTAAGGAGGTTGTCCAAAGAAGAGGTATCGTGTTTAATAGTGCGTTTTCATTTTATTTATTCTTGCAACTCATTACAATTTTATCAAATTATTATTATATAATAACGTAAGTATATACCATATATTTCTATATTATTATGTTAATTTCATAACCAATATACATCTCATCTTCTATCAAATGGCATATGAAATCATCCTTCATGTGTACAACAAACTACCGACTCACGAATCGATTTTATTCGTTTTTAATCATTTTCTATCAAGGATTGTCATAATTATGGATTTAAAGTGTATATATATAATATTTAAATTATACTTTCTTTCTATGTAATTATATCACATATAAATTCTTGTTTTCCAGTACATGGGGGAAATGATAACTTCTCAAATGTGTACAACGAACTACTGCCTTGCAAAGTGATGTGATTCATTTTTCACAAATGATTTACACTAAAGGTAATAAGATTAAAGATACTGAATATATGTTATATATATATATATATGAAATCATTATTATATTCATGAAATATTTATCATTATGAAAAAATATCATTTTCTTTATTAAACTAGAAAATGAAAATGTCGTTCATGCGTACGTGTGACTACAAACTCCATGAAGTGATGTGACTCTATTTTCATCACTAAATCACATGGATGATATATATTAGTATATAATATGTTATTTATGATATTATGAGTAATATTAAATGATAAAATAATACATACCTTCTTTCCAAAATGATCATTGAAAACTTGTAATGTTACTCATCCGTACATACGACATTCTATTTCAATGATCGTAGCATAGTTCATTTTTCATAGACATATTTAATTTTTTTTTAAAGATATAATTTATGTGTAAATATGATAATTATTTAATGATAATTATTCTTTATATTTGGAAATAATGACCTATTTGACCAATAGTAAAACTACCAATGTCATTTTTGATATATAAGCCAAATATCATCGAAACATACAAAATAAACTTAATTAAATAAGTAATTTTATTTGAAATGGTAATAAGTGAAATAAATTTAATAATAAACATGAAAAATGTATCTATCCAAGTAAATATAAAATATATGTTCATTATTCATGAAGATAGTGAAAGTATGTGATGATTTGAACTCAGGGTAAGGGACTTCGTCGCTATTTTCTTTAATTGAGGCATATTTTTATGTTATAGACCTAAATTATTTTATGAGGTATATATACATTCAATTTCATATGATATATCATGAAATTATATAGTATGAAAACATTTAAGATTTTTTAATGTTATTATTCTATGTTTCATACGATTCAAATGCTTCCAATGTTGTGAGCATCTTTTTTATAAAGAATTAATCTATTATGCTTTCCTTCAAAATATCATCATCATACTAGTACATATTATTAATTTTATTTTATGAATGTAATTATTTGGAAATTATAATTTTGTAATTTTTATTTTATTTTATATTTTTCAAAAAATGAATCTTTGTATGAAATGTTTTAATTTCATTACAATAGGAAAAAAGGAAAGTTCTAGTTTAATATGAATGCTAAAAAATAATTTTCCCACCTCTATAACCATTGTTTTAAAATTTTCTTCTTTTAAAAAATTTCATGTTTTCTTTAAAAAACCCACTTTCCCTTTTTCTTTGTATTTTTCTATTAAGATGATTTTTAAAATAATTGGTTATATTAATAGTTATAAGTTCTTTTCATATGATATTAAAAACAAATTAAATTGTTTTATGATGAAAATAAAATATTTCATGATTTATGATTATATTATGGTGCTTAAGAAGTTTATATGATAAAAATGGGTTCTGTTATAAACCATGGATGAGTGGTTATGTAATAAACAACTTACGAGGGGATTTTCAATAAAATAAGGATGAGTTGTTAGGTTATAAATCTATGCTGGGTGGATCCGTTATAAACCAAGGATATGTGGTTATATTATTAACCAAGGATGGTTGGTTTTTTGATAAACTATAGATGTGTGGTTCTATGATATCCATATAATGAATTATATACTCCTGATATTGATGTTAACCATATAATTTATTCCATTTGTAAGGCTAATATGATTGATGATATTCCATGTTACCTACATGATTTATATGTTCTTGATATGGGTTAAAATTATTTATTTGAGAAACAATTATGTGTGATTTCAAGTGAAAATGATTTGGTGTATTCCTCTCAAATATCATTAAAATAAAGGTAAAAATTTCATGGGTTATCAGGTTTTTTACTAGACTAACAAACAACTTATTTTTTTTCCTTTACTTAGCATTTTATACTCATAAAAATGTTTTTCATAGGGTTTAAAGATTGGAAAGGTAAAGTAAGAGTTTGGTTTGAAATTCATGAAGATTTTTTAGGAAAATAAATCCTATTTTATTTCAAAAAAAAATTTATTATGGGAAAATGGATATTTATCATAAGTGTCCACAAGGTATTATTTTTTTTATGTATTAGTTATAAACTAATTATATAAAAATCTAGAGATAAAAATATCATAAAATTTAATAGAATGTATTCTTGAAATAAAAATAAAGATTATTTGATGTTTATGGATATATAATTATAGTGGGTATAAGAGGTTGGTTTAGATAACTTTAGAGTTTAGGATATTGATAATAGCATACCCTTGAAATATTTTTCTTTATGGTTAAGTTGAAATTATAAAGTATTAAATGATTACAATGTCACTTAATATAATCTATTTATGTTTAGAATGGTTTTTAATAAAGGAAGTAGGTAAGTAGTGGTGAGAAGGTTCCGGGATAAAAATAACCTTCCCAAACAAAATCTTGAGATGGATGGAATTTGAATAGATGAGTTTATATTGTGTTGGATTAGTTCACACAAGATACAAATAGTGGTGTTATACATTCTAGAGAGTAACCTAATCTACCATAAAGAAGCATGTCTATATTGGAGCTCCTGATGAGACAATATCCCATTTAATATAGTAGATCATCTAACCCTATGGTAGAAAAAGGATGGATCAATATTATTGAGTAGATATTATAAGTCATGAGATATTTGGAATATCAATAGGTAAATCTTACAGTTTATCATTTTAAAGGTCATGTGGATTTATTTTGGACTTCAGTTAAGCATAATAAAGAGAAATATGATCTCAATTCAATGGAATGGGGAACATTTATGTATTTTACTTTTGAAATATTTCCTTAAGTTTCTTCGACTCCGTATGGAAAACACTTCCTACAATTAAGGAAAAATATGAAGATTATATTTCCCAATATGAAGAAAATTTTATAGTACTAGAAATGTACATACATGAATTTATTCATGCCATTGATTGTAAAATTTATAGATTTTTCATAGTGTAAAAACTATGTTTATAAAGAGATTTGGATGCATGAAAATTTAAAATCTTTGAGAAATTTATTGATTATGCTGAGAAAGAGGATTTGGAGTTTGGAAACAAATAAGTTCCTAGAGATAAAAAGTGTTATAAACATTCAAAGTGGATTTAAATGGATAAATTACCATTAGAAAAATATGGTGTCAAGAAAAAGAAATTTCTATGTTAAGATAAGTGTGGTAAAAATCAACTTTTATAATTTCTTAAAATGTATGAAAATTTTTTAAGATGTAGTGAGTTTGTATATATAGATCATGAACATAAAGAAAATGAGTATATGAGTAAGGAAAATCTAATGGTAATATGCTTTAGTTATAATGAGTAAGGGAATTTTGAAAATGACTATTAAATGTTTTTCACTAAGGGGGGAATCATCCATAATGAAATAAAAAATGTGTGGAAAAATATTTTTCTAATAATATGGTTGTTGATGGGCCACCAAGTGATGTGGTGACAATTATGTTACTTGTTTATTCAAATAACCCCAACACCTTATTTTTCTATGGATCATCACATTATCTCATTTAGGATAATATTTCAACTAAATTTGGAATATCAACTCAAGAATGTAATATGGAAATTTTAATGAAAACTTTTGGTGGATGTATTAAAGAAACCCATATTTATTGGAATATTCTTATTATCATTAGTGGAATGGTATTTCCTAATAATATTATTGAACTTACATAGTATATTTTGATATCATTATTGGGATGTATTGTATTTCAGTTTATCATGATATGATATATTTCATATCTAATAAATACATGTTCAATGATTCCAAACCTTCTATAACTTACCATGAAACTGATAAATTGTTTATATATTATAGTTAAATATACCTATCTTATATTAAATAAATTAATGATGTTTTAAAATTAGTGATGTGTCAAAAGTTATTGAATAAATTTCTAAATTTATTGATGATTTTATAGGTTTTATTCTTTTTTAGCAGGTTCATTTTACTATTTACTTAATACATAATGATAAATCTATTTCTAAACCCCCTTATAAAATTTCACAAGTGGAAATTTTATAATTCAAAACGAAATTAACATATATTCAATATAATGTCTTTATTTTCCCTAGATCATCACAAGGAGGTGTTGTTATTTTTTTTGATAAAAAATAAATATGGTTCAATGATACTATTAATGGATTAGTAAGATTTGGATAACATTGTTGTGAAGAAAAAATATCATTTTCCTCTTATAGATGATTTTTTTGATAAGATCTATGGAGAATTGTATTTTTTAAAGGATTATCACAGGTCAGGGAACCTTCAGTTGAATATAAAGTATGTAGATATTTTGAAGACTTCATTACAGACTGGATATAGGCATTATGAGTTTGTGATTATGACCTTTGGGTTGTTTAATGAATATATTATATTATTAGTCTTTATAGATAGTGTCTTTCGATAATTTATATATATGTATGTGGTAGCTTTTATTGTTGACATTTTTGTGTTTTCTATAATTAAATAGGAAAATTAAACACAAAAATTTATTCTATTAAAAACCTTAAATGAAAAAAACCATATGGAAAATTTATTAATTGTGAATTTTGGCTGAAACTGATTTCTTTCCACGGTCATATTGATTCAAAATATAGAATAACTATTAACCCTATTAAAAAAATATTTGTTGAATAATTTACAATACGCTATAGTATCATAGATGTTTTTAGATTTCATGAATTAGTAGGTTAATATTAGTAGTTTTATGAAAACATTGACTATTTTCTAGCCCACTAACTAAATTAACTCAAAAGGAGTTAAATTTATTAGAAAAAAAATAAGGTAATGATTATTTTCAGGTACTAAATAAATATTAGTGAATGATATGGTTTTGTCCATGTCTTCCATAAATTGATATTTTTTCATCTAGAATTATTATCCATTTAAGATACTTAGTTGTGTCTTGAAACATAAGAATCATATAATTTCTTATGTTTCATATCAGTTGGAAACTCATGAGTTAAATTAACCTACACATTTTATGGAATTCATTGTTATGATTTTTTCAATAAAAATATGGAGGCATCATTTATATGGAGTAAATTGTGAAATATATAGTCATAATAAAATTTGAAGTATATATTCACTCATAAATAATTGAACATGAGATAGATAAGATGGATGAAACTAATCATGTATTGTGATATTATGATTCATTACCATCCTAAAAAATTAAACAATTTGGAAGATTATTTATGTTAATAAACTAATTCTACATTAACAATTTTACATTTAGAATCTGACAATTTGGTTAATGAATTTAATAATTTTTAATTAGAATTTATAGATGTAGGGGAATCCGCTATTTTGTTTTTGGTTTTAGTGTAGTAAAATGTTTTATAAATAATTAAGAATGATCAGAAATAGGATCATGATTTGTAAGAAATTGTATAATAGATTAAGAAGGGTTTGTTTCCTAATTTTAATAATGAGAAAGAATATGTATTATGATTTCAAAAAATAATATATGTAACTTTTTATTCCTAGATTATGAAAGAGTTTTTGAGTGAAACATAGAGTTAATGATAATTATATAATGGAATGATTAAAAATTTTCCAGTGCTAAAGTGGAAATAAAGAAATATATTAATGGATTTCATGGTGGTATTATCGAAGACATCACAAGTTAACAATGTAATTTAGTTTATTGATGATTGATTAACTAAATATGCACATTTCCTTCCTTATTTAGATATTATTTCCTCATGTTATATTTATCACCTATATCTAAAGGATATAGTTAGGTTATATGGAGATGCTTTCACTATTTATCTTATCGTTGTCTCATATTCCCATCTAAATTTTTGAAGGGACATAAAATCTCATTGGGTAATAAATTAAATTTCTATACAGCTTTTCATACTCAAACTGATTGTAGGTTTGATCAGAAAATTCATAAAAAGGATGATATGTTTCATTCTAATTCAATGGATTATTAGGGAAGTTGGGATGAATATCTTTCTTTGGTTTAGTTTCATTATAACAATAGTTTCCATTCTAGTATTTAGATGAAACATTTTGAGACATTATATGGAAATCGGTATTGGAATCTGTATTTTTTGGATGAAGTTATAGAAATAAATTTTATTAGAAAATAGTGTTTTGATGAAATTTCTAATAAGGTGTAGTTCATTCAACAGCATGTGGTAACTACTCAAAGTAGGTGGGAAACTTATACATATAATCTGAGAAAATAGAATTCTATCGAGGGAGGTGATCATGTTTTTAAAATTATCTACATGGAAAAGTGTTATGTTTTTTCTAAAATAGGGGAAGGTATGTTGGACGTTCATTGGACCAGATGAAATCTTATAGAATTTTGGATCTGGTACCATCATAGTTGATTTTTCATTGATTTTATCCTAGGCACACAATGCATTTTTTGTGTCGATGTTAAAAAAATATGTGTCAGATTCATCTAATGTTTTGAGATATTAAGTAGTTCAATTGGAAGAGAATATTTCTTTTGATGAACATTATATTTATATTCATGACCAGAGATATCTAATGTTGTTTTATATGGTGATTCACTAGTTTATTTGTTTATTCGAAAACAATATGGTGGAAGAAAAACATGGAAACATGAAAATGATATAAGGGAATGATATCACTAATTTTTTAGTGAGTCAATAAAATTGTGACGAAAATTCTTCTAAAAGGGGGGGAATATTGTAAAAACCTAGATAATTATATGATAAATCATCTTCAAAAATTATGTTTTTATATTAATTATAAAAATATTAAGTCATTTTTTCAACAAAAAAATATTTTTTAACTATACACTTTTCTTATAAAAATATTTTTTTTAAATATTAATTTATAATTTTTTAGAAATCAAAATATAAAAATTAATTTCAGTTTTTAAATCACTATATCAAAATTAACTTAGGGTGAAATATTTTTAATTTTCATATTATATTTATTTTTCTATGAATAGTAAAAAACAACATATTTTAAAAATAAAAATATTCTGTTCAATAAATTAAGTAATTTAAAAGTCCCATTATGTTTTAATATAATTGTATGTAAAAAAATTATTATTTATTTATATTTAATAAAATTAATTATTTTTTAATCAAAATTATATTATATTTTAGTATAAGATAATTTCTGTGTTTAAGATGGATTTTTTTTGAAAACTATTTTAAACTTTATATTGTTTCTCCATATTAATTAATTAAAATTGTCCCTAATGATGAGTTTTTTAATTAAATTTATATATTATATATCAATAAATAATAATTAATATTCATAAAATTATTATTATTAGTCATAGAATAAATATAAAATTTTCATTTTTTGAATAATACACTTCTTTGAAACCCACTTTTTCATCATGTATGTATGTTTAATTTTAAAGTAAAATTTTAAAATTAAGTAAATTTATTTTGATAAAATATTTTACATGTTTGGAATAAAAATAATTCATATTATCTAATAAGTTCATATTAATATTTTAGATAATGAATTGTGAAAACATTAAAAATTAATTATCACGTTTAAGGGGAAACTAGGTTTACCGGGGGTTAAACTACAAATATAAGGGTTTAAATAACCTGAAAACTTGTAAAAAATATATTTTATATCAATGTTTTTACCTTATCATGTCTAATTATCTTTAATTTTCCTTTTTGAGCATTTTTATGTGGATAATGTGGGTATGCATTTTTTTCAAAAATTACAAGTGTGTCACTCACCTGTCATATAAAAGGTCCCCCATCTTCTTATCTTCACACCATCGAAGACATTTTTATAAGAACATACCTATTAAAATATATTCATAACTACTATATCTATGAATTATATCCCTTATTTCAATAATATAGTCATTTTAATAAGGCATTGGGTATTTACCTATGGAGGTTACCTGTAGAAGAGGTGTTGTGTTTAGTCATCTGTTTTTATATTTATTTTCTTCTTTCACCTCCTTACAATATTATTCAATTATTATTATATTATAACTGCATTATATCCAATATAATAATAATTTATTATTTTAATGGTATAATCAAAATCCATATCATCTTCCATCAAATGGGATATAAAATCAAAATTCATGTGTACAGTAGAATACCATCTGGTGAATTGATGTCATTTAATTTCCATCATTACCTCTAAAATATTATATTAATGTTGTATTTAAAGTATATTATATAATATTTTAAACATATATACACTTATTTCCTAATCATATCACATATAACTTTTTACTTTTTATTTTGTTGGGGGTATAATAACATCTTTCGTGTGTATGGTGGACTACCACCTCATGAAGCGATTTGATTTTTTCTCACTAAAATTTTAGATGGAATGTAATAAGAATAAATTTAATGAATATATTTTATTTAAATGAAAGAATTATTATATTCCTGAAAAATGGAAAAAATAAATTTTCATTTCTTAAAAAAATCATTCGGAAAAAATAAATTGTCATTTTCATTCTTATGGTGACAAATGATAACATCATTCATGTGTACAGGTGGACTACTACCTCTAAGAAGTGATGTGACACTTTTATAATCACTAAATATCATGGATTATTTGTATAAGTGAATAATATGTTATTTATGGTATTATGATAATTATTTAAGGATAAAATAACATGTAATTTCTTTCCATGATTATCACTTCAAAAAGTAAATGATGCTCACGCGTACATTCAGTTTACCTTCTCTATGATCATAACGTAGATCATTTTTCATAACCATATTTCATGTCTAGTTTAAAAAAAATAATTAATGTATAAATATTATAATTATTTTATGATTATTATTCTATATATTTTTAAATAATGAACTCTATGACCAATAGTCAACCAACCAAAGCCTTTTTTGACATATTAGCCAAATATCATCGTAGCGTACAAAAAAACTTAATTAAATGGATAATTTAATATGAAATGGTAATAAGTTATATAAAAATAATACTAAAAATGAAATTTTTTCTTATTCATATAAATAATTTACACAAGTTTATAATTTAAGAATATAAAGAACATACATGAAGGGTTGGACTCAAGGTAGGGGTCTTGATCTCAATTTCTTATCATTGAAACATATTTTGTTGTAATGAACCTATATTGTTTTATGAGATGTATATATGGTCATATTGACAATAAATATCATTAATTTCTCTATTATCATGATATTTAATGTTATTATTTCAAGGGGATTATGATTTAATTGTTTTTAATGTGGTATGAGACTTTTCTTCAAAAATATCATCTTTTAAAGTTATCCATAAAAAAATATTTCCCTTCCATGTACAAGTTCTTAAAATGATTTTTAAATTTAATTACATGGCCATTATAATTTTTTAAATAAAATTTATTTCTTTGATTCATGTTTTACAAAAAAATTGAATCATTGTATGAAATGTTGGAATTTATTTTCAAATGAGAAAAGAATGATATATTATAACATATACAAAGTCAATGACTTTTCTTACTACCATAACCATAATTTTAGGATTATATTCATTTAAAATATTTCATATTTTTGTAAAAAAAAAATCACTTCCCTTTTCTCAAATAATTTTGGTATTGAAAATGTTTTATAGAAAAAATTGGTATTTTGATATCTTATAGATTTTTTTATTTGGTATTAAAATAGGTTTTAAATGGTTTTGTGAAAAAAATATATGATTTTATGATTAAGGAATCTTTATGGTCCTTAGTAATTTTTTTTATGATAATGGGTTATTCTATTATAGAACTGGTATGGTTGGTTATATTATAAACCAATGACGGATTGTTCCATTATAAACCAAGGATGGGTTGTTAAGTTATAAAACAATGATAGGTGGTTCCATTATAAACCCAGGATGGGTAGTTCTTTGATAGACCAAGGATGTGTCCTTTGGTTATAAACCAAGGATGGGTGAGTCTATGATATCCCTCTAATGCATTGGGTACTCTACTGATGGAATTTGTCAATATCAGTTACTCCATTAGTAAGAGTGATATGAATGGTGATGTCCCTAATTACATACATGATTTTTATGCTCTTTTTCTATATTTAATATGATTTATTTGAAAAACAAGTCTGATTCATTTCATTTGAAGATTATTTATTTCATTTCACTCAAATAAATTTGAGATAATGGTAAACATTTCTTGGATATTCATTTTTTTCACCAGACTAATGAACATAGTCTTTTTATGTCCCTTAATGTTAATTTTGTGCTCATAAAATGTTTTAAAAAATATTTCCTATGGTTTAAATATTATTAAGTTAAATTATGAGGTTAAATTGAAATTGTTGTGTATTTTTCAATATAAGAAATCCTTTATTATTTCAAATTCTTAATATTATTGGAAAAGAGATACTGATTATAAGGTTCCACTTTGTATAAAATGGTTTAGTTATGTATGAGTTACAACCTAATTTTATAAAACACTAAACCTAAAAAAGATCCCCAAATTTAATATAATGTATTCTTTACTTAAAACACATGAATATTTAATTTTTAATTCTGAGTCCTTATAGTAAAAAATGACCATAGTGTACAAAGATCCATTGATATTCATTCTCTAATTGGAACATCTTGAAATCTTTCCATAGAAGATATAAACCATTATAAGGGTTATGAGAGGAGTCCCATTGAGTGGTGGGTGGACATGTAAATATTGAATACAAATCTATCAATAATTTTTATTTCGTGAAAATATTGATATTTTAGAATGTGTTATAAGGACTGTCATTGATGAGATATTATTCCTTGGAATCTCATCCTTGGTAAGAAAAATAAGAACCTAAAATTATGGGGAATAAATTTATTTTAACAAATTATATATATAAGAAATATATAAGAGGTTTTTGGGTTGTTTTCTGAATCTTAATACCTTTTACTTTTATAATTGAATGATTTTGACATGTGTAATGATCTGAGTGTAAGAATTTGAAGTTTATATATTTCAGGACTAATTTTCAATATCAATTGGAATAAATAAATATTCTCATCCTAAAATAGTTGGACAATATCTATGAATGGTAATGAGTGTATAATTTCAGTTTGTATCATTTTATTTTAGTAACAAATAACTTTGATGTCTAAAAAAATACCTTTTTCTTTCTAAACCAAGAATTAATCACATAGACATAGAGAGGAATTATTGATAGAAAATTTATGTTTGAAATGATACCAATATCTCATGTACTTATTATTAATTTTTAATAAGGGGGGGATACTAAAATTAATTGAGATGTTGATGATAAAATGGGGTATAAGATACAAATTGAGAGAGTATTGACCTATAATTTACATATTTATTGAAAACAATAAAAATTGGATGATTGTTGAGCTATCTTTGTGGGTGTTTTATTTATTTTCATTCAATATCAAAGATTATCAAAAACAAATGTATCACCAATGAAGCTCTATTTCAAAAAGGAGTAATGAATTAGAGTTTAGTGAAATATCATTGAAGTAAAGTGAATATCCCAATCATGTTGAGAAAGGAATATAGAGTAACTAATAATGATTCATTTATTATTTAAGGAATAAATATTTAAATATAAATCATTAAATTTGGATTTTGATGTTTACTTCCATTTTTTATATGATTAGGGAATATGATTCCTTTATAGATTAGAGATCAACATATAATAAATGATAAATATATTATAATGAATTTTAATTATATGGAGGAGGTGTTATGGTAAATTATATATCTCTTTGATGTTTTCATTTGAGCTATTCCATAAAAAAAATTTCTTTTCTTGCAGAGTATAATATTATTTAATAAATATTATTAGATGAGGTTAATGTAGTTAAAAATAAAGAGGAATACAATTTCCAAATCCTGAACTATATATTCGAGTAATTTAGATTTCTTTTATTCCTAAAATAAATATTTAATAAGGGAATATATTAAGTTTTTTCAAACAAATATAGATATCACATAAGTTATAACTGACCAAACAGCTAAGCCATCTGAGGGAGTTGGCTAAACTTAATGTCAAGCTAGCGAGGAAGGTATAGTGACTGTAGATACCCAATTCTAAGAGGCATAATAGAAAAGAGTTAATGGGCACATATTCAGGGTGTCATGGTGACATGCCCATCCTAGGGAGACCTGAGGGATGTGTCTGGGATGTCCTTGGACTGATTGGTCTTATTAACAAGTGGCATCCCCATCAATAATTCATTATGGGATTGTAAAAATACATGACATTGTTAATCATTAAAAATATTGTGGCAATAAGGATAAAACAATATAGTGTACCATTGTTTTTATGATGATGTGATAAAATGAACTCCATATCTATATTTACATGCTATGATTTATCATTAATTAATAAGATAACTTGATATGAACATCATTTATTAATATAGTTGTTTTTCGAATTCCACTGTAAGGTGTGTACACAATAATAACACCAAAATAGAAAGTTTAGAGATGTTTATAGGATGATTCAAATAACAAAGTTTGGAAAATAAGATGAACCAAGAATAAGATGATTAGAATATTCTTTTTGAAGTCATCATAAATTCAACATTACAAAAGTAAAGTGAATAAAGTGGAGTTAATAACATCTAAATAACATACACATTGTTACTCCATTGGAAATTTAAAGAATTACAGAGGGTATAAGATGATTTAAAGTTACCAAGAACAAGTATCAAAAGATATATATATTTCATAAGAGAAACAAATATATAATAAATTTGGTTATGTATGATTTTTTTGATTCCATATAATAATCTGAGTCATTGATATTTATTTATCGCTAATGATATTAAACTTTATGAAACTTTTGAGAAACAAAAAATTAAAATATTTTATAGAATCTTTAAATTACTAACCTATATATTCAAATACAAAAATAATGGGTTTTTTTTTATGATTCATGATATGAAAAAATATAAGTTATGTGGAGATTATTTTAACCATGATTCTAGGATAATCACAACTAGTCCCTTCATTTTTCATGCATATGCAGTGTTTATTTTAAATATGATTATTTTGGTGATGGAAAGAATCTATGGTAGTCTTCAATGATTTTAAATTCTAATGAAATTTCAAAATTTTGATATTAGAAGTGTAATGAATAAAAAATATTTGGTGCCTCTATTCTGATATATATTTTTTCATGTCAAAGAAACTAAAAGTTGATAAGAGTGAGACATGATACAATTTTAATTTGAAATAGCAATGATTACAAAATAATTTATTGGTAGAGTTCCAGTAAATTTCATGGTCACTAAATAAGAATAATAAGAAAAATGAGGAAGAACCAATGAAGTCTTATTGCACTAAAGAAATAACCAAAAGAACAATGAGAGGTAAGAAAAGTGAAACAATTATGTGCATATTAGTTAACACATAAAAGTAAGTGTCTTTAAGTTTGTTAATGAGTTGAAGATAATATTTGACGTGTTTCAATACATATTTACATAGAATAAGAGACTTATTCTTGTGCAACGAAGAAGAATTTTCATCATTAATATTTTTTGTAGTCAAGATAAAGTAGTTTGTGAGAATTATTGTTTATATTAGAAAATATGAAGGTTCTCACAAGATATTGTATGAGTAATTGGATTAAAATAGGAAGAGAAAAGAAAAAAATATTCATTTCAAAATTTAGGATGGAATTTTCTGTGGAATTAACTAAATCACGATTTGTAGATGTGATAATGCATGTATCAAGGATAACCACTACTTGTTTTATCTCACATATTTGTTACTAGTGGTTATGGTATTATGGGTTTTCCCCAATCACACCAAGTATTATCATTTCTTGTTAATATTTGAAATTTTTATATATATTTTCCCCTTTTTATGTGTTTTCAATGTGTTACATGAAGTAATAAGGGTTATAATATAGAAATATAAGATCATTCACTATATCAATCGATATAAGTAGAAAATAAAATTGATGAAAAGATTAAATTGGATAAGATGTTTTCAAAACTAATTCAACCATCCCCCCTTGGTTATTGAATGCATCCCTAACTATTCCTTACATAGTCTACCATATATTTATTTATAAGTGATATATAGAATAATTCATGAACTTTGGAGAGATTTATTAGAATATTTAATTATTTTCCAATATGATATATTTACACTATTATTTTAAACAACCCAATTTACCATGGACTTAGCTTACCATTATTTAAAAATCTCATAATTATTTTCCATGTAGATATCATTATGAATAATTTACTCTCATCTTGGAATTCAATAACCTTCCTCTATTTCTCAGAATCAATATTTCACCCATCATGTGAAACCTTGAAATTATTCTAGTTGTATATTACCATATCTAATGTATTTACAACAAATTTTGTACCCAATAATAGTATTCTTTAACTTCATCCCAATATTTCTTAGTTTAAAATCAATTTTTATAAAATAATTTATATTGTTACATTATAGTTCTATAGTGTTCACATTTATAGTTTGAAACTCCACTAGTGGTAATTATTGATCCAAACATCCTTGTAAGTCGTGTGACCTTGACCATAGATTGTACTGCAATGTTTGGATAGTCATTTGGGACTTTTTATCAATTTAAGTGTGAAAAATTGAATTCGTAGTAACCTCTTTGTTTTTTATCCTTCTCGAGACTCCCACAAAAAATATTTAAATCATTGATTGTGAGAATATCTTATTAATAAGGGATTACCATGGGTACCATAACTTTATTTACATATAACATAGAAAGATAATCTAGTGGTAAATATTCTAAAATAATTATGAATCCTAATTATTTTTTGAGATGTTCTATAATGACCCATATTAAATTATTCTCCTTGTATATATCAGGAATCACTATAATTAAATCCATTATAAGTTTATACCATATCCACATTGGTATATTTAATGGTTTTATAATTCCATTATAAATTTATTTTTCACCCTTCATATATTTTAATATAAAGAACCATGTGATGTAATATAAAATATATTTCTTTATTTTATCTCAACAAAAACACTAAAAAATTTCCATATACAACATGGTGGTTATATGATATATTAGACGTTTAATCTATAATCCTCATCCAATAAATCCTTCATTACAAATGGTATTAACAGAACTCATAATCTCTTACAAAACATGAAAACTAAATCTTTAAAAATTCTGAAATCTAGTAGATTCATACTTTTCACATCCTCCATGTTATTTTGTTATGACTCAACATCATGTTAAGAATTTTTAATCCTAAATAATAATGATTCTTGCGTAATTACATGGATTAAAAATTATATTTATCATTCTATTGTTATACACATGTAAACTCCTACTAAATCCTTGAAAACTGAATTACTCCATACTCATATAATGGATAAGATACCACTGTATTTTATATTAAATGAATTTACAATATTGTTTTAATTCCTAGTATGATAGTCTATATCAACGTCATAGTTTTGAGTAGTTCCAACCATCTCATTGTCCTCATATTAATATATTTTTAAGTAAATATACATATTTCAAACTATTATAGTCTATATATATACTTTATTTGTTTCAACGTATCCATATATTTATTTTATAAAACATTATTTCCAACACTAAATAATTTGTTTCAAAATTAATATCTTTAGGTTTTTACTACAAAGATGCAAAATCTATCACTTTTTCTTTTCTCATTAGAATGTAACCAAGACCATTACTTGAATCTTGAGTGTAAAAAAACCCTCTTCACCATATTATGGAGTTAATATTATGGAACTTATCAATAGACTATTTAGTTTCTCAAATATTTATTTATATTTATTTTTACATTTAAATTTCACACCATTACATGTTAGCTTTCTCAATGGATTAGCTAATCTAGAAATTTTTTCAGTAAATGGTTGATAGAATCTAGCTAGGTTAAAACAACTATATACTTCATTTATGTTTGGGGGTACTTTACATTACTTATAAACCTTTTTTAAGGTTCAGTATATATACCATACATGGATAAAATCATTCAAAGGAAACAAGATAATTTAATATAGAATTAAATTTTTCTAAATTTCCCATAAATTTCCTCTTTCCATTGAACCTAAAGAATAATTTTCCAAAGAGTTCCATATTCCTTATAAATATTGTAGTATACAAGAATTTCATCAATACACATCACTACTCACTTATCACAAAAATCCAAAAATACCATATTCATCTAATCTATAAATATAAAAGGTTAATTTGTTAACTGAAAAGGTATTGGAGTGAACTCATAATGAGCAGACCTTTTATGAACAATTTTCATTAGTATATTATACTTTTTAATATTAACTAATGATGACATGAATAAAGATCATTATTTGTGATTAATTTAACCCCATGATGTTGGAAAAAAATTGTCTTCAATATTTATTAATAAATACTTTTAAAAATAATAAATCGTTTGATTTAACTATTATAGTTGAATAATTATATTGAACTATAGTTATTATATACAAATAAAATATACTCCCCCTTAGTTAAAAACTTAGATTAATGATACCTTTATCATATAAGTATTTTAATTGCATCTTTAACTCTACTAATTCCGCTAAATTCATTTTGTATGGTAACTTCGATATAGATTTTCATTAGAGATAAGATCAATATATTGTTTTATTTCTCATTAAAGGGAAACTTCCAGTGATTAAATAGATACTATTTCAATATATTATTTCATTATGTTTTAGTAATTTATTATCACAACCACATTCTCCAACATAAATTTCATTTCACCCTTTTATGACCCACGTATCTCATTAATATGAGCTAATAAAGGTAGTTTCTAACATGATTCAGGTAGTGAAATATCCCCTTAAAAACAAGTAATTCCTTGGATTATTCACCAATTTTAGCTTCTTTATATCTATAATTGATCATTTATTTATAATTAGTGATCCAATAAATCACTAAAATTAAATAGGAAACCCATTACTTGTATGATAATTTGACTTTTAACTAAACGCCCCCATAAAATCAAACATGGACTTATTTTTATATATATTTTGTAATCAAAGTACAAATCGATGTTCCAACTGATATATAATTTCATAATTTATTAATGGGTATTTGAATATTCATTACGAACATGTATGATATAAAAGAGTGAATATATCCAAAATAAAATAATCAATTTTCTAACATTGGGGTTTTGTAATTGTAAAAGCTCATCATTTATCCATTGACCTATTCTAGGTTATATTCGCTTGGATCATGGGGAATAAATTAGAGTAATTCCCCATATCATTAATGTTGGAAAATTAAATATCGATTACTTCTCTATTTCCATTACACTAATATTATTTATAACTATACTCTATACATTTAAAACACACGTTAAATTAATTTAAGAATTCCCTAGGGTGATTCATCCAATATTTATTACATTTAGAGGACAATACAATTACTTTATTTTATGTTTTAGATATTATTTCCACATGAAGATCATATATCCTCTTTTTAATAGGTTTTCATTTATAAATGAATGATTTAAAAAACTCCTTCATAATTTGGAGGACATATTTTATAATCCATTAATATTGTGAAAATGCTTGAGAGACTAATGGTATTTGATTAATATTCCTCAAACCATTAAAAAAGTGATTAATCAATCTCTCCAAGTTATGTATAAAATACACAATATACCTTTCTAAACATATAAAATTAGATCCATTATTAGTGTAATGAACCTGAATTTTGTGAATGTATAAATTCTTCTAATATAGGAAAAACCCATGTTGACATTAATTTTTTCTGAAACCATGATATAACACCTTAGGGTGGTTCGATTTTGTTTTTTGGAGAGAGGTTTCTGAGGGGTTGGAGCCTGGATGCAGGCCAAATACATGGCCTTTATAAAAAACACAATGTGTATTAATTGGGCCTATCCCTTACACACAATGATATTGGTTTTCCTGTAGGGGAAAACCTAATCTCTACATGGCATGTAAACCTCACAGGTCATGTCATTACCAAGATTTAGTTTTATTAAAAGGAGTAAGGGCCTCATATTTTTAGATAGAGGTCTTATATTCTCCCCACACACAACAGGAGCCGCATAAGAGAGCTTTATCCATGCCTAACCTAGGTTTCCAACATTCTCCTCCATGTAGACTTAAATAAAATAACCATCAGTTGTGTTTCATAGCTAATGGTAAGATCATTAATCCTCTTCTGTCAAATAGTGGTTTATCATGCATTCCTTTCCACTATTTGGTGTAAGCTCATATGCCCTTTTTTGTGTATTTCTTCTTATTGTTGATTTTTTATATCCCTATATGATTAAATTTATGATACTAGATGAGGGTTTATTAACAGGTCTATGGTTGGTGGTCTACTAATCTTCCTTGAAAATTAATTTGTTTTTAAGGATTATCCATTATTCAACATGTTGGACATTTTGGTACAATGCCTTATATTTTTTTCATTATTAAATTAATTGGATATTTTTTTAATACTCATTTATACCCATATTAAATTATTAGAGGTTTCCATCCTCATTTATTCCCACCCATTGGGTGTGTTAAATTAAATTCTTTCATTAGTGTGACTATTAAATGACCAAAACACCATCTAAGTGTTTGGATCATCTCTAAAATAAAATTTCCTTTCTTAATAAATTAAAAACACACAATTAAATGAATTGGAAGTGGACTAAAAGTCCATGACATGTGTTATATATTTATAAACATGAATAATATGACTTGTGTCACCCATAGTCATATTAGGATAAATTATAATAAATTATCTTAATTAATCCATTATGGTTATTAATAAGTGACCATATATATTGTTGGATTAAAAATAATTAAGGGATTTATTATGCATGAAGTTTAATGCTCCATTGTGTTGGTTAAAAGGAATTATGTCTCACACAATTTACATTATTTGGGTCATGGGTAGGACATTCGTTGTTCCTATGTATCTATTGTTTGGAATGAAAACTCACCCCACTATCTTGTGTGATGGGAACAATGTCTCGCATTCATATGTGGTAGAGGGACAATACCCTCACTTGGTCCATTGGCTTATTAGACTATTCATGGATGACTGAGTTACGCCCCCAGTCTACCTAGCACCTAGTATACATGTATATTTCTATAGATAACCCTACATAGAGAGTGTATATACATGTATACATATTATATATATATATATATATGTGTGTGTGTGTGTGTGTGTGTGATTATTATATTTGTGGTAAACTGATCAAACTTATTCTGTCCTTTAACGAAGTAGGTAGAGTCAACCAGGTGTCCTATCAAAACCTGATATGACTAGTATTTATTTTATAGTGTTGTTTATTATACCTTATACCTATACATTGCTATATTATAGACACTAAATGGTTTATTTCTAGACACCATTAATGGGGGACTAATGAGTTTATCTAACGCATTACTCAGACTACCATTGGTACCTAAGTAGAATTTCTGACTATAGGTGTAGGCAAGGGAAAGAGTACTCTCAATGATTCTTGATCTGTTTTACTTATATCATAGAGCATGAGAGAAGAGGATCAATTGTCTACTCATGATGATATTGGAGTTGTATTTTGGAATTTTTGTGCTTTTTTATAGAATATTGTATATGCATGTTCCCTATATTCCATGAATCCCATTTTTTATATAATCATTCCATGACATCATTTTGTATATGACACATCCTATGGTATGATTATTATTACTTCTCAGATTATTCTTATTCTATTGTTCCTATTTACAATATCTGTTTTTACTTTAATTTCTGCTATACCATTCTTTATGTATTTATATTTATTTATTATTACTATTGTGCCACTCAAATATAAGGTTATAGTCTCCCCAATGTATGTCCTTCGACCCTCGCTGCTATTCAAAATCTCCTGGTGTATGGGGAGGCATGATTGAGGCCAAGTGACCCACCGATTCAGGGCACCGTTTTAGCAGCTCCCTGGTTAGAATTTTACAAAGTTGTATTAGAGGAAGGATTTGTTTTCTTCTTCATACTATTTAGGTGTTAAAGCAGAGCCTAGTATGTAATGGAATTTGGTAATTATCCCATTCTTCAGTGTACTTAATCCATGTATTGAGGAAACCCAAATTACCTATGATGGTTTATTATTGATTTGGTTTTTCCAAGTATATTTGTATTGATTTCATCATTGGGTGACACAAAATATTTTTTAATTTATTTATATTGGAATTATTACTATTATGGATTTAATTTTTCCTTACCCAATTATGGTAAGGATTTATAATACCATGTGTCATCATAGGCACTTTAAGAATTTTTATTCCATGAATTTTTCCTTGCAATGTTTACTTTCTAGGTGCATTTACAACTACATATATTCGGTGACTGCATTATTATATATGGAAGTTTGAAAATTCTTCTTGAAGGGATAACATAATTGGACTAATTAAATTTTATAAACCTATATAAATGGTTTTTCCCACTTATAATGATGATGGAACCTTAATTGACAAATTATATCTTGTTGTTGGTTCTAAACCTATTTGTTCTATAGACATAAATAATTATAATTGATTAGATTACTTGAATAAAAAAGGTAATTTATGAACAAATTACTCCTCTAAATCCTGAGGGTGATTCATGTGATCAAATAGGTTTATATGACCTGTTACATCCTGATGTCGAATGTTAAGATAAGGTTGTACTTAAATGTTGTGTTAATCTTAATTTATAAGGCGCATGACTTTTATAGATTGGTAATGGTTATCCATATACTTGGAACATGATATATATATTTATATATATGAATAGTACGAACTTGAATGAAGTTAAAACTTTTAATGAAACGGTTACTGCTAAATGGGGATTCCAATTGCAATGTAAATGAAGTTTTTCTCAATAACATTCAATTCAAACTCTATCTATCAAAACCTATTCTGGTTTATATGAGGCCTAGACCCAAACCTGGCTTTAGTAGTGTGTAGTTTGGGGTGTCTCTTATGGTCATTATGGTTAATTATGGTCTCCATTTACCACAAAGACAAATATTTAAGAGCATTTATAGACGTGATATCTCTTTGTATGAAGGCTATTTACATGTCCTAGTTTTCAACTAAAATATTTTCAACAACTAAATTCTATTATGAGGTGTGCATTTCCCATTTTAGAATCATTCTAACATGACATCATAAAGTATAATACTAGGAGGGTGGTGATGCTCGTTCACTAGGAGAGCTGAGCCCTAAAATATCAATATAAAATACAACAGTTCCACCATATGAATCACCTTAAACTATTGATCTTGTCACTAAATTGATGTTTTGAGAGGGTTTTTTTCATATGATGCTTTCCATGTAAGGATTTTCTAGACCATCCATGACTATGGAAAAGTTAACCTAATAATTATAGCAGTAATATACTCCCACATTCTAATGATTGATTGAACCTCATTCTACAGAATCATAGTTAAAATATATGCTTTCTATATTCAATCATCTAGAGACACCTTCATAGTGGAGGTCCAAGATCACTTCCTATATGTTACGTGATTATTACAATTGATGGTGATATGTCCTTGCCCAAGAATACTGACATTGATAACTAATATAGAGGGATTTCTAGATGTTTTTCTATGATTAATTCTTCCCATAGACATTTAAAACTGATCAAACATGAGATTTAATAATCTTATAGTAGGGATCCAGGTATGTCATTGATTATTGTACTCATTTTAATGAGATACAACAATTCAAAAAAAAATCTAGAATGTTATGAGCTCATTAATGCCAGATGATTTGAGGATGGGCTAGTAGACTCCATCTGATCATAGGTCAATGTTTTTTTGTTAACTATTATTTCAAAGATATTCCATGAGAACCTCATTACTGATAGAAATTTGAGAAAAGGAAATGGTGTGATCTAGGGATGTTTAATAAGAAGACCCGGTAGCGGTTCTTCTAGAAAATGGAAGAATTGATTTACGGTTACTCATGGGGGTGGTAATAATCAATAAACTCATACTTATAGTTTCATTATATCTTTCTGGTGTGGGAAACTCGGGCACATGAAGCCGAAATATATGTGTGATCCAACTGAGTGCAGATGTTGTAAAATGATGGGGCATATCAAACAATTCTATAGGACTTTTCCACCAGTGCCTATTAAGAGAGGGTCTAAAACAACTCCCCACTCAGGAGTGGATCTAGTAGTATCTAACTAGAAAGCTAGCTAATGTACCACTAACTAATCAGGATAAGGTTGTGGTTGAGGAAAAGGAAATCAGACTCATTAATTATAGTGGAAGAAGAGTAGGCTTGTTCAGGGAAATCAGGTTTTCACTCAGGTCAAGAGTATGGGCCAGTTACATGAAGTAAAACCTATACCGAAGGTGCTGGGAGCCATACATTCTACTATTCAATGTACTATTCTAGTATCCTCTACTCCAGTGTCTATATTATTTGAAACAATTTCACTGCACACTTTTATATTTATATAAATTATGGAGAGTTTGATCCTTTAGATGGAGTGCATTTGTGGCTTTATGACACTTGATACTCAGTTGGGTATCTGATCAAAGAGTTTTTTGAGATGTAAGGATTTACCCCTTGAAATAGGTGGATATATTTTCATGTGGAATTTCTTCATCTTAGACATTAACGTGTTTGATGTAAATCTTTTTATGGAATGGTTGACTCTCTATCAAGCCCATGTCAACTGTTATCTTTGGTGGATGATGTTTAGATTTCGAGAAGATGGTATAAATGTTTATAAGGGATAACGGGATTTCCATGCATCTATAGATAGAAATAAACATTAGGGGAAAAGAAGGTGATAAATTAAATCTCTAATATCTTCATAGATGATCAAGAGTGATGACCACCTATTTTCCCTCCCATGGTGGATCGTTTTAGGGATGTATTCCATAACAACTTTTCTATGCTACCTCTAGTGAGAGAGGTAGAATTCACCATTTAGATAGTGATAGGAGTAGCACCAATGAAAATTAATCCTTACATAATGGCACTTGTAGAGATTTTCTAGCTCAAGAAAAAGTTAAAGGACTTGGAATCTAATGTCTTTATCAGACCTAGTACTTCACCTTGGATTTCACTGGTCCCTGTTTCTAAAATGGAGAATGGTAACCTCAGGTTTTATGTAGATTACCGATGGTTGAACAAGCTTAAGATATAGAACTGATATCCACGACCACGAAAAAACCCCATTGATCAACTATGAAGATCTCAAGAGTTTTCAAAGTTTGTTTTGAGTTCAGTTTAACATCAGGTACATATCAGGTCTTCATAAATACATCATATAGCCTTTCGGAGGAGGAATGTACTGTATGAGTAACTGGTAATGTCATTTGGACACATGAATGCACCAGCTGTTTTCATGGATCTGAGAAATAAGGTCTTTCACCCAAATCTATATTAATTCATGGTAGAATTTTTGGATGACATATTACTTTGTTATTTTTCTCATAATGAAAATTCCAAACTTCTTAAGATCATGTTGAATAAAATAAGAGAGCACCATTTGTATGAAAATCTCACAAAATGAAACTTTTGGATTAAAAAAGTTGACTTCCTAGGTCATATCATCTCAAAATTAGAACTATCAGTAGACCCAAACAGGGTGATATCTATAGTTTCCTAAGATCCTCTCAAGAACATCTTTGAAATATAGAGTTTCTTAAGGCCACTCAGGTATTATAGGTGCTTCATATAGGATTTCTCACACCTATTAGTGAATATTACAGGATTGACTAAGAACTGTGTGAAATTTATATGGTCATAATCTTATGAAAGATCATTTCTAGAATTGAAGGTAATGTAAAATTCAGAACTGATTCTAATTATTTTAGATAAATGCATGAGATGCATAGTTTATTATGAAACATTATGTATTGGTTTGGGGTTTGTTTTGATGCAGGATGAGTAAGTCATAACATAAGGGCCTTGTCAGTTGAGACAACATGAGTTTAAATATATAACACACAATCTTGAGATAGAAGTTTTAGTTCATGCATAAGGATTTTGGGTGAATTAATTTATTGGGGATAATTTACTGGTTTTTACTAATTATAAAATAATCAAGTACATATTTACACAATGTGATATTAATTGAAGGTTGTGAAGTTGGGATGAATTCAAACATTTGTTTGATTTAGAGCTTTCATATGTTCCTGGGAATGGAAATGTAGTAGTTAATGCTCTGAGCTAAAAGACTCAAACACGTGTGGTTTAGGAGTCCATTTGGGATTGGAAACTCATGGACTTGTTTTCAAAAATGCATGTTAAGGTTCATAAGGATAATATCTATATATTAATATCAACATTAGAAGTTCTTTAAACCCTTTTAAAATGGGTAAAAACAAGTCAAATTTCATATCCTGAGGAGCATATCCATAAGGTGTGTGTTTCATATAATAATTCATATTTTGGTTGGACCATAGATTAGGATGAGATCTTACGCATACATGGGCATTTTTGGGACCTAGTAGACTTCTGATAGGAGCTTATGCAGTAATATAGTGCTTTGGTTTGGGCTGTAGATCCTAGTATCACTAAGATTTATCGATACATGCATTGCCAGTATTGGTGGCCTAGAATGAAACAAGAGATACTTGACTTAATTACTCGGTGTTCCACCTTTCATCAGGGGATGGATGAACATCAACAACCATATGAACTTTTAACCTTTTTATATTACCAAATGGAAATGGAATGGTGTCTCTATGGAATTCGTGATAGGTTTAACCTGATCAGCTCAAGGAAATGATAAATTTTTTGTAGTTGTTGACCATTTGATAAAGGTCATTATTTTCTTAGATGTTTGAGATAACGTTTCAGTAGAAAACGGTATAAGGTCTACATTAGGGAGATTTTATTCCTTCACAACACTACGCATCCTACAATATCTAATCAGGATGTTTACTTCAAATATCGATTCTTGGCAGGGTTAAATAAGTCTTTGGGTACACAAGTGATTCTAAGTACATACCATCTCCCACAAACTAATGTATAGTTATAGAATTAGATTTAGGTGTTAGAGGATATTCTTATTGCTTTTTTCCTTGAATTTTTGGTTTCTTAGAATAATTATATACCCCTAGTTGATTTCAATTATCATAATAGTATTTAGAATATCATTTAAAAGGATCCATACTATGCCTTGTATGGTATTCTATGTTGATCACCATTATGTTGGATAGTGGTAGGGGATCTAGTACATTGTGGACAACATCTCATTTTGGATAATTTAGAGATTGTTTAGTTAACTAGGAAGCACATGTTGAAAGATTAGTTTAGGCAGTGGTCTAATTCAAATCATCATCAATGACCTCTTGAGTTTGAGGCTAGGGATCTGGTTTACTTTTGTGTTTTTCTATGATGGGAAATTTAAGGATTTATAGGCAGGGTATATAATTTACTCATTTCATTGGTCCCCTTGAGGTTGTGAATAAAAGTTTTGTAGTATCTTACCAGATATCACTTCATCAGAAATATCATTATATGAATGACGTCTTCCATGTGTATCATATACGCTAATTTTATCAAAACCCATATCATGTTTTTCAGAATGATGAGGTTTAGTAAGATGTGGATTCTTATATTTAGGATTATCCAGTGAATATCATTAATTAATGTGTTAATAAACCCAGAGACTAGTTAGTTCCTTTAGTATGAGAGTTACAGAATCATGGACAAGTACATGAGGAGAACATACAGTGAGAGGCGGATGTATGTGCTTAGTGGCTGGATCTTTCATCAGATGATCCCAAACTACCATCATAAGGCCAACTTGTGGAAGATTTTCCTTAAATAGGACATCTTGTATTGACCGGTCTTTTGATGAAGGTACATATTATTTTAATTTTGTACAAACCCTTTTTGAGTTTCCTTTTGGCCTATTCTTGGATACTGGGCCTTAAGGAATTTTTTTCTTGTTGAAAATCATTTTTAAGAGGGGTGGGATCATTTCTATGTCCTAAATAATGGACATTTATTTAAATATAGGTAACTTATAAAATAAACGATGTGTATTTTATGAGCCACACCCCTTTCACACTGTGACCATGGTTTTTCCTAAAGATGAAAGCCTATGTTTTACATGATGTGTAATATTTATGCATTGTGTAAGTGCCCATGGTCATTATTTTAAATGAGGTAAGAGCACATATTTTTTTATGGAGTCCTTATTTTATCCCCCCCCCCCTCACATAGAGACATCTGCATGGGAGAACACCACCCATTCCTAACCTAGGATTCCACCTTTCTCCTATGTCTAGACTCTGATCAGACCACCATCAATTGTGTTGGATATATAATTATATGATCTATATTCCTATTTCTTTGTATCATGGTTTACCTCATCATCTTTTTTTCTATTTGGTGTAAGATCATATACCTAGTTTTAAGGTTATTTTCTCCACATGTTGATTTATTTTATTCTTCCTCAATTCAAAGGATGATGCTAGATGAGTTGTAATCCACAATACTAGGGTTGGAAGTCTAGTAATTTCCCCTAAACATTCATGTGTTTTTATATCTTTTCTATTGTGCCACATGCTAGAAATTTCTGTGAAATTCTTTAAATGTGTTCTTAATTTTCAAATTAGTTGAAAAATGTTATGATAATCTTGTAGAACTGTATTGAATTATTATAGGACACCTACCTCAATTCTTACCATACCTTGGGTTTACGAAATTAAATTCCATTTTTAATTTTTTATGTTAAATTATCACAAATCCATCTATGTGTTTTCATATTAATCAAGGAAATTCTATTTTTAATGTGAATGTTAAATGATAAAAACACCATCTAAGTGTTTGGATTTACCTTGAAATGGGATTTCCTTAAATAATAAAGTAAAACATCTCAATTAAATTGATTGAAAGTGCGAGTTAATTCTATGCCATGTGTTATGTATTTATAAACATCAATAATTCAAATTGTGAAACCCATAGTCATATTAAGTTAAATGATTATAAATTCTCAAAGTTAATCCCTCATGTTTATTATTATGAGACCATGGATATGGATTGGTGAACAATGATTAAAGTATTTGTTGAGAATAATGTATCATGATCCCATATTTGGGTGATGGGAATGATGTCTCACATGGTTAAATATACTTGGTAAATGGGAATGATGTTACATATTACTCGATATTATGTGTTGGGCATGAGGAAAGATCCCACTGTCTCGAGTGACGAGCATGATGTCTCACATTCATATGAGATTTTGGTCTAGAACCCTTTCTAGAGTCGTTGGATTGTTATACTATTAATAGACACTAGAGTTATGCCTTGGGTCTTCCTAGAACCTAGTATCCATGTATATTCCTATAGATGTCCATATATATAGAGTGTATATACATGTATACATATTATATATATGTATGATTATTATAAATATGGAAAACTTATCAGAATAATTTTGTCCTATAGTGAAGTTGGTAGAGTCATCTGGGCGTCCTATCAGAACTAGATCTGACTAGTATTTATTTTAAAGAATTGTTTATTAGTCCGTATACAAACATACTTATTTATTATAAACACTCACTAATTTTTTGATATAAATCATAGGTGGTGGCCTACTGAGTTTAACTCACACCATACATAGGATACCTTTGGTACCTGAGTGTAATTCTTGACTGCAGGGGAGAAAAGGGGAAAGTTCTCTATCATAAATTCTTGATGTGTTTTACTGAAATCATAGATCATTGAGAAAGAGGACCGAGCATATACATGTGATGCTAGTGGAGCTTTCTTTTGGCCTTTTTTATTTATGTTATAGAATTTTGTATAGGTAAATTCCCTATATTCCTTGTATCCAATATTTTATATCTACATTCATGACATAAATTTGTATATGATATAATCTATGGATGGTTTTTATTATTTCTTGTATATATATTTTTCCACTATTCATTTTTATTGTATTTGTTTCAATTTTATTTTCTAATATATCATACCCCCTCTATTTATATTTTTATATTATTACCATTATTTGATTCTGATATGATTGTATAGTCTCCCCATTGTACCATCATAAACCCTCACTACTAGTCAGAAGCCTCTAGTGTGGAGAGAGGCATGCTTGAGTCTATGTGACCCATCAGATCGTGGCACCATTGTAGTGTATCATAGGTCCAGACGTTTCACTCATCCACTATATCTTCTTCTATAAATCATAAATTCAAGAATTTTATTTTCACATCATCACATTTCTCGCAAGTAAAATATTATTCCTGAAAAATATCCTTATATTATTTCAACCCCATGTTTTCCCTCTACTCATTATTCTTAGAATATCAAATCAGCTGTCACCACTAATTAACATGAACCCTTAAATAAAATACATAAAAATGATAATGTTTTTCATTATTAGTGAACCTCAGCAACATAAATATCATATCTAGATAATTTATATATTTATCATCCACTATTGGATTAGTGGATCCAATAAATGATGAATGTTATTTCCCTAAAAATCGATTTAATGATATTTTCCATTATTCAAATAAATGTGGTTACACTAGGTAGCAAAGTTTATTTTTCATAGCCTGAGTTAATTTACCTACAATAGTAAAAAATAATAATTTACTCTATTATCCATATTATTTAAAAAAATACTTTATTCTATTGATTGTTCCCTTAGTTTACATTTCTTCTATGAAACGTTATTATCTAATAATTGGCATAGCTTAACTAGTAATATTGTAAACTAATAATATAAAAAAATGATTGATTTATCAGGTTACCATAAAATGATGTCTTATGAAAAGGATACACCTAAAAATAAATCTCTAATAATCACTAAAATATTTATAGAGAAAAATTATAGACTCTATGTTTCTATAAATATGATTTTAAGGTTTCCACTAATCCTTAATCTAACACCATCTGTAATCCATGATATTTTGATAACCTATATCTGGTGGTTTATTTATTATATGTTAACTATATTTCATGATATTTCATACGTATGATCAAAGTTTTATAGTTCTTCAATGACTAGAAATATAAAAATTACATTAAAACATCACATATTATATTATATGAGTAAAAATAATTATTATTTAATGTTATCCATAAACCCAATCATATATAACATTTCACATAGTTAATTTAGTTTATGGGAAGAAAATAAAAGGGGATCCTAGATTCTATTTAAGGGATATTTTTTAATGGAATCAAGCATGGCATAATAAATCCATAAAAATATAAAAGGAATATATTAATAAGTAATTCAATTTTGATGAATATATTAGCATAACATTATCCATGCATGAAAACAGAAAATTTAATAATAAAAAGGATAAGATTAAACGACCTCCTTATTAGGTAAATGAATAAGGTCACAAGAAATAAATATATCATTAAGTCCTTGTTCTAGGACATCATACATGGTATGTTTTTTAATATGGTGTTCTGTAGAGAGGGTTTGGAAATACTAGAAACTAATTTTGCTTTATATTGATGCCCTAAGGCAGTAAAACTTTATTTGGACTTATGATCCATTACTTTTATCCCATTTTGGTCAGGTTTTGAAATCTTCATGAAGGTTTTATGATGCAAGTTGGGAATGGTCAATTATTTTATAGGCATGCCTCGCATTGGCTTCTATTATTCTGTGGGGATTCAAAAAAGTTTTACAGGTTTAAATGGAAGGATTTACTGATTCAATCTTAGCTAAGGATTGTTTTTGAATCCATGGTTTATATTCTTTGCATTTGATAAATTATTTTGTCACTCCCCAAGTTAGGTCTGGTGTGGAGGTTCTTTAGAGTGTTTAGGATATTCTATTCAATCATCTCTTGGTTCCCTAAGAGGCTTGATTGGCATAGAAATCTATCCTCTCCTTGAGGTTTCCATTGCGTTTTTAATTTCACACATAGTGAGAGTTCCACATTCTTTATAACCGGTTATACATTCATCTTTAATGACAATGAGGACTCACTTTTTGTGATGTTATTCATGATGTCCTGATGATTTGGATTGGGATGGTTCATAGTTTTTTGTTGGATATTATATAGTTTGGCTACTTTTTGTTGTGGTAGGGATGTTTTGGATGATGATGGAGGTTAATGATAATAGACATGGTTAGTTTAGTAACATTGATGATAGAAAATGAATCTTTGGATAATGTGTGTAGTGTATGTATCATGGGCTCCTCATGTTTTATTTTTAAATTTCCAAATTAATTATCTATGGTTTGAATTTTTAATTGTGTACCTAACCATCCTGGGTTTTGATGGGATAAAAATCATTTTTGTGTCCCTCTTTCATTGTTTTTTGGTTTATTATGGTGTATTTTATTACCTCAAAACCACAAAGTGTATTTTATTGAAAATGAAATAAAAACATAGTTTTAAGCCCATAACTTCATACATCATGGGTAATAATTCTCTAATTTCCCTTTTTTGCTTAGCTTCTAAGTTCCACCAGTGCACCGAGGGGATATATATTTCAATGGCCCTCCCATAATAAAAAATTACAATGAATTCATTCTATAATAAAATAATATGGGCAATACATGGAATAATCTTCAAGAATGAACCACTTAAAAAAGATTTTCATAATTACTCAATGATGATTATATTATAATATTTTCTCAAATATAACATCAAGATTTAAAGACAATTCAATCGCTTTCCCTATCTAATGAATTAATAAGGATGTATTTTTGAATTTTATTTAATAATACAATGAATAATTATTGATTCAAAATATTTAATTAAGTACCCTTATAAATTGGAGATTATTGAATTTTAGTTAATATTTACTTATAATGATAAAGATGATTGAAGAGTTTTGTTAATTGTATACAGTAACTTTTAATGGTAGGAGACCAAAGAAATTTTGGATAAATCAACATTAAAATTTAGATTATATAATCACACATATTTGAAACAATGTAGAGGAAAATAATTTAAGCTGAAACCATAATGTTGATATACTTTTATGAGAAAGGTGAGCTTATGCCAAAATATAGTTTATTCTATTTGGAACTGAATAGGGTTCCCACCAGCAATATCATTATCATCCTCACACAAAACATGTCCCCATTTTTTAAATAATATATCTATAATACCACAAATAGATGACATATACAGTGATTTTTATCATGGGACATTATAGAATCCATGCCTCTTATGAGCGTTTTAGCATTACAACGGCTTATAAAAAATATAACTTGAGTGAAATTAGATATAAAATGTGGGAGATATAAAATATATAGTAGATAAAATTATTTTACAAAAATAATGGGGTATAAACTTGTTAATTTAATTGGATATTAAATTGTAAAGGGAAATCAGTTTTGAAAAGAGAGGGAAAGAGGACACTCACCTTACTTAAGCTTATTATCTTAGAGATGACCCATAAATCAAACTGAACTATTGAATATTTAAAAGAGAACTACAAAAGAAAATATTTTAAATATCTATTGAGATATAATTATTACTTTTTTTGAGAGAAAATGTGAATAGGTTGTGGGTATTTATAGTTTTGGTAATTGGAAATCCATGGAATAATGTATAGAATATTTTATTTTTCAATTATATCAAGTCATCCACTACTATCTATAGTTCATCATTATATCCATTAATTATCCATTATAATGGATTGTGTGAAAATAAATAAAATATCACTGTATTCAATGGAAGTAGTCATGTTTATATATATATGATGTCACATTTACCATATTTCACTTTATTTCAATAATTCCTATAGTATTTTTCATTTTTTTTCACAAAAAATAGCATGTTTATCCCCTTAGATAATTTCAATATAAAAATTATTCATATTAATTTCATTTTAGTGAATTAATCCTTTAATTATGTAAATATTTAATTTCATATAAGGATGAGAAATTTATTAAAAAAAATATATTAGAGTTAATGTTATTTTATTACTAAACGAAGAGACTGATTTGTACCTCTTAATCCCAAAATATATTAGTATAATACCTGTGGGTATGATGTGAAATGTTAGTACATTAATGTGGTTGTTTGACCAACATTGACTTGGTAGTTATTTCCACAACCTTTAACTTTTCTCATTGATGATTGTTCTCAAACCTATACTTTTCAAGTTCATATTGGGTCTAGTCAAAGGAAAACCCTATTGATGTTACCTATTTCCCAATATTTAATAAATATACTTCCTAGGTGATGTTATTACAAGTTAAATACATGGATTTTACATTCTTTAAAAATTAACTCTTGTCGTTACCATTAATATACACTAAATCTAATGGTTAATTTTTAATTTTTATACGACAAACATGAATAATACTCATTGCCCATATAACAATCATATTTTTCCTTACTTCTTATTAATTAAATCTCAATAACCCACAAAAAAATATTTATTATGATATTAATTATAAAATATCAATTATCTACCTTTTAGTATTTTTATTTTATATTTTACTTGTTATATCAATGATGTTTATTATAGAATATGATCCATGACTCATTTAAGTTTTTCTCATATTATATGTTTTTTACTATTTTCCACTGTTAGATTTTATTATCTTAATATATATATATTTTTTAATTTTTATTGAATTGTTTATATATTAACATATTCCTATTTATAACTAATTTTTTTTGTTCCTACACAACATTAGCAGAATTACCACTAAAAAGGTTTTAACAACATTACATACTCAAAGAATTCCCCACTCAAAACCATCCCAAATATACTCCTAATAAAAAAGAGTAATTGTGAGGTTGTTTATTCCTCTTAGAAGTAATGACTCAAAAAGTGATATGTGAATAATTATTTTATCAAATCATTGAATCTCCCATCCCTTAGATTCCAACATTTAAAACATTAGTGTTCATTTTATTCTTGAAATTTATCTCTATTACTTCTCCCAAAGATTATCTAATTACTGATCATGAAAATAAATAATTAATTATAATAACATCAATGGAAAAAAATCATGGATTCATAAATGTTAAATACACTATAATGTTATATCCCTTTAATCCCCATTATAAGATTTTAGTCACTCATGGTAAATAAAAATTAGTGTAAAAGTAATAAACAAATATCCAATACACAATCAAATCTATAGATACCTTTTCCACAAATCACTTACACAGAATATCCCATTTTTCTGATTATCCTCGGTCTAAAGATTATTATAATTTACATTGAGATAAATCTCTATTAATTTTCTGATTATGCCATAGGAATCTCACTTCATTGATCATCTTAAAATAATTTTCTCTATTTTGACCACTTCTTTTACTTCAAGTCATTATCACCTACCTATTTCATTATACAATCATTGCATGTTTATTACATTGATATACATATCTATTTGGATAAAAATATTTTGGATAATTTATTATATCTCCTTAAGTGTGCATGTAATACGTTTCAAATTCCTTCTCATTAAAATTGTATTTAAAAAAATATTATACCAAGGACAAAATATTATGCAAGCTTGGATAGTAAAACTTTATTATGGGAGAACCTTTTACACTTACATATCATCAATCTATTAATTCATAAAAATCAAGAAAAACTGACATAGACCATTTAAAAGCTGAATTATTGTTATATAATATTCTAATACTCTTATTCAACCCTTGAAATTATCCATATTATATTACAGAGTGGGCTTTGCATTCCAATTTCACCAAAATTTAAGTACCAAAAATAATTGATTTCTCTAATATATCTCACCTGAGAACTAATATATAAATTCATAGAAATAAAAATATTAATTTAATCTTATATATATGTCTGGAAAAAACACATTTTCAATTTCCCTCTTATTCTTCCCTTGATACAATTCATTCTTACACTATTAATGTTTTTCTCCTGTTATAAATCAAAATATTATAAAATTATATTTCGACCATTAAAATGTATTTTAAATAATTTCTGAACCAATTTAATCATATTTTTTGGAATAAAGATTTTTATATTCAAATTTTTTTATAAATATATAGTAATTATAAAATCAAAACGGAATAGATTTAACAATTCCATCATAAAAGGGAAAACCTGTGTAAATCATTTAAATTTTATACTAAATATTTATGTAATAATTATGAATGTGGGAACTATTTTAGAAAAAATAGAATCATGTTTGATGTAGTAGTGAACAAGTTATTTAAAAACAAAATCTTCAAATGTTTCTAATGGTATTTTTGGAATATATAACTTAATCGACATAGAGTTATGACTGTTTTGAATCCTGGATTATTATATAAAAAAAATATAATATATAGTTGTTAGTTTGTGAACATATATTTATGGTAATTGTGTTTTTACTTCTAAAAAGATCCTCATGTGGGTAATCTAATACTTTGGTAACATCTAAGATTAGGGATTTTATCATAGGATCTATGCGATATGAGTTGTATTTAGTTATTTCTAAAACTGATCCTAGTGATGAGTATTTCAATAAAATACCATGAAATACAGTATTTTCATATACAATTTTCATTTAATATATTTTGAGGGTTAGTTTTCATAAAACCTAGAATATGGGAAATAGATATTTAAATAGCTATAGTGATTTTTTGAGATCTAATGCATCTTTGAGATCAAATTAGAAAATAATTCAATGGGATTCACCATCAGAATCATCATCAACACCTAAAGGGGGTACGAACTTCCCCAATGATAGATCTAAACATGGTTGGGATCTATTCATTTTATATATACCTATTATTTAGGGATTCCTAAATATTATTTTGACATCCTATAGTAGGTTCACTGGTATGTTACCACTATAGTGGGTCACAAGGCCTCAAGTATACCTCCCCATACCCTAGAGGCTTTTGACTAGCAGCGATGGTGTTTGGTCATATATTAGAGAGACTATACCATATGTATCATAGTAAACACATTGGAAACAGAGACATCAAAATCCATATAGATAAAAAATAAAAAAAATAAAGAAATGAAGAAACATTATATTAATAGTATTTCATAGTAAAGAAAACTATAAGTAAATAATGTCATGGAAGTAGTTATATAATAGGAACTATAATCTATAAAAGAAAACAAAAAACGAAAAAACCATTAATATCCATGAACATGATGAGTACTGTCTTGGACCTCCACTCTCATGCTCCCATAACAATATATAAATCATGTTTCCATTGTAAGTTACTTCCCATTATCATTTCCTGCATCCGGGAAATCTACTCATGTACCAAATAACAGAAATGCATGGTGTATGTACAACTCATTAGTCAAACAACAATGATTTCTAATGAAAATCATGTTTATGAATAAAAATTTAATATTGTGAATATATAATAAAAGTAGTAAAGTAAGGAAACCCCTATAAATCATCAGATTTTAGTGGGATACACAAAAAATCCCTACCTGCATTTGATTATTCCTGATGTCTCTAACCATGTGACCTTTTATTTAGTGAGGGGACCCAAGGCATGTAGAAAAGGAATACAAGAATCAATAATAAGAGGAATCTATGAAATAATTCCTAGAATTCCTACACGACACTCTTGTTTCAAAACTACATAAGAGAAATGAAATTCTTAATTATTGATATTCAAACCAATATACTTTGATCAATTTATGATGTTTATATCTTAGTATTTGGGTTTAACATAATTTAAATACCCTTGAAATTATATTCCAATTATTTCTTTACCAAAACAAATAAATTTATCCCTATATATCATTGTTGGTATCCATAGGAATCTGTGTTTCTTAACCAAGGTGTTCCTTTTCTGAGGAAATCTAGTGAAGCCTTGGAGAGCATCCCTATAAATCTAGTTTTTTTAGAGTTTCTTTTGAATATGTGATTACTAGATATTAAATTCATTAGATAAGATAATAATCAGATCTTAGATGGGTCTACCACAAGGAATTCTCATAAATGTATTCGGTGGAATCCTATGAGTTCTCTCAATTTTTTCTAAAGAGAAAATACACGGCTTACTCAAGGTGTGCCACAACATTTACAGTGTAACCAACTTACATAATTTTTCACTAAGTAATATTTGATAAAAAATTACAAAATCCAAATAAAGTAATCAGGTCAATGATTTTTTCAAACTTAAATCACAACCTTATTGGTTTCTACCAAGGTTTTTTGTAAGAAAGCCATATCATTCCAAAATTTAGTCCATATTTTAATGTTATATAACAACAACGGTTTTTGGTCTCTATCATTTATAAAAGACACCCTAATTAATGTAATCATGTTTACATTACAAATTTATTACCCATTGGTTCATGTTTTAAATTCTCCCTTTTTAAGTGGAACAAAAAACACATTATAAAGGGTTTGTTTTGGTACTTTTAATAGAAATGATTGTTCTCCTAAATTATAAAAAAACACATTATAAGTGGTGTTTTTTTCCATTTCATGTCTGTTTTCCTAGAGTTTTAGTATATACAGTCCCTAAGGAGTATTCTGGGTTAAGGTCTTCAACCACCAATATTTTTTGGGTAGCCTACACTATATCTATGTTTCACTTTGGGTGAAACATTATAGGAATATAAATTTTAGGATCTATGCTTAGAAAGAAAATAACATGGAATGAAATAACATTTTATAAAGGATTATAATTTTAGGGAAAATAATATGAACCACATACCTAGGTATTTTGTAAGACTCTTTATTAGGTATCAATTATAGATTTCGGAAGGAACAAGAGAAAATAAAAAACTAGATGAAACCTTGAAAATTGAGAATATTAGTTTTATTGAAGATAAAACTAATGACATCAAAGAAATTATATAAAGGTGGGAAGAAGAGTGATATCCTTTCCGTAATACGTCCAATATGATCAATAGTGATGAAATTAGATTCTAGCTAATAGAGATCCCCTCAAGCATCCCGGGGATGATAGGATATCCTATTAAGTTGTTGGTTCTTCTCAAATGAGAATGAAAATAACATAAAAAGGATATGGGTAAAAGGGTAAAAAATCATTTTCCTAATTTAAAAAATAGAAAGACCACATTAGGTGGATAGTGGGTTTCACTAGAAAGAATGTGGGGATTCCAATGTCTTATCTATCTAATAGAAATCCCACTAGCTAGCCACTGGAACATAAGTCCTTGGACTACATGCCCTAACCTCCTTCCACTATTCCAAAACACCCATTTATCCACCTAATCCTCCTTTGTAACTTATTAAAAAAATATGAACTTGGGATTCATCAAAAATTTAAAGGGTATATACCTTAGTGAAAAACTATGTTCCTACAACCTAGCCTAATTAAGAAAACACAACCCCACCTTATAATTTTTAGGGGGTTTTTCATTGTTAGAGAATTAATCAGGCCATGGAGCACGTATATCATACTCCGATTCCCATAGATCCTCTAGAATATGGTAGGGATTCCATAATAACCAGAATAAAGGAACCATTCTACAATGTAAATTATTTTTGTATTATTGATGATATGAACTCTATAGTCCTAAAATGAAGAAGCAACCTCCAATTCAACATCCATGGGATAAGAAACTAGATACGGGTTAGGGTAGAAATGGTAAAGATTAGTTATATGAAATAATTCATTCATAACATTGTACCACTAAATAAGATATAAAAAAAATCTTTTATATTCACCCTATCGAAAATCTAAAATGGTCCAAAAATATTGGTTCCATTTTACAGGCCTCTAAATACATTGATGCTCTAATATTGGTGAAACACGTAACAAGGCATGATACCTCACCTCAAATTTTAGTGGTAGGAGATTCTAATTAGTATGGGACTTCTACCAACTCTGGAATATTTCTATATTCTCCCTAATAAATTTCACTTCCTCTAATGTATCAAGGTCATCAATTAGTCACAGAGGTGCTTCCTTCCCTAACATTAACCAGTAATGAGGTGAACATAATGTCTTTTTTATAGAGCCTCGTAAGGATCAAAATGAATTGTCTCATATAGGATATTCTTATAGTCAAACTCCGAAATATGAAATTGCTTATACCATGATCCTTTTAAATAATGGATGTATTTAAGATTAATGAACATGAGTACCAATATAGTTCACTTAGAATAGACTTAAATTTTAAGGTGATAAGTTATACTCAATAGAACCTGTGAACCAAGAGTAATCTACAACCCCATCCCAAATTAATGATTTAAAATAAGATTCCTTTTCAAATAAAATGGTATATATAATCCCATGAATATATATGACCAATTTGAAATATAATATCCCAAAATAATCCACTGAGAAGGTCTCTCAGATATGAAAGAAATGGGAGACCTTCATCAGCTCGTCCACAATCACACATATGGCTTCACTACATTGGGTTGACTTTGGTAACCCTATCATTAAATCCATATTAACATCATCCTATTTCCAATTTATAATTTTTAATAGTCATAATAAGACATTGGTAATCCACTCTAACCTACTAGAACATGGAGGACTATGTGAAAAATCATTTCATCTCCTTCTTCATCTGAGGCCACCGGTACTTGTGATGTAAATCATAATATTTCTTTCTATGTTTGGGATGAACATCCCATATAGAATCAATATATTCTGGAAACTTTTCGAATATTAATATTTTAGGGACCCAAACACACCTAGGGACATGAATGATCTAATCTTTATCAATAACCCAACCCTAGAGTGGCTCCTCCAAATAAATATGATCCTTAAGGATTGATAGAGTTGGTTCTCTAGAACCAAATTATGTGGGCTTTATGATAACATGTATTCATATTATTGAATATTAATAAACCCCTTATTACATAATGATGGTTTTTTCCATGTAAAATCGTATGTGATAATGTCTTAAGAGTAGATCTCAAACTATAAATTCATATCAGTTCTCTACTATGATGAGAACCCGAAAATGCTATGACACCATTCATAAATATATGATCTATATGTAGATGATATAATTTAAGGGACACAACTGATATAGGATATCAGGGGTGGAGACTCATAGATCTTTGATTCAGCTTCCCATTGTGTACTCCCATGGTAATATCTAGCATGATATTTTTAGAATTCTACATGTTAATAGGAAATCTACATTGATATGTGTCATTGGATGTTCCAATATATGGATGTGTGTATTGGTCCTTATACATTATTATTGTTATTAATGATTATTATCAGTCACTTAATTTTATGTATTGAAGAAATTTGTGGCAACAGATGTTCATGGTGAGGTAGGATACATAGGGTGCATCACTGTTGACGCTCCTTTTTTGTCACAGAATCCAAAGGAATGTAAAGGGAAATGACTTAGCACAAATTGATCCATCCTTTGAAGGAAATATCAAAAATCGACAAAGGCATGATCAAGGGATCAAAAGCACATGTTCCGCGCAAGTGCTATCACTGTCACGCAAGTCCACTTGCGCGTCATCCAGTGGGTGCGCAAGTGACTTGCGTGACCTAAGTAATAACCGCCCGGGGTCTTCTCCTGCTTATAAATAGACCCGGTGGGCCCCCCATTCGAGGAGGAGTTTTGTCCAGAAACTCATATTTGAGCTCCCGGCGCCCTAGTCTCTTCTCAAAGCATCCAAAACACTTCTAAGGTAATTTCTTACCTAGAACGGAAGATCTAAAGAGGGGGAGGAAGACCTAAGTGTTGAAACTCATCAACACTTGCGCGCCTGAGTGGCCATCCCTTAAGGGAAAAGGGCCAAACTTGTGCGCCGCCTTACTCCTTCAGTAGATCTTGCGCGCCCTTCTTCTGGAGGAACCTCAAGAGGATTCTAAAGGCTTTAATGAAGAGTTTCTCAAGTATTACCCTGTTGTTTAACCGTCTCGCAAGTACACCATGTGTCGCGCAGGCATACCTGCATGACTAGGACTTGCGCACCCACGCAGTACCTGCACGCCTGCCAGGACTTGCGCGCACCTGCGTTTTTGGGTACCCTACTTCCCCATTTCACCCCTCTTAAGCCATTCCACCTTTCCTATTAAAGATTCATTCTTCAAGACACTCTTCAAATCCATTTATGGCATGATTTCGTGATTTGACTTCCTTATCTGAAAGGAATTCTGTGGAATATCTCTCAAAACCTAGTGATTTACACATCTTTATGTCACTAAAGATTGATATATCATTCATTCAACCTCATCCTTTAAGATGAGAGAATCCTTAACCTGGGTCTCCTTTTCAGGAATAATCCCCAGTCATAAGTCCTCTAATTTGGGAATCCTCTTTAGGAGTAAGCCCTAGATCCCCTAACCTGGGCTTCCTTTTCAGGATTATGCCCCAGTCTCAAATATGGGCATCCTCCGTAAAAGTAAGCCCCAACCATAATTCTCTTAACCTGGGATTCCTTTTCAGGAGTAAGCCCCAGTCTTAATTTCTCTTAACCAGTCCTAATTTACCTTTGATATGGGATTCCTTTTCAGGAGTAAAACCCAATCATAAGTTTTCTCCTGATTTGGGCCTCCCTTTCAGGAGTAAGCCCCAAGTAAGAGTATTCAAAATCTTCATGAAGCACATATACCTTTATGGACCCTGCTCCTGGATTTCTTCCCTAAAGTAAATACTAACCTTCATTTATCTGGGCAGTCATACATACATACGCCCCAAATTATTTCTTATGATTGCATCTTTCATGGAACAATTGTCTAATTTTTAACAATACCTCTTGTTTCTCACACCGAGCATGACTCACGTGATCTTAGAGTGTAAAAGTAATTGTGACATCCTTCTTTGAGCCATCAATCATAAACATCATACTCCCTTAATCAAACTACGTGTGTTCTTATTCCTTTTCTAAACAAAGGATACATAGGTAGCCCGTCTACGGGCTCGATCCCAACTCTAAAATAATCCATGTCCTTCTGAATGACAATAAACTTCAAGTGCCCCACTAAGTGGCTTTAAAACCAGTATGGTCATCATAATGACCAAGAGACTTCTGTATAATTGTGTCGAAGGGTACCATTGACCAAGAATCTCTAATAAATATATATGATTCTCTATCGATGAAGAACCTCGAATACCTACAAAAGATTCTCTAAATTTCCTATATATTGAATCATTGATTGTCAGATCTGAAGGAAAGATCATTTTATACTTGGTAATGTAATAAGTATTCATGAACATAACTTAAATCTATAAAGAGAGTCCCAGAGTAGACAATAATTCCCCTCAAAAAGGTGTGATGAGTCTGACCTCCCATCCTCTCAACCAATGAAAATTCCTAAGCCTCATCAGTCCACAAACTAATGAGAACCTACCTTTGGAAAGTAGGTATGAATGGATGTGGAATCATTGGATGTTTCCAGTTCGACGAACAAACCCGTTAGAAACTGATCGGAATATTTGAATCTCCCATCAAGGCGGTCATACACAGATTCCGAGGGAAACAAAAATGGTGAACCCGACGTGAAACCTTAACCAAGTTAAAATGATATTTTACCGATTTGTTAGGCCCCTATTTAAAACTCAATGAGAGGGCCAACAAAAACAATCTTTGACATATGTGCTCATCCCAAAGATGTAGTGGCAAAATTTATCTTGATTACGTCTGTTATATCAAACAGGAACAATTTCCCCAAGATCTTCTATATTTCTAGAATGGCTGCTCTCAATTTCACATCTGTGAATACTGCTGCTGCAAATGCCATTGCTGCTACTCCTGCTGGATCGTCATCCGCTCTTAGGATGATATCACCTAATCAGCGTCTTCAACGCTGGGTATCAAACGCACTGGTTAAGGAGTACCGTCAACACGGTACCATCCCAACTCTAGAGGATGCCCGACAAGCCCTCCAAGTAAAGAACTCACATTGGTCATCCGGACAATGACGACCAGTGATCAAGAAGCAGGCGGTGCTGACTTCCGTCTCCAACCGTTTCGGGTCGTTATCCCCAGAATGCAATCACCATTCACTCCCTTATTCTGAGGAGGTGAATGAGAAGGTCTCTCAGGACCTTAATTCAAACAGACAGGAGTCCTTGTTAAGGGCTCCCACCAACAATCGCCGCCAGACTTGTGCGGCAGTGTGCCCTCAACATGATGAGGGTACCGACTCCAAGTGTTCAGCTCAGGTTCCTCGAACCCGAGCAAGCAAGACGAACCACCAGAGGCTGAATCCGGTCAACAGTGAGCAGGATCTCATCTCTTCCATCTCCGGAGAAGTCCACTAACCTAACTTGGTAGCAAGCAAAGAGTAAGCACAAACACCTGCCCGTTTTAATTCCGCTGTCCAGCAGACTCATCTGGCAGCATCACGCCAATCCCGCCAGGTAATTCTGGCAGAGTACTATAGGCAGGACCATACACCTGTTTATACATCATCAGCTAGTCAGCAGGATCGTCTGAGTACATATGATGGATCTCGTCAACCATGTTTGGCGAAGTGCAATAAGCAGGCACATAAACTTGCTAGTATTAATCAACCCTACCAACAGTCTCTCTTGGTAGCATTCGGAGAAGTTAGTCGGAAAGCCCCGACAATGAATAGGAGGCAGACTCAACTCTCTTCCCCCACACATGAGTACTGTCAGGATTCACTGACAAGAAAAGGAGGACACGAGTAGGCACATACACCTGCTCCAAGCCCGGAATGGACGTATATTCCACTTCCGGTAGCTGAAGTCACCAAGCATATTCTATCAATGGTGAAAGAGAAGAAGAAAATCCTTGCTCATATTCTTGATGCCTGCCATGATATTATAACAACTTCAGCGGCATCTCAGGGAAAGACACATAAATCTATCCCTACCAGTGGAGTGACACATCAACAATTCACTCCGGAACAGACACACACATCTGTTCCAGTCAAAGAGGGTTGTGGGGAATACTCCCCCATATCATACAGACAACCAAGTCAGGAACATACACCTGATTTGAGTAGAGATCGTCAGCCTAACCTGGCCATATTTCCTGATCAGGCAGGTACACCTGCTCAGAGCAACCACTTTTGTCAACAAGTGGATTCCAAGGCGAGTAAGAAGGCATCTAAGAAAAAGACCCACCCAGCACAGTCCAGAGATCAAGAGCCAATCTGTAATAAGGCCTTGCTCGATGCTGGAGTTCATGAATCCCTCAGACAATTATCTATTGAAATTCAAGATTCTACTCCCTCATTTTCCAATAGTGGGAACTTTAATTCCGAAGGTCTTCAACAGACACTTCCTCATGAAGGATTGCTTCATGACAATTCGGTCGATCTCGAAGTTTCATCTTCAGATGAGATCCACAGGAACCCTCTATGTGGTCAGAAGACTATGGAGCAATAGATCTCATCTTATTCTGTAACCCATTATGGTGGTCCTCCCCATGATGATGAATTTCGATGCGAAAGTGTTCTCCGCAGTAGTGATGAACATTTCCCGTAAAATGCTCCAGTGGACAATGTAGTGCCGAGAAAGCCCTCTTATCTTGAGGCACTTTCAAATGTGAAACCAGTCATGTCTGAAGCATCATCACTAGTAGGTGAAATAATTTCTTAATCAGAAGATAGCCCAGGGTGTAGGTCATTCTCCGAACCACCCCTAAGTCATGCATCTTCTAGTTTGATCAATGATTTATCTACCAATCCTGTTGAATCCAATGAAGCAACTAGGAAACACCAACTCTGGTCAAATCAGGTAGAATAATCTTCATCAAATGATAAAGAGTAAATGATGAACATGAGAAAACAACTGGAGAAAGGTGAAGTTCCAATCATGTTTTGGCCTCTGGATGACTCTCAGTATAATATTCCAGAAATGTTGACGGAAGATGAAATTCATGATATTCGTCTCAACATGTGGAAAACTCTTTGTCAATTGAAAAAGACAGTATTATCTTATGATGAATATGAAAATCATCTTAAGATAATAGAAGGGTTACAATGTCAGATTGATTTGGTGTCTCTATCAGTCTCTCGGTATCCAAAGGCTGAAAAGCAGCAGAGAGCCCTTCAACCTTCATGCTTTGGCGCACTAAGAATATTGAGTCAGTTAATTGCCAATGCCCCATCTGGTATTCGTGTCAGAGGATGTGGTGTTCATGGAGCACTACATTTCACGGTGCTCTCCAGTCAGCAAAGCCCACTGAAAATGGTCTCATGCAATGTTATTGCCCATGGCCGGCCATAGTCAATGGGCTTTGTTTGTAATCAAAAGCTTGCCCAAGAACAGGCTTCAACTAGTTCCTCTCAAAATCAAGAATACAGAGAACAAGTTGTCGAATTACTCTTGCATCAAGCAAATGAGAATATTGAACATGACTCTCGTTTGGAGCAAGCACTTCACCAAGTGACAGAAGTGTCTTAAATCATCCAATGGTCTTTTGAACTGGGTGATAAAAGCGGATACAGGTTAATGAATCCAGCTAATTTATGGACTAAGGTTCACAAGATCAGGAGGACTTTCAAGAAAGTCTTAGACATAGCATGTCGAGAACCACCCCAGCTCGCCAGACTGGGGACTCTTTTAAACCAACCCTCAGAATAAAAAAAAAGGATTTGGGGAGTTGAGCGAGAATAGAAGGAACAACCCCAGTCCACTAGACTGGGGACTTTTTCAAATCATCAATCCCCTCCTCAGATAAAGTCGGTGTTTTCTCGATTGGGGATGAAACCTCAAGAGGAATGAAGAGCCCAATTATCAAGAGATTCCCTCCAAATTATGGTTCATCAAGAAGTTCCTGAGGTATTGAATCAAAAAAAGGAAATGTCTCATCAAAGAAATGGAAGAAGACAATATCACAGAAATGCTGATAGAATGGATGCGATGAGTTATGCATCAATTAATGTCATCATTGCTGTTGTTGATGATCCACCAGATGAGGCTCACTCAGGGGACTCAGATGAAGAGGTTCCTAGTCAATAAGATATACGCACCGACACAAATGAAGAAGGTGTGCGTACACAAAATCAAACGATTACTCAAAACCTAGGTAATCCTTCGAGTAACCCACTTCCCCCTCTCCAAAAAGGATCCAAAAAAGGGAAGGGAAAGAACCAGGTTACATATCCTTCCTCTAGAGAAGGTCAATCACTCTCACTAGAGTAGAGGTTTGCACAACAGGAGGAAGAAATGAAGGAATTAAGAAGGTTGAATGCAGAACTATTTCAGAGTAGTCTTCTTCTTAAGCATGCTGGAGACCGTCATCCAAAAGAATTTGTTGCAGCTACTGAGATGGATCAAGAATATCCTCCTCTATCAGTACACCCTCACAGGTCTAATCCTACGGGTCAAGTGCAACAACAGTTGGTAGTGCTACCATATGTTGTAGAACCAATCACCACATCTATCCAAGCTCCAGTCATTGCACCTACCCAAGTCCAAGTTCAACCGGATGTTTCTCAAAAGTTAATAACTACTATTGAGTCATTAACAGCTCGGTTAGAAACTATGGAAGGGAAATGTGTGCAAGTACAACCAGAAAATAATTTTTACCCTGAATGGGTATATTTAATTTCTCCTCCATCTAGTTTTGGGAACCCAGTATTCCATATTTTCAATAGATCAGGAGATCCGGAGCAACATTTGACGCATTACGTATCTTCTTGCGATCCTATGATGGGAACTCCAGAGCCGAAAGAAGCAGTGAAACTCAGATGGTTCGTGCGAACCTTGCAAGGACCAGCTTTTGTTTGGTATATAGGCTTGCAATACAGGTCAATTACCGGATGGGAGGATCTTCGCCAAAAATTCCTCCTTCTGTTCAGCTCAACTTTGCCAAAGACAATAGTTTTCGATCTTACAAACTGTAAGCAAAGGGAGAATGAAAGGGTCTCTGATTTCATTTCTTGATGGAAGGGATTAACATATTCCTTGAGTTTAGCACTCCCTCAAGAATAATTGTTGCCAATCTGTGTGGAAAATCTGCGTGACGAATTACGCACGCCGTTAATCCCTGTGAAATACACAGAAGGGTTTCGAGACCTTACTTCAATCGCTCAGCAGATTGAAGATTCCCTTATACAGGATAAGGCTAAATCTCGGGTAATTCCATAATCTCCAGGAAGGAGAATGGGTAAAGCAGAAACTGGTACAGTTATGCTTAAACAAGCACCTATACCTGTTTCTACCTCAAAACCTTCATCTTCTAGAAGGGATCCACCTTATGAGCACCAACATCAAAAGCCTTTTCGTCCAGATGATCAAAAAGATCAAAGACGAAAACAATTTGAGGATCTGAAGAGAAAAAAATACTCTTTCCGAAATGAACAAGTTCCTGGTTATTTCATTTTGGCTCTAGAAAACAATTTGTTTCAATTGACAATGCCCATGTGGCCAAACAAGAAAGGAGATGAAGACCGTCCCAATTATTTCCCTTTTCATCAAATGTTGGGGCATCCCATCCAGGAGGGATTTGTCTTCAAAGACCTCCTGCAAAAGATGGTCGACTCGGGACAAGTCACATTGAAAGGCTCATCAGCCAAGGTAGCATGTGTCACTGCTACAGTTCCATAGGAGGAAGTTGAATGTCAAGAAGTAAAAAAAGAAAAAATACACAGAAGTATGATGATTGGATGGTCAGAAAGACAATCAATGGAACTCATGCTATTTTGAGAACACAATTAAAGAAACCAATTGTGTCTTATGCCATGAATGTTGTGGCAAAACCCTCTTCGTCAGAGGGAAAGTCCTCAAAGAAATGGCATGATTCAAAGAAAGAAAAAGAATCAGAAGAAGATGAGTATGTGTCAAAGCCTAAGTTGTCTTTGAATTTGGTGGACTTCATGCCATCTACTTCAAAGCCACGGGCACCCCCTCACCAAACGGCATAGCCTAAATAGGCAAATCAGGCAGAATCTTCATCAGACGAAGATTTAATCTTTGGTTCTGTTAATATGATTAAATTAACAGATCTATATGTCAGTTGAAGTTTCGATTTCAATAAGCCTGAATTCCCTGTATCAAACAGAGGAATCAGAGGAAGTTCCAGGGGCTCAGGCTACCGGTGAAGACTTGGATCTTTCAGAAGCCACTATTCCAATTCTACCCTGGCTAGAACTGTGTACGCAACAGAAACATGTGGTAGAGCCCTTCAGTGAGCTCAGCAAAAATAAGGAAGTTCTTCTACCAATAGCAAATTCAGTTCTGGCACATTTATTTTGGAAGACCGGTTGAAGGTTCCATATTCTTCCTCTCATCAAGTAAATGGATCTAATCGGTCTAATCTTCCAAAACCAGGAATATAGCCAAATCCTATCCCAATACAAGATGCATCAACTTCCAAAGCATCTTCTTCCAAGGTACATCCTAAACCACATATTCATATTGGGAAACACAGACCTTTGGATCAAAAGTATGATATATTGAATCACTTGGCCCAAGTACCAGCCAAGTTATCAATTCTGGATGCTCTGAATTAGTCAAAAGATCTTCAAGAAGAACTCATTGAGGCTTTGTCATGTCCTCAGGAGTTTGAAACTGAAATTGCTGCAGCTAAAGTCTATCACATAGAGAATAATACTGCAGAATGCCATGGAATAATATCCTTTATTGATGAAGATGAAGATGATGTTGTCCGTGGACATATTAGACCATTTTACTTGTCTGGAAAGGTCAATGGCATGGATGTTCGAAGAGCTTTCATTGAAAATGGTTCAGGAGTCAACCACATGCCCATTCGTACACTTCGTCGATTGGGCCTCACGGAATCTGATTTATCTCCTTCCACCATGATGCTACAAGGATATGATAAAAATGAACAAGAACCACTGGGTGAAGTTACACTCAGAACTCAGTTTGTAGATCTTGTATCCAATTCAGATTTCATGGTTGTTGATCAAGACTCAGCCTTCAACATCTTGCTTGGAAGACCCTGGCTACATCAACATGCGACTATCCCTTCATCATACCATCAATGTCTCAAATATTTTTTCGATGGTCAAGTTGAGACATTGTATGGTGATAAGGCCCCATTCAAGACATGTGAGTCTCAATACATTGAGGCGGAATTCTATCACACGAAGAAAAGGGAGAAATCCATAACAAAGGAGATTACCAATGTTAATGCTCCATATAGTTTGGAAAAAATTCCAGTAAATCCATTTACAAATGTATGTATAAATTATGTGTTGCCTATCAGTCAAATTGACAAGATAGACCCAAATCAAAATACTCATATGGAAAGATCCATAATGTCAATTACGGCAATCGAGCCAGACAACATGGGAGAAATTGGTAATCTACCAAGCAGTGATGAAAGCACAAATGGTGATGTCTTCATTTCATATGCTCAAATCCAACAAGTCTATGCTTCGCCAATTAGGCCAGAAAAAGTTATAGCAACATCGGAGGTGAACAATGATGTTGATTCTCAATCCATCATCTCTTCTTTATTACCCAAAGAAGACCCTTCATCATCAATCGGGTCAGAAATGGAAGCTTCTTCTTCAAAATATGCAAATTTTGACATCTCTTTGGATCATGAGAATTCTACTTTATCATCTAATATGCAAGTAGAAATGGAAGAAATAACACATTATGAAGAAGAATAGGAAGATCTCAGAGATGCTTCTCCAGCATTTGAAGAGGGTATCTGTACCCCTGTGGATGAACTCAGAGAAATAAATCTGGGTACAAAAGGAGATCCACGCCCCACTTTAATCAGTGCGGCCATGACTCTTGAAGAGCAAGAGATGTATATTTATTTTCTAAAGAAAAATAAAGATATATTTTCCTGGAACTATACAGAAATTCCTGGGTTTGATCCTGATGTTGCTACTCATCATTTGGGTTTACCAGAAGAACATCGAGGATTTAAGCAAGTCGCGAGAAGAACACACCCAACTTATGCTTCCAAAATTGAAGCTGAAGTGGATAATCTTATCAAAGATAACTTCTTCGGAGAAGTTCAATATCCCAAATGGTTGGCTAATATTGTCCCTGTAAAGAAAAAGAACAGACAAATTAGAGTTTTCATCGATTTCATAGATCTTAATCGGCATTGTCCTATAGATGATTTCCCAGTTCCGATTATAAAACTTCTAATTGATGAAAAAACTGGCTATGAAGCACTTTCCTTCTTGGATGGATATTCTAGATATAATCAGATCCGAATGGCCCCAGAAGACGAGGAATCTACAGCCTTTAGAGCCCCTCAGGGTGTGTTTTGCTACCAGGTAATGCCCTTTGGCTTAAAGAATGCAGGTGCAACTTATTAGAGTGCCATGCATCGTATCTTCAAACACTTCTTAGGGACGTTTATTGAATGATATGTAGATGATTTGGTAGTTAAATCCAAACAACGTTCTAATCACTCGGCTGATTTTGATGTCATATTCAGCAAGCTTCGACAACACAATTTGAAGATGAACCCCTTAAAATGTGCTTTTGGGGTAACCTCAGGAAAATTTCTCGGCTTTGTTGTATGCCATCATGGTATTGAATTCGATCCTGAGAAGACCATGTCAATCCTTGGTGTGTCACCTACTCAAAATTTGAAATAATTAAGAGGACTTCAAGGAAACTTAGCCTATATTTGGTGTTTCATCGCCAATTTAGCAGGAAAAAGTTTACCCTTCACCAAATTGATGAAGAAGGGAGACACTTACCACTGGACTGAAGAATGTCAAGAAGCATTCGATATTCTCAAAAAATACCTCTTGAGTCCTCCGGTACTCATGAAACTTGTTGAAGGAAGACCACTTATCCTCTATGTGACAGCTCTAGAGAAATCATTGGGTGCCTTTCTTGCTCAAAAGAATGATGCTGGGAATGAAAAAAGTCTCTACTATCTCAGTCAAACCTTGCATGAAGCAGAAACTCGGTATTCAAGTATTGAGAAGTGCTACCTGGCATTAATCTTTGTAGTTTAGAAGTTGAGACACTACCTGCAACATCATGAGGTCCAATTGGTATCTTGTTATAACCTGCTCAAATTTATCCTAAGTCGTCCAATGCTTACAGGACGTCTGGAAAGGTGGGCAGTTATTTTGCTACAATTCGACATTCAGTATGCGTCTCAAAAGACAATAAAGGGCCAAGCTCTGGATGATTTCCTAGATGAGCACCCTTCAGTGGAAGACACATCTTCAGATATTGAACTCCCTGATGAGTAATTCTTCTCTATTCAAGAAAGTCCTCAGGCATGGGAAATGTATTTTGATGGTTATTCCAGAAGTCCAACAGGGAGGAAAATGGAAAATCCTAAATTCAACAAAGTTGGCTTAGGAATTGTGCTCATTTCTCCAGAAAAGGCAGTGGTACCTTATTCCTTCTTATTGTGGGAAGGTGGTACCAATAATGAAGTAGAATACCAAGCTCTCATCATAGGTTTGGAATTAGCACTTCAAGCACAAGTGAATCACTTAAAGGTGAAAGGTGATTCAGACCTGGTAATCAAACAAGTCAATGGGGATTATGCCATCAGAAAAGAAGAACTAATCCCTTTGTATGATTACGTCAAAGAGTTAATGGCGGAATTCCCCTTGGAACCGACATTTTCTTATGTCCCAAGATCACAAAATGATCAAGCTGATGCATTGGCTAATATAGCCACAACTCTGGCAGATCCAAATCGGGACGAGACAACCATCAGTATTGCCCACCGTCGTGCAATTTCACCTTACGTTCGAATCTGAAGAGAGGAAATCAATGAAAATTTTCCCATTCCATAACCGTATGGTCATACTACAGGATGGATGTCACCTATCAGGGAATACCTTCAAAATGGAACACTTCCACCTGATAGAACTGAGAAAGAACAAATCTGGCGACGTGTGGTTAATTTTACTCTTTATGATAGCCCAGATCACATAGAGAAAATTCTCTACAAACATGGTTTTGATGGAGTTCTCTTCAGATGCATTGATGGTGAAGAGACAATGACTGTCAAGAAAGAAGTGCATGCAGGAGTCTGTGGTGCCCAGCAGTCTGGACATAGATTGTCTGATCAGATTCGAAGGCTTGGATACTTTTGGCCTTCAATGATACGAGGTTGTGTCGATTTCACAAAGAAGTGTCATTCATGCCAAGTACATGCCAACTTCATTCATCAACCTCCAGAGTTGCTTTATAAAGCTAAATACTCATGGCCATTTTCCACATGGGGAATGGATGTGGTGGGACCTTACCCTTTCAGCTACGGCCAAGCACTTTAAGTACATTCTTACTGCTACTGACTTCTTTTCCAAATGGGCAGAGGCAATACCTCCTAAGGAAGTCAGTTCTAAATGCGTTGTTAGCTTCATGAAGTCTAACATCATTACCAGATTTGGTGTCCCTCATACCATATTGATGGACAATGGCACCAATCTCTATTCATCCAAGATGAAGAAGTTGTATCAAGAATACAACATCAAATACAACCATTCATCTCGGTATCATGCAGCGGTCAACAGCTAGATGGAATCCTTTAACAAGACTCTTTCAAATATACTGTAGAAGATGGTTGATAACGATAAGAGGTCATGGACTGACAAACTCTTTCATGCTTTATGGGCTTATCAGACTACCACCCGCATTGCAACTCGGTCAACTCCATATTCATTTGTATATGGAATGGAAGCCGTCGTTCCCATTGAAGTTAAAATACCCTCACTCAGAGTTTCCATTTTTGATCAATCATCTACAGATGAACAATATCAAAAGCGATTAAATGAATTGGAATGGTTAGATGAGAAAAGATTGTGCACTTTGCACCACTTGGACGTCTATCGGAATCGAATAGCACGAGCTTTTAACAAAACAATTCGTCTTCATTCATTCACTTATGGAGAATTGTTATTAGTTATCAGAACTCCAATGATACCAGGAAAGAAACCTCCCAAGCTTGGGCCAAAATGGGAAGGACCTTATTCAATACATAGGGTATACTCCAATGAAGCTTATTCATTAATCTCAATGGATGGAGAACTCATCACTACTCCAACCAATGCAAGATTTTTGAAGAAGTATTTTTTATAAACTGCAAAGTATCTTTTTCATCCTTTCTATATGACATTAAACTATACAGCAACGGTCCATACATATGACATTAAACTATTTTTAATTTCGTCCCACACGATGCTAAACTGTGAAAAAGTTCCCTAAATGGTCCTGTATGACCTTAAACTACATCAATGGTCCAGTATGACCTTAAACTGCATCATCAATGGTCCATGCATATGAACCTAAACTATTTGTGATTTCTTTACGTCCAGCAAGACGTTAAACTGTGATTTCCTAACTACATGACACTAAACTGTATAAAAGTGCCTTACGTCTGGAAAGACGTTAAACTACATAATCATCAAAGGCCTTGTATGACCTTAAAATACACTTTTGTCCAGCATGACATTAAACAGCACCATCCATGGTCCATGCATATGAACTTAAACGATTTTCACTTTCGTCCAACATGACGTTAAACTGTGGGAAAAAAATTTCCCCAATGCGTCCAACATGACGTTAAAATGGTGCACTCTTTTGTCCTCACTGCATGACATTAAATTGCACAGTCCCTCACTTTTGTCCAACATGACGTTAAACTCTATTGTCCTCATCGTCCTAACTACATGACGCTAAACTGTACAGAAAGTCCATGATACGTCATACATGACATTAAACTTTATTTTTTCCCTGCTACATGACATTAACTATGCAGCACCAATAGTCATAACTGCAAGACTTTAAACTACATAGTCCCTTTATATGTCCTACATGACATTAAACTATGCATCGTTAAGGTTGTTGTTACCTCTTGTTTCTCACACCGAGTATGACTCACGTGAGCTTAGAGAAAACCTAAACCATAACACTCTCTCTGTGCTGCTAACCATGTGTAAGTCCTACCATCATTTTTTAGGTCATTGTCCCCAAGAACAACTTGATCATTAATTCATTCTTTAATTGAACTACATGGACTTTGATCCTTGCCTTCTAGGATGGGTATGTAGGCAACCTCCCAATGTTCAAGCCCAAAACCAATCTCTTCACGTCGGTTCTCTCCATCTCATACGATGATAATTTGTGAAACCGTCCTTAGAATCAATATCTTTACATTGGTTCACTTTGATCCTTGTTATATGACGTTAAACTATACAACACTTTTTTCCAGTATGACAATAAACTAAAAATTTCTTTGATACCCTCACCTGAGAGGGAACCATTATTTTCATTTATTTTTCAATCATGTTTCATTTCAAATACTACGTGCATACATGGAAATGCCCGAACCTTTTATCTTGGGTTAAACCATCGTTGCACTAAAGTCCCCTTTCACCCTTCACATGTACGAACCAAATTTGTACAGAGGGTATTTCTAGAACTATGTGGGCTTGATTCCCATCCTTATGGGATACGTAGGAACGTTCGAGTGTCCCTCGAATCCAGCCCCAAGTCTTTGGGCCTAACCCCAAATTCCATTTTCAGTCCCTTGGCTGAAAAGTCCCCATGAAAACACACACTATGTATTTCTTACAATGGTCTAAGATCTATGACCCTAAAATTAGATCTCTAATCCTTTTTCCCACATGACGTTAAACTATAGATTAAAAACTACGTATGACTTGATTCTCATCCTTATGGGATACGTAGTGAAGTCCAACATTTCAATTCAGGACCCAGCCACAACATGATTATGGTTAGCATTGATCTATGTATCTCTGTATACATTGAACAATACCTATATTTATGTGTCATAATCCTGACCTTAAATATTTTCAGATCCTCATAACCCTTTTCATGACTTCTAGTCACAAAAATGTCAAATTTCTGAGAGTTCTTTTGTCTGACTACGCAGCATGTGCCCATAGGCGGCCTTGCATAAATAGTTTACATAATAGACTTGTTAGCCAAAAAATACTATTATTTGACTATGCAGCCAATGCCCTTAGGTGGCCCTGCAAAATTCAACCCCTTAACGGGTTTGTCGGATTGTGGTAACTTAATTATTGGGAAGAATGCCACTTTTGTCCTTATTTGTCTTAAATGACAGTATGTAGGGATCCGCAAAAATAGCCATCCTTAACATATTTGTCCCATATCCTTTTTCATGATGTGAAAGTATTCAAGTATATGGTTTCTATTATCCTTCCCTGCGTTTGGGTCAGACCTTCATATGAGTGATATTCATCCAGTTCTTCAATAATCTTGTTTGAAAATATCTTCTCCATATTCAAGTACCTCTTTCCATATAGCAAACTCTATACTTCGGAAGATTTTAATCTCCATAAACTTTCATGGGCTTTTATCACTAGGAAAGTAAATTTATGAGAGTTCTTTTGCCTGACTATGCAGCACATGCCCATAGGTGGGCTTGCCTAAACAGTCTACATAACAGACTTGTCAGCCAAAAAAATATTATTTTATTTAACTATGCAGCCAATGCCCTTAGGTGGCCCTGCATAATTCAACCCCCTAACGGGTTTTTTAAATAATGGTAACTTCATTCTTGGAAACTACTTCTTCTAATGCCTTTTATCTCTTTTTCATATCATTCCCCAGATTCAAATATTCTTAAGTCATAGCTTACATATTTTCCCTCATACTTGAGTATAGTAATATTTTTTTAGATGAATTTTCAAGGAATTGAGTCAATTATAATCCATTTCGGTCAAAGATATTTCAACCTTAAACATTAGCCTCTTTTTTATGTCTGACGTGCGTGAATTTAAACTGCCCACAAAAGAGAGGGGAACTCTGAATAAAAGTCAAGTTCCCAGCTCACTAAACATACATTTTGTATGATTTAGGTAACATTGAGCAATTAAAAGGTTCGAAGTTTGTAGGGTTATTTACATTAATCCTAGTAAAAATCAAACTATGCTTACTAGGCCCATTGGCTTAGGTAAAATATAAAGCATGTAGAAAAAGAGAATGCAGGTACAAATGAGTGAAGGTGAAAGTGTTTTTCATTGATGCACAAGAGATAGAAGGACATCCACAGACTGTAGTATCTTCTCTTTTTCAATAATTAAAAGAAGCTTTCAACATAACTCTTCATTTGATTTACGGTATCCCAAGTTCATTAGAAACCACCTAGAATTCATTCATTCAACTAGATACAATAAGAGATGCAGTGATACCAACTCTTCTTGGAACAATTGTAAAAGGATGTTCTTGAGTGCGGTTTGAGAAAATTTTCTGCTGATCAAACAGTGACTCTGTTTCTGTCCAAGAGACTTGGAAGATGGATACATAGATTTGAGAATGGAGCATTGGAAGTAAAGAGCCATTTGGAGAGAGTACTCTTTTCAGATATTTCTCTAATACCATCTTTGTCTTCTCTCCACCAACCGGTAGTGGAAAACATTTCAGCCCATGGGTTTTCCATTTTCATATCTTCAAGGAAATGAAATGGAGGAAGAATTTGAAAGTTCACACCATTGTTGTTGTTCTTAATGCCAGAATAACCGAAATGGAGGAGTAGCAGTGCAGCTGCATTTCCGGTGTATAGTTCTTTGCATCTGGAACATTGACTCCTTGCAGATGACTATGACCATATAGAGGCAGGTAGATGCTCTGTGGAAAATTAAGATGATATTTCTTCAAGTAGTTAGCCATATCTGGGAGAGTGATGTCACAAATATCATAGTAATCATAGCCAATGATATTCATCATGTCATCAATCCGCTTTCCAGCCAGTTCATCAGCCGTTTTAATTCCCTTGGGAGACATTGAATCTGCACAAAAGTTGAATAAACTAACTCTTAAATGGGTTTATTTTTCATAAAATTTGTGAAAAAATTCGAAAAAATGGCTAAGGCATTAAGGCGCGCAAGTCTAAACTTGACGCGCAAGTGTTCGTGTGCTGCGCTAGTTTTTGACGCACAAGTATAAACTGCGCAAGTACAAATACTTATACAGCAGTGCGGCAAGAGCTCAGGAATTCGGAATCAGATGCGAAGCGCGGCCAATGACCGCATATCTATAGGCTAGGCGGCCTATCTGTGCACCTACACCCAGTGCGCTCAAGCCCTGCGCGACTCGAACTTGCGTGCCAAGTGTTGCTCACTGAACACTTGCACGCCACCTTTCCTTTGGATGTCTCCTTTTTCCTCAGAGTCACATCCTCATTTCTTTCAGATCCAACTCTGAGGGGGGACTTTTGTTGACGCTCCTTTTTCATCACAGAATCCAAAGGAATGTAAAGGGAAATGACTTAGCACAAATTGATCCATCCTTTGAAAAAAATATCAAAAATCGACAAAGGCATGAACAAGGGATCAAAAGCACATGTTCTGTGCAAGTGCTATCACTGTCGCACAAGTCCACTTGCGCGTCATCCTATGGGCGTGCAAGTGACTTGAGTGACTTAAGTAATAACCGCCCGGGGTCTTCTCCTGCCAATAAATAGACCCTGTGGGCCCCCCATTCAGGGAGGATTTTTTCCAGAAACTCAGATTTAAGCTCCTGGTGCCCTAGTCTCTTCTCAAAGCTTCCGAAACACTTCTAAGGTAATTTCTTACCTAGAACGGAAGACCTAAAGAGGGAGAGGAAGGCCTAAGTGTTGAAACTCATCAACACTTGCATTCCTGAGTGGACATCCCTTAAGGGAAAAGGGCCACACTTGCGCACCGCCTTACTCCTTCAATAGATCTTGCGCGCCCTTCTTCTGGAAGAACCTCAAGAGGATTCTAAAGGCTTTAATGAAGAGTCTCTCAAGTATTATCCTGATGGGTAACTGTCGCACAAGTACACCATGTGTCGCGCATGCATACCTACACGACCAGGACTTGCGCACCCACGCAGTACCTGCGCACCTGCCAGGACTTGCACGCCCCTGCCTTTTTGGGTACCCTTCTTTCCCATTTCACCCCTCTAAAGACATTCCACCTTTATTATTCAAGATTCAGTCTTGAAGACACTCTTCAAAGCCATTTATGGAATGATTTCTTTATTTGACTTCCTTATCTGAAAGGAATTATGTGGAATATCTCTCAAAACCTAGTGATTTACACATCTTTATGTCACTAAAGATTGAGATTTCATTCATTCAACCTCATCCTTTAAGATGAGAGAATCCTTATCCTGGGTCTCCTTTTCAGGAATAATCCCCAGTCATAAGTCCTCTAATTTGGGCATCCTCTTTAGGAGTAAGCCCCAAATCCCCTAACCTAGGCTTCCTTTTCATGAGTAAGCCCCAGTCTCAAATATGGGCATCCTCCTTAGGAGTAAGCCCCAACCATAATTCTCTTAACCTGGGCTTCCTTTTCAGGAGTAAGCCCCAGTATTAATTTCTCTTAACTAGTCCAAATTTACCTTTGATATCGGATTCCTTTTCAAGAGTAAAACCCAATCACAAGTCTTCTCCTAATTTGGGCCCCCTTTTCATAGTAAGCCCCATGTTAGAGTATTCAAAATCTCCATGAAGCACATATACCTTTATGGACCATGTTCCTAGATTTCTTCCCTAAATTAAATCCTAACCTTCATTTATCTAGGCAGTCATACATACATAAGCCCCACATTATTTCTTATGATTGCATCTTTCATGAAACAATTGTCTAATTTTTACCAATACTTCATGTTTCTCACACCGAGCATGACTCACATGATCTTAGAGTGTAAAAGTAATTGTGACATCCTTCTTTGAGCCATCAATCATAAACATCATACTCCCTTACTCGAACTACATGGGTTCTGATTCATTTTCTAAACAAAGGATACATAGGTAGCCCGTCTATGGGTGTGATCCCAACTCTAAAATAATCCATGTCCTTCTTAATGACAATAAACTTCAAGTGCCCCACTGAGTGGATTTAAAACCAGCATGGTCATCATAATGACCAAGAGACTTCTGTATAAATGTGTCGAAGGGTACTATTGACCAAGAATCTCTAATTAATACAGATGATTCTCTATTGATGAATAACCTCAAATACATAAAAAATATTCTCTAAATTTCCTACATATTTAATCATTTATTGTCAGATCTGAAGGAAAGCTCATTTTATACTTGGTAATGTAATAAGGATTCACGAACATAACTTAAATCTATAAAGAGAGTCCCGGAGTAGACAATAATTCTCCTAAAAAAGGTGTGATGAGTCCGACCTCCCATCCTCTCGACCAATGAAAAATTATAAGCCTCATCAGTCCACAAACTAATGAGAACCTACCTTTGGAAAATAGGTCCGAATGGATGTGGAATCATTGGATGTTTTCGGTTCTACGAACAAACCAGTTAGAAACCGATCAGAATGTTTGAACCTCCCATCAAGGCGGTCATCCACGGATTCCGAGGGAAACAATCATGAGTAATATTGTACTAATGAATAATACGAGAAAGTATTTTTACCTTATATTATTTAATGAAATTTGATATCTCATAACCTTTGATGGAAATGATATGTCCAAAATTAATCTATGGACGTGGTGTTCTATAGGCAAGTTCAATTTCTGGGAATTCAATAAAAGATACATCAAGCACATAGGTTGATGGCACTGGCATGTAACATGCTAGATTGGAGATATCCGGATAAAGGGATTATATTAAACAGTAAGTTTCTGTATTAGACATTATTTCATTGTGGAATTAAATTATTTCTTTATGGTTTCCTTGGCATGTTGTTAGATACTAACCTTGGAGATTAGGTTGTTTCACCTAATGACATTGATGAAGTGACCTAGAGGGTCACACAATAAGTGTATCCAAAATCTCAGTTAAATAATATTATGATTATTTATTATTTAACAAGTTGAATAAATATTATCCCACATTTGTTTTAATAACTATTCATGTCTTCTTGATCACATTTTTTCTATTACTAGTTGTTCGAGTGGATATAATGTAAGCAGAAAATTTATTAAATATTTATTTGATTTTTTGTGAAAATAATATTTTTTATAGAATAATGTATTGATATTTATTTAATAAATAAGTAGTCATAATTCAAGGATTGATAAATACTGAGTATGAATGGAGGACCAAGTTTAATGGTTATGTGATAAATAATAAATATTGAATATTATTAGATTAAATAATTTTTAATTTAACTCTCAAGTTATGCGTATGTCGATAAATAATAATAATAATATTATTATTATTATTTAACATGGGGCTTTCCATTTATTATATAAATAATAAATGGAACTTGAGAAATTATTTTATTTTAACCCTATGAGTATGTAAACAAAATTATATTATTTTCTAGAAGAGTCAATTCGTTTATTTTGGTTGTGCCCAAAAAGTTTTGAAAATCCTCTTAGAAAATAGAGAGATCACTTCACCAAGAATTTTACTAAGAATTGATAGTGATATTCCTCCACCTCCCACTCTCAGGTCAAGAGAGATCTAGGATAACATTTTGGAATTTTTTCTAGAGGCAATCGTAGTCGGATGAAACAAGCGATATGATATGTCGTGCTAGAACTCGGAGATTTATACGATGATGTTCGAAGATTTTTGGATCACATGTTGATCACCACTAGAGGGAATTTACTTTAATTACCACCACACAACAACAGAACAACACCGGTCTATTGTTAGATCCATCAATGATGAAATAATTCAAACTTGTTAATTTTTTAATTAATTAATTATTTATAAAGTATTTGTGATAATTTTCTATAAGGTTTCTTTGTTCTATCCCTTATCTATAATCATTGATTCAATTCAATAGATCATTAATTTTATCATTGTGTACATCTTAGATTGATGAAGATCATGGAAAACCAAAAAGTTGGACATGACCCCCCACACACTTCTATTGTGCTCGGAACCTATATGTGTTATTAGAGTGGTCAAATAACTCTTTATAATTACTTAAATATCGTTGATTGATTTATAAAATTTTAATTTCATTTTCAATTCAATTTTAATCATTATTTTATTCTAAATTGCGTGAACTTCTTCTTACTTTATTGTTTTTTGAAGATCTAATAAATACAATTAATTTTATGGATAAAATAAAATTGAGGAAATCATCCGATGGGTTCATGTATTCTATTCAGGTAATGTAGGAGTACATTCCGTGTAACAATAGTTATATGCAATGCAACCAAAGATTCACACCGTGTAATTGTCTTCAATGCATTAGGAAATAATTCAGCAATTAATTCAAACCATGTGCATTTTTGACTCACGATGAATTTATTTATTACACTATGTGTTGAATAGCCACGGTGGATCATGGTCAGCTAGAGTACCCATATTGTACTCCATGTACACAACATTTAGTCCCTTTGAGTCACATGGGGACCGTGTATTACCATACACGACTTACCTAACTCGTGGACATGTAAATCAGAGACCACACATCATGTAGCCCATTGTACACGTCTTGTACTAATATTTTTTCCAAGGAATGATTTACATATCTAGTCCCTATGAAATTGTCTCGGATACATGGTGAGAGATCTACATTCCACGTAGCATGCTTTCACACACTATTTACTTTTAAGAAATTAAGTAGATTTATGATTTATGTATTAAACTGTGTAAACCTTGTCGACATGTTTTTGTGTGTGGTCATTGAGTAAATAGGAAATTCCATGTGATTGGTTTTAATATATATATATATATATAATATACTTAATTTTTTGATCTACATATCATGTATGATTCATATTATAGTTGTTACTCACCATTGATTAAATAAAGAAACATTACAAACAAAAATCATGTAATTCATGTAATCATTAAGTTGATACTATATGTCATGAAAGTACATGATAAGAAATGTATACTATATGTCATACAATATAAAATTTATATGAGTATAATACATATTGTGTATATTCAGATAGGTATTCATCAAGTTTCCTCTAAAGTACATTTATATACATAGTTAATTTTTAGTAAATGTTTTTAATTTTATTACATTTATAATGGATGAGAATCTCAAGGAAATTTAGATGAGAATTAATATAAATAATTGATTTGTTAGAGATAATAATTAATTGACTAGAAAATGTTGGGATGCTTTTAATTATCGGGGAATTATAACTTGAATTTTAGGGATAACATAACTAAGTTCACATCAAGGGTTGACATCCAATGTAGAAACTTGTGTAACTGAGAGGCAAGGGATGAGGGAATCCAATTTTAGGATTTTAGGATTGGGGATACCACTCAATTAATCAATGAATAATTAGTTAATGTAGTTGGTGTTTGTAATGTATGACTAAAACCATTAGATTTTCTTCACCAACCACATTTGGGGTAATAATAAGGTGAATATGGATCCTTACCACTAGAATATCTAGGAAACAAGATATTTTGAAGTGAATGGTGAGAGATATTGGGTTTTGATAAAATAGTGGGTGATTAATAAATATAATAATTATTTATTTGTCTAAATTTTATCAGATAAAGTACAAAAAATCTACCGTCATATTTTTTAGAAAATCTATTAAAATGAATTTGAACATATCATTGTGATCCATAATTTAGAAGGATAACCTTATCACAAACATAAATTTCCAAGAGTGAAAAAGGTGCTTATGCATACCCTTCACCAAAAAATGAAATTGTATATGCGGGAAAAAATTATTCATTATGCAGTAGGTAAGGAGGTAAGTGATGAAGAGTTGTTACTCTATAAGAAACATTTAAATGATTCCACATATGTTCAACATTTCACGCTACCATCCATGTCTAATGAGATTTTGAAGAAACATGATGACATGGATGTGTATAGAATGTTTTTCACCTTCTGAATCTTTATTAAGAGAAGGCGAGACAAGTGTGGTATGAGATCTCCAATGATTTGTTTCCAACTAAGCTTTGAAAGTCTATGCCATCTAGGCCCCATGTAGTCAATATTATTGGATAATTTCATTGCTTAGACATCTTAGGGATTAAATTCTCAAATGCGTTGGGTATAGATCTCATATATTCATCACTACCCAAGACCTTCTCCAGTTTTGTTACTAATTAAATAAGAGAAATGGCGAGAAGAGTCTTTCAGAACTTATTACTTTTATTCTCCAAGTGGATGAGGACATGGGGCATGATAAACATGTGGTTATTATAGTGAACAAGAAAATGAATAATATGGAAAATGGGCCCAAGACTCACAATAGGCATAAATCTCCCAAGCACCAACCTTCTAAGAAATGAAATATCCAGGGAATGGAAAAGGATGTTGTATGATTTTCATATAAAATTCCAAGCCCCTAGAAGAATAACTGCACCCAAAAGTAAGGGGATGGTAAATGTGTGTTCATTATCGAGTTTAATGTTTTAATATCAAAACACTGGGTGTTTGACACAACTTGTGGTTCTCACATATGTATCCAAATGTAGGAACCATATAGATTCTGAAAGATTGATAAAGGAGAGGTGTATCAGAAAGATACGAATGGTGTGAGGATGACTGTTGTATCTATTGGTGAATATCACCTTTCATTTCAAATGGGGATGATTTTGGTTTTAAAATATTTCTATTTTGTACCAATGGTTACCAATTTCATAGTTTCTGTATCATACCTAGAGCTATATGGGTTTTTTTATGTTTTGAAATTAAATTTGTTTTTTTATAAGTAAAACATATTTTATTGTATAGAACATTTAAATAACGGTATTTATTTATTAAATTTCAAAAACAATGTATTTGAAATTGATAAAAAATCATGTTCACATGACTCATATAACACACAACTATGGCATCACCATTTTCATCATGTGAATGAGATGATATTGAAAAAGATCTATCAATATGGTTATTTAAAATCTTCTTAGCTAAAACAACTTGAAATATTTCCTGATTGTTTATATGTAAAAATGATAAAACCTCTATTTGGTGGACTCTGTGAAAGGGCCATAGAGCTTCTAGGATTTGGACACACTAATGTGTGTGAACCATTTAATGTAGAAGCTAGCGGTGGATATTCTTACTTCATAACTTTTACTGATGACTTGAGTAGATATGGTCCCATATACTTGATGTGATATAAGTATGATCCCTTTGAGAAATTCAAATAATTAAAGAATGAAGTATAGAATCATATTGGAAAGAAGATTAAGAATATTTAATTAGATCGAGGTAGTGAATTTCTTAACCAAGAGTTTATTGAATTTCTATAAGAGTTTGGGAATCTGTCTCAACTCACTCCCCCTTACACACCATAGTGTAATGGTGTTAGTTGAAGGTGTAATTGTACCTTTTTATACATAGTATGGTTTATGATGAGTCATACAAATCTTTCAATATTTTTTAGGGATATGCATTACAATCTGTGGCACACACAATAATCTGAGTACCAACTGAGGAGAAAAATATAATTCCCTTCGAGTTTTAGAGTGGAATGAAACCTATTTTTGGCATACATGTGTATGTGGTAGTGAATAATTTTTTAAGGCCTTATTAGGAAGGAAACAAGAACCACATGCACAAAGTGTTTCTTTATAGGGCATCCCAAGGAAACAAAGGGATACTACCAATACAACCCCTCAAAAAAAGTCAATGTCTCCAAACAAGGCATAATTATTGAGAGGGATCACATCTTCAAAAAGGATAGTGGGGGAATGTAAAATTTGATGAATTTCATTCTCAAGATATACAATAGTTGGTACAGGAACATATTCACCATGTCCCTGTGGAATATGTAGTTCCTAAAACACATGTACTATGTATGATCGTAAAAGAGATAAGAGAAATAAAGAGATATGGTTTTCTAGTCACTATTTATTTTGAGTTATTATTAGTTGAAAATGATGATCCTATCTCCTATATGAAAGAAATAGAGGTATCAGAAGGAACAAGATGACAAGAATCCATTAATTTTGAAATGTATTCCATGTATTGGAACCAATTTTGGGTTCTGGTCGATGTGAAGGTTGATGTAAATCCATTGGATTCAAATGGGTATTCCAGAGAAAATTTTACATAGAAGGTAAATTGAATACCAATAAATAAAGTAAGGTGGATAAAGTTTTTAACCAGTGTCAAGGAATTGACTTTGATGAAACCTTTTCACCGGTTTCAATATTTAAATCCATCAGAATTATAATTGCTATAGTAGCGTACCATGACTGTGATATTTTAATGATGAATGTGAAAACATCAATCTTTAAAGGGAACCATTAGAAATATGTCTATATGGCACAACCAAAAGGGATTGTGACTCCTGGTGATTCTAAATGGATTTTCAAGTTGGAGAGATCCATTTTTCGATTAAGGAAAACATCCATGTCATGGAACATTCGATTCGATGGATCCATAAAATAAGTTTGTTTCACTAAGAATGAATGAATTCCTTGTGTTTAAAATATATTTAGTAGGAATTTGGTCATTATTATAGAATTTTATATTGATGAAATATTAATTATTGAAAACAAAAAACCTTTCTTATAGTATGTATAATCCTTGATGACCAGTACCTCATCTCCTCCATACACTATAAACATCTCCTTGGTTATTTTTAGATTATTAAGGATAACCTTAATAGAAGAACAATGTTATTCAACTGGATCAACCAGATATCTTCCTACCATGCTCAATGCATTGAAACATAAAGTCTGTTACAAAACATTCAATACATGATGGAAAAAAGGAAGTTATTTTGATTCAAAACTTTATCTAAGATATTGATGTGGTACCTATTAGTAAAAACCCAATCGCATTGTATTGGGATAATATTGTAGTGGTGCCTCTTGAAAAAGATCCAAGGTCACACCAATGTGCAAAAAATATACTCTGGAAGTATCATATCTTATTGGATTTTTATAAAAGGGGTGATGTTTCAATAAGAAGAGTACCCATAGAAGAGACCGTGGAGGACCACCTGACTAGAATCATATCATAGAAGAAGAATTAGATCTTGTGAGAGGTGGAGGACTGAAGGTTGTTTGCAATTGGATATAGTGAAAGTGGTACTCTATTGGAGTTGGTTCCCTAGAACAAACTACTATGTACATTTTTATAAAGTTTACTCAATGTTTTGAATATTAAAAAACTTGTTATCACATCATGATTGTTCTTATGTGTAACATACCTTGTTATAATGTCCCAATAGTATCGATTCCACTAAAATTTCAAAGTAGTTTCCATCTTATATGTGAACCTAGATGTGCTATAAAACTATTATTAAATAAATTTTCTATCACTCGATGATATAATTTGGGGGGACACAAATGATACAGTATATCAAGGATGTAGACTCATAGGACTTTGAGGCACCTTCTCATGGTGTACATCCTTGGTCATATCTACTAGTGTATTGTGAGAATGAGACCCACTGGTAGGAAATCCACATTTATATGTGTCATTGGATGTTCCAATATATGTACAAGTGTATTGATTCTTATAAATTATTATTATTAAGTATTTTGAGTCATGTACATTGATATATTAATGAAAACTGTGAAAATTTTTGTTCGTGGAGAGGTAGGATATGTTGGGTGGATCACGAATAATATTCCATTAATGAATAATGAGAGAAAGAATTTTGCCCTTATGTTCTTTAACGAAATTTTATATCTCAATCCCTTTTTGAGAAATGGTATATCCTAGGTAAATCAATGACCATTGTGTTCTATTTGAAATTTTAATTTTCTAAAAGTTAAAGAAAGAGGCATTGAGAACCTAGATTGATGGCACTCGCATGCAACCTGCTTGATTTGAGATATTGAAATAAATGGATTACATTACACAATAAGTGTTTGTATGAGGTATTATGTCATTTTATAAATAAATTACTTATCAATAGGTTCCATGGCATATTTCTAGATATTAACCTTGTACATTAGGATACTTTGACTAATGCCACTGAGAAAGTGGACACGATAGTCACACACTAAGTGTATCCATAATATCAGTTTAATAATAATATTATTATTTATTATTTAACAAGTTGAATAAATATTATTACCTTATGAGGTTAAATAATTAGTCATGTTTTATTGATCACATTTATTCCATCACCATATATTATAGAGAATATAATGTGACCGTAATATTTAATATATAATTATTTTCTATTTAGTGAATATAATATTTATTTAATTGTTGGTAAATAATGTAGAAATATTTATTTAATAAATAAATATTCATTCTTCAAGGGTCAATAAATATTGTGGAGGAATAGAAGAACAAGTTTAATGGTACGGTGAGAAATAATATATATTGAATATTATTTGTTTAAATAATATTTAATCTAATTCAAAAGTTAATCACATGTATAGAAATAATAATAACAATATTATTATTATTTTTCATGGGTTTATGTACATATTAAATAAATAAATAAAGGGAACCTGTTCAATTATTTTATATTAACCCTATCATTATATAAACCCAATTAAATTATTTTTTAAGAGATCTAATTCAATTTCATTGGTTGTGAATAATAAATTGGGAGAATACTCTCAAGACCTAGATAGATCCCTTCTCCAATAACCCTTTAAATAATGTAGCGAGACCTTTGTCCACCTCTCACTCTCATGTCAGGAGAGTTCCAAGATAATTCTTTACAAGCAGTTCTCAAGGCGATCAATGGTGGATAAAACAAGTGATAGGATTTGTTGTTCTAGTACCAGAAGATTCATATAGTGATGTCTGGAGATTTTTGGATCATGTGTGGATCACCACTAAAGTGAATCTATTTCAATTCCAATAATGTAACAACTTAACTATTTACATCTACTATCAAATCCATCAATGAAGAAATAATTCCAACAAGGTAATTATTTAATTAATTAAATTGATTACTAATAATATGTGGTGATCCTCCCTCAAGTTTTGGTGATCCATCACTTGACTATGTTCTTTGATTCAATTACATATATCATGAATTTTAGAAATTTTTAAATTTCAGATTGATAATCGATCATAGAAAAAAGTAATGTTGGGTATAACCCACCACAAGCTTCTCTTGTGCCCTGAACCTACATCTTCCAAGCATTTAGGATCAGAAAGGTGTGTCCTCTTTATTCAATTCAAAATTTATAGAACCATAAATAAATCCATGAAGATATGTTTCCTATGACACTTTTGAACATCCAGATTGTTTTCATGAAATATATCCATTGACTTGATTTCACTATTGGCATCCTGAACTAGTTGATCTAGAGTGTTTTGAATCAAGGAAATACAAACAAAATTACCCCTCCCTGGAGGAAATGTGCACTCAAATTCAAATAAGAAAATATAATCAACCAACCTTTATTTCCATAGTTTTAATTTCCACTTATAAAATATATATTTTAGGATGTATTGGTCTATATATACCTTGAAACACTCCCCTATGAGGTAGGGTCTCTAGAATGTAGAGCATGAAAAATAGTTTCAAACTCAAGGTCCTTTGTTGGTTTATTTCACTAGTGTGGACTCTACCAATAATACTTGTACACTATACCTCACTCCACTTGAATTAATATAGCTCCCAACCCAATTCATGATGTGTCAAAATAAAATTTTTACCCTTTTCCTGGCTCAGAGAAAATTAGTACTAGTGTTGAGGTTAATCATACTTTTAACTCTTGAATATCCATTTCTAATGATTAAACCCATATAAAACTTACACGTTTCTTGTTCAATCCAATAAGTGGTTCTTCAAAGTGAAAATAATAGTAATGAATCACTATTAGTAGGGAGTTAAACCCAATATTCTCTAAATATCAAAAATATTCTTTGCATTCACACTAGAAATAGCTACCCTCACTTTCTTTATATCCTATAATACCCAAACATCTAATATGATGTGACCCAAGAAGTTAAATATATCTATCTAGAAGAAACAATTAAATATATTATTGTAATGATGATGCTCCAAAATATTATTCAAATTTATCCCTGGAGGTCGCATGTACTCCTCCAAAGACTGAGATTACACTAAGATATCATTGAAAAAATGAAAATGATGGAATCCAGATATAGGTGGAAGACCTGATTCATTAATTCCATAAAGACATTAGGTAAATTTTTCAGACCGAACAATATTACAAAATACTTATATAACCCATAACTACTTTGTAATGTTGTACAAGGTATGTCATAGAGAATAAATCTCACGAGATGGTACATTGATATCAAAACAATATTCAATTAGACACTATAGCTCCATAGAGCTAGTTTAGGAGATTATATATATGAGGAATTGGGTATTATTTTAAATTGTAAGCTAATTTAACTATTGGTAATCAACAAATAATGTTAATATAGCATTCTCCATATTAAAGAAAATTACTAGTAAACCCCAAGTAGAATCATATTGTTAAATAAACCACTTGGATTCTTCATCATCTAACAAAATATTGTATTCCTAGAGCTCTGTATGATTCATCATATATAGAGTAATGGAGACTATTTATTCTCCAAAAAGAAACTAAATAGTAAATTCAACCTCTCTTTAGAGAGTTATTCCTAAAAATTAATTAGGGAAGACCTCTTTAAAATTGTCCAGCACTGGAAGAATGATAGCCTATAATACTCCCTGATCATTCTATAAGAGGCTAAAAATATGGTCTGACACTCTACCCAATCCATGATTACATGTTTCAGAAAGACCTTCCTGGACATCACATTCTTGTTTGTGAACAAGGCCACCTCCATTGGGTGGATTGAAGGACACCCATAAGTGATAATAGGCAAAATGACCTCAAAAGGTATCCATCAATCCCATCCTGATAATTATGTCAAATCCTTCAATCTAAATGATAAAAAGGTTCTATAGAAATCCATAGCCTCCTATCTTGAGGGGACGATTATTGCAACGGTGAATTCTCTCAGAACAAATTGCTAGGGGTCTATTATGGGACATCACCCCATATTGGTATTGAATTTCTAAAATAAATATACCCATAAGATATTCATATATAAATGAGTTTTATGTATTTATGTTAAACAAGGTATAAATTAACGTTAAGGAAGCCAAATATTTCACATTGCACAATAGATGGTTGGTCGCTCTACTCAAGGGGTGTAGTCTACACTATATGTAACTAGATAGATCCACAATAGTGATATACAACTCAAACTCACTGATTATCCTCACTCTCATAGTTTTATACATCAAATTTATGAATTCATTGACCTTAACCACATCCTAAGATTAAATGTCTATTAGTACTCTAGCTTCCCTCATGATGTCGTACCAAAGATCCCACTAAAAAACACTAAACTGGTATATAACCCCTATCACTAGAAATCAATGGAATGTTATTGGATAATATATATAGAAGGACAAAATGACAACAACATCAACATTATAATAGGTCTCTATAACATTTAATATTCACGTAACCCAACCTACCACACCGGTGAAATACCAAATAAATGCTAGTGTGGACACCCTAGCAGTGACTACCCTATAAATAAGTCTTATAGTGGTGATTAAAACCACTAGATGGTCCACATATTAGCAATGGTGTTGAACCACCCAGACATGTACCTTAAGATTCACTAGGATTTCACTTGGAGATAAGGAACTAGTTTACCATATTAGAGATGATAGTCAGCACAAGTACATTTACCTAAGACCAAATAGAAAAACTAAGACCATCATAAAAATGTCTCAACATGGACAACTCATCACTCGAAAAAGATATTGTGAAGCACTGGAGATCTTTGAATTATGTTTTGTAATGCTTGATATACATATTTTTTTTCTCCATATGTATGAATTTTTTAGCTACATCATCCATTAATGTCTTTCGGAAAAAAACTCATTGGGGAAGATCATCTAAAAGACCCTCAATACCATGACCATATGTTGATCTTCAAAAGTAAGAACATATTTCCATTTATAAAAGATCAATGAATCATATAAGCTATAATTTTCACCCTCGTATTTATAGGTGTATTCATATACATGAATATGGTATTCATAGCATATAATGAACATTGTATATCCTAGTGACCACCTTCCCCTATTAAATTAGGTAGGTTTTATTTTTAGAACACCCTAGTCAACTCAAACATGATTGACATAACACTAGGAGATCCCATCACAGTCTATACAAGAAGTTGAAAACCATCTCTAAGGTGATAATTAGTGCCCAAACTAGTCATTATAGGTGGTAAAATGGGAGGTTCATTGGTAGAAATACAAGTGTCCCTAAATGTGGCTCATGTCCCACCACCTTGAGCTCTTGATCGCCACAACCTTCCTAGAACTCGACTAGAGGCCATCATAGAGGAATGTATCCACACATATAAGAACATGCCTTAAACACAATTTTATAATATATTTCATTACTGATAGGTAAATAATTAATAAACACAATGCCTCATTACCTAATAAAGGATGAATTCACAAAATGATTTTATTAAGGTGATTTTACTAACCCCGTCTACCCATTCCAAGGGTTGGGTTATATGGTGATATTTAATGTTTTTATCATAATGTTTAAGGTATAGGGGTTATCAATACCAAAAAATATAGGTAAACACTATATCAGTTTCAATTGGAAACCCATCCAAATTAAAATAATATTTTTTGTTTTTAAACTCACAAAGTTATAATATAGAATGTCTACATATAATACTTATGTTAAACAAGTCTCCATTCCATTATTATAGAGGTATGCACCTTATAAGTTGCCGTTGGAACTCCATTAAACTACAACTAGATAATATTATCAACTTTTGTAACCATGGTTTTAATTATTTTATTATATTAAGGTTTGATAAATAAAATTCCATTATAAATGTATATCAGAAGATGCCATTTAGGTTAATGCAGAAACATTATGAAATTAATTTTTTTTCAATAAATGTTAGAAATTAAAATCATAGAAACCAATACATATAAAGTTGGCCATAAAAAATTAAAAGAAATGAAGTAGGAATGGAATAGAATTTGAATTAAATATAAATATATATTTTCTTATAATGATGAATGAGTTAATTCTACCTTTTTGTATTAGTCCAAGGTTGGAAATCCCATAAAACGTAGCATTGCTTATGTAATCCTCTGAGTTTTTAAAAGAGGAACATCTTGTTCAATATCATGAATGACATACAACAACATCAAAAGAATATAATATAAGACTCCAAGGCTTTACATTGTATTTTTTATTAAATAAATTCAATCTATTTGATAGCTTGTGATGTACATAGCATCGGGTTTCAATGAAATGTGATACTCTATTAAAATATTATCATTTAAACATTATCATTATAACACAGTCATTAAGTTGGTGAGTATGAATATGATTATATAAATTATTAAAATTATATGTTTTATATATTTATATACTAAATTAATAGGTATTATATTTATTACAAATAAAATAAGAACCATCTAAAAGAAAAATAATTGTTTTCTGAAAAATGATATTTTTTTAAAATCGTTTAGTCACGCTTTGCACAGATAATTTAAAATTAATTGATTCAAATTTTAGAAAATTTATTTGAAAAAATAAAATTATTATTTAAATTCTACAGGTAAAAATTATCTTTGGGTTAATTTTTTAGAATTTTTTTAAATGATTAATTTTCAATGAATAGTAAAAAATACTGATTTTATTGAAAACATCATTTTTGTTTAAATAGTATTCAAGGTAAAATTATATTTCTAAATTATATTTAAAACAATATTTTCCAAAATATATTTTATTTTTACTAATTTATGTCACTATAATCTATTCTATATTAAATTATGATATATAAAAATTTTATACTTTTGAATGTTTTTTGTTGGAAACCACATTCCTTGACACGTTTGTGGGATAAAATTTAAATGGAATTTTTTAGATTATATGAAATGAATTATGAAAATGGATTTAAAATTAGGAATAATAATCATCATTATTAGAAAACATTTTTAGATTAATTTTGTACCATAATAAAATGTAAAAAAGTAATAATTAATTATCACGGTTAAGGTACAAATGGTTTTACCGAGGGTTAAACTAAATAGATAAGGGTTAAAATGTCATAAGACTTTTTCAAACCCATTTTATGACCATATTTATACCTTATAACCTATAATTATTTATAATTAGCCAATTTGGATACAATTTTCTTAATAAAAACATGGGTATCAATTTATCTTTTCATAAATTCCTTATATTTCTTCACCCCCACTTTTAAAAGGACACCTCCTCTAATCCAATATTTATACTTAAAAAACCATTTGGTTTGGAAAATACATTCCCAAATATATTTTATAAGTAACTCCACACATCCTAGATCCCCTGTTTCAATTATGAATCACTTCTAGGAAGTCTTTTGGTATAAACCTAAAGAGGATCTCTGAAGAAGAGGTAATATTCTTAAACGCATGTATTTGTTTTGTTTCTTCTTACTACTCATTAAAATAATATTAAAATATAATAATATTATAACACCATTATAATAAAAATATACTGATCTGTTATTATGTTTATTTCATTACCCAAATTCATCTCCACATCCATCAAATGTGAAACAAAACTATTGACCGTGTGTATTGTGGACTACTGCCTCATGAACTAATGTAATTCATTTTCCATAATCACCTTTAAATGATTGATAAATCAAGGATTAAACATATTTATAATATATTTAGGATATTATTATATTTTTAATTATTATATCACATATAAATTTTCACTTTTCATTTTGTGGGGGATACGATAACATCGCTTGTGTGTATAGCAAATTACCACCTCACGAAGTGATGTCATTCATTTTTACACTTTATATTTACATGGAATGTATTAAGGTAATAATTTATGAATATATGTGATATTTATGACCATAATTCTGGAAATATAATTTTATTTATAAATTCTTACCTTCCAATCAACTAGAAAACAATTACGTCGCTTGTGTGTACATGTGGACAACCTCCTCCACATAGTGACATGAATAGTTTTTCATTTTATTTTTACTAGGATGGTAATAAATATTTATTTGAGTAATATAAATGTTATATATGAAATAATAATGAATCTGAAAATGTTAATTAATATTTATTTTCATTTTATTCTCACCTTCAAGAAAAAAATGAAAACTCTGTTCATGTGTACGTACGACATACTATCACCATGAAAAGTTTCATACATTTTCTATCTCTAATGTTTATTGATTACTATAAATAATTTATAATTCATATATATATAATTTATATCATGGTTAAAATTATTGAAATTATGGAATCAATATCAAAACATTCATGAAAAATGAAGCTATTATCTTTTGAAATAGTGAATTTAATAAAGAGTTTTTAATAAACAAGTGATAAAATACTATAAGTAAATAATATATTGTATGGGAAATATGATAATGGGTTTTTAATATATGTATAATAATATTATATTTATTATATAGGGGTTTCATTTTCATATCAAGAATGATTAACCTGAGGTAAGGGATATCTCATTTTACATTTACTTCTATAATACATCTGTTGTATTCTCTACACAGTTCTTTTGTGTGGTGTATATAATTCCTATTTGATATGTTTTATGTGAAACCATTTTTATTCATAATTTTTTAATGTTCATTAGAAGTAATTTATTTCATGGTTCTAATGATTCAATAGCTTCCAAAGTGGTAAGGGTTTTCCGAATCACTTTTACTTCTATGAGACATATTTCATTCTCACTACTTATTATTTTATTTGGTGTATATACTACCACTATTTAAATTTTATATCATGAATCTACTTATCTTCATGTTATTGAAATTTTAATTGGAATTTATTTATTTCATGGGTCTTAAGATTCAAAAGTTACCAAAATTGTAAGTGTTTTCACAATCAAATTATTATTTAAGATTGTTTATGTTTAAGTCTCCATTTGGGGAATTATTTGATATTTATATCTTAAAAATAATAAATTTTATCATATTTTTGTTATTAATTATATTCTTAATGTAATAGTAACATTTTACTTCTCTTTTGTACATTAAATGATTTAGAAATTGATTTTAATAAAAACCTACATTTTATCTCTTTGGTTAAAAATACTTATTTCCTACAAAAAATGTTTTCAAAAAATTGAAACATGTTTTTAACATTCCCGAAATTGTTTATTAAAGGTCTTTTTACCCCTTCTTGAATTTTTACAAAAAAAATTGAATGAAAACTTCATGACTTTTTCTAAACAAGGCCCGTCAGGATTTCACTAGAAATGTGAATGGAATCTCAGTTTTAATATGTAATACATATATAGAATTTATACTATCATGTCCACTAAATGTTTTAATGATTTATTTATAATTTTAAAGGGTTACTTTCAAAGAAAATTATTTTAAAATTATTTTATGAAATTTTAGTTTTGAAAACATTTTCAATGTAGAAAATTTATTTTCCTCAAGCATTTTTCTAATGATATATTTAGGGGATTTCTATTAATCAATGAAAACAACCCTTTATTATAATTATAATCCACTAGGGATATTTTATAATGATATAATCCTTATTATTTTTCAGTATGTTTTATGGTCAGTTTAACTATGTATGTGCTATTTTGATACTATTCATATTACACATGATGGTTTATGATTATGTTTCATGATTTGGGAAAGTATTATCATTTAATATTCTAGTTTTTATAATATGAATTTTTATGTTGACTATGTTTCACCAAATCAAAGAAAGAATTTACTAGAGTTATTAAGTGATGATTGTGGACCACTATAGCCCCTTGATACATCAGTAGGTCTCATGAGACATACTTTCTTGGGTTTTTTTCTAAGCCTTACCCATTTATGTAATATGTTTTCTCATGAGGCCTCGAATAAATATTTATGATGTAAAACATTATGATTTCTCCCATTATGAGATTATTAATTAATAGCCATGTGATTATTCAATTATTTAAAATATCCACACAAAATTTTCAATCTATTGTGATTTCATATATGGAATGATTTGTTCATTAGTTATTCGTTCAATGTTATTCTCAAATTATTGTTTAAATGGAATTTGTTTTAGTTATTTATCTTTACATACTGATTTATCCTTATCCTCTTCCATAATCATACCCATACTTATAATTTTATATCACTTATTTTCTATGTCTCTTCCCAAGGATTTGAATATGCTCATTATTTCTGAAATGTAGTGTTTTTCAAGAAGAAATTACAATACACTCAAACATAATACTATGATGAATTTTATTTTATTTTTAATATGAGATTCAACTATTTATTTTTATTACCAAGACCACTAAATAATTAAGTCCTTTAGGATGGGATTCCATATATCTTATTCCAATGTAATTAAGTTACCACTGAATCTGGGATACTAGGGTTGGGCTCTTTGGAACAAAACATGTGTGTCACCCAAAGGTAAAATTTTTCCAACTATAACAAATTTATTATACAACAATAAGTCCATTCCTTGGTAATATGGCCTTTCAACCATGTCTAGGTTAGCTACTCTTTTAAATGGATTTTTACTAAGTTCCTAAACATCCTAGTATATTTTATTCAAACACAAAACAATAATAAAATTAAATAATATATTATTTGATACAAATTTGAGTAACTCTTGGTTTGGTTCACTAATAAGTAATTGTTTTAGGGGCTAAAAGAACCAAATCACATCTCTTCATATACTAATGGCTTCCAACTAGAAGGGAGGGTGTGTAGTTGTATGGTGGGGAGACTATAAACACTATATCAGAGTGAAATATAGTGGAAATAAATACAAAAAAATCTATCTATATAAAAAATAAAAACAAACATAGATCAGTGAAACAAAAATATATACATAAGATGTCATGGTAGTGAAAAATATGATCCTAGAATTTCATGTAAGTAGTCATAGAAGACATAACATAGTAAAAAAAATACCAAAAACTAAAAAAATAAATGAACAATAGTGGTATTTTTTTGATATTATATCGATGATTGAATATCCCAATAGATGTGTGATGTGCTTTTCAAAATTGGGGAGCATGAAAGGTAAGGATATTCACAAATTCCTGCATATTATCTCTAGTTCTGTTTCATGGTAATCCATCTTATAGTTCAAATGGATTCCCTTGAAACATAATTTCCTCATTTGGAATTTAAGAAACAACACATTTCCGATGGATGAGAACATTTAGTACATGGGGATTGTGCTGGCAACTCAACGCTGGTGTAGCTCCATGACAAAACAGGAATCGTGCTGGTGTCTCTTTTTTTGGAGTGAAATTTTGACAAGGATATAGACCAACATGTTTAAAAATATTGGAGTTTATAAAGGGAGAAATTAAATTGAACATTTCTTTAACCATCTGTTTTCAGAGATCAGAAACATGTGGCGAGGAGACTATGTCTCGAAGCATGTTGTTTTGAGAGGGGTGTTGGGTCATTTGGGAGTCTCTTAATAAAAAAAGGGAATGTAATGACTAATCTAGTTCCTATATTCATGTGTGGTTAATATCACTAGTGGTCGATCTAGGTTCTCTCCTGTCTCGTGGGTATGTATCCTCCTCTCATTGGAAATTTATTCTAAGAGTGGCCTCTTTAGTAGAAAACATTACAAGAAATAGAAGGGGCTATGGATTTGTTGGAACCCACCATAATCAGGGTTGAAACTTGATGTGGATGGGTCCTATGTATAAGGTCACGTGAGAGGAGCGGGGATGGTCAATGATGGAAGAGGTTAGGTTGTTCTGGGGTTTAGTGACTACAATGGGCCAAGTAATTCTCCTAGAGCAGAGGTTAGGGCAATGCTCAGTGGTTTGCAATTATGAAAGTTGTATAACATCGCTCTGGAGGAAGTGTAAATAGATTCCAATGTTTTGGTTGGTCTGATGCATGTGAGGGATTAGACACTAGTGGGGTTGGATTATCTGATTGGGAAAAGGAGGAATATTTTCTGTCAGAGTATGAGGTTTGGGAACATCTAGAAAGAAGGAAATTTTTCAGATGATTCTTTATCCAACAAATATGTTCCTGATGATGCCTTAAAACTATTGTTTAGTGTTTTTTCATTTCCAAAGTATTGTAAAACAATTTTTAGGGGTGATTCCATGGGATTCCATCATTTTAGGCCACCTTGACGTGTATTCCACCACCCTGATTTTATAAAAATTCCAACTTTTAGACATAGTAAGGTGATTCCTTAATCGTTTCCCACATCATTGAAATCTACTCATGTATCGAACAGATTCTTAAACTGGGCGTGACTTATCCTCAATACATCACCACCAATGGTGTATATAAAAATCCATTCCTTTAATATAAAATTTAATAGTGTTACGATATAATAATTTAAAGCTATAGAATAAGGGAAACCTTATAGAGGTGAGGCTCCTAGTTAGATACCAAGTTGACCCACATACATCTGCCTAATATAAAAGTATCTGATCATGTAACCTTGTAATTGGTCAAGGGACATGAGGAATTTCCCAATGAATCTATGAATCAATAATGACAAGTAATCTGTATAACTAGTCTAGGTATTCTAGAAAAACTCAACCAATTTAAAACCATGTAAGAACAATGTAATTATTAATTAATATTTTTTATCCAATATACGGTGAAAAAACTATAATATTTAATTATTGTGTTTTGACTAGAATTCATGAGAAAACCCCATTGCATTTCACTACTAATATTTTCTAATAGAACCACTGAAATACAATCTTGCATATCATGGTAGATATAAATTGGAATCTAAGGGAATTAACCAAGGTGTTCCTTATTCAAGGATATTAATCTATACATAGGAGATCATCCAGAACATTCTAGTTTTTTATAGTTCAATATGAACTTATGATGAATACCCATAGAATTCATGAGATAATATGTTTACTGGATCCATTACAGGTTTACCACTTTAATTCACATAAATTAATTAGATGAAATCCTTTTAGTTTTCTCATTTCTTCCAAAATATGTAATCTAAGATGTGCTTGAGGTATGAAACAAATTTGATGGTGTAAAAAAATTCATTAATAAGTTTCCAATGCATCCATAGTAATAAATCACAAGTTACAAGTAAATTATTAATTTGAATGCTTTGGTAAAAAAAATCACAACCTCATAGTAGTCTCCCAATGCTATCTATAATAAATCCACATCATTCTATAATTTAATTAGTTCATCCCTGTTAGAGTTACATAAAAAATGGTGTTTATAATTAAGAATTTATTCAAGACACACAAATTAACTTAACTATATTTAAATTACCCAATACATTCCCATTGATACATATTAGCAAATCACCCTTTTAAGTGACACACTAGACACACCCGAAGGGGGTGGTTTGGTTACCTTAAATGGAAATTGGGGTTTTCCTAAATTACAGGTCAGAAACACTATAAGTAGTGTTTTGTTACAATTAAATTATGGTTTTCATGAATGTTGGGCCATACACACACTAAGTGGTGGTTTTGGAGAGGTTTTCAACCTCCAATGGTGTTTCTATGGCCTACAATATGTCTAGGTCAGGCTTTAGGTCAAACATTAACAGAATATAAATTCAAGGGTCAACACTCACAATGATCGGTGTGTGGTATAATGCCTCATTTTATAAATGTTGAGTCTTTTTTGTATGATCATATAGAACACCTACCTAGGAATTGTGGAAGAATTATTTTTATGTATCATCCTTATAATCATAATGATATGAAATAAAATGAATTACTAGAAAAAAAACCCGAAAATTAGGCATATAATCTTTCAACAAGATAACACTTATTACATTGAAAAAATTGGAGAATGTAGGGATTATGAGTAAGAGCCTCACCAAAATCCTTCTAATATGACCAATAATGATGAATAAAGATGCAAGATAACGGAGATCCACTCAATAACCGAGGGGAGGAGTTAAGGGCCTTCTAAACTACTCATTCTACCTAAATGAGAGAAAAGGATTCATAATAATTAGAAAGGGTGAAGGGGAAAACACCATTTTAACCTTTTATAAAAATAGTCACACCACACTAGTTGGACAGTGGGTGTCACCTAATTTTTGGAATGGATTATGGAGTCTTACAAATTTTTTATGAATCCCATGAGCTAGCTGATGCATTATTAACATATTTTAGTGGAATTGTAGTCCTTAGACATCATAACACATCCTCCACTGACTCTTCCCAATCACCTGGGTGACAACCTGAACCCCCTTGGTCCATTTTAAAAACACTAGGGGTTTAGTTATAAATTAAAAAGGTATATACCTCAATGAAGTACCAAAATATTAAACATTCGTTCCTTGTTATTTTTTATTTATTCAAGGTGAATTAATTAATTTCACAAAAAACAAATTATAAATTACAAACTACCATTCTTTATGGTGTACCGATAATGTTGGTTGCTGGTATTTTATAATCACTTTCCCCTCCCTCTTCTCATAAAATATGGAATAGAAGTGTTTTTTATCCCCAAGATTGTTAGAAAGTGGGGGTGTGATGGATTGTGATATGAGGTGAGGGGGATGGAAGCATATAAGCCCATTAGAGGTTGTCATGGAAGAGAGAAAACTTGAGTGATAAGAGGTGGTGATGGTTCTATCAATGAGAGACTACATGACATAGTTTAATCATTGATAAAGGAGGAGTTTGTGTCTCAAATGTGATGGTAGGGTTTAATTAGTGGTGTTGATGGTGGATCGAGTAGTAGAATGCCATAACCATTATTCTGAAGCAGTGCAAGGGGACTAGACACAATAGTATCAAGATTTACATTTATGACCAATTAATCCCCATGGAATTGGATGGAATATCACCATCCATATGATCAGGGTATGGTTCTAACCATCATATACCCCCTAGGTCAGGTGATGTGGGAAGGCCAGTAGACCTTTCCCAATGTGAATCCATTGAATTAGCGATCCAACATTTTCTTGCCCAACCACATGTGAAACTGATCAACCAGAACAAGTCAGGTCCACCAAAACTTATCTCGAGGTGACACTCAATACATTTCGTGTATGTGGTAATGCCATGCCACTCTCCAGTGAGCCACTAGAGTTCTCAATGTCTCTTTCAAGGTTCATAACACATGTGTATGTGAATTATTTCTCATTTCTTCATAGCATATTGGTTTCAACTAAATAAATACCCAATCCATAGTACTTTTTCATATAGATCTTAATGTAATAGACTTTGTGTCCATTAAAGGATGTTTGTGAGGTGATATATTTTGTAGCTAATTTCAATCTATTGGGTTGATAGTGAAGACCAGGTGTAATGATCAGATCATTGTAAGGATCAGTAATCCCATGGACTTATAACATGGAATGAGTACCCTGTATTCATATTTGAGTTTGTTACTCCCCTCCCCCATATACATGGAGTTTTTGGTCCACCACATTCACATGGGGTAAGTACTACATTACATCGATGAGGTGTGGGTCCCCAACATAGTATTAATAGAGTTTAGTACTCCCCCATATGTTGTGTTCTACTCTGGTCATTGGTCCTATATCTATAGATATTAGGTTCTACATTGGGGTCAATTACACCCTCGAATAATACATTTTCCTCAGTGAGGCATGGGTCCCCCACCTTGATATCAATGAGGTGGTTTGGTTTGACTCATAACTTATATGGTTATAGTACTAAGTGTTAGTACATTATGTGGATTTATATTAATATATGTTTTCAAAAAAAAAAATTGATGGTTTTATTTCCAAAAGTTTCTTTAATTGATAAAAAAAATTATTTTTGCGTCACGTTGAGTGGATATTGTAATTATTTCAATATTGTAATTAAAATATTTTTATTCATTGATTAATTTTGTAAACGTCTTCTATTTTATGTTGCCTACATTTTTTGAACATAAGAAGAATTATTACATTGATGTTGAGGAACCTTAAGGCATGATTATTATTTCATATTAAAGGAATGAGTTATTAAGTAATAAATTGATAAATCCTATGTAATAGATTATATATAAATATTTATTGATGAAGTATTTATGTTTTAGAATATTTATCATGAAATTTATAAGTATTTTAAAAAAATCATTAAGTAATTAAAATTACATGTTGAATGGTGATGAACATATAGAAAAATGATTTCATGGAATTGTGATATTTTATTTAAGGGGAGGTTACTCTAAATTAAGGCATGAAATTGAGATAATGATCTCTGGATAATGATATGTTGGATTTGAATAATTAAATTGGATGGAACAAATTTCCATGGAACTGATTATTAACAAAATGTTCTTTGTCATAATTTATAAAGTTTATGACTTCTTGGTTTTTGATAATATTTCCAATAAGAATTGGAATAAGTAAGCATTCATGATTTACAAAATGATTTATTGTAATTACCATGATTTAGGGGAATATAAGATGGGTTTATTCACAAGTTTGGAATGTGACAACCATGATGTGAATTTTTCTATACAGGCGAACCAATTATAATATGATTTCATGAATTTATTTCTAATATTTTAGATTTTCATCTTTCATAATGGTTTAAAGGTTATTCATTTATAGAATTTTTAAGTTAAACATCATAATAAGTTAGTAAGATTAATGTTTCATCTCTTTATATGAGTATTTACGAATATTGGATAAAATATCATAAAAACGTGGTGTTGATGATTACTAAAGACATATAGGATGGCATATAATGGGTCTCATGATTTATTATTACTTAGGAATGAAATTTTCACTTTCTTTTTTGGAGAAAGAGGTGAATTCAAACAAAGAACAATAAAGGATGAGTTCATCCTCAAATCATTAAAATATATATTTTCAAGAAAATTACACAACTTTAGGAAAAGGGACATTGAACCCAAAATTGTTATCCTAGTACTTTTATTTTTTTGATGAATCAGAAGGTCCCTTAGGTCATTGCAGATTTATGGATTCCTGTTTGTTAACTTTCTCCTAACCTTATTTTCTATCAGTCTCTATTAGAAATTTATGGTAATAATTCTCTTATATATCCAAGTTTTCACTTCTAACCTATGTTATCCTATGTGAAAACCAAGTTATATGTTACTTTGGGTAACCATTATGGTTCCAACATTCCCTTTTCAAGGGAAGTTTTAGTATCTATTTTTTATGTGTGTTCTTAGGAATTAAACTTTTAAGTATTAAAATATTGATATCCCAATTGAATTTTGAGTGTGAAATTAATTTTATGAGGGTGGGTTTAAAGTAACACCCCCTAGATTTTGTGAAATATTTTTTTTTTGAATTAGTTTAATCTTTTGATATTTTTCATTTCATTAAATACTAATTTTTTTTTTACTAATTCAAACATTCCATTCACACGACATCAACATGGAATATGTTACAACCAACATTGAATCAGTTTACGTTATAAATAATAATAAGGATAGAATACATTACAAGAAATATTGACCTTCCTTGATGGCTTTCATAATATACAAAACCGAGTGTTACCTAACTATAATATATTATTAAAAATATTATTATAATGAGATATAACCTAGATATTAAATTCATGGATATGAATATTGTTAACTAAATAACTAAAATACAAGGTTTTAACAAATAAATGATGAATTAATAGCTTACCAATTAATTATAAATGAATATGAAAACATATTGAATATAAAGGAAAATGTTATTATGGTCACAAAGCTGTTTTAATCTAAAACAATTATTTAATTATTATTAGCATGTAATATTAATGTAATACATAAGATATATAACCACTAAAATATTTTTTTATTTTCATCCAATATATTTTATAGAAATAAGATTTGAATAAACCAAATTTTATGTTTAAAAACCTATATTTTTATTACTAAGTAATTTTTATTACCTTTTTCTTTTAAAGGTTAGTGTCGAAGCCTCCTTTATTATTTAAATAAAATACCTATTTCAAATTAGGTAGAGGGAGACCCACTACAAAACTCGAAGTCCCAACACTAAGTGGTCTGAATACAAGGCCATAATGCCTGTTTATTTGCCTAAAGGCCCTTTAGTGAATAGTATTGCTACACTACCTGGGCTCCTACATCACCTACTAAAGTACTGCCACCACTAAAGTCCCTGCAATAGTTGCTACACTGCTATAGTGACATCATTGCTAATTTTATTCTTCTGCTACAGTACTACAATAGTGACTTCTGTAGTGCTGCTATAGTACCCTAGATATTCATCCCTGCTCGGATTTGATCTGGGGTCTTTTAGATGCCAAGCAGGAGCCTTTATTGACTTTAATGGAGAACCCATTTTAAAAAAAATAAATTATAAAATTTATAGTTTTAATATGTAAAAATGAACTTTATATTTGGAAGTAAATCAAAAAAATTAATGTTAGGATATTTTTTTAATTTTTATGTAAGGTTTATTCTTTTAATGAATAGTTAAAAATACTAGATTTTAATTCCAAACAGGTTCTTCATCTAATTTTCTATAAGGATAAATTAAATTTTTAATTGGTTTTATAGTTTAATAAGATTATATTTTTATCAATTAATCCAATTTAGGTAATTATAACATATTTCACATTGAAATTGTATATAAAACTTATTAATATTTTGGATGTTTTTAAGTTAAAAACTTGTAGTGTCATCCCGTTAGTGGGATTAATTTTCAATTAATTTCAACCAAATCTATGATTAATTATTTGGAAAAATAGATTCCATATTTTTAAATATCATATTTTTTTATTTATAATAAGTTCTTCTTTTTTTGACAAAAAATATTTTTGAAAGTGACTAAAATTAATCACATTAGTTAAGAGAACAATAAGGTTAATAATGTAATAACTCATAAATATAAGACCCACAACGACATAGACACTTGTCCAAAAGTCATTTTCTGGCCATTATTATTCCATTAACCATGAATTATTGATATTTATTCTATTATGAATTTTATTAGATAAAAACCTTGGTACACATAACTTGTTTTCAAAAATGTCATGTATGTCCTTTCCCTTACCTATAAAAGGTCACCACCTCTACCCACTTACTCACACCTCCCAAGCCCCTTAGCTCGACCAAAATCCACTCAAAAAGGCTCCCAACTTCCCCCCATTCCTTATTAAAGCATATCTTGGGTATAAAATCTTCCAATGAATCATTTTGGAACAAACCAAAAGAAGTTAACTGATTAAGAGGTAACATCTTCTCTCAAGATCTCTTGTTTCATTTCCATTCTCCACCCCATAAAATCATTTCTTTCTCCTAATTATATAAAAACACCAGTATAATTGATATACTAGGATGTTTTTATCTAAATATTTTGTACCTACACTTACACACACCTCCATCTAATGGGTAACAAACATACTATTTCTATGTATGACAAACAACTGCCTCATGGAACAATGATTGTTTGTTTTTTTCTTTTACCTCCAATCATGGTGGCCATTATGATAAAAAATATATTTATATATGTATTATATTATTTTTATGCTGAATTTATTATTATTTATTCCTTTTAAAACACATATCTTTTTACTCTCTATTTGGTGTAAATGTTATAATTTTGTTTGAGGAAGTGTGGGTTATCGCCCCCTCAAAGTGATGTGATTCGTTCACACACTACATGGAATTTATTAAGAATTGGTTTAGTGAAATTATATGAAATATATTTAATTATAATTATAATTTAATGATATTATATAAATATACACTTATATTTCATTTTCATTCTTTTTTTCAATGTGATAATTAAAACAGAATCTACGTTCATGCTTACGTACAACTTACTATCTTCATGAACGGTGTATTACCTTTTTACTTATTTATTATATATATTATTACAATATAAAAGTACTGGTTATAAAATACATTTTTTCTCCTTTTAATTTACCAATTATCGAAGTAATCTACTTTTTACTTTCCAATTAGGGAATTTTACTAACCTTTTTATGGTGAAAAATGAATATTCATTTTACCACATATGACATATAAGGTTTTACTCATCTTAATTTCTATGAAGATTACATTTCATGTATAATGGTCTAGTTATTAAGAAAGTTTTTCTTTATGTATTTTCATGAAAAAGTGTTTTTAAAATATTTTCCAGCTTCTTCAATATATTTTCAAAGTAAATATATTTCAAAATGTGTTCAAGCTCCATTTATAAGTTTTAAAGGAAAATTGTTTTCAAAAACATTTCGAGCATTATTTATATGTTTTCAAAGTTTTTTCAAATAAATTATTTTCAAAACATTTTAATGATTTATTTATATGTTTTCAAAGTATTTTCAATGAAATTATTTTAATTTTTTTTTCAATATTTCTTTATAATTCTTCAAATTGTTTTCAAAGGAAAATAATCTAAAATGTTTTGAATATTATTTCATATGTCTTCATGAAAAAAGGTTTCCAAAATGATTTCATGTCTTATTTATATTTTTTCAAGTTATTTTCTAAGAAAATTATTTTTTAATCGTTTTATGTATTAAAAAAATACTTTTTTGAAGAATAATGGATATTTTCCACAAGAAAGATTTTTTGAAGATGTTTCAATATTACATTCCATCTAAGATGGTATTTTTTGATATTATTCATGAAATTATAGAAAATTATCTTGAGGATACCTTCATAACCTTTCTATGAATGGGTTATTCTTAATGTCATGATCTTTATGAAACTCGGTTCTCTTCCATGAGTTATATTTTTATGAAATCCTTTTCTATTCCATTGGTTATTTGTTTATGAAATTTGTTTCTTTTCCACGAGATATATGATTTTGAAAATAGCTTCATTTCATGGGTTATGATTTAATAAAATTATTATGAAGCCTGTGTCTTTTATATAGTATATGATGTGATAAAATTTTATTGATACCAATTTTAATTCATTGGTTATTATTTGATGTTTATAGAACCCATATATTTTCATGGGTCATGATATGATGAATGTTTTCTGGAACATGAAATTATTATTTCATTATGTGATGGGAGGGACCTATATCCCTATATAATTAATTAGGTAATGATAAATGGTTTATGATCTCAAAGGTTACACGGGGGAACATTACAATCCCAAAATAAGATGGTACACGGAAGAAAATACCAAGCTCGAAACAAGAGGGTACACGGGACAAAATCCCAAGCCTAAAACCAGAGGGTATATAAGATTAAATACCAAGACCAAAACAAGATGGTACACATGAGGACATACCAAGACCAATAAAATAGGGTAAATGTGATGGAATCCAAATCCCTAAGCAGGTTATTGGGTGATTATCCCAATCCCGATATATTACAAAGGCCATGTTGGGCTTCCCTAACATAGGGTATTTATATTCCAATGCGTTCGCCACAATTCCCTGTTTTATTCCTTAGTTATTATTTCAAGTCTTATGTTCTTTATTTACTAATGGTTCATTACTTATAAACTTCCAATCATTATTATGATATATAATATGGATGGTATTATTTTAAAATGTTATTCCCATGTCCCATACCTTTTTGTTCATGTTATGCTTATGGATTTTCTTTATTTACCCTTACAGATCATCTGAGCTCACCCCTTTCTTATGTTTACTTTCTCCAAGTTATAAAGAATGTTTTTAGGTATAACTACTAATGGTGTATATATTAATGGGAGATGTTTATGATCATTTCACAAGATATAAATTTTTCCCCATGTTTCCAAAGACAGTAAACTATTATGGTCCTTGGGCTTGTATTTTTGAAATGTACTGAATATTCATTAAAAAGATGTAATATCCATATATTTTATGCCAAGGTCTATATAAAAAAATATAAAAAATGAGAATTTGGGATCAAGATCAAATATGATTGAGTTCATGTGAATACAATTATAACCCTAGTTTTATTTTTAAGAGAGATACAATTGATGGTCAAATACGATTGAAGATCTTGGCCTTATTGATAAAAGGGGGTTCATACAAACTTCTTCAAATAGACATCAATTATAAGTGAGAATTATATTAAGGCCATGGATGACTCAATCAATGCTTTTAGAGATTATAATGAATCATATTTTTCCTTTATATGAACTGGCCATGATTCATCAATGAAGATGACCCATGCTGGATGTATGAAATATATTAAAGACAAATTTTGTGTTCATTAGTTCATCCTTTAATTTATGTGTTCAATTTTAATCAGAGGGGGCCTTGATATTTACTAAATCAATATTTGTTAAACCATGGATGCATGATCACTTTCTACTTGAGATTTTTCTTATAAATAACTAAAATTGAATGTAATGCATTTATTAGAGGATGTGTGTTCACTATAAACTGGTCCAATGTTGAATTCCCTAGTCGGGGTCAATAGGTTCGAGCTCTTTCATATTAAGAAGAAGTTTAAACCGCTTAAGGGGAGTTAATATGTAGTTAATTAGGTGAATTTATGGTTTTTTTCAAGCACTAAAGGAATATGATGAAATTCAAATGAGCCTAGAAAAATTGAGGCTATGCATGCCTAATCATTCTAGAAGATATCGAATTATTATATGGACCAATTATAGAATATTCTAACGAATTAATAATAAGGATTTCATGTTCAGTTAGATAATATTTATTATAATTAAGTAATTCTAAATGTATAATAATTGGTTGGGTATTTTTACAATAACGAAAACAGTAGTGCCTAATCCTTCTGGAATAGGCCGAGTAATGAATTTTTATAGAGTTATATGTATTATGTGTGGGGAATATGTTAATTATTAATTAAATTCCCTAATACAAGGGTTAATTACTATACCAAGAGAGGTCCCATGCTAGGAAAATCATTTAAGTGGAAGGAATAAGTTTTTATGTATCAGGATTTGATAATTATGTTTTAGAATTTCAATATAAATATAATTTGGTTATTCAAATATTGAAATATCTAAGGATTTTCCAATATAGTTACCATTAAGGATTTAAAATCATATGTATAATGTTATTGATAAACTATAAAATTTATTTAAATTTTAGGTGGTATTTTATAGAAAACACATGATTGGGGGAAACAGAACCCTTAATTTTTTCCTGTTGTTACATTAATAATGTTTAGTTGGGATAAAGAGTTCAATGGTATTCATGAAGTATATAATATAGTATTGTCGAACATAAAAAATATTTATGATTCAGTGAAAATGCAATTTATATATGAGTTTACTATATTTATTTATTCATGGAATACATTTGATAATCTTTGAGATATAGTTGGTATTATACACCTGTTTATTTTTATGCATATTTTATACTTAATCATTGAGGTTTTCAACATGAATACCTTTTAATTGATGATTATTAATAATTAATATCAAGTTTAATATTTCAGTAGGAAGGTTTAAAAGATACTATGATCATATTTCTCTTCTGATTGAGTATTTTTTCATCAATATCCATATTTTTCAAAATTGTTTTACAAAAGTCTATTTATTTACTCAAATGAATTATTAATGACATTTTATGTTTTCAATTAATTTTTAAAAGGACTTAAATTAATATTACTAAATTTTAAGGAAGGATTCATTTTTTATCCTCCTTATAAATAGTCAAAAGGAATGTTTTTGAACATAGTGTTAATGGACATCCCTTCCGCCATAATTGTATTTCAATATTTAGCCTCTTCTATAGGTTTTAATTTTTTAAAAAATTAAACACTTTAATGAAACATTATTTTGAATATTTCACTTCCATTTTATTTATTTTTTCTTGGGACTTGATTTTAATAGAAAACCTATATTTCTGAGGAATTGATTGTCATCACTTATCTCATTTTAATTTTTTGTCATTAAATTTGTCTTGAAACATTCACTTTCTTGAGATAATTAGTCATTGAATTTCTCCGAATTATACACATTCTTGGTACATGAATATGATCATTTCATAAATTGTATAGCAATTCTATAAATAGTGTTTTATACTGAAATTTATTTGATCGAGTGGGAACAATCATGATAAATATGTATTCTTTAATCACTTCATATATTTATTATTAAGGTATATGTTTTATTAATTAAATTCATCATTAAATATTTGAGGAATGAATTATAAATTAAATGGTCGGTGGTTCCTTGTTATAGATGGACCCTCGATGCATTAATAGGTCTCACAAGGAAAATTAGTTGGAAAATATAAATGGGTTTATAGTTTATACTTAACCATCAATTAAACTATATTACAATAAGTCATTTATGGTATAGATATCATGATGCTTTAGATAATGATGTCCAATGATTTGAATTTTGTTCATTTATAATTCGATAATTATTATCCATGAGATTATTACATTGATATTATCCACAAAATTATTTCACGTTCATGTTATTAATTAAATGGAATGTGCTTTCATTTAATTACCATTCCATATTAATTAGGCCATATTTATTAATAACAAATTCTACAATATGTAATTGTTACTAATAATTTATACTCACCCTTAATTTGTTTTCTCTCCCTCAGCAATAAAGGAGAATTCATTGAATGTGTTTAAGGATTCCAAAATGTTTTCTATTGCTACATTTTATATTTTATTTCTAATGTATAAAATAGAAATCACATATGTATGTAGTTCTCCAATACAACTAATGATTCATTATATTTTATTTTTTAATGATTTATTATTAGGTGATCTATTGTATCTTACACTAATTTAATAAAGTATCAATTGACTATGGGTTTCTAGAGTTGGGGTTGTTAAATTTATTTTGTTTTAGGTGTCAAAAGATAAAAATTATAATAATCCTATTTGAAATTTATTTCATCCACTATATTAAATACAAATATTGAGTAATGGAATTATAAAAATGAATATTCATAGGTAAAAATAGTTTAAAATGTGAATTACTCAATTTTTATGCCTATTTCGTTGATCCTATTTCCCAAAATTTCATAACATCAATAGAAACTTTCAATAAAACTATACATCATACACCATTTTCATGTCTCTTTACCATAACAAATAACATTAGGTATTGAATCTTGTAACACAATTCCTTCACCTTATAGAACCTCCTTTCACTTCACCACTTCCTTTCACATCACCAATTTATATCCCTATTTTCAAAAGAATATGTTTTTATAAATCCCTATAAACATTCACCAAACTTTCCTTTGGTTTTCTCCTAACCAATAAATATACTATTGTGGCGTGGGTTAATAAAAAAATAAGTTCATATTATAATATCCTATCAAATTTTGGTAATTGTTTTTGGGGTTCATGGTTATTTTAGTGATTCTTTATTTTTTAAAATTAAATAATATAATAGTGTTGTAATATCATAGATTTAGATTAGTTTCATTGTTAGATTAATCACATGCATCGGATCTTAAAAAATTATATTTTCAATGTTTAAAGTAAGAGTGGAAGTTAAAATACTCACTGAAGAAGATATGCTTTATTCTGATCAAGTGTTATATTTTTTGTATGATATTTCAATTTAATTTAACAGGATACAAGGTATCAGGTTGTTATTTATTAGTAATTATTAGATGAATATTAAGAGGAATTGGTTGAAGGGTTAGTTCTTACAACTTTTAAAAATGAAATAACCACTAATCTAAATCATGAATTACACGCTCAACAGTTTGAGGGTTGATTTAAGGGATTACTGGATAAGGTCTAGGTTGAATTTTAATATGTTAGATTTTATTTTTAAGTTAATTTTCCTTCCAAAATAAGTATGTTTGATTTAATTTTCAATAACTTATTTAATTATTTTTAAGGCTTCAATATATTAAACTAGAAAATAAAACCTCCAATTTTTTCAAGTAAGACACCATTTCTAAGAGGGTAAAAATTGAGGTGAGGTTGGAGGATACGAACTACCTATCTCCTTCACCCAAAATATCCTTATAATCAATAATTTTTCCTGGTACATAAAAAATTCATTTTTAGAGATAATTATTTAATAGATCTATTTTTTTCATTTAAAATATTTAATTTTTTATCATTATCTTGTTATTAATTTTTATGTTTCAAAGGGATATCTAATTTATTTTGGATTCTAATAATTAAAGATTAAATTTGTAGTTCACCTTTTGAGTCACCTCTGGAGATCCTATTATTCTTTTGAAATTCCAAATTAGGGATTTCTTAAATATGATGATGTAAAATACACAACTAAGGTGGAAAATGTTGATGAGTAAGTGGACAAACCTAGTAGTTTATCTTATCTATATACTTTGTATTTTATTTATGATAATAATATTATCATGGTAATGGTAAAATTATATTATATTTTTATGCATGGATTTGATAGATTTCATGATTTTGAGGTTTTTCTACCTTTTCTCTTGTATATCGTGTACCATAAAGAAGGAATAAATTGGGAATATGAGGTAAAGATATTCTCTTTTCTTTATTAAGAGGACCATGAATAAGAATATCATGGTTCTAGACTTAGAAAAAGGTGTATATAGTTTCACACATGAATAAATTGCATATAAAGGTTTATAATCATGAATCCATATCCCTCATCATATTGTGGATAAAATCTAGGGTACCAAACTATAGATAGTTCAAACATAGGCCCCTTGGGAGATTGTCCCTTGATTAATTTTATTTCTCGTTTTTTTCATCTGTTTATCCCTTGTATAAATTTTTTTAGATTTTTTATATGAAAATGATAGTGGAATAATAGTTTTTCAACTATTTAAAGAGAAAAATCCATTTATTTTCACATGAAATAAAAAATTGGTTTCGGTTTGGTTTTTTTATTTTTAAATTCCGTAATGTTTTTGTTTTTTTCTTTAATAGGATATTAAAGAGGTAGTGGGTTCTAAAATATAAAAACCATATTTAGATGTACCCTAGTAAATAATGGAATAATATAAGTCATCATGTTTTGCATAATATAGAGAGCATAATTTAAGAAAATATTTAGAATAACTTCATGGAGTTTTCAATGATAATAGGAGATACATACTAGAGAAATTCAAAATCATATTCCCATTAACTAATGATTATCTAAATCTATATTTTAAGATTTAATTCCTTAGAATATTCTCTTATTACATATACTTTTATTAGTAGATGTAGTCATCAAATTTGAAGTGGTTTAAGTGGAAAATAAGGTATGTATTATTGGTTGTAATAAAAAGAGAAAATATTTAAATATAAGTTAGTTTTAGTTAATCTTAACATCTTTTGTTTCTTCATTAATTATTGAAAACATCGACATAATATCTTCTTCATTTAAAATGTTAACATGTTTTTGAAAAAAATTATTTTATAATAGAGTCTTAATTAAATTTTTTATAGTTACTTCCACCTCTTTAATGTATATATCTTCAAAAACTATGTTGTTGGATGTTGTTATTTTTTCTTTTATGAAATCCTTTTTGAAACATTAATTGTTTTCAATGTAGCTTTTCTGAAAATCTTGTTTACTCATTGAAAATTTAAAACTAGTAACTAGTTGGAAAATCTATTACCTGATTTAAATTTGTCTAATTGGTTTTTCTTTATGGTAAATATACTTTTTGAACATTCACTATAATCTTTTAATAATTATTTTTCACTTCCTAAATGGAAAATATATATTAACTTTAACTATTTTAAATTATTTTACTAACATGATGTTCAGAATTGGGGGAAATTTTATGTTTTATTAATGGGGTATAGGTATCAATTTTTTTTCAAACTATATTGGATAATGTACATTCCAAAGAAAACATAAATGTTTTTAATTTGAATATTTTTTAGAATAAAGTTTCAAATTAGTTCTTGAAAATTTTCTGAAATTTGGAATCTATTTTAAAATGTTAATGAGGTTAATAATTTATATTTTTTCATAAATTCAAATGGAAAATATATTTTCTATTACTCATGTGAAAATTATTGTTTTTTGTGAAATATTTGGAGTAATTTTTACAAAATTAATTGAACTTAAACCCCCTATTATTGTTTATATGTTTCTCTTCAAATAAATACTATGTTCAATAGTATGAAATATACAAAACACCAAACTAGAGTGAATAATACTTTATGAAAATGAAAGGTAACAATAAATCCATTATGATTAAATAATGGGAAATCAATTTAATTGACTTTAGTAATTTATATGATATACATTCAATAACACTTAAATTGTAAAAGTTTATTTTTCTTTAAAAGTAGTATTATTAATATTGTTTTCATTTAAAAGTTAAATTTATTAATTTTAGAATTTAAATTTGATAAAATGAAATTTATTTTATATATTATCAAATAAAAATTACCTTAGGGTGAATTTTTTCAATTTTTCTGAAGAGGTTGATTGTTTGGTCAAAAGTGAAAAATAAAAATTTTAAAAATGCGGTAACTTTTATGATATCACTATGATATAAGAATGAATTAAAAATATATGAAAACTATATATCAAAAAAATATTTATTTAAGGAGTAAAATATATAATTTTAAATCATTATGATGAATTTATAAACCAATTAATTATTTCTGGATTGAGTTTGATTATAATCATTATTCCGAGTGGGGTTATTAAGAGTAAATAGTGGGACGATAGAGGGTGGTTTTTGGCAACGCGACTCTGAATCTTATGCATGAACAACTTTTTTATTATGTAGATCTATTTTATGTTCTCTCTTAAATATTATATATTTTCACCTATCTCATTGAGTCTTTTAACTTCGAATAGGGATGATCTTTCAAGGTAGTGGTGTGTGCACACCATCCGTATCAAAAAAGAATAACATAGATCTTGATAGGGTTACTCAGAACACTACCCTTTAAAAAATTGAAGGCATCACATTTCTGGAAGTAATGTAATGATATAATCTCAATAAATATGTTATGCCTAAGCCGCCTATGTTCAAAAAGATAGAGTACAATGTCATTTTGGTGGATGTGAATCCAAGATCTCTTCGACAATGACTTAATATGTTTAAGTATTCTATCCTAGGGTGCATCAAATATTCAAAATTAGATAAGACATGGTATCTTATGGATGTAAAAACAATAATTTCACACTAATCGGGACATGTGTCTTAGAAATTAATACCAATTTTAAGGGGTTGTTTCTACATTATTCGGGACATTAAAGAGAAACTAAATTCTTCATTGAATTTTGGAAATCTATACTTGAAGACTAGAGTTATTCATATCTCTAAATAGTAATTTACTTTTAATCAATTCACTCAAATGAATTCAAATGGATGGATTTAGTTAAGGCTTCCTGGCCTTAACTGGATTTTTAGCACCACTAAATTTTAAATGAAATTGTATCCTCCATTGCAATTCCTTTGAAACTAGGTCCACGTACTCAAAATGGGGTGATTCCACTCTATTATAGAATCCATGTTGATTCCAACATTGACTCAGAGCTCTGAGATGTTATTAATTTCATTTAAAATGACTATAATTTTGAAATAAAAGTTGAATATGAATACATTCCTCCATTTTTTGATTATTGAATGATTGTTGGAGACACCATTTCTGACTATAGGGTAATATCTAATAATGTGATAACACCTTCTAATGTGAATTCATGGAAATTGGTAAATAGATTAAAAATTGAAAATCTATTTCCATTGATTAGGGGGTCCATTGAATAAAAATGGTACAAGAAAATGTGTGAGGAAGAAATATATTATATATACTGCAAAATTTTAAACTATAAAAACAGGAAATAATCAAGTGGATGAAGTTGAAAAATAAAATGAGGATGAGGTCATAACAATTTAAATTTCACAATACATTCTGAACCTCATTAATTCCTCTAATATTGAATCTATCATTGAAATATATGACTGAAAAAAAATATTTCCTATTCTCATATATGAAAAACATGTGTTTATACTAACCCTATAAGAGATAATGTTAAAATAGTATATCTTTCCCGAAATTATCCATATAATTTCAAAATATTTAAACCCTCCTCTAATGGATTAACTGAATTTAGAATATCTAAATCACTAAAATTATGAAAAATATAAGATTTTAAATGTTTATTATAGGTATGAGAACAACATATATCATGAATATGAGTAGTCTTCTCCTAGTGATAGCCCCTCTCCAATTCAGTAGGGAAAATGTGATTCTTCCCAAACTAATGGAATTAGAAGCTCCAATGTTATTATAATTCCTATTTCTTATGAAACTAGAGAGGAAAGCTATTTGTATCCTATTGGAAGCTCTAAGGAGGTTGTTACAGTTCACATGACCTGTATTGAGATAGAATATTATTTAACTCCAATAGATGATAGAAAATACGCCAAAGACCCAGAATCTACCCCATTTCAAACAGACCATATTAACAATCTTGATCATGATGGAAGGAATAATTAACTCACTAGTAAATATACTAGAAAAATCATTCTAGAGGAAAGATAAAATTGGGTTCCAACCTAAAGCATAAATTCAAATGAATCTCTTCATCTAGAATTTTTAAGGAGTGGAAAACTATGATATTTCAACCTACTTATCTAGAGATATTCAATTTCATAAACCTAAACATATTAGAATATATGAATCCCAAAAAACATTCTTCTAGATTTTATGGTTGGGAAAATATGGTATATCACTTTATTGGTGGAAATAGTAATTATGTCAGTGTGTAAAATCTCTGTGTTTTTTCTCACTCTTCTATTAGTAGTGTCCCTAATATTAACATTTAAGACCAAATGATATCTTTTGACTCGGAGTTAACTAATTTCCATCTTTCATCTCTTTTATTTATGGTAAAAATATATATCAAGAACACAGAAGGATTTGGAAAACCATAGATTCTATGCATTCCAAAATCCAAGACCGTGGATTATTCATGGATATTTTAATGATATATTGTTCTCTAATGAATGGATGTTTGTTTATCATTCCACCATTTCCTCAAAATAGTTAAAAACCTTCGTCAAAAGAAACAATTTAATTAAATTTTATTTATTTGGTGTAATGTAATCATGGTATAGAAAGAATAATAAAAACATTCTAGAAAACATGACTCGCCTTTATCAAATGAACATTCCCTTGAAAATGGGGCACCATTTGAAGTTTCACCCTCCCAATGATCAAATTTTACAATCTTCTAACTTTACCCAACCTTATTTCTAAAAATTCTAATCCAATTATGCCTTTTAGATTTCACAATGCCTGATATTCCCATAAAAAATATATGAAACTTGTTCATCATATATATAATTCAACTCATTTTGGTAATGATGATTTTCTTGTGTTTGGAAGATAAAGCTATTGAAGTGTAAGCTCAATGCATGGCACAAGGATACCTCCAATAATATTGAAAATAAAATTGTTTCCATTGAATACAATATTAAATAGATGTATTGTGAATCAAAAAATTCAAATTTTTCTATGGATTTTCAATAAGAAATTAAGCTTACCTCTAAGCTGAATCTCCTCCCCTCTATAAAATAAAAACAAAAAAAAAAAGAAAAATTTTATGTTCAAGTGGATTAATGATGGAGATAGAAATATGAAATTACATAATTCTATTCAAAGAAAAATGAATCCTTGAAAACCCCTTACCTTTCAGAAAGATGTGTTAAAAGTTATTAATAATAAATTTCCCTTTTACATAATATTGACTCATATTTTACTATCATGTTTAATGGGTCAGACCTCAATAAGGATCTTGATGATGATATCATTCCATCTAGTATTAGTAATGTTTAAAACACTTTTCTTACTAGTATCCCTATTTAGTTTTAAATAATATAAATAGTTTTTAGTAATATGTATGATAGTACCCCAATCAATTATGGTTTTACAAATTCCTCATTTCACGATACTGGGGATATTATCCATTTGGATGTGGGAATATTTGTTAAATCATTTTATCAACATGTTCCCTTCAACATGGTCTTAATGCTCAGTTTTTCACATTGATTACAAAAGTTGAAAATTACTCTAAGATTCACCTCCTTAGACCAATTTCTCTTATCAACCCCACCAAAAAAATTATCACCAAACTTATTTCCAATTGACTTACGATGATTCTAAATAAGATTGTCTCTTGCAATTAGTGTCGTTATTCAAAATGTATAACTATCCAAGATTGCATTAGTGTAACCTACAACTCATTTTTATATCCTAATGAAATGAAATTTAGGTGGTATCATTTCTCTCAATCTCATCATTAGAAAATACTTTGATAATATGGACTGAAACATCAATTAAAAAGTACTAAAATGTTTTAGATTCAATGATATTTTTGTTAAATAGGTTAAAGCTCTATTTGAGAATTTTTATGTCTCAGTACAAATCAATGATTATCTTAATAAATATTCTAAATGTTCAAGGTGAGATAGATAATATTATCCTCTTTCATCAATCATATTCTACATAGTTGGCGATTATTAATTAGGCCGCTCACTCATACAGTGGAAAAGAGAAGTGTAAACCAATACATGAATCAAGGAATATTGTTTTTTCTTCCTATTTCCTCTATGATGGTGATAGAATTATGTTTTTTCAAGGAGATATATAAAATATAAAAAAATCACCAGTTGGACCTTTCAAAAAATAATGATTTATCGAGGATGGATATCAATTGTAACAAGCCATTAATTTATTTTGGGAAGGGTATTTCAGTTGCTAGAGGAACATATATTTTATTAGACCTGTGAATTGAAGAAGTATCCATGCCCATTAATTACCTTGGTGTTCCTTTATTTTGGGGAAGGACTAAGGCTAGTTATTTTTTCAGTATTTAGAATCATGTCAAAAACATCTTTTATCTTGGAATAGTAGGGCCCTTTCAATGGCTGAAAATATTTTCCTTATCATATTTGTCATCGTCTCCAAATAGTTTTATTCATTTATGATCTATAAATGTCCTATGGGTATTCTTAAACATAATAATGTATAAATAAAAAATTTATTGGAGTGGGAGTATCCTTATAAAAAAAGGTCTTAATTCCTTGGATCAAATGTTTTAGGAACCTAGAAAATGGAGGTGTGAAAATAAAAAACATAAGGCTATTTGATGATTCTCTATATGCCAGGATCACATAAAATATTATCAATAGTGAATCGATGGCTCTTAGATTTCTTATAGACAAATTCATTGGAAAACTAAAAAGAGTTATATTTCCCTATAAGGAATCTTAAATCAGAACATCCATCAAGGACTCTTTTGGAAATATTATTTCACATTCAAGATGGATTGCTATCAGGGAGTCCTCCCTTAAATATTTTTTTGAGAACTGGATGATCTATCGTGTTATTTCTCATGTGAATCTATAAAACCCTCCCTTGGACACCAATGTCTCTATTAATGTATTTTTTTTCTCTTCCAAGCATGGATTTTCTAGAAGAATTTCACATCCTGGTTAGCAATAATGATTTTGTTCGTAATTGTTTCATGTTGATATGGGAGCATTCTTTGAATGGAATTATTGAATCAATGATATTTTATCATGCTATTGTTTATTCTAATCATGATTTTTACTAGATTAAAAGACATGATAATCCTTGGATTTAGACTTCATTCTTGATCCTTGTATGTAGAATTGAACAAAACATAATTCATACATATGATTGGTTACAATATTTTGTGCTTCCTCTTTATTCCATGTTTCATATTTTTAATCAGCATGGGAAGGATGCTAATCATTTTTCTTATATTATTGAACTGCATAAGAATTATTGAATTTTTGTAATCTTTTTTCATGTTTCACTACTTGAGGACATTAATATTTCATCCAAACTAAGGTTGTTAATTTCGGTACAACTATGTCATGAACTCTACAAAGATCTTTTGGATAAACTTTCCAAATTGATGTACTCTATCTAATATGGTCCCAACTCCTTGACTCATAATTTAACTCCCTTCACTCTACATGTGGCCTTGATGAAAATCATCACCTCGATTAGGGAATATATCCCTCTTTAGGCCAATTTTTTCTACAATTCGGTATATATTTCATGGTTCTGTGGAGGCTAAGAATTTATTATAACTACAATAAACTGACTAGATATTTTGATATATTCTAGAAAACTCCTATTTCGGATAGTATTAAAATAATTTTGATGGCACATAATAGGGTAATCTAGCTCTTGTGGGTTGTGGTGCAATTTTTGGGACTTCAATAGAAAGCACTTTTATTTTTATAGGGTACATGTGGAATCTACACATCTCTGTAGGCTAAAATGTTTAGTGTTATATATGAAATTTCTTATTAAAGTTATAAAGGATGGGAAAATATTTTTCATGAAATAGAATCCACCACTATTGTTCAAGCAGTTCATAATGAATTGATCCATCATTTTTGGTAACTTATAGCTAGATAGATTGAATTTCTTCTATTCTTTCTTGTTGTAAATTATATCCACACCGATTTTTATCAAAAATATAATGTGGTGGAATATGGGATTTCTAATAATGGAGTTAACAATGATCATGTATGGTTACCTAAATTACCTTCTGATCTGATTTTACTTTTTGGGAATGATTGTAATAAAATCCCCAATTTCAAAATTATTTAATTCTTTATTCAATTAGAAAATAATTATTGGCCTCTTTTTCCAAGATATCACCTTTCTAAAAAAAATTCATGAATTTTGGAACCAAAGATATATTTTATTATAATAAAAACTAATTTTGGATCATTACATTTAGTTGAGTGGTTGGAAGGTACCATTCTGTTTTTTCTTGATCTTAATGTATAATAACCATAATTTTAACACATAAATCAATATATTTCATGGGGATCAATTCTCTTCTCTATTTTAGTGTAACATTATTTTTACATATAAAGAGGAATTTTTAAAAAATGGGTTTTTTTTGTTTTAATAACTTATAATAAAATTTATTTTCACCAATAATGAAAATTTAAATTTAGAAAATGGATTAAATATTTAAATTCAATATATTATTCGTATGTAATAAGTTCCATCAAATTTTTTGTAATAATGAATAGTTACTATAGTAAAAAAATTTCACCATGATTAAGGATAAATTGTTTTCTAAGGAGGATAAACTAAGAGATAAGACAACAATTACCTATAAACCTTATCTAAAATTTATTGGATGACTGTGTTTAAATCCTAAATAATACTATTTTCAAAACATTGTCCATTTTGTTTGAATTTATTTGATTATGAAATTGCATTTATATTATAACTTCAATATAATAAAAATATTTAAATCTCACACACTTAATATTGTTTCATTGTAATGATAAGAATAAAAATTATTTATGAAGTTCCCTATCAAGATTTAAGTATCACTGAGAGGGAGAGGGGTGTCTCTGGGATGTCTTTTTCTTTTATGTTTCCTTACTTATGAAACAATATTTTCATCCAGTAAAATTTTTCATTCCCTACTGAACACAATTCAAACACACATCCATAGAAACACAGGAATTTACATGGTTCTCTACTCAACAAGAGTAGTTACATCCTTGGTATGGTTTGGAATATATCCAATACCACACAATCCACTAGAAAAGAATTAATTGACGTGGGATAAAATGAGTAAGATGTTCCCTTACACACATGTAGCACAATGATACCAATCCAATAGTGTGTGTGATTGTTCTATCATAAAATGATGCAATAAAATGTTAATGTTCATTTTGATCCACTTCAACAGATTTGATATTTCAAAACAATTCTTCTCTTTTCTACTTAGAAGCTGGTAAGAACATCCTAGACAACGTAATTATACTTATTTTGATACCCTAGTATAATTTCCATGTTAAATTATACCTGAATTGATTCTCTTTGAAATATCTATTCACATATACAGGGTATTCAAAAACTATTGTTCACGAAGCTCCCTCGTAAGGCTCACGACCTTCATGAAGCTACCTGCCTTCACAGAACTAACTAACTTCACAAAGCTCACTAAGTCAATGTGGAATATACCATCATCACGTGGTGCCCATTAGATAGAATCATTGGTGTCTGTCAATAAATTTTTATCCTTTTCACATTCCTTAAACATGCCTAGAATTACACATTTATGGAGCACCTCTACCTTCACGAAATCAATTCGATTAGGGATTTTATCTATTTTTCCATCAAAAATGAAGTTTTTATCACCTAAAATTTATAGGCTCACCCATTCGTGATGATCTATCTCCTAAAGTTTATTTTTTGGAACACTAAAAAATGTCTTTGTGAAACTCCTCCATTCACGATGATCTATTGATATTTATATTTTTGCGGAGATCATCATCAAACCATCACGCTCTCATGAAGCTCCACTTCTAGTAATCACTGAAAATAACAACACCATTCATGATGCTTTTTGTAATCATAGAGATCATCATTAGAACCCTCATGCCTTTTCAAACCACCCTTCGCAAAGCCTAGTCTTCACAAAACTCATGCCTTTTCCAAATTTTCATAAGGGCATCAAGGAAATACAATTTTGGTGGTTCTATCCATCCTCCAAATTTAGATCCCCAAAAATTTTGCAAACATTGGAAAATTGTTCCACCTTAAAAATGTGCTTCGGAAGCACCAAACATACTAGTTAATGGCCATGTGCTTCCATCATGAACACTTTTTATCGTAATATATAACCTTTGATCGATCACCTTTAGAATTTTTTGATTTTACAAGGAAAGTACGGTAACATCTCTATCTTCCAGAAACATCTCTCCATCTGAAAAAATAGACATTCTTATGAATTTTGAATCTAATTTCCTAAGTATAATGATCTATCTGGTCATTCACTTTTACAGTGTGATATGATTTATTTTGTTTTCATTCTTCCTTGACAAGAAAAGATAATACCTGAATATGGTTCTCTTCCTTATCGTGTTGGTCCTAACAATCTCCGCCTTTGGATTAAATTATCATCAAAAATTAATAAATCACTGAACATTGTAACCTTAAGAAATGAGTCACTCATCAACAATTATAAGACTACATGAGCTAAATATTTGTTAGAAACAATAATTATTGATATTAAAAACTTTATTGTCCAAAAGTAGTGACTCATTTCTTCTATAACTTTCTTCCTCATCCTTCTTCCTTAACATTCTGAACATCTTCAACTTTCTTAGAAAAAAGAAATTTGGATTCCTACAGCCACTCTAACAAATAGTAATAATAGTTCACACACTTACATGATGAGTTCAGATATTCACCACAACTCTCCCTTTATGCATACTTCTATAAGTATAGATTTATGAAACAATTCTCCCCCTTGACCACACTATCGAAATGTAATATGAGATAGGGGATAAAAACACCAACCTCAACCTTTATGATAGTTATGTTGGACTCCCATGTTCAACCTCAATTTATAAAATGGTTCCTTTGGTAAAGGTTTTGAGAATATTTTAGCAACTGTTTCCATAGTAGGAATATAATCTATCTTTAATTCATTTTTCTCCACATTCTCTTTGATGATGTGGTACTTTATGTCAATATGTTTTGACTGATAATGTTGTCCTAGTTTCCTTATAAGATTGATTTCACATTGGTCATCACATCCTAATAGAGAATATTACTTTACTTCAAAATGTATGTCTTCCAACTAAGTTTTCATCCAAATAAGTTAGAAAACAGCTTGAGTGGTAGTAACATACTCTACTTTAATTGTGCTAAGTGTTACAGAATTCTCTTTCTTTGAATGCCAACTAACAAAACATTTTTTGAGAAAGAAAAATCCACCATAAGAAAATTTTCTATCATCAACATTTCTTACCCAATTATCATCTGAATATCTAAGAAAACAAATAATTTAAGAGCTATCATATCTGATGCCAAAACATTATGTTCCTTTGATATATGTGGGAAATCATTTTCCATAAATTAAATTTGATTCTATAGGAGCACTATGAAATATTGTACATAAGGTAAATGCATAAACTATGGGGTGTCTTGAGGAAGTAAGATATAAATAATTTCTAATCACATTTCAAAACTATATTTTATCAACTTCTTTTTCTTCAGAAAATTTAGACAGCTTGGTTCCCACTGAAATTAGGGTAGAAATTAGTTTCAAATTTTCCATTCCAAAGTACTTGAGAAATTACTTATCATTATTTTATTTAGAACGAAATTTTTTTTTTGAAATTTTGTAACCGAAGAATTTATTTCATTTCCCATAGTATATACATCTCAAATAATTTTTTTATCTCTTGGGAAAATAATTTACAAGATCTTTTATCATTTCTATCCAAGATAATGACATCCACATAAACAGTTACATTGATAGAAAACTCCTAAATTTCTTTGATATAAAAATTTTTATCAACTATTCCTTTCTCAAAAATCATCTTCCTTAAGAAATTATCTGAAATGGAGTACCATTCCTGAAAAACGTTTTTTTATTCTATACATGGTTTTCTTCAACCTGTCCGCATGAATTTCATATTTCCCAACAAAAAATCGACATGGTTGTTCAATGTAATCTTCCTCATCATGATACCCATTCGGAAATAAAAACATCACATCCATTCGAAACATTTTGTAACATCATTGTGCATCAATACCAATAAATATTCGGATTGTTTTTATCATTACTACCAGAAGAAAATTCTCATAAAAACCCACACCTTTAATTTCTAAGTAACCTTTTCATACTAATCATTCTTTTTTCCTTATAACTTTTCATTCTTCATTCAAATAGTTCTGAAAACCCCATTTTGTACCAATACCATTTTTGTTATCCGACTTGGGTAAGAGTTCCCAGGTATCATTATTCTTTATCTGATCATATTCTCTATTCATATCCTAAACCCATTTTGGATACTCAAAAGCTTTATTCAAAACATTTGGCTCAACTTTTGAATATAATGATATGTGTGTAACAACTTTTGTAAATCTACTTGTTAGAACCTTCTGATTTTGATCACCGATAATGTTCTAGGTCTCCAATTTCTTCCTTATCCTTAGATGATTTTTTGGATTTTCTTACTCCCCACTTCAAATAGCTGTGTTCGATCATTTTTCTTGAGTAATATTTCAACTATCTGTAGAATTATCTGAATTTTTAACAAAACATTCATTATCCTGCTCGAATTCTATATCAGTATAAGTTTTCTCTTCTTCCTTATTATTTTGAAAAAATTTCACATCATAGGAATAAAAAATTCTTCATGTATATTTTTTGAAACATATATTTCCTCTTACTTCAAAAGTATATCCAAGAAAAATTCCATCTTCAACTCTTGTCTCAAATATTCCAAGGTTTCCACATTTTCAATTTATAATTTATAGACACCCAAAAAATTGATAAGTGATTAAAAATGGATTTTTTTTCTATAAAGCAGTTCGTATAAATTCATATCAGAACTTGGAAAATAGAGACATTGGTTTTGAATATACACAACAACACTCATGGATTTCAACCAATATTAATGAGAAAGATCATGTTCAATAAAATAGTTTCCTCATTTCCACCAAACATCTATTCATTCATTCAGTAACCCCATTTTTTTGAGGTGTGTATAGTGAACTTAACTTGTGATAAATTGCATGCTTCTCAAGATAATTTTCAAATTATTCATTCATATACTCACCACCATTATCAGTTCCCATCTTCTTTACTAAATACTCACATTCCATTTCTTCTTTTCTCCTAAAACTCATAAACATTTTCATTGAATCAGACTTATTCCTCATATACATAAAAAAAGTAATGTGAGTAAATTCAACAATGAAAGTGATGAAGTAATGATCTCCATTTTTTAATTTTTTACTCATTATCCCATATATATCATAATGAACATGTTCAATGGGTCATTTTGATCAAATTTCAAATTTCTCAAGCACCAAATTTGATGTCCTTATTTTTTGAAAAATAATGCAACACAAATCTCTTATTCTTGAAATATCAGGAATATATCTGAAACTGTATCAAATTGAAAAATTTCTCATGTTTCTATGAAACAAGTCTCCCAGCCTTTTGTTCCACAATTGATTTTCTTCCACCATACTCAAGTAAATAGAGTTTTGTATTTCACCAACATTGAAAAAAATTCCTTTTGTACATTGATATCTTGAAACTATATTTCAATATTCTTCACACTCAACTGTTTGTGTTTTACGATATCAATATATAATGTTTTTTTAGATTTTATCTTTTCTTTCCAAATGATGGAGGATCCAACACCTTTTATATTTATAGTTTCATCATTTCCAAATGTCATTATTACTTCCTTGAAGTATTTTACATTTTTCAGCAACCTTATTTCTCTTATCATATGAAAAGAACACCCACTATCAAGAATCCATGTTGTTATCCTTTAAAATATTTCAAATCTGTTTCGACAACATGATCTTTTTCTTCTTCATTTTCTTTATTTACCAATGGATTCTGATAATTGTTAAGAATATTTTGTTGTGCTTCTATCAAAAAAAGAAAACCCTTAGCAAGTTGTCCATGATTTTTAAAATATTTCACAAATATTTTACAGTGGTTGGAACCTATTCTCAACATTCACACCAACCTTCTTATATTTCTTTCAAAATACCTTCCCATAATTCTTGTTCTGAGAGGATATAATACCCCTCAAAACATTCCTTGAATAAATTATATAATAGTTGTAATGTTTTTTAATGAACAAACACATCTTTTACATCTGTATGAATACACAAAAATACCATAAATATCCATATGAAGAGTACTTTCCTATGAAATTTTAGGATTTACAATTGTAGTGAATATATTTATCTACAAATCTATTAATAGATATTTGTTAACCCCTATCCTTTATAGTTTCAGACGAAACATTCTTCTTCACCTCAATTTTTTTTCTACCTCGTCGAAATAATAAGTAATATAATATTATTCAAACTCAGGTTCTTTAGAAACTTATTAATTATCCATCTTGTAAATCTAGTCAACATACCTATATTTTACAACATTATTATTCTAATAAAAAATCCCAAATTTATTCTCAACTTTTGACTATAAATGTTTTTTATCCTTCTTAGGTTCATCCTTAATATAACATTCACCAGCATCTAAGATAGAGTTTTTAAAATTTATACCCCTATTTTCATCATTAGAATGTTTTTATTGGACATGTTCCAACTCTTTTTATTTTTTCCCTTCAGGTTTACTTCAAGATGTTCATTACAATACTTTTCTTTCTCAAGAGAATTATTTAGATCATTGAATTCTTTTTCTAGATTTTATTTCTCAATATAAAATCCATCTTGAATGTTTTATGAGGAATTTTCATTTATAAAGTTTCTATTTTCCTTCTCAAGCATTCTAATTTTTTTCAAAAAATCTTTTAAATATTCTTTTAGATGAGATTTAATTTGAGTCTCTTCTTGTACAGAACTGCTACTTCCAAAATTATTATTATTAATTGTTCCAATATGTATTTTCTCCATATTTCATAGAAAAATATTTTTTGGATTAATCATCACTATCTTCTTCTTCATTAACTTTTAAAAAAGTTTAATCTTTTAGATATGAATAATTTTTTATCCTTCCCTCTGGAAAAATATTTATCTTTATCACCATGTTTCTTCCATGACCTTCTTGGTATTATTTCATCTCCAGTATCGTTTTCTTCTCTCTTACTTCAAGGGAAATTATCTAAAACGTGGTCCATGAATCAACATTCAAAACATTTCAAGGGAATTGTCCCTTTATATTTACCAATACCACTTCCCACATTTTTAGAAAATATGGATAAAAGATTATCAATATTTTTACATACCTAATTTCCAGAGTCATAGTCAACAACATTATCTTTCACAAGATCCTTATTAAGATTTTCATTATTGGCATCTTTGAATGAAATTTCTATATCTTCATTTGTTTTAAACCATATAGTATTCTCCATTCTTATTTCATAAGTGATGAGAGTGATATTAAAATCATCGAGGGATAATGTTTTGGGGTCTCTATCTTCTGAGGAAGAACATTTAGCATCAAACGTTTCGGGAACAATTCTTATATTATTTTGAAAAACTGTATGATACTTAAACATTTCACCAAGATATATGATAGTGCTGAAAATGTCATTTACCCTAGTAAAGAAGTCCCCAACATATTCATACTCACCCATTTTTAAATCGTCATACTTCAGCCTCTAGATATTGTGTTTTTTCTTCTTCACTTTTGTATTTATTTCATCGATGTTTTTTAGATTATCCCAAATACATTTGTCTATGGAGGCACGCTTCTATCTTAAAAACCATTTTCAGGAAGTGACTAAAATAAATCATTTTTAGCTCATCCATCATTCTAAAGATTCTTTTTATTGATAGGTGAAATAATAAACTAGTCATTGATGGGAATAAATCAATTTTTTTCCAATTCAAGAAATTCATACCCAAGATAATACTTTTCCCAAAAATGTGACTTCATTGGGGAAACCATTATTCATGAATGGGTTCCAATGGACTTGGTTATGGAACTGCAAACACCCAATTGTTTTGTATCTAAGGGGACCTTCTTTCCAAAGGAAGTAATTCATTAGTTTTGTTGACCTACGATACATAATAACTCACATTGGTCGAGAGGATGGGAGTTCAGTCTCCCCACTTGCTTTAGGGGGAATTATTTCCTACTCAAGGACTCTCTTATAGATTTAACATATGTTCAAGAATTCTTCATTAATTCCCATGTACGATGTGAATTATCCAAAAATTACTATTCTATTATTAAAATGTGTGGAATTAGAATAATCTGTATGTATTCTAGGTTCTTCATTGATGGAGATTCTTGTATGTATCCTAGGTTCTAGATCAATGGTATCCTCTTATATACAAGTTAGAGATTCTTTGGTCATTTTTTATTATGATGCTAGTTTTAAAGCCTCTCAGTGGGTCAATATAATGTTTATGGTCATCCAGGTAGGAGAATGTCACACTAGAATTTATCATCATCCAAGTGGATGAAAGATTTTATAATATTGGGATATGACCCATAGATGGGATACCTATGAATCCTTGTGAACGGAATCAAAACCCACGTAGTTCAGTGCCACTAAATAGGACACATCATACCTATTAAGACGCAATCATCCTGTTTAATGTCATGTGGTGAGGACTTCCAGGTGGAAGATGGCTATTTAAAGTTTAGTGTGCTACATATAGATAAGAAGCCCATGGAACATAGAAGGTGTATGAGTTTCTATGTTGAATTAGACACTACTCAGGTATGGCCCAGAAGAACATGTTTGGTTTAGAATTTTGAGTTTTACCCTCTGGGAGGCTTTCGAAGTGTCCAGTTTAGATGGGAATCAAGGACTGCATAGTTCGTTGGTGAGGAAACACACCTATGGAGGCCCTCAAGGGAATTTATCACATAGAAGTATGACCCGTTTAAATGAAAGGTTAGTGATTACTTATGATAAGGTGATCCCTTGTGAAGGGATCATGATGGATGTTTTTGATTAAGGTGATTTGAGGGAATAACTCAGAGTTTTACACCTGAGGAGGATACCTATATTAAGGGGGTTATGATTGGGGAATATTCCTAAGGACTCTACAATTTGATCTCATTCCATGAGTGTGATTCCTTTTTATCCACGTTATGTTGGGATTTATATTTCTTGAAGTTCATTCGGTAAGGTGGATTTTTTGGGTACTTTGATAGTTACAAACCTCTAAGATCACATGAGTCATAATTGTTATGAGAAATAATAGGATGTGAAAGATTCAACAAACCCCACTCTTTTCCTCCTTCACTAGTGAAAAAGGCCGAGGCTTTGGTCGAAGCGGTTGAGGCTATGTAGGAAGAGGAGAATGGTATGGCAGTTTACTTATCTTCACATTACATAGGAAGAGATTCTATGGTGAGGAAGTAATGAAGGTCATGTTGTACAAAGGAGAAAGACTGTAACCTCCAACATGAAAGGCTAGGGACATTCACCAGGATGGTTGCCCTAAAATTGGACAGGCAGTGAGGGAGGAGGATTCCCCTATCAAAAATAAAAGAAAGTGTAATCCTCACCCTCCCTACTATAGAATAGAAGCTATGGATCTCAGAGATGAGAAGTTATGGATAGAGTCTTATCCCCAAAATCTGAGATCCGAAACACCTCAACACTATCCCTAGGGAAAGGTTCAATGTGACCATAGATATCCAAATATATAGACACCTTGATGATCCTTACCCTCTAATAATACTATTTTGGGAAACCTCTTACCATTGAAATCAAAATCCAAATGGGAGAACTGTAGAAGTACCTTTTCCCAAGGATTTGAAAATTAGAAGGTCTTGGGAGATATTTAAACTTATCCTTTTTGGAATAGGAGACCAAGAAGGAGAGGCTTTGACATGGGTGGATTTGAATTGGGCTCAAATTTTGGCTCATGTAGTTCCTAAGCACATATCCTCGGTGCATGTGTACTACCTAGGTGTGTTGCACATGTGTGCCACATAGGTCCTAGGAGAAACTTAAAAGGGGATTCATGTATGGGGAAGGGATACAAGAGATGGATAAACCTCGATTAATAGGATACTTTGGTGACAACACTTGGATGAGACATTATCCAAGACACCCCTGGTCTCCACCGGTGTCCTTGGAAGAGCATCGTGTAGGTTCCTGATTAGGGACATGGAACTTGAGAGGGTGATTTTTCTTTAAGGGAGGAGGTTCCTCAAATATGTATTTTGTATTTCAAACCCTGAAGAGAGTTTAGTCTTGTTTATCCCTTTTAATTATTTATTATCTCATGTTTTAGAGAGCTACCTGATAATTATTTGGGGGACCTTGCTAAAAGAGTTTCACAATGAGAGGTCTGGGGATTCTTCCAATATTTTACTTTTTTAAATGAGGAGCCCAATAGTCATATTTATAGGCAAGGAGGGGACCCTGGGCGAAAGATGTTGTCCATTGTAGGTTTGCAATAAAGTTTCTCAGTGACAGTGTCGCACGCAGGGGTAGAAAACTTCTTGTCCATACATGTGGTTGGTGTAATTTCCCAATGTTTGTGTACTGTGCAGGGAGGGGGTTGTACCTTCTGAGTCACATAGGTGGTATAGACATGTTGTATGTGAATAGGTGTACTGCATCGAGGGGGGGTGTTGGTTGAACCACCTTGCTAAACATACTTCTCTATACAGTGGGGTTTATACCCCCACAGCACTACTCCAGATCTGTGTTGGGTTGCAGTCTCGAACCTTCTAGTTGGTCCATTCGCTGCCATCACTAACACCCACGGAAGATAGAGAGTCACACAATGAAATTTTTGAGCCTAGTTGATTCCTTTTTGGGTCATGACACAAAAAACTCTAATATTCTCCATCTTCTTCCATTAACACATATTTTACACCAACATAACATTTGTTATCTGAGTAAGTTTCCCGTCCTCAATTTTGTAGAAAATTCATAAAACACATTTAGTAGTGTCTTCAGAGACATGACATAAGAAATTATTATATCTTTCCATATATGGTAATTCATTCTATCAAATATCAGAATCCCCTTACTATTCACACAATTCAAATTCTCTATCACAACTTCTCTTAAAAACATTAGAAAAGATTAAAGGATTGGAACCTTCCCTCTGATACCAATTGAATTTTCCCAATTGGGGTTCAAGTATTACTAAGAGGGGGAGGGGTGAATCAATGATGACTTTATGTTTTATGTTTCCATACTTATAAAACAACCTTCACATCATATTAAAGACTTCTTCCCCAGTTGAACCCAATTCGACCATATATCCACAGGAACGCAAGAATTTATAAGTTTCACTACTCAACAAGAGTAGCTAGGTCCTTGGTATGGTTTTGAAATAATCCAATGCCATACATTACATTAGAAAAAAAATCCTTTGATGTTGAATACAATGAGTTTCATGTGCCCTTACACTAGTGTGGAACTATAAAAATAATCTCATTGTATGTGTGCTTATTCTAGAACAAATTAATGTAATAAAATGTTATGGAGATTCTTGATCCACTTCCACAAATTTTATATTTCAAAACAATTCTTCTCTTTCCTAACTATAATCTAGTAATAAAGTACTAGACATTGTAATGATACTTAGTATGATACTCCATTCTAATTTTCATATTCTATTAGACATGAGATTATGAAATTTGAATGCTCTGTTCACTTAAACTATGTATTCGAAACTATTGTTTGTGAAACTCCAAACATTCTCAAAGCTACCATCCTTAATGGAACTAACTTCATTTGTAGTCAACACAGAATATCCCATTATAATTAAGGACCCATTACTTATAAGCATTGGTAGTATTCAATAATTTTTTAGTTTTTTCTGATGCTCAAGCTTGCATAGAAGTATTGGTTCACGGAGTTCCTCTACCTTTAGGAAATCAATTCGATTCTAAATTTTCACTATTAATTGTGTCCAAAATGAATTCTATATCACCTCATATTTTTAGGCTCCCCTGTTCATGATTCTCCACTACCTCCAACATAATTTTTGGATCACTAAAAAATATCATTACGGTAGTTTTCTTTTCACGATGATCCATTGATATTTTTAATTCTCATGATGATCACCGTCAAACCATCATGCACTTGTCGTGCTCCACTTCTTGTAATCACAGAGATTACCATCACTATTTGTAATGTTTTTTATACTCACATTGATCACTGTTAGAACATTAACACATTTACGAACCACCCTTCCTGAAGCCCATTATATGATAAACTCATGTCTTTCACATAATTTCCAAAGGACGTAAAGAAAATCCAATTTCTGTTATTCTAACCATCCTAAAAATTTTAGACCCTAAAAATTTAGAAAACCCTCAGAAATTGTGCCACCATAAAAATCTACTTCGGTAACACCAAACATACTTATTCATGCTCATATTTTTTCATCTTGAACTCTATATATCATGATATATAACCTTTAATCCACCACCTTCAGTATCATCATATTTATCATGTAAGGTATTGTAACATTCATGTATTCTAGCAACATCTTTCCTTCCAGTTCAAATGGACTTTCTTACGAATTATTAATATGATTTCCGGAGTATGAAGATCTATATGATCATTCACTAATACCAAGTGAGGTGGTTTATTTTCTTCCCAAACATCCCTAACATTAAAATACTATACCTGAATATGATACTCTTATATATTATCTTGGTCGTAATAATTTATGAATGGTTAAAGAAAATAATATTGATTATTTATAAATTAAAGTTATAGTGGTAAATTATTTTTATTTTTGAATGATAGTATAATTATCTAAAATGTTTAGGCAATATGGAAACAGTGCTTGTGAAAGTATTAATGAAATTATGTAAATTATTTTAAAACATTAAATGTAATAATATTTGTATTATGATGTTCCCTGGATTTTATAGATTGTTATAAAATATTTTTGATGATGTAATTTTTTTATTTAAACTCTATTATTACCATAGTGTTTTAAAAGGGAAATTATATAAGTTATAATTATTAAAGAATATTCTATTACATGATTTAAAAATAAAAAAATATAATTGGACAAGTGGTATGGTTAATGGTATAAAGATTCATATATGGTCCTTTTTTGCCACTTTTAATTTTTCTAAAAATAATTTCAATACTCATATTGATTAAAATTTGGAGAAAACATTACAAATTTTTTTCCTATATAAGGGGACCTAATATAAATTTACAAATGACTAATATGATTTTATTTTTCTCTATAAAATAATCCCAGAACCCCCTAACTACTTCTCATACCACATTTCAAAGTCTCGGGTGTGACCATAAACCTACATTACAAAGAGGTAAAAGTATTAACTGATTTCATTAAAAAAATTCTATTTCCATTTCAATAAAATGTACTCTAAAAATAAAAATATAATTATATAATAATATTTAAAATACATAATTTTATTTATGTTTATGGTAAAAGATTTTTAAAATTCCTTCCCATCTAACAGAAAATTAAAACATCGCCCCGACATATGTATAAACTACCATATCCAAGAAAGAATGTATTTTATTTTTCATCATTGTCACTCAAGGATGGATGTAATAATAAATTTGATAAAAAAATATGTCATTAATGACATAATTATTGATTTTTAAATATAATATGTTTTCTAACTTATTACCCTCACATATTTTAGAAGATAGAAATGTCACACATGTGTACGTGCAATGTACCACCACCAAGAATGGCCCATTTAGTTTTTCAATACCACCATACATAGATGGTTTTTAGGATATTTTATATTTTATAATGATGATCCCTTTTACTTCAGTCAACCTACCTAATATGTTTTAGAGGTTAAGGACCAAATGACTTCAAAATGTCTTGCATGAACATAACTGACTTTGTAACTAAATTGAACATGGTTGTAAATGAAATAAAAATGAATACTAGTAAGGTAATGGACATGAAAATTGTTTTTATTAAAGTAGGTAATTAATATAATAATATCATTTAGGAAAGTAACAGATGTGCATTCCAAGTTGGGACATGGGGTAAGGAATTTCTCATCTCAATTTCCATTCATTGTGACTTATGCCACTTTCACCAAATGTCTTCTTTTGTGTGCTATATAAACTACTATGTGGATTTATTTTTTTATTAATTTACCATAATTTAATTGATTGAAAAATAATTTCAAATTTATCACCTTAAATATTCATTTTATTCAAATTTAACGATAGTAGACAGGGAATTTTCCTTAAAACCATATTTTAATGTTTTTCATTCATAATATTTCTCTTCCATATCTATGTTCTTTAAAACATTTAAAGATTATAATTTTCTACACTCCATTGATTGTGTAAATTCATTTTCAACTATATATTACTTATTTACAAATTTATAAAAACATAATCCTTACAATGATTTCCAAATGGTTTTTAGTTGAATTGTTTCAAAAATACGAAAAGAATGTTTTCTTAACATTTACCACTAGAATAAAGTTTCCCACCACCATATAAATTTTTCATTATCAATATCACTTAAAATTTTCATATTCCTTTTAAAAGGAAATAAAAATATAATTATTCTATGAATTTTTCATTTTTATAAAAATGGAATGGGATATTATTTTCTCAAAATCATTGAAGACGGGGATTCATTTTATATATTAATATCTTTATATTTCATAATATATTTTCTTAATTCAGTATATTTTATTTTAATGATTTGATTTTATAAATTATTTTACAAATAATAATTAAAATTATCTATGAAAATATTTTGAAAATATTTTTGGGAGTGTTTATAACTTCCTTTTTAAGAAAAGTTATAAAATTATAAAGAGAGAATGTTTTTAAAAGCATGAATTCCATTTTGCCCTCTAATTTCCCAAAGTATTAACTTTAAATACAAACATTATTTTATGAAAATTTGATGTTCAACATTCATCCTTTAAAAATTTATGTTTTATACCTCATCTTACACAATATGATTTATTTAAAATTCTTATTACTCTTCATCATTATTTGGAAATTAGTTTTATCTTTCATTTAAATTTTTATTTAATCCAATGATTTATTTAGAATCATTTCAATGTTGAATAAATCATATACTCATTATTGTATTTGGATTAATTTAAGGAATCATACTAATAAAATAATTTGATTTACTGGCAAAATAATTATTTTCCATTTTACATGATTCAATAGAGATATTTATTGATTTTCAAGGCATATAGATTATGTATTATATTTATCTTTTAATATGTTGGAATGAATTGGATATGTTTAAGTGATGGTAAGTGCCCATTATGTCCCCACCATTTATTAGTAGGTCTCATGATATAAACTAACTTGGGTCTTTGGAATATTTCATACCTATATATGTTTGATGTCTTGGTTGAGAGGGCTTGGTGATACATAATAAGTCTTGGTTGAGAGGCCTTGATAATAAAATTAAGATTTTTGTAAAAATGAATTCATCATTATAAAATCTATTATTATTTTTCATGTGATTACTATGTTTTTACAATTAATATATTTCATCATCAAGATATTCATTATATAGATCATTTTTTCATTATTTTTTATTATTTTGTTTCTTTAATTATTAATGATAGTATGCATTGTATGATTTTCATTAATGAGAATCTATGATCACCCTTTATTTTTTTTTCTTTACCCAAGATACCAATAAGGGGTTATTAAATTATTTCAAAGAGAAATAAAAAAATTTCTAAAAAATTTATATGCTTTGTTTTAATATTTCAATTTATTATGAGAATCATGTATGTAAATAGCCTCCCAATACTGATAAAATATTCTATCATTTGGGGTGTGATCTCATTTATCTTGTACCAATATAATAAAGTAAACATCAGCTCGTGGTTATTGGATTCAGGGTTGTTTTAGTTTTCATTTAATCATGTTTTGTAGAAAACCTGATAACTATATTTTAAAGGAACATGGATAGAATGATTATTATGATTAAAGAATATAATTTTCAACAACATTTTAGGGAATTTTATATTAGGGGTAAATATTCATAATTATTTTAGCTAATAAATTATATATCATTTTTTAAATATATATCCTGATATAATTAATTGGAAACTTATCAACACTCATAATAAATGTGGGATTTACATCCTAATTGAGAAAACATGGTTAGTATTATATCTAATTATATTCTAAATACATTACCAAAATTACATCATGTTTTCAAAAAGAACCTTTATTGTAAGGAGACACTTATTGCTTCAGAACATGATTCAATGATTTTGAACTACTGCTATTAGAATAATTCTCTATCATTTAAATGAATTAGTAATACTTTGGTATCTAATCAATAGATCATGCCCCTTGAAAAACCTATTTCTGGATTTGAGAATTAATGATGTGAAGAATGTTATTCAGGAAAAATATTTTTTAAAGGTAAATATTGAACAATGTTTTCCATTAATTCAGAATAAAAGGGGGTGGATATCGGGAGAATAGATGGAAGAATTTTAAAGTGATATTATTCGGAAAATATTTTCCTTTTATAGAAAAAATATGGTATATAATGTGAATTCCTTCATTTTAGATAAAAGAAAGTGGAATGTGTTTTTAAGTATGAGGAAAACATTAAGGGATTAGAAATTAATGGTTTCGACTATGTATATAGTCTATAAAATAACATTTACTGTATCTTTGATATGATTAAACCAAGGATTTTAATGGTCCTAGTCTCTCAAATGATTTCATCATATAATAATATAGTATCAAATTACATCAATATAGAAAAATAATTCTTAGGGTATTATAATTTTAAATGAAATCAGGAGAAGAAGAGTATGAATTAGTAATAAAGGAAAAAGTTATATATATTATAAGAAAGGAATGATGAAACATAAAAAATTTAATTTTTGTGGAAGTAAGAACTATGATAATTTGATAATGGGAATGAGGTTCTATCTAGGTTATGAGATAAAATTAATAAGGCTTATGATCACAAGGGAAAGAAGGAATCCACTTATATCTAGTGAATAATCTATAAGGTGATAGGGAAATACTCAAAAAAATCCTTAATCATTAAGGGAATTAACCTTAGAAGATTCCAAGAGAAAAATGTCAATTTTATGCAATTATTAAAACTATTTGAAGTCCCATAAATTATGATAATGGGTTCTTCAATAATAAATTCATACTTTATTTGATTATATATCTATATACTATATTTGGTTTTATGAGGATATTAATAATCCCTTCAAACTATAAGGAATTACTTTTTTATTAATACACCTATGGGGAATTAGGTTATAATGATAATTTATCAGGTTGTCTCTGTTAAAATGAATATATTTTTCTATTGTTTCAAACATGGTTCTAATAACTATGATTTACGTTGAACTAATCCAAATTTTTCCTATTCAATTAGTTATGAGGACTATGTAATTAGTAGATAAGGTATAGAATAATATATTTTTCATTATTTTTACTATTTATTATAAGGGATTTGAAGGTTAGAATTTCATTTGATGTTGTTTTTAATCAAACTCAATATTTATGTTTTAATAAGTTTCAAAATACAAGAGTAAACAAATTTCAATATTTTATGGGTCTTATGATCCATTAAAAGTTGATTTTCATGATTTATGTCTGAAAACATCATTGTAGTTATTCATTATTTAGAAAAAAAGATGAATAAAATATGGAAAACCGATTAAATCACATTCAAAGGATGAAGTTACACATATAGATTTGATAGAAATCAAATATGCATATTTTCTCATATTATCTATCTCGATGGTACAGGAATTAGTAAAATTATAATAAGAATAAGATAAATTTATGAATTATTATGTGGGAAATATCTTATAGGTATCAATATATGCCTCTGGAAACTTCTTCACAAATATAGGTATAATAATGGTATATAAAAGGTTTTAAATATGTTTTTTACAATTAATCCTAGTGGTAAATAAACAAATCCTAATCAAGATAATATATATATATATATATGTTATTATACTTATTTAAAGATACCTTAATTGTGTAAGGAACCAAATTAATTTGTGAAGATTCAATTTGTTTAAGGGGGAGAATTAAACACCCCATGATTTTAGAATGTGCCTCCCTTTGGGTAAATACTATGTTGAATATCATATAGTATTTGAAACACCAAACTAAAGTAAATAATAAATTCTGAATATGAAAGGAAAACATAAAACAAAATTGATTATAAAATGTGAAGACAAATTAATAGCCTTTAATAATTGATATGATATTAGTTGAAGAACACAAAAAAATTAAAAGGGTAATTTTTCTTTTAAATGTAGATTTCTTTATATTTTACATTTTTTATTTAAAACATAAAATTATTAACTATAGAATTTAAATTTTATAAAATTAAATTCATTTTTTATATCATCATATCAAATTTTTTCATAGGGTGTTTTTTGGGATTTTTCAGAAAAAGTTTATATTTATTTGAATGGGGAAGAATATAGATTTTACAAATATAATTACCAGTGTGACACCATTTGGATATAATAATGAATTAAAAATATGTGGAAGCATTTACTAAAAAATATTTATTTAAATAGTAAAATAAATCATTTAAAGTATTATGTTGAATTTAGAAACTCATTCTTAAATTTTTAGAACCAAATATATATTTTAATCAAATAAAAACTATTATTAGATATTTGTGTTTAATTGAGTGCTTGGAAGATTACATTTAGTTTTAAATAGATCAAAATTCCTAATAAAATTCATGTAACAATGAAATAAGACAAGTGTTGGTCACCCAACCCATACCTTTATAGGATTTATTAAAGAAAAAATGGGTTATAAAGAATACACGAGGTGTAATTAGCTTACACTAATAAGATAATGAAATCTGATTCATATACACATTTAATCACAAACCAAGTAGAGAAGCTAAATTGTAACTTTTTACCTAAAAATTGATAAATCATTCAACGTATGTATCATTATTCTATTATACTTCATATACTAGTGAGTTGAATTTCCTAAAAGTATCTAATTATGTTGGATTCATATCAAATAAATGAAGCATCTGTGGGGAGATAAAAAAATATTTAATTTGATTCATTAAATCAAGAAGAATATTCTCCCACACTGAAACTAGTTTGGGGATATCAAAAATTCTAAATTTTATTAAAGTTTGATAATTTATTCCACTAAACTATAAAAACATCAGCTCAAATGCCACCACATCTCAATAGATCTAAAACAAAACAGATCATCAGACACGACTTCTTCCCCAATGAAATTCCACACCCTTCACATACAAACCCATTATATGACATACAAAAACAAACTATGGTTACATACACATCTGTCAGAAAACCCATTCTGGGTAGGAAACATCAATCTCTAAATTTAATAAAAAAAACTCCCCCTGCCATTAAATAACCATCCTATGACTGATTCGTTAAAGATAAAAAAAATAAAATTCTAAAAATATGGTATTATTATAAATTTCTTCAAAAAACCGAATTTTCTATGGATTACAGGATCACCCCATGGAAGATGACATATAAAATGATGTATTCAAAAAAGATTCCTACGTAATAAAAGCACCCTATTGAAAAGGTACAGAAAAAAGGCATAAAAATTTAAAAATCATGAATATTTATCTATAATTTCAAATGAGAACAAATAGAATTAAAAAATTGATATCTTACATTCCAATCTATCAAAACCATCCTATAGAGGATATTCCGACACATCCACATATGGATTCCATGGAAATAACAAATTTCATTGAAAAACTAAAGTCTGAACAAAATAACCACACTCAAGAAAACACCAACATCGGAATCTCTTTAAGAAATCAAAAAGAAAGTGATTGACTCATACATGGATCCAAACAATGTTCTATCACATATTAAGAGAGAGATACAAATGAAACGAGAAACCATATTCATTATAACCATCAATAGTTATTACTAAGAATCATTTCTATCAATTATTAGGAAAATAAGCTTGAAAGAAAAATCATATATCATAAAACAAAATAGAGTTTTTTATAAATAATCCCCCAAAATTTAATATCATGATTTAATGTATATTTTTCCACTATCCTAATAAACATTTTTTCTCTGATTTGAAGTTATGTCTCTTAAAATATTTTACCATCACTGTATTTTTGGAATACAATTTCATCTTGTTAAACCATTAAAGAGTATATTTCTTATAAAATTAATTTTTTTGTTATAAACTATTAAAATTCATGGGGATAAGTTCTAGATATGATTTTTTTGTGAAGTCATATTAATGATAAAAAATGCATTTTTCTAGAAATGGATTTTAATTATGTTATGTGAAAATATATTAAAAGTAATTTTTACTAATTGATAAAGTTGAATATTAAAAAATAAATTTTATTTTTTTAATCATCATATTAAAATTCCCTAATAACATTCATATATTTTTTATAATTAATAGTTACCAGAGTAAAATTTTTTCACCACGGTAATGCTTAAAAGGTTTAATGAGGGAGTTAAAAAAGTGATAAGTCCATTAATACTTTTAAAAAGTGTCTAAAATTTATTTTATGTGTTTATTGTTACCTTTACCTATCATATCTAAAATAATATTTTCATTTTTTCCACTTTATTTTATTACTACATTACTTTTATATAATAAAATTAATACGAACAAAAAATGTCATTGTTACTAACATATACCATTATCATGATAATGATAAGGATAAAAATAATTTATTAATGGATTAATATCATAACATAGATAAAGAATAAATTAAAATTATGATAGTTTTTTACTTTTAATTTAATATGATATTATAATTATATAAAATAATTACACATCATCAACACATTGGTTCTTCGTACAGCAGAAAAATCAAGAAAATGATTTTAAAAATACTAAAATTAATATGGTTTAAATTAATTTTATTGGTAATGGGATTTTAGAGATATTGATGAATTATAATTGTGGATTTAATATTTCATATTCTAAATCCATTATTATCTTGATGTTTTAAATGTCAAATTATGTGAATATTCTGTAAAATGAATTTAAAGATATTTAATGTTAAACAATATTTTATGAATTGATTAAAAAATAATAATATTCTTATAAAAGGACAAGTGGTATCAATAGTGGTCAAAAATTTCATATATGGTCAACTTATAATCCACTTTTAATTTTTCAAAATTACTTTAAAAACATAGTGTTTTGGAAAACACCCGTTATTTTTTGGTTTAAAAGGGGGAAAATCTAAGCATTCCAAAGGAACGTATGAGTTCATTTTCCTCTTAAACATATTCCCAAATCAATATCCACATATCCCATACCATGTTCACATTCCCTTGGTGTGACCATAAATGTAACGACCTAAAAATCTAGACCATGTAAAATTTATATCATGCTACATAACTTATGTTGCATGATACACCAAACGTAAAAGAACCATTACATATTATAATAACATTTTTAATGAGCCTGTAATAAAAAATAAGATGGTAAATCATTAAAATATATTACCTTATAAAGATAAATAATTAATATGTGTTGATATTGAAAAGGTTCATTTCAATAAAACTCATTTTATTTCTAATATGTATTTTATTTCAAAAAAATAATTTACAAGATTAAATAATTTAAATTCTATAAACTAAAATTCCATTTTTAATTTCTCGGATCAAAATTTACTTACTATGATTTTTTAGTTTTTATTAAATGGTTGCCTTTTTTGTCGAAAATATCAATGTTTGAATAATATATAATTTTTAAGATTTTATCATTATATAAACATATTCTAAATGAATAAAAATATATTTTCATAATAAAATATTAATTTAAGGAATAATATTATTAATTTTAATGTATTATTTGAACATATAAATACTATTTCCAATGTTCTTGAAATTAAATAAAATCGTACGTTAATAAAATTGTTTTGTGATATTTTCTACTAATTAAGTGTTTAAGAGGTGAAATTATGTTTTAGCTTGATTATAAAGGCATATAACCTTTATTTCTATTATAATAAACCAGATTTTTCAAAAATATTAGTATCTGTGAGAATATTATCTTGTACAAAAAATTCTAAACTTAACAACATATTTTCCCCAAAAAACAATTTTTACAAGTTATGCATGTTTTTTTAATTAACACTTCAAACCCGTAAAAATTTTATTTGGTTAAATTATTTGAAACTTTTAAATTATAATTTTAATATTATATAAAATGTAAAATTTAAATGTTTTTCATTAATATTAATAACAAAAGATAAAAAATAATTTGTAGGGTAAAAGTAAATTGGGGTAAAAGTTGAACATTTAAAAGAAAGGGGATAAAAACATAATAAGTTACCATCAAAATGAGTGTATTAGAGTAATAAAGTCCCATAAACACTTACCCTACACTTTTTAATATTTCTAATTCATTATCATTTGAATAGTAACATTACATTATTAAAAATGTAACAATTACTTCCAAAAACACCCTTTCCTTCAATTATAAAAGGGTAACACTTCCACCACTTCATGAATCACCTAACAGTCGAATTTATCCATTAAAATAATTTAAATTACTCCAAATATAACCCTATACCATTTTGAAATCTTATTTTCACCATAATCATAAGGCCTTCATTTCCAAGGATAATTCCATTGAAAATTTAGGACCCCAATGTGATTATTATCAACAATATTGCATCTCTTCTTCATTATATTCATTCAAATATATTCAAGGAACACTAGTATAATGATATTAGTATCATTTAGACACTTCAATGTGACTATATTAATTTAATTATCATTATATATTCATTCATCTCATCAGATAAGATAACTGAAATCCTTGTTCGTGTGTATGTATGAAGTACCACCACTATGAGAGATAAATTTCATTTTTCATCACAAACACATCATTGATGGCTAATATAATAAATTTAATGGAGAAATGTTTTTTATGATATAATTATAGTTCTATTATAATAAGTTGGATAACCTATTAATGACATGATCAATAAACGATCATCGTTAATTTAATAATTTAAAGCTAGTGTGATAAGATGAAAATCATTTATACAAATTATTTAATATTTTAATATCATTTTCTTCTTCTTCTTATTAAATTATAATTATGATCTACCATACTAATAAAATTTAAATTATATCATTATTCTACTGTTTTAATGATATAGAAACAAAATCATATCATTATCATCTATTAGGCATGGTATGTTCATGTTTGGATCTGTTTGACCACCTACTGAACAATTGTTGTTAATTTATATAATAAATGAATATAAAAAATTAATTATAGGTATAATATGTTATTAATATTTAAATAATTATTTTCTTTTTTCTTTTAGGTTTATACAAATATTTATCACATTAATTAAAAAACCACCATTCATTGGTTAAGAATCACCGAAATAAGATTATTATCAATTTCATCTTACAGGATAAAAAATAAAACACTCCTAAAATGAAATTTAAACTTAAATTATTATTATAATTCATCACTTAATGTAAATTAATTTATCTAGTAAGGGTGTAATTTTTAATAATAATAAATATTAGATCTTCTCATAAAAAACTAGTATAAACAATTAATATTATGAACACTTGCTATGGGAAAATGGGAAAAAAATAATTAATATATATAATTATATAATTATTATCAATTAGGGGTATAAATTGATATAGTTTTGAATAATTGTTTTTAGTATTTAATTAAAAAACTCAAATTAATTTTTCAATATTTCTTGTGCAACTATATAATGAATTTGGACCCATGTAAGGAGTTATTTGTCTCAGATTTGAATTCCTTGACACATGGTTATATTATACACCATGTTTTATTTTTCATGGTGAAAATATATCACCTTTATCATTTTATATCATGGTTCACTTATAAATAATATGTGAAATTTTTATTACAATTTTATTCTCTTATGGGGTTTTGATCAAACCTTATGAAAGTTGTAAGGGTTTCCTCTCAAAATTTCTTTCTTTGAGACACATTTTATTTTATTCCCCAAATTTAATTTAAATGTTGTGTATAAGGCCTATTGGATATATAATATCATCTATTATATATATTAATGGTTTTATAACTTCAATTTCAAGCAATCCCTTTCAAATTATTTTTATTATAACATTTCTTATATTGTAACTGTTTTTATCTCAAATTCCTTTCTTGGAGATATGTTTTGTATTATACACATTATTTATTATATATAGTGTATTCAATAACTAATTGATATATTATAACATGAAATAAATTTTATTTATGGTAATTTAGGTTTAACTAAAATAACTATATTTCAAGTTTTTATGATTTAAATAATCATCAAGTTGTAAAGGGTTTTCATGACTCAAATATTTTCCTTGGGACATAATCACCCATCTTTGACTGTTATATTTCGAGATTAATCTATTCTAAATAATTATTATTTTAAATTTTATTCCCACCTTATTTTATTGGGACATAATATTTCATACTTAATTATTCTTCCTCGGTGAATCTATTCTTTCATAAAACAAGTTGTAATTTTGTTAAGAATAATTCCCATTACTTAATTGGATATTTGTTTCAAGCCTATATTTTTCTTCCCACCAATGTTATCTACTATTTTTTGGAAAGATAATATGGTTTATTTTCTATGAATCTCTTTATTTTTTTCTCATTTCCAAAATAAAATCAAAATACCCTTTTTACAATGAGGTTTTTCAATATGGTTATTTCAAAATTATCAAACAGTTTTTTCATCCTTTAAAAATAAAACATTCTATATTATAGTAAACATTAATGTTTTGATAAAATTTAGGTATTTTAAAAGATATAATAATTAATATTATTTATAAAATTAATTTTTTTTTTAAAAAATTATATCATCTTTTTAAGAAAATGACTTTCCAAAGTGACATAAAATTATCCTGTTATTCCAAAGAAAAAATAATTTTCTAAAAACTATATTATGATTTCACCACCATTTGTCTCTTATTCTAAAAAGGATATTTTTATTTAAAAATTATATTTCATTAATCATATATAAATTTTCTTATGAAATATTTTTTAGTGGAATTATTTTTTTATCAATCATTTGTATAACTAATGTCAGTTTTTGTGATACCATCCGGAAGAGTTATGCAACCCATTTCTCATTACCTAGATTCTTTATACGGTGATCATTGAAAATCATTCACTTTTAAAACAATCCATGGTATATAGAATGATTTATTTCAAATAGAACTCATATATATGGATAATACCATGTAAGGTTCTATTTTACCCTCCAATTCAATGGAAATGTTTTTATATCATGAGCTTAAAATGGTACACATTTGTATTTATCCTAGTCCAAATGGTACATGAGAGGATTGATTCTAAACCAAAGGATATATTAGAAGATTTATTCCAAGACAAAGGGTATACGTGAGGATTTATCCCAGACTAAAGGTTTACATTAGATGTTTTATCCCAAGAAAAATGGGTACATAGGAGGGTTTTCCAAAGATAAAGGGGTATGTGGGAGGTTTTTTACCAAGACATGGGATACATAGGAGGATTATCCAAATCCAAATTAGTTATAGAATATTTTTATAATGTTATAAGTTTATTAATATTATTTTTATTCGAAATTTCTTTGTTATTTCATGTTTCAAATGAATGTTACATTTCACTTCCATACGCCTATAGTTATTCTCCATTGGCAATGTTTATTATCTCAGTGTTCCACCCTCTTACCCCATAATTTTTTTTACCTTTTGAGATTCCTTGTTTTTCTTATTTTGGATTATAGAAAAATATTATGATTATATGTTCTTTTAATAATATATTTTTCAGCCTCTCATGTTTTCTCAATGATTGTGATCAGTACCTTTATAATATATTGATATTTCATACCTTACTTATAATTAAATATCATACCTTTATTATGTTTTATTTACCCTAGTTATAAATATTTGTAACATAGGAGTTGTATATAAGTGTATATATGGTTGTTCTAATATTGATAAATGTTTAGAAGTATGATAAAATAAGTTTCTTATGTAGCTGATCCTAAAAGACACTAAAACTTTCGATCCTCATGTCATGTGATTGTTAGTTAGATGTATTGTCTAAAAATGTGAATCAATTTAATATTTATATATGTTTATATAGGGTTTTTATTGTTTGTATAAAAAGGGGTTTTAATCTGTTATAAGTATTAATGTTGTTATTTTAGAGTGTAAGAAATGAAAACTTTATTGAAATCCCTGGTGACAAGCATTATCATATGAGAAAATCCTAATATTTTATAAAACATTGAGTATATGGTTTTCCTAGTAATGAAATCACTATATGGAAAATGGAATGCGAATTCAGCTATGGTGAAAATGAACCAATTGGTTATCACCTTGAATAGGGTTTGTTGATAATTTACAAAATTGTCACTATGATTCATGATTAGTGGTCCTAATACATTACAAATGGATAGACACTACCAGTGGATATTAGTTTTTTGATGATGTTCCCTTAGTGAACCACTATAATTAATTGATGTCCAATTGATTCTATGGAACTAGGTTGAAAGGCATAATAGAAACCAACTTAAGGTAAACTACAATGAATCACTAATGATATAGGTTGAACCAATGATGATATAATTTTATCTAAGAATGAGATATTTTAAAAATTAAATGATATAGGTTAAACAAAGTGTGATATATGATAAACTAAAATAATTATAGTATTACATGATTTTATTTTAATGTGATACATATTCAGGAAAAATTTACCTTTGGTTCTCTAGGACACATATCTTATGATGATAATTTTTCAACACTCATATTAACCCATTTGGTTTTAGAAATAGATCAATCAAGAAGGAACTAAGTTAAAAATATTTTAGAGGGACAATGGAATGACTTTATAAATGATCAACCCATTTGAGTGGGATATAGACTAAGGAATTTGGCATTTATACCAAACCAACTATCAAATAATATGATTAACCATTTAAGTATTGCTGAAATCCTAAACCCACCAAGGAAGAGAAATATGGAGTCTCGTGAGAACTCAAGTGATGATGTTAATGAGGGATAGAATATTTAGAATCCTACATGTCAAAAATATTGGTAGTATCACCAAGGTAACTTACTCAAGGGGACTGGATGATTATTTATTTATAGAAGTAGGGGTCATCGAGCCTCAAAATAACATAGAAAAATGAGTAGTTCGTTTGAAATAGTTTTTGTAAATAGATTTCATCCTAAGTTTCATAAATAATTCAATGTCTTATTTTTAGGGAAATTGGAAATTATCCAATTCAATTCACTAATACAATGGATAACCAAGATGATGATAATTACAAACCTCCATGATCAAGAGGAAAACAGAATTATTTTTTAATCACAACATAGGATTTGGATCCGGATAGTTAATATACATGAACCCTCTAATTTGGATTTGTAGATAACATGTAGGAATTTCATTTTAGAAACTCAATTATATATAAAATGTTTCATAAGATTATTAAATAACCATATAATGATTTTATTATCAAATAAATCTTTTATCAGTGTTATTATTTTATTTTAAATTGAAGCTTATAGTAAAGTTCCTTGTGTAACTTATATTACATTTCCTTCCAATAAATTTAATGTGATTTTAGTGATGGATAAATTCCTTCCACTTAGAGAAGAACTTATTTACAGTAATAAAAATAAATTTCAAAATAACCTATGATAGTCAATAAGATAAGATAATAATAAACATACTCTTTAAACAAATCTAATAATTTGGATCCTAATACTAAATAATGGTAGACTCTTATCTCAAATTGTTAGAAAAAACAAAATAATTATGATAACCCAATTATGATTAAATATATATATCTACGAAGTGGTAATGTTGATATATATCTAGAAATTAAATCATAATCCATATATATAATTTATATTCCATTATAAATTTTATTTGGTATGTGACAATTAAAATTATGAGTATGCAATTTATTTAACGGTGAGAATGAGATGACCTGATATTCTAGAACTTATAAAACTGATGTTATGTTCGATAATTGGTGTTACATGCTACCCCTAATGTAAAATAACCATAATATATGTAACACCCCAAGCTTCTACGGTACGCTTCTCTTTGAATAATGTGATAGCGTGTGTTGTACGCAACACCGAGTTCTAACACACCATAACTAATCAAACTAGCCGTTATGAATAGTAATACCTTCTTTTTGAAATTATATATATTTTATATTTGAAAATGGACTTCATTTTTGGATTCGGAATATCGAATTTAGCCTAAGGTGAAATTTTGGTACATTTCGGATAACTTTCATATTTTGATGAATAGTGAAAATTACTAAATTTTAATTAAAAACAACTTTTTTAATCAAAATAATTAATAGTGATAAATTATGAATTTGAGTGGTTTTAAAGTATATTTAGAATATATTTTTACCATTTAATATAATTTTGGTCATTGGACATAATTTTACAATTAAACCGAACATAAACAAGTGTCAATCTTTTGATAGTTATTATCTCTTAAAAACACGCTTTTTGTTTTGACAGCGGGAATTAATTTTAAATTAATTTCTGCCACTTCTGTGTTTTGAATTTAGGAAAATGGATTCCATATTTGGAATCAAGATGTTCAAATTGTGTAAATACGTAACTTTTATTTTTAGACATTTTGAATAATTACTGCGGTAAATATTTTATTTACCATGGTTAAGGGTAAATCCGGTAAATAAGGGTTAAAAAATAATATTATAATAATACTAAATTACCCTAAAACGTGTCTTAACCCTATTGGTTGATACATGGTCGACCATGGGAATCTTTGGGTCTATTTTGGGACCCCATGGATCCACTTGTAAGTGATAATGACACTTTGTTTTAATTTAGTTAAAATAAATACAAAAATGACACAAGCATATATCTTTTAGAACAACAATTGTTACATAGTGTTATATATGTTGGCTTTTAGATTATAAATATTCATTAGAAAGCTAAAAATATTTCCTACATAATGATATTTTATTTATAATTTTTAGACATTAAATATTTTATTTTATATATGACACAATGATGATGCAGTAATTACTATAATAGTGAAAAATTAAAATAATTGATATTATAAATACCCAAATAAATATAATATGAAACTTTTAATGAATTAAACTAATTTTATAGGATAATATGATATATTAGGATTGATTTAATTGACTTTGTTCGAAGTAATCAATCTGTTATGAGTTTCACAAAAATCAACTATTGAATAGTGTCAAAATTGACATAAAAGAGTTCTTAAACAAATATTATATTATTAATTGATATTAAATTCCTAAAAATCTAAGGTTCGGCCAAGCGACTTATATCATGATAGGTTCAACATTAATGTACCACTTGGGGGTCGCTTAGATGTATATAGTATGTTTATTAACCATATTATATAAAAATACAAAGAGACATTGTAAAAGTGAAACTAATTAACTTAGAGTTAATACTTAAAGATAAGGTTAATATAAGTACCCAAACCTGTATAAATTCTATTGGTTGAGTGGTTTTCGGCCTATCCCCACCTTAACCTTTGAATAATAAGCTTTGGAGCCATTATAAATCGAATATGAATTTATTATAAATTAATATTTCTAGCTTTTCCAAAGGTGCCCCTCACCCCTCTTATAAAAGGGCACTCCTCCTTCTCATTTCTTCACACCTTCAAAGCCTTTTGGTTCGGCCAAACTCTGCCCATATACTCTCCCAACATCCCTCACTACAACCTAGAGGCCTTAGTTTGATCAGAAAGCCAACCTAAGGAGCCCTTTTGATCAAATCAAAAGGAAGAACCCGAAGAAGAGGTAATGATTTCACCACCCTTCTCCAAGTTCATTTCTTCTTCCACTTCTTCTTCCTTTGTTCTTACCATTCTAAAATAATAACTCCAGTATCTCACATATACTGTGATGTTATTATAAATGTGGTACAATCATATTCAGTATTCTATCCACCCTTTGAATAACATGTCACCATACGTGCGTACGTACGGCTTACCGTCTCCACGTCGTGGTGTAATTGTTATTCAATATAATATTATTTGGATGGGTATAATAATGATGTGTAACTCATGTAAATAATAAATATAACATGTTAATGATTTTGTATATATGATATGCCATCCATTTATATATTATTTTAATATCAAAAGAATGATATTGTCGCTCGTGCGTACGTACAGACTACCGTCTCCACGAACGCGATGAGATTCATTCTCCATCGTATCCATTCAAGTATAATTATCATTTGATGATTTAAAAATGATGTTTAAGGACTGGATATCATTCTGGATATGAATAAGATACAACAACCATGGCTTATGTAACAAAACATATAAAATAAAATGAGTAAGTTAACTCCCGAAACGACGATAATTCTAAGATATTATTAACAAATCAATGTTAAAAGATCATATATGATATCATATTAATATATATGATTCTTGTATAATTTAATAACAAATATTTCACCATTATACAGGAGGTTAACCTACCCCAACCAAGGAAAAGTACAAGGTAAGGGTTTACTTTACAACCTCTTCATTATCCAAGGTTGTTTATACGTAATAATCTACTGGGATCTCTTTATCATCCACATCCATGTTTCTTAAAAATGCATTTCAAATCATTTTTACTATTTACTAGAATATGAGTTAAAGTCATTTATACCCTTTTTGACTTTTATAAGTGGTTTATAAAGGAATCTTTCGGTCGTTTTCAAAACAAGGTCCTTTTTAACCTTTTCGACAGAATTAAGGTAAGAATGTTTTTTTTAACTTATACGGCGGGTGCGGCTATTTTCCACCGTTATAAAATCTTCAAAGCTTCCCTTACAAGCTTATAAGAATATTTTCAAAGAAAATGTTTTATTTTATATGGATCTTAAATTATTTCAAAATAAAAGAAGATATTTCTTTAAAAAGAATTTTGATTTCATCTATGTCAACATCCTTTGATGGATTTTAAGATTATTTGAAGTTGATTTATTATGATACAAAACTTCTATATTGTATTGAAGGTTTTGTGATATGTTTGAATGTGGATGTGCTATTTTTATACCATTCATAGTTTATGGAGAAAGTATTGACATTTCGTATGCTAGTTTTAATACGAATGTTTATGTTATGTTTAAACCTTTTCATATGGGAATGCATTGGACTTAATATGTGACGGGTGGAGCCCGCTATAGCTCCTCGATGCATCGGTAGGTCTCATGAGACAAACTAGTGTCTTGGCACAAGGCCTTGACAAAATCTTATTTGTAGTCTTGGCACGAGGCCTTGGCTATGTGGTTATGATAGTCTGGCATTATGAATTCCAACATTATGAAAGTGGTTATTGATTTTTGCATGTGATTATTCGATTAGTAGAATATCCATGTGAATAATTAAATGGCATTATTTCATTTTATTTATGCCATACCATGTTGAAAGTTCATGTTTAAAAGGCTTTTGTTTTAGTTATACATTGCCTTAAATGTTTATTCTTATTGATGAAAGTTTCCGCTATATTGTTATCCTTACTGGGCATTTGAGCTCACCCCTTTTCTATGTTTTATTTTTCCCAGGAAGTGAAGATGTAAGTTATGAATGACCTGCAGGGATATTATGAGGGGATTATAGTGTGGACTGTGGAAACATTATGTTGTTGTTGTAGTTTTTCATTTTATGATGTAATGTAAAACTTATGAATATATCTAGTGTTTCCAAGGCTACTAAACCAATCGGTCTTTCGAGATTTGATCATTCTTGTGATCATGCCAATGTTATGTAATAATGCACCGACTCTAGGCAACTAGGGTCGGGGCGTTACAGTTGGTATCAGAGGAAGTTTAGTACAAACCATGGAAGCTAGATTTAGATAAACTCTGATTAGAGCATGTAGACCTAAGATGAACTTTGAGGATTAGTATAGAAGAACTTCCTAGAATTTTGGTATTGTAGAGATTTTGTGAGTTTTCCGAGCAATACATCCCTGTCTGGATACGAGCAAGTAGAGGCGGCTCTGGAACAGATGTACCTAGGGGTAAAACCCGAAAACACCGATTTGAGCTAGACTCGAACGAGAACTGGTGCACGACAACGGGCCTTGCTGCACTCTTGGTTACGACACTCCCGGGGGATATGCTTAGGATAACTCTCATTTTCTTTACAAATCATTTTGAAGGGATTATGAGTATATACATCCTCAAAGAAAAAAATTCTTATGATTATGGATTATATCCATAAATAGTTCAATTTATGTTAAGTGTTTTATAAGTATGGGATTATGTATTTTGATTCATAAACGGGTCTATTTTATGCCATTTTTTAGAAATGGAGCCTAGTGGAAGAAATGGAAACCGTATCAATGCACGCACTCCATGTAGGGATTGCCCTCCTGCTCAAGATAATTATAGTGGGGCTGGTGATGCAACTGGTGCTGATCAGCTAATCACCATACTGGGACAACTTACTCAGGTTATGAATAATAACCTTACCCGTATGGAGCACCCTGATCCGCAGCGTGGAGGATCAATGTTAGATCGATTCATGAGGCAACAACCACCAACGTTCAATGGGAATACAAATCCCTTAGTAGCTGAGCAATGGATATTTTCCCTAGAGAAAATATTTCAGGCTTTGGGGAGCAGTGAAAGGGAAAAAGTTATCATGGCAGTTTACCGCCTCACTGGAGATGCTGATCAATGGTGGTCATTGATTCAGAACATGAAGGAAGATGATGAAGTATCAAATATGGAATGGAGGGAGTTCAAAGATCTATTTTTAGAAAAATACTTTCCTCGCGACCATCGAGCAGATTTGGAAAGACAATTTCTGAGTCTGAGACAAAAGGAGGATGAGAATATCACAAAGTATGAGGCTAACTTTACAAGGTTAGCGAGGTATGCTGGATATTATATTCGCAACCCAAGAAGTAAGATTGATCGTTTCTTTGATGGGTTAAAACCATTTCTCCGTCGAGCATTAGTCTCACAATCCTTTTCATCGTACGAAGACATTGTCTCATGTGCTATCAAGACCGAAAAGGAATTCTCTAAGTCTTATGACTTTAAAGCAAAGCAAGAGAAGAAGAGACCTGCTGATCAATCTTGGAATGGAAATAAGGGGAAGAAGGGAAAGGTTGAATATCTATCTTGTGGTAAATGCGGGAAGAAACATCCTGGTACTTGCTTGAAGGGAATGGGAGTCTGTTACAAGTGTGGTGAAAAAGGCCACCAAGCTCATGATTGCAAGGGGAAGAAGGAAGCTACCAACGTTCAGTGCTATAATTGCAGGGAGATGGGGCATTATGCAAATTCATGTCCTAAGCGTCAGGAGAACTTACCTCAGAAAAGTCCAAGGGATCAAGGCCAGGCTTATGCTATCACTACTGCTGAGGTAGATGCTCCGAAAGACGTGGTGGCAGGTAATTTAATGGTTTCCTCAAGTTTAACAAATGCATTATTTGATTCTGGATCATCACATTGTTTCATATCTTCCCAGTTTGCTAAGAAAATTAGATATTTCCAATTTTATTTAATAAGGGAGTTGTCAGTTAAAACTCCTAAGGGAAGTATCGTTGCAACAAAGTTTTGTGAATCAGTCCCCATTAGAGCACATAAATTTTCTTTATCTGCTGATCTCATCGTCATACCTATGATTGAGTTTGATATAATCCTCGGTATGGACTGGCTTTCGGACTATGATGCGAAGATTTATTGTAAGAAGAAAGAGGTTACGATTCTTGATGATAATGATAAGGAACACCTTATTTTTAGTGCAGAATCGTCACTACCTAATTCTTATTTAGATACACCCTCAATAGCTCAACTAAATTCAATTATTGGGGAGGAAGAGAATGAAATAACTGCGGGTGAGGAAAGAAATGTTCAAATAGAGGATGTACCTGTTGTGAAAGAATTTGTAGATGTATTTCCGGAAGATTTACCTGGACATCCTCCAGAACGAGAAGTTGAGTTTTCCATTGATTTGATTCCTGGATCAAGGCCTATATCGAAGACCCCTTATAGAATGACCACTGTAGAGTTAGTCGAACTAAAGAAACAACTAGAGGAATTGAGTAATAAGGGATTTATTCGCCCTAGTGTTTCTCCATGGGGAGCCCCTGTTCTTTTTGTTAAAAAGAAAGATGGATCTATGAGGTTATGTATCGACTACAGGGAGATCAATGCTATAACGATAAAGAACAAGTATCCCCTACCTCATATTGATGATTTATTTGACCAACTGCATGGAGCTCAATACTTTTCAAAGATTGACCTTCGATCTGGATACCATCAGTTGTGTGTGAAGAAGGAAGACATTCCGAAGACAGCATTTCGAACCAGGTACGGGCATTACGAGTTTACTGTAATGCCGTTTGGATTGACTAATGCACCCTCTGTATTCATGGATCTGATGAATAGAGTTTTCAAGGATTATCTCTATGAATTTGTGGCGGTATTTATTGATGATATCTTGGTATACTCCAAAACCTACGAAGATCATGAAAATCACTTGCGCATTATCTTGAAGACTCTGAGGAGGCATGAATTATATGGGAAGTTTAGCAAGTGTGAATTCTGGCTTCAGGAGATTTCTTTTCTTGTCCATATTGTCTCTAAAGATGGAATCTCTGTTGATCCTTCTAAGACCAAGGCAATCCAAGAATGGCCATCACCTACGAGTATAACTGAGGTACGTAGTTTTATTGGTTTGGCAGGTTATTATCGACGTTTCGTCCAGAATTTTGCCCGATTGGCTAACCCATTAACGAAGCTCACACGTAAAGGGGTTAAATTTGTTTGGACAAAAGAGTGTGAAGAATGTTTCGAAGAACTGAAGAGAATATTAGTCAATGCTCCTATATTGACTCTACCATCGGGGAATGATGGGTTCGTTATTTATAGTGATGCATCGAAGAAAGGACATGGCTGTGTCCTTATGCAGAATGATAGAGTTATTGCCTATGCATCATGACAATTGAAAATTCATGAACAAAACTATCCTACTCATGATCTCGAGTTAGCAGCAGTGATCTTTGCTTTGAAGATATGGAGGCACTACCTCTATGGTGAAAAATGTGAGATTTATACTGATCACAAGAGTTTGAAGTATATTTTCTCACAAAAAGAACTCAACATGAGGCAAAGGAGATGGCTTGAATTACTCAAGGATTATGATTGTACGATACACTACCACCCAGGGAAGGCAAACAAAGTGGAAGATGCTTTGAGTAGAAAAGACCATGGAGTTTTGAACAATATGAGAATTGAAAGGGATCCAATTTTTATGGATCTAGTGAAGATGGACATGGGAATAACCAGGGAAGGTGAAACATCAATGCTTTTTCAAATGGTTGCCAAACCATCTTTACTAGAAAGGATTAAGAGTTCTCAGACCGATGATGAAGAATTCCAAAAGAAGATTAAAGCTGTTAATGATGGGAGATTGAGAGACTTTGTGTATGAAGATGGAATTTTGAAATTCGGGAAGAGACTTTGTGTTCCCAATATACCTGATCTAAAAAGGGAATTGCTGGATGATGCTCATAGTTCCAATTTCTCTATACACCCTGGGAGCACCAAAATGTATAGAGATTTGAAGGAACATTTTTGGTGGGACAACATGAAGAGGGAGATTGCTGATTTTGTGTCAAGATGTATGGTTTTTCAACAAGTGAAAGCTGGAAGGCAACAGCCAGGAGGAGTCATGCAACCTCTTCCCATACCGGAGTGGAAATGGGACAATGTTACGATGGACTTTGTCATGGGGCTACCAAAGACTCCTAGAAGGAATGATGCAATATGGGTTATTGTTGATCGTCTTACCAAGACAGCACATTTTCTTGCTATAAGAGAAGATCTACCCCTGGAACGTCTAGCAAGACTATATATTAATGAAGTTGTGAGACTTCATGGAGTAACCCTATCGATTGTTTCTGATCGTGATCCCCGTTTTACTTCAAGATTTTGGAAAAGTCTTCAGAAATCCCTGGATACTGAACTTCATTTGAGCACTGCTTACCACCTTCAGACAGATGGACAATCAGAACGGACTATTCAAACCCTAGAAGACATGTTGAGATCTTTCTCACTTGACTTTCAGGGTATGTGGGATCAATATTTACCACTGGTAGAATTTTCCTATAACAATAGCTTCCATTCGAGTATTCAAATGGCACCATATGAAGCGTTATACGGAAAGAGATGTCGTACACCAACCTGTTGGGATGACGTTGGTGAAAGAAAACTTGTAGGCCCAGAACTGGTGGAGGAAACGGTGGAAAAGGTGAAAGTAATCCAAAATCACATCAAAGCAGCTCAAAGTAGGCAGAAGAGCTATGCCGATAATCGAAGGATTTGGAATTTCAAGTCGGTGATCATGTTTTTTCTGAAGGTATCTCCGTGGAAGGGAGTCATAAGTTTTGGTAAGAAAGGTAAATTGAGTCCCAGGTACATCGGACCTTTCGAAATTCTAGAACGAATTGGGGTTGTAGCTTACCGATTGGCAATGCCGCCAAGTCTCTCCAAAGTTCACGATGTGTTCCACATATCTCTATTGAGGAAATACATGCCTAATCTGATGCATGTACTCACCTATGAGGAATTAGAACTGGAACCCGATCTGTCTTATTGCGAAGAGCCTGTCAAGATTCTTGATACGAGAGAACAAGTTCTGAGAAACCGGACGACGCGTCTGGTAAAAGTTTTGTGGAGAAACCATAAGATGGAAGAGGCAACGTGGGAACCCGAGGAGCTTATGATGAAGAACCACCCGAGTCTTTTTATGCAGTAATACCCTAGAAATTGCGAGGACGCAATTATTTGAAGGAGGGGAGAATGTAACACCCCAAGCTTCTACTGTACGCTTCTCTTTGAATAATGTGATAGCGTGTGTTGTACGCAACACCGAGTTCTAACACACCATAACTAATCAAACTAGCCGTTATGAATAGTAATACCTAATTTTTGAAATTATATATATTTTATATTTAAAAATGGACTTCATTTTTGGATTCGGAATATCGAATTTAGCCTAAAGTGAAATTTTGGTACATTTCGGATAACTTTCATATTTTGATGAATAGTGAAAATTACTAAATTTTAATTAAAAACAACTTTTTTAATCAAAATAATTAATAGTGATAAATTATGAATTTGAGTGGTTTTAAAGTATATTTATAATATATTTTTACCATTTAATATAATGTTGGTCATTGGACATAATTTTACAATTAAACCGAACATAAACAAGTGTCAATCTTTTGATAGTTATTATCTCTTAAAAACACGCTTTTTGTTTTGACAGCGGGAATTAATTTTAAATTAATTTATGCCACTTCTGTGTTTTGAATTTAGGAAAATGGATTTCATATTTGGAATCAGGATGTTCAAATTGTGTAAATAGGTAACTTTTGTTTTTAGACATTTTGAATAATTACTGCGGTAAATATTTTATTTACCATGGTTAAGGGTAAATCCGGTAAATAAGGGTTAAAAAATAATATTATAATAATACTAAATTACCCTAAAACGTGTCTTAACCCTATTGGTGGATACATGGTCGACCATGGGAATCTTTGGGTCTATTTTGGGACCCCATGGATCCACTTGTAAGTGATAATGACACTTTATTTTAATTTAGTTAAAATAAATACAAAAATGACACAAGCATATATCTTTTAGAACAACAATTGTTACATAGTGTTATATATGTTGGATTTTAGATTATAAACATTCATTAGAAAGCTAAAACGATTTCCTACATAATTATATTTTATTTATAATTTTCAGACATTAAATAATTTATTTTATATATGACACAATGATGATGCAGTAATTACTATAATAGTGAAAAATTAAAATAATTGATATTATAAATACCCAAATAAATATAATATGAAACTTTTAATGAATTAAACTAATTTTCTAGGATAATATGATATATTAGGATTGATTTAATTGACGTTTTTCTAAGTAATCAATCTGTTATGAGTTTCACAAAAATCAACTATTGAATAGTGTCAAAATTGACATAAAAGAGTTCTTAAACAAATATTATATTATTAATTGATATTAAATTCCTAAAAATCTAATGTTCGGCCAAGAGACTTATATCATGATAGGTTCATCCTTAATGTACCACTTGGAGGTCTCTTGGATGTATATAGTAAGTGTATTAACCATATTATATAAAAATACAAAGAGACATTGTAAAAGTGAAACTAATTAACTTAGAGTTAATACTTAATGATAAGGTTAATATAAGTACCCAAACCTGTCTAAATTCTATTGGTTGAGTGTTTTTTGACCTATCCCCACCTTAACCTTTGAATAATAAGCTTCTTAGCCATTATAAACCGAATATGAATTTATTATAAATTAATATTTCTAGCTTTTCCAAAGGTGCCCCTCACCCCTCTTATAAAAGGGCACTCCTCCTTCTCATTTCTTCACACCTTCAAAGCCTTTTGGTTCGTCCAAACTCTACCCAAATACTCTCCCAACATACCTCACTACAACCTAGAGGACTTAGTTTGATCAGAAAGCCAACCTAAGGAGCCCTTTTGATCAAATCAAAAGGAAGAACCCGAAGAAGAGGTAATGATTTCACCACCCTTCTCCAAGTTCATTTCTTCTTCCACTTCTTCTTCCTTTGTTCTTACCATTCTAAAATAATAACTCCAGTATCTCACATATACTATGATGTTATTATAAATATGGTACAATAATATTCAGTATTCTATCCACCCTTTTAATAACATGTCACCATACGTGCGTACGTACGGCTTACCGTCTCCACGTCGTGGTGTAATTGTTATTCAATATAATATTATTTGGATGGGTATAATAATGATGTGTAACTCATGTAAATAATAAATATAACATGTTAATGATTCTGTATATATGATATACCATCCATTTATATATTATTTTAATATCAAAAGAATGATATTGTCGCTCGTGCATACGTACGGACTACCGTCTCCACGAACGCGATGAGATTCATTCTCCATCGTATCCATTCAAGTATAATTATCATTTGATGATTTAAAAATGATGTTTAAGGACTGGATATCATTCTAGATATGAATAAGATACAACAACCATGGCTTATGTAACAAAACATATAAAAGAAAATGAGTAAGTTAACTCCCGAAACGACGATAATTCTAAGATATTATTAACAAATCAATGTTAAAAGATCACATATGATATCATATTAATATATATGATTCTTGTATAATTTAATAACAACTATTTCACCATTATACAGGAGGTTAACCTACCCCAAACAAGGAAAAGTACAAGGTAAGGGTTTACTTTACAACCTCTTCATTATCCAAGGTTGTTTATACGTAATAATCTACTGGGATCTCTTTATCATCCACATCCATGTTTCTTAAAAATGCATTTCAAAACATTTTTACTATTTACTAGAATATGAGTTAAAGTCATTTATACCCTTTTTGACTTTTATAAGTGGTTTATAAAGGAATCTTTCAGTCGTTTTCAAAACAAGGTCCTTTTTAACCTTTTTGACAGAATTAAGGTAAGAATGTTTTTTTTAACTTATACGGCGGGTGCGGCTATTTTCCGCCGTTATAAAATCTTCAAAGCTTCCCTTACAAGCTTATAAGAATATTTTCAAAGAAAATGTTTTATTTTATATGGATCTTAAATTATTTCAAAATAAAAGGAGATATTTCTTTAAAAAGAATTTTGATTTCATCTATGTCAACATCCTTTGATGGATTTTAAGATTATTTGAAGTTGATTTATTACGATACAAAACTTCTATATTGTATTGAAGGTTTTGTGATATGTTTGACTGTGGATGTGCTATTTTTATACCATTCATAGTTTATGGTGAAAGTATTGACATTTCTTATGCTAGTTTTAATACGAATGTTTATGTTATGTTTAAACCTTTTCATATGGGAATGCATTGGACTTAATATGTGACGGGTGGAGCCCGCTATAGCTCCTAGATGCATCGGTAGGTCTCATGAGACAAACTAGTGTCTTGGCACAAGGCCTTGACAAAATCTTATTTGTAGTCTTGTCACGAGGCCTTGGATATGTGGTTATGATAGTCTGTCATTATGCATTCCAACATTATGAAAGTGGTTATTGATTTTTGCATGTGATTATTCGATTAGTAGAATATCCATGTGAATAATTAAATGGCATTATTTCATTTTATTTATGCCATACCATGTTGAAAGTTCATGTTTAAATGACTTTTGTTTTAGTTATACATTGCCTTAAATGTTTATTCTTATTGATGAAAGTTTCCGCTATATTGTTATCCTTACTTGGCATTTGAGCTCACCCCTTTTCTATGTTTTATTTTTCCCAGGAAGTGAAGATGTAAGTTATGAATGACCTGTAGGGATATTATGAGGGGATTATAGTGTGGACTGTGGAAACATTATGTTGTTGTAGTAGTTTTTCATTTTATGATGTAATGTAAAACTTATGAATATATCTAGTGTTTCCAAGGCTACTAAACCAATCGGTCTTTCGAGATTTGATCTTTCTTGTGATCATGCCAATGTTATGTAATAATGCACCGACTCTAGGCAACTAGGGTCGGGGCGTTACAATATAAAATAATAACATTATTGATAAATCTATAATAAATAATTTTAGGAAAAATTATTAAAAATTATTATCTTTTGAAGATAAATGATTAATATAATTTAATATTGAAAATGGTTATTTTCAGTAAAAGTTGTTTTCTATATATTTTTTAATTTATTTAAAAAAATAACAAATTATGGAATTTAAATTTGTAAAATTGAAATTAATTTTTTAATACCTCACATAAAAATTCACATTATATAATTTTTTTAGTTTCTTCTAAAAGGGTTGATTTTTAGTGGAAAATGGTTTTTTCCAAAATTTGATTTTTTTCAATTTGTTCATTTTTTAATAACATCCAAGAAGACTAAATAAAATTTGAAGTAATAAAATATTTATTTAAATATTAAAATTATTTATTTTAAATTATTTTTTTAAATAATAATTCATTTGTCAAACATTCTTCATACTAGTTAAAATGTGACTTTAATAAAAACTATTCTCTAAATTTTTTACAAAATAAATTTTTTAATGGAAAATTGGATTTTTTTATTTGAAAACCAAATTACAATAATTTTTTTTCTAATAAACGGTTTTATATCAAAAAAATCAGTATCTATGATAAAATTATCTTTTGTATAATATTTTCAACATAGTAACACGATTTTCTTAAAAATAATTAGTTTTTTATGTATGTTTATTTAAAATTTAACATTTAAAACATAAATGATTTATATTTGGTAAAATCATTTTAAATTTTAAAATCCAAAGGTTAAAATTAGGTAGAAGTTCCAATCATAATTGTTTTCCTTACTATTAATTACTAGGGTAAACAATTAATTACCATGGTAGGGTAAAATTTAAAAAGTTAGAATAAAAATCCTAAAAACACTCTAGGTTTTTTCCAAAATGAGTTTATGATGATAATATCAACCCAAACACACTGAAATTCTACTTTTTTCATTTTTTATCTAATTATATTTCAATAGTGACATTACATTAGTGATAATGTTATGGTTACATTCAAAACTAACCATCCCTTCACCTGAAAGGGGTGAGACTTACATCACGTCAATAATATTTTATCATTCGAATTTATTGTTGAAACCCTAAAAACATACACCTCCTATAACCCAACCCTAAGTTAAAGATATTATTATCCACCATTATTTAAAAAATATACTTCATTTCTAAGGAGAAATACATGGAAAATTCAAGTCCCCTCTATTAGAAATAACAACTACATATATTTTATACTAAATTATATTCTTTAAATTTATTCTAGATATACTAATATAATTATATTAGTATCATTTAAATATTATAATTTTACTATATTAAGTGTATAATAATTATTTATTCAACTACCCAATCCATTAATAAAAACAAAATCATTGTTAATGTTTAGGTTCAGACAACTGCCTCCACGAGCAATGAAAACCATTTCCCATCACCACCCATTATTTTTGTTTACTATAATGCATTTAATGAATCAATATGATTTTTATGATATAATTATGGTTCTGTTATTAAAAATTAGACAACCCATTAATGTTATTATCAATAAATGATCACCGTAAATTCATTTATTTTAAAAACATGTTCTACGTGGATAATATTTTATTCAAATTACCTAATATTTTCATATACATTACTTATTCATATAATTACTTTATAATTATAATATATCACACAAGTAAATAGAGGCTTATATTATTATGATACTATTAAAAGGACATTACAACTAAATCATGTCACAATAATCTATTAATCTTGTTATATTCAAATTTAGGTCGGTTTGACCACCTACCAGAATAATACAATGAATTTATATTATGGATAACTATTGGAACTTAATTAATGGAATAATATGATATTTATATGTACATAATGATTATATTTTAGGTATGGTAAGGTTATATTAAAATTTAAGTCATTAATTAAGATAATACTTGAATCATATCTAATTTTTACCTATTGATCGCTCAAAGGTCTAGTGCTCTGCTAATGTGTGTAATGGAACTTGAGTTGAATCCCCGGTGATGGTACTTTTTTAGGATTCAATAGTTTTGTTTCTATTTATCTTTTAATTGGGGGGGGGGGTTTAAAGATTAATTAAATTTATTATTAGATTAGTTTTAATTAAAAAATTTGATAAAGGTTTGGGTGAGTTCATTATTAATGATTTAAGTTGAGAATATTTTGAGATTTGAGGGATATTTCCTTAAATTAACACCAACATAACAAGATAATTTTGATTATATTTTCCAAGTGTTGAGGCTTTAATCCAAACCTTTACTTAGCAAGGGATTTATTCTCAATATGTAATTATTTTTGGTAGTTTATTTATGGTTCCAATAATTCATAGAATCCACATGTTATAAAAAGCATGTCATTAATTCATCACATTTTATTGTTAACAAACACCGTGTTAACCTAAATAATATTTAATTGGAAATAGCTCTAAATTTCTTGGAATCCACAAATTATGACTCACCCCAATAATTGATTTAATTATCCATTGAGATGGTTATTAATCTACTTTAAGATATTTCTGGTTATGAGATAAAATTAGAATAAAATTATTGAGACAAGGAAGGGGTAGTGTATCGAACACACACATGAGGAGTGAACCAAGTTAAACACACATTTTTATTGAATAAGAAAGCAAAACAGGAATGGTTTTTCAACTTGATATAAACTATTTTATGTCATTAAATAATTGAATATTTATGAAAGTAGTATATTATGATAATGCATTCTTTAATATTTAAATAAAATTACAAATCAAACACTTACAAGAATATAAATGAATGATAATGGAAAATAACCTAAAAAAAGAGTTGATGAATGGTATATCAAGTATAAACATGAGTTTTTAATGGTATCCAAGGAATTTCTAAAGGATATGTTCATTTAAATGAATTATTTTCAGTTATGAAATGTTAACCCCTTATAAGGACAGTAGGTGGATGAATTTATAGAAAAATGTGGTGTACTGTTTGCAATCAAAAACTACCCTTCATGTTTTCCTGAAAATATAAAAATTCATACTGACATATATAGAGAAAAACAATTTATTCAATTTTTTTATATGGATTTTTATATTTCACCCCTCAAATTTTGCATCCATTTGATGTTTTTTTCCAAACATATGGTTTTTTTCCAAAACCAGGCAATGATGTCCAGTTTTCTCATGAAGTTTTACAATGGTCAAAAATTGAATGATTTTTAGGCTAGTAATATTAAAAAAATCTAAACTTTGTTTCTATAAAAATTGGATATTATATATTTACTTTTTCTTCATAACATTTTCGATCAATTAAGAAATTGGATTGGAAGAGAAGTAAATAATTGTAGGTTATTTTCAAATCATATCAGTAATTGTGGGATTGGATTTCATGCACAAATTGGGCCCCTTGTTGGTTGAGTTGGTCCTATAAATTTTTATCCAATATGTTTATTGATATCCATGAACAATGTGTGGACTTTAATAAAATTATATATTCTTTATCGAGACCAGAAATTAAATATTCATAGATGGTCTAGTTTTCTCTACATATTTCGTGAGTCTTTTTTTGTGGTACATATTATCCTTTAAATAGAAAAATTATCCAAATATGCTAATGAATTATTTTTATAGAATATCATTTGGAACCCAAAAAATGAATCACACAATTTTCATAAATAAGGTGAGAATTATGATTAAAATAGTAAACTCACTCAAATAAAGATTAATTTAAATAATGCCAAAAAATTAGATTTAATATGATAACATGGGTATATCACACCAATTAGGCACTTTTCCTTGAAAATAAATAAAGAGAGTTGATAAAAAGTTAGGAATAAATGAATTACATAAAAGCCCCCAAAAAATGTCTTTTTTATTTCTTAATGTACATAAAATATAAAAACTTGACTAAATCATTTTCACTCACCAAAAAATATTAAATTTTTTTTCTCCAAACATGGAGGTCTTGACTAGTTCCCTCCTATAAAATGAATTCTACAACAAATTTTTAGAGAAATAATTTTTAAAAAAACATTATTTTCATTCTCAAAATTAGATATATAAAATATAGGCACTCCAAACTCACTACGTGAAGTATGATGTAAATTTATTCATGGAGGCTCACTCATTTACCAACCAAAAGTGAGATCCAAAATCTTGTAAGAGATCTCATCTTCCATTACCTATCCTAAAGTGAAAAAATATCAAGAGATATTTGTTAGGGTATTTCAATGGCCATTGTGTGATAATAATTTAATGACCAAGAGATGGGATATGATGGGTAAAACAACAACATTGAAAAATAAATGCATGTTTTTTAATGAGACATGGAAGGTTATGGAATCACATATATACGAGATAACGACTGTGTGAAGAAGATACTAAAGATAAATAAAATTGGAACAGGATGAAAAAAATGAAATAGATACAAAACACCCAACTTATCCCAATGAAATAAGAAAAGATGATTGTATTTTCTTCTTTTTCTTCTTTTTTTCTTTTTTTTTCTTTTTTTTGGAAGATGAACTTGGAAAAACCCCACACTCATATCCCATGTTTTTTTGATTTTATCATGACACTAATTTTAATAGTTATAATATTATAAAAGGTCTAATAAGAGTGATTTTTGACCTACCCAAGACACAAAACCTCATATTTTTTGTTTTCTTTTGGGTTTTTTAATAATTTTTATATTTTTTAACTCTTTCAATATCATGTAAAAAATTACATAAACATTAATCCATTCCAAAAACACTCCAAATGACAAAAAAGTCTCCCCCTATACATAAATGGATGATTTCCCTAAATAATATGATGATATGTTGAAAATAAAGGAAGTGGTTCCGCAAATAAAATCCATTTCCCTATACATATATTTAAATAAATTATGTAATGAAAGTACTTGTAGATGTTAGGTGGGATTATGTTCCGATATTGTAATGTGGATATAAAAAATTATTTTTCATAGGATCAAATGGACTTTCAAAAAGAGGATAAATGTAATGTTAATGGGATGCTATTTGGATATTTTTATTTTCATGTGGTTCAGAAAATGCCTAGATAATTTTAATGTATATTAATATAAGAAAATATACTAGAGGTTCCACAAATTCAAGACTTAAAATCAGATGTGAAAAAAAAATACAATGTGAAAATAAGTTCATAGGTGCTGTTGGCATGAATGCTAATCTTGTTCCTCATAATTAGCGATGAAATATTTTCCTAATCAAAAATTGAGAATTAAAAATTTATTGGTCTTGACACAATTATTTATCCATTATTAAGATGAAAATAAAAAATGTTTGATATGTAAAAGATGTCATTATACTACCTAAAATGGTAGGGAAAGGGTTAAAAAAATATGTGGTTAGTAGTTGTCAGTCTTTTTATTTTTCTATTGTTTTTAGTTTTTTTACTTTCATTAGAATAAAAACCCACAAAAAATAGATATAGGGAAAAGGGTTCTGTAAAAAGAGTTATGAAAAAGGTTTACATTATAGAGGAAGAAGTAGAGAGAGAAAAATAGGGAGATAAAGAGGATGATGAATTAGAGAGTGATATATAGTTAAAGGGATAGAGGTGCCTCCTGGTTTGGATTTAGAAGGTTATCATCTCTATCTCGTGGTGGTTCTACTATAGTAGTTAGGGGTATGGTGTAATTCAATACAGTTCTTAGGGGTTATATCTTATCCTAGTGACACTTTAACCTATTTCGATTAATAGTGAATTTTCATTTGAAATAAGGGTATTGGGCTTGCACTACACTAAATTGGAAAACATTAGTAACAATAAAATGATCTCCCCAACTAGAATTATGGTTACATGGGTGATTTTGTAATTGTGGATTAAATAAAATTACCTTTTCACATTTATATAATACCTTTAATAATATGTATATGTCATGTAGTACCTTATACTTTTTTTGTAGAGATTATAATACTCATAGGAATAAATTTGACGCTCCTTGAGTTCATTCAAATGAAAAAAATAACTTCATCAAATTTATCACAATCAGAATTATAATTTTTCACTACCAAAAATGTATTATGTAAGATTTCAACCATTAAATCACATAATTTACCAAAAAATATCATAAAGTGGTACATTCTAATGGGTGTTTTATTGGTACTTTTGTAATCCCAAAGTACTTCCTTAAGAATATTATGTTGGTCTTTTCATATGGGATTAAAAATTCTCTCAATCAATATGTTCACTTATATATTTGAAATTATATCCATTCCATATATTTGGGGTGATATGTAGTTGTTGTTTTATTTTCAACCCCATTCTTTTTTAAAAGAGGCCCCATGTTATGATTTCAAAAATTTATCCTATGTCACATATCAATGTCATGGGGAGTTCCAAATTGATGGAAAATATGGGTTTTGATGAAATCACTAACAGTGTGTGCAATATATTTCAAAGTGGGATTGTACACAACCAACCTAGAAACATATTCTACCACATTAGTAATGCAGAATAATGAATTAAAATGTTGTAATGGTGCCATTAAATTTATGGCTCAAATATCTAAGATCACGTAGAAGATTAAGGGATTTTAGGGTATTTCATTTTTTTGTAAATTGTGAAAAACTTATGGAAAGTGTTATATGATTGATATAACTCATGTGAGTCCAAGAATATTGAAGGGAATAATAATTCCATGTTAAGGACCTTTTGGGAGGTCCTTTTTTGTCCAAATTGGCCACCACTAGGTATTGGGTGGTTGAATTCAAAGATGGTAGAATTTTCATCTTCATCAACACATATACTAAACACCATGCCATCCCCATATTTCCAAATATAATTATCTTTCAAAAATAGTATTTTCAATCAGTTTTCACCTTCATTTTTTGTTTTTTGAAAATTTTTCATGAAAATTATAATCAACCATGTAAATTTAAATTGGGTCACTCCATTGTAACTTTTGAGTGAGATATGAGTGGTGTTAAGGGGAAAATTTCTTTATAAATGATTTCAATATGATATAAGTTAAAAATTGTAATCAATTTATTAGGTATAGTTTTTTATTTCCCCGGTATATATGATCTCAAGGGAAAACACATTTAGAATTATGATCTATCTTGTTAGCCTTGGTTTGGATTCACCTTTCTTCTGTAATAACGTTAATGTTGAATGGTTTGTAAAGATGATGAATTCAACTGCTAAGAGATAGGGATGAATTTTATCCCAGGATAAAACCATATATAAAAGTTTCTTTTCAGTGAAATTCTAATAAGATTAATTTTTATCCATTGTTTTTTATCCATAAGATTTGAAACAAGGAATGTTTTCTATTATTTGTCCAAGAATAGCCCCAACTGACCAATCATAAGCATCACATATCAATTAAAAGGGTATGAGCCAATTTAGGGGGTATATTATTAGGGATTATATTATAAAATCTTTTAGTTCCATTAATTATCTATTGAAAACCTTTTCAAAATAGAATGTAACATCAATTTGGAGTAGAAGAGTGAGTGGGAGGTAAATCCAACTAATGTTATGGACGAATATATGATATAAACCAGCATGTATAAGAATGAATTGATGTATCAAAATGATGATGGTTCATGAAGTGATTGGATCACCTCAATTTTAGCATGATTTACATGAATACCCTCTTGTGAAATTATGTTCCCTAGAACATTCCCATTACTAACCATGAAGGGAAATTTCTCAACATTTATCAGAATATTACATTTGGTACACTTTTGTAGAACCCGGTAGAATTAATGTAAGCATTGTTCAAATGACTCAACATAAATAGTAAATTCATCCATTAAGTACTCCATGAATTCTAAATGAATTACAAAAATATACTCATCATACACCTCTATAATGTTGTAGGATTATTTCGAAGAACCAAATATAATTATCCTATATGCATGTATTTTAAAGGAGTCAGTTAATGTAGTCTTTTCTTGTCCCTATTGTGTGATTGATATTTTTAAGTAATCAGTGTATCCATCAAGAAAACAATAATGTTACTTTATATCCAATGTTTCAATCATTTGAAAAAGGAAAGGAAGAGGGTGGTGATCTATTTGTGGTTCGTCTTTAAATTTCCAATAATCAATACAAACATGCCATTTGTGTTTCACTCATGATGTGACCACCGATCCATGATCATTTGTGAAGTAATTTATCCCACCCTTCATAGATACCACTTGAATCATATTAAACCATTCATTATCAATAATTTGGTAGATAATATCATCTTCAATAATATTGGAGATATCCTCTATAACTACCACCTTGTATTAGTGGATTGATTCTTCTTTGATGTTGTCTGATTGGTTAGGATTATTCTTCTAGATGGATTTGATTCATTCAAAAGGAAGTATTGATTCATTTTATGTCTTTTAGGGTCCAACATATGACCTTTCTGTTTTCATCTAACAACTAAACAATCAATGACTCTTTAGTTTCGGTAAGTGCATCAGGGATAATGGCTAGATAAGTGTGATTATATAAAATGAATGCATAATTTATGTGAGAAAACATAGGTTTCAGATCAGTTTCATACTTTTTTTTAGTCCAAAACAATTATTAATATTGGAATGGATTGAAATTTTTTTTATTCATTTTCATTAATGTTGTACAAGGTGGAGTAGTAGATATCTAAGGTGAGATGGGATTCTAAAGAATTTTAAATATCCTTAAATTGGTATAGTCTATGAATGAATGGTCAAAATCAATATCCCCATTTATGACTTGGTTAATCATGGTAAAAATTTCAAAAACTCTTCACTCATTAGAACATGATGAATATGATGGAATGGAATTGAATCAACTCTCAGAAGTTCCCTCAAATATGTGGATTGATAATGTAGAGTGATCATCATATAGGCATCGTATGGATTAAAAATATTGAACATGATCTGTTGGTCACCAAATTCCATGGATAAGATTCTAGAATGGACAACAATATTATTTATAAATGTCATAAGGAATGGTATTCCTTGAATTAAAGTAGATAAAGAAGAATTTGTCTCACATTCCATTTAAAGGACATAGATATCAGCTGGTAATATACAATCATTGACCCATTCAAGGACATACTTGATTATTTCCTCTATAACAGTAGTGCTATGATTGGATATCTAGATTACAACACTCATTGGGTTTAAGGGACCAAGAAAAAGGATTCATTAGATGGATTTGGGCATAGAATTTATTGAGTTTTTTATGTCTATGACTGCATAATCAAAGTTTTAATTTCATATCCAGCATAGAACTATAAATATCCATAGATATTTACACTTTATGGGAATGTAATATTAGATTGAAACATTTTCAATGGTCCTATGATTTATCGTAGGGGTTACCAAATATTTAATAATATTTTCATCATTATGGATTTTTTTTATGGAATCTAATATGGTAATATTTATTTCAACACATCTAAACATGTTATAAATTTCATAATCCTCCTAAAATGGGATTCATTGGATTAAAAACGACTTTAGGAAAAGGAATTGGGTTTCTAAGAGTAATAGAAGAAGGTGAGGGAGTATATTCTGGTTCTATTTCTAGTTTATTGTTTTTTTATTTTTCCAAATAAACATTTAAAAGTTATTTAATGGATTTATCATGAGGAATATAAATTTTTTTCATCAAAGTGAAATTTCACATACATTTCCCTTGGGGTTAGGAAATGGATGAGAATAGAGTTGGGAGTAATTGGATTGTTGTTGGTGAATTTGGTGGAATGAAAGTTGACTAATTATTTCAATATTTGTAAGGCTAGAATGGATTAAGGAGGAATGTTCTTCTATTTCACTTTCCCATAGTTTCATAGAAAAATAGTAATTCTCACATTATGATTTCCTAGATTTCATTTCTAGGGAAAGTGATTATATTAGGTTAGGTATTAAGAATGGTAACTAGGATAGTGGAAGCCAAGAGGAGAAGGAGGATTATTTCTCTTTTTATGTTTCGGTACAAAAGGATAAGGTTTTTGAAAGTTACCACTAACATAACCAAAATATAATTGAAATGTTTTTTTGGAGTTAAATGAGGTGGGAGAGAGAAGGGATTACCATACCTCAATTCATGGTTATAGGTAGAAGATAAGGGATCATAGTGGTGTTGGGTTGAGTTTTTAATGAAATGATCTAATTGTTGTGGGTTGGTGTTCCACTACGCATATGTTTCATTGAGCTATATTTTGGTTGGATGATTCAGATCAGTCATCTTGATTATGTGGACATGTATCGATTGAATGGTCTAGTGAGCTACAAATTCCACAACTTTTTATAATTCCAAGGAATAAGGATTGTGGAGAATATAAGGTTTAGGCATTGGAATCCACCTCTAATAGTCATAAAAGACTTATAAGTTCACACATCTATGTAACCATATTATTATTCTCTATTGATTCGTTATCTTAGACTTGTTTAACTTGATCATGTTTTGAATATGGAGTTGTTGGGTGTTTGAATCCATGTTGATTATGAGATCTCATGTTACTAGAAGAATTTTTTTCAAAAAGAGAACAATCAATTTCAGTATTAACGAGTCTTATCCCCATATCCATTCAATGCTCATAGAATTATTGAATCAATATTCGTTCAGGGATTTTTTGGTGTTGGAATGCTTCCACAAGATTTTTGAACCTATACCAGTATTCATAGAGTGAATAATTAGTGAATTTATGGATACCAATTATTTCATCTTGGATAAAATGAATTTGATAAATGAGAAGAATTTGTATTAGAAGAGTAACTTCTTGTCATTATGTGTGTTTATGAAACTATGAAGTATGTAATATATCCATGAAATTGTTGATTTCTCTAGGGAGAAAGGGAATACTCAGTGTTGGATTTTTTTTCAGAACCCAATTGAAGATTCATTGTAGAGTACACCACTTGGAACACTTTGAGGTGAAGATTTGGATCCTCTTATTCTATTATATAAAAATGAGGTAAAAGATGAATCAAACCTGATTTGATTTCAAAATCATCCTTGATGTTTGAATATCGAATACCATGGTGTTGGTAATTCAAATTAGAGGAACCGAGTTATTTAAGGTTATGTTCCTTAATATTATCAATATATGGTTAAATTGGTTGGGTAATTAATGGGTTTTGAGTGATTTGATTATCCCTAATACTCCACCTAATTCGGTGAAGAGTACGCTCAATTTCTTGGTTAAACAAATCTAATAGATTGTTTTGGAAGATATGGGGTATTTAGAGAAATTTTGAAATAATAAATAAGGAATTCCATTATGTTTTTTACCTTTCTATGATTTTCTATCCGAAGGTGAGATTTTATTTCTATTTTTCATTTTATAAATTTTATGGGAAGGCATGTTTTTCTTTGTGATTTTCTTTCAGATTTTTTTATTTTGTTTACACAAATAAAAACCTATCAACTACTTGTTGCACCATCCCATGAAATGGAACCATTTTATATGTGGATAATATTTTCCTAGAAACCATTCAATGGTATGGTGATCTTCTAACACGTACAATCGCAATTTGGATTAATCCTCTTTTATGGTACATTTTTTTAGTGTCAATTATTGTTCCTTTGATTTTTATTTTGATAGGGATAGATGTTTTTTGGAAGAGAATAATTATATTGATTTATTGATGGAGTTTAATTTAAAAATTTGATAAATATTGGGTTGATTACATTATTGGGGATTTAATCTTATGATGGCCTTGAGCTATTTATAATATTTCATTAAATTAACACCCACTTCACAAAATGATTTTGTTCGAAATTACCAAGTGTTGAGGATTTAATACAATAATTAACTCAACTGGGCTATAATATAAATTATTACATATTTGTGGTACCTATTTATTATTCCAATAATTCATGTAATCCACACGTTAAACTAAACATGTAACTAGTCCATGACATTTTATGTTTAATGTAGACAATGTAAGCCAAAAAGAATATTTAATGGGAAAAAATTCTCAATCAATTTGCATCCAAAAATTATGACTCACCACAATGGATGATTTATTAATCAAACGATATGTTTATTAATCTATTTTATGATTTTTATGGGGATGAGTTTAAAGAATAAGAAAATAAAGGATACCATACAATATTTGTGCCCGAAACACACACACAAATTGTGAGTAAAGTTAAATGAATGTTTTTATTGAATATGAAAGTAAAAGAGAAAAGGGTTTTAAAGTTTATTTAAAATATTTTAATAACATTAATATTACCCAAGATAAGGTGTATTATAAAAATATATTATAAAGATACTTTCATTAATATTTAATCAAAATTACAACTCAAATACTTGCATGATTTCAAATGAAAACAAACATAAAAGAACATGAAAGAAAAGAGTGGTGGAATAGCATATCAAGTATAAAAATGAGTTTTTAAGGTCTTACCATGAATTTTTAAATTTTTTGTTCATTTAAATTTATCCCTATATGGTCTGAAATGAAATAATCTTATAATGGGATTATATGGATGAATTTTTAGACAAAGGTGGTGTATTTTTCTCATTCTGAAACTACCATTCATGTCGGATCAACCATTTGAATATTTAGAATGAATAATATAGACAAATAATATTCTTAAAAGTTATATATATTTATGTGATTAGTTCACCCCCAAAATGTTTTGGATGTTGGTATTTTAAAGCCAAGCTATTTTCCTAAACCATGTGTTGTCCTTTACTATTCGGAATTTTTCAAATTCCACAACGTAAATGGGTTTTAGGCCAAGAATATTCCCCCAAATCTGAAAATATTATTCTAAAAAGTTTTTAATATATATTTTTACTTTCTCTATACAAATATTAATGTAAAATATGCAAATTGTATTGGATGAAAATTTAATAATTGCAAGTTGTTTTCAAATATTTCCTAGAATTGTGTGATAGTTATTCGTGCATTAATTGGGCCTCTTATTTATTGATTTGGTACATCAAATTTTTATCCAAAATTTATCAATATTTCCTAGAAAATATTTTGAGTTTCATAAAATTTGCGATTTATTTTTAATCATATAAATTCAGTCTTCATGGATGGTCCAGTTTTCTTCACATATTTGGTAGCCCTTCTTCTCTGGTCCATATAACCCTTTATATGAAATAATTATCCAAAGATACAGTTGAATTATTTTTATTAAATTGAATTATGAACCCTAAAAAATAATAATATCATAATTTAGAGTATTATTGTGATATTTTGGATTTAAATAGTAAACTAGATTGAATTTGGATTAATTCAAATAATCCACAAAAATTATATTTAATATTAAAATATGGGTATTTCACACAAATTATGAACTTTTCCATGAAAATTAGTAAATGGAGTAGATAATTTGTTATGAATAAATGAATAACATCAACATCCTCATTAGTTATGAATCACTAAAAAATCTTATTATTTATTTTATATTATTGGTTAAATAATGAAACACTCGAAATGGAAATTAAAATGTCAATGATCATTATAATTCATAAATTATAGTAACTTTTATGATATTGTAATAATGAATTTTTTAAGAATAATAAATATTGACACCACTCTAATGAAACTAGTATAAACCATTAAATTTATAAACATTCGATGTGGGAAAATAGGTAAAACATTACAATATATTTGTATTTAGTGATTATAAATGAGGGGTATAAATAATTATAGTTTTGAATAATTTTAATGATTATGTAATTTAAAATTTTAATTTAATTATTTAGGACATTCGGTGCAAGTTCAAAATTAATTCGGGCCAAGGAAAGTGGTTCTTTGTCTCAAATTAGAATTCCTTGATACATGATTAAGTTATACAACATGTTTTATTTATCATGGGGAAAATAAATCACCATTATCATTTTTTTCATAAATCCATTATATTACATAATTGTAAATTTTCTATTTCATGTTCATTCCCTCATGGGGTTTTGAATAAAATATTTTAACCGTTTTAATAGTTTCATATCAAAATCTCATTCTTTGAGACATGTTTTCTTTTATAATATTAATTTATTTTAAATAATGTTTATACTACCTATATGTTATATAATATCATGAATTATCTTTACTCATGGTATTTTAACTTCACTTTGAATCTGTCATTTTCAAATGATTTTTATTAGAACATTTCCTAAGCTGTAAGGGTTTTCCACTCGAAATCCTCTCTTTATGTCATTTTTTGTATTACACATCTAATTTAATCTATGTGGTGTAAATGATTTATAATATATACATTAATCATGAAATAAAATTTAGTAATATAAATTATATTTTAATTTAAATATCACTCTTTGAAATCGTTTTGAATTAAATTCTCCTCAAGTTATATGGGGATTTTAAGACATAGGTTGTTTCCATGGGTCATAATCACTCCTCACTGATTATTATATTTCATGATTAATAAATTTTGAACTATGATGATTTTTTGTTTTTTTAAAAATTAATTTAATCATAAAATATTTTTCACACTAAATTATTCTTATTTGATGGATTTATTATTTCATAAAAAATATGTAATTTTTTTTAAAATAATTCTGATCTCTTAATTAGATCTTTGTTTCCAATCTTTTATTTACCTAAAATTTTCACCTCAATTTTTTGGAAATATATTATGGAATATATTCTATGATTCTCATTATTCTATTTTACCATATTTATGAAAAATGAATAATACACTTTTTATGACATGGGTTCACATTAAGGTTATTTCAAAATATTCAAAATGTTTTTCTATCCTTTTAATATTAATCAATTTATCTTCCACTGCAAATTCTATTTTTGAAATCCTGTATATATTTACCAAGATATATTATTATAGATTAATTATAAGGGTAAATGTTTTAAAAACTATTTCACTTCACCATAGGAAAAAAATTACTTTTTGAAGTGATTGTAACTTATTCTTTAACACGAGAGAGAAAAGCATTTTCAAAAATCACTATTATGATTTCACCACTATTCTTATCCTTATCTTGAAAAACTCTATTTATATAGGGTCTTATATCACCCTATAATTCATTGGTAATGTTTATATATTAAGACAATAAAAGGATACATGATGGGATTTATCTCAAGAAAAAGGGTACACATGGGGATTTATCCCAAGCCAAAGGAAATACGCGGGGATTTATCCGAATCAAATGTTATACACGAGTTTTTAGCCAAAGAAAAATGGGAGTAATTGAGGTTTTATAAAAATACCAAGGGTATATTAGAGGATTTACCCCATGTAAAATGGATTATATGATGATTTTTCCCACGCAAAGGGGGTACACTAGAGGTTTTATCTCCCTCTAAAGGGTACACGAGATTGTTATCCCGAGACCAATAAACTGCATGGATTTTGATTGTTAAAAATGTTTTAATTTACCTAATCTTATAATTTTAAAAAATAATTTTTATTATATTATTCAAGGGAATATTATATTTACATTCCATAAGCATATGGTTATTCTCCCTAGTTCTGGTTTATTGTCTCATGTTTCTGCACTCTTATCCCATGGTATATGTTTTCTATTATGAGATTACATGTTCTTTTATAATGGATTATTAATAAATCTTATTTTTACATGTTCTTTTAAATATATATTTATCACCTAATCATGTTTTCTCATATTTTTATTTTCAGTCCCTTCATAACATGTTGATAAGTATACTCTTATTAATCATTCAATCTCATACATTTCTTATGTCTTTTTTCCCTAGATTGTAAAGATGAGTAAAACCTATAATATATATAGAAGCGGATCTTATGTGGTTATAATGTGGAGAAATGTTAAAAAGTATAATAAAATATGTTTCTTTTGTATTTGATCCTCAAATACACTAATCCTTTTGGTCATCTATTTGTGCGACTTTTTGTGATATGTGTTATCTTAAATATGGAATAAATGTATTGTTTATGTACGTTTAGATCGGGTCTCTATAGTTAGTATCAAATGATAGTTAAGTTATTTTTTATGATTAGTGTAGTTATTTTGGGGAATAATAAAATATAAATTTTGTGAGAAACCTCAGGAAAATATTAAATTTTGGAGAACATCATAAAATTTTAAAAACAATTGAGTTTATAGTTTTCCTAGAAATTACATCCCTATCGTGGTACTGGAATGTGGACAGGATTTTGGGGATCTTGGTAAATATCTATTTCAATTCCATAATACATGGAATAACCAATATGATGAGAAATACTAACCTCTAATACATAGAGTAAAATTTAATTCCTATACAAGAACTTCTCCCAAAGTGGATCATTGTATTTAAAATACACACACCTTCCAATATGTCATGGTAGATGTCCCGTTAGAATTTCATTATAGGAACATCAGTTTGTCTAATAAGTTTTATAATATCAATAAACTATCACCTGATGATTTTATTGTTAATTAAATATTATAGTGTTATGATAATTTTATTTCAAGTTGAATTTTATAGAAATGTGCCATTTGAAAATCTTATTATCCTTCCTTTTGATAAATTTAATAATATTTTATTTATTGATTAGTTATGTCAACTTTTAGGTAAACTTATATGGTGTACGGAAAACACATTTAACATTATCTTATGATAATAAATAAAATATAATGACAATAATAACCCTCAATAAACCAATTATACAATGAGGTTCTTGATTCTAAATAATGGTAGACTCGTGGGCCAAAGAGTTGGATTAAAACACAATATTACGAATAAGTATTTTCTAAGGAAGGAGATATGTTTCTAAATATGGAAAGGTTGATATCTCTACATAAATAATATCTTGATTCATCGATATAGTTTATATACCATTATATTTTTTATTAGAGTGTGATAATTAAAATTTCAAGGAAAAACATTTTGTAAGGGAGGAATGCAACGACCTAAAAATCATGACCTTCTAAATTAGAGGTTTTGTTCAATAATTTTCATTACATGAAAATAATGCAAAATAACCAAATTTGTTTTGAATAAACTTATTAATAAATATATAATATAAACATATATGTAAAATCATTAAAATTTATTAAATGTGGAAATAATTAATATGAGTTAATATTGAAAAGTGTTTTTTCAAAAAAAGAATTGTTATTTATATAATGTATTTTATTTTAGGAACTAAATTTACAAATTACTTTATTTAAATTTGATAAAATAAAATTGTATTTTGAGTTAATCAAATTATAACTCACATAGTATTAATTTGTGATTTTTTAGGACAAGGTTATTTTTTTGTTGAGAAATACTATTTTTCAAAAAATAGATTTTTTTAATTATGTAATAATATCCTATAAGAATAGAAAATACTTTTATATAAACTATTATCTCATTATGGAATAAAATTATCCATTTTAATGTATTATTTTAACTTAAAAATCCTTTTCCAAACATTTTTTGAACCAATTTAAATGTTACTTTAATAAAAATTGTTTTTGTTTTATTCACTTAATTAAGAATTTTTAAGGTGAACATCAATTTGGGATTACATTTAAATCACACATATATTTTATTTTTTTACAATAAAAAAATTTATTCCAAAATAATTATTATCTATAACTATATTATCATGTATGTAAATTTTTAAACTTTCTAACAAACTTTTTAAAAAAACTGTTTTTGCGCTTTACATGTGTTTATTATAAAATTAAAATCTCCAACACATGAAAATATTATTTTTTAAAATTATATAATAATTTTAAATCATAAGTTCAAAATTAGGTTCAAATTATGATCTTCATTTTATTATTTTATATTAATTATTATGGTTAGAAATTAATTTCCAATGTAAAAGTAAATTGGTGTAAAAGATATAAAGTTAAAATAAAAACCATTAAAATATTATATATTTTATAAAAAAATGAGTTTATTGTGAGAATATAGACCAACACACACATACCATCCATCTTTTTCCATTTTGGATACATTGACCTTTGAATATTAACCTTACATTATTGAAAACCTAATAGTTACTTCACCAACTACCCTTACCTTAACTAACAAAACTTTAACATATCCACCACATAAATACAAACCTATAAGTCTAATTTATTATTTAAAATATGCAAAATTAATCCAAATATAACCCTGTCCCATGTTCAAAATCTTATGTTCTCCATTAGTTATCTTAAGGCCTTTATTTCCAAAGAGTCTTCTAATGAAAATTGAAGTCCCCAACGTGAGTGTTATCAAATACTTAGATTTTATTCATAATTATATATGTTAAAATTTATTTTAACCATAGTAATATAATTCTATTTGTGTCATTTATAAATTTTAATGTCACATAATTAATTGTTCTATCATTATCTATTCATTTATCCAATCCATTAAGAAAAATTAAATCATCTTTTGTTTGTATGTGCGGATAACCACCACCACAATCAATGCAATTCATTTTTCATTACCATCCATAATTTATAGATTCTATAATATGTATATAATGATTGAATTTTATTTTTATGATATCATTAATTTTTTGGTATAAAATTTTTTTGTGTCATTTAATGATATGATCAATAAATGGTCATTATTAATTCAATCATTTAAAACTTGTGTGCCAAGAAGAAAATATTATTTTCAAATTATATAATATATTCATATACATTAAATTATTATTATAATTAATTTAAAATTATTACATATCACACTAATAAAAATTAAATGATATCATTTTTATACGAGTGTAATTATATTATAGCTAAATCATGTCATATTTACCCATTACGCTTGGTATATTCCTGTTTGGGTATGTTTGACCACCTGCATGAAAAATTATTTGAATTTCTATAATTGATTACTTTGAGAAAATAATTACTTCTATAATATTATATAAATATGTACATAATGACTTTATTTTGGTTCATGTAATGTTACATGAACATTTAACAAATTATTTAATAAAACACCCTTTATTGGTTATGAATCAACGAAATAAGCTTATTATCAATTCCATATTGTGGGATAAATAATGAAATATTCATGAAAGGAGATTGAAATATAAAACATCATTAAAATTAATCTCGTATATTATTTTTAACTATATATTAATGATGATATTTGGAGGAAGAGTAAATTCTAACACTTCTCCTATGAAATGTGTTTAAACCATTAAGGTTGTAAACACCCATTATGGGAAAATTAGAAAAAACTAACTAATATATGTATGTATTGAATGATTATAAATGAGGGGTAGGAATGGTTATTGTTATGAATACTTTACTTGATCATTTGATTAATAAACTTAATTTTATTATTCAAGATGACCGGTTAAAATGCAAAATGAATCGGGACCAAGGTAAGGGGTTCTTTGTCTCAATTTAGAATTCCTTAAGACATGTTTATGTTATACACCACGTTTTACTTTTTATGGTAAAAAACAAACCGAATTATTATTTTTTATCATGATTCCCTTATATTTCTTCAAGTTCAAGTGTTTATTCTATGTTAATTTTCTCCAGTATTTTTGACTCAATTTTTACAAAAGTTTCAAGGGTTTCATCTCAAAATTTATTTCTTTGAAAAACAATTGGTTTTATGCACAAAATTTCAATTAAAGTTTTCATATACTTACTATTTTATATATAATATCCGTAATTTTCATTATTAATTGTTTTTGGACATCAATATCATTCTTTCTCTTTCAATGTGTTTTTTTAGAATGTTTCATAATCAGTAAGGGTTTTCATCTCAAATTAATCTATTTGAGATTTTTTTATAATATAGACACACCTTATTTCATATTTTGTATATGATAATTTAGTCCCAATTTTAATATATATCTTTCATGTGGTTTTTATTTAAATTCTCCTCAAGTTCAAGGGGTTTTTTATGAATCCAATATTTTCCTTAGGTCATAATCACTCCTTGTTAACTATTATCTTTCAATATTGATTTATATTAACCTTTGAAAATGTAATTTTCTCTTCCCACATTTTTCTAGAAAAATAATTTTTTGATCCAAATACTTATTCCTTGATGGATATTTTGTTTTATTAATACAGATTTAATTTTTTATGAATAATTCTTATCTATTAAAGGGATATTTTTTTCAAGTCCATATTTTCCTTCCCAACAATGTCCATCCCTATTTTAGGAAAATAAAATATTTATTATTTTTTAGAATTATAATAATTCTATTTAACCCTTTTCAAAATTAAAATTTAATACACTTTTCCTGATGTGGAGTTTCATCAAGGTTATTTCAAAATGTTCTCAAGGTTTTTTCTTCCTTTCAAAATAAATTGTTTTATCTTCCACTCAAAAATCCTTTTCTATAAACATTATGAATTTTCAAAGATCAATTATTAAAGATTATTTATAAAATAAAATGTTTTCAATGTTTTTTCACTCAACCTTTTTAAGAAAAATAATTTTCAAAGTGACTGTTGATTCTTCTTTTACATGAATGATAAAAGCAGTTTTTGAAAACTCTTTTATAATTTCACCAAAAATTTCCAATTTATCTCTAAATGATCCATTTATTTGGAAATAATTTTTCATGAATCACCATCTAAATGTTATTATCCATTTTATTTTTTTATGTGATAAATTTTTATGTGTAAACCATTTACATGGTTGATGTTAGTTTTGGTGATACCATCATAAAATTTTGTGAAACCCATTTTTCTTCTCACGGGTATTTTTCTATGTGATGAATGAAACCCATTTTACTTACCATTAGTTTTCATGTTATTTTTAATGATTAATCTATTATTGAAATCATATGTAGAGATGATAATGGTAAGGGTCATGTATCTCCCTGAAATACATCATTAATGTTTGTATCTCATGAGCTCAAAAGGGTACACATGAGAATTTATCCCCAAAAAAAGGTTACATGAGAGGATTTATCCCAAGACAAAGGTTACAGAGGAGTATTTATCCCAATATAAAGTGTAAAAGGTTGGATTTAACCCATGAAAAATGGTACACATTAGGTTTTATCCCAATCCCATGGAGACACAAGATGATTTATCTCGAGCTAAAGTGTATACATGAGGATTTATCCTATGAAAAAAGGGTACATAAAATGTTTTTTCTCACACCCAATAGAATATGGGAGGATTATTACAATATTAAGAATGTAAACAACATTTTTTATTCACAATGTTATAATTTCCTTATTCTTATGTTTTCTCCAAAGTTCTTTGTTGTGTTATTTTTTAAGGGAATATTACATTTCTATTCCATATGACTATTATTATTCATCATGGGTCTTATTAATTATCACATGTTTCTATTTTTTTCATGTGCTTGCTTGTATTTGTTTTTGTTTGATTACAACATATCTCATGCATGGTTAATATTATCATATGTTTAAATGTTTAGTTTTTATATGTTTTACATCACATGTTTTAATTGTTTTAATCCTAATGTTTGATGTTAATCCAATGGATATATAAATACATACAAATATTTATATATATTATGAAAGGTGTTGTTATTTAAATTGTTTATACTATTTGTAATATTTCATGATATATAAACATAAATAGTCTTGATATTTATTAAATATATTACATCATACCATATTTATTTATTTTTATAATTATATTTAATATATTTCATATATAAATTGTTATATATAACCACTAAAACACCCTTATATATATATAAAGATATTCTTCTTCCATGAAATAACAATCATATTCTCCAGCTCTTCCTAGTCCTCTCAATCTCATTGCCTAGTTCTTCGCTGCTTAGTGACATAAAGTGACCATTATTTCATTCTTGGCTATACCCGGTGGTTCACCTCCTCCTTCATTGTAGGTCATAATCAGTTCCTAGAAGTACCTTCCTTCATCACAGTATGAGAAAAGTCCATCGTCACAAAGGTATCACCGAACCCCATATCTAACAGATAGTAGAAGGTACTCATTACTCCATGGTAGTAGTGGATCATCTTTTGGAAATAGTAGTGGAACCTCAACTGTATTGGTAGCATGCTTCCATCCTTTAATGATTGCATGCATCGCACCATGGTAGTAGTACAACGACTCCTCTATTTTCATCTGATGGTTGAACCATCACTCATCCATGACTAGTATCATCCTTGGTTATGCTCAATGTAATCAGTATCACCTTGCAACAAAAAATGGTATCCTACCCATGATGATATCAAATCTCTTCTAAAGTTAGTGGTATATCACATTGCAATAGTAGTAGTAGTAGACTCTTGATACTGCTAGGTGAAATGTTTATACTACCATCATTTTAATTTGTTATGGAACTTCAAGAATTTTTTTCTAGGTAACACAATTTATTTTTTATAAGTACCTCTAGTTATTTCTTTAGTACCACCAGGTAATTATTTTCTCTTACTGCCAGTCATGAAAATGATTGTTACCATGCTATTAATTATTTGTTATCGTAAAATATCACCAGTAGTATATAAATTTAATGTTGTCAATTTTAGTTTTTTCTACCATTTCTAGAAATAAAATTATTTTCTCAAAATGGTTTTCATTTTTTGATTATCATATTTCCAATTTTTTTAATGCATCTGTATGCAAATAGTTTTATTATTTTCTTTATTGTACAATTTATTTTCTTTTATTTTGAGACTATGGAAACAGTTTTAAAATGTTTTGAACATATTTTAATATTATTTAAATATATTTTTTATTTTCTATTTAATGATACAACATATGTTGAAAATGTATATTATTTATTAAATTCTTGATTTTAATAGTGTAAAAATTATTTTTTTAATAATTCGAAATATTTTCAAAGAAGTATGATAAATTAAGTGAATGAAAAATATTTGTTTTATAATTTATGTAATGATACAGAATATTTTTCAATTTTTTATTTATAGTCATATTTCTTGTTCTTTTTATTGAATTAATTAATCGAATTTTATGGATATAGTTTGAATTATTTTATTTTTTGGACTCTATTAAGCTTATTAAAACATTATATCTAACGTATTTTGAATTATTAGTTATTTTTGGGTTATTTATTTTTATCTCCATAATATTTTGGATTGACTCAATTATTATTATTATTATTATTATTATTATTTAAATGATTCCAATTGTTTGGAAAATATCTCTTTCGTTTTTGTGATCTTTTTAGAATTTAAAAAATGGACTTAAACGATAGTTAGAATGATGAGTAATAACATCTACAACAATCTATTTTTTATAAGAATAAAAATGTGATCTTAAAAAGAGTTTTACAATCTATAAAGTCATGTGTGATCTTTGGTTCATCATTTGTATGATCTCTCAAATGAAGAAATATATCTTCTTTGATTATTGCAACCTTAAAGAGATGATTTGATCCCATACTCAATAACTAGTACCGAAACTTATTCATTTATCTTTTTCATCCTAGTATATTGTGTTTGTAACACTATTTTCTATATCCCACAATGGAGTTCACTTCCTATTGAAGCTTTTACAAAAAAAACTCTTTCATTACTTGGGTTATGACTTCTAGATTCTAAATTTAGAACCATTTGTGTTTTTACTCTCAATATCTAAAGTTGGGGTTTTAATTGTTTTGTGACTCCCTAAAAACGTTAAGGGTCTTTCTAGTTTTACATCCACTAGAAATAGTATTTTGTAAATGTTTTATGATTCCCCTTTAAAATTAAGTAGTACGCAGTGTATCTCCCACCTTGAAGAGGTGTGTAAGACTATACTAGGTAAAATTTGGACCAAACTACTATAAAAACAACATTTTCGTAATTACTTAATTCCAATATTAATTTACCAATTTAGAAATGTTTTATAAATAATTTAGATAATTAATCAATTAATTTAAGAAATTTTAATTTCATCACTTCACTCCACCCCCATTATAGACCATCTATCATCTCCCTATCTGACCTAATAATTTCTACACTCTTATCCATTTTTATATTTTTTCTATTTTAAAATTAAATATTTTTCTATATTGGATTATAGAAAACTCTTATTATTCCATGTTCTTTTAATAATATATTTATCGCATTATCATGTTTTTTCAAATGTTTTTGAAGATGATTATAGAATAAGAATGGTTTATATGTGGATATTTTTGTTTTTTAATATAGAGAAATTTTCAAATGTATCAGAAAACTATTTTCTTACATATATAATATTCAAAGAAACTAAATCTCTTAGTTATCTAGTTGTGAGAATATTTCTTAGATAGTTTATTTAAACATGGAATCAATTTATTATTTATAAATTTTTACCTTGGGTCTCTATAATAATACTCACTTTCAAAGGCCTAGAGCTCAATCCATATGAGTATTTCTAATGTAGAGGTAAAAGTATTAAATGTATTATTTCAAGTTTCTATCTTCTTCCACCACTTACACATCTATTCTAACAATATTAATATAATATAATTGGTATGTTTACTATAATTTAATGTTATCATTCTGATGGTAACAAAAGTTTATAATTATTTTCCATCTAATGGATAGTGAAAAAATTGGTAATTACTATGTACAGATAACCATATCTATGAAAAAATGTATTCTATTTTTCAACACCACCGTTATTGGATGGTTGTACAGATAGATTTAATAATTATATATGATATTTATGTCATAAAAATTATTCTATAAAGATGTGATATCATCTACATTCTTTCCAAATATTTCATTTTAATAAATAATTGTTTATCATATATACATATAGACTACCAACTCCATGAATTACTGATACACACTAGTCATGGGGTATGTAAAAAGATATTTATTTCCCCTTAAGTATATAGTAGTAGTAGTGACCAAAGTCATCTCTAAATATTAGTGTTTTGAATAAAGATCTCAAAAATATGAATTTAAACTAAAGAACATGAATTAAATGACGAGGCATCAAAGAAATTGGTTTTTAGATGTTAAGTTAGAGTAAAGTGATTGGGTTTAGGATTTTTTTCCCTTATGTAATGCTATCTTGGTCCTTTTGAAATTGAATATTTTTTTACTAATTGGTCTAATAAATTGACTAATAATCATTTATCCTTTTTCACCATTGATTAAGATTGAATGAAAGTGAAAATAATTCACCCAATTTCCTTGTATGGACCATTCTCCTTCCAAAGTGTGAAAGTCACAATGGGACACCTTTAGATCACCTAGGAAATTACGAAATAATAATCGAGTATCCCAATTTCCCAAACCATTCCACTATGTATTCCCCAAGTTTTTAGAGATCACTAAACACTTCTCTACTTGACACTAGATCACTCAATTAGTGTGATCCAAAAAATAAGAAGAGGGAGAATAATTTTTGTAATCAATGTAATTTAGATTATTAAAATTTAAAATAAAAATAAAATTGTGTACTATTAAAATTTTGAAATCATGAATAAAAAAAATAATAAATGATGGAATATTATTTTAAAAAACAATCTTGGACTCTAAAATTACACGAGGTCACCAACCCTTCTCCCAAACACAAAAGGGTTTACCCCTCTATTAAAAGGGAAAAAATGGAAATAAATGGTGAAAAAGTCATCCTAGATGAAAAAATAAATAAAAACATAAAAACATAGGATATAGTTGCACCAGAGTGTGTCCACTCATGATTCCATGATCCTCCTCCAATTGGGCAGCATCTTTGTATTTATAAAAGGAGGTATCCTCTTAATCTATCTCATTTAAATCATTTAAAATCTTTATAATCAATGAATATATCTTTTAAAATATATTCCTCACTGAATATACATAATTTTTTAGTGTTTATAATTTTTTGGGATGAGGGGTAACTTTTATCAAGTTGTATCAATACGCATCATTCAATATCCACCATTGGCCCAAATGTAGATCGTATCCACTATGGAACCAACGGTAGGTTATGTTCTACCATTGGATATACTGTAGATCACATGATACCATTGGCACACTAGTATTAAAAATAATTTTATCCATTCTGGGTTCTTCTTTCTCCATCTCATTTACCATGATCAGTGGTGGTATCAAGGACTCAACCTCTTCCTTGGAAAATCAGACTTCAGGTGGTGCATCCTCCATGTATGAAAACATGGGATTATTATTTGTTTGGGTTCCTTCACTGTGAATGGGTCATGCATGGAAAGGTTTAAGGACCACCTCTGAAAATAGTGAAATATAATGGTTGTGGTGAGCATGGGTGTGTCAAAATAGGTGGGGCACCTCAAAATCAAGGAGCAATATTGGTGGCCAGTGGAGGGAAGTGGATTCTTCTTCAAGAATGGTATTTGGAAATTGTTGTATGTGATGAATCATTTAAGGTAGTGGTGTATTATTAGTGCCTTTGGGCTTCAGGTGGAAGAAACACAATTCTTAGAAAGAACAGATCAAGGATGGTAGTGTTGAGTGGTAGTAGTGGGTACTATAGATCTATAGAAACAGTTGTGGTAGTGAGATGATTCTATTATCACAATGGTAGTTTATGCTATATTGCCTTAATATTTTATTGGAAGTGGATACATGGTTGTGGTAATGGTGGGTACATATGGTAGGAGTTAAGTGTTGTTCTAGATGCCATCTCTTGGTCTATGGTAGCCAGTTCTCCCATTGGAACAATAGTGGATCATCCTTATTTAGAAATGGATGAAACCCTTCTTGGACACATTTCTTCATGGTGAACACCTGATGCCCATAGTGAAGTAATAGTTCAATGGTGGTGGAATATTATTCATCATTTATGGAAGTGGTGAGATAATCCCCTCAGATTAATCAATGGTTCTTTTCTCATGATATAGTAGTGGCCTAGTAAACATGAAGAATGCAGGAAGTGATATGTGGCAGAACTGCTTGATGTTTACTCAACCCCTCTAGATTTCACATTAGCTAGAGGGATATCTCCTCTTCATGAAACATGTAATCCATATTCAAAAATAGATCATGGTGGTTTACTAGTGTCTAATAGGTGATTCATGTCAACCTTAGGTGATTGTAGTGATGATCATATCAACCATTGAGAATTTTAGTGGTAGAGATGGACTTTTCTAGTGTTATAGTGGTGAACATGGTCATTTTTGGGCAGTAGAGATGGTGGAGGGTAGTGGTGCTTGTTTGTTTGAATGTGAGGCTATGTATTGGGAGTAGGGAAAAATTATTTTATTAAGTGTTAATTGTAACTGTTAAAGAGTTTTCCTATATCTGAAAGGTGATGTTCTCCATGAGTGCTAAAATTTCAATGTATGATAGTAACCAATAAAAAAATAGACTGGAGTCGGAGGACTCCTACCACCACCCTGTAATTCAACACTCAATGAGACCCTATTACCCTGACCATGTGGGCTTAACCACCACACGCCTACACACCTATGCTTTAGAACATATATAAATGTCCATTGATTCATTCTTGCAGACCTTACAAAGTCTTGATCCCCCATGAATCCCCCTTTCACCCTGTTCTGGTTATCTTGATGGTGTTCTGGCTGGTATTCCCCTTATAGACTGGAAAAGTGGGGGTTTCCACTAGTTGATTGGCTTTCTTGAGGAATGGACAATGTTTTTGGTAACTTCTATAAAATCATTCAAATTTCAAAGTAAAACTAAACAAAATCTATAAAATAAATAGAAAATTTCAATTTAATAACAAAATTATCCATTTCATCTCATTTTAATTCCATATTTCACATTTCCCATATTTTAGTAAAACATTGACTTACATGGGAATTATTCATTAAAATCCATCAATGTCCTTTAAAATGTTTACAATTATAAATGATAATTTAGTGTTTAAAATACCCCCAAACTTACACCATACTTGTCCTCGGGTTAGATTCTCAATAAATAAAATTATAGGGAACCGATGTTACGCTTATTCAAATCTCCAAACAAGAAAATAAAATGTTTATCAACATTAAATCAAACAATCCAAAATCCAAATAATATGTTAATTCAATTTATCAGTTTTAAAAGAATCGATCAAATCTTATATTTTACTTTTTCCAATTTGAAAATGATGGTACTTCACTTCTCATTCATTCAAGCTCCAAGATTCATTACTGTTAAACATGAAAGGTTATGATCTACCTCTATTGAATCTTTTCTCTCAAAACTGTTGATATTAATTCAGGTATATTTATGATCATATCATCATAACATTATCTTTATCCATTGAATCACAATTTAACTACATTCACTTCTTTAAAAATAAACAAAATTCACCTTAAATCTAGAGGTATTTTGAAAATGGTTCACTTGAATCTAAATATCAAGTTTGGTATGAGATAATGTTTTAAAATGTAACACTTAAGGAGAAGTTTTATCTCAAAATTATAAAGAATGATTAAAAAAGTGAAATCTCAATTAAATTATCCCCTTCAATGTAGAAACATCCAAATCCCATGCTCAAAGTAAAGTGTATGATAAATAAAAGCATAATGAATTAAATTCTACCTATTGATTTGTTTTCTACTCTAATGATTTTTTTTCAAATTACTATTTTCTATTTTTTCGAAAGTTATGCTTAGAGTGTATATCAAAAACACCACCTAACCATATATGATAAAAATAATTGGCTGAGTAATGGTAATTTTATATTCTTCCTTGTTATAACCCATGCATATTCTTTGAGAATGGAAAATAAAAAATTGTGATGCATGAATTAAAAATATTTCTCATTACCCAAAGTTTCACCCACGTAAGTTTTACTTAAAGTTTATTTCATCCCTATCAACATGACTCTATTCACCCCCACACTTCTTCGTTAAATTATCATGAAAAATCCAGGAGGGGGATTGAAATAGATTAATGTTTTTTGAAACAAGAATCATTCATAATAAGGTCATTCATGGTCTCTATGGGAAAAATAAGGATTGATGTAAAGGTGGTATTTAAGGATAATGGATTTTTAAAAGATACTCATTCATTTTATATTTGGTTTAGTACAATCATACGTTTGACTAGTTAAAAAGAAATTTCTTTCTAGTATCATGTCCCAAGATCACTCAAGAAATATGCACAATAATTAATGGGAAGTACTTGGTCTAGACATACTCTTAAGAATGGAAATATGTTATTAGAAAATCACTCAAGGAATGAATAATAATAACAAATAAATTTACAAAAAATTTATAAACTCAATGTTGGAATATGATAAATAAATTTCATTTACATGAATTAATTAATTAACATAAATCATGAGTCCTCATTGTAATATCCATCCTACAATTAAAATTTTCAATTATCTATTTTACTCATTCAATCTCATTATAATTGAAATATTAAACATGGAATCATAGGATTATTTTGAAAATCAAGTCTCCAAGATAAGTCAAGTAAAGAAATAATTCAAATATGGGTATCCAATTTCAAATTTAGTATAAATGTTGGAATTTTGATATTAAAATAAAATTTTTTATAAAATGTTGGAATTTGTTAACATAAATAATGAAAGAGTGATCCCATTATTCCCTTGCATCATTTTCTCCACATTTTTTTCAGTTTTAATGTCTTCCTTTTGACTTCCTTCATTTTGGTCCCATAAAAAACTCAAACTAATGTAAGATCCATTACATCAAAGATCATGGGGTGAATTGAATAGGTGTACATAAAATCCCTCTTCTTCTCATTTTCTTGAGAATTCAGGAGGATATTAGTTGGATTTAAGTGATATCCTTAAGATTTCAAAGGCCGGAAATAAATTCCAAGGGCTTCATTTACATTAGGGGGATGATTTTCCCTTGAAAATAAAACAACAAACCAAACATGCCATATCCCAAAATACCACTACATGATGCATGACATAAATGAAATAAATCTCAAATATTTTATTTATATCAAAACCACTTAAAATAGTACGACATAAGAAGACTAAAAAAACAAATTAGACAACTGAAGACTACAAAACAATCAAAACTCAAAGAAAATGGTAACTCTAAAGCTCCAAACATCTCCATGCTCTAAAAACACCCAAGGTAACACTAAGAACCATTAAATAAGGGTTATACATTACCTTTTCCCATGTCTTGATAAAAAAATCTACAAGAGCACTAAATTTACAAGGTAGGAGGTGAGTAACAACACTTTATAGGTTTTCACCAAATTACTTTCTACTCATGCCACTAAGATAATATGATTTAGCACATTTATATAAATCATATTTTTTAAATCATTTAAAAAATTTTATCTCAAAAATAAAACAATTTATAAGAAAAATAGTTTTCAAACCAAAATCACTTTCCATTTGAAGAAACTAATATTTTTTTTGAACCTCTTCACAAACCATTTGGTATATCCCATTCCAATCACACATCAAAACATGTCTACTTAATTATGATAGTTCCATACTCCTGAGAGGTTTCTTAGAGATCTACCAAGTCCTCACAAGGTAATAAAATCCTCTGTTTCATTAAACATTTGTCATTGAGAATAAGTTCTTATTTCAACCAATCCTCATAATGAAATATGAACTCACACCATGAAGTATGCCCAAAACCCATGCCAAAACAACCATAACAAAACCATTTCTATATCAAACTCATTTCAATGAAACAAAATTTTTGTTGAATGCATTTTAACATAAATAAAACCAATAAACTATTTTAAAATCAACATTTTAAAATCATTTTTCAATGAACATAGCACCAAAATTTACAATTTCACACAAAACCACAAACCAACAATAAACAAGGTTTCTTCCTTGCTTTTCACAGTAATTTCACAAATTATTTCAATAAATTTAATCAATTTGAAACTATTACTTCATGATATAAATAGATGAGTCCAGAGTGAAGCCACTAACCTTGGATTTTATGAATAAATTGAAGAAATAAACTTAAACACCAATGAAACTGGGTTAAATCTCCAAAAAAAGAGCCTTAGATCTTGTAAGAACCCAGTTCTTCCTTTATGGTACAGATCTTTCCTTTTTGTTATATACCTAAGAAAATGGGGGAAATGAGGTCAATGGGAAAACTCTAATCCTATTACATGATGTGAATGGGGACTACATGTCATGTAGATTTATGTACACACAATGTATGGAGGGCTAATTGCCATGTAATATTTGTACACATCCATGTAATGGTTTGGCTAGGAGTTGTATATACATGACATGTAATCTCAAGTACATTCCATGTACTTTTTTACTGATTAAGTCAGGTTGTGACATCGTTTTTCAGTTATACTAAAACAGACCACGTTTTATGAGCAGTGCTCCCAAGAAAATTAGAACGAGATTATCCTCCCATTTTGTTTCCTGATCTCTAATTCGAATATCGTTAGATGTGTTGGATTCCCCTCAGTAAGCTCTCGATTCCTCTTGAACCATTATTCCTAATTTCTTCTCTTAATCTAGTTATTTAAGGTCAAATGTTTATACCTATTTTATAGATCTACTCCATTCTAGTATGAATTAGAGCATGACGTTGTATGAGGATAGTCATACTAACATGACGTAGGTGGTATTGTGCCTTTTGAAAATTGTCATGATGTTTATATAGGTCTAAGTTCCTCACACCCACTTTTAGGGTGTCTCTTGATGGAATAATGAACCATGATATTTCCTATTTATGATTAGGTAATTAATTATATGATTGAAAGCATTTTTAGGGTTGTGAACCTTGATTTGGGGTCACCCCATGGGTGTGTTTACCTTGGATGGATATTTGGCTGAGAATGCCTATGAGGATTGACATGAATTTCCATTCCTGGATTGTTAAAAACGAATTGGTCATTATATGAATTTCCCATAGGAGATACTTATTGTGTTAATACTTGTAATTGTTTAAATAGAATAATATTCTTGTTATATGTTATTCCCATGTGAGTTATACTTGTTTGACCTAGTAATAGTTTAATTTACATTTGTTGGTTATTTTGTAAACTAATCCCATGTGATTTGATTATATTAAAGCCATGTGATATTTTAATTCACATGTGTTACTTTTGAGATTGAATTTTTAGTTGAATTAAAGGATAAAAAGAGGTAAATAGAAATGGGAAAACTATATTCTCGATTAAAAGACAAGGTCATGCTCATGTGACTAATTGCACCTTATATAACTTGGTAGAACCATTGTCTTGGTTAAAATACATTGGATGAGATCAATAGGTTAATTATTAAAATGTCGTATGTGATCCACATATATTTTGGTCAAGATCATTGAGTCTTATTTAAAATGTTGATCGAATGTAGGATCCATTGAGGGACACCCATGCCGGGTTCTATTGGAAATTGATCGAATGATTAAATGTATTGAATGATTATTATGTCACAAGTTGATGGTTACTTTTATATGAGGATTCATAGGGCCTAGGCCATACTTAGAGACATTATATAATTAACAGAATTTGAATAATGAAATAGAATGCATAATGAAGCATCTTCCAAGACAAATCACAATCTTGGATTTAGTCTTCCCCGTTACTTGATTACATTATCTTCTAAGACATATGTTCTGCTTACTTTTGAATACATATTGTTTACTACTTTCACTATTGTACCCTTCATCTTATATATATCCACTGAAAGATTGGTACAAATCTTTGTTGGTTTCCTACTAGGATTTAGGCTCACACCCTATTTGGGTGATGCTTTTGGACCCAAATAGATTATATTATTGTAGGTGTTGATCAGGGAAAGCTCCCCACTATAGGTACATGATGTTCTGTTTAGGATTCGGAGAGCATGGGAACAATCTAATGCAAGCGATGCTTCCTAGTTTATTTTAGTTTAATTTTTTATTTTTAGATTTATATAGTGTATTACAACATTGTATTAGTTTGGATGCTTTACTAGAACATGTGACAAGAAAAATCTTCTTTTGTATGGAATAATTCTTAGTTATTTATCTTATCAGTCTTCCATTGTTTATTTTAGATGTATATTGTTTACTACTTCTGCTATTGTATATTATTATTTTTTTGTATTACACTCTTCCAATGAGGTAATAGTATCCCCACTATTACACCCAAGGCCCTCACAACTAGTTAGTATCCTCTGTCATTTGGGGAAATGCATTTGAGGCCATGTGGCTAACCATGTATGGGGAACCAACTGAGTGGCACCCAGATCCTGGATGTTACAAATTGGTATACGAGGATTTCTTTCTTGGTTTGATTTACAATTTGGATATGATATAAAGGAATTGGAATTTGGTAATTCATAGTTCTTGGTAGTATCTACCCTATGTACAGGGAAAATCAAAATTACCTCAAATAAAATTGTTATTTTTGGGGATTGAGTAATTACAGTTGATTCGATTTCACCATTGGGTGATGCACTGGTTTTGGGTTGTTATTATTGATATTATTATGGTTCTATTTTTTTGGAACCTAATAAGATGAGGGTATTCCATCTCATTCATCATATAGGAACTTGTTAGAAATCACATGCCATGCATTCTTGTCATGAAATTTAGAGAGCATTACAGATTCCATGTTGTTGTGATAGATTTTACACTAGATTAGCATGTTTTTGTGATAGGCATTGTGATATATATTCATGTTTTTGTGATAGGTGTATTGGTATGTGTAATGGTTGAATTTTATGAATGCCAAACTTTGATCCCTGAGGAGTATGGTCCCTCTTGGGTTGGAATTTGGTGGATCACAATTCAGACATGGTATATATATTGTATTGTTATGTGCTATATGCGGATTCCAATATTTGATTCACGGGGAGTATGGGCCCCCATAGATCAGAATTTCGCACACAAATAATTTATTTTTCAAAAATAGGGGTTTAGAAGAATATTATAAGGATTACTATCTGGAAACCCAGAAAACACAGCATGTGGTCCTATGAGCACACTGCATATGTTCTTCTGTTCATGGAGAAAATGACTTTTTAAGTACATTCTGTTTACTCCATGTACAAGTCCTGTGTTTTTTGACCATGTGTTCAGCCATGTGAGAGAGAGCACAGGTTGTTGAGTTTTTATCAGAACACACCATGTACCTTATTTATACACCTTGTAGTTTTGCATAGGCAGACTCGTGTGTATCTGGCCATGTAAAATTACATGGTAGAGAGGGAAGACTAGTTTACATGCCACGTACTGGGCTAAATTTCATGTACCTGGGGTTTTTACATGCCCTCGACCTGTGGGAGTAGACAACCATGTAAGAGATCAAGTATACACATCGTGTACAGTTCCTACATGTCATGTATCTGGGGTGTTTGCATGCCTAGGGCAACGAGAGTATATGACCATGTAAGTGCCTAAGTGTGCATGTCATGTATGGTCCCTACATGTTGTGTACTCATATTTTGTAAAATTTTGAGACTTTTCTTCTCTAGTTTAGTTCTTGTGCTCTGGAACTGCATACCTTGATGAATAACTTATAATGAAGTGTATGTGCTAAATTTTAGAGACATTCCTCCACAACGACCTCTAGTTTTACGCCAACAGAGTAGTGATGATCATACCCCATAGGTGGTGGTACATGGGATACCAGTTGACCCTCTAGTCATGCATGTTTCAGCCCCATATATTATACCAGATGTAGGTATAGATGCACATTTTTGTGAATGTTTTATGAGGTATATGCAAACCATTCAAGGAGCACCAAAGTTGGACTTATCTACGGAAAAACTGACAGGTGTGTTCCAGCAGCTGCATCCACCCTCATTTTCTAGGGAAGGTGGGCCATAGGATATATTTTCCTGGATAAAGGCCTTTTTATCAATCTTTGTGAATGTTTTATGAGGTTCATGCAAACCTTTCAAGGAGCACCAAAGTGGGACTTATCTACGGAAAAACTGACAGGAGTGTTCCAGCAGCTGCATCCACCCTCATTTTCTAGGGAAGGTGGGCCACATGATATATTTTAATGGATAAAGTCATTTTTATCGATCTTTGAGAATCTTGAGATGCCTCTTAAGAGGAGGGTCAATCTTGAAACTTATATTCTATGTGATTCCGCCAAGAGGTGGTGGGATGTTACCACATAGATAGAGTATCAGCAGGATGTGGCATGAGAAGATTTTTAGATAGTCTCATATGACTGCTTCTATCCCAAGACATTGAGGGATGAAAAATCATATGATTTTATGCATTTAGAGTAGGGAACTCTATCAATTATGGATTAATCATCCTACTTTACTGAGCTCCAACACTTCTCACCAATTCTGAGGGGTGATGAATTGTCACAGGCTAGGTGATTCAAGGATGGTCTCTGGTACGACATCCAATCGCAGGTGAATATCATTAGGATGAATACTATATCTTCTATAGTAATCCAAGTGCATATTACTGGACAAAATCATAGGGAATCTATAAGTTTTATCCAGGGTGGTTCGGCACCAAGATCTGGTACTATTTCGACCAGTAGAAGGAAGCTTCGTCTGGAGCTTACACGAGGTGAATCTAGTAATCAGAATGTATCTTCTAGTAGCCAGGTGAGGTGCTTCCAGTGTGGAATAATTGGGCTTACTAGACCTCAATTCCAAATGAACCCATTTGAGTACAAATATTTTGGAATGTTGGGACACATACAATGTTTCTACAAGATGTTTCCACTAGCCTGTAGTGAGAGAGGTTCTTCACTAAATCAATGTTCAAGAGAATGGTCAGTAGCTTCTCACCAATTAAGGAACTATAATGTGTCAGGCCATTTAGGCCGAGGTAGTTGTCATGGTCATGGTAGCCAAATCCCAGGATCTTAGTGACAATAGGGCAGGTCATCTCAGGGAAGCCTGACATTGTCTTAGGGTCGTGTTACATGTCAGACTTATGTAGTGAAACATACCAAACATGAGCAGGATCTCGGACCTTCTACTATCAGAGGTTCGATTCTTGTCTCCTCTTTTTTAGCTAATACACTCATTGATAGAGGGTCTTCACATAGTATCATATTTGTTCCCATTTTGAGATCCTAGGGACCCATTTTTTTACTTCTAATGATGTTATAAAACTAGATATATCATTTGGTATTAGAACGGTAGGTGTGTGAGAGTGCAAGGTGTGCCCACATTCAATTGGTGGGTATCATGTGGTTTGGGATCTCTATGTATTAGAGATGACAGGATTTTATGTCATACTCAAAATGAACTGGTTGGTCTCCTTTCAATCCTTTGATGATTACTGTCCCCGTAGGTTGAGTTTTATGTCACCGAAACGGGGATCGTTTCTATATAAGGGATAGTGGGATGTCTAGGAAAGTTGAGCTGGACCCAAGTAATGTAGGTTTAATGGGATGACAATATAGATTTCTAGTTCATATCTGGATGACCATAGAACATGATAGATGAATTCCCCTCTATTTATTAATCATTTCAAGGATTTCTTCACAGATAGGTTTTCAGGTTAACCTCTCAGAAGACAGTTAGAGTTCACTATCGAGTTAGTACTTGGATATGCACCGGTGTCCATTCCTCCTTATAGTATTTCTATGAAGGAGTTGTAAGAGCTCAATAGATATTTAGGGGACTTAGAGGATAAGGGGTTTAATAGGCCCAGTACTTCTCTGTGGGGTTCTCTATTCTTTTCATGAAAATGGTAGATGGTAACCTTAGGCTTTGTGTGAACTATGAAAATTTGAACCAGTTTATGGTTAAAACTGATATCCCTTTCCAAAGAGTGGTGAAATGTTTGATTAGATTTGATGAGATAAAGTGCTCTCAATGATCTACTTGAGATCAGGTTATTATTAAGTGCATGTTAGATCATCATACACACCACTCACAACTTTCTGAAGCATATATGGTCTTTACGAGTATGTGGTTATGTCGTTCGGTCTCATGAACACATTAGTGGCCATCATGGAACTGATGAATCGAGTGTTCCATCCCTATCATGATTCTTTTTTTATGGCTTTCATGGATGATATCTTGGTGTATTCTCATAATTGACATGACCAATCCAACCATACTGAGATTGTTTTGAGTACACTAAGAGAGCATCAGTTGCATGCTATGTTATCAAAGTTCCACTTCTGGATAGATCAGATTCACTTCCTAGGTCACATCATCTTGGAGACTAGAGTATCAGTGGACCTAAAGAAGGTGAGAGAAGTAGTTATATGGGAACATTCCAAGAACATATTTTAGGTGATGATTTTTTCAGGCATGGCTGGTTACTATAAGCATTTCATACAAGACTTCTCATACTTAGAAATGCTGATGATGGGCTTGAAAAAGAACTGTGTGAAGTACATATGGTCATATTCTTTTGATATGTCCTTTTAGGAGCTAAAAGGTAGATTAAACTCAACACAGATACTGATTTTTATAGAGTTGGGCAGGAGTTATACATTGTATTGTGATGCATCAGGTATTAGTCCAGAAGCATTGTTTAATTTGGGGGATCTAATCGTTGTGTATGTGTCTCGGCAACTGATACCACATGAGATGAACTACCTGATGCATGATCTTGAGTTAGTCATGCTTTTTCAATCCTTTTATTTTTGGAGACATTACATGTTGGGAGAGAGTTTTGTGGTGTAGAAAGACCAAAAAGTCATAGGTACATCTTTACTTAGTGTGATCTGAATTTTTGGTAACAAAGGTGGATATAATACCTTCTTTCTTTAGACATTGATCTTGGATACATGCCTGGGAAGGGAAATGTATTGGCCAATGAACTGAATAGGAGGAATCAGATGCTGGCGGTGCAGCAGACTAGTAGTTAATGGTAGTCTATGGCTTTGTTCTCTAAGATGCACTTGGAGGTGCATGATAGTTAGGGATGTACTTTCTTACATCCTTGTTTGTTACCTCTACATTACTAGATAGTGTGAATATGAGGAAACTACCATATTCTGAAGGACTAGTTCTACGAGAGAGTATGTCTAGCGAGTACCCTCATCCTAGTTAGACCATAGGAGAGGATGGGTTTCTACAATTACAGGGTGGAGTATGGGTTTCGACAGACATGAACGAGAAGGTGATGAGGTATTTTCATGCTTTAGTTTGGGCAGTTCATCTTTGTATCACCAAGATGTATCCGGATTTACATCATTAGTACTGGGGGATAAACATGAAGGGAGATGTATCAGGTTTGGTCATGATATGTTCCACCAATCAGAAATTGAAGGTGGTTGGATGTTAATTTGACTTAAGAAACATCCTAAAAATGCCAAAGGCTATAAATAAATGTCAAGGGATTCATTTACCATTGGGGGATGATTTTCCCTTTGAAAATAAAACAACCATTCAAACATTCCATAACCCAATAAACAATTATGTGATGCAATATAACAGTGAAAGACAAATCAAGCATTTCATTTATATCAAAACTACTACAAAGAGCAACATAGTGGAAGACTACAAAATAACCAAGTACATAGTGGAATACTACAAAACCAATGAAACACAAAGAAAAACATAACTCCAAATCTCTAACCTACTTAATTCTCCAAAAATATCCCAAGTATCACTAAGTTCCATTAGAGAAGTGTGATACATAACCTTTTCCCATGTGTCGATAAACAACAACTAATAATCATCAATGTTCTAAGGCAGGGGTTTAATAGTCAAACTAAATATATTTTCCCCAAATGACTTCCATATTCATTACACTATGAAAGAAAATAATAGAAAAATTATTTAAATTAATTTATATAAAACATTTAATACAATTTATCCCAATTTCAAAACAATTTTTAAGAAAAATGATTTTCCAAACCAAAACTGGTTGTTATAAAAATAAATCAATCATGTTTTCCCAACATCTTCATAAACTATTTGGAATACCATTTTCCAATCACACATCCAAACATCCACATATTCATGATTCATTTTGACAATTAAATACTTATGAGTGATTTCGTATCGTTCTACCATGTCATCACAAGTTAATTAAATCTCATGTACCATTATACCTTTGGCACCAAGCACAATGTCATATTTCAACCAATCCTCGTAATGCAATATGATCACACACCACCAAGTATGCCCAAAATCCATGCCAATATAATCATTCCAAAACCATTCAAATGCCATAATCATTTCAATAAAATAAAAAAAAAATTGAAAAACATTTTCCATAAATATAAAAAATATACTATATTAAAATAAACATTATAAAATAATTTATCAAAGAACTTTTCACAACAAATTCAAAATTTTCACACAAAACAACATTCCAACACTAAAAGAGGATTCTTCCATGCTTTGAACACCAGTTTCACAAAAAATTTCTATCAATTTAATAAATTTGAATATAATTATTCATGTTCTAAATAGAGAATTTGAGAGTGAATCCAACTACCTTGGGTTTTATAACGAAAATGTAGAATGACACACAAATTCTACTGAAATCAGGTTAAATATCCAAAAAATCAACGTACATATCTTCCAATATCATCAAAAATGAAAAATATAATCCTATTTGACATCAAGTTTCTTATATCTATACACATAGGGTGTAGATATAATAAAAAGAGATAAATAAAGAAGTATCTCAAAGGAAAACCACCCAAATCCACTATGAAATGTGACTTGCCACAAGAATCGAGCTTCAATGCACCATGAAACACCTCTGGATCACATCCAATTTTATGGGTATAGGTTCTGAAACTATTGAGAGGTAAAAATACCAAGTTAGGGATCTTTTGGGGAAAACGAGGTGTTAAAGGCTTTATCCAACTTCGATCCACTTTTTTCGGATCTTATTTTTAACCCATGCAGGGTTAGTCGCAAGGTTAGACAAACAATGCACTAACCGCGAGCCAAAAAATACATAAAGTTTGAACCTCACATAGCTGGATCACATGGTGAGAAACCCATTCACCAACCATTCCAAATCTCACTATCCAATATATAATTATTTCTCTAAGGTTTCCACAGGGGTTGGAAAACCCGTACACCTTCTCATGCACATTATCCTTAGCACCTGTCTAATTGTGCACAATTTCTTATATGTGTTTCACTATATTTCCCAAAAATGCACCAATAGTGAACCCTTATAAAATCCCCAAAAGTATTAAAAACTTCTTTAAAACCCTCCCAAACATCAACATAACATTTTATATACTTAAATAAAATAAAATAAGGGTTCTTTACTCGTAAGTAGGGGTGTTTCTGTAACAAATCCTAAATCCTATGAAAATAGTAAAACATAGATTGCCTCATAGAAAACAAATTTGTTAAATGTCATTGGATTGACCAAATATTATGGTAAGAAATCAAAAAATGGATTGAAATTTTTTGATATTCTTCCTTGGTTCTTGAGGTATATTCCCATTGAATGTTTTCAGCCTCTACACATTGACAGTGAATGGTTTTCCATAATCTTATCTCTTAATATGAATTGAACCAAAGAGATAGAAATTAGTGACTATAGAAGGTACTCACCACCAAGAAAAACATTACCTAGAATGTGATTTAGTCTAAAATTTTTGAGTAGGTCTTGGTTTCTATGTTTAAATGTCCTTTTTTATTAGTTTTTCATGTTCCACTCTTGTAATGTCCTTGTAAATTCATCAGTTTTTATAGCCTCTATTCTATTTTCCTCGAGTACATCTAACTAGAGATTTCCCTCTTTCCAAACACTCACTAAATCCAAATTTATCTATTTTATAGTACAATAGGCTTGGGGCTCCAACTCTACATGAAAAAAACAACTCCTTCCATAAAACATCTTGTAAGGAATCATACCTATATGTGTTTTGCATGTTTTTTATATGCCCATAAGGTGGCTTCAAGCTTATGTATCGAATCCTTACTTTTAGTTTAACCTTTATCTCCAAAAAAATTAATCTCCTAGTTATAAATTTCATCCTATCCAATTCCTTGGTGATGGTAAGGTGTAGATAACTTATGGTTCACCCTGTAATATTTATGAAAAGCCTCCATCTTTCTATTACAAAAGTTGAGTCACCTCGTCACTGATGATGGCCCATAGAACTCTAAACCTAAAAAAGATATTAATCTTGAAAAGATCACATACAACTTTTTCATTGTTAGTCTTGTGTTTCCTTAGCTTCCACACACTTCAATACATAATATAAAATAAGTAAAATATAATAATTCCAAAAAGAATTAGGAAAGGTACCACTAAAATCAATTCCCAATACATCAAAAATGTAACACCCCGAGATTTTATGAAAAATATTCTTTTTAATTTCACTAATGTCTTGTGTCGTACACCAAAAGGATCTTGCACAACACGCATCCTTGATTTACCTTTCATTACACGCAATCGCGACCTTCCTCGATAGCGTGTGTAGTACGCAATAACGAGTTTCACTAAACAACAACATGCTATTAAAATATTATTAAAATTATCTGTTATGAATAGTAATAACCACTTTTTGAAATTTTGTAATTTTATTTTTCAGAATGGAATTCATTTTTGGATTCGTAATATCGAAATTAGCTTAGGGTGAAATTTTGGAGATTTTCGGATAACTTTCATATTTTGATGAATAGTGAAAATTACTAAATTTTAATTAAAAACAGATTTTTCAATCGAAATAATTAATAGTGATAAATTATTAATTTGAGTGGTTTTAAAGTATATTTAGAATATATTTTTACAATTTAATACAATGTTGGTCATTGGATGTAATTTCACATTTAAACCAGTTATAAACTACTGTCAATCTTTTGATAGTTATTATCTCTTAAAAACACGCTATTTGTTTGGACAACAAGAATTAATTTTTAAATTAGTTAATGCAACTGATATGTTTTGAATTTGGTAAAATAGACATCATTTTGGAGTTCATAATATTAAATATAGCTTAGGCCTAAGTTTTTTGTATTTTTCTGAAAACTTTCAATTTTCGATGAATAGTGAAACCACTAAGTGGTAATTAAAAACTGAATTTTGCATAAAACATAATTTTACCGCTTCTGTGAATGGAATTTCGAAAATCCGACAGACACGGTAAATATCAAGGACTAAAATGTGGTTCAATGAGATGAAAATAATTTTTGGTGAATAGTAACTTTTTACTTTTTTTACCACGGTTAATAGTAAATAGGGTAACTAAGGGTAAATATGATATTACTATTACCCTAACACATGTCCTAATTCTATTGGATAAGTGTAATTCGACCAAAAACAACCTTATAAATATAATATGACCATTTAGGTCCACTTGGATTAGATTATGACATTTAATATTATTTTATTTAATGAATAGTTAAAATCAAAGTTTAATAACTAAAACATTTTTAATATGGGGTTATAAATAAGATAAATTCGACTATAAATATTCATTAGAAAGATAAAAATATTTCCTACATAATTATATTTTATTTATAATTTTTATACTTTAGATAAATTAATTTATTTATGACACAACGATGATGCAGTAATTACCCTTTTAAGGAAATATTAACATAATTGATGTTATAAATGCTCAAATAAATGTAATTTGAGAATTTTTATGAATTCCACTAATTTTCTAGGTTACTATGATATATTAGTGTTGATTTAATCAACTTGGTTCGAACATATAATTTTGTTATAACTTTCACAAAAATTATATATCAAATAGTGTCAAAATTGACACAAAATAGTTTTTAAATCAAATATTATATTATTAATTGTTATTTTATTCCTAAAAATCTAAGGTTCGTCCAAATGACATAGATAAGGATATATATATTAATAATAAACAATTTGGGGTTCGTTTGGAATGTTATAGTATGTGTATTAACCATATAGTGAAAGAAAACAAAACGACACGGTAAAAGTTAAATTATTTAACTTAGAGTTAAATCTAATTGATAAGGTTAAAATAATACCCTAAACTTGTCCAAATCCTATTGGTTGATGGGATTTCGACCCATCCCCACTTTAGCTTCGAAATAAGACCCTTTGGAACCATTATAAACCGATTTTGACTTTAATATAAAATAATATTTTGAGATATTCCTAAGGTGCCCCTCTCCTCCCTTATAAAAGGACACCTCCTCCCCCTCCTCCTCACACCAATTTGAGCACTCAAGCTCGGCCAACCCCTACCAAAATCCCTTCTCCACTTCCCTAGAATAATCCTAGAGGTCCTAGTCTTCTTCAAAGACCAATCTTAGTTCCCTAAGTGGAGGATTCAAGGAGGCGTTTCAAAGAAGAGGAGGTTCGGACACTTACAAAGCAAGTCGGACCTAAGGTAAGGGAAATATCACAATCTCATTTTTATCCGATATTGTTTATACTTTGGTATTTACTGGGGTGTATTTTATCATCCACATCCATGTTTCCTCAATATGTAATATTATTTCCATCCATCAAAAAAAATTTAAATCCAATTTTACCCTTCGGTGAGTTTTTAGTAAAAGATATGAAAGGAATCTTTTGTCGTTTTTCGTATGAGGTACTTTTTGACTTTTTCGACAAAAGTATGAGAAGAATGTTTTTTTTAACTTAAACGGCACGAACGGATTTTTACGGTTTTATAAAGCCTTATTTTCATGAAGCTTCCTCCAAAATATTTCATTACTATTTTCAATAAAATCGCTTTCTTTTAAAATTGCATGATGTTTTGTGAAAAGAAATTGATTATGAAGAAGAAAGGATATTTTCCTCAAGAATTCAACTCAAGTGTTTTATCAAAATTATTTTCCATCTAAGATAATAAAGGGTTATGTTTCTATCCATATTTTTACATTGATTTGACTATGTTGTGATGGAATTATGTTTATGAATTCCTTTATCTTATATGAATGGTTTTATGATGTCATGTTGTTTAAGAATCCCATTTTTATTACATGGGTTATGCAATGATGTATGATTTATGATTTTGTGACACACATAAGAATGGTATCATTATGAGATGGGTGGGACCTATATCTTCCTCCAATGCATTGGGTAAAGATTTTATATCTCATGAGATAGACATGGCTAGAATGGTAGGTTATACCGGTTCAGTGAAACAGGACTGAAACGAGGGTTACTCGATTCAGAAAGGGACTTTTTCCACTAAGATAGTCTTGGCAATGAGTCTTGACTAACAAGAAATGATTCTCTATTATTATGTGTGAATTCCACAAAATTTCATGTTTTAAGTTATGATTATTGTGATTACATTTCACTTCCATGATTTATCCCATGTTATGAAATTATGCTCTCTTTTGCAGGTTAAGATTTCCAAAATGTAATGTTCTTATGAATATGATGTGATTTATATTCCTTTTGTTTACCCTTACTGAGCATTTGAGCTCACCCTTTTATGTTTAATTTTCCCCAGGATATAAAGAAAGGTTTTAGGTATAAAAAAATGAAGATCTTTATGGGAGATATTGAGGATCTTTCACCATGATTAGAAGATTTTATTCCGAGTTTCCAAAGACACTAAACTATTACGGTCCTTGTGTGTGTGTTTTTGTTTTGTACTAAGTATTCCGCAAATGTAATGTAATGTCAATGTACGTCAGGCTTCGGGTCTTTACAGTTGGTATCAAAGGAAAGGTTTAGTCAACCTTTGGAAACTAGGATGCGAGAACTTTAGTGAGATCCCTAGATATATTTCTAAGGTTTGTCTAGGGATGTCCCTAAGGATAAGTATACGTATAGGATATAGTCCTAGAACTATGGTAAAGATCTTAGAATTTAACCTAAGATGTTAGATATTAAGGGTACTCCCCCTTTACTATGTTGTTTTCCCTAGCATGATTTTTGCCTCTCACACTATTCTTTTTGGGTTTTAGACGATGGCTGGAACCCGAAGGAACCGTGTTGATCAATGCAATGGACAATGCAATGATTGCCCTCTTGAACAAACAAATGTTATGGGAGATGGAGTGCAAAATCTTATTGCTATACTTACACAAGCTATGAATCATTCTGGACTTCCAAATGAGCAGAGAAGGGAACAATATTCTATTGAGTCCTTCATGAGGCAACGCCCACCTTCTTTCAGTGGGACTTCTGATCCACTTGTTGCTGAACAATGGATCAGTACCCCTGAAAAGATATTTTCAGTTCTTCAATGTTCTGAACATGATAAAGTCATCTTAGCAGTATATTGTTTGGAAGGTGAAGCTGATCAATGGTGGAATCTTATCAAGAATACGAGGCCAAGAGATGAAATTGAGTCCATGGAATGGGACGAGTTCAAGAACTTGTTTTTCAGTAAGTACTTCTCTCGAATTCTTCGAACAAAGATGGAAAAGGAGTTTCTTGAGCTGAAGCAGAAGGATGATGAATCTGTTGGTATATACGAAGAGAATTTTACAAGACTTGCAAGGTATGCATCTGGCATTATCATCCAACCTGAAAGTAAAGTTGATCGATTTTTCAGTGGCTTAAAACCAAGTCTTCAAAGGGCATTAGCTATAAGAGACTTCAGTAGCTATGAAGAAATTGTGCGTTGTGCTATGAAGGTAGAAATGGAAGTTAGTGTTACATATCCATCTCATGGTTTTGAAAAGAAACGAAAGATGGAGTTCAAGGATAAATCTCAGAATAATGGTGAAAAGAAGATGAATGTTTCCTTATGCACAAAGTGTGGAAAGAATCATGGTGGAGATTGTCTTAAAGGGACTAGAAAATGTTTTAAGTGTGGAAAAGAAGGTCATTGAGAAGATGAGTGTCGAAGTAATGGAAAAAGGGTTTCTAATGATGTGAATAAAGAAAACACTGCAGAGAACGCACCACCAACACTTCAATGCTTCAAGTGCAAGGAAATGGGGAACTATGCTAATAAATGCCCTAATCCAAGGGTTATTGATGATCAACATGAGCAACCATCTAAGGCAAAGGACAAAGGGAAGTCACATGCGATCACTATTGGTGATGTTGAATATGACAACGATGTGGTGGAATGATTAAGTATTTATGTAATGGGATTCCAAAATAATGTTGTATCATAAAGTATTGGAATACTTATGTGTTGGTCTAATGTGGTATTAAAAGTGATTGAGATATTTTTGGAAATAAGATGATATGCGCATAATGAAGGGAAAACGAGAAAACGAAATGTTTAACAGTATTCATGAGCTCATGATTGATATAAGGACTAAGTGATATCATGTTTTGAGTATATAGAATTTTGAGGATTTTGGTATGTGGAAAGTGTTAACTTTTAACCGCATTCATGTTTTCACTAAGGTATTCAAGAGAATACACGATTAAGAACTTTGAATGTTTGTAATGTGACCAACAAAACATATCTTATGATATATGGGGATCGAAGATGGTGTTAAATCTCTGGTAATCGTTTTCACTATGTTATGAGATTGGACTGCAGTATTATGGATAAGCCTAAAGGTTGGAATGGATCATGTTGGACATAAGTTAGTATTGTTTAAGGATAGAACTTTTTTTTTGATATTATTTATGTTATGTAGTTTTAGAAAAAGGACAACCTGCAGGACGGGCGACAGCCCATCGCGTCGGACAAGGCTGTGGAAATCGAACCCACAACCGAAGTGCGACTGGCCTTTATCGCCTACCACTGGCCTACAGGAAGTCCCTGTTTAGTAGAAACTAGTTTTATTATATTAAGCAGATTGATATATGAAGTATAAGTCCATTTTAGGAACCATATATGATTAATCTCACTATAGAATGACTTATGTATATTTAATAACTTTTTCTAACCTTTTTTTAAGACAGATGGAATGACCCGTCATTCTATCACATGATCTGCTAACACATCACGAATGACAAATTCAACATCATTTCTTTAAGAGATGAAGTGGAAATTGTTCAAGGCATGAACAACGGTGAGATTGTACCAAAATAAAGTAAGTATTTATTCTAATTCAAATTCTTCAACTTTAGGGAAACGATCTTGAAAACCAAAAATGTTGTCCTAGTGCTCTTATATCTGATTAATCAAATGGTACCTTAGATCGTCACAAATTTATGGATTTGTGATTGTTGGCTTTTCCATAGCCATGTTCTCTACCACTCTCCATCAGAACATGGTGGTTATATTTCTCTTCCATATCCATATTTTCACCTATGTGGAAAACCAGTGATTAGTTTATTTGGGTAACCGTTACGTTTCATACTTTTGTTTTTAAAGATTGGTTTTGGTATTCCTTTTTACGATGTGGGTTTCTATTAATGAAAATTTCGAGTAGTAAACCATTTATAACCCCGACGAATTTCGAGGGCGAAATTCATTTTAAGGGGGGTAGAATGTAACACCCCGAGATTTTATGAAAAATATTCTTTTTAATTTCACTAATGTCTTGTGTCGTACACCAAAAAGAGCTTGCACAACACGCAGCCTTGATTTACCTTTCATTACACGCAATCGCGACCTTCCTCGATAGCGTGTGTAGTACGCAATAACGAGTTTCACTAAACAACAATATGCTATTAAAATATTATTAAAATTATCTGTTATGAATAGTAATACCCACTTTTTGAAATTTTGTAATTTTATTTTTCAAAATGGAATTCATTTTTGGATTCTTAATATCGAAATTAGCTTAGGGTGAAATTTTGGCGATTTTCGGATAACTTTCATATTTTGATGAATAGTGAAAATTACTAAATTTTAATTAAAAACAACTTTTTCAATCGAAATAATTAATAGTGATAAATTATTAATTTGAGTGGTTTTAAAGTATATTTAGAATATATTTTTACAATTTAATACAATGTTGGTCATTGGATGTAATTTCACATTTAAACCAGTTATAAACTAGTGTCAATCTTTTGATAGTTATTATCTCTTAAAAACACGCTATTTGTTTTGACAACAAGAATTAATTTTTAAATTAGTTAATGCAACTGATATGTTTTGAATTTGGTAAAATAGACATCATTTTTGAGTTCATAATATTAAATATAGCTTAGGCCTAATTTTTGGTATTTTTCTGAAAACTTTCAATTTTCGATGAATAGTGAAACCACTAAGTGGTAATTAAAAACTGAATTTTGCATAAAACATAATTTTACCGCTTCTGTGAATGGAATTTCGAAAATACGACAAACACGGTTAATATCAAGGACTAAAATGTGGTTCAATGAGATGAAAATAATTTTTGGTGAATAGTAACTTTTTACTTTTTTTACCACGGTTAATAGTAAATAGGGTAACTAAGGGTAAATATGATATTACTATTACCCTAACACATGTCCTAATTCTATTGGATAAGTGTAATTCGACCAAAAACAACCTTATAAATATAATATGACCATTTAGGTCCACTTGTATTAGATTATGACATTTAATATTATTTTATTTAATGAATAGTTAAAATCAAAGTTTAATAACTAAAACATTTTTAATATGGGGTTATACATAAGATAAATTCGACTATAAATATTAATTAGAAAGATAAAAATATTTCCTACATAATTATATTTTATTTATAATTTTTATACTTTAAATAAATTAATTTATTTATGACACAACGATGATGCAGTAATTACCCTTTTGAGGAAATATTAACATAATTGATGTTATAAATGCTCAAATAAATGTAATTTGAGACTTTTTATGAATTCCACTAATTTTATAGGTTACTATGATATATTAGTGTTGATTTAATCAACTTGGTTCGAACATATAATTCTGTTATAACTTTCACAAAAATCTTATATCAAATAGTGTCAAAATTGACACAAAATAGTTTTTAAATCAAATATTATATTATTAATTGTTATTTTATTCCTAAAAATCTAAGGTTCGGCCAAATGACATAGATAAGGATATATATATTAATAATAAACAATTTGGGGTTCGTTTGGCATGTTATAGTATGTGTATTAACCATATAGTGAAAGAAAACAAAAAGACATGGTAAAAGTTAAATTATTTAACTTAGAGTTAAATCTAATTGATAAGGTTAAAATAATACCCTAAACTTGTCCAAATCCTATTGGTTGATAGGAGTTCGACCCATCCCCACTTTAGCTTCGAAATAAGACCCTTTGGAACCATTATAAACCGATTTTGACTTTAATATAAAATAATATTTTGAGATATTCCTAAGGTGCCCCTCTCCTCCCTTATAAAAGGACACCTCCTCCCCCTCGTCCTCACACCAATTTGAGCACTCAAGCTCGGCCAACCCCAACCAAAATCCTTTCTCCACTTCCCTAGAATAATCCTAGAGGTCCTAGTCTTCTTCAAAGACCAATCTTAGTTCCCTAAGTGGAGGATTCAAGGAGGCGTTTCAAAGAAGAGGAGGTTCGGACACTTACAAAGCAAGTCGGACCTAAGGTAAGGGAAATATCACAATCTCATTTTTATCCGATATTGTTTATACTTTGGTATTTATTAGGGTGTATTTTATCATCCACATCCATGTTTCCTCAATATGTAATATTATTTCCATCCATCAAAAAAAATTAAATCCAATTTTACCCTTCGGTGAGTTTTTAGTAAAAGATATGAAATGAATCTTTTGTCGTTTTTCGTATGAGGTACTTTTTGACTGTTCCGACAAAAGTATGAGAAGAATGTTTTTTTTAACTTAAACGGCACGAACGGATTTTTACGGTTTTATAAAGCCTTATTTTCATGAAGCTTCCTCCAAAAGATTTCATTACTATTTTCAATAAAATCTCTTTCTTTTAAAATTGCATGATGTTTTGTGAAAAGAAATTGATTTTGAAGAAGAAAGGATATTTTCCTCAAGAATTCAATTCAAGTGTTTTATAAAAATTATTTTCCATATAAGATAATAAAGGGTTCTATTTCTATCCATATTTTTACATTGATTTGACTATGTTGTGATGGAATTATGTTTATGAATTCCTTTATCTTATATGAATGGTTTTATGATGTCATGTTGTTTAAGAATCCCATTTTTATTACATGGGTTATGCAATGATGTATGATTTATGATTTTGTGGAACACATAAGAATGGTATCATTATGAGATGGGTGGGACCTATATCTCCCTCCAATGCATTGGGTAAATATTTTATATCTCATGGGATAGACATGGCTGGAATGGTAGGTTATACCGGTTCAGTGAAACAGGACTGAAACGAGGGTTACTCGATTCAGAAAGGTACTTTTTCCACTAAGATAGTCTTGGAAATGAGTCTTGACTAACAATAAATGATTCTCTATGATTATGTGTGAATGCCACAAAGTTTCATGTTTTAAGTTATGATTATTGTGATTACATTTCACTGCCATGATTTATCCTATGTTATGAAATTATGCTCTCTTTTGCAGGTTAAGATTTCCAAAATGTTATGTTCTTATGAATATGATGTGATTTATATTCCTTTTGTTTACCCTTACTGAGCATTTGAGCTCACCCTTTTATGTTTACTTTTCCCCAGGATATAAAGAAAGGTTTTAGGTATAAAAAAGGAAGATCTTTATGGGAGATATCGAGGATCTTTCACCAGGATTAGAAGATTTTATTCCGAGTTTCCAAAGACACTAAACTATTACGGTCCCTATGTGTGTGTTTTTGTTATGTACTAAGTATTCCCCAAATGTAATGTAATGTCAATGTACATCAGGCTTCAGGTCTTTACAAAAAACCTCACAAAAAATGGAGGGATTTTGAGGAATATTCTATATTTTTTGTAACACTACTAGAATATTGACACATCTCACATTTTTGAAAATATTCATATGCATATTTAAATTTGTTTGTCCAATAAATCTTAGATTCCAATACTTTTATAATCGTTATTTGAGGTCCAAAGTGGACTCCACAAGAAAATATATGAAAAAATTTAAATAGATATCTGATTTCAATTTCTGATAAGCACCTCCTTATGAATTGATCATTATATATTTTCCATAGAAAGAGATATTCTCATATATATAATCTCTTTTAATTTTCTAGTTTGTTATTTTGGTTATACCTTTGGTGAGAAGGTACTTGAGTGGTGGAAAAATGATTTACTAAATCAGCATACCATGGTACTTCACCTTCCAATATGTAGAGTTACTCTTCAGGTATGTGATCATTGAGTGAGATATATTCTACAATTTCTATTTCAGATGTTTTTGAGATTCTACTAAGGTGATCTACCATATAGTTTTCAACTCCCTTCTTGTACTTGATTTCTAGGTTTACCTCTTATTAGAGTTGTATCCATATCACCAACCCTTTTTGGTATCATCATTTTCAATCAAGTACCTAAGTGCTGCATGATCATAAAATACAACCACATTAGTTCCTGGTAATAAATATCTAAATATATCCATTGTGAATACAACTATAATTAATTTATTTCTTGTAGTTGCGTAATTGAGCTAGGTTTCATCCAATGTTTTTGAGGAATATGTTATGACTTTTGGTCTTCCATTAATTCATTAGGAGAGGAATGCTTATACATCTTAGTTTGATTCATCACACAATAACTCAAATGGGCACTCTTAGTCTGGTGGCTTCATTATTGGTGGGGTAATAAATTTTTACATCGACCTATCAAATGAATACCTACAATTATCTTTGAAAAAAAATTAAACTACTTATAAAATAAATCATGAAATAGGAGGAGAAATATTACTAAAGTCCTTGATGAATCTTCTTTATAAAATGACATGGCCAAAAAATGATCTAATATGTCTCACATAGGTGGTATAGGGTAAAGAATTAATTACATCAACTTTAGACTTATAAACCACAATTCCTTTTTGTGAAATGATATATCCTAGTATTATCAATTTTTTTACCATAAATATAAACTTCTCAAGATTCAAAACAAGATTTTATTTCTATATAGGTTTTCAAAAAAATATCATGTTCCCTAAGAAGTGATATAAAGGGTTTCAAAAAATAATAAAGTCATCTAAAAATTCCACCAGGAATTCCTCTATGTGATCTGAAAATATATTTACGATACAACATTAAAATATTTCTAGATCATTGAATAATCCAAAAGGAATCCCCCTGTAGGAAAATTCCCCAAAATAGAAGGTTAATTATGTCTTCTCTTGGTCTTCTGTGGAAATGGGTACCTTAAATTAACAATAGAATCCATCCAACAAATAGTAATGTTACCTTATTACCAACATTTCTTGTAGTTGGTCTATGAAAAGGATAGAGAATTTTTATTTATGGGTGAATTGGTTCAACTTTATATAGTCAATCCGCACCAGCCAACTATTTGGGAATCTCATTGGAATTAATTAATTATTCTCAATTGTTCCAATTTTCAAAACAGTTTTCTTAGGTACTGCATGGATGGGGATAACCCATTATGAGTCGGAAATTGGGTTTATTATGTCATATTGTAAAAGTTTTTCAATATATTTATTATAAATATCCATTATGGTTGGATTGAGTAACCTCTGGGTTTTCTTAAAAGTTCTAGAGACTCCCTCTATCAAAATTCAATGGGAAAAGAGCTTGAGGTTTATTACACAAATGTCTCCATGGAACCACCCAATGGCTTGAATATTCCTTTTCAAAAGGTTGATTAATATTTTCACTTGCTCTTGGGATAGGTGGTTAGGCATGATCAATAGAAATTTTTCTTATTCTATAATATACAATTATTTTAAGTCCTGTGTGAGAGGTGTTAGTTCTATATTTAGGTGTTATTCTAGAGGTGATATTGAATTAAAATTTCTTGCTTCAAAATCATTAATCTCTTTAAAAAGAGGTATCATATCAGCTTCATATAACATATTATCAAATAATTCATATGTTATTTATTCTTAATTTGGAAATATAAAATTTCTATATTTTTTAGTGCCCAGTTATTCCTTGATTTTTTTAGTATAAATGGTATTTCCTAGGGCTAAATTTTTTTAAAGAATATCTGAGTCTTTAATGGTCTTGATTTCTTTTTCATATATGATTATAGAGAGTGAATTATTGTTTTAAGGATTCCTATTTAATTCAATAACATTGAAGTACACTTTGTTGTCTTCCAGCTCCATGGTGAGGGTTTATTCATGTACATTAATGATTTTTGTACTATATTTAGGAGTGGTATTTCAAAAATAATAGGTTAAATCACTATTTATCTATCTTCTTCCAAGTTGATAACGTAAAAGTGTGATAAAATAACTATACCTTCATGTCCTACTAGAATATCCTTCAAAACTCAAGATAGAAAGAGAGTCGTTCTATTGTCCAGTTGGAAAACTACTATGGTGAGATTTAGGTTACCTGTTTTCAAGTTTTTAATAGAGGGAGATCAAAAAGACATTATTCGAAGCACCAAGATCACAGAAGGAATCAAAAAAATTTAATGAACCAATGGTACGGGGAATAGAGAATGTCCCTAGATCATGATTTTTTTGGTAATGGCGGTTTGATCAATGATAAAACACTTCTCCTTAGTTTTATTATTTCATTATTTCCTACCCTGTTTATCTTGGTGAAAACATATTTGAATAATTTTGCATATTTGGGAATTTTCTTTATGGATTCTAAGAGGGGTATATTAATTTCAATCTTTTAAAATGTATCCTAAATCTATCATTGAAGTTTCACTTCCTCGGTTTTCTTAGAATCTGTGAATGTGGAAGGGAATGGAATCGTTATGTCTTTCTTACCCATTTTATATGTTTGCAATGGAGTATCTGGTCTTTCCTTCCAAAATCTTGTCTTGGGATCTTCATATATCTTCTTGTATTTCATTCTATGTGGATGGTTTTATCTTCTAGAATCTACCCATAATTTTTAGAATTTCCAAAATCACCTTCCTATGGTACATCTTAGGGTTATTTAGGTTCTTGTGGCTTGATAACTTTGCCACTCTTATTGATTATCATGCTCACACATTCCTTTGGGTTTGTGATCGAATGATCTGGGAGTTTTCTTGGGTTTTTGGATATCATTTCTATGATATTCTCAAATTTATTATAAAAATACATTATTATATTTTTCATCTCCTCCATCAAGTTTTCTTACCATTGGTCAACTACATGTACACTATTTGAGGGTTGTCCAAATGGTTTTTTAGAAAATGAGGTTATTGATAGTAATGTTGTATGCACTGTTGCGTGTATGGTTCTTGTAAATGGTTTTAATTCTCAAATTTCTATTAGAAAAGGGGTCTAGTCTTAATTTGTTGACCTACAACCCCCTATTGTGATTGCTCTTCTCTTCATAGTTTGTCATGTTGAAACTGACTTAGCTAAAATGTGGTGGCATAGCTCTGCATATATTGTACCTCAGTATGGTGTTCAGTGAAGTAATGGGGTGATGAACATAAACCACAATATTGAGGTGGGGAAAGTTTTTATTTCACTTTTTTTACTAATATATGTCTCACAAGGCTTTTCAATTCTTCTAGTTTGGTTTTAATAAATGGTGATGAGTCAGAAGCCTTTGCATTATAGATACCTCTAGTGCTTATACGTCTTATTCCAATTTGTGATGAATTTTTTTAAAATCTTCTCAATTAGGATCCTAGATTACATGGGTGACTTATTAGCCCAATATTATTCATAGGATGCATCTAAGAGGTTTATTTCATTACCCAACAACCCTTAGTAGAGGAAGACTATGAAGTGTTGACCTTACATTTCTTGGCGAGGAAATCTAGAACATAACATTTTTAATCCTTCCAAATAATCGTAGAGGCTTTATGTAGTAGCTTATCTGATGGAATTGATATCGTTTATTATTATTGTGCTTCAGCGGGCTAGGAGGAATCTACTTATAAAAACTATTTTTGGATAATTCCAATCATGGATCTCTCTAGGTTGTAGGTTTTACAACCACTCTTTGGATGATCCCTCAAGTGAAAATGGTAATTCAATCCAACATGATTTTCCTCAGCCACTCCACATGGATTGATGCTCAAACAATCATAGATAAACTTCTGGATGTGTTAGTTTGGGTCTTGTCATGAAGGTCTATAAAACTCGGGTAATATATAAATCATATTACTCACATTTCAAATTCATTATGTTGTACAGGCATAGTTAAGATATTATTCTAGTTTTGAAAACACGAGAGAAAAAAGGGACCTAGGGGTTTATTATGGGTTAAGGCCCATATTGTTTGGCTCTAAATGAATATTGGATGTTTTAATTGAGTATTCTAGATTTATTTTATCAAATTATTTTACAATATTCAGAGTCATAATTCTACTTATAAATGTTCTTTCTAAAACTATGTTGGAAGAAAGTAATTATTCATTGGAGGTCCTTGTCATTCAAGTTAAAGTTTTAATTTAAAACCTAATCACTGACATCGGTGCAAAATATTGACACACACTTGTCATGAGGTGTCAAAAAAGCTAATTATTTCCCCCTAAGGTTGTAATAGTAGTAATGACTAATGTCGTCTCCAAAGAATGGTGTTTTAAATCCAAATATCACAAATGCAAATGATAAAAAATAATAGGAATTAAATAAATATGAAGAAAATAAATTGGTTTTTAAATATAATATTAAATATATTAATAGATTTTAAGATTGTATTCCCTTATATAATTCTATCTTGTCCTTCTGAAATTGAATCTTTTATTTTTGTCAATTGGTTTAATGAAGGGGTTAAATATTATTTATCCTTTTTCACCCATGATTAAGATTGATTGATAGTGATTATAATCCAAGAAATTTATTTGGTTGGACTCTTCTACTTCCAATGTTTTAAATGCATATTGGGTCTCCTTTGGACCACCTAGGCAATTACAAATCAATAATTGAGTTTCTCAAGTTCCCAAATCACTCTACTATGTCTTCCCAACGTTTTTTATCACCAAACACTTCTCTATCAGACCCTGGATCACCCAATCGATGTGATCCAATACCAAGATAAGGGAGAGAATTTTTATCAATCAAATAAATTACATATATTTATATTTTAAATAAATATACAATCAGATCCCATTAAAATTTTAAAATAATGAATCAAACCCAATTTTTATTAAATAAAAAGTAAAAATGGTGTTTTATAAAAAAAACATGGACTCTAGCATTACAAAAGGTCACCTCCCCTTCACCCAACCAAAAAAAAGCTTCTACCCCACTATTAAAATGGAAAAAATGGGAATAGATGGGGAAAAAGTCATGATAAAAGAAAAAAAGAAAGAAAAGAAGTAAAAACAGAGTGTCCAGTTGCAGTAATGGGTGTCCTCGCCTAATTCCCTTATCCTCATCCAGTTAGGTGGAATCCTTGTATATATAGGGCAAGGAAACCTCATAATCTATCTTTTTTGAATAATTAAATATATTAACAATTATAGAATGTATATTTTAAAAGATATTTCTCATTTAATCTTCTTAATTCCACGATGATTCCAATTTTCATTGTTGTGGTGTACTTTTCACATTAACGATAGCATCAGACATCATTTCACATCCTCCATTAGACTAAAGGTAGATCATATCCATCATTAAACCAATGGAAGATCATTTTCTAATATTGTCAAATGGTAGATCGTGTGAAACCATTGGCTCACCGGTATCCACCATTTTCTTCATTCATTATCTCTTATTATTTCTCCTTCTCATTCAGCCTCATTAGTGGCGGTATTAAAGACTTGACCTTCAAATTTGAAGATATAAATTAAGTACTTGCTTCCTCTATGTATGGTAGCATGGGAATATTATTCATTCTAGTTCCTTCACTATTCATGGTTCATTCATGGCACTCATGAGGGTGGACCTATGGTAGTGATGTATGATAATTAAAGTGGTGAGAATGGGTGTATGGTAAGAAGTGAGGGGGGACCTTTGAATAGAGCAGTGATAGAGGTGGATAGTGTAGGGAAGTGTCATCTTCTACATGCATGGGATTTGATAGGAGAAAATGGTGATGAATTATGTGAGGTATTGGTGGAGAAGTGGTGACATTGGGATTTATCTAGTAGAAAATGTTTTCCTAAAATAATAGAGGGAGGTCGGTACTGTTGAGTGGTAGTATTGGGTAGTGGAGCATAGTGGAAACATTAGTGGTAGGGATATGCATTCATTTTCTCAATAGTATCATGTTCTACCATTAGCTCAACTATGGTTTGACATTAGTGACATAGTGGTCGAAGTGGTGGGTGTGCAAGGTAGGAGACATGGGAAATTAGATATCCCATAATTATATCAATGTTATCATGTTCTCTCATTGCCCCAACATGCTCCCATTAAAACAACAACAAGACATGTTTTGTAATTTTTCCTACTGGAAAACATGTTCTGCCATTGTAACATGTTGTATGGTTGAATAAATTGTGGTACATCCTTCTTTAGTTATGGTAGTGTCCCTTCATGGCTGCATTTCTTCATGGTGCACACATGCTCTCCATAGTAAAGCCACAGTTTAGTGGTAGTGGCATCTCCTTCTTCAAAAATTGCAGTGGTGAGAGAATTATCCATTGATAATCAATGGTTCTTTTCTAGTGCTTTGGTAATCACTTGATAGTAATGAATAGTGGTGGAATTGAGACATAGAAGTGGATATTGATTCTTAATAAACCCCACCAGACTTCACAGTGGTCAAAGGGATCTATCCTCTTTATGAAAGGTGTAATCCTTCTTTTTAAAGAGATCATGTTGGTGTCCCTATGTACCTGATGTGATTCATGTTTCCCCCATGCATTTAGAGTGATGATTGGATCAACCTTCAAGCTTTACAGTGCAAGATATGGAATTTTTTGGTATTTAAGCCGCGATTGAGGTTAGTGATCGGCGGCAGAGATGGAAAAGGGTGGTGGTGATCATTTGTTTGACTGTGAGACAATAGAGTGAGAGTGGGATGATGCCATTTTATTAAGGGTGGATAGTAACCACTAAATACATTTCCCACATTGAAAAGGCGAAGTGCTACACAGGAAAATAAATATTAATGCATGACGATAACCAGTCATAGAATTTAGTCAATAGTTTGAGGACTTATACAGACATCATAGATTTCATCACCTGATAAGTCCCTCCTATTGTGGTTGAATATGCTTAAAAACCATGCACCTATGAACCTAGGATTTTTCCAAGCTAAAAATACCCATGAATTCATCCCTATGGGCCCTACATGGGCCTGATACACCATGAATCCCCATGTCAGCCTTAGGAGGCCCTCTAGTTAATTCATTTTTATGGGTCCCACACGAGCCTGATACACCATGAAGCCCCACATCGGCCTGATCAGGACCTACTATGAATTCATCCCTATGGACATTTCATGGGTATGATACACCGTGAATGTCGGCTTGAGTATGGTCCATGTCCGAGCCTGATACACTGTGATGCCCCATGAAGCCCCATGTCGGCCTGAGTATGGGCCCCGCACAGGCCTGATACACAGTGAATCCCCATATCATCCCGATCAGACCCTCCTGATGGTGGTCTAGTTGTCCATCCCTTCCCCCTTTTGGGGATGGATAACTATAGGGTTTCCATTAGTTTATGGGCTAACAAGAGGACAATTCATTTTTGGGTAACACCTGAAAAATCATTCAAATAACTAAGTAAAACATAATAGAATCAATAAAATAAATAACAAAATTCAGTTTTATAAAAAATTATTTATTTCAACTCATTTTAATTCCATAATTAACTTTTCCCATGTTTTAGTAAACCATTGAATTTTATGGGGACTTTTCATTAAAATCCTTTAATGTCATTTAAAAATGTTTAAAATTAAGCATTAAAATTGAGTGTGTCAACAACAAATTTCATTTTTCAGGACCACCTTGAATGGATGGTTACATAAGAATATTTAATTTATTAGATGATAATTATAACTTGTTTAATATTATTCATATATTGGAACCATTAACACTTTTACTTTAATCAACCAACCTAATTTGTTTTAAAGGTAATGGATCGAACAACCTCAAAACATTTAATGTGATCTTAACTGATTTATTAACTAAAACATAAAAGGTAATAAATGAAATAAAAGGAATAATATCAAGGGAATTAATGTTAAAAATGTAATAAATAATGTAGATAATTAATATTATTTTCTTATTCCGGAACATAAAAGTCGTACATGGTGATTCGGGACATGAGGTATGGGATTTCACATCTGAATTTCTTTTCTTTGAGACTTATGCCACTTATACAACATTTTTTATTTTTGTTGTTGTTTAAACTACCATATTAATTTATTTTATTATTAATTTACTAAAATTAATATTCTTAAAAAATATTTTTCAAGTTATCACCTTCAATTTAATTTTAATTGAAAGGTTAACAAAGTGGTAAGGGATTTTTATTTTAAACTTTGTTTTATAATTTTTCTTTTTAGAATCTCTCTCTTCTATATCAATGTTCCTTAAAATTTTTCAAGAATATCTTTTTATATATTCCATTTATATTTTAGAGTTTATTAAAATATATTTTAATTAATATATAAAATTTTAAAAAGGAACCATTATAATGTTTTCTAAATGAGTTTTAATTACATTTTTAAAAAATTTAAAAACAATAATGTTTACCGATATACTATTATTTCCTTTCATTATAGACATTATACTTTACAAAAATTATTTTATATGTTTCCATGTTTTAAAAAAATACAAATATCATTATTCTGGTAATTTTTCATTTTTACCCTCACAAAAATGGATATTATTTTTCGAAAATCATTGAAGAATGAATTTCATTGTATTTATTTATATTTTTATCTTCCCCTATAAAGTTTCTTACTTTAGTATAGTTTATTTCCAAGATTAGTTTTTTATTTTAAAAAAAATTAAAATTATCAATAATACCCTTCTAAAAAGTGTTCAAGGAGTGGTTATAACATTGTTTTTATTTAAAGTTATAAAAGTTTAAAAATAATTATTTTTTAAAGATTTTCTTCCATTTTATTAATTAATTTTCAAAATTCTTTCATTTACCCCAAAACCATTAGTTTGTATGAATTTATGTTCTTGTTTTATCCTTCACATATTTATGTTTTATACATCATTTTATGCATTTTAATTTTTTTTATTTTTCATTGTCACTCTACATTGTTCTTTTGAAATTGTTTTTCACATTCATGTTCATGTTATTGTGTACCATGGATATATTTACATCATTTAAATTATTAATAAATTATATACTCAATATTATATAAAGATTAAATTTAAAGAATATAACTATGAAAAATATATCATTGACTGGGGAAATATTGATGTTTTGTATTACTGAACTCAAAATAGGTATATATTAATTTTTATGGCATATTGATTACGTATTATGTTGATCAATTATTAATTTAAGTATGCATTAGACAAACATAATTGAATTTTGGGGGAGGTTATATCCCATCTATTCATTGTTAGGTCTCTTTAGAAATACTATACATAGTAATTGGTGAATTTCTTAATTTTTATATGTGTGATGTCTTGGTTGAGAGGTTTTAGTGATATGTATGTTGTCTTAGTTGAGAGGTCTTAATAGTGGAATTAATGTGTTCAATATTATGAATTCCATCATTATAAAATATGTTATTATTTCCCATGTGATTACTATGTTTTTTTATGGATATATATCATGCTCATGTTATAAATTATATGGGAAATTGTTTTATTTTTTACTATGTCATATTGTTTGTGCCATATGTATTCATGATATATTCCATTGTACACATTCCCTTGGTGGAAAAATGAGATCACCATTTACCTTTTTCTTTCCATAAGATAATAAAAAGGGATATTTTAATGTTTTCAAATTGGAAAAAGAAAGTGTCCAATGATCTTATATGTTTTGTTTTAATGTTTCAAATGTATTATGAGAACCATGTATGTATCTAGTATTCCAAATTTGAAAAACTCTTTGATCCTTTAGGATGTGATCACTTGTATCATGTACCAATGTAATAATGTAAACACTAACTCAAGGTTAGTATATTTTTGGTTGTTATAATCTTTACTGGATTTAAACTAATAATATTTATATTCAAATATAATAAAATTGAACACTTAATCTTGGTTGAGCTTTTTATTACTATGTTAAAATAGTTGTACGTGTAAATTATGATTTTATATTAATTATTAAATTCACTCATCCATTAGTTTTGTATAATTATTTTATGTTTGAAATTGTGTGTTTTTTCATAGTAAGAATGAAAACATACGTTCCTAAGAAAAATTGAATGAAAAATTATCCAGGTTAAACCCTTTTAAAAATATTCATATTAAACCTTCCTTGTTAAAACAATAATGCATAATTTTACTCAAAAAAATTCTTTCGAGAGGAAAATCATATATTTATACATGAGAATATTCATGGTGGAAAATATTTTTGAAAATAACCACTTGGTTGGAATCATAAATATTTAATTTTTTAGTTAATTGTCCCCCAATGGATATGAATAAATTATTTCTTAATGATGAGTAATGATGTAAGTATATATGTGTTTGATGTGGATTTATTTTACTACATGATTTCCATATCGTTTTGGCTAAATTTTGTTATTTTGTATCTAAAATGTTCTTTAATTTATAAATTATTGATTTTGGTCATTTTTAGAGGAGATTGAAATCCTATCCATATTTGAATGAAAATACGTGTTTTTTTAATTATATAGAAATTATCTATTTTAAATTCCATATATTTTCAGAATAATGTTTTAATTTTTTTTTAAACATTAATTAAAATAATATTTTGATATGTTTTTGAAAAGGTTTTTATTTTTAGATCCAAATTCCACATTAATTTCAATATCAATTTTTAGAACACATAATTAATTTTTAAGTTTCTAATTTTTTTTGTACAAAATTTTTTGAAGTTTAATTTTTCATATTAGATTGATAATTTTATTAAGATATTAAATGTGTTATGATGCAACAAGTTCATATGATTTATCTCATGATATATGGTATGAGTCATTACAAACAAGTGTGCATGAGTCATTTGGAGAACAACATATGAGACAAATGTAGTTGTTTTGTTTGAGTGAACTACAACAAGTTCATATGAATCAACCTATACGCTAATATAAGTTTTTAATATGATAATATGTTAATGAATAAGAAGTTTTTATGTGTGAAGAGGTGTGTTTTTTTATGATTCATCTCACCAATGAAGATAGAGTGACACTTTCGAAACTCATTCAACCAATATTTGGTTGATAATGAACCACTAAGTTTGAAGTTATTCAAATATAATGGGAAGTAGATATAAAATTCTATAAACTATATTTGGAATAAATATTTATATAGATAATTTTTTATTAAAATCAAATTCTTTTGTGTTTTGGTGAAGAAAACTGGAAGTTGAGTTTTAGTTTTATGTGAGTTGCAGATGAAGGTCAAAGTAAGACAAATATCATAGATTTATCGATCAAAGGAAGTTCATTTGAAATTAATAAAATTGAAATCAAGTACTAAAGATATTAGAAGTGATGTCATGGATGAATTGATCAAATCTTGTGGATATCCATATTATCCATATTTACTACAAGATAAACCAATTGGGGGTCACTGATGAAGATGACCCAATATCGATGATTTGAAGCTATTTAAGAGAAACTTTATGTTCACTAATTCATTTTTTCATTTTCAGGTTTGATATGAATAAAATTAAAAGGCTTCAATACTCCCTTACTCTATGGCCACAATGTAAGGGAAGCATGAACACTAAGTAATCGCCCATTTTCCTATGAAAAACTGATTTTGCAAGCATCACACTAATCAAATTATGCGAGTTTACTACATGTTGGTGGATATTAAAATCCTTTATCATGAATGATTGGGTTTAGAACTAACATATTAATAATAATTTGAAAACACAAAAGTTAATTGAAGATAAAGATAATTTAGTGAATTTATGAAGCTGTCATATACTAAAAAAATGATGGTTTTGAATTGAGTTTGTCCAAAGTGAGAATGTGTGCACCCAATCATGCTTAAGGTGGATAACTGATTGTATTGAACAGTGTTGGGAGTGTTTAAGAATCTATCTCGATGATTTCATCCTAATAATGATAACATCTGTATCAATTATGTTCATGTGAATGTGGGAAAATTGGTTGTGTCATAGTCTTATGATTACTATAGTAGTAAATGGAGGTCAAATAAAAAAACTCACCCATTCAGCTATCACAGAACTGAGGTTGGGAATTTAAGAAACAATTTCAGTTGGAGAATTAATTAAAAATGGTAACAACTGGGGGAATAGGGATATTGAATCTGGAATTAATTTTGGAATGAGAGATTGGATAAAATAGGAATACAATGATAGAACTAACTTCTAGATTAAAGGGTAAAAGATTCTTGGAAGCACGACCTGATCTTCAAAAAGAAATAAAGTAGAACATGAAGCGATAAGATATATTATATCTTGATAGAGAATAACTTTTTCAAGCTCATTTTTTCCTTATGAATCTATATATTAATTTATAAAATTTTACATTCTATTTTAAACCTAAACTATAACCAAAATCATTATTATAAATTGATTATTTTAATTTTTTCATTCATTCATATTCTAAATGATTTCTTGTAAAACTGTAATTCATTATTCTTATGAATTTTCATTGGATTAGTTATTTATTTGGATTAATGTTTTGAAACATGAATTTAATAACTGGTATTGTTTTGAATTCATTCAATCCACTACCTTAAAATGATTGATTGTGTAACATCCCGACATGACTCTCTACTAAATCATTGGCCGAACTAGTCGCCACATGACCTCAAGCACGTCTCCTCGTATGCTAGAGGCTGCCGACTGGTAGCAAGGGTCTATGGATAGTCAGTGGGGAGACTATACCCTAATTTCAGAGTTAAATAACAGAAAATTTCAATAATTAGTGGAAGTAGTCTAATAAATGACAAAGTAGCGAAAGGGAGATTTTATAAATATTTTACAAAACCAATGGCTAGCGCTAATTATGTAGAAGATTCATGCATGACATGCTAATGATACCAAAATGGAAAATAATGAAAAAAACATCATGCTTTACATTCCAATATAGAAATAAATAAACAATGACTCAAATCCCCGAGGGCGGTCTCCTTGAGGATCCCGAGATTCTGCTTGGTCCACTTCTCCTATCTCCCAAGTAAATGCAAACCGAAAAATTCTACAACCAAATAGTATCTACTCGTGTTCCCCAGTGCAATGGTGGCCCGAGTATGGTGTGAGATATAAATCTCAGTAGGCCGAGACAACCGGTGTCTACCCCAAATCCAGACATTTAATAAATAATTTAAACTGTGTGAAAGAATTCATTAATAAAGTAAGCAGTAAAATGTAACTGTATACCCAAGTACCTTCTTCATCCCTCACCGGGTGTCTGAACGTGCATTATACATTTGTCATGCATACTCAACAATCAATATATAATCATTTTCATTTATAAATTATTCAAACCTTAGTAAATTATGAATTTCTTGAGATTCATCCTCTTCCCAACATCCCCCATATAAGTCACTCACCACAGATGTCTCTAAAGACCATGTAAGTAATCAAAGTAAAAATCAAATCTGAACTTGTGCTTTGGCTTGGATAATGTGTCATAAGATATTCAATTTAATCTTTCAAATACTATATATTATCCCATTCACTAAAATAGTGATTCACTCCTAGTTCTATCCACTAACAGTGATTCACCCAATTAATTAATAAGTTTGAACCCTTTCTCATATTCAATTCACAAATCATTATGTCTCAATAGATTTCATTAACCATTAATTCATTTCATGTAAGACCAATTGGACCCAAAGTCCAATGTTAATTAATTGTTGTATAACATCATTTCAAGCACCCTCATATGTATCTTGAGTGGCAGTCCTTGTCTCACAACCCATTAGTATTTAAAGCACCAGTCATTGTCCCATAAAAGAACATATGTGTGCTAGATTGGTGTAGAGCTCCATGTCTAGCACTCTGTGAGTATTTGGAGCATCAATCACTATCTCACAACTCATTTATGAAACAAACATATATAATTATCATTGGTGTAGAATTCCATGTCTAACACTCCAAAACCATCCATTAATTAATTCATAAATTAATTAATCCAAATCTATTAACTAATTCAACAAACTAATTAACAATATAAATATCCCATAAAAAATTATGCAATCAATTGACCATTCCACATATCAATAGTTAATTATTAATTATCAATTAATTAATCTTAATTAGCTATCCCAAATCATTAACAAGTATGATCCCATCCACTAAAACAATGTTTCGTCTAGTACTTTCACAATTAACATGCACGTCATAAACATATCAAGTCAATCATGGTGAACTAGGCCCTCATATTTAGCAACCTTCTCACATAGAATATCATATTTCTAAACAACTCCATCCTAAACAACTTAAGTCATGGAAAATAAACACGCATCCAAAGGCATTATTAGCCAACATTAATAACAATCAATCAATTCACAATCTTAAATTAATGCATGAAAATTAATTAATTCAAAACTAAATTAATTAAATCATATCTCTTTAAATAGTTAATCAATTAATTAACCATTTACCATTTATCATGTAATAATTAATCCATCCATTAATTATTACTCGTTTCTAATTTATATTCCAAACATGTAAAAATATTCAATATTCTCAATATTCAGAAAATACCACAATTATTCATACACATGACTTGATAATTAATTCTTCAATTAATCACCCTATTACCCATCATACCCCATTAATATCATTTAACTATTTAATCATTTAACATTAACCAAATTTTCAAAACAATCTTAAAACCAACACATGATCAAGTCCTCATTTATATCATGTGGGAGGCATCATTTAATAACATCAAAAGTGTCATGAAAGGGCATAACATATATCAGCACCAACAAGAAGACATATGAGAAACCAAACCACAAAAAGCATGATATGACATTACCACTAACAAATAGTTTATCTTTAATCATTATTTCATGAAAACAAACTAGTTCCATAATCAAGGAAAGTCACATTATAAATTTATTTAAAGAAGATAATAGGCATTATTAAATAATGAAATAAAGATTTGGAACCCTACCTCAGGGTGGAACCAAAACATGTCGTACTTTGTCACACATCGACAACCAATTACCATCTGTCTGCAGTCACACACACAGACCACCTTTATATATATGTATATATATGTATATATATTTATAAAATATATTTACACTCACACGCGCCCTCCAACAAAAATCAACAATTTATAAAAACAAATTTGGAAGACCAAAACCAATGCAACAAGGTCTGCACCTACCTCTAGATACCTGGGACACAAATAAAATATTAAACTCCCATTTAGGTGGTGCCAAACCAAATAACAAAGAAGAACCCTTACCTGAACCAAAGGAGGTGAATCAAAATGTGGTCATACACTTCTCCCTAGGTGTTGGATGTTGGAATAAGGACCAAAGGACCCCAAAACACCATTTTTACACTTTAATGGACAGAGAACATCAAAATAGTGTATTTCCTTCAAACACTAAAATCGGCCAAACCAAATCGGGTACTGAAAATGCACCGAATCTCCAAAGTGATGAATAAAAACGTCAAAAATATCCTACCATGAATAATCAGACTAAAACAATGGAATAATAGAAATAAAACATCATAGATGGAGGACTTGGGAAGGGGGATGTCCTGCGCTATTGCGGTTCTTCTCGAGGTCGAAGCAGGCTACTGAAAGGGGGTCATCTGGGGGGTTGCGCGCTGCTATGAACCACGATTGGGAGGAGGTGCTCTCACTGTAGGGTGGTGTTGGAGGCTAGGCTGAGGGCGGTTTGTCCATGGAAAAGGGTTGCATGCCTAGGGTTTCGGCAGACCGACTGGTGTGTCGCACTGCGAGGTGGATCACCTTAGTGGTGGGTCGCATGCTATCAGGTCACACCATAGGGAGGAGATCATGTTGCAGGGGGGGAGCTCTGACCGTGGAGGAGGGGAGAATCAAACTGGTTCATGCTGTGTGGAGGAGGAATAGGGGGTCGCACCTCCTTGTGTTTGGGGAGGAAAGAGGAGGTTCCTCCCCTCTCTTTTATTTTCACTCAAAAAAATAAAACGAAATAAAAACCCATTAATTAAATTTCATGTAATCAAAAATCATTTATTATAATACTAAATTCTATTATTATTACCACCCCATTCAACATTTATTCCTTTACAACCAGAACCCCCAAAAATAAATTATTATTATTTATAAAACAACCATAATAAGTTAATAATAATAATAAATATAACCATAATAATATGCATAATAATAATAATCCTCATAATATCATTATTATTATTTCCATAAACCTTCATTTATTATGACCATAACTCTCAATTTTTTGTAACATCATTAATGAAAAAACTCCAACTCATAACCTCTATTTAGAAAAATTAATTTTTCTTCATTAAATTTTAAGCAACTCGTTTAATTAAACATTTCTTTGAGAAGCTCAAAAGAAATATTAAATTATTTTAACATTTATTTAATTAAATAAACTAAATTATAATAATAATAACATCATCATCATTATTATTATTCCAACTCTCATTTAATTAAAACCAAAACCCCCCAATTTGTTACAACATAATTAATATGATTTTAATGATAAAAATTCTAACCCGTAACCTCCAATAAATAATAAATGGTCTTTATTTATTCTGAAACACTTCATTTAATTAAAATGGTTATTTAATAAACCCAAAAGCCACATTTATTTTTTCTACCATCATTTAATTGATTCTTTATCATTCATTTAATTAAATAGACACAATAATAATAATAATAAATTCATTATTATTATTATTAAAACATTAGTTTATTTATACACAATATCTCATATATTATTTTTTAATTAAATTAAATAATTTAATAAAGAGTTTAAACTGCACGGGTTGGACTGCAACCATGCACGAACTGTGAAAATCCATTAATGTGGAATTTTCTAGATCTGGTGCTCCCAAGACTCATCGAAACACTTGCTAAATATTATTGGGTAATTTTATAATTCCAAAAACAAAACATTTAGGTGTTCCAATACTCAGAATAAAAATCCAATGCTCGGTTTAAAATCTAACCCATTGATAATCTGAAAAAAAAAAATCAAACCCTTCATATTTTAACCCTGTTAAAAAACAAAAGACTTTACAATTTACCCACCTTAAAAACTTATCATCCCCAAAAGCCATCAGGAACCACAACTAGAACAACCAACCTTCAAAGTTCATTTAATCTCATTAGAACTGATGGATTGCATTTCAAATGCCAAACGCGCCTTTAAACCTTCACAAGCCTAATGGTTAAGCCTTTAAAAAAAGATCCAAATCTCACTTGATAGCTTAAACATCAAAACCGAGATTATATCTAAGGCCATTATAGGGATATTTTCAACGAAAATGGTGGAATCTCTATCAACCAAAAGAACATGTTGTGCATGCTTTCCTCGAAAGATGTTGCGGAACAAAAAACCACATTCACCCTATATCTCACGACATTCCTTTAAAAATATTACAAAACAATCTGTATGTATAACGAAGTCTTTACCCGACCTATGGTGAAATTTCCAAGTCAATCCATCGTAAGGATATTTTTTTTAAAAATAATTCTGCCTCAACACGAATAAAGGAGTAGGCCAAAGAAACCATGAATCCCACGTACAACCCAAATAACAACCACTCATCACGACCAACAACATTTAAATTGTAGTACAGCGTTGACCAATGCTATCTTATTGTGTAATTTATAAGGTCAAGATAAGGGACATGCTTGTCATATTCAGAAGATCACACTAAGTGAAAACTAAGGTCATTAAGAATATCATTCGAACTACTATCATAAAACTTTGTTCTAAAATCTCTCCATCTTGTGCCGACATGTTTACCAAAAACGATGTGACACTACCCACCTTAGGATTTTCCACAACATCGAAATAAGAGATTAGCCACTCACCAAGAATGCTATTTCATAACACCTAATGCATGTGTGTGACATACCACGAACCACAATCACCATGTCAAACATTCATAATAAAATTCATTGCATAAACCTATTGGTGTTCCATAACACTCAAGTAACAAGAAGTTCTCTCAAGCTCTAGGACGAACTTACTTTAATAGCCTAGAACATTCTACGGGTACTACCTACCATGGGTTACCCCTTACGAAACATAAACATCCACCCTCTCTATTGTTCATGAAAAACTAATATCAACCATAAAAAATCCCATTTTTCTCTTATCCATTATAATTTATTCTTTCCATCCTTTTAACATTAGAATAAATTTCCACTATCACCCATGTTCTTATTCACAACAAGTAACTTGGTTTTCAAAACAACACCCTATGTAAAATAGGCCTGCTATAAAAAAAATCTATTTAAAAATTTCACATATAGTGTTATCCAAATATAAACAGGAAATAGATCATTTAAATTATTTTTACCAAAAAGGATCCCTCTGAGTGTCCCATTTATTCAATCAGGGTTCTTCAAAAGGCAACCCACCAATATTCATATCAATAAAAACTTAGCAGTTTTACATTTATAACCACTTCCAAATATACTATGGTTATATGAGGTTCAAACACATGGTTTTCATCTATAAATTGATAAGGAACCCATACACCTTACCACTTGAATTTGGATCCCATTATCACAATCAACATTCATTTAACATTTTAAGATTAGAAGAAATTTCACACATCAAAACTTATCTTGCATGTTATCATAAGCAATGACACAACAACATGCTATTACACAGAAGCATGAAACTATAACATAACATGCTAATAACTAAGGTAGTATGGAATATAATCACTCAAGAATGTTAAATCTATCACCAAAACATATTATTTATAGTGGAATTCTAAAACAGATCGAAACATGGAATTGAACCCAATGCACACAATCTAAATCAGTAGGCATCCTACTAATAGATCTACATGGCATGTTACATGTATGGTATGTTAATCTCTACATGCCTAAGATGATGAATGTATGATAATTTCTTGACCTATCAGGCCCAGCCAATTGTTTTTCAAAATTCTCAAAATAAATAAGCAGCAGAAAATACACCAGTCACTCAAGGTGAAATTATATCAATTGTAACATCATATACTACGAACATCGATTCACATCCCTGTCCACATGGTCCTTTCCCGTACATGAGTTGATCTTCCCCATGCATGGATATTAACCCAAGCACCGACACAATCTTGGTTTCCTTTCTACCAACACAAAACAGAATGACAAAAGGAAAAGAACCATCTGATACCACTTTGTAATGTCTCGACCCGGCACTCTACTAAACTGGTGGTCGGAGCAGTTGCAAGATGACCTCAAGCGTGTCTCCACGTACTCCAAAGGCTACTGACTAGAAGGGACGGTATATAGAAATTTAGTGGGGATACTATACCCTCATATCATATTTCAATAATATAAAATGGAAATAAATAGCGGAAGCAGTCTAATAAATGATAAAGTAGCGGGCGGAAGATTTTATAAATCTTGTAAAAAACTAATGGCCACCACCAAATATACAGCATATGCATGCATGACATGCTAATGATACAAAAATATAAAGTAATGAACAAAACATCATGCTTTAAAGTCCAATTTATAAATAAATAAACAATGAATCAAAGCCCTGAGGGCGGTCTCCTCAAGAATCTAGAGCTTCCACTCGGTCCAATGCTTCTATCTCCCAAGTAAATACAAACAACACAATCCTACAACCAAATAGAATCTACTCGGGTACCCCAGTGCAATGGTGGCCTGAGTAGGGTGTGAGATATAAATCTCAGTAGGTCGGGACCATTGGTGGCTACCCAAAATCCATTCATTTAATATATAATTTAAACAATGTGAAAGATGCATAAATAATTTAAGCAGTACAACACATAATTAATCATTCATGTAGCACTCCATATCTAACACCCCAAAATCATCCATTAATTAATTCATAAATTAATTAATCCAAATATGTTAATTAATTCAACACCTAGTTAACAACATAAATCTCCTGTCAAAAAATTCTACAATCCATTAACCATTCCAAATCTCAATATTAAATAATTAATTTTCAATTAATTATTCTTAATTAAGTATCCCAAATCTTTAAAAAGTCTAAACCCATCCACTAAAACTGTGTTTCGTCAAGGACATTAACAATTAAAATGCACGTCATAAACATCTCAATTCTATAATGCTGAACAAGGCCCATATATTTAGAAACCATCTCACATAACATATCATATATCTGAACAACTCCATCCTAAAAAACTTAACGCATGGAAAATAAACTTGCATCCAAAGTTATTATTGGCCAACATTCATGACAATCAATCAATTCACAATCTTAAATTCATTCATGAAAATTAATTAGTTCAACAATTAATTAATTAAATCATATCTCTTTAACAAGTTCATCAATTAATTAACCATTTACAATTTATCATGTAACAATTAATCCATGCATTAATTTTTAACGGTTTCCAATTTATTTTCCAAACATGTCAAAATATTCAATATTCTCGATATTCAGAATATCCCATAATTGTTCCAACACATGACTTGATAATTAATTATTCAATTAATTACCCTATTACCCATCCTACCCCATTTAAATCATTTAACTGTATAATCATATCACTTTAACCAAATTGGAAATACAATCTTAAAACCAACACTTGAACAAGTCCTCATTTATATCATGTAGGTGACATCATTTAATAACATTAAAATTGCCATGCGATGACATATCCTATATCATCACTAATAAGAAGACATATGAGAAGTCAAACCACAATAACCATGATATAACATTACCACTAACTAGTAGTTTATCTTTAATTAGTATTTCAAGAAAACATAGTAGTTCCATAATCAAGGAAACTCACATTCTCAATTTATTTAACGAAGATAATAGGCATTCTTAAATAATGAGATAAAGATTTTGAACCCTACCTCATGGTGGAACCAAAACATATTATACTTCTTCACACATTGAAAACCAATTACCATTGGTCCGCAGTCGCACACAGACCACCTTTATATATATGTATATATATCTACATATATAAATATATCTAAAAATATATTTAAACTCATGTGTGCCCTACAAAAAATATCAACAAATCACCAAAACAACTTTAGAATACCAAAACCAATTAAGCAAGGTCTGTACCAACCTCTAGATACCTAGGACTCAGATAAAATATTAGACTCCCATTTAGGTGGTGCAAAACCAAATAATTAAGTAGAAACCTTACCCAAACCAAAGGAAGTGAAGACAAATGAGGCCATCTGCTTCGCCCTATGCAGCGGATGTTGGATTGCGTAACAATGGACTCCAAAAAATCATTTTCACACCTTGATTGAGGAAAAAAATCCAAACAGGGTATTTCTGTAAAACCCTAAAATCGGCCAAACCAAATCGGGTGCCAGAAATGCATCGAATTTGAAAAGCAATGAAAAAATATGTCAAAGAAGGTCCTAACAAGAAAAATAGGACTAAAACCATGGAATAAATTCATTGTTATTATTATTTTTTAAAACATTATTTAAATTAAAAACAATATCTCATATAATCTGATTTAATTAAATTAAATAATTTGTTAAATAGGGTAAATAACACAGGTTGGATCGAAACATTGCACTACCCATGCAGATCGACTAAAGTGGAATTTTCCGAATGTGGTGCTCTCAAGACTCATCGTAACACCTGCTTAAAATTATTGGGTAATTATGAATGTCCAAAAATGATACCTTTAGGTGTTCCGACACTCGGAATAAAATTCCGGAGATCGATTTAAAATCTGACCCGTGATAAACCGAATTTTTTTTTGAAAACTTTTATATTTTAACCCTATTAAGAATCACAGGACTTTACTATTTACCCACCTAAAAAACTTCTTGTCTCCAAGAATCCATCAAGAAACACTACTAGAACAACTGACCTACTGAGGTTATTTAATCTCATTAGAACTGGTTTTTTACATTTGCAATGCCAAATTCACCTTTAAACCTTCACAAGACTAACAGTTAAGCATTTATAAACCAATCCAAAGATCACTAGATAGAATAAACATAGAAACAAATATTATATCTAATCCCATTTCTGTGACATTTTCAATGAAAATTATTGAATCTTGATCAACCAACAGAACAGGTTGTGCAAGCTCCCCTCGAAAGGCATCACAGACCCAAAACCCACATTCGGCTTTTATCTGGTGACGTGCCTTTAAAACAATTCCAAAACCATCTGTATGTATAATGAAGTCCTTACCCATCCTCTGGTGAAATTTCCACGTCAAAACATTGCAAGGATATTTAAAAAAACAATTGTGCCTCCACACGAATAAAGGATTAGACCAAAGAAACCACGCATCCCATGTACTACCCATATAACAACCACTCATCAACCCCAACAAAATTTAAACTGTAGCATAGCGTAAGACCAAAGATATCTTAGTGTATAATTAACATGGTCAAGATAGGGGACATGCTCTTCATATTCAGAATAGCACGCTATGAGAAAACTAAGGTCGTTAAGAAGATTAGTCGAACTACTTCTAAATAACTCTATTCTAAAAGCTAGGCATCTTGTGCCGACATGTTTACCAAAAACGATGAAACTATACCCACCTTAGGATTTTCCATGATGTAGAAATAATATATCTTCCACTCACTGGTGTGCTATTTCATAATACTTAACGCAGTAGTGTGATGTACCATGAACCATGATCACCACTCAAAATATTGATCATAAAAGTCGTAGCATAAACCTATCAGCGTTTCATAACACTCAAATACCAAGAAGTCCTCCCGAGCTATGGTATGAACTTAATTTAATGGAAAAGAACATTCTAAGGGTACTACCTACCATGAGTTATCCCCTTACGAAACATAAATGTCGACCCTCTCTCTTCGTCGTGCAAAACTGATATCACCAATAACAAAATCCTGTATTTCTTTTAGCCATTTTAATTAATTCATTACAACCTTTTAACATTAAAATAAATTTACACAAACACACAAGTACTTTTTCACAACAAGTCACTTGGTTTTCAAAATAACACCCTATGGAAAAATAGGCATGCTATGACAAACATCCTCTTTAAACACTTCACATATAGTGTTATCCAATTATAAACTAGAAATATAGCATCTAAATTCTTTTTACAGAAAAGACTCCCTCTGAGGGTCCCATTTATTCAATTCAAGTTCATTGAAAAGCAATCCAATAATAGTTCATAACAATCAAAACTCATCAGTTTTACATTTTTAACCATTTTCAGACATACTATGGTTATATAAGGTTCAAACACATGGGTGGTCATCTACCAATCGACCAGGCAGCCATACACCTTAACACTGTCATTTGGCTCCCATTTATCACAATCAACATTCATTTAACATTTTTACATTAGCATCCCTTTCACACATCAAAACATCTCGAGCATGTTATCATAAGCAGTGACCCAACAACATTCTATTACACAGAAGCATGAAACAACCACAAAACATGCTAATAACTGAGGCCGTATAGAATATAATCACTCAACCATGTTAAATCTTTCCCAAATACATGTTATTTACAGAGGCACGCTGAAGAAGATCAAAACATGGAATTGCATCCAAGGCACACAATACAAATTAGTAGGCATCCTACTAATGCAACTACATGGGATGTTATATGCAAGGAATGTTAATATCTACGTTCCTAAGATGATGATTGTATGAATCTTCCATTCTCTATCAGGTCAAGAGATTTTTTTAAACAATTCTCAAAATAAATAAGCATTAGAAAATACACCAATCACTCATGGTGAAATCCTATCAACCATTACCTCAAATACTACAAACATCAATTCACATCCCTGGACACTTGGTTATTTCCCGTACATGGGGTGATCTTTCCCAATGCACGGATATTAACCCAAGCGCCAAAACATTCCTAGTTTCCCATCTACCAACCCAAAACAGAAAGAAAAAAAGGAAAAGAACCCTCTGATACCACTTTGTAATGTCTTGACCCAGATCTCCACTAAACAGGTGGTCAGACTAGTCGTCACAAGACCTCAAGCGCGTCTCCCCGAATGCCAGAGGCTGATGACTAACAGCAAGGGTCTATGGATAGTCAATGGGGAGACTATACCCTTATATAAATGTTCAATAATAGAAAATGGAAATAAATTGTGGAACTAGTCTAACAAATGATAATGTAGCAGAAGGCATATTTTATTAATCTTGTACAAAACAAATGGCCAGCGCAAATTATACACCAGATGCATGCATGACATGCTAATGATACAAAAATGGAAAACAGTAAAAAACAGCATGCTTTACATTCCAATATAGAAATAAATAAATAGTGACTCAAAGCCCAGAGGTCAGTCTCATCGAGCATCCCAAGCTTCCACTGGGTCCACTACTCCAATTTCCTAAGTAAATGCAAACAACAAAATCATGCAACCAAATAGAATCTACTTGGGTACCCCAGTGCAATGGTGACCTGAGTAGGGTGTGAGATATAAATCTTAGTAGGTAGGGACCACTGTTTTATACCCCAAATCCATTCATTTAATATATAATTTAAACCATGTGAAAGAATTCATAAATAAGGTAAGTAGTACGATGTAACTATATACCCAAGTACCTGCTTCGGCCCTCAACTGGGGTCTGAACCTGTATTATACATTTGTCATGCATAATCAATAATCATTACATAGTCACTTTAATTTATCAATTATTCAAACCTCATTAAATTATGAAATTCTTGAGATTTTGCATATACCCGACATCCCTCGTATAAGTCACTAACCACAGATGTCTCTAAAGACCATCTAAGTAATCAAATTAAATATAGAATCCAAGATTCTACATTGTCTTGGATAATGCATCATAAGATATTCAATTTAATATTTCAATTACTATGTCCGAGCACATCCACTAAAATAGTGATTCACTCTTGGGTTCGTCCACTAATAGTGATTCACCCAATTCATTAATAAGTGTAAACCCTTTCTCATATTCAATTCACAAATCATTACATCAGAATAGTTTTAATTAGTCCAATGTCAATTAATGGTTATAGAACATCATGTCTAGAACCCACGAGAGTATTTAGAGTTTTAGTCCTTGTCTCACTACCCATGGGTATTTGAAGCATCAAACCCTGTCCCATAAAAGAACATTTTCTTGCAAGCTTGGTGTAGAACGCCATGTCTAGCACCCGGTGAGTATTTGGGGCATCCGTCCCTAACTCACAACCTATGTATCAATCATAAATATATATTTATCATTGGTGTGGAACACCTTGTATAACACCCCGAAACCATCCATTAATTAGTTCATAAATTAATTAATCCAAATCAGTTAATTAATTAGACTACAAATTAACAACATAAATCTCCTGTAAAAAGAAATCTACAAGCAATTAACCATTCCACATATCAATTGTTAATAATTAATTATCAATTAATTATTCTTAATTAACTATCCCAAATATTTAACAAGTCTGAACCTGTCCAATGAAACAGTGTTTCATCTAGGATTTTAATAATTAACATGCATGTCATAAACATCTCAAGTCCATCATGTTGATCAAGGCCCACATATTTAGCTACGATCTCACATAACATATTAGATTTTTAAACAACTCTGTATGAAACAACATAAGGCATGGAAAATAAACTTGCATTCAAAGTTATTATTGGCCAAAAGTCATAACAATCAATCAATTAACAATCTTAAATTAATGAATGAAAATTAATTAATTCAAAAATTAATTAATTAAATCATATTTATTTAACCAGTTCATCAATTAATTAACCATTTACCATTTATCAGGTAATAATTAATCATTCCATTAATTATTACCAGTTTTCAATTTATATTCCTAACATGTCAAAATATTCAATATTCTCATTTTTCAAAAAATACCAAAAAAAATTCCAACACATGACTTGATAATTAATTCTTCAATTAGTAACCTTATTTCCCATCCTACCCCATTAAAATGATTTAACTATTTAATCATATCACTTTAACCAAATTATAAATACAACCTTAAAACCAATACATGATCAAGTCCTCATTTATATCATGTAGGGACATCATTTAATAACAACCAAAGTGTCATGTAATGATATAACATATATTAACACCAACAATAAGATATATCAAAAGTCAAACCACAATAAGAAATATATGACATTACCACTAACTACTAGTTTATATTTAGTCATCATTTCAAGAAAACATAGTAGTTCTATAATCAAGGAAACTCATATTCTCAATATATTTAAAGAATATAATAGTAATTCTTAAATAAAGAGATAAATATTTGGAACCCTACCTCGGGGTGGAACCAAAACATGTCGTAAGTCATCACACATAGGCAACCAATTACCATCGGTCCGAAGTCGTACACACACCACCTTTATATATATGTATATATATAAATCTTAAAATATATTTACACTCACACGCGGCCTACAACAAAAATAAAAAAATCACCAAAACAACTTCAGATGGACAAAACCAATGCAGTAAGGTTTGCACCTACCTCTAGATACCTAGGACCTAGATAATATATTAGACTCTCATTTAGGCGGTGCAAAGACAAATAACGACGTTAGAACCTTACCCAAACAAAATTCAAGGAAGACAAATGAGTTCATCATCTTTTTCCTAGGTGGAGGATGTTGGATTATGGACCAAAGGACCCCAAAACACCATTTTCACACCTTAATGAAGGAAGAACACCAAAAAAGGGTATTTCCGTCAAACCCTGAAATCAGCCAAACCAAATTGCGTACTGAAAATGTACCGAATTGGAAAAGAGATGAAGAAAAATGTCAAAGAGGATCCTACCATGAATAATTGGAATAAAACATGTAGTAATTGAAAGACAACATCGTGGATGGAGGACCCGGGAAGGGGGGTCATGCGCAACTGCGGTTCTACCCAGGTCAAAGCACGCTATTGCAGGGGGGTCATCTGTGGGATTGCGCGCTATTGTGAACCATGGATAAGAGGACGAGGCCTCGCCATTGGGGTTGAAGAGGCTCGTCTAAGGGTTCTTTACCATAGAGAAGAGCTGCACACCTAGGGTTTCATCTTGCCATCTAGTGTGTTGTGCTACAAGGAGGATCGCCCAAGGGGTGGGTCGTACGATGCCGAGTCGCACTGTAGGGAGGAGATTGCACTGTAGGGGGTAAGGTCCGACTTTGGAGGAGGGGAGCGGCATGATGGTTCATGCGGTGTGGAGAAGGAACAGGGGGGGGTAGCGCCTCCTTGTGAGTGGGGAGGATAGAGGAGGTTCCTCCCCTCTCTTTTATTTTCACTCAAAAAAATAAAACAAAATAAAACCCCCTTAATTAAATTTCCTTTATTCAAAAATCATTTATGATAATAACAAATTATATTATTATTATTAATTTTAAAACAACAGTAATAAGTTAATAATAATATTAAATATAAACATAATAATATGCATAATAATAATCATAATATCATTAAAATTATTTCCAGCAACCTTAATTTGTTATGACCATAACTCCCAATTTATTGTAATATCATTAACGATAAAAACTCCAACTCATAACCTCTATTTAAAAATATAATGTTTCTTCATTAACATTGAAAACCCACATTTAATTAAACGTTACTTTGAGAAGATCAAAATCCCCATTAAATTTTTTAACATTTATTTAAATAATTAAACACAATAATAATAATAATAACATCATCATCATTATTTTTATTCCATGTTTCATTTAATTTAAACCAAACACCCCGATTTATTACAACATCATTAATATGATATTAATGATAAAAACTACATACCATAACCTCCATTTAATAATAAATGGTCCATTATTAACAATGAAGCACGTCATTTAATTAAAATGGTTCTTTGATAAACCCAAAATCCACATTAATTTCTTCAACTGTCATTGAATTAATGCTTTATCATTCATTAAATTAGACAACCACAATCATAATAACAATAAATCCATTATTATTATTATTAAAACAATCATTTAATTAAACACAATCTCGCATATAATATTATTTAATTAAATTAAATAATTTATTTAATAGGGTAAAATGCATTGGCTGGACTGAAATTGTGTGCTGCGTGTGAAGATCCATTAAAGTGTAATTTTCCGGATCAGGTGGTCCTGAGACTCATCGGGACACCCATTAAAAATTATCAGGTAATTACGCAAGTCTAAAAATGACACCTTTAGGTGTTCCAACACTCAAGATAATATTATAGAGCTCAGTTTAAAATCATTACCGTCGATAAAATGAAAACAAATTTAAAATCCTCATATTTTAACACATTTCAAAAACACAAGACATTATAGATTGTGTAATGGATTTGAAATAATGAACATTCATAGGTGAATTATAATTTAAACTATTAATGATTCATCTTGATTACATGTTTGGTTGAATACATTTTCAACAATTTTTCACATTCAGTGGACTATTACAATAAAACTCTACCTTAGCCTCAATTTTCATGTCTCATTACAAAAACCCATAACTTTAGGTTCTAACTCTGTAAACACCATTTAATCACCATTATTGAACCTCTATTCACATCACCACTTCCTTTCACTTCACAACCTCCTATCCATATTTTCAATAGAATGTGTTTTAATAAATCTTATTGAACATTCATCCTCTTTCCCTTGGTTTTAACAATAGTCTATCACTATACTAGTGTGGTTTGGGTCTATAAATACATGATTTGATAGTCTAATGGCCAATCAATACTCCCATGAAAAACATATATGCCTGGAAACGTTGCAAGGTCCCCAATGGGCTTCTAGAATGGATATAGGGTATTAGTAGTTGTGGATGACAAGGTTCAGTACCCCCTTGAATTTTTCACCCTCATTAGTGAGTAGGTACTCCTTTTTAGTTTTTAGTGGTGACATAGAAGGTATAGAGGTTGATAATATTAGATATTAAAGAATTATGACCCCTCAGGAACCCCTGAGGTTTCATAAAGACTCAATGTATAATTGGTCTAACTATTTTTGGGTTTCTGGGATTTTTTAGTTATCTAAAAAATATTTGATGCTCATGAGATATGGCTTCTATGAATTAGAGCTGAGATAGTGGACTTATCTATGTCCCTAATACAACCAATGGTTGAGAATATATGGATCTTATCTTATATTCCATCTATTTAACCCCTCATAATTGGAGTTATGAGCTAAACTATTACTTTTATTTTTTTATGGATTTAAGGGATCCTACTGAGTATGTATATACTCACATATTCATGGGCTTTGTTACCACACATGGTGTGTGTGTGTGTAGATAATATAGGGCATGAATATAGTCTTGGTGGATGTGAATATGGTGTTTCCTGTTCGAAGATAATTCTTATTGAAACTTTAAAATGTATGGTATATCGTTTTAGTTCTTATAGGTGATAGTGATTGTTGTGGATAGAGATTGATCTAGGAGTATACACAATGTGGATTCACTTTATAGAGTCGGGTGTCTATTAGATGTCGAGTATTTCTATATGTATTTCTCATTTGGTATCTATTATTGTGGAATTATCAATGTATCTAAAGCCTCATGAATTTTTTATATATGAGTAAGTTGTTTAAAAATATATTTTATTATTATTTTTTCTTATTTTAGGCATTGGATATATGTTTTCTTTGTAGTCCATTGTAAGTTAAATACTTTCATATTTTGTGATATGCATGCTCAATGTTATTCACCTACCCATATCCTTTTAGAGGTGATCTTGGGTTTCCAAGGTAACCTTACTTCTATCCTAAGAGATTCCCCATCGGTTCAAGTTATGTCATAGTGGTATTTTATTTGTTGATTACAAGGTATGGATTTTGGAGTTAGTAGTCATGTGAAGACATCTTTTAGAAACTTAGTGAAATGATATTAATTTTTTATAGAGTTTGGTTTTTAGTCCCATGAGATTATAGTTGGTGTGAAATCCATGTATCCTTTCTATATGACTATAATAATTTGTTAATCAACATAAATCTCAAATAAATCAATTTTGGTGAAGAATTATGTTAGTACTTGCAAAATACAGTGTCAATAAATGATATTTCTTATCCATCCTATATGAAATCATCCAGATATATTCTAGTCATTGTGGGTGAATCCTATTAACTTTAAGTTTCAACTTTTTTATTTCCATTTAGCATATAGAGGTAGGGTCTTGATGAATTCATGAATGTATTAGGGGCACTTAACTATGGTTAGTAAGCAAGGTGTCATTGTTTCTAAGGATCGGTTGAAAGATATTTTTTGCATGAAATCTATGTTTCTTTATCTTCCCTTTGTGTTTAGTGAAGATCTTTATTTTTGGGAAGAATGTATTTCTTATTGAGTTAGTAAGTCTAACCATAAGATGAGAACTTTGCATGAATTTTGATGATACCAGCCTCATGGACATGCGAGGAGAGCATAATCATCGAGTAATAGAAGTTTGGTTGTATTTTAGGTCTCATGTATCAAACTAATTTAGACTCTCTCTAAATATATTATTATTCCTATGTTAAGCTCCCTACATGAAATAGTGATCCATTAGTGGATGATGTTTTTCTCGAACCCACAAAAAAAATGCTTTAATGTAGTTTATACTTGATCCATTATTCAATATATAGTTTTATCTAAGGATTTTTTACCCTCAGAGGGGAACTATGTCTATGCCTAAATATGCATTGAGACTCATAGAACTCTCAAGGAGTTCCCTTTATATATTTCATGGTTGAATTTTTAAATCTCATTAGTTCATATAGACACTCCATAATAAATTTTATCAAGTTATAGTTTTGTTTTCATGAATAAAAGACTATATTATAGGCCCCCAATAATAAGTTATTAGGTCAATAATCATTTTTATGGATACACCCTGGTTGTGGTAGAAGTTTATTATTTTACCTAAGAATATCCAAATTGGTGTAGTGGATGGATATCCATGATAAAGGTAGAGTGTAGATCACATATTTTATTGTTAAAGTAATTAGTGTAGCATAGATAAGAATTGGTTAGGAATAAGGTGGTACATGATAAGATAGAGATGGACAATTATTTGATCCTCTCCCATATTCACTGCCCTAGGTTTGTACCTATCACATGTTAGATGCTGATAGTTGGCAATATATGAGGATTCATGAGATAGAATACATTGGTCAGGAATTAATGGAGGTAGTATGGAGTATGATTCATTTCCTTTCTTCATGAACCTCGTTATTGGATAGCGCATGAATGATTTATTCTTTCTGGAAAAAATGTTTAAGAGTCAGAGATTTGAGTGAAACCCTCAAGATATACCCTGACTTTCCACTGATGATGAAATTTTTTTACCAAACCATTCTTATTAAATGAGTTTATACATAGTGGATAAATATTTATTTTAAAATATTCCTTCATGTAAGAGATGAGATCTTGTGGTTCCTACTTTATAACAGGTTGGGTGCCAGTTTCAGTACTATATTGTGATGTGTAATTGAATAAATGTGGTATGATCTACACCCATCCAAGAGTGAGATCTCCTTAAGTGTAGTGAGAAGATCCCACCCTCATAGTGTTGTAGTCAGCTACCCATATGATGTTTAGAATTAATTCAAGTGTTATGTTTGTGGAAGAGAATTCACTTCTGATGGACAATAAAGATGTGAGAATCCCACTAAAGGGAGGCCCATGGTTTTCTATCAATGGGACACTTGCATATGCACTGTTTCTCATTCAGGGGATAGAGTTCAATAGTTTCTAAGTGAAATTTTGGACCTAATCCTTCCGAATATTGATTCATATAGGAATCTATTAGAAATTTTCATAATTTACCTAGTTTTAATATAGAAGTAATAACTTTTTATTAAACTCTAGTGGCATTAGTTATAGCTTCATAGGGTAACATTTGGTCTTCTATATGGTAATTACTTGGCAGTGGATGATATATTTGTTTTTCATTAGTGGAATTATGGTTGAAACTTCTAGAAGATAAATCTATCTATAGATAATGAAGAAGGATATAGAGACAAACATTTTACAGTAGTTGATTTTTTCATAGATAGGAAGATTTTTCTCATTATTGATTGATAGAAGTTTCCACACACTCTTTTCTTTTATGAAAATTTCCTAGTATGGGTTATTTACATAGTAGTACTATGTGAATGGGTATTCTCAAAAGATGTAACTAGATGGTTTTCCAAGAGGTGGGGAACACGTCCACTGCTTCCCTAGCATGATAGTAGTTTTCTATTAGTGTCTGTATTAAATATAGGAATGGATATACTTATTTGAGACTTCCCTAGTGGAGAACATACCCCAGAGTGGTTGATTCATTGGATCTTTTGGGTGTACCCATCACATGGTAACTCTTTATCTGTGATGGAAGAGGATATTTTATTGGGAGGTTTTGATTTTGGATTGTTCTAGTTTAGCGGGTGTTATCCTTGGGTATAGATCTAACACGGCAGGCTCATATAAATAAGAAAGACAATGTACTTAATATTATTATTGATAGGTCAACTAGATGGGAAATTCTGCAGTGTTGAGTTGTTTTATTGATGTTATTATTATTGATAATTTTCTCATCAATAGATTTCATAAAAGGGAAATGATAATAACACAAAGATACTTTTTATGGTAAATTTAGTCCTTTTTGATATTATCATATAGATGGAGGATCATCATTAATGATGAGGTTGGGAAAGAAATACCATGTAACCATTGTGCCATGAGCTAGAGACATCGGTGCATGTGCATTGTAGGAAGGAGATTATGGAGAAATTGAGGTATGACTAGGGGAGCATGTTGTTTTGAAACCCTCCTTATGAAAGTGTGAAATATTTTTGAATTTCTTAGTGGTATAGGGTGAAATAGATGAAATAGTATAATATGTAAATGATATTTAATTCTCATTAACGGTGTAAAGTGGAGGGATGAAACCATGGGTACCCCTAAAAACAAACCTTTCTAAAAAGGATTCAAGTGGGTTATGGATTAATTTCATTGAATGTGGTTGGGAAAGATTCAGATGAGGAGATTTTTTTTTGTATAATTCAAAAAATACTCTCATATAAGTAATGATTCAATTGAGATCTTTAATATGATCTAGAAATGACGATATGTGTAATGATAGAGTATATTCCCTTCCTGGGTAGTGGTGTACTAGCTTTATTTAAAACTCCTAACTCCCAAGATGAAGGGAGTATGTGTGAAGGTGGGTTGATTTTTTTTTTGTGGTTTTTTTGAACACTTCCTTTTACATGAAATAAAATTATTTAATTTTTTATGAAATAAAATTTGAATGTTATGTAGGATTTAGATACCAAATTTTTTTAACCAAATATATAAAATATTTAATGGTATTTTTTATATTTTTCATTGAGATAGTGCAGAGTTTTGAGTCTTACATAACTTCAATTATAATATATGAATGCGGATATATTATTTTTTTCATATGTTAATGTTCATGGGAATAATTATTTTATATTTTAAAAGTATCAGATAGGAAATATGATACTAAAGTTGCTTCTAGGATACATGTTTTACCCTAGAAGCATTGTAATTTGAGTTCTCTTCAGTTGTTGTTGAAATTGACCCTAGTGGTGGGTATTTTAATAAAATACCCCAATATCTTTGGTTTTACTATTTAATTGTCATTTTCTCTAATCCTTTTGTTAAGATTCCATAAAACAAAAAACTAGAGAATGATAGATCTAGAGATATCTAGAGATTTTGAAGATCCATAAAATGTAATAGGTCAAAGAGAAAAAATTATTCTGGGGAATTCAACATTAGAGTCATTGAATACACCTAATGAAGACATGAAAAATTCCAATAATTTATCCAACAAAATTTATAGATTTATTGTTTTTTTTATCTATTATTTATTGATTCCATGATAGAATCGGGAATTAAACCCTTATTTTTTGTGATTTATTTTTTATAGATTATTCTATTTTAATTAAAACCCATTATAGGTTATCAAACCCCTATTTTTGAATTATATACCCTTATTCTATGTAATATATACGATTTTAATTATTTTACCCTAATTGTTTTATTGATTTCATGATTTTGGGAGAGGATTGATAAAGAGAGAGGTCCATAATTTTCTTCTCTCTCTATCTCCCGCTCTCAATTCTTTCAGTTCATGGAAAATAAGAGGTTATCAGACCTCGGTCTGATGATGATGATTCTATGAAAGATGAAGGTGTGAGGCATGGGGGAGGTTGTTGGGGAAGTTCAAGTGAAGAATCTATGTAATGAAGGTTGATTGGGAAATGAAAATCGGGTGAGAGGAGGCAGTAGTGGTTAACTCAGCGAGAGAGGAGGGGGTGGAGGCTGGATTGATAAGGTAATAGAAAGTGGATGTCTACTTGGTGATATAAGGGGAGGTGGTGGTTTAGATGTGATGGTGGAGGCCCACTACTTCGATGGATGGTGATGTGGGAGGGGTCTCGAGGAAGGATAAATTTTATTCATGGTGCAACATGAAAGGATACGATACAAGTGTGGCTAGGTATCCACCCCCAATCATAAAATCCTCCTTTACATTGGATGGTATCCCACTTTCCTTGGGATAGGTAGATGTGAAAAAATAACCCTACCTTACAGGGCTGGGAAAAAAATTTCCAATTAGGTTATCGTTGTTCATGTCTTGGGCATGCATGACCCAATGCATTATGGCCTAGCCACATGACCAAGTGAAAAACTGGTGTATGTTAGGTCTTATATACCCAACCTAGAGGGATGAATTCATATGTGTGGTTTGTGTAGGTTCCTCTATCTAAACTAATCATGTCAATCCCCTCTCAATTGTGCCATGTGGTGTTCCCATGGACTTAAACATCAACTTCACTACCTATTTGCAGTGTTTTTCTCTATTTATTAACTAGATATTGATTTCCAACAAATAAATTGTCTATGCTGATTTTTTCTGTATATATAATAATGGTTTGGGATGTTTTTCCATCTGATTCCTTTTCCAATGAATGATATGGGGTTTATAATTTTTCACCGTTGGTCCGATGATGAGGATTCAGCATGAATATTCGATAATTCTCATGGTAAACACTCCCATAGTGGTGTGTTGTGATAGGGTGTGGTTCCCCATATTCATCATATAATTTTGTACTCTCCCACAAACATGGGGTTCATATCCTCTATATTGGAATAGGTTGGTACTCTCTTAGATTAAATGGGGGTGTGGGCCCCCCATACACTTTTGATAGAGTTTGGTTCTCCCCCAATTTTTTGTGTTACTTGGAGTGTGATAATACTATATTTGGATATTAATATTCGTCACACCCTCAAATAATATATTTCCCTTAAAGAGGCACAAGAAACCCACTATGATTTTTTTGTGGTTACATGAGTATACTTGTAGCTTGGGTGGTTATTGTTGTAGGATTTAGAAATACCTTAACTAAAATCTATCCCTAAAAATGTAAATATTTTCAAATGGTATTATAGAATTTCACCATAGTATCAGTAGTTAAAGATGAAAGGATTAACAACCCCCTTTTCTAACACACATACTTCAGTGAAGAGAAGGTCCAACCTTTTAGATTCTTAGTTTAATTTTGAAGTTAAAGTGTTTGAGTTAATTGGATGATTTAAAATTCGTGACTCCTGAGGCACCCCTGGATGCCTTATATATTAGATGTTAAATTGGGCTATATACTTTAGTCATTATAGGATTTTTAAATTCTTTGATCATTATTATTTCTCATGATATGTGTATCTCATGGATTGGAGCTTAGATAAGCATGAATTTTTTGGGTCCCTGATAATTCCAGTGGTTGAAAATATATGGATATTTTCAAGACATCATCTTTTCCCCCCTCGTACTATGAGTTTAGATCTAACTTGTTTCTTCTTATTTAATTGGTGGTTTCTGGGAATTTTTCTGAGTATCTTTATATTGGAACCTATATGTGATTTATTCCCACGTGTGTTGTGTCTAAGAAGATAGTGTAGGGTGCAGAGATAGTCTTGGTGGATACGGGTTTGATGGTACTTTTTGGAGTATATTGTTGGTGAAACTTCTCTATTAATGGTGGATCTTGTGGGTTCTTGATAGTGATAGTGAACATCGTAACTGGAGATCTATCTAGGAGTATAAGTGGTGAGGAATATCATTCAAAAGTCTTATCTCTATTAGATTTGGTTTGAAAGATTTCCAGATGTTCAATTCCTTTTGTATCTAATAATGTGGAATTTTTCATGTATTTGATTACTTGTGAATGTGTTTTATAAAGTTCATTTGTTTATATATATATATATATATATATATCTAGTTTTGTTTATTATTCTATGCATTGTAGATATGTTTATATTGTAGGTTTTTATAGGATAAGAACTCCCATGTTTTGGGATATAGATACTTTCTGTTATTCAACATCCCCAACCCTTTTAGTGGTTGGTTTGGTGTGGAAATGTCAACCTACTTCTAGCCCAAGTGGGACCCTATGGGGTTAGCTCAGGTCAAATATTGTGAGTTGATTATTGTGAGCATATGAGATGATGAGTTCTGAGGAGCAGTTGGATTCTATAGTGAGGGTTCTGGTATGAGAGACATCTGTTGAAGATAACATGAAGTTAATTTATTTATATTTATAATGATAAAAATAATATCAAAAACCAGAGAAGAGAATAATAGTTTTTTGGGTTTTTCTAATGGTAAATGGGTGGAATTTTTTATATATGTATATATATTATATATATTTTTTATACACACCTTTAGGTGTATTTTATTTAAAAAAAGGGTGTACATTTTTCATTTATCTTGTGCTTTTTCCATCAATTATATATTGTAGTGAACAAAATGACATATTATAGGTTTATTCAAAATATTCATGATCAATGTGATTTGGGAGAAACTCAATGGCATTTTAACCATTTGAAGATGATTTTTTGGAAAAAAAACCCTAGTGACCTTGAATGGAACTCTAAGAACTATAAAAAGTAAATATTTCTACACAAAAGAAAATTAATGATATTTGTAATGGTCTATAACACAATATATCAGAAATGTTCATTGTAAAATATATTCTAAACTATATTTAATGGTTTCTTGTATTATCCCCATGACCATGCATTAGAAATATGCATTGTCAAGACCATCCTATATCTACATCCCGAAAAACCTTTTGACTCATGATTTTAGAATTAAATACTCAAGGGACTTGGTTCTTAGGTAATAAATCTAATGCTATACTTTTATGAAGGAAATTGCTATCTGTGAGTGTTAGTTCTTGAGATATTGAAGATCTGTTAAATGATTAAATGGTTTGTTGGTGTTTTTTATTTTTTTAAATTTTTTATTGTTATCAAATTTATTAATTCATTAATTGTGTTTATATTCTTCTTATTTTGTTTCCATATTCCTATTGCATCAAGGTTATCGGTGATAGTGTAAATACACCCTTATATTTGATCATTTTCTCAATGTTTGTATTGTTCATGATTTTCCCTTAATAAATTTCCTAGATTTTAACTCTTATTCCACTAATTTTTTATTATCGAAATAATAATAGTGTGTTTAGGGATCATTTAAGAAATTAAAATGAATAAATCCATGATAATTGTCAGTGCTTGTTGTCACAAAATAAGAAATTGTTTTATAATTTGTTAAAAATTTGTTTTCCAAAGAATGAAATTTATTTTCACAAATAAAAATGAGTTTCACTAGACCAAGAGGATATAATTCCTTTTAATTATGTGATAAAAAGTATTATAAATTATAGAAGTGTTGTAAGGAATGAATAATGAATGGTTACCCTCCCTTAAGAATTTATAGCCCTAAAGTATTCCCTTATTAATTATAAAAAATATAGTTTCCCTATAACTATAATTTTGTGATTTTAAAAATTAAGATTGATCAAATTTTTTCATTAAAAGACTCAGACTATAAACCAATCGATCAATCATTTAAAAAATTATTTCATTAGTATAATTATAATTACCTATACTTCCTCATAGGAATAGAAAAAATAAGCCCATGATACAAAGTAAAAAAATTGAATATAATATTCTTTGGGTGCCATTAAAATAACAAGTAATTTGGAGTAAAAACATATAAAAAACAAAAATAAAAATAAGTAAAGTTGATAAAACATACAAGGACATTGGGGTATGGAGAAGGAGAGGTGATATATTTCCCTCTATAAAGAATAAAACATAGTTTTGGGTTGTTAGGGGTGGAATAAATAAATTTTAAAGATGAAGAAATTATATGTATTTTTAGATGAGGTGGAAAGAAGGATACAACCTATGAGTTAGGGAAACATCATAGTTCATGTATATTAAAGGTATTTCATGGTAAATCATTTTCCCTATATATAAACCACATACTTTTTATCTCTATTTCAACACCATGTGACCCTTTCCATTCAGTCCATCATTTGATAAAAATGATTATTTCTTACATTATATATGCTTTATACGTATTATGAATCAATTTTAATTATTTTTAACATAGATAAAAGATGGATTAGGTTTTTTCCCACAAAGTTTGAGTTCTTATCTACCCATATTTTATTATTTATATCTCTTTAGAGTTGAATCAAGGTGACAAGTTAATAATATAGGACTAAGGTTCTACTTCCTTGTTTCCCAACCTTATAATCATATAGATCCTAACACTTTATATAAATCTTTCATGAAACTCGCAATATAAATAAACCACCCAAAGACTCTACATTACTAAATAAATATTATGAAATTTATCTTACCAAGCCTAAATGATATACCAAAAATCTATTTTATGAAGACCTATGATGCTTCACATATAGCTCTCACTACATAGGTGACTACATCCAAAAAAATAAAAAAGCATATTCCATGTATGGTATTCATTCCAACATTTACATGATTTTTCCCACTGCTTGGTCCAAGTGATTTAGTAAGACTGACAATTAATATGGTTCTTGTTATATAAATAGTCAATGCTTTATCTTTCCAACTGCAATGATGTCCTACCATATATATTCCTTGAGTAAATGAAACCTTTCTTTAACACATATAATATTAACATGTCCCGGTCTACACAATTCGTCCCATTGATCAAAATATTCATTTCACTTAGATTTCCTCTTCTATATACCACCACCAAATATTTTTATGATCATATTAATTTACAAAAGGGATGAAATCCTACAAGAGATAACTTACGGATGTCAAAAGTAATGAAGACCAAGAGCATCAGCTCTAACAAAGTGCATTCCCCTAGGGAAAGGATCTAGGATCGGAAAAGGTAAGAGACTGATCATTATGAGACACAATAGATGTGAGGAAATACTCCACAATATTTCCCTCTCTCCAGGTTTGAATAATAGAAATTTGATCATCCATAAAATTATTACAGCTTCTAATGGAGTAGATAATGGACCAAGGGGCCGGACCCTTACCTATAACTGCATAAAAGAGGGTCAGTAAATCAGTCTCTATCTCCCTGAGATAAATGCTCCTCGGATTACAAAAAAGGGGGTCGGAAAGCATGGGAAGGGACTCCACTTAAAGAGAGTCTCCCTAGCCCAAAATTCTGAAAAGGCAGCAACCACTGATCATGTATTGTATCTTATAACTCCACCCCCTCACATCATGACCATGCAACATGAGTCATCATTATTTAGCTTGATCCCTGAGTTGGGTGCCTTCCATCTAACCCAATCACCCTGGATGAGTGGATCCAAACGGGGCACGAAGTGTTGGGGAAGGAGCGGAGAGATAGACGGGGCAGCCTCAATATTGTTGTCTAACCTTTAGATATCAAGAATCAGGTTGTGGCTTTTAAATATGATAACCGAGTGAGATGCCTTTATATTAGAGTGTCGCAAATCATTCTCAGAGGTCCATAGAGCAACCAATATCTTACAATGAAAAGATAAGACGTAGCCCGTCGTTCCACACATGGTCTTTCCAATGCTATGAACTGATGATAAAGGAAGATATCAACCAAATAGACCTAATCTAACCAGCCTATAAGTTATCCCAAGGAGATCCATATCACCTTCGCCCATTCACTATTAAAGAAGAGGTGGACTGTAAAATCTATCTGTGGTTATTTGCAACAGAAACACTTTGAAGCCAGACTAAAACCTCTTCAATGGAAATTTTCATCAGAGGGTAACGCACCATATCAAATAAGCTAATAAAGGAAGATAATTTTGGAAGGAAACATTCTGAACCATAAAATATCACCCCAGTGGTCCGGATGGGAAGTAGCAAATTGAAGTCTTAGATAGTCCCTGATTGAGAACATACCATAGCTGAGCCTGTGAAAACAAACATATCATGGTCATTAGAGAGCTTGATATTGTCAAAGACCTTTTTTTGAGCTGCATCTGGAGTGATCTGAATAAGGAGAGGAAAACCACTAGCCTCCCTAAACAAAATGGATGGAGAAGGACAGGTAGGGAAGTACAGAATTGACCTCAACCAATTATGATGCGAGTAATTGACATCCCCTTTTCCTACAATACATCGTGTGTGTTGCTAAAGAAGTGGGAAGAAGGGCAGTATTATCTTATAGATTCTATAAGGTTTACATCTAGTGGAACTCCCCTGAAGAAAATAAGTGGTTTTCATGTGATTTTTCCATAAAGATCTCCCACTACAAGAAAACAGGCATTTCACGGAGGTTTTTTCGCGGTGGTTTTTAAAACAGCCGTGAAGAAAACTCCGTGAAATGTGTAAAAAAAATTAATTTTTTTATTATTTTTTTGGGGATTTGAGGCAGTTTTTTAAAAAACCGCCGCGAAATGAAATGAAAAAAATAAAAAAAACATGAGAAACCGCGAAATCACTAAAACGACCATAAATTTTGATCCGGGCGTCTGTTGGAGCACCATGACAAGTCAAATCAAATCTCATGAAGAGATCTAGAAGCACGCATAATCAAATCCAAGAGACGGTCTAAGATGCAGAAGAAATGCGAGTTGTATGAAAGTTGAAAAAAGTTCTCAAACTTCAAAAGGCCATAACATTCGCTCCGGGTGTCCGTTTGGGTTCTACCACATATCAAATTGAAGCCAGCGAAGAGATATACGCACTAAATCAATGAAAAAAATATTTTGTCATGTTTTTTGACCCCAAAAACCCCTCTAAAGGCCCCCAAAACCCAGTTTTTGTCACCGGTGTCCCGTCAAACTTATCTTCAAATGGACCTAACTTTAGATCCGCATGTCAGTTCGGACTCCTCTGTCTGCCAGATCATAGGTCTTTCCATAAGCTTCAGTTTGACTGGTCGTGACACCCACATGGACTCCTGAATCATAAGTTATGGCCTTTTTAGTGGGTATCAGGTTTGTTATGTTTTTCGATGCCTCTTTTCTAGCACCCGTTCCCCGTCAGCTTTTTTTTAAACAATCGTAACTTCTGATCCGTCGGTCCATTCAGTCTCTTTCATCTATCAGCTCGAAGATCATTTTAGGATCTTTGATTTGACTGGTCGCGGATCTGGAACGGACTCTCGGATCATAAGTTATCTCTGTTAATGTAAGTCCAAAGTTTTTGTAACTTTATGACCGTTTCGACAGGTTTTAATGGTTGCTCCATTTATTACTATTTATTTGGGTTTCCGTGACTTGTTATCTTTATCAATAGTTTTTTGTGGGTTATTATGATGATTGTGTTGAATTCTTAAGGGGTTTTCCAAAGTTCTCATGAGTTTTCATGCATTCTCATTCTTTCTAATGCCTCATTCTTCATGCTTCTCTACCCGATTTCATGCATTTTCATGATTTTTCATCCCTTATCAGGTCTTTTCATACTTTTTCATGGGTTTCATTTATTATTTATTATTTATTATTTATTATTTATTATTTATAATATACTTTAATTTATTTATTATCTATTATTTGTTACTGGTTATTTATTATTTATTATTTATATTCATTTATTATTTATTATTTATATTTATTTATTATTTATTATATATTATTTAGTATTTATTATTAATAATAATAAAATATTATTATTATTAATAATATTTATTCATGGTTATTTATTATTTATTATTTATATTTATTTATTATTTATTACTTATTATTTTTTTTTTATTTTTTTATTTTTTATTTTTTATTTTTTATTTATTATTTATTATTTATTATTATTTATTTATTATTTCTTATTTCTTATTTCTTATTTCTTATTTCTTATTTCTTATTTCTTATTTCTTATTTCTTATTTCTTATTTCTTATTTCTTATTTCTTATTTCTTATTTCTTATTTCTTATTTCTTATTTCTTATTTCTTATTTCATATTTCTTATTTATTATTTATTATTTATTATTTATTATTTATTATTTATTAGTTATTATTTCTTATTTCTTATTTCTTATTTCTTATTTCTTATTTCTTATTTCTTATTTCTTATTTTTTATTTTTTATTTTTTATTTTTATTTTTATTTTTTATTTTTTATTTATTATTTTTTATTTCTTATTTCTTATTTCTTATTTCTTATTTATTATTAACTATTTATTATTTATTATTTATTATTTATTATTTATTATTTATTACCTATTATTTACTATTTGTTATTTATTATTTATTATTTATTATTTATTATTTATTATTTATTAATTATTAATTATTATTTATTATTTATTATTTATTAATAATAATATTTTATTTATTATGTGTTATTTATTATTTAATATTTATTATTAATTTTTTTTGTATTTATTATTTATTATTATTTATTATTATTTATTATTATTTATTATTATTTATTATAAATTATTATTATAATTTATTATTTATTATTTATTATATATTATTTACTGTTTATTGTTTATTATTTATTATTTATTTTTTATTTTTTATTTTTTATTTTTTATTAGTTATTATTTCTTATCTATTATTTCTTATTTCTTATTTCTTATTTCTTATTTCTTATTTCGTATTTATTATATGTTTATTATTATTTATTATTTGTTTATTATTATTTATTATTTGTTTATTATTATTTATTGTTTATTATTATTTAATACTTATTATTATTTATTATTTATTATTTATTTTTATTTATTTTTATTCTTTATTCTTTATTATTCGTTATTATTTGTTTATTATTATTAATTATTTATTATTATTTGTTTATTATTATTTATTATTATTAATTATTATTATTATTATTTATTATATCTATTAGTTATGTATTATTTGTTTTTTCAATTTATATATATATAAGTATATTAAATTCTGTTTATTAACCACATGGCGAGGTTGCTGGGGTGGTAAAGTCTTTGGAAAATATGCAAGAGGTTAGGGGTTCAAATCTCACCAAACATAGTATTTCTTTATATTGCATGGGAATGTGCATTTGCATGAGCATGGGATGTGCATGCATGGATGAATAAAGTAAATAAAGTAATACGAAATAAATAAATAAAGTAAATAAACAAATAAAATAAAATAAGTAAAATAAATAAAATAAATAAATAAATACATAAAATAAATAAATAAATACGATAAATAAATAAATAAAATAAATAAGAAAAGTAAAAAATAAATAAATAAAATAAATATGAAATAAATAAAATAAATAAATAAAATAAAATAAATAAATAAATAAACAAATAAAATAAATAAATAAAATAAATAAATATAAAAATAATAAATAAAAAATAATAAAAAATAATAAAAAATAAGAAAATAATAATAATAAAAAAATAAAAATTAAAAAAAAATAATAAAATAATAAAAAAACCACCGCTAAAAAACTGTCGCGAAGAGTTTCTGGACGCACGATTTCACGGCGGTTTTTCAAAACCGTGGCCAATCTATTTAGTGGCGGTTTAAACCGCCGCTAAATGTCTTTTTCGCCATAGTGTCCCCTCAAGAACCTCCCAGGCTAGCTTGGCATGAGGAACTCTTTTAGAGCCAAAAACACTTCTCATGTTAAGACCCCCTCTTCAACTAGCTTAGCCAACTTATTCTAGGAATCCCAATGGCACTTATTCTGAATTTGGACACCCCATAAGAAGGAAGAGAAATTAGATTCAATATTGGAAATCACTTTATTTGGAACCTTATGGGTAGATAAAATGTGCATTGGTATAGAACATAACACTTAGTTGATCAACGTAATTCTAACTCAAATAGATTGAAGCATATTCTTCTAATTGAGAATTCGCCTTGTGATTTAATTAGTAACCATATCGATGTGTCTAATAAAAAGGGAATTAGGAGACATTAGAGCACCCAAGTATGTTATAGGAAAAAAACATTTATGCATGTTGAGGCTGGACACCAAAATTCATGAGAAACTCTCCAAGCATTTGGTAGGAACAAAGAAGAAACTCTTCTCAATATTAACAACTTGACCACTACACCCTCAATAAAGATACAGAGCCTCATTAACCCCTTGAATCGATCTTCTACTTCCATTAACAAATAGGATGGTATCATCAGCAAACATCAAGTGAGAGTTACCCACAGAAGAAGATTTGTTGCAAAAGGGGAACACTTTACTCACAATAATGCAATGACTAAGGTAACGACTTAGAGAATCTTGGGAAATGATGAATAGAGACAGGGAAAGTGGGCCTGACTATCTCAAACCTCTAATATCCGTGAAGAACCCAAACTACTTACCCATAAAGGAGGTGTCCATCCATGAAGAATTAAAGCATCAAAACATAAGGTCAATGACCTAAGATGATAACCCCATACTTACAAGGACCATGATAAGAAAACTCTATTCCATCATATTGTTGTCTTTACTCATGTCATGTTGAATGGCCACATTACTGGCTGGATTTTTCATATTGATGTCACAAATAATTTCATGGGCAAGGCCAAAAGCCCCTTGGATAGATCTACCTTTCACAAAACCATGTTGTTCAGGGAAAACCGAACATGAGAGAAAGGGGGCGGTCATAAATTCATAATGACAACCAAGACATTATAAGGGAAATTTCAAAGGCTAATGGGTCTCCTCTTCTATATAATCAAAAGGGATTAGCTTACTAACCAACAATATTATTCATCAAATGAAAAACATTAGTAGTATCCTTTATGATAATAATCCAAAGTTGGTTTAAAATAGAGTGTAAAATTTCTTTATATATGATTGAATATCATAAATATAATATCATGATATGTAAATAAATTTTATCTAGGTGGCTCTTTTAGTATCTAGATTTTTTATGTGAATTCAGTTAGATAAATGATATTAATAGCCCATAGGTTAATTCATTCCAATGAAATTCTTTTGGTTCCCTTTGATCACACATACCAAAATATTTTTAATGTAATAAAGATATCATCTGGTCATTGAAATGATTCCATCAAGTAATAATGCAACTCAAATCCCCAAAATAGTACCCATGTAAGGGATCCACTATGCGTCAGATGCACCTTATTGTATAACAGAGGCCTCCAACTAGCATATAGGTCTAAGATTAGTCATAGGGTGACTATTTCATCATGATAAAATCTATCGAATCATTATAAAACCTACAAAAAATCATCATGAATCATCCACATAACAGATGTACCGAAACCCTATATATAGAAAATGATATCCAAGTGGTCCCTCACAATCGAGGAAATAAAATTAATAAATCATGTATAATATGTATTAAATAAATTAGATTAGTGTTAGCTGATATAATTAATAAAATGAATTTTGAATAATAATCTACAAAATATACCCCAATAGTCTATACACATGCTATACAATAACAAAAAAAAGTAAATATCATGGCCTTTGGCCTTACTTACATGATCATCCCTACCGAATCCTTAGCCTCAACAACCTAATAGTCCAAAATCATATGTCAATATATAATACAGTACATGTCCCTAAAAAATACATGACTTTTTATGAACTTAAATTGAAACACATTTTTTATGGGATTAGGTTTGATGCCAATCACCTAGTAAGATTATTGCACCTACCTCAACCCACTGAAAGTTATTTTGATTAGGTGGATGTGCATTAAAACATTGGAGAGTTAATTTAAAGTGAATTCCCCACATCCACCAAGAAATATAATTCAGAACACACATGAAAGAATTCTATTTAGGTAAAAATGTGCTAAATAGGACTCCACAATACTTGACCTCGCCTAGATTAGTAAATGAAAATAGAAGGAGTCGTCTCACAACACATCACAACATGTTTCTGATCTCCCAAGATGGAGGTCTAAAATTAAGTCTCATTCACTACCCACTAAATTAGGATAGAGTTTCATACTGAGTCCCAATATCATATCACATATCATGTCATTGACTTATTACTCAGGGTGTAGTCTCATTCCATTTCTTTTACCATATCCCATACCTACACCCTCTCAATCACGATGATATCTCATAATGCATTCTATACTATGACACATAACTCTATCCTCTAACATTGGGTGTGATCTAATATCACATGTAATACCACATCTTATACCATGTCATATACCTCCACCCTCTCACTTATGGTGAGGTATCATTCCACAAAACATATCACATCACATATCTCCACCCACTCACTATGGGTTAGGCCTCGCATCACAAAAACATAGTATGTCACATGCCTTAACACTGACACTTAAGGAAAGGTATCATACAACTTCCCAGTCACCTCTCATACCTCCACCCTGTCACTTAATGTGAAGCGTCATTGTTATTTATATATTATGGTAAGTTATAAAATCCAAATTATATATATATATATATATCATATGTTATCTTCAATCTAGAAACTAGTCACTACCTATCATTCCATTTGGAAAAACTACACTAGTTTCTCAAAAAAAATCATTGAGCACTTCCACCATATCCAGTATTCACATAATACAAAAATATTTTTGATATAAACATCTAACTTAATGGTCACCCTCTACATCATATTCAAAAAGTATCAATACACATTATAGAGGTTAGTTACAAGATCAAAATTCGTTGCAGCTATGTACTCAGTTTCTTCATCTGATAAAGGCACATGTCACATCAATTAAGAGTTAACTTTCCATCATACTATCAATAACACAAGAATTCATCACTCCTATAGAATCCCGTATTTTTAATCATGATGGGAATCACTATGTCACATGGGTCACATCTCATAAACTCAACCTTCGATGTGAATAAAAAATACCAGGACTAACTCCAACCACAACCGTTGATGTTGATCTTTTGAATCTTCTCTAAGGAATGGAGGAGTACATATAATTAATATATAGTTTCATTAAATTACCAAATTATATCATTTAAAATATCACTTATCACTTAGTCCACAACCAAATCACATGCCCTTCCCAAAGGTATCCCATGTTTCTAATTAACTTGTGATAAAATTGAAACATCTCAAAAATCAAACCCGAATTCAAGATACACATAACCTCGGGTAAGGTTCTATATATGTTTTATATGATATCATATTTTATCACATGACCTGCACACGAATATTAGGAATCCATTAAAAAGAATAAAAAATCAAAAAAGATTTAGAAAATAGGTTGTTCCCTACATGATGTCAAATAGAAAAATAAAATAATAGAAAAATACCTTCCATACTTCCTTAAAAAACTATGTCAACCCTATTTATTAAAAAAAATATACAATTTATCACATGTATTCTTAATAGATGATATGTCATTTTAAAAAATACCAATGAAAAAAAATCTTAGAAAACCCAAATTTTTATAAAAATACCATTTCAATCCCCATTCCTTAAATATCTAATGTTCCTTTACAATTATAATTAAATAAAACCATTTTAAAATAATATTTTAAAAAGGAAATGATCTTACCTTTTTAGATCCAACTAATTCCACTAAACATACCATAGAGTGGGCCACTGAGACACGTTCAACCAAGGAACCACCAAAACCCCATTAGAATGTTATATTACCTATGATGACTATAATTCCAATGTAAAAAAACCCATTTCATGTGGTGATATCACACTAGTCAATAAAACATTACAAAAATAACCATAAAGACGGTGCATGAACATAAAATCACAAAAATGTGTAACAGATTTAATAATGTAAATACCACCTACCTTGGAAGGCTTCAAAATAATTATCCAATATCATTCTAACCTGTATGATCCCTTGAGAAGCATTCTAAATCATAACACATTTAAATAAATTTTTCAAACAATTAAAACAAAATTTCAAATGTTGGATAACTAATGTCAAACTCACCCGGAAAAACTATGGAATTAAATCTATAAGAAATAGAGTGTGGTCCACTCTTGATAAGAACTCAGACATAAGAAACATAAAATACCAAATTAATTTACCTAAATAAATTACTAATTGGACCCAATTCTATATAAAATGAAAAAAATAAATTCAACAAAAAACATACCATAAGATAAATGACACCAAAAAACATGAAAAAAACCTTTCGGGTACTCATTTATACATCACACATGATGTATTAATGATTTTAATGCGATACCACTATGATTTGGTAGGATATCACAACTAAAATACGAACTTTAACTAACCAAAATCAAAGAGGGATGGGAGTAAGAACAATAGGAAGGGAGGAGATTATCCTTCCTCATATATATATATATATATAAATATCTTAAAAATATATGATTGAAAAAGTAACAATGGTACAAAAAAGGTGAATAAAATGGGGAGATTCCATCTAAAATGGAATCTCCTAGGCCCCTATTTGGTTTTAATAAGAATGGTCAATGACTGTCAAATGGAAGTTTGTCCCCCACTAGAAAAATGAGGAAGAGTCCCACCAAGTACCTAGTCATGCCACCAGATAACTAGTGAGGGAAACCATCCACCTAATGACCCTATATAGTGGAAAATAACATCATTCACACTCAAAAAATACCCAGTGGTGTTCCTTATAGTACTTAATGGTATCTATATCCAAGTTCACTTCATGAACTAATCCATACCTATTCTGATCACCCAAATTTCCCCAAAAATGATCTAAAACTATCATTGAAATCCAATAAATACTCTTTAAATATTAGAAACTCCCCTCCTTTGATTAAAATCCAACTATTCTAATTCACTATTCTACTGTAATGGAAATAATTTTATCTATAACCTAATTTATAGATTCTAAAATGTATGGGATGTTACACACATCCCATCATAATACTTCTCGTACTCGAGAAGTTGTAGCAGGTACCTGACCACTAATCTCAATTAATCTCAATCACCAGTCCATTGAGAACTCAATTAGTGCCATATTTATTCCCATAGATATTCTCCAATTAAAAGAATCCAAATCCAAGTATACTATTCAAAAATCATTAAGCTACTTGTACACCGATATTCCCATAACTCAAACCATGATGGAAAAGGTCTTGTGGATGTAACCATTGTCGTCGATCACAGGAACTCTAACACACTAAAAACTTTCAACCGAATAAAACTCCACATAGTAACTGTTAAGTAATAATTACTGATTTTTACTAATGGTTCTCTCCAATATTGGAATCTATTATTTAAAATACTTCATAAATGGTTTGAACATAAAATCCAATGAAATGACATATGGATACTGTAATGACCTAAAATTTTATCAATGAAAATTATTATTGATCTAATTAAATGTCTTATTATGAAAAATCATTATACTAAATATGAACTCCCTTGGTTTTATGTTTTTGGATTTCAAAATATCATTAAGGATTATTACCATTTCTAATATAGTTGTTGGATAGTGATCATGTGATTAATATAAATATAGGGCTTTTACAAATCCAATTTACTCAGATAAAGAAAGTGATGGCCTCATCTAGTAGACTTGCCTCGTACGAAGCCCATTTTTCGGAGTTTGGAAAGGAGGTGGCATCATTGGGCTTCTCTCTTGACCCATCCCAAGCTGAGTTTGAATATATTAATCTAAAGTGGAACCACCTACCGGAGAAGTGGAAGTTGATAGAGATTACCACTCGAGTGATGTTATTTGAGCCACCCCAAGAGTTTATCACCATCGCACACCTTTCCCTTCGATCTTATGTGGGTGTTATAAGGGGTTATGTAACAAGGCCTCTTCACTATGATTATGAGAATTATTTTGGTATATAATAATGAATATACATTCATTTAATTATTGTTACTTTGTAAATAGTTTTTAAAGTAGAAACAGTGTTTTTAGTTTATATTAAACTAAGAAATATATTTTGATAAATTAAAGGATTTCTGAATTATATAATATTTTAATTAAATATTATTTTTATTAAATTATTTTTTATTATGTATAAATGATCGTATAATTTTTATGACTATAATTGTAATTTTTATTAAAGTTTGAAAGTTGTTTTTATCGAAACCCATTAATTTTCAATAAATGTAAGTTTTTATTTTAAAAGTGAAAATTTACATACATATAAAATTATTTAGATAAAATTAAAATTATTTTTGGAATCAGTAAATTGAAAATATCCAACGGTGAATTTTTCATGATTTTCTGAGACATTCGGATATTTGGGTAAAAATTAAATACCGTTTAATTATATAATGTGTTTTATGACAAAATAATGACCCAATAGTGATGTAATAAAACACTATAAACATTTTTTCTGAAATATATGTTTTACCATTAAAATAATATGATTTTAGGTTTGTTTTATTTATTTTATAGAGCTTTAGTGGACCCTCCAATACTTATAAAACGTTTTATCTTTTTAAATTTATTTCCTTGAGTGTTTGACTCACATCCACATAGGAAACCCTATTATTTTAAGACATTCGGCCATTGGGCTTATAAAATATTTTATTCCACTCCCCTTGGGAAAAAACTATGGTAAAAAACTTTGGGTTGGTTTGTTTTTTTTATTAGTTTAATGTGTGGTGTCCCAAACCTAAATAATAAAGAATTCCCTCTCCTTTCCTATATAAACACACCCAAGCTCCCACTTCCCCTTCACTAAAAACCGTTGGAGTTCGTCCATACTCTGACATCCTCTCTCTATAATCCTCACAAGGCACCCCAACTCCCTAGAAGCCTCTATCAAGCCCCTCCCAAGCCTTTGGGATCACACTTCCAAGTAAGGGATTTCTTCCTTCTCATTTTTGTCTAATTTTTAATAAGTTGTTATGTCATTTTTTTCAATTGAAATTGTTAGGGTATGATTTATCACCTCCCCCATATACACCTATTTATTGTTTAATGATGAGAGACCCCTTTATCTCTCATTAATGTCGCTCATGTACACCTGTTACCATGCAGAAATTCTGTAAAGAATTTCTCTCTCCTAATTTACATTCAAGAAATTATTTTGTATAATGAATCTAAAATTACATTATCTATATTGGGACATGTTTCTATATGACCAAATTAATTTCCATTTCATATAATTAGTATGACACATCCCTTTCTCTCTCATCAACCATTTTTATGAATTCTTATGTCACGTCGTTACGCTGCCAAAATTGCACTGATTTTTCTAGTCAATGTCATTATGTAGTGAATATCATGCCCATTTATCTATCAAGGGTATTCAACTTTATGCACATTTACTTATTTATTATAGATATTCATGTATTAATTCCACATTCCTTTATCTTGTAATAAATGATGATATCCATTAAATCCATGTTGTATGATCCATGTGGCACAGTTATGATTAAAATGAAATGTTTAAGAAGGGTGTTCCATAATAGCGCTCCAATGCATTGGGTAAAGTATAGTATCATGATACGTCATGTGCAATGATTATTGACTCATGATAATTCAAGTGATACTATTTTTTACTCATTCTTCATGTGAAATGAGGGTTTACTCATGTTTCTTGGGCAATGAGCCCTGGCTCATGCTAATATCATGTTAAATGTTGTTGCCACATATCCATGTTATGATTATCATGATTTATCATGCCTTTATGTTCATATTTCTCTTGTTCTACATTGATATTCATATTATCTAACATGTATTGTATTCCTCATTTTATTTCATTTTTAGCCCATACTGGTCTTTATAGATCACCGTTTTCTTATGCATGTCCTCAGGTTATGCAATGCAATGCAGCATATAAGAGAATGTAGTGGTCATGTAAATGAGGTTTTCAATAAGATGTTTCATTCTATGTTTTAAGTTATTATGTAATGTTCCCAATCCCCAAAGACACTAGACCTATTTATCATCTATTTTGTATCAATTAAAGGTCTTATATTATAAATTATGTTTAAATGTGAAATAAAATCAGGGTTGTTGTAGTTGGTATCAGAGGATAGGTTTATTTATTTTTGGGATTATGATTATAAAACCCTAGTGAAGGCTTATAGAATAGACTAAGTATAATAAAAACATCCCTAAATTTTGGTGTGTAGTGATTAAGTTATTTATCAAGAAAATACATCATTTTTTTGATACAATCATGTAGCGGCAGCTCTCGAACATATGTACCAAGGAGTGAAAACTCCGACAATGAGTTTCGGGCTTGACCCAAGTTATCCTGGTACACGACAATAGGCCTTGATGCACTATTGGTAATGAAACTCTTGGGGGATATGATTTGTTAAATTCACAAGCTTAGTATGAACAATTATTAAGGGAATAAAAAAATCTCATAAGACTATGTGTTGAAAATTAGATCATGGATCACATAGATTGAAGCCCATAGATTCATAAGTTAAGGAAATAAAAGTTATTTATAAATAATATTTTTGTACTTATATTACCCTTTATGTTTTACCCTAACATTCCTTTTATTGCATCCAATGTCCAGTAATAGGAGTACTTGAGCTAACAAGTGATGTGAGGATAAATGTGATGACTATTCTAATGAGATTCCAAATCCAATGGGAGCAGGAATCGTGAACTTTGTCACAATACTCTCTTAGTTAACTCATGCTTTGAATAGAAACATGGGTTAAAAGGAACATTCATACTCCCTAAAGAAAGAAAAAAATTCTATCAAGAGCTTCACGAGACAATGGCCTCCTACTTTTAATGGATCATTTGATCCCTCAATCTCTAAACAATGGATCAACTCCATTGAAAATATCTTCTCCATCCCTCAATGTTCCGAACAAGAGAAGGTTCTTCTATATTCTTATCATATGGAGGGTGAATCTAATCAATGGTGGTTATTTATCAAAAATAAAAATCCTCAGGAGGATATTGGGGCATTTGAATGGAAGAATTTTTGGAAAAAAATTCGATAAATATTTCCCTCACACCCTACGGCTTAAGATGGAAAGGGACTTCCTTACCCTCAAGAAAAACGAAGACAAATAAATCGGAGCGTATGAGGTAAACATCACAAGGCTTTCATGATACGCCTCCATCTATGTCATTACCCCTGAATGAAAAGTTGATCGCTTCTTTAGTGGGCTGAAACCTATCATTCAGAAAACCCAGGTGATCCATGACTTCTACAACTATGAAGAAATATTATGATGTTCCCTCAAGGCTGAAATGAGATCGGAAAATCTTACGGGTATCATGGGGATAAGAAGTGTAAGGTGGAATTTAATTCTAGCGGCCCATTGGATAAATCCAAGGGTTCTGAGAAAATTATGCACCCCACTTGCCAAAGGTGTGGAAAGAAGAACCCTAGAAATTGTCTAAAGGGGATGAGGAAATGCTTTAGTTGTGGAAGAGAACGCCACCTAGCTGTTAAATATCGAAAAGAAAAACATGCGACTGTAATAAAGAACTGGAACACTCCGTTCGAGCCTCAACGTGTTGTTCATTGCTTCAACTGCAAAGAATCAGGGCACCTTGAATATTAGTTCCCTAAGCCAAGCATTTTCTGAGGCATCCAAAAAACTCCAAGGCGGCAAGGGAGAGCTATTTTAATCTCTACCGCTGAAGTAAACCTTGGCAACGAAGTGGTGATAGGTACTCTAATTATTCATTCAATAATAACAAACATACTTTTTTATTATAGTTCTATTAATTCTTTTATATCTCGAATGTTTAGTAGAACAATCCCAATACCACCATGAATCATGGAAGTAAAGATGTGAGTGAGTATATAAAATGGGTAAATCATTGCATCCCATGAATATAACTCCTCCCCTATCATAATCAGTGGATTGAACATCCTGGAGAACCTCGTCATACTCCCTATGGTGGAATTTGATGCAATTCCTAACAGTTATTGGCTTTCCTTATATAGATCCAACATAAATTTCCATCAGAGGGAAATCAATCCCCATATAGAGAATCGACCCCCAATTCTATACAAGTTCAAGGAGAAAGATGAATCTTCTTTATCACCATCATCTCAAGTGTGGATATTACTTCCCTATGATCAAGCATATCTAGCTCAGATGATTGAGTTTAAGGAGGAAACCATCCTTGAATACATTCCTGTTGTGAGGGAATTCATTGAAGTGTTTCTTGTGGAATTTCATGGTCTTCCTCTTAGAAGAGATATTGAATTCTAAATTGAGCTTATACCTGGGGAATTGCCAATATCAATGACTACGTATAGTATGGATGTTGTGGAGCATAACAAGATGAAGAGAAAAATGCAGTAGAATCTGGTTAAATGGTTTATATGCCCAAGTGCTTCACCATGAGGTGCACCAATTCTCTTTGTCAAGAAGAAGAGTGGGTTAATGCGCCTTTGCATTGATTATCATGAGATTTACAAAATCGCGATAAAGAACAAGTATCCCATGTCTAAAATTGATGACTTGTTTGATTTGCTGTATAGGGAAAAATAATTATCCTAGGTAGATTTGTGGTCAGGATATTATTAGGTAAGTGTGAAGAAGAAAGATATACCCAAGACTCTGTTTCGTACAAGATACGGGCACAATGAATTCATAGTAATGCCTTTCGGACACACTAATGATTCAGAAATATTCATGGACATGATTAATAGAGTCTTATAAGATTACCTTGAACAATTTGTGGTAGTGTTTATAGATGATACTCAAATATACTCCAAAACCAAGGAGTATTATAAAGAGCATCTAAGAACTGTTCTATAGGCCTTACGAAAGGAGAAGCTCTATGAAAAGTTCAGAAAGTGTGAGTTCTGGTTGAAGGAGGTCTCTTTCTTGGGTCATATCATCATAAAAAATGGGATATATGTGGATCCCACTAATACAACTACAATTGGGGGATTTCTGAGGCCAACATTGGTAATACATATGCGTATCTTCTTGGGTTTAGTTGGATATTATCACCGATTTGTGATAAATTTCTCACAATTTTTCAAACCCTCTTACCAAGAAAACTCAGAAGGGAGTCAAGTTTTCTTAGAGTGATGAATGCCAAGAAAGCTTCAATGTGTTGAAAAGGAGTCTTATCACAGTGCCCATGCTCACATTACCCAGAAGTGGTGATCTTTTTGTGGTATTTAGTGATTCTTTGAAGAAGGGCCTGGATTGTGTGTTGATGTAGAATGAGAAAGTCATTACCTATACATCAAGGAAATTTAAATTTCATGAGAAGAATTATTCAAAACATGATCTAGATTTGGTTACGGTGATCATTGATTTAAAATTTTAGAGGCATTACCTCTTTGTGTAGAAGTGTGAAATATACACGGATCACAAAAGACTCAAGTATATATTCCAACAGAAAGAGTTGAATATGTGCCAACAACGATGGTTAGAGATTATCAAATATTATGACTGATCAATCCATTACCATCCTGGAAAAGCGAACAAGGTGTAAGATGTTCTATGCAGATAGGATGTAGTGATTCTGTCATTGAAAAGAATTTAGAAGGATCAAATCTTATTAGATTTGATGAAGATGGATATGGGAATCATAAATAAGGGAACATCATCAATCCATTCACAAATGATTGCTCAATATTCCCTCATGGAGAAAATAATGGATTCTCAAAGAAAGGATGTGGAAATTCTGAAAAGGGTGGAAGAAATCATAAATGGGAAATTTTTAGAGTTCATGGTTGAAAAGGATGGAATTGTGAGATTTGGTTCATGATTATGTGTACCATCTGATCCAGAGATAAAGAAGGAGATTCTGAATGACACACATTTCTCAACCTTTTCTATTCACCCAAGGAGCACTAAGATGAATCAAGATCTCTGAGAAAACATTTGGTGGGACAATATGAAAAGGGAGTTTTCTGAATATACATCAAAGTGCCTGGTATGTCAACAAATGAAGGATGATAGGAAAAAGTATAATGGGATGACGAAACCACTACCCATACCAACATGGAAGTGGGATGACATTACCATGGACTTTGTCACTGGAATTCCAAGCATATCCAGTGGAAACAATGCAATATGGGTCATTGTGGATCCTCTTACGAAGATAACTCACTTTATCGATATTCAAGAGGACTTATCATTGGATCATCTTGTATAGATTTACTTCAAAGAAGTGGTAAGGTAGCATGGAGTACAACTATATATTCTATCTGATCGAGGTCCATGATTCACCACTATGTTTTGGAAGACTCTTCTACATGCTATGGATATTGAGCTAAACATCAGTACGGATTATCATCCTCAAATTGATGGCCAATCTAAGTATACTATCCAAACACTTGAGGACATGTTGATATCATGCTCCATTGACTTCAAAGGAAGATGGGATCAACATCTTCCTCTTGTTGATTTCTCATACAATAACAGTTTCCACTCAAGTATATCCTAATGGATCCTTATGAAGCCTTTTATGGGAAAAGGTGTTGAACACTGGTGTGTTGGGATTAATTCGGCGAGCGTAAGATTCTATAACCTGAAATGGTCAAAGAAATTGTGGATAAGGTGAAAACCATTCAGCATCATATTAAGGTAGCCCAAAGTTGATAGAAGAGTTATGCAGATAACTGAAGACCATACCTTGAGTTCAATGTCAGAGACATGGTATTTCTACACATATCTTCATGGAAGAAGGTAATGAGGTTTGGAAACAATGGGAGGTTAAGTCCTAGGTACATCGGCCCCTTCGATATTCTTGATCGTGTATGGGCTATGACCTATCAACCAGTACTTCTAACTAACATGTCAAAAGTACATGATGTCTTTCTTGTATCCTTCTTAAGAAAGTACATACCAAACCCTTCACATGTACTCTCTTCAGAGGTAGTACATTTAGAGGACAATCTTTCTTACAAGGAGAAACTAGTGAAGATCTTAGATCCGAGATAAAATGTTCTACGACATAAGACAATGCCCATTGTCAAGGTGTTGTGGTGAAACCACATGCTTGGAGAAGCGATGTGGGAATAGAAGTAAGTGATGAAACATAGTTACCCACATTTTTTAGTGTGGAAAAAGGAAATTTCTTGGGAAAAATCACTTAAGGGGGGAAGTTTATAACGACCCATTCTTTTTTCAATGAAAATTACTCTTGATCTAATTAAATGTCTTATTATGAAAAAAGGTTATATAAAATATCCACTCCCTTGGTTTTATGTTTTTGGATTTCAAAATTCTGTTAAGGATTGTTACCATTGCTAATATAGTTGTTGAACAGTGATCACGTGATTAGTATAAATATAGGGATTTAACAAATTCAATTTACACAGAAAAAGTAAGCGATGACCTCATCAAGTAGACTTGCCCCGTACGAAACCCATTTTTCAGATCTTGTAAAGGTGGTGGTGTCATTGGGATTTTCTATTGAACAATCCCATGCCGAGCTTGAATACATTAAGCTCGACCAGAAATGCCTACGATAGAAGTGTAAGTTGATAGAGATTACCACTTGAGTGATGTAATCCGAGCCACCCCAAGAGTCTCTCACCATTGCACACCTTACCATTCAGTATTATGTGGGTGTTATAAGGAGTTATGTAACAAGACCTTAGCACTACAATGATGTGAAATATTTTTTTATATAATAAAGAATATACATTCATTTTATTATTGTTTCTTGGTAAATAGATTGTAAATCACAAATAATATTTTTAGTTAATATTCCCATAAGAAATCTATTTTGATAAATTAATATATTTTTTAATTAAATAATATTTTATTAAAATATTATTGTTATTAAATTACTTTTTGTTATCTATAAATGGTAGTATAATTTTCATGAATACAATTATAATATTTATTAAGGTTTGAAAGTTGTTTTTGTCAAAACCCATGAATTTTTTATAAATGTCGGTTTTTATTTTAAAATTGAAAATTCACATGTTTAGAAATTATTTAGATAAAATGAATATTATTTTTGGAATCAGGTCGTCAAAATTATCCAACGGTGAATTTTTCTTAATCTTCTGAGAGTCAAATATTTGGGTAAAAATTAAATACCATTTAATTATATAATATGTTTATGACATAATAATGACTAAATAGTGATCTAATAAAATACTATCAACATTATTTTCTGAAAATATATGTTTTAGAAGTAAAATAATGCAATTTTAGGTTTGTTTGATTTATTTTAAAAGGATTTAATGGACTCTCCCAGACTTATAAAACTTTTTATCTATTTAAATTGATTTCCTTGAGAGTGTGACTCACCTCCACATAAGAAACCCTTTTATTTTAATAAGTTCAGCAATTGGCCTTATAATTTTTTTTTAACTCCCATTATTCAAAAACAATGGGCAAAAATTATTGGTTGGTTTTTGGTTTTTATTAGTTTAATGTGTGGTGTCCCAAAAATAAATAATAAATAATTCCCTATCCTTTCCTATATAAACCCACCCAAGCTCCAACATCCTCTTCACTCAAAACCTTTATATTTCTCCAAAAATCTTCCCTCTTCTCTCTAGAATCCTTACAAGGCCCCTATGCTCCAAAGAAGCCTTTCTCAGGCCCCTCCCAGACCTTTGGAATCACACTTCCAAGTAATAGATTTCTTCCTTTTCATTTTTGTCTAATTTTCTTTATAATTTTATGCCATATTATTTTCAATTAAAAATGTTGGGTTATGATTTAAAACCTCTTCCATACTATAAACTTTATTTTTGAAGGATGATATACCCCTTTCTTTCTCATTAATTCCTTTTATGTACACCCATTACCATGCCAAAATTCCATAAAGAATTTCTCTCTCTTCATTTACATTCAAGAAATTATTTTGTATTATTAATCTAATATTCCATTACTTATGTTGGTAAATGTTTCTTTATAAACCCCTTATAATCAATTTCATGTAAATATTATGACACACACCTTTCTCTCTCATTAACCATTTTTATGAATTCTTATGTCATGCTATTACGCTGCCGAAATTACACCGATTTTCCAAGCCAATGTCATTGTGTATTGAATACCATGTCCATTTCTCTATCAGGGGTATTCACCTTTTTATACATTTACTTATTTATTATATAGTTTCATGTATTAATTCTAGATTCCTTTATCCTGGAATTAATGATGATGTCTATTGAATGCATGTTGTATGATCCATGTGGAACACTTATGCATGAGATGTAATGTTTAAGAAGTGTGTACCCTGATATCACTCAAATTCATTGGGTAAAGTATAGTATCATGATATGTCATGTGCAATGAGTGTTAAATCATGATAATTCAAGTGCAACTAGGGTTTACTCGTGGTTCATGAGAAATGAGGGTTTACTCATTCTCCATGAGCAATGAGCCTTGGATCATGCTAATAAAATGTTAAATGTTGGTGCCACATTTCCATGTTATGATTATCATGATTTATCCTACCTTTATGTTCATGTTTCTCTTATTCTCTAATGATATTTTTATTGTCTAACATGTATTGTATTCATCATGTTATTTCATTTTTATTCCCTTATTGGGATTTATAACTCACCCTTTTCTTATGCATGCCCTCAGGTTTTCCAATGCAATGCTATGTATGGGGGAATGTATTGGTATTGTAAAAGAAGTTTTCAATAAGATGTTGCATTTTATGTTTTAAGTCATTATGTAATGTTCCTAATCCCCAATGAAACTAGACCTCTCTATCATCTATGTTGTATCAAGTGAATGTTTTATGTAATAAATTTTATTTATGTATGATATAAAAGAAGGGTAGTTATAGATACCCAAGATAGACATAAAAAACCTTACTCTGAAGTTTGAACCAAATGGACCACTCTAAATAATACTAATACGTAATTTAAACAATTTTTATTACTCCTAGTCGTGCTACTGAAATTTCTTTCAACTTGATCTTTCTTTCTAGAATTATTTTCAAAAACATTCTTAAATCCAAAAAATTACAAACAACCCAACCATACACTATAATATTTTTAATATAAAGAAAAAAACCCTATACTCTCACCAAATCACATACATGTTTCCAAAACACCCAATGGAATCCAATCGTTTTCCAAAAAAAACCTACAAAAATAAAAACCCCTGTGATAGCCATTCCATTTCGCAAAATTTAATTGAGTTAGTTCTCTAGGTATGTTCAAAGATTCATGTCATGGTAGGATTATCTATAGGGATCATCAGCTCATGTTAAAGCAGATCCTGCAGCGCTTGCTGAGATTGATAATTGAGAAAAACTCTTTTATTGCACGCATTATTTTACCTAAAGGTGAAAAGATATAGAAGATTTAATATTTGATTTTCCAAATATCAATTTTATGGGGTTTCTCTAATTGTAAATTTTTCTCTATTTTTCGAGGATTTTTCATTGCCTCTTTCTTTTAGATGACTTGAAGCTTCATGCCTATAGTATTGGGACCTTTCTTTTAATGCCCGGACGGATTTACCTGCATTAATGGTCTTTGAACATTAATGTTCCCCGTGAAATAAATTCCTTTTTATATGGTATTGGTTCATCTTTATGGGCTTAATTGGGTCCTTTGGCATCTGAATATTTTGTATGACATTGCAATAACAATTGGGACTCCAATTAATCTCTACAAGGATACTAAAGATTTCTGGTTAGGTAACATTGCTAAGATATTGGTGGAGGTTAACCTCAAATCCACATTGGTTGAAAAGGTAACTCTTTATACTCCTTCTGATAACATTCAAATTGATGTTTAATATGAAAAATAACTTCTTTTATGTAATGAATGTATGGCTGTTGTACACTCTTTAGAGACATTTCATAAGAATGTCTCATGTAAGGAGTATGGAATCAGGGGCCATCCAGGAAAACTTTGTTGAAGGAAGTCAAGGATGAAAGATTTAGATTTGTCAAAGGTCATAGTTAATGGGGGTGATGCACTCACGGAGCTGGTTTCCACTGTTGCTGATGTAATGATTTCTGGGATGTCTGACTCTCATGTGTCTAAACATAAAGGCAAGGGTCTGTTGGTCGATGTATATCTGGATAGAGCTCATAGTGGCCCCTCATTCCCTCAGTTTGATGTTGCTAAAATGGTTACTTTCAATGGGTAAATCCCCACACACTCTCTGAGAATGATGATCCCTAATCACACTCAGGTCGATGTCTCTGACTAGACTGAAGCACAACAATGTGTTTACTGTCACAAAGAAATTCATAAGCTCTTTCAATATTAAAAATTATCTAAGAAATTGAGGAATATTTATATTGATGAAAAGGGGAATGATACCCCCTATTAAGGCTTTGAGCAGTGGTGGGCATGCATCTATCAAGGAGGTGATCTTGAGTGGGAATGAAAATTTGATCGATGGTGAGGGTTTTACCTCTGTTCCCTCAAAGCAGAGACCATGTAAGGATTTTTCTAACCATCCTAGGAACATTTATACCAGATCGTCTTTGAAGATTCCCGAGAAGGTGGACACAGAGATCCTTAATATTTTTAATCGGGATAAATCTCAATCTAAGTGGGAGGTTTCTAGTGACCCTAATTATGGAAATGATATGCCATATTATGATATCTAGTCATGTTGTTAGGTGTATGAGGACATTTTTTGTTTATTTGATCATGTCCACCTATTATCTATACTTTTTATTTCCTCTTAATAAATGGTCAAAAGCATTGCTTCTTACTAAGATTGTGGGCTATAATCATTACATATAATGTATTTGAGAAGACATTAAACATATTATAGGTTTATTCAATTGATATAAATACTTATTAGATAACATGTTAACAATACCACCCATAGTCATGTGTATTATTCCCTAAGAATGATAATATCATGATTCATGATCAACTCGACATATCCAAATTGAGGCTTGTGACTCATTTTGATCCTCAACCATCCCACATTGGGAATCTCGGTACAACATATCACATAAACTAGTGTTATTAATCCTGGCACTAGACATCCCCAAGAAACAAGGGTTTCAATAGAATTAATTCTTACTATCTGTTCCACTAGTCAAAATCTCAAGTACTGAAAACCTATCTTCACCTCTAACTAAAATAGTCCCAAACGAAAACACACTCTAATTACAGTTTGTAATTCCCAAATCTAGACCACTAGAATGAAATCTATACAGGGGGTTCCATTGGACTTCAATCACAGATCCTTATACACTCAAGATTATTGAAAATTTTAGAGGTATTGAAAAGGTTTTGGGAAGGCTATGACTCATAGTAGAACCCAAGGTATCATGAATAAACCTACCAAAAATTCAATATGTCTTGTTTATTTAGTAGAAATATCTCAAATCCTAGGGACAAAAATTGGAATCCAAGATTTCCATTATAGTCTAAAATATATAATCCATAAATTGTATATTTTATGTATCAATTGAATTATAGAATCATAAGTGCATACAATTCAGAATAGGTATAATGCTTAATATATTCAAGAGATGGAACAATGGTATGTACCCATGTTGTACAATAAGTAAAATGTAAATACAATGGCCTCTGATCAAGCTCACATTATCTTTCTAGATAAATCCTAAACACTCACAACATCTTATATATAAACCATTTTCATCTATAACCCAGTACCTGTCCCTAAAATAATATATGATTTTCTTTTTATATACATAGAAACCCATGACATGTAAATGGGTATGGGTGATTCTAATGACCCTGTAAGATTCCTTCTCTCACCTTGACACAATTATTATTATTTTGATCAAGTGAATGTTCATGAAAGTATTGAGAGAGTGAAAGTCTTGCTCATCTAAAACACCCACCAAAAAATATAATGTAAACTATACCTTCAAGAATTTATGTAAGGTCATAGATTGAAAACTAGGCCACCATGATACCTAACCTCACTAGCTTTAGCTAATATCTGTTTAAGGATTCATCTGACAACACAACCTTTCTTGTTCCCCAAAACCTTGGTAAAAGGATTGCAATTGAGTCTCAACCACTGTTCTCTCACTCAGGGTAAGGTCTCATATGAATTCTAGACTCATATCTCATTTCAGACTCTCACTACCTACTTAGGGTGTGGTCTCAATCCATAAATCATACCATATCATATACATATGCCCATTCACTCAGGGTTAGGTATCATACAAAATATCATACCACATCACATACCTCCACCCTATCACTCTAGGTGAGATCTCATACCTTATCATATACCATGTCGTATATAACATATCATTCCTCTACCCACTCACTCGGGGTGAGGTCACACATCACATACTTACACCCTCTAATTGAGGGTGAGGTATCACACCATAACACATAACATGTCACATGAATACAGCCAATCGTATTGGGTGAGGTCTCATACCACATCCCATATCACATCACATACCCTCATCCTCTCAATCATCATTATTCCTCTTCTCTATCTACACCATATGGTCAGGAATTCCTGTTGGAAATGTGAAAAAAATGTAAATATAATATTATAAGATTTCCCTTGAGTTTTATCTTATGAGATGGAATGTAGATTCCTTTATCATCGTATATGATCTATATATATAATAGTTCATTATTGGTAGGTGATATTTAAAATTTTATTCATTCCAATTTCCATATATTCCATGTGCTTTTCCTTTATTTATGAATCAATGGGTTTAATCATTTATTTATAGAAATAATAATTTTAAATGTTCAGAATATTATGAAAATCCACTAGTCAAGGGTTTCAATAACAAATTATGGAAATCATATGATTGTATATTATGATTAAATACTTTAATTAAATGAATGGAAAGTATATAAAGAGAATAAACCCTTATATTATATATTGACAGCACATAAAGGCCAAAGTCAAAGCAGTATTTTACACTATTCAACATTTATATTTATTGAGTATGTTATAGATCACATTTGGTGTTCGAGGGTCCTCTCATTGTCTATAATGATCCTAATGGATTCTATATTTCATATGGAAGAGAAATTCCTCAGGATACCACTTGGTGATATCTATTGAGAAAACTCTTACAATTTTAATGGAGATGGAGATTGCAGAATTATAGGTAGAAAATTTATTTTTAATTTCTTCATACCATATGTTTTATGGCATATAATAATATGTTTGTTTCAATATAATAGTTTATAATATGAAATGGATGAATTTCTTTCATTGAATAACTCTTCCTAGATTTATAATATTAAATATAATGCCTAGTTTGGTTTTTCTTAGTCATAATGCAATAATGATATGTATCATAAGGTATGATATAGGGAAAAACCTTGGTTTTAATATATACCATAAGATATGATATGGTTTATATCATGGGATATTATAGAATCCTAAGTTTCTGGAATACAGAGAATAATTTCATAATGAATATATTACATGTTATTTTATAATTCTTTTCATTAGAATCTCTCTTTCACTATGGGTTGTTTCTGAGGATAGTTTCAATCCTATGATATAATGTTCCATCTTTCCAAAGGTAGGTCACCTATAATCATTTAAGGTGATAGTGTATGATCCTAAATCAGAACAGGATGATGGAATGTCGGCCCTACCTTCTATGGATCCCTCTATAAAGTTTGTTGTTGAATTTGAGTCACCATCGTAGATTTAAGACATGATTTTGAATCTCACTGTTAGTTTAATATTCATGCGGATACCAGTTAATTACTTCATTTTATAACATGGTGGGGTGAAATCCTTAATTTAGAGAGGACGAGTCTTCATTCACCATCAATCATTATTGGGTATATTTATAATTGGTATTTATCTTCCTTAGTATGGTCCTTGAGGGTATCCTAGATCTGGGTCTACATCACAAGGAAACAAATTCTCATTACATAAGGAATTTTAAACTTGTCACCAAAGGAAACCTAGACTCATTACCAATGAAATCTGATGATCATCACATGAGATATATTTTTCTCATCACATAAGGAATCTTAGTATCACTACCAAAGGCATTCTTGACTCATCACCAAAGGCATCGTGTACTAATATCACAATCCATCATATGCTCATAAAATAGGGTGTAATATAATACTTTTAACCTTTGATGAGAATGAATAGATCCTAGATTCTTCACATAGGCATCTTGTTCTCATCGCACAAGGAAAATAACCACAGGCTTGTCACCTAAGGGAATTCCAAAGTGATCCTATGTTTATCACATAGTCTTTTTAGGCTCGTCACATTAGGAATCATAGTCTTTTCACCTAAGGTACTATGAAATTGTCACCAATAGATAGGTTTTATATGAATTAATGGTAGTTTTTTATAGTATATTCACATTTTAAATCTTATATTCATCACACAATATAGTTATATGCTTACTCTCATATTGTAATGGAAAAGATGGTTTAAAGTTTATAGGGAAATTTCCACAAACACTCATCATATTATGTAGGGTCATGATTTAAATTATTGGGGGGGGGTATTTACACATACTCTCATCAAGTATGGGATGATAATAGGTTAAAAATCAGTGTCAAATCCCTCTATTTTAATGTCTTATAGATACATTATATATTTGGTGTGACATTGATTATGCCCTAGGAATATTATAATTCATTAGATGTACCACCTCCTAATGGGAGACATAATTTTATTGATGTTCAGATTAAATCTAAAGGGGGTGTCTAATTTTCCTATTAGAAACGTTAATCAAAACCCATGTAGTTCAAGGAACACATTTTATGGTTATATAGAAGTACAATACCATAAAGTTTAATTATATTTTTTTATCATGCTTCTTTCATGAAATGAGAAACAACAAGGGGTGTTATGGGGCTTAAATGTTGGACATCCTATGGAGACCTGGCCTAGTTGTAGATAAAGGTGAATGTAAGAAAATTTTGGGTTTGAGAAAGAAAAAAATATTTTTTTAAATATTATAGGTACAAAGAAAAATAAAAAACCCTCAAATTAAAGGAAAAAAGGAAACAATGATATTACAAGGCACTAAAATGGGAGAGACCAATATCTTCACCTCTAAAAAGATCACACCAGCAAGGGAAAAAGAGGCTAGGATAGAGAATAATGAAATTGGAACACCCTGAGCCACCATGGAACCAATTAAATCAAAACCAATTATACCTTAATTCCTGGTTTGGAGAACATAAATATGGTTATTAATAAGACCCTTTCACCTATAGATGGTGTATCAGATTGTACAGGGGTGGAGGCATGGTAGATCAGAGAGTCATAAATAATATTGGAGTTCATTTCTACCACTACAAGTTGAATGTTCTTCTGGATACACCAGAGTAGACCTATCAGTATAGGATTATCTTTCACTTGAATAGATTTTAAATTTCCAAAATAATAATTGGAAGAAAGGATAACATAGACACAATGATCACAAACAACACCATCGCCCCCCATAACACCCATATTGCATGATCCATATAAGTTGAGTATTAGGAGATATTGGTGAGGATTCCAATGAACCCAGTGACCATGTGGGGTACTGGACACCGAGTGGTGGGGGGGTCTGTTGTTATAAGGAAATGAAGTCAAGTATCTTCTTCCCAATTTTTAAGAATCCATGTTATATTTATGAAAAGGATCATAGTGTGTAGAGTAATGGTTCACCTAGAACATGAGTCACCTTCATGGTGGGCTCTATTTCTCCCTTAGTAAAGGCACTAATAACCCATTGAAAAAATCATAGTTCTTGCCTTCTTTTTCAGCCCTAAATTTCAAGAACCATGTATCCAAGGATTGAAAAATGAAAATCTTAAATGGGGTATACTGGTGAATTCACTAAAATAAATCCAAAACAAATGATCCCAATCACCTTCAAAAAACATATGGGACATAGTTTCTTATCAATAATCATTGTAACATAGGTACTTGGAAACCAGGTTAATGCCAAGATGATTAATGTTATTATCTATTGGAAAATCCTAGTTTCTAAAGTGCTACATGAGGAAGTTAAACTTGGTTGGGATATTTTTACACAATAGAAACTCACCCCAATTATTAAGATAATTTGGATAAATCTAAATTCTATAGAAATATTTCACTAAGAAAACCCCCAAAGGTGATACTATGAATGTATAGTGAATCGAATAGGAGTATATTGACCCATGGTAGGGATCATAGGTTTCCGGACCCAAATCCTGGTTAACCTGGACAAAAAAATTCATAGTGTAACTCATGATGTTTCATTGGGGTTAGTGATGGAAGTTGATGGATCGAGACAAAGGATTGAGATCATCACTTTCCATTGATCTAGATTAGAAGTGAAAGGGTAAATACCTCATTATATGGACTAGCATGGTGGGGATAGGAACCCAAGAATGGGCATGGGAAAATTGGCACCCATTTAAGAGACTAGGGAAAAGACTCACCCTATTAGGGTTCCTTGGGTGAAGGGTACTCCCTAGTGGGTTTTTTGGGTGATGTTTTTACCCTAGTAGGGGTCCCTAGGAAAAGGTTATCCCAAATAAGAATACTTGGGAAAAGTTTTTCCCCTATGAGAATACCTAGGAGAACAATCACCCAAGTAGGGAGACTTGGATTTTCCCTTAGGTTGTATCACTGATGATGACTAGGGCACATTTACCCAAGAATATGATCATCCAGATTACTAGGGCATATAGAACCCTAGTATGGGGATCCAAAATACTTATAGGAGAGGGAGATCAGGCGTCACTTCCTCTTCTGGGTGATTGTATTTTTTTCAAAATTAGATGTAATGGGATGTCATTATAAACCTTGGGGGAGTTAGGAACATAGATTAGGAATAGGTACATTGTTGAATAGACCTAGGAATGTAGAAATTTATGAACAAAACCTAGGGGCATGGACCTTTGACAATGAAATTTGGGTGTGTGGACCTCGGTGAATGGAATCTGGGTTCACATACATGGCTGAAAAAACCTTAGTGTGGAAACCTGGATTAATGGAACACGGGTATGTGGACATAGTAACACACACCTTGGAGAATGATACATAGGAATTTCGACTTCGGAGCTTGTACCCAACTAATGACACTATGGAATGAAAACCTAGGAAAACTAACCTTCGTGTGAAATCAAAATTTTTCAAAACTTGTTCCAACATAAATGGCTATAATTTGAGATCCATGGTTTTGTTTTGACTCTATAGGATGAAAAACTAAGTCCCATGAAGTTAAATCTTCACTTATATACAAATTTTATTTATAACATGTGTTTTATAAGGCCAATAAATTACTATATTACCCTAAAATGTGTTTCATCTCCAATTCCCTATTAATCCTTATCAAATTCATTTTTCTGTGTCAACACATATATCATAAATTATGACCATATGTGTAAAGGTTTCATCGATGAAGTCTCCTATATAAAATCCAATTTCCCAATATATAAGAGAGTTTCCTTTGAATATAGGTAAAAATTAAAGAAATATAAGTGTCATGACTTAATAAATAACTGTTAATCTATTATACATAACACATACATAAGAATCACTTAATTTTCAATGGTTAGTAACTTTTCATGATAGGACTCACGTAACTGTTACATAAAACATAAGGTTTTTCCAATTTTTTAGAAATGAAACATAAGGGTACATTCCAATTAAAATCGTGGATTAGGTTGGATAATGCATCTTATCAATCATAAAATGAAACAAATTCCAATAATTTATATTTTTTATATTCTTATATTTTATAAATTATATATAAAGAACAAGTTTTTGGTATTGTATATAACAAATTCTGATGTATGACAAAATATGAAATGTTTATAGTAAAATATCTTGTTTAGAAAATAAATTAAATGTTTAGGGGAGAACCTTTGAGATCCTGATGAATTGGTATACTATCTTTCTTCATGGTATGAGATATGGAATTACCTTATTGAATACAACAAGGATTTGGTTTCCATGCCCATATTGGTGGTGGACCAAGTAGAGCTCGACCCTCATTATTACTATATTTTATAGGGACTCAGATTTGTTTTCTTTCTTGTTTCTACTCCATTTGATTCATGTATCATATCCTCCCGGGTTGAAGGATCACACCCTTCTAAGTCATAAAAATGTCACTATTAGAAAGCCTCTACTACATTTTATTTTTAATTTATGGTATATTGAATTTATCTCATGTACTCTTTGGTTCCCCTATCTCTTCCTTCCAACCCCGATAGAAGCTCCCATGATATCTAGTTGATCTTAGGTACCATTCATGTCCCTTAATTTTTTTCATGTCTTAGTATTAATAAATTTTATTCTTGTTTGTTTTCCCCCTTGGTCCCCTATTTCTACTGAATTCTATTCTGGGGGGGGGGGGGGTTCCCCTAGCCCCCCATTTTCTCACTATATATTATCTACTATGGGGGATCCCCCTAGTACCCCCACAATGTTATTTACTTCATTATTTCTACCCCCCCCCCCCCCCCCCCCGTTCTCTCTATTAGGTCTTCACATCCATTCCTTATCCATAAATATGGTAACCATATTTATTTTATATGATCATTAAACAACTATAAAAATGCATGAGAGGTCTTATCAGGCTAGAAAAGTGATAATGAAGTGTCCCATGAGGAAGGGGATCTTTAAAACATGGGTAGACCAAGGATGTGGGAAGCTGGTGGGGAAGAAGGCTTGGATTATGGGAGACAATCATCATACATTCTCTATAGTGTCACAATCCTAGTACCTATGCTCTACAGGGTACTGAGTAAAACTCACCAGCCTGACGTGGAGATGGTTATAGCCCCTGAGATAAAGTATCTTGTTATTTTTCACATGTATTAATGTCCAAGATGAAAATAGGTTCCATGCCTTCAGGGTTTTATCTTTTCCATGGTGTTGGACCCTTGTATGGGAGGTAAATTTATGGGTCATCCTATATAAAGTATCCAGTGTCCTAACCATCATAAGTGACTAAGATTAGTTGGTTAAATGATTAAGGAGAGTTTTATGGGATGGATAGGTTATAGTGTTTGAACCTTATAATAAGGTTATCTTACAAACTATAGGATAACCCTAGGTAGGGAACAAAGTACCCGATCGAGATTCATAGTCAGTGGAGCTTCCTCCAATGACAAATGCATAACTGGTTGGGAAGTATATAGGTAGTGAGTAAGGGAAAGGAAATATTATATGGGATGGAAGGCCATTAAAATTAGTCACTCCAAGGGTAAAGAAGTTGTCTCCATAAGGTATAACTGAATATGGAACCCAATTTCTTATTTAATTTTCTGTGGGGGGCTTCCCTCTAGGGGTATATTTATTAGGTGATTTAGAAGAATTGTTCATCTGTGATGCTCATAATGTTAAATATTAATTTAATTATTCATTTTTATTATTCATGTTTATAATTTTTTATGAAAGTTGAATATTATATATCCTTTCATTAATGTAACAAATTTTATCTTATAAAATTTTTATTCCATGCATTACATACTAGGTATGACAACATAACCTTTAGTTTTTATTTAACTTGACATTAGTTTGTAATTAAATTTATTAGAATGAAATTATTTATTGAATTTAGTTTATACTAATTAGCGATTATAGTTATGATGAATTGGAATCTATCCCGATTTATGTATTTCTTGGTAGATAGACTTTAGGTCAGACTTCCTACAGACCTGTAGGTTTATGTCTTATTCTATAAAGGTGGGGGATTCTTTATATTATTCCAGACTTACTCATTATGGGATTATCAAATTTGAAAAAAAATATTAATCCTTTGTATAAAAATTTCATGTTCTTTATTCATATTATGTATTTGGGTGTTTGTAAATATTTTTGACCTCTATATTTGGGTGAGTAACAAAAACAATGGATTTTGTAAACAGTTTCACAATAAATATTGTGTGACCAAAATATTTTAGTTGATAAAATAGGGATTCTAAAAAAATATTTAGAAGTATGCATAAATAAATTAACATTAAAATGGTTAATAATGATTTTATGGGATGAAATAGTTGTGAATTTAATATAAATGTGATATATATTAAATTAGTGATACATTAAATGAAATACTAAGTGTGTAATTACTTCTAAAGAATCACTTTTATAGTCCTTGATCGTTCATTACATGTGAACCACACAGTTAGATGTCCATGTATTTTATTTTAGAAGGAAAACAAATAATAAGGTAACCCTAGTTTTTTTTCTTTCATGGTTAGGGTTGAAGATTCAATTTATTATTTAAAGTAAATACCTAATTAAGATTGGGTAGAGGAAGACCCATTACCTAGCCCTAAGGCCCAAGGCCAAGTGGCCTGAATACAAGGCTTGAAAGTTCATTTTTTGGCCCAAAGGACCTCTCTGTGAACAGTACTTCTACAATACCCATGCTACTACATTTACTACTGCAGTACCATCGATTCTACTGTACCTGATAGAGTGTCGTCACTACTACAGTTCTACCGCTGCTACATTTCCATCGTTGCTACAGTCTTCTATAGTTCCCTATTATAGTACTTCTATAGTAACCCTGGAAATTTTTCTCTACACGGATTTGATCCTGGGTCTTTTGAATTCCAAGAAAGAACCTATACAACTTGGGTACATGCTCGTTGTCAATAATGAAACCATAGTTGTTAGGTGTCTTGTTCTTGGAATTTTATTTGTAATACACTGAGTTGTTAAACTCTAATGGTTAGGATTCCATGAGAATACAGTTTGGTGAATCCATGTGATGAATTTGGATTAAGAGTTATCCTTAACCTATAGTTCCTAATTATATTTAGGGATATTCGCTTATATAACTATATTGGATGAGAAAATATTTACAATCCTTATTTCTATTATTTCTGTTTGTATAAAAATTTATTACATAGATATTATTATGTTAGTGGTTCTTTAGAGAATTTTATTTATTGTATTATTTAGTTGTTCTCTTTATATTATGGATGCATTGCATTTATTAAATGGTGGGTGTCAATAGAAATTATATATCCTCTTGATGAATTGGTAACAATCAAGAGATAAAAAAAATTGAGTATGTAGGGTATTCTTACCCATTTATATATGATTTCTTGGTTGAGGACTTGATGGTATAGTAATGATGTTTGGTGTTATGCATTCCATCACTATAAGATCTGTTATTTTTATTTTTGCGATCATTTATTTCTATTGTTTTATTATCAAGGGATATGTTATGATCAAGTTATAAAATGCATGGTATTATTTGATTATTTATTTCAACTATAGTTTGAATTCCTTGATTATATCCTGATTTCTTCCATTTTACGCTACCACATACTAAGAATCTAAGCTCATGTCAATTTTTATTTCCTTTTACGTGAGGAAGCCTTGAAGATTTTAACTTGTGACTTAAGGATAATAATGGAAAATTAATTGTGTTTTATGAATTGTCATAATGTACATTAAATTTCCAATAAAATGTATTAATCATGTTTGTATCTAGTCTCCTGAAACTAAAAAACTATTCAGTCCTATGTATTTTAATCTATGTAACCATTACTAATATAATAAATTGAAAACTGATTATAGGTTATTATATTAATGGTTTTTACAGTAACCCTCTTGGAGTGTAATGAGTTGAAGATATGAAGATTCCATGTACCTTGGATAAGAAGTGATATTTTTTTAAATATTTTAATAAAAAATAGTGTAGTGGTTATTATTAGGAATATCAACACAACATTGATATGTTCTCTTTAAATTTATTCTAGTGTGGGTGAACCAAGTAAAATATCACTGTACATGCTCAATATATTTTTCCTTTTGGATTTGAAACAATGTGATTTATGTGAAAAATGTTCCTTTACAAACATGTTGATAAGATTAAGTTTAATATGATTCTAGAAAATAATTTAGAATATCCCAATTCACCCTTGTCTAAAGGTAATTATTGGGAACTCAAACTCTAAAATTTTGAAATAGTGACCTAAGTTAAATAATAATGATTCTATTAGTAAAATTTTTTATCATAGAGAGCACTAGGAATGAAAATGGGGTACCTCTATTTAATTGTTTCAATTATTAGTAGAAGAAAAATAGAATTAGATTACATTTATTAACAGTTGTTCTTGATGCCTTATTCGAAAGGGTTCAAAGAATACAATCAGTTAGTACTTTAGAGTTTTCAATGACAGAATCATACTGTAAATTAATGAATGATGATTCTAATTCTCAAAATTCCTTCTTTGATCATTTTCTAATTAGATATACATGAATTTACTGAGTTTCTCTTAAATAAAATAAATATGAGACAGACTGTTAACATTTATGAAGTGTATAGAATGGTGAAATAAGTGAATCTATAGTTTCTTCAACATAACGTTAATTATATTAAGATGAGATTAAGTGAAAATATTAGTGTTTTAATAAATTGTATTATTGAGGTTATTGGAGCTATCAATGGACTTGGTGAAAAATAAAATATTTTAATATTTTGAAGAAGATCACATAGAGACTTCCTAGTATATAATCAAAGGTTTTTTCTCTCAAAGAAGTAAATCATTGGTAATTTCCACTTCATTGTTTATATAAAATTATGGTTAAAAATTAAATGAAACTAAATCCAGAAAGTACCTCACAATATTCGTAAAAGTAATTTAAATTTAAATACATGGTTAATGTTGAGATTAATGAAGATGAAATGATGGATAATATTTAAGTGATGAGTTCTCATTACTTATGGTGATATGGTTTATGGTAGGTAAGTGAAGATTTTAAGGTACATTTTCATAAACTTTCTTTCATTGTGGAAAATTTGGAAACATAATTGTAGGTTTCCAAAAATATTTGATATAGTGTTAGGTGAGATTAAATTCTTCAATAATGGAGAGAGAAGTTTTCCCATAGAAGGGAATTATACTATATAAATACAAGTGAAAATAAGTTTTAGATATAAATGATGGTAATTCTAGAGAATGTTAATGTTTAAGAAGAAACTTTTCAAGGTATAGGAACAACATTTATCGCAAACATGAAATATTATATGATGGATACAGATAATAAATAAAACATTTAATTAAAACAAGATAATCAATATGATGGTGTTGTTTTTCTTAAAATATTGTTGGAAGGATTTCTTAGGGTGATTTATATATAAATAGATAATAATTTGAATATTTGAGAAAAGAAGAAAGTTTCTTTTAGTTATGTTAGTGATATTAAAGTTAAAATTGTTCAACTATAGAAAGTTATCAAGAAACATGTAAATAATCAATTGAAACCTAAAGAAGATGTAATCTAAATATAAAAAATCAAGAATAAATCTAAGATCAATGATTTTTATATTATGTCTACCTAGAGAAAATAATGAATATTTAATAACATGGTGAAGAAGATGTATCATTTTACAAAAAGGATGAGCAGGCAACTTCATATGACTCAAGGAAGATGTTAAATTTTTGAATGTTTTTAGGGGAATAACAAAAGTAAGGAGCTTAATGAGTAACATAAGTGATTGAGGAAGTGTTTAATTCTTAGAGAACCAATTTCAAGGGTAAAATTAGGATTAGATACAATGATAAAACATCAAAGTTGAAGAAAATATTTGGGAAGAGGGAAAAACTAAGATACAATAAAGTTCTCAATCATTAAGAACATATCAACAGTTAATAAGTTATTTAAAAGTTGGGGGGTATATATAGAGATATTTGAAATCGAATTTTCCCTTTGATAATGTTCTAATATAGGGGCTATATACGGAAAATGATTTCATATTGTGAATAAGTATAATTCTTTTTAATAGGTGAAGTAATTAGAATTCAGCAAGTATATTTCAAACAAATCCTTTATATTGGAATGAAAATGAGAAGTGTGTGTTTTTTCTCTGAAAATCATATAAGGTTACTTATAAGAACAAAATCTGCTATGAAATATATTTTATCTATTGAAAGAAGAAGAGTATGAATTGATTAAATGTAGTGAAGAAAATGAGAATTTATATTCATGTGCCCCAACTCACCATGGGATTTACATGAAATAAAAGAATATGATAATGAAATTTAGGGATATAATTTATAATATATCTTTATATTCTATAAGGAAAACAACAATTAGAATCTTGATAGTGGATGTTCATCTCATATGATGGTAAACATGAATCTAATGAGAAATATAAAAGAGATGATGTAAAAGTTCCATTTGGAAATGGTGTTGATCTATATATGAAAGAAAATTAGTTAAAATTAATTTTCTAGTGACGAATTAAAAATTATAAAAGTTCTTTATATTGATCATTTTTTTACAAAAAAAACATTGTGAGTCCATTATGTGACTTAAGATTGGATGTTATATTCAACTGTAAATGATTATTTATCAAGGTAAAGTATGGAAACTCTATAATTATTTATGGATAATGAAATTTAATTTGAATCAAGTGGGTAATATGTAGAAATATTTTCTCTTTAGTATAGAAGTATAAACAATATGACCAAATGGAGAGTTAGTCATATTCATTAAAATAGTATGAATTTTTTTTAAAAAATAAATGTTGTAATTGATAATTATTGTTTAGAGAGGAATAGAGAAAATATGTGTGACTCATGGTTGAGGGGAAATGTGGTGATAAATACCATTCATCTAAAGAAAAATATATCCTTAAATCTATTGGATTTGGTCCACAATGATTTACGTAGTCCAAAAATCAAACTAAAAGTTGAGGTTAAAAATATAATTTCCTATTTTTTGATGACTATGACAGAATTGGATGTGTTATGTTTATGCAGACAAAAAAATAATTTTATGACTGCATCAAAATATTATAATTAATACTGAATAATAAAACGTTATTAAAAAATAATATTTTATGATTAAATAATGAAAATTAATATAGCTCAATAGTAGTTGAAAACTTCTTGGAGAAGCATGGAATAAATATTGAGGCATTTTTAATAAGGACTACTCAATATAATGAATTAGTATAAATGATAAATAATATTTTAAAACAAATTCTAAAACATTTTTAATTAATATTTGTATCTGTCATCCTTATAATAATGAGTTAGTGTAAATTTTCATTTATACTTAAAATTGGGAATTTCTTAGTCTTGGGTAATAGAGGATAATATATGAAATGTTCCATAGAAGGAAACCATCGTTGAAATATCTTATAATATTTGGAATCAAGGGGTTAATCAAAAATAAGTAATTAAATAATGGGAATTATTTATAACTATATATGAAGGTGTATATATGGAATACTCATCTACGAGTAAAGCCTGTAATTTTTTTCAAAAGTTCTCAACGAATGTTTTGAGAGAAATGAATTGAAAGTGGTTAAAAATTATTAAAAAATTAGAGGATTTGTACTAGATTATGTGTGTTAAAAATAAGAACATGTTGTTGAAGATTCTATAGGATTGAAAAATATTAAAAATAATGATTATTCTAAACATGAATCAATGGATGATATCAATACTGAAAGAAGTCAATTTTTGACTAAAATAAAGATGATGAATGTTAAATTTGACTCTAAAAACATTATTGGTAAAAACTATTATCCAATATAAACATGGATAATGGAAATAATGGAGTTTATTTTTTTTATCATAGGTAGAACCGAATACTTTTGAATAAGTGAAAAAGCATGAATCATGGGTCAAATCCATGAATGAATAATTGGATAAAATTGATAAGAAAAAGATATGAGAACTTGTGAACAGACCTAAAAAAGGATAATATTATTGGTAGAAAGTGGGTATTCGAAAATAAATATGAGGAAAATAGTGTAATGGTCCTGAAAAAAACAAGGTTGTCATATAAAGGGAACACTAAAATTGATGGAGTAGTTGACAAGGAAATGTGTGTGCCTATAGAAAGTATAGAATAAATCAAAAAATATTTTTTAGTGTATTTTAAAATGATGATTAAATTCATTAAAATGGATTTAGATATGGAATAAATAAATGAAATATTGATGGAATAAGCCGGTATTTAATAATCAATAGAATTTCTAATTTGATTTGGTGATATGAAAGTATATAGATTGAGAAAGGACTTATATGGGTTGAACCAATAACCTCATTCTAGGTATGAAATAATTGATACAAATATGACAAATATGGATTATAAAAGTGGTCTTGTGGATCATATATATTATTCCTATATGTCTAACATGTCTTAATTTATGGGGTGAATTAGTGTGTTCAATTCTTTAATTCTTACAATGAAACTTTTTCCCATGTTAGAAAGATAAAAACAAACCAGTCCAATATAAAACATATAAGTGATACTCAAATATAGAAATTAATGTGAGGAAACATGGATTTACCTTGTTTCACCATAAGGTCTAATCTAAGGATCATATTCCAAAACTATTTCAAAATACCAAAGGTTTAATAATAATCACTATAAGTGTCAAAAATGATTTGGAAAATCACACTTTCAGTCCAGTGGAATAATCTTTTTTTTCTATCTCTAATTTGAGATAAGTAACGCAAATGAATATGATATGATAATATCTTATAAATATTCATCAACAAAACTGGATACTAATCTAGTGAGGGTATTTTTGATGTTTTTCAAATTCGTTTTCAGGTACTGGAATTTAATAGTGTGTACTTCATAGAAAATAATAATCTTTAATGTTCCCCTTTACTCTATATTTTCCTAGAATTTGATATTTCACTCTCTTTTTATTTTCCTCCTATAGATTCTCCTTTTAAATAATTGAATTGTTTCATCAAAATATCATTCCAATTTTTTATTCTTATTTATTCTTATTCGGTCTTCAAAACCACTCATAAACTACCTTTTAATTTGAAATTTTTCTTTGCCTTTTTCCTTCCAAAAAAATCAAGGTATGAATCTATCTTAACATTCAGAGGATTAAAATTTCATGTTTCCATGATCGAAATGGAAAAGTTATATTCCATGAGAAATACCCTCCACTAAATTTATCATTATGCTTATCGGACTGTGGAGTATTAACCCCAAATATTATGATTCTCAACACATTCTCCTCCATGAAATGGTCTCTTCCAGCGACCCATTTCTTCTAATATAACTTGAGTCCACTGCATTAACCAAAACACCAATAGTGGTCTTCCCCATTTCTGAGATGTACTTTTAAATACAAAAACCTTGAGCTCGATGATTTATTCTTGGCCAGTTTCATGTTTTCCTTTAGCTCAAAAGCTCCCAAAAATTAAAACAACATGTATTAGATACTAAAAAGGACTATAGAGACCCTCACAGTTTTTCATAATGATATGCCTATAATGAAATTATTATCTCTACATTATAATGAAAAAAAATTCACTATTTTTTAACCACCACAATTCATATTATGGTCCTGATGGTGTGATATATCCTCTAGGCACCCTCTTCATCTTACAAAAAACCTACATGGTAAGATCGATGCCATAGTCCTCTTCATTTCAAAATTTCATGACCATGAATTCCATTACAAGTAAACTATAATATTGTATACATAGTTTTAAACTCTATAATTCTATATTAATCCATAACTTGGGAATGGTGCTTTATTATTACTTAACATATGGTATATCCCTCCCATACATTCTTATTGTGCCTCCATACAATTTAGCCACTATCAATCATGCTTCCCTGCACTATAGCTCTACCCTAGTACTAACTTATTCTCTTCAGGATTGTGTGTGTTAACACATGAAAGTTATTGTCCACTTTTATTTCATTTTTACCTCGTAAGGGATTATTTTTAACATACTTCCACTTCCCCAGGTGTTTGCTCATACTCTGATGGTTCTAGATAGGGTTGGAAGTTTTTTAATTTCTCTATGCATTTTTTGTTACCTTTTCAAAATTATTTTTTTGGAACTTCTTCTACATTCCCTCCATGTATTATACATGATCATCATAGTGTGGTGAGTAGAATAATGCATAAATTCATCACCAATATACTCACCAACTATACACATGCTTAAATATTCTTTATAAGTATCTTGTAATATACCAATTGAAAGTAAATTTGACATATCGAATCATATATTTTCAATATTCTTCCCATTATAATTTTATTTCCAATCTCCCTAAATTATCCTTTAATCATATATTTCAATCATTATCTGAATTTAAAATAAAATTTAAAAAGGTCCTCAGGTTTCATAACTTTCAATCTCACACATATTTGGAATTTTCACATCTCCGTATATTAAAAAGTGTTTTTTTATAATTGATATAATACTAATTTATTTTAATCTCGTTTTTTGAAAAATAGAAATAACTAAAATAATAAAATGTTATCCATATATTCTAAATCAACCTTCTCATTGATTCTAATTCCCTATACCTAGTTTGTCCCCTTTTTTGCACACTAAAAAGAATATATTTCCTATAATAGAAAATAATCTCTAGATCAAATACTATACACAATTTGGATTGGGGACAATATAAACCCCTTCAAGCTGAAAGAGGTTATTAAACACCAAGTTTTAACCAGTATATTTCAAAATTTGATGAATATAATGGTTTTGTAAATATATCTATCACATACAGATTTTTACCTAGAATATCTAGTTTTATTATTCTCTTCTTGAACTTCTCTTTAAAAAATGATATAGAATCCCAATTTTCTTTATTCAGGAATGTGGAGCTAGATTTTTCTTTGGTATTATCGCACTCTAGTTTTCACAATGGACTACCATGGGTAGCTTCACCTTCTCTCTAATATCTTCCATTTTTTATCCTCTATAAAATCTATATGAATTACTTTTTAAAATAAATTTATTCCACTTAATATGTAGTAAGAGGGGTTATTTCATTCACTTTTCTAATCCATCTGGTGCATTTTATACCAATAAAAAAGTCTTCTTTACTTGCATATTTTCTATCAATAATTTACATAGACCATTCCGTATCTAAGTAGGCATATAATTTTTAATTATTACCTATATGATATATCGAACTATAATTATATGTTCCCAAAATTTACCTTATAATCATCTTTATAACCAAAATATGCTACTCATTGGGATAACATTGGGAGAAAGAAACGAGGAATGCTGCAAAGTATATATATAGTCTCACTGTTTTATAATACAATAATATTCCAACCATACTTTGGTAAATTGTTTGAAAAATATATTTCCCTTCCTCTTGCTTTTTAGTTTATTTTCAATATTTATTTCTTTTAAAAATAGATTTTTATCTAGAATCATGCAACTTTTTAGTAACTCCTTTGCATAATTTACCTTTGAATTTAATCTTTAATTCCCATTGTGCACAACTTTCAACTTGATGGAAAACCTCAGATCCCCAATAAGATGCATTTAAAACATTCAACTTATCACTTTCACAAAATATTCCACTGAATTCAAATTTTTTCTACATAATATGATGGAATCAATATAGAAGAGCACCAGGAATTGTTTTTACTTGGTCGACTTCACATAGATATTGTGATTGACTCTACCACTTATATATTTTGTTTTTTCAAAAATGTATCCAACTAATAATACCAAGATTTGGGTTCTTGTTTCAATATTTTTTGCCTTCTAAAGTCAACATATTATTGATTCATGATCACTGAATAAAAACTCATTTGTTTTTAATATGAACATCTTCTTTGAGAATTAAATTTAAGAACGCTATATTGAAATCCATTGGGTAGATTTTATATTTACTCTGGACAACTAAAGTAAGAAAGAGACTAATATGTTCAATATTTTCCACAGGTTCATAAGTTTTTTCCTTTTAAACTCCTTTAAATTGTGTATGTCCCTTGAAAACCAATATTGATTTTTTTTTGAATCACCTTACCTTAACAATCATAAATACTTATAAATATCCATTTTTGTTCCTATGATGTTGCGGTATTCTGATAATTCCAAGATCAGCCAATTGTAATTTCTCTCAATTTTATCAGTCTCCTTTTTAATTTCCTTTACCCATGACTCATTATTAACTACTTTCTCAAATGAAGTAGGATTCTATTAAGAAAATAAAGTTGTGTTTTCTATAGTTCACATCCTCTGAGTATGTGTAGGTGTGTTTTATATTAAATTATACATGAATCATCAACCTCAACAAATTTTATTCTCTATGGATTCACGAATTAACTTCTTCTTATAGGTTCTCAATCCACTAATTCATCTTATGAATCTTCTTTAAATTTTAGGACTATGTGCATCGGTTTTATTTGTCTTTGGTTCTTCTTCTTTAATATTGAATACACTCAAATATATAATTACAAATATATTTCTATATTTAAAAAAAAAATTAACATCACTACTCTACATAATCATTTTTTAACTATTGATTGGTGAATTTATAAGATTTAATCATTAAGGAGTAGCCTAGAAATATACCCTCTTAAATTGGATCCCTAAATTTTCCATGATTCTATTCCAAATTTTGGATTTATCATTTAATTACAAACACTCTAAAGTTTTGGAACATAATTTTTCATTTATGAAACATCTCATATTTTTTCATCATATCTCTGAGCCATAAAAAAGTTTCAATTTTCTGAGTCAACAGAAAATTTCATTGATTCCTTCCAGTTGCGATGAGAGATTCTACTTTTAATGAGTAATGGTTTAACCATGGGGTCCAACATTATTATTAGTCTTTCTACAACACTATTTTTGTAGTGTGACTCTTAATGATCAAACATTATTATTTATCCTGTTCTTCCCTAAGTTGTTTTCCACCTTATGAGAGGCATACTACATGCCATTATCAGATCAAAGAACCTTGATGGTTTCTAGTTTCATTATAATCTCTCCTATTAAATATATAAATTCATTCAATCTCCTATGTCTTGGGATATATAAACATGATGAAACCAATTCTACTATAATCATCAATGAAATGTTTGATTTAATTCTCAATGAATGTTCTTGAAACCTTAAAGGGACCACACACATCAGTGTGTATTAGATCAAACAAAATTAGGCCTTACTCTTCTCTGGTTGATAGGTATTTCTCACCAATTTCCCTTTATACAAGCACCACATGTCTTCTTCTGATTACATTTCTGATTTGGTATATTTATTGTATCATTGTGTTTTTATAAATTATCCATGATTTTTTTGTTGATGTGCCTGGTCCTTCAATGAGAAAGGTTATTCTCTTCCACCATCATAAGTAAATAAATGTTATTCTCTTTATAATCTACTTGATAGTGATTTAAATTTTTTCTTCATCCTTTAAATAAGGAATCTCTATTTTTTCCTTCTATAAATTATTAATTTTGATGAAATGTGACATCTAATCTATAATCAGAAATCATACTTTCATTGAGAACATTATGCTGAATGACACCCACAAAAAGAACATTAGCATTTTTCAATTACTTTTTAGACAATATCATCTCTCCAATTACATTTATTTTCAATTATACATCATTTCCAAATCTAACCATGACATTAAAATGGATCTTCAATAACTTTAACAGATTTAGGTTATCAATATTATGGGATGAGCACCCACTACCATAGATCTAGGGGATAATTTTTTTAATTTTGTTGAGATAAATTTCTACTTACATAGCCTTTAAATTTTTTATATTTTCCCTCCAACTATTACTCGGTCGGGTTGAGACACAAGATGGTATCTCCTCATTTTGTTTATTATAATTAGATAGATTGTAATCATCTTCCTCTAATGGATATAAGTTATTTTGTAAGAGAATATTTTATATTTTTTCAACTACCATTCCACTTAGGCTCCCATTGGTGGGATTTATACTCCTCCTTTACCTTCAATTCATCATCTTATGACAAAAAATTGACTAGTTATGATAAAAAATATATATAAATAATTCTGTTTCAAAAATGATTGATATAGGATCCCTCTTTATTTTTAATTTCTCATAATTTCACCTCTCAAGTATCCCTCTCCATTTGTGTTCAAATTCATGGTATGCTTCAAAAATCCACAAAAAAGGCATTTCACCAATGAAAAAATTGTTCCATCACTTCCCCTAAATTTTTTTATTTCATTGGATTAATTCATATTTTAATATATTAATCTTGGTGTTTGAGAGTTCTCAATAAATTTTTTTTTTCCAATAATTTTTACAGCAAATCCATGATATTTGGATGTATTAGCTTCACAACCAAGCTTATATTTTCCCGTAATATTTTGCATATATTCATTTATTATCATTTCAATAGTCCTTCTAGATCTTTCTTCTCTTTCAAAAAATTCCTGGTAAGATATATTTAACCTTTTTCACAAAAAACATTGTTTAAACCTAAATAATTCTTTATAGAGTAATATATTATTCTTACAGAGATTAAACCCTCTTCATTATTTCATTTAACTTAGTATTCATATCGTTGATTATGTTTTCTTCATATTTGATTTCTACCTTGAAATTCATAACTAATTAATATGTTTCTTGAGAGACCTTAAGCTCTTCAACCACCTTCTATAACTGAGTAATTTTCACTTAATGTTGATTAATATATACTTCTAATTCCTTTAGAAGACTAAATATCATTCAGTTTTTCTTATGTAAAATTTAAAACTTTTAAAGATCTATATTATGTTCAAATTTCATGTTAATAACTCCTTCATTTTGATCTTCCATTCATCTTCATCATTTTTTCATCAATTTTGAACATCATAACATCTTCCATATATAAGATAAACACCTATTAATCACTATTATGGAATTTCTTATCTTATCCCTCTTCTTTTCTTAGTAGATTTTTTCACTGGAGCCACTTTTTAGTTAAATATATAGATTTAATGTTTCATCATAGAAGAAAAATATATTTTTTGTATTGATATTATATCATATTCATATACATAATCCTTATTCCTTAGAAATATTATAAAAATATTCCCAACCATTCAATAATTGAAACAAGTGAATCGAATTTTAACATTATACCATCTTTTTCCTTATTTTAATTTTCTAGCTCCATGTGAGAAAAATTCATCACATACTTCTTCATTATTAATTTTATCTTTTTGAAACTCAATTTTATCCATTGATTTGAAATATATTTCATTATATAAAATTATTTAAATGATTTTATGTTTCTATAAAATATCGTATGAAACCAACATGCTCGAAGGATCATTAAGAGTCGTATTTGTTTGCTATTTTTCTTAAAGTGTTAATACTTGTGAATTATAAAAGTGTGGAAACTTTTTTAGAATATTATTCTTAATATTAATATCTTTCATTTGATCACAAATTCTATGGATGGATTCAAAAACTTCCATGAGTGGATTAAAGAAAGCATCAATTATTTTATTTGGGATCATCTTCAGATCATGAAATTTTTTATGCAACACTTTCAACATAGCATGCATCACTCTATTATCCCCTTAATAAATATTTGATAACATATCCAAAAGAAATTTTACTTATGTGTTGTCTATTAATTTCATATACATATGGTTGGATAAGGATTTGGATAGATTATTTTGAGCACTCATATCAGCATCAAATGATTTCTTATATACTTCAGTCATAGAAATTATGGAGGTTTAATTAACTTATATTACATCTAAAGCAGGAGTAAAAACATCACTTATGAGAGATTTTAAGTGACATCTCAAGGGATTCATATATTTTAAAAATATATATATTCATTGATTAATAAATCACTTTTACATTTTTTGGGTTCTCCGTAATAGTAAGAGAGTCATCATGAGAAAAAACATGCTCGAATTGATACCACTTGTTGTACCCATGGGACTAACACACCCAAGGAGGGTTGAATTACGTTTTTTTATTAATAAACATTTACAAATGAACATGTTCTTATATTAGAAAAAATAATTAAATTGTATAGAACTTAACACTCTAGTGATATTAAAATTTATAAATTAAAGTGTGGACACATAGATTTTACTTGTTTAACCACAAGGGATATTCCATAGATCTTATATTGATGAATGTTAAAATTATAGAGGATTAAATATTTGCATTGTAAGTTCTATAAATGATTTGTAAAAACAGATTACAGGTCTAGGGGAACACCCTCTTATTATTTATTTTCTCACTACTAAAAAACAAATAATATAATTATATGTGATATGAAAATTGATTACAAATATTCTTCAGTAAAATGAACACCAATCCGGTGAGGGGGTTGTTAATGTTATTAAAATTATTCTTTTTTTCTAATCATAAATAGAGTTTGCTTCTTAGAAATTTAAATCATCAATATTCTCATTAATCTATTTTTTCTTAGAATTTTTCATTCCTCTTTATTACTATATTTCTCTTATCAATTATCCTTTTTAAATTAGGTAATCGCTACTTCAAAACCACATTCAATTTATTTCAACCTATTTATTATTAAAAGTTTATAAACACCTCTTATAAATTCCAAATTACTTTGATAGTTTTATTTCATGTTCTTTATATAAAAATGAATAATTAAAATCTCTAAACTATTATAGGATGAATATGGCATGTTTCCATTATAACTATGAAATTATTCTCTTTTAGGAGAAACACCCTCTAATATGGATATAATTTTTCCCACCTGACAATATTACATTGAATATAAAAAATATTATTCTCTACATGTTATCCTCCACAATGTGGTCTCTACCAGCTTACTGTTTCAATTATTCTCCCTAAATTCCACCATACCAATTGAAATTCCCATAGTGGGGTTCCACATTTTTGAAAGGAATATTGAAATCATAACACAATGATCTCCAAGAAATGGTGTTATCTAGTTCCCAATTTTTCATTTATCTCTAATGATCATACAAAATCAAAATTCCCTATATCTAATGCTCAAAATGACCTTGGTGATCCTCTATTTTGTTCATAGTTAAATCCCCATAATGAAATTTCTATCTCTGTATCACTGTGAAAAATTATTTTCCATTTTATAGTAACCAAGGTAGAAAGTTATTAAATTCATGGAGATTCTTAACCTTTATGAACCCACTTAAATTTATATAAATCTTTTATGGTAAGCTCCACAATGTGGTCCTAATCATTTCCCTATTATATAACCATGACTTCCACTATATTGTGATTTTATTATTTTAAACTCATTTGAAAACTGTTCAATCTAATATATCTTTTTCACATGGGAAATAGGATTCATTAATACCAAACATATGGGATACCCCCCACCCCATTTGAATTCCCATGGTAACTCCCTATACCATGAACACTTTCCACTGTACTACCTTACATGGTGGCTTTACCCTAGAGTCTCCCCATATTCCTCATGTTTATGGGAATTGAACCATGTATAGTACGCTCCTATATAATTTTATATCACACTGGTAATAGATAATGTTAGTATTTGTATCATTGCATTATTTGAATATAATTTATTTTGTGGTATTGGATAGGGCTGGGCCCTTTCTTATTTACTCTATAAATTTTTATTCCCTTTTCCAAATTCGCATTCTGAAACTTCTTCTATCTTCCCACCATGGCTTGTATTGAATCACAATGGTGTGGTGAATCGCATGGTGCATTCTTCCATCAACCAATATGATCACCAACTTCTCATATGAATCAATAATATTCATAAATGTCTTCTAATAGAAAAATTGATAATAAATCAGATAAACTATGTACTATGGTTTCAATATAATATATACTTGAAAATATAAAATGAATAAAAGTGAAAGGTGATGGTGTATGTGGATGATATCATATTTAGTGGAAAAAATAAAAAATCTATTAAATGGTTTAAAAATTTGATGAATGTAAAATTTAAGGTATAAATTTATGTAGAATTATCCTACTTTCTTGTGAAAAAAGTGAATCCAATAGGAGGAAACGTGATAATTTCATATGTGAAGTCTGTAAGAGAATTATTAAAGATGTTTTGGTTTGAATATTTAAATATAATATAAACTCAATATTGGATGGAACTAAACTCATACAATATGAGTATATAAAGATAGTACGATCAAAACATTATGGAAAAAATATAGGTATTTATTATATTTCACAATAACAAGATTTGATATTGTTTATGTCATACTTTTGGATGAATGATTTCAGAGTTATCTAAATCAAGTAAATCATGCATCAATTAAGATTATGATGGCATATATTTAAATAACATTGAATTTGGATAGGTTATATAAGTCAGAGAAGATTGATATTTGGTTCCATATTTATATTCAAATTGTGATAGGTAATTTAAAGATTGAAAATCAACATGTGGGGCCATTATTCCTTGAAATAAATTTTGGTGGATAGCTAAGTAAAAATGAAGGAAAGAACATACTTCATAAACATAAAGGTATAGTATATCTCAATAACAAAGGTTTTTACTCAATTAATGTAGATGAAGTATTAATTATATTTTTGAGAAGTATTGTGATAGCTTATTTTGATTGAGTATGAAAACATGAGTTTTATCAAGTTAACAAAGAACCCCATAAAAAATCTTATTCCAAACAAATCAAATTTATTAACATTTTTTATAATACAAATTTGAGTAGAGAATTATGAATTTAGATTTTTTTTACATAATATCAAGTATAGTAATTCTCTATAAAGTCATTAAATTAACTTATATTTGAGAAGCATAAATTAAATCGTGGATTTCAATCAATATCATCAAACTAAGTATGTTTGATAATTCACATTTTCCCAGTGAATATAATATTTTATTTTGATATATAGGTTTTAAATGTGATTATATTAAATTATTATATGATTATATGGGTATAAATGATTCAAGGAGTATTTTATAATAAAGGAAAGTTATGAATAATAAGAATTAAATGTCTGGAGTGTGGTCCCAAAACATATAGTGCTAAATTTCCATTTAAATATATGACATATTTTCTTAAATAAAAAATAAAATAAAATAAACCATGCTATGTTTTACTGAGATAGAGTATTATAATACAAGATAAAAATTAATTCATTATGATAATGAAATAAGAATCATTATTAAGAAATATATAATTATAATAAAACAACATGAATATAAAAAAAAGAATTAACATTAAATATTCAACCTTGGGATTTTCTTTGAAGATCATACATCCTATTTTAACTATGGAAATATTAAAAAAACAATATAAATATAATATAAATTTTGATAGGGAATTAAATAAATAGGATGAATGATTTTATATATTTTTTAAGGCAATATGAAGGAATGTAATATGAACATTATATATATAGTCATCAAGTATAAGGCCATTGGATATCAGATTTTTGGACATATGGTCAATGGATATAATTTTTTTAATATAAGAATTAAATATATATAATTTTTTGTATGAAATTAAATATATTTTAATGAAAAAATAATAATTAATTATTTAATAGAATAAAAACATAATAATTAATTAAAATTCGTTAATATAAAAATATTTATTTTATTCATTACAAATTATTAATATATTTAAATTATTTGATGCGTTCATAAAAATATGTATTTTATTTATTAAATTTTGTTATTATTATTATCTTTTTATTCGGGGTATTTAGAGTTCCATTTCAAGATCTCTATTTTAAGGTATTTTTATTCAAATGTAACCAAAGCCATTGGGGTTTATTTCACATCCTATTCTGAAATTAGTTTTTCTTAGATTAAATTTACATTTATGGAAATTTAATGATTTTTATCTTTTAAAAACCATATATTTTCTTATCATATTGTTATTATGGGTTTTACATGTCACCTAGTCATTTCACCACCAATTGGTTCCCAATTCAGTCGAACTTTTACTAGTAGGTTGAGCCTAACTTCTCTAATATTTTTTATTATCATTCTTGTCTATATTCTTTTTATACTTTCATGTATGTCTTTAAACCTATTTCAAGTATTTATTAATGAAATTTTCTTTTGAATTTGGTATTATTTTCAAAAGTATAACATGACACTTTTTTAATAGTTTCCACATTATACCTTTCCCAAGTCAATTTCATCAATTTTATTCACGAATGTCCTCTTCCAAATTTTAATTGTTTTCCAAAGAACGTTTTTTCAAAATTTTCATTCATTCTATAAAACGAACGTTTTAAAAATTACTTCATTTTAAAATAAAGGTTATAAAAAGTAATGGGTATTTCTTCTTAATTTTCAATGTAATTCTCCAATGTTCTTATAAATAGTTTCTCGTCTATATTATCATAATTTAATGTTTATTATACATGACTAAGGATATGATTATATAATACAATTCACCTTCCATCTCTAGATGTATTATAATCATGTCCTATTTAAATATTTAGAAAAACCATATCTTTCACATGGGTAAATTAAGATATGATAAAAACATTAAATGTGATAATATTCATATGACACCCATGTGTGTTATTTATTATTAAATTATAGTTTGGTCCAATATATCCCACAAATTCATTAGTCAAATATTTGTATCTCAGAAGATGATGATATTGTTCATGTACATTATTTCAATTATCTATGTTCATAACTCTGTGTACGTACATTATTAGGGTTAGTGATGTTTAAAACTTTGTATGTAGAAATCATTGTGGGTATCTATGTTCACAACATTTTTCTTTGACATGATTATAGAAATCTATGTTCACTACTCTATGAATAGACCAGATTTAGGTTTAAAATTTTCATATATCTTTTCATGGAAATGATTTGTGTTTTCTATTTTCACAACTCTATGTGTGCACATGATTATGGTTATCTATTGTTCACAACTCTATGCATGTAAATGATTGTGGTTAGCTATATTCATAACATTGTTCATGGATATGATTAATTATTTCTATGTTCACAACCTTATCAAAATACCTCATTATAGTAAGTTATGTTCATATCTATATGTGTTGACATGATTAAAGATAGCTATTCTCACTTCTATATGTGTGTAAATGATTACAATTAGCTATGTTTATAACTATGTACATGGAAATGGTTGATATTAGCTATTTTCACAACTGTATTCATGGAAAAAAATTTTGTTAGTTATTTTCAAAACCATGTTTATGAACATGATAGCAATTAGCTATTTTCACAAATATAAGGTTTTCATATGGTTTTGTTTATGTGAATTTATTATGCTATTCCCCATGGAACATGATTATTGTTCCATGTTTCTACATTATTATGTCATGGGAAATTTTATATTTTCATGATGATCCTTTTATGGTAATATATCCTTCTAGAATGAAGTATGGAGAAGTATTATGATTATATGTTATTTTTAATAATATATTTATCCCATGTTAATGATTTATCACATTCTAAGGATCTATCCCATTATAAATCTTTGATAATATTTTCCATTATTGATCATTTGATCTCAGTTCTTCTTATATTTACCATTTCCACAAGGGATTTCATGAAGGAATATATATAAGAGTAATACTTGTGTGGGGAATATTTTGATATGTTAACTAAATGATGTACAATAATAGATTTATGTATCTAATATACAAAGGTATTAAACCTTTGGGTTCAAGTATTGTGTGTTTTATTTGTGAAATATCATGTTTAAATTATAGAAATGATGTAAAATATATATAGGTTATTGTTTGGGTCATCTCAATTATTGTCAATATGTGGTTTATTTTATTTTTTGATATTTAGGTATGATATATATAATTACCTAACTTAAATAAACTGATTTTGAACAAAATGTATCATTTTTTAAAATTAAGTTTTTATAAAGTATGGAAATATAAGTTTCACTTTTGAAATTCATATGATTTATCACTCTAATTTTGTTACGTTATTATGGTTATTTACTCATGTTAACCATTTTGGAGTTTGTAAGTGGCTTGAACTAAGTGAAATTGGGATAAGACTGATTATATTGAAAAATGTAACAATAATCCCAAAAATTAACCAAATTGTATGGGATATAGAGTGAAAATATTCATGGAAATGATATCTCAAATTATGAAAGCTAAATTAAACTATTTTGAGCTCCTAATTCCACCAAAGAAGGAGCACCACACTATCAATTTTTTTGACCAACAAATTATTGATCAATGTATTAACATGATAGAAAATGTATTTTATATTATTAAATCCCTAGATTTTGAAAAATTAATATTGGTTATTTATTGATTGGAAGGTTAAGTATATTAATAGTTGACTTTGATAAAAGAACATAAGGTAAAAAGAAGAAGTTGACTCTATGGAATGGGAGGATATTAAGAAAATATTATTCACCAAATATTTTCCTTGAACTCTTCACTTTAAAATTGAGTGATAATTCTTTCAGTTAAAAGGAGTATAAATACATTGGTTATTATAAGGAAAACTTCATGAGACATTGAATATACACCTTTAGTTTTATTATTAACCCTAAAGTAAATATTGGTCATTTATATAGTGTTATATAACCAAGTCTTCAATAGTAATTATCAATAAGGATCTTTTGTAACAATAAAGAAATTTGTTGAAGTAAACTTCAGGATGAAATGAAAACTAGAGATTCTCATGTATTTGGAGACAAGAAAAAGAAAATTAAGTTTCATGGAAACTCAAATATAGAATCACACGGAGAAAATAAAATTCACCAACCTACACGCCAAAAATGAGGGAAGATTCACTCAGGAAATTTCTTAAAAGTAATGGGGAGATGTTTCAACTATGGAAAGGTTGGACATTGTGCTTATTGTTTTCGAAATGATATGAAGGTTTCGATAAAAGAAATAGATGGGGGGATTGGAACCCAATAAACCATCCATAATCCAATTCTTAAAATTTTATTAGTTTAATCATTATTAATATCAATTCCCTAATCTAAATTATAACAATGATAATGGATTGAAGAAACCTTCAAGACTAGTGGAATATAGAAGAGCCTCTGAAATCACTAACACTAAAGTGGATCAAGGTAATGAAGTGGTTAAAGGAACACTTATTCTTTATTCCAAGTCTTTGAATGTATTATTTATTTCTATTTATTCACAATCTTTCATGTCATGAATTTATTTAGCCATTTTGATTCATTTCATATAACATGGTATATTGAATTATTAGTGAAAACACCAAATGGTACGATGATTACATCAAAGGTGTTTTACTCTTTTCCAATCTAAATTTTTGGGAAGATACTACTTATAGATTTATTTCATATTCCCTTTGAATAATTCAATGTGATATTTAGAATGGACTATCTCTCACTACATAGATATCGTATCAATTTACAAGGTAGGGAAATCTCATTTCACATCCCATAAAATCCCTTGAACAAATATCAATCCAATATGATGATGAACTTCCTTTGGTAAGAAATCATTAATATGGGTCTTGATACCCAATTATGAGGAGTAATTAGACCAAATGTATTATGAGTAATTAAAAATTTAATACATTCTAATTTAATAGTAATATATTGATTAATTTCCCATATAACTGTTTGGTCTTACCCTAGATTGTGAGGGTTTCTTTTCAATTAAACCCATGACTAGTTTTATACCAATATCAATGAGTCTATATGGAATTTACATCAATGAATTAGAGTAATTGATGAATTAAATACAAGATAATCTTGGCAAAGATTTCATATACCCAAGTACCTCACCATAGGGGGAACCCATTTTCTTTATTAAAAAAACATATGGGTTAATGCATCCTTTCGTTTATTTTCATGAATGTAATAGGATCCCGATCAATAAAAAGTATCGTATACTTCATAATAATAATTTTTTAACAATCATAGAAGGTCTCAATAATTCTTGAAGGTATGTCATTGATCAGGATATCATCAATTAATGGAAAAAAGATAAGATAAAACCAATAAATTCTTTTTTACAACATATATACATTATTAATTCGTATTAATTCAATCAGGACTTAATAATTCCCTTAATATCTTAATGGATTAAATAAATAAATTCTTTATATATTACCTTTAAAAAAATTTCATTGAATTTATTGATAATATTATCATATAGTTTATGAGTAAGGATGAACATGAGAACCATTTAATGATTGGGACAAAGGCCATAAAAAGGGAGGAACTATATGATATGTTCATAAAGTGTGAATTTTGTCTATAAAAAGTATCCTTATTGGTCCATGAAATCACAATCAAAGGTATATCTGTATATCCTTCACGGACAGAGGTTATTTAATAATTTCCTAGACTAACAATTATGATAGGAATCAATAGTTTTATTGTATTAACTGGATATTATCAATGTTTTTTGGGAAATTTTTCATTATTTTAAAATACACTAACAAAGATGACCTGGAATGGAGTGAAGTTCCTCTAGATAAGATAATTTGAATAAAGGTTCAAGGTTCTTGAGAATAGGTGGGTCTCTGCACCTGTACTGACACTAATATTCATTGGAAAAAGTTTTTGTGATGTACATTAATGCTTTAAATAATAGTTTGGCATGTGTCCTTATCAAAAATTAAATGGTGGTATATTATAACTCACCTTAATTTAACACCCATGAGAAACATTACTTAATGCATAATCTAGAGTTTTCAAAAAAATCACATTAAAGATATGGATGCATTATCTCTATGGAGAAAAGTGTGATATATATATATATATATATCATAAGAGATTAAATTATATATTCAAATATAATATTTTGATCTTTTACAAAATGAGATAGTTGAAGTTGATCAAAGACTATTATTTCTTAATACATTATCCTCATAGGAATGAAAATAAGGTGTTTGATTCACTAATCATAAAGGATCATGCTTCCTTATCGTTAACTAGTAATTGAAAGGGACACAATTTTTTAAATTATATTCAAAGGATATATATTAAAATCATAATGGAAGGGATAAATTCATACCTTTCCAAAACAGTTTCACAACCATCCATCTAATGGAAGATTAAATTGAATCATAAATATAATATATAGCTATAAAATAAGGTTTCAAATATTTTAGAGTTCAAAAATGATAAAGAAAAAATCATAATATTTAGAACCGAAATATTTTTGGTATCTCTACCAGTTATAGAAAGGTATATTTTAGAGGATTTATATATATTATCATTACCTATTCACCATAGAATCACAAATATTTATAGAGATATTATGAATCACTTATGGTGGGATGACATGAAGTGGGAGATTTCTATATACATATCTCCATTCATGGTGTTCTAATAAATAAATAATGAATATAGTAAATCCAAGGGTATGATGTAGCTGTTACCTATACTACTATTTAAATTACAGAACATCACTCTGGATTTATTCATCGTTATTTATAATATATATAAATTAAATGATACTATCTTGGTAGTGGTGGATTAACTTTTAAAGTCGGCACATTTCATTAAGATTCTAAAATATTTTCCTCTCGGTCAAATTTCTAAATTATAAATTAATGAAGTGGTAAGGATATATAGAGTACCACTTTCATTTATATCTGATTGATATCCAATTTTTACATAAATGTTCTTTATAAGTCTCTAATAAACCTTTCGTAGAGAACTAAACATTATCAAGTATTATCATCCTCAAATAGATGGTCAATATAAAATAACCATTAAAAAATCTGAATATGTGCTATGATATTTCTCAATGAATTTTAAAAAAAGTTGGTCTCAATATATTTCACAATTTTTGTTCTAATATAATTGAAATTTACACTCTATAATCCAAATTTAACCCTATGAGGCTATATATGAGAAGAGATATAGAACTTTAATGCACTAGGAAAACGTTAGAGAGAGGAATCTATTTGGACTTGATATTGATTAAGAAATTATGGATAAGGTTTAAACCATTTAGTGACATATCAAATTAGGAAAAATTAATTAAAAGACAGTTATTTATAATCATTGATGATATCTTCAGTTTAATGTTCGTAAAAAAGTATTCTTTTGAATATCTCCTCAAAATAGGGTTACGATTTTTGGTAAGAAAGAGAATTTGGTCCCTAGATACACCAATCCCTTTGATATTATTCACCATATTGAATCTATAAATTATCACTAATCACATCCACCAAACCTCTCATGGGTGAATGTTGTGCTCCATGTTTCACTTATGATGAAGTATATACCATATCCATCACATGTAATGAACTGAGATTCTGTGAAATTAGAATAAGATCTATTTTGTGAGGAATAACTGGTGGAGATCTTGGGTCTTAACAGTAAAGTGTTATAAACCATGTCCATCAACAGGTGAAATTATTATCGTAAAATTGTAGGTTTTTTAAAGTAATATGGAAACCTAAATATGTAGGGAGAATAATATACAATCATTTTTTTCATATGAGAAATGAAATTTCCTGAGTTAAATTCCTTTAAGTTGATAGAATGTGACATCCCAAACATGTATTAATAAATTTCCATTTAAAAATTTAATATATGTTCTTTTATACAACACAAAACTAAAAAAACGATTATTTATTATATCGAGATAAAATATTATAGTGTAAGATAAAAATTATTTCATTATGATAATGTAATATGAAAAATATTTAAAAAAACTATATAAGAATTATAAAACCTTTAGAAAATATAAATATCCAAAACATAAAGTCTTCATCGTTTAGGTTTTACCTAAATATCATACCTCTAATTACAAAAATAGAAAAAACATTTGGAATATGATATATAATTTTATAGAGAATTAAACAAAAAGGATTAATTCTTTTAGAGATGTATGTAAGGCTATATATATGAATATAATATGATTGCTATAAATATGTTCATTAGATATATGGTGGTAGGATATATGGTAATTGGACATATAGTAATTGGATATACTTATATTCAATATATACATTAAATTTGTATAATTTTGAGTTAAAAAATTAAATATAATGTAATACACATAAGATAAATAATTTTTGATTGAAATAAAAATATAATAATTAATTAACATACATTATTATAAAAATATGTATTTTCATTCATTTCATATTATTATAATTATTATTAAATGATTTTCGGTGTTTATAAAATTCCATGAAAAATTGAAATAACAATGAATTTATAAAATTTAATAGTTAGAAGATAAATAATTAATCATTCGTGATTAAAATATTTTAATGGTAAAAAGTCTTATTTTCTAAATAATTTTTTTCTATATATTATATATTTTATGTCAATAAATTAAAATGGTCTATATAAAGACATATTTTAATTAAATTAATTATATATATTGAAATAATTACAATTCGTCTAATGGTTATTACTCGATAATGAATGATAATAAATGAATTTTTATGTTTAAAAAAAATTTCTAAAAAAACATTTATGAGTTATTATATTAAAATTAAAATGAAAAACTTTTAGAATTTAAATCTAATAAAATTAGTTTTATATTTAGAATCAATGTGTCTAGATTAGGTAATAAGTTTAATTTCAGTTTTTTCTTTACAATAATTAGAAGTTACCTAGGTAAAATGTGGTATAATGGTTCCACTAAAGGGTTAATGTACTAAAATATCACAAAACACTATCTCTAAATTTGTGAATAAAGGAAAACTTGATATACATTTATCTAATCACAATTATGTGTCCACTTTGGATCAAATTTCCATGAAAAATTATGTTTCTTATTCTTTGAGGAGTTATTGTTTTTTAAAATATCACCCAATCTCACCAATACAAGTAACTCTACCCTACCCACCTCATCCCACACCATTCCATAGTTTACTATTAAATCCATACCCATATTATCACCCTAAAATTACAATCTCACATTTTATAATCTATTTCCAATAGAAGTATTCCCAAATCCTTCATTTCTAAGAGTCTCTCTAAGATAATATTCATGTCTTTAGGGGAGTTACAGCATGTCTGGCCTAGTAGATGTTCAAGGATGGGATGTTTCGTCTCAATTTCACTTCATTAAGATATTATTTGTATTATATGAATTTTTTACTTATTTGATTTATATACTATATATTTGAAATATTTTATCATAATTATATTTTAATTCATATTATTTAGAGTTCCATTTCATGTTTTCTCTTTTATGGAGTTTTGATTCAAAAGTAACCAAAGTCTTAAGGGTTTCCATTCCAATACCACTTTTAAACCAAGACTCTTTATAACTAAATTTAAATTGTTAGAAATCTTATGCCATTTATCTATAAAATTTCTATCAATTTACTTTACTAGGGTTATTTATTTTGTATACAAGTCAAATTATCATTTCCCCTCTCATTGGTTCACAAATCAACCAAATGTATGGTTTTAAGCGGATCTGACATTATCTCTTTTTTGGTTGAGAATATATATATATTATATATTTTTATTTTATTTTATTTTATATAAGTTCTTAACACTAATTATATGATTTCATAAGGTTATTTTATATTTAATTTGACTCTCTTTACAAAATTTTGAAAGGAATCTTTTCTCAAAATTTTTCCAAGGGTTACTTTCTCCCGCTGTTCTCTTCAGTTTTGTTCATGAATAATCCTTTACAAGTATTCATGTTTTTTTAAAGTAAATTAATTCACATTATTATTGTTTTTTTATATTATTTTAAAAATAGCTTCCTTTTAAAATTTATTTTAACACTATGTAAAGGGTATTTCTTCATATTTTTTATTGTAATTTTTTGATGCTTTTCTAAAGTGGTTTTCATCTATGTTAACATTATTTACTGTTCCTTAGGCTACACTAGAGATATTATATAATGATACTATACACTTTCTTTCTTTATATGGATTATGAACATATGTTTTCTAAATATTAATGAAACTCATTTATTTCTCATAGGTTAATTATACTATTATAGAAGTTATAAATTTGATCATGTTCATTTTTCACCAATATATATATGGTTTATCATTATGTGAGATGTGGGTATTATATAGCCCTCTAATTCTTTATAAAAATATTTATGTCTCATGAAATAATTATTTTGCGCATACATATGATTACAATTCGTTATGTTCATAACATTGGACATGAACATAATTTTAGTTAATTATGTTCACAACTTTGTGTGTAGACATGATTGTGGTTAGTTATATTGACAAAAATATATGTAGACATGATTATGGTTATACATTTTCAAAAATATATGCTTGTAAATTATTTTGGTTAGAAATTTTCACACCTATATCAATGAACATGATTATGGTTTGTTATTTTTCACAACTCTATTTTTGGATATGATTATAGTTAGGTTTGATTACAAATTTATTCATATAAATGATTACGGTTAGATATATTCACAACTCTATATGTGTACATGATTTGGGTTAGTTATTTTCACAACATTATTTGTATAGATGATTGTAGTTATTTAGGTTCAGGACTCTATGTATGAATATGATTTTGGTTAGCTATGTTTACAACTTTGTGTGTGAACATGACTGTAGTTAACTATGTTCATAACACTTTTCATGGATATGATGGTAGTTATCTATGTTCAAAACAATTATCATGGATTGAATTTGGTTATCTATGATCACAACCTTGTATATAGACATGATTTTAATTCAATGTTTTTAATATATTATTTTCCAATGTCTGTGTTTATGTCCCATACATATGTTAGGCCTCATGGATCATGAGTATTATTCCATGTTTGCACATTCACATTCCATATAATATATTTTTCTTTTAAAATAATCCTTTTTAGGTTATATATCTATATATAATGCCTTTGGAAAAATCATATGATTCCATGTTGTCTTTAATCATATGTTTTTCCTATGTTTGTGTTTTACTACATAATTGTGATCAAACCATTTATAAATAATTGGTAATTTTTTCATATTTGATTATTTAAGATCACTCTTTATGATTACCTTTTATCAAAGTAATTACATCGAGGACTATTTTTAGAAGTAAGTCATGTGTGGAGAATTTTATGGAAGATGTTGAAGAAATCATTTGAAATAAGACATTTAGGAAGCTAATCATCAAAGAAACTAAACCTTTGGGTTTTGGGATTGTGCATTTTATATATGAGTTTTTATGTTTAAATTATGTATATAATGAAAAATATATGCATGTTATGCTCAGTTCATATCATGTATATAACTTTAGGATTATAATTTTTACCTTATTTCCTGTAACATTTTTTGACTCACATAGGCTTATAGATTTTGTTGATAACCCTTTAGTAAGTTATGAAAATAGGTGTGATAAGGAAGAAATATAATTTCAATGGATTATTACGAATAATCTTTCAAAGGAGGACCATTGTGGATGTTCTTTCATGAAAAAATTTGGTGATTAAAATCATTTGAATATTAATTTCAAAGGGGGAGATTATCTGAGCATAAAATCTAAAATTCAAGGGGAGAGTAGCTGGTTGAAATGTATTTATTCAAAATTTTGTCATAGATTTATGAATTATAGGAAAATGTAATCTAAATAGAGAGAATTTTTAAACCAAAAATTTTGGTGTTTGATTTATTTTCGATTAAAATCATTTGGGGTCTATGATTTGTCCCTTGGAAGCCAGAGAAGTTTAGGGTAGGATTGAAAGTGTTTCTTTGGAGAAGGATTTAATTATGGAGAAAGATTTTTTATTACTCTTTGAAAGAAATATTATATAATAATTAGAAATAATTTTTGGAATTATGTAGTATTAACAAATATGGTACATAATAATAATCTATTAATTTTCAAATGTGTCAAAGAATAAATAACACCACATCATACTTGAATGATATTAAATATGTTTCTTGATAAAAGTAATTCAAAAAGGTATATAATTTGGATCTTTGAAAATATTGTTTATATCGCAACACATGTTTGATCTAGAACTGAGGAATCAATCATTACACCGCAATACATGCATTTTCCCTTGATAGTAAAGACTATTTAATAATAATTAAACCATAAAGATAAGGGGCGATGATGTTTGTAGAATAATTGAACTGTGAATCACAAGATCCCATGTTATATTCTAATAGGTTTGTTGCAAATAAAAAACATGGCATAGTGATAAGGTCATACAAGTGAATCTAAAGCCATTTTTTAAACCAAAATGGATATTAGATCATGAAGAAATGTTTTCATACCACAATTTTTAGGAAATTTTAAGAAAACTGATAGAAGAACAGACTAGTTTCACTATAATAAAAATTTGTATGTTTTTATTCCGGAAAAACAATAGAATTAAAACAAAATTTATGATTTAGAACTGATATGAAATATTTTTGGGTTTTCAATGACTGTTAACTACCTAAATGTAGTTCAATGGTGAGGGTTTGTGTGTAGAAACTTTGATGGATGAATTTTAGGAAGAGGAAGTATAAGGTGGTTGATATTTGAATTAGAATTTTAAATTCCTATAGGTTAAATAGTATAAGAGTTGTTGTGTAATAAACTAGATAGTGAATACATAGAGAACATTAAGAAGAAAATAATAGGAGGGTGTGGCTATAGAATATTAAAAATATATAATCTTAAGATCGATTTGTTACTAGCAAGTATATCATTGAAGATTAGGATGATAAGTGATATTGGATGCACATAAGTGTGAATTTAAAGTGGTAAATATCATAGAATCATGAAAAATGAACTTCTAGTTTGATCTTATTTTTGTGCTATTATTATATAATTTTTATTTTTTTATTGATATATACATTTCTTGTAACCCACTTGGAAAGTGGTGAGATAGTGAGACGAAGACATTGTGGAACTTGAAAGATTAGTTAGAATGTCCTAAAGAATGTAATCAAAAACTAGTAGAGTATTAATTATTTAATATGTTAATACATTGTTAGTATGTTCTCCACAGATCTCAACCAGATCAGGTTAACAAAGTAAAATAGTGGTGTCCATGTTCTTTATATTTCTATATTTGATTATGCAATTGTGTGATAGTTGTGACTTGAACCAAGTGAATTTGAAAACATAAAGAAAATATTTAGTTGAATTTGAGACATTAAGAAATTTCAGAGTGGTCTAATTCATACCCCCCCCCCCCCACTCATAGGGTGTGTATTTGGGCCTTCGGTTCCAAAAAAATAATATTAAAATTGATAAGATTCTTGAACAACATATCTTTTATCTCAAGAAAAAATATAATGATAAACTCAAATATTATATAGGTGATAGGAACACTTAGATGGAAAGTATTTCTTATCAACTAAAATAGAAATAAATGAATATTTTAGATATTAAAAATGGGTTTAAACTCAATAAAATAAATTTACATGATCATGCAATAATGATAACAGTAATATTATGTATGATTTTAATATTAAAAACAATCATTATAGATATTAGTATCTAGAAAAGGATATCGAGGAAGAGTATAAAACTCATAAATATCTATTAAATAAGTTTATAAATTTGTCTAATAAAATAGAAACCATGAACCATGGGAAAATATATCCTTTAATACATTATATATTTTCACATTATGACAACAATAAAAGTAGAAAGTAATGATATAAAATGTATAAACATTCAAGAAAATGTAATTTAAATGATAAATACTCTAGGAAACATTTTCAACTGAATATGATTATGGGATGCTACTATTATGAAAGAACGTGATACATTACAAATATATGTGATGAATCCATAGGGTTCAATATTGAATGAATGATTGAAATTTATTACCACTGTAGAATATAGAAGAAAAAGTTATTATATTTATAAATAATTTTTTAAAGGTCTAACCATGACAATTTAAAAAGATATTAAAAATGGAAAGATATTGAATAAGTAAAAAATAAAACCATGATTCCTATAAAAATAGGAAATATTTCTAGAAAAGAAGAAAAATATATAATTATTAAAAATTATTCCTGTATTTAGAAGAAGAAGATATTGGAAAACAATTAATCTTGTGATAATAATTAAAGGTTTTAATATTACAAAAAACTACCATCAAAAAAATATAAAATTTATAAATTGAAATCCTATTAAGAGAATTAAATATTTTTCATTTTACTTGTCCCACTTATCCAACCTATTATAAAAAATAATGTATTATAACATGTACGGGAAGAAATAAAATAAAATATTATGAAAACTTTATCAATTGGTATCATCTAGTTTACAATATATTTAAAGGATATTAGTATAATAGTTTACGGGAAAAAATACCATCATAAGGTTAATTTCTTATTTTATATAATATACTCTGTAGATAAATATGTCTAATTAGGATTGACAAGAATATTTATTAACTTTCATTGTTAGATAGTTACTAAAAGTTATATTAATGTAGATTTCCAAAAAATGATATTAAATTTTGGTATCATATTTGGTAATGAGAAGACTTAAACATAAAATACATCAATTGTAAAACATTTTACATGATTATAAGTAAATTATAATCTAAATACACTCCAAAATACAAAATATTTAGTGTATTTAGATATCATATACATAACCATTTAATTTAAAAAAACCACAACATAAATTTCTTTTATCATACATCATATTCTTTATCATTACCTTGGGAAATGAAAATGTAATGGGTATGCTCAAATGCTTGGTAATGGATAAATCAATATTAATGATTCATATAGGATTTATCATTAGATAATAAACATGTAACAAAATTTAACAAGATAGAAATGGAATGATTAATGAAATTTGATCATGGATTCATAATAAGTTATCATAGGGCATGATTTTTATTATCTAAGATCATAGAATAAAAAATTATAAACATAAAAGGATGATCATCAAAGAATAATATATTCCATGTATATGAATAATGAATCAATAATCAATAAACATAAGACATGGATTCATAATATAGTAATGTAGCACATTTATAATCATATAAAGTCGCAAAATATATTAGGGATCTCTAATGAGATCATTATCACATAGTCGATTGGGTTTACTCCTCATGTCCCATATTCATTGAGGATTTGGTATACTAACTACGTCTAATAAACATTCTAATATTATGAGATATAAATTCTTACTTAATTTATTGGAGGGATATATCATTTTTCATAGATATTATATTTTAATATATACATGCATGTGTTTTCCATAAAAAATTGATCATATATAAAATAAATAAGTTCATGATTAATCTATGAAAATAAAATGGTTTTCATAATATAATCATGTGGTGTCAAATAATAAGTAAACATAAATTTTATCAGATGATTGAAAAATTCTATCACCAGATGAAACATATCATAATAGAAATTAAAGGGTGATAGTATTAATGATAATCATTACAGATGATAGATATTTTAGATACAAAAATAATAATATAAGATAAATCATGAAAGGTTTTTTCTTAAGGATTGATGATGTTTTCATAAAAAAAATATATGTTACATTAACTATCATTTTTAAAAAGTAAATAAAATAATTTTAAATATTCATTTAATAATAAAACTATTATGTTGGAAACATAAATTTAAAAACCTGTTCTGTAACCTCAGTTGCATAAAATGGATGTAAAATCTAGAGTTCAACAACACCTAAGGAAAATATTTGTACGAGTTTACTAAGCTCCAACACCTCATACAGAATCACATAAATCATATGAAAACCTTTTGAAACACACATAAGTGAGATTATAAAATCACTAATATACATTATAAAACAACAAAAATGATTTATGTGGTTCAAAACATAATCTTATTATATAAGTGAAACACTTCTTATCTTTTTAATAATGGAATAAAATGAGTTATATTATAAGTAAAAATAAACAAGTGATCCAACTATTTGTATTTATATAAGAGACTAGTCAATAGATACAGTGGAATTGGTATCTTGTATTGGAAAATATATTTTCTTTCTAGTAAAACACATCAAAAGATACATCAGCTCAACCTCTATTTCTTAATGAATAATCCACGACATATGAGATACAATTATTTATGGATATTGAAAAATATCGTCCATCTCTCTATGTAAACATAATGCTTTTATTATGTATTTTTAGAAATATGGTTGTGTCATTTCAGGGATCTTTCCACAATTCCATCAACTAGAACATCATTTTTATTTTCAATTTACCATATTTCTATATTCTACTTTTAAATTTCTTATTTATTTTCCTCATTCTGTCATATAGTTCTAGTCTTGGAACTTTAAACATCACACCATTTAGATTTTCAAATAGTTAACCAAAAAATATTATCATAGATTTAACCTAAAAATCTCCCAATTGAAAATATTTTTCAACTTCACCACTATGTCCTTTAGATCACTTAGTCGTTTTTTCCATCCATCCTTTTTCCTTCTACAAGAATAGTTCGTGAGTCTACAAAAATTTATTCTCAATCACCAAAGTCTCACTTAGGCACAAAAATAACTCCGACTTTCCCTTCTTTCTAAATTATATTTTTATTAATTTTCATGAAAATACACTTTTAATTGTTGATTGGGAGCTTGAATAGATAAAAAACAATACTATAATTTTATAATTCGATTGAAAACATTGATCTATTCCAAACTGCCCTTATATGATTGGAATCATGTACCTTGTGTAGACATTATTCGATAAAAGGTTTACTCCACTATATCTTCTCATGAATGTGATCGTTGAAGATCAATTCCATTTTTTCCATATATTTATTAACTCCTCTCAATTAACCTTTCCATCATTGAATCCAGGAATAAAAAAAATCTTGAGTGTTAATATATCCAACTTGATCGTTATTGGTGATCCCTTGAAAAACCCTATCATGCATCTTACCACCTTCTTCCTCTAAAATATTAATGAAAAATTCATTTTACTCCATCTCCTCCTTAGAGTGAAAGATGATCTTCATGCCTTATAATTTTTTATACTACAACATTTGATAATATATCATCAATATTTGAACAATATAATATCATTTTTAGATCCAACACTCCTTCCACTATGAGTTTCTGGATAAAGTGATATTTCAGTTGAAAGTATTTTTTCCTTCACTAAAACACAATATTCATTACAGGATTTTATTTCACTCTAACTATCAAAAAATAACACTCCATTCCATTTATTCCTTCTGATATCATCTTACAATCACTTTATCCATATCACCTCCTTCCTTTATTCCATTACTACAAAATACACTTTTTAATGGTTTATAGTGAAACTACTAATTAAAGCCTTAATATCCAACTTATGATAGTTACTCTATAGGTAAATTAAAATCAAGTATTACTTCTACAAGTTCTCTTATTACCACCAAATCCCCTATAAGGATACCCTTATAATGGATTCTCAATTATGAAACTTAAGTACAGAAATCATAAACATTTAAGATTATATATTATCCACTTCACCACTTCCTAGAGATCCTTTCCTTTATTTTCCATATATATACTAACTAATTAAACTACTTGATTAATGTCTATCTAAGTAAAATTCTTGGAACACATCAATCTTTCAACCACTTATCCATTAGTAACATTTTTTTATGTATATGGAATAATCTTTTATTCATGGTTCCTGGTAAACAGATAATTTGAAATTTACAGATAATGGGTTAGACACATGTTTAGATTTAGAAATTATAAACCACTCCTTTATATTTTAGGTGTAAACCAACTGAGAGAATATAAAATTTTAATACTTCTAGTCCCTTTTGGTCCTTACCCAAAATATCATTTTTTTTCTTCCCATAGATCCTTCATATTGAAACTTCTGAATAACTCAGCCTTCATTCATTAATCCACTTTATGTCAAGAACCTTCATCATCATTTCACCCATATACAAGAGAATTTTGATGAGTCTTGCATCATTGAACATATTCAAGTAGGAACAATGATCTCTATTACACTATATGAACATTCATTCTTATATAAAATTATTGAACTTTTGGTACCATTGACTGTATACTTTCTTCAATCCATAAAGTCTTATCTTATGTTTATACTCATTATATCTTCTAAATTCTTTGAATGATTCTAGTTTCTTTATAAATATTTCCTTCTATTGATCTCTATGATGTAGAGCTTTCCTTGCATCTAATTATTCATGATGTAGACCTTCTTATGAAAATTATTCAAGTTCCATATATATTGTTTTGTATTTATCTACTGGTATTAAAATTTCAATAATGTCAACTTCTTATTTCTATTGAAAATCGTTCATGAATAACCATACCTTGTACCACTTCATCTCATATGTATCTTCCTTAAACTAGTAGACCTTTTTTTAAAAAGAATTCATTTATAGTAGAAGTTATAAAAGATGAAATGTTCTAAAATCATGCAAGGAACTCATTTATTTGTTCATATATAACTCTAAATACTTTTCATCAATTAGAATAGCTACCTACTTTGTTTTTCAGGTTCCCCTCAGTCCATAAGAAGTACATAATGTATGTCTTACTGATACCTTTGCACTAGGATTTTGAATCTGTTAAATACCCTCACCTCTTGCGGCCATGCTCCATCCAATACATCTTCTTATAAAACTATTACCTGATATTCCACAGTACTTGTGATTTTCAATACATCTAGATCTAGATGAGCCTCAAAAATCCAACCTTTATCCAAAATTCCTTTTTTTAGACTATCAGTATCTTCTAAAACATGAATTTATTCTTAAATTTTTTAATATTCTGAACATCTATTCAGATGAAATTCCATTTAGATGAACTTGAATATGTAATAATTATTTGTTCTCATTTTCATATTTTCCATGGTTTTTATCATTAGAAACGATCCCTTAATTGAAGTGAAAAAATATTCTTTTGATGAACATCCAAAGGCCATTATCCTATAGAGGAAATCAAATGTTTCTCTACCATACCCCACAAAAAATATTCCTACACTTTTTTCATCTAATTTATCCATTTTCTAACATCAAAATGGATATTGAAAATACACTGCAAGAATTTGAGGTGGGACACATCAACTTTTAATATTGTCCAAAATTCTTATAGAAGTTGGTGCCCTAGTGGTATAGATGGATTTCTATTTGTGTGTTATCCTGCATAATTTAATTTTTCACCTAAAATACCTTGGTAAACCTAGTATTAATTCTCATGCTTCTAGATATATTTCATAGTATCCACTTAATATGATCTTTCACTCCATTGTGTTGAATATTGCTATGCACCATATTCTTAAAATAAATTCTTTTATTCCATAAAAACATATGAAACTCCTTACTTCTGTGTTCCCCACCATTATAGGACCCAATAACTTAATCTTTCTACTAACCTATATTTCCACCATGTATCTCCATAAAATAAATATTTCAAATACTCTAGACTTATTATCATGAAATAACACCCATACATTCTGTGTTACATGATCTATGGTGTCAATAAAATACTATAAACCTCTATGATAATGAACTAGAACTAGCCTATATATGTTTATATGTACTAAGTCTAACATGTGATTCATTTTAATTCTTCATTATTTATAGAAAGAAACATTCTATTTATTTACAAGGATGTGCTCTTCTCATGTTATATACTCTATGTGGCTGCATTTTAGAGTTCCTTTTTTTCTAGGACTCTCATCCCTTTCTCGCCCATGTTTACTAGATTATCATACAACAACTTCGACATTCCCAAAGTATTTTTTTGGAAAGTGGTGCATCTTTTAAAATCCTTGTAAGATAAAACATCTCAAAATTCACTCCTTTATACACCACCATAAGACCATGTGTAATCATCCATACTCTTTCCATAAAACTCATATAGAATTTGGAATCATACAACCATACTACATATATTATGTTATTACTTAACCTTAGTATGTTTCTCAAACCCTAAAACTCCAACCAGTATTATATATTTATTAAGATTTTTAAATAACCATTTATATTTATCTTAATAGTTTCAATGTCTAAAAGTGGTACCTTTATCAATCCATTGTAAACCTAATTTTGTATAATCCTCCTATTAGGTGACATGTGAAATGAATCCCTAAAATCAATGATCTATGACCCTACTAGACTTTCAACAATTCAATAAAAAAATTTCTTCCTCTTATATAGTATTTTAAAAATATCTTCAAAAATAGAACCCTAAAATATTTGACTTCTTTTCCCTAAAATATTTCTTTAAGTACCCCTTCTTTGTGAAATCTCATCATACGGGATTGGATTCAACAGATTGCCCTTGGATATTATCTATTTTTTCCTTCCATTTATTTTCACTTTTGTTTTATCTTTCACTAGAATGTCTTATAAAATTTACCCTACATTTTGTTATGGTATAAATGTAGACTTTAGTTTTCCATATCTACTCATTCATAAAAATTTCTTAGAATTCCTTGAACACCAAGTCATTAAATCTAATAGAATTACTTATAGTGGTAACCATTATATCTCATGATTATCGAAGCAGTGATAAAATAATTAAGGGAAACATTACCTTAGATAATCATATGTTCACTAGTTCAAGTTGACTCAAAAAAATTTTGAACTCGTTTACATGATCTTCTGATTAATTTCATTTTCTCATATCTATACCAAATATTTAACCCAATAGGAACACATTTTTCATTCATGAAAAAACATATTCTAGAGCTTTTTCATAAATTTAGTAGTTGTTAGCCCAACTTGGTTAAATAACCTAAGAGGGGGTGAATCAAGGAATGGGAGATAAAAAACATCCCTTTCAGATCTTTCTTCATAGTTAAATAAAACACTCTTATCTCCACTTCCTATAGAAATTAATGAAGAGAAATTAAATCATACATGAGATACGATGGTTTTACTTAGTTTATCTTCACCCGATGAAGTCTAAAGATCGTACAAAGGTAATGTTTCAACGTACGAACTCTACTGAGGATCACTACCACAACATGTACTGGGTTATATCACTAATATTCCTTAGTTCACTACCTTTACAATGTTTGGAGTGGACTCATAGTCCCTCCAGGTTGAAAACTAATCACAATTTGAAAACCACCTACTCTCTCAATAAAGTTTGGATCACTACTCCTTCTTAAGGATATCATATTGTTTTGAATCACCTCATAATTGTTTCACATATATATGAGTGTTCTAGGAAGCGTTGTTTTTACATGGTATGTGAAATCCATTTTTAAGTGAAATTTTAGTTTATAAAAATTGCATTAGAAAATTGTTTTAGTCCCTTTAGAAACTTTATTTCACCCTCTCTAAACTGTCTTGCATCCTCTGTGAACTGTCTTGCATCCTCTGTGAACTGTCTTGCATCCCCTATGAACTACCTTTTACCATGTGGTGTGAGTGCTTCATGGACACCCTTTTCTACATGGACCACCTTTTCTTCACAAATGAATGATTCCTCGGGAACCTATGATGCTTCATGGACCAAGTCAACCTAAAATAGGTCTAACACCTTATTAACCTCTTTAGTAATCTTTCTGTTCAAACTACATCCTTTATAGAATATCTCCCTCACAAATTACTTCCTTCTTTAAATAATCCTCCCGCGTTAATTACTTCCCTAAATTCTTCAAATGATAATATTCTATAATTAAATTTACTCTCTATAAAGATAAGATTATGGGTATTTATATAGTAAAATATATCCTAAAAACCTACTAATCATAATTTCTGGAAACTCTAATGTGGTATAGCCTTCACCACAAAATTGATATAAGGCTCACATTTTCCATTATCCTTTTAGTGGAAAACTTTACCCATAAACGAAAACTCTTTGAGGAAGCATTAAATCACATCCTTTGTCCACAAATGATGTGCCTCACATGAATCATGAGCTTCCCATGAATGACAAGCCTCTCGCAAACTAATATTTCTATATGGTCTGGGTAACACACTTTGAGGTTCCCATAGCGCAAATCCCTTTATGGAAGGATTTATTCTCAACCTTTTTCTGCAAATCATTTAGATCCTTTATGGTCTGTAGACCACCTTTGGGGTCCAAAAAATCGTTTGTGATCCCCATAGCGTAGTTGCTATATAGAAACATTTCCTTTTCCATAAAACAATTCCGAACTTGAAGCCCACAAACTTGGAAAATACTATGAAATTACACCACCATAAATGCATCTACTTTGGAAACACCAAACATAATGAAATGTGGTAATTTTGATTTTTAATAAAACACAATAACCCCAAAGACACTAATATGATTCCATGTGGGTTTTTTTGAACAATATCCCCTTTATGGTTAGTTGAAAATACTTCACAATTTGATAATTCATTAAATATTCTTCCATTTCTACCAAAATTCACTTATTTCCATTCAGATAGTGATCTTCAATTTACTCAACACACACTTTAAGCCAACAAGATCCATTATCAACCTGATAAAAAAGTGTATCATGAAACAAATTTAAAAGAATCGCTTCATTAATAAACCACTAAACTATTTTAATCACGGTTCTTATCTATCATGATATATAACCCAAGATCGACCATATTTAGAATCATAAGAATTAAAAACCCTACTTCACAACCCCCCCCCCTGATCAGCTTATCCCCCTATCAGGATTAAGTCACTTTCTCCCCCTTTTTTAGCCATAGTTTATCCCTCTTTTTCAACAAACCCTAAGGTCCCTCCTTTAAGGTCTGCCATAGGGTAAAACCAAAAATCAGTACATTAAGGGAAAACAAATATTACCTCAGGTAGAGGGGGTCAAACATCCGAATTTTTTCAAGTGTGAGGAGTTGAATGAACTCTAAGATCAAGTGGATGATGTTAAAATTATTCTTACGGTAAGGCCTTTATCAAAAATGTCTGCAACCAATAGTTTTGTAGGGACATACTTCAACTTCATAGTCCCTTATTCTACCTTCTCTTTGATAAAATGATATTTGATTTTAATGTGAATTTTTCTTGAGTGATGAATTGGATTTTTTTCTAAGATTTGTAGAACATGAATTGTTGGAATAGATTCAGATAGAGACTTCAGTAGAACTCCCATATCATAAAGTTAATGCTTCATCCATAATAACAGTGTGCAAGCTTGAGTGGCCACGATATATTCAGATTCTTTGGTGCTCAAATAAATGAAATCTTGTTTCTTTCTTACCCAAGAAATACACAATATCCCAATAGAGAAGGAACCACCTAACATTGATTTTTTATCATGAGCTGAACAAAACCAATATGCATCAGTATAGACCAATAACTCTTTCTGTGATTTTTCATCATATAGAAAACTCAAATCCAAGGTGCCCTTGATATACCAAAGTATTATTTCATTCCAAGAAAGTGGGTTTACTTGGGATTGGTTTGATATCAAGCTACTTAGCTTGCGGAAAAACAATATCAAGTCTTATTGCTATCAAGTACAATATAATTCCAATGATCTTCTTGTATTCTATTACATTAACTAAAATTCCTTCATCATCCTAGGAAAATTTCATCTAAGTAGCCATCAGAGTAATAATTTCATTGAAATTATCCATTCCAAATATTTTCAAAACCTCCTTGGAATATTTAGATTAATAAATGAATGTTCAATTCAGTATTTTTTTTCACCTATAACCCTAGGAAAAACATAACTTCACTAATCAGCTTCATGAATGATAAAATTATATGGCTTCTTAATACATACTACAAAACATGCCTTTATCAGTGCTAGCCCTTATCAGCACTGATAAACGGTTCCATTTATCAGTGCATTTTTTAGCATTGATAAAGGGAAACCATTATCATCACTTTTTCATTAGTTAAAATAAAAGGTTCCCTTTATCAACACTTTGTTTTTAGTCCTGATAAAGTTCTCAAATAAAATTAAATAATTAAATAAATAAAAAATATTTTATTAAAAAAATAACAAAAAATTATTCTTAAATAATTATTGATCAAAATGAATAAATTTATTATACTATATAAAAATTATACATACTAATAAATAGTATATATTAAATATATATATATGTAAAATTAAATTTAAATAAATAACAAATATAAATCAGTAAATTTAGAAAAATATTAAACATTTTATCAGTTAATAATTATTTATAATATTAATAAATAATATATATTAAATATATATATATATATGAATGTCTATAAATATGATTTATATAATAAAAAATATTTATTATTTATATTAAATAGTAATATATTTAGTGAAGAATGGTTAATAATTAATAATTAATATGAATAAACAAATAATGACTGATATCCTAAAGTAATGGACTTAATTGAATGTAATTTTAATCAATTTAACATATATAAAATCTGTGTTATATTTATTTAATATATATATATATATACACAATTAATTCTTGTTTATATAAAATGCACAAACACCAATATTTACCTAATAAATGAAATATTTGTGTAATTTATTCAAATTTTAGAATACATATTATAATTTCATTGTAACATAACACATTTAATATATCATGTATTTAATAGATAAATTTTATGTTTTTAATTTTGATTTTATTACACTTAAGTATTGATTCATTTTTAATATTTTTTATTTTTTATTTTTTATTTTTTATATTTTGGTAATTTAATCAATTTCCATTATTTATTAACATATATCTATTTACTATTTTTTCATATTTTAAATATTTATTTATCTTTATTTTAATATATATCTGCATTTTTCTAATAATTTATATTTAATTAAAAAAAATCCATTTTTTTAATATGTTTAAGTGTAATCATTTTTAATTATTCAATTTTAGTCATTTTTAACATGCATTATCTTAAAATTAAATATTCATTAATAATGTAAAAAAATATATTTCCAAATAAATATTTCCAAATAAATATATTTATAAATTTATATTTACTATACTTATACATTTATATATTTACAAATATAAAAATATAAATATTATTTTTTAAATGTATTTATATAATTATAATTAAATAATTATATATTTAAAAAATTAAAAAATTATAATAAATATATTTTCATAATGAATATATTTAATATATTAATATTTATACACATTTATGAAATATATATATATATAATATAAATATATTAACAAAACAATTATTTATAATTATTGTTATAAATCCTCTATCACCATTTAAGTAATAACCACTGATAAAAGTATTCTTTATCAGCATTAAAAAATTCTTGCCCACAAAGACAGATTTTATCACTACTTTTTGGGAATTGATAAAAGTGATCTTTATGATAAATTTTTAGGAAGCGCTGAAAAAAGCGTCCCAATCTATTTTAAGAACCCTAGACATTCACGATCTACTCACGATTTTTTAAGCATTAAATAGAATCCACTTTCATTCAGTGCTCTTCCTTGTGGAATCTAAACTCTAATCAAAGATCAAACTATTCTAAGGCTTGATTACAAGGCTCGCATAATTCCGGGGTCGAATGAATCAAAGGCTCGAACGATTTTTATGTTTTGTGATATATCTACTTTCTCTCTGATGATTCAATGCTTCAATCCTAGGTATGTTATTTTATCCTCCCCACTAATTGATTTCTTTTTTGGTGATATCTACTTGTGTTTTTTATCACCAATATTTCTATTACCACCTTCGATTTCTATCAGGTCACCCTTGATTTCTATCTTCCTGGTACCCACAATTCTCATTACCCTGCTCCCTTGATTTTGGCAATCGATGGTTAGCATTTATCGCACCTAGAGCTACAGTACCGCTTGAGTTGGTGCATGAGGCATATGCCTTTGGTGAATCTCAATGAAGTCTCACTACCTAACTGGTGATGAGACACAATAGGTATGCCTCGCCTCACCTCACACTAAGGGGCACTGAGGTGCACGCCTTTCACAAGTGCTTCTTTTTATTTGAAATTGAAATTAATTATAGTTAAATAGACAACTGACATAGTCAAATCCAAGAAAACATATACATATTTTTTAAATATGTTAATAAAAATATCTACATGTCATTTGTGTTTTTTAGGAATCAATCACACCTTATTCTGATACATGATGTGCCCGATATGACTGGAAGTTTAAGTTATCAGTTTAAAGTTGACATCTTAGTTAAAAAAATATCACTCACTAAACATAAAAGAAAACACACTCATGTTGTCTTTATAATTTAGTGAAATTATTCATAAATCTTTTTTTTATATGTAGTAATTAGATCATGTCAAAAAGATACAAAATGTTACCGATATGAGTTGAAGTGTGTATTTCTAGTTTAAAATGACATTTTTTTAAAAAGGCAAGTGACCAACTCAAAACCAATAAAATGCATTCAGATTGTCTTTCTACTTTCAGAAAACAATCCATAAGTAATTATAGATGTGTATTAATTAGACACACCTCAATCCGATGAAAGGTGTGACTAGTATGACTCCAAGTGTGTATTTTTATTTAAAATTGACATCAATTTTAGTAAAAAAATAGAACTACTCTAAAATAAAAAATTAATTTAGAATATTTTTATACATTATTATAATTTTATTAGTCATTTTTGACGTGTGGTAATTATCCTCAGCTAAATCGAATAGATGATGTGATAGGTATGACTCAAAGTGTCTATTATCAGTTTAAAATTGGTATTTTAGTTAAAAACCTATCACTCACTGAAAACCAAGTAAACATTCTCGGATTATCTTGAAAATTTAGGAAAAAAATTCATTAAAAATTTGTGATAGGTAGTAATCATTCTTGCATCAAACTAATATATAATGTGACCGGTTTGAGTCAAAGTGTGTGTTTCCGGTTTTTAATGACATTTTAGCAAAAAAAGCAGTGAACTCAAAATAGAAAAAATGGTTTCATATTGTTTTTTTGATTTATTAAAAATATCCATAATTCATTTCAGACATGTAAGAACACTCTGCACCTCTATCTGATGCATAGTCTAATCGGTATGACTCTAAGTGCGTCTTCTCATTTAAAATTGGAATCAATTTTAGTAAAAAATACAATAGACATACTCAAAACAAAGAAAACGAATTTGGAATGATTTTATACATTATAAAAATGATCTATATTTAATTTTTGATGTGTAGTAATTAGACTCACCTCAATCAGATACATGATGTGCCTAGTATGAATCAAAGTGTATGTTATTAGTTTAAAATTGAAATTTTAGTTCAAAAAGAGTCACTCATTGAAAATTAATCAAAATTTATTTTATTTCCTTGGAAATTTTCTAAAATTATTCATAAATAATTTTTGACATTTTTGAATTAGTCTCACATAAAACTACAACATGATGGGATCAGTATGAGTCAATGTTCATGTTTCACATTTAAAATGACATTTTAGTAAAAAAGGCATGTAATGTAATCAAAACTGACCAAACACAATCATATTTCTTGGATACTTTAATAAAATGGTCTATAAGTCATTTTAGATGTTTAGTAATCAACCTCGCCTCAATATGACACACATTGTTACCGGTATGACTCCAAGTGTGCATTTTTATTTACAATTGACATCATTTTTAGTAATAAATACAAGTTATATACTCAAAACCAAGAAAACATATTTTTCTTTTTTTATAATTTAATAAAACAATAAATAATTTATTTTAGACATTTAGGTATCAGCTTCACCTTAATATGGTGCACAGTGTGGCTTGTATTACTCCAACCATGCCTTTTTATTTAAAATTGACATCAATTTTAATAAAAAAAACAACTGACAGACTCAAAACTGAGAAAATGAATTATTATTATTATTATACTTTATTTAAATGATCCATAAGTAATTTTTTATATGTAAAAATTAGACACACCCCAATCTGATACATTGTGTTCTCAGTGCGACTCAAAGTGTCTGTTATTAGTTTAAAATCAAAATTTTAGGTCAAAAAATTCCACACACCAAAAATCAATAAAACACTCTTTTATTATCTAGATAATATAGAAAAATTATTCATAAATAATTTTTTATGCAGAGGAATTATTTTCACCTAAAAATTATACACTATGTGACTGGTTTGAATCAAAGTGCATGTTTCTAGTTTAAAATGTTATTTTAGTAAACAATACAACTGGAATACTCAAAACTGATAAAATGCCTGTGGATTTTTTTTATATGTTATGAAAATTATCCATAAGAAATTTTATACATGTAGGAATTATCCTCACCTCAATATGATGAATGGTGTGACTTTTATGACTCCTAGTGCATCTTTTTATTTAAAATCAAAATCAATTTTAGTAAAAAGGAAAACCGACCTACTAAAATCTCAAAAAATGCATTCATATTGTTTTCATACTTAAGTAAAATGATCCATTAGTCATTGTTGACATGTATGAGTTATTCATTCCTCAATTCGATACACTATATTCCTGGTATGACTCAAAATTCCCGTTATTAGTTTAAAATCAATATTTTACTTCAAAAAATGTCCCTCACTAAATACAAAGAAAACATGCTTGTATTGTCTTGATAATTTAGCAAAATGATTACTATCTCATTTGTGATGTGTAAGAATCAGTCTCACATCCAAGAGTGACACATGATGTGACTGGTACGATTCAAATTTTGTGTTTCCAGATTAAAATGAAATTTTAGTAAAAAAGACAACTAACATACTCAAAAATAATAAAATGGATTCTGAATGTTTTGATACTTTTTGAAAATGATCCATAAGTCCTTTTAGATGTCAAGAAATAATAATTATCTCAATCTGACACATGGTGGTATTGGTATGACTCAAATTACGTCTTTTCAATATATAAGTGTCAGTTTAGTTTAAAACATGCATCACATCACCAAAACCGAGAAAAAGACCCAAGATTGTTTTCTCATCATTCTATCTACTATTAAATAATCTATTTCCTTATAATATTAATCTTATACTTATTTAATTAATTTTAAAAAAGATAATTCTTGAAGACAGACAATAAATAGTTTGACGTGAAAGAATCTACTGCAACTCAATCTGATACACAATGTTTCTAGAATGACTCAATTTTTAGATAAAAAATAACACTTCTTATTAATTTATTTCTTTACATTATTACTAACATAAGAATTTTTTTCTAGTATAGGTGAGTTCTTATTATCAAGCATGGGTGGTTTGTTCGAAAATAGCATGATTCGGGGTCATGATCTAAAGACAAAGGAACATTGATGTTTTTGAATGTATGAAATTTTTTTTACTTATGTAATTGTATAAACTAATATCTGAAATGTCTATAATATATTTATTTTTATTTTATTTGTGTTTTAAATTTCATTTCATTTAAATTATGTATTGGTACTTTATTTTTATTTTTTTGAAATTTGTTGGTGTTCTTGGTGATGTGGTGTGTTGTTACAGCACACTACACTAGTGCTCCAGTGTACCATTACAGCACACAGTAGTATTCCCTATTATTAGAACTTTTAAAAGTGCTAATAAAGGACCCAGTATCAAGAATTTTACAAACATTGATAAAGGTAACCATTATCAGGACTTCTATATGTGTCGATAAATATCCCCTTTATCATCGCTAAATAAAAGCACTAATAAATGGCCCCTTTATTAGTGCATTTTTAGAGATGAAAAAAGAATAGGGATTTTAATATTTCTTCAGTAGTCATCAAACATTTAGAACTATTAAAGTCCATTTTCATCAATATTAATGACATATTTTTTACTAGTGATATAAACTACTTCTTCTAGAACCCCATTCTGAAACACTAACTTAAAATCCATCTTGAAAACATTGAATATTTTTTTCACTACTATGGATAAGAATAATCTGATTCTATCTATCCTCGAAACAGGTTAAAATGTCTCATCAACATCAATACCCTTTATCTTGGAGTACCCTTTACTCACTAATCATGCTTTGTTTCAAATAAATACACCATATTTAGTCATCTTATTGTGAATGGCCTATTTGGCCCTAATGAAAATATTATTTTTTCGTTTCAAAACAATCTCCAATAACTTATTCATCTCAAATTAATCAATCTCTTCATTCATAGTAAGAACTCATCTCTCCTCTCCATTTGATTCATCAAAACATGTTAGGATCCACTTATGAAAAGAATGATACTTCTTGTAGAGTCTTCATCCTTATTGTTTGCATTGGAATTTTTTGATCCCCGATTATGTTTTTAAATCTATTTCAGCTTGATTATTTGGTCTTTGTGTAGATACTAGTTTATTTAATCATTTTCATTATCTTAATATTCTTATGAATCAGCCTATGGAACTGGAACTTCCCCAAATCTGGTTATCTCTTCATCACTATCATTGTGAAACTGATCTTTTATTTTCTAAAGATTATACTCATTCTCTACTATAGTAAAATCATTTTTTTAAGTAACTTTCCTAAATTATTATTGAAACATTTATATTATTTTTTTATTTATTATAAAAAAAATCCTTTCATCTAAACAAAATTCATAAATACCGTGTTTCTACTAATTGGTAATGAAATACTTACTTTTGAAAGCTCGAAAGTACATAAAAGTTGGATTCTTTCTATTACAATGATCATATGGAATATTCACTTCTTTTATACATAATAAATCTATTTTTTATGTGTATAATAATTTCATCACTTCTTCTTTCCAAAATTCTTTGTAAGGCCTTTCTCAATGAGAATTATTCTAGCCCTGTTGTTGATAATTTTATTTATTCTCTCAACTAATCAATTTTTCTTTGGAGTTCTTACTACTAAAACTTAGTTCCATGTAACATGTTTCTCTTGATAGTACTCTACTTGGATATTTTTGAACTCTATTCCATTTTCTATTTAGTTCTTCTGTAATTTTTAACCTATAATCTATTCAACTTCCCTTTGATAACTTGTTATGAAACTGAACACCTCATACTTTTGGGTGACGACTTAAACACAAGCCATTCTACTAAAATAATCAATGAATAGATAATAAAATCTCTTCCCATATATATCTCATGTAAAAATAGGAATGCATACATTAATATGCAACAAATCAAGATCTTTTCTTGACCTTTTCTATTTTTCCTTATATGTCTTTCAAATGATATTCCCTTTTTGACAAGAATAACATGTATGGGTATGATCACGTGATAACCTTGGGCGGTATAGAGTAAAATCACCTTTCACTAGATCTTCCAATAAAATTTCTCTCAAATGAACAATGTGTTTATTTCATAACTTTTTTACTTCTTCCTTGGAAAAAAAGCATGTGTCTTCTTCTCCACTTACTAAGTAAAGATTCCCATTCATACTGTTTCCCTATAAAACAACTATTCCATATTTTACCTTAAGGATGCATAATTTATATAAAAATATTTTTGAATTTTTTAATTCACAATGTTGAATTACACTTAACAAGTTTTTAATGATACCATCAATAACCAAGACATATGCACATCTCATGTCTTTTCCATCAAACTTGGATTTTCATGAGACAATAATTTTCATTCCTTAATTATTTCCAAATCTTAAAATACCTTGTTATATCTCATTCCTATAACCATTTACTTATTTCTTGTCATATTTGAGGTTCATCCACTATCAATGATCCATATTCAATTGTGATATGATTCTTTTAAAACAATATTTTCAACTACTTCATGTTTATCTATTTTCATTACGATACATGTCTTTGACTAATATACTTAGTGATTCTTAGAGTATAATGGACCACTTTCATATTATAATGTAACAAATTGATATTTTGTTTTCCTATCATTTGATGATACATTGAGCTACAACTTATGGACACATTCTGTTTGATTTGACACATTTCTCTGCATTATTGATGATCAATATCTTACCATGTGTCTGAATACTTCACACAGAAAATGGTAACCATAAAACTATATATTGTAATATTGAGCTCTGTATGGAATCCCCTTTTTCTCTAGTTACATTTGGAACCTCTTAGTTATGAAAAAAATTAAGTGTCCCATTTTTTCATAATAATAACATCTAATGTCGGGAGGATTCTTGTTTGTCACTACTAAAACACTAGTTGTTGCTTGGGTTCTATAGATCTATAGTTTTTTTATTCATACCCAAATCAATGTTCAATATCAAAGTGGCTTCTTGTGGTTTGAAATTAACCATTACATATTTCTTTTTTCGATCAATCCCCATACCATCTATATCATTTATATTTCACTATTTCTTCTCTTCTCATGGAACTCTATTCTATACATCCATCAGTTCTATTACCTGAATGATCTACATTACAGATTTAATACTGAGAGTCAACATTTATTCATGATCCTTTACACTTTTTCATAGTCCAACAACTACCTCTTTTAGTTATTCAATGCGTTTTATTTGATATTTAACCATGTTATTCAAACCATTAATTACCCTTTCATATTCCTCAATAATAATCATGTACTCACCAATAATTTTTTATTTCTCTATCCTTGAGGATTTAGGATTTTAAATTTAATTTATAATCTTACACTTCACTTATTAATACTACTAGATATAGGGTTTGGAGTCATGAATAACTTTGCTGGATTTTTTCATTTTGGATCTCCAAACAACTTTCTCCGGAAGAGTGGATTCTAATTTAATATGAAGGTCGACTCTTACTTTGACATATCCTTCTTTATTTTCGTTATCTTCCATTGTCTGGGAACTTCTAACAACCACCACCATATCATTTTCTTCATGATCCTTGTAGTCCTCTAATGCTTCCACCTCAGATTATTCTAAAGTGACATCTTCTTTTTAAATCAGATTCTTCTCTTTGAAGAAGTTTTTCTTTATATTTCTCCTAAATTTAACACTTTATGAATACTTATTCCTAAGAATTTCATCACCATCCTAATCATCACCTTGAAACTTATTAGGAATAATTTTAGTAAGATGTTCAAAATTTCCACATAAAAATAATGAAATTAGATGTTTCCCTTTGAACATTCCTCTTCTTTATTGAATATTTGAGGAGAGCAATGACATGAACTCATCCACATTGTATTACCCCTAAATATCTTAAATAGTGAACTTCTTCTAGGCCTTTAATGCCACTTCTTTAACATACCCATTTCTATAGCATTGTTATAATTATTTCTCATATTTTATGAGACAATAGTAGTATACATGCTATCCAATGTCATCTCCATCAAATATTTATCATCCAATAAAAAACATTCAGATTGAACCGAGGTGGAAATTTTTTGAGGATGAGATTAAAAATATTTATTTCTTTAATAATTTCTCTGAGACAACACATATCTTTCAAAACAATATGCACTCAGTCAAATAATGCATCAATAAACATATTAGGGTGATTTCTTATATCTGCAATCTTGTTCCACAGAACCTATAGCTTTTATTATCAAACTTTTGTGTCTCCCTCATAAATATTTTTCAATTTTTCCAACATGGCATGTGATGAATTACATGAAATTACCTTCAAATATATTTCATTAGATAAGGTTCCCCCTAAATAATTGATTACTTTGGTATCAGCATCCAATTTTCTTTGTTCATCTTTTCAGAAATCACTACTGTACACACTGGCCAAAATATCATTCATTGTTTCTATAAATACATTAATTCCTAAAGATCAAAAGTATTTATGTATCTGATTATTCTATAATTGAAAAATGTTTTCATCAAATATTGGAATCCCTTGGGGATTGAAAACCTCCATTGAAACCCTTGATATAGAAACACTAATAATAATATTTCTCTCTGATACTAATTATTATCCCAACTAGCTTAAATACTAAGATAGGGTTGAATCAAGGTATGAAAAATTAAAACAACTACCCCTTCAGATCTTGTTTCATAATTAAACAAAATAGTCTTCTCTCCCATTCCCATAGAGATGTATAAACAAAAATGAAATCATGAATGATACATAGTGATTTTACTTGGTTTACCCTCACTAGACTACATCCAATGAGACTACAATGGGAATATGCTAATGTACCAACTATACTAAGGCTCACTTCCAAAACAAGTTTTTCTCTAGATCACCTCTATTCCAAAACATAATTCCTTTATGATTTTCCTAACAAACCCAATTTCCCTCCTGGTTTACAACCAATAACAATTTGAAATCTCAATTCTCTCTCAACTTTAGTGTGGTCATTTATCCTTCAACATAATCTCATGTCGTTCTAAATCACCTCATATTTGTTTCACACATATATGAGTGTTACATGAAACCATGTCTTCACCTGACAGATGGTATCCATTTTTTAACATACTTTTAGTTTGGAAACATTGCATTCCTGAACTATTATAGTCCATTTATGAAAATCCTTGCACAATCTACAGACTGTATTTGATCCTCTATGAACTATCTTGCATCCTCTATGAACTACATTACACTGCATGGCATGAGTACTTTGTGGAACACATTTACTTTTTGGACCACCTACTCTTCGTGAATGGTTTATTCCTCATAAACCTATGATGATTCATGCACTACCTATGCTTCATAGATGACTGACTCCTCATGAACCTCTTTAAAGAACTATCTTTGCAAACCACCACCTTTGCAGAATTTCTCCCTAACAAAATACTTTATTTTTTGTGGAATCCTCCCTCATGAATTGCTTCCTTCAATTATTCTAATGATGATCTTATCTAATAAAATTTTCTCTCTATAATGATCTAATTGGTGATATTTATATAGGTAAATATATCCACAAAACCCGATAATCATAATTACTGAAAACTATGATGTTGTATAGCCTACACCATGAACATTATATGTAGTTCAAATAACACCTTTATCCTTTTCAAAAATTGATGTCATACGCAAATGAAAACTCCTTTTGGTAGCCATAAATAACAAAATCTATATAAAAATGACCAGAGCCCCATGAATGATGAGCCTCCCATGAATGATGAGCCACCTGCAAACAGATTTTCTATTTGGTTTGCATAGTACAATTCACAGTTTGACAAGCACAAAGCCATATGTTATAGGATTTCTTCACTACCTTCATCCAAAAAACATTCATATATTTTTTGGTCCACATAGAATAGTTTCTATATAGAAATATTTCCTTTTCAATAAAAAAATCTCCCAATTTTGAGGCTTAAAAGTTTGGAAAACGCAAGGAAACTGCACTGCATTAAAATCATATGCTTCGACAACACTAACCACGCTGAAACGTGGTCATCTGGCTTTGTCAACAATCAAAGTCACCAAAAAACACAAAGATAATTCATTGATGTTTTATTTCTAATAGTATTTTTTATTTTGTTCTTCTCTCTCCACTACTTTTAGATTTATCCCCTTCAATATAAGATCAAGATCCTTCTTTTATAGATAGTCTTGAATCTAAATTCTTGAAAAATTGATGTATGTTATTTCAAACAAGTAAATATGAACCTTACCATAGATAAATTAAATTCCTTATGAGTTACTAAAACTACCTCTAAAACAAATACCCTAAGGTATGGTAACATCCTAATGTTTTTTACCCCACTCTGATGCCACTTATTTTTATAGAAACCAAAATTTCAAGACCCTATTTGAAAACTAACTTGAATAACAAGTTTAGAAGATCTGAAGATTGATGATAGATAATTATAATTTATGAATAAGTTAACTAAGATCAAACCTCTCAAATTGAATTTCCATGATCACATTAAGGCCTTCTGGAACACACACATGTAGAAGAATGAAAGAACACATGCACAATATGAAACAATACAAAGGATTTACATTGTTTTGTTATTTATTATTATTCTATAGTAGAAACATTGTTTCTATTTTTTAATAACAGAATTGAATAATTCATATTATAAGTATATATAAACATGTAATACCAATACTCTCATTTATAAAAGACTCTAACTGGTGAATATGATTCCACAACCCTATATTTTTCATTATCCCTCTATTTGGTTACATCTAGTGGAAGATAAACTGCCTTAACCTCTTATTACTAGTGAATAATGAAAACCATTTGAGCTACTCTTACACATCCCACTTGGATAATCCAATTTATCCAATTGTAAAAATATTTAGTTATTATTTTATATATTTAAAATTATTCTTATATTATTTTATGTTTCATAAATCCTTCCATCATTTGAAAAATTATTTGTTATTTCCAATTACTCTAGCTCAAGCATTTATTTCTAAACTTTCTTAGTTCTACTACAAATGCCTTCATCTATTTCTCATATTAGAACTTTTAGAATCAGTCCTTCTAGAATTTACAATACTTATTTGAAAAACATTCATTATAACTTTAACCTGACATAAAACATTTTAATAAAATAACCTTGAAAAGAAATAAATTTAATGTGGAAGAAGCATGGGGGGATATACGAAATAGAATGATAGTTCTTAATGTTCCCCCTATAAATTAAAGGGATATAAATTTATATTTTAGATAAAATTAAAAAGTAATATGAGAGGTAAAGAAGAAGATAAATATTTAACATTAACTATATTAAAAATAAAGACTCGTAGTGTATATATATATATGAAAGAGATATACCTAAACCATATCGTATGAGTTTTTATTTATGGTTACATATTTTATGAGGTAATAATAAATCATAAAATAGATTATGAAAATTAAATTTAAATTCAATAAAAAATAATATGTAATATGATATGATAAAGTAAAGAAACACCTTTTGTTAACTCTCATCTTGCTTAAACGTGATCATGTTCCCTTTATATTTCACTTTAGATTATTAATAATAATTTTTTAAAATAAATTTATATTTATTACCTTTATTATTAATTATTTATATTCATTTCTAAGACGTATTTATTAGTTTTCTTAGTTTATACAGATCAATTGTTATTATAAGTATTAACTATTTTATTCTTGTCCTAGAAGGTTAGTCACAATCCTTAATCCATTATCCTCAATTTATAATCACTAAAATGGTCATGTAAATAATATATAGATATTTGATAGAGTTCTGGTGTCACATAATTATATCAAGGATGTTATAATTATGATTGGTAAAAAATCATTCCCGATTCGTTCATTAATGGTTATTTAATCTATAAAAGAATTTATTTTTTGTAATGAATAAAATAAAATTTAATACCATTGAATAATTGTAAAAAAATAATTTAATCACTCAAACTATATATTAACTTTATTTAAGTTTTTATAAAAATTTGAGATTAAAATTCTATACCATTATCTCTATGGGTGGTTAAATTAACCCAAACAAGAACATGAAATAATCAATTAAAGTGTATAAATATGAATTCATTTTATCATAAAATAATTATTGAAGTGTTAGATCAATTATATTAAGAAATAGGTTATGAGGATAAAATAAAAATAATGAAAAATAATAATTACATATAAAGAATAACTTCGAGTTCCATTTCTTAAACCATATTTGTTTGGATAACATAGTGATTATACATGAATACAGAGGCTTCCAAATGAGAGATTATCTTTTTAGAAAAGTAATTTGGATTGGGTATGTTTGGATAACTAAACCATATTTGTTTCATTCAATGGGTGGAGGAAAAAACTTTCTATATATTAGAAAGAGTAATATTTTTTCAAATACCCCTTTCTTAATGTATAAGGAAAATATATTTTCATGTAAAATTACTCTAAACTAAGATATTAATGAATATAAGTCATTAATTAACTCGTAAAAACATTAAGTGATAATTTTAAAATACATTTTATTTATTTTTAAATAATTTTAACCATTTACCTCATTTTACCCTTTATTATTGTAACTCACATTTCAACTCAGTAATTTAATTTTTCATAGAAAATAAAAATAAACATAATACCTAATTTTAATTTCATTATTTCAAATACATAATCCATTTTTCTAAATTCAAACAGTAAGTATGATAAATTTAACTTTTAAATAAAAATAGATTATTATTAAACAAAAACTATTTTAGAATCAAAACAATTTCATAGGTGATGAAGAATTATGTCATTATTTATTATCATTGCTTAATTATTTAATAGATATTAATTTTTTATTACAAATAATAAAAATAATTTTTTTTATAATGTATTATTTATTTATAAATATAGGGTTATATGCCAATTATAATAATTTAAATATTTACATTTACAATATGTATACTCAATGACTCAATATATATACCCAAAAACTATGTAATAGTTGCATTAACCATTTATATTACTATAAATAACCATACATAGTTCTAAAAGTCATTCAAACCATTACTTTTTTTCTTTATCAAAATACCTATAATATTTATAAGGTTTTATATTCTTTATATAGTTTTAATTGATGATGTTATTTATATGAGAGACTCTGTGGGAGAATATATTGAGTTTATAGTATTTTTATTTATTTATATTTATTTTCCTTTTGTAGTTTTCATAAATTTGTTCCATATATATTTATTCTAATAAAAATATTTATTTCAACTTAGGTTTTAATATTGTATCTTAATGAAATAAATATTTTTTATTTTAGATCAGTATTTACTATGAACATAGTTTAGTGGTTTTAAAACATATAGATATTATAGAGGGAATATCAATATTAAAATCTATGGTGTTACATTACCCTAATTTAAAAATACCATCCAAAAAATTTTAATTTCCTCATAATAGTGAAAAATAAGTTAGGGTGTTTTTAAAATAGGCATGAATCAGGATATAAGTTCAATTGAGAACTCAACCTTATTATCAAGGTGAAGACCAGGACTCTTCAAATTTATTTAAAAATAGGAATGAGCTTGTATTTTCATTTGTCTCAAGTATTTTTTTAAGTATTATTATTATTTTAAGATACAAGATTTATAATTTGGAATGAGTTTCCAATGGTGTAATAAGAAATTCCTGTGATATTTTCTAATTAAGGATTGATATATTTATCTACATTTTTTGGAGTGAAAGAAATTATTTATCCACTTTTTGATGTAGAGTATGATAATAATATTTCCTTGAAATTATACCATTTATTAAGTTAAATTTGATTTATTAGATTTTATTTCTTGATTAGTTTCCTCTACTGATTCACTTCCCCATCAAATATGGTAGATGAAAAATATGAATTTTTCATGCTTGAAGCATGAAAAAAATATTTTTTATCATTTTAAATATTTTTTCAATCATTAATTGATAGAAAGATACACTAATTCATAGTATTATTATTATATAATGGACTCATTAGTGATTTATACCTTATTTTCTACATTTGATAGTTTTATATGACTCAAGTTATTGTTAATAACCTGAGATAGTTGGGTAAGAATAGCCATAAAATTATCTACACTAGATCCCATCCCATTTGGATATTCATTGGGACAATCATTAAATTTTCCATCACATTCTTTATTTAAATAGTTCTTCCTAGTTCTAACCATTAAAAAAACCAAATAATTAGTGAAAACAATGATAATATATGATAAAAGTATTGTAAAAACATATTTGAATTTGAAAAATCACTCCTAAAATATTTTATCCTATATCACCTTATGTATGACTTTTAATACTTTTTGTTAAACCTATATTGATTTTAAATTTTAAACTATTATTCTTTTGAAACCCAAAAATATCCAAACCCAACTCCAATAGAAACTCAAGCACCACCAAACCTACACTTATGGATCTAGTACTACAAATACATACATTACACACATGATCTAATACCAATTTATATGACCAAAACATAACAAATATATATATAATACCAATTGAGATGGACTAAAAATAACATGTTTATATATATTACATTATTTTACAACATTTTATATAACAACTCATAGTAAAAACACACTCCCAAATACCAAATATTTAGTGTCTTTGGATATTTTTAGCATAGCCATAATATTTTATAACATAATAGACAATTATTTCATAAAATTCCTTACACTTTATTCCCTTATAAACATATCAAGAAAAATATTCTTCTTCATTACCTAAAAAATATGAAACAATGTCGGTTAGCAAAAATTAGAATAAGTAATAAATCAATATCAATGATTCATAGAGTATTTTTCATTATATAATTTATTCACTAATACCATATATTATCTATATTTATTTTCTCATAATTATCCATGATGAAAACTTATAGCATCATCTATGTTTAAGGTTAACCCATCCTAAACATGAACATGTTGTAATTAATCCCTGAGTATAAGTATAGAGATATTTTATTATAACTTCATTATTATGAAATTAAAATGATTTTATTTTAATGATATATATGTGGTAAACCATATTAATGAAAAAATATATGAGATTATATAATAAAAATATTAAAAATGAATCATTTCGTTCAAAGAAGAACCTTGAGTTCCCTATTTGAAACCTTCCTTGTTTGTGTAACATAAGTTTTCTTATTGAAACCAGGGGATTTAAAACATGAGATATTATTTAAATTTGGGGAATTTTTGTGGAATAAGTCTATAGAATTGAAACTTTGGTGTTTATAAAAATTTGTGGAGGGATAGTCAGTTTATAGATTAAATGGAGTGGAATATTTTTAAATACTCATTCCATAATGTAAAATAAATGTAATTTTTAAATAAAAGTGATTCAAAATGAAAATAAATGAATATAGTTCATGAATACCCTCATAAAGAAAATTTAATTTATTTTTATAGATATATAATTAGATTATAATTTATTTTAACCATTTACCTTATTTTTCTATTTGTCGTTGTAATTAACTCTTTACCACAATAACGTTTTCACAAAAAATGATCCACTTACCTAATTTCATAATCTTAATTCAAAATAGAATAGATATTTCATTACATTAAAACATTAAGTAAGATAAATTTCAGTTTAAAAAAATAAAACATAAAACTATTTATTTTGAATAAAAAAAATTTATTATATAATTAATGATTATATTATTATTTCATATCATTCTTTAATGATTTAGTGGATGATAGTTATTTATATTATATATTAAATATATTATTTACAATACTTAATTTACATCTAAAAAAGGGTTATGTACCAATTAGAAAAATTTCAGTATACCCATTGTCTGTAAGTATACCCAACAACTATATATATACCCAATGATAATATAACCGTCACATTAAATGTTGGAAAATATTGAGGAATGTCTAAATTGAACACCTTGGTTTTAAATTTAAAAATGTGGTATTCCAATTCATCCCCATTCATTATAAATTAAATAAAATGATAGTAAACCCGAAAAATATAGATTTGATATGTAATATGAGATATTAGTGAAATTAAACCAATATTTAAGCAAGATAGGGATTATCTGTACCTTAGAGATCTGGAAACAATAAAAAACTTGAATCTAAACCCAAATAAAGGCTTAATTTATCCCAGTTTAATACCAAATTTTCTTCATCATACTTATTAAATGGTAAGGATAAAATCTTTATAAATTGTATAACATAAACACCAAATACGAAAAAAACATCAATGAACATTTATATACTCTTCTCCACCATTTATGAGAATATGGCTATCATACGTCTAAAAAAATTACTATAGATCCATATAATCCAAAGGGATTCCACTAATGAGAAACTTTTCCATATCTGAAAGTGAATACGGTCTTCCTCCAATATTTTTGAGAAATTATAAATTGGTCATATCATAAATATCTACCAAAAAAGAATTAAATTTCCTGCCCTGAAATACTTTTCAATATTTTATCAATAAAAGGGAAGGGGAAATAAGAATTCTGAGTAAATGAATTCGACATTATATAAACTATTCATACTATATAACTTGTCACAATTAATTTTGGATGGATATCATTCTTATAATTGGTTATCACTATGATACCAACCTTCTTTTGAAACACTTTAATTTGGGTCACCCAAGAACTATCTGATATGGGTTAAAAAGTTTCATTATCAAGTAATTTAGTCACCTCAACCCTTACCACTTACTTCATTTTATGATTTAAAATCATTTGGTACTATAATATTGGTTTAAAATCAAGTTTCATAAGATTATATATATATATATATATGGGTTCCCTTTAAGTCTATAATAGACCAAGATAGAGCTATTAGGTGTGTTGTCAGTTCCCGTAATAGGATTTATTCTTTTTCTCGTTAATATTTGATGAAATGATAGATGGTGGTGTTATTTTATTCTAAATAAATTCATATTTCATTATTTTAAATAATTTAACTATAAAACATGTGGTTCTTTAATTGAAGTATTCAAAGTAACCCTTGGCGGGGCCATATCAACCATAAATTTCTTAAAATGATTAAATTTATAGCTTTCCACATCCTTATAGCCTTGATTCTCAAATTTAATCATATCCATCTTCATTATTCCATTATAATAATTCATCAATAGGATTAATATCTAAAAGATAAATCTTATCTTGGCTAATTCCAATCTTTAGAATAACCATCATGAAATAATTATTAACAAATTATTATTGTTGGACTCGTTGAAATACATTTAGGCCCAATTCCATTGTCATACTCTCATTTTTAGTATTATTTCTACATTAATCAATTATCATTTTTTATCTTATAATTTATTTCCTAGAATTATAGGAACCTTTCCATCTCTTACCATATCCAATACTAAAAAGACTTAAGGAAAAATAAAATTTCTTATTCTAACTAAAATATATTCATTGACTCTAGTCAGGTATGTGATTGATCTATCATCCAATTAATGTGTCACAATGGTATTCCATTGTTCTTTAGGAACCAACAATTTAAATAAATTAATAGTAATGATATTGATACATTATCCTATGTTAATAAATTTATTACGTCCCACATTTCCTTGAAATTTAAATGTAATTTTAAATGTTGTTAGGTCTTTCAAATTTTAATGAATATTTTTCTGAATGAAAACAATTCATTTCTTAGTGAGGATTATAGTATAATGTTCTTTAAACCTATTCATATTTGAGATAATGTTCTTAAAAAACATAGTATAGGAAGTAATTCTTACCAAATCTTCTACAAAAGGGTTGGTGGTATGAATTTTTTATAATAGGTATACAAATCACGAAACATTGTTGTCTTAATTATTATCCATATTTGGTTACTTAGTTGAATTGGAATAGGTGGACTATATTTGTCCATCTCAACATCTATGAAAATTACCTTGTTTATTCAACTTTTTCATCTATCTTTTGGACTATTCTCTTCTACATCTATTTCATTAATGAGTTATTGATATTATTCATGAATATAACATTACTTAATAATAATTTAGTTGTTTCTTTCAATATCCTTTCCCATTAATATATTTATTTTTGAAAAAATTCCCTAGGATTAAATTCAATGGTTCTAGGAATTCTTCCTTTATTCCTTAAACTTTTTATCTTTTCTAGATTTTCAACTTTATCTTCCAGGTTCTTCACACTTTCTTGATTACATTAAACTAGTTGATTAGTCCTTGATATTTTATCTTGTGTATTTAAAATAAAATATTTCATCATCATATAATTGTTCTCAATATAATATATATTTATTAATACTATTTTTGTTTCCTTATTAGGTTGCATTGAACTTGAATCTTATATCCCAAAATCACCTTATGTGTTCCTCCCTTTATAAATAGTATTATTGTTCCCCTAAAGTTTTTAAGGTGTAGATTTTATATATTTTCCTTAGTCCTTCCAAGATAAATTAGGATTTTGTTTCTATGTTGAGTTATATGTATTAAAAAATGAATCCATTTTCTCATGTTTATTTTTCCCATAAAGCCCCATTTATTTAGTATCCTCTACTTGATATGACGAGTTATATACTTTCATATAAAAATCATGAAATAAATTTTACTATGGTCAAATATCCTATAGTAGAAAAACTAATTCATATTTTGTTGTGTTTTTGATAAAAAAATCAATATTTTTTTAGAATTAGAAATTTGTGATTTCACATCATCTATAGAAGTGAATTAATGTACTATAACTCTTATTAAAATGAATTAATTTTATTATGAATTTATAGTTATCCTATTGAATATATGTTTCAATTTTTTAATTAGTTTATCTCTTTAATTACCTCTAGGTACTAAATCTTCTAATGTTTTTTTGATCATATTAAAACCTTAACAGAAAAATTACACTAACTAATATGGTTGAATATAATTGTGTTAAAACTATGTTTAAAATATCTAAATATTTCATAATCCTCATGAAAATAAACCTGTTACTTTTGAAAAAATAATATATCCTTGTCCTTAAATCCATTACTCTTTGGGTATGGTAAAAAATTATAATAAATTAATTTTATATGTCCTCCAAAGAAATAAATGAATTATCATATTTTTGAAAGAAACAATTAATGTATTGTCCCGTCATACTGTATAGAAAACATCTCAACCTTATCACATACTATGAATCTCTATTTAATTTAACATACTTCACAGTTGTGAGAAAAACTATATTAAATCCCAAATAATCTTCTTGAGGAGTATTAATGAATATAGGTAAATAATTAGTATGATATTGTTTGAATTAATAATATATTTAATTGGGTGTCAATTTGATACATTATGGATTCCTGAAGAATCATGGTAATTGAAAATTATGCATCCTTAATGATAACTATTCATTATTCACTAATTTGTATTACAATTACGGAATTACAATGTCTTATTGCATCCTTAGGGGATTATATTTCTCCACGTCTAATGTTGTTCCTATCATAATCTATTGAAATAATATATTTATCTCTGGTATCAAAATAAGTAATTCTATAATTAGTTTTAGCCAAGTAAATAAATAATATACCTTGAATTTAAACATAAATATTAACACTAAAAATATATAAATCTATATAAATATGTGATTAGAAGTATGAAACTTTTTCTATATGTTTTTTATTAAAAAGTATTAAAATAGAAATAAATGGTTTAATTATTCCTATCATTGGAAATGGTTTAAAACATTATTTATTTACTATATTTTTCAAGTCAGAAACACATTCCAAAAAAGTTAACAAGATCTATGCATTCCATTATCTCATGTTAAATTAGTTAAAATACGCAAAGATATTATTGACTTAATATATTTATTCCATTATACAAAAAGAATAAAAATGAAAATGAAATGGTTATTTTTAGGTCTAAATCATGAATGGGACAAAACTATTTTCGGAATTTTCTAATGTAATTTTTTAATCAAGTGTGTGATGCTAGTAGAAGATGACCAAGACATAGTTTTTTAAATAAATTTTGGATAAGTGGGTAATTATTGGTTTTAATTAGTCTTTAATATGGTAAATTAATAAAATTACCTTTGAAATTTAACTATAAAATCTAATATTCCTTATATTTCACTATAAATAACACTAGGGAGTTTCTCTTGAGAACATGAGTCCCCATAATTTTTTAGGTGAATCTCATGATTAGTTATTAATTCATTAACTATAATTAAGTTTTCAAAAAATTACATAGTAACTTTCATCCCTTAGAATTTAGTGATAATTTATTTATTTCATGGTCTTAGTTTAAACATTCTCTCCATCACCCTTACCCTAATATTAGGAAACTAGTGATCAATTAGTTTAATATTTAAAATTAAATGAGTGAATAACATAAAACCTAGAATAAAATTATAAAAATATTTAAACTAGAAACAACAACATTATCTTTATAAATAGAATTACCATATTATACTAAAATAAAACTATAATGAAAGTAAAATAAATATTCACCAATGGGGTTTCTCTAAGATCATTCCCTCTACCTCCAACATCCCTCTCTAAAAGCTAGATATCTTTTTCTTCAATCTCTGAATCTAAATATTTTATGAAACAAACCCTTTTTATAGCCATACTATTTTAATTTATAGTCCTTTTAAAAATATTGGATCACCCTATTCTTCTATGACGTGTCTATATATGTTGTGTTTTCCAAGATATTCCCACATATCCATTTGTATCTTCAAAATTATTCCAATATCTACATTTATTCCATAGTGGCTACATGTTCCCTGATCTTAATCCAATTATTCTCACTTAATATCAAGTCTTATATGTAAATGTTTCTCAATGGTTACTTGATATGGTTAGATTGTATGTAAAAATGATTTTCCCCTATATATTCCTTCTACATGACCCATTTGGTCCATCCATGACTCATAGTACTTAGATTTTCTCCCTTATTTCTAAATAATTTAGTTTCATACTTTGACAATGATATTTGATCATTAGAATAATAAAAAAAATTATGGTGCTCAAAATGATTTTTTTCCAATACACAATTATATGAGATATCATTCTATAAAAATATTATCGTTTATTTCCACAATAGTAGGCATTGATATCTGGGTTTCATATTATAGATGTCATTTTTTCCATATCAAACGTAATGAAATGTTTTCACTATAATAAGGGACACAACATCCTTATTAATCATATATATTAGTATCTTCTGTTCATATTAGGGAAATATGATCAACCTTATGTTATTTTCTATCATAGAAGAGTACATTTCATTGTTCCAATATTAATTTTTGTAAAATTATCATGGCATCCCTCTGATATGTACATCATAAGTTATTATATCAATCATTTAGGGTGAAATTGATTATATTTTCCACTAAAATACCACCAATATACCCATGTTGTAAGGAAAAATATATAATTATTCCTAAACCTCCTAAAAGAGAGCATTGTATATCAGTAATGATATGATCTTATCATGGGGTATGAATCCATTGATTAAAATGTTATTCCATATTTTTTGGAATGATACACTCATTCTTATTTGGATTTTATTTATGATTATTTTGAAATATTTATATCATTTTTTATTATCAATATGAAAGATGATAACTCTATGTCACTACTATAACATCCGTATACTCCAATCCATTTTTTTATTTTATTGAAAAATCCACTTTAATGCTAAGTAGAAACCCTCAAAAATCCATAAAAAAAAATTTCTAATTTCAAAATTCAAATTATCAAACATGACCATCAATATAGTGCCACGATCCTTCATGACACACCCTATTTCAAAATTCAAACAATTTATATTAGAGCCATCATCACTGATTCTCTATACTCAATACATTCATTTCATCTGTAATGATGATATATATTTTTATATATTATATTTTATATAGGATTCCCATATTTAGACTATTTATATTGATGATAAGGACAATAATAATTATCAAACTTCCTTTTATTCAGAGGAAACACCTCCCCCATGTTGTGAATTATAAAATAATTAACTTTAATATTTCCAATTTCTAATTAACCACACTTTTTTCCTCGTAGATCGCTTCCTGACCCGCACATTGGGAAACCACCAAAATAAAATTTCATTTTTTCCAATTAAACATAAAAATATTAATACAAATCAATTAATTTTGAATTAATTCATATTTAAAAAATAATTATAAAATTTCAAAAATTTATAAATAATTTAAAAAATACATTAAACTACCCAATTATTACTAAATTTGGGGGAATATGGTAATCAAAATCCTAGTGATATTTATGAATTAAAATTATTTAATATTCTAAAAAAATATATAATCATTCTTAAATTACCGAGTAGAGAGATAAAGTGAGTGTCCGTTAGGATGTAGTTTTCAATCCATAAAACTTTGTAAAAGTAGTGAAATTTTGTGAGTATGACCTTTCTTGAACTTGTATGGGAATTAATTCATTTTTTATTTTGGTATATTGGTGAATTACCATCTCTATTCTCCATGTAAATAAATAATTGGGTGAACTAAGTAAAATATGTATATCTCTACACTCTATTTCTTTATTAATTCATTTTCATTACCTACGATGAGTATAAAATTAACATATTCCTTTTAATAAGTGAATAATATCTTGTTAAAGGGTGGATTTGGGTTAATAATTAGAAATTAGTTATCATTATGATTCACTCCCCTCTCAGGATGAGTTTATATTTTCAAAATCTAGGTCATAACAAGTAGTATCATAACCTTTATAGTTCTATATTTTTTTAAATTTTCCTACCTGGTCATTTTAAAATTCAATCCTTCCTATGGGATAAATAACATAAAATATATAAATTCTAGATTTTTATGTTATGAATTAAAATATTTATTGATGATATATTTTTATTATCTATAATTGTTTTGACAAATATTTTCTAACAAATATTCTATATTATTTTTATCTAAGAAAATTAAGAAAACATATTATTTATGTTTAGGTAAAACAATCTTTATTTTTCATTACAAAATAATAGGATTAGTAAGATATATTTTTTTGTTTTGATACTTTTGATTATGGGAGAATTAAAAGTAAATATATAAATATTTTTATTCAAAATAATAAGTCTTAATTACGTCAATAAGTATTGGTGAAAGAAAATTGATTGATATATATTTGAATATTGGTCATTCACTCCCTTATGAAAACATTTAATTGATATGGTTTATAGATATTTTATTACATAAAAATTACTTTTAATCATTTAAATTATTTTTCCATTTATCTTTAAAACTCATTTTATTCCATGAAAAATTATTCTTTTCCAAAAATATCAAATTAACCCTCTGACCTAGTTTTAATTTCTTGATTCCAAATATTAAATCTATTTTGTTTAATTCAATCTCTATGTATGACAAATTCAATATTTAATTAAAAATAATAATACTTATAAAATATTTTTTTATAGAAGAAAAAAATTATTATATTATTAATAACAATATTATTATTTCTTATCATTCTTATTTTAATTATTTATCAAACATATTAAATATAATATTTATAATAAATTATTTACTTTTATACAAAGGTTATTTTATAATTAAAGCAGTTTCAACATACTCATTGACTATATAGATAGACCCAATGACTATATACATACCCAATGACCATATAATAATCTCATTAACCATTATCATTACTATATAAAACTTTATATACTTATAAAATAAATTTTGATCCTAAATTTATTTTTCAAAATCACTATTATATTACTGCTATTTTTTATTCTTTCTATAATTATGCTTGGTGATATGATTTATATGGGTTACCATGAGGAAAAATAATTCAATATAACTATCACGTTATTTACTTATCCTTATTTTCCACTTATATTTTTCATTTTTATATTCCTTATATGTTTCTTGTAATAATAATGTTTATTTCATTTTGTGTTATAATATTTTATTTTCATAAAATAAATCATTGTTCATTTTATATTCATATATCAAGAGAAAAATATTATTCAATTTTAAAATATATAGATTTTATATAAGTAAAAATTATATTAAAATCTAGGTTATTTTTTGAATCAATAAAATTTAAAGTGGATGAAATTTTATTTTAAGGAAGTGTTAATTAAAACATTGAAATTAAAAAATGTCAATATTTTTACCTATATTGAGCATGAATCACACGGTCTTAGTGATGATAAATATCAATATCATTTCTTATTTGAATTTTTTAGATTGACACAATATCAAAGGCATTGTATTTTACCTATAAGTAATTTAATAAAATTTGAAATCCAAATTGGTAGTTTATTGAAACTTTGAATTAAATTATCAATGGGGAATTTGATTATTTAGATAGATTGGATATTTACAAAAAAATTGTAAATAGGGGACATAAATAAAGATCTATAAAATGGAACTGGTTTTGAATATTTGAATTGTGTGTCCAAAGAGTAGATAATGATTCATAAATCCATGTTTTATAATATTGATTTAAGTTCATTAAATATATTTACAAGACAGAATTGTGGTAGTAATGACAAAAAATACAAAAGGGTATTATAAATAAAGGTTTTATCTTGATTCGGATTTGTTTTCAATAAATACACAACAATTTTAAATCATTGATCAATCATGTTTTCATGAAAGGTATTTTTTTCAACCACTAGTGACATAAAAATATTATGACAGTGACCCGCAAATGCATGTGGAGTAAAAAATTACATAGAATATATGGAGTAAGGAATGGAATGATTAACTTTAGAATACATGGAGAAGGAATAATACTATGGAGTGTATGGGTATGTAATTATAGTTAATATTATATTTTATAATATTTTCTATGCGCACAAATAAGAAGATAATGAAATGCATACATTTAAATTCATGGAATCTTATTTCAGAATCACTAAAGTACATTTATAGGTCATTAAAAATAAATATGGCTTGGATATAATACAATAATGTAAAATGACGAAAAACATTGGGTGTTATAACCCCTATACCAAAATGACACAACACTACTGCAATGTAAAAAATGTTCTAACAGTGACTTGTTGGTCCACCATAAGAATTTTTCACTTCTATGCATGTGATAAATAATAAATAAATAATTTTATTAAGTGTCGTAACACCACACAAAAATTATAATCCCCCATTCAAAATTCCAATAAGTAGTAATTTGGTCCAGTGAGTTTCATGGACATCATGTGATATTTAGATGTTGAGATGGCCATCTATATAATATTATTTTAAAACATCATGCCATAGTTCTGAAATACCAAAAGCTATTATATTCAAATATAATTGATATAAAGGGTTTGAATATGTATTTATTGTCTATAAACTACATTAAAGGAGTTATAAGTTGTCTTAAAATGTAGAAGATATTCATGACAGAGAATCCATATGATTGATGGGGGACTCATTATGGTAGTTAATCATGGAAGATAAATTACATGTTAGAAAATTGATAATATAATATATCAAAAAATTATAGATCTAATATTGACCAAGATTTAGTGGGACAATAATGAATAGGGTTCATAATGTTATGTTTCCTTGAGAAGAATACTTAACATAAGAGAGAGAGTATTCTATTATTATATAATATCATTATGAAAATCCAATCAATTATACTCTATTGTAAATCTTGTAATTTGGGAATTTTTCAATAAATATTTTACTCTATTTAACTAGAAAAAAATATTTTCCATGGTTTACACAAATGATAATTTGTAATAAAAATTTAAAGTAAGAAATATGATTTCACATGGTTCAAACACCAATAAAAAAAGTGTATTACTTCTATTTATGTGAATTATTATAATAGAATATAAATTGATGAAAAATAAGAGAGAGATGTGATGATGTGTCTCACATTGACAAGGATTTGAATAGGGATTAAATGGAAGAATTGGCAGTCTTACCAAATATAATTGGAGGCGATAGACTATTACATTAAGGTGACAACACTATAAATTATCTTGAGGAATGTGGATAAATCTTACACCTTCATGATAGTTCATTTTGTTAAAGATATTCTATATATGGTTTTTGTTCATTAAAGAAGTTAGAATATTGAAGTTGAATTATATTGATATATTTGGGATTATAATAATATAGAGAGACAAAAGAAAACAATAAGCTATAAATATAATTTATCTAGAGAGGGATAATATATATCATGGAAGAACATTAAAATGTCTAGAAAATTAACTCAAGATAAAATAATGATAAATTATATTTTTGATCAATTATCCTTGTAGACAATTGTTCTATCTTTGTTTCTATAATTGGAAGATAATATTACACCGTATATAAAAATGAAGGAAGATTATAGAGTGCATGATCACACCGTATTTTAAAATATGGTTTCGCATCATATTAATTATCATATAATAATCAATGTAAAGTCCTATATACATATTAACTATGTTCTCTTCTTCAAATTATTGAGCAGATAGAGATAAAGGGTTGGTGAATTCTAGGGGTATTTTTCCTATTGATACCCATAAGTGTGTACTATGAACTTTTAATAAAGGATTTGATAAGTGTGAAGACCTTGAAAAATATTAATATATTTTGAATTAAGGACTTAGAAGTGGAATTATTTAAGAATTGTGATTCATTTTATAATTTAATATATATTTTCTATTATGAAACATGTTTTACTTATATTTATTATTCTATAAATTTTTATTGCCTCATGTAAAAATTAGTCTATCCATGGATACCATGGCATAAAAATCAACCAAGGCACATGTGGCAGTTCCCTTAACCAATCATGGGAGATAGAACGTTTGACTAGTGAATGGAATAATGGGTGGTTGTGTTCATATGCATATACATGAGAGTTGTATTCATTCCATGGGTTGCCTATGTAGCAGAGGAGCATATTGTCATGGGGCAGTTTCAGTGGAAGTCAATAGATGATTATGGTACTCTATTCTAATGATAAAAGGTCCCATGATTTATTATTAATCGTGGACCAATGTGGTTTAACTTCTTCACACAATAATATTCATTCACCTAAAAAACGTTACACAGATAACCTCAGCCACTTGACCAAAATAATCTACCTCATTTGATCACTGTAGGTCATTGTCTTCAACCTTTATTGTTAAAATGGTTTGAAAGCGCACTCGATGTAATCAATGTCCAACTTTTCATCCATCCCTAGTGATCAAACCAAATCATCACATGGTCAATCAAATCCATGTTGATAATCTTCAAGGCTTCGCAAGAAGTCATCACATGATTAAGCTCCACCTCAAAGTTAATCTTTAGAAACCCATCATACAAACCCTTGGTGTCACTTGAGTATGGAGCTTTGACATCCACCCAACTAGACACCTCTAGTGGTAAGGACAAGTATCCCACATTCTAAAAATCTAATAGCCACGCATTAAAATTAATCTTTAATTCATACCATTATTCAAAAAACTTTATTCATGAGAGGATAATCAATTTCATTCATAAAAAACTCTATTTCAGGAAGGGTTAAGAATTATTCTATTGAATTTTCATCAATCCATCTCATGAAGAAGTGGAACAAGTGATGTCATGGAGAAATTATTCTATTTGCTGCATGAACATCATAGATCCCATAATGTCATCTATTAAAGAATGTGTAGCTTCCTTCATGTTAGGATATCAACATTTACAGCCTTCTTCGTGTTATACCATTTGTAGTTATCAAGTGTTCTTTCAATCGAGTCATCTCATGATCAAGAAGATCCTTGCTGAAAATCATTATGGTTATGCATGAATAATGGTGAGTGTGAGTGGATCCTATCTTAGATAACCTATGTTCCATCATGAGATCATGTATCATGTGAAGTGATAACACAACCTCATATATATCATGTGACACCAATCATGTGAAACCTTCCATGAAAAGTGATCATAAAAATCCCTTGGTGTTGCATAAGTGTAATAAGCATTGAGAGTCCTAGATCCTCCAAGATACATCACGCACTACCTCAGCTGGTACACATGGCACATGCTTTGGGCATGGTGGTGGAAGACTCAGACACATGATTCCTATATAAACCCCTTCCTCCTCCTTGAATATAAATGATATTATGGGAGGAGATAATATGCGTGGAGAACCAAAGATAAAGGAAATTATATATAGCTACTTATTAGCTTCAGAGGAATTATTTAGGTAACCATGAGACCTCATCACAAGATCTTGTTGTGAGACCATGTCAAGAGAATACCTTGAGTTCATGTGATCACATGAACCCCTTATACAATTTGATGATGATTGTAACATCAAGATATGACATCATACGAATTAGGGTATGGGTATCCTCATATTCCATGTACATGAAACTTAACCCTCGGACATGAAAAACATTCATGTGAACATTATGTTATGTGATGCTATGATTTTTTCAATAGAGATACATGATATTGTTCATGTGGCCATATCATGTACCCATGAACATGGAAACAAATTTCATGAGAATCATTCAAGAGAACTAGTACATTTTAACCTTGACATGTGAACATCATTTGACACGGCGTCCTTGACATGAAAACATATATGGACATATCGGACTTAACATGAAAAAATCCATGGAAATGTTAACTTTGACCTGCGAAAATCCTTGGAAATATCATCCTTAACATTATAAAATCATTCAACATGTATTCCTTGATATGAAAACACCCTTGGACATATCATACTTGACATGTTAAATCCCTTGGACATGTCTGCCTGATCTAGTCATGAGCCCTTCGACATGTGTTTTTTAAAATCAAACACCCTTGGACATATCATCCTTATTATGCAGACACCATTGTACATTTTATCTTTGAAATTAAAACACCCTTGGACATGTTAGCCTTATCATATGACCATTAATGGACATATAGGCCTTGACTTATGAACATCATTTTACATGTCTACCATTAATTGAGAACAACATTGAACATATTGTCCTTTTTATACAAACATCCATGGATATGTCAACATTTTCATGAGGACATCATTGGACATGTTATCCTTGATATTTAGACACCATTTAACATGTTAACCATGATATGAAAACCCCTGACATGATAAACCTTTATTGTGTTCTCTTGATATGAACCATTTTTCATGTAGAACCCCAGTCATGTACCCTAATACATTCATTCATTTATGAGTGTGTGACCCTCTTGAGTTCACTCAATCGCATGAAAACATACTATTCATAGGATCATGTAACCCTTGTGAGGATTAAGGGAGATTTCTCTCATTCCATTCCCTCAAAAGGTCCTCTATACTATAAAATCATATTAAATATAATATTCACGTTCTTTTATCTTTTTTTGTTAGAAGATAATGATTGTATATGTAACATGGGAATTCACCTTAGTGTAAGTACCTCAATATTCCAATTATTCTAGCTAACATGACTAAATTCTCTTATGATTATATCATCCTTCCTCATCTATCAGAAAATTTGAAATGACCTCATGCATGGGAATCCATTTTAGTGTATGTCCCAACCATGCCCTCCAGCACCTTAATACAAGATGTATCCTTTGGTATTTTTCATGAATCATAAGTACAAACACAAATTCTCTTTTTGGATTAATCCCAAGAAGGTATCCACTATGGTGTAAGCCCTTAAAATATTCTTATATTTATAAAATCAGGGGAAATAACCCTCATGAATATTAATTATCTTTCTTCACTCATCAACTGGTTAGGAACCATGTGAACTTTGAGGAATATGATTCATATTATGGGAAGAATATGTAGGGTGCCTTCCTATGGCCCATGATCTTTATCAATAATATATATAATATCATTCTTAATGGAGCTATATCCTACATAGGTATTATAATCAAACATCAGGGAGACATTATTGTGTAATCCTTACTCAAAAATCATGGTGACCTCAGTGTGTAATTCCTGTATAATTCAATATCTTTCTCTCATGAAATGTTTTCAATATCCTGCTACCTATTGTTTCTCACACCGATCAGGACTCATGTGGTCTTAGATTCTAGTAATGATTGTGTCATTAGAATAATTATAATTTCACTAGTATGGGATTCCTTTTAGATTCAAGTCTGAATACATCTTGTCCTCCTTTATAGGGACGCATTCCTGATGAAGTATATTAGTTACTCTTTATATGCATAATCACCACTCAAACATACGTTATCATATCATTTATGGAACAGAAACCTAGTGAATTACCTATATTTTTATTTTTATTTTCACTAGATACATAGGATACCTCTTCAATGATGAATCCAAATTCCAAAACACCAACTACCTCCTTGGGTCGTGATAAAATTTAGAGTTCCCAATTTCTATAAACCAAAGCATCATAAATTTATTAAAGGATAAATTGGAACTTTTGATACACATAGTTTTTCTCATTAACAGATAGTTATGATCAAGTCCTTGGTATAGAGGTAACTAGTCCCCTATTAAGGCATGGGAAGGATTAATTAACATATCATAAATCAATAATAGAGTTCTAAAGTATGTAATAATTCACCCCAATAGGGTGACATGATCTCCACCTCTCATCCACTTGACCAATTATAATTCCAAATCATCATTGGAAAAATATTAATGATCTTATACCTATGGAAAGTAGGCATGTGGTTCATTACGGATCCAGAATACATTTTTAGTTTCCATTAGAGAAAAAGTAGTGAACAGAACATTGAAAATTTTGAAATCACACTCAATATCCCACAATCAATAATTGGGTTTTACTATTCAGAAAATAAAAATAGTGACCTCGACATGAATCTTTAATTTATGTCAACCCTTTAATGAGTATAAAACTATAGATTATTCTGTTCCCTTTGGTCCATTTTTCTTCATGTGTTCCACACAAACAAAAATGATGAACCAGATGTGAATCATCTAACAATTTCAAACCCATCACACATAAAAAGGGTGATTTTATATTCTTTTACTATGAACTAAATTGATAAACCATAACTATTATATATAATGATTCACTAAGAGGGTGTATTTTTTCATCTAGAGGAATTTTGAGATTCCTTATAATCCAAATGGAATCAGAAAATGCACTAATAGATTCTAAAACTGTTGTATAAGCTACAAATATCCATATAACACCTCCAAATATTGTGCACAACCAGCTCACACAATGATCATAAGCCTCATCCTCCATGGAAACCTTATCCTTGAAGCCCCAACGTATGTTCTCACAAACCCAAAAAATAAAGTGATGATTGTTGAATGTCTAGTCTAGGAATACCATCTCAATGGCTTTAGTTTGACCTTTTTTGGTATCTCATGAAATCCTGTAAAGGATGGATCACCACTGGCCATCATTCCCATGAAAGGTCCTAGAAAATAAGGTGGACCTTATTTACGCATCTAACAACATTAGGATATTATCACTAGAGGGTAGAAACATGTACCTTCCATATATTTGGAAGGTGTGTGATGAAAATTTCCACATAAACTCAACCACTCAAGAGCTTCCAAGGAGGGCACATGTCTACTCCGGTCATCATCATTGAAAAGTGACCTCAATTCCATAGGGATATACATAGTTAGTTAGGACTACCCTAACCTTCCAAACTAGTAAATCCAATCGGAGAGCCCTAATAGGTTACCCAAATAGTGTGACTCTAGATTAGACCCCTAACACTAATATTGTCGATGTATCTAAGGCTAATTAGTGTATCTCTATAGTATCCAAAAATCAATTCCAGATCATTACTATCCAGAAGCCTTGTACTACGTCAAATATAGACTTAGTGACTTTGGGATCCTAGTGAGAACCTCATCCCATATATTTGGGGTTGTTTTTATCATTTTCCACCCTGTAATTATCTCTTATATATGCATTTTCTCACTAAACTATGCATCGGTCACTGGCCCACCAAATGAAATTCTCTACTAGAGAGGAGTGGCATCCCACATATATCTCTATCAAAATTATATAAACTATATCTATGGACTTTCCATTGGACTCATATGATCGTATTACTAATGTGGATAATTATTAGCTTTTAGAGTCATATAATCCATAGTAGGTTAGCCTATATTCCTCCCCTATCATTAGTGAATATGGGATTGGAAATATCATGCATATATCTACAAAAAGAACTATCAACCTTTTCTAAATCCTCTATGTGAAATATAAATGGAGAACATTCCCAATGAAAACAAAAGATTCAATCTCCAAGGTCCATTTTGAAACTCCCATAATAATAAACCCACCCTAACATTTATTGAGGAAATGGTGTCAATATGGATTGTACCATTCATCCTCTTGAGGATGATAAGCTAATTTTTACTGAAGAACATATTGCTTAACTAAAATAAGAGAAAAAGTATATTTGGGAAATAGTTGACGGAATGATTCTAAAATATTTTACCTAAGATAATGTATCAGTACTCTCTCTTATAGGTCCTCCTTGAAATAAAGTACCCTAACCCATAGGGATCGATGGGATTTTTATATTTATTTCCCCAATATTGTTTGGAATTTGTACATTTTTTCACCTCTCCCCATCCCACGAGGATGGTAGAATTTTCATATTTTCAAAATCCTCATCCCATAGTTCTAAGGGAATTTCCATATCTTCCACCCCTCATCGGATGCACTTTAAACACCATCTAACCTTATTAGTTGACATAAGGTGTCCAAGAGAGTTGGATTCCTCTGATCTATCGGAAGAATAGTCATCCTCCGGATCCCCTAAGGATTTAGAACCTTCCTTCGATTTCTTAAATATTGGGGCACTACATCCAAATATACAAATTCATCCATCTTCCCACGCTGATTGAAGTGTATGTGGAATATAGGGGAAGTAGTGTGGTCATCCATCTCTTGATGAAAGATACAGAAAGGTGTATTCATTAGAGATGAAAGTTTCTCCAGGTAATTGATATATTCCATGTAGAATTATTTGATCAAACATCCAAAAATGAGGAAATTGTGGCAGATTGGATGGGCGATGACAATTACTACCCCTATAATCGATGTCTCAGGAACTAAATATAGAGTTAATCAACTTTAAGGACTTACATTAGTAGTATATATATGCGGGGATTTTTGATCTTCTGTCACTTAAGTCTCCACTCTATTCATGTGAGAATTATGAGAAAAAAACCCACAAGTTGTGAAATAGAATATGGGTTACTCTTATATATATAATAAATTATTCTATATGAACAATAGATAAAACAAAGTCTATTAAGATTGAGAATATGGATATATAATTTTCATGTTCAGTTGAAGATAACCTTCTTAGGATCCCAAGGTTGAAGAGACCTAAGGATCCATCCATGAGTTATCACCTCAATTATTGCCCTTACCATCGATTCTTAGGGGATACAATCAAAGAATTCCTTTTCTTCAATGATCATATTCAAAATAAAGTAGATGAAGACTTAATAGAGGTAGATAATCCTGAAACTCAAGAATCATGCATACCACTCATCCTAGCTCCGTCATAAAATCCTTTTTCATAACAAGTTATGTCACTAAATATTCTTACCACATTATATTAAACTACATGGAACATTTCATTACCACCTGATGTTAAAATATATAGAACACATCTTAGTCACATGATTGTAAACTATATGAATTCTTAAATCCTTATTTTTTGACTTTAATCTATATAGTGGTACTGAACACAATGCATTAAATTGTGAAATGTTTTTTTACCTTATTGTGTCTTTATCCCCTTCTATGTATGATCCAAACTTTCATAAAAGGTTTCAGGTGTGCAGGTTTACCAATTCATGCTAAGTTTTATCCAACAACACTACATGGTGAAAGAGTATCCCCAACATTATCCTGGAATCAATACCCCATCCAAATTAGGTTTCCTTCTTTATCAATCAAGGATGCCTCTTCATAAGAAATTCAATGTGCATGAGATATATTTATGTAGAAAATGAAGTTCCCCATCCCTATGTGAGATCCATAGCAGCATAAGGGACCGTATATAAGAACTGCATGTGACTTGATTCTCGTACTATGGGATACATTGTGATTCTTGGATATTCTATTTTTTTCCATCCATGAACTTTCATCACTCCTGACCATGTCCCTCCATGAGAGTTCAACCTATGTATATATTTTAGTCGAAATCTAAATATTAATATCCCCAATTGTTCTATATCATTAAATATCATGTAGATTAATCGACTTCCCGGTAATCTCTTTTTTCTCGTACCCAGAATGACTCTAGTGAGCTTAGAGAACCTGGAATGACACCCTGAATGGTGTTGTTGAGATGTGTTTTATTAAAAGAAAGGGAACTGTATCTTAGCCACATGATGTTAAAATACCTGATAACTCCCTTATTGTGTGTTATTAAACTACACAACATGAAGACTTGACACTAAACAAATCATCCCCTGATGATTTTGTACTCAATAATTGTGGGTTTTCTCACTTTTCCCCAAAAAAGTGTTCAATACCCATTGCTGTAAATTTTATGGTGCTCAAACACTTCTTGAATATTAAATTACCCATGAACCAACTTCATACCTCTAATATCTATGTTAATATCAACTGATTCCTTGGGTGAATATTCTCTTGGAATTCTATAGACCATGATCCCACATACACTAGGTTATTTCTAATCGCATATTGGTTACAGGGAAAGATGACCTAAGTTACCACACAAGGATATTTTGGGGAATAACGCAATACATTGGAGCTTGTTTCTAGGGGATTTTTTAGTCCTAGAGGAAATTACCCCCTTAAACCCATGAGCTATTTTCCTAATTGTGTGTGATACGAGAATTCACCATGACCAATGGTTGACCTATACCCACCAGTCTCCACCCCTCATTTGCTTAAATATTCTTGGGTTTTGATTTATACATCCCATAACACTATTATTCAATAGGATTTAGATACCCTCTATGTTATACATTTGTGAATCGTACTCATTTTCAAGGTAATATTATAACATCGTATTCATGTACCCTTTCCTTTCGGGGTGTTCGTATCCTATAAAGACCCATTTTCCTTGAGTTGGTAGTCCTTCATGATAATCCCACTTGTATAGATTTTAGACTCTAAATTCAGGTGATCCTTTAGTCAAATTCATGCATTCATAGCATGTGAAGGCATAAACATGAACTATTCCAAATCCTTTTGGAAGCCCCTTTTCAACCAAACAAGCATTATGCCCCCTTTTTGTGTCTAGATTACCCTATACCTTAGGGGAATATTCTATTAGAATTACAGGGACCTTGATTACATATTCTCTAAGTTCTAACCTATGTCATATTGGTAACAGGGAATGGATAATCTAGAGAGACCCTTATATGATTCTCTATTGAATAACATAATTCCTTTAAGATTGTGCCTGGGGTGTCTCAGTCTAAGAGAAAAGGTACCCCTTAACCCCATGAGTTATTTCCCTAATGGTGTGACACAGGTCTCCACTATTAATAAATTTTGAAATATCCTCAACAATCATAAAAAAACACCTTTCATGTAGTAATTTAAATATAGGATTTATTTTATCTATTTTCTCATGTCCAAAGGGGGATCAAGAATTCCTTAGTGTTTTATTCGTTCATACAGTATGTCTTGGGGAAAAGACAGTAAGTTTCAAAACACCCAAGGTCCTCGACACATGTCCTTAAACTACTGGGAACCAATGTACTTATTGAATCAAATTAAACTAGATATAACATATCCTTACCCCATGACATTACACTACATGAAACATGTTTTGTCCACATAACAATTAACAATGTGACATATTAATTTATAGAAGATTTCATTCAACAGTAGGTGAAAAAACAAATGGCTAGGAAGTACCAATAATATGGTACAATCACAATCCTATTTATATCTCAAAACCATCAATGTCCCATAGTTACCAATTGAGGGAACTACATAATAGGTCTCCTCCCTGAATGGTCGGATACGGATATCAAGGAGATCTCACCATGAGAAAAAAGATATGAAACATAGGCAGTTGGCTCATAACCCAACATCCACTGATGATGTTTACTAATATATTTTTGTGGTATTTGGTGAGAAGACTTATATCCATGCTCTCCCAAATCACATTTTCCATTATATCTCGGCTGCATGCATGGGGGAAGAAACATAACCACACCCCCTATGAATGAATATCATCAGCATATTCTAGTTGAACAAGGATGATGGTAGTGGGAATATATCTTCACTTCATTCAAAGGCATATACTAGCATATACTGGTGAAGGAGAACATGTAGGCATATATTCCTACACATACACTTCTAAAGTGATGATATATTTTGGTCGTGGAGGATGAAATTTTCCTATATATTCAAATGATGATACAAGGATAGGAACATATTAATATTCCAATGTGTAAAAAAGGATATCAGCATTATCAATGTGAAAATATGGATACTCTAGATCAAGCTCACATTCTTTCTCCCATCAAGAAGGAGTGATGACATGTTCTGGATAAAGAAGAAAATTAGGCTAATATCCCCAATCTGACTAGTTTTCATCAACCCAATTTGTAATGAACTTCAAGAAAAGCACATATTCCTTTCAAAGAAAGCCAGTGGAATACTCCAAAGGCATATATTTGAGCCCATATACCCATTATAATTGTGATTTTATAACCTAATTTGGAAATCACCTTAGGAAAAACACATATTATTATCAATTTATGCCAGTGGAATACACCAAAGTTGAAATAGGATCATTCTCATATCTATGTTTCAATTGGGGTTTGTCACATGATCTTGTAAATCACCTTAGTACAGGTCCATTCCCTAACTATAATATCTACTTGGTATATTTTAACAAATTACAGGAGCTATGCACATATTCTACCTCTTTCCAATGGAAGACATCACCAGTATCCTTTAGAGGATATATAAGATGAGGCTTGTATTCCTTCTCCCATTATAAAGATATTTTGGTATATTTTAGCAAGTAATGCATATTTGGATGAGGATTATACCCCCACTTCAAACCAAAGATGACTAGAATATTCAAAAAACCACCCAAAAGTGGGATCATATTCCGGGAAAAAAATATAGAAGCTCATAGAAATACTATAATCGACTTTAGGTAGTGGTATCATATTACCATAGAAATAGATGGTCATTGACATACTCTAATGACTTCTTTATTGAAATCTCATATTCCTGATCAACCCCAAAAGTAAGGTCGTTATATTTTGCCCCTGACGTAAGATAAGGATTATATTCCAACTCTTCTTGATGTTAGTGGCCTTGAGTCTATAAAATTCATATTTATAGAAACTCAGGGGTAATTTAACTAAATATATAAAGAAAAAGGAGACAACTCCCATGATTGTCTTAATTATGGTAATATATATATAGATTACAGTGATCTTACCCATGATATCCATCAAGGATAAAACCCTATGATGATACCTCACCCATAAAAGGAAATCCTCCCCTTATTAAGAAACATTCAAATATAGAGGCACTCAGAAAACTAAGGTTAACCATATATAGTTCCCCATCAACCACCAATAATACCTCACATCATCCATTAGTCAACCCAGATAAATAACTTTTGTGGTTTGACCAGGTATAAGATTACGACTGCTACATCCTCGCCACATGACGTTAAACTATATGGAACACATCCTTACCACATGGCGTTGAACTGCATGAAACACATACTACTCACATGATGATAAACTGTCTGATATCTTGATCTCTTATTGTATAACTATAATCTGTATAGTGGACCTAGTCACAAGACCATTAATTGCACAACATGTGTTTATCTTATAGGACCTACCTACCATTTTATGTATGATCCAAATCATTACATAAGTTTTCTTGTGTACATGTTTAATAAATCATGATGATTTTTATTTGAAACCCCTTCATGAGGATCAAGTAGTTCCACCTACATCCTAGCACCAAAACCTCACCCACATTAGGTTTCCTTATTTCTTTATCCATGACACCTCATCAATGGAAATTTACTATATACGATCTAGATATATATAGAAAATAAAATTCTTTCATCCCTATGTGAGATTATATTTTGTATAAGGGACCATATATGGGAGCTATTTGAGTCATTATTCTTGTTTCCATTGGAAACATAGTGATTCCACATTCTCAAATTGTGGGACCAACTACAATGTAATGAAAAAATACCTTCTCCCTACATATGCATCAAACCTACAGAGGGAGTTTTTTATATAAGAACTATGAGTGGATGGATTCCATTCTTCATGGGATATATGGTGATTACTATATCATTTAATTTAAGCCCATCCATAGATCTTTGTTACTTTAAACTATTTTCCTTTATGAGAACCAAATTTTTGGGGTATTCCTAGTTATATCTAAATATGAATTCCCCTAAAATCCTTGTCATACACTCTTGTGTGGATCAATGGAATTCTATGTCATATTTTCTTTTCTCACACTAATCATATTTCATGTGATATTAGGTAACCTAGAAAATAACTCTGATTAGTGAAATTGATATGAATTTTATTCAAATATATGGAACCACATTCTTATCTCATGACAATTAAATGAAATATATGAGGCCTCTATATTAAGATGATCAACCCAATTATTGATTTTTGTACTCAAGAGTTTCATTTTTTAATCCCTTTTACCCAAAAATGTATTCAATACACATTGGTGTAGCCTTTAAGATTCTCATACCCATATTGAAAATTATGTTCTCTAAGAACAACATGCATACCTCTAATATCTATGTTGATGCCAACTGATGCCTTGACTGCATATTCTTTTAGAATCACATGGACATTAATCCCACGTACTCTTGGTTCTCCCCTATAGAATATTGTTAACTGTGACTAATTGATCTGAAGGGACATCTCTTGGATTCATTGGTGAATAACACAATGCCTGAGATATTTTCAATATGGGATGTTTCAGTCCTAGAGGAGAATATCCCCTTAAACCTTGCAGTTATTATCTTAACTTCAAGTGATATAGTCTTCTTACATTACCAATTGTTAAACTATAAACATTGATCTAAACATCCCATTGGATCAGATATTATTGGGTTAGGATATAAAGTTCCCATAACCCAACTATTTAAGAGGATTCCTCCTCCAATGTCCCGAAGGCCTTCATTTTTTATTGATTTTTTATAATCCACCTTTCAAGGGGTGAGGTGGAACCCTTACAAGTCCCATAGGCGTATGTATTACATGTCTCGTAGGTCTTAGAGGAATTCAGTGCCCATAGGATTCAAACATTACATACAACCCAAAATAACTACTTGGAATTTATCCTCTCCAGCATCTTCATCGTCAAATCAGCTCTCCAACTTTTCATGGTTGTTCGGTTAGGCTATCCCAAGCATGCACAAGCTTTTCCCGATTGCAGGTACCATACCCTCTCATTCTTGCAATCTGTTTAGATTCTGCACTGGTGAATGCTCCTTGCTCATCCTCCTTCTGAATCTTGTTCCTTGTAGGTTGTATGGTTTGTATCTACACTTAAGGTGGCCTGAATGCCTTGAGGTGGCCCGACGGCCTTACTGACCTGAAGGCCTGGGTAGCCCAAAGGCCTTAAAGGAATCGATAACCAAATCGGTGGCCCCAAGGTAGTTCCTGATCTCCAAATCCTGTATACACCATGGTCACATGATGTTAAAAATTTCAATATATATCCCATCCTACAAGACCTAAAACTATTTAGAGTGGGTCGTACTATGGGACCCACTTCCCACATGATATATAGGTTCATGTAATGATATGTGGCCTCCATCTATAATTCTAGGATAGGGATGAGTTTTTTATCCTCATATTTGAATATAATTTGAAAATTTACTTCCCTATGTATGAACTCAATTTATATAGAGAACCCTTCAGTTGGCTATGATGTCAAGGTTCACTTAGATAGTGAAAAAAATACACCCTCCTTGGACATTGGAATATATGTGCAGAGAAATTCATCCTACAAAACAATGTATTGATTGATTCCTAGAACATTATAATATATAGTGATGCTTAGATTCCCTAATATTGGGCCCATGCCCAATATTTAAATTAATATAAGTCTCAATTCCTCGTTCATGAGCCTGATCTATATAGGGAACTATATTTTTTTCAAAAACTATGTGTGGCTTGGTTCGTACTATCGCAGGATACATAGTAATGACTGGATTCCCTAATCATGGTCCTCACCAAAATTGCTATGAGATAAAATAAAACTTATCTTCCATAGTATATGATTCAGATCCATGTAGGGGACCATGTCACTTCTCTATAACTACATATGGCTTAATTTCTATCCATATAGCATACATAGTGATGCTTAGACCACCAGTCACTAAGCCCAGCCATAAATTTCCAAAACAATTTACCCCTTCTACCTTATTTTTAAGTGATAATTAACTTCCCCGATGGTTATTTACTAAGGTAGGGATTAATTCTCAATTCCTACACATGAGATAAATCCATAAAAAGGTGGCCTCACAAATACTGTGTATGTATTGAATAAAATTCCTCCTCCCCATACATGAGTCCATTTATGTGGGGATCTATATGCGAATGTCATTGGGCTTGATTCATATTTCTACAGGATATGTAGTGCACCCAAACCCTTCAAACCTGGGTCCATCTAGAAAATAAAATGAAATTTGACTCACCCCTTCTATATACAAGGTAGATTTACGCAGAGGTTTCTCTTTTAAAGAGCTATCTGAGACATAATTTCTTCCCTCACATGATCAATAAGTTACCTAGTGGAACCCCAATAATATAAACTATATATTACCCTTGGTCTGTTCAACCTTGAAATACCTTAAACTATTTAAGAATATTCAAGTTATACAGATTCGTTTCACCTATGTATGAGTCAGATCTATGTATATATTGCTTGTTTATGATTCATATGTGAGAAAAAAGGACCCCTAAAATATAGAAATCCACTATTATGACTATTCAAGGAAACCAAATTACTCCCATGCCTGAACACCCTCAGCTATTGTTGGGTGTCACTATGGACACCCAATATAATTTTTACATTGGTTCTTTACATAATAATCCCATGATGTTAAGTTTTATGAACTTTATCCTAGCTCTATTATGTTAAATTATATATAATAATTTCATTATAAAATGACAATAATCTTTGTTAACTTTTTTCAATTTTTTATAACTTTAAACTCTAGCCCCCGATGGTCCAAATCACAAGACCCTAAACTACTAGATAAAGAGACCCAAAACTTGTTAGGATAAAAACCTATAAAATAAATTATAAGTAAAATTCACATAATTTCTCTCTAATATATTTATAACTGTAGTTGTTTTTTCAAATTTAGAGCATAAATAACAAGGACCAAAGTTCTAAGGGTCTACCCTATTTCCCTAGTTTAATTCAATCCATGCTCACTAGACACTTCTGGTCAAAGGAAAAGTTAGGGGAATGATTTATCACAACTCCTCATTATGATGACGTGTTTAGTATATGGTGACACACCTTTTAGAGTTATATAACCATCATTTAATATTAAATTATCTATAAACCAAATTCATGTCTTAGAAGTCTAAACTGGCACTCACTAGTTCCTTTAGCTATTACACTTCTCCTGGAACCCGATAACATTAAGTCATTTCTCTTGGTTCTTCACTATAGTGTATTTGTAAAAAGGGATGACCGGTATAAGGGGATATCACTATGATTCACTAGTAAATAGCACAATACCTCATATATTATTCCTAGGGTGTGTTTTGTTCCTCTAATGAAAGTCCCCCCATAAACCCATGAGCTATTTCCATAGATGTGTGTGATACTAGATCCCAACATTACTAATTGTCAAATTAATCCCATTGGCCTCTACTCCTTGTCAAATCATATATTCCTAGATTAGGATTTACAAGTACTATAACCAAACTATCCAAGAGGATTCAGCACTCTTGTCTTTATATCAAAGCGTGTTATACTTGTTCTTGAAGTAGGATTGTGGTACTCCAGTCTTAAACCTTTTAGTATTCATCATCATGTTATCCTAAATTACATGATATATGGGACCAAGATAAATTACTATGAACTAAATACCCCCTTTTATGCAGAAGTCAATAAACTAACCCAGGGTTCCAGAACCCTCCTTGGGTATTCTTTTCTACATACCCTACTTCATTTCCTAGGTGATTGAACCTTCACAGTCCAATAGCCCTTGGAAAGCAGTGTAAGTCCTCTTCTTGACCATGTATGAGTATTATTTATATAAGGCCCCTTATCCCATCAACCAAAGGCATATCCTCCTTGAAAGATAGGACCTCTAATCCTCGAGAGCCCTAGGAACATCGAAGTAAAACTTAGTACCTACATGTGTTTTTCAATCATCCCTAGCATGTATGAACCATTTCATCATCTTATATTCAAACACCTTGATGTGTGATTTATCTATCCCATCATAAAAATATCCAAGTTGGTTCAACAAAATTTACATTATGTCACCATATTCCATACCCATTTCTCAATAAAGATGTCAGGTTTTAGAACCCTTCCTGGATATTCATCCCTCATAATGCTCAGTAAGGATACAAGGTTTCAGAAACCTTGATGAATATTCATCCATAATAATCATTAGTAAGAATTCATGTTGTCTGAAACCCTCATTAATATTCATCATTCATAATATCAACAAGTATTAAGGGTTTCAAAATCCTTCCCAAATATTCATCATTTTTAATCTTTAACATGGATAAATAGTGTCATAACTCTTCATGTATATTCATCTGTCAAAATATTAGTAAGGATATAAGGTGTCATAACCCTTCATGAATATTCATCCTTCATAATATCATAAAGGATGTAGGGTTTCAGAACCCCTCATCAATATTCATCCCCGACATCTTAAACATCAAAATTCTTAGAAGGTCTAAGTTATACAACCCTTAACTATTTGAAAATAATATCTAAACTATATGACTCTAAACTATAGAAAAAGAAGATCTAATCTAAACGATCCTAAACTATAGAAAACTATGGTCTTCCATATATTAAACTATATAAATATAATTTCCAAGCTATGTGAACTTAAACTTAGAACCAAAGGGTGTAAGTTATTATATTGAAAATAATAGAACTTCATTAGTCTGTATTGTAATACCTTAAACATCCAATGTAAAGAGACACAATACATATTAAGAATAAAAAAAAGGGATGTTTGGGAAAAAAAATTATTTACTCACAGGGCACACACTTTATCTAATATGGGAAACCTTCAACATTAAAAAAAGAAAAAAAACCTTTTCTATGTGAAGATCCAAATAGGGAATCTTAATAAAAAGTCAATTCCATACCCACCAATCCTCTACCTATACAACTTAAGAAAAAGATAGGGATAAAAATAATAGATAAAAATATAGTACGGGTTGTCTTATGGATCTAGAAAAAATGATCTATTATCATTATGTTCATTAACCTAAGAAAAAATTAGAGCGAAGCCCTATTTCTAGGGACCCATAATAAGGTGCCTAGTCTTATCATATCATGAAAATAAAATATTTTTGGTCCATCCTGCATGACCATAAACTTCATATATCATCCCATTCTATGTATCTGAAAATGTGTTGTGAAATACAGATCCATGTGATATCCCCCTTAAAACATGGGTCTTACCTATGATTATATCATAAATTGAGGACACCAATTATCCTACATATGAATTAGACTGAGGTAGGAGTTTTCATTAATGATTTTATCGCCCATCAACCTATGTTCCCTATTTGTGAACATTATCTTAATAGGAGTCTTTTCACAGAACTAAGTATGGATTTATTTCTATTTCTTTGGCATATATAGTGACATCCAAGTCCCATATCTTGGATCCAGTGAAAAATTATTTTCCATCTCAGTCCCCTTCTCATCCTAGAATTTATACTTTTTCCAATTCAGGATACCCATGCCTCAATTAGAGCTTATTAATTTGGGAACCAAATGCTTTGATAATATTATCCATCATGGAATTCTAGAGGATATCTATATTGGAATACCAAAAAATTAAGGTCGTGAATATCCTCTTGATAACACATAAAAGAATACAGGCAACACACTCTTCTTGGAAAATCTTCTCATAGTTTTTATTATCAAATCTCATCAGATTTCCATGAATATGGAAAACAAATATATGTTTACTTTATAATCAGAATCATTTCATTTCGAATGAATCCAATTCTAATGGGGGGGTTTTGGGAACATCCATCAGTGTTTACCATGTAATTTTCCATCTATTATTATAAAAGTTTGAATCCCATGAAAAATATTAATATATTTTTTTTTCATTAAGAACATGGAAGTGGAATTATTAAAGAATTATGATTCATTTTATAATGGCATATCTTTCCCTTATGGAACATGTTTTAGTTAGATTTTATATTCTACATATTTTTTAATTACTTATATAAAAAAGTAAGCTAGCCATAGAAACATAATCATCCAAATAAACCATGAGACTTATGGGTGTTTCCTTGATTACACCAAGGAGCTAGGACTACTGGACATGTGTGGGTGTGAACACATTCACACATGTGAGAGTAATAGTCATGTAGTGGGTCAACAGTGTAGCGGAGGATCATGTCAGCATGGGGTGGTTCTAGAAAACGTTTGGAGTGGACCCTGGTACACACTCATAGAGATCTAATGGTCCATGATCTATTATTAAGAATGTCTCATTCATGATAAAAATGATATGGGATAACCTCTTCAGATAGTATTGTTCCTCCACCTGAAAATGTAACTCATATAACCTCAAATGGTCGATCATGCCAATCTATGAGGTTTGATCATAGTGGGTCATCATCTTCAACCTTCTACCTTTCAATTATTTTAAATAATGATAAAAACAGTCAACATAAAACATGATGTTCATACCCTATGATCAAATCAAGTCATCAAATGTCAAGTGAATCCATGCTGACAATCATTGGGGGTTCAAGTGAATGCATCATGCAATCAAGCTCCACCACAAAGTAAATCATGTCGAACCAATAATGTAAATCCATTACTATCGCATGAGTATGGAGCTTTGATTTATTCCATACTATCCACCTCCATTGGTTAGGATGAGTATCCCACATTCTAAATATCCCGAATCCATGCATGAAAACTAATATTTCATTATTGTAAATGTTAAAACAACTTAATATGGATGAAGATAATCACATTTGTACCTAAAAAACACTATCACATGAAGTGTTAAGTATAATTTGATCACATATCCATCAGTCCATCATATAAATAAGTAGATCAAGTGAATTAATGGTGATAATATCTAAGCTATCACATGAAGATTATAGATAAAATGATGTCATCATGTATGGAATTTGTAACTTCTATTGTCTGAAGATCCAATCATTTACAGCCTCTATTTCCTTATTCCTCAGTGGATATAAAATATTTTATCCTCTAAGGAATTGTGTGATCAAATAGATCTATTTGAATAATCACTATGGCTTTTCATGAAGAATAGAAAGTGTCAGAGTATCTAATCTCAGATATCCATGATGTCATAATGAAATCACATATCATATGGAGCGATCGCATGAATCCATCATGTGATCCATTATATGTAATATGACACTGATATTTTAAAGCCTTAAATTTGAAGTGATCATGAAAATACCTCAGTGTCACAACCAAGAATCTCCTTGCCTCAAATATATTTCACTCACTACCTCAATCTGGTACATGAATCACACTCTCCATGAAAAGAAGAAGTGGACTAGGACCCACTTTGCTGATATAAACCCCAATATCCACTTTAATGAAAACACAAGAGGATGGTAGGGTAGAATATGTACTAATAATATCATAGTAATTTTGTGAGGGAGATATGGTTATTTTTTCTAAAGAATTTTCTAGGTAACCATGAGACCAAAATGCGAGACCCGATCATAAGGCTCCCTTGAGATCACACAATCACATAAACCCCTTAAAATGTCACACGATTATTTTAACATGATGTGATACCTTTATATGAACTAGGGTATGAGCATCCTTATACACATTATACAGGAAAATAAAACCCCTGTATATGTAAATCATTCATGTGAACACTTGGTTACATGAAGTTTTCATGCAGCTAATCCAATTGCGTAATGTTTTTAGTGTGGCTTGATCATGTACCTATGGACTTTTAATCGTGTTAAGTGAGAAATATTCATAATCCATTGTAAATTTTGTCCTTTAAATGTGAAAATCCTTTAACATGACAGACTTGACATGAAAGCATTATTAGAATGGGGGACCTTGACATGTGAACCTCCTTGGATCTATCATCCTTAACATGTGAATGTCCTTGTACATGTCATCCTTGATATGCGAACATCATTGGACTTGTAGGGCATAACATGTGAACATCCATGGACCTATTGTCCATGAAATATGAACACCCTTGCACATGTTAGTCCTAGAATGTGAAATACCATGGATATGTTGGCATCATCTTTCCATAATCCCTTGGACATATAGCCTTTACATTAATCCTTGACATGTTAACACCCTTGTACATGTCAGCCTTGTCATGTGGACATCCATGGAAAAATTTTCCTTGAAATGTGAACACCCTTGGACATGTAGGTCTTTTCATGAGACCATACAAGGATATTTAATCCTTAACATATGAAGATACTTGGACATGGAGGCCTTGACATTTGAACACCCTTGTACATGTTAGCCTTATCATGTGAACATGCTTTTACATGTTGGCCTTATCATATGAACTCATATGGATATGTCATCCCTAACATTACAACACCCTTGGACACGTTGTCCTTGACATGTGAACCCTTTAAATGTTCACCCTTTTTCTGGTGGCCTTCACATGCACCCTTGTCCATGAAAAACCCTGATCTCGAACCATATGTCAAGCACTTATTTATGATTACATGACCCTCTTGAGGTAATGAAATTGCATGAACCTAAACTATTCACACGATCAACTAACCCTTATGGAGAGGATATGATAGTTATCTCATTCCATTTCCTTGAATGGGACTCCATGCCACATATGTATATTCAATTGCCTTTTCATGGTCTTCCTTTTTTTTCTATGAGAGGATAATGTGTGGATATATTATGTGGTCATCCAAATTATTTTAAGTCCTTAAGTATTCCAATTATTATATCTAATGGGACCAAATTATCAAGTGATTCTATCACCCTTCCTCATCTATCAGTGGAGGGTAAATTATCTCAAACATTGGAATCCTTTTCATTGTACGCCCTAATCATGCCTTCAAACACCTTAAGCCAATATTTATCTTTTTGTAATCATTATGCATCATAATTCCAAACTCTAATTCTCTTTTTGAGTTAATCCACAGAGTGAATCCACCATGGTTTGAGTCCATAAAATATTACAATATTACTAAACTCTAAGGAAATAATCCTTAGGATTATTAATTATCTTTCCTTACCCATCAGAAGTTTAGAAACCATGTGAAATACAAGGACTCTAATTACTATTACCTGCAGGAGGTGTAGGATGCCTTTGTATGGTCAGATATCTGTATCAAACATAAATACCATGACTTTACTTACAGATTCATATCTTTAATGGTGATTCAAATAAAACATTAAGGATACATCAGTGTGTAATCCCTGCTCAAACCTCCAGGATACCTCAGTGTATAAACAAAATATAATTAAGTCTCATGCTATATTTTGATGAATCCAATATCCTATTTTCACTTGTTTCTAACATGAATCATGACTCACATGGGATTATAGACCAATGATAATTGTTCCATACCTATAATGTGAATTCCTGTAATATGGGATCCCATTCATATGTAATCCTGATTAAATATTATCCTCCATCTGAGGGCCACATTTTCGATGAAGTAGCTTAGGGCTTCCTTATATGTATAAGCTAGACTGAAACTTCGATTTTAATTCCATTCAAAGCACAAAAAACCTAATGAAATACAAGGTTTATTATTCCTATTTTCATAGGATTCATAAGGTACATATTTGAGGTTCAATATCAATTTCCAAAACACCAATTGCCTCCCTGGATGGAAATAAACTCTAGAGTTCTTGAATATGGTTTTAAATAAGAGCATCATAAACTGATAAAGGGATAAAGGGGAAACTAAGATACTTGTGTTTGTTCTCATCAATATATAGTTCTAATAAATACATTGTAACATGGATAACCCCTCTCTTATTGGGGATTTGTAAGGATTCCTGACAATATATTAAATCTATAAGAGATACCTTGAGTAAGAAATAATTTCCCCCAATAGGGTCTGATGAGGTCGACCTCCCATCCTATTGAAAAATGGGAATTCATAAGTGTTATAGTATAAAATATCAATGATTTTATTACATTGTAGACCTGTCTTGGGTCCCATTATTGATACTTAATCCATTGGGAGTTTCCATTAGATACAAAATAATGAACCGGACATGAATGATTGTGAAACCACAGTAAATAACCCACAATAAATCATTGGAAATTACATTATTGATAAATAGTTACATTCCAAAAACATATTAATGGTAATGAAAATATTGGATTTATTTTTCCTAAACATATCATTAAAAATTTTCATAAGTGATCTTGGAACACAAAAAAGCCACATATATAGCCAATTGGGTGAACTAAGTATATATCATGACCTGTCCCCCGGGGCCCATGCTGTGACTACCCCAAGCCCGCCTTCCAAAGGCCTGGGGATAGCGAATAGCACCAGAAAGTAATATCCCAAAAACCAGGATGTCATTGCCTCTAAACCTGTAAACTCACCCAAACCAAGCACACAATAAGATAAAATAACAAGGTAAACTATAAAGTAAATAGGGTGTGTAGAGTAAGTAAAGGGACTATAATACAATCCCAATTGGAAAGTATAAGTAAAATGGAAAAAATAGCAGCTCCTGTGAACAACCGCCAAGGACCCTACCTAAAGGGTAGGTACAGCTCTTGAACGGTCGTCCCTGCGGATCATCTCTTCTAATGTACACCTTCGATTAGCCTCCAACCTGGTACCCTAGACCTCGATCAGCGTTGTTTGTCATCTGCAGGAGACACAACAAGGTGCGAGCATAGACCGTGCATGGTTGAGTATAACAATACTCAGTAGGGACCCCAAGACCCTCGTTGGTCTCTTAGTGTTCCACAAAGGAAAAAAACAAAGCACGAAGCAATTGTCATCAAAACTACTTAGGTATATGCCCTTACATATACCTAAGTTATCAAGATATACTAATGTAACACCACGAAGGTAAAAGTACCACACAGGTAACACCACGAAGGTATAAGTACCACACAGGTAAACAACAAAGATATATGTACTACATAGGTACACCCCAAAGATATGTACGACAAAGGTAACTCCACACAGAATATTACCATATAGGTAATGAGTCAGCTCACACCAAGTATAAGTGAAATATAGAATTATTGATGATCAGTCACGAAGCTAGATCATCTCATTCTATCAAGAGGCATTGCTTCTGATTATACGGAGTCTAACCCACACTGTATTGACAAGTACTAACCCCCTCAATGATCCACAAAAGATATGACCCACATGGGATAGGTATGCGTTGACCCACATAGGATCGCTGAGTGCTGACCAATACAGGATCTGACACACACAGGATTGGTATGCGCTCACCCACACAAGATCGCTGAGTGCTAACCCACACAAGATATGATCCACACAAGATCAGTGCTAACCCACATAGGATCACTCGGTACTAACCTCCGTGTAATCTATCTCCAACCTCAACCTCACTACTAGCCAATATATTCCCGCTAATAGAATATTCGAGAGAACAAATCCTCAAGAAATCGGTTGTACCTCAACCGCTATGATGTTCCAATAATAAGTATCCTAAATTTATGTCAAGTCATAAGGGACCCAACGCAACAGACAGTGCGTGAATCGGACGCCCGATCTGTAAATTATTAGCATTTTGGCTGAGAGGGACCAGTTTGATTCTGGGTTCGATCCTATCCGGTTGTGCTCCAATGTTATCCAAAACTCAATTGGAGTATACCAAAAGGACATTATCGATTCAATGATTTGGGTTCCGCAGACAGTTCATCAAACAGATGCTCAGTTCTCAAGATATGGCCACAACAGTGTATCCAGGTCTTGTTGTGCCTGGTTTCGGTCCGACCTAGTCGGACCGACCCATCTCGACCCGACATGGGGGAGACCTGACCCGGCCCAGTTCGATTCGACTAGACCCAGTCTGGGTCTGGCCTGTTTGTCCTAGGCCGCGGTGGGCCCGACCCGTGAAGGGGGCGAGCCGGCCCAGCCCGTTGGCCACGGCCCGCAATGCAGCCTGCGATCGGGTGGCCCATTGTGGTGGGGTCCTCCCTAGTCACAACCGACGGGAAGGCCCCCCTAGAATTCTGAATGGCCCGAAGGTCGTTTGGTCATCATGTTGGCACGCAAGACCGCTCGAAGGTCCTTCTTGGTGCATCACAGTCGGTCGGGTTCCCACCAGATCCTGCTTCCAGCATCGTGACGACGCTTCTATCTGCATGCGGCTGGCCGGGTGTCAGCATCCTTCAGGCCTCTGTTGCGGCCCACTACTTTGGTGGAGAGGAAGCGCATTTCCCTTTCGCCACGCAGCAAGACGACGTTCTGGCTACCACCTTGCTCCGCCACATCCGACAGGCTGCGGCCTCCTATTTCAGTGGCGCAGATGCGTGCTGCCCTACTTCCACGCGGATTACCGAGTGTCGGCCACCACCTTCTTTCGCTAGCCATCAATGCTTTATTCCAAACCCTAAAATATAAATTTTTCATATTGACGATCCTCGGGTCGAGATCTCCACATCCATATGTCGTGCTCAATGAGACATTGTGTTTTCAGTGCCACTAATTATTTGACATCGAAGAACGCACGAAGAACGCACGAAGAACGAAAGAAAAGGGTTCAAGGTATAAGTATTGAATGATGGCCATGTTTGTTTCCCAATCGTCATTTTTTATCAAGAATATGAAGAATAAACAAATATATTTAATCATACTTCAAATTAAAACCCCTACCTTGACGTTTGTTGGAGGGGTTGTGAGGTAGGAGATGAAGTCGATGATAGGGGCATTGGTGTTTGTCACTCCCGCAACTCGCTTCTGATCCATGCTCTAATGTCAATGTTCTTGATCTGAAGGGTTGTTCTTCGTTGAATAATATTTCTACAAAGGTTCACAAATCTCTTCTTTTCCAACTATTCACAACAAAGAAGTGTGGATCCAACTTTAATTAATTCAATTAAAGTTTGTTCATTAAATCAAATAAGTTGGCTCATTAATTTGGGAGAATTCCAAAGGCTTGCTCATATTAAATGAGGAGTTTTCATGCTCGGGTGGTCCCCACCAATAAAATTCAAAATGGGATTTCAAGAAAATGAAATAAAAATTTTTGTTTTATTTTATTCTTTTTACCTCCCACGAAAATCCGGAAAACTAACATCCACCCTCGACCTAATGTGGTTGCGGTGAAAGTCACATTAAGAGAATATCAGTGCTGCGAGTTCAATGGTGTCCTCGGATTTCAATTCCGAGCACCAGTTAAAAAGTTATAAAAAACCACTTTCACATTTATTGGATATACCCGAAAAAAGATCAGAAATTCAATCCGGGCACACCGGGCCTCAGAATCATGCGTCGTCAATTTTCACAGACTCGTAATATTCCCATATAATTAAAAACATTAAATGAAAAAATACATGTCTTTACATTCTCCCCTCATCAGGTCTTTGTATCCCCAAAATTCACAACACAAACTAAGGAAACAAGTGGGGGTACTGAGCACGAAGATGAGCCTCTCACTCCCATGTTCTCTCTTGGAGGTTCCTGTGTTTCCAACAAATGCGCATTAGAGGTATCGACCACCCACAAAGGACCCACCCTTTTCGATCCTCAATCTTCACTGGAAGCTCTGAAAACATTTCCCCATCATCGATGTCCATCTCACCCCATTCAATGAAGTGTGAAGGGTCATGTATGAATCTCCTCTATTGGGATACGTAGAAAATTTCATCCACCCAGTGCAATTGAGTGGGAAGAGCTAAGTGGTAATCCACCTTTACAACTCTGCTGAGTACTTGAAAGGGTCCGATGAACCTCGGAGATAACTTTTTGTCCTATCCAAATCTCCGCAAACCTCATTGAGGTGAGACCCATAGAACGACATGGTCTCCATCCTAAAACCCAAGAGGTCTCTGTCTCCTATCAACATAGGACTTCTTCCTCTGTGCAGTATTCATCCACTCTTGGATGATCTGCACCTTCTCCATGGTAGCCTACACCATCTCTAGTCGCATGAGTGCTGACTCCTTGGGGTCAATCTAGCACAAAGGTGATCTGTAAGGTCGACAATACAACTCCTTTATTGGTTCCATTCCGACAGTGGAATGATAGTTCTTGTTCTAGCGAACTCCACCAAAGGAAATTGGTCCTCCCAACTGCAGCCAAAATCTAGGATGCAAGCACGCAGCATATCCTCAAGGGTCTGAATGGTCCGCTCTATCTGACCATCCGTCTGAGAATGAAAGGTGGTTCTCAACTGAAGTTGTGTCTCGAATGCCTCCTACAACCCATTCCATATCCAAGAAGTAAAACGTGCATCACAATTTGAGACAATAATTGATGGTACCCCCTGAAGCTGCACAATCTCCTTAACGTAGAGGAGTACCAAGCCCTCTAATAGTCCATGCTCCCTGATAGGTAGAATGTGGGCCGAATTGGTGAGTTGGTCAATGATAACCCAGATGGAATCATGCCCCTTGGACGTGTGTGGAATCCCTACCATGAATTCCATGGAAATTCCATCCCACTTCCACTCTGGTAACTCTAGTGGTTGAACTATGCCTGCTGGAACCTGATGCTCTGCCTTCACTTGCTGAAAAGTGAGGCACCAAGAGACAAACAATGCTACAACTTTATACATTCCAGGCCACCAGTGTTGATTCCGGAGGTCCTGGTACATCTTCTCCACTTATGTATGTACAGTTATAGGGGATTTATGGAACACCCTCAACACATCCTCTCGTATCACCACCAGTACCATAGTATATCATATAAAGAGGATGACGTGCTCCCCACCATTAAAAAATCCATCAAGTGCATGTCTTGTGGATATCTGAGCACATCAAGCCTCGTAGTTAGTGTCCCCAAGTTACGCCTCCCTAACTAACTGGAGAAGTGAGGGAGTGACTATCAGGGACTGAAGATAAACTGCTCCATCTCTATCCATGTAGGATATCTGCAACGCAGCTATCTGCTATTTCGCTTCACTCAGAAACTGCGGACCAGACCTCCAACTGAGTGCATCTTCTACCACGTTCTCATTCCCATGAGTATAGACTATCTCAAAGTCATAGTCTTGGAGAAACTCTATCCATCGTTGTTGTCTCAGGTTCAGGTCCTTTTGAGAGAAAATATACCTAAGACTCTTGTGATCAAAGTAGACTCTAAAAGGTTCACCCATCAAGTAGTGCTGCCACATCTTTAGCGCAAAGACCACTGCTTCTGAATCTAGGTCATGGGTAGAAAATTTCTAGTTGTCAGTGTCTTCCTCAGCTCCTAAAAACTCTGCAGACACTTCTCCGTCCATAGGAAAGGCACCCTCTTTTTTTCAAAGCTGACAAGGGTTTCACTACCCTGGAAAAGTCAGGTACAAATCTTCGGTAGTACCTAGACAAAACAGGCGTCCCTCTCCCTTCAGGGAGGTAATCCTGGAAACATCTTTTGAAAAGATGTCCCCATGCTCTACCACTATTGTTTGGAACTGAAAACTCAAAACTCCTACTGCAATGAGGGTAAGTCTGGTCGACTCAATGGTGATCGGTTGCACCCTCCTATGCATGAGTTTATCCTGTGTTGCCTGGGATTCCGTTTTCTCCGACCAAGTAAAATCCCAGTCCAACGTTGTAGGTAAACCAAAACCCTTTGCCTAATACAGTCAATCTGAGTATGAACTGTGGATGTTCAGTCCATACTCGAACTAACATCGAAAGGCCTCAACGCTTCCACCAAGAGGTTCCAACTGAAACTCTCTCCTCAAGGGTCAGATCACACCATCAGCATAAATTTGATTATCAAGTCTCCTCTCAAAGGAATCTCCAGACGTGAGCCTAAAGTCAACGGCTTAACCAGAAACTCTAAGTATTTGAAAAAAATCGTGGAAGGAATGATTGGTACCTATGTCTATTAATACAGCAGCTAGTAGTAGACACACATTGTTCATCGAATCATTCCTATAACCCTTGGGTTGCACTCCTTAACCATATGAAGCTACTCCCTTCCCTTGTCCTCTAGTTCCCTGAGCTTGGTGGGGACCAAAAAGGGGGGTGGTTGTAACATGTCGAAATATACACCACCTCATGATGCTCTCCTAGCTCTACTTCCACATCTGCAGCCCTGTAGATTCATCTGTCCCTAACACTTCTTCTCCCCAAAACATTTTTACACCCCCAAGTCACTAAGACCGGTGCCAATTTCCTAATTTTCCATTATTAACATTATAGGGACCCGGCCTTAAAACCTTACATAATCATGAATTAAATGAATAATTCACATTGAGGATCTTTTCAGGTATATAGTTTTAGAGAATTATGTCATAACTATTACATTTATTTTCAAAAATTACAAATTAGAAACTTCTACTCAGTTTCCAGTTTTACAAAAAACATAAAATCTTGAAAAAAGAAGTCATTTCTAGTTCCATGTTTTAGATAGCAAGAATTTTCCCTGATCCCATCCTTGACCCTATTCTTCTTTATGTCCTGTGAAAAATATTTCAAAACTTGGGTTGAGCATAAAAAGCTCAGTAAGGGATACATAATGAAGGAAAACTGTTAGTTTTTTAAAACAACAAGTAAACCATGAATAATTTAACATAATTAATAATTTTCACCTTTACAAAGTAGTAAATACTCTTAACTAAATAAAAGATCACTACTTACCCTTTTGTAACCAAAAGATTACCATAAAACCCATATAAAGAACACATAACATATACAGGTAACTTGGGACATAAACATACTTAAATGGAATAACCATACGGTCGACTTCCACACATATCACTAAATGGAATATTCATATGGCCAACTTCCATACCCAATGCATTGGAGGTTATAATGTAACCACTCGTCCTAGTTTTCATGGAACCACCTGTCATTTGGTTTATCATGTAACCACCCATCAAATGTCCAAGTACCATTACAAAATCGTAACACAAAAAAACCAATATAAAGGAATGATAACATTTCAACATTTCAATCAAAAAATATCATTTAAATATATTGACATAAAATAATACTTCATAAAAACCATTTTCAAAACCAAAATATGTAAAATAGTATATGGTATTTATTTTCTTTTAAAATTATTATGGCTTGTTGAGGAAGCCAAAGATCAAATAATACTCGCGGTGGCGAAAAGGTCGTTGTCACCGCTTACGTTAAAAGAAAAATTCATTTTTAATATTTAGTAAAATACTTCATAGAAAAAGATTCATTTTGAATAAAAGTAAAATTCAAAGGTTTATACACTGTATAAAACAAAGTTGTGTATTAATGAAAATATACCTCAATGAATGGAGATTTAGACGATGTCCCTTACCTCTTGTCTGACTTGACTCGATCGTTCTTTAATTTTCTTGAATAATAAACTAAAGTTAATTTCTACTTGATTAAGAACCTTTTCAAGTTTATTAGCCCGTTTATATCAATTATTACCATGTTATAAACATTATTTAATTAATTAAGTTAATAATGGCCGTTTTGTTGATATTTGGTACTAGAGTCAAAAATGAACACCTTATATTTACAAGTTGTTCATGTTGTCAATAGTCTATTATATCCAAAATGATATTCATTATTTAGGTATCATATATATCATATATATCCATTATATATATATATATATATATATTTATAACAGTACATATCATTTGGAGGTAAGAAATGAAATGCACCGTTCATGGAGACGGTAAGCCGTACGCACGCATGAACGCTACTTTAATTTATATTTCTTACTTTAATGGAATTGAAACATAATGATACATAGGTATATTATAATTCCAGTATATTATAATATATAATATCATTAACTCCATCCTTTATACAACCCACATAAGGAATTAACGAGTCATATCACTTTGAGGGGCGGTAGTCCACACTTCCTCAAATGAAATTATCACGTTTACCCACAATGGAAACCATAAAGGTGTGATATAAATGGAAATTAAGGAAGCATAAATAAAAAATATAAATAATATATATCATATATAAATTTATTTCCATCATAATGGCCACCATGAGAGGCGGTAGGAGGTAATTTAACAATCATTGTTTTGTGAGGCGTTAGTTTTCCATCCACATTAACATTATGTTCTTCACCCATTAGATGGAGGTTTGTGTATGTGTAGTTTGAATAATTATCATAACAACATCCTATTATATTGAGGATACTAGTCTTGTTATGAAATAAAATAATAAAAAGAGTTTAGGGGTTGGATAAGTAAAATAAAAGAAAAGAAGTTAAGAGAAATGGTTACCTTTAATTTAGGTAACTTCCTTTGGTTTGAATCAAAAGGACTTCTTGAAGTGCCTTCTGTATAAGGTAAGGCTTCTAGATGGAAGAGAGATATGTAAGGAGCTTAATTTGGTAGAGTTTGGATGATCTAAAAGTCTTGATAGTTGTGATGAATTGGTTAGAAATGGTCACCTTTTATAAGGGGGAGGAGGGGCTCTTTAGGAAAGTGTGAAAATATTATTTTATTATATAATGATATTTGGTTTCTAAAGTTCCAAAAATCATTAGAGAAAAAGTTACGATGACTCATGGTAGAAATAAAATAATCCAATAGTAATTTAATCAGTTTTGGATGTGAGTTTAATATTTATAATCTTATTTATTTAAATGATTTATTAATGAGGTAAACACTGCATCATTATTTTGACATAAATAATTTAGTTTATTAAATGTCTAAAAATTATAAAATAAATACCATGATGTAGGAAATCGTTTTATCTTTCGAATTAGTATTTATATTAAAAATTATTACTTATATAACACCATATAAAAATAAATTTACTAAAAGATTTTTGTTTATATCATTTTTGCCTTCACTTTAAATTAATTAATCTAAAGTGTCATTATCATTCATAAGTGGCTCCATGGGGGCCCAAAATCAACCCAAAGATGGCCATGGTTGGAAATTACTCATCTAATAAGTTTAAGATAAGTGTTAATGTAATTTTGAATTATTATAATATTCGTTTTAGCTTGAATTACCCTCTTTACCTTTAACTGCGGTAAATAAAAGTCAAAAGTTACTATTTATCAAAAATTATTTTCATCATATTGAACCATATTTTACTTAATAATAATAACCATGTATGTCATATTTTTTAAATTCAATCCACTGAAGCGGTGAAATTTCATCTAAATGAAAATTTTAGTTTTTTTAACAACTACTAAGTGGTTTCACTATTCATCAAAAATTGATGTTTTTTAGAAAAATACCAAAAAAATCAGACTAATCTATATTTGCTATTCTGAATTCAAAAATGATGTCTATTTTACCAAATTCAAAACATAGATTTTTCATTCATTAATTAAAAATTAATTCTTGTTGTTAAAACAAATAGCATGTTTTTAAGAAATAATAACTATCAAATGATTGACACTTGTTCATGTCCAAACTCAAAGTGAAATTAATTTCAATGACCAAAATTGGATTAAATGGTTAATATATATTCTAATTTAACTTTAAAACCCATTAAAAAGATAATCTAACCATATAAATAAATTATATTAAAACGCAGTTTTGAATTAAAATACAATATTTTTCCCTATTCATTAAAAAATGAACTATATCAGAAAAAATCCAAAAATTTACACAAAGTAAATTGTGATGTCCCCATTCTAAAGAAGGATTTTATTTGGTCAAAAATAATGTATTAAAGTGACCAAAACTATATTTAAAGAGGTTTCTCCATTAAAAGATGGTAAATCGACCTTTTAATGTAAATTATGCTTAAAATTAGATTCATTCACAGTTTAAGCCTCTAACTTTTATTGGATAAATGTAAATAAATTTAACAAAAATTTATAATCATATTGTAGTTAGTTTTTTCTCATTCCCACCAATACAATTCCTAGGAGTTAACTTCCATTTAAAATAATAATATTATATTGTTAGTGAGCAACGTATGATTTCAAAGAAACCCGTTGATGCGTATCGGGTACGCTATCGAACATAGCAACCCTTTTAAAGTAAAATTAATTTTTAAATAAAAAATATTAATAAATATGAAAATATCTTATTCTTCATTTACCTGATATGTTACATCCTTCCCCCTTTTGAAAATTGGTTCCTCGCAATTTTTATTCACTTATAAAAATAAGTGGGGGGTATTTATCCCTCATAGTATTTTCAGATTCCCACCATTCCTCTTCAATCATATGGTTTTTCCACAAAACCTTTACCTGGTGAATTGCTTTATTTTGCTAAACTTGCTCTCTATGGTCAAGAATCTGGACTGGTTATTCTTCATAAGAGATATTCTCTTCCAAATGAACTGCCTCTGTATAAGGCCCCAGCCTTAATCCTTACTTAATCTTGATTTATTACAAGATTACACATTGAGGATCTTTTCAGGTTTATAGTTTTAGAGAATTATATCATAAATCATGCATTACATTCCACATTTAAAGAAGGTGGTTACATTAAATATAATATTCAATTTTCCCATCAAAGGAAACATATTTAAAACAAAACATGGATACTTTCATGACACTTCCTTGACACTATCAACACATCATGTACTTTTCCCTTGACCTGTGGAAAAAATTTCAAAAACATGGGATGAGCATAAAAATCACAGTAAGGGATATGAAAGTACGAAATAAAAACATTAGTCCAGGTATACATAAGAATTAATCAAATCATACATTGCTGATAAAACATAAGCACTTTAACATACCTCATCAAATCATGAATAAATCATAGAAATCATAAGACATAAAGGTAACTTGAGGCATTCATAACATTATTACGTAGGGAGTAACCCTCATGGTTAGATTTGGAATACCAATCACAGTATATTCCCCAAATCTCTTTGGAGAAACCTTAACATTTAACCCCTTCACGTTAACCAATGCATTGGAGAGCCATATCGGGCTCACCCGCCCTTAGTTTATAATGGAACCACCCATCTTCATAAACAATGCCGAAGAACCATAACATAATCGTATCACATAAAACATGCATAAAAGAAACATAACATTTCCACATTTCAATCACAAGATATCAATACAACACATTGATATAATAAAAACATTATGAAAACTATTTCCAATACCAAAATAAATGAAAAGTAAAACATGGTATTTATTTTTCATTTTAAAAATGTTATGGCTTATAGAGGAAGCCGAAACCCAAATAATGGTTATGGCGGTAGAGAAGTCGTTGTCGCCGCATACGTATGACAAAAAAACATTCCTTTTGTCATTTAGTAAAACGCTTCGTATAAAAAATATTCCTTTTGAATAGACGTAAAATTCAAAGGGGTTTATACACCGTATAAAAGAAAGTTGTGTATAAAAAAAATATTCCTCAATGAAAGGAGATTGAGACGAAGTCCCATAACTCGGGTCCGACTTGACTCAATCGCTCTTTAATCTCCTGAATAATAAAATTGAGTTAATTTCTACTTGCTTAAAAACATTTTTCAAGTTCATTATTCCTTTTATATCACTTATTATCATGTTATGAACACTATGTAATTATTTAAGTTAATAATGGTCTTTTTGTCGATCATTGGTACTTGAGTCAAAAATGGACTTCTTGTAATTACATGTTGTGCATGTGGTAAAATATCCATTATATCCAGAATTATATTCATTATGTAGATATCATATATATCATATATATCCATTATATACATGTATTCATAATATTACAGAACATTTAGAGGTAAGAAATGAAATGCACCGTTCATGGAGACAGTAAGTCGTACGTACGCATGAATGCTAATTTCATATCTATTTCATACTTTATGGAATGGAATCATAATGAAATAAAGGTATATTATAATTCCAATATAATATCATATATAATATCATTAACTCCATCCTTTATACATCCCACAAATGGCATTAATGAATCAAATAACTTTGAGGGGGCGGTAGTCCGCACATCCTAAAATGAAGATATCGCGTTTACCCATAATGGAAACCATAAAGGTAATCCATAAATTAAAAATACATAAGCTTAAGGAAAACATAAACATATTATATATCATATATAAATATAGTGACGTCATAATGGCCACCTTTAAAGGTGTTAAAAGAATATTGAACAATCATCGTTTCGTGAGGCAGAAATTCGCCATCCACAGAAACTGTATGCTCTTTAACAATTAAGTGTAGGTGTGTGTAATTGTAGCTAGAATAATTATTATAACAACATCCTAGTATATTTAAGATAATATTTTTGTTAAAGAAGAAATAAATAAAAATATTTTAGGGGGTTGGAGAAGCAAAATAAGACAAAAGAACATTAGAGAAGACTTTTCCTTTAAATCGGGTAACTCCTCTTGGTTTTAACCAAAAGGGTTTCTTGAAGAGATTTATGCCAATTTTAAGGCTTCTAGGATGAATAGATTTATGTGGAGAGATAAAATGAGCAGATTTTGGTCGATCCAATGGCTTGAGAAGTGTGGGTATGGAGGTAGAGGTGGGGGCCTTTTATAAGAGGGAAGAGGGGAACTCTTGGAAAGTCACGAAATGTTACTTTATATTAAAATGAGTTTAGGATTTAAAAGGACCCACATTGATATATTTCATGGATAAGGTGATAAGGGTTCTAAATATACCCATCCAATAGGCCTTTGACAAGTATAAGTCTTAGATGTTACATTATCTTCTCATTTTATTTAAATGGTTAATTAATGAGGTAATCGTTGCATCATCATGGTGTCAAAAATAAATTTATTTATTTATTGTCTAAAAATTATAAAAAAACTACTATGATGTAGGAAATATTTTTAGCTTTCAAATTACAATTTATAGTCCAAGAGATCATTTACACAGACAAAAATAAAAATGTTTTACTTGGGTGATACATTCTTTAGTGATATTCTCCTTTCTTTAAAAATAAAAATGATAATGTGTCACTTTCACCCAAAAGTGATTCCATGGGGTCCCTAAGTTTGGAAAAAGGCATACCATGGTCTGCCATGACACAAATAGTATAGTTAGGACACATTTTGGGGTTATTTGTTATTATTATGATATTATTTTATTATCCTTAACTACCCGATTACTAATTAATCAAGATAATTAAAGATAATTAATTTTGTTACTATTCATAATGTCTAATAAAAAAAGAGTCTTAATTACATAATTTGGACCTTCTGATTCCAAATATGGAATCCATTTTACCAAATTCCAAAAATAGAAATTGCAATAATTAATTTAAAAAATAGTTCCCGTTGTCAAAACAAATATCGGGTATTTTTTAAACAATATCTATTAAAGGTTTGGCACTTTTTTATGCCCAAGTACAAATTGAAATTAATTATAATGACCAACATTAGATTAAATGGTAAAAATATATTCTAATTACACTTTAAAACCAATTAAAATGATAATCTAACCATATAATTAAATTAGATGAAAAAACAGTTTTGATGTAAAATGCAATATTTTCACTATTCATTAAAAATGAACATTGTCAGAAAAATACCAAAAATTAATCCAAAGTAAATTTAAATGTCCCAATAATAAATAATAAGTTTATTTTGACAAATTGAGCTTATAAAACTGTCAAAATATAGATTTAAAAATGGTTCTCCATCAAAAGGCGGTAAAATAATCTTTTAAAAATATTAGAGAATTCTATGCTTCAGATTTGATTTATTCTCATTTTTAACCTCTTAAAACACTATCTAATTCATAAATAGACATAGATAAGAATATATATTATTCATTACTTACTTGGGATGTTACATCCTTCCCCCCTTTAGAAAATTTCGTCCCCGCAATTTATTTACTTATCGAATAAGTGAGGGTATTTATCCCTCATTGCATTTCCAGATTCCCATGTTGTCTCTTCAATAATGTGGTTTATCCACAAAACTTTTACTTGATGAATCACATTATTTCATAACACTTTCTCCCTGTGGTCAAGAATCTGGACCGGTTGTTCCTCATAAGATAGATTCTCTTCCAGCTGAACTACCTCTGGACACAAAACATGAGATGGATTTGGCATGTACTTCCTTAACATTGAAACATGAAAAAAATTGTGTACCTAAGATAAACTTGGAGGTAATGACACTCGGTATTCAACTTATCCAACTCTCTCCAGAATTTCGTATGGTCCAATGAACCTTGGACTCTGCTTTCCTTTCTTACCAAATTTCATCACACATTTCCATGGTGAAACTTTGAGGAAGACATGATCACCTACCTCAAAAGAGAGATCCTTCCTCCTATTTTCCGCATAACCTTTCTGCCTGCTCTGAGCTGTTCTCATGTATTTCTGTATCAGCTGAAATTTTTCTACCAAATCTTCTACTAATTCTGGTACCATAAACTTCCTTTCACCTACATCATCCCAAAAATCTGGAGTTCGATACCGCTTCCCATATAAGGCCTCAAATGGTGTCATCTATATACTAGAATGAAAACTGTTATTATAAGAAAAATCATCCAAAGAAATATGTTGGTCCCAAATTCCCTTATAATCCATCGAACAAGCACATAGCATATCCTTCAAAGTCTAAATCATTTTTTCTAACTACCCATCTAATTGAGGATGAAAATTTGTACTAAAATTTAATTTAGTACCCAATGACTTCTGAAGGCCTTTCCAAAAGTTAGAAATGAACTTGGGATCACGATCAGATATAATGGAGAGGGGAACTCCATGCAACCTGACAATCTCTTTAAGATACAAATGAGAAAGTTGATCTACGGAAAAATTATCTCGTACAGCAAGGAAATGAGTAGATTTAGTCAAGCGATCATCAATAACCCAGATTGCATTATTACCTCGAGGTGTCTTCGGCAATCCAACAATGAAGTCCATGGATATATTATCCCATTTCCACTCTGGTACTGGTAAAGGTTGAAGCATCCCTTTCAGTAACTACAGCTCTGCTTTAACCTGTTGACAAGTCAAACACTTCACAGTAAAATCAGCAATATCTCTTTTCATTCTATCCCACCAGTAATACTTCTGAAGATCTCTATACATCTTAGTACTGCCTGGATGAACTGAAAACAGAGAACTATGAGCTTCACATAAAAACTCTCTCTTCAAATTGGAATCACACAGCACACACAATCTCTTCCCAAATCTCAAAACAAAATCATTATCAATGTTGAATTCATGCAACTTACCTTTCTGAACCAGTTCTACCTTTTTCTACAACTCACTGTCTTTCTTCTGTGCTTGCTTAATTCTGTCTGATAGAGAAGATTTCACTTAAACCTAAAACAAAACAGAAGAACATCCTGCACCAACAACTTCTATTCCAAAGGTCATCAAATCCTTATCCAAAGGATCACTCTGCAAATGTATCATGGTTAATAAAGCATTAATTTTTCGACTCAAAGCATTAGCCACTTTATTTTCTTTTCTCGGATGGTAATGAATTGTATAATCATAATCCTTGATTAATTACAGCCATCTCCTTTGTCTCATGTTCAGTTCTTTCTGAGTGAAAATATACTTTAAAATTTTGTGATCAGTATATATTTCACACTTTACACCATACAAATGATGCCTCCAAATTGTTAAAGCGAAAACAATAGAAGCTAATTCCAAATCATGTGTAGGGTAATTTACCTCATGAGTTTTCAACTGACGTGATGCATAAGCAATTACTTGATCATTCTGCATTAGGATGCAACCAAGTCCTTTTAATAAAGCATCACTGTAGATAACGAACTCACCATTCCGGGAAGGTAGTGCCAAAACTGGAGCATTCACCAATCTTCTTTTTGGTTCCTGAAAACAATCATCACATTCTTTTGTCCAGATAAACTTAACACCCTTCTGAGTTAGCTTAGTCATTGGACTAGATAACCAGGAAAAATTTCTAACAAACCTTCGGTAATATCCTGCCAAACCAAGGAAGCTACGAATCTTGGTTACATTTGTGGGTTTTGTCTATTCTTTAACAACCTTTGTTTTTGCAGGATCAACAGTTATTCCATCTTTAGAAACAATGTGACCAAGGAAAGAAATTTGTTGCAACCAAAATGAACATTTTCTGAATTTCCCATACAATTTGTTTTCATTTATGGTTTGCAAAATAACCCTTAAATGACTTTCATGCTCCTATTTACTTTTAGAAAACACCAAAATATCATCAATGAAAACAACCACAAACTTATCCAAGAACTCATGGAAATTTATATTCATAAGGTCCATGAATATAGAAGGTGCATTGGTCAACCCAAAAGGCATTACTACGAATTCATAATGGCCATACCTTGTACGAAATGCGGTCTTCGGAATATCTTCTTCCTTTACCTTCAACTGATGGTACCCCGATCTCAGGTCAATCTTTGAAAAATACTGATCTCCCTGGAGCTGATCAAACAAATCATCGATATGAGGCAAAGGATGTTTGTTCTTAATAGTGATGTTATTCAAGGCTCTATAATCAATGCAAAGTCTCATAGAACCATCTTTCTTTTTAAAAAATAAGACAAGAGCACCCCATGGTGTTTTGATAGGTCGAATAAAACCTTTCTCTAATAAATATTGAAATTGCTCCTTCAACTCTAAAAGTTCAATTTGAGCCATTCGATAAGGGGGTTTTGAAATTGGCTTAGCATCAGGAACTAATTCCACAGTAAATTCTTCTTCCCGATATGGTATTAATCCAGGAAACTCATCAGGAAAAACGTCAGGATACTCATTTACCACTGGAACATCATTAATCTGAACGGTTCCTTTGTTTTCAACAATATGTGCAAGGTAACATTAATTTCCATATTTTACAAGTTTCTCAGCCTCTTGATATGTTATCAACAGTAAGGGTTCATTCTTGTACACAAACTGAAAGTCTTTCTGAAAAGAAACATCTTTATCTCTACAATAAATCATAGCATGGTAAACAGAGAGCCAATACATACCCAGGATAACATCAAACTCTACTAGAGGTAAAACAATAAGGTTTGCAAGTAGGTTCTTTCCACGGATAAGGATAGGAAGATTCTTATAAATTCTTTTTGCCTCAACATTTCCCCCAGGTGTTTGTACCACAATTTCTGGAGTCATTTATTGAGATGGTATTCCCATTTTACTAGAAAAGTTTTCAGAGATGAAGGAATGTGTAGACCCTGAATCAAACAACACACTGGCATAATCTGAAAAAAAAAAAACAAAGTACCTGATACCGCTTCATTTGATGGCCCAACATCTGCTGAAGTAGTTGCAAAGGATTTCACCACCCCTTTCTGCTTGTATTCTAACTGCTTCCCATCACTCGAGCTCTTTGTCGGACACTCATTTGCATAGTGACCCATCTCATTGCACTTGAAACATTTCACTAATTGTAAATCAAATTTGGTCTTACCATCACCCTGATCTTTTTTAGTGCACCCATCTTACCACATCGATAGCACTTTCTAGAATTCAGAAGAAATCCCCCGTCATGCCTTTTAACACATTTATCACAAACATGAAACTTAGTTTTCTTACCATCAAACCTTTTTGAAGAATTCTTCCCTTTCTCCTGACACCTCAGTCTCTTTTTCTGTTGGTTGTTATAGAACACTTGATAATCGGAAAACTCCATTTCCACCTTCTCAGCACATCAAACAACCTTTTCATAACTCTTGAACATGCGAGAATCTAAGGCCCTTCGATATTTTGTCTTTAATCTTGATTAAAAACGATTGATTTTACTATCAAGGTCTCAGATAAAATTTGGAGCATACCTCGCCAATCGAGTGAACCTTTCTTCATAAGCAGCCACTAAGTCATCCACTTTCCTCAATTCCAAGAATTGTTTTCCATCATAAGTCGAACAGCCTTAGGAAAATACTTCTCAAGAAACATACCTTTGAATTCATCCCACTCGAGATCAAAAATCTCATCAGCACCCCTGATATTTTTAACCATTGACCACCACTGATCTGTTTCACCCTCCAAACGGGAAATTTCAAGACTAACCTTTTGATTGTCTGAACACCTCATGACATCGAAAATCTTCTCCAGTGCTTTTATCCACCCTTCAGCTAGCACAGGGTCAGATGATCCTCTGAATTATGGGGGATGTTGCCTCATGAAATGTTCCACCACTGACATGTTCCTCTGCGGTTGATCTGGCTGATCTCGTGCAATAATACCACCACCATTTATCGCTTGAGTCAACTATTCCATTACTGCAACAAACTATTCTGTTCAAATTCTGTCCATCTCAGGATGCTGATTCAGAAGGTCATTTCCTTCTGTATGACATCCTAGCACTTCTTCTATGTTTCCTCTATGGAAAACCATTCTGAACAAACATGTCTTAGATGAAGCAACATGGAAATATTTAAATGCTATATCATTTCAATTTGACCAAAAAAATATTTTTAGATAATCATTTAATAGAATTATAACTCCTAAAGATATCTAAACCGACCTATGATACCAACTATAAGGCCCCAACCTTAAACCATACTTAATCTTGAGTTATTAAAAGATTACACATTGAAGATCTTTTCAGGTTTAGAGTTTCAGAGAATTAGATCATAAATCATGCATTACATTCCACATTTAAACAAGGTGGTTACATTAAAGACAATATTCACTTTTCCCATCAAAGGAAACATATTTAAAACAAAACATGGATTCTTTCATGACACATCCTTGACACTATCATCACATCATGTACTTTTCCCTTGACCTGTGGAAAATATTTCAAAAACATGGGATGAGCATAAAAAGCTCAGTAGGGGATATGAAAGTATAAAATGAAAACATTAGTCCATGTATACATAAGAATTAATAAAATCATACTTTACTCATAAAACATAATCAATTTAACATACCTCATCAAATCATGAATAAATAATAGAAATCATAAGACATAAAGGTAACTTGAGGCATTCATAACATTCTTATGTAGGGAGTAACCCTCATGGTTACGTTTGGAATACCCATCATAGTATATTCCCCAAATCTCTTCGTAGAAATCTTAACGTTTAACCCCTTCGCGTTACCCAATGCATTGGAGAGCTATATTGGGCTCACCCACCCTTAGTTTATCACGGAACCACCCGTATTCATAAACAATGCCCAAGAACCTTAACATAATCGTATCACATAAAACATGCATAAATGAAACATAAAATTTCCACATTTCAATCACAAGATATCAATACAACACATTGATAAAATAAAACCATTATGAAAACCATTTCCAATACCAAAATAAAAGAAAAGTAAAACATGGTATTTATTTTTCATTTTATAAAAGTTATGGATTGTAGAGGAAGCGAAAACACAAATAATGGTCACGGCGGCGGAGAAGTCATTGTCGCCGCATACGTACGAAAAAAAACATTCCTTTTGTCGTTTAGTAAAATGCTTCGTATAAAAAAGATTCATTTTGAATAGACGTTAAATTCAAAGGGGTTTATACATAGTATAAAATAATGTTGTGTATAAAACAAAATATGCCTCAATGAAAGGAGATTGAGACGAAGTCCCATACCTCGGGTCTGACTTGACTTGATCGCTCTTTAATCTCATGAATAATAAAATTGAGTTAATTTCTACTTTCTTAAGAACGTTTTTCAAGTTCATTATTCATTTTATATCACTTATTACCATGTTATGAACACTAATTAATTATTTAAGTTAATAACGGTCATTTTTTTGATCATTGGTACTTGAGTCAAAAATGGACTTCTTATAATTACATGTTGTTCATGTGGTAAAACATCCATTATATCCAGAATTATTTTCATTATGTAGATATAATATATATCATATATATCTAGTATATACATATATTTATAATATTACATAACATTTAGAGGTAAGAAATGAAATACATCGTTCATGGAGATGGTAAGTCGTACGTACGCATGAACGCTACTTTCATTTCTATTTCATAATTTATGGAATGGAATCATATTTATATAAATGTATATTATAATTACAGTATAATATCATATATAATATCATTAACTCTATCCTTTATACATCCTACATATGGCATTAACGAATCAAATCACTTTGAGGGGGTGGTAGTCCGCACTTCCTAAAATGAAGATATCGCTTTTAACCATAATGGAAACCATAAAGGTATGCCATAAATGAAAAATAAATAAGCTTAAGGAAAAAATAAACATATTATATATCATATATAAATATAGTGACATCATAATTTCCACCTTTAAAGGTGTTAAAATAATATTGAACAATCATCGTTTCGTGAGGCAGAAATTCTCCATCCACGGAAACAGTATGCTCTTTAACCATTAGATGTAGGTGTGTGTAAGTTTAGCTAGATTAATTCTTATAAAAACATCCTATTATATTGAATATACTGGTTTTGTTACAAAATAAATGAATAAAAAGAGTTTAGGGGGTTGTAGAATCAAAATAAAACAAAAGAACATTAGAGAAGACATTAGCTTTAAATCGGGTAACTCCTCTTGGTTTGAACCAAAAGGGTTTCTTGAACAATTTCTGCCTAAGTTAAGGCTTATAGGATGAATAGAAGTTTTTGGAGAGATAAAATTAGCATATTTTGGCTGAGACAATGGCTTGAGAAGTGTGGGTATGGAGGTAGAGGTGTGGGCCTTTTATAAGAGGGAAAAGGGGCACTCTTGGAAAGTCAAGAAATGTTACTTTATATTAAAATGATTTTCGGATTTAAATGGTCCCACATTGATATATTTCGAGGATAAGGTGATATGGGTTCGAAATATACTCGTCTGATAGGTCTTTGACAAGTATAAGTCTTATATTTTACATTATATTTTGATTTTATTTAAATTGTTAATTAATGACGTAATTGTTGCATCATCATGGTGTCATAAATAAATTAATTTATTTAATGTATAAAATTAAAAAAAAAATACTATGATATAGGAAATATTTTTATATTTCCAATGACTATTTATAGTCCAAAATATCATTTACACAGACAAAAATAAAAATGTTTTACTCAGGTGATACATTCTTTAGTGATATTCTCCTTTGTTTAAAAATAAAAATGATAAAGTGTCACTTTCACCCAAAAGTGATTCCATGGGGTCCCTAAGTTTGGCACAAGGCATCCAATGGTTGGACATGACACAACCAGTAGCATTAGGACCCATTTTGGGGTCATTTTTTATTATTATGATATTATTTTATTATCCTTAACTACCCGATTACTAATTAATCAAGATAATTAAGGATAATTATCGTCGTTACTATTCATAATGTCTAAAAAAAGAGTCTTAATTACATAATTTTGACCTTATGATTCCAAATATGGAATCAATTTTACCAAATTCCAAACATAGAAATTTAAATAATTAATTTAAAAAATAATTCCCGTTGTCAAAACAAATAGCGTGTTTTTTTAAACAATATCTATGAAATGTTGGGCACTTGTTTATGCCCAATTCCAAAGTGAAATTAATTCTAATGACCAAAATTGGATTAAATGGTAAAATTGTATTCTAATTACACTTTAAAACCAATTACAAATATAATCTAACCATATAATTAAATTAGATGAAAAAACAGTTTTGATGTAAAATGCAGTATTTTCACTATTCATTAAAAAATGAACATTGTCAGAAAAATACCAAAAATTAATCCAAAGTAAATTTCAATGTCCCAACCATAAAGAATACGTTTATTCTGAAAAATAGAGCTTATAAAATTGTCAACATATAGATTTAAAAATGGTTCTCCATCAAAAGGCTGTAAAACAATCTTTTAAAAATATTAGAGAATGCAATGCTTAAGATTGGATTTATTCTCATTTTATGCCTCTTAAAACACTATCTAATTCATAAATAGACATAGATAAGAATATCTATTATTTATTACTTACTTGGGATGTTACACTCTGGACTCAAAACTTGATATGGATCTGGCATATACTTTCTCAACATCGAAACATGAAAAACCTTGTGTACCTGGGATAAACATGAAGGTAAAGCTGCTCTGTATGAAACTGATCCAACTTTCTCTAGGATTTCATAAGGTCCAATGAACCTCAGACTCAAATTTCCCTTCATAAAAAAATGCATCACACTTTTACATGGAGAAACTTTGAGAAAGACTTTATCACCTACCTCAAAAGAAATATCCTTCCTCCGGTTATCTGCATAACTTTTCTGTCTGATCTGATCTGTTCTCATGTGCTTCTGAATCAACTAAACTTTCTCTTCCATCTCTTCTACCAATTATGGTCCCATCATTTTCCATTCACCTACTTCATCCCAAAAAGCTGGAGTTCAACAACGCTTTCTATATAATGCCTCAAATGGAGCCATTTGTATACGAGAATGAAAACTGTTATTATAAGAAAATTCAACCAAAGAAAGATGTTGGTCCCAACTTCCCTAGTAATCTAGTGAAAAAGAACGTAGCATATCATCCAAGGTCTGAATTGTTCGGTATGATTTCCCATATGATTGATGATGAAAAGTTGTACTAAAATTTAATTCAGTACCCAACAACTTCTAAAGGCCTTTCCAAAAGTTAGAAGTAAACCTGGGATCACAATATGATACAATGGAGAGAGGAACTCCATGCATCCTAACAATCTCTTTAAAATACAACTGAGCAATTTGATCTAGACATAAAGTGTCTCGAATAGAAAGGAAATGATAATATTTAGTCAACTGATCAACTATAACCTAGATTACATTATTACCTCAAGATCTCTTCGGTAATCCCACAAAAAAGTCCATGGATATATTTTCCCATTTCCACTATTACACCGGTAAAGGCTAAAAATCTCTTTTGGTAACTTATGCTCTAATTTAACCTACTGACAAGTCAAACACTTAGTAAAATCAGCAATATATCTTTTCATTCCATCCCACTAGTAATACTTCTGAAGATCTATGTAAATCTTAGTACTACCCGGATGAACTGAAAACAGAGAACTATGAGCTTCAGATAATAACTCATTCTTCAACTGTGAATCACAAGGCACACATAATCTCTTCCCAAACCTCAAAAAACAATCATTATCAACGTTAAAATAATACAACTTACCCTTCTGAACCAACTCTACCTTTTTCTGTAACTCACTATCTTCTTGTTGTGCTTGCATTATTCTGTTTGATAGAGATTATTTCACTAACACTTGAAACAAAATAGAATAATTTTCTACACCAATAAATTCTATGCCAAAAGTTCATCAAATCAAAAACCAAAGGATCTCATTCCAAACGTAGCACGGTTAATGAGATATTACTTTTTCAACTCAAAGCATCAGCCACTTTATTTGCTTTTTCCTGATGGTAATGGATCAAGAAATCATAATCCTTGATTAATTCCATCCATCTACTCTGTCTCGTGTTCAATTATTTCTAAGTGAATATATACTTTAATCTTTGGTGGTCAGTATATATTTCACATTTTACTTCATACAAATGATGCCTCCATGTTTTTAAAGCAAAAACAACAGCGGCTAATTTCAAATCATGCGTAGGGTAATTTAACTCATGAGGTTTCTACTGATGTGAAGCATAAGCAATTACCAGATCATTCTGTATAAGGACACATCCATGTCCTTTAAACAAAGCATCACTATAGATAACAAAATTACCATCTCTGTAAGGTAGTGCCAAAACTAGAGAATTCACCAATCTACTTTTCAATTCCTGAAAACAATCATCACAATCTTTTTCCCAAATGAACTTAACACCTTTTCGAGTTAACTTAGTCATTGGACTAGATAATCATGAAAAATTATCAATGAACCTTCAGTAATAACCTTCCAAACCAAGAAAACTATGGATCTCGATTATATTTGTGGGTCTTGGCCATTCTTCAACAACTTTGTTTTATCAAGATCAACAGTTAGGCCATATTTTTGAAACAATGTGACCAAGGAAAGAAATTTGTTGTAACCAAAACTCACACCTACTGAATTTCCCATAATGTTTATTTTCTTTTAATGGTTCCAATATGACCCATAAATGACATCCATACTCCTCTTTACTTTTATAATAAACCAGAATATCATCAATGAACACAACAACAAACTTATCCAAGAACTCATGGAAAATTCTATTCATAAGAACAATGAATACAGCAGGTGCATTGGTTAACCCAAAAGGCATAACTAAAAATTCATAATGGCCATATCAAGTATGAAACGCAGTCTTTGGAATGTTTGATTCTTTTAATTTCAACTAATGGAACCCCGATCTCAAGTCAATCTTTGAAAAATACTGTGCTCCCAAGAGCTGATCAAACAAATCATCGATATGAGGCAAAGGATACTTGTTCTTAACTGTGATTTTATTCAATGCTCTATAATAAATGTAAAGTCTCATTAAACCATATTTCGTTTTAACAAACAAGATTGGATAACCCCATGGTGATGTGCTAGGTCGAATGACACCTTTATCCAATAACTCCTATAATTGCTTCTTTAACTCTAAAAGTTCAATTTGAGCCATTTGATAAGGGGATTTTGAAGTTGGCTTAGCGTCAGGAACTAAGTCAACAGTAAATTCAACTTCCCGATCAGGTATAATACCAGGCAACTCATCTGGAAAAACATCAAGATACTCATTTACCAATAGCACATCATTAATCTAAACAGTTCCTTTATTTTCAACAATATGTGCAAGGTAACATTCATTTCCATCTTTTACTAGTTTCATAGCTTCCAGATATGTTATCAAAATCAAGGGTTCATTCTTGTAAACAAACTAAAAATATTTTTTAAAAGAAACCTCTTTATCTCTGTAGTCAATCTTAGCATGATAAAAAGAAAGAAAATCCATGCAAAAAATAACATCAAACTCTACTAGAGTCAAAACAATAAGGTTTACAGGTATATTCTTCTCGCACGTAAGGACATGAAGGTTCTTATGTTTTCTTTTTGTCTCAACATTTCCTCCAGGTGATTTTACCATAATTTTTGTATTCATATCATGAGATGGAATTCCCAATTTACTAGAAAACTTCTTAGAAATGAAAGAGTGTGCAGACTCTGAATCAAACATCACATTGGTATAATCTGAACAAACAAACAGTGTACCTGATACTACTTCGTTTGATGGCCCAACATCTGCTAAAGTAGTTGAAAAGGATTTAACCACCCCTTTGTGCTTGTAGTCTAGCTACTTTCCCCCAGTTGAGTTCTTTTCTGGACACTCATCTGCATAATGACCCATTTCATTACACTTACAACATTTTACCGATGGATTTTCATTGCCTGTATGATTATCTTCCTTATAGTTATGAGTAATATGACCAGACTTACCACACTGGAAGCACTTTCCAGAATTTGAAAAACATTCTCCAGGATACTTTTTACCACACTTCTCACAAGTTGGATATTTAATTTTCATACCTCCAGGCTTCTTTGATGAAATCTTTCCCATTTACTGCCAACTGGACCTCTTATTCTGTTGTTTTTCAACGAACACCTGATCATTGGAAAACTCCATTTCCACGTTCTCTACACATTGAACAGGATTTTCATAACTTTTGAACTCACGAGAGGCAAATTATCTTCGATATCATGGCTTCTATCCTAAGTAAAATCGATTTATCTTACTATCAATATCTTAGATGAAATTTTTTTTATACCTTGCCAGTCGAGTGAACTTTTCTTCATAAGCAACCACTGAGTCATCCTCCTGCCTTAATTCCAGGAATTTTTTTTCCATCCTAAGATGAACCACCATGGGAAAATATCTCTTAAGAAACATACCTTTGAATTCATCCCAATCAAGAGTATCAATTTCCTCACTATCCATGATATTTTTCACCATTGACCACCACTGATCAGCTTCACCATCAAAACGGTAAACAGAAAGACTAACCTTTTGATGTTCTGAACTCCCCATCACATCAAATATCATATCTAGTAATTTAATCCACCTTTCAGCTAGCACAGGGTCAGATTATCCTATAAATTATGGGGGATGTTGCCTCAGGAAATTCTCCATTACTAATATGTTCCTCTGTGGTTGATCTGGATGATCTCGTTCATGGATACCACCACCATTTATAGCCTCAGTCAACTGTTCCATCACTACAACATACATTTTAGTTCCAATTTTGACCAACTCAGGTTGCTGATTTGGAAGGTTGTCTTCCTCCTAATGTCGTCCCAACATAGTTGTCCTGTTTCCTCCGCAGAAAACCATTCTGAACACAAAAATATCTTAGGCGAAGCAACATGGAAATATATAAATGCTATATCATTTCAATATTACCATAAATTTATTTATGGACATTTATCTAACAATACCCTAACTCCTAATGTTGAATAAACTGACTTATGATACCAACAATAAGAACCTGAACTTAAAACATTACATAATCATGAATTAAATGAATAATTCACATTGAGGATATTTTCAGGTTTATATTTTTAGAGAATTAGGACGTAACTATTACATTTCTTTTCAAAAATTTCAAAATAGAAACTTCTACTCAGTTTCCATTTTTTTCAAAAAACAAAAACTCTTGAAAAAAAGTGTCATGTCTAGTTTCATGCTTAAGATAGCATGACTTTTCCTTGATCCCATATTTGACCCTATTCTTCTTTAATTCAAGTGAAAAACATTTCAAAACATGGGATGAGCATAAAAATCTCATTAAGGGATACACAAAGAAGGAAAACTATTAGTTTTTCAAAACAAAAATTAAACCATGAATACTTTAACATAAGTAATCATATTCACCTTTATGAAGTTGTAAATACTCTCCACTGAATAAAATATCACTACTTAATCTTTTTTAACCAAAATATTACCATAAAACCCATATAAATAACACATAACATATAAATGTAACTTGGGATATAAACATACTTAAATGGAATAACCATACGGTCGACTTCCACACATATCACTAAATGGAATAGCCATACGGCCGACTTCCATACCCAATGCATTGGAGGTTATAATGTAACCACTCGTCCTGGTTTTCATGGAACCACACATCATTTGGTTTATCATATAACCACCCGTCAAATGTACAAGTACCATTATAAAATCCTAACACATAAAACCAATATAAAGGAATAATAACATTTCCACATTTCAATTACAAAATATCTTTTAAATATATTGACTTAAAATAATCCTTTATAATAAACATTTTTAAAACCAAAATATGTAAAAGAGTATATGGTATTTATTTTCTTTTGAAAACATTACATCTTGTGGAGGAAGCCAAAGATCAAATAATACTCACGGTGGCGGAATGGTCGTTGTCACCACTTACGTTAAAAGAAACATTCATTTTTGTCATTTAGTAAAACGCCTCGTAGAAAATGATTCCATTTGAATGAAAGTAAAATTCAAAGGGGTTTATACATTGCATAAAATAAAGTTGTGTATTAATGAAAATATGCCTCAATGAAAGGAGATTTAGATGAAGTCCCTTACCTCGTGTCCGAATTGACTCGATCGATCTTTAATTTTCCTAAATAATAAACTAAAGTTAATTTCAAATTTCTTAAGAACAGTTTTAAATTTTATTAGTCCTTTTATATCAATTGTTACCATGTTATAAACATTATTTAATCATTCAAGTTAATAATGGTCATTTTTCGATATTTCGTACTTGAGTCAAAAATGAACACCTTATATTTACAAGTTGTCCATGTTGTCAATAGTCTATTATATCCAAAATTATATTCATTATCTAGATATCATATATATCATATATATCCTGTTATAAATATTTATAACATTACATATCATTTGAAGGTAAGAAATGAAATGCACCGTTCATGGAGATGGTAAGTCGTACGTACGCATGAACGCTACTTTCATTTCTATTTATTATATTATTGGAATTAAAACATAATGATACATAGGTATATTATAATTTCAGTATAATATCATATATAGTATCATTAAATCTATCCTTTATATATACCACATAAGTCACTAACGAGTCATATCACTTTGAGGAGGCGGTAGTCCGCACTTCCTTAAATGAAATTATCGTATTTACCATTAATGGAAACCATAAAGGTATGATATAAATGGAAAATAAAGTAGAATAAAGAAAAAAATAAACATAATATATATCATATATAAATATATTTCCATCATAATGGCCACCATGAGAGGCAGTAGGAGGTAATTGAACAATCATCGTTTCATGAGACGTTAGTTTTCCATCCACAGAAACATTATGTTCTTCGCCCATTAGATGGATGTGTGTGTAAGTGTAGTTATAATACTTGTCTTAAAAATAACCTATTATATTGAGGATACTGGTGTTGTTATAAAATAAATGAATAAATAGAGTTTAGAGGTTAAAGAAGTAAAATAAAAGAAAAGAAGTTAAGAGAAACAGTTACCTTTAATTTGGGTAACTTCCTTTGGTTTGAACCAAAAGGACTTCTTAAAGTTCCTTCTGCCTAAGGTAAGGCTTCTAGGTTGAATATAGGGATGTAGGGTGATTAATTGGGCCAATTTTGGATGAGCCAAAAGGATTGATAGGTGTGAGGAATTGGTTAGAAATGGTCTCCTTTTAAAAGGGGGAGGAGGGGCTCTTTAGGAAAGTGTGAAAAAATATTTTATTATACAATGATATTCGGTTTCTAAATGTCCGAAAATCATTATAGTCGAAGCTAAGATGACTCATGGGTGAAATAAAATCATCAAATAATAATTGGACAGGTTTTGGATGTTATTTTAATATTTATAATCTTATTAATTTCAATGTTTTATTAATGAGGTAAACACTGCATCATTATTGTGTCATAAATAATTTAATTTATTCGATGTCTAAAAATTATAAAAAAAATACCATGATATAGGAAATATTTTTATATTTCTAATTAATATTTATAGTCAAAAATATTACTTATATAACACCATATAAAAATTAATTTACTAAAAGATTTTTGTTTGTCATTTTTGCCTTTACTTTAAATTAATTAATCTAAAGTGTTATTATCATTCATAAGTAGCTCCATGGGGTCCCAAAATCAACACAAGGATTTACATGGTAGTCCATTACTCATCCCATAATGTTAGGATTAGTGTTAAGGTAATTTTTAATTATTATAATTTTTTTTTACCTTGAATTACCCTATTGGCCTTTTACCGCAGTAAATAAAAGTCAAAATTTATTATTCACAAAAAATTATTTTCATCTTATTGAACCACATTTTACTAACTAATAACAACCATGTATGTCATATTTTTGAAATTCAATTCATAGAAGCGGTAAAATTTCATTTAAATGAAAAAGTCAGTTTTTTAACTTCTACAAAGTGGTTTCACTATTCATCAAAAATTGAAGTTTTTCAGAAAAATACCAAAAATTCAGCCTAAGCTATAATTGATATTTAGAATTAAAAAATGATCTATATTTTACCAAATTATAAACATAGAAGTTGAATTAATTAATTTAAAATTAATTCTCATTGTTAAAACAAATAGCATGTTTTTAAGAAACAATAACCATCAAAAGATTAACACTTGTTCATGTCCAAATTCAAAGTGAAATTAATTCCCATGACCAACATTGGATTAAATGGTAAAAATATATTATAATTAAACTTTAAAACCAATTAAAAATATAATCTAACCATATAAATAAATTATATTAAAACACAGTTTTGAATTAAAATACAATATTTTCACTATTCATTAAAAAAATGAACTTTATCGGAAAAATTCCAAAAATTTACACAAAGTAAATTTTGATGTCCCCATTCTAAAGAAATATTTTATTTGGTTAAAAATAATATATTAAAGTGACAAAATTATATTTAAAGAGGTTTCACCATTAAAAGGTGGTAAATCTACCATTTAATGTAAATTATTCTTAAAATTAGATTCATTCACATTTTAAGCCTCTAACATTTATTGGATAAATGTAAATACATTTAATAAAGATGTATAAATATTGGAGTTATTTTTGTTCATTCCTACCAATACAATGGCTAGGATTTTACTTCCATTTAAAATAATAATATTATATTATTAGTGTGCAACTTAAGATTTCAAAGAAACTTGTTGCTACGTATCGGGTACGCTATCGAACATAGCAACCATTTTAAAGTAAAATTGATATTTAATTCACAAATATTAATAAATATGAAAATATCTTATTCTTCATTTACCTGGGATGTTACAAACATTCACTATTTGAATCCACTCATCCAAATGACATTCAACCACAAAGGTTCCCTCTAACACCCTAACATAGGTAGGAATGCATAGAGGAATATTGATGGCTTGGATGTCCCTAAAGAAACCTCGCTCAGAAGTCCGACCAATAAAGTACTGATCATATCAAATTCATCGAGTACCTGGAATGGTCGGTACACCTTGATGAATACTCATCTACCGATATGTCATCTTGTCAAAGCTGTAGAAGCTCTAGAGAACTCTCAGCCACCTCCTCAAGTCATTCCTCAACTGCCTGTGAGTTGGGATCGCCTCAGAACCTCAGGGGTATCTGATGCTAAAACTCTCATAAGGCACTAAAACTAAATTTGTTCTCTACCATTACCTTCAGTTGTAACTGCTGACCAACAGGCTGTGACATAGTAGGCACACTACCCAAAGGTACCATCTCGGGCAACGGTCCAAGTACCGAAGCCTCATTATCTTGTGGACTATCCTCATGGTCACGTACTAGAAAAAACCAGCAGCTATAATCACCATCTTCTCTACTGGTGTCTCAACTAGGCGGAAACCTCAAGCCACTGCCTCTAGCCATCCCTCAGCTACCAAGGAATCTAACTCGCCTCGAAACCCCTGAGGCCTCTATCGCTGGAACTCATGCAATGCACTCAATTGGCGTGCATCCTCTACTGGTGGGTATGGTGGCAACTCTCCTCCAACGGGTAGTGGTGCTGCTGTTACACCACCCGAGGGTGCTAACGTCGTAAGAGGGCCCTGTGTCGAGGCCTCGTCACTCGGTGGGCCGTCATCGTGTACTCTCTTAGGAATCCTAGCTAGCTATCTATTCGGTGTCATCCTAATAAGGTGCAGTTGTTCCCTGATTATTAAGTTATACCTTGCTATCTGACTCCAAATAAATCAAAAGATAATATTTTAAAAACACACGCAATCAGTGTTTTCGTGCACTAAGTTGGAAATTAGAATTTTGGGTCCTGGTGTATGGATATGCCGGCCTTCGCACCAAAACTGGACTCCCTGAAATGAAAAGCACACTCATAACACTTAACACTATTGCTTCATAGAAAATATCAAAGTCCTAGTTCTTCAGTAGAACTGAACTCCTCTGATAACAATTTGTCACGACCCGTCCCCCGGGGCTCGTTCCGTGACTACCCCAAGCCCGTCCTCCAAAGGCCTGGGGCTAGAAACTTTCACCAAAAAGGAATATCCCTAAAACTGGTAAGGCATTGCATCTAAACCTGTAAACTCACCCAAACCAAGTATATAGAAAGATACAAGCACAATGTAAACTATAAAGTAAATAGGGTGTGTACAGTAAGTAAAGGGTCCAGAATACAACCGAACTGGAAAGTACATGTAAAACAGAAAAAAAACAACTCTTTTGAACACTCGCTAAGGACCCTGCCTGAAGGGTTGGTACAACTCTCGAATGGTCATCCCTATGGATCATCTCATCTAATGTCCACCTTTGATTAACCTCCAGCCTGGTACCCTCGACCTCGATCAGCGTTGTCTTTCGTCTGCACAAGACACAGTAAGGTGCGGGCGTAGCCCATGCATGGGTGAGTATAACGATACTCAGTAGGGACCCTGAGACCCTCGTAGGTCTCCTAGAGTTCCACAAAGGAATAACCAGAAAGCACGAAATAATAGTCATCAACACTACTTAGGTATATTCCCATACATATAACTAAGTTATCAAGATATAATAAGGTAAAACCACGAAGGTAGAAGTACCCCACAGGTAACACCACGAAGGTATAAGTACCACACAGGTACACCATGAAGATATAAGTACCACATAGGTACACCACGAAGATAAGTACCACAAAGGTAATGCCACACAAAAGATTACCCTAAAGGTAATGACTCAACTCACACCAGGTATAATTGAAGTATAGAAGTGTAGATGATCAGTCACCATTATAGATCATCTTATTCTTTCAAGAGGCACTACTTATAATTATAAGGAGTTTGACCCACACTGGATCATAGGTACTAACCCCCGTAATGACCCACACAGGATCGGTATGCGCTGACCCACATAGGATCACTGGGCACTGACCCACACAGGATCTGACCCACAAAGGATTGGTATGCGCTGAACCACATAGGATCATTGAGAGCTAACCCACATAGGATTTAACCCGCATTGGATCTGTGCTGACCCACACAGGATTGCTCAGTACTTACCTCCTTATAATCTGTCTCCAACCTCCGCCTCACGGTCAGCCACTGGATTCCCTCTAATAGCACATTTGTGAGAACCACTCCTCAAGCCATTTTTTTTACCTCAACCACCACTAAGTTCCAATAATAAGTATCCCAATGATCTTTCACATCATAAGGGACCCAACACAATAGACGGCGCGTCAATCGGACGCCCGGTCTGTAAGTTATAAGCATTTCCGCTCCGAGGGCCCGGTTGGATTCGGGGTTTGATCCAACCCAGTCGTGACTCAACATTATCCAAAACTCAAGTTGGGTATACCAAAAGGACCGTCTCGATCCAATTAATTTGGTATCATAGACGGTTCGTCAAACGGATGTCTGGTTCTCAAGATATGGCCACAACGGCGTATCTCAGGTCTTGATAGGCCTGAGTCCGGTCCGACCCCGCCTGGGCCACCCGAACCGGTTTGGGTCAACCCGACCAAGTCCTGGTTTGGCCCAGTTATCATTGGCCATGACGGGTCCAGCCCTCTGGGCCATGGTCCAGCCTGGCCCGCGAAGGGGGCGGCCTGGCCCAGCCCGCAGTCGAGGTGCCCGCCATGGTGGGGTCCGCCCTAGCCGCAACCTGGGGGGAAGCCTCCCCCCACCCCCGATATTCTGAACTACTTGAAGGTTTTTCAGTCATCTTGTTAGCATGAGGGACTTCTCGGTAGTACCTCTCAGTGTGTCACATTTGATCGGGTTCCTGGTCGATCCTCCTTCCAGCGGCGCGACGGCGTCGCTGTCCACATGCGGTCGGTCGGGTGTCGTCTTCCCTTTGGCCTTCGTCGCGCCCCCTTTCTCTGACAGCGTTGACGTGCACCGCCACTTCTCCATGTGGCCGGATGGTGTTCCATCCAAAAACCTACTCTGTCGCGGCCAATGGTCCACGACCTCCTTTTCTGGAGGCGTGGACGCGCGCCGCCCTCCTTCCACACAATCGGTTGGGTGCCAGCCACCGCCTTCTTCCGCAAGCCATCGTAGCTTCGTTCCAAGACAAAAAATTATAATGTTTTCATATTCATGATACTCGGGTCGAGATATATGTGTCCATATGTTGCACTCAAGGAGACATTGTGTTTTCTGCACCATTATTTATTTGGCGTCGAAGAACACGCGAAAAACAAAAGAAAATAAATCAAGGTATAAGTGCAAAATGATGGACATTGTTTTGTCCATTGTCGTTGTGAATGAAGAATCTAAAGAATCAACAAATATATTTAATCATACTTCAAATTAAAATCCCTAACTTGACGTTTTTTGGAGGTTTCTTGAGGTACGAGATGAAGTCGATGAAGGTGGCGCTGGCTTTCGTCGCTCCTGCAACTCACTTCTAAACCGCACTCCAACATCAACGTTCTTGATCCGAAGGGTTGTTCTTCATTGGATAATATTTCTCCAAAGGTTCTCCCAAGCTCTCCTTTTCCAATGATTCCCAAAAAAGAAGTGAGGATCCAAATTTAATTAATTCAGTTAAAGTTGGCACATTAAATCAAATAAGTTGGCTCATTAATTTGGGAGAATTATAAAGGATAACTCATATTAATGAGGAGGTTTCAAGCTCAGGTGTCCCCACCACTAAAATTCAAAAAGGTATTTCAAGAAAATAAAATAAAAAATGTTTTTTTATTTTATTCTTTTAACCTCCCACAAATATCTGGAAAAATAATTTCGACCCTTGACCTACTGCAGTTAAGGTGAAGGTCTTCTTAAGCTAATATCGGCACTACGAGTTCAACAATGTCCTCGAATTTCAATTCTGAGAACTGTTTCAAAAGTTAAAAAACTTCACTCGCGCATTTATTGAACGTACCCAAAAAAAGTTTGGAAATTCATTTCGGGCACACCGGGCCTCAGAATCATGCACCGTCAATTTTCGTGGACTTGTAATATTCCCATATAATTAAAAACAATTCATGGAAAAATTCATGTCTTTACAGTATAATTCATGTATCTTTATGCCCTGTCTTCTTAATAGTTCTTTCAAATTACATATGGTTAATGAAAAATTAACTTATTTTATATAACATGGAAACAATACCCTATTACGTGGTTACTTTTATAGAATAATTTAAAAATTATGATAATCCTAATCTATTCCCCCTATATGGGTGACTTCCCCTTTACGGAATTGGTTTATAATAATGTAACTTTAGTGTAAATGTGAGATTGATTGAAAAATAAAATAAATCCCATATATCATGATATGATATGAAAAATATTTCACTATGTAATATATATATATATGTATATTTTAATATATGATATATATCAAGGTGTGATATAGACATGATATGAGATATCACAAAAAGAACTACATGAAAACTACTTCCAAGGGAGTTTTCATCCATTTGGTTAACACAACATTATCAGATTTATAAAAATATATATTTATTTTTTAAAACATTAAAAGTAAATTTATTATTGATTTTTTGATTATATAATAGTGTGTTAAAAATGTTTTCACAGGCTACCATAATATCATTGAGCATTCAATAAATTATTGGTGGTGTATAGATTGTTGGGATCGTGAAGTTTTCTTCAAGTTATAGTAGGTTCCCTTATCATAATTTCTTTATCTAGTATTTCATTTCCTACTTTTTAGTTTAGTGGTAGAAAAAACCTTTAAAATATAGGGAAGGCAACTAAAAGTTCACAAACATCTGATAGATGTTGTGTAGGCTAGTTTGTGGGTGTCATGAATAGTGTACCAGATGGGATGGTTCAGTCAGTTGAAGTCCCAATTGATGATGAGATCAATGGATGTCTAAAAAAATATTGGAGGTTAGGTTTACCTATTTGACTAAAAATTAACCTCTATATAAGGAGGTGGGACCGGCTATTGAAAAAAATTACGGAATTATGATAACTATAACATTTTCTTATTAGGATATGATGTTTGTAAATCTTGATCTTATAATAATATAAATAGTTTATATTGTTATCCCATGGATATATAATTAAATTATGAACCACATAAAATTGTTTTACCTTTTCTTCTCTTACATTCTTTGAATTATTTTTTTCTAAATTGTATGTGTGTGTGTGTGTGTGATTCTTATTTTGATTGGTAATTAGGGTGTAGCTTGACTTACTAATTTAGGTGATCTAAAAAAGAGATGTAGAATCTTGTAGTTTAAGTTCTATTATTCTTTAAAAACTATGGATAAAATATTCCATTGAACTCAAGGATAAACCATCATGTGATTGTATCATCTTTTCAGGCATCTTCTTACTATAGAAGTGTTACTTTTTCTAGACACACTCGAAAAATTTGGTAACATTATTACTTTCCCTATATTAATATTTTTATTTATTTTATCATACTATCTTTATAAGATATTGAAATATGGTATTCAAAGTTTATTTTAATTATTTCAGTGGAACCGACCTTGGGTTTTGTAAGATAGAGATAAAGGAAAATATATTCTATATGGATCTCAAACTTCTTTTGGGTGATAAACCCAACAATATGGATAAATGTGAATTGGATAAGTTTTATAGAAAATCATTAGTATTAGTAGGGATGATGTGGAAATGGAATTTTTCCTTTAACATCCAGGATAAAAAGACCACAACTGCACTTATGGTGGCCTTGGGGGAGATATAAAAAACCAACATCCTTAAGAAATACATTGTTAATAAGTAATTTATTTATCTTGAATCTATCAGAAGGATGGACCATGGTAGAACATGTGAATGATTTAAACATGGTCGAAAGATAGATTAAATTAGTGAATGTGACATTCAAAAACAATGTGTGGGTTATACTACTACTTTCAACTTTACCGGAATCTTAGGATGGCATGGTTACTGTGGTAATCGAATACTATGTAAAATATGATCTTGTGTTTTTAATGTATGAAATATTATCCTCTATGAGGATCATAGGAGAAGAGAGTTACAAGAACCTTCTAGTACGTCATTGAATACTAATATAATCAGATTCTCACCTCATTATAAGAATCAACAATAATCAAAAGAGAATACTGAAGATAAGAATTGTGGAAAGTCGACTAGTCTAGGAATTACCTGTTGGAATTGTAGTAAGCGAGGACATCTTCAAAAGAATTATATAAATCAAATGGGATACACTATAACAATTACTATAGGAAGTCCAAAATTTATTAATTCAATGGAATATGGTAGTGATCTACTTCCCTCTATTCATAATATGATAGATTCATAGTTGGTTAACTCTTGTGCATCCTTCCACTAATCGTTTGATTTCAAATACATGTCAAGATATTTATATAGAATATTAGAGGAAGTTAATCTAGTAGATGATGAATCTTTGTAAGTGGTTGGAAGAGGATATGTAAAAATGACCTTTCAGGATCTATGTAATCACTGAGTGGGGATTGGTTAATCATTGATCTTTTCCTTCTATATTTTATTAGTTTTTCTTCAGCATTTTCCACTGATTAATGAGAATAAACACTACTGAAAAACAAAAAAGGTCACAACCACATCATTATGGGTATTTAAAAGGTTTTATACTCAATAATAGTATTTATTCCTTGGAATGGTTTCGAAATAATTTAATATCACACAAAAATTAGCAAATAATCATTTTTTTGTTTACATCCAGAAGGGAATATCCATCACTTTCATAGAACTGTAGTCCTTAAATAGTGTATGTGATCCTTACACATATAATATTATATGACAATATTTTGCTACAACAATAAGAACCTTCACCAACAGGATTCAATGTATTGTCATTATGCTATGTGAAATTTATTCAGACTTACCTTTCTATAAGTTTTTCTTCCTCCTCTTCACATTATTTTTTAGAAACAAGCAAGAAATCATTTTTGAGATTGTCTATTAAAACTTTTGTGTTTGATCACCAATCCATATGGTAGTACCTATTCTAGAATCCTCTACCTAGTACTCTATCTGGTATACTCATTCAAATCCCTCTATCTGATTCCCTATTTGTTCAATGCAAACTGTTGAACTAGAAGCACTCTATCTAGAACCCTGCAACTAATAGCTTCTTTACACTATTCATATGTTAACCACTATTGGGTATCCTCTATCCAATACTAATTCATATGTTACTATTATTCTAGATGCTTCTTCATTTGGAACCTAAATTCTTTAGTAATTCACCTAGTAGAAAAAACTCATGAAAAACGAATTTCCTCACCCTTTATATAGGTTTCACTTCTATAAAGAATATTAGAGAAGTCTGAACATAAAATTAAAATTTAATAATAAAAAAAATTAATATCCCACTCAATCATTCAAAATTTTATAACCTTCAAAATTCCTAAAAGATAGGAGTCGAAAAAATTTCGTATGATATTTTGTTAATCCTTAGTGTTAATTATCTCCTAAAACCTTTTAAGATCCCATTTTGAATCATGATCTCCCCTTTTTGATTATTTGGGAATTGAGAATCCATATCAACATCTTCACATTTATTGACTTTACAAAAACTTTTCAAAGACCCACAAATGTTCATATGGTTTATCTTTTTAAGAAATTGTCCATCCAATAATATCATAAGGTTCTTCATTGTTTGGTAATATTTCATCTAATATAAATTTGTATTATTCTATCCAAAAACCCTTAAAAGTTTATTCATCTCAACACTCCTTGATTTATCATAACCACTTGTTTGATGCCTCTAAAAATCTTTTATCTAGTGGGCTCTATCTGTAAGTCTATGTATGATGCTTCTTCAAGATTGTCTTATATATAAAGCTTCTATAATAACTTCTCTAGCTTATAAATTTTTTAGGAACACTTTTTCCAATCATTTGGAAAAAAAATTATGATGAACTTTATTGTTCTTTGAAAACACTTTTTTCATTCAAAAAACTTTTTCTGATAGATTTGTTCATGTAAACTCTCTTTGTAAACCTTGCCTACACAATGTCTCATCACATTATTCCTTCAAACACCATTATATATAATCATAAATATATTTATATAAACCTAATGTTTAGTAATTTTAATATTAGAAAATCATCATCTGATATGACTTTATCAAGCATATATATTTGATATAACTATGGATAAAATTGGATAAACATTTAGTACCACACTCCATTCTATCACATTAGTCCATTGGACTTGTTCTGTTGAAATCATTCATCTCTTTATAGAACATTCTATCTGGAAACATTATATGGAAGGATCAAACATTGTCCCATGATTTTTGTATGAAAAAAAAAGAAAATATGTAATCATTCCTTCTTATTTCTCAACTAGCTTCTTCTTAAAAAATCAATGCCTCAAATCATATTGGTCTCAACAATATCCCCCTTTGTATTATTTTTCCAACCAAGGTACATAAATCACTAAGACGTGGAAATATAATCAATAGAAAACCATATAATAATTCTAAGACTATGTGAGTGAACTTGGTGTATGAAATAAGAATCATTGAAAAAAAATACAATGTTGTCTATAATATAGTGCTTAAGAAACTTATCAAAATTATTCCTTACCCCATATACTCATAATATAAACCGTTAAGAAATATTTCCTATAACCACTTCAACAAAATATTAGAAAAATTAACAGAGTCTGAAATCATAGCTTACCAATTATAAAATATCCCCTAAATATATTCTATTCATTGAAAGGTAAATCGTATACCAATGGATATATTTATGTTAAATATTTTATCCCCAAATGAAAATATTATCCAAAGATAATATAAGAGAGTGTTTATATCATCTTGATCCTTATTCTTAAATATAGTGAGATTTTACACCCATGATTAACCTCAACTTATGAAAAGATTCCTTTGGAAATGGTTTCTTGATGATATTAGAAACAATCTTTGTTTTACGAAAAAACTAAAAATTTAGTACATTTATATCTACATGAACTTTGATGAAGTGATATTTAATTTCAATTTTTTTGGATCAAGAATGTTTTACTAGAATATTAGTGATATTTATAGAACATTTATTATCAAAACCCAATATAAGGGGTGGTTCCACATCAACCAAAAAAATATTCCAAATGAGTCGTCATCTATGTTAACTATGTTTTATATTGAGTGTAAGTTACAAGACAATATTATATATTTTTTAGAGTTACTAAATTTTGTTTCTTTTTATGCCAGATTACATATATTTTAATATAAAATAATACTCTACCAGATGTGTATCTTCTGTCATCAACACAACCTTCCCAATTTGTATATGTGTAACCAAATAGTCCAATCCTTCTTATAATGTCATATTTCAACCAGAAATCAATAGTTACTTTAATATATATGGTAATTTTATTAATATCCTCATGATAATATTCTTTAGGTGAACTTTGATATCTTGAACAATGAGTAATAGCATACACCAAATCCATCCTTGAAGCTGTAAGATATAATAGGATTCCAACCAGGTTTCTAATCTTTTTAGGATCATTATCCTTTCCTTTTATATATTTTACAAACTTTTTTCCCACTAAAATTGATTTAGAAATAGGATTTTAATCATATATTCAAAATTTATTCATGATTTCATTAACATAATTCTCATGAGAAAGAAATATATAAGTTTTATTTTGAATGATTCGTATGTCAAGAAAGTAGTTCATTTCAAATTTCATAAACATCCCAAGTAACTTCTTCGAATCTTCAGAAAACATTTCACAATTTTATTCATCATTACCTATGAATATGATATCATTGACATAAATAACTACAATAAGGTAAACCTCTTAGTTTTCTTTTAGGTAGAGGTAGTTTTCAACTCTTAATTTTATGACTTTTAGCTTCTTTAAGAAAATGTCCAGCTTAGAATACCAAGATCCTGGAGCTCTCTTAAATCCATTGAAATATTTCATTAAATTAAACTAATAAATTTTATCTTGAGAAAGAAATAATCCACATGGTAGATAAATATAAATTTATTTATCCAGATATCCATTAAGAAAAGTTGATTTGACCTCGATCTATAATATCTTATTTATTCATTGTTCAAAAATAGAAAGAAATATTTGGTTGGTTTTGTCTTTTTCGAACCTATTTCCCTTGATCTCCAATTATTTTTTGGACTTAAACTTATTTTTTATCCTTGGATAAGATTAACACACTTTTCCCCCATCACATGAAATCACTAAATAAACATCTTCATCTTTTACAATTTATACATCATCACTTCTGTAAAAAATAATTTCTATATTTTTTAATAGTATCAACTACATAAATAATTTATCTTATATCTACATCTAAATATAATGTTTTTATATAGGAATTTTATAGAACTTTTTAATATGTAGAATACAAAATATTTCTATTTTTAGTGATATTACACCAGAAACCTTTACCATTATTTGGGTATCTGAGGGAAACACCTTCAACACCACTTTGATCAAACTTCCCAAGAATCATACCTTTTACTTTGATAATGTATGGAATTCCAAAAACAATTAAGTATTTAAAACCTGAGTTTTTTTGTGGTATATATCGTATGGAGTCATATTAGAGTTTGGCTTAATGAAATAGTGATTCAAAATGTGAACTTCTACTCTAATAGCTTTACTCCAAATAATTGAGAAGTATCATGTTCAATCAACATTTTTCGATCCATCTCAACCAAAATTTTGTTATTTCCTTTAGTAAAACCATTATATTGTGTTGTTTATATTTCACTAAGTTCATGAAGAATTTTATGTTTTTCAGGATAATATTTAAACATCCCATTTTTTAACTCAACATTATTATTTTTTCAAACATTCTTCAGAAAATATCTATATTCCTTTTCAAAACTTCTCTTGAATCTCTTAAACATTTTTCAGATACTATGATTTATTTTTGAAAAACATAATACATATAATACAAGTAAAGTTATCAACAAATGAAATAAATTACTTTTCTCTATTTTCAATTGCTTTATCACGGTACCACATATGTTAAAATGAATAATCTCTAAGGGATGAGTTGAATGTATCTCTACTTTATTACAAAGAGAATTTGTAATCTTGCCTTTATTGCATATAGAACAGTAAAAAATATTTTTTCTTTTCATTTCATGAGTATCATGAATACTTTATCTCTTTGTTTTCTTTCTCATATTACTCTGTTACATATATCCAAGACTCTTGTTCCATAACTGATTTTCTTCTTCCATACTCAATTAGCCTAATCCCTATGAATATCCAAATTGAAAAAATTTCCTTTTGGTTGTTTTCCTAATGTTACAACTTTCCCATTTAAAATAATTTTAACGATAAAGCCATCTCTTAAGAAAAAAACTTTTTTCCCTACCTCAAAATGATTTGAAACACTCAACAGGTTTTGTTTCAGTCCATCAACAAATAAAGTGTTTTTTTATTTAATATTTTCTTTACTATTGATAGAATATCCAATGCATTTTATTTTGAGTGAGTCATCATTTTAAAAACTCATTGTCCCTTCATTATAATTTTTCACACTTTTTAACAATTTCAAATATTTGATCATATTTGAAGAACACCCACAATCCAATATCCAAGGTTGTTCTTATTTTGTATCTTTAAGATTAGCTTTAATAACAAATCCTAAATCCTTTCCCTTTTCTTCCTTCTCATGTGAATTTTGATATTTTCACAAAAACATAATTGAGCGGGTAGTGGTACTCATCATCCTTCTTAATCACATCATTTAAAAAAGGATTCTAGATATTCAAATCTATTTTCAATTTTAAAACATCCTTTCTCATTTTTTTTTCATTAAGTGGGTTGAATCCCCCTCAAACACTACCTCCAATATCTTCTATATTTGATATAATGATTATGATTGAACCAATGCATGGTTTTTTCACAAATCCTCTACAGTACCAGCAATATCCATAAAAACATATTGTCCTCTATAATATATATTTTGTTTTGAATTGTACACATATTTTCTATCATATTTGTTATTATATTATTTATTTAGATTGGACTTGTTTCTATCCTTAACAAAGTCTTCAGTTGTTGTGATTTTTTATTTCACCTTTGATTTATCATAATTTCAAACAAAACTTACTTATCTAGTTTTGGATATATACATGGTATACTGAACTTTTGTTTTATTCTATACTTGGTGAACCTTGTTGTTAACCTCTAAGGATGATATTTTTATATCTTTCTAAGTTTTAAACTTCTTATAACATTCACATACTTATGTAACTAATTTTTTAAAGTTATTTATTCCTTAATCGGCATCAATAAGTTTCTATTGGACAAGATCATATTCATTATCCTTAACCTTTATGTTCATTCCACGCTTGATGTTGAGGGTTTTATCCGCATCAAGTAACATCTTCATATCATCATTATATTCTAACAACATGGATGTTTCTTCAAGAACTGATTTTGGATTATTGCTTAATAGATATTCTTTCTTCAACTTCTTGTTATCTTTTTCAATTTTAACAATATTTGAGATACATTATATCAATTATATTTTAATCATAAATTCCATCTTATTATAAACTTGTGTTTATTTAGAGCTTCTTCTTTCATCACTGGTAAAGATTATATCATTAACTTTTTTCAATAAGAAACTTCTCAATTATAACATCATTCGAGTTTTCAGCTTCCACTTCACTGTATTAATTTTCCTCTCATATAGATAAAGTGTTTCTATTTTTATATATAGGGAAATTTTTATCCTTTACTTTTCAAAAGGAATTTGATTTATTTATATTCTTCTTCTGAGATATTCATTAATTTATATCTTCTTCGTCACTATCTCCGTATTCTTTTATCCTTGTATGGTTTGTCTTAATGTTTCTAATGGAACCACAACTAAATACCTTCAATTTTAACATTTCTTTATACTTCAATATGATTACTTTCACTTTTCTATATAAAAATACATGAATTCCTGAAATTTTTTACTTAATTTATCTTTAGTGATAGATTCACTGCCTTATTCATCAAGAAATTTATTCGATATTACTTTCTCAGTTGCCGTGAAATAGATTTTCTAATCAACTTGTTCCTTTACATTTACATCCTTTTCACTTATCATTTCGTTTCTGATGATAATGGTATATAAATCATCCAGGTAGAGATTCTAAGGATATATATCTTCTAGGTATGATACCTTAGTATCAAATTTATCATGAATAATTCTTATAATCATTTCAATAATATTTGAATCTTCTAACTTCTCACCAAAACATATTACGGTGCTTGAAATTTCATTAACACTTGTAAAGAAGTCACTGAATGATTCATCATCTCCCATTTTAGGATCTTCATACTTCAATCTCCAAATCCACAACCTAACTTTACTCACATTCATATTCCCTTAATAGATATTCTCAACTTTTCTCAGATGCCTTTGGATGTTCAAATTCCTTTAACCCTCATTCATTCACATTAAAAGAGGTGGGAAGGTAAAGCATTTCTGGATTGTCCGTCATCATCTAATTTTTTTTATATCTGTGGTTGTTAATTGAGAACCCTTAGTGGGAGGACTGAATCCATCTATATCATATTAATGTAAAATATATTTAATGTATATTATATTGGGTTACATTATATTCTTCTATATATGATAGTTCATTCCATCAAATACTAGAATCCCCTTGCTATTAATAGAGTTTTAATTGTTAGGTCAGATACGATGATGAAAGGACTATAGGGGAAATATGACTTTATTAAAATTATCAATGTTATTAAATATTAATTATATAATTTGGTGGTTTAAAATTATTAAATGATTCATTCTTAAAAGAAATAGAATATTTCATGTGCGAAATGTGTATACATAAAATTAAAGAGATGAACATAAGGAATTTTTATACTGGTTCATTCTAATCGACTTAATCCATTCTTCACACCACAAATAATTCAGTATGGAACCAACTATAAAAGAAAGAGATAAATTTGCATGGGACAAATCTAAACCCCTATTTTTACACAGGATAAATCCCAAACCATGAATTTGTGAGGAACAACCCCAAAACCTACAAACAGACTTTTGTGGGAGTATAAAAAACCTAGGATTTTTATCAGAATTAGCCACAACCTAAGTGGACTACCTTTTGGTCAGGTAATAACAACCACATAACTTTATTTTGGTATTATATCAAACCCAAATAATATTTTTCAAATGTGTTCTAACCTATGAGAGAAATGACTATGTTTAGAAAACTCTACTGAGCACATAAGGATAAATTGAACAATTACAAAACTGCTGGAGAGTTATGTAATGTGTGTTGTAGATGAAATAGTTATTATAGGCCCATTGGATGGATTTTGATGATGAAGTATGTGAATTACAATAAAGGTACAATACATCTCTTCAAGGTTAATTGATTCAAAGAATATTTTTTCTTTACTTGAGAGTTCATCATAAAGGATGTAAACAGTTAAGCACTAGATCACTTGATTGATGTAAGAGTATGAACATATGAGATTACATATTTTCATCATGAACTATCATATGTTATATTTTTTTACCTTTCATGAATCTTCAAGTGCTTTAAATACAAATCTATTTGTACTACACACTCAAGAAAATTGTTAGAACCATTTAATATTCAAAAACAATAATACTGGATTATCAGAGAGAGATGGAAATGTATGCTATTATTTCCTAATAATCGATAAATACATGACCAATATCTATAAAAATAAATAATAATTAAAACCAATTTATAATAACCCATAAAATAATTTAAATGGTGTCCATAATAATAGTACAAATAAATATCCCATGAAAATCCCAATTATGAATGTGAAATATAAAATTCAAAAAAGTTATGTTTAAAACAAGTAGTTGATATGAATAGAATGTCAAAATATAATAAAACCTCATTAAAGATATTAAATCATGTTTGAATGATATTAATATAATCTAATATTAATTTAAAAACAATACGACCCAAGAAAACAAAACAAAATAATAATGATTAATTTTGAGTTTTCAAGTTTTAAGTTTTATGTGTGAGAATAAAATAGCCTTCGATCATCAAAGAAACATGATTAAAATAATAATAAAAAATGCTCATGGGTTATAAATAATTAATATGAATTAATTAATTCATTAATTAAATATAACAATTTATAAATAACAAATTAACATGAATAAAATTGATATATGAAAGTTAACATAAAACATAACATTTTTTCCTATAGGAAGTTTCATTTATCTATGTAGGAAAATTGTCATTTAGTATAATTTTTACATAGGAATTTTTATATATATGAGAATTATATATGTAAGGGTTTTACTACATAGTTGATTTATATAATGGATTAATGTAATAAAATTAATCATGTATTCTATTTTCTCATATATCCAAAATTCTCCAATAAGTGAATTACTCAAGTAAGCTAATTCATCACATAACTTATTCTGGAAAATGTAAACTGATTAATTTAACAAAATTCAAATTTAAAAATGACACACTAAACTAAGAACTATATTTTGGTCCTTTTGACTTATATTTATAAATTTTTTATTTTCTTTCTAAATAATAAATATTCACTTTAATTGGACATATATATCTCAAATAGTGATAAAAATAGAAGAAAAATAACTCTAGAAAAAATAAAGAAATCATACTGAAGATATTTGGTGAATTCATACCAAATTTAAGACATGATAGAGATCGATTTAGAATTTTTTTTCTTCTAATGAAATTTAAGAAATCCAATTAGGTTCTAAAAAATAATCACTTGATTTATATTTCTATATCTAAAGATATATTTAAAATACATAGGAAAACTAAAATTGGAAAAACGACAACATTTCTAAAAAATCGGCTATGTGAATTTCCAATTGGATATGTGGATAACCAATTAGATGCATAGGAATATAGATTTTTACTATATAGAATAGTATAAAACACATTGTTTTCACCCAAAGATTGCTTGTATGGGTGGATGAGATTGTCTGAAGTTAGGAACGAAATGTTCCAATGGGGACAGGGCGGTGTATCCTTTTTTCCATGAAGGGGTTTCGTAGTCAATCCATTTGCATTAGGTTTCCATTTTTTCCACTAAAGGAAATGTTTTGGCCTAAATATTTTGTTACAGGTGGTTAAATGGTATGAAATCACTAATTTTGGGTACATGATCTTCAAAAGATATTCAACCCATGTTTTTCGTGGATCTATAAATGTCTAATGACACTTATATCCCTGATTCATGGACCTACTTTCCAAAGGCAGGAACTCATTGAGTAACTTGGCCAATGACACTTAAGAACTAACATTTTTCATGAGGATGGAAACTTGGGCTCATCACACCTTTTTTGGGTGAAATATTTCCAATTTTGAGACTCTATTATAGATTTAATCCATGTTCATATGTTCAGGAATCCTTGGTTAATTCCTATGAATGTGTCTGTGGATTACCCTTGGTCATGACTGATCATGAATACATGTGGGTTGAGAATCATTTGTATGTATCATAGGTTCTCCATTGATATATGGATATTTATTTATCTTAGGTTATTTATTAATGTTACCATTTAGTGGATAAATTAGAGATTCTTCGGCCGCCTACTGAGACAGCACTGGTTTAATCCATGTGATGAGGTGCTCTAAAGTTTATTGTCATCTAGGGGTGCAAACTGTTTTGATATTTGGATCGAACTGATAAGTTGGGGTTCCTATGTATCCTCATGAGAGGAATCAAAACCCACATAGTTTGGCATCACTAAAATGGACACATCACCTTTAAAGTTCTTGTGATGAGGACCCAACCATAAATTATAACATCATGTGGTAGGTACACCTAGGTGGAAGGAGCCTAGTCAATATTTGATGTGAGTCTTATGTCAAGGTAGACCAGGGGACCCAAAAGAGTCGTGGTTTGCTGGGTGGAAATGACCCTACTGGGGATGTTCCCGGAGATCGTTAGGGTGTATTTGGGAGCTAGGATTGGACCTCATGGGGGTTTTTTATTTGTATCCTTGTTATTTGGGAATCAAAGCCCACATATTTTGGAATCTCTAAGCTGTTTAATTTCATACGGTGAGGATATGAGTGAATCACCATAAAATAGACAGAATGCATTCAATAGGTGATGTATCTGGACTGAACCTTAGAAAGATTTCCTATGTATCCCTGTTAGTTGGGAATCAAAGTCCATGTAGTTCTGAAGGTTGGGGCTAACACATGGAAGCCTCCCGGTAAAGGGGGAATGATGGGGGATTCTACCAAATGGGAGGCCCATTTTTTATTAGGGTTATTAATGGGAACTACCCATTTGGTTTATAGTTGAGGATTATATCTATATAGAAATACCATTTGATGTTTCGAATCATGTGGATGTCATGATCGCCATTAATCTCTAAGCCTACAATAGTCATGATCAGTGTGAGAAAAAAGAAGAAGCAGTATATCTGAGGAGATGACAACCCTCCCCATCCACTGATAGATGGTGTTGGGGCCTAAGGGGGGATATATCAGGGCTTTGATTGTGCTTGTTTCCTCAAATATTTTTATATCCATGGTAGTCACCTTTGGTGATCTATCTAGATATTCCATAGGGTGAGGATAATAGGAGGAAGGGTGTTGCCTCCTGCAAGAAAAGCTGGGGTCTTACCTTAGGAGGAGTTCCCAATGATTGGCATATGGGGTATACTACATTTTAAAGTCATATATCTTGGATTATGGAATCATGGTTTAATTTAGGCCCATTCATTTATATTTTCTACTTTAAACTCTTTTCCTTTATGAGAACCAAATTATTTTGGGGATTCTTGGTCATATCTAAATATTAATTCGCCAAAAATTCTTTGTCATACACTCTTGTGCGGCTTAATGGAATTCTAAGTAATATTTTGTTTTCTCATGCTGAGCATTTTTCATGTGACATTAGGTAACTTGGAAAGTCACTATGATTACTGAAATTGAGATGAATTTTATTCAAATATAGGGAACCACATTCTTATCTCATGACAATAAAATGAAAGATATGATTCCTTTATATTGGGATGATCAACCCTCCTATTGATTTTTGTACTCAAGAGTTTCATTTTTTATCCCTTTTACCCAAAAATGTATTCAATACACATTGGTGTAACCTTTAAGGTTCTCAAACCCTTATTGAATATTATGTTCTCCAAGAACAACATTCATTCCTCTAATATCTATGTTGATACCAACTGATTCCTTGAGTGCATATTCTCTTGGAATTCTGTAGACATTAAGCCCATGTACTCTTGGTTCTCCCCTATAGAATATTAGTAACTGGGACTAATTGATCTAAAGGGACATCGTTTGTATTCATTGTTGAATAACACAATACCTAAGATATTTTCTATATGGGATGTTTGAAATTCATGGCCGATTGACGCCTATCGACTGGTCAAGGTTACGGTGCTCTGCTAATGTGTATAGCAGCACTCGGGTCGAATCCTCGATGATGATACTTTGTAATAGTTGTTTGTTTTTAGTTAATTGTATTCTGATTGGGGGGTTTGTTTGTAGATCTTTTGAAATAATTTATGGATGATATTTGATTTAACTATTTGATAAATATTGTGGTGAGTTAATCATTAGATAGTTAAGCTTGTGATATCCTTGAGATTTTCTTTATATTTCATTTAATTAACACCCATGTCACAAGATGACGTTGATTAGAATTTCTAAGTGTTAAGGCTTTAATCCAAGCCTTAACTTAACTTAAGGTTCTAATCTCAATCAGAGCTTATTGATGGTGGTGTATTTATGGTTCCAATAATCCATGGAAACCACATGTTAATTCAAAGAATTTTCATCGAGAAAAAGCTCTCAATCACTTAACATACCTAAATTATAACTCACCCCAATGATAGATTTACTCAGCCATTTGGGTGTTTAATAATCTGGTTATAATAATTATGATTATAATTTAAGAAGAGAAGAAAAATAAAGGGATAAGAAAAGATTGGTACATGAAACACACACACACACACGTACAATGATGATAATTAAAAAAATGGAATTTCGATTGAATGAGGAAGCAAAATAAGGGAAGGGGATTCAACTGTATTTAAACTATTTTGAGAACATTAATATTAAACTACAGATGGTGGATGAGAATAATAGATATTGAAGAAGAAACTTGCATTAATATATAATTACAAAACAACACTTACGAGTTTACAAATGAAGAAAAGAACAAAAGTATATGAAATCAAAGAGAGGATGAAAGGTCAATTAAGTAAAAACATGAGTATGGAAGGTCCTCCCAAGCCTTTTTCAAGGCTTTGGTCATTCCAATTCATTCTCATCTCTTCTGAAATGCCAACCCCCTTGAAGGAGTGGAGGGGGATGTATTTATAGCCCAAGGAAGTGGACTGTTTGCATTCCCAATATGTCCCTCCAATTGGATCGACGATTTGGACATCTAGACATAAGAATATAGAGATATCTCCTTATTCAAAGTTTTATATAATAATGTGGGTCGACTACTCTGAAAATTAGGAGGCATCTGGACCTATGTTTCCAATGTTATGGCCGGCTGATTAAACAATTTTAATATGTCCATTTCAATCCAGTATTTTTAAAGTCTAAACTGTGAAAGGGTTTTTGAATAGAAATATACCTTCAATACCGAATGATTTATTCAAAAAAGTCATCCGTCTATATCTCCTATTTCACACTGAAAACGCACATCTCGATTTGATGATTATATCATGAGATATGTCATGAATAGTGTCCGGATTTTAATTCTCGTCCAGAACGGTGGGCTGAACTTCAGGGACACGTTTTCTTAGAGTTGGGCCCTGAAATTTTTACACATGATTATTTTGGATAATAAAGAACAAATGGTAGATATTCACAAAATATGGGCTTCTGGAGTGATACCAGTTACTCAATAATCATGGCTAGTCCAGTTTCTTCACAAATTCTTTGGGTCATCTTGTGTGGTCCATATGATCCTTCAACTAGCCGAATTGGCCCATGATTCCTTCAATTATATGTCATATATTGAATAAGGAATTATAAAAAACAAGAACCACACAATTTTAATGAATAGGGTGAGAGTTATTAATAAAATAGTAAACTGACTCAATTGGACTAATCCTAAAAATGCTCAAAAATTATACTAAAACATTAATATTTCACACAAATTATGCACATTGCACATAAAATCATTAAAGGGGGTATAGAATAATTCATGAAAATACTAATAACATCAATGTTTCAGTCCTAGAGGAGAATTGCCTCTTAAACCTTGCAGTTATTATCTTAACTGCATGTGATATGAGCTTCTTCCATTACCAATTATTAACCTATAACCACTGATATCCACCTCCCATTAGATCAAATATTATTGGGTTATGATATAAAATTACCATAGCCCAAAAATTTAAGTGTATTCAAAACCCTATATGTTACACATCTGTTCATCATACCCATTATCAAATAAATATTATAACATCATATTTTTGTACCCACTCATTTCAAGTTATGTGTCTCCTATGAAGACCCAAATTCTATGAGTTAGTCCTTCCTCTCGATTATCCCATTTGGTTAAGGCTACATTTCCATAAATCATCATCATGTATACACCATGTTCGCATGATGTTAAACTTTGAAATATATATCACACCTTACAAGACCTAAAACTCTTTAGAGTGTCTCGTACTATGGGACCCACTTCCCACATGATATATATGTTCATGTAATGTTATGTGGCCTCCATCTGTAAGTATAGGATAGGGATGAATTTTTTATCCCCATACTAGAATAAAATTTGAAAATTTTCTTCCCTATGTATGAACTCAATCTATATAGAGAACCCTTTGGTTGGCTATGATGTCAAGGTTCACTTAGACAATGAAAAAAATACCCCTTCCTTGGACATGGGAATATATGGGTAGGTAAATTTATCCTAAAAAACTATGTATTGATTGATTCCTAGAACTTCAGAATATATTTTGATGCTTAGATTCTCTAATATTGTGCCCATGCCCAATATTTAAATTAATATAAGTCTCCATTCCTCACACATGAGCCTCATCTGTATAGGTAACTATATTTTTTTTCAAAAACTATTTGTGGCTTGATTTGTACTATCGCAAGATACATAGTAATGACTGGATTCCATAATCATGGGCCTCACCAAAATATCTAAGAGATAAAATAAAACTTATCTTCCCTGGTATATGATACAGATCAATGTAAGGAACCCTGTTACTTGTCCATATCTACATATGGCTTGATTTCTATCCATAAAGGATACGTAGTGATGCTTATACCACTAGTAACTAAGCCCAACCATAAATTCCCTAAACAATTTACCCCTTCTACCTTAGTTTTAAGTGATAATTCACTTCCCCGATGGTTATTTACTAAGGTAGGGATCAATTATCAATTCCTACACGTGAGATAGATCCATACAAAGGTGTCCTCACAAATATTGTGTTTGGATTGAAAAAAATTCCATTTACCCATACATGAGTCAATTTATGTGGGGAACTATATGAGAATGTCATGGGTCATGATTCCTATATCTACAGGATACGTAGTGTACCCAAACCCTTCACACCAGGGTCCATCAAAAAAGTGAAAGAAATTTTACTCTCCCATTTTGTATACAAGGTAGATTTATATAGAGGTGTCTCTTTGAAATAGAAATTTGTGACATAATTTCTTCCCTCGCATGATCAATAATAAAACCTAGGGGAACCACAACCATATAAACTATATATTACCCTAGGTCTCTTCAACCTTGAAATACCTTAAACTATTTAAGAATAGTCAAGTTATACAGACTCGTTTCGCATATGTATGAGGCAGATCTATGTATATCTTGCTTATGTATGATTCATATGTGAGAAAAAAGGACCCCCAGAATATAGAAATCCACTATTATGCCTATTTAAGGAAACCAAATTAATCACATGTCTGAACACCCTCAGCTATTGCAAGGTGTCTCTAAGGAATCCCAGTATAATTTTCACATTGGTTCTTTACATACTAGTCGCATGATGTTAAGTTGTATGACCTTTATCCTAGCTCTATGATGTTAAACTATATATAATATGTTCATTATAAGATAAAAATATACTTTGTCAAATTTTTTCAATTTTTTACAACCTTAAACTCTATCCCCCGATGGTCCAAATCACAAGACCCTAAACTACTAAAGAAAGAGACACAAAAGTTGTAAGGCTAAAAACCTATACAATGAATTATAAGTAAAATTCACATACTTTCTCTCTAATATATTTATAAATATATTTTTTAAAAAATTTATGTCATAAATAAAAAGGACCAAAGATCTAAGTGTCTACCTTATTTCCCTGTTAAAATTCAATCCATGCTCACTAGACACTTTTGGTCAAGGGAAAAGTTAGGGGATTGATTTATCGCATCCCCTCACTATGATGATGTGGTTAGTATATGGTGACACACCTTTTAGAGTTATATAACCATACTTTAATATTAAATTTTCTAAAAACCGAATTCATGTCTTAGAAGTCTAAACTCGCACTCACCAGTTCCTTTAGCTATTATACTTCTCCTAGATCCCAGCTACCTTAAGTCATTTCTCTTGGTTCATCACCATAGTGTATTGGTAACAAGGATTGATCGGTCTGAGGGGATCCCACTAGGATTCACTAGTAAATAACACAATTCCTCAGATATTGTTCTTAGGGTATGTTTTGTTCCTCTAAGAAAAGTCCCCCTATAAACCCATGATTTATTTCCCTATATGTGTGTGATACTAGATCCTAAAATTACTAATTGTCAAATTATTCCAATTGGCCTCTACTCTTTGTTAAATCTTATATTCCCAGATCATGATTTACAAGTTCCATAACCAAACTATCCAAGAGGATTTGGCACTCTTGACTTTATGTCAACTCATATTATACCCATTCTTGAAGCACGATTGTGGTACTTTAGTCTTAAACCTTTTAGTAATCCTCATCATGTGATCCAAAATTACATGATATATGGGCCCAAGCTACATTACTATGAACTAAATACCCCCTTTTATGTGGTAGTCCATAAACTAACCCCGGGGTTCTAGAACCCTCCTTGGGTATTCTTTTCTACACACCCTACTTCATTTCCTAGGTGATTGAACCTTCACATTCCAATATCACTTGGAAAGAAGTGTGGGTCCTCTTCTTAACCATGGATGAGTATTATCGATATAAGACCCCTTATCCCATCAACCAAAGGCATCTAATCCTTGAAATATAGGACCTATAATCCTTGGTATCCCTAGGAACATCGAAGTAAAACTTAGTACCTACATGTGTTTTTCAATCATCCCTAGCATGTAGGAACAATTTCATCATACTATATTCAAAATCCTTGATGTGTGATTTATGTATCCCATCATAAAAATATCCATGTTGGTTCAACATAATTTACATTATGTCACCATATTCCATACCCATTTCTCAATAAGGATGTCTGGTCACAGAACCCTTCCTAAATATTCCTCCCTCATAATGATCAGTAAGGATATAGGGTTTCAGAAACCCTGATGAATATTCATACATAACAATCATTAGTAAGGATTCAAGGTATCTAAACCCCTCATTAATATTCACTACTGTAAAACTAACCTATACCAATGGTTTGGAGAACCATTGCCAAGTAATCCATTGGGATAGGTCTATACCAACGGTTTTTTGAAAACTGTTGGTATAGACCTATACCAACTATTTTGCAAACCGTTGGTATAAGTAATATGAAAATCTATACCAATGGTTATGGAACCGTTGGTATATGTATTTCAAAAAACAAATTTGATGGGATTTGATCCCAGGACCCTTAGTTTATCATTGAACGACTTAACCATTAACCTAACATGACTTTTATGAACATAATGACATAAATATATATATGTATTCTCATAATTATTCTAAATTTTGATTTATATAATGTTCTCGGTAAGAAGATCTAATAAAAAATCAAAGGATCTATACCAACGGTTGTCAAAACTGTTGGTATAGATCCTTGATTCTGGGTGAAATTTTGGGTAGAATATTGATTTATGGGGACCTTTCCCAACGGTTTTCCAAAATCGTTGGGATAGGTATACCCTTTCCCAATGGTTTGGCCAAACCGATGGGAAAGGTGTCCACAAAGTGAACTTTTCCCAACGATTTGGCCAAACCGTTGGAAAAGGGTATACCTATCCCAACGGTTTGGCCAAACCATTGGGAAAGGTGGCCACAAAGTGTACTTTTCCCAACGTTTTGGCTAAACTGTTGGGAAAGCCATACCCTTTCCCAACGGTTTTGGAAAACCGTTAGGAAAGGTGGCCTCAAAGTGGGCTTTCCCAACGGTTTGGCCAAACCGTTGGGAAAGGGGGACTATAGCAACGGTTTTTACAAACTGTTGGTATAGAAGCATTGGGAAAGGTCAGATTTCCAGTAGTGATTCATCATTCATAATCTCAACAAGGATTCAGGGTTTCAAAATCATTCATGAATATTGATCATTCTTAATCTTTAACATGGATACATGGTGTCATAATGCATCATGTATATTAATCCTTCATAATATTAGTAAATATATAAGGTGATAGAATCCTTCATGAATATTCATCCTTTATAATATCAGAAAGGATGTAGGGTTTCAGAACCCCTCATCAATATTCATCCTCGACATCTTAAACAACTAAATTCTTAGAATTTCTAAGGTATAAAACCCTAAAATATTTGAAAACAAGTTCTGAACTATATGAAATTTAACTATAGAAAAATAAGGTCTAATCTATATGATCATAAACTATAGAAAACTAAGGTTTTCTTTATATGAAACTGTATACAAATAATTTCCAAGCTATGCGAAAATAAACTCAGAACTAAAGGGTCTAAGTTATTATATTGAAAATAATAGAACTTCATTTGTCTGGATTGTAATACCTTAAACATCCGATGTAAAGAGACATAATAAATTTTAAGAATAAAACACAAAAGGGATGTTTGGGAAAAAAAATTTACTCACAGGACACACACTTTCTCTAATATGGGAAACTTTCAGCATCCAAAAAGAAAAATAACTTTTCTATTTGAAGACCCAAATAGGGAGTCTTAAAAAATGTCAATTCCATACCCACTAATCCTCTACCTCAACAACTTATTAAAAATTTAGGTCTAAAAATAAGAGATAAAAATATATTAGGGGTTGTCTTATGGATCTAGAAAAAAATTATCTATTATCATTATGTCCATTAACCTAACAAAAAATTAGATTGAATCCCTATTTATAGGGACCCATAAGAACGTACCTAGTCCTATCATATCCAGAAACTAAAATATACTTGGTGCATCCCGCATGACACTAAACTTCTTAGATCATCCAACTCTATGTGTCCTAAAATGTGTTTTGAAATACAGATCCATGTGATATCCCCATTAAAACATGGGTCTTACCTATGATTATATCATAAATTGAGGACACCCGCTATCCTACATATGACTTAGATTGAGGTAGGAGTTTTCATTATAGATTTTATCACCCATCAACTTGTGTTACCTATTTGTGAACTTGATCTTCATAGGATTCTTTTCACAGAACTATGTATGGATTTATTTCTATTTCTTTGGTATATATAGTGACATCCAAGTCCCATATCTTGGATCCAGTGAAAAAATATTTTCCATCTCAGTCCCCTTCTCATCCTAGAATTTATACTTTTTTATAATTTAGGATGCCCATGCCTCTATTATAGCTTATTAATAACGGAACCTAATTCCTTGAGAAGATTATCTATCTAGGAATTCCAAGGGATATCTGTTTTGGAATACCAAAAAATTAAGGTAAAAAATATCCTCTTGATAACACTAAAAAGAATATAGGCAACACACTCTTCTTGGAAAATCTTCTCATAGTTTTCATTATCAAATCTCATCAAATTTCCATGAATGTGGAAAAAAATCTATTTTTACTTTATAATATGAATAATTTCATTTTGAATGAATCCAATTCTAAGGGGGGAATTTTTGGAACATCCATAAGTGTTTTCCATTTAATTTTCCATAGATTATTTGAAAAGTGTGAATCTAATGAAAAATATTAATATATTTTTTTCATTAAGGACTTGGTAGTGGAATTATTAAGGAATTATGATTCATTTTATAATGGCATCTTTTTCCCTTATGGAACATGTTTTAGTTTTATTTTTTTCTACGTATTTTTAATGCCTTATGTTAAAAGTAAGTTATCCATGGAAACTTAATCATCCAAATAAACCAAGGGACTTATGGGAGTTTCCTTGATTACACCTTGGAGCTAGGACTATTGGACATGTGTGGGTGTTCACACATTCACACATGTGAGAGGAATAGTCATGATGTGGGTCAATAGTGTAGTGGAGCAGCATGTAGGCATGGGGTGGTTCTAGAAAAAGTTAGGAGTGGACCCCAGTACTCACTTCTAGAGATTTAATGGTCCATGATATATAAATAATAATGTTCCATTCATGATAAAAATTGATATGGGATAACCTATTCACATAGTATTGTTCCTCTACCTAAAAAAGTTACTCATATAACATAAAATGGTCGATCATGCCGATCTATGAGGCTTTATCATAATGGGCCATCATATTAAACCTTCGACCTTTTTATTATTTGAAATAATAATAAAAAAAGTAAATTTAAAACATGTTTTTCATAACCTATTATCAAATCAATTCATCTCATGTAAAATGAATCCTTGCTGATAGTCATTGGGGGTTCAAGTGAAGGCATCACGCAATCAAGATCCACCACAAAGTCAATCATGTCAAACCAATAATATGAATCCCTTATTATCTCATGAGTGTAGAGATTTGATTTATTCCATAATGGACACCTCTAGTGGTTAGGATGAGAATCCCACATTCTAAATATCCTAAATCCATGCCTAAAAACTAATATTTCATGATTTCCAATATTAAAATAAATTTATATGGATGAGGATAATCACATTTGTGCATAAAAAACTATATCACATGAAGTGTTATGTATAATCTGATCACATATCCATCAATCCATCATATAAATAAGTGGATCAAGTGAATAAATGGTGATAATCTCTAAGCTATTATATGAAGATCGTGGATAAAGTGATGTCATCATGTAAGGAATTTTTAACTTCTATTGTATGAAGATCCCATCATTTTCAGCCTCTATTTCCTTATCCCTCAGTAGATATAAAAGATTTTATCCACTACGGAATCATGTGATCAAATATATCCATGTTAATAATCACTATGGATTTTCATGAATAATAGGAAGTGTGAGAGTATCTCATCTTGGATAGCCACGATGTCATCATGCTATCACGTATCATATGGAGTGATCACATGAAGCCATCGTGTAATCACTTATATGTAATATGAAACTGATAATTTAAAGCCTTAAATTTGAAGTGATCATGGAAATACCTCAGTGTCACAACCAAGAATCTCCTTACCTCAATGATATTTCACTCACCGCCTCAATCTGGTACATGCATCACACTCACCATGAATAGAGGTAGTGGACTAGGACCCACTTTGCTGATATAAACCCCAATATCCTCTTTAATGAAAACACAATAGGATGGTAGGGTAGAATATGTACTAATAATATCATAGTTATAATGTGAGGGAGATATGGTTATTTTTTCTAAATAATTATCTAGGTAACCATGGGACCAAATCGTGAGACCACATCATAAGGCTCCCTTGAGGTCACGCAATCACATAAACCCCTTATGATATCACATGATTATTTGAACATGATGTGATACCATTATAAGAACTAGGGTATGAGCATCCACATACACATTGTACATGAAAATAAAAACCCTGTATATTTAAATCATTCATGTGAACACTTGGTTACGTGAAGTTTTCATGTAGCTAATCCAATTGTTTAATGTTATTAGTGTGGCTTGATCATGAACCTATGGACATATAACCATGTTAAGTGAGAAGCAGTCATAATCCATTGGAAATTTTTTCCTTGAAATGTGATAATCCTTGAGCATTATAGCCTTGACATGAAATCATTGTTAGAATGGTGGGCCTTGACATGTGAACATACTGGGATCTATCCACCTTAACATGTTAATGTCCTTGTACATGTCGACCATGACATGCAAACATCCTTGGATGTGTCGGGCATGACATGTGAACATCCATGGACCTATTGGCCTTGAAATATGAACATCCTTCCACTTGTTAGTCCTAACATGTGAAATACCTTGGACATGTTGCCCTCATCTTTCCATAATCACTTAGACATATAGCCTTTACATTAAATCTTGACATGTGGACACCCTTGCACATGCCAGCCTTATCATGTGGACATCCTTGGAAAATTTTCCCTTGAAATGTGAACACCCATGAACATGTAGGTCTTCTCAGGAGACAATCCATGGAAATTTCATCCTTAACATATGAAGATACTTGGACATGGAAACCTTGACATGTGAACATCCATGGACATGTCAGCCTTATCATGAGAACTGTCTTTTACATGTTGTCCTTATCATAATAAAATGTATGGATATGTCATCCCTAACATTACAACACCCTTGGACATGTTTTCCTTGACATGTGAACCCTTGAAATGTTCACCCTTGGACATGTTTTCCCTGACATGTGAACCCTTGAAATGTTCACCCTTTTTCAGTTGGCCTTCACATGAACCCTTGTCCTTGAAAAACCCTGATCTTGAACCATATGTCAAGAACTTATTTATGATCACATGACCCTCTTGAGGTCATGAAATTGCATGAACCTAAACTAGTCACGCAATCAACTAACCCTTATGGAGTGGATAAGAGAGTTATCTCATTCCATTTCCTAGAAAGGGACTCCATGCCACACATGTATATTCAATAGTCATTTCATGGTCTTCTCTCATTTTCTATGAGAAGATAATGTGTGGATATATTATGTGGTCATACAAATTATTGTAAGTCCATAATTATTTTAATTAATCTATCTAATGGGACCAAATTATCATGTGATTCTATCATCCTTCTTCATCTATCAGTGGAGGGTAAATTATATCATACATTGGAATCCTTTTCATTGTAGGCCCTAATCATGCCTTCAAACACCTTAAGCCTAGATTTCTCTTTTTGGATTGATTATGCATCATAATTCCAAACTCTGATTCTCTTTTGGGGTTAATCCCAAGAGTTAATCAACCATGTTTTAAGTCTATAAAATATTCCAATATTTCTAAACACTGAGAAAAAATCCTCAAGATTATTAATTATCTTTCCTTACACATCAGAAGTTTAGGAACCATCTGAAATACAATGACTCTAATTCCTATTACCAGTAGGATGTGTATGATTCCTTTGAATGGTCTGAACTCTATATCAGACATAAAGACCATGACTTTCCTTATATATCCATATATTTCATGGGGATTCTAATAAAACATTAATGATACCTTGGTGTGTAATCCCTGCTCAAACCTCCGAGAGATCTTAGTGTATAAAAAAATATAATTAAATCTCATGCTCTCATGTGATGCATCCAATATCCTATTTCCACTTGTTTCTCACACGGACCATGACTCACATGGGATTATATACCAATGATAATTGTTCCATACCTATAATTTGAATTCCTGTAATATGGGATCCCATTCATATGTAATCCTGAATAATATTATCCTCTATCATAGGGCCACATTCTCGGTGAAGTAGCTCAGGGCATCCCTATATGTATAATCTAGACTGAAACTTCTTTTTTAATATAATTCACAGCACAAAAAAACCTAATGAAATACATGGTTTATTATTCCTATTTTCATAGGATGCCTAATACACCTCTTTGAGGTTCAATATCAATGTCCAAAACACTAACTTCCTCCCTCGATGGAAATAAACTCCAGAGTTTCTGAATATGGTTATGAACAAGAGAATCATAAATTGATAAAAGGATAAAGGGGGAAATGAGATACATGTTTTTGTTCTCATCAAAACATAGTTCTCATAAGTTCATTCAAAAATGGATAACCACTCTCTTATTGGGGATTAGGAAGGATTCGTGAACATATATTAAATCTATAATAGATGCCTTGAGTAGGAAAAAATTTCCCCCAACAGGATCTGATGAGGTAGACCTCCCATCCTACTGAAAATTAGGAATTCATTAGTGTTATTAATATAAAATCTTAATGATTTTATTCCATTGTAAACCAGTCCTGGGTCTCATTATTGATGATGAATCCATTGGGAGTTTCCATTAGATAAAAAATAGTGAACCATACATGAATGATTGTGTAACCACACTCAATCACCCACAATCAATCATAGGGAATTACTTTATCGATAAATAGTTACATTCCAAAAACTTATTAATGGTAATGAAAATTTTGGAGTAATTTTTCATAAACATATCATTAAAAAATTTCATTAGTGATTTTGGTACACAAACACAGCCACATATATAGCCAATTGGGTGAACTAAGTTTATGCCACGACTCGTCCCCTGGGGCCCATGTCATGACTACCCTAAGACCGCCTTCAAAAGTCCAGGGGATGGAGACTAGCACCAGAAAGGAATATCCCTAAAATTGGGAAGGCATTGCCTCTAAACCTGTAAACTCACCCAAACCAAGCACACAACATGATATAATAAAAAGTAAACTATAAAGTAAGCTGGGTGTGTACGGTAAGTAAAGGGACAAAATACAAGCCCCACTGGAAAGTACAAGTAAAATGTAAAAAGAACAGCTCATGTGAACACTTGTAAAGGACCCTACCCGAAGGGTAGTTATATCTCTCGAATGGTCGTCCCTGTAGATCATCTCTTCTAATGTCCACAACTGAGCAGCCCCCATCTTGGTACCCTTAACCTCGACCAGTGTTGTTCGTCATCTGCAGAAGACCAAACAAGGTGCAGGCATAGTCCGTGCAGGGCTGATTATAATGATACTCAGTAGGGACCCCAAGACCCTCATAGGTCTCCTAGAGTTCCAAAAAGGAAAAACCATAAAGCACGAAGTGATATTCATCAAAACTACTTAGGTATGTGCCCATACATATACCTAAGTTATCAGGATATAGTAAGATAACACCACAAAGGTAGAAGTAACACACAGGTAACATCAAGAAGGTATGAGTACCACATAAGTACACCATGAAGATATACGTACCACACATGTACACCAAGAAGATAAGTACCACAAAGGTAAGGCCACATAGAATAATACCCTAAAGGTAATGACTCAGATCACACCAAGAATAAGTGAAGTATAGAAGTACAGATGTTCAGTCGCAAAGCTAGATCATCTTATTCTATCAAGTGTAAATACTTCTAATTATAAAGAGTCTGACCCACACAAGATTGATAGGTACTAACCCCCCACAATGACCCACACAGGATCTGACACACACCGGATCGGTATGCGGTAACCCACACCGGATCGCTGAGCGCTGACCCACACAGGATCTGACACACATAGGATCGGTATGCGCTGACCCACATAGAATCACTGAGCGCTTTCCCACAAAAGATAAGACCCATACAGGATCAGTGCAAACCCACACAGGATTGCTCGGTACTAAACTCTTTATAATATGTCTCCAACCTCTGCCTCACTGTCATCCACTATATTCCCACTAATAGCATGTTCGGTAGAATAGATCCTCAATCCATCGGTTGTACCTCAACCACTACTATGTTCCATGAATAAGTATCCCAAAGGTATTCCAAGTCATAAGGGACCCAATGCAATAGACGAGTGTCAATCGGATGCCCGGTCTGTAAGTTATTAGTGTTTCTACTCTAAGGGACTAGTTAGATTCGGGGTTCGATCCAGCCCATCCATGCTCCAACATTATAAAAACCTCAATTGGAGTATACCAAAAGGAAATTCTCGATCCAAGGATTCTGGTGTCATAGACGGTTCATCAAATGGACGCCCGGTTCTCAAGATATAGCCATAACAACGTATCTGGGTCTTGATGGGCTCGGGTCCTGTCCGACCCAGTCGGGCCGACCCAGTTTGACCCGACCTGGGGGTGACACGACCCGACCCGGTTCGGGTGACCCGGTCAGGTTCGGGTTTGGCATGGTTGGCCTGGGCTGCGGCGGACCTGGCCCGCTGAGCCATGGTCCGGCCCGACCCGCAAAGGGGGCGACCCGGCCCAGCCTACTGGGCACAGCCCGCTAACGCAGCCCATGATATAGAATGCGGTTGGGTGGACCACCGTGGTGGGGTCCTCCCTAGCCACAACTCGGGGGAAGGCGCCCCCACCCCCCCAGTATTCTGAATGGCCCGATGGCCGTTCGGTCGTCCTGATGGCACACGGGACCGCTCGATGGTCCCGCTCGGTGCAACACAGTCGGCCAGGTTGCCGGCCGATCCTTCTTCTAGCATAGCAGTGGCGCTACTGTCCACCTGTGGTTGGCCAGGTGTCATCTGCCCTTATGACTCCACTGCGACCAAGCGGCTGCGGCACCCTTCTTCAACAGCACGGACGTGCGCCGCAACTTCGCCACGCGGCCGGACGGCGTTGTGACAGCCACCCTTCTCCGTCGTGGCCGATGTTCCATGACCTCTTCTTTTAGTGGCGTGGATGCATGCCTCCCTCATTCCTCACGGTCGCCCGTGTGCCGGCCACCGCCATCTTCCGCTAGCCATCACAACTTCATTCCAAACCCGAAAATTATAACGTTTTCATATTCACGATCCTCAGGTCGAGATCTCCATGTCCATATGTTGCGCTCAACGATACATTGTGTTTTCAGCGCTACTAATTATTTGGCATCGAAGAACGCACGAAGAATGAAAGAAAAAGGGGTCAAGGTATAAGTGTGGAATGATGTCCATGTTTGTTTGTCCACCATCGTCATGAATCAAGAAAATGAAGAATCAACAAATATAATTAATCATACTTAAAAAATTAAAACCCCTATTTTAATGTCTGTTGGAGGTGTCGTGAGGTAGGAGATGAAGTCGATGAAGGGGACCGGTGTTCGTCGCTCCCTCAACTCGCTTCCAAACCATGCTCCCATGTCAACATTCTTGGTCAGAAGGAGTGTTCTTCATTGAATAATATTTCTCCAAAGGTTCTCCCAACCTCTCCTTTACCAATGATTCCCAACAATGAAGTGAGGAGCCAAATTTAATTAATTCAATTAATGTTGGCTCATTAAATCAAATAATTTGGCTCATTAATTTTGGAGAATCCAAAGGCTAACACATATTAAATAAGCAGGTTTCATGCTATTGTGGTCCCCACCACTAAAATTTGAAAAGGGATTTCAAGAAAATAAAATAAAAATTGTTGTTTTATTTAATTCTTTTAACCTCCCATGAAAATCCAGAAAACAACCTTCAACCCTCGACCTATTGTGGTTGAGGTGAAAGTCACCTTAAGTGAATATCAGTGGTGCGAGTTCAATGGTGTCCTCATATTTGAATTCCAAGAACTAGTTGAAAAGTTAGAAAAATCTGCTTGCACGTTTACAAAATGTACTAGAAAAAAAGTTCATAAATTCATTTCGGGCACACCAGCCTTAGAATCACGCGCCATCAATTTTCGCGGACTCGTAAAATTCCCATATAATTAAAAAAATTACATGGAAAAATATGGTTCTTTACATTCTCCCCGCCTCAGGGATTTACATCCCCGAAAGTCACATCAAAAACTAAGGAAACAAGTTGAGGTACTAAGCAAAAATCTGAGCCTCCCGCTCCCATGTGCTCTCCAAGAGGTTCCCATGTTGCCAATGAATGCGCACCAAAGGTATCGTCCTCCCATGAAGGACCAGCTCATTTCGATCCTCAATCTCCACTAGAACCTAAGAAAGCGTCACCCCATCATCGTTGTTTAGATCTCCCCAGTCAATGATGTGTGAAGGGTCATGTACTAAACTCCTCAGGTGGGATACAAGGAAAACATCCTGCACCCGGTGCAACTGAGGGGGAAGAGCTAAGTGGTAATCTACCTTTCCAACTCCGCTGAGGACCTGAAAGAGTCCGATGAGCATCAGATATAACTTTTCGCCCCAGCCAAATCTTTTCAAACCTCATTGAGGTGAGACCCATAGAAAGACAATGTCTCCATCCTCGAACTCAAGAGGTCTATGTCTCATATCAGCATAGGACTTATGCCTGCTCTGTGAAGTCTTCATCCTCTCCTAGAGGATCTGAATCTTCTCTGTGGTGGCCCACACCATCTCTATCCACATGAGTGCTGACTCCCTGGGGTTATTCTAATATAAAGGTGATATCCAAGGCCGATCGTACAACTCCTTGAATGGTGCCATTCCGATAGTGGAATGATAGGTGTTGTTGTACGTGAACTCCGCCAAAAGAAAGTGAACCTCCCAGCTGCAGCCGAAATCTTGGACGCAAGCACGCAACATGTCCTCAAGGGCCTGAATGGTCTGCTCTATCTGACCATATGTCTGAGGATAGAAGGTGATTCTCAATCGAAGATATTTATCTAATGCCTCATGCAACCCCTTCCATAACGGGGAAGTAAAACATGCATCACAATTCGAGACAATCGTATATGGCACCCCATGAAGTTGCACAATCTCATGCATGTAGAGGCATCCCAATCCCTCTACTAGTCCAAGCTCCCTGATAGTTAGGAAGTGGGTCGACATGGTGATTTGGTCACTGATCACCCAGATGGAATCAAGCCCCTTGGAAGTGCGTTGAAGTCCTATCATGAAGTCCATCGAAATTCCATCCCACTTCCACTCTGGCACCTCTAGTGGCTGAACTAAGCCTGCTGGAACCTGATGCTCTCCCATCACTTGCTGACAAGTGAGGCACTGAGAGACAAACTCTGCTACATCTTTCTTCATTCCAAGCCACCAGTGCTAACGCTGGAGGTCCTTGTACATCTTTTCCACTCTTATATGTACTGTTATAGGAGATGTATGGAACTCCCTCAAAACATCCTCTCGTAGAGCCACCGGAACCATAGTACGTCCTCTAAAGAGTATGATGTGCTCCCCACCTTCAGAAAATCCATCTAGTGCCTGTCTTGTGGATATCTGAGTACGTCGAGGCTCACAGTCAGTGTCCCCAAGTTATGCCTCCCTCACTCGCTGAAGAAGTGGGGGAGTGACTTTCAGGAACTGAAGATAAGCTGCTCCATCTTTATGCATGAAGGATATCTACAATGCAGCTAGTTACTCTGTCACTTCACTCAGCAACTGCAAACCAGACCTCCTACATAGTGAATTTGTTACCATGTTCCCCTTCCCATGTGTATATACTATATAAAATTTATAGACATGGAGGAACTCTATCCTTATTTTTTGTCTCAGTTTCATGTCATTCTGATAGAAGATATTCCTGAGAATCTTGTGATTAGAGTAGACTGTAAAACGTTCTCCCATCAAGTAGTGTTGCCACATCTTTAGTGAAAAGACCACTGCTGCTGACTCTAGGTCATTGGTAGCATTGTTCTACTTGTTAGTGTCTTCCTTAGCTCATGAAATAACTGCTGACATTTCTCTGTCCATAGGAAAGGCTCCCCCTTTTTCGTCAAATCAAACAAGGGTGTCGCTACCATATAGAAGTCAGGAACAAATCTTCGGTAGTACCAATCCAAAGAAGACGTCCCCATCCCTTCGGGGAGGTAAACCTAGAAACATATTTTGAAAATATGTCCCCATGCTCTACCACTCCAGTTTGGAACTGAAAACTTGAAACTCCTACTGCCATGAGGGTACGTCTAGCTGACTCAAGGGTGATCGGTTGCACCCTCCAATGCATGATTTTATCCTATGCTACCTGGGTTTCCTTTTTTACCGACCAAGGAAAATCTTATTCCAACATTGAAGGTAAACCATAACACTTTTTCCTAATACAGTCAATCTGAGTATGAACTGTGGATGTTCAGTCCATACCCAAACTAATGTTGTAAGGCCTCGACACTGCCACCAAGAGGTTCGGACTGAAGCTCTCACCTCAAGGATTAGAACACACCGTCGTCGTGAGTGTGATTATCAAGTCTCCTCCCAAATTTATCTCCAGATGTGAGGGTCAGGTCAACAGCTTAACCAGAAACTCTAGGTCTTGGACAAGATTCATGGAAGGAAGGAATCATTAGTACCTATGTCTATTAATACGGTAGCTGGTAAAAGACACAGACTGTTCATCAAATCATTCCTAGATCCTTTGGGTTGCACTCCTTGACCATATACAGCTACTCCCTTCCCATGTCCTCCAGCTCCCTGAGCCTGGTGGGGACCATAAATGTAACACCTGAGACTTTTATGTTATATAAATCATCAAAGGAATCTTTTTCTACACACAACACTTGCTTGGATTTCTTTACACGAAATCGCGACCTTCCTCGATAGCTTGCGTCGTACGCAATACCGAGTTTCACTAAACAATGATATGCTAATAAAATATTATTAAAACTAGCCGTTATGAATAGTAATAACCACTTTTTGAAATTTTATAAATTTTATTTTTCAAAATGGACTTCATTTTTGGATTCGGAATATCGAAGTTATCCTAGGGTAAAATTTTGGTATTTTTCTGAAAACTTTCAATTTTTGATGAATAGTGAAACCACTAAGTGGTAGTTAAAAACCTAAATTTTTCATAAAACTTAATTTTACCGCTTCTGTGAGTGAAATTTGGAAAATCCGAGAGACATGGTTGATGTCAGTAAGTAAAATTTGGTTCAATGAGATAAAAATAATTTTTTTGGTGAATAGTAACTTTTTACTTTTTGTTACCACGGTTAAAAGTAAATAGGGTAATTAAGGGTAAAAATGATATTATTATTACCCTAACACATGTCCTAATTCTATTGGACAAGTTTAATTTGACCAAAAACAACCTTAGGAATAAAATATGACCAGTTAGGCCCACTTGGATTAGATTATGACATTTATTATTAATTTATTTAAAGAAGGGTTAAAATAGTTAAAATCAATGTTTAATAAGTAAATAATTTTTAATATGGGGTTATAATAAGATAAATTCGACTATAAATATTAATTAGAAAGATAAAAATATTTCCTACATAATGGTATTTTATTTGTAATTTTTAGACATTAAATAATTTAATTTATTTATGACACAAAGATAATGCAGTAATTATCTTATTAATGAAATATTGACTTAATTGATGTTATAAACACCAAAATAAATGTAATTTGAGCCTTTTTATGAATTACACTAATTTTCTAGGTTAATATGACATGTTAGTATTGATTTAATTAACTTTTTTTTAACTAATCATTCTGTTATGATTTTCACAAAAATCAATTACTAAATAGTGTCAAAATTGACATAAAATAGTTTTTTAAAACAAATATTATATTAGTAATTGTTATTTTATTCCAAAAAATCTATGTTTCGGCCAAATGACTTAGATAAGGTTATATATATTAATAATAAACAACTTGGGGTTCGTTTGGCTGCTTATAGTAAGTTTATTAATCTTATAGTATAAGAACACAAGAAGACACGGTAAAAGTAAAATTATTTAACTTAATGTTAAATCTAAATGATAAGGTTAAAATAGGAATCTAAACTTGTCTAAATTCTATTGGATGAGATTATTTCGACCCATCCCCACCTTATATTATAAATAAATCAATTTGGATCTATTTAAAACCTAACATGACTTTATAATAAAATAATATTTTTTGTTATTCCAATAGTGCCCCTCTCCTCCCTTATAAAAGGGCACCTCCTCCCTCTCTTCCTCACACCACTTTGAGCCTTCAATCTCAGCCTAACCCTGCCACTTTCTCCTCTCCACTTCCCTATAGATATCCTAGAGGTCCTGGTCTTCTTCAAAGACCAATTTTAGTGCCCTAAAAGGAGGTCTCAAAGAAGCACTTCAAAGAAGAGGTAATGTCTGTTACCGATTCTTTCATCTTTATTTCTTCTTCCACTTCTTCTTATTTAGTTGTTTCATTATGAAGTAATAACATCAGTATCAATAATATACTGATATGTTATTATAAGTATGAAACAACCCTATTTCATGATCTATCCATCTTACGGAAAAAGAAATCACCGCGCGTGCGTACGTACAGAATATCGTCTCCACGCCGTGGTGTAATATATTTTCCACCACCTTACTTGGATGGGTATAATGGTGTAAATAATGACTATATATTACTATTGTAAAGTGATATTGATTCTGAAATAGTATACATACACTCCAATACAATTCCACGATCATGGGAACGATATCATCGCTCGTGCATACATACGGAATACCGTCTCCACGATGTGATGTGACTCGTTCTACATGATTTTCATTGCATAATGATTACATAAATGAATTGAGTGAATAAATATGATATATATTACACTAATACCATTCTGGAAATGAGGTATCTATAAACTAAAAAGAAAAATAAGAATTTATTCGACGAGACATGCATAAGAACAAAAAGTAATAAACACCCGAATAACAAGTAGTAATGAAATATTACTAATAAGAAGAAAAGAATATGACCATATATGATATCATAAAAATAATTATGATTATGTAATAAGTAAATAACATTATTTAAATTATTATACAGGAGGTTTGGACACGTACAAATCATATCGGACCTAAGGTAAGGGAAATATCACAATCTCATTTTTATCCGAAATTGTTTATACTTAGGCATTTACTGGGGTGTATTTTATCATCCACATCCATGTTTTCTCAATATGTAATATTATTTCCATTCACCTACAATTGTTTAAATACAATTTTACTCTTCGGTGAGTTTTTAGTAAAAGATATAAAAGGAATCTTTTGTCGTTTTTCGTACGAGGTACTTTTTGACTTTTCTGACAAAAGTACAGGAAGAATGTTTTTTTAAATTATACGGCATGAATGGATTTTTAAAACATTATTTCCAAGAATATTCCATTTTTCAAGTTTATTTTTAATCAACTTCTTTTAGTTTAAAATTGTATGACATGTTAAGAAAGGAAAAATGTTTTTGAAGTAGAAAGGATATTTTCCTCAAGAATGGAGTTCAAGTGTTTTATCAAAATTATTTTCCATCTAAGATAATATAGGGTTATGATTTTATACCTATCAATACATTGATTTGATTATGTTGTGATGGAATTATTTTTATGAATTCATTTATCTTATATGAATTGTTTTATGATGTCACGATGTTTAAGAATTCCATTTTTATTACATGGGTTATTCTATGATGTATGGTTTATGATTTTGTGGAACACATAAGAATGGTATAATTATGAGATGTGTGGGACCTATATCTCCCTCCAATGCATTGGGTAAAGATTTTATATCTCATGAGATAGACATGGCTGGAACGGTAGGTTCTACCAGTTCAGTGAAACAGGACTGAAACGAGGAGTGAACTCGGTTCAGAAATGGACTTTGTCCTCTAAGATAGTCTTGTCAATGAGTCTTGACTAATAAGAAATGATTCTCTATGATTATGTGTGTATGACACAAAGTTTCATGTTTTAAGTTCTGATTATTGGGATTACATTTCACTACTATGATTTATCCCATGTTATGAGATTATGATCTCTTTTGCAGGTTAAGATTTTCAAAAGTTATGTTCTTATATATATGATGTGATGGATATTTCTTTTGTTTACCCTTACTGAGCATTTGACCTCACCCTTTTGTATGTTTTATTTCCCCAGGTCAGGAAGAAGGTTATTAAGTAGAATATGCCAAAAAGGGACTCTAGATATGATGAAATAAATGGGAGGCAAAGTAGATGCTTTATGAACTAGTTGTTTATGCTTTCCAGTTTCTAAAGACACTATACCTATACGGTCCTTTCATGGTTTTGTTATATGTTGTAATAAGTGCACTTCAATTTTGAAGTAATAACAATGTATGTAAAGTATGGGTCGTTATAGTTGGTATCAGAGGAAAGGTATAGTCAACCTTTGGAAACTAGGATGTGAAAGCCTTAGTAAGAACCCTAAGGATAAGTCTAAGAATAGAACACAATCTTAGTGTTTTAGAAATGGCCATGAATAACCTAGGATAAGACCTTAAGTGTGAAATTTTATTCTTGATTGTGTGGTTTTCCTATTATAATTAGTGTTGCTCACACTATTCTTCTTGGTTTTAGTCAATGGCTGGAACCCGAAGGAACCATGTTAATGCGGAATGCAACGGGCAATGCAATGATTGTCCCCCTGAGCAACCAAACATTATGGGAGCTGGAATGCAAAATCTTGTAGCCATGCTAACACAACCTTCTCAAGCTATGAATCATGCAGGACTTCCAAACGAGCAAAGTAAGGAGCAACATTCTGTTGAATCCTTCATGAGACAACATCCACCTTCATTCAGCGGGTCTACTGATCCATTAGTTACTGAACAATGGATTAGTTCTACTGAAAAGATATTTTCAGTTCTTCAATGTTCTGAGCATGATAATGTCATCTTAGCAGTGTATCGTTTGGAAGGTGATGTTGATCAATGGTGGAATCTTATTAAGAATACGAGGCAAAGGGATGAAAATGAGTCCATGGAATGGGACGAGTTCAAGAACTTATTTTTCAATAATTACTTCCCTCGTATTCTCCGAACAAAGATGGAGAAAGAGTTTCTTCAACTGAAGCAAAAGGATGATGAATCTATTGGTACCTATGAAGCAAATTTTACAAGACTTGCAAGGTACTCTTCTGGTATTATTATCCAACCTGAGAGTAATATTTATCGATTCTTTAGTGGATTAAAACCAAGTCTTCGAAGGTCCTTAGACATAAGGGACTTCAATAGCTACGAGGAAATCGTTCGATGTGCTCTCAAAGTTGAGATGGAGATTGGAGTAACCCATCAGTCATATGGGTTTGATAAGAAGAGGAAAATGGAATTCAAAGGAAAATATAAAGATCACACTGAAAAGAAGATGAGCTTTCCCTTATGCTCAAAGTGTGGAAAGAAACCTGGAGGGAGTTGTCTTAAAGGGACAAGTAAATGTTTCAAATGTGGAAAAGAAGGTCATCGGGAATTTGAATGTCGCGATGATGGGAAGAAGATGTCTAATGATGCAAACAAAGGAAGGGATACACAGAATGAACCTACTACACTTCAATGTTTTAAGTGCAAGGAGATGGGACATTATGCCAATAAATGCCCTAATCAAAGGGTTGATGATGGTGGTCGACGTCAACAAACTCTTAAGGCAAAAGACAAAGGAAAGTCACATGCAATTTCTATCAGCGATGTGGAGTACAATAACGATGTGGTGAAAGGTACACTTACCATCCACTCTAAAGTAGAAAATGTTTTATTTGATTCTGGATCCACCCACTCTTTTATTTCTGAAAAATTTTCTAAGGGTATCACCATATTACCTCAACAATTAGATGTTGAGTTAGCTGTGACAACACCTAATGGCACAACAGTCGCATCAAAAGTTTATAATTCTTCTCCGATTGAAGTTTGTGGGAAAGTTCATCCTAAAAATCTTGTGATCCTTCCTATAGTGGAATTTGATGTGATTCTTGGCATGGATTGGCTTTCTCTACATGGAGCTCATATCAATTTCCAAAGAAGGGAAGTCACATTTCATATTCCATATCAATCTATGATCGTCTATCGATGCAAGGATTAACATATCCTTCTAGTGGAAATTTCTTCCATTTTATGGGTATTGATTCTACTAAATGAAGGTTATTTATCTCAAATGATTGGTGAGAAAATCACGATTAAGAATATGCCCATTGTACGGGAGTTTGATGATGTCTTTCCGGAGGAATTACCAGGTCTTCAATTGAATCGTGAAGTTGAGTTTTCAATAGAACTCGTACCGGGTGCTTTGCCTATTTCAAAGACACCTTATAGAATGGCCCCAATTGAGTTGTAGGAATTGAAGAAGAAACTCCAAGAGAATCTTGATAAGGGGTTCATACGCCCTAGTGCGTTACCTTGGGGAGCACCTATTCTGTTTGTTAAGAAGAAAGATGGATCAATGAGACTCTGCATTGATTATCGAGAACTTAATAAGATCACTATTAAGAACAAATATCCTCTCCCACGCATTGATGACATATTTGACCAACTACGAGGAGCTCAATACTTTTCCAAGATTTATCTTCGTTCAGGGTATCATCAATTAAGGGTCAAAAGGGAGGATATACCAAAGACGACTTTTTGTACAAGGTATGGACACTATGAATTTATAGTGATGCCATTTGGTCTTACTAATGCCCCTGCTATCTTCATGGATCTAATGAATAGAGTCTTTAGAGACTATCTTGATCAGTTTTTGGTAGTCTTTATAGACGATATTCTTGTCTATTCAAAGAGCAAGGAAGAACAAGAAGATCACTTGAGAATTATATTGAAGACCCTGAGAAAGGATAATATTTATGAAAAATTTACCAAGTGTGAATTTTGGCTTCAAAAAGTTGCATTTTTGGGTCACATAATCTCAAAAGAGGGGATATCTGTGGATCCAGCAAAAACAGAGGTTATCGAAAGATGGTCGAGACCAACAACAGTAACTGAGATCCGATGTTTTCTTGGTTTGGCTGGATATTATCGATGTTTTGTGAAAGATTTTTCATGATTATCTAATCCACTCACCAAGTTGACTCAGAAAGGAGTTAAGTTTGTTTGGACGGAAGAATGTGAAGAGAATTTCAAGGAGTTGAAAAGAAGGTTATCCAGTGCACCTGTGCTCACACTGCCTTGTAGTGAAGAAAGGTTTGTGATCTATAGTGATGCATCCAATAAGGGATTGGGGTGTGTTCTTATGCAAAATGATATGGTGATATCTTATGCCTCACGACAGTTGAAAATACATGAGCAAAATTACCCAACTCATGATTTGGAGTTAGCTGCGGTAATCTTTGCATTAAATATTTGGAGGCATTACCTTTATGGTGAAAGGTGTGATATTTATATTGATCATAAAAGTTTAAAGTATATTTTCACACAAAAGGAGCTGAATATGCACCAAAGAAGATGGTTGGAGCTGATTAAGGATTACGACTGCTCAATTCATTACCACCCTAGGAAAGCAAACAAGGTTTCATATGCATTAAGTCGACAAGACCATGCTAGTTTATCCATGATGAAGATCACAAAAGATCCAATATTTATGGATTTACGACGGATGGATCTTGGAATTATAATGAAAGGGGAAAATCGTATCTTTCTCAAATGAATGTTCAACCATCTATACATGTGAAGATTAAAGAGGCACAGAAAGAAGATTTCGAGTTACAAAAGAAGGTGAGAAATGTTCCAGAATTCAACCTTGATTGTGATGGGATAATAAAGTTCAGGAATCGGGTTTGTGTTCCTCCCATCCCCGAATTAAAGAAGGAGCTGCTGGATGAGGCTCATAGTTCTTCATTCTCTATTCATCCTGGAAGCACGAAGATGTATAGGGACCTGTAAGAGTACTTCTAGTGGGATGGCATGAAAAGAGATGTTGCTGAATATGTCTCTCGATGCTTGGTTTGTCAACAAGTTAAAGCTGAGAGACAGAAGTCTAAGGGGATGTTACAATTATTACCCATACCCGAATGGAAATGGGAAAACATCACTATGGACTTTGTCATAGGACTTCCTAAAACATCCAAAGGCAATAATGCTATCTGGGTCATAGTTGATCATCTTACAAAGTCTGCACACTTCATTGCTGTTAGAGATGATTTCTATCTGGATCAGCTTGCCAGGATATATGTAAAGGAAGTGGTAAGATTTCATGGAGTACCACTTTCTATTATATCTGATCGGGATCCGAGATTTACCTCGAAGTTCTGGCGAAGTCTTCAGCATACTCTGGATATAGAGTTGAGTTTCAGCACTGCTTATCATCCTCAGACAGATAGTCAGTCTGAGAGAACAATTCAAACTCTAGAAGATATGTTGAGAGCTTTCTCTATGAATTTAAAAGTTGGTTGGGAACAACACCTACCTTTGGTGAAAGTTTCTTATAATAATATCATTCACTCTAGTATTCAGATGGCTCCTTATGAAGCTCTCTATGGAAAGAAATACAGGACTGCAACTTGCTGGGATGAAGTTGGGGAAAGAAAGCTATTAGGACCTGATCTCGTTGATGAAATGGCAGAAAATGTCAGATCTATTCAACAACACATAAGAGCAGCTCAGAGTCGACAGAAAAGTTATGACGACAACCGAAGAAAAGACCTAGAATTTGAAGTGGGTGATAAAGTGTTCTTACAAATATCTCCCTGGAAGAGGGTCATGAGATTTGGAAAGAAGGGGAAGTTGAGCCCTAGATATATCGGTCCATTTGAAATACTGGATCGTGTTGGGAAGGTAGCTTACCGATTGGCGCTTCCACCAAATCTCTCTCAAGTTCACGATGTGTTCCATTTATCTCTCCTGAGAAAGTACATACCTGATCCTTCACATGTACTTAGCTCAGAAGTTGTACCGCTGGAGCAGGATCTTTCTTATGAAGAACAGCTGATAGAGATTCTGGATCGTAGCGAAAAAGTCCTACGAAACAAGACCACTCGATTGGTGAAAGTTTTATGGAGGAACCACCAATTAGAAGAAGCTACATGGGAGCTTGAGGATATGATGAGGGAGAGGTATCCTCATCTGTTTGTTACAAAGTGACGAATTTCGAGGGCGAAATTCATTTTAAGAGGGGTAGAATGTAACACCTGAGACTTTTATGTTATATAAATCATCAAAGGAATATTTTTCTACACACAACACTTGCTTGGCTTTCTTTACACGAAATCGCGACCTTCCTCGATAGCTTGCATCGTACGCAATACCGATTTTCACTAAACAATGATATGCTAATAAAATATTATTAAAACTAGACGTTATGAATAGTAATAACCACTTTTTGAAATTTTATTAATTTTATTTTTCAAAATGGACTTCATTTTTGGATTCAGAATATCGAAATTATCCTAGGGTGAAATTTTGGTATTTTTCTGAAAACTTTCAATTTTTGATGAATAGTGAAACCACTAAGTGGTAGTTAAAAAAATGAATTTTTCATAAAACTTAATTTTACCGCTTCTGTGAGTGGAATTTCGAAAATCCGAGAGACACGGTTGATGTCAGTAATTAAAATGTGGTTCAATGAGATGAAAATAATTTTTTGGTGAATAGTAACTTTTTACTTTTTTTTACCACGGTTAAAAGTAAATAGGGTAATTAAGGGTAAAAATGATATTATTATTACCCTAACACATGTCCTAATTCTATTGGACAAGTTTAATTCGACCAAAAACAACCTTAGGAATAAAATATGACCAGTTAGGCCCACTTGGATTAGATTAGGACATTTATTATAAATTTATTTAAAGAAGGGTTAAAATAGTTAAAATCAAAGTTTAATAAGTAAATAATTTTTAATATGGGGTTATACATAAGATAAATTCGACTATAAATATTAAATATAAATATAATTAGATTTCCTACATAATGGTATTTTATTTGTAATTTTTAGACATTAAATAATTTAATTTATTTATGACACAAAGATGATGCAGTAATTATCTTATAAATAAAATATTGACATAATTGATGTTATAAACACCAAAATAAATATAATTTGAGACTTTTTATGAATTCCACTAATTTTCTAGGTTAATATGACATGTTATTATCGATTTAATTAACTTTTTGTGAACTAATAATTCTGTTATGATTTTTAAAAAAATCAATTACTAAATAGTGTCAAAATTGACATAAAATAGTTTTTAAAACAAATACTATATTAGTAATTGTTATTTTATTCCTAAAAATCTAAGGTTCGGACAAATGACTTAGATAAGGTTATATATATTAATAATAAACAACTTGGGGTTCTTTTGGATGCTTATAGTAAGTTTATTAACCTTATAGTATAAGAACACAAGAAGACACGGTAAAAGTAAAATTATTTAACTTAATGTTAAATCTAAATTATAAGGTTAAAATAGGAACCTAAACTTGTTTAAATTCTATTGGATGAAAGGATTGCGACCCATACCAACCTTATCTTAGAAATAAATCAATTTGGAGCTATTTAAAACCGAACTTGACTTTATAATAAAATAATATTTTTAGTTATTCCAAAGGTGCCCCTCTCCTCCCTTATAAAAGGGCACCTCCTCCCTCTCTTCCTCAAACCACTTTGAGCCTTCAATCTCGGACAAACCCATCCAACTTCTACAATCCACTTCCCTAGAGACATCCTAGAGGTCCTGGTCTTCTTTAAAGACCAATTTTAGTGCCCTAAAAGGAGGTCTCAAAGAAGCACTTCAAAGAAGAGGTAATGTCCGTTACCGATTCTTTCATCTTTATTTCTTCTTCCACTTCTTCTTATTTAGTTGTTTCATTATGAAGTAATAACATCAGTATCACTCATATACTGATATGTTATTATAAGTATGAAACAACCCTATTTCACCATCTATCCATCCTACGGAAAAAAAATCACTGCACGTGCGTACGTACGGAATACCGTCTACGCGCCGTGGTGTAATCTATTTTCCACCACCACCTTACTTGGATGGGTATAATGGTGTACATAATGAATATATATGACTATTGTAAAGTTATATTGATTCTTAAATAGTATACATACACTCCAATACAGTTCCACGATCCTGGGAACGATATCATCGCTCGTGCGTATGTATGGAATACCGTCTCCACGATGTGATGTGACTCTTTCTACATGATTTTAATTGCATAATGATTAAATAAATGAATTGAGTGAATAAATATGATATATATTACACTAATACCATTCTGGAAATGAGGTATCTATAAACTAAAAAGAAAAATAAGAATTTATTCGACAACACATGCATAAGAACAAAAAGTAATAGACACCCGAATAACAAGTAGTAATGAAATATTACTAATAAGAAGATAAGAATATGACCATATATGATATCATAAAAATAATTATGATTCTTTAATAAGTCAATAACATTATTTAAATCATTATACAGGAGGTTCGGACACGTACAAATCATATCGGACCTAAGGTAAGGGAAATATCACAATCTCATTTTTATCTGAGATTGTTTATACTTTGGCATTTATTGGGGTGTATTTTATCATCCACATCCATGTTTCCTCAATATTTAATATTATTTTCATTCACCTACAATTGTTTAAATCCAATTTTACCCTTAGGTGTGTTTTTAGTAAAAGATATAAAAGGAATCTTTTGTCGTTTTTCGTACGAGGTGCTTTTTGACTTTTCCGACAAAAGTACGGGAATAATGTTTTTTTAACTTATACGGAATGAATGGATTTTTAAAACATTATTTCCATGAATCTTCCTTTACAAGTTTTAAAGTTTATTTTTAATCAACTTCTTTTAGTTTAAAATTGTATGACATGTTAAGAAAGGAAAAATGTTTTTGAAGTAGAAAGGATATTTTCCTCAAGAATGGAGTTCAAGTGTTTTATCAAAATTATTTTCCATATAAGACAATATAGGGTTCTGATTTTATACCTATCAATACATTGATTTGATTATGTTGTGATTGAATTATTTTTATGAATTCATTTATCTTATATGAATTGTTTTATGATGTCGCGATGTTTAAGAATTCCATTTTTATTACATGGGTTATTATATGATGTATGGTTTATGATTTTGTGGCACACATAAGAATGGTATCATTATGTGATGTGTGGGACCTATATCTCCCTCCAATGCATTGGGTAAAGATTTTATATCTCATGAGATAGACATGGCTGGAACGGTAGGTTGTACCAGTTCAGTGAAACAGGACTGAAACGAGGAGTGAACTCGGTTCAGAAATGGACTTTGTCCACTAAGATAGTCTTGGCAATGAGTCTTGACTAATAAGAAATGATTCTCTATGATTATGTGTGTATGCCAAAAAGTTTCATGTTTTATGTTATGATTATTGGGATTGCATTTCACTACTATGATTTATCCCATGTTATGAGATTATGATCTCTTTTGCAGGTTAAGATTTTCAAAAGTTATGTGATTATGTATATGATGTGATGGATATTTCTTTTGTTTACCCTTACTGAGCATTTGAGCTCACCCTTTTGTATGTTTTATTTCCCCAGGTCAGGAAGAAGTTTATTAAGTATAATATGCCAAAAAGGGACTCTAGATATGATGAAATAAATGGGAGGCAAAGTAGATGCTTTATGAACCCGTTGTTTATGATTTCCAGTTTCTAAAGACACTATACCTATATAGTTCTTTCATGGTTTTGTATATATGTTGTAATAAGTGTGCTTCAATTTTGAAGTAATAACAATTTATGTAAAGTATGGGTCGTTATAATAAAGGGGGGTGGTTGTAACATGTAGAAATTCACACCACCTCATGATGCTCTCCTTTCTCTTCTTCCACATCTGCAGCTCTGTAGATTCATTTATCCCTAATAATTCTTCTTCCTGAAACATTTTTACATGACCAAGTCTCTGAGACTGGTTCTAGTTTCCTTCTTTCCCACTAATAACATTCACATGTTGTATCCTTTCAGCCAAATTATTTTCAACCAAAAAGGTTCTCTCTAGCATCCAAACATAGGTAGTAATGCATAGAGGAATAGTTCTAGCACGGATGTCCCTAAAGACACCTCGCTTGGAAGTCTGAGACCTAAAGCACTAATCGTATCATATTCATTAAGTACTAGGAATGGTTAGTACGCCTCGATGAATACTCAGCTACCGATATGTCATCCTCCTGAAGCTCTAAAATCTCTAGAGAACTCTCAGCCACATCCTCAAGCCAGTCCTCTACCACCTTTGAGTCAGGATCACCTCAGAACCTGAGGGGTATCTGATGTTGAAACTCGTTTAAGACACTAAGCCTAAATGTGTCCTCTACTAGTATCGCCGGTTGTAACTACTTACTAATGTGCAGTGACATTTCTAGCACACTACCCAAAGGTACCATCTCGGGCAACAGTATAAGTACCAAATCCTCGTTATCCTGTGGACCATCCTCATGGTCACATACTGGAAAATACCAGTAGCTAGAATCACCATCTTCTCTACTAGTGTCTCAACTAGGTAGAAAACTCTAGCCACTGCCTCTAGCCAGCCCTCAGCTACCAGGGAATCAGACTCGCCTTGAAACCTCGGAGGCCTCTATCACAGGAACTCGTGAAAATCACTCAGTTGGTGTGCATCCTCTACTGGTGGGGCTGGTGGAAATGCTCTTCCAATGGGTAGTGGTGCTGCTGGTACACCACTTGAGGGTGCTAACACTGTAAGAGGGTCCTGTACTGAGGCCTCGTCACTCGGTGGTCCGTCATCGTGTAATCTCTCGGCAATCCAAGCTAGCTATCAACATGGTGGAATCCTGATAATGGAAAGGTGTGACACAGTCATTATGTTATACCTAGTGAGTTGACTCCAAATAAATCAAAAGAAAAACTTTTCAAAAACACACACAATCAGTGTTTTTGTGCGCTGAGTTGGAAATCAGAATTTAGGGTCCTAGTGTATGGATATGTCGACTGCCGCACCAACACTGAACTCCCCGAACTGACAACAACACTCATAACACTTAACACTATTGCTTCATAGAAAACATTAGAGTCCTAGTTCTTAAATAGAACTGAACTCCTTTGATACAAATTTATCACGACCCGTCCCCCGGGGCCCATGCCCTGACTACCACAAGCCCATCTTCCAAAGTCCAGGGGCTAGAGACTAGCACCAAAAAGGCATGTCCCTAAAACTGGGAATAAATTTCCTCTAAACTGGTAAACTCACCCAAACCAATCACATAAAAAGATATTAGCACAACGTAAACTATAAAGTAAACAGGGAGTGTACAGTAAGTAAAGGGTCCAGAATAAAACCCAATTGGAAAGTACAAGTAAAACTGAAAAATAACAACTCCTTTGAACACCCTCCAAGTACCTTACCTGAAGGGTAGGTACAGCTCTCGATCGGTCATCCCTGAAGATCGTCTCCTCTAATTTCCACCTCCAATAATGCACCAACCTGGTACCCTCGACCTCGATCAGCGTTTTCTATTTTCCGCACAAGACACAACAAGGTGTGGGTCTAGCCCGTGCAGGGGTGAGTAATAACAATACTCAGTAGGGACCTCGAGACACTCGTAGGTCTCCTAGAGTTCCACAAAGGAAAAACCACAAAGCACGAAGAAATAGTCATCAACACTACTTAGGTATATGACCATACATATACCAAAGTTATCAAGATATACTAAGTTAACACCATGAAGGTAGAAGTACCACACATGTAACACCAAGAAGGTATAAGTTCCAAATATGTACACCACGATGATATAAGTACCACACAGGTATACCACGAAGATAAGTACCAAAAAGTTAATGCCACATAGAAGAATACCATAAAGGTAATGAATCAGCTCACACTAGGTGTAAGTGAAGTATAAAAGTATAGATGATCATTCCTGAAGCTAGATCGTCTTATTCTGTCAAGAGGCACTATTGATGATTATACGGAGTCTGACCTAGATATGATCGATGGGTACTAACCCCCGTAATGACCCACAGAGGATCGATATGCACTGACCCGCGTAGGATCGTTAAGCACTGACCCACACAGGATCTGACCCACACATGATCGGTATGCACTGAACCACACAGGATCGGTGCTGACCCACACAGTATCGCTCGGTACTTACCTTCGTATAATCTGTCTCCAACCTCTTCCTCACTGCCATCCATTTGATTCCCGCTAATAGAATGTTTAGAAGAACCACTCCTCAAGCCATCAATTGTAACTAAATTGACAATAAGTTCCATGAAGATTTATCCCAAAGGTCTTTCATGTCATAAGGGACACAACTCAATAGATGAAGCATCAATTAGACACCTAGTCTGTAAGTTATTAGTGTTTCCACTCTGAGGGCCCAGTTGGATTCAGGGTTCAATCCAACCCGACCGTGATCCAACTTTATCCAAAACTCAAGCAGAGTATACAAAACATACCTTCTCGATCCAAGGATTCTGGTGCAGCAGATGGTTCATCAAATGAACACTCGATTCTCAAGATATAGCCACAACGACGTATCTGGGTCTTGATGGACCTAGGTCCGGTCTGACCCGGCATGGGCCACCCGACCCGGTTCGGGTCGACCCGACCTAGTCCGGGTCTGGCCCAGTTAGATTGGGCCACAGTGGGCCCAGCCCACTAGGCCATGGTCCAGCCCAACCCATCCCGTGGTCGGGGGGCCTGCCATTGCGGGGTTCGTCCTAGCCGCAACCCGAGGGGAAGCCCCCCCCCTCCCCCCCCCCCCCCCCCCGATTTTCTGAACATCCTGATGGTTGTTCGGTCATCCTGTTGGCACGCGGGACTGCTCGGTGAATCACGGCAGGCCGGATTTTTGGCCGGTCCTCCTTCCAGCAGCGTGACGGCACCGCTGTCCATCTGTAGCCGGTCGGGTGTCGTCTTCCCTCCGGCCTTCACCATGTCCAAACGGCCGCAACCCCCAGCTCTGGTGGTGCGAACGTGTGCCGCTGCTTCACCATGTCATTGGACAGTGTGCCGATCACAACCTTTCTCTGTCGTGTCCAACATGTCGTGACATCTTTTTCCGGCAGTGCAGATGCACGCCACCCTCCTTCTATATGGATGGCTGGGTGTCGTCCGCCTCCTTCTTCTTCAAGCCATCACAGCTTCGTTCCAAGCCCGAAAATTATGACATTTTCATATTCATGATACTCGGGTCAAGACCTATGTGTCCATATGTCGCGCTCAATGATACATTGTGTTATCAGTGCCATTATTTATTTGGCATTGAAGAACGAACGAAGAACACGCGAAGAATGAAAGAAAAGGGGTCAAGGTATAAGTGCAGAATGAAGGAAATTTTTGTTTAGCCATCGTCATTGTGAATCAAGAATATGAAGAATAAACAAATAGATGTAATCATACTTCAAATTAAAACCCCTACCTTAAAGTTCATTGGAGGTATCGTGAGGTCGGAGATGAAGTCAATGAAGGGGGTGTCGGCATTCGTCGCTCCCGGAACTCACTTTCGAACCACACTCCAACGTCAACGTTCTTGATCCGAAGGGTTGTCCTTCATTGGATATTATTTCTCCAACGGTTCTCCCAAGCTCTCTTTTACCAATGATTCCCAACAAATAAGTTAAGAGACAAATTTAATTAATTCAATTAAAGTTGGAAAATTAAATCAAATAAGTTGTCTCACTAATTTAGGAGAATTATAAAGGCTGACTCATATTAAATGAGGAGGTTTCTAGCTCAGGTGGTCCCCACCAATAAAATTTGAAAAGGTATTTTAAGAAAATAAAAATAATTTTTTTATTCTTTTAACCTCCCATGAAAATCCAGAAAACTAATTTCCCCCCTCGACCTACTACGGTCTAGGTGAAGGTATCCTTAAGTTAATATCGGTGTTGTGAGTTCAACAGTGTCCTGGAATTTCAATCCTTAGCTCTGGTTAAAAAGTTACAAAATGCCACTCATGCGTTTACTGAACGTACCCGAAAAAAATCTCATAAATTCATTTCAGGCACACTGGGCCTCAGTATCATGCACCGTCAATTTTCATAGACTCGTAATATTCCCATATAATTAAAAAAATAAATAGAAAAATACAGGTCTTTATTGTATATTTCATGTATCTTTATGCCCTATATTCTTAACAGTTCTTTCTAATTACTTATGGTTAATGACAAATTAACTTATTTTCTATAAAATGGGAACAATATCCTCTTAAGTGGTTAATTTTACATAATAATTTAAAAAATATGATAATTATAATCTATTCCCCTTATATGGGTGAGTTCTCCTTTTATGGAATTGGTTTATAATAGTGTAACTTTAGTGTACATGTGAGATTGATTGAAAAATAAAATAAATCTAATATATCATGATATGATATGTAAGATATTTCACTATGTAATATATATATATATATATGTTTTTTAATATATGATATATATCTAGGTGTGATATAGACATGATATGAGATATCACAAAACGAACTTGCATGAAAACTACTTCCAACGGAGTTTTCATCCATTTTGTTAACACACCATTATCAGATTTATAAAACTATATATTTATTTTATAAAACATTAAAAATTAATATATTATTGAGATTTTGATTATATAATAGTGTGTTAAAAAAATTTATATGATACCTTAATATCACTGAGCATTCAATAAATGATTGGTCGTGTATAGATTGTTGGGATCGTGAAGTTTTCTTCAAGTTATATGAGGTTCACTTATCATAATTTCTATATCTAGTATTTCATTTCCTCCATGTTAGTTTAGTGGTAGCAATAACCTTAAAAATATAGGACAGGTGACCAAAAGTTCACAAACATCTGATAGATGTTGGGTAGGCTAGTTTGTGGGTGTTATGAATAGTGCACCAGATGGGATGGTTCAGTCAGTTGAAGTCCCATTTGAGGATGATATCAATGGATGTATAAAAAAATATTGGAGTTTAGTGTTACCTATTTGACTAAAAATTAACCTTTATATAAGGAGGTGGGACTAGATATTGAAAAAAATTACTAAATTACAATAACTATAACATTGTCTTACTAAGATACGATGTTTGTAAATCTTGTACTTATGATAATATAAATAGTTTATATTGTTATCCCCATGACATATAAGGAAATTATGAACCACATAAAACTAGTGTACCTTTTTTTCTTTCACATTCTTTGATTTATTGTTTTCTAAAGTGTATGTGTGTGTGCCTGTGATTCTTATTTTGAGTGGTAATTAGGTTGTAGCTTGACTTATTAATTCAGGTGATCTAGAAAAGAGACAAAAAATTTGGTAGTTTACATTATATTATTCTTTACTAACTACGGATAAAAGATTCAATTGAAATCAATGATCAACCATCATGTGATTGTATCATCTTTTCAAGCATCTTCTCACTATCAAAGTGTTACTTTTTCTAGACACACTCAAAAAATTTGGTAACTTTCTTACTTTCTTTATAGTCATATTTAAATTAATTTTATCGTACTATCATTATAAGATTTTTAAATATAGGATTCATGGTTTATATGAATTAGTTCAATGGAACCGACCTTGGTTTTTTGAAGATTAAGATAAAGGAAAATATATTCTATATGGATCTCAAACTTCTTTTGGGTGAGAAACCCAAAAATATGGATAAATCTGAATTGGAGAAGTTGTATAGAAAATCATTAGGATTAGTAGGGATAATGTGTAAATGGAATTTTTCCTTTAACATCCAAGATAAAAAAAACCACAACTTCACTTATGGTGGCCTTGGGGGAGATATAAAAAGACCAACAACCATAAGAAATACATTGTTGATAAGTAATTTGTTTATCTTGAAGCTATCAGAAGGATGGCCCGTGGTAGAACATGTGAATGATTTAAACATGATAGAAAGATAGATAAAATTAGTGAATATGACATTCAAAAACTATGTGTGGTCTATAGTACTACTTTCATCTATACCGAAATCTTAGGATGGAATGGTTACTGTGGTAATCGAATCATATGTAAAATATGATCTTGTGTTTATATTGTTTGACATATTATCCTCTATGAGGATCGTTGGTGAAGAGAGGTACAATAACCTTCTAGTACTTCATTTAATACTAATATAATCAGATTCTCACCTCATTATAAGAATAATCAACAATAAAAAGATAAGACTAAAGATAAGAATTGTTGAAAGTCAATTAGTCTAGGAATTACTTGTTGGCATTGCAGTAAGTGAGGATGTCTTCAAAGGAATTATATAAATCACATGGGATACACTTGAAAATTTACTATAGGAATTCCAAAAAGAAATTAATTCAATGGAATATGGTAGTGATCTATTTTCCTCTATTCATAATATGATAGATTCATAGTTGGTTAACTCTGGTGCATCCTTCCACTCATCATTTGATCACTAATACATGAAAAGATATGTATTTAGAATATTAGAGGGAGTTCATCCGGTAGATGATAAAACATTGGAAGTGGTTGGAAGAGGATATATAAACATGACCTATCAGGATATGTGTAATCATAGAGGGTGGATGGGTTAATCAGTGATCTTTTCCTTTTATATTTTATTACCTTGTCATCAACATTTTCCTCTGATTAATGAGAATCAAATCTATTGAAAAAAATGGTCACAACCACATCAGAAGGGATATTTAAAATGTTTTCTACTCAATAAGAGTATCTATTCCTTTGAATGGTTTTGAAATAATCCAATATCACACAACAACTAGAAAATAGTCATTTTTTTTGTTTACATCAAGAAGGTAATATCCATAACTTTCATAGAACTATAGTCTTTCAATAGTATATGTGATCCTCACATATATAATATGATATGATAATATTTGCAACAACAATAAGAACTTTCACCAATAGGATTCAATGCATTTTCATAATGCTATGTGAAATTTATTCACACTTACCTTTCTATAAGTTCTTCTTCCTCCTCTTCACATTATTGTTTAAAAACAAGAATTAAATCCTTTTTCAGATTGTCTATTAAAACTTTTGTGTTTGATCACCAATCCATATGGTAGTATTTCGTCTAGAATCCTCTAACTAATACTCTATCTGGTATACTCATTAAAATACCTCTATCTGATTCCCTATTTGTTCAACGCAAACTGTTAGACTAGAGGCACTCGATCTAGAACCCTGTATCTAATAGCTTCTTTACACTATTCATCTGTTACCCATTATTGGGTATCCTTTATCCAATACTACTTCATCTGTTACTGTTATTCCAGATGCTTCTTCATTTGGAACCTCAATTCTTTAGTAATTCACCTAGTAGAAAAAACTCAATAAAAATAATTTTCTCCCCTTTATATAGGTTTCACTTCTATAAATAATAAGGGAGAAGTGTGAACGTAAAATTCAAATTTCCTAACCAAAAAATTAATATCCCACTCAAATCATTCAACATTTTATAACCTTCAAACTTCCTAAAAGATTGGAGTTGACAAAATTTCATAGGATATTTTCTTAAAGCTTAGTGTTAGTTATCTCTTAAAACCTCCTAAAATCCCATTTTAAATTGTGATATTCCCTTTTTTATTATTTGGGAATTGAACATCCATCTCAACATCTTCACATTTAACAACTTTACAAAAACTTTTCAAAGACCCACAAATGTGCATATGGTTTATCTTATTAGGAAATTATCCATCCAATAATGTCATAATGTTCCTCATTGTTTGGTAATATTTCATCTAATATAAATTTTTATTATTCTATCCAAAAACTCTTAAAAGTTTATTCATCTCAACACTCCTCGATTTATCATAACCACTTGTTTGATGCCTCTAAAAATCCTTCATCTGGTGGGCTCTATCTGTAAGTCTTTGTCTAATTTTTATTCAAGATTTTCTTATATCTAAAGCTTCTATAATAACTTCTATAGCTTATAAACTTGTTTGGAACACTTTGTCCCATAATTTAGAAAAAAAATTATGATGAACTTTATTGTTCTTTGAAAACACTTCTTTCATTCAAAAAACTTTATCTGATAGACTTGTTCATGTAACCTCTCTCTGGAAACCTTTCCTACACAAAGTCTCATCACATTATTCCTTAAAACACCTTTATCTATAATCCTAAATATCATTATTTAAACCTAATGTTTAGTAATTTTAATATTAGTAAATCATCACCTGATATGACTTTATCAAGCATATATGTTTGATAGAACTATGGATAAAATTGGATAAAAATTTAGTGCCACACTCCATTCTATCACTTCAATCTATTGGAATTGGTCTGTTGAACTCATTCATCTCTATCTAGAACATTCTATCTGGAAAATTTATATGTAAGTTTCAAACATTTTCCCCTAATTTAAGTATGAGAAAAAAGAAAATACGTAATCATTCCTTCTTAATTCTCAACTAGCTTCTTCTTAACAAACCAACACCTCAAAACATCTTGGTCTCAAAAATATCCACCTTTGTATTATTTTTCCTACCAAGGTACATAAATCACTAATACATGGAAATGTAATCAATAGAAAACCATCTAATAATTCTAAGAAAATATGAGTGAACTTGGTGTATGAAATAAGAATCATTGAACAAAAATACCATGTTGTCTATAAATTAGTGATTAAGATACTTTTCCAAATTCTTCCTTACCACACATATTCATAATATAAACCTTTAAGAAATATTTCCTACAACCACTTCAACAAAATATTATAACAATTCACATAGTCTAAAATCAAAGCTTACCAATTATAAAAGATCTCCTAAATATATTCTATTCATTGAAAGGTAAATCATATAAAAATGGATATATTTATGTTAAATATTTTATCCCCCTTTGAAAATATTATCCAAAGATAATATAAGTGAGGGTCAATATCATCATGAACCTTATTCTTAAATATAGAGAGCTTTTACACCCATGATTAACCTCAACCTATGAAAATATTCCTTTGGAAATGGTTTCTTGATGATATCAGAAAAAATCTTTTTCTTATGAAAAAAATCAAAATTTAGTTCATTTATTACTACATGAACTTTTATGAAGAGATTAGAAATTTCAATTTTATTGGATCAATAATGTTTCCCTAAATTCTTAGTGTTATTTTGTAACAGCCCGAGATTTTATGAAAAATATTCTTTTTAATTTTATTAATGTCTTGTGTTGTACGCTACACCAAAAGGAGCTTGCACAACACGCATCCTTGACTTGCCTTGAATTACACGCAATCGCGACCTTCCATGATAGCGTGTGTTGTACGCAACACCAAGTTTCGCTAAACAACGATATGCTATTAAGATATTATTAAAACTAGCCGTTATGAATAGTAATAACCACTTTTTGAAATTTTGTAAATTTTATTTTTCAGAATTGACTTCATTTATGGATTCGGAGTATCGAATTTAGCCTAAGGTGAAATTTTGGTGATTTTCGGATAACTTTCATATTTTGATGAATAGTGAAACTTACTAAATTTTAATTAAAAACAACTTTTTTAATCAAAATAATTAATAGTGATTAATTATTAATTTGAGTGGTTTTCAAGTATATTTAGAATATATTTTTACAATTTAATACAATGTTGGTCATTGGATGTAATTTCACATTTAAACCAGACATAAACAAGTGTCAATCTTTTGATTGATATTGTTTCTTAAAAACACGTTATTTGTTTTAACAGCGGGGTTTAATTATAAAATTAATTAATGCAGCTTCTATGTTATGAATTTGGTAAAATAGACTTCATTTTTTAATTCGGAATATGAAATATATCTTAGGATGAAATTTTGGCATTGTTCTGAAAAACATCAATTTTTTATGAATAGTGAAACTACTAAGTGGTAGTTAAAAAAAATGAATTTTTCATAAAACTTAATTTTACCGCTTCTGTGGATGGAATTTCAAAAATCCGAGAGACACGGTTGATGTTAGTAAGTAAAATGTGGTTCAATGAGATGAAAATAATTTTTGGTGAATAGTAACTTTTTACTTTTATTTACCATGGTTAAAAGTAAATAGGGTAATTAAGGGTAAAAATGATATTAATATTACCCTAACACATGTCCTAATCCTATTGGACAAGTTTATCTTGACCAAAAACAACCTTAAGTGTAAACTATTATCATTTAGGTCCACTTGGATTAGATTATGACATTTAATATTATTTTATTTAATGAATAGTTAAAATAGTTAAAATCAAAGTTTAATAAGTAAATCATTTTTAATATGGGGTTATACATAAGATAAATTAGACTATAAATATTCATTAGAAAGATAAAACGATTTCCTACATAATGGTATTTTATTTGTAATTTTTAGACATTATATAATTTAATTTATTTATGACACAATGATGATGCAGTAATTATCTTATTAATGAAATATTGACATAATTGATGTTATAAACACCAAAATAAATGTAATTTGAGACTTTTTATGAATTAAACTAATTTTCTAGGTTACTATGATATATTATTGTTGATTTAATAAACTTGGTTCGAACATATAATTCTGTTATGACTTTCACAAAAATCATATATCAAATAGTGTCAAAATTGACACAAAATAGTTTTTAAATCAAATATTATATTATTAATTGTTATTTTATTCCTAAAAATCTAAGGATCGTCCAAATGACTTAGATAAGGATATATATATTAATAATAAACAATTTGGGGTTCGTTTGGAATGTTATAGTAAGTGTATTAACCATATAGTGTAAGAAAACAAAAGACGCGGTAAAAGTTAAATTATTTAACTTAGAGTTAAATCTAATTGATAAGGTTAAAATAATAACCTAAACTTGTCTAAATCCTAATGGTTGATAGTATTTCGACCCATCCCCACTTTAGCTTCGAAATAAGACCCTTTGGAACCATTATAAACCGATTTTGACTTTAATATAAAATAATATTTTGAGATATTCCTAAGGTGCCCCTCTCCTCCCTTATAAAAGGACACCTCCTCCCCCTCCTCCACACACCAATTTGAGCACTCAAGCTCGGCCAACCCCAGCCAAAATCCCTACTCCACTTCCCTAGAATAATCCTAAAGGTCCTGGTCTTCTTCAAAGACCAATATTAGTTCCCTAAGTGGAGGATTCAAGGAGGTGTTTCAAAGAAGAGGTAATATCCATTACCGATCTTTTCAATTTCTTTCTTCTTCAACTTCTTCTTCTTTAGTTTTTTCATGACAAAGTAATAACATCCGTATTACTTACATAATGATATGTTATTATAAATATGAAACAACCCTAATTCACCTTCTATCCATCCTACGGAAAAATGAAATCACCACGCGTGCGTACGTACGGAATACCGTCTCCACGCCGTGGTGTAATCTATTTTCCACCACCACCTTAATAGGATGGGTATAATGGTGTAATGAGTAACTATATATGATTATTATAAAGTGATATTGATACTGAAATATTCTACATACACTTCAACACAATTCCACGACCATGGGAACGATATCATCGCTCGTGCGTACGTACGGACTACCGTCTCCACGACGCGATGAGATTCATTCTCAATGATTAACCATTCATGAATGATTATAAAGTATATATAATAAGTACTAATGAAATATATGACATAATAATGATACTGGATTTATTTATATTTATATGTATGTCATCTACTTAATTCCATTCAATTCAATAAAGAAACGAAAACAGCGTTCATGCGTACGTACGGACTACCGTCTCCATGAACGGTGTATTTCCTTCCATTTACTGATTTATTATATATATATGTATATCCTGAATATATATATATATATAAATCATGTTTTATGTTCTGGAATTAAGTAATCATGATCTAAGTAGTCATATGAATAATTACAAGTCAAAACACGGACGACAAATGAAACAATTTTACCCAAAACGCTCTTTAACATGGAATTTACAAAAGAACGGGTAATATAAAGTCATAAGTAAACCATATATGATATCATAACAATGAATACGATTCGGTAATAAGTAAATGACATTATTTAAATCATTATACAAGAGGTTCGGACACTTACGAAGCAAATCGGACCTAAGGTAAGGGAAATATCACAATCTCATTTTTATTCGAGATTGTTTATACTTTAGTATTTACTGGGGTATATTTTATCATCCACATCCATGTTCCCTCAATATGTAATATTATTTCCATCCTTCTACAATAGTTTATATCCAATTTTACCCTTCGGTAAGTTTTTGTAAAAGATATGAAAGGAATCTTTTGTCATTTTTCGTACGAGGTACTTTTTGACTTTTCTGACAAAAGTACGGGAAGAATGTTTTTTTAACTTATACGGCATGAATGGATTTTTAAAACATTATTTCCAAGAAGCTTACTTTACAAGTTTTAAAGTTTATTTTTAATCAAATTCTTTTAGTTTATAATTGTACAACATGTTAAGAAAGGAAAAGTGTTTTTAAAGCAAAAAGGATATTTTCCTCAAGAATGAAGTTCAAGTGTTTTATCAAAATTATTTTCCATCTAAGATAATAAAAGGGTTCTGATTTTATCCCTATTTTTAAATTGATTTGATTATGTTGGGATGGAATTATTTTTATGAATTCCTTTATCTTATATGAATTGTTTTATGATGTCATGATTTTTAAGATTTCCATTTGTATTACATAGGTTATGCTATGATGTATGATTTATGATTTTGTGGAACACATAAGAATGGTATCATTATGAGATGGGTGGGACCTATATCTCCCTCCAATGCATTGGGTAAAGATTTTATATCTCATGAGATAGACATGGATGGAATGGTAGGTTATACCGGTTCAGTGAAACAGGACTGAAACGAGGGTTACTCGATTCAGAAAGGGACTTTGTCCACTAAGATAGTCTTGGCAATGAGTCTTGACTAACAAGAAATGATTCTCTATGATTATGTGTGAATTCCACAAAGTTTCATGTTTTAAGTTATGATTATTGTGATTACATTTCACTGCCATGATTTATCCCATGTTATGAAATTATGCTCTCTTTTGCAGGTTAAGATTTCCAAAATGTTATGTTCTTTTGAATATGATGTGATTGATATTTCTGTTGTTTACCCTTACTGAGCATTTGAGCTAACCCTTTTATGTTTTCTTTTCCCCAGGATATAAAGAAAGTTTTTAGGTAAAAAAAAGGAAGATCTTTATGGGAGATGTTGAAGATCTTTCACCATGATTAGAAGATTACGTTCCGAGTTTCCAAAGACACTAAACTATTACGATCCTTGTGTGTGTGTTTTTGTTATGTACTAAGTATTCCGCAAAAGTAATGTAATGTTCATGTACGTCAGGTTTCGGGTCTCTACAGTTGGTATCAGAGGAAAGGTTTAGTCAACCTTTGGAAACTAGGATGCGAAAACGTTAGTGAGATCCCTAGAGATATTTCTACGGTGTGTCTAGGGATGTCCCTAAGGTTAAGTATACGTATAGGTTATAGTCCTAGAATTACGCAAACGATATTAGAATTTAACCTAAGATGTTAGATGTTGAGGGTACTTCCCCTGTACTATGTTGTTTTCTCTAGCATGATTTTTGCCTCTCACATAATTATTTTTGTGTTTTAGTTAATGGAGGGAACCAGAAGGAATTCGGTTAACATTGAATCCAATGGACAAATTGGTGACTATGAGCAACAAAATTGTGTAATGCCTAGAGAGAAAGATATTGTGATTATGCCGAATCAGTCATCGCGATATGTGATTAACAAGGTGAAATTTAGTGGTATGCCTAATTCATCAAAGAAGAGGAAGATAGACTATTATGCATGTTCGCGTGTTGAGGAGCATAAAGAAAGGAAGATTTAGATTTCTAAAGAAGGGAAGAAGAACCTTGAGGAATACCTCAAATGGAGGGACCGATGTTATCTGTGTGGAGAAAAGGGTCATAGAGTGACAGACTGTTATGGAGTTCAATGTCTTATTTGTGGAGAACATGGGCATTACCCAACTCAATGCCCTGACCTAAAAAGTTACTTCTAAATCAAGGAAGGACTTATTCCAGGACAATCATTGAAGTGGATGTACTGAAGTGTTTATATATTGGTATTCAAGAATAATGTTTTTGAGGTACTTTTATGGTGTATTGGAATATTTATGTATTGGTCTATTGTGGTTTTCAATAATTTTAAGGTACCGGTAACCATGAAAAGTGATTCAGATATTTTGGAAAGTAGATGATATGTGCATAATGAAGGGATAAGGAGAAAATTAAATGTTTGAAAGTATTCATGAGCTCATGATTGATATAAGGACTAAGTGATATCATGGTTTGAGTATATAGAATTTTGAGGATTTTGGTATTTGGAAAGTGTTAACTTTTAACTGCATTCATGTTTTCACTAAGGTATTCAAGAGAATACATGATTAAGGACTTTGAATGTTTGGAATGTGACCAACAAAACATATCTTATGATATATGGGGATCGACGATGGTGTTATATCTCTGGTAATCGTTTTCACTATGTTTTGAGAGTGGAATGCAGTATTATGGATAAGCCTAAAGATTGGAATGGATTATGTCGGACATAAGTTAGTATTGTTTAAGGATAGAAGTTTTTTTTCGATATTATTGATGGGATGTTATAGTAATATAGTTTTAGAAAAAGGACAACCTGCAGAATGGACGACATCCCATCGTGTCGGACAAGGCTGTGGGAATCGAACCCACAACCGAAGTGCGAATGGCCTTTATCGCCTACCACTGGCCTACAGGAAGTCCATGTTTAGTAGAAACTAGTTTTATTATATTAAGCAGTATGATATATGAAGTATAAGTCCATTTTAGGAACCATATATGATTAATCTCACTATATAATGACTTATGTATATTTAATAACTTTTGCTAACCTTTTGTTTGAGACAGATGGAATGACCCGTCATTCTATCACATGATCTGCTAACACTTCACGAATAACAAATTCAACTTCATTTATTTAAGAGATGAAGTGGAAATTGTTCAAGGCACGAACAACAGTGAGATTGTACCAAAATAAAGTAAGTATTTATTCTAATTCAAATTTTCAACTTTAGGGAAATGATCTTGAAAACCAAAAATCTTGTCCTAGTGATCTTATACCTGATGAATCAGATGGTACCTTATATCATCACAAATCTATGGATTTGTGATTACTGGCTTTTCCATAGCCATGTTCTCTACCACTCTCTTTCAGAACATGATGGTTAGCTTTCTCTTCCATATCCATATTTTCACCTATGTGGAAACCCAGTGATTAGTTTATTTGGGGTAACCATTACGTTTCATACCTTTGTTTTTAAAGATTGGTTTTGGTATTCCTTTTTACGATGTGGGTTTCTATTAAAGAAACCTTTGAATAGTAAACCATTTATAACCCAGAAGAATTTCGGGGGCGAAATTCATTTTAAGGGGGGTAGAATGTAACAGCCCGACATTTTATGAAAAATATTTTTTTTAATTTTATTAATGTCTTGTGTTGTACGCTACACCAAAAGGATCTTGCACAACACGCATCCTTGACTTTCCTTGAATTACACGCAATCACGACCTTCCATGATAGCGTGTGGTGTACGCAACACCAAGTTTCGCTAAACAACGATATGCTATTAAGATATTATTAAAACTAGCCGTTATGAATAGTAATAACTACTTTTTGAAATTTTGTAAATTTTATTTTTCAGAATTGACTTCATTTATGGATTCGGAGTATCGAATTTAGCCTAAGGTGAAATTTTGTTGATTTTCGGATAACTTTCATATTTTGATGAATAGTGAAAATTACTAAATTTTAATTAAAAACAAATTTTTTAATAGAAATAATTAATAGTGATAAATTATTAATTTGAGTGGTTTTCAAGTATATTTAGAATATATTTTTACAATTTAATACAATGTTGGTCATTTGATGTAATTTCACATTTAAACCAGACATAAACAAGTGTCAATCTTTTGATAGATATTGTTTCTTAAAAACACGCTATTTGTTTTAACAGCGGGATTTAATTATAAAATTAATTAATGCAACTTCTATTGTATGAATTTGGTAAAATAGACTTTATTTTTGAATTTGGAATATGAAATATAGCTTAGGATGAAATTTTGGCATTGTTCTGAAAAACATCAATTTTTGATGAATAGTGAAACTACTAAGTGGTAGTTAAAAAAACTGAATTTTTCATAAAACTTAATTTTACCGCTTCTGTGGATGGAATTTCAAAAATCCGAGAGACACGGCTGATTTTAGTAAGTAAAATGTGGTTCAATGAGATGAAAATAATTTTTGGTGAATAGTAACTTTTTACTTTTATTTACCACAGTTAAAAGTAAATAGGGTAATTAAGGGTAGAAATGATATTAATATTACCCTAACACATGTCCTAATCCTATTGGACAAGTGTATCTCGACCAAAAACAACCTTAAGTGTAAAATATTATCATTTAGGTCCACTTGGATTAGATTATGACATTTAATATTATTTTATTTAATGAATAGTTAAAATAGTTAAAATCAAAGTTTAATAAGTAAATCATTTTTAATATGGGGTTATACATAAGATAAATTCGAATATAAATATTAATTAGAAAGATAAAAAGTTTTCCTACATAATGGTATTTTATTTGTAATTTTTATACATTAAATAATTTAATTTATTCATGACACAATGATGATGCAGTAATTATCTTATTAATGAAATATTGACATAATTGATGTTATAAACACCAAAATAAATGTAATTGGAGACTTTTTATGAATTCCACTAATTTTCTAGGTTACTATGATATATTAGTGTTGATTTAATCAACTTGGTTCGAACATATAATTCTGTTATGACTTTCACAAAAATCATATATCAAATAGTGTCAAAATTGACACAAAATAGTTTTTAAATCAAATATTATATTATTAATTGATATTTTATTCCTAAAAATATAAGGATCGGCCAAATTACTTAGATACGAATATATATATTAATAATAAACAATTTGGGGTTCGTTTGGCATGTTATAGTAAGTGTATTAACCATATAGTGTAAGAAAACAAAAAGACGCGGTAAAAGTTAAATTATTTAACTTAGAGTTAAATCTAATTGATAAGGTTAAAATAATAACCTAAACTTGTCTAAATCCTATTGGTTGATAGGCTTTCGACCCATCCCTACTTTATCTTCGAAATAAGACCCTTTGGAACTATTATAAACCGATTTTGACTTTAATATAAAATAATATTTAGAGATATTCCTAAGGTGCCCCTCTCATCCCTTATAAAAGGACACCTCCTCCCCCTCCTCCTCACACCAATTTGAGCACTCAAGCTCGGCCAAACCCTGCCAAAATCCCTTCTCCACTTCCCTAGAATAATCCTAGAGGTCCTGGTCTTCTTCAAAGACCAATATTAGTTCTCTAAGTGGAGGATTCAAGGAGGCGTTTCAAAGAAGAGGTAATATCCATTACCGATCTTTTCAATTTCTTTCTTCTTCAACTTCTTCTTCTTTAGTTGTTTCATGACAAAGTAATAACATCAGTATTACTTACATACTGATATTTTATTATAAATATGAAACAACCCTAATTCACCTTCTATCCATCCTACGAAAAAATGAAATCACCGCGCGTGCGTACGTACGGAATATCGTCTCCACGCCGTGGTGTAATCTATTTTCCCCCACCACCTTAATAGGATGGGTATAATGGTGTAATGAGTAACTATATATGATTATTATAAATTGATATTGATACTGAAATAGTCTACATACAATTCAACACAATTCCACGACCATGGGAACGATATCATCGCTCGTGCGTACGTACGGACTACCGTCTCCACGACGCGATGAGATTCATTCCCAATGATTAACCATTCATGAATGATTATAAAGTATATATAATAAGTACTAATGAAATATATGACATAATAATGATACTGGATTTATTTATATTTATATGTATGTCATCTACTTAATTCCATTCAATTCAATAAAGAAACGAAAACAGTGTTCATGCGTACGTACGGACTACCGTCTCCATGAACGGTGTATTTCTTTCCATTTACTGATTTATTATATATATGTATATCCTGAATATATATATATATATAAATCATGTTTTATTTTCTGGAATTAAGTAATCATGATCTAAGTAATCATATGAATAATTACAAGTCAAAACACGGACGACAAATGAAACAATTTTACCCAAAACGCTCTTTAACATGGAATTTACAAAAGAACGGGTAATATAAAGTCATAAGTAAACCATATATGATATCATAACAATGAATATGATTCTGTAATAAGTAAATAACATTATTTAAATCATTATACAGGAGGTTCGGACACTTACGAAGCAAATCGGACCTAAGGTAAGGGGAATATCACAATCTCATTTTTATCCGAGATTGTTTATACTTTAGTATTTACTGGGGTGTATTTTATCATCCACATCCATGTTCCCTCAATATGTAATATTATTTCCATCCTTCTACAATAGTTAATATCCAATTTTACCCTTCGGTAAGTTTTTGTAAAAGATATGAAAGGAATCTTTTGTCATTTTTCGTACGAGGTACTTTTTGACTTTTCTGACAAAAGTACGGGAAGAATGTTTTTTTAACTTATACGGCATGAATAGATTTTTAAAACATTATTTCCAAGAAGCTTAATTTACAAGTTTTAAAGTTTATTTTTAATCAAATTCTTTTAGTTTATAATTGTACGACATGTTAAGAAAGGAAAAGTGTTTTTAAAGCAGAAAGGATATTTTCCTCAAGAATGGAGTTCAAGTGTTTTATCAAAATTATTTTCCATCTAAGATAATAAAAGGGTTCTGATTTTATCCCTATTTTTAAATTGATTTGATTATGTTGGGATGGAATTATTTTTATGAATTCCTTTATCTTATATGAATTGTTTTATGATGTCATGATGTTTAAGATTTCCATTTGTATTACATAGGTTATGCTATGATGTATGATTTATGATTTTGTGGCACACATAAGAATGGTATCATTATGAGATGGTTGGGACCTATATCTCCCTCCAATGCATTGGGTAAAGATTTTATATCTCATGAGATAGACATGGCTGGAATGCTAGGTTATACCGGTTCAGTGAAACAGGACTGAAACGAGGGTTACTCGATTCAGAAAGGGACTTTTTCCACTAAGATAGTCTTGGAAATGAGTCTTGACTAACAAGAAATGATTCTCTATGATTATGTGTGAATTCCACAAAGTTTCATGTTTTAAGTTATGATTATTGTGATTACATTTCACTGCCATGATTTATCCCATGTTATGAAATTATGCTCTCTTCTGCAGGTTAAGATTTCCAAAATGTTATGTTCTTTTGAATATGATGTGATTGATATTTCTGTTGTTTACCCTTACTGAGCATTTGAGCTCACCCTTTTATGTTTTATTTTCCCCAGGATATAAAGAAAGTTTTTAGGTAAAAAAAAGGAAGATCTTTATGGGAGATGTTGAAGATCTTTCACCACGATTAGAAGATTACGTTCCGAGTTTCCAAAGACACTAAACTATTACGATCCTTGTGTGTGTGTTTTTGTTATGTACTAAGTATTCCGCAAAAGTAATGTAATGTTCATGTACGTCAGGTTTCGGGTCTCTACATATTTATAGAACTTCGATTATCAAAACCCAATAGAAGGGGTGGTTCCATGTCAACCAAAAAAATATTCCAAATGAGTCTTCATCCATATTAACTATATTTAAAATTGAGTGTAAGTTACAAGATAAAATTATATATTTTTGATAGTTACTAAATTTTGTTTCTTTTTATGCTAGCTTACATAGATTTTTATCAAAAATAATACTCTACCAGATGTGTATCTTCTATCATCAACACAACCTTCCCAATTTGTATCTGTGTAACCAAATAGTTCAATAATTCCTATAATGTCATATTTCAACCAGAAATCAATAGTTACTTTAATATATATGAGAATTGTTTTAATATCCTCATGATAATATTCTTTAGGTGATCTTTGATATCTGCAACAAAGTTTAACAGCATACACCAAATCCTTCCTTGAAGTTGTAAGATGTAATAGTATTACAACCAGGTTTCTAATCATTTTAGGATCATCATCCATTCCTTTTCCATATTTTCCAAAAAAAAATCCCACTGAAATGAATTTGGAAATAGGATTTTAATCTTCTATTCCAAATTTATTCAGGAGTTCCTTAACATAATTTTATTGAGAAAGAAATATAAAATTTTTATTTTGAAAGATTTGTATGTCAAGAAAGTAGTTCATTTCAACTTTCACAAACATCCCAAGTAACTTCTTCAAATCATCAGAAACCATTTCACAAGTTTATTAATCATTACCTAGGAATATTATATCATTTACATAAACAACTACAATAAGGTAAACCTCCTATTTTTCTTTTATGTTGAGGTAGTTTTCAACTCTTAATTTTATGAAATTTAGCTTCTTTAAGAAAATGTCCAACTTGAAATACCAAGATCTTGGAGGTTTCTTAAATCCATTGAAATACTTCACTAAATTACACTAATATATTTCATCTTTAGAAATAAATAATCCACATGGTAGCTAAATATAAATGTATTTATCCAGATCCCAATTAAGAAAATTTGACTTGACCTCCATCTGTAATATCTTATTTCTTCATTGTTCGAAAATTGAAAGAAATATTTTGTTGGTTTAATCTTGTTTGAACTTATTTCCATTGATCTCCAATTATTTTTTGGACTTACACTTTATTTTCATCCTTGGATAAGATTAACACACATGTCCCTCATCACTTGAAATCACTAAATTAATATCTTCAAATTTCACAATTTATACATCCTCACTTCTGTTAAAAACATTTATATATTTTTTAATAGTATAAACTACATATATAATTTATCTTATATATTCAGATAACTATGATGTTTACATATATAAATGTTATAGAACTTTTAAATCTATATAATAAAAAATATTTCTATTTTTAATGTTATTACATCTGTAACCTTTACCATTAAGTGGGTATCTGAGGAAAACACCTTCAATGCATCTTTGATCAAACTTTCCAAGATTCTTACCTTTTACTTTAATAATGTATGGAATTCCAAAAAACCTTAGGTATTTAAAACTTGAGTTTTCTTTGTGGTATATATCTTATGGAGTCATATTAGAGTTTGACTTAATGAACTAGTGATTCTGAATGTGAGCTTATACTCTAATAGCTTTACTCCAAAAAATCGAGAAGTATCATGTTCAATCAACATTATTCGATCCATCTCAACCAAAATTTTGTTCTTTACTTTAGTAAAACCATTATATTACTTTCTTTATAGTGCACTAAGTTTATGAATAATTCCATGTTTTTCAGGATAATCTTTAAACATACCATTTTTGTACGCAACATCATTATTAGTTCAAACCTTCTTCACAAAATATCTATATTCCTTTTCAAAACTTATCTTAAATCTCTTAAACATTTTTCTGATCCTATGATTTATGTTTCAAAGACATAATACATATAATACAAGTAAAGTTATCAATAAAGGAATAAGTTTCTTTTCTCCATTTTTCAATTACTTTATCATGGTACCACATATGTTAAAATGAATAATCTCTAAGGGAAGAGTTGAATGTATCTCTTGCGTTTATTGCATATAGAACAGTACAAAAATATTTTTTCTTGTCATTTCATGAATATCATGAATACTTTCTCTCATTGTTCGCTTGGTCATATTACTCTATTACATATATCCAAGACTCTTATTCAATAACTAATTTTCTTCTTCCATACTCAATCAGCATGATCCCTATGCATCTCCAAATTGGAAAAATTTCCCTTTGGTTGTTTTCCTAATGTTACAACTTTCCAATTTAAAAAAATTTTAACAAAAAAGCCATATCTTAATAAAAAAACTTTTTTCCCTTCCTCAAAATGATTGAAACACTTAACAGGTTTTGTTTCAGTCCATCAATAAATAAACTGATTTTGGATTTAACTTTTTCTTTACCATTGATAGAATATCCAATGAATTTTATTTTGAGTGAGTCATCATTTTAAAATTTCATTGTCCCTTCATTATAATTTTTCAAACTTTTTAACAATTTCAAATTTCTGATCATATTTGAAGAACACCCACAATCCAATATCCAAGGTTGTTATTATTTTCTATCTTTAAGATTAGTTTTAATTACAAAGTCAATCTCCTTTCACTTTTCTTCCTTATCATGTGAATTTTGATATTTGCATAAAAACATAATTGATTGGGTAGTGGTACTCATCATCCTTCTTAATCACATCATTTAAAAAATGTTTCTAGATATTGAAATCTATTTTCAATTTTAAAACTGTCTTTCTCATTTTGTCTTCATTATGTCGGTTGAATCCCCCTCAAACACTACCTACAATATCTTTTAGATTTGATATTTTGTTGATGATTGAATCAATGAATGTTTTTTTCACAAATCCTCTACTGTACCAAGAAAATCAATAAAAAACATATTGTCCTCTATAATCTATATGTTGTTTCGAAATGTAAACTTATTTTCTATAATATTTTTTTACCATTTTATATATTTATATTGGAATTGTTATTCTCCTTAACAAAGTCTTAAGTTATTGTTATTTTTTATTTCACCTTTGATTTATCATAAATTTCAAAAAAAAAATTATCTAGTTTTGGATACATATATGGTATACTAAACTTTATTTTTCTTCTATACATGGTCAAACTTGTTGTTAACCTCTAAGGATGATGTTTTTAGATCTTTCTATGTTTTACACTTCTTATAACATTCACATACTTATGTAAATAATTTTTTGAAGTTATTTATTCCTTAATCAGCATCAATAAGTTTCTTTTGGATAAGATCATATTCATTATCCTTAACCTTTATGTTCTCTCTAAGCTTGATGTTGAGGGTTTTATCCTCATCAAGTAACATCTTCATATCATCATTATATTCTAACAACATGGATTTTTATTCAAGAACTGATTTTGGATTATTGTTTAATAGATATTCTTTCTTCAACTTCTTTTTCTCTTTTACAATTTAAACAATCTTTGAGATACATTCTATCAATTATGTTTTAATCATAAATTCCATCTTAGTATCAACTTATGTTTCTTTAGAGTTTCTTCTTTCAATACTGGTAAAGTTCACATGATTAACTTTTTTCAATAAGAAACTTCTCAAGTATAATATCATTCGAGTTTTCAGCTTCTACATCACTGTATTAAGTTTCCTCACATATAGATAAAAGATTTCTATTTTTATATAAAGAGAAAATTTTATACTTTAATTTTCAAAATTCCTTTGATTTTTTTGTATTGTTCTTTCGATATATTAATTAATTTATATATTCCTCTTCGCTATCTCTATATTCTTTTAGCCTTGAATAGTTTTTCTCAATGTTTTTAATGGAACCTCAACTAAATACCTTCAATTTTAACATTTATTCATACTTCAATATTCTTATTTTCACTTTTCTATAAAAAACTATAGGAAATCCTTAAAGTTTTTACTTAATTCATCTTTAGTGATAGATCCACTACCTTCTTCATCAAGAAATTTATTCTATATTCATTTCTCAGTAGCCGTGAAATAGATTTCCTAATAAACCTTTTCCTTTCTATTTACATCCTTTTCACTTATCATTTTGTGTCAGATGATAATAGTATATAAATCATCCAGGTATAGATTTTAAGGATCTATATCTTATAGGGATGATACATTTGTATAAAATTTATCATAAAGAATTATTATAATATTTTCAATAATAGTTGAATCTTATAAATTCTCACCAAAACATATTACGGTACTTGAAATTTCATTAACACTTGTAAAGAAGTCACTGAATTATTCAACATCTCCCATTTAAGGATCTTCATACTTTAATATTCATATCCACACATTATCTTTATTCACATTCATATTCCCTTAATAGATATTCTCAAATTTTCAAAAATACCTTTGGAAGTTCAAATTCCATTAACCCTCATAAATTCACATAAAAAGAGGTAGGAAAGTAAAGCATTTCTGGATTGTCCGACATTCTTGAAAAACTCTTATATCATCATTTGTTAACTGAGAACCCTCATCGGGATGAGTGAATCCATCTATATCATATTCATGAACTATATATCTAATATATATTATATTGGGTTACATTATATCCTTCCATATATGACTATTATTTCCATCAAATACTATAACCCCCTTACTATTAATAAAGTTCTGATTGTTTGGTCAGATACGATGATGAAAGGACTATAGGGGAGAATATGACTATTAAAATTATCAATGTTATTAAATATTAATTATATAATATGGTGATTTAAAATTATTAAATGATTCATTATTAAAATAAATATAATATTTCATGTGTGAAATGTGTATACAAAAAATTAAATAGATGAACACAAGGAATTTTTATATTGTTTCAATCTAATCGACTTAATCCATTATTCACATGACAAATAATTGATTATAGAACCAACTATAAAATAGAGAGATACATTTATATGGGATAAATATAAACCCATATTTTTACACAAGAGCAATACCAACCCATGAATTTTTGAGGAAAAACCCCAAAACCTACAAAGAGACTTTTGTGGGAGTATAGAAAAACCAAGGATTTCTACTAGAAGTATCCCCTACCTAAGTGGAATAACTTTTGGTCGGGTAATAACAACCACATAACATCCTTTTATTATGATATCAAACCCAAAAAAGTAATTTTAGAAGGTGGTCTAACCTATGAGAGAAATTATTAGGTGTAGAATACTCTACCGAGCACATAAAGATAAATACAATAATTACAAAATCTCTAGAGAGTTATATTATGTGTGTTGTAGATGAAATAGTTATTATAGGCCCTTTGAATGGATTTTGATGATGAATTCTGGTCATTCCAATAAAGGTATAGTATATATCTTCAAGGTTAATTGATTCAAATAATATCTATTCCTTACTTGAGAGTTCATAATAAAAGATGTAAATAGTTAAGCACTAGATCACTTGATTGATGTAAGAGTATTAACATATGAGATTACCTATTTTCATCATGAACTATCATATGTAATATTTATTTACCTTTCAAGAATCTTAGATTTCATTAAATACAAATCTATTTGTACTACACACTTAAGAAAATGGTTAGAACCATTTAATATTCATAAATAATAATACTGGATTATCATAGAGAGAGACAAAAATAAATATTTTCATTTCCTAATAATTGATAAATATAAGACAAATATTTTAAAAAAATAAAGAATAATTAAAACCAATTTAAAATAACCCATAAAATAATTTAAAAGGTATCCATAATAATAGTACAAATAAATATCCCATGAAAATAACAATTATAAATGTGAAATATGAAATTTAAAAACGTTCCATTTAAAACAAGTAGTTGGTATGACTAGAATGTCAAAACATAATAAAACCTCATTACAGATATTAAATCATGTTTGAATGATATTAATATAATCTAATATTGATTTAAAAATAATAAGATCCAAGAAAACAACACATAATAATAAAGATGAATTTTGAGTTTTCAAGTTGTAAGTTTTATGTGTGAGAATAAGACAGCCTTCGATCATCATTGAAACAAGTTTAAAATAATAAAATTAACTACTCATTGGTTATAAATAATTAATATGAATTTATTAATTAATTAATTAATTATAAAAATTTAATAACAATAAATGAACATGAATAAAATTTATATAAGAAATAAAATATAAAACATAGCATATTTTCTGATAGGATTTTTCATTAATCTATGTAGGAAAATTCTCATGTAGTATAATTTTTACATAGAGATTTTTCTATATATGAGAATTATATATGTAAGAGTTTTACTACATAGTTTATTTATATAAGGGATTAATGTAATAAAATTCATCATTTATTTTATTTTCTAATATATCCAAAATTCTCAAATAAATGAATTAATCACATAAGGTAATTACTCACGTAACTTATTCTAGAAAATGTAAACTGATTAATTTACCAAACATAAGATATAAAAAGAACATACTAAAAGTAAGAACTACATTTTGGTCCTTTTTAATTATATTTATAAATTTTCATTTCCCTTCCAAATAATCATGAATGAATTTAATCGGACATCTATATCTCAAATTGTGATAAAAACATAAGAAAAATAACTCAAGAAAAAATAAAGATATCATACTAAAGATATTTAGTGAATTCAGACCAAATTTAAGACAAGATAGAGATCGATTCCGAATTTGGTTTCTTCTAAAAAAATGTAAGAAATCATATTAGCTTTTAAAAAAATAATCACTTGATTTATAGTTTTATATCTCAAGATATATTAAAAATAAATAGGAAAACTGAAACTGGAAAAATGGAAACATAGAAAACAAATCGACTATGTGAATTTCCAATTGGCTATGTGGATAACTAATTAGAAGCATGGGAAAAGAGATTTTTACTATATGTAATAGTATAAAACACATTATTTTCACCCAAATATAGATTTTATGGGTGGATGAGATCTTCTGGGGTCAGGAACGAAATGTTCCATTGGGGACAGGGTGGTGTATCCTTTTTTTCCAGGAAGGAGGTTTCGTAGTCAATCCATTTGCATTGGGTTTCCATTTTTTCCACTAAAGGAAAACTTGTGGCCTAAATATTTTATTACAGATGGTTAAATGGTGTGAAATCACAAATGTTGGGTACATGATATTTATATGATATTCAACTGGTGTTGTTCATGGAGCTAGAAATGTCTAACAACACTTATATCCCTGATTCATGGACCTACTTTCCAAAGGCAGGAACTCATTAGGTAACTTGGCCAATAATACTTAAGAACTCACATTTTTCAAAAGGATGTTAACTTGGGCTCATCACACCATTTTTGGGTCAAATATTTCCTATTTGGGGACTCATTTATAGATTTATTCGATGTTTATATGTTCATTAATCCTTGGTTCATTCCTAGGTATGTGTCTGCGGATTTCCCTAGGTCATGACTGATCATGAATAAATATGGGTTGAGAATCATTTGTATGTATAATAGGTTCTCTGTCGATATAGGGATATTTATTTATCCTAGGTTCTTTATTAATGTTACCATTTAGTGGATAAATTAGAGATTCTTCGGTTTCCTTCTGAGACAACACTAGTTTTGGCCATGTGATGAAGTTCTCTAAAGTTTAATGTCATCCAAGGGTGGAAACTGTTTTGATATTTTGATCAAACCCATAAGTTGGGCTTCCTATGTATCATCATGACAGGAATCACAACCCACATAGTTCAGCGTCACTTAACTGGACACGTATCCTTTTACGTTCTTGTGATGAGGAACCAACCATGAATTATAACATCATGTGGTAGGTACACCTAGGCGGAAGTTGCCTAGTCAATATTTGATGTAAGACTTATGTCAAGGTAGAACAGGGGGCCCTGAAGAGTCGTGGTTTTTTGGGCAGACATGAGCATACTGGGGATGTTCCCAGAGAACAATAGGGTGTATTTGGGAGCTAGGTTTGGACCTCATGGACGCTTTTTATATGTATCCTTGTTATTTGGGAATCAAAGGCCATATATTTTGGAATCTCCAAGATGTTTAATGTCACACAGTGAGGATAGGAGTGAATCATCATAAAACCGAGAGAATGGATACAATATGTGATGTATCGGGATTGAACCTTATAAAGATTTCTTACATATCCCAGTTAGATGGGAATCAAAGTCCATGTAGTTCTGAAGGTTGGGGCTTACACATGGAAGCCTCCCAGTAAAGGTGGAATGATGGGGGATTCTACCAAATGGGAGGCCCATTTTTTATTAGGGTTATTAATGGGAACTACCCATTTTTTTATGGTTGAGGATTATATCTATATAGAAATACCATTTGAAGTTTGGAATCATGTGGATTTCATGATCTCCACTAATATTTATGCCCACAGTAGTCATGCTCAGTGTGAGAAACAAGAAGAAGCAGTATATCCGATGAGATGAAAACCCTCCCCTTCCACTGATGGATGGTGTTGGGGCCTAAAGGGGGAGATATCAGGTCTTTTATTGTTCTTGTTCCCTCTCATATTTTTATATCCATGGTAGTCACCTTCGGTGATCTATCCAGATATGCCTCCGGATGAGGTTAGTATGAGGAGGGGTGTTGCCTCCCACAAGAAAGGCTAGGGTCTTAGCTTAGGAGGAGTGCCCAATGATTAGCATATGGGGTATACTACATTTTAAAGTCATATATCTTGGATGATGGAATCCTAGTTTAATGTTTTGTTTCAGGTTAAAATACCATACAATTTAATGTCATGTGTATATTAATAGTTTGGGTCTTGTAGTTTAAGGTCATATGGGGGGACCGCATATTATAAAAAACATGATTAACTAGAGGATAATTAGGTCAGGATGTTCTGACCTGCCATAAACATGATAGGGAAATAAATTATAAACCTTGAATCTAGAGATTCTGGGAGCACGAGAAATGATATAGGTAATAGAATCCACTTGGGCATACAAAAATAGTAAAATCCTCTCCCGAGGGTGAATTTGTCTCTGGTTTACAAGACTTTTTTTGGGAAACTTATACAGATCCACTAGGTAATATTGTTCATCATCAAAAAAAATTTCCCTCGGGAAACTAACCTTCCATATTCGATGGTTAGGGAGGCTTATGAAAATCTAAAATATCCCGGGACATGGAGTTTAATGGATGGAGAATGGTGTGTCCAAGAATGTAAGAAACATTCAGACCATGATTATACACAGATTTCTAGAACAACCTGGAATATGAGGAAATTTATGGAGTTTCGTAGTGTCATGAGGAGTAGGTCAACTCATGGTATTGAAGGAACAGATGTTGGGGTGGCATAAGGGTGTAACAAAAAATGTCGTTAACCTGGCCCAAAAAACATTTTAGTGAGACTTTCCATTTTTCATAGGGGTCAGTGACAGTAGTGATGGGATAATCTTGAAAGGTTGTGACCACATCCCAAAACTAATCTAGATATGGGGTATTAGGACACATACCCCGTGGTATTAATTAGTGAGTGCATGGTTTTTTTTCTATATAGGGATGGATGTATTGGAGCTGGATACAAAGGTTAGTTCACAAAGTACCATCTGTGATGTGGAGACTACGAAGGAGATGGACACATAGAATCATCTACGAGGAATTTTTGAAATTCTTTATCCTTGAGGCATCATCCGTGACGGAGTGCTTGCAAAGGGTTGGATGCAAAGGGTCTATCCAAAAAGCATTCTTAATCATTCATGAGGTTCATAAATTAACTCCCCAATCTAAAAATAACACTACAACTGCATATTATCTTATGCGGAGGGTCTTACACATGTATTTAATGGGATGGAATATGCAAATCAACACCCTCATATAGTTTTCAGGATGGATTTTTCAAAGTGCATCAGGTGTGGGAGATATTTCTCCCGCACCCTCTATATGTTTCTCTATGTTTCATCCCATTTTTTGAGCTCCCCTCTCATTCCCCCTTGACGTCCTTTTATAGAGGAAATATGGATCAGGAACCTGATTGACTGATCATCCATGAGGGGATATATTCTTTCATTTTCAAAAGACCACATATGACTTAGTTAGTAGTGGGTTTTTTTGTGAGAGATAGTAATTCCACCTCATCTCATGAACTTTTTTGTTCATAGGAGATGTATGTTTTTGGGGGTGTAAATCATCGCCACACTCTATAAAAAATTATATTGTTTGGTTTGTGGGATATGGCTCTGTCGTCTCTATCCTACAAACAATTTAGTTTATGGGAACTTCCCAATGTAGTGGATCTCCATAAAAAGCGGTGATCCGTGAAGGGACTTACACTTCATGGTGTCACTAATTCCATTGAATATTGTTCTTCAATATTATTCAGAATTTTATTTGTATCCTTTATTGATTTTGATGGAATTTTATTCATCTTGAATGCATAATTTTCAGGATTCAACACACATATAAGCAAATATTTTAAGGTTTCAAATGACTTATTTATCATAGGAACTCAAAATAAGAATTTTAGAACATGTTTTAAAAAATCAAAACATGAAATCTAAATATATTTTAAGTAAAATAAATATTATTAAAAGATAAAAATTAAACATACATTAATCAATACAAAATTAAAAGAATAATATATATTAAAATATTAAAACAAGTAATTGGATACAATTATACATTTAAATGTATGATAATGTTAAGAAATCCTGAAGAGAGTTGTAATCAATCAAAAAACATGTAATCTTGTTTTAATTGATTACAACTCCAATCATGCTTGCTTAATATTATCATACATTTAAATATTTAAGTGTATTCAATTATATGTTTTAATATTGTAATATTTATTATGATTTGAATTATGTATTTATTAATGTATGTTTAGCATTGATCACAAAATGATATTTATTTACTTAAAATTTTATTTTGGTTTAAGTTTTTATTTTTCATAACATGTTATAATTTTTATTTTGAGTTCCTAGGCTAAATAATCTATTTGGAACCTTAAAATATAATTTATATATATTTTATACTATTCCCTATAAAAATATGCACTATTCCAAAATAGCCAATTGATTATCCATATAGCCAATTGGAAATTAACGTAGCTAGTTTATTATCCACGTATCTATTTTTCAAGTTTTAGTTTTCCTCTGTATTTTGACTATATCGTAAGATAAAGATATCAAATTGAGTTATTTATTTTGAAATATATGATGATTTACTAAATTTCATTAGAATAATATAGCTTTTGAATAGATCTTTTTCATGTCTAAAAAAAGTTATGAATTCACTACATGTTTTTAGTCTGATTTTCTCTATTTTACAGAACGTTTTATCTTCTATTATTTAATCATAAAATGAGATATATATGTCCAATTTAAGTGATTATAGATTATTTGGAAAGATAATAAAATTATTTAAAAATAATTCAAATTTATTTAAATCTAGCTCTTTCTTTTAATATATCATTTTTAGGTATGAATTTTTAGAAATCAATATGTTTATAATTTTCCAAAATCAGTTACGTGAGGAATTCCCTTACATGAGTAATTCATATACGTGAGAAATTTTGGATATGTGAGAAAATCTCCTACGCGATGAATTCACTTATTTGAATCCCTTACATAAACCAGATACATAGTAGATCCCTTACGTGGTAAATTCTCCTATGTATAAAAATACTTACCGAAAAAGTTCCTATGGGAAACCATTCTTACATAGATTAATGAAAATTCCTACATGAAAATATACTCTATTTTATAGTTTCTTTCAGGTATTGATTTTATTCGTGTTCATTTAGTATGTTTACATAGTTCTAATGAATTCATAAATTTATATTTGTAAAAACCTGTAAAATTCAAGGAAATTTTTTTATTAATTTTCTTTATAATTTTACAAGAGCACGGTTTCTGACGGCACCTGATTCCGAGGCCCGGTGTGCCCGGAATCAATTTCCGAAGTTTGGCTCGGGTACGTTCAGTGAACGAACGAGCGGGAATTTCTAACTTTTGAACCGGTGCCCAGAATTGAATTCTGAGGGCACCGATGAACTCGCAGCGCCGATTTTCGCTTAAGGAGACCTTTTCCGAGGTTGCGTTTTATGCGGGTTGAGAGTTAGTTTTGGGGAAAGTTGGATGTAGTTAAATAAATTGTGGAACATAATTTATTTTAAACCATGTTGGTTATATCCTCCCAAAGGGAGTTAGAGGTGGGACCCACATCCACTTAACCTCCCTTGAGAGGATTAAGTGTGGTGGGGTCCACACGAACCCTAACTCTTCAACTCCCCTTTAAACTCCCAATAACTCCTCTTCTTTTTAATTTTGACAACTTGAGTTATTAATTGAGATGAGTTATTTAATTTCAAACCATTGAAATTCAAAGAGGTTGGGTTGTGTAAATAAAATAAGGCTTAGACTTATTTTATTTTGGTTAGTATCTTTTTCCACCTTGAGAGGATTGGGAAGAATTCTTCATCTTCTTCAACCTTGACGAAGAACGCGAAGAACCTTTAGGCTCCGACGAAGAACGCTGTCACCATAAGAAGAGAAAGACGTGCCGTCTCTTCTCTTCTACGTAGCCGGTGTGTTTCCGAAGATCGACGACGCCGCTTCTTTCGATCTTCTTCCCATGTCAATGAAAGGAGACGCCGCTTCCTCCTCAGGATTCCTCCGTCAGCTTACGAAGCTTCTCCAGCGACGTTACCTCTTCAGACGCACCTCGACGTCAACGGAATCGATGTTCGATTTCCGCGACGCCCGACCTCCACGACGCTTGTCTTCTGCGGGTCGTTGACGAACATCGTTCTTGAACCAAGGTAGGGGTTTTATTTTAAATTATTTTTGTTCTTGATTCTGGCATGTTGAATTTCGTGGTTTTCGACTAATTGTTATCGAATAATGCGAGGGGGCCGGTCCGCACAAACACGGCCGATCCTCCTCCTTTTTCTTAAATGTTTTCTTTGTGGTTGGTACGAGGGAGCGTGGTGTCATCGCACCACACGGTTTCATGTTGAACATATGTGTGGCGTCGTCGCGCCGCGCCGTGGAAAGGAATTCAAGGACGCGACGCCGTCACGCCGCGTCGAAGGAAACCGAGGATGTCGCGGCCGGAACGGGGGCCGCGGCGGAGGGGTGCGGTGCCGTCGCACCGCGCCGGACGACAGAGGTCGCGGCCGGTTCTGGGCCGCGGCGGAGCAACGTGACCAGCGGCCAACCGGGCCACCGTTGTTGGAAGCCGGAAGAGGACCGGCCTTTCCCGGTCCTGTTGAGAAGGAACCGGCCGGCCAGGTCGGGCCGGCCGGAATGGAGGAAAACCGGGGGAAATAAATTCCCCCGGCCACCAGTCAAAGGCCCCCCATAAATGAGGGGGGGCAGCGGTTTCACAAGGGGGGGTAGGGGGGCAGGCGCCCCCCGTTTTTCCAACAGCTCGGCCGAAGGTCGAGCTGGCAGCGCACCCAGCGCGCTGCGTCCAGCCGGACCGTCGCCTGGCCGGTGCGCCAGGCCGGGCCGGGCCGGGCCGCGCCGAGCCGCGCCGCGCCAGGCCAGGACGCGCCCAGCCGGGCCGGGCCAGGACGGGCCGGGCCGACCCTTTCCGGGGCGGGTCGACCCGGTTCGGGCCAACCGGGGGGTCTCGGGCTGGGTCGGCCCGGGCCCGAAACCCCCGTTACCGAACTGTTTGGGTTCAAATGCCCATAACTCGGGCTTCAGACCTCCAAACGACGCGCCGTCAGCGGCAATGAGATCCTTGGATCGAGAAGGTCGTTTCAGTATATTGCTCTCAAGGTTTCGGAATACTTTGAGTTCGGCCGGGTTGGTTCGTACACGAAACCAACCAGGCCCTTGGAGCGGAAACGCTCATATCTTGAGCTACGGATGTCCGATTGACGTGTCGTCAGCTTTGTTGAGTTCCTCTTAGTGAGACGGATCTTTTGGCATACTCCGCCTGAGGTTTGGATGCAGGTGGAGTATGGTCGGGTTTGTTTTTCCTTAAAAACTAATCGGGCCCCTAGAACGGAAAAGCCAATAACTCTCAGATCGGGCGTCTGATTGACGCGCCGTCTATTGCGTTGAGTTCCTGTTGAAGACACGGAACTTTTGGATACATCAACTCTGGACTTTGTGACAGTTGATATATCAGCCTCTCGGCTCGTGGAGCGGACCCTCCCGAACGAACTTGTTGTGTGCGGGAACCCTAGAGCTGGCTGCGACTGCTACTGTGACTGCGACGACGACTGTGCAGAGATCCTCAGTGGATTCGACGAGGACGACTACAGCACTCAGCGATCCTGTGTGGATCAGTGCTACCGATCCTGTGTGGGTCCGATCCTATGTGGGTCAACGCTCAGCGGTCCTGTGTGAACCAGCGCCTACAGATCCTGTGTGGGTCCGATCCTGTGTGGGTCTTTGCAGGGGTTAGTACCTATCGATCCTATGTGGGTCCGACGAATTAGATGGATCAGTGATCATCTCTATCGTCTTCGAAGATGTATACCTGTGTGAGCTGAATCCTGTTTACCATCCTGTGTGGATTGTGTTGTGCTATCCTGTGTGGATTACGTTTTGCTTTCCTGTATGGAATACGTATACTTTCCTGTGTGGACTGAGTTGTACTTGGGCTCGGAGGTTGGAGCGTATTGGAATTGATGACTTAGGTATATGTATGAGCATATACCTAAGCAGTGTTGGTTGTTACTTCGTGTTTGTATCTTTCCTTTGTGGTTTATCCTTTGTGGATTTTGGGAGACCTTCGGGGGTCTTGGGGTCCCTACTGAGTAGCTTATACTCACCCCTGCACGGGCTATGTCTGCACTACGTTGTGTTGGTTGCAGACGACGGACAGTGTTGATCGTGGTTGAGGCTTGCAGAGCAGGATGGTACCTGGAGGTGGACCACTGGGCGGGATGTGCTCGGAGCGGACAGCGGGACCCGAGGAGTAGTGGAGATATCTGTACCCACCCTTCAGGTGGGATTTCCAGTGGACAGCTCGGTGTAGCGGCTTTTACTTTACAGTTGTCGTTTTCCCTTTCGAGTTGTACTTTACTTTCATTTTGGGTTTGTATACAGGCCCATTTACTTTTCCGCACTTTCAGTTGTACTCTGTTTTTACTTAGTGTTTACTTTTCTGCTTGCTTACTCTGTGGTGCTTGTTTACTTTACAAAGGCAATTCCTTCCCTTTTTACTGAGATTTACACCTTGGTGCGAGTCGCCAGCCCCTAGCCTATGGAAGGCGGGCTTGGGGTAGTCACGGCACGGGCCCCGAGGGCGGGTCGTGACAAATTGGTATCAGAGGAGTTCGGTTCTACCGCGAACTCTGATCTTTTCTATGTGAAGAAATAGTGTTTAGCATATTGAGTGTGGTTATCAGTCCAGGGAGTCTAGTGTTGGTAAGGCGGCCGACGTATCCGTACACCAGGACCCTGACTTCTGATTTCTGACTTAATGCACGAAAACATTGATTGCGTGTGTGTTTCAAAGTTTTCTTTGTGATTACTTTATATCAGCTCACCAGGTATACTATTCTGACCGTGGCGCACCTGTTTCCTTTTCAGGATGGCCCCACGACGGCAGCCAGCTAGGGTTCCAAGATTCGAGCGTGATGACAGCCCACCGAGCGATGAGGCCTCGGTTCAGGGCCCTTTGTCAGTAGTGGCACCGGCGGTAGCACTACCCGCCGAGCCACCGATACTTCTAGCACCAGCCGCTGACGATGCACGTCGCCTCAGCGCACTGCATGAGTTTCAGCGCCAGCGACCGCCCAGGTTTCATGGGGAGACAGACCCCCAGGCAGCCGAGAACTGGCTGGAGGCAGTCGTACGAGTTTTCAGGCTAGTGAGGACACCAGCAGACCTCATGGTGATCCTCGCTGCGAGCCTACTGCACGCAGCAGTGGGCCGATGGTGGAGCTTGATGCTCCAGGTGCATGATGAGGCATCTCTACTTTGGACGGACTTTGAGACCCTCTTCCGCTCGGAGTTTGTCCCAGCCACCCTCTGTGCAGTGCGTATCCAGGAGCTTCTTCAGCTGCGGCAGGGCAGCATGACGGTGGCTCAGTACTCGGCGAGATTTACCGATCTCTCGCGCTACTCGACCGACATGGTACGGGACCCATTCTTCCAGACCCGGACCTTTGAGCCCGGTTTGAGACACGAGATCAGGGCATCACTGATCTCCCTCAGCATTCTGACTCAAACAAGAGTACTGGAGCGGGCCCTTTTGATCGAGAGCTTTCTTGTTGAGTCTACACCAGCGCCGAGACCCACCGCAGGGCGGCACGTGGCAGAGTCTTCTGCAGCAGGCAGTCGATGGATGACTCAAGGGTCCAGGAAGACCGGACCCTCAGGCAGACAACCTCAGGACACTGGATCAGCAGTGCGGGGCACACAGCGCGGAGCCAGTCTTTCGAGAGGCCGACAGTTCTACTCGTGCGGCGGGCAGGGCCACATGGCTCGTGACTGCCCGACCCGTCGTTCCGAGGAGCAGCAGAAGGTTGAGGGACCACCGAGGCAGAGGCAGAGGGTCGACCGTGGCGGTCCGCAGGGAGGAGGCGGACGAGGCAGGGGAGCTTGCCGATCAGCAGGTGGTGGGAGACTCTTTGAGGCTCTACCACCGCCACCACCAGGAGGTCCACCTCGACCACAGGGAGCTGGCGGGCAGAGACAGGCACAGCTCCAGGCAGCAGAGGCCTACGACCACGGCGCGCCCGAGATGATTCGAGATACTATCTGTGTCTATTCCACCCTTGCTGCAGTACTTTTAGACACAGGAGCGAGTCACTCTTTTATAGCCGCTGCACTTGTTTGGAGCTCGGAGATTCCGACAGAGCCGTTGGCTCGATCCTTATGGCTAGAGACTCCTACGAGAGAAGACTCGACGATTACGCACTGGTGCCTGCAGTGTGAACTTACTCTAGTAGGTGAGAGCTTCGGCTGGGATCTTCTTGTAGCAGCTTCGAGGCCTTACGATGTCATCTTGGGAATGGATTGGTTATCTACGGTCCATGCACAGATTGACTGTTTTAGGCGCAAGGTGCGATGTGTACGCACTGACGGGAGCAGGTTCACCTTCACCGGCGAGAAGGGAGCCTTCGCAGAATAGGATGGACTTCCGCAGAGGAGAGTACATCCCATCACTCATCAGTTGGCTAGCCTCATCCTAGGAGCAATTGACGTGCGGAGTCCTGATTTTCCTGCAGTGGTGGATCAGTTTGCGGACGTTTTCCCCGACGACGTTCCAGGGTTACCTCCTCGCAGAGAGGTAGACTTTTATATTGAACTGTACCCGAGGACAGTCCCGATATCGACTCCAGCATATCAGATGGCCCCCGCCGAGCTTCGAGAGCTATGGGTACAGTTGGAGGACTTGCACGGCAAGGGGTTCATCCGACCCAGTGTTTCACCCTGGGCTTCCCCGATATTGTTCGCCAAGAAGGTGGACGGGAGATTGCGACTTTTTGTTGACTATCGTCACCTGAACCAGGTGACATTGAGGAACAAGTATCCGCTACTGAGTATTGATGACCTCTTTGATCAGATCAAGGGAGCACGGTGGTTCTCAAAGATAGACCTCAGGTCAGGCTATCATCAGCTCAGAGTTAGAGACGAGGACGTGCAGAAGACGGCCTTCAGATGTCGGTATGGCCACTATGAGTTCTTGTTTATGCCATTTGGCGTAACCAATGCTCCAGCAGTGTTCATGGACCTCATGAACAGGATCTTTCAGCCATACCTTGATCGATTTGTCGTGGTCTTCATCGACGACATTTTGATTTACTCGACGACTGAGGAGGAGCACTCCTACCACTTACGGGTTGTACTAGACACACTTCGAGAGAACCAACTTTATGGTAAGATCTCAAAGTGTCTGTTCTGGATACGTGAGGTCCACTTCTTGGGACACGTCATCTCTGCGGTGGGAGTTGCAGTGGATCCTGCGAAGATTGAGGCAGTGTTAGCTTGGGAGCCACCCAGGAGCGTGACGGAGGTTCGGAGTTTCTTGGGATTAGATGGATACTATTGGAGATTCATGCCAGACTTCTCCAGAGTTACAGAACCACTCTCAGCTTTGACGAAGAAGGGGAAACCCTTCGTGTGGTCAGACAGATGTCAGAAGAGCTTCCAGGAGCTGAGACAGAGATTGACAAGCACACCTATCTTGAGGTTGCCTGAGGAGGGAGTAGGGTATGTAGTCTATTTCGATGCATCAGGGACCGGAATCGGATGTGTCCTGATGCAAGAGCGGGCAGTGATTGCCTATGGATCACGTCAGTTGAGGCCGCATGAGCAGAACTATGCTACCCATGACCTGGAGTTAGCAGTAGTGGTCTTCGCTCTAAAGACATAGCGACACTATCTGATGGGCGAGCGCTTTACAGTCTTTTCTGACCACCAGAGTCTCAGGTACATCTTCTCTCAGAAGGATCTGAATCTGAGACAGCGGCGATGGCTCGAGTTCCTCCAGGACTATGACTTTTAGATAGTCTATACTCATGGGAAGGGGAACGTAGTAGCCGATGCCCTCAGAAGGAGGATGGGCATTCAGCTACTTGAAGAGGCGATGGAGCAGCTAGCCTCTTTGCAGATATCCTTCATGGATAGAGATGGAGAAGCCTTCCTTCAGTCTCTCACAGTCACTCCTCCACTACTACAGCGGGTCAGAGAGGCACAGCGAGGGGACACTGACTGTGAGACGCGGCGTGCACAGATATCCTCAGGACAGGAACCAGATGGTTTCTCCTTTGGAGAAGAGCATGACATCCTTTTCAAAGGACGTACCATGGTACCAGTCGCTTTACGGAAGGAGGTACTGATAGAGTTTCACACTTCTCCTTTGGCGGTACATACTGGAGTGGCGAAGATGTACCAGGATCTCAGACGACAGCACTGGTGGCCGGGCATGAAGAAGGCTGTGGCAGAGTTCGTTTCTCGGTGCCTCACCTGCCAGTAGGTGAAGGCTGAGCATCAGGTACCAGCAGGCTTGGTACAGCCCTTGGAGGTCCCGGAGTGGATGTGGGACGGGATATCTATGGACTTCGTGACTGGACTTCCACGCACTTCCAGAGGTCACGACTCCATATGGGTGATTGTCGACCGACTCACCAAGTCGGCTCACTTCTTACCCATCTGAGAGCAGGGCACAGTAGAGAGTTTGGGACGTCTTTACATTCAGGAGATTGTTCGGATTCACGGTGTGACATCATCTATCGTCTTCGATCGAGATGCTCGCTTTACTTCCCGGCTTTGGAAGGGGTTGCATGAGGCATTTGGGACGCAGCTACGTTTGAGCACAACCTTTCATCCTCAGACGGATGGTCAGACGGAGAGGACCATTCAGACTCTCGAGGACATGCTCCATGCTTGTGTCCTCAACGTTGGTCGTAGCTGGGAGGACCACCTACCCTTGGTGGAGTTTGTGTACAACAACAGATACCACTCCACCATCAGGATGGCACCATACGAGGCGTTGTACGTCCGACATTATAGATCTCCTTTGTGCTGGACAGACCCTGGGGAGTCAGCACTTGTGGGACCAGAGATGGTCCAGGCCACGATAGAGAAGGTCCAGGTCATCCAGGAGCGGATGAGGACAGCTCAGAGCCAGCAGAAGTCATACGCTGACAGGAGGCGGAGGACACTAGAGTTCGAGGATGGCGACCACGTCTTCTTGCGGGTCTCACCTCGACGTGGTATACGGAGATTTGGCCGAGGTGGCAAGTTATCTCCACGCTTCATCGGACCATTCTAGGTCCTCAGCAGGATAGTCCAGGGGGCCTATCGCCTGGCTCTACCACCTCAGTTGCACCGGGTGCACGACGTCTTCCACGTATCTCAGATGAGGAGATACGTGCACGACCCGACGCACATCATTGACCATGGGGAGCTTGACGTTGATGATGGGGTGACTTTTACGGAGATCCCAGTGGAGATCGAGGATCGATAGGAGCGGGTCCTACGTGGACGGTTGATTCCTCTAGTGTGCATCAGATGGAAGCACGTAAATCTCCTAGAGAGCACTTGGGAGCGGGAGGCTCAGATGCGTGCTCAGTACCCTCATTTGTTTCCCTAGTTTTGATATATCTTTACAGAGACGTAAAGCCCTGAGGTGGGAGTAATGTAAAAACCCTTCAAATTCAAGGAAATTTTTTTCTTAATTTTCTTTAGAATTTTACAAGAGCACGGTTTCTGACGGCACCTAATTCTGAGGCCCGGTGTGCCCGGAATCAATTTCCGAAGTTTGGCTCGGGTACGTTCAGTGAACGAACGAGCGGGAATTTCTAACTTTTGTACCGGTGCCCAGACTCGAATTCTGAGGGCACCGATGAACTCGCAGCGCCGATTTTCACTTAAGGAGACCTTTTCCGAGGTTGCGTTTTATGCGGGTTGAGAGTTAGTTTTGGGGAATGTTCGATGTAGTTAAATAAATTGTGGAACACAATTTATTTTAAACCATGTTGGTTATATCCTCCCAAAGGGAGTTAGAGGTGGGACCCACATCCACTTAACCTCCCTTGAGAGGATTAAGTGTGGTGGGGCCCACACAAACCCTAACTCTTCAACTCCCCTTTAAACTCCCAATAACTCCTCTTCTTTTTAATTTTGACAACTTGAGTTATTAATTGAGATGAGTTGTTTAATTTCAAACCTTTGAAATTCAAAGAGGTTGGGTTGTGTAAATAAAATAAGGCTTAGACTTATTTTATTTTGGTTAGTATCTTTTTCCACCTTGAGAGGATTGGGAAGCATTCTTCATCTTCTTCAACCTTGACGAAGAACGCGAAGAACCTTTAGGCTCCGACGAAGAACGTCGTCACCATAAGAAGAGAAAGACGTGTCATCTCTTCTCTTATACGCTGTCAGTGTGTTTCCGAAGATCGACGGCGCCGCTTCTTTCGATCTTCTTCCCGTGTCAACGAAAGGAGACGCCTCTTCCTCCTCAGGCTTCCTCCGTCAGCTTACGAAGCTTCTCCAGCGACGTTACCTCTTCAGACGCACCTCAACGTCAACGGAATCGACGTTCGATTTCCGCGACGCCCGACCTCCGTGAAGATTGTCTTCCACGGGTCGTTGACGAACATCGTTCCTGAACCAAGGTAGGGGTTTTATTTTAAATTATTTCTGTTCTTGATTCTGGCATGTCGAATTTCGTGGTTTTCGACTAATTGTTATCGAATAATGCGAGGGGTTCGGTCCGCACAAACACGGCCGACCCTCCTCCTTTTTCTTAAATGTTTTCTTTGTGGTTGGTATGAGGGAGCGTGGTGCCGTCGCACCACGCGGTTTCATGCGGAACATATGTGCGGCGCCGTCACGCCGCGCCGTGGAAAGGAATTCAAGGACGCGACGACGCCGCGCCGCGTCGAAGGAAACCGAGGACGCCGCGGCCAGAACGGGGCCGCGGCGGAGGGGCGCGGTGTCGTCGCACCGCGCCGGATGACAAAGGCATCAGCCGGTTCTTGGCCATGGTAGAGCAAGGTGACCGGCGGCCAGCCGGGCCGCCAGTGTCGGAAGCCGGAAGAGGACCGGCCTTTGCCGGTCCTGTTGAGAAGGAACCGGCCGGCCAGGTCGGGCCGACCGGAATGGAGGAAAACCGGGGGAAATAAATTCCCCCGGCCAGTAGTCAACGGCCCCCCATAAATGAGGGGTGGTCGCGGTTTCACAAGGGGCGGGGGGCAGGCGCCCCCCGTTTTTCCAACAGCTCGGCCGAAGGCCGAGCTGGCAGCGCGCCCAGCGTGCTGCGTCCAGCCGGACCGGTGCCTGGCCGGTCCGCCAGGCTGGTTCACCAGGCCGGTCCACCAGGCCAGGCTGGGCCGGGCCGCACCGGGCCGACCCTGTCCGGGGCAGGTCGACCCGGTTGGGGCCAACCGGGGGGTCTCGGGCCGGGTCGGCCCGGGCCCGAAACCCCCATTACCGAACTGTTTGGGTTCAAATGCCCATAACTCGGGCTTCGGACCTCCAAATGACACGCCGTCAGCGGCGATGCGATCCTTGGATCGAGACGGTCGTTTTGGTATATCGCGCTCAAGGTTTCGGAATACTTTGAGTTCAGCTGGGTTGGTTCGTACACGAAACCAACCGGGCCCTCGGAGCAGAAACAGTCATATCTTGAGCTACGGACGTCCGATTGACATGCCGTCAGCTTTTTTGAGTTCCTATTAGTGAGACGGATCTTTTGGCATACTCCGCCCAAGGTTTGGACGCAGGTGGAGTACAGTCGGGTTGGTTTTTCCTTAAAAACCAATCGGGCCCCTGGAACGGAAAAGCCAATAACTCTCAAACCGGGCGTCCGATTGACGCGTCGTCTGTTGCGTTGAGTTCCTGTTGACGATACGGAACTTTTGGATACATCAACTCTGGGATTTGTGACAGTTGATGTATCAGCCTCTCGGCTCGTGGAGCGGACCTTCCCGAACGAGCTTGATGTGTGCGGGAACCCTAGAGCTGGCTGCGACTGCTACTGTGACTGCGACGACGACTGTGCAGAGATCCTCAGTGGATTCGACGACGACGACTACAGCACTCAGTGATCCTGTGTGGATCAGTGCTACCGATCCTATGTGGGTCTGATCCTGTGTGGGTCAGCGCTCAGCGGTCCTGTGTGAACCAGCGCCTACATATCCTATGTGGGTCTGATCCTGTGTGGGTCTTTGCGGGGGTTAGTACCTATCGATCCTTTGTGGGTCCGACGACTTAGATGGATCAGTGATCATCTCTATCGTCTTCGAAGATGTATACCTGTGTGAGCTGAATCCCGATTACCATCCTGTGTGGATTGTGTTGTGCTATCCTGTGTGGATTACGTTTTTCTTTCCTGTGTGGAATACGTATACTTTCCTGTGTGGACTGAGTTGTACTTGGGCTTGGAGGTTGGAGCGTATTGGAATTGATGACTTAGGTATATGTATGGGCATATACCTAAGCAGTGTCGGTTGTTACTTCTTGTTTGTATCTTTCCTTTTTGGTTTATCCTTTGTGGATTCTGGGAGACCTTCGGTGGTCTTGAGGTCCCTACTGAGTAGCTTATACTCACCCCTGCACGGGCTATGCCCGCACTACGTTGTGTTGGTTGCAGACGATGGACAGTGTTGATCGTGGTTGAGGCTTGCAGAGCAGGACGATACCTGGAGGTGGACCACTAGGCGGGACGTGCTCGGAGCGGACAGCGGGACCCGAGGAGCAGTGGAGCTATCTGTACCCACCCTTCAGGTGGGATTTCCAGGGGACAGCTCGGTGTAGCGGCTTTTACTTTACAGTTGTAGTTTTCCCTTTCGAGTTGTACTTTACTTTCATTTTGGGTTTGTATACTGGCCCATTTACTTTTCCGCACTTTCAGTTGTACTCTGTTTTTACTTAGTGTTTACTTTTCCGCTTGCTTACTCTGTGGTGCTTGTTTACTTTACAAAGGCAATGCCTTCCCTTTTTACTGGGATTTACGCCTTGGTGCTAGTCGCTAGCCCCTGGCCTAAGGAAGGTGGGCTTGGGGTAGTCACGACACGGGCCCCGAGGGCAGGTCGTGACAATATTAATTATGTCGAACCCATGATAAGTGATTTTTATTATTTTAAAAAAATTATAATGATTGAAGGCTATTTTATTCTCACGCATAAAACATAAATCTTAAAGACTCAAAAATCATTTTTACTATTTTGATTTGTTTTATTCAATCTTATTATTTACAAATTAATATTAGATTATATTAATATAATTTAATATTGATTTAATATATTTAATGTGGTTTTATTAATTTTTTAAATTCTTCGCATATTTACTACTTGTTTTATATTGAATGCTTTTGAATTTCAAATTTCAAATTCAAAGTTGTGATTTTAATGGGATCATTCATTGGCCTATTATTAATGAAATTTTTTAAATTATTTTTCGGGTGATCTAAAATTGGTTTGAATTATTATTATTATTAAATATTCTTCATATAATGAGTGATTTTTATACAACGATAATACATCTTTTTGTCTCTCTCTCTTCAATAATATATTATTATTATTTTTGAATATTAAATGTTTCTAAATTATTTCTCAAGTCTACAGTCCAAATAGATTTTTATTTAAAGGACTCAAAGATGCTTGGAAGATACACACATATTAAATATTATAGTTCATGATGATAATAGGTGATATCATACGTTTATACTCGTATTTCAATCAAGTGATCTAGTGTTTAATTGTTTACATAATTTGTATAGAACACTCATGGAAAAAACATTTCTTGTTTTACTTCATTCACCTTAAGGAGACATAATATACCTTTTTTGGAACTCCTATAATTCATCATTAAAATATATTCAAAGGGTCTGCATCAACTGATTCATCTATAACACACTTTATACAACTATCCAGCTATTTTTTAATTATTTTATTTGTTATTTTTGGATGGGTATATTTTTATTCTCTTAATAATTTCTATCATAAGTTATACCATTAATAAAAAGTATTATTTGGTATTGATACCTAACCAAAACGTAGTTATTTGGTTATTCATACCTGTAAAAAAGGAAGTACACTTAGTTAAGGATGCTTTTGGAAGAAATCATGGGTTTATGTCTGCTCCAAAAAAAATATGTGTGTAGATTTGGTGATTCTCCTCAAAAATTATTGTTTTGATATTTCTCTTAAATAAAATTATGGTTTTAGATTGCTCCTATGTAAAATTATCTATCTCTTTCATAGTGGGTTCCAAACTCAATCGATTGGGGTGTGAATACTGGACTTAGTTGATTATATATAACCAGAATAAAAATTCCTTTGGTTCACTTTAGTTTTCTACATACACTTATCACCCATTCACTATTCTATTTATTTTATGAAACAGTCATTTATTAATTTTAAAAAACAAATTTTTTATTAATATTTAATAACTATAATTATTTTAATAAATATCTATTCACCCCCCCCCCCCCCAATCCTTATTCCACCATATAATCCAAGCCAACACTAAACATACATGGAAACCTTTGTTTTCTTCAAACATCAGTAAAGAGTTAACAAAGTAACCTTCATATTGATACCAATTGAAAGGACTAATCGGGGTATATGTGATCACAGGGAGGGGTAGGGGTGAATCGATGATATTTCATTTTTATGTTTTATTACTTTAGAATCAAACTTCACCTTTGATTAATAATAATTGAATATATTGGAAAAGAAAAAAAAAAGATCAAAACTGTAGGAACATAGGTATTTACAAGGTTCATTTCTCAATAAGAGTAGTTAGTCCTTGGTATGCTTTGGATATAATCTAAGACAACATACCCACTAAGAAACAATACATTGGTTGGTTTATGTAAATAATAGAATATACATCACTTGAATAGAGTTATAGTCCATTGATAATGAATGTGTTACTTGCATAGATAATATAATATAACAATCCTTCGCAACAATGAAATGAAACTTCATCAATAAGCTTTAATACATTGTCACTATGTTAATTGAACTTTATTTACACTTTCCTTCCTATAAGTTCTTTTCCATCCTATTCAATTTATTTAATAGTATTGATCAGGAACTTCATTATAAGTTACTCTATTCTAACTCATTATTCTGGTCAAAAATATTTCTGATAGCAGTCTATCTTGAATCCATTGTCTGATACTCTGTCTGGTACTCTCAATCTGGCCCCTCTATCTGATATTATGTTTGTATGATGCCAACTGGTTGACTAGAACTCTTCAATCTATAACCCTATGTATTATATCAATCATTTGGTATCCTTTATCTATTATCACTCTATCCATTTCTATTTTGTCTGATTCTTCTTTATTCAGAACTTCAATTCTTCAGAAATTCACCCAGCATTAACAAATTAAGCAAAGTGAATCTGCTCACCCGTTATATGGGGATCAATTCTTTGGATAATAATAGAAGAGTGTGAACATCAAATTCAAATTTCCTGCTCAAACATTGAATATTTCAGTCAAATCATTCAATGTTTTACCTCCTTCAAACTTCCTAAAAGATAAGATTCAATATAATTCCATAGGAAGCTTTCATTAAACCTCAGAAAATATTCATAGATTTTGAAATATTTTCTTGAATCATGACCTTGCATTCATGATTATTGGGGTATTGAATTTCCATTATAACATCTTCATATTTAATGAATTTTCTAAAACATTGGGAATGCCCATAAACCATTATCTAGTTCACCTTAGTAGGAACTCCTCCATATGGTAACCTCAAAAGGTTCTTTTTTTACCACATTTTGTTTGATACTAATTTTTATTTATCTATCTACAAACCCTAAAATGTTTCTTCTTCTTGGTTCTCTTTGAGTTATCAAAACCCTTTGTATGATGCCTCCACAAACACTTTATTTAGTGGACTCTTTCTGGAATCCTCTATTTAATTCTTCTTTACAACACATCTAGAATATTCTCTTACATCCATATCTTCTACTAAAACTTCTATGTTTGATAAACATGTTAGGAATATTTTTTCTGATTATTAGGAAACATTTTTTTGATGAAATTCATAGTTCTCTTCACAAATATTCATCATCCAAAAAACTCAAACAGATGTACTTAGATAGGAAACCTCTATCTAGAACACATACCTCCAAAAATATCATCACCTAATTAATTGAAACAACATTAACTATATTCATAAATACCTTTATATAAACAAGATTTTTATTTATTTTAGTATTATTAAAGCATCATTTTATTTGACTATATAAATCATATTTATCTGCTAAAACTATAGATAAAATTAGATAGACATTTAGTGTGACACTCCATCCAATTACTTCAGTTTTTTAGACTCAGTCTGTTGACATCATTCCATTGACCTTGTTTATATCTATCTAGAAAATTATATATATAATATTTATAAAGAAGACTAAAATATTATCAAGTGATGTAAGATAAAAAAAGATAATGCTTATGTAATCCTTCATTCTTCTCAACCAGTTTCTTCATAACTGACTAACACCTCAAAACATCTTGGTATCGAAAAGATATAAATCTCTAAAGGCAAAAATGGAGTATTATTCTTTTTAAAGTATAGAGACTCATACTACATCCTATTATGAATCTCATATTGGTGGGGTAGTGATATGATAAAGGTTTTAGAACTACTTTCATTAATAGTATCTAAAATTTTATCCATAGGGGTATCATGGGGATTAAAGAACAGAACCCATTATGTGACTGAAACTTCATTTGGGAGTATAATGGTCAAAATTTCAGCCACTAAAAAACAAGTGGTCTAACATTGTATAAAATGTCAGTTTGGTGTGAGTAAAATTATGGTTATTGTAAGGAATTACATTTTGAAGCTTCATTACATAACTATCGGATTTTTTGAGACTTGTGTTCTAGGAAAGAAAATGTGGGTTTTATTTAATATGTATGGATGGAATGCCAAATCCCTTAATTTGTTTCTAGTTCACATATATATTAGGGTCCCTTATTGAGTTTAATATCATCGAAGATCATGATACTTTGTTATTTTCCTTGATGATTTGACAAGGAAGGTGTGGTTTTATTTTCTAAAAAATAAGTCAAATGTGTTTGATTCCTCCATAAAGGGGACATCCATGGTGGAGATGGATAGTGGTCAGAAATTTAGGTTCTTAAGATGTAATAATTGTGGGGAATTAAATAGTAGAAACTTCTAGAAATTATTTTAGAAGAAGGGATCAGTATTTAGAGAATAGTATATGGAACTCCACGATAGAATAAATTTGCAGATATGATTAATTGGAATTTGACAGAAAGGGTTTTATTAATGTGTGGGTACTCTGGTATTTGTAATTCCTTTTAGCTAAAAGTAATTAACATGGAAACATACTTTTCTAAGATAAGTATAGCCTCTTTAGTAGAAAAAATTATACATAAAGAACTTTGGTTTGAAAATCTATCCAAAGTTTCACACCTCATAATATTCGGTCATATAACTTATTCTCTAATTGATACAAAAGATAGATATAATCTATAGGAAAATTACAAATCCTATCTTTTTATATGATATGAAAATGAATAATTTTTCTACAATAATTAGAGTTATGATCAACATAAGATCATCAAAATTATAGATGTAGTATTCAATGAGAATATCCTATGGATGGATCAGAACTTGGTTGAATTAAAAGATGAGGAAAAAATATGAACCACTAAAACAAAAAAATTTATGGATGAAAATATAGGAAATTCACAAATGATGATGATACCAGACATCTATACAAATGAACTAAAAATCCAACCAATGAAAAATGTGCTAGAATACATGAAAAATACATAATACAAAGGGAATGATATGTCAGTAGGTCAATCGATAGTAGTAGAACTATGATTTTAAGTACCATAAATTGAAGTACTATTGAATGTAAAAACGTATCTAAGAATATATTCTAGATTCAAATGCACATTCCAGTGGTATAGGTTCAATACAAACTTCTTAAAACAACTAAAATGCTAGGAACCCGAATGTCTAGAATATGCAGTAACTATCAATGGATCAAATTAATCGGAGTTATACATGGTGGAAGGGATAATTTCCTTTAATTTTAATGGAACTTGGGATCAGACTGATGTTTTTAAGGGTAAATGATCACTTGAAAAGAAATGGGTCTACTATTTGAAATAATAAGCTGACAGAAGAAGAAGATATAAGGAACAATCAGTGGTGGAAGAATTCTAATATAAGGAAGGAATCAATTTCCCAAAAACACACTAATAGTAAAGAATACTACAGTCTGAAAAGTTCTCAACATTGTTTCGTATGATGGTCTATACTTTAAAGAGGTGGTTGTGAAGATGGACTTTTTCATAGTGATTTGGGTTTTAATCTTATATGTATTGATGTAGGAACCTCAAAAATGGAACCTAAAGTTTTATTCTTTCATGAATAAGGTTTCACACATAGTCAATCTGATAATTTTTATTATCATAAATCCTATAATGATGGAACTTACTTAACTTTCCTACTCTAAATAGGTGACATGTTTCTAGAAGTACTAGGCATTCCTCAAATTAAAGAGATGAATATTAAGTTGTCTAAAATACATAAAATAAAGGATCACAGTCAAGATAATAAAATCTGGGTGATTGGGATAGAGAGGGATTGGAAATATGATACTTTGGTGTTATCCTAAAAGGAATACATCCAAAAAATCATTGAAATGTTTAAAATGACCAGAAGTAAATCTATTGTAACTCTCCTTTTTTGAGACTTCAATATATCTAAGACACATTCACATTTAATGGAAAACGTGGTCTAGTACATGGTGAAAGTACTATATGCATCTATTGTTTGAAGCTTTATGTATGTGATGGTTTGTACATGACCCAACATTTCTTTTATTGTGGGAATGAAATGCTGTTTTAGGTCTAACCTGGGAAAGGATCATGGGGATATTTTGAAGTGGATCATCTGATACCTAAAATTATTCGTAGATATGAAATTTTTTATCAGGTAAGATGATCCTTTATAAGAAATTGTTTATGTGGATTTTTATGGTGATTCTGATGCTTGGAAAATTAAAATGGGTTTTGTGTAAACCTTTTTCAAAATGAATATCAATTTTATATCATGGATATAGATGTTCATGACTTTTTCTACAACTTATGTAAAGTGTTCTTCATCTATATAATCTATGAAGGAGTATATTTGGTCAATACGCTTGTTGAATTAACTCATCAAATTATCAAAAGGAGAAAAATTATTCTATTAAAATCATAGTTTTATCCACCTTGAAAAGAATCCTATATTTTATATATGAACAAAACATATTGACATTAAATTTCATTTCATTAGCAATATACTATAGGATAGGGTTTTTGAGTGATGAAAGAGTGTAGGGAAGAAAAATCCAATTGACATGTTTATAAATTTGTTATTCTAAGAAATCATGAGGTAGAATCGTTCCATAGTGGGACTCAGCTAATTTAAATAAGGATGGATAATACTAAAAATAATGTGCAAGAAGAGAGTCATTTTTTCCAATGTATTGGAAGATGTTAATGAGGTTTCCTGAAGAAATCATTACATGGATGATTTTTTGGGATCATAAATTTTTCTTCAAGTCCATAGAAGTTCAGTCATCATAACTTTAGTCTCTCATAGTTCTCTTTGTCCATATCAGTTTAGTAGAAACAGAAACCTTCATAAAATGGGTAAGACCACTAGAATATTTTAAAGTTCTGATGGATGTAGTGAAGTTTGGCCTATGGATTTCTTGAATAGTGTATTAACTAGGATGGTTGAGTTGGTGGAATTTATAGTTTAATGGTGAGGTCAATTGATGGATGGCCACAAATATTGGCAGTCGGTGCTACCTATTAAAACATATAGTGAACCACTATATAAGGTTGTGGGACTAACAATTGAAAAAAGAATTGTTGTTTACTAAATTATGGAAATTATTACTCTAGATTGATAAGATATAGTGTTTTTAAATATTTCATTTCTAGTAATAAAAAGTGTTTTTAGTGTTCTCTAATGGATGTAGGATAAAAGAACGAACCACATAAAACTGTTGTTCCTTCTTTGATTTCCATTATTTCAATATATTTTTGTTAAAGTGTGTGTGTCACTTTTTTTTTAAGAAGTGATTATAGTGAAGATTGAATTGTTAATTCCAATTATCTAAAACAAAGAGGGAATATATTATAGTTAATGTGATGTTGTTCTTTACTATCGGTGGATATGAATTTTTTGTGAACTCATGGTTCAACCATCTAGTGATTGAGTCAATTTTTCAGGAATATTCTTTCCTAATAGAGACTTATTAAATTCATGAAGAATGGTTTTAAAAGGTTTTTCATGGAATTTTAAAAGTTGATCAGATCCAATAGAAATAGATTTGGTAAAATTTTTCTTATTATCTATCTCTCAATATTTTTCTTATGGAGGTACTAGAATTTCATAGAGATTGTGGAAGGTACTATAGATATGATCAAGGATTTATATAACTAGTGGATGAGCTATAAAATATAGAGGTTGATGGTTATTAATGAGACTCTATCATTAATCTTCACAAATTTAATTATTTATAATACTATATAAAACTAGTATAGTGATGGGAAGGGTCAATCTATAGGGAAGTATTGACAACATGTTCGAGAGAGAAATAGAAGGAACTAGAAAAAAATAAAAGTAGAAAACAGAAATTGTAAAAATGTCATGATTATAATAATTAGTTAAAAAATATGAGTGGTAAATGATCATGAAAATAATAAGTAATAGTTTAACCTAGATAAGAAAAGAAAGTGAGTTATGATCAAACATTTGAAGAGAAAGGATAGTTTTCATTGACTGATAACTCTTAACTCTCCTCAATCATATGAAATATTTTTGAACCAACATCCACTGGAAATATTTCCTACTCAATTTTTTAAGGCATTTAAAAGTCCATGTCAAACTCCATAGTTTTTCAATATTGAAAATCAACACTAACGCAAATGATGAGTCGATGAAATAACCTAGGATGAATTGTCTATCAACCTTGGTTTGCTTCCCTTATTTTTATTTCTTATCAGAATATTTTAAAATGAAATTTTTCATAAAAGCTTGAAAATTTTAGTCAAGATCAACTATTGCTGATTCATGTAAATTTTTAAAGGTTACTACTAGAAAGAATTACAATGATAAATCTATCCAAAAAACCATCAATGACGCAATCAAAGATCTATAATATCATCCATTCAATCTCATTCTTGGAGAACAGTTTAGAAAATAATCATTTAAGTAACAATGATTTGAAAAAATTAATTCATTTGAAAATAAATACAAGAATAAAATAAAAACAATTGAAATAAGATGAGGTTCTAAGAAGCGAATCAAATATTCTACATCAATTTGAATAACATAGAGTCCAATATCCCACACTATAGTTGTGATCCACATGGTTCTTGACTCAAAATAATCTAATATCCAATGTTATAATATGTCTCAATGATCCAATGATTTATCAATGCCTCCCATGTTAGTGTGAATCTTTAATTTATCATGGTTCAGGTGGAAACTCTAGCCTCTAGCTTATAGTCACAACTTCACACGTGTCACCTCAATTTCCACAAGGTCTTCTTATAACTGCTCATCATATCCTTCAAATGACTTGAGATGTTTTGCACCCCAGAACACCCTGAAAGGGGAGGGGTGAATCAGAGTGTCCACTTCTTTTTATTTTAATGAGATGGGTCTTTTTCCAATGTTGGTAGAAACTCGTTAAACCTGTATGATGGATTCGATCAGTAATCAAACATTTACACTCAGAAAGACAACACAGTAATGATTTGAAGAAATTAATTCATTTGAAAATAAATACAAGTAGCAGATAAAAACAATTGAAATAAGATGGGGTTCTAGGAAAGAAATCAAATATCCTACATCTATTTTAATAACATGTATTCCAATATCCTGCACTATAGTTGTGATATATATGGTTCTTGACTCATGATCTAGAGTTAGATATGGTGTTGCATGATCTGAGATGTTTGATACATTATCTCATAGGTTATAGGATTGTGGTGTAAAAGGACCACAAGATCCTCAGGTATATCTTTTCTCACTATTCCCTGACCATTAGAAAAGGAGGGGGCTCGAGTATCTGTAGTCTTTCAACTTCGAGATGGATTATACATCATATAATGGAAATTTTGTTGTTGTTTCATTGAGTCAAAATATGTAGACCTAGGTAGTGTGAGATTATTTCTATGAGGTGAAAATGATGTAACTCTTTGCAAACATGCATCTATATATTTAGCAGTCTCACGGATGAGTAGATGTGACTTCAAATTCAATTATACCCATTCTTTTGGATTAGATCAAGACATAGTTTTTTATATAAAGTTCTTAGTTCTAAGAGAAAACTTATATGGTGGGGAGGCCCCATTATGATGGTCTCTTGGAATTGTAAAATATCTTATTTTCTACGGTTGAGTATGGGTTCCTGTGGGATTGTGTGAGGAGATGATGACAATTTTTTATGCCTCTATGTGGGAGGTACATCCTAATTTGATGAAGATGTATCATGATCTCCATAGATAGTACTGGTGGTCAAGAATGAAGATGGAGTTATCTGGATTTTGGGGAGGTGTTTCATAATTAAGTAGGTGAAATCCAAGCATCATAGGACAGCTAGACTATAGTAGCCTCTGCCCATTCCTCAGTGGAAATGGTATGATGTCACAATGGATATTGTGATAGGATTATCAAGGAAAAACCATAATAATGATGTAGTATGGGTGAACATGGATTAACTGAAAAAGTTATCACACTTCTTATATATCAGGGAAACCTTCATAATCGATGATCTTGGTAGTCTATATATACAGGAGTTATTTCAATTTCAGGGGGTTCTAAGGAGTATCATTTCTGAAAGATATCGATATTTCACATCAAACTTTTGGAAGGGTCTTTAGAAGTATATGGGGTTACAGATTCTTTTAATCATACCCTATCATCCTCAAACTAGCAGTTAATATAAGAAAACCATTCAGGTTTTGGAAGATATGTTATGAGCCTATGTTTTTTATCTCAATGATTCATGGGAGCAGTATATGACACTCATGGAGTTTTTGTATAATAACAACTTCCACGCATTGACCCAGATGGCCCCTTTTGAATCTATGTATAGCCGATCGTTTTTTCACCTCTTTGGTGGTTGAAGGTATGGGAGTCTGTGATTATTCGGCATAGTCTTGTACAAGAAACATTTGAGCAGTTTCAGTTGATCATCAGTCATTTGGTGACCATGCGGAGTAGTAAGAAATCATATGGTGAACATCATAGATGACCTATGGAGTTTCAATTTTGTCATCATTTTTCCCTTTGGGTGTCACCTAGGTTGGAGTAATGTTGTATTAGAATATAGGGAAATCTAATTCCCAAGTTTGTCAGGACGTTTGTGATAGTGGGTAGGGTCATTCCAGTGGCATAGTAATTATCCCTTCCACATCACTACAGTTCCATGCATAACATGTTTCACATGTTATAGCATCAGATATATTATCTAAACCCCTCTCATGTGGTAGATGTCGAGGGAATAAATATTTGTGCTAATTTTTCCTTTTAGGAGTATCTAGTATGGATTGTATACTATAGTGAGAAGTATCTACAGGTTATTACTATACCTATGGTTCGAGTTCAGTGTTATAATGGGCATGTTCATAAGGATACATGGGAGAGGGAGTGTGAAATGAAAGAACATTGGATAGAATTTTTTGTCAAAACCTCACAGTGATGCATAGAGTAGCTTGGGGATGAGCTATTATATAGTGGTGAAGTTGTAAGATCCTATCTTTTTTCAGGTACATATCTCTTTGAGTTTTTCATTGGACCTTGGTGGTTGAGTCTTTTTTAGATATGTGAAGTATTTTTTTGGAAAATGACCTAAATTTTAGGGATTTCTATTTATTTTAATTAATAGAGTCCATGTATAAACATGTTAAATGTGATTAATAACGTCTTCTAAGAGTTAGGGAGGATTTGGAGGCTGTTCGGGTCCTTATGAATAATGTTTTTGAAAATTATTCAATGCACAAGTGCACACCATGTACATGTTACACGATGTGTAAATTCTGCTAGACATAGGTTAGGAACTGGTTTATGATGTGAAGTAGTTACATGTAGTGAACCTAATTCATGTCATGTAAGTGCCGATTGGGATACATATTCACTTAATATGATAGTTTTTTTTTCATAACTTAAAAATAAGGAAATACACTACGTGGAAGGTGTACACACCTTGTAATCCTCATACATAGTGGTTTTTAGTGTGTATTACTATTGTGTTTATCATTATTTATAGTTCAGTATCTCCTCTTTCAATTTTAGGGAAAACTCTAGGTGATTTTGGAGTCCCTTACTCCCTTTCAGATGTCCTGATTACACATTGAATCCCTACTGAGTTTCTTTTCTTAGGTTTCCCTCTTCTCTCCCAACATTCCTTATCATTGTGTTGTAAATATCTTGACCACATGTTTTTTAAATTTATCTTGACCTAATATGATCTATGTTTTTGTTTCTATCATATATGTTATCTTCCTTATTGTAATTTTCTATTGGAAGCACTTCTTTAATAACTGGGTAAAGGTAGGGGTCTAAACCTAACTCTAGAGTATGTTTAAATTTGAAGTATATGAAATATTATTATTGTGCCAACATAACAGGAGCATAAATTAATTTAGTGATTGAAAAATGCTAAATCATGGATTGTGGAATTTTTTCAATCCATTTGGATTCAATTATTGGTGAGATATAGCTTACGACTACCCATTGAGTGAGAAAACATTTGAACAATAAGATCATTCATAATGGTTTAAATTTTGTTTTTCCTGACATGAGACCTTAGGGGATCTCTTGATATAGAATATAGGGTTAATGGATTATTTATTATCGATATGAAAGTTGATCATTTGAAATATAAATGAAAATGTAATTGAAAGAAAAATGGTAATTTTCAGAATTAAACATTGGGATTTATTCAGTGATATTTTGATATCCTTGTTTTTATGACCTGTTGAGGTGATGCTAAAATGATTATATATAGGGATATGATCAGAGGCTAAATTTTTTAGATAGAACTATTGAAATATAGTTCCATGATGAAAATATTATATATAAGGCTATGCCTGTAGGATAAAATTCTTATATAGGGGGCTTAGCCCAGAGTTCCATGCTAAAATTATTGTACAAAGGGCTATGCCCATTAGATGAAATGCTTATATGTAAGGATTTTCTTAGGGATGTTATATTAATTGTATGGATATTCCTAGTTTTCTTATTATTACATGGTGTATGGATATTATTATCATGGTTGTGCTATATTTTTAGAGACATCCTGGTATGGTTCTAAAGCAGGTTGTTTGATATATTATATTAATTGATTAATTAATACACCTAATTATTACATTATTTCATACACTTTTTATTAAACGATTTTTTTATACATGGTGATGTAAACCTACTAAGGTTTACTCACAGCCTATTAGGTACGCCTTTTGGTACCCTAGTAGATTACTTGGATGTAGGTGTCCATAATAACAAGGGACCTTGTTTATAATTTTCTTCTACCAACTATATGGGATTGAGTTTGCATATGGGTCTAACATAGTAATAGGGATAGAAGAATTTTTTGGATTATTTTGTGTCATCTGATTCTTTTATTATATTAATTTTCATTTAACATTTAGATACATTTCATTATTTCATTACATGATTCATCATTATTGGTAATTTGTTTCTCCTTTACCTTCCCATTTTCTGATATATGCATTTTTTGTCCTTTATTACTCTAATATTTATAATTAACAATTTATTTCAATTTTATTATACTCTATAATATGTGTTATAGTCTCCCCACTATACATTTCATACCCCAACTACTATTCAACATTCTCTGGCATGTGGGGAGGTGCAGTTGAGGACCAATAACCAACTTATTTTTTTAATGTGAGATAGTGTCAAAATGAAGGATGTTACAGTAGGGGAAGTTAACATAAAAACCACAAGAGAAAGATAAGGAACCGTACACTAAAAATATTAACCAAGTCCTAGACCAATCATAGAGAGTGACTAACCATGAGGGACTTTTATTAAGTCAACAAAAATAAAATGAATGTTTTGTAAGGATTAAACTGACCATAAGGCTCAAGTGATAGAAATCACAAAAGTGGACTAACATTATGATGGAACTAATGATAGTTCCTTACCAACCATGATAGCTGACTGAAAATAAATATATAAATGGAGTGATTATAAGAACAAAAATCAATCTACCATGATTAAATTCAATCAACCATAGGAAAACATGAGTTAATGCACATTAAAAATTTAACCAAGGGTTAGATCAACCATGTCGGTGCAAGTTGCACCAGGTAGATAACCACAATTGGGATTATTATTATTATAAGACAATAAAAACAAATAAATAACCATGGGTTTGATCCCATGAATCTCAATGTTTATGGTATTCATTTATATATAGAGAAATATCAAGAATAAAGGATGAAAACAGTAGTCAATCCCTTTGGTTTTCCCTCAAAATAAAGATTAATCAATTGTCCATTTACAAAGTAGGGTATATTTTCCTCACCTATCAACTCAATAGATCCATTAAGAAGCACCATAAAGAGAGTAAAAGGCCATGGAAGCTAATATTTCAACTTCCAAGGAAAGGGTTTAAGCCTCTAAGTATAGAGTAACACTTTTTGGAAAGCTTTAAAGCTTCTATTTTAAATAATAGAGTCATGGAAGGACTTAGTAATCTATTTTTAGATTATTTAATTTTAAATAGACTCCCATTTTATCTCATTTATCACACTAAAATAAAGTAATCTCCTCTCACCAGTATTCATAGAATCTAAATTCAAAGATTTCACAACCCAAAAAAAAGATTTATAATGCAACTCTATAAGTAAATGATAGCTTTTCCCAAACAATAATCCAAAAGGATACATTTCTAAAGTTATTTTGAATATGGATCATTAGACCTTAAAGGCCTATTATAGTTTAATTTAATAGTCATTCCTTATGCTAAAAACATTTTTACCATAATTTTATTATGCCCCTAATTTGAAACATCATCTTTTCCACTTGACTGTGGGTGGTAAGAAGCTTCTATTTTATAAGCACAACCATATTTCTCCATTAACAATTTAAACTTATAAGTTTTAAAATGGGTTCCATTATCTGTAAGGAAATATCTTGGAACACCAAATCTAGAAAATATGTTCTTCTTGATGAATTTTACAACACTAGAAACATGATTATTGGGAAGTGAAAATACCACTACCAATTTCTAAATATTAACTACTATCACCAAAAAGAATGCATTTCCATGAGATGGTGGAAATGGTCCCATTAAATATAAACCCTAGAGATCAAAAATATAAACCTCTAAACTTATTTTTTATATAATCTTCTAATTCATACATATATTTCTTAATCTCTAGAACTTGTCACAATTGAAAACCAAACTAATCTCATCTTTGAACAAATTTGGACAATATAAATCAGACTGCATTAATTTTTCATAATTTCTATCCCCCTATGGTGTCCACCCCATGGTGAAGAGTGAAAACTCTCAAGAATAGTAAAAATTTCTTATTCTCCCATACATCTCTTTATAACACCACCATCACAACTTCTAAATCATAAAACATCATCCCAAAAGTAGTTTTTCAACTCTACGATGAATTTATTGCATTAATTTTGAGAAGATCCTTTGAAAGGATACCAATAAAATAAGAATAATCTATAAACTATGTATTTTTTACAAATGTAATATCCAGTAGTTTCTCATCTTTTAAGGAAGAATTGATCTCCCTCAGATCAATATTTTACGTAGTAGAAAACCTTGACAAGTGATCAGCCACACTATTTTCAGTATCCATATTATTCCAAAATTCTAAGTCAAATTCCATTAAAATAAGTATCCTTCTAATCATTCTTATATTATCCACATTTTTTCTATCAAATACATCAAAATTGAATAATCAATAAACATAATCACTTTCAAACCAATCAGGTTCTACCTAAATTATTTCAGAAAAAACACAATAGCTAATAACTCTTTTTCATTAGTGGTGAACTTTATTTTACCATCTTCTTGTAACTGACTAGAATAATCCACCAAATGTATCCTCTTATCTTTCCTTTGTCACATGACTACCCCAGCTACCACATCACTAGAATCACACGTAACATAATATAGAAATTTATAATTCGAGGTAGTGATACTAAGAGAAGATGTAAGTTTCTATTTAAGAAGATTGAATGATTCGAAACATTTTCCATCAAAATTAAAATGGGTATCCTTACCCATAAATGAATAAAGGGGTTTATGATTTCTTAAAAATCCTTTATAAAAATCTGATAAAAACCAAAATTCCTTAAGAATATTTTCATTTCTTTCATATTTTTTGTAGGGGGAAACCATTGAATGACCTCAATTTTAGAATTAATTACTCTTTTGGAGACTTTATTAACAATAACTATACCATTAGTAAACATAAAGTGACATTATTTTCAGTTAATCACAAGTTTCATCACTCAAAATATTCCAAAAAACTAACTATGTGTTCTATAAAAATCTCTCAAAGGTGGTTTTAAAATAAGAGAGGCTATCTATGAATACCTCTATAATCCTCTCAACTATGTCATAGAAAATAACCATCGTACACCTTTGAAATGCAGTTAAAGAACCATACAATCCAAAGGGTATTAACTAGTAGAAAAATATTCCAAATGGACATGTGATAGTGTACTTTTATGGTCTTCAGGGTCTACTAGAATTTTGTTGTAACCAGATTAAAAATCAAGAAAATAGAAAAAAAAGGACAGTTGTCCATCCTATAAAGCATTCGATCAAGGAGTGAAAATGGAAAATGACCCTTAATGGTAGATGGTATAAGTTTTTTATTTTCTATAAATCCTATAGATTTGGTTAACATCCTAGTTTGATCTTGATCATTCTTCTCATTTTTGATAACTATAACACATCCTTTATTAGGAACAACCTAAACAAGGCTAATCCAAAGAATATTTGAGATATAAAATCTTATTCCAGAATCTAATATGTTAATAAATTTCTCCTTTACAACCTATTCCATGTTAGGAATGAGCCTTCTTTGACCCTTAACTCTTGGTTTGTGTCTTGGACCCATAACGATTTTATGCATGAAAAACGGGATGATTCCTTTGATATCAAAAATTATCAATCCATTCACATATTTAAATAACTTTAACACACCCAATATTATTTTCTCTTGATCATCCCAAGTCTTAATATAAAAAATGGAAAGAAGTGTCAAAATTTCTACAAAAAAAATGAATATTTCAAATGTTTTGGATGTGATTTAAGAACCGCATATGAAGCTTCTTGGCCATAAGTGAGACTTTTAAGACTAAGGGTCCTAAATTATTTAATGTGTCTCTTCAATAGATAATGATAACTAGATAACAATTTTCCATTTCTACTATCTATAGTAGACCACTCACTATAATTACAATTTAGATCTAAAAAAAATTATTCCCCAGAAAAACCTTCAAAATGATATTTAATTAACCCTCATACTTGTCAAAATGTTCCTATACATAACCTAAATCATTCTCTATAAATGTATCTTCAACAAAAAATTTACATTAAATATATTTTATGACCTGAATAAATTCCTCCTCCAACTTATCAAAAGGTTCTATAAGATCCAAAAACCCAACTCTTGAATAGTTCACCTAAATTTTAGGTTCCTTGGTGTGTTTGAAAACATTAAATTAGTCAATTTGTTCTCACAAATTCAAAATAAACTTCCTCTTTCAAACATTTATCAAAACTCCTCTTTTGGAAAGGAAAGGCCTGCATATAATATTAGGGAATTCCTTATCACACTTTATGTCTAAGATGATAAAATAAGTAGTAAAGATAACTTCATAAATATTATAAAAATATCATCTACCATCTACCATTCATATAGGGTGTGTGATGGAACTTTTAGATAATTATAAAACAACACTCATAGGTGAAACGTTCTTCAATATAAACTATTGAAATAGTGAGTAAGGATTCAAATTGTTTATTTATACAAGGATAAATAAGAAATTAAGTTATCCATTATTCCATAGAGTATAAATAATGAAAAATATCTCTAGGTTCTTATGTTTTTGTGGGATATTATTTTGAATAACAATATTACACTTGTTAGTGGGGTAGTATATAGAAAATTCCCCAAGATATTTCTTGTTTGAAATAGTTTTTTTAATAATTTTAAAATATAAATGTTTTTTATTAAAGATTGAATTAATTTAATTCTCACTTGGATATTCTTGAAATTCTTAAGGAACTAGAGATATTTAGGTTTTTCAATTTTTAAGTTTAGTTTTTTTCTCAGAAAGGGATGGGTTGTATATAATTTTTCAAAATAGTGTGAATTCCATCACTTTCTTATTCAATATTTCCATCCCTTTTGTTATTTCTCATTTTAAATTATTTTTCATATCTTTGTTGAAATTAAACATATAGATTTATTTTATTTTTAGTGTTTATATAAAATTTTCCAAATTCTAGAAGTTTCATATTTTGGATTTTAGTTTCTTCTAGAATTTCATTTAGAACATATCTTGGGTTTATTATATGTTCCTCTTTAGTTTTCATACCAATACTTTTTGTTTCATTCATCACATTTTTCTTTATATTGACCAAATTTGTACTAATAATATTTCCTTATTCACTTACACCAAATTCTATATCCATGTATCTTATTTGAGATTGTAGATTATTCATGTCATTTGTTAAGGCATTTATTTGGGTTTCTATATTAGTTTTATGTGTTATATATTAAGAATATATTACATAAATCACTTGTTACATGAGACCTTATAAATTGGTTTTTGAATTTGATAACTCAAACCTATTTGTATTTGGAATTTTTGTTTAGTCCATGGTAGAAATGCAGTAGAATCAGGTTATCTAAAGAATATTTTCACTCTCCATGAGAGATTATGATTATTCCTATAGATTTGATTATAATTTTTTGAGAAATAATCATCCCTAATATAAATTATATGTCCATACCTAGAAAAATTAACATTATAAGAACTTAGTAACTCAAATCAATGTTGGGATAATAATTAATTGAATGATCAAACATACCACTAAGATTTCACTATTCTCTGATTTAATTTACATTAGAAATAATAGAAACATTTGGATGGATTTATTGAATATAATTTTTATGTAATAGATATAATTTTTTTTCTCTAGAACATATTTGTTGTGAATTTTGAGATAATATATTAAAAAACATTAATCTCTTTGGTGGACTTATTAGAAAAGATTTATCTATAAAATTGTCCAACAATTGTTTTCTTATATGGTGTGAGTCCATTGTAAAAAAATCATTTAGAAATTTTTAAGAAAACTAATGGTTCATATATTGTCTAATAAGACCCCTAAATATATCCCAATATTCATAGAACAGATCAACTTCATCTTTTAAAAAACCAATTCTCATATGTCTAATTTTAAAATTCAACCTCCTATTGTAAAATTTCATAACTAAGGAATTAAAGACCTAATAAAAAGTGTAAAAGATCTCCTAATTTAATAACTAAAACCAGGTTCCATAATTTCCATTGAGACTAAAGGAAAAACTGTTAGTTTTAACTCTTAATCACTCAGACCATGTAGTGGTTGTTTTTATACCACACTATAGAAGTCCTTAATTAATTCAAGAGAATATTCATTGGGAGTTCCAATGAAAGATGTTAGAATGGACAATATTGATTGTTTGACCTCATACTTTCTACATTTAGGTATAATCATAATGCAATAAAGATTTTTAAAACCATGGGTAGATATAATTCTCAAAGCCTACACCTCTTTATAATTTCATTTTAAGGTTTAGGTGTGTTTGTGTTTTCATTTTGGTTATTTAAAGCATCCCTGTTATCTTTCATTTTTCCATTGTTTTTTAGATCACTTAAGTGTTTTTAAATTTCAAGAATTAATTGATCTAGGATTTAATATTTGGTTTTTGTTTTCATGTACACACAATATATTCAACATTTTATTTTTGTTGTTTTTTTTTATGATTATATTTTTTTGAAATTTTTTATTGTGAATTTTTACTACCTTTTTAGCTTGTTCTTTCCCCAACAATTATGCTTGAAATTAAATGAGACTATATCATCAAACCTTACAAATTAAATTACCTATACTCCTACTTAGAACTATAATAATGATAGGTGGGTTTAATACAATAGGAATGAATAAAAGTATGATTGATTAAACTTTAGGATGAACTAGAAAATACGAAATATAGAAACCAATAGTTGGGAACAAACAATGATCATGAAATTGAGTGAAAAGAAGTGAGTGATCAATGATGATGAAAAAGAAGAAGAAACTGTTCAACATAGATCAGATAGGTAAGTGAGTTTTTGTAACACCCTAATATTTCATGGTACATTATCTTTAATAGCTTGTGTTTCATGCAAAACTGACTTGTCTTATATAACATGCAAGATTGAGTTTCTCTGAATTAATACTTTTAGTGTTAAAATTATTTACATGATGTATTTATAACTTATCCATTAAATATAGTAACATAAATAGAAATAAATTATTTTTAAATTTTATTTATAATGTTTTCACATAAATAAAACATTTTTATAATGAAATGTATAATTTTTGATAAAATAGTTATATGTTGAGAAATACTATTTTCTTAATGGAAATACTTTTTATGCCCTTTTGGGGCCAATAATAAAAATAATTTTAGATGTTCCTCGAAGTTGAATTTGGTAAAATAGACTTCATTTTTGAATTTAGAATATTAAAATTATCTTAGGATAAAGTTTTGGTATTTTTTTGGAAAACTTTCAATTTTTGATGAATAGTGAAAACACTACATTATTGTTAAAAAACAGAGTTTTTCATTTAAATAATTATTTTTATTTAAATTGATTTTAAAAACAAGATAAATAAATAATAAATAAACTAACCCAATTTAGGTCATTTTAGTCATTTTTATAATATAATTAGATATAAAAATTTATTAAACTGTTTTAACATCTTTTTACCCGCCTTCTAGCCACATTTTTGAATTAGCATTAAACGTAATTTTACCAATTATGTGAATTGAATTTAAAAAAACAAACATAAATGGTTTTAATCAGTATGAATTTTTTTTCAATATGATCAAAATAATTTTTGGTGAATAATAGCTTTTGAATTTTATTTACCACGGTTAAAGGCAAATAGGGTAATTAAAGGAAAAAATAATATTATAATAATGTAAAATTACCCTAAAACTTTTCCTAATTTAATTTTATAAGTTCTTTTAAACCAAAATAAATTTTAGGTCAAAAATATGATCATTTTTAATCCATTTGTGTCAGATTAGGACATTTATGATATTTTATTTAAAGAAGAGTTAACAGTATCATATTCAAATTTTAATAACTAAATAATTTTTAATATAGAGTTATTCATAAGATATATTCTAATATAAATATTCATTAGAAATATAATAAATTTATATAAATAAATATAATTTATTTATAATTTTTAGATATTAAATATTTAAATTTAATAATGATACAATGATGATGTAGTAATTTATTTATTTAAGGAAGAACCAAATAAATGATATTAATCATATTAAAATAAATATAATTTGACTTAATTAATGATATAAAAAAATTTATAGATAATTTATATGTTTTATTGACATATTGGAAGTATTGGTTCGAATTTATCATTTTTTTCTTATATTTATTTTAATGAAAATATTGAATAGTATTTAAATTGAAATAAATGATATTTTAAAATAAATACTATTTTATTAAATGATATAAAAGTCATAAAAATATAATGTTTGTAAAAATAACTTTTAAAATTTCAAAGATTTTATAAATGATCCAATTAGGTTTTTCTCAAATTTTATATTAAATATATTTACCCTATAGTGTAGAAAATACAAGAAGACGCTGTAAGAGTTAAACTATTTAACTAAGGGTTAAATCCAAAAGATAAGGTTAATTTTAAGACCTAAAATGTCTAAAATTAATTTGTTGATGGTATTTTGACCCATACTCATATTAGTATCTAAATAAATCACTTTTTAACTATTTGAAACTGAAAATCAATTTATAATAAATCAATATTTTAAGATCTTCTAAAAGTGCACATCACCTCTCTTATAAAAGAAAACTTATACTTCTCATTAATTAACACATCTAATGCCATTTGGATCGATAAAATCCTACCTATTTCATCTAACTATATCTCTCACTTCATCCTAAAGGCATTACTTTTGGAAGAAATCCATCCTAAGGAGTCCTTTGTGCAAATCAAAAGGAGACACTTGAAGAAGATGTAATTGTTTTACAAATTCAATTCAATTTATTTTTTTCTTCTACTTCCTCTTACTATATGTGATTCAAAAATAAAGTAATAAATCCAGAATCTAATATATTATGATATTTTTTTATTATTATGGGACAACCATATTCCTCCTTTTACCCATCCTACGAAAAACAATATCACCATGCATGTGTATGTATGGCTTACTGTCTCCACGCCATGGTGTAAATTGTTTATCATGTACACTTTATTTCTATGGGTATAATGATTAATATTAATGATTTAAATAATAAATATAACATGATATTGTTTATTTAAAATTTATATTTCATCCAATTCCATACCATTTAACCATTAAAGAAATGAAACTATCGCTCGTACGTACGTACGATTTACCATCTCCACGATGTGGTGAGATTAATCTTCCATATTCACCATCAAATAATTATTACAAAAATATATATTATGAATAAGTATTAAATATATGAAATAATATTACTAATTTAATAATATATATATATATATATATACATACATATATTTCATTCACTTACTTCCATTCAATACGATAAGAAAACATAAACAACGTTCATGTGTACGTATGGCCTACCATCTCCATGAACGGTGTATTCCATTTCATTTATCTATAAATTATATATATTTATATTCTTAATATATATAATATATAAATCATTTTATACATTTTTTAAGTAATTTAATCATGATCTAAGTAATACAATCAATAATAATATGTCAAAACATGTGCGATAAAGAAAGTGATTGTTACCCGAAATGTTTCATTAACTTAGAAATTATTAATAAAAAAGTAATATAAAGTCTTAAATGAATCATATATGATATAATAAATATTATTATGATTATTTTAGAAGTTAATAATATGTTTAATACCATTATACATGAGTTTCAGACATGTACAGAGTGTATCGAACCTAAGGTAAGGGAATTTCGTCTCATTTTTAATTTTTGTGATATATAAGCCATGTTCACCACATATTTATTGTGTGTGGTGTATGTAATTACCATATTATGTTTGATATCCTGAATACATTTATCTTCATGGTATTTAAATATTCATTTGAAGATATTGGAATTATTTTTTAAAAGTTCAAAGTGGTATGGGATGCTTTGAATGTTTAAAGAATTAATCCTTTCTCCATTTCAATATTATTGATATTATCATACATATGTATTTATATGTATATAAATGATTACAATGAATATTTTATGTCTATTTTTAAGTTTATTAAAAAAAATTAAAATATAAATCTTTAAATTTTTTTACATAAGGGTTAATTTCACAATTTCATTTTTATTCGAGGTTTTTATATGTAAGTATCTACTATAATATCCTTTTCATCCATGTCAATGTTTCTTAAAATGTAATTCTTAATATTATTAACCACTATTTAAATTCATTTTTACCCATGTTTTAATTTCTAAAAAATGTCTTGAAATTAATCTCTCCATCATTTTACAAATGAGGTACTTTATGATCCTTTTTGACTAATTAAGTAAATAAATTTTTTCTTAACTTATATGGTGCGAGCGTCTTTCTTCATCATCATGTTGACTTAACATTTTGAAGCTTCACTTAAAAGATTACAATGTTATTTTTAAAATAAATGTTTTCTTTTATAATTCTGTAGGCTTTTAAATGATTTCAAAGTAAAAAAGATATATTTCTTTCAAAGAGTATTAATTATTTTTTTAGATTATTTTCATCTTTGTCAACATCCTTTATTGGATTTTATGGATAATTGAGGTTGATTTATTATGATACAATCTTCAATATTGTATTGAAGAGTTTATGTTATGTTTTACTGTGGATGTTCTATTTTATACCATTCATGGATTATGGTTAAAGTATTAACATTTTATATGTTATTTTTAATATGAATGTTTATGTTGGTTAAGTTTCACCCTTTTCATATGAGGAATGCATTGGACATAGAAAGAAATGGGTTGTGGACTGGTTAATTGAAGCCCTATGGGTTGGGGATAGGTTAATCAATGACCTATGGGTTGGAGACTGGTTAATTAAATCTCATCGATGCATCGATAGTTTTCATGAGACAAGATAATTTGGGTTTTCACTAACGTCTTACTCGTATGGTCTTGGCACGAGGCCTTGATGGTATGTCCAGCATTACACATTCCCACATTATGAGATTAGTAATTGATATTAAATGTGATTATTTTACTATTAGAATATCCATTGAATATTTAAACGGAATTATTTGATTTTTTATTACCATAATATACTAGATATTAGGTTTAAAAGGCTTGTGTTTCATTTTTTATACATTTCCATAAAAGTTTATGGTTATTCATGATCGCTTCCACTATATTTTTTATCCTAAATCATCATCTGAGTTCACCCCTTTATTATGTTTTATTTTTCTAAGATTCCAAGAAGTGTTTATGATTGATATGTAGGGTTAGGCTAGGAGAACGATGGCATTCGCAAAAAAATGTCTATATTGCATTTTATTCTTTGAATTGTAATGTAAAGTTCATTTATGTAATATATTTTCCAAAACTACTAAACTGATAGGTCTTTTGGGATTTGTTTCCATGTAATCATACTAATGTATTAAAATAATGCATCAACTCCAAGAAAATAGGGTCATGTAATTATAGTTTTGATCAAATAGTGGAAGACAAATGGGAGTTTTGATTGACTAATAACTCTTAAATCTCTTCAATGATGTCAAAATTTATTAAACCATTATAAACTAAAAATATTTCATACTTACTTTTTCAATTATCGAATAAGTGTAGGTCAATATCTATATTTTTTAACTATTAAACTCAACAATAACAAAAATAATTAGTGTATTTAATCACCTAGGTTGAACTATTTCTTGACCTTGGTGCACTTCCCTTATTTTGATATCAAAATTTATTTTCAGAATAGTATCAAATAAAATTTTCCTAATATTTTTGGAAAAATTAGTCTAGATAAATTTTCATTGATAGTTGGAAATTTTAAAAAGTTACTTCCAAAAATAAGGATAAGAAACAAATGACTTAACTTAAAAACAAATGACATGATTGAAAATCTATAAGACTATCAGTTCAATATCATTCTCCAAGAATAGATTATCCAAAAATAATATTAGTAATAATGATTTAGAAAAATAAATTCATTAGAAAATAAATACAATAATTAGATAAATGTAATTGAAATTGGATGGGTTTTTATGAAATAAATATATATCCCCCATTGATTTGATTGTCATTTACTCTAAGATCACTCTCCATATCTCTGTGATGCTTATTTTTTTACTTATGATCCTATAGTCTTTAGTGGTATGATATGTCTCAATGTCCCATAGATTAATCGATGCCTCCCCTCTCAATATGATTCTCTAATTAAGAAAAATTTGGGTAGAAACTCTATCCTCCATCTCTTAGTCACAACTCTATATGAACCTAATTGGTTTCCACATGGCACACATATCACTTATCATCATCTCCTTTCAATTAATCAAGTATAACATATAATAACCCATATTTAAGATATATTTTACTTCAATATGATTAAAAATAAGATCCATATAATGTAATCCCAAAACAATTGAGGTCTACATTGATTGGTAAATTTTATAAATAATCAATTAACATAAAATGAAATAAAAAAGACAAATTTATTTCAAGTCCTAATAATTTCCTCATAATTTCCTTTAAACTCTTTGTACAACCCCAGATAACTTGGGGACATATATAAGAAATGGGTTGATCAAAAAATCCTGATAAGGGAATAATAAACCATAATATGATTAAAGATAATACATGAGGTCCAAGAGGCATATCATGATAACATAAAATGGTAAGAATAATACAGAAAAGTATTTAATCATGACATGATAGTATGATATCATAAGATAATGTCATTATAGGAATGTTTTTGTACTGACAAAGTGTTTATTAGTAATATTTGTTTCTAGAAAAAATGTGTGGTGTATTATATTATATAATATTATACACATACAAAATTTAGAGAAACCAACAAAAATTTATCTTATTAATAAATATCATTACATTATTCATCTACAAAATCGATTAAAATTCCAAACATTATAGTTGAACAAAAAATATAAAATAGAAAATCTAAAATGGGAAAATGTGGATCGCCCAAGTCTACTAGAATCATTGCCCCCACGACCAACCATATAGGAATGAAACAAAATATTAGTAAACCAATCAAAATACTAGAAAATGAAAATATATAACCTTGGTAGGAATTTTCATGAATATTATGTGAAATAATGAAATGGTATTTATAGAAGGTAATGTGACCATTGGAATAGTAATGTGAACATCGAAATAGAAACCTAACCGTTGGAATAGTAATTTGACCACAAACTAATAAATTGTGATATAAATAATAATTATCATAATAAATTTATGTAAATATAAATATTATAATGACAAAAAAATAATTATCATGATTAAAAAACTAAAAGAAAATATAAGCACATTTTTAATAAAATGTATTTTAAAAGATCTCTTAAAAATGATAATTTTTTTTATTAAAATTTTAAATTACATTTGTTAATATTTTATTTTTGTAAAATTAATATAATTTCTGAAATAATCACATTGAAATTTTCCAAGGGTTATTTTTTAGTAATTTTCAAAAATACATCAATTTTTCATGTGAATAGTAAAAAATGAAAAAAATGATGCATCCTAAATTACATTATTAATGATGTAATAATGACATTATAATTTATAAAAATTAAGATTAAAAAAAGAAATTGATTTCATAAATGATTCATTAAGATGAAATAAACTTAATTTCCAAACCTAAAAATCATTTTCCAAAGCCTAAAGTCCAAAGTGTTCCCTTAAAATAACAATTTTTCCTTTTTTCCAATTTCTTTTATAGTGACCTAAGTGAATTAAAATTACAAAGATGTTTAAAGTCCTAAAACCATTCTATTATATTTATATGTAATTTATTTTTTCAAAAATTCAATATTACAAGGTTTACCTTGGATATAGTATTTTATTCAATATTTTATTCTAAAAATACCCCTATTTTCAAGTATAAAAAACACATATCCCTCCCCATTAAAACCCACTCCTCTCACACTTTCTAAAGAAACTATTGTTCCAAAATACTCTATCTTAATACCTTATCAACCTTAGGGGAATTATGGATTAAAACAACACCATTCATTAAGAAATTATAGTGTCATACAAGAGAAGCCACACTAAGGAAAGAGTAAGTTTTTTTCAAAATCTTCTCTCATTTTATTCTTCCTCCCTCTCTTTTCCAAATTAATTTATAAATAAATTACTATAATATCTAATTTGGAATAATTTTAAAATTAAATTAATTATGTTAACCAACAATAAAATATATATATATATATTTATGTATTTATATTTTATAACTCTTTTTCTTTATATTTGGAAAATGTTCCCATTAATGGATAGTTAACCGCCAACAAGGATGTTTCTAACTTATTTCCTTATCACAAACCCTATGGATAGTTATCATAAATTATTTATAATATATAAATATATTTATGTTATTATTTTTTAATTTATTCTACTTATGAATTAATTACCTTTAAAAAATAGTTAAATCGAAGTGAAACTGGAAATGTTTAAGGAAAACATTATATCAAAATGCTTCAAATTCAACAAAAAAATTAAGAAATATAATAAAATAATTATTTTTGAAACATATTGGTAAAACTAAAAATAATTAACTTATGGATCAATTTTTTAAAAAATTTATTTTTATTATTCATGTGGTGGAAAAGTGATGAAATAAAGTTGGATTTAAGGTAAGGGGTTCTTAAACCAAACCATCTTTCTTTGTGTTATCCATATTTCATGAAAATTTAAGTATGGATATTCCTATAATGTTTCTTAAATATCCTTTAACTATTATTCCATTTACATTCAAGGATATAAATGTTACCACCATGATTTATAATCCAAATAAAAATATTTTTCAATAAGAAGTTTCCTTCCAAAAACAATGTTTACTCCTCTTGAATTATTTCTTCTTCACTCAAGAATGATGATGCTTATGCCAAATATATTTTCCCATATTAATTTACTAACCCCAGGGTAATTCATGAATTTAGACATGATTAAATCATTATTAAACCCATTCATTTCATTGGGTTACCTAATGACTATGATTTTTATGTGTTCAATATGGAACTCATGATAATGTGAATGTTATAATGTGATGGGTGGGCCCAGAGTTATATATCCCTCAAATGCATTGGATAATGTGATATATCTTATGCGATAATGTGTATTATGCATGAAAAGGATGATAAATGTTTTCACAGTGATCATTTTATGATTGTGAACATATGTTATATGTGAACATGATGATAGATTTGTTGATAACTATGTGTGGTATTTGGTCACTATAACATGGTGCTTTATTTTTATGCATTACCACATTCCATGCCTTTATAAAAAATTTCCCTCATGATGTTGATGATGATCCAATTCTTATGATATGATTTTTTTTATTATGCTCGCCCATTTATTATTTATCCATGTCCCTTATTCCTCCTCATACTATGCATTTAGCTCACTAATTTCTTCGATGTATATCCTCATATTACTATATGTACTAAGGTGGAAGTGAGATATTAAGGATAAATAAAATGGATTTAAATAAATTTTTAGGCTTTCTAATTTACAAGTGATATATAATCCTAATGTTCCCAAGATAAAAAACCTTAATATCACTGAATGTATAATTATTATGTTTTTTATATTTAAAATGGTGTAATAGTCATGTAAGAAAAAGTAGGGTTGCTACAGTTGGTATCAGAGGAATAGTTAAGTTAATTTTTGAATTATGATTATAAAATTTTAGTTACAACCCTTAGGATAAGTTTAAGTATATGTAAACATCTAATAAGCTTTGTTTTTTGAATAAGTCTAAACAAATGGGTCCTATAAGATATGATTTTTAACTTGTTTTCCACATAGATATAAATTATTCATGTTTTTTTGACATACACATAGTTCAAACATTTTTTATTTAGAAAATGGTTGGGACCAATAGAACCCAAGCCAACAACCCATGTGAGGGAAAATTCAACAATTGTTTGTGTGGCATCCCCAATGTAAGGGGAGGTGGAGTTCAAAAATTTATAGAAATGATTACACAGTTGTCTTAGGATATGAATAATAACCTGAACCAGATGGAATTTCCACCTGTTCGTAAGAATAAGAAACTTACTATTGATTCTTTTATGCATCAACAACCACTGTCATTTAGTGTATCTTTGGATCCACTGGTCATGAAATATTGGGTCAAATCAATGGAGAATTTATTTTTTGTTCGCCCATATCCTAAGAAGTATAAGGTAACTCTAGAATTATATCATTTAGATTGAGATGTAGATAAATGGTGGGAATTGATGAAGAAAACAAAGTTGAATAATGAAATTGAAGATACAAAGGAGAATACATTAAGAAAATATTTATTAACAAGTATTTACCTCAAACTCTTAGAAAAAATATGGAGTGAGAATCCATAGAGTTTAAAAAAGGAAGGTCAATATTTCATGGATTATGATGAAAAATTAAAAATGGCATTAAAGATACACCTTGGGTTTTCTTATCAGAAAATATAGAAAAAATAGATAGATTCTATAGTTTCTTAAAACCATACCTTCGAAAGGCTATATATATCTAAGACTGTGGGAGTTATAAAGAAGTGGTTCTGTGTGCTCTCAAAGTAGAGAAGGATTTCAAATATCTGTCCTTTGTACATGGGGATAAGAAGAGAAGAATGGATTTTGAATCTAGTAGGCCAAATTAAAATTGAGGAAAGATGATCCAACCACCCACTAGTTAAAAAATCTGGGAAGAAGTATGGTGGGAATTTCATCAAATGGGAATGAAAATGCTTCAATTGTGGGAGACAAGGCCACCATTCTCATGAATGTAAAATAGACCAGAAGAAGCAAACCAACATGATAGAGGAAAGTAGTTAACCTCATAAAGCACCACACATGGTTTAATTTTTTAATTGTAGGGAGAAAGGGCATCATTCAAGCAAGTGCACTAAACCATGGGTCCTTGGGGGTAATCAGTGTCAGCACCCACCAAATACAAAAGAGAAAGGGAAAGCATATGTAATAAACACTACTAAAGTTGAGTGTAAAAATTAAGTCATACAAGGTACACTTCCTATTCACTCAATAATGGAAAAATATTCTTATTATTATAGTATTACACAATCCTCCAAATCCTACAAATTTTCTAAAATTGTTGAATCGAAGCCCCAAAACCTTGAAGTAAATATATCTGTAAACATACCTAGTGGGGTGATCATTGAAACCTAAAATTTGAACTCTTATCCTATTATATTATGTGGTGATATTATTCTATTGGATCTAATATTACTTCCATTATAGGATTTTGATGTTATACTAATAATATATTGGATCTCTTTATATAGAGAAAACATCAACTATCAGGAAAAGGAAATCTCTTTTGATATTTCAAACCATCCCATGATCCTTTACACAAGCAAGGAATATCATTAATCTCCTTTTTAAAATCCATCTATGGTGTGGGTTTTGATACCCTATAAAGAAGCATACCTTTCACAAACGGTTGATTCAAAGGAAGGTATCAACCTTGAGGAAATGCCCATTTATATGGAATACACAGATGTATTTTCTAAATAATTACTCAAAATTTCTCCTAGATAATGAGGTAGAGTTATCAATAGAACTTATACTTAGAGCCACTCTTATCTCTAAATTCTCCTATAGGATGGCCCTGATCGAACTAGTGGAGTTAAAAAATCAACTATAAGAGAATTTTGACAAAGGGTTTAATTCCCTAGTACATCACCTTAGGGTGTGATTTTGATCTTCGTCAAGAATAAGGATATATAAATACATTTGTGTATTGATTATTGGGATCTCAACAGGATCACCATAAAAAAAGGTTTCCTCTTTCAAGGATTGATGGATTTTTTTATCAAATATAATGATATCATTACTTCTCAAAGGTGGATCATCATTCCAGAAATCATCAACTAAAGGTGAAGAAGAAAGATATCAATAAGACTGCTTTCTATACGAGGTATATACACTATGAGTTCATATTGTTTCACTTAGGACTTACTAATTCCCCTATAATATTCATGGATTTTATTTTTTGGGTATTTAGAGACTACCTCCAAAACATTGTGCTGGTATTTATAGATGATGTTCTCATTTACTTTAGGACCAAAGAGGAACATGAAGAGCAACTATAGATTATTTTTGTGACATTAAGGAAGGAGAAAATTTATGTCAAGTTGAATAAGTGTGACTTTTGGATGCAGTAAGTCACATTCATGGGGAACATAATCACTAGTGATGGGATTTCTGTGGAACCTTCAAAGACAAAATCAATTGATAAATGGCATATACCCACTAGTGTGATAGAAATCCATAGTTTTTTTAGATTAGTTGGGTACTACCAACATTTTTTGAGAAATTTCTCATGACTTAATAACCTGCTAAATAAGTTAATGTGGAAAGCGATAAATTATGTCTGGATTGAAGAATGTGAGGAAATATTTAAAGAGATCAATAAGAGGTTCATCACTGCACTTGTACTCACACTACTGTCTAGTAGGAACGGTGTTTTGATATATAGTGATGTTTAAAATAAAGGATTGGGTTATGTACTCATGTATAAAGAAAAAGTGATAGCTTATTCCTTGTGATAGTTAAAGATCCATGACATAAACAACTCAACCCATGATCTAGATCATTTAGATGTGATTTTTGCCTTGAATATTTGTTGACACTCCCTCTACGGTGTGAATTATGACCTATATACAAATCATAAGAGTCTAAAGTATATATTAACATAGAATGAGCTCAACATGAGTCAAAAAATATTATTAGATCTAATAATGGACTGAAATTTTTGTATTCACTTCCATCTAGGAAAGGAAAACAATGTAGATGATGTTATTAGAAAAAAAATGAAACTTCTACTTTATCCATGATGCAGGTTGATAAATACCCTATATTCATGGATATAAAAAGGATGGATCTAGAAATAATAATGATGGGGAATACATCCTAACTTTACAAAATTATTTCCCAACCATCTATCCATGAGAATATGAAGGAGGCACAAATGAATGATTTGGAGCTTCAAAGGAATGTGAAAGTAGTAAAGATAAATTGCATGAGTTCCACATTGATGAGGATGGGGTCATTCAGTTTGGTACTCGGATTTTTTTGTCCATGATCACTTGAGGTAAATAAGGAGTTATTGGATAATTCACATACCTCATCTTTCTCTATCCATCTTGGAAGTATCAAGATGTATTAGGATATTTAAGAGAACATCTGGTGGGATAATGAGAACAATGATATTGTAGAGTAGATCTCAATTTTATTGGTGTATCGGCATGTTAAAGAAGACTGAAAAAAGTAAAAAGGGATAATGTAACCATTTCATATGCCCACATGGAAATGGGAGAATGTCACTATGGACATTATCATTGGTCTCTTGAATACATCCCAAGGAAATAAAGTGATCTGGGTTGTAGATGATTGAATCAGCAAGACTTCCCACTTTATCCCCATTTAAGAAGATTTCTCACTGAAAACGCTTTCTAAGATATACATCAAGGAAGTGGTGAGGCTGCATGGGGTTCCATTTTCAATCATCTATGATCATGATCCAAGGTTCACATCTAAATTTTAGAGAAGTATTTAACATGGTTAGAATACTGAATTGAATTTTAGATTGGCTTATCACCCCCAACTAATGGTCAATAGGAAAGGAATATTCATACACTCGGGGATATAATGAGATCCTATTTAATGGAATTCAAACTTGGATGGGATCAACATATCCCATAAGTTGATTTCTCATAAAACAACAGCTTCCACTCAAATATTAAAATCACTTCAAATGAATCTATCTATGGGAAGCAATATAGAACTCCAACTTTTTTAGAGGAAGTTAGCTAACATAATATACATGGACATGATCTTGTGTGAGAGATGATAGAGAAATTTTAAGCCATCCAAAAGAATATAAAAGCTACTCAAAGTTAGAAATAGTTCTATATTGAAAACCATCAATGGTAAATTAATCATGAAGTTAGATACAAATTTTTATTTCAAATATCACCATGGAAGATAGCCATGTCATTTGAAAATAAAGGGAATCTTAACCCTATATACATTGACCCCTTTGAAATCCTTGATTTCATAGGATCAGTGGATTATCTACTTTCACTTAAACCAATTATGGATCAAGTTCACAATTTATTCTACATATATCTTTTGTTTGAGTACATACCTGATCCCTCATATGTAATGAATCTAAAGGTGGTACAAATAGAGAATTTACTCTCATATTAGGAGCATTCGGTAAAGATCTTGGACCATAGAGACAGTGCTCTCTTAAATAATATAGTTAACCTTGTCAAAGTGTTCTGGAAGAACCATAAGTATGAAGATCCAACATGAAAACTGGGGGAAATAATGAAACATAATTACCCTCACATATTATCAACTTAGAATGTGAGTTGAAATTTCCTGGAATAAATTTATAAAGGGGGGAATAATGTAAGGACATGGTTTTTATTAGTAGTATTTTCTCCGTAATTAATGTATGCTTTATTATATTATACAATATTATACTCCTTAAAAATATAGAGAAACTAAAAAAATATCTCATTAATAAATACCATTATATTGGTTAGCTACAAAACTAATGAAAATTCGAAACATTATAATTGGATAAAATATATAAAATAGAAAATAAAAAATAGGAAAATATGAATCGCCTCAATATGCTAGAATCATCGCCCCTATGGACAACACTATAAAAATGAAACATAATATTAGTAAATCAATCAAAATATTAGGAAATAAAGATATATAACCTTGCGAGTAATTGTAGTGAATATTGTGTGAAATAATGAAGTGGTATTTATTGTAGGTAATGTGACTGTTAAAATAGTAATGTGATTGTTGGAATAGTAATCGGGTCATTGTAATAGTAATTTAACCTCAAAAATAATAAATTGTAATATAAATAATATTTATCAACATTAATTTAAGTATTTATAAATATTATAATGATAAAAATAACTATCATGATTAAAATACTCAAAGAAAATTTAATCACATTTTTAATAAATATTATTTTAATGATTTCATAAAAATCATAATTTATATATTAAAATTTAAAATTAAATATGATATAAATTTATTTTTATAAAATTAAAATCATTTTTCAAATTTGAACAACTATATTTTACAAGGGTTATTTTTTGGTAATTTTCTGAAATAATTCAATTTTCATATGAATAGAAAAAACACAATTTTACTTGTAACAAGTGTATATTAAATTACGTCATTCATGATGTAATAATGACCTAAAAATTTATTAAACTTGAGGTTCATCCAAAAAATATTTCATTTCATAATTTATCCATTAAAATACAATAATCTTAATTTCCAAAATGAAAAAACATTTTGCCAATCCTAAAGTCGGAACGAGTTCCAATAAACTAAACATTTCTCCTTTTTTCCACTTTAACTTTGAATAAAATAATTTAATTTGAATTATAAATGGATTAAAGTATTAAAATTGTTCTATTATATTTATATACTTTTTATATTATCAGTAATTCACTACTACAAGGTTTACATTGGATATAGTATTTTACTCAATATTTTATTCTAACAATACCTCTCCCCTTAAGTGTAAATAACCCATCTCCCTCCCCTTGGAAAACAACCCCTCTCACATTTTATAAAGAAAAATTTCTATACAAATCATCTATCTTAAGAACTTATAAACCTTATGGATCTGCTGGATTAAACCAACTCCATTCATCAAGTAATTCTAGTGTCGTACAAGAATCTACGCTAAAGAAAGAGTATGTTTTTTTCAAACTCTTCTCTCATTTTCTTCTTATAATCTCTCTTTTCCCTATTTATTTAAAAATAAAATATTCTAATATTTAATTAAAAATAATGTTAAAATTTTCTTACTGATTTAAACCTACTATTAAAAAAATTATATTTTTTATGTATTTATATTTTATACCTCTTTTTCTTAATATTTGGACAATATTCCCATTAACGTTCAATTGACCGCCAACGAGGATATTTCCAACTTCTTTTATTGTCACAAAAACTATGGATGGTTATAATAAATTATTTACAACATATAAATACATAAATATATATATTTATTTTTTATTTTGTAATTTATTCTACTTATGTATAAATTACCTTGAACAAACTAGAGAAATCAAAGGAAAATAAGAAATATTTAATGAAACCATTATATCAAAATAATTCAACATTAAAAATAGAAATTAAGAAATATAATAAAATGATTTTAATTTATAAATATTGTTAAAAAATGAAAATAGTACACTTCAATATGTATTTTTTAACAAACCAAATTTTATTATTCAAGAGTTATAAAAGCGATGAAATAAAGTGGGATTTAAGGTAAGGGGATTCTCGAACCCAAATCCCTTTCTTTTGGTTATCCCTATTTAATAGAAATTTATGTAAGGAAATTATTCTAATCTTTATTAAATATCCTTAAAATATTATTATCCTTTAATTTGGTGTTATACATGTTATCATCGTGATTTATAAGCCAAATACAAATATTTTACCAAAAGAATTTTTTTCCAAAACACATCTTTTACTCCTATTGAGTTAGTTCTTCTTCAATGAAGAATGATGATGTTTATGCCAAATATATTTTACCTTATTAATTTGGTAACCCCAATTTTATTCATGAAATTATAATTGATAAATCATTATGATACCCATTCCTTTATATGGGTTATTTCATGACTATTAATGTTATACGTTCTATGTGAAATGCATGATAATGTGAATATTATGATATGATGTGTTGGATCAGAATTATATATCCCTCTAACACATTGGGTAATGTGATATATCTCATGAGATAATGTGTATTATGTGTCAACATGATTTTATCTTTTCCCACAATTAGGATTTTATGATTATTTACATATTTTATGTGTGAACATGATGTTAGTTGTGTTCACAAATATTTTTCATATTTTACCACTATGACATGATATTTCATTTTTATACATTGGTATATTCCATGAATTTTTAAAATGTTTCCCTCATGATATTGATTATGATCCTATTTTTATGATATGATGATGTTTATTATGCTCACCCATGTATTATTGATCAATTCCCCTTATTCCTCCCCTTACTGGGATATTATATCACCCATATTTTTTTATGAATATCCCAAAGTGACTACATTTACTAAGGGGAATGTGATATTTTATAAGGATATTGAACAATCATATGAATAAATGTTAATGGTTTATAATGTACAAGGGATATATGATCTTTATTTTCATAATATACTAAACCTTTTGATCCTTGAATGTATAATTATTATGTTTTTATATTTAAAATGATATAATAGTCATGGAATAAAAATTAGGTCACTATAGTCGGTATCATAGGTATGGATTAGTTTAGTGTAGAATTATGATTAGAGAACTTCAGTGACAGCCCTTAGGATAAGTGTAAGTATAGGTAAACACCCAAGAATCGTTATTTTAGAATAATTTTAAACAAAGTGATACCATAAGATATGATTTTTGAATTGTATTTTACATAGAAATAAATTATTCTCTCTTTTCAGAATTACAATTCATTAAAACCATTTATATTTTAGAAATATTTTGGAACCTGGAGAAAATAGGCCAACAAACCAAGCAAGGGTAAATGCACTGATTTTCTGAATGATATCCCCAATTCCATGGGAGGTGGAGTTTAAAAAATTATGACAATGAATACCCACCTATCTTAGGCTAAGAACAATAACCTAAAACATGTGGAACATCCTACTTCACTCAATGAGGATTCAATTTCTATTTATTATTTCATACGTCAATGCCCAGCAATATTTTGTAGATATTTAGATCCACTTGCCATGGAATAGTGGGTTAACTCAATGGAGAAGATATTTTTTGTGCTCCACTATTCTGACAAGGAGATGGTGACTCTAGATTTCTATCATTTAGATGGAAAATCTGATAAATGGTGGGTGTTGATAAATAACACCAAGAATAATGATGAAATGTAAGAGATATAGTGGGAAGGATTTAAGAAAATATTTATTAACAAGTATTTCCCTCAAACTATTCAAAAAAATATAGATATATAATTCATAAAGATGAAGAAAATAGAATTATAATATATCATGGATTATGATTAAAACATTATAATTATTAAAAGATACTCATAGGGTTTTGTTATAAACAATGATAGAAAAATAGTTAGATTCTTTAGTTGTTTAAAACTACACCTTTGAAAGGATCTAGCAATTCAAGGAATTGTGAGTTATGAAGAAGTGTTTCGATGTGATCTCAAACTATAGATGGATTTCAGAGATTGGTCCTTTCAACGTGGTGATAAGTAGATAATAATGGAGTTTTAATCTAGTGGTTCAAATGAAAAATAATGAAAGAGGATCCAACCACAAACATGTCAAAATGTGGGAAGAAACATCATGGTAATTTCCACGAGGGGAGGGGAAATGCTTCAACTGTGGGATATAATGCCATTAATCTCATGAATATTAAAGAGACATGAAGAAGTATATCAACATGAGGAGGAAAGGAGGGAACCTCCTAATTCACCACTCAAGGTTCAATGCATCAACTATGGGGAGTAAGGGCACTGCACAAGCTAGTTCACTAAACTAATGTTCCTTGATGATAATTAGAATCAGTGACCATGAAATCCAAAGGATCAAGGGAAATATTATTCCATAAATACCGCCTAAGTGGAGCATGAAAATGAATCCATACAAAGTACAATTCCAATTCACTCAATAATGACAAAATTATTATATGATTCTAGTTCTATGCATTCCTTTATATTGTTAAAGTTTTATATAATTGTTGAATCAATGACCTGATACCTTGAAGTGGAGATATCTATAAATAAAATCTAGGGATACAATCATTTAAACCAAAGTGTTGGACTCTTCTCATGTTAGTATATATGGTAAGATTCTTCTATAAAATATCATAATACTTTCCTTGGTATAATTTGATAATGTATTGTGTATGGATTAGATCTCATTATATATAGAACACATCAACTGTGGGGAAAAGGAAATCTCTTTTCATATATTGAACCATCCCATGCTCCTCTAAAATGAAAGGATGATAATGAATCTCTTTGTAAAATCCCTCAAGGGTGTGGTTGTTGATAACATATGAAGAAGCATACCTTTCCCAAATGATTGATTCAAAGGAAGGTATCAACCTTGAAAAAATTTACATTGTTAGGAATACATGTGTAATAAGGGTTCATGTATCAAGACCTACATATTTTAAAGGTGTAATTTTTTTTAGAAATGAAATCATGATTGCAAAGGTCCCATTTTCATTTTTTTTACTTAACATAAAATACACATGAATATAGGATGAATATGATAAAAAATAATACAAAGAAAACATGACTGTATTTTTATAAAATATATACTTTTAATTAAAATACAATTTTATGACAAATTAAATATTTTCAAATAAAATTTAATTTCATGAAATATTCATATAAAAAAAATTTACATAAATATAAATAATAATATAATTTTATAAAGCCCCAGGTGATTTTTTTAATGGTCAGGAATTTTATTATGTCGTAAAATCCTGAATATTTCAATAAATAAGAATTTTTATTCAAAACTACAATTATCATACTTTAAAAAATATTTTGATAAAATAGATATCCTTTTAAAAATAATCATTTTAAAATTAACCAATGCTGAATTGTTCCTAATTTTCTGTGATAGATGAATTTTGGGGTAAAAATTAAATACAGTTTGAATTTTGGTAAGTATTATGAAATCATAATAACTTAAAAGTTATGTAATAAATTATATAAAGATAATTATCAACAAAAAAATTATTTCATTAAAATTATTTATTTTAATATGATGATATTATTTTTAAAATCATATAATGAATCGTATAAAACCAAATAAATATTATAAAAACATTAAAAAAATTTATTTATGTAAAGTGATCCCTTTAACCTCCAAAATAAAATTATTTAAATATTTTGGGTTCTTAAGAAAATAAAATGTTAAAAAAATACTCCTTGTAAAATACCATGATAAAAAAATAATTATAAGTCCAATGGTTCTATATTTTTTATTAACTAGATTTCCAAGGCCTACGTTTGAAAATTAATAAAAAAATACCCTCTATTTTGTTTTAAATTCCCACCCATTATCCTATCCAATTCACTTGAAATCCTAGAAGAAGAAAAATTCCTCTAATTTTCACTCTTTGCGTCTATATTAATGGGTTCCCAAGTTCCTAATGATCTCTTCCCATCTTTAAGAAGCTACGAAGCTAGGTGAGGTTTTTCAATACTCCAATCTCTTTAGCAATTATAATTTCATTGTAATAATATAATTTAAAATTAATTTACTGTACTAAAATTATTTTAATTCCATGGTATTATCATATAATTTATAAATTTTTAGTTTAGTATTATTTATTCCCATTTTTATATAATTTGATGAAACTGTTATTATATCAATTTATAGAGTACCCCCATCTTTTCAATTCAAGTAATTAATTTGTTATAAGCCTTTTTATTTTCAAGTGGTTATATTCTCATATGTTCACTTTCTTCCCTTACTACCCAAATAATTCCCTATTAATGAGGTACTACCACTCCCTCTCATTAATCTCTTCCATGAACTTTTATATACACTCATTTTTCTATAAAACTTATCCCTTGATCTTTTCATGCCTTACCTTTTGTGTTTGGAATACCAACCCCTAATTTTATTCAAGGGTATTCACCTAGATTTAACTATCTTTCATTGATTCAGTAATTCCATGTATAAAACCCACATTCTTCAATCATAGGATTGAAATGATGAAATACTTTATTAGGTTATATGATCAATGTGGCCCATATAGAGTTGGATATATAAAGGGTGTGCCCTGATAGCGCTCCAATGAATTAGATAATGTTTTCATCTCATGATATACCATGTATAGTGCACTAGAGTTTACCCTAATAATTCTATGTTTTGATTTCTTGATATTTATCCTAAACTAATACTTATGATATCACATTTTATATTGTTTCCAAATTCATATTATTCCTTTGTCTTATGATATCATCCTCTCATTCCATACTTCAATGTTTATGTGTATGATTCTTACCCTTGTAAGTTGTCATGATATGAATTTTGACTCACATGAGTTATATTTCATCATGTGATGCTAGATTATTCCATTATTGGTATTATATATCACCCCTTTTCTTATGTATGTCCCCATGTTATCTTGTTCAATATTAAGACTTAAAAGGAAACTAGGAGCACGTTATGAATATTTGAAATAATGCTGTCTTTTTTTATTTGAAGTTAACTAATTATATATCTAATTTACTAAATACACTAGACCTATATAATTATATTATTATATTATATGTATCTTATGTTTAAAAAATCATGAAATAAAATGTATTATAAACATGTGTTGTTATAGATCCCCAAATTGAATGCACACTTATGCATGTGGGTATGATTAAAGTCACATAGCTTGATTATCTCTAGCTCTTCCAACAAACACCAAAATATTCCCATAGTATTACCATAGCTTTTTTCAGATGATCTCCACATTTCAGGGATTTTTAATTATTATTTTTTGGACTTACATCTCTGAAATTCAACTATAATGAAAATGGAGTCAACCTAGGAAATACGTAAATCCATTTGAAATTACAAGAAAATTTAGGAAATGAGAGTGTGTAATTTCTATTATAGTTTAAAATATTCCAAAAATGACAAAGAAAATTAAACGTGGAAGTTTATAAATCTTAAATCCAAACTCCAATTTCAAAAAATAACTGTTGGAAAATTATGTTTCGATGATTATTTACCAAAATCAATAAGAAATGAATAATAGAAATTTTATAATAGAAATTAAACATAAAATAATTTAATCATTTAAGACCAAAAATCAACATATTTATTAATATATTCCAAGAATTAAATATCCAAAAGTATATTGGACAATAATTTATAAATCATCATTATTATCACCTTCTATTAAAAAATATTCAATTAAAACCTCAAGAGGATGTTCAAAAGTCCGTAAAAATAATCTAAATTAGTTGTAATTATCATATCATTATCAAATATCACAGTGATAGAGTTTCTAATCAATAAAAAATTGCAATGTATGTTTTTATGTTTTTTACTATTCTTCTAACAAAATTCTAGAAGATATTGGTATTTTAATTTTGGTTTTTCTACAAAATATAGTCTTGTTAGAAGTCCCTAAAACCCTTTACAATACATATTATAGGAATATAATTTTATCACAAAATATTATTTTTAAGGTATTCCCATGGTACTTATCATTTTTAATTGTTTACTATTGTGATTATAATCTTGATTTATTATAATATGTTAATGAAAATTTAGTAAATAACATTAATGATTTAAAATAAAACTTGTATTCAATGTTTCTCTTAGGAAATAAGAGTGTTTTTATGAATAAAAAGATGATAATTTTAATGATGTTGAGTAAAAATGAATCCAATTATACTAAAAAAACTCAAGTTATAACTCATTTGATATAGATAAAAACAAAAATATAAAACATTATGGTTGGATTTAAACTACCATTTCTCGTTAAATGTGATAAAAAAGTGATATTAATATTTAAAATAACCCAATTCAACATTATGTGTCAAATATTATCAATATCAAGTACCATTTCATAAATATAAGGTCAATAAATTGTTCCAAAATCCAAATTTTTTTACTATGAATGACATATAGTAATCTCATTCCTCGAGATTCAAGGTGGTGTTAATTAATGCAGATTGTGTTTTTTCTACCTTACATAAATTAACTTGTCAGAGTTTAATTATTATAGTCAAAAAACTTTTCTCAAATACTATAGGATTATCCTTTAAATCATAATATTCTTTATCACCATTTTTTGGGTGGAATATAACTTGTATGTTGAGATAAATAAGATGATGTTGGGGTATCGTCATTCCCATTGGATTGGAATTCTTTTTCTGACTATCAAGGATCATCTTATGCAACTAATTCCATGAGAATTTGACATAATTTTCCTAAAATTAATTCTCTACTTCTAATACTATGATTTATATCTATTCGATGCAAAATTATTTCCTCAGTCAACTAAATATCTATCAGACACACACTACATTAGAGACACTCCGAGGTAATATTGATTCATGTCGATTGTACAGTGGACTTTCCCTTTCTAAGAAAAATATTCTCAATGGAGGAATCCCCTTGAATAGAATATGAGAGGAATATGATTGGATTTTTAATGTTATTGTCCAATATGACCCATATAACCTAATAGATTCCCAAATAAAGATTATTTTCCTCAATTGAATTTATGGGAAACATGTAGTCTTCATTGAGGTCACCCTATATACTAATAGGAGTAGTTTCCAGGAAATTGTGGGTAGTAATCAGAATGGTGTTATTTACCAGTGTCAACTTCCCTAACCTTTTGTAGAACCTCGCTTCTATATGTTGGGATTCATAGGAATAAAAGGGGAAATTATCACCATAGAGTGCCCTAATAATCCCATCAATATAGTACTTCAAACATTTATTATTGGATTGTGAAATAATCACAGGCATATGGAGCCAAAAACATCCAATAAATACATTAAAACCTATGTATTAGTGGAATAACATAAACTTTGAGTTAGAAATGGAATCCCCAAATTGGGTTATTAGGTTGATTTTATCAAGGGACCTTTTATCTCTCTTTTCATACCCTTGAATTTATAGGTAATGGGGAGACAATATAGTTTCACTATAGTCCAGAGGACAGAGGGTTCATACCAGGGTGAGATTTATTATAGAATAATTATTGACTAGGGATCAAGGAATTTCAATAAAATTATGTTATATTAATACCTATATGGGTATGATGTGACCCTTTATAGAAGATTATCAATCTAGTTTTTTAAAATAAATGACCATATAAAATTCGGTGGATCCATTCCATACATGATATATCTCAGCCATTGTAATATCAACCTCAAACATGTGAGGTATTAAAAGGGCCTTAATAAATCCCTTCATGATTTTTTTACTAGTGTTGAGAAGCTAAGATTGAGATCATTTTCAAGAATGTAGTCAATTATTCAAGAATAAATACTTTCAAACTAGGGTCCAATGCTTCTTACCGTGAGGTTAATCCTGCGAATATGTCTTGGAGGCTAATAATTATTGTGTTGGAATTTATTTTCCATAACTAAAATTGTGGTAAATTTTTGTGGTTTATAGTTTTGGATAAACTAATCTTTTCACTCCTTAAAGTTGACAAGATAAATATATTCCAATGATTCAGTCCTCTAATATGATTGGACCTAAATGAGCCCTAGATTATTCGAGATCATATCAATGTTCTGATTGAGATCATTAGTGTGAATATATTTGGGTTTCTTCATTATATATGGAATTAGAATAGACGGTTCTTGAACATTGGGGTATACCATGAATTCAACTTCCTTGAACTCCTAGGCCTCTATGAACTCCTCCCTAATTATGGATAGGTAACTTGGGATCATATGTGTCATCCTCATCAGTTAAGATATTTTTTAATGGAATTAAATTTACTAATCCATGTTGTGACACTTCATCTGATGATAATACTATGTGGTGAGGCAGTTCCCATCCTCTCAATGATTGGTTTAATGAGTCTTATATTATCTATACTAGCTTGGTTATCCATAAGGGCTCTTATTCTAGTGAATTTTTCTATTGATGTTGGATGCATTAGCTCTTGGTAGGTTATGATGATGAAGATGTTTCTTATGACTACACAAAGGGAATTAGGGTTAGAACTAGTTATTTCAGTTGATCCTTGTGTATGAAATGTACACATGTGGCTGATTTCCTGATCATCTAGCCAAAAATTTAATATGATCCATTATCTTGGATTTATTTACACTATCCTTAAACTTAAGGTGAGGTCGTGGAGATATAGACCATTTATTTAAGGGGTTTTCCCAACTTGACATGTCTGGATTCAACCATATTGTAGATTATTTCTTTGAATATGAAATAATATTCAATATTGTGACCCAACATCTAGTGAAAGGGGTGAAAATTTGTATGATCATTCTGATCAACTTCATTGGGATTCCTAATTTTTGGTTGCTTAAGTAAGTTACTCTTTATAGCAAAGATGAAATATCTAAGTATCTACTATCATTGAAAATAATATACCTTATTTTTCTAGTCAACTTATGAATTCTTTTCTCTATAATCCCCTCTGGATGAGGTCACTATTTTTGTATTTTTTATTCATGAGTAGGTAACATATTATATTGAATGGTCTTATGAGAAGGTTCTAGAACTGATGCTTTATTAAGAGTGAAAATTTCAATTTTCACTCTACCAGGTTTATTACCTTATGCTAATGGCATTGGATAATACTTTTACTTGGAGTTTCTAATAGAATCCTCCAAACATTTTGTGACTAATTCAAATTTTAAAATAAACCTATAGGGTACTTCAAGGGAAAAAGAAGTCTTTTAAAATCATCCAAAATCTTTTCTTTGAATGTATGTAGTAGTTTCTCTTTTGAAAGTTGTATATTTTGTTAATAGTCCAATCCTTTAAAACATGAAATGCAGTCAAACCCCCTCTAATTCTCACACTATATGTAATTATAGAGGTCAAGGAATGTTTTCTTCCTTGATGTGGAGTATAATTTTTAATGTAACCATCGTCATAGATCTTCCTAGTTGAAAATAGTCTCGTATGGAATTTTTTTATACCATATGAACATTTGTCCCTCTATGGTTTGTATGAAGTTTAAGAGTTTCACTGCCTTTTTTTGTTTGGTTGTTCCCATCATGGGGCCACATTATGATGTGAAGTGAATGGGATGCTACTATAGTTTTCTCATAGCATTGAATATTGAGAATTTGAGATTCCCAAAATTGGGAAGTGGAGGAGTCAAGTCCACTAATTCGGGGTACATTTTCCATTCCAACTACACTAGCGTAAGTTTACCCTCCATGGATTCCATTTGAACGGTATGGGACTTAATGAAGTTAAGGAATTTTGATGGGAATATCATTTGGGATGAATCTTTATTTCAGGCATTATCTATATCCTAATAATTTATACTTTACTATGATTTTTGTTGATACGTGCCTTGAGTCAGGTTGGGGTATATCTATTGAAATTATGGTGGCTTTTGCACTAGGGGATGTCATTATGGATATTCCATAGAATCTAATGTTAAATAAGATAATTATCAAGTCCCTAGGTTTCCTAGATGATTGAATTCATCCCTCACTATTTTCTATGGGGAATAAATCATCCCCATATTGGTATTTTCACTTAGAAAAACTTTTAACTCTGAGTATTTTGGTTTTTATTCTATTCAACTTCTCCAACTTGATTATATACTGAGAAATTCTCTTCTTAGTGAATTGAGACTCAACTTATTTGGATGGTTGATGTAATATAGAGACAAATTTCCCTTTATCCTTAGTCATTGATTTCCATGTAGTTGGTAATGTGATATTTAGAGGATCTCTTAAGTGATGAGTATACCTCTAATGTCAGGTTCACACACCTTATTTATGGAATTTGGTGCAGACCATATTTTGAGTATATATATTATTCTCACATTCTTTTGTATCAATTTCATGCTCTATATTATCTTTTAGGCTTACTCTAATTAAATTCACCAATGTTAAGTGAACTATGGGTATTATATCCCAATTATAGGGGGTTAATCATACTCTAAGCATATATAATGGCATTAATCATAATCTTGATTTACATGTGTCTTCTTGGTGGGCCTTTTTGGCTTACGGGTTATATGAGGCCTCACTTTATCTCCCTAGGGTTCCTCAAAACTAGTTTATACATAATTATCCTAAGGGTTTATTCATCATATTACACTAAACGTTCTTCATGTAAGGGAGATGGATCATAAAATAGGTGGAACTCTGAAGTTATTTCTTATGAAGATACTCCCAGTCTGGAGAAGACCAAATTCCTTAGAGGGGGAGGGTGTTATAATTCCCCCAACACATTCAAATAGTATTTACTTGTATTTTTTATCATAACATCATATATATTTTGTGAATTTTGTGATCCTAGGTGTGGTGGTGGTGGAAAAAATTCCCCCATTCCTATGTGTTGAGCTTTCCACAATAATGTTGTTGAGGTAGATAATACCATGTCCTTCTTAAACATTTAGTCCTCTATTTGATCATGATTTGGGATCACTATTTTTTTCTAGGGAATATGTTCTTTCTATTGAATGTGGATCTATAGTTATAGGACTTGTTTTCCTTAGATAAGAGCTAGGTTTCACCTTTTTTGGAAGATGTTTTTAGGATTCTATCAACAGATCACTCCCACTGAGTACATCATTTATAGGCCTTTATAATAATAAGAAATAATTGGAAATACTAACTATAATACATAGGTTTTAGGCCTAATACTTGACCTAATGTGATGAAATTATATCCTTTTTCCTTGATTAGCCTCATTATACAGTGATTCTAGTGAAATTTAGTGCTCCATATACACCTCACCCTCTAATACTCAGAGTGGATGGGGTGGCAGTGGCTATATGGTAGAGTATCTTCATAATACTAATATAGGCATGTTATATTTACTAATTATGCTTCACTAATTTAGAGTTATGGTCCATTGAGAATATATCTAGGTCAACATTATAAAAAAACTAATCCAATGTCTTAAGATGGTACATATACTCTCTGTAACAAAGTTTTTTGGAATTGAGATGGAGGAGATTCACCCACAATTTGGGCAAAAATTGGGTTATAGAATCCTTTTTCTATTTCTCTAGCAGGTCATAGTGGGGAATATAGATAAGCCAGAACATGTTTGGTATCTTGACTTTGGTTAGCTCCCCACAAATGACCATGTAATTATCTACATCCTATGTGAGGGGTTCTTCCACATGATCATACCATAACATTAATTTATCCTTCCTTTTGTCTAGAGGAGAAATATCATTTAGAATATCCTTGGTTTCATAAGAGTATAAATGGTTTGGAGAGGTGAATAGGATGAACATCACATTTAACTATCTTGTGATTAGGATGAGAGAATACATCTTGTGATGAGTTTCTTCATGTATCTAGACTTTATTTCTTGAGTGCCTCTTAGTTTAATGGAAAACTCATAGTAGCTTTTAAATAAGAAGGAACCTGATTTTGAGTACTATAGGGAGGACTTCATATTATGGTGATCAAGATGTAATTATTTTTATTATTAACCTCATGGTTAGATACTTTGGGATCTATCCCATGTATTTCTAAATAGTTTTATATAAATAAAAATTGGTTATGTCGTTACAATTTTTTAACAAGTTGGAAGGGGAGTCCTTTTTAAATTTAACATCATGTTATGGGAAAAAACTTTATATCCTATGCCATAAGGAGGACCTCTAGGGTGTTAGTGTTTGAATTTTTTTAAAATAATTTAATAGTTTTATTTTTTTTCTTATTTACTCTCAAAAAAACATTTTATTAAATTATCTATTTAAAATGATCAATGTTTTTAATTACAATTTATAAAAAGTGTGTTTAATTACAAGTTCTAAAAATAATCATTCTTTTTTTATAATGTCATTTTTTTATATCTATACATGATTCTTAATGTTTTTTATATTTTTATTTTACATAAAATTTATATTTGTAAAACGTTAGTCCATCCTTATGATCCATGTAACTAGATATCAACCACATATGGGACCCATTATGTCAACCCCATGGGAAATACCACCATAGGAATCCCACAAGGAGGATGTGTATCTGGAATGCATGGTGCATGAAAATCACATATATGGCTATGTATAAGGCCTGCAAAGCATGCTGATAAGTGCATGGTTTTCTCTAGGTTGATCATTGGGCCATGTCCAATGTCTTTGTGTTGTGTTTTAATTCTAAAAGAGGATAATCATACCCTATTTGTTATAAAAATCACCCTCCTCTTCTAGAAATCTATGTGGGACATCTTATGAGTTTCACTATTCATCTGAGTTAAAAAAAATAGATTTAATCCCAGTTGTTTGTTCTATTTTATCTCGTCCATTTGATCTATTTTGAACTCCTATGCTCCCATTTGAAACCCCACACAGTTCTTCTTTCTGTTTTTATTCTAGTTTTCTTTTTTTTATGGTCTAACTATCAATCACTAGTACTCTGTTGATCATGAAAGTATCAGTGATATTTACTACTTATTTTCTTCAATCCTTTTCTTTATCTTGTTTGGTCTCAACTTTTTTTTATGATTATTTTTTTGAGATAGCATCTTATCTTCTTATTTTTATTTAGTCTGGTTATCTTCCACTCTTTTCTTTGTTTGAGCTTTTCAATAGCAAACAATACATATTATTCCTCAAGAAATTCATTTAGATCGAATCCTTTCCTCTTATTCATTGCTAGATGAGTCACTATTGGATACCAAAAGTGAGTCTTGATTTGTTGTTGGATACTAATAGTGAGTCATGAGTCACTATTGGATACCAATGGTGAGTCACAAGTCACCATTGGAGACCAATGGTGGTGAGTCATGAGTCACCTTTAGATACCAATGGTGAGTCGAGTCACCATTGGAACCCAATGCTGAGTTAGTGATCCATCACCAGATCTCAACGGTGTGTCATTTTACTCACTATTGGGCATCAATGGTGGGTATTTTTGTCATTTTGTTTCTTCAATTATATGATAACTTGTTGGAATGCTCTTTTTCCCCAATAGGATCTCTTTTCTCTTATGATTTTTTGCTGAAGGGTTTCTTTTTGTTTTAATTTTATCACGAGATTATTTTTTAAGATGTTTTGTTTCCCTTTATGGTTGTTATTCCTTTTTCTAGAAAATGGTTCAAAAAAATACTATAAGAGCTCTTCGATCGGGTGTAGCAGCTTTATTTTTTTGTATTATATTCAGTAGTGTTTATCTTTATCTATGATGTTGTTTTCTTATTTAACTTATAGTAGATTTATTATTTATGTATGAATTGTTTTTTATATTATATTATTTGGTTTCATCATCTATTTATCATTTTTTTGTTTGGAAATATTTTTAGTGATCCACCATTGGATACCTCCAACAATGAGTCAAGAGTCAATATTGGATATCCAATAGCAGAAAAAAAATTTATTTCTTATCCTAAAGCCTTTTATTTCATTGTGGCATAGAAAAAAAATTTGTTTTGGTTGGATGATTTTATTTTTTCTTAAAATTGGAAAAGTAGCACATTCAATGGTAAGTCACCATTGGACATTTCCAATAGTATTTCATAATCCACCACACTCTATTTTTAGTGGTGATTCATAAGACACCACACTCTATTTTCAATGGTGATTCATGAGCCACCGCTCTCTTTATTTATTGGTAGGTCATGAGCCACCGTTTATTAAAATTTTCTATTTTAAAAAATTTATTTATTATTTTTGTTTTTTTATTAAAATAAATTCTTTTCATGAATTTTTTATTATTTTATGTTGAAATAAATTCATAGAGTATGTAAATTTAATTGTAACATTATTTTTATGAACACTTATTCATGTAGTTTGAAGTTCATTCCATGATTTTTTTTGTATATATAATCTATAAGATTATATTGATATTTTTATTATTTTATAATTTTAAATTGATTAAAATTGATTTAATTAATATATTAATTTTTTATATTAATAATTCATGATTAAATATAAATTCTTATTGTAATTATTTTTTATTCAATGAGGATTTAATAAACAATATTAAGAGTCATTTTATTTCATTGTTATGCATTAAAAAGTTTCATTCAGATATTGGATATAGACACGCTCGTAAAGGATCATGTTTTAATGATTTAGGATATCTATTCAAATAAAAAAAACATATACCTATGAAAATCATTCCAAACAGACAATCACTAGAGATACATCTTCGACATTCTTATTGATCTAGATTGTTCATGAACTTATGCAACTTATGCACTCTACATGTGATCACTGAAGGACTTATATTTGACATGTATTCCTTATATTTGATCAAAAATCATCGAGCTTAAACATATTGGACATTTATGACCATCTACTAATTTCATTATATTTTTTTATTTGTGTCATATTCTTATTTCAATTTGTAATTTCTCATGTCTGTTTTATGGTTTTCTCATCAAAAGAAATTTTTTCCATTATAAGGTTATTCCACCACCTAAAAGGAATCTAAGGTTGTGACTTTTGGTCAATATTCAGGTAAGTAGACTAAATTGTTCTTGTGTTTTAAGACTAGATTGTTCCTCCTAGTTGTTTAAAAGTCATTTTCTATAAATAAGGTTATCACACCTTTAAAATTAAGGTTCTTAGTGGGTACCAATCTTCTCAATGGTTAGAAAAGGTTGAGGAGAAACTAGGATGTTTTTTATCTAAACCATTATAAATATTGTTTTTTTTCATTTTTATTTCTATTGTATCTCAAATAAATAAATCTTCACTCAATACAGTTTAATATTTTATAAACTGTTATTGTTTTTTTCATTTAATATTACAAATGACTATTCACCCCCCTCTAGTCATAATTTTCATCAATAATGATCCAACAATTGGTATCAGATGAGGTCTCAAATTGGGTAGTCTTTGTTTCATTTTATCTGATTCCAAACTATTGGTATAAAAGGCTATATCAATGTCTATGTGGTTGTGATGTCAAAAAATTAGTATCAAAACATTGTATCTAAAAGTTTTTCCTTTATTTTATTCTATTTAACTTTGTGTTAACCTAGTATCCTAGACTTAATAGTCAAAGGACTAAAATAAAATATTTATTTTTATGATGGTAGTTGTCAATGCCAATGGTGGATGGATTCTATAAAAACCCCCATTTTTTATGGGAGTGACTATGGATACTAGAAAGATAGAATAGATTCCTACCTAATATAATTGAGTGTGGATTACTTGACTCACTTGGAAAATCCATATGAACTAACCAAAATAGATTATAGAGACACTGTTAGTAAATTAAATGTTTAAATATGTTTTCAATTATAATGTTATACAAATTTTGTATTATGCTATATGTTGAGGTGTGTATAGACATGTTTCAACTTGTAATATATTCCATGACATATTAATGATATTGTAAGTCACTCGTTATGGTATTGACAAGATGAAGAGAACTAAGTTAGGAATACTCAAATCAGAATATTGGGACTTTAAGATGGGAGATGAAGAATATTTAAACCATATGTTCCATTAGTTCACCATTATTACAAATGGTATAACTGATCTCGGAGAAGTCTTAGAAAACATTTCTCAAGTGTAAATAGTACTGAGAGCTCTTCCAAATATATTGCATGAAAATAATGTTTCCATTGATGAGAGTAAGAATTTTAAGTATTGTACTTTATATAAACTAATAGTCTCCCTATTGTAGTATGAGTTAGAGATGAAAAATATTACTGATGAGGAGTCTACAAAAATAAAATTTATAGAATTTAAATCTAATTTAAATGATACCACCAATTCCTCTGATTCTGAGTTACAGGAAAGTGACATGGTGATGGATCACTTTAGTAAGAAACTTTTCAAGTTTATGAAAAAAGTATTTGCAAGAGATATTTTTCAAGAAAGAATGAAAAGGATTATAAGAAAGGTAATTCCAGTAAGAATAATGATGTTTCAGATCTAGCATGACATGAGTTTGGAAATAAATTTCACATCAGACTTGACTTCCCAAACTCAAACATTCAAATAAGTACAAGGGAAATAGGAGGAAATAAAAACAAGCTCTGTTTTGTGGATGGAACTTCTTTGACAATTCTGATTCAAGAAGTGACTTCAGAAGTGAAAAGGAAACATGGAATATTACCCTAATGGGTATTACATGTGAGGTAAATTATTATCTCTTTACTCAATTAATAACTATTATAAATGATGATCATAATGCTTTATTAGAAAATTAAACTAAAATTGTTTCTGATTCATGTTCTGATTCTGATTCCAAAAAATATAGAGTTAGAAAATTGCTTAAATAAAATAAAGAAATGAGGAATGGTAGTTTCAAAATGATTGGAAAATATAGATAATTTAAATGTAAAAATAATAATTAATTTAAAGATAATTAAAAATTAAAAATGGAATATTAAAATGTGAATATCATTATTTCTCAGAATGAAGAATATAAAAAAACTATGATTATGAGATTTTGAAATTGTAAGATGAAAATAAAAAAATAAAATGATTTCTAGTTTTAAATAATAAATACCATGATAGAATATTAAATTTAGTTAAGGATTGTCTAACTAAACTAAAAAATGAGTGTAAGAAATTAAATCAAGAAAATACAAAATTAAGAAATATACCTTCTAGAACTAATGAAATGTTTTATACATATTAAGAAACAATTAAAAATAGAATATGGTTTTGAAGAATGAATTTGTTAATATTAATGTATATTTATCTACTTTTTTAAAATTTAAATAACAATATGATAAAATGATGTCACTCGTAAAACCAAATAGTAGCAAGAAAGGTTTTGGTTATAACAGTTTTCACCAAACATGAATAAGTCTAATTTTTTTAAAAGTTAAAAAGGAAGTATTTATACATACCATTATTTAAATGTATAATTAAATGACATTATTATAATGAATGGTCAATGATATTCACTCAATATTTTGTTCATACGAGAGATGTTTTATCTAGTAATTTTTATTCAGATTCACCATGAAAAAACTGTTTGAAATATGTGGTGTTCAAAAGACTTTCTATGAATTCAGTTAATCCTATGAAAACAAGGGTACCAAAAGGATGTTACTCAAATTCCATTAGACCTCAGCTGGTCAAAATTCCGAGATAAGTATTATTTTTTTAACCATCATGCATACTATCTACATTAATATAATTTTGATATGTCGGAATACAAGTTATATAATATATTTTAATAATTACTTTATCACTAATTCAAGGAATGTGCATAAATTTCTATCTATTGTTGTTTTACTTAGTAAAATTTGTTATAGTTTACATATTTATAATTTCATTTTTGAATATGCAGACTATATATTTAATTTTCATTAAAATGTTTTAAAAGTATTGTTCTATCTTTCTTTAATGATTCATGTATTTAGGGGGAGTTACCCCTTGTTTTTTATATGAAAAAAATTATTGTTATGTAAGTTTAAAATATTTTTTTAAACAATTAGCTTATACAAACTTAATATTCCTTAGTCCATTTGAAGTAATTTTTCAACAAATGATATGGGGAATTCTTTATTACTATTCTAAATATCCTAGGTGCTTTATAATTTAGTTTTCATATTTTTTAGCTGAAACTTGTTTGAAATTATTAAATGATTTAAATAATCCATTTGTTCTCAAATTGATTTAAATTTTGACAATAAAATTTGATTTTTTTATCTATCTTTAATATAAAAATATCATGCTTAAAATCAGGTTGAGTTTGTTTTTAAAACCCTTAAAGAAAAGAAACTTTTAATTTCCTTTGGAATCATATTATTTTATCTATATGTTCATGGAAATTAGTTTTATTTTTTCATTGGATATAAAAATTATTTTTATTTTCCTATGCTTGAGATGAACTTGAAAAAATCATAAATTTTCTTTTTTGTGTAAATGTTCTCTTTTGATAAATATTATTCACTCTAATTAAATGGTAATTAGTTCAAAATACCTTTTTAACCTCTTATTCTTGTTTAATTATTTCGTTATTATTTAATAATATAACTTAATTTTTATTATTATGATAATATACTACTCTGTTACTTTTACTTTTTTTGATGAAAAAGGGAGACTATTTTATATATTAATATACATTTTGATAAATTTCAAAAATGGTGATATTTGTGTAAAAAAAATTATAAATGTTTTGTTTTTTAATTTAAAAAAAGTTTTAGTTTTTCATAATTTTATTTTTTAAAATACTTTAATAGTTTTAATTTATTTTATTTGATAAATAACACTTAATAAACATTTTATTAAATTCTATTTTTCAAATTCTCAAGTGTTTTTAATTAAAAGATATAAAAAGTGTTTTTAATTATAAGTTCCAAAAGGATTTATTCTTTTTTTTATTGTTATTTGTAATATCTTATAATGATTCCTAATAAATATTTTAACTCTATATTACTTAATGTTTATTTTTGTAAAAATATAGGTTATCCTAATGGGGAAAGTAGATATCTCTCAATCATATATGGGACTCATTGGTTCAACCCTGTGTAAAATCCCACCATAGGCCTCCCACAAGAAGGATGGTGTATCTAATATGTATAGTGCATGAAAATCATGTGTGGGCCCATGTATATGGCCCATAGAACATGCCCACAGACATATAGTTTGGGCTAGGTCACCTATAATGTTGTGTCTTATGTGTTTCCATTATGTTTTAATTTGAACTGGGTATTAGTATGCCCTATTTGTTGAACCAATCACCCTCCTATTCGATAATTCAATGTGGGATGACTAATGAGTTCTATTGTTCATACAATTTTGGTTCTATTTTATCTCATCCAGTAAATTCGTTTGAACTCTCGTGGTCTTATTTGAAATCTTGTGCAGTTCTTTTCATTTTTATTATATTATTATTATTGGTGGTATGACTGTCAACCACCAGTACTCTAGTGATCATCAAAGTATCATCAACATTTCCTATTGAGTTTTTCAAGCCATCGGTTTTATCTCATTTAGTCTCAACATTTCCTTATATTTCTTCTTTCAAGATAGTGGATTTTTCTATTCTTTTATTTGGTCTGAGTTCTTCCTCTCTTTTCTTTTATGGAGTTTTTCAATAGTAAACACTTCATCTTTTTTCTCGAGATGTTCATCTGGTTCAAATATTTTCCTCTTACTAGTTGCACTATGAGTCACCATTGGATACCAATTGTGAGTCATGAGTCACCATTAGATACAAATGGTGAGTCGATTCACCATTGGAACCTAATGGTGAGTTAGTGATCCACAACCAGATATCAACAGTGATTCATTTTACTCACCATTTGGAAATAAATGGTGGTCCTTTTGTATGTGATTTTTTCCTTATATTATATGAGAACATGGCAGAAATATATTTTTTCTCTAACAGGAGATGTTTTATCTTCTCATTTGGTACTGAAGGATTTATTTATATTTTAATTTTATCAAAATTTTATCTTTTAATATGTTTTGTTTATTTTTGCGGTTTTTATTCATTTTTTTTAAGAAAGTTCATAAAACTCCCAGAGGAGATCTTAGATCATATCTTGCATCATTATATTTGTTTTCTTATATTCATCAATGTTTATATTTCGGTATGAAGTTATTTTCTTATTTAACTTATAGGAGATTTATTCTTGCAGTATGAAGTGTTCTTATATGTTATTAGTTTATTTCTTCATCTTTTCATCATTTTTTGTTTGGAAATAAATTCAGTGATCCACTATTGTATACCTCCAATGGTGATTCATGAGTCACCCTTGGACATCCAATGGAAAGAAAATTATTATTTCTTATCCAAAATAATTTTATTACTTAGTGGAATAGCATAATTTATTTTCTAGGTTTGATTCTTTTTTACTTGAAATTAGAATGGTATCTCATGATCTATTAAGACACTATTGAACATTTCCAATGGTAGTTCATTAGCTTCCCCTCTATTTTTTCATCTATGAGTCATAATCCATTGCTCTTTATTTTCGTATATGATTCATGATCCACCACTCTCTGTTTTTAGTGGTAGATCATGATACACCATTAGTTGAAATTTTATGTTTCTAAAATTTTATTTCTTATTTCAATTTTTGTTATTAAAATAAATTTTTTTTAAAATTCATTTATTATTTTATAGTGAAATAAATTTGTAGAGTATGTGAAGATAATTATAACATTATTTTTAGGAACATTTATTCATATAGTTTTAAGTTCATTCCGTGCTATATTTTACTACATTATTTATGTTTTAATAATCTATAGGATTATATTTTTATTTCAATTGTTTTATAATTTTAAATTGATTAAAATTATTTTACTTTATATATTAATTGATTTCTATTAATATTTTTTAATGAAATATAAAGCCTAATTTTAATTCCATGTTATTTAGTGAGGCTTTAAAAAAGAAACATAAGAATCGTTTTATTTAATTGTTATGAATTAAAAAGTTTCATAAAGATATTGGACATGGACACGCTCCTAAAGGATCATGTTTTATTGATCTGGAGATGTCTTCAAAGAATAAAACATATACCTATGCTGATTATTCTAGATAGACAATTATTAGAGATATACATTCGACATTCTTGATGCTCTGATTTTTTTATGAACTTTTATGAATTTTTCACTATAGTTTTAATAACCAAAATATTTAATCTTAGACATTTATTCCTTCCCATTAATCAATGATCATCAAGATTACACTTCTTTGACATTTATGATCATCTACTAATTTCTTTATATTTGTTTTATTCATAAAATCTTCTTCTTTACATTTGTAATTTCTATTTCTTGTTTATGATTTTCCTTTAAAAATAAAGTCTATCCTTTCTTTGGTTATTCCACCTCTTAAAATGAATTCAGGGTTGTGACTTCGGATCAAAATTCACATATGCATACTAGGTTTGTCTCCTGTATCAAGACTAGGTTTTTCCCTCTGGTTCATAAAAATATAGTATCAATAAATAAGGATCTCACACCTTTGAAATTGAGGTTCTTAATAGGTAACAATATCCTCAAGGACTATAAGAGTATGAGGAGTGTACTTGGATCTTTATGATCCAAACCATTATAAATATTGTTTTAATTTTATTTCTGCTAGAACCCAACTCAAGAACACTATACTCACTCTAATGTAATATTTTATAAAATATAAATGTTTTTTTCATTAAATTTTAAAAATAATATTCACCCCCCCCCCCATTCATATTTTCCATCAATAACAATTCAACATGAGTTTAATCTTCATATTTTCATTGGGAGTACCTCTAGAGTTTCTGATAATGTTACTATAAAGTGGACATCCACAAACATAGTTTCCTTATTATATTTATGAGGAACTTATAGATTATTTGGATACCATATAAATATTCTAAATATCATTAAAAATATAATCATTTATAGAGGTTGTGATATAATCCTTCTTCTGGATTACAGACTACCATTGGAGAGAATTTCTTCTAGACGTCCTCTATTAGGTGATTAATGATGGAACCTTGATCGTAATTGGGGTTAATAAATGTGGGTAGTAACACTAATGAGTGGGATCCATCTTGGGATACTACTCTATTTCCATCAGGATCTGTCAAAAAACATAATAAATATGGGTATTAATAACATTTTGGACCTATTCTAGTAGAGGAATATAAAAATGAGCTTCTTGAGAATAAGCATGAATGTGGTCATAATTGTTGTTTATTGTCCGGATATGATGATGGTCTACATGAATATATATATTAGTAGATATATATTCCTACTCTTGATTATACATTGGAATATATTTATAGGCCTCATATATGATGATAGGGATGGGGTTATATAACAACCCCGCTCTTTATTACACACTTAAACATAATTTATTACATAAACATGTACTTAAGAATACACTAAGGATAGAGAGGTATAATGTCTTGGGAAATTAGAAACATTACATAACATAAAAACATGAAATGTAACATCTTTATTTCAAACTTCTTTGACATGACCAACTCATTTCTTCGTACTAAACACTATATGGGATAACTTGAGAACATGTATAAGAAATGGGTGGGCTATAAGACCCATAAGGGAGTAAAAAGGGAATATCATGAAGAATACAATACATGTTTGGTCATATAAATATCAATGGATCATAAGAGAAACATGGACATAAAGGCCTGATATAGCATGATTATCATAACATGGAAATGTGGCAATGACATACAACATGATATTAGCATGAGCCAATACTCATTGCACATGGATTAGCATGAGTAAACCCTAATTGAAAATGAATTAGAACAAGTAAAACCTAATTTCACATGTATTAGTGTGATTAAACCCTTATTTCATATGGCGGATCATGATACTAAACATTACCTAATTCATTGGAGAACTATCAAGGTGCACCCTTAATAAACATTTCACTTTATGGATAAGTATTCCAAATGGATCATATAACATGGAATCATTCAACATAATAAGTTATTACAAGATTAAGGAATGTGGAATACATAAATTTATGTACCATTAAATAATTATACATTCATAAATTTGAATACCCTTGATATAGAAATGGGTATGGTATTCAATACACGCTGATTTTGGCTTGGAAAATCGCAGTTCAATTTCTGCAGAATAACGTCGTCATATGGATATTAATAAGTTTGGTTGATGGGAGAGAAAGGAGTGTCTCATCATTTATACATGAAGTAGATAGTAATGGTATCATTGAAGATAATATCACAACATATTAAATGGAATTTATATTCATAATATGAGATAAATGCATGAATGGAAATAAGAAGAGAGAAATTTGTTACGGAATTTTAGCATGGTAATGGGTGTACACGGAAGGCATTAATGAGATAAAATGTTGTATCTAATGATTAAAAAATTAAGTGAAGTATGGGGAAGGTGATAAATCATACCCCCAACATTTATAATTGAATATAAAAGGTTGTAACAATATAAAGAAACATTTATAAAATGAGAAAGGAAAGAAAGTGAGGATCCCTTACTTTAGTGTGTGACTTCAAAAGCTTGAAGAGGGGATTCTTGAGAGCTTGGGGTGCCTTGGGAGGATTATAGACAGGGTATGGAAGAGTAGGTAGGTTCTAAAAGTATATTTACTTGATATAACTGGGATATTGGGTGGGTTTATATAGGAAATGAGAGGGTAATTCTTTAATATTTCACAAACATAGGTTTTGGAATCTTTAAAATTAAACATTCAAAACCAAAAACCTTACCATAGTTTTTGACCATGATTTTTTCCAAATTGGAGTGGAAATAATTATTTTATAAGGCTTATTTCTGAAAAAAAAAATATTGGGCTTGCTTATGTGGAGGTGAGTCACATTCTTAAAGAAACGAAGTTAAAATCAAAATGTATATTATACATTTTTGAGGATTCACTAAGGATTTATAAAATAAGTAAAAAAATATAAAATCACATTATTTTAATGTTAAACCATATATTGGTCGTATAATACCCATTATATTATTTATTATACCATTTTGGGGTCATTATGATGTCATAAAACACAAATTTTATTTCTGTGGTATTTAATTTTTAGCCAAAATTTCAACTGTCTCAAAAAATTATGAAAAATTCACCATTGGATAAATTTGAAGTATTGATTCCAAAATTAATATTCATTTTATCTAAATAATTTTCTAAATATATTAATATTCACATTTAAAATGAAAACCAACATTTATTAAAAGTTCACCGATTTTGACAAAAATAGTTTTAAACCTGAATAAAAAATATATTTGACTTAATAAAAATTATATACTCATTTATTATTAATAAAAATAATTTCATAATAATATTTTATTAAAATATTAATTATTTCTAAAATTCATTAATTTATTAAAATAAATTCTTAAAAAATACATTTTCTGTTTTATCGTAAAAAATATAACTCTTATCAAACTGATTAACTAATCATTTAAAGATAAGGAACTAATATAACCATAATTTATAAGAATTGTTTTTTTTAATATTATTAATAAAAAACTTAGTTTAATATAATTTATATATTTCCCAAAATTACCATTTTTACCCGAAAATATGATTTATCAAATTCATCCCTTTTTAAGAAAGGCTATTTTCATAAAGGAATTGATGGAACATGACTACTATTTATAAAATGGGATTACACAACAAGTAAATAATGCGTTATTGTATAAACCCTTATAAAAAATGCTTAAGACCTATGGGTAAGGTGTGTCATGGTGATAGACTCTTGGGGCGGCTCGGATAACATCGCTTAGGTGGATATCTCTATTAACTTGAACTTCTCTCGTACGCTATTCCATTCAATATTAATGTATTGAATATCGGATAGGACTTTGTAAAGAGCGATGCCCAAGGATTCTACCTCCTTTCCAAGCTCCGAAAAATGAGCTACGTGCGGCCTAAGTCTACAAGATGAGTCCATCCTATCCTTTTTATGTGTCAAAAGGACCCTTTTTTTAAAACCTTATATTTATATCAGTCATGTGATCACTATTCAGTGGCTATATTATCAACGATAATGATACTTAATGGTCATTTAAACCCTATAATAAAAAAAGAATAAAAAAGAGTATATGTACTTTCTATAAGACATTAAAAGAAATTGAATTTTATTCATAAAATATTGGGTCATTACAACATTCCCCCATTAAGAAATTTCTCCCTCAAAATTTCATTTTCCCACACTAAACCAGATGAGGGTAGCTTTGCCTCATCACTTTATCTGGTACCCATGTTGATTCTTTAAACTTGTGGTTTCACAACAAAACAATGATAAGGGACATTGTCTTATTTTGTAGAACTTTTTCTCTACGGTCTATGATCTTCACCAGCTTATCTTCATATAAGAGGTCATTCTCCAATGGTACCACCTCTAGATTGATTATATGCGATGGGTCAGGTATGTATTTCCTCAAGAGTGATACATGTAATACATCATGTACTTGAGACATGTTTGGTGGGAGTACTAGTCGATTGGACACTATTCCAATGCAATCAAGGATCTCAAATGGGCCGATGTACCTTGGACTAAGTTTTCCATTATTCCCAAAACTCATAACTCTCTTACATAGTGATATGTAGAGGAATACCATGTCTCCAACATCAAACTCTAGGTCTTGTCTATGATTGTCAAAATAGATCTTTTTTCAACTCTAAGCATCTTTAATGTTCTACTGGATAGTCTTAACCTTCTCCACCATTTCATCAACCATTTCTGGACATAGAAGGTTTCGTTCTCTAACATCATTCCAACATGTCAGTGTTATGCACCTCTTCCCATAAAGGGCTTCACAAGGAGCCATTAGGATGCTTGAGTGGAAACTTTTTTTGTAAGATAACTCAACTAGAGGAATATTTTGATCTCATCCTCCTTTGAAGTCCATTGAGCATGCTCTCAAAATGTGCTCAAGTGTTTGGAGAGTCCAATTAGATTAGATATCAGTTTGAGGATCATAATCCATACTGAAGTTCATCTCAGTATTCATATAATGTTGGAGATTCTTCTAGATCATAGTGGTGAATCGTAGATCTCGATCAGATACAATTGATAGTGGTACTCCATGTAGCCTTACCACTTATTTGATGTATATCTGTGCTAGTTGATATAATGAGAAATCCTCTCAAATTGAAATGAAGTGTTTAGTATTTGTAAGATTATCCACAACAACCCAGATAGCATTGTTTCCTTTGGAAGTCTTCAGATGTCCAGTAACAAAGTCCATGGTGATGTTATCCCATTTCCATGTTGGTATGGGTAATGGTTGCATCATCCCCTTATACTTCTACCTCTTAGCATTCACTTTCTAACTGACCAAGAACTTTGATGTATAATCAATAATCTTCTTATTCAAGTTATCCCACAAATAATTCCCTCAGATATCTTGATACATCTTTGTGTTTCCTAGGTGAATAGAGAAATAAAAACTATGTTCATCATCTAAAAGTTCTTTCATTAACTCCAAATTTGATGGAACACATAGTCTTGACCCAAATATCACAATTCATTCTTCATTAGCATTGAACTCTAAGGATTTACCTTTTCTGATAGTTTCTAATTTCTTCTGAATTCCCTCGTCATACTTTTTATAATCCTTTAACCTTTACAAAAGAGATAGTAGAGCAATAATTTCTGAAAGGATTGATGATGTTCCCTTCTTTATGATTCACATGTCCATCTTCATCAAATCGAAGAAGATTGGATCTTTTTCAATTCTCATCAATGATAGAATTTCTAGGTACTTTATACTTAGAGCATCGGCCACCTTTTTTTCTTTCTTGAGGTGGTAATGTATTGAGAAGTCATAGTCTTTGTTCATCTCTAACCATATTCGTTGGCACATATTCAAATCTTTTTGTGTGAATATATACTTGAGGATTTTTTGATCCGTATATATTTCACACTTCTCCCCAAAGAGGTAATGTCTCCAAATTTTCAAAGCCAAGATTATTGCATCCAACATCATATCATGTGTTGGATAGTTCTGCTCATGAACTTTCAATTTCCTTGAAGCATAGGCAATTACTTTGTCATTTTTCATCAACACACAACCCAGGCCCTTCTTCGAAGCATCACTAAATACAACGAAAATTTCTCCACTTGTAGTTAGTGTGAGCACGGGTACAGTGATAATCCTTCTTTTAAAATCCTTGAAGCACACTTCGCATTCATCATTCCTAGAAAACTTGACTCCCTTTCGAGTTATCTTGGTAAGTGGGTTTAACAATCATGAGAAATTTCTCCAAAATCGGTGATAATATCCCACTAACCCATGGAAGCTACGGATATCCATCACAGATGTTAGCCTTGGTCATCCCTCAATTTCATTTGTCTTCGAGGGATCCATAGATATCTCACTACTTATAATATATACCCCAATAATTATACTTCCTTCAACCAGAACTCACACTTTTTTTACTTTTCAAAGAGCTTATTCTTTTGCAATGTCTCTAGTACAGTGTTTGGATACTCCTCATGCTCCTTCGTGGTTTTGGAGTATATTATAATATTGTCTATAAAGACTACCAAAAATTTTATGAGGTAATATATAAAGATTCTATTCATCAATTACACTAATATTTCTAGAGAAATAGTGATTTATAAAGGCATTACTATGAATTCATAGTTCCGGTACCTTGTACGAAAAGCAGTCTTGGGGATATCCTTGTTTTTTCCCTTACTTGGTAATATCTCGGCCGTAAATCCACCTGGGAGAATTATTGTGCTCCACATAGCAGATAGAACAAGTAATAAATTCATGGAAAAGGGTACTTTTTCTTTATCATGATTTTTCTGAGATCATGATAATCAATGTAAAGGCACATTGACCCATCATTTTTCTTAAAGAAGAGGACTGGTTCACCCCATGCTGAAGCACTTGGGCATATAAACCCTTTATCCAAATTCTCATGTAGTTGTTTCTTTATCTCATCAATCTCCACAATATCCATTCTATATGGAGTCTTGGATACTGTAAATTCTCCAATTATGAGACCATTTGAGAATTAAACATCTCTTCTAAGAGGAAGACCAGCAAATTCCTTGGGAAACACATCAGCAAATTCCATAAAAATATGCATGTCTTAGAGGTTGGTTCCTTCCTTATACTCAATCATATAAGAAAGATACGCGTGATCATAGGGTAGTAATATCAATTCTTGAGATGTTGGTGCAAAAGAAGATTCATCATCCTCCTTGAACTTGTATAGAATCGTGGGTCGATTCTCTATATGGAGAGTGATTTCCCTCTCATGATAATTTATGTTGGCTCTATATAGGGAAAGCCAATCCATGCCAAGAATTGCATCAAATTCCACCAGAGTGAGTATGAAGAGGTTATTTTGAATGTTCAATCCAAAAAATTTGATAGGGGAAGAGTTATATTCATGGGATGCAATAATTTCCCCATTTTCTATTCCCACCGACATCTCTACTTCCATGATATGTTGTGGTGTTTTGATTAATCAACTAAAATTTTGACGTATAAAAGAATGTGTAGAACCATAATCAAAAAGTAAATTCACTATTCTTGAATGAATAACTAGCATACTTGTCACCACTTTGTGGTCGGGATTCTATTCGGTGGTAGTGATGGAAAAATCTCATCCTTTCTACCTTAGAGGTTATTGGTTGCCTCCGAAAACCCTTGGCTTAGGGCACTAGTTTGAAAAGTGACCTTGTTCATTATAGTTGTAGAAATGAATAATTTGTTGAGGGTCAAATGGAGCATTACTCTCCTATATTTCAATAGAGGGTTTTTATTGTCATAAATTAATGGTCATGTGCCCTTTTCTTCCACACCAAAATCATTTAATCATCCCCTTCAGACAATTTCTGGGTTTCTTCTTTCTGCACCTTTGGAAAGTGGGGTGCTGGAATTTCATAGCACCGTTGGATTTATCCATCAAACCGGCAGAATTAAAGACCACTTTCTTCTTCTTATCCCCATGATACCCTTGATATTTTCCGATCTCCATTTCAACTTTGACAGTACATCGTACAATTTCCTCATAGATATCAAAATAAAAGATCGTTATGGCTTTCCAAAAGATAGTTTTTATCCCACAAAAGACGTATTCAACTATTCATTTGGGGGTAATGAAAAATGTGGAGGCTTATCGTGCAAGCCTTTTTATATTTTTCTCGTATGCTTCAATGTATTTTTTTTCTTTTTTCGTGAGGACATGGAATTCCCTTTCCATCTTAATTTGGAGGTCACAGGGAAAATATTTATCAAAAAACAGTTTTTAGAAATCCTTCCATTACAATGCCTCAATCTCTTCCTCGTGCTTCATATTATTTATCAATGCCCACCATTGATCAGTTTCCCCCTCCATGTAATAATAATACAGAATAACATTTTCTTTTTTTGAACATTGAAGGATGGAGAAGATCTTCTCAATGGAGTTAATCCATTTTTCTTCGATTGAGGGATCAGATGATCCATTAAAAGTATGAGGCCTTTGTCTCAGGAAGATCTCAATTGTGGCTTTTTGTTTCTTAGGGGTGGATGTTCCTATTGACTCTTTTTTATATTCAAAACTTGAGTTAATTGAGAGAGTCTCATGCCAAAGTTTGTCATTCCCACTCCCATAAGATTGGGCATCTCATTAGAACACTCATCATATTGATCTTCGCATCGGTTGTTATCCTGACTACTCCTATTACTATCTATTGTCTAGAATAAAAGTAATATTAGGGATACATTTATTAAACACATAAAGGGGAATCCAATGAAAAAAGGGATAACTTATAAATTGCATATATTTTCATAACTTATGAATTTATAGGCCTCAATCTATGTTATCCATGATCTACTTCACAAAATATATTCTTAGGTGATTTTTTTATTCCCTTAATAATTGTTCATACTAAGCTTATGAATTTACCAAATCATATCCCCGAGGGTTTCAAACCAATAGTGTATTAAGTCCCATTTTCATACACCAGTTCCTATTCAAGTCATTCTCAAAGAAGTGTTTTCAGGTTTCGTCCCTATATACATATGTTCTAGAGCCACCTCTACTTGTTTGTATCCAAACAGGGATGTATTTACTTGATAAACCACTTACTCTATAGTCACAAAAAAATATGGATTATTTTATTATTCTCAGTATTATCCCTAAGGATTTAACTAGAGTTTCATAAACCTAATCCCAAAAATAACTAAACATGTCCTTTGATACCAACTATAATAACCCTACTATTTATTACACAATTAAAAATTATTTATTAAATGAACTTGTACTTAATACAAATCTGAGGATCAGGAGGTCTAGTGACTTGTGAAGTTGGGAACATTACATAACAAATTAAAACATAAAATAATAAATCTTTATTTCAAACTTCTTTGACCTGACCAACTCATTCCTTCATAATTAACAATGCATTGGATAACCTGAGGACATACATAATAAAGGGGCGAGCTATAAAGCCCAGTAAGGGAGTAAAAATTTAATAACATGAATAATACAATACATGTTAAGTAATGGATCAAAAAGAGAAAAATGAACATAAAGTAATAATATATAATGATTATCATAACATGGAAATGTTGCAATAACATACAACATGATTATTAGCATGAGCCAATGCTCATTGCACATGGATTATCATGAGTAAACCCTCATTGCACATGACTTATCACAATTCACCCCTAATTCCACATAGATTATCATTATTTAACACTCATTTCACATGGATTGTCATGATACTAAACATTACCCAATGCATTAGAGCACCATCAAGGCACACCCTTCATAAACATTTCATGTCATGCATAAGTGTGCCACATTGATCATATAACATGGAATCATTCAACATCATAAGTTATTAAATGATTAAGAAATGTGGAATATATACATATAAGTACCATTAAATAATTATATGTGAATAAAGGTGAATACCCTCTATAGAGAAATGGGTATGGTATTCACTACATGATGATTTTGGCTTGGATAATCATGGTGCAATTTCTGCAGAAAAACGTCGTCATATGAAAATTCATAGGTTGGTTTGATTATAGAAAAAGTAGTATCTCATAATTTATAAATAAAATATATATTAATGGGATCATGGAACATAATATCCCAACATATTAAATGGAATTTATATTCATAATATGAGAGAAATACTTGAATGTAAATAAGAGGAGAGAAATCCATTACAGAATTTCGGCATGGTAATTAGTGTACATGGAAGGTATTATTGAGATAGAAAGTGGTATATCATCATTAAAAATAGGGATAGAAGTATGGGGGAGGTTTAAAATCAAACCCTAACATTTTAAATTGAAAATAAAAGGGTTTGATAATATAAATAAACATGGATACAAATGAGAAAGGAAGGAAAGTGAGGATCCTTTACTTGAGTGTGTGACTTCAAAAGCTTGAAGAGGGGCTTCTTAAGAGCTTGGGGAAACTTGAGAGGATTATAAATAGGTGAGGTAAGCGTAGGGATGTTATAAAAATATTTTTAGTGAAGATAAGTGGGATTTTGGGTGGGTTTATATAAGAAATTAGTGGGGAATTCATTAATATTTCACAAACTTAGGTTTTGGAATCTATATAATTAAATATTCAAAACCACAAAACTTCCCATAGATTTTTTCCAGGGTTTTTATGAACGTGGATTTTAAAACATTATTTTATAAGTAAAATGTCTTAATATATTAAAATATCAGCCTTTCTTATGTGGATGTGAGTCACATTATTAAAGAAATGAATTTAAAATCATAAATTATATCAGACATTTTGGAGGATTCACTATGGAATTATAAAATAGATAAAAAGAATCTAAAATCACATTATGTTAAATTTAAAACATATATTGGTCCTATAACACGCATTATAGTATTTATTACATCATTTTGGGGTCATTATGATGTCATAAAATACATAATTTATTTACACGGTATTTAATTTTTACCCAAAAATTTGATTGTCCCAGAAAATTATGAAAAATTCCACATTGGATAATTTTAACGTTATGATTCCAAAAATAATATTTATTTTATATAAATAATTTTCTAAATATGTGAATTTTCACTTTTTAAATGAAAAGAAACATTTATTTAAAATTCACTGGTTTTTAAAAAAATAGTTTTCAAACCTTAATAAAAATTACATTGGAATTAATAAAAATTATATAATAAATTATTATTCATAAAATTAATTTCATAATATTATTTTATTAAAATATTAATAGTTTAAAAAAATCATTAATTTCTTAAAATAAATTCTTAAAAAATACTGTTTATGTTTTATCATAAAAAATATAACTCTTATCAAACTGATTACCTAATAATTTACATATAAGGAATTGATATAATCATCATTTATAGGAATTATTTTTATAATATTATTAATAAAAACAATATTTTATTATTTTAATGTCTCAGATTTTCCATGTATTATTTTTAAATTTTATATGGAATTATTACGAGACCAGGCGCAGAGACGACACATCATTTCGAGGCCGAGTGATCCTGGAATGGTGGTCCAAACTTTTTAAGTTAAGTGAGTCGGCACTTGTTCATGGTTGTGGAAGTTTCCAAATGGATACCCGGATTAAAAATCTGAGGGAACCATTGCGTCCGAGACGATGACTTTTCCTAAGAATGATCCTAACCTTGACTGGCGCGGGTCGATGGAAAAAAGTTAATTTTCAGACATTTTAAGTAAAATAGAATAAAATAATTTCACAAGTTTATTTTGTTTCTTTTTGGAAATATCCACTACATCACAGTGATGGGGTATCTATTTCAATCATTAATGTCATATCATAATGACTCAAAAACCGCAACGCTAACTCATTAATGTCGCAGCATGATGGGATGTCAAATATGTTTCCCTTTTTATTAGGATAATAGAATTTTGCTCGTTGGTGAGGATTGAGAAAAATCTCTGGATAATCCATGGAGCATTGGAGTAAATTCTAAGTGACGAACGATGATGGATCGAAGTTCAGAATCGTTGTGCCAACAAAATTGATGGATCTCGATGATGACGGAAGCGTGACCCTTTCATCAACGATCGATCATTTCCTAAAGATAGGGGTTGTAATTTCATTCCTCTTTCACCATTTTTGAATTTAAATTATGAAAACCAATCAACCACGAACAATTTTATCCATAGATTTGTATATTCATGCGGTAGGATTTTATTGGGATGATTAGGGGGAATTAATCCATGTTGATTATTGTTTTTTATTTCTTATCCATTTAAGCCTATTAACGGGAGCAGATCAACTCCGTGATGAATGACGGCGGAGGTTCATTCCTCAATTTGTTCAATTGGTTTTCTTTCCCCCTTTTTCTTCTCACGCGTTCTTCATGTTCTTCATGGGATGACGAACAATAGATCTTTGTGCACCCGTCTTGCAATGCAACGATCTTAAACCAGAGATCTGACATCACAACGACCCAATGGAGGTGTGACGGGCATGGCAGATGATGAATCAGCTCGGATCGGAAGAGGTCGTTATTCGAGAGTTCTTCGGGCGAGAAGATAAAAACATGTTTTCGGATCCATTGGGAGGTCCGAAAATAACAGAAGCAGTATCGTGGTGTCGGGGCAACCAAAACTTGGGTGTCCCCGGGTGATCGGACGACCGGATCGACGAACGGGGCATCACCGGAAGCGTGACGGCAGAGGTCTGTGTTTCTAGAAATTTCCAAAATACCCGGCGTGTTATTCTGAAGAACACACCGTATAGAACTAGTGGTGGTTTCTAGGGCTTCAGGGGTCAGAGGGGAATCACACGGCTTGTGACCCTGGTCACACGGCGTGTTGGACTTTCCCTGAAGCTCGGCGTGTATTTTGGGAAGTACACAGACACAGGATGATCTACACGGCTTCATAACATGGAGTGTATAGCATGGAATAGGTGGCTACGCGGGACTTGGTGTATATCCAGGGGTATAAGGACACATGATGGATTACACGACTATGTACTCCATCACACAGCCAGGGGAGGCTAGTAACGCAGGTCACCCTGTGTACCGATTATACGGGTTAGAGTACACGAGTTGAATACCATGTACGGGGACATGGATAGCATACACGGAGCTGACCCCAGGCACTCAGACATGGCCTATGCCATGTACTAACTTTTCTACATGACCAGCCTTACGACAGGGGTAGTTGTACACGGGCAGTACCCGGGGTCAGACAACGCGGCGTGTAACCTTTCTACACACCGTGTGCTTTTTGGAAAACGGAATGGTCCTCTTGTTCACCGTATCTTGGACATCTTTCATTTGGTTTAGGGACCCCTCTTCTCGTTCCCCTAAAGGTCAGGCATCATTTCTTCTTACAAGAGTATGATCCCTTCAGCAGAAATTTCTATGATAGAGTCAGGCATCCATCTAAGAGGCCCGGGTCGAGATCCTCTATCCATTATTGACCCTAGGTAGAGTCAAGAATTGACGTTACCAACTCCAATGGGCATCGATCCTCTACCTAGCAAGTGAATTCCGGATGAGTCACGGTATCCACCGAGGCCCTGGCAGTGATCCTCATCTGTGTATCGTGATCTTTCCCTGTCATGAGTGTGTCTCCCATAAAGAGTGCATCTATCTATCATAATCTTTTCACTCAATAGTGTGTCTCCCGTAATGATTGTAACTACCGCTTGTGACATTTCCCGATGAACAGTACTTCTCAGACAGACATCATTAGAGCTATAAGACTCGTGGAGTGTGTTCTCCCGGAACGACTATTTTGTGGAATCTTAGAATTGAATACCTAACGAGGATATGTGGTTGTGTAACTTGTCTCTAGACCGCGGGTCGGGGTTTTGAGTATATATGTTATGTTCTATATGTTCTGTAGACATATGATGTGCATAGATGATTGTACCTTTACTTTGTGTTTTGATTTGTGGTTTTTGGGGACCTCTATTGATTATTGTTTTACTCACCATTGCACGGGCTTTTCCCGCACGTGTTGTGTCCTATGTAGACGAGCAGCCCTTTGACAGAGTCCAGGGCAAACCAGGATAGGACTGAGCTTTCTGAGTTCCCTACAGGCCGAGGTGTTCCTACGGCTACGAGAAGGAGTCCCAGTAACTTTTGTGTTTATAGATTGGACTTTGTAGTTTTTAGAATCTTGTTTTGGTGGTCTTGTATTCTATCCCAGTTTACTTTCAGTACTTTGCTTTTTGTCGTACTCTATTGGTTGGTTTTAGTGTATGCATGCATTTTGTTCCTTAGTGGTTTTTTACATTTCAGCATTTGTGGGCTTGGAGATGTCTATGTGTGTACAGGTACTTAGGAAATGCCTCCCAGGTTAGTAATATGCCTACTCAGTGCTAGTTGCCACCCCCTGTCCTATTGGAGGCGGCCTTGGGGAGTCGCGGAGTGGGCCCCACTAGGATGGGTCATGATAGAGTAATGTCAGAGGTGGTTGGTTCTACCTTAGGACCAAGAGTCTGTGATATTGGTTTGGGGAAACAGTGTTAAGTGTTTCTAGTTTGGCTTTCAGGCCAGAGACTCCAGTGTTGGTGTTGCGATCCATAAACCATGACTCTGATAACATTATTTTTGACTCGGTACATGAAAAAACTAGTTGTGGGTAAATAAAAGAAAGGTGCATGCATCATATAGGAATGGTTTGTGTTTTCAATATCCTTTGTGTCAGCTATCCAGATATACTCATTGACCGTGGTACATCTTGTTTCATTACAGGATGTCTCCATGATGCATACCTGATAGGATTCAGCAGCATGATCACGAGGATTATCCCCTCAGTGACGAGGCTTCGATACAGGGACCAGTTCCCTAGGAGTTTCCACCAGGTGGTGCACCTGCTATACCACCCCCAGTAGAGAAGCACGTGGTACCTGCAGTACCGATCGATGAGGGGTATAGGCTTAGCGCACTCCATGAGCTCTAGAGACAGAGACCCCTCAAGTTCCGAGGAGAGCCCGACCCTCAGGCGGTTGAGGACTGGCTTGAGGCAGTGACCAGAGTTTTTCGTCTAGTTAGGACACCAGCAGAACAAATGGTGATCCTAGGAGCGAGCCTTCTACAAGGTTCGGCGGGACGATGGTGGAGTATGACCACACAGACTCACGATGAGGAGACTCTTTCATGGATGGAGTTTGAGCGACTCTTAAGGGAGGAGTTCTCTCCCGTTACGCTAAGAGAAACATGCATCCAGAAGCTTCTTTAGCTTCAGCAGGGCAGTATGACAGTACCTGACTATTCATCGAGGTTTACCAACCTTTCCAGGTACTCGATGGATATGGTTAGGGATTAGTACTTCAGAGCTCGGACCTTCGAGCGAGGTCTACAATGATACATATGATCTAGTGTCGTGCCTCTATGAATTTTTAATTATGCTGGAGTGCTCAAGAGGTCCTTGGTGAACGAGATATTCTTGGTGGAGCAGAGACAACCGACGACAGTCAGCAGCAGGAAGACTGATGTGGATACCCCGAAAGCAGGGAGTCGACGTCAGGCACAGGGATCTGGACATGGAAAAAGTCATATGGGGACCCAGGACATAGGATTTATTGTCCAAGGCTCTCAGGCTGGATCCATTCATCCTAGGGAGAAGTAATTCTACGCGTGCGACAGTAGGGAACATCTCGCTAGAGATTGTCTGGCCCATCGTGCTGCTGATTGGGAAGTGGTGGATGGACCACCAAGGTAGAGGCAAAGAGTGGAGCAGACAGATGCTCCAGGTGTAAGACGTGGCAAAGGAGAAGGGACATCTGTGGGTGGTGGCAGACGCTTTGACTTACTTCCCCCACCACCCCTATGAGGTCCGCACCAGGCTCAGGGAGCTGGGGGATAGGGACGGGGAAAGCTGCATGCGGTTGAGGCATATGACCCAGGGGCTCCGAGGATGATTTGAGGTATGATTTGTCTCTTTTATACTTTATCTTCTATACTTATAGACACAGGTTCCAGTCATTCCTTCATTGCCACATGTCTTGTACGAAACCTCAAGATTCCGGTAGAACCGTTGACTCGATCCTTACGCTTTGAGACACCTACGGGACGATACTCGATGATCGCACACCTTTGCAGACAGTGTGATCTCACCCTTGGAGACGAGAGTTTCGGTTGTAACCTCTTGGTGGTAGCGTCAAGGCCTTACAACATCATTCTCAGTATGGATTGGTTATCTTCAGTCCATGCCCAGATTGACTGTTTTAGGCGAAGAGTGTGCTATGTCCATAGTGATGGGACTAGGTTTTCCTTTATCGGAGAAAGTGAAGCCCCGACAGTGCATAATGGGCTTATGTATAGGAAGGGGAAACCAATCGCTCATGAGTTGGCTATACTTGACCTCGGAGCAATGGATGTTGTGAGATCCAAGTTCCCAGTAGTGGTGGTGGAGTATGAGGACGTCTTTCCTGAAGATGTTTCAGGGTTACCACCCTGCCAGGAAATCGACCTCTACATCGACTTGCACCCTGGAATGACACTGATTTCCTCATCAGCGTATCGGATGGCTCCCGTAGAGCTTCGTGAGCTGAGGGAGCAGTTGGAGGAATTGCAGAGTAAGGGTTTCGAAAGACCTAGCATTTCATCCTGGGCATCCCTAGTCTTATTTTCCAAGAAGGCATATGGGATTCTGAGGTTGTGCATGGATTACCGGTGCCTGAACCAGGTGACGGTAAAGAATAAGTATCCACTGCCAATAATCGATGAACTCTTTGATCATCTATGAGGGAAAAAGTGGTTCTCTAAGGTTGACCTTCGATCAGGCTATCACCGGTTATGAGTACGGGATGAGGATATACCAAAGACGGCTTTCAAATGCCTCTACGGTCACTATGAGTACTTGGTGATGCTTTTCGACATAAAGAATTCCCCTACAGTGTTCATGGGACTGATGAACAGGATCTTCTAGCTGTACTTGGACCGGTTTATATTGGTCTTCATCGACGACATCCTTGGGTACTCGACATCAGAAGAGGAGCATGCGAGACACCTGCGGATGGTTCTAGATGTACTTTGGGAGCACCATCTTTATGGGAAGCTCTCAAAGTGCCAGTTATGGATTCAGGAGGTCCACATTTTGGGACTTTTCACCTTAGAAGATAGAGTTTTTATATACCCAACCAAGGTGGAGGTTGTGCTAGCATGAGATCCACCTCAGAGCGTGACGGAGGTGCGGATCTTCCTTGGGTTAGTAGGATATTAGAAGATTCATTCCAAATTTCACCCCGATATCCACACCGATGACAAGCTTGACTCAGTAGGGGAAACCCTTCGTATGAATGGAGAAGTTCTAGTAGGATTTCGAGCAGTTGAGACAGAGTTTGACAAGTACATCAGTCTTGAGATTGTTGTAGGAGGTTGTTGAGTACATAGTTTTTTGTGACGCGTTAGGTACGGGGCTTGGTTGTGTCCTGATGCAGAGGCTGGCAGTGATTTCTTATGGTTCGCGCCAGCTTAGGCCACATGAGAAGAACTATGTGACCCATGATCTCGATTTGGCAGTGGTAGTCTTTACATTGAATATGTGGCGACACTACCTTATGGGTGAGTGGTTTATCTTCTACTCTGACCACAAGAGCCTCAGGTACATCTTTTCGCAGAAAGATATGAATCTGAGACAGAGGCGTTGTCTAGATTTCCTCTAGGACTATGATTTTGAGATCATATATATTCCTAGTAAGGGGAACAAGGTGGCAGATGCTCTGAGTAGAAGTTTGAGCTCACAACTATTGAGTGAGGCGACATAGCAGTTAGCCATGTTGTAGTTTCCCTTCGTCGACAGAGAAAACGCAGCCTACCTCCAGTCGATGGTTGTCACCCCTCCACTCTTGCAACGAGTTAGGGAAGCAAAACTTGGGGATGTCGAATGTGTGGTTGTTCATGCTCAGTTATCCATAGGACATGATTCTGATGGATATTCGCAGGGTGGGGAGCGCGTACTAATTTTCAGAGGACGCCCTTTTGTACCGGTGGCGTTGCAGGAAGAGGTTCTAAGGGAGTTTCATACATCCCTTTTGGAGGTTCATCCTGGAGTGGAAAAGATGTACCAGGATCTATGATGACAGTTCTGATGGTTAGGCATGAAGAAGGCAGTAGAAGAGTTCGTTTCCTGATGCCTCACATGCCAGTAGGTGAAGGTTGAGCACAAGGTTCCGGGGGGATTAGGTCACCCCCCCCCCTAGAATTTCTAGAGTGGAAGTGGGATAGAATATCGATGGACTTCATGACAGGATTACAATGTACATCCAAGGGGAATGATTCCATCTGGGTGATCATTGACCGACTCACCAAGTTGGCCCACTTCCTAGCTATCAGGTAGCAGAGTTCCTTAGAGAGCTTGGGATGCCTCTACGTGAAGGAGATATTTCGGCCTCATGGCGTCCCCTTGAAAATAGACTCGAACTGAGATGCCTATTTCTCATCCCGGTTGTGGAAGGGATTGCAGGAGGCTTTTGGGACTCATCTACACTTGAGCACAACATTTCATCCTCAGAAAGATGGTCAGACGGAGAGGTCCATTCAGGTTCTAGATGATATGTTATGAACCTGTGTCTTGGACTTTGGTCATAGTTGGGAGGACCACCTACCACTAGTGGAGTTTGCGTACAATAATAGCTTCCACTCCACCATTGGTATGTCACTGTTTGAGGCCTTGTAAGGGAGACCCTTTCGGTCACCTCTTTGTTGGACCGACCCCGGAGAGTCAGCACTCACGGGTCTAGAGTTGGTGCGAGCTACCACCGAGAAGGTGCAGATCATCCGGGAGTGGATGAAGACTGCACTGAGCTGGAAGAAGTCTTATGATGACAGATGACGGAGACCTCTGGGTTTGAAAAGGAATACCACGTCTTTCTTCGGGTCTCACCTCGATGAGGGCTATAAAGAGTTGGCCGAGGCAAAAAGCTATCTCTGAGGTTCACCAGACCTTTCCAGATACTGTGCAGAGTTGGTGAGGTGGCATACCGCCTATCTCTACCACCATAGTTTCATTGGGTACATGATGTCTTCCGCGTGTTGCAGCTGAGGAGGTACGTGGATTACCCATTACACGTCATCGACTAGGGCGAGCTAGACATCGAGGATGGAGTGACCTTTGAAGAGTACCCAGTGGAGATCTAGGATCGGTGGGAGAGTATCCTTCGTCGGGGATCAATTCCCTTGGTGCGAATCCGGTGGAATTACAGGAATATTCAGGAGAGAATGTGGGAGCGGAAGGCCCAGATATGTGCCCAGTACCCATATCTTTTTGAGTAGCCTTTGTTTTGTCTTTTCAGGGACGTAAATCCCCAAGGTGGGGAGAGTTTAATGTCAAGGATTTTACATGTATTATTTTTAAATATTATATGGAATTATTATGAGACCAGGCACAGAGAATACACATCATTCCAAGGCCCGGTGATCTCGGAATGGTGGTCCAAACTTTTTATGTTAAGCGAGTCGGCACTTGTGCACAATTGTGGCAGTTTCCAAACGGATATCCGGATTAAAAATCTGAGGGAACCATTGCGTCCCAGACAATTACATTACATAAGAATGAGCCTAACCTTGACAGGTGCGGGTCAAGGGAAAAAGTTAATTTTCGGACATTTTAAGTAAAATAGAATAAAATAAATTCCCAAGTTTAGTTTGTTTCTTTTTGTAAATATCCGCTACAACGCAGTGACGAGGATGTTGTTTCGGTCATTAATGTCATGTCATAATGACTTAGAAATAGAAAAACTAACTCATTAATGTCATAGCATGATGGGATATCAAATACGTTTCCATTTTTATTAGGATAATATATATTTTATCATTGGTGACCATTGAGAAAAATATCTAGAGAATCAACGGAGCGTTTGAGTAAATTCTCAGCGATGAACGACGACGGATCGAAGTTGAGAATCGCTACACCAATGAAATTGATAGATCTTGACGATGACGGCAGCATGAACCTTTCATCAACCATAGATCCTTTCTTAAAGGTAGGGGTTGTTATTTCATTCCTCTTTCCCCATTTTTTAATTTAAATAACGAACGTAGATCAACCACGAACAAGTTGATCCGCGGATTCGTACGTTCTTACGGGAGGGTTTTATTGGGATGATTAGGGGGAATTAATCCATGTTGATTATGGTTGTTGATTTCTTCTCCAATTAATTCTACTAATGGGAGCAGATCAATTCCATGATGAACGAAAAAGGAGGTTCATTCCTCAATTTGTTCAATTGGTTTTCTTTCCCTCTTTTTCTTCTCGCGTGTTCTTCGTGTTCTTCATAGGGCGATGAACATCGGATCGTTGCACACCCTTCTTGCAACACAATGATCCTAAACTGGAGATCCGACATCGTAAAGACCCTGTAGAGGTGAGACAGCCATGACGAACGACGAATCAACTTGGATCGGAAGAGGTTGTTCTTCAAACGTTCTTCACGCCAGAAGATCAAAACATGTTTTCGGAGCTGATCGGAGGTCCTAAAACAATAGAAGCAGTCTCATGGTGTTGGGATGACCAAAATCCAGGTATCCCAAGACAATCGAACTATCGGATCGATGAACGGGGCATCATCAGAAGTGTGACAGCGGAGGTCTGAGTTTCTGGAAATTTCCAGAATACACAGCGTGTACTTCTGAAGAACATTCCGTGTAGTATTGGCGGTGGCGGCTAGGGTTTTGGGGGTCAGAGAGGAATCACACTACGTGTGACTCTGGTCACATGGTGTGTTGGACTTTCCCCAAAACTTGGAATTTATTTTGGGAAGTACATGGGCACGGGATGATCTACAAGGCTTTAGAACACGACATGTACAGCATGGCAGAGGCGGCTACATGGGACTCAGTGTGTATCCAAGGGGTACATGGTCACGGGATGGAGTACATGACCGTGTACTCCATCACACAGCCATGCGAGGCCAGTAACGTGGGTCATCTTGTGTACTTATTACACAAGTTAGAGTACACGGGTTGAAGACCGTGTACGGGAACATGGCCAGCGTACACGGAGCCTCCCCCAGGCACTTGGACACGGCATGTACACAATACTACACATTGTATACTAACATTTCTACACAACTAGCCTTATGACACGGGTCATTGTACACGGGCAGTACCTGGGGTCATACAACACGGCATGTAACTTTTCAACATGCCGTGTATGTTTTGGAAAATGGCATGGTCCTCTTTTTCACCGTATCTTGGACATCTTTAGTTTGGGTTAGTGCCCCTTCTTCTCGTTCCCCTGAAGGTCTGGCTTTGTTTCCTCCTACAGGAGTATGATCCCTTCAGTAGGACATTCTGTGATAGATTCAAGAATCCATCTGAGAGGCCTGGATTGAGATCCTCTATCCATTATTGACCAAAGGTAGAGTCAGGCATCGATGTTACCAACTCCACCGGGCATCGATCTTCTACATATCAGGTGAATTTTGGATGAGTTTTGGTATCCTCCATGGCCCTAGTAGTGATCATCATCTGTGTATCGTGATCTTTACCACTCAGGAGTGTGTCTCCCGTAATGAGTGCATCTATCTATCGTAATCTTCTCACTCATGAGTTTGTCTCCTATAATGTGTGTAACTACTTCTTGTGACATTTCTCGAAGAACAGTACCTCTCGGACGGACATCATCAGATCTATAAGACTTGTGGAGTGTGTTCTCCCTGAATGAGTGCTTCGTGGAATCTTAGAACTGAATCCCTAACGAGGGTATGTGGGTGTGTGACTTATCTCTAGACCGAAGGTCGGGGTTTCGAGTATATCTAGTTTGTACTATATGTTCTGTAGACATATGTTGTGCATAGATGACTGTACCTTTACTTTGTGTACTGCTTTGTGGTTTTTGGGGTCCTCTACTGAGTATTTTTATACTCACCCCTGCAAAATCTTTTCCTACACGTGTTGTGTCTTGTGTAGATGAGCAGCCTTTTTATAGAGTCCAAGGTGGAGCTGGACAGGACCGAGCTTTCTGAGTTCCCTACAGGCTGAGGCGTTCCTACAGCTACGAGCATTAGTCCTAGTACCTTTTGTGTTTACAGGTTGGAATTTGCAGTTTTCAGCCACTTGTTTTGGTTGGCTTGTATTCTGGCCCAGTTTACTTTCAGTACTTTTCTTTCTTTCGTACTCTGTTGGTTGGGTTTAGTGTATGTATGCTTTTTGTTCCTTAGTGGTTTTTTTACATTTCATCATTTTTGGGCTTGGATATGTGTGTGTGTATAGGTACATAATAAATTTCTCCTATGTTAGTAATATTCCTACTAGATGCTAGTCACCAACCCCTATCCTATTAGGGGGGGCTTGGGGAGCCACGGTGGGGGCCCCACTGGGACGGGTCATGACATTTACAATGTATAATTTTCTCAAAAGAACCATTTTTCCCGAAAATAAGATTTATCAAATTTATCACTTTTTAAGAAAGACTATTTTCATAAAGTAATTGATAAAATTGGACTTTTATTTATAAAAAGGGATTAAACAATAAGTAACTAATACATTTTTACATAACCCCTTAGAAAATCCACGTAAGACTTAAGGGTAAGGTGTGCGATGGTGACAGACTCTTTGGGTGGATCGGATAACATCGCTCAAGTGGTAATCTCTATTAACTTGAACTTCTCCCGTAGGTGATTCCATTCAAGCTTAACATGTTGAAGCTTGGATTGGGATGTTCAAGAGAGAAACCTAGTGATGCTACCTCATTTCCAAGCTCTAAAAAATGAGCTTTGTATGACCCGATTCTACTGGATGAGGTCATCCTTTCCTTTTTCTATGTTTAAAGGATTCTTTTGTAAAAGCCTTATATTTATATCAGCCATGTGATCACTATTCAATGGCTATATTATCAATGGTAATGATACATAATGGTCATTTAAACCCAATAATTATAAAAATAACAATAAATAGTACATGTGATTTCTATAAGACATTAAAATAAAGGTAATTTAATTCATAAAAGATCATTTCGTTATAGGTTATTATCATTCTATAGAGATTCAGTAACCATCGGGACATGCTGATGGGCTTTATAGGCAAGAAAAGAAATAGGTACCCTTACCTATGCTTCAGTTTTAATCAATCCTTGGAAGGTCCTCTTTCTAGGTGTCTTCATTTAAAAAACTAATTCTTAGATCTATGGGATGATATTCTCATCTTATTCTTAAGGATATGGGGTCATATAGTGTTGACAGTAGTGAAGGTTAGTGATATCACCCCTATTAATCTCCTAGTTGGTGGTGGATAAAAATAATATTTTATATTCCACCTCCATAATATAAGGAATATAAGTGTTATTATGATCTAGGGTTAGGAATTTTAAGTGCGGGGATGTGGCAGTGAGGGTCATGCACATCTCTACAGCATGTTTCTAGTTGTACATATGGAAAGGATTCATCTCTTATAGTCTTTCATAATAAGAATCCAAACTCATGATGGATCCATTGAGTTAGTACTCCTGGACCATATCATTCTAAACATGGAACTACACGCATTGAATTTGTGTTAGTGTATACTAGGCATTCATGTTCATGGAATTCATTATCATTGAGGCATATGTATGATGATTCATCTAGATGTGTGCAGTGGGATGAGAAGTCTGGAGGATACTACTAGAATATCCAGACAACTCTACTTAAATGGTGAATTTTGAAACACTGTTTAGATTAAAGAGACTCTTGATGGTAGAAAATAATAAATAATAAACCCATTAATGTAGTATCATAATTAAAAACATGTTCAACTAATATATTTCATGTGTAAAGGATTCACATTGGTTTCACTATTCTATTTCTGAAATTCCACCACACTAGTTGATTTTGAGTTGATGTAGACCTTCTTTCCCAAGGCAGGTGCTCAATGGAACTTTTTTAATAACGGTTTATGTGAACATTGGTCAATATTATGGGTTTTCTAAACTTTAATTTTGGGTTTTTATGCCTATTATAGGGATCTATTAAATATTATAATACATGTTCATAAACCATTCTTAGTAATAGTATTACTACTGGTTACCACCAATAATGTTATCGATTGAAACCATGAATATTACTAGTTGGTAATGTTATGTTTTAAAGCTACAAAACTAGGTGCTTATAAATTTATCACCATATAGGGAGGTATTAAATATTGTACAATTGGTATCAGGCCCATGAAATATGATTCTTATGTATCCCTATGAAGGTAATTAGAACCCAATTAGTTCATTGTGGCTTAACAAGACATATTTTGCCTTTCTAGTCCATGTGACGAGGGCTAATGTGGTTCCTTTTAAGGTTATATATCCATGAAAAAATTAAATTCATTTTATTTTCATTTTTATAGGATCTATAGCTATAAGTTTAATAACATGTGGAGTAGACATTACGCTATGCATTTTAAAGTCATACATCTAGGAATACTAGGAGAAAGGTTACTAGAATTTGTTAGTGTGGGGATGAGGTATGAGTAAACATTTCTAGTTCATACTATTCGTAAATAAATTAGAGAGGTTAAATTTGGGACTCACACCTTGTAGGAGGCCTATATATGGATGTATTCATTCTATATATTATTAACTATATTGGAAATAATGATAGGTCTCATGGGGAATATTTCATAGTGATGATATAGGTTTCATATGGAATACAACCATTAGAGGATATGGGTTTCATCAGGAACATAGACTAGTGATGATATGGGTTATCATTAGGAATATAACCTAGTGAGGATAGGTTTTATAGGTAACATGGCCCATTGAGGATGTGGGTCTCACCAGGAATATTCCCTAGTGAGGTTGTGGGTTTCATAGGGAATATTATCCAATGAGTATGCAGTTTCATAGGGAATATGTCTTAGTGAGGATGGATTTCATAGGGAATATATCTTAGTAATGATGGTACTGGGTACTTCACCTAATAGGATTCCCATATATGAAAGGTTTGGTGATCTCTCATAATATTGTCAAGATTTGGAGAGACCATCCCCTGAGGGGGGATATGACGGTAATGATGTTAAGATTGAACCTTAAGTTTGTGTCTTACATATCCTTCTAGAATAGGATTCAAACCCATATAATTTTTGGTTCATGGTTTAAGATCACATGGTAGGAATAGTCCTCAAAGTTTTACTTAATTCACTAAGTAATTTTATGTCATAAAAGTGGTGAAAACAAGTGATTGATTGGATCATATACATTAGTGATTCAGTATCTAATTTTACCTAGAAGATGACTCAAGTGAAGGTTGATGAAGATTATTATACTAGATTAGAGGCCCATATAGTGGTATCTGTCCCAAAAAGTAATCTAGGTATGAGATCATCAATGAGGGTAAATTTGGGGATTACACCTAATAGGAAGTTCATTGATTTCCTTGGCTGTTTGAGTGAATAAAATAGGTCCATTGGATAATGGTCCTGACATGATGCTTGATATGCGGTATCCAAGATGAACATCATGAACCAATGGTGGTTCCATATGTACCATGATGATGGAGACAGTCATTATCAATAGAATACATGATTTTAAACACATTTAGTATCCTATCAGTTATTAAGGAAAAATTGGAAAAACCCATTATTAATGGAATAAAAGATCAAAGGGGAGAAATGCCACACATATAACACAATCATGTATCTTATGAGTCCATGTAAGAGACCTTTCAAAGTAGAATCCTAGGTGGGTGACCTAGGTAAATTTATTTTCCAAGTGAGGGACATTGGTGATGGTGCAGTCATCCATGGGACTGTAGTGAATTGAAACCCTGGTATAAGAACTTTAGTTAATTAGGGCCTAGATATGGGACCTTGCTGAATTAGTTACTGGGAATTAGACCTATATAAATTGGTTCTTAGGTATGGGACCTAAGTGGATCAAATATAGGTACGAGACCATAGTGAATTGGTGTCTAAGAATGGGGCCACATGAATTTAGAACCCAAGTATGGGTCTTAGGAGAATTTTCACATGATTAGGATGGTTGGGTGAATTATCATCCTATTGTGGATATAGGGTGATTTTTAACCCTAATATTGAGGGTAGGGTGATGTTTTACCCCAGTATGGACCTCTCTAGGTGACTTGGGTGCATGGATCTCTAGTATTATACTCCTAGGGCATGTTAGGAATATGGAGCCCTAGTATTCTCTGATTGATATTGGGTCCATCTCCCTAGTTCTGAAGGAACGTAGGGGGAGTCATTTATAATGAAATTTTAATGATTAAATCTTCATTTTATGTAATTGCACCATATTTCCCCTATTATCCTTAGGTTTTGACTTATAGTGTCACATGAAGGAGGGGAGGGAGTCCTGGGTATGTGAATAAGTAGTCTTTCTTAAATATTCCTCCATTTCATCATCTTATCCATTTATGTTTTATCCACTCCCTCCAAATAGTTGGAATTGGGGTCTATTTATAATCCTAGGGATAGAAATATATAGATTTAAGTGGGTAACTTCCCCTTGAAACCTACTATAGTGAATAATATTTATAATAATCTAGTTTCACATGGAAGTGATGAACGTGAGTGCTTCATGTAAGGCGTTGTGGTCACACAAATGGCATGTTAAAGTGCTTCATGCAAGGTGTCCAGGGAACAAGTGATGGGGCCTAGGAATAAATGAAGTTACATTGGTGTGATTCCTTCTTCCATCCACTAGATATTTTCCTCACCCAAACAAGTCCCAATTCTTGCCAAAATTTAGAACCAAGATCATAATTAAATAATAAAGAACATTGACTAGTGATAAATTAATTTTTTCCATTATAAATTCTCCTCAATTTTCATTCATTTAGTTTTCTAAAACCACTTCCAAAAATCGTGAAAATTTCAAACCCCCCCCCCCCCACACACACTTACACACTGATACATATTTTGAACCCACTTTTATATATATACTTCACAAGTATATCAAATAATTTTAACAATAATGAAATTTTAAAATAAAAGTATTTGACTTAGATTTTTCATGTGAACTCTCCCTTTATGAAATGATAATTATTTGGATTTACATATTATTTACACATATTAAATCATAATAATTATAGTATAAAGGATGATATTTACTTAATTTTTCCATTGAAAAGGGGACATTAAAATTTATGGGTTGGATACCCAAGTGTCTACCCATCATTTGGGTTTGTTGGAAGGCCATCGTGGCTATAAACAAATAGCAAAGAGAATGTATCTAACCCATGTTTCCAAGGTTTGTTCTAGAGTTGATAATATTATCAAGGAAAAAATTAGTCAAAAAATTCAATACACTAATTGTATCATCAATATTTTCCTTATCCTGAAAAATAATGGAAAAATTAGAGTCTATATTAATTTTAGGTATCTTGACCAACATTTCCCCAAGAATAATTTCCCTATCCTATTCATCGAACTATTTATCAAAATATCCAGGTTTCAATATCTCTTTTTTGTGTATGGGTATTATAGATATAACTAGATCAGAATGGCTACCAAATTTGAGGAGGTCTCAACCTTTAGGTAACCCTAAGGGGTATACTTTTATCAGGTAATTCCCTTTAGTTTAAAAAATGTTGGTTCTACATACCAACATTCCATACACTATATTTTAAACTCCGTTATTGGGAAGACCATGGAGTGTTATGTGGATGATATGGTTATTAAGTCCCAACAATATTGTGATCCTATTTCTTATCTCAGTATATTTTTAAACAAACTATGGAAACACTATTTGAAGATGCACCCCCTAAAATTAACTATTTAGTTAACATTGGATAAATTCCTTGGCTTCATTGTATGCTATTGTGACAAAACAATTACCCTGATAAGACTAATATTATACTCAGTATGCCTCATCCTTATAATATTAAAGATTTTAAAAAATTCCAAGGATATATTGCTTACATTATATGCTTCACATCTAACCTCATTATAAAATGTTTTCCCTTAAAAAGGTAGATGAAGAAAGGTGTTATCTAGTAGTGGGATGAGGAATTTAAGAAATTATTCGATAATATAAAAGCAATATCTCCAACATCCATTGGTTTTGATGATGCTAGTGCAAGGAAATCCACATATCCTTTACGTGGGAAACCTAGAGAGATCACTTAACAACCAAATTGTTCAAAAAAATGATACATGAAAGGATAATAGTTTATATTATCTTTTCAATACAATATTATAGGATAATAATAAATATTATAATATTGAGAAGATTCACATTACACTAGTCTTTGGGTGTGGAAAATGAGAAATTATTTATAGAACCATTTCATCTATCAAATCTATTATGGTCATTCGATAAAGTATATCCTTAGTTTTCTGATATTAACTGGGGTTTTATCGAGATGGGAAGTCATTCTGTTTCAGTTTTACATCCAGATCCTATCTCAAAAGGTAATCAATGTTATTAGAAAATTTCCTCATAAAAACCCCTATTCTAGAAAACACAATGATGGACATGGAATTACCTGAAAAAAAAAATTTCTCTTTCAATGAAACCTACCAATCATGGGATATGTACTTCTATGGATCCTATAATATCCCATTAGGGAAATGGATCAAAAAAGAAAATTTTAACTAGGTGGTTCTCAGGATTATCTCCATCTTTGAAACAAAGGAAGTTCTATCATACTCTATTCTATTATAAGCAGGATTCACAAATAATAAGACAGAATATCAAACCCTCATTACAAGCATGTTATTGGACCTTTGAATACTAGAGGCCCGATTGAATATTAATATTGATTCAAAGTTAGTAATCAAGGTAATAAATGTGGAATATTCCAATTATAAATAATATTTGATTCCTTTTCTTGATTATGTATGAGAGTTAACCATAGAATTCACCTCAAATATAGAAGTTTATCACATCCCAAGTTTGTACAATTCCTGAGAAGTTGCACTGGTCAATGTAGCTACAACTCTAGAAGATCTTGACCCAGACAAGATGGCCATTCTCATTACACAACCCAAAGTGGTCTCTCTATTCATAAATAATGATATATAAGATATCAATGAGGTTAAAACCACTCCTAATTAAGTAGAGGTCATATTTTCACCAAAAAATTACATAATTGGATGGATTTATTCCATATTATAATATCTCTAAGATAAAACTCTCCTAACAGATCAGGCCAAGAAATAACACATACATCATCAGGTAGAGGTATCCATCCTTTATGATGCCTCTAATCCCTAGAAGATATTATATAAATTTATTATTGACATAATTCTCTACACATTCATTGAAGGAGTATAGCATCTCATTATTATGAAATAGTTTCATGTTACCACATATGGTTCCCACTAGGTAGAAACCATGATCCTCTATCAAATTAAGAGGCTTGGGTATTGCTGAACATTAATTTTGCAGGACTATTGTGTACATAATAAGTTCTTTACTTTATAAATACATGAAAACTTCATCCATAAACACCTAGAATCGTTTTACAATACCAAATAATATTGTCCATTTTTTGTATGGGGAATATATTTACTAATCCCATATCCCCCAGCACATTTATTCAGTTCAAATTCACTCTTATTGTCATTGATTCCCTCTCTAAGTGGGAAAATGATATATCTATCAAGGAAATAGGGGAAAAGGAAATCATATTTACTTGAAGTTTAATATCTTATTCAAATTTAGTGTACTTCTTACAATATTGACAAATAATAAAAACAATTTCTATGATTTAATGTTTAATAGGTTGTATAAGGAATACAGTATATGGTCCCAGTATTCATCGCATTATCATGTATTAAAATATGGATAGATAGATACATTTAACTAAACTATATCTAATATACTTCATACAATAGTGTAAAAATACAAGATTTTTTATCCTAACAAGATCCTATATGATTTGGGGGTGTATCTCACCACAACCCTTATTTCCACATAGGTGATCCTATATTCACTTATTCATGGGATAGAAGCATTCCTCCCATTGAGGTTTTACTGCCATCCATTCATATTTTAATATGAAATCAATAATATGAAGATGATAAGTCTCATATATTGTTGGATGAATTATAGTAAATTAACAATAAAAGTTCATTCATTCTATATGGACTTGAGATCCATCAAAACTAATTTGTGAAATAATTGATCAAGAAGGTTCATCTATGCTCATTGATCTGAGGAGAACTGGTGTTTACTCTAAGAACTCCCATGATACCTGGGATGAATCCTATGAAACTATATCTGAAATAGGAAATAACTTACACTATACATTACTTCTACTTTAATGGATCTTATTCCTAGAATACAATGGATGGATAATATATCATGCTCATCACTAATATAAGTTTTCTCAAGAAATACTTTTAGTAATTTTATTACAGGTTCATCTTAGTCCTGGCTACATGAAATTAAAAAATTTATCCTATATTCCACTCTTTATGAATATAAACTACTTAGAAAAGGTCCTTATTGTACAGCACTAAACTGAATGAAATCCATGTCATAGTTGTATGACTATAAACTACATAACATATAGTCCTTCTCATATGATGTTAAATTATATGATATATAGTCCATCCCACATGACTCTAAAATGTTTGGAGTCATTCATCCTACATGACCTTAAACTTATTTGGGAGGTCTATCACATAAGACCTCAAAAAATAGATTACCCTAATATAACAGATTTATTTATATGAGAATCTTATTTCATAATAGATTTTTATGTTTTTGGATACACTGGACAACCCTAATGTCATAGTTCACCTAACCATTGATAAACAACTCTACCATACCAGAATTATGTGTGGATTGACTCATGTTCCCTCGGGATATGTAGTGAGGATTGGATATTCTATCCCAATACTATATAAAAAATTCATTTTCATGCATGGTTCTAATATGGTGATGAGGACACTTCTAATTCACATCAGGTTTCATTCTTCTCCCTCACTATAGTATCCAGGAATTTTTCTCTTTCTCTCTAGTACATGATCCAGATCCATATAATGAATTCCCATTTTCAAGAACTAGATGTGGCCTCATTTTTGTTATCATAGGATACATAATGATTCATGGATCTATTATCTCATCCTCTACCATTGATTACATATCCATGTCAGACCTCACCCAAGTAACAAGTCATATATTAGATCACGTCATGTCTTCCAAGGGTCATGTATTAGTATGTGAACAATTCAGATTATCTTGGTAATGAGATTCAATTCACATAAGGTTTCATTCCTCCTCACACCAGGACAACCATCCATTTCACTCACACACCCAAAAAACATTATATCTATATAAAGAATTCCTATTATAAGAACTATGTGTTTTTTGATACTTATTATCACATGATACATAGTTATTCCCAGAGGTATTGACATGAGTACTATAAATCAGGGTTTGTGGGTGATCATCACACATTCATTTTTTGTAATGTAAAAAAATAATATCAAACCTATTCTATAATGTGAATAAGTGAGAGAGAATTATATATTGTTAGGATAAAAATTATGTAGAGGAATAGGAATATCGCTACCTCTATGAAGATCATGAAAATAGTGTAACTTGTTTGGATATATCATTATTAATATACTTTTAACAAAATTTATTGAGTATTCCTTACTATTTGTATCAAAAATGATGATGCTAGTGGGTTGTATGATCTTTTGTGTTACTAAATTAGTCCACGATATAGATTCTAATATATTTTACTGATGTTTATACATAGTTTTTTCTTTTTTTATTCTTTTATTAGTTTGTGAGATATTTATAGTGATATAGTTCACTCAAACATGTGATGGAGTTTTATTTATTAATAAATAATAAAAGGAAAATGAGATATCATTCATAAATTCACCCCCCTCAATGAACCAAAATAATTTATGGGGTCATCACAAGTGGTATTATTATAGTCTAGGATTCCTCTAAAGATTGGGATTTTTTAGGTTTATTATTGTGAAGGTTATTTAATTAGGGTGGTATTTTAGTTTGTATCTCTCTTCTAAAATCATGGAAGTTAATGAGATCCTTTTTTAAGGTGTTTAGTGAAGTTGGTGTTGTGATCTAAACTTTTACATCTATCATGGATAGTATAGATTCAATTATCATTAAAGTACTTCCCTCATTTTATTGGAAAATTAATTTTTTTGAAAGAAATAATGTTACCCTACTTACTTTAATTAGGTATGGATGTTATAGATTTTTTGACTGATGGTTTCACACCCATTTCATAAAAAGCCTGTTTGACTTGAGATACTAGATAAAATTTGGATATTTGTGGTTTGTATAAGAAATTTCATCATATCTTCACCTTAAGATAAGTATTTTTAAAATTTTATGTGGATTACGATAGTGAACATTATTTGGGGAAATCTATAAAATATATATGAAGAAAATATCAAATTCAAAAGGTCTAAATTGAAAAAAAAATGAAGTATGAAGATATTCATATTATTTATGGTGAATCTATTAATGAATTGTTTTTATGGTTTAATGAGATACTGAACAACATTAGAATATTTTTTATACTCTTATATATTAAATTTTGTTAAAGAAGATACTTTATATCTTATTGAACATATTGGATGCTAAATTTTATGCTCTATTAAATCATGATATTGGAAAAAAAAGGGATGAATTGTACAACATCTTGGTTTCATATGAGATGAGAAAAGAATACACTCTAAATAATAAGAATTTTTATGAGAAAGAAAACTCATTCAAATTGGTCAAGAATTAAGGGGGCTCAAGGAAATTTATGTAAGAATATTAAAATTAATTTTGAAGTTAATATTTAGATTAATTATTGATTTAAAGTTTCATAAGATCATGTTACTCATCTAAATTTGTATTTTGAGAGGAAAAGGTAAATTTCATTGGAAGTTTCCTTTAAAGTGTCTTAGTTGGGGTGGGGGATTGGAAATTTTTCTACAAATTTTGCATATCTAAAAATACAAAAGTGTATATGAAGCGGAGTCCCATCATGATACTTCAAGGAATAATTACATGAACTCCAGAAGATAGAAGTTTTGATCAAAGTGTTCAAATAAAGCATTACTCTCTTACCAAAAAGTGGAGTTATTTATCTAAGAAGGATGAAATGTCATGTGATGTAAATGATAGTGTTTTTCCTCAAGTGATATAGGTGAGAAGAAATTCATTGCAATAACGGATTCCAAGGAGTCAATTAGTGAAGATGACATAAAGAAATAAGAAGAGGTTTTATCAAGTAGTGGTGAATAGTTACATGAATCCAAAATGGAATTGACCACCTTGAATCAATGTTGGAATCAGACTAGAATGAAACCATATTTGGGGAGCTTGCTGTGCAGAAGAACTTGATGGCGGATCTGCTATTAAGATTGGAACGCTTGGCTCGCGATCAGTCTAGAGTCAGATGGATGAGTGAGGGGGACTGTAACATAGCTTATTTCCATGCCTTCATCAAGGAAAGTCAAAGGTCACCTCGGCCTAATATTCGGCTGGAAGATGGTTCATATTTTGATGACATTAATATGGTGGGTGGAATGGCTGAGTACTATTTCAAGGAGCTTCTTTCTGGCCCCAATCCTAACATGGAAGATGGGTATCAAAGGGTTCAGGGCAAGGTTACGGGTGTTATTTCTACTATGGTTTCTCGGTTATACAATGACCTGTTTGAAGTCTTATCACAGGAGGATGAAATCTTAGGGGCTGTGAGGAGACTTAACCCGGAGAGTGCTCCTGGCCCGGATGGGTTCTCTGGATCCTTTTTCAGAGCCTCTTGGATCATTATTAAGGCTGACATAGTGGCAGCCATCCAGGATTTCTTTCGTGGCGGGTTCCTTCCTCGTGCTGCTAGTGCTACCACTATGGTCCTCATCTCAAAGCTTAAAAATCCCTCTTTTCTTCAGCATTATCGCCCAGTAAGTATGTGAAACTTTTCTTATAAGGTTCTGGCCACCATTCTCAACAATAGAAAAAGTAAACATCTTCCCCACTGGATCTCTCCAGAGCACCATGGTTTTTTCAAACAAAGATCAATTCAAGGGGCTATTGTAGTTTTCCAAGAGGTCACTGATGATATTACCACTAGAGTCCATGGTTCCAATATGGTGATCAAGCTGGATATGGATAAGGCCTATGATAGGATGGAGTGGTCCTTCATAATCAAAGTCTTGATAGGTATGGGCCTTTCCCCTTGGGTTGTTGACTTATTTTTCAAGTGTTTCAGCTCCTCGTGGTTGGCAGTTCGGTTCATGGGAAGGAATTTTGGCTTCTTCAAAGCGGTCTGTGGGTTGAGGAAAGGGGATACTTTATCCCTAAGCCTTTTTATTATGGTTCAGGATTTTCTCAGTTGCCTTATCAACAGGGGCATCATGCAGGGCTCTATCCTGCATTACCGTTGTAAATCCAGGCCTTGTGGTATCTCCCATATCATGTTTGCTGATGATACAATTATTTTTATTAATGCTAGATTGAGGTCTATCCATGGGATGAAAAAGATTCTCGATGATTACTGTTGATGGAGTGGTTAGAAGATTAACAGGAGTAAGAGCCAATTCTATATCCTAAACCATTGCAAGGATGGAAGGATTGAATCTCTTGAAAGTAGGCTGGATATGCAGCATAGATTTTTTCCCATGGAGTATCTTGGTGCTCCTGTCTCACCTGGAAGGATTTGAATTCAGTATTTTGATAAGATTTTTGGGAAATTAACGATTCGTGTTCACAACTAGAAGAAACATTTTTTATCTTTCGGTGGTAGGATCACCTTGGCTAACAGTGTTTTATCTTCCATTCCATGTCATTCCCTCTCGACCACCAATGTTCCAAAGGGGGTGATCACCAAGATCGACTTTATCCTCTCCTCCTTCATCTGGGATGCCCATGAGGAGGGTAGGATACATTGGGCATCATGGAGTAGACTTTCATGACCTATTCTGGAGGCATACATTGGCGTGAAGAGCATTTCTGGTACGCTGCACAGTATGCAGGTGAAGCTGGCATGGGAGGTTTTTGAGGATCAAACTTTATGGGGCAGTTTCATGGCCAAGAAATTTAGTGGAGGCGGAAGTAGAGCTAACAGGGGATGGGCCTCGTTGTGTGTTGTGGTTTCATCCCATATCCAATCCCTTCTGCCCCACACTAGATGGATTGTGGGGAATGGGGAGCTCTCCTTTTGGAATCAAAACTGTGCTAGAGCTCCCCTGGAGTTCCTTGGATGCCTGGTTACTGGCATCACCTTCAAGCAGGCTAGCAGGTTCGCTGGTTTTTTCAGTTTGATGCTGGATAGGGACCAAAAAATGGGCTTCGACACCATTGAGCCCACAAATGAACCGGAAAGATGTGTCTTCACTGCTTCTTCTTCAGGTGATTTCTTAGCAAGGGACTATCGGAGGGTGATCAGTACAACGACTCAACAGTTTACCTGGGACTCAATTTTTTGGATCAAGGAAATCCCGAAGAAGCTCAATTTTCTGGTGTGGCATATCCGGAATCATGCCCTTCCCACGGACGAGATTTTTAAGAATACTAGTATTTCCTTGGTTTCAAGTTGCATGTGATGCAGGGGTCATATAGAGGAGTGTTCTGAGCATCTGTTCTTCAACAGCGATTGGGCTCAATAGGTGTGGCGATACTTTGAAGATTTCAGAGGACTCTCTGTTCCAACATTGAGGGATTCTCCTTTCATGGATCACTGGTTTCATTGGGCGGGGGACATTGGTCCGGAGAGGAAGGCCCATGCGTTCATATTGGCAGCTAGTTGCTGGTGTATTTCACTAGCAAGGAACAAGGCAAAGCATGATGGGATTCGATGTTCGGGTCAGGCGGTGGTGGCATGGACAAGGTTCCTTCTGCTCGATTTGGTCTGATCCTATAAATATTTGCTCGAATCTCCCTCCCTTGGGCCTTTCTATATGGGATATGTTGACAAAAGTACAAGGAGTAATGGTAATTGGGTAAGATGGTTTCCATACCACCAAGGCCTTAATCTCAATACTGATGGTTCCTACTGTTCGGATGTCATGAAAGGTGGTGGTGTGTTTAGGGACTTAGGGGGAAGCGTTGTTCTTGCCTTCAATGCCCACTTTGGTAGAGTGCATTCACTTATGGACGAGGCTATGGCTTTGCTGACTGGACTTCAGATTTTCAGTGATCGGAATATTAGATTGGCTGCGGTGGAAACAGATTCTATCATTATTCATGATTCCATGCTGGGCAGAGGCAATACTCCATGGTCAATTTCCTATGTTATCAGAAAGTGCAGATCTCTGGTCAATGTCAAAACTGACTTCCTTCATACTTTGAGGGAGGGAAATATGGTGGCGGATCATTTTTCCTCTTTAGCCTCGCATGGTCTTTGTATCTTCCTTCCATCGGACTTGAATTCACTCTCAAAGGAAGGGAAGAACCTCATTAGAGGGGACTCCCTTGGCCTTTATCACTTTAGGCCCCCATATCCCCTATCTCCTATCTATTTTTGTATTTCGGATGTTCTGTTCTTTCTTTAATAATAAAATAAAGGACTATGATGAATAACAAGAGACTTGAAGATTTCAAGTTACTAATAAGAGAAATAAATCGTTGAAGAAGAAGATTCCTCTCAAGAAGAATAAGGAATTTGTTGAGAACCCATTAGAGATTGTTAACTCTATAGAGGATAGACAAACTAATTTACTAAAAAATAAGTTTGATGGAGTGATCTCTGTTATACCTCACCCTCTTATAATTTTTAAATGATCACAAACACATTTGGAGTTCTAACTTTTTCAATTGAGTATATTTTAGTTATTTAGATTGGACATTATTTTTTGAAGTTAACGGATCTAAAAAGGCTTTAAATTTAATGAAGAATACCAAGAATAAGTTTTTTATATTCTATTACTACTGGTTACCTAGAGTGTCACCAGATATCTATTGGTACTGGAAAACCACATTATAGCAACTGGAAGTTCACAAGATGCTTGGTAGAGCTCACGGGTCACCCACTAAGATCTAGAAAATAATGTTTATATGTATGAATCTCACTAGATACCTAATAAAATCCATTATATACCCGATGTATTTTCAATAGCCCAGATTCCCAAAAACTTTCACTGGCTAGATGGTAGCATTGGGTGTCTAATCATCGGTGTCGAGTTAGAAAGTAAAAGGGTTCTTTATTGATGGTCATCAATGGTTCCATTGACCCAATCACACCTCCAAATCATCCCTTAGACCTAAAAATTCTATATATAAAACCAATTTGAGACTTGGAAATCAAAATAGAAAAAAATGAACTAAAATCGATCTGTAGTGAATTGAAATGAGCATCAACTAAAAAACGGTTCAATTGTTCCTCCTCTTAATATCTCTTTGTATTCCCCTTTTTAAACTCTTTGAACTTCCATCTTTATCTCTATTTATAATTGTATAAATTTTATTATCTATATATTTCTATATCATTGATATATTTTTGTAAAAGGGTTTTTTCCTAAGAAAGCTTCATTTTTCTCTCCCTTTCTAGGTTCTTGGTATATTGATAAAACTGTGATCTCTCTTTTCAGGTGCTTGGTCAACTATTAAAACCAAGTCCTTTTTTCTAATTTTCTTGGATATTGTTAAACTATAGGGTTCATGTTTTTTTTTCTTTTATACTGATAAATTTATGTTCTATTAATTCACAAACCCTCAATTAATTGAGGTTAGATATGTAGGGGCTCAAAATTGAGTTATTTTCGAATATCCTTAATAAATTGTATGTCCTATGTTTTATTTAATTTTTTCGTATTTTATATTTATTAATAGTCATTTTAATTCAATTAATAAATTAATTATTAATCATATCAATCACTTAATATATTAACTCATATAAAAAATCTCTCGTTTAACTAATTTATTGTTTTTGTTTCACTTATTATTTTGATTTTCAAATATGCTTTTAAATTATTTTGTTCTCACCTTATTTTTTTAAATTTATCACTCCATTTTTATTATTGAATTGATTTTTTTTCTTTAATTTTTAAAAGTAAATTCAAACCCTTCATTCCAATCTTAATCTAACCAATAATTGGTATCATAATATTCCTTCTTTTAAAAAAAAATTCAAAATATTAGTCGATTTCATTGAATGATCCTTAAAATATGGCCTCAAAATCTCACACCTATGGTGCTTATACATGAAACTCAATGGGTTGAGCCTCATTCTTGACTAAAAATTCAATTTTTATTTGATTTTAAAAAAAAATTGTTTGAGTGGTAACCAAAAAACCACACAGGGACCAAATTGAAGGATGCCTAAATTATAAATTCAAAGTTCAACAACCACAATGGAGCACGAGACTAGAGAATATCATGATCCAAGATCACCCAAGTCAGCCAAAATCTCTTTACCAACTATCAACGTCATGATTCACCACTTTCAATGTTTTTTTCCATCACCACCATCGTCATCGCAGTCCAAATACCATACCAAAACATCAAACATCAAAACCACGTCATTGGAATCCCCTATCAAAACAGAAGTAGCAAAACTGCCAATATAGAGTGATCAAACCTCGTCAAATAGAAAAGATCATTGAAATGGCACCATCTTGAACAAACTGATGGATGCAACCATAACCAAAAATGATAAAAAACATACCAGAAACATAAAACAGAACCTTCACTAAATGACCTTCATTGAAGAAGCCAATACACGTTCCCCAAAAACATGGCGAATAAGTCTAAAAAAAGCAAAACATTTCCATAGATGATGTCATTTCCACCTCAATAGAAGAGAACCATAACACCATCAACTAAGAAATCCAAATCAGGCTGCGTGAGGAGCAATATCGGCTGCCAATACCCACATCCAAAAACCTATATATAACACCACTCCATATCGGAATATGAGAATTGTAGAGGGACATGAGTTCAGGAAAAATAAATGAATGTTTGAGGGATTTGAACGACAACATCACAATGGGGTTAAAATCAGAAACCAGAGACGAGAGCAAGCTGACTCAAGAGCACCTAGAAAATTGTAGACCACCGAACAACATATCCCAAAACCACTATGAAACCATCACTCTAGATCCAACTAATAGATGCTTGGTGAAATTTCAGGTTAGAGAGATTTTGTAGAGGCCACGGTCTTGAATGAATAAATACCTTCATCGGGGCCAACAAAACCTCCATGATGGACATCACCAAGAAACATGAGAGAGACAATGAACTAATCAACATAGCACCAGCAAGACAATGAAACCAGGGTGAGAGATCCCAAACTCATAGAAATTCGAGAGAAGATGGAAAAGGATAGGATTAGATGAAGATAAAAAGGGGAGGGTGATGGGGGAGGCACTAAAGAGGGAAAAATTCTCCTCCCTCTAGGTCGATGCTGAGGAAAAACCTAGGGCTAGAGGGTGAGGAGGGTGATGCCGCTCTTTGAAGTGTTATTGTTGTTAAGCTCCATTCTTTTATGGAACTGATTATAGTTATTGGATAAATCACATGTCTATGCTTCTTAGAATTATTTATTATACCATTTAGAAAAAATTTATGCAAGGTTACACACCTACTAAAGAATCAAAAGGAAAATTGGCACTTGATGATATTATAAATTTTAAAATTCATAGAAAATATATAAATGTGGTTCATAATGGTTTAGATTTAAATTAATTTAATAATGGTTTGTCATGTAAACTTTCTCATAAAATTTAAAAATTACTTTAAGTTACTCATGAATGCACTAATAAAGTGAGAGATACTATAATTAATATGTATAGAAAATATTTTGAGAGTTTTAGTATAAATCCTAATGAATATATTACAAAACGTTTTACTCACTTTAATGAAATTTACAAGGATAGAAAATATCTTGGTGATGATCTTTCTTTAGTAACTATTGTGAAGAATATACTTTGGGTTTTTCAATGTTCATTGGAACCCATGGTAATAGAAATTTAATAAGAAAAATTCATTAATTAAATGAAGTTTGAAGAACTTATTGGATATATCATGACTTATGAGATCACCATGAAGAAAAAATATGAAAAATAAGCAATGTAATTGAAGTAAAAGAACAAACTATATTTTAAATTAGCCAATGATAACTATTCTATAAGTGATGTGGGGATAGAACATTTATCCCGTAAATTAAACAATTTCATGAATAAAAAGAGATAATTCCACCATGTTAAAAAAGAGAATCAATGAAAAAACACAACATAATATATTATCCTTACAGAAAAAGGGACACATCAATTTGGATTACCCCTTGATCAATATAAGTAAAATAATAAAAGAAATAAATACCTCATGGTTTCTACCATGAGTGTAAGTAATGATTCCATATCATCTTCTGACTTAAGTGTGTTAGATTTGGTGTTCTAGGACCAACTGTTGGTACTTTGATTATATATATATTTGATGTATTGAATATTTATTAAACATGTTATTATATATCGTTCATTTTTATGGATGGATTTAATACAATATTGTCCTATAGTATTTTTCATATTGATAAGGTAATAGAAGTTCCCCGTTATTATGAGAACCTTAAAGTGTAATGAAAATATTCTTAATATAGTTATATGGTTGGATACCATATTATGATGAGTCACTTAGTATTTAGACCATCAAGTGTGAGTACTCATAAGAGAATGAGGCTTCTTCTAATGAAGTTCACACTTAGTTATATCCAAGATATGAGATTATGAGAAAAGACTCACCAGTAGATATTCCACATGTTTTGGTGTCATCGAATATTCCTATATGTGAACATGTTTAATTGTAAATAGAAATGAAGATTATCATTAATATATTTCATGACACGTTCACTTAGATTTACTAAAAAAACATCACCCCATATATTGGCCGGAAGTAGGGTACATTGGGTGCATAAAAATTGGAATGTCATTAATTGATAAGTCAATGAAGGGGTTTTCCCTTACATATTTATGTAATTAATATCTCGACCCTTTGATTAGAATATAACCATCACTGAAATTCCATGTCCATGGTGTAACAATGTTTTTGTTTAAAATAGTCAAAGAAAGATGTATCAAGTATATAAGTTGATGACACCATTGTGAAACCTATTTGATGAGATATTGTGATAAAGGGATTATATTACATAGTGACCATTTATATGTTGTTTTCATCCTTGTAACATTAAGTTCTTTTTCTTGGGTTCTTTGACCTATTTATAGAAAGTAATCTTGGAATTTATTAAATCCTCCTAATTCTGACGAAAAATAATCCATGAGGATCACATGATATGTGTTTCTGTTGATCGCGATTAAATTATATTTGAATTTAATTAATTGTATAAATATTATTCTCTAAAATGAGGAATAATTTTATTCAAGTTATATTGATTTCATAAATTAAATAAATATTTTTTTTTCAGCATGGGAATAAACTATTTTTTTATTTTATTGAATATTTAATAAATATTTATTCACTTGTATGTGAAAGAAATATTTATTTATGAATAAAATATTCATTCAGGTATTTAATAAATACTGAGAAGTTAAAAATAACCAAGATGGAATTCAGTGATAAAATAATTATTTACAAGCTGGTAAATGTTATTTATCAATTGGTGAAAGTTAGAAGAACACAAAATAATATTACTATTATGTGGCATTGAGTTTTTTAAAGGTTTTAAATTTTATTTAAAGCCCAAAATTCAATTAAATAATATTTTAACCTAAACCATAACTCTATAAATAGAAGATTATGTCTATTGTGTTTTGAATACAAAATTGAGAATAAAGAATTTTTGTGCACAATGAATTCTCTATCAACTCCCTCTCTCTCCCTATCAATAATGAGAAAGGAAAGATAGATTGATTCATGACTGAATAATGGTTGATCAACAATGAACAATGCAAGATATTATATTCTCTATGATAGCACTCATAGATCAGGTGGTGTTTCTCGAATATCATTGAAGAACGTACGGATCACATATAGAGGGATTCTATCATTGGATACTCACAACACAATGAAGTCAATCCCAAAGGGTCTTTTTAGATGATCAATAGTCATCAACGAAGAATGTTCCAAATCCCAGGTATTTATTTCTTCAAAAATTAAATAAATTTATTATAAATTTGACATGAGATATCCTCAGTCGTGGTTTCATGAAAAAATTATAAAAATAAATTTTAATATATCGATCACCACTGCACACTTACACTACTCCATGAACCAAGTTTTATTAAAGTGGTCATGTTTAAATTTTTAATTATTTATTTTATTGTTGATCTATGCAAAATTGTGGTTAAATTTTCATTTAATATTATTAATTATTTAATATGATTTGAATTAACATTTTTAGACATATTAATAACATTCATTAAGTGTTTAATTTTCTTAAATTTTTAAGAACTGATGAATAATGATTATAGATTCCAACGAGAACTGCTAGATTTTGGGCTGGAAAGATAGGGTTACATTGAGTGTACTCGGAAGTACACATTGTGTACCATAGCGCACTACATCTGGATGCACCGAGGGATACATGGGGCATAAATTACAGGAATTGTATGTCATATGTTGATAGGTTAGGGTGACACACGATTTATCATATTACACCCCATATATTTGTGTACACATCGTGTAGTCTACAAGGGTTAGAGGAATAAATCTTGCAATATGTGTGCTCATAATACATGGTCAAAACCACATGAGATTTAAATCTTGTAGAATTAATGATATAAATGATGTGTATCTAGTGTACATGGCATGTATTTCATCAATTCCCACGTCTGAAGAACATGTTGAGTGAATCGGTGAGAAAATGGATACAAGGCTCAAAGAGATATGTGAAGTGTAGTTGGCCTATACATGTTTTGTAGTCCACTAATACATAGGTCAAAAACCCAAGAATGCATCTCAGACACATGGAAATTGGAACACACTGTATAGTTGGTCTGTACAAGTCGTGTAGTCTAGCCGAGGTATATACTGCAGACCCAAGCATGTACCCTATATACTCGGAAACTGAGATACATGGAATATAGCAATATGTACACTCTATATAGTCTCCCATTAAAGGATAGAATTAAAAATTACATTAAATTATAAAATTGTAGTAATAGAAAGTAATTTCATAGATTGGAAGACCATTTTGTTTTTGAAAATTATATAATTTTTTTAAATAATTTTAAATGATCAATTAATTTATTGTAATAAATATATCATTATTGGTTATTTCTTTTATTTTCCAAGGATTACATAAATGATGGGTATCTAAAATTATGTCCAAATGGTCATTAAGATTAAAGGGAATTAATTAATTCATTAATCTATTAAATTAAGTGTGTTCATCTTAATCGTATAAAATTAATAATGAAATGAATGCTAGCCAATTACTTTGTGCATGTTCATTGAATGTATGACCATTCATGATCTTGACCAAGACATGCATGTATATTGGATTTTATAATTTAATTTATTACATGGTTTTTAAATTATTTAATATTAAATTAAATAATGTACATTGATTCATCGCTCCCTTGATTATTATGTTGTGCCTACGTGTCCAAGGATATTTATGTAATCCTTTTTTTAACCAATCCTTTGGTTCCCCTCACTAGAAAGTGATTCCCAAATACATGAAATTAATGAGTATCCCAAGGAATTTGGAGGCAGTTTAATATGGAACCATTATGATGCCAACTCAGGTGATACATAGGTGGATAGGTGGAATATTGTAACTCATGACAAGACTAGAAATAAGAGTTATTTCCCCTTGGAAAAGGGTTTATTTAATGTCCACTCATAAAATAAACCATTAGATAAAGCTCATGAATGGTTCATTAAATTATTTATTTATATCTATATATTAGATTATTTATTTTATAGATGAAAGGTCAAAATCAAATAAATAAATGAATTAATGTTAAAAGGTGGAAATTAAAAAGAATGAATTATTCATAAATATTTTATCCAACGTGGTTAATTAATTAACATACACTTAATATTAAAAATATATGAAAATGATAACACAAGATAAATTCTATTCCTAATTAATTAAAAATACCTCAATTAAATATTAATTCATACTTGGCCTACCGTTACTTGATTAGGAATGAAACTCAATAGACCTTAGTGTTTGACCAACCCTTGTTGGGACACTTACTTTTATAAGGGGAGGTCATATGAAGGTTTTGGGTTGACTTAACCATTTTTTATCAAGAGGAGTATCCCTTTCTATACTTAATGTAATTTGGAGGTAAGTGTTGGGAAATCCAAGTTAGGATTTTAGGATAGGGGAGTTCACTCAATGAATCAAGGAGCTATAAACCCACGGTTGGAAAAGACATACCTACCTAAATACCTTAAAGTATCTTAATCAACCATAGTTGGGGTTATGGGAAAGATAATATGGATCATTTCCACTATAATGTGTGAGAAAATAGAAATTCTAAGTTCAATGGTGATGGATATTGGAACTTGATAAAATAGTAGGAGATTTAATAAAATCAATAAATTTATTATATCTCACAAAATTTTTAATCCATCAAAGTACATATAACATGATCTTTTAATTATAGAATAAAATGGAAATATTATCATCAACATTATCCTTATGATCATTATTAGATATATAAAACTTCCTAACTAGCATTAACTTCCATGAATAATATATATTCCTTCAGGTTTTGTTATGCCATGAATAGAAATATTACATCCTAGAATCCTTATTTCCTGATCCGCCTATTAAGATGGTGTGTTATGAAGAGTTCACAGTTTATAAGAAACAAATGAAAGACATGGTTGACATTCAATATTTTATGCTTACATCTATTTATAGTAAACTCATGAAGTATCACAAAATCATGGATTCATATAGAATGCTTGATTACCTCTATGGTCTTAACTAGGAGAGAGCTAGACAGGAAAATTTTGAGATTTACAAGGTGCTCTTTTAAACAAATCTTGGAGAGGGTTCCCCAACTGAGCATCATGTAGTCAAGATCATTGGATACATTGAGAGCATAGTGGGTATATGGTTTAAACTCACCAAATAACTAGGCACTAGTCTTATTCTAGAATCACTACCTCATAGAGTCTCCAACATTGTTGTTAGTTTTAATATAAACAACTTTGAGAAGTCTATACCAGTCATTTATTTCTCTTCTTCACCAAGTAGATGAGGATATGAAGCATGAAAAAACTTTCATCCTTATAGTGAACAAAATTAAAGGTCAAGTGATGATGTTTAAGCCCAAAGCTTCTTCATGCCCTTCTAAGAAGAGGAAGATAAAGGGTATTACAAGGGAGCATGATGTTATGTATTCTGCATGTGGAATGAAGTGCCACTGGAATAAAAACCACACCCATCTAAATAAGTAATGGAATGATTCAGGTGCATTTGTTATTGAGTTCAATTTATCTATTTCTAAAAATTTGGTATTAGATACAGCTTTTGGTCCTCACATATGTATTAAAATACATGAACCAAGTAGATTCAAAAATATTTATTGAGGGGAGGTAGATATACAAGAATACAAAGGAGATAAACTTAATATTATAGCTATCAGGGATTACCACATCATGTTACTGATAAGAATAATCTTGGTTTTGAAATGTTTTTATTATGTTTCATATGTTACCAAAAAAATATTTTTGTATCCAAACTTCATAATGAAGGATTTATTTTAAATTTGGGAATAAATGTTACTTATTTTATAAAGATATCATTTTTATGTTAAGTAACATATAAAAAATAGTTTTTATGTGTTATATTACACAAACCAAGTAATGGAAATCAATAATTAAGATACTTTATAAGAATCAAACCACACCCAATTTGGGAATCACTAGCTAGGTACTATAAATGAATAGTACTTAACTAAATTACACAAATATGGTTATTTATTTTATTTATAACAAAACCCACTTGGTGTATTTAAATCATGTTAATAAGGAAAAATAACCAAAGGCTCATTTAGTAGGAAAGGATAAAGGGCTAAAGAGATTCTTGAATTAGTTCATACCAATGTGTGTCGACCATTTCCTATTTAATTAAGGGAAAGGTACTAATAATTCATAGCGTTTACTTCTAATTTTAATATATATGGATATGTCTACTTAATGAGGTATAAGTCAGATTCTTTTGATAATTCAATGAATAAAAGAATTAAGTTGAGAACCATCTTGGTAAGAAGATTAAGAAACTCCCCCCAGATCGTGGTGGATAATATCTTAATCAAGACTTCGTTGATTACTTATAGGATTTTGGAATCTTATCACAACTCACTCATCCTTACACACCTTAGTTTAATAGTGTAAGTGAAATGAGGAATAATACCTTGTTATACATGGTGAGATCAATGATGATTCATGTTATTCATTCATTATCTTTTTTTTGGATTTGCATTACAAAAAACATCACATATACTAAACCAAGTACCAACTAAATCGATAAATAGTATTCCATATGAATTTTGGAGTGGAAACAAAACCATGTTATAAAATTTAAATGTGTGGGGATGTGAATAATTTTTTAAGGCCTCTTCAAGTAACAAACTTTTACCGCAAGGCATAAAGTGTACCTTTATAGGATACCCTAAGGAAACTAAGGAATATTGCCTATATGAACCCTCATAAAAAAGGTTATAGTGGAAAGACACACCATATTCCTTGATAGGGAGGACATATCTAAAAAAGATAGTGAGAGAGATATAGACTTCGATGAAGTAAAGGCTCAAGGCACACAAGAGTTGGTATAGGAGAAGATTCCACCAAGCCACGTGGAAGAAGAAACTATTCTAGAGACACAAGTACTATATAGAAGTACCATAAAGGTTAGAGAACCATAATGTTATGGTTTTATAGTCACTAAGGATGGTGAATTGTTATTAGTTGATAATACTGATCCTTTAACCTAAAAGAAAGCAGTAAGTGGTACAAATGTTGCCTAGTGGAAAGAAGCCATGAATTCTAAAATAGATTCCATGTACAAAAACCAAGTTGATATTTTGGTAGAACCTCCAGTAAATGCAATTCCTATTGTTTGAAAATGGGTACTCAAGAATAAACTGGACATGGAAGGAATAGTCAGTACCAATAAGGTGTGACTGGTTGAAAAAAGGTTTAAACATCATCAAGTCATTGACTATAATAAAACCTTTTCACCAGTTACAATACTTAAATACATAAAACTTTTACCTTCCATTATGTCCTTCCGTGATTATGATATTTGGAAAATGGATATCAAAATATATTTCCATAATGGGAACCTTTTGGAAGAGGTATATATGACACAACCAGAAGGGTTTATGGGTCCAATGCATACAAACAAGGTATGAAAGTTGTAAAGATCCACTTATAGATTAAAGAAACAATAAAGGACATGGAAAATTTGTTTTGATGAGGCCATAATTAGAATTTGATTTCATAAATAAATAATGTGATCTGTGTGTCTATAAACGGTTTAGTGGAAGTGAATTCTTTTTTATAGAAAATTTCAATGACATATTACTTATTAGAAATTAAATACCAGTCTTACGTTATGTTAAGGTGTAGATGAATGAATGATTCTCTATGGGGTAATTAATTGAGGTAGCATATATTCATGGGATCAAGATCCATCATGAAAGTTCTAAGTGGTTTTTCAGCCTAACTCAAAGTGAAACATTGATAATATACTTATGAAATTCAGTATAGAATAATCCAAGATGGGACTGTTTCTAGCATCACATGGAATCCATCTTTCCAGAAAAATGTGTCCATAGAAATGGGAGGAAAGAAATATAATAGAAAGGATTCAATGTTCATTAGTGATTGGTTCAGTCATGTATGTTATGTTATCTACTAGGCTATATATTTCCAATGCATTGAGTGTGGTTTGAAGATATGAAGTAGATTCAGGTGACCACCATTGGATGGAAGTAAATACAATCCCTAAGTATATGAGGTATAATAAGGATGTGTTACTAGTATATGGAGGGGATGAAGAACTAGTCATTAGAGAATATAAAGATTCTAGTTCCCAAACTGATCAAAATGACATGAAATCACGAATGGGATACATATTCACATTGAATGGAGGAGTTGTGAGCTGGAAGCTCTCAAACCAGGATATGTTCACCAATTAAATATAAGAGTATGAGTATATTTTATATTTTGAGGAAGCAAAGGAAGCATTATGGATGCATAGCTTCATCTAATATCGTGAAGTAGCACCTAGTAGTAAACATCCTATCACACTCTATTGTGATAATACTATAGAGGTGGATCTTGAAAAAGAGGAAAGGTTACATCAGTGGATAAAGAACATACATAGGAAGTATCATATCTTGAGGGGTTTTTATCAGAGAGTTGAGGTTGTAGAGATTATTATTTCTATGGAAGAAAATGTGGTGAACCCCTTGACTAAATCCTTGACTCAGTGTAAACATGATTATCAAGTGAGTTCTAGTAGACTAAAATTCATAGGCATCTATCTCTAGTCCGAGTTAGAGTTTTTCAGAGTTGGTGTCCTAGTACCAACTATTTTTACTTTGATTACATATATATTCATTGTATTGAATATTAATTAAACATCTTATTACATATTGTTCATTGTTCTTTATGGATTTAATTTAATATTTTCCTAGAGTATTTTTTTATTGATAAGGTCATAGAAGTTCCCTAACATGATGAGAACCTTGAAGTGCTATGACAATATTCATAATCTAGTTTATTGGTTATATAAAATACTATGATGGGACCAATAGTATTTAGACCATCAAGCGTGAGTACTCATAATCAGATTAAGCTTCTTCTCATGAAAGTCACACTTAATGATCTCAAATATGAGAGATTATGATAATATACCCCTAGTAATAATTCTTCATGTTTTGGTGTCATCATATATTCCTATTTACAAGCCTATGGAATTGTACTTATAATTTAAGATTATAATTAATACATGTCATGACTCTCTCACTTAGATTTACTGACAAAAAATGTCTTTCCATATGTTGGTGGGAATTATGGTATGTCGGCTGCATCATAATTAACATGTCATTAATGGATAAGTCAAGGAAGGATTTTTCCCTTCCATATTTATTGGAGTTGATATATTTTCCATTTGATTGGAATATAATTTTATTCTAAATTCCATGTCCATGGTGTAACGACGTGTTTCTTCATATATCCAAATAAATAAATATCAAGAAAATAGGTTAATGACATTATCATGCAACCGATTTGATGAGATATTTTGACAATGAGGTTATATAATATAATAAGCGTTCGTATATGGTTATATTATTTGTGACATTAAGTTATTTATTTTGGGTTCCATGACTTTTTTTATAGTAATATTGGACTTTAAGGATTCCAACCTAATGGAAACAAGAAAGAATCCTAGAAGGTCACACACTAAGTATTTCTGTTAATATTGATTAAATTCTATTTGAATTTAAATAGTGGAACAAATTCTCAATACTGAGGAATAATTTTATCCAAGTTATATTGATTGCATAAATTAAATAAATATTTATTCATCAACATTTGAATAAAAATATTTTTTATTTTATTGAATATTTAATAAATATTTATTCACCAGTATGTGAATGAAATATTTATTTATGAATAAAATATTTATTTTTCTATTCAATAAATACTGAGGCATCTGAACAGACCAAGACCACGTCTGGTGATAAAATAATTATTGACAAGCCAGTAAATATTATTTTTCAATTTTTGGAAGTTTTCTCACCACAAAAGAATATTATTACATGGCATGGGTTTGTTTCAAGGTTTTAAGTTTTATTTAATGGCCATAATGAAATTAAATAATATTTTAACCTAGAACCTAAATCTATAAATAGAAGGATGTGTCTATTGTGTATTGGATCCAAAATTTAGAATAGTGGATTATTGTGTACGTTGAATTCTTTCTCGAGTTCTGCTTCTCTCTCCATCTCTAGAATGAGAAATGTAATAGAGATTTATACAATACCAAATAACATTTGATCAATAATGAACAATGAAAGACATTTTATTTTCCATACTAGCACCTCAAGATCGAGTGGTTTTTATTAGAGATCATTATATCACGTGTGGATCACTGTTAGAAGAATATTATCCTTGTATCCTCACAAGACAATAAAATAAATCTGAAAGGGTCTTTTTAGAAGATCAACATTCATCAATGAAAAAAGTTCCTAAGCCCATGTATTTATTTATTCAAATATTAAATAAATTAACTATAAATTTTTTGTGGAATATCTTTAGTCATGGTTTCAGTAAACATTTATTAATATATATTTGAAGATATCACCCACAACATCACACTTATGTTGCACCTGGAACTAATAACGTGATGATAGTTCCAAATGTATCATTGCAAAAATTGATGTATGTGATTAAGTTAACTCTCTTAATTATTCAAATTATAATACTTCTACCATTTCTTTTTCCTAAATATAGTTATATTATGAATATTTTTCAATTTTATTTTGTGAACTTACATCACAATTCAAATAAATAAAAAAGAAATAAAATGAAGTTATTTTTTAAAAGAATAAAATTTATAAATAAAATGATTATTTATTATTGAAATTAAAAAAACAACCTAATGTTGAAAAATAGAAATCAAATATTAAAGATTTTAATGATTCACTTTCAATGTTCACTCTAAGTGAATAAAAATAAAATCGAATTTCAGTTTCTCAACATCATGTAAAAAATAATTTTGGTTTTGGTTTTTCAAATAAAGAATGAATATATTAAATTAACACTTTTGAAAAATGGTTCTTATAAGATAAATTTTTTAATTATTTTTATAAAATTTAGCATCTTATTTATGAATTTTATTATAATTTTTTTTATTTTAGTTCTAAGTAAATTTATCTCTCTTCTAATACATTTTTAGCAAATCTTATCCAAAATAATATGCTAAATAGGTATGGACCCCAAAATCACTTTCAGTTAAACCCATGTGGACCCAAAATTTCTGGAAAATTATATAGTTTTTTAATCATTTTGTAGGAAAAATATTTTAATATAAAATACTAAGGAACCACATGGTAAAAGGATAGTTGGTGCTCGAGGCACATGTGTGGTGACTACTTTGAGTTCAATTACCTTGAAAATCTCGATGGAGGCTATGTCAATTTTAGTGATAACTCAAGGAGTAATAACATAGGTATAGGTATAATTTATTTTTAAAATTCTTATTTTATTAAATATGTTTTACATGTTAAAATTTTAAAACATAATTTTTTAAGTATTAGTCCATAATGTGATAATGATTTTAAAGTCGTTTTTTGAAAATTATTTTAATAAATTATTATATTATAAATAAAAAAAATTATTTTTTGATTATAATTTTAAAAATATTTAAGTTATTGATTTAAAATTTACTTCAAGTAAAAATATCTACTATTTAAGTGCACAAGATAGTGATTTGTTGCTTTATCATAGGATCCTTGCTCATTATAGCACACAAACTTTTCAAACTCAATTGTAATAGACTAATATGAGATTTACCTAAATTGAATTTCAAAAATAACACTGTTTTTTTTTTCACCTTTTAAAATTTCTAAGAAATAAACAACTTCCTTTAAAATGAAAAGGGGAATTATCCACCTCTAAATCCCTTGTACTTAGTAAATCGTTTTGTACCAACCCAAGTTAGAAGTATAGAAGGTAAATATTACAATTTTTTAATTGTTGATGATTATAAAATATTTTCATGGGTTCACATCTTGTAACCAAAAAATTAGGCATGTAAAAACTTTATTAAATATTCCAATAAGGTTAAATATGAAAAGGTATTTATGATCATATCCAAATAGAGTGATCATTAGGGAGATTTTGATAATAAATACCTTGATGAATATTTTACATCATTATTTTATAATCATTATTTTATAATCATTATTTTTTCACTCTAAGGAGTCCACAACAAAATGGGGTTGTAAATATATGGAATAAAACACTTCATAAAATTACAATAGTTATTTTAAATGAATTTAAAATCCCAAAATATTTCTGTGATGATGTGATTAATACCCCATGTTATACCATGAATTTTTTTCTCATAAGACTATTCTTTAAAAATAACCCCCTATAAACATTGAAAAAAAATCCTAAAGATGGGTTTTTTAAAGCATTTGAATATAAATGATATATTGTAAACACACACAAAAAACATAGGAAAGTTTTTCCCCAAATATGATGAGTGTATTTTTATTGGGTACTCTAACTCAATTAAATAATAGAGAGTGTTTAAGACCAAGAATTTAGAATAATAAATTCACATCAAATTTGATGATAATTTTCCATAATCTAATCAAAAAATTGTTGACATTGAGGTTGAAATAGAAAAAATAACCTTAAATAATCCACCTATTTATAAATAAATTAAATTTTTAGATGAACCTCTATCGACTCCTTTGCCCAAATACTGTGTAAAATCTAAATACCATCCATTAGAAAATGTTATCAGTTACTTACAAGCCGGTACTCGTACAAGAAGGTTGGTTTTAATTGAGGAAAAACATAGTGATTTTGTTTCACACTTAGAACCCCTAAATAATTATGATTTCATTATTAATGAAAATCAGGTAATTTATATACAATAGGATTTAATGATCAACCCATTATTTTTACTAAATGGGTCTTTTAAAATAAATCATATGAGCAAGGTAACATTACTCATAAAAATATTGACTCATTGCAAAAGATTATAATAAAGAAGAAGGTAATGATAATGATGAATCCTTTTCCCCCACCTCTAAGCTTGACTCCATTATAATAATATCATAATTCACCACTAATTTTAATTATATGATTGTTTTTAATGGATGTTAAAAGTTATTTTTTATGGTTTTATTTTTGAAACAGTTTTTTGTTGAATATCCATTCAGTTTTAAAGATTAAAAATTTCCTAGTCATGTGATATGTTAACCAATGATTTTTTTTCAAACAATCCCATCAGGATTGGAATGAATGGTTGAATAAATATTTTATAGAAAAATGATTTTAAAATAGGAAAAGTCGATTCAACTTTTTTTTCAAAATATTCTTCAAATGATTTATTATTTGTTTAAATTTCTGTCGAAGATTTCATTTTTGGATTTAATAAAGAATCTATTTGTAATGTATTTTATAGTTTAATGAGAAATAAATTTGAAACAAGTTTTATAGGAGAAAATAATTTTTCTTTTTGGTTTTAAAATTCCTCAAAATTAATATGGAATTTTTCATAGTCAAAAAAAATACACTAATAAACTTTTAATTTTTTAGGAATAGATCAAGTTGATAAAATAATTACATCTATGAGTACTTCTTATAAGATAAGGTTAGATGAAGATAATAAACCAATTAAAAACATTCATTATAGTGGTGTGATTGGTATCCTTATTTACCTTATTGCAACCTAGAAAAACAACATGTTTTATTTTTTCCTTTATAATCATTTTTAATAAAATTGAAAAGAATCACATTTGAAATCAAAAAAAAGAATTTTATATTTTTAAAAGGTTCTAAAAATCTTGGTCAATTTTATCCAAAATACACCTCCTTTAAACTTATGTGTTTTTCTTGTGATTATTTTAGTATATTTTAATTAAATAGAAAAAGTACATGTGAGACTTATCATCTACGTAGAAAATCTATTATCTTTTGGAGTTGTAAGAAGCAAAACACTGGTTGAAACATTGTTCCATCACATAGATAAAAAAGGTGAAAAAGGGAAATTCTATAGAAAAAGGAGGATAAATATATAGATAATTTCAAGATTTGAAAAGGCTTAAATTTTAATTTGCCTTTGGTATCCCAAATCATTGGTGGTGTGCAAGTACTTATGTGACCCTCACTTGTGTTCCATCTCATCACTTTTGTTCCTAGTTACCATCACTCAGGGTACCATATTTTCCTAAAATATACCCTTGGGGCATTCATTTGGACGGATGGAATTTTGCTAATTCCAGATTGCAACTCTGGTCTCCCTAATGCTTCTCCCAAGTCCTCCAAAACCTCCAAGGTAGTTCCTTAACACCCAAAGTAAGGGAATTAAAGGTGGATAGTGAGACATAGGTCTTCCCAGTGTAAAAAATTAACAACATGTGTATGAATCATTCTCCCAACCCCCCTAATTTAAGAACACTTGTGTGACTACCCTTCCTCAAGTAGGAATTTTTGCGCCTCACTTCTAGGAATACGTGTGAAGACTCTTGAAGGCTTGAGCCCAGTCTCACCCAATTCTAGTAATACAGGTTTTTCCTCACTTATGGTGAAACCAATTTATGCAATATTACATGTACACTGCATACCTACGTTCCACTTACTTGATCACCCCTTCTTGTTTCACCTCACCCCTTCATCCTAATCAATCGTTTCATGAAGCCTCCTTCAAAGCCACTCGTGGAAGGGCCTCTCCTTCATTAGATATCTTTACTAAAAGGGATTATGTTGAAACCTCCACCAATACCTCTTGATTTATTAGATCTTTGGGAAAGGAATATCAGTTTGTCTCCTATTTGTATATGGATATATATGGTTAGATCTTTCCCACACTTCTCCTACTAGAGGTTAAGGATATTTAGGGTGTCCATAGATCTGGATATCTATGGTCCTATAGAACCTTACCCTAGGGACAATGTTGAGGAGTTCCTGGTCTTTGATTATGGGGATAGGACTCGGTCTTACCCTTATAATCTCTAAGACATGGAGCCTCTGGTTCCCGGTAGGAAGGATAGGGATCATGCTTTCTTTTCCCTTTGACAAAGGAGAATTATACCTCCCCTTATATGACTAATCAATGGGAATCCTTGATGGTGTAATCCACTAGCCTTTCATGTAGGATTTTTCAGTCTTGATCCTCTCTACATCCTTCACCTTCACTCCTTCCTTAAATTGGACCCTCATCCAATGTAAAGACAACAAATGGAAGTGTCAAAGCCAAGTCCTCTTCTATCGTAGGCCCAGCCTCTTCCACCAGTGAAGGAGGAAAAGTGTCTGTTGTTTGTATAATCTTTCACATCCTATTATTTCTCACACTGAGGATGAATCACATGGGCTTCGATGTTTGTAATGATCACAACATCCACAAAATCCTCATGAAGGAATGAACAATAAGTAATTGGATTCCCACTATAACTCAGATACGTAGGAAGCTATAACCTAAGGTCCAAGCTCACTGGACATCCTCCTTAGGTGTCCTAAACTAATTACCTAAATATGGGAATCCTCCTTAGGAATAATCCCTGAATTAAATACCTAAAAATTTCAATGAGTTAAGACATATCTTGTGGACCCTATTACAAGGGATTTTTCTTTAGAAGTAAGCCCCAGCCTATTTATCTCAAAAGTTCATACTCCCCTACAAGACTTGCCAAACTATGTGGGATTTGATTCCCATATAAATGGGATATGTAGAAATTCTCCTTGAGTTTCAAACCCAAAATTCCAAATCAACCCTCTTCTCTTCCAGTCATATCCTTGGTAGGGTCTAATTCAACTTGGGAGCTCATATTCATTCCACGTTCCTTGGGTTGTTTAGGCATATGTCCAACACCAAGCTTTGACTAGGAACCTTACACATAGATATCCTTACCACACAACATTAAACTATATGGTTGGGTCCTTATCACACAAACTTAAAAGGTATGATATTTCCCATTAAACAGAACTGAACTATGAAGGTTCTAATTGCTTTCATAAGGATACTTAGAAATCCCACATACGGGTTCAATCCCAACATCAAAAACAAATTTTGTCTCCCTTGATGACAATAAACTCTAGAGTGACTTTCGTCTACCTGGATAACCATAAATTCCAAAGTGTCTCACTAAGTGGCTTAAAAACCATCATTGTCGTAATAATGGACAAATAATCTCTAAGTATTATATGAGAGGATATCATTGATGGAGAACCTAGAGTACATAAATATATCTCCATTGATAAAGAACCTCTAATACATACAGATGATTCTGAAGTCCACACATGCTAATAATTGATTGAAAATTTTAAGGAAAACCAACATTACACAGGGTAAATTAATATGAATTCATGAACATATCTTAAATTAATAAGAGAGTCCCATAATAAGAAATAATTCCCCCCAAAAGGGTGAGATTATCCTGATCCCTCATCCTCTCAACCAATTCGAGTTCTTAAGTATCGTAGGTTAACAGACCTAATGAATCCCTTCATTTGGAAAGAAGGTCCCTTTGGATATAGAACCATTTGGTATTTCTAGTTCTATAAACAAATCTATTTGAAACCATTCTAAAATAGTGATTCAAAACTAGAACAACCATTCCAAAGGAAACAAAAAAATGGTGAACCTTACGTGAATCCTTAACCAAGAAGATAGTGTTTCCCATCAGGAAGGCCCTTATCAATTGAAAATGAGGTCCAGATAAGGAAATCAATCATGCATGTGTTCATTCAAAAATGATGCATTACTGGAGTTCATTGTTTATATTTTTCATATATATTGGCAATTTCTTCCAAGATCTCCCTTTATTAAAAATGCATTCCTTCAAGTTTACACCCATGGATGCCCCAACTACTACTCAAGATGGATCCGCAAACGCTTGAAGGATGCCATCACTGAATCAGTGTCTTCAATGACGGGTCTCTAAGATACTGGTTCAAGAGTACTATCAACATGGTACCATTCCAACCTTGGAGGCCTCCTGACATGCCCTCCAGATCAAGAATGACCCTTGATCATTCGGTCGGTGATGATCGGTGGTCCAGAAGCATACGGTTCCAACCACCATCTTCAATCGTTTCAGGAGATTATCCTAAAAATGAAATCACAAATACCTCCCCTATTATAGGTTGTTCAACCAAGAGGCCAGCCATGACCTCATCCCAAAGACATAGGGGTACTTCCCGAAGGCTCCTATCAACAATTTCAACTGCCAATACCATGCGGCAGTAAACCCTGAACATGATGAGGGTGTTTCCTTTAGCTGTCTAGACCAAGTCCCTCGTACTCAGGTATACAAGATGGACCGTTGGGGACAACAACTAGATTACATGGAGAATATTTATACCTTTTCCCCCACCATTGAATCCCACCAACCTAGTTTGTAGGAAGATAGTGAACGGGTACATACACTTATCCACCTTCATTATGTCATCCATCAGACTCGTCTAGCGGCACCCAACTAATCCCACCATTCAAATCTGCTGGAGTACCATGAGAAAGAACATACAGTTTCTTACAATCATCAAGCCTTCCATCAGACTCATCTGGAAGCATTCAAAGTATCCCACCTATCCAACTCAATAGCAACCCACAAGCATGAACATACACCAGTCTCCACTCATCAAGTCTGCCAACAGCATCGTTTGGCAGCACTTGGAGAAGTTAATCAGAAATATATAATGACAAGAAAAGGACAAGCTTAACTATTTTTCCCTACACATGAGTACCTCTAGTCTCCACTGATAGAAAAGGGGGTAAAGGGGTGGGTACATATCCCTAATCTATGTAATGAATTGATGTATATTCTCGTTCTAGCCACTAAAGTCAACAAGATCATCCTAGAAATGGTGAAGGGGAATATGAAAATTCTTTCCCATATACTAGAGACTTTCAAAGATATAATCATGGAGGATATATCATTACCTGAGGGATAGAGACATAATTTATTCCCTATAAGAATTTTTTCTCATCAACTTGTCACCCTAGAGAACATATATACCATTGTTCCCATCTAAGAGGGTTATGGGTCATACTCCCCCATATCATACAGGCAACTGAATCAGACACATACACCTACTCCAATTGGATATAATCATCCTATCTTGATGGAAACTCCAAAGCAATCACATTTACCTACCCATGATAAAAACTTCTCTCTACAAGAGTCCCCAACTACATGTAATAAGGCATCCAAAAAGAAGTCCTATCAAATAGAGTTGGAAAATAAAGATCCATTTTGTGATTTGGCTCCACTTAAAGTTGGATTTCTTGAAGCCCTCAGACATTTATTTGTTGAATCTCATGATCCTATCATCCTATTACTAAATTATGAGATTATTAGTATCCTCATTAGAAGATTCCCCATGAAGGATTTCATCATGAAAATTTGGTTAATCGTGAGAACCTATCTCTGTATAAAATCCATAGTAACCATCCATGTGTCCAGGAGACCAAGGAGCAAGCAGATATATCCTTTGTTGTAATCCACCATGGTGTTCCTCCCCATGATTACGTTCACTACGAAATTCCTATTTTCAGTAGAAATTCACATTGTCAAGGGAATTCAGTATCTGACAATGTAGTGAAGAGAAATCCATCTTATCTTGAGGCACTTACAAATACAAGGCTAGTCATGTTTGATTTCTTGTCACTGGTGGGTGAAATTCTATATCAACTAAAAGATGTCCCAAGTTGATGGTCATTCTCTGACCCACCCTTGGGCCATTTATCTTCCAATTCAATAGAGGAACTCTCTACCAATCTTACTTATTCTGATAAAGCTGGAGGAAAATGATAACATTAGCCTGATCAGGTAGAGAAACCTTTGGAATAAGATGAAGAGGATATGTTGAACATGATGAAACAACTGGATATTGGTGAAATACCATTCATGTTATGGCCTTTGGTTACCTCTCGGTACAACATTCCAGAGATGTTGGTGTAGGTTTCAGGCACAGTAGAAGCACCGGATGGGCGTGTACCCAACTTTGCAAATTGGCATAATTGATGATTAATCCAGGATCAATATGACAATGAATGCTAGTATCCACGAAATTGAATCAAATATATAAGAAAAATAAGAGAACCCATAATTGATAAGAGTGTATTGACATATTTTGTTTATAAATAATTTGATTACATTGTATAATTACCTCTAAGGTGATTTGTTCTTCATTGATGTGTTTGACCATGGGTTTGAGGTGTGGCTTCAATTTGATGTAGAATCTAAGGATAGGAATCCTCTAGTAGTGATCCACACGAGCTCCAAATATCTCAGTATGATGCCCAATGAGTCTTCAGGTGCTAGCATGGAAGATCCTTTTGCGATGTCCGCCTTCGATCGCCTTGAGAATTGCTTCCAAATTGTTCTCATTGATCTGGGGGAGGAGGATCTCTCTCATTATTCAGAGAGTTATTGGAGAGGGAAGAGTTCTCTTGGATCAAGATCTTTTCTCCAAGGATGTTGTGCACACAATGATTGGTGAGCCGAGGGATTGGCCCCTTGGTTTATATAGATAATAAAAATATAACGGGGAATTTAATTCACTAGGTTATAATAAATAATTAGCATAGCTGTCGTTGCTTAATTTATTATTCCATGTGAAAAACCACATGTCAAATAATAATAGAAATGATATAATTTCCATGACATGTGCTTAAAAAATTTAATTCACCAGGTAATAATATATAATTATAACAAGCATTGTTACTTGATTTATTATTCCATGTGAAAACCCCATGTCAAATAATAAAGGAAATGCTATTATTTCTATGACATGTGCTTAAATTGCACGTTATATTTAAATATTATTTAACCAAATAATTATTAATATTATTTAACCAAATAATATTCAATATTATTTCTCACCAGACCCATAACTTGGTCCTCTAATCCGCTTTGATATTTACTAGGCCTTGAATAATGACTATTTATTTGTTAAATAAATATAACTGCATTATTAATCGATAAATAAATATTACATCTGTAATATATTCTCTCAAATAACTAGAATTGAAATAAATGTGATTAGGAATAATTAAATAATTATTAAACCATAACCAAGAATAATATTTATTAAACTTATTAAATAAATATATTATTTAACTAAGATACTGGATACACATAGTATGTGACCCTCTAGGCCTCTTTCTCATTGGAATTAGGCGGGATTTCCTAAAGTTAAAGATTATTATCTAGCAATGGGTCAAGGCACCAAAGATAAATAAGTTGATGTCTCAATGACATGTCACCTCATACGAACGCTTACTGTTTAATATAATCCTTTTTTCATGATATCTCCAATCAAGAGGGTTTCATGCAAGTTCTATCAACCCTGTGCTCAATTTATCATTCTTTGACTTCCCAAAATTGAACATTACTAGAGAACACCATGGCCATGGTTTTATTTAGGCTATATCATTTTCATATAAGGTCCTGAGATATATACTTCCCTAGAAGTGACAAATCCTTTCTCGCATTATTCATTAATTCGGATTTACTCATGGTGCACCCAATATATCATACCTCACTACAGAAAAAATTCTTCATGGTTTTCATCAATACATATAAGTAAACGAGTCATAATACCCATTAATAATAATCTTAAAGTCTAAGGACCAATATACACATACACAGATATAAACATCCAATGACACTTATGAATGTGGATTTCCTACTGGTGGGTCTTATTCTCATAATATCCTTCTGGATATTACCAAGGGTACACACCATGAGAATGTGCCTAAAAGTTTTATGAGTCCCCACCCCTAATATCCTCTATCATTTGTGTCTATTCAAATTATATCATCCATCCGTAAAACATATATTCAATAATAGTTTCGTGTCACTTCCGAATTCTCATCATAACATGAATCCGCTATGACCTTTAAGTGAGACATATATTCGTGGAACATTATCAAAAACAATGTCACACAGAAGAAAAATCATGATTTGATAAGAAGTTTATTAATATTTATCCAATGAATAAAGGTTTATCATAAATTACAAAGTAGTTGGTTTTTAGAGAACCAACTCCAACAGACTCCCACTTGCACTAGAGCCAGCTGCTAACAACCTTCAATTCTCTATCTCTCATGTGATATTCATGTTTATAATAAGATATGACTTTAGTCGAGCAGTCTTCCATGTTATCTTATGTGGACACTCTTCTCACTTCAAATTCACCCCTTTGATAGAAATCCCTCAATAGGTGATACTTTTAGAGTATGTTCTTTCTCCGTTGATGTGACCTTGGATCTTTTGCAAGATCCACCGCTATAGTATTATCATAATAAAATGTAATGGGGTCATTACTACTAGGAAAAACATAAATATTCTGGAAAATTTTCTGAACCCAGATGGATTCCTTGGCTGCATCCGAAGCTGCTATATATTCGAACTCTGCTGTAGAATCATCGACAACTAGCTTCTTTGAACACTTCCAGCTCACAGCTTCTCTACTGAGACAGAAAACATATCCTAATTGTGACATCAGATCATTCTAATATGTCTGAAACACAGCATCAACATTCCCTCTGATGACAAGTTCCTCTTCTCCTCCATACACAAGGAACATATCTTTAGTTCTTCTTTGATACTTAAGGATGGTCTTGAAAGCTGTTCAATGCTATTCTCCTAGATCTGCTTGATATATTCCTACCATGATCAGTGCATTGGAAACATCAATTCGAGTACATAACATGGCATACATGATAGATCCCATGACTGAGGCATATGGAATCTTACCCATCCTATCTTTATCATGCTTTTTCTAGGGACACATTTTCTTTGAAATATGTATACCATGTGACACTAGAAACAATCCCCTCTTGGATTGTTCCATTCTAAATATCTTTAGTATCTGGTCAATGTATGTACTTTTACTTAGTCCAAGAAGCCTTTTGGATCTATCACGAATGATCTTGATCCCTAAAATGTAGGTTTCTTCGCCTAAGTCCTTAATGGAGAAGCACATGTTCAACTAGTCCTTAACTAGCTACAAGACTAGTATGGAATTTCCAATAATCAATATGTTATAAAAATAAACTACTAGGATAACAACTTTATTCCCATTAAACCACTTGTCAACACATGGCTCACATTTATTCTTAATGAATACAAATTATCTTATGGCTTCATCGAATCAAATGTTCCATGAACTGGATTCTTTTTTAAATCCATAAATGGATCTCTACAACTTTCATACCCCTTTAGCATCACCTGGTGTCACAAACCCTTCTGGTTGTGTCATATAGACATCATCCTCTAGGTTCCTGTTAAGGAATGTAGTTTTGAAATCCATCTACCAAATCTCATATTCATGGAAAGATGTTATGGTAATTATGAATATTATGGATTTAAACATGGAAACTGGTGAAAAATTTTCATTATATTCAATTCCATAATGTTGTTTAAAACCCTTAGCCACTATCCTTTCCTTATAGGTACTAACTTGACCTTCCATGTCCAGTTTCTTATTGAATACCCATTTACACCCAACAGGCTTTACATAAATTGGTGCATCAACCAAAACCCAGGCTTGGTTCTGATACATGGAATCCATCTCAGAATTCATAGATTTCATCCATCTTGATGCTTCGGATATTTCTACTACTTTTTTGTAGGAGATAGGTTCATCATTGTCCAAAAATAATGAGTCACCATCCTTAGTGACAAGGAAACCATATATCTCTTGTTCCCTTACCTCTCTTGTACTCTAACGTAGTACTTGTGTTTTAGGAACAACCTATTACATGGGGACCTATGGAACGTGTTCCTATACCAACTCATGTGTATCTTGATCAAAAACATTATCGAAGTCAATATTTCTCCCACTATCCTTCTTGGGGATGTTCTCCCTCTCAACAAAAGATGACATGTCGGTAATAGTCACTTTCTTGTCTGAGGGGTTGTATCAGTAGTATCCCATTGTTTCCTTGGGATGCCCCATAAATATACACTTTGTGCCCTGGGGTAATAGTTTATTTCCTGATAAAGCCTTAACAAACACCTCACATCCCCATATATCTGTATTTAACAAACTGGGTTTCTTTCCACTCCATTGCTCAAAGGGAAACCCATTAACCATATTACTTGGTACTTTGTCTAATATGTATGTCGCAATTTATAAATAATATCCCCAAAAGGGTAATAGAATATTTTCATGACTCGTCATCGAAATTATCATGTCCAAAAAGGTACAGTTCCTCCTTTCACTAACACTATTCCACTGTGGGGTATAAGGTGGAGTGAGTTGAGATAGAATCCCAGATTCCCATAAAAGGTTGATGAACTCTCTATTAAGATCTTCTCAACCTTGATCTAATCGAATCTCCTTTATATTCATACCAAGATTATTCTATACTTCAGTCATGAACTCCTTGAATTTCTTAAAGGACTATGACTTATACCTTATTAAGTAGACATAGCCATATCTACTCTAATCATCAGTAAAAGTAATGAAGTAATAATATCTACCACTAGATTCTACTAGAAATGGTCCACACACATCAGTGTGTACCAATCCTAGAATATTTGTGGCCCTTTCACCCAATCCACAAAATGGTGGTTTGGTCATTTTCTCTTGTAAATAAGTGTGACATCTATCAAGTGGTTTTATCTTGGAAGATTCTAAATAACCATCTTGATAGTTCTTTATCAAGCGCTTCTCATTTACATGAAGAAGGTAATGATTCCACAATTGGGTGTTGTATGAGTAATGTGAACTTGGTTCGTTATCAATTTCCAACAATTGGTTCTCATAGTTTAATACATAAAGACCATTATTTAAATGTACCATACCATAAAATATGTTGTCCTGATAAAAGTAACAACATTTATTTTCAAACTTGAAAATAAATCCAGATGTATCTAAAATCGATATATAAGTTATGTTCTCGGTAACACTAGGTACATAATAATATCCATGTAAAACCAAAATCATTCCTGTCGATAATGTGAGTTAATAGTCACCAAAGGCAAGAGCAGCCAACCTTGCTCCATTGGCAGCTCACAGATCCACCTCCCCTATAGCAATTTTTTAGAATCTACTTTTTTCTTACATTGGAATATAGATGTGAGCACCACAAGCTCTATCTAATACCCAATGTGTAGAAATGGAAATATTTCACTCGATAACAAACACACCTTTGGCTTCCCCTTACCTATGGGTGCAGTTCCGCTTCTAGTGTCCTGATTACCACATGGAAAGCATACTACCTCTTTTTCCTTGCCCTGCCTCTAAATATTCTTCTTCTTTGTCGGATGGTGTTATGATACTACATATTGTTTATAAATCATAGGACCCTTTTCCTTGTACTTCCTCTTCTTATCAACCATAAGAACTATGGGTTTGTCATGCCCCATGTCCTTATTACCTTGGAGAATCAAGGTAAGGAGCTCTGATAGACTCTTCTCATTATTTATCATATTATAATTCACAATAAAACTAGAGAAGGTATTAGGAAATGATGATAGTATGAGATCTATATGAAACTCATCTGGTAATTTAATCCCTAATATTTACAAATGCTCAATGTAGCCAATAATCTTGACTACATGTGGTCCAGCTGGCACAGACTCTCCAAGCCTAGTAGTTAACAAATAATTTGAGATCTCATATCTCTCATGTCTCGCCTTCTCTTTATAGAGATCCCTAAGGTGATACATCGTGTTATAAGAATCCATTTCCTCATGTTGCTTCAAGATCTCATTGTTCATAAATTAACTCATGATGCACTAACTTCTATAGTGTCATTCAGATGTTTCTTGTACACAAGGAGTTCCTCATTACTCACCCCATTTCTAGGTGAAATTGGTAAAGGCTCTTCCATCACATAAAGTTTCCTATCATAGTGAAGGATAGCCTGAAGGTTCCCTTTCCATTCTTGGAAATTAGTGCCAGTGAGAAGGTTTTCCTTCTTGATTATGGATCATAATGATATGTTTGATATCATTTTGATTATTTTTTCTACAAATTAATATTAATAGAGTTTTAGTACTTTATCTTGATAAATATAGACAAATAAATAAATTAATATCTATTAGTCTCCCAATATTTTATAAAAACCCAATAACCCTCACCATTGGCTTCATAATATCCTATTGTTTGTACATTCTAGCGAAAAGGGTCCATATTTCCCTTTGCATTACCCCAACTAGGGTTGGTTGAGAAACTTGAAAGGTTTTATGTAGGCATTCCAAATGCCAACTACATTAATGCACAACTCCTTGATCTGATGAGTGGACTCCCCAATCCTAAAATACTTAATTTTCTATTTCCTCAACCTTTGCCTCTTAGTTACACCAAGTCCTACTATGGAAGTCAACCATTGATGTAAACTAAGTCAATTCAACCCAAAACTTCATATTAGAATTCCCTGATAATTGAAATAACCCCAACTAGGGTTGGTCAAGCACTTTGAACTATGGTTTGATTCTAACTGAGGTAATGGAAGGCTATTCCAACTTAATATTTAATTGAGGATTTTTATCCTTTATGTTTAAATTTTCACTTATTATATTTTGTAACACCCCGACCCCAGTTACCCAGAGTCGGTGCAATATTACATAACATTGGCATGATAACAAAAGATCAAGTCTTGAAAGATCGATTAGTTTTGTATCCTTGGAAACACTAGATATATTCATAAGTATTACATTACATTATAAAGTAAAAAAAACTACAACAAAATCTTTTCTTCATATCCCCTCATACTATCCCTGTAGTTCATTCATAAAATACCTCTTCACATCCTGGAAAAAATAAAACATTGAAAGGGGTGAGCTCAGATGCTCAGTAAGGATAATAATATAGCAGAAACTTTCATAATTAAACATAAACATTTAAGGCAATGTATAACTAAAACAAAATAATTTTAAACATGGACTTCAGCATAATATGGCAAAGATAAAATGAAATAATTCCATTTACTTATTCGCATCTATATTCTACTAGTCAAATAATCACATGCAATATCAATAACCACTTTCATAATGATGGAATGCATAATTCCATACTATCATAACCACATAGTTAAGGCCTTGTGCCAAGACTACAAATAAGATTTTGTCAAGGCCTTGTACCAAGACACTAGTTTGTCTCTGAGACCTACCGATGCATCAAGGAGCTATAGCGGGCTCCACCTGTCACTTATTAAGTCCAATGCATTCCTCATATTAACATGTTTAAATATAACATAAACATTCGTATTAAAACTAGCATAAAAAATTTCAATACATTCTCCATAAACCATGAATGGTATAAAAATAACACATCCACTGTCAAACATATCACAAAACCTTCAATACTATATGGAAGTTTTGTATCATAATAAATCAACTTCAAATAAGCTTAAAATCCATCCAAGGATGTTTACATAGATGAAATCAAAACTATTTGAGATAAATATATCTTTTTTTTTATCATTTAAAAGTCACATAATTATAAAATATAACATTTACTTTCAAAATATTCTTTTAAGATTGTAAGGGAAGCTTCGATGATTTTATAACAGCGTAAAATAGTTTCACCCGCCGTATAAGTTAAAAAAAAGACATTCTTACCTTAATTCTGTTGAAAAGGTTAAAAAGGACCTTGTTTGGAAAATGACAGAAAGATTCCTTTATAAACATCTTATAAAAAGTCAAACAGGGTTATAAATTACTTTAACCCATATTCTGTAAAATATTAATAAGGTTTTGAAAAACATTTTTAAGAAACATGGATGTGGATGATAAAGAGGTTCGAGTAGGTAATTACATATAAACAACCTCGGATAATCAAGAGATTGTGAAATAAACCCTTAACTTGTACTTTTCCTTGGTTGAGTGTAGGTTAATCTCCTGTATAATAGTTAAATAATTGTTATTAAATTATATAAGAATCATATACATAAATATGATATCATATCTGATCTTTTAACATTGCTTTGTTAATAATATTTTAGTATTATCGTCGTTTCGGGTGTTCACTTACTCGTTTTCTTTTATATGTTTTGTTACATAAGCCGTGTTTGTTATCCATAGGTTGTATCTTATTCATATATAGAATAAAATAAAGTCTTTAAACTTTATTTTTAATCATCAAATGAAAATTTGTCTTGAATGGATACGATGGGGAATGAATCTCATCACGTTTGTGGAGACGGTATTCCGTACGTACGCACGAGCGACAATATAATTATTTTGATATTAAAATAATATATAATTGGATGGTGTATCATATATACAGAATAATTATCATGTTATATTTATTATTTACATGAATTACATATCATTATTAAACCCATCCAAATAATAATGTTTGGAATAACAATTACCCCATCACGTGGAGACGGTAAGCTGTACGTACACACGTATGGTGACATGTCATTCAAAGGATGGATAGAATACTGAATATGGTTGTACCATATTTATAATAACATCACAGTATATAAAATAAACTGTATTTATTATTTTATAATGTAAATAACAAAGAAAGAATAAGTGGAAGAAGAAAGGAACTTGAAAGAGGGTGGTGAAAACAATATCTCTTCTTCGGGTTCTTCCTTTTGATTTGATCAAAAGGGCTCCTTAGGTTAGATTTATGATCAAACTAAGGCCTCTAGGTTGAAGTGAGGGAAGTTGAGAGAATATTTGGGTAGGGGTTGTCTGATCCAAAAGGATTTGAAGGTAAGAATTTGAGAGAAGGGGGAGTGCCCTTTTATAAGAGGGGTGAGGGGCACTTTAGGAAAAACTTAAAATATTATTTTATAATAAATTTATATTCAGTTTATAATGGCTCCAAAGTGACTTATTTCTAGGATAAGGTGGTTATGGGTCTAAATCCTTTCAACCAATAGATTTTAGACAGGTTTGGGTCACTAAAATAACCTAATGATTTATATTTAACTCTTAGTTAAATATTTTGACATTTACCATGTTTCTTTGTATTTTTATATTATATGGTTAATAAACTTAATATATACTTCCAAGAGAACCCCAAGTGGTTCATTAATGATACACCTATAATTATATAAGTAATTTCCCTGAATTGTAGATTTTTGGGAATATAATATCAATTAATAATATAATATTTGTTTTAAAAACTCTTTTCTGTCAATTTTACACTGTTTGGTATTTTGTTTTTGATAAATTAATAACAACATTATTACTTAGAAAAAAATTAATATAACCAATCATAATATTTCATATTAACCTATAAAATTATTTTAATTCATAAAAAGTCTCAAATTAAATTTATTTTGGTATTTATAATATCAATTATCTTAATCTTTCATTAATATGATTAAAACCGCATCATCATTGTGTCATAAATAAATTAAATTATTTAATGTCTAAAAATTATAAATAAATAACTATTATGTAGGAAATATTTTTAGATTTCTAATGAATATTTATAATCGAATTTATCTTTTGTATAACCCTATATTAAAAAAAATTTAGTTATTAAACATTAATTTTAACTCTTTTAACTCTTCTTTGAATTAAATTATAATAAATGTCCTAATCTAATCCAAGTGGACCTAAATGATAATATTTTATTCCTAAGTTTGTTTTTGGTCAAGATACATTTTTCAAATATAATTACAACATGTGTTAGGGTAATATTAATATCATTTTTACCCTTAATTACCCTATTTACTTTTAATCGTGGTAAACAAAAGTAAAAAAGTTACTATTCACCAAAAATTATTTTTATCTTATTGAACCACATTTTACTCCTTGATATTAACCGTGTCTCTCGGATTTTTGAAATTCCACTCACAGAAGAGGTAAAATTATTTTTTATGTGAATTTGCAAATTCTCTTAGGAGATGGGTAAAAGACGGTGAAAAGTTCAATAAAATTTTTATATATCTAAAATTATTATAAACTGACTCTAATGAATTAAATTGAACTTATATAGGTATTATGTATCTATTTTTACCTAAAATAAATTTAAATTAAATAAATAATTATTTAAATAAAAATTCGGTTTTAAACTATAACTCAGTGTTTTTCATTATTCATCAAAAATTGAAATTTTTCAGAAAAAGACCAAAAATTCACCCAAAGCTAATTTCGATATTCCTAAACCAAAACTGAAGTCCATTTTGAAAGGTAAAATTTATAAAATTTTAAAAAGTGGGTATTACTATGCATAACGGCTAGTTTGATTGGTTGTGGTGTGTGTTAGAACTCAAATTTTCCAACAACACACGCTACTGTATTATTCAAAGAGAAGCGTACTGTGGAATCTTGGGGTGTTACATCCTCCCACGTTCTTTTTGATGTTAAGAGGGATATAATTAAGTGATTAACCATGTATAGATAATATTTATGCATAATCAATTTTTATTTTAGTTCCATCTTGTATCCCTGTTAGTTCATTAATAATGTGATTGCGTTAAACATCCATAATGAATAACCATACAAATGGAAAAAAAATAAAGGATATGATCATGAGCTTTACTATTGGTTAGTTTATCTAGTGGTTGATAAACTAACCCTGACCTAGGGTAGAAACACCTTGAACCATTTAAGGTTTGTGTTTATATCTTTCCACCTATCCACCTTTGTATCTCCTTGGATTGGTTTCACCTCGGCTCCTAACTTGAACCGCCTACACTAGCATGGGAGCTCCATCCATTACATATAATTTTAACTAACATACAGGTGAGGGGTAAAATGGGGTTTACATAAAAGAAACCATGGTCACACATTCCCTACATATTAATGAGGAGAAGGCAAGCAGGACAACAATTTTATTTTAATAAATAAATTAAAAGGGAACCAATCACATACAAAGGTCTGTTCTAGATCATGATCATCCACATACCTCCAATGAATTATGAATTTAATAAAACTAGAATTCAGTTCATTAATATTTTTTATTAATATAAATCATGATCGAATCAATTAACTGTTATCTTTAATTAATCAATCCTTTTTTATCTTAATCCTTTTCTGAATTTCCTTGAGATTCTCATTCATAACACTGTACATAACTTGTACCTTGGAAGAAACCTGATGAATACCCATCAAAAAATACCAATCATGTATTTATATGTTTATACACTTTATTCTTTGTGACATGTAGCATGCTTTCATATTTATAATTGTTATACAACTCATACATAATGTAAAGATATTTCAAAATTATGAAGATGTTAATTAAACATCTATATATATATATATATATCAAACACTTATCACATGTTGTGTCCCATATTTACACTCACACGAAGGTACATGTCTCAAGGGTTAATAATATAATAATAAATTTTTAAATCTGCATAATCTATAAACAGTACATGGCGTGTAGATCCGACTACACAGTGTGTACCCTCCTCACTGTCCATCCGAAGTACATGTCTGGGGAAATGGTATGTGAGGTGTACTTCTAAAATCTTCATAGTACACGGCATGTACAGTAGGCCACACACTGTTTAGACTCCGCACTACATGTTCACCATCTGGGAAAGTCGTGTATGGGATACACAACATAACCCTAAGCCGAAGGAACTACACACCGTGTCCAGTGGGCCACACAGCATGTAGTCTGGTTGACCATGCGTTAATCTGTCCTGGTCAACATGTAGTGTAAGAATTAAGTATACCATGTCTCATTAATGCACACAACTTGAGTAATTATTGAATTACTCTGGATTCATTGAACACAAATACACAGCATGTAGATCCGACTACACGGTGTGTATTCTTGTCTTATCTGGACAGAACCTCCAGCACCTCATGATGAGATCCTCTATTTAATTTTAATCATAAAATTATTCATTTATGTTAGAAATGTGAGAAACGATAAATGATTAATAGGTATATAAATTCATATTACAAGTGCGATTAAATGAAAATTGAAAACTAAATTATTAAATAGTAAATCATCAATGAATTATTTAAACAATTATAAACTAAAATATAACCTAGCTCTGATACCACTTGTAGGTTTTGGGTGCAATAGAAGCGTAGTATGGGTGTGTACCCAACCATGAAAATTTTCATAATTGATGATTAATCCAAGATCAATATGATGATGAACGCCAGTATCCACATAATTGAATAAAAGATAGAAAAAGGAGAGAACCTAGAACTGAGAAGATAATATTGACATACTTTGTTTATAATTAATTTAATTTAATTATCAGATTACCTCCAAGTTGATTCTATCTTGGTTGATTCATTCGACCATAAGTCTGAGGTATAGCTTCATTGCTATGTAGAACCAAGGATAGAAATTTTCTAGTGGTGATCCACATATGCTCCAAGTATCTCCAGACATCACCGAAGGAGTCTCCAAGTGCTAGCATGAAATATTCTTGCGCTTTTGATGTCCACCTTTGATCACCTTGAGAATCTCTTCAAAAACATTCTCCTTGATCCGGTGGAGGTGGATCTCTCTTGTTCTTGAGAGTGTTCTTAGAGAGGGAATAGATATCTAGGTTTGAGAAATTTTCTCCAAGGACGTTATGAAAACAATGATTGGTTAGTCGATGGAATGACCCCTTGGATTATATAGAGAATAATAATATAAAGGGTAATTTAATTCACTAGGTAATTATAAATAATTAGCACAAGTTTCATTACTTAATTTATTATTCCATGTGAAAACCCCCATGTCAAATAATAATATAAATGTTATTATTTCCATGACATGTTCTTAACGAATTTAATTCACCAAGTAATAATAAATAATTATCATAGGTTCGGTTACTTAATTTATTATTCCATGTGAAAAACCCATGTCAAATAATAATGGAAATGCTATTATTTCCATGACATGTGCTTAAATTTCACGTTATATTTAAATCTTATTTCACAAAAACATATTTAATATTATTTCTCACCAAACCCATAACATGGTCCGCCAATCCTCCTCAATATTTATCAATCCTCGAATAATGACTATTTATTTATTAAATAAATATAATTTCATTATTTGATGATAAATAAATATTTTTTCTACAATATATTCTCTCAAATAATTAGCGTTGAAATAAATGTGATCAAGCAAACTTGAATAATTATTAAACAACAAATGTGAATAATATTTATTCAAATTGTAAAATAAATAAATTATTTAACTATGATACTGGATACACTTAGTGTGTGACCCTCTAGGCCTCTTTATCATTGGCATTAGTTAGGCTTGCCTAAAGTCCAAGATTACTATCAAGCAACAGGTCAAGGCACCCAAGAGAAAGAAGTTGATATCACAACGATATGTCACCTCATATGAACGCTTATCATGTAATATATTCCCTTTTTCATGATATCTCTAATCAAGTGGGTTTCATGTAAGTTCAATAAACCCATGTGCTCGATTACTCATTCTTTGTCTTCCCAGAATTGAAATTTCCTAGAGAACACCATGGCCATGTATTTAGTTAGGCTATATCATTTCCCTCAATGGTCCTGAGATATCTACTTCTGTAGAAGTGACATATCTTTTCTTTCATTATTCATTAATGCAGTAGTACTCGTGATGCACCCAACATATCCTACCTTGCTGAAAAAATCAGTCGTCACGGTTTTTGCCAATACATCTAAATGTGTGATTCATAATACCCATTAATAATAATCTTAAAGTCTAAGGACCAATACACACATCCACAGATAGGAACATCCAATGACTCTTATGAATGTGGATTTCCTACCAGTGGGTCTTGTTCTAATAATATCCTCATTGATATTACTAAGGGTGCACACCATGTAAAGGTGACTCAAAGTTTTATGATTCCCCACCCCTGATATCCTGTATCATTTGTTTCCATTCAAATGATATCATCTGGACATAGAATATATATTCAAGAATAGTGTTGTGGTACTTCTGAGCTGTCATCGTAGTAGGGATCTGTTGTGACCTTTTAGTGTGATAGCTATTCTTAGTACAATATCACATACTATGTCACGCATAAGAACAATCATGATTTGATAAGGAGTTTATTAATATTCATCCAATGAATATAGGTTTATTATAAAGTACAAAGAAGTTGGTTTCTAGGGCACTAACTCCAATAGTTGACAATATCTACCTCAACATATGGAAGACTCTTCATCATCTAAAATCCAAAGTATTTGTATGAATAATATCAAATTCGTGTTAAGTTAATATAAGGGTTGCAACACCAAATTGACTTGGAATCTCTCCTTGCTTCCTAACATCCAAATATCTTGAAGAAATAATAAGCCCTTAAAAATGCATGCCTCAATGCATTAAAGAATCAGTAGCAATTGATTGTAGAAACCTCATCTCATGTTTATATCAGAGGATAGGGTGCACATAGAGCATTGCATTTCACTGTGTTACAAATCCAAAAAATCCCATCAAAAGTAGTCCCATGCAATTTTATTGCCACGAGCCAACTACAACAAGAAAAGTTTTTTCATGATCAAAGAGATTCTTAACAAGAACAGGCCTCGATCGGCTTCCACCAAAGCTAGTCCCAAAGAGAGAAATCTACTGAGATACTTTTACATCAAGAATTTGAGAACATTGAGCAAACCTCCAACTTAGTGGATGCCATCTATCGGATTGTGAAAATGTATGAAACAGAAAAATGGTCTTCCAAAAAAAGTAGTTTAAGTGAGTGTCAGATAATGAACCCAGCCAACGTTCGGACCAGAATTCATAAAATCAGAAGATAAGTTGTGTTGATATCAAGCATAATAGTTCCAAAGCCACCCCAACCCATAGGGATGAGGAATTTTTTAACATTACCCTTGGAGTCAAAAACTACAGTCTAAAGGGTAAAGAAAGAAGAAAAGGTATAGCCCCATCCCAAAGGTTTGGTATATTTATCACATTCAGAATCCCCTTCTCATCAGAAGTCGGTTTTCTCCCGATTAGGGAAGAATCCACAAAATAAACACACAAATGAACTATATGAGGATTCCCTTCAGGTTACTATCCTCCAAATAGTTCCCAGTGAACTAGAAAATATGAAAATAAAGTCTCATGGAGGATGAAGAAGAAGGTGATCTCACCAAGATAATGACAAAATGATAGCAATGCATTATGTGTCATCAAATTTCATTAATTCCTTTATGAAATATCCTCCAGAAAATGATTCCGGTTTAGGGGAGTCAGAGGATGTAGTTCTTATTCATAATAAAGTCCGTACTGAAGAAAATGAAGGACATGTGTCTACCAGAAACCAGAGGATTTCCCAAAATCAATGTGTCCCCTAAAATAATCCACTTACACCATTTCAAAAGGCACCTAATAGGGAAAAAGGAAAAGGTCAGCCTATTTCTCACCTTCTCCCTAAATAGGGTCAGTCCATTTCATTGGAAAATTTTTCCAATAAGAGGAGGATATGAAGGAGTTGAGAAGACTCAATGTAGAGTTACTATAAGGCAGCACTCCTGCCAGATATTCTCCATAAGTAGATCCTTAGCTTTCACTTCTAGTATATGCACCTCAGCAAAGAGGGTTTGCTGCAACTACTGATGTGGATAATGAGTTCCCTCCATTGGGTACACAACCAAAACAGGGTCAAGCACATCCTTACTAGCCTTTACCAATGGGTTATCCAAGGAAAGTACTAGTGGTGCCACCACCAGTGGTCCTACTAGTTTCTTCACTAGTTTAGGCTCTAGCTATTTTACCTATACATGTCCCGACTCAGACAGATATTCCTTGAATGCTTATGAACACCATTGAGTCACTGAAGACTCTATTGGGATCTATGGAAGGCCGATGTGCCCCAATATAACTAGAAAATACTATTTTTCCTGAATGGGTGGATCTTACCCCTCCTCTTCCAAACATTGGGAATCCAACTTTTCTAATATTCAATGAATCAGGGGATTAGAAGTATCACTTGACACATTTTGTCTCTCGTTGTGATCCCATGATGGGGACCCCTGAGCAACAAGAGGAATTGAAACTCTGATTCTTCGTAAAATAATTGCAAGGGACAAATTTTGTATGGTACTCTAGTTTTTAGTCTCAATCAATCACTAGATGGGAAGATCTTTTTCATAAGTTCCTTTTCCAGTTCAACCCAACACTACAAAAGACAACAGTCTTCGATCTCACAAAATGTAAGAAAAGTAGGAATAAAAGATATTTAGATTTATTTATTCGTTGGAAAGGATTAAAAAACTCCTTGAATATACCACTCCCTCATGAATAGTTTTTTCCCATTTGTATTGAAAATCTTCATGATGAGTTTCACACACCATTAATCCATGGGAAATACTCAAGAGGGTTTCGGGATCTAGCCTCGATTTCTCAATAGGTAAAAAACACCATAATAGAGACTAGAGAAAAATCCCAAGTAATCCAATTAGACTCAGGAATAAGAGTAGGAAATGAAGAGTCCACTATAGTCACACTGAAGCAGGCCCATGTACCCACTCCTACTTCAAAAATCTCATCATACCATAGAGTTCCACCTCTCGAGCATTAGAAGCAATGACCACCTTGTCAAGATGATCAAAAAGATCGAAGGCGTAGATAGTTTTAGGAATTAAAAAACAAGGTATATTCTTTTTGAAGTGACCCAGTCCACAGCTACTTCATCTTAGCTTTGAAAAAAACTCAGTTAAATTGCTAAGGCCAAAGAAACCTAACAATGTAAGAGATGAGTACCTCCCAAACTATTTCCCCTTCCATCAAATTTTGGGTCACCCCATCCACGAGTGACTTGTTTTTATGGACCACTAATAAAATATGGTGGAATCAAGACAATTGAAGTTCAAAAATTCACCAACCCAGGTAGTATGTGTTACTACTACCAATACAAAGGATAAAGGTGAGTGGAAGGAAGTCAAAAGTAAGAATTATTATAAATTTGATGATTGGATGGTCAGGAAAACAATCAAGAGAACTCATGCCATTCAACAAATATAATTGAAACAACCAACTGTGTCTCCTACTGCTTACGTTACAGAAAATTTGTCTTCAACAAAATGTCAGTCGTCAAACAAGTAGCATGGCTAGAAGAATAAGGAGGAATAGGAAGAAAATTATTTTGTGTCATGGACAAAGATGTCCTTGAACATAGAAGATTTTATGCAAACCATCTCAAAATCAAAGGCACCACTCTACCAAATGGCACAACAATATTCAACCCCCCTAGTAGAATCTTCATCAGATGAGAAGTTGATCTTAATCTCTATTAACGTTATTCATTTAACGTATCCCTATGAAAATGATGATACTGATTATGAACCCAAGTTTCCTTCACTTGATTTCAGAATTGGGGGAAGAGGTCATCACTGTAGAGGATATAGGGGAAGATATTGGTATTATATAAGCCACTACTCCAACCACAACCCTGCTTGAACTAATTATGTAGCAGAAACTCATGAGAGATCCCTTCATCAGACTCAGAAAGAATAATGGAATTCTCCCACACATGATAGGGTCTTCCCTAACATGATCATCTTGGAAGATTTATTAGAGGTTTTACCACCACCATATGGACGAGTAGGAAAACCTAGCTATCCTAATCCCCTAATATCATAAGTATTTCCATCTTCTACCCTAAAAAATGGTGAATTAACACCAAGACCATCAGCTTCCAAGGCACCTACAAAAGAGCATCTCCATACTAGAAAATGTATACCTATGGATAAAAAGTATTATGTATTGATGCCATAGTCCTAAGTATCGGACAAGATATCAATCTTGGATGCTCTGAATCTATCAAAGGATCTTTGGGTAGCACTTATTTAGGCATTTTCAAGCCCCCAATAGTTTTAAACTGAGGTTACTGCTACAGAGGTTTACAGAAAAAAGAATGGCCTGGAAGAATTTCATGCAGTCATATCTTTCACGTAACATGATGAGGATGTTTTCGTACATGGACACATAAAACCCAAGAATTTATCCAACATGATCAACGATATTGATATCCTATAATCCTTTATTGATAATGTTTCCATATTTAACATCATTCCCATTCATACACTTCATCAATTGGGCCTCACTAAATACCACTTGTCTCCCCCTACATTGATGTTATAGGGTTATGACAAGAACAAGAAAGAACCTCTTGGAGAGATTGTGCTTAGAACTTAGCTTGGGGATATCATATCTGATTCAGAGTTCATGGTTGTCTGACTGGACGCAGATTTCAAAATTCTGTTGGGGAGGCCTTACCTACATCAGCATGTGGCTATTTCTTTATTGTACCACGAATGTCTCAAATATTGTGTCAATGGTCAAATTGGGATATTGCATGGTGATAAGTCCCCTTTCAAAAAATTTGAATCTTAGTACATTGATGTGGATTTCTATCACACATAGGGAAAAAAGTCCATGGAAAATGATGTTACTAGGATCAATGATCTGAATTGTCTGGAAAAGATCCTAGTTATCCCATTAAAGCATCTCAGTGGAGATTACATGTTACCCATTAATCAAATTGAAAGGATTATCCCAAATCCAAGAACTCATTCAGTGTCTTCCATAATTTCAGTTACAGTAATTGAGCCTGATAGTGTATGATAAATCATTGATTCACCAACCAGTGATGAAATACTAATCGGAGATTTCATCATTCCATCCACCAAACTTCAAAAAGTCTCTACTTCATCATTCAGGCTAGAAGAAGTTATCACAATCAGGGAAGAATATAGGGATGTCAATTCTTGTACCATCATATTCCCTTCTGAACATCAAAAAGACCATTCATCATCAATTGGGTTGTAGATGGTTGATTTCTATTTAGGACATCCAAATATCAACTCCTCCCCTAGCTTTAAAAGTCTTGATTCATCACCTACCCTTCAAGAAGAGGCATAAAAATAAAAACATGAAGAAGAAAAATAATATGAAGACCTCAGGGACTCCCCTCCAGCATTTGAGGAAGGAATATCCACCATTGTGGGTAAATTTAGTGAAATAAATATGGGTATAGAGGAAGATCTATACTCCACTCTGACTAGTGTGGCCATGACTTCTGAAGAGAAATAAGTGTATACTTATTTTTTAAAACAACACTGAGAAGTATTTTCCTGGAATTACACATATATTCCAGGCCTAGATCCCGAAGTGGCCACCCAACATTTGGGATTATGATATATCTAATATTTTCATTATTATTTATATTTTTGTAATTATTTAATCGCTTCTAGTTAATCAATGTTATATGATTTGCATTGTTTTATGATTTTTTGTGAGTTTTGACCTTAAATGTGAAAATTGGTTAATTCTGTAAATTTAATAATTTTCATTCACCTATATATTGAGAGTATAACATTAAATATTTGGATCCAATTTTATTGATTACTATTTTTCAGTCTTATCTTTATCATTGTATTCATATTTTTCTTCAATATCCAAACCTAATTCGACACACAATGGCCCATAAAAATCAATCAATTGGGGAAAGCTTTTTATCCAGCAGAATGGATACCACCATGTTAAATCATGTATATCTAATTATAATGACCTTAAAATGATTTGATTCTATCTTGTTTAAATATAGGCCTCCAAATTAATGGTTCATGTTAAATTTTATTAATTAAGGTTCTGAGTAAGGCATAATTTTTTGATTCCAAGTGGAGGGGGTGAAATAGAATTTGGCAGCCAAAAAAATCATGTTCATTGATTCAGCCATATATTCATTTAAAAAAGTCCAAATATTTTAAAAATTTTATGGTTAATACCCAACTCTATTAGGAACATATTTTAAGAATAGATATTAGTGATTTTCAGTTATATAGTGGGAATGATAGAAGAAAAATTCCGGTGGGCAGATTCTGAAGGAGAAAAAATTTTGTTCTTCATTTTTTCTCTTTTATTCTTCTCAGTTTTGTAATGAATTATTCTTCAATCTTATTCAAAAATACCACTACCATAGTAGGGTAAACTTCGGTGTGATTGGCGAATGATAGTTTTTATTTTTGTAATCATTGATTTATTGAACCTAATGTTTTAAGATCTTTTTCTCTCTTCTACGAAATCGGATTCAATTTCTTATAATAGTTTTTATTATCATTTAAAATTGTATTTAATTTTTGAATTAGTTGTTATTATTTATTGGGTTAATGATCGATATCTCCCTCCACTGGGTTCTAGTATATATATAGTGGAATACATCAGGGCTTAGTGGTGAAGTACTCATTGATCACCAGTATGTGTGTGAGGAGTAGTGAACATTCTTGATTATTTGGGATAAGAAAGACCCAATTGGGAATTTCCAAAGTCAATTGATGGTATTCGCTACAAATATATCACACAATATAATAATATTAGACCAATCTAATATTTTAGTAAGGTTTATTCTCACCATTATTATTCAACTAAGGCAGTGATAAGAAACAATTGTGGATTCTCAATTTTATCGACTTAGCTGAAGAGAATTGGATAAGTTAAACTATGATAGAATTATAGTTGGAAAACCAAACGTGAACTAATCACCATCTCATATAATATTTTTCAATCACTTATTTTATAAATTTGATCTTAATTTCTTTTCCTTTTTTCGTTTATTCTTTTATTTTTAAAATCAAACAATTTCCAAAAAAATAACCTCACTTATTTCTCTAATTTTAAGCCGATATATTGATTATTGTGCACTCCAATATGGATAAAACTTAGATTAATCATTATAATGAATTTTAAATTAGAAAAATAATATTTTTTCCACACCCCATGATAGGAACATGTCAAAACATGGCATCATTGTCGGGGAGGTAGTGCCAATATTTTTTTCTCTTATATTGCATGACTAGAAGTACAAAATCTGGAACATGCTCGAAAAGGAGGATGAGAAACAAGATTTCACCATAGAATAAGATAAACTGAATGAAATTATGAGTGGTTATGGAAACTTCCATCGGGAAAAGCCTGTTCATGCAATGGAAAGCCTAGCTAAACAGTCGTGCAAAGGTGGAGAGCTGATTTCACGATGAAGATGCTAGGGAGAAGCAGTTCTAAGTAGTTAGTCTGGGTTGTATGTAATGTTTGTAGCCTATGGGAAATTAATTCCTTTAATGCCTATGGTACATGTAATACTTATGCCTACGGGCCTTTTAAGGGTTCCACCTCACCCCTTGAAAGGTGTATTATCAAAAATCAATAAAAATGAAGGCCTTCGGGCCATTAGAGGAAGTACAAAACCTGACCATTCCCACATAGATCATGAAATTGAAAGAAACATGTTGAATAAACTTAGAAACCTCAATTTTCAATCTTAATTTGATGAAATTTCTCTTGTATACTCTAGTGAAACTTTAAGTGTTAACTCTAAGCCTATAATCATGGATGGAAATCAAAACCAAACACATAGAGACCTCTATGAACCATAATTCCTTAATCAAAAAAATAAACTTTCCTTGACAATGTTACAAAATAATTTTGATATGAAACATAATGTGATTAAATTGCTCCCAAAATATCATGTATTGTTTGGTGAAGACCTGAACAAACATATTAAAGAGTTCATGCATGTCTGATCTACTTTCAGACCCCGAGGAGTTGCTAAGGAGCAGGTAAAGTGAAAGGCATTCCCATTTTCATTAGAAGGAACTTCCAAAGAATGGTTTTATGTCCTACAGCCTAGAGATGTGAATGATTGGAATGAATTGGTAAGATGATTCATGCAAATATTATTCCCTGCCTTCAGGAGAATAGACATCAAAAAGTAAATCTATGCAATCAAACTGTCATTTGGATAAACTCTTTATGAGTACTGGGAGAGATTTGAGAATCTATGTGTCAGCTTCCCACATTAGGAAATTGAGTAGAATCAATTTTCTGTCTTATTTTATCAAGTATTACTATACAATGACATAAACCTTCTAGATGCATCATCTGGAGGTGCATTTATTGACAAGTCACTAGAAGAATCTAGGGGCTTAGTTGAGAAAATTTCTCAAAACTCACAACAATTTGTTTCAAGAGGTTCTGGAAAAAGATTTATTCATGAAGTAAGAAGTTATCATCCATCACAATTATCATAAACTAAGATTTAAGAGATAACTAGTTCGGTGAGACATATGGCCTAGAAATAATTGGGTGACCAATAAGAACTATCTAAGGTATGTGGTTTATGATCATCACCTGATCATTTGAATAACCATTGTACTGAAATATAGGGAATGAAACATTTCACAACAGCCTTTTAGATGAGTAAGTTTCAAAAAAATCAAGGATAGATATAGCCTATCCATGTCTAATATGGATTTGTAAATCAATAGAATCACAATAAACCCCCATACCAAAATCAGTTCCACGACCAACCCCCATTCCAGAATCAATTCCATAACCCACCACCATTGCAAAAAAAAAGAAATCTTATAACTTGACTTATTACCAACAACCACCCACAATCTAGAGACCCTATGATCATCTATCCACCAATTCACAACCTCCAATTAAAAACAAATAGCAAAAAAATTGAGTTTGAGTGGCTGAAAGACACCGTAAAATATTTTTCCAACAAGTTCGAAAGTCTCATGGGATTACTAACCAAAAACACAGAAAAAATATCATACCAAAAAATCCCAAACCCAAAGGATAATGTTAGAATGATAACAACAAGAAGTGGAAAGGAAATCCCACCAACAACCACCATTGAGCCTGAAACAAGACCGCATGGGCTAAGGGTGAATGAAGTTGGGAATTTAAAAAAATCATTAAAAATGCATCAGGAAGAAGAGAAGAAATAGTAGGATAAGGGTAACCCAAGAAAGAAGATACAAGAAACACAATTTAAAAGTAAATAAAGTGATAATAAAGACTTACCCCCACCATTTCCATCAAGGATGATTTAATCAAAGAGGTTTTAAGAAGAGGTTCTTTGAAAAGAAATTCTGGACACCTTCCAAAAAGTGGAAATCAATATCCCCCTGCTAGAATCATTCAAAAAAATTCTAAATTTTGCTAAATGTTTTAATTATATTTGCACCAAGAAAAAGATACTTCAAGGGAATGAGAGGATCAACTTGGGAAGGAGTGTCTCGGCCCTTATCACACCAAATTGTCTAACCAAATGTCAATATCCATGGATGTTTTCTATTCCATGAATCATTGGTTCTTTAAATTTATCCAATGATTTGTGTGATATAGGTGCTTACATTAATGTATTGACTCACTCAGTACACACTTCTTTGAATATGGTAGACTTGAATCCCATAAGAGTGGTGGTCTGGCTTGCAAACAGATCCACAATTTTCCCAACATAAGTTCTAGAGGATGTCTTGGTGAAAGACTAAGACCTCTTATTCTCAACTGACTTCTATGTGATAAATATGGAAGATGATAGGATCCCATCACACACACACATTATTTTGGGGATAACATTATTAAAAATATCCAAAACCATCATCAATGTACCTGAAGGGATCCTCACCATGGAGTTTGGAGATAGCACTATCCCCTTCAATATTTTTGAATCCCAGAGGTACCCATCGGATGATCACTCCCTCTTTGCACTCTCCCGTGAATTTGGAACTGAACCCATTGAATAATAAAGTATGGCCATGAATTCTTTTCCTTATTAGATACTTCATCCATTGAAAATATCATTAAACATATAGATTCCCAAACTTCTAGAGATTCAGATTTCATGTGGGAGGAAGTGGTAAAATAAAATTTCTTTGATGATTTTTTAAATGATGAATATGATGATATGATTTATTGTGTAAATAATTTCCACCATTTGGAAGTTTGGAACCTCAACTAAATTTCAACCCCTAAGAAACCCCCTGATTTGGAATTAAAAATACTCCCCACTAATTTAAAATATGTTTACATAATGGAGGGAGAGAAATTATATGTAATCACTGCTGATAATTTGTCTAAAACTAAAGAAAAATCTTTGATAGAGATTTTAAGTGATAATATCCATGCAATAGGGTGGATCTTAGGTTATATCCCGTGAATTAACTCAAAAATATGATCACATGGAATTATTATTTAAGGAGATTCCAAACCTGTTACACAACCCCAAAGCACATTGAACCCCACCCTGATGGAGGTTGTGGAGACAGAGATTGAGAAGTTCTTGGAAGCTGGTATTATCTATCCCATCTCAGATTCACAACAGGTTATCCACATCCATGTAATTTGAAAAAAAATTGCCTAACCATTATGAGTAATTAGAAGAATTAATTAATCCTTGTAAGAATTCAGAATAGCTGGAGTGTGTGCATTGATTTTTGGAAGTTGAATCAGTTCACTAGAAAAGATCATTTTCACATCCCCTTCATTGGCCAGATGTTAGAGATACTGGTATGGAAAACTCATTATTTCTTTTTGGATGGATTTTCAGGTTATTTCTAGGTACTTATTGCTCCTGGGGATCAAGAGAATACTACCATTACTTGTCCCTTTAGACCTTCTTCATACAAAATGATTCCATTTGGATTTCGTAATGATCCATGTACATTTAAAAGGGGTATGTTAAGTATTTTTTTGATCATATTGAAGATTTTATGGAGTTTTTCTTAGATGATTACATAGTTTTTGGAAATTATTTTGACCATTGTTTGAAAAATCTTAAAAAGGTTTGGAAGACTTGCATTGAAAAGAATCTTGTTTTGAATTTTGAAAAGTTTCATTTCATGGTTGAGAGAGGAATTTTCCTTGGTCATTTCATTTCCAAAAAAGGTCATAGAATTTGATAAATCAAAAATTGAAGTCATAAATTATTTTCCTTACCCAACTTGTGTGAAGCATGTTAGATCATTTTTAGGTCATGAGAGATTCAATAGAAAGTTGATCAAATATTTCAATAAGATTTCTCTCTATATTTCTAGATTACTTTTGAAAGATGATGATTTTTATTTCAATGGTGCATGAAAGGAAGACTTTGATGAGTCGATTATGATATTTATTACACCACCAATAATGCAACCACCAAATTGGGAAGAACCATTCGAGCTACTTTGTGATTCTTCAAACCAAGAAGTTAGAGAAGTCCTTTCTCAAAAAATTGAGAGAAGGCCACAAGTCATTGCATATGCATAAAGAAACTTATATGTGTCCCAATTACACAACACAATAGCAGAAAAAATAGTTTTTAGCCGTTTCCTTTTCTTTAGAAATATTTAGATCATATCTAATTAGAATTTAAGTCAATATGTTTTATGATCATGCAGCTCTTAGGTACTTGATGAAGAAGGTATAAGATAAACTGAGGCTAGTGAGATGGATTATATTATTTTATGAGTTTAACATAGAAATCAAATACATGAAGGGATTTGAGAACCAAGTAGATAATAACTTAAGTAAACTACCCAACACCACTAAATCTGGAATTCCAGACTAAGAACCACTGAATGATCACCTTCTATGAGAGCAGTTGTACTTGATTAAATGAGAAGTGCCTTGGTATGCTGATATGGTCAATTATCTGGTAACATATCAGTTTCCATATCATTTAAATTTTCTCCAAATTTAAAATATGAAATCTGAATATTGATATTACATCTGGGATGATCCATTTCTTTGGAAGATTTGCAATAACCAAGTGTTAAGAAGATGTTTTCTAGAAATTGAAATTGATTTTGTATTTAATTTTTTTCACACTTTATATTGTGGAGGACATTTTTAACCTCATAGAAGAGTAAGGAAGGTTTAAAATCTGGAATTTATTGGTCCACATTTTTAAATATTCTCATGAATATTGCAAAAGGTGTGAAAATGCTAGTTTTCTGGAAATATTTTAAGAAGACAAGAAATTCCCCAAAATACACTGAATTTTTGGGAAATTTTTGAAGTTTGAGGAATATATTTTATGGGACCTTTACTAATTTAATTCTTAAATTATTATATCTTTCTTTAAGTTTATTATGTTTCCAAATGGGTGGAAGCAAAAGCCACCAAGACTGACAATGTTAAGGTTGTTTATGATTTTTTCAGGGAAATCATATTTTATATGTTTGGAGTTCATAGAGACATTATCATTGATCAACGAACTAAATCTTTTAATAGGATAATGTAGGATTTACTGAATAAGTATAGGGTGAATCATAAAACATCAACTCGATATCATCCACAGACCAATGGGAACGCTGAAGTGTCCAACAGGGAAATCAAAAGAATTTTGGAAAATACTATTAATCCAAATAAGAAATATTTGATCCCAAGGTTGGAAGATAAATTATGGTATTATAGTAAATCCTAGAAAACCCTAATTAGAATGAGTTCTTATAGGTTGATTTATAGGGAAAAATTGTGCTAATATAATTAGAGCATAAGGCATATTAGGCTATGAGAAAGATGAATTTGGATCTTGAAGGTGATGGAAAATAGAGAATATTGCAGTTATAGAAGCTGAAAGAAATTAAAACATAGGATTTAGAAAATTAAAGGATTTACAAAGAGAGAACAAGAGTGTATTGTGACAATCTAATCCAACCAAAAGACTTCTATCCAAGAGACATGGTGTTTTTATTCAACTCAAGACTCAATTTGATTCCAGGTAAACTTCGTTCCACGTGGGAAGGTCCATTTATAGTTACTCATGTATATACTCTCAGTGCTATGAAGATTATGAAGGATGAAGAGCATGATCCATTAACTATTAATATACATAGGCTGAACAAATTTCATGGGACCATTCCAACAGATCTAGTGGAGGAGATCACACTCCTCTAACCTTTTTATCAATAAAATCCACCAGGTAGTACCACTCCTTTACACTTTCTTTCTTGATGTGATTCATATTTAAAATCTTATTACATGTTAAATACATTTTAATTCATTGTATAAACTATATTATTTAAGTGTGGGGGAGGGAACCTTTATTTTTTAAAATTTTTATTTGTTATTTGTTTTCCTATTTTCACAAAAAAAAATGTGTTTTTCAAATTTTGTGTGTTTCTTTTTCAATTTTTGTGTGTTTTTGAAATATTTTATAAGAAATTATTATCTTTTACATTTTTGAAACCCGTTTCCATGAGTGAAATAATTTATTCCTTGAAACTAATCTTAAATTAATTCTAAAAATGACTTTGTTTCAAGTTCAAATCTTTAGGAAGTTCATGAAAAGTACTTTGATTTTTAAATCCCATGTCACATATCACTGACTATATCTTTGAAATAACTTTTAGGTTAGGCTTATAAACCATTATTTTCATATTCTTTACAATCACCTCACTTCTTGAGAGAACCAAACCAGGCCTGATTTAACAAGAATTTGATTTATTCCTATCAAAACATGGGGGTTTTTGGTACTTGTGTTTTAAATGATTGAGGAATTTATTTGGTTTTAAAGCCTTATTTTCAATAAAATCTTTTTTTATAATGGAATACCTTGAAAATTTAATCCTTATTTCCCTTAGAATCTATGAACAACCTCTTAGGTGAGCCAGATTTCAATCCAATTTTCCATATCCAACCTTCTCTTGAAGTGAAATTGCATGATATAGTTGAACTTAAATGTGGGGGAAGCTATTTTGTATTGTGATACCTCATTTGGTATTACTTTTTTAGGAAAATAAAATATTGAATAGATGACCTTGGTTTTAAAAAACATTATTCTATTGAAAGATGTTCATATTTGGAGCTTTCATACATGATAAGGTGTGCCTTTTTGGAGTTTTCTATAAAGATAAAAAGTTGTGCCTATATAGAGATTTCAAGAAAAATTTTGTTTGAGAAGATTAACATTTTTATGCTGAAATGATGAATGGTGTGAAATTTCATTTATTTTTCATGATGATGTATCTTATTTTCTACTAAGGGTAGCGAGGAGGATACGATACTTGAGTGAAAATTAGAATCTAGTAATTTTTCTTAAAAAAGATCCAAACCCTCCTCATTCGGCCTCATAATTTCATTAACATCTAAATCCTTCCAAAAAGAAGCCACATAACAACCCCATAAATTCCTATTGATAAACATATGTCCTTTAATCACATCTTGTGGAGATGTAGGAATTTATCAAGCCTATGGTGACCCTTGAATGAGTTTGGATGAGAAAGACATTACTGGAAAAAATTGACATTTATGTGAATAGTGAAAATGAATGTTCGGTAAGTATTTTTTGTGCATGGGAGGAGAAATGAAGAGGAAACATATTTAATGATCAGAAATTAAGAACTTTAAATAATGGTTTTTGAGGAGGCATATTATATTTTGTTTCTTATTTTCAAATTGGTTGACTTCATGGGCATGTGTTTTGAATATTCTTTGACTTGGATTTGATGCTGACTTGTCTAGGATTCCAAGTGATATGTGTGGGGGAATTGATAGATCTAATATTTTAATTATTATTTATATGTTTTTCAGTGATTTAATTCCTACCAATTAATCAATGTGATCTTATTTGCATCATTTTATGATTTTTGGTGAGTTTTGAACATAAATGTGAAAATTGGTTAATTCTATAAATTTAGCTATTTTCATTCACCTATGTATTTAGAGAATAACTTTTAATACTTGGATCTAATTGGACTTGTTCATTTTTTGAGTCTTAACTTGCTCATGGTCTTCATATTTGTCTACTAGATCCAAACCCAATTCAACACACAATGGCCCAGAAAAATCAATCAATTGGAGAAATATTTTTGGCTGGCAGAATAGACTCTACCTTGTTAAATTCGGAATATATCATTATACAGAACATCAAATGATTTAATTATAGATTTTTTTAGATAGAGGACTCCAAAGGTATGCTTTATATTAAATTTCATTAATTAATAATCTCATTAAGGCATATTTTGAGCGAGTGTAAGTGGAGTGGGTGAAAAAATATTTGGAGGCCATAAAAAATCATGTTCATTTATTAGGTCATATCTTCCATTAAACCAATAAAAAGACTTTTAAATTTTTAGGGTAGATATAAAAATCCATTATGAACATATTTTAATAAGTTACCATGGTTATTTTCATCTATCCATAGGGATGAACATAAGAAAACTTCTATAGGATATATTATGGAGGATCAGACTTTCTGTTCTTTTTTTATCTCTTTTATTCTTATAAGTTTTGTAACGAATTATTCTTCCATATTATTAAAAAATACCCTTAACAACTTGGGGTAAAATTCTATGTGATCGGTGAAGGAGAGTTTTTTCTTTTTCTAATTCTTGAGTTCTTTTAGTTAATGTTTTAATATCCTTTTCTCTCTTCTGCAGAATCAGTTTCAATTTCTTATAACAGTTTTTATTATCATGTACGATTGTATTTGATTTTAGATTCTATTTTTTATTGATTGGGTAAATTATCAATATATCCCTCCACTTGTTTTTAGTCTATATGAGGTGGAATAGATCGAGGCTTACTAGTGATGTACTCGGTGATCACAAGTATGTGTGTGAGGAGTAGTGAACATTCTTGATTGTTTAGAATAAACAAGACCCAATTGGGAATTGCCTAAGTAAATTGAGGGTATTCTCTACAACTCTATCAAATAATGCAAGTAGATTATACTAATCTGAGATTTTAGTAAGTTTTATTCTCACCATTATTATTCGACTATAGGAGTGAAATAAAACAATTGTCGATTCTCACTTTTATCAACTTAGTGGAAGATATTTAGATAAGTTGAACTATGATATAATTATAATTGGAAAACCAAACCTGACCTAAACTCCATATCATGTAATATTTTTCAATCACTAGTTTTATAAATTTGATCTTAATTTCTTTATTTTTCTTAGTTTATTTTTTCTCTATCTAAAATCAAACAATTTCAAAAAAAAATAACATCACTTCTTTCTATAATTTTAATGTGACAGCTTGATTGTTGTGTGCTCATCTCTGGAGACAAATTAGGTTAATCAGTATATTTCAATTTAACTTTGGAAATAATAGTTTTTTTTACCCCACTATAGGCACATGTCATCTTTCTAGAAGATCATCAAAGATATAAGCAGGCAACAAGAAGATCACACCCAACTCATGCCTCCAAAATTGAGGTTAAAGTCAACAAGATTGTCAAAGACGACTTCATCAGAGAGATGAAATATCCAAAGTGGTTAGAAAATATTTTACTGGTAAAAAATAATATTAGGAAAATCATAGTTTTCATTGATTTTAGAGATCTTAATAGGAATTTTCCCAAAGATGACTTCCCGTTTCTAATCAGAGAACTCTTGATTTATGCAATAGCTAGTTACAAATATCTCTCCTTCATGAATGGATACTCTAGGTATAAAAATATCTAGATGGACCCAGAAGATGAGGAATCTATATCCTTAAAATCCCCTCAAGGTGTATTTTTTTATTGGGTAATTCCCTTTGGCTTGAAGAATGCTAGTGCGATATATCAACATGCAATGCACGACATCTTCAAACCCTTCTAGGGGAAATTTATTTAATTCTATGTTGATGATCTAGTGGTCAAAGACAAAAAAACATTCTGATCACTTGACTAACTTAGAGACCATATTCATCATGCTTCGACAGAATAATGAGAAGACTAACCCCTTGAAATGTGATTTTGGGGTAACCTCAAGAAAATTTCTTAGTTCTGTTGTATTCCATAACATCATCAAAGTCGATCCCAAAAAGACTAAAGTTATCCTTGGCATGTCACCTCCTCGAAACTTCAAAGAGTTAAGAGGACTTCAAGGACACATGGCCTACATCTGGTGCTTCATATCTAATCTATAAGGCAAGTGTTTGGACTTCACTAAATTGAGGAAGAAGGGGGTCACATATCAATGGAAAAATTACATCCAATAAGAATTTTATACCCTTAAGAAATACCTCTTCATTCCACCAGTTTTAATTCCACCTGTTGAAGGAAAACCACTCATTATTAATGCGATATCCTTGGAGTGATCATTGGGAACCTTCCTTGTATAGAATAATGATGCTTGGAATGAAAACATACTTTATTATTTCACTCAAACCATTATCAAAGAAGAGACTTGATATTTAGATATCGATAATAGCTTCTTAGCATTAATCTTGGCAGTTCTGAAGTTGAGGCATTACCTGCAACATTAAGAGGTCCACTTGGTCTCTCACAATAACCTACTAAAATTTATCCTCATATGTCCTATGTTGAAAGGACATCTGGTGTGGTGAGTAGTTATTCTAAAGTAGTTTGATATACATTTGTTCATCACAAATCAGTGAAAGGCCAATCCTTGGAAGACTTCCTTGTTGAACACCTGTCTACAGAAGAGACATCATTGAATATTGAACTTCCTGATGAAGAAATCTTCTCTATCTATGACAGTCCCTTAACAAGGGAAATGTACATTGATGGTGATTCTATATGTTTTATGGGTAAGAAAAAAGAATAACCTAATATTAAAAAAAGGTAGGTAAAAAATTGTAGTTATCTCCCCAGAAAAGATGGGGTTTCCATACTCGTTCTTGTTATCAGAAGATGGTACCAACAATGAGGGAGAATATCAAACCCTCTTTGTAGGTTTGGAATTAGCACTACAAATACCAGTAGATCACCTAGAGGTGATGGGTGATTCTAAATTGGTAATCAAACATATCAATAGGGATTATTCCATCAGAAAAGAAGAACTAATCCCCTTGTGTGATTATGTATTATGGTTATGGAATAAATTTCCTCGGAACCAACATTTTCTTATGTCCCGTAGTCAAAAAATGCTCAAGATGATGCACGGGAAAATTCAGCTACATCCCTAGAAGATCTGAACCAGTATGTGATAATCATCATCATTACTCATCATCATGTGGTTTCACCTTTTGTTTTAATCAGAACATAGGAAATCAATGAAATTGGTCTCATTCCCAAAGCATTTGGTCCTACCATAGGATGGATGAAACCCATCAGAGAATATCTTGAAGATGGAGTACGTCTACTGGATAGATCTAGAAAATAGAAAATCTGGAAATTAGTAGTTAATTTCAGACTTTATGATAGTCTAAACCACTAGGAAATCCTCTATAGAATAGGATTTGATGGAATTATCCTTAGATGCATTGATGGGGATGAAACGGTGGCTATCATGAAAGAAGTAGATGCAGGAGCCTATGGTGCCCACCAATTTGGGTATAGGATTTCTAATCAAATCTAAAGGTTGGATACTTTTGGAATTAAATGACATAGGATTTCATATATTTCACTAAGAAGTGTCATCCTTACCAAGTTCATTAAAACTTCATTCATCAACACCTGAAGTTTCTATATATAGCTAAATGCTCCTGGATATTTTCTATATGGGGAATAGATGTTGTAGGACCTTATCCTCCAACTATGGCTAATAAGTTCAAGTATATCCTTATTGTTACTGATTTATTCTCTAAATTAGTTGAAGAAATACCTATCAAAGAAGTCGAAGCCAAAATCATTGTTAGCTTTGTTGAAGTTAATATCATTACCAGATTTAGTGTCCCTCATATCATATTAAAGGATAATGTCACTAATTTCTATTATGATGAGGTATGGATGTTATATAGGGAATACAATATCAAATCCAACAACTCCTCCTGCTATCATGTAGAAGAAAATGGACATGTAGAGGCTTTCAAAAAAAGCTTGTCCAACATACTATAGAGGATGGTGGATAAAGGAAAAAACTCTTCTCCTAATAAACTCTTGAATTCATTATGGGCTTACCAGAATACTACCTGTACTACAACACGATTAACTCCATACTCATCATTATATGGGAAAAAATCAGTTTTTCCAATTAAAGTTCAATCGCCTTCACTTTGAGTTTTTTTTTGTGATCAACTATCTACAATGAGCAGTCTTAGAAGTGATTAGATGAGATGGAGTGATTGAATGAAGAATGGTTTCATACCTTTCATCACATAGAAGTCTATCAGAACCAAATAGCATGATATTTTAACAAGAACTTTTTCCTATGTTCATTCATTGAAGGATAATTGGTATTAGTCCTTAGGTATCTAATGATGCCATGAAAGAAGCCTCCAAATCTTGAGAAAAAGTGGGAAAGACCTCCCACCATACATAAGGTCTACTCTAATGTAAATTATTCTTTAATTTCAATGGATTAAGAATTCTCTATAACTCTAACCAATGAAAGGTTCCTAAATAAATACTTAGTGTAATCACAAAGAGTACATTCAGGTTGCATGATGTTAAACTGCATGACAACCAACATCCTAGTTTCATTACATTAAATTGCATAACTCCATATACTTCTGTGTTGTATGATGTTAAATTGTGTATCATCTTTTTCCTTGTGACTCAATGTCAAACTGCATAGCATGAGGTCCTAGTCACATGACCTAAAACATTAAAGCACTAGTTGTCCTCACCACATGACATTAAACTTTATGGTTAACATCTCCTTCATTTGACATTAATAAATCTCCCAATATACCAAAAATTGAAAATATTTTTGGTCCCTTAAAATATGAGTATATATCATGCATAAGCATTAGTCACATCATTTCCACTTCCTAGTGGCACATGAACCCCATTTCCACCTATGTTTGAATCAGATATGCATAGGGACACCTTTTCAAGAACTATATGTGTCTTGATTCTCATTCCAATAAGATATGTAGTGACACCCAAATATCTTTTCTTAGTCTCAGCCACAACCATAAAATAATATATTTCACCTTTCATTGTATATGAGTTAATTTTATACTGGTAACCCTTCCATAAAATATGGCTTGATTCTCATACCATCTTGTATTTTGGACTTGACCATTATAATGGAAAGTATTAAAGCCCATGATTTACATGTCATGATTTAATTGGTGTGAGAAATCACCCTCAATAACTATGTGTATCTTGATTCTCATTCCAATGAGATATGTAGTGACACCTAGGTTATATCCCCTGGTCCAACTACAATATTTCCATATTTTCACATCGGTTTATCTTCATCCATATTGCATGACGTTAATCTGCATGGAACGTTTCAAGAACTATGTGTGGCTTGATTCCTTCCCCTACAAGATACGTAGTGACACCCAGGTCTCCTATCTAGGGTCCAGCCACAATGTCTAAAAATCATTTTCACCCATGTGTGTATGAATCAAACCTGCATAGGGAACACCATCAAGAACTATGTGTGGCTTGATTCTTGCCTCCGCAAGATACGTAGTGGTAGCTGAATCTCCAATCCAAGGTCCAACCAAAATTAATCATTAAGCCCATTTACTTCTTATATATGAATCAAATCTATATAGGGAACCTATAAAACTCCTTGTGAGGATCTATTAACGCCCATAATTTCATTCTTAGGCTCAGTTGTGATGTTTCTTTCACGTCAGGTCACCCACGTCCTTACCGCATGACGATAAACTACATTGAAAAAACTACATGTGGCATGATTCTCATTCCAATGATATACATAGAGACTTCCAGATATCTAATCTCGTGCCCATCCATGACATAAAAAAATTCATTCCTCACATAAAAATATATTTGTTGTGTGGAATCATTTCCAAGAACTATGTGTATCTTGATTCTCATTTCAATGAGATATGTAGTGAAACCCAGATCTTCTATTTCAGACCCAGAAACAAATAAAATAAAATTCCCATTTTCCCGTGTGTATGAATCAATCCTACACAGGAAACATTTCAAGAACTACATGTGACTTTATTCTCATCCCAATGAGATATGTAGTGATTCCCAAATCTCAAAACTTAGGCCCAACCGTGATTTTGGAATAGAAAACCCCCTTCTTTTTCCCCATGCATGATTTAGATCTGCGTAGGGATTTTTTCAAGACTTATGAGTTGATTCTTATTATAATGAGATACATGGTGATTCTTAGACTTCCTACTTTAGGCACAACCATCAACATGGAAATTATAAAAACCCATCTTCCCCATGTCAAAACCTAATTGCTATGGGGAACAATATTAAGAACAATGTGTGGCTTGATTATTTCTCCAGCAAGAAATGTAGTGATGCCCAGGTCTTGTACCTTGGTGCATCCACCACTTAATCATCATACCCCTATCCTTTACTTATGTTACCTTTGTGTTGGAGAAGAAACCTTTCCTTCTCCTTGTTTCTCACATCGAGAATAGACCACATGGGATTAGGAATTGGGTAAAAATATTATCTACATAAATAAGGTGTCTCAAATCCTATTGGGTTTATCAATGGTCCTTGTTGTAAGACCTTAAAAGGAACACTATATGTTCTCAATACACGATGATAAACTTCATGACATTCATTTAAGAACTATGTGTTGGTTTATTCTCACCCTAGTGAGATACGTAGTGATGTCAAATTTTTCAATATTGGGACCATCCACATCACAACATGAAAAAGCCTCTACTCTCCCATGTATGAGTCATATCTAAATGAGGAATTCCAATATGAGTTCTCATTTTACACATGAACTCATATCTATTAGAACTACATGTGGCTTGATTCTTTCTCTGAAAATATATGTAATGATTCTTGGGCCCTATACCCTAGTTTATCCATGTTATCTTATGAAATTTCATTTTAAGACGCCTAATTTCCTTACTGCATGACATAAAACTTCATGTATCTACCCTTTCCCTTTACAAAGGGAAATTCATAGTCCTTGCCTCATGATTTTAAAATGCACGGTATTTAGAAAACTATGTATGGAATGATTCTCATCCCATTTGAGATAAGTACTGAAATCTAGGCCTCAGATCCTAGTCCCAACCACAGGATAAATGATAATTCCCCCTCTCCTGCATACGATCAAAATCTATATAGGATCTTTTATTTTAAGCCCTCTCCTTAGATAACCCATCAAGGAAACAAGATATTTCCCCTTTTATAAATATGAGTCAGATCTATGTAAGGGACTCTAAATTCATGGCCAATATCAGTCCAAACACTTCCTTTATTATTGAACAATTCCCCTTTCACACAGTATAATCTTAATCATGAAATACTTTCAGATATTCATAATCCTTCTTCGGTTTTGGGTGATAAAGTATCTGATACCTGAGATCTCTTTTTGTCTGACTATGCAGTACATGCCCTAGTTGGCCTTGCATAAAATTCAGCTACATAACGGGTCTATCTTCCAAAGGATGTCAATTTTTGGCTATGCAGCACATGACCAAGTTAGCCCGAAATAATAAATCCCAAATAATGAGTTTTTCAAATAGCAGTAACTTTGTTCTTGGGAGAATCGTCTTTTGTCCCATTAAGCTTTAGTGACAGTGTGTAGAAGCCCACAATTTAAAGCGTTCAACCATTGTGTATTTGTCTCATATCTATTCTCCAGACCTGAAATTCTCCAGGACCGTGGTTTAAATTTTCCATCTCCATATGTTTAAAGCATATTAAAATGACCTTGGTCCATTCAACCTCGTATTATCCATTTTTTCCATAATATTATGGTCCTAGTTGTATGACCTAAAACTACAGGCACCATACTTCCTATGTTTGAGTCCAACCTTCGTAGAGAGCCTATTTATACTATTCTTTGGAAATCATGATTGGAAATACCCCTTTTGTATTCAAGTAATTTTCTACGTAAACCAAACTATGTACTTGGGAAGATCTAAATCTTCGTAAACATTTATCAGCTTTGAGCAATAGAATTTTCAAATTATGGAGAGATCCTTTACCTAACTATGCAGCGTGTGCCACATTTGGCCTTGCATAAAATTCTCATACATAATGGGAATGTCAACATAAGGATACCACTAATTGGATATGCACCACATTCCCTAGTTGAACCTACATAATATAGACCCCATAATAGGTTTTTCAAATCATAGTAACTTCGTTCTTGGAAGAAACCTCCTTTAAATGTCATTATCCCTTTTCCCATGTCATTATTCAGATTAAAAAATCCCTAAATCACAACTTACAATTATATCTTTTCATACCTGAATATGGTAGCTCATTTCTAGAAAAACTTTCAAGAATTTTAGAACTATCAAATCTTTGGTCAAAGATAAAGACCTTAAATCAAATCTCATAATGTTCTTGCTGCATGACTTTAAACTACATGGCATAATATCCTTGATACAATAATTTAAACTATAAATCCCATAATGTTCTTACTGTGTGACATTAAACTACACAACCCCTCAATGTCCTTGTTGCGTGACTTTAAATTTCATAAGAAAAATATCAAAAATCCCTTAATGTACTTATTGCATGACTTGAAACTGTACAACAGAATGTCCTTGTTTCATAACTTTAAATTGAATAGAAAAATATTAGAAGGATTATTTTCTGAAAAATATACCATCCTTCATACACTAAATTCATGTAGTAGTGGTTTCTTATTCATGTACTATATCGGTATAGATGACCCCCTTTATTTTTAGACACCATTCCTTGGAAAATCCACCCACTGTGGTCATGAGACATCTAAATCTTAAACCCCTTTTTCTACCAATAGTAGAATGTCCAAATTTCTAGGAACTCTTTTAATTGACTATGAAGTACATTCCCTAGTTTACCTTGCATTAAATTTTCCTACATAACGAGCATGTCATCCTAAGTATGTCACTATTTGGCTATGCATCACATGCCCTAATCAGCCCTGTATAATATAGCCCTCATAACATTTTTTTCAAATAGTGGAAACTTTGTTATTCGAAATGACCTCCCCTATTCCTATACTTCAAATTTTAGATTTTGTGACCATAAAAATAATGAATCGAGATTCCCTGTAGATGTATTTAGAAAAATATTGGGAGCTTCTTAGCCATCAAGCCTTGTTTGGGTTCTAATTTCAAAATTCATGGTCAAAGATATTCGACCTAAAACACTAGATTTATTAGTCTGACATTCATGTCTTTAAACTGCCCATTAAAAGAGACATTTTACTCACTAGGCTGAAAACCTGCAAAGGGTAATCTGGAAAAAATTTGAGTATCAACTCACTAGACCTACACTCTGTATGGTTTCGGTAATATCATGCAATAAAAAGTTAAAAGGAAAAACTAGTTTGGCTAAAACCAAAAAGGGGAATCCTAAGAAAAAGTCAATATATCACCCACTAAGTCCCCCTTCATATTGTTCTTTGTCAAAAATTAGGGTAATAACACAAAAGACACAAAGTTTTTAGGGTTTTCCATAGGACCCTGGAAATATTCAAACTACACTCACTGGGCCCATTGGTTTAGGTAGAAATTAGAGTGTATTATATCCTAATCATTGTAATTATGATTATCCAGTATAAAAATGTCATGTTATGTAAATCATTTTCAATAGTTCAATTAAAAAAATACAGGGATGAATACATAGATGATTAGAAACTAAAATCCTTTAATTTACAAGAAAATAAAAAACCCCAAAGGAACATCCCCAAATTGGAGTCTCTCAATTATAAATCAAAAGAGGTCGTCGATATATATTTTCATTTGTTTAATGGCCTCCTAAGCCCCATCAGCAACCTATTGAAGTTATTTCACTCAACCAGCCTTAGTATTCTCAACCTAATAAAGTGCTTCTTTAGCATCTATAATGGATTTCACCCCTTCTTTTGGGTTTCTTCTATCGAGTAATGAAGTTGTTCAAGTTCCTTTGTAGTAGTATCCAACTCTTACTAAAGACGCAGCACCTGAAAAGTCTTCTCTTTAGCTTGATGGATGAATGTTTCCAAATTCATAGTATTATAAGCCTCATATTGAGATAATGCTGCTCATAATTCATCAATGTTGTCATGAAACCTGGATTTTATCAGATCCTACTGAAGTTTGTGCGCTTTCTCCCAACTCTAATGGTATCTTTCACCATTTTATGGATTACACGATAATCAAAACCTCTGGATCCTAACATGATGAATAACACTAAGAGTTGTGGGATTCGTGAAGGAAGTTCCTTGAAGGATGTTTCAGATATAAGCCTCCATGTATCTCACCAATATTTATGACATGCAAGGTGAAGATAATTCTTTAACTCTAGATCCAATTCAGAATCACTTTCATAAAGAGAAATGTACTTTGGGATTAATGCACATAAAGAAGTGCCATGTTCCGTTCCCTCCCTAATAGTGGTTGCCTTGCTTCTTAATTCCATACGAGTTGATGTGGATGATTTACCTACAGACCTAGCCATTGAAGCTGATAATCCTACATGATAAATCAAAGCCATGTTTAGCTTAAAAATAATGGAAAGACTAGGCATAATCACAATAGTTGGCAACCCTTACCTAACAACAGGTTAGCAGCCTGAGAAGACTCCTCCCCAACATTTACTGCCTCAAAAATTTTGGTTGGAACCTCTTAGTGGGGAATAATTTCTTGAACTTGCTTAGGATTTTCGAGATGAACCTCAGGAAGATTTTCTGTTTCAAGGTTCACCTAATCCAACTCCTCCTCAACAGTGGGATTTATAGTAATATCAACGTATCTTCTAGGCACCATCACTATAGAAGCTTTGATAGATGGAGCTGCACATTCCAACCAATTAGGGTTAAGTAATCGGGCATAAGAAGATTTATTGGACAGATAATAAAAACTCACATCCATTTGGTTCTATATAAGGAACTTCAAATTCTTTTAAAGTAGTAGGCATATTAATATGTTCTGATACTTCTTCAAAAGACCTGAAAAGATTCATCATATCTTCTAATGACATCCCAATACCCTTGTTATTCTCACCTATGGGAGCACTTGGAGTGGTTGGTTCATGACCCTCCTTTGATGACTTTAGACCCCAAGCAGCTTCTTTAGTGATTGTTGTCAGGTCAACATCAGTCAACGTAGAATTTTCCAATGCATGTGACAAACCTAAAATATTATATAAATGGAAGTAAATTATTGTTACATATAGATTCTCATGAAACACTAATCCCATATTAGATTCCTCCTCTCTCACAACAGTAGGGATGGGAGCAGTGCCTTCCTCTGGCCTAGATACCTCTTTAGTCAAAGGAGTTGCTTCATTGGCAGGAATCTGCACTTGATTGAAAGTTCCCTCTATGGATCCCAAAGGACCATTTGAAACTTCCCAAATGGAAGAAATAGAATAATTTCCTATAATTCCAATAATTTTAAACAATTTATATGGATTAAGTTGAAATTAATACTGACAGGAAGACTTACTGTTGTTGATAAAGCATTTAGCTGTAGCTTTATTTCATTGGTGTCTATGTTTATTTGCCTTCTAGGGGGGACTAGAATCATCATATCCAAAAATAGGTATTAGAGACCAAAAATATCCTTCCATTTCATCCTCTATGGCATGTCAGCCTAAAGATATCTCTCCTGATTCATAGGATAACTCAGCAACCACAATCGCGGTGCCACAAGGGTTATACTGTGGTGATGGAACTTCAGTTGATTTTCCCTTAACCAACTGAAATTTTAGATGATATTTCCCCTGAGTAATAATGCATTGAGAAAATTAAAATGTATGAGAAAAAAATAATATGATAAGAAGGAAACTTACATCTTCGGGATTGATAAAATTGCACCATTCTTCAAGAGATGAAGGGTAAATCCCTTCAGCGACGCCACGATCTATCATTTCCTTCACTCATTTTGTGGTAGGGGGTTGAATTTATAGTTGTATATATAAGCCTCTCCGGCTCCCAGATATGAATTATTCCTTCATCAGTATTATTCTCAAACTGAATATTATATGAGGCTCAAAGATCTCATATTCCTAGAATAAGCAACCCCTCACATAAAAGCTCCCATAAAATTTCAACATCACAAAACAAATTTTTCCACACATGAACCACCTATGTTTGTATGTATTCAGAATATATTTTATCTTGTTATGAAGATGATCTTACAGACTTATACTAAATGGTTTTTTCATTCCCTACTGTCACAGACGTTGGATGAGAAAAAGGAACACAACTCTCTTCTGGGCGATGACGACTGGACTGTCTAGGAGCAACTTTACTCGATGATGCTGGTGTGAAGTAACATCCCGGGTAAATAAAGAATATGAAATTTCCATATTTATTTATATTTGTGAAGAGAATTATATGTTATATGGTGCACCCAATACGCAACAACGAGTTTCTTTGAAATCTTACGTTGCACACTAATAATATAATATTATTATTTTAAATGGTAGATAACACCTAGCCGTCATAATAGCTGAAATGAACAGAACTAACTAGAAAATGATTATATATGTTTTTTAAATATTTTTACTTTTATCCAATAAATGATAGAGGCTTAAAATGCGAATGAAACCAAATTTAAGCGTAAATATTATAATATTCTTTAAAAGGTAGATTAACCGCCTTTTGATGACGAACCCTATTTAAATCCACTTTTTGACAATTTTATATTTTATGTTTGACAAAATAAAATCCTTCTTTAGAATTGGGACATCAAAATTTACTTTGTTTATGGTTTTGGTATTTTTTGATAAAGTTCATTTTTTAATGAATAGTGAAAGATGTTGTATTTTAATTCAAAACCTCCTTTTAATATAATTTATTTATATAGTTAGATTATCTTTTTAATTGGTTTTAAAGTGAAATTTGAATATATATTTACCATTTAATCCAATTGTGGACATTGGAATTAATTTCACTTTGAAATTGGACATAAACAATTGTCAATCTTTTGATATATATTGTTTCTTAAAAACATGCTATTTGTTTTGACAACGGGAATTAATTATAGAATTAATTAATGAAACTTATATGTTATGAATTTGGTTAAATGTACATCATTTTTGAATTCGTAATATCAAATATATCTTAGGATTAATTTTTGGTTTTTTTTGAAAAACATCAATTTTTGATGAATAGTGAAACCACTAAGTGGTAGTTAAAAAACAGATTTTTCGTTTAAATAAAATTTTACCGCTTCTATGATTTAAATATCAAAAATCCAACATACATGGTTGTCATTATTAAGTAAAATTTTGTTCAATGGGATGAAAATAACTTTTAGTGAATAGTAACTTTTGAGTTTTATTAATTGCGATTAGAGGTAATTAGTGTAATTTAAGGTAAAAATAATGTTATAATAATATTAAATTACCTTGACACATGTTCTACCATTATTGGATGAGTCATGTCTGACCAAGACAATCCATGGGTCAACTTGGGGACCCTATGGAGCCACTTGGGTAAGAAAATGACATTAATAACTTTTTATTTAAAGGTAAAATAAAAATGTCACAAACATGTATTGTTTTACTAAAAAAAATTTACATGGGGTTATATAAGTTATATTTTTTACTATAAATATTCATTAGAAATATAAAAATATTACATCATGGTAATTGTTTTATAATTTTTATAGATTAAATAAATAGATTTATTTATGACACCATGATGATGCATTGATTAAGTCATTAATGAATGATTTAAATAAAATGAAAAGATAAGGTACAATCTAAGACTTGCACTTGTCTAAAACCTATTGGATGGGTGGATTTCGAACCCTAATCACCTTATCATCTAAATATATCATTTTAGTACCTTTAAAATCTGAAAACCATTTTATAATAAAGTAACTTTTATAACATTCCAAGAGTGCCCATCCTCCCTCTTATAAAAGGCCCCCACCTCTACCCCCTTACCCACACCACTCAAGCCTTTGGCTCGACCAAAATCTGCTCATTTTTCTCTCCACATCCCTCTATTAATCCTAGAATACTTTACATAGGCAGAAATATCTTCAAGAAACCCTTTTGGTTCAAACCAAGGGGAGTTACCCGATTTAAAGGTAATGTCTTCTCTTATGTTCTTTTGTATTATTTGGCTTCTCCAACCCCCTAAACTCTTTTTATTTCCTTATTTTGTAACAACAGCAGTATCTTAAATATACTATTATGTTTTTATGAGAAGTTTTCAAGCTACACTTACACACACCTCCGTCTAATGGTTAAATAACATACTCTTTCTATGAATGGGGAATTACTGCCTCACGAAACGATGATTGTTCAATCTTCTCCTACCACCTATCATGGTGGAAATTATGATGGAACTATATTTATATATGATATATATTATATTTTTGTCCTCTATATTCTTATGTATTTTATATTTAATACATACCTTTATGCTTTGCATGTTGTGCAAATGCGATAATTTCATTTGAGGAAGTGTGGACTACCGCCCCCTCAAGTGATTTGACTCGTTCATGCAATACATGGAAGGTATAAAGAAAGAAATTAAGGAACTTATGTGAACTACATAACATATATATTATAATGGAATTAAAATATATATATATATATCTCATTATTTTTTATTCCATTAATATGACAAAGAAATGAAAGTAGTGTTCAAGCGTACGTACGACCTACCGTCTCCATGAATGGTGCATTTCGTTTTTTATCTAAAAATGTTATGGAATAGTATAAAATGAATATATACTGGTCATATATGATATTTAAATAATTAATACTATTTTAGAGATGATGTAATTATAACTACATGGACATTTCTCTTCAGACAAGTTCATTTTTGACTCAAGTGCCGAACATCGACAAAAACGTCTAATATGAACAAACATAATAATATAATTATTATAAAATGATAATATGTTATATGAATTGAATAATAAACTTTAAATAATTTTCTTAAGAAATTATAAACTGACCAAAGTTTATTATTCAGGAATATAAATAAATGAACAAGACAAGTCGGACATGAGGTAAGGGATCCAACCTCTGTCTTTCTTTTCAAGTACTCTCTTTTATGTCATTTATTTTATGATCCATGTTATTATGTTGGAGGATGTTCTTTTATATTCACCGTACTATAATTTTTATTTTCATATGATGAGAAATCCCCTCTTACTCTCATCAATTCATTTTAATAATTTTTAACTGGCGATGTTAGGCTACCGAATTTTCGTAAGGGGTTTCTTATCTCACTTTTAATTCCGTGAGATTTCCATTAGTCGCCACTTATTTATGGAATGTGGTTTATTGTGTACTGAAAATTCATATATATTGTCATTATTCTATCTATATTCATGTTGTTCTGAAATTCATTTGGTGGTTATTATCTTTTGGTCATACGACTCGATTGATTACAACGAGGTAAGGGGTATTTATCTCACTTTTTATTCTCATGAGATTCATGCTACATTTGCCACTATTTCCTATTGTGTGGTGTATGTACTGCCCATTATTCTGATATTTGTGTAATATACTCTCGCTTATGGGTATTTACATCTTCATTGTATGGCCCTTCTTTCATGGGGTGTACGTTTCGAAAGTTACCCAAATCGGTAAGGGAACCTTTCACCCTCCTCTTTTTAAAAGACTTCTTTTTGTTAGGTATTTTAATTTTCATCTTCTTATGTTGGGATATGTTATTATATATCCTTATTGCTATAAATGATATGTCCAATTGATGAGATACGCTTTTTATCTCTCATCGTCTCATTTTATGAATTTTAAAATGACACCGTTAGGCTATCAAATTTCTGTAAGGGAACTTCTTAACCCAATTTCAATTCTTTGGGTTAAACCTATACTTCTTGATTATGTCGTAATATGAATATGTTTGGATGAACTCTAATTTTTTTACACTTAATGTCCTTTTATATTGGGTGTATTTATATTTGTCACACATAATTATGTAATTGATTTATCCTTAATCTAAGGATACCGACTTTGTAAGGGACTTCATCTCAATATCCTTTCATTGAGGCATATTTTTGTTCTAATACAAGATTTTCTTTTATACCCTGTATAAACACCCTTGAATTTTTATTTCATTCAATGGGGAATCTTTTTATATGAATCGTTTTACTAAATGACAAAAAGGAATGTTTTTTTAACGTACACGGTGACAACAACCTTTTCCATCACCGTGAGTACTATTTGACATTTGGCTTCCTTAACAAGACGTACTGTTTTTAAAAGAAAATAAATACCATATACTCTTTTATGTATTTTGGTATTGAAAATGGTTTTGATAATGTAGTTTTTATGTAAATATATTTAAGTGATATATTTTTATTGAAATGTGGAAATGTTTTCTTTCCTTTATATTTGTTTTATGTCTTATGATTTTATAATGGTACTTAGACATTTGATGGGTAGTTACGTGATAAACCATATGATAGGTGGTGCCGTGAATACCAAGATGGGTGGTTACGTTATAACCTCCAATGCATTGGGTATGGAAGTCGGCTGAATGGCTATTCCATTTAGTGATATGTGTGGAAGTCGACCGTATGGTTATTCCATTTATGTATGTTTATGTCCCAAGTTACCTTTATATGTTATGTGTTCTTTATATGGGTTTTATGGTAATATTTTGGTTACAAAAGGGCAAGTAATGATCTTTTATTCAGTGAAGAGTATTTACTACTTCGAAAAGGTGAAAGTATTACTTATGATAAAGTATTCATGGTTTACTTATTGTTTTGAAAAACTAACAGTTTTCCTTCTTTGTGTATCCTTTACTGGGCTTTTTATGCTCATCCCAAGTTTTTGAAATGTTTTTCATAGGACTTAAAGATGAATAGGGTCAATGGTGGGATCAAGGAAATACATGCTATCTAAAACATGTAACTAGACATGTTTCTTTTTTAGAGTTTTTATTTTATGAAAAAAATGGAAACTTAGTAGAAGTGTCTACTTTGTAATCTTTTGAGATGTAATAGTTATGTCCTAATTCTCTAAAACTCTAAACCTGAAAAGATCTTATATGTGAATTATTCATTTAATTCATGATTATGTAATGTTTTAAGGTCGGGTCCTTATATTTGCTATCAAAGGATGGTTTAGATAACTTTAGAGGTTAGAGTTTTGTTTAAGCATAAGTAACAAGTTGTGTACAACCACAATGGTTATTATATTAGATGGAGTCATTGTTATTTTTGAAAGTTGGAATGAGTTTGAGATAACTTGGATAAATATATCTTAGTTTTTATCTTCCACTTTAGTACATGATGATTTTGTTAATATACTCACACTGACATTTTTTGTTTTAGTAAATGGATGGATCTAGCACGCACCAAAGTGACAATGGGTATGAAGGAAACTATTGCGGTTCTCTGATTAAGAGACTGGATGAAATGGGCGATTCAATGAGGAATATCGTGGTTATTCTAAACCAATTATCAAGGATTCATGATTAACCACTTGAACCTTGGTGAGTTCTCTAATGCATCATGTATGAGATAACCAACTCAATGTGGAAGTTTAGGTAATAATTATAAAGGTAACTGTTAGGGTTTATATGATCCTTACTTTTGAGGTAATTATGGGTTACTATTTGTTATGATGGAAAATCAAAGGCATGAGATAAACTTGAGGTTATATTATGTTATGGTTATTTTTGAATATTTTATCTCTTTTTGGGGAATGTTTTAAGAATTATATAGTTTTGGAAAAAGGAAAACACAGAGACCGTGTGACAACCCGTCGCGTCGGACGAAGTTGCGGGAATTGAACCCACAACCAAAGTGCGACTGGTATTTATCGCCTACCACTAGACTACATGAAGTCTCTGGTTAGTTTAACTAATTATTTTTAGTTATATGATTTTATGAATTATAAATAAGTTGATTTTTGGTTATCTATGGAAATTATTAACCTATCATGGAGGATATGTGATTAGGTTAATTACTTTTCAGTATGAGACTTTAAGAGTAACTGATGTTATTTGGGGACAATTGTTAAGATTTACCTTGGAAGAATATGTGATTAAATCCTTCATAGATTTGGATTTCAATCATAGTTTTGTTTATTTTTGAATACTTTTAAGTGAAATTTTGTATTGAATGGTCTTTGTTGAACTTTGGGTTGTTTGACAAATTTTTGAGATTAAGAGTAGTTTTTATTTTTGTAAAAGATTATCTTTTTTTTGGAATTATCTGATCTTATACTAACAATTTTAGTTTTGGTTTTGGTTAAGGTCTAAAGAAATGGAAAATATATAGTTATCTTTTTTGGATTAGGTGATTCACTAGAAGTTGATTATAGTGCTCGTAATGTGAACAAGTCATCATAAATACTCATCTTTTGAAGAAAATATGAGTTTGTGTAAGAAATCTAATTAGAGATGAAAGTCTACATGATAAGTAAGTATGTTTTAGTATGTTTTAGTTAAGATCATAAATAAATTCCTCAATGAAAAGTAACTTAAAACAAAAACTTTTTCTGTTAATGTTTCCTATTGGGGAATCAAATATCGTTTAACCCATCACAAGTTTGTGATTTTCTGGTGGTTAACTTTATCCTATACATATTTTCTATCACTCTCCATCAGAACATGACCCTTTGTTTTATCTTCCATATCCATGTTTTCCTACATGGAATCCTAGTATGGGTTAACTCGGGTGACCTTTGTACTTCTCTCTCTTTCTTTTAAAGTGATAGTTTTACTGACTCTTTTTCCGATGTGGAACTTTCAATGAAGTTTTAGAGCCCAATTTTAAAATTGTGAGGATGAAATTCCCAAAAGTGTGGAAGGATGTAACATCCCAGGTAAATAAATAATATGAAATTTACATATTTATTAATATTTGTGAAGGGAATGCTATTTTCGATGGCGTACCCAATACGCAACAACGAGTTTCTTTGAAATCTTACATTGCACACTAATAATATAATAATATTATTTTAAATGGTAGATAATGCCTAGCCGTTATAATAGCCGAAATGAACATAACTAACTAAAAAATGATTATATATGTTGGTTAAATATTTTTAATTTTATCCAATAAATGATAGAGGCTTAAAATGTGAATGAAACCAATTTTAAGCGTAAATATTATAATATTCTTTAAAAGGTCGATTAACCGCCTTTTAATGGAGAACCCTTTTTAAATACACTTTTTGACAATTTTATATGTTATATTTGACAAAATAAAATCCTTCTTTAGAATTGGGACATAAAAATTTACTTTGTGTATATTTTTGGTGTTTTTCCGATAAAGTTCATTTTTTAATGAATAGTGAAAGATGTTGTATTTTAATTCAAACCCTCCTTTTAATATAATATATTTATATGGTTAGATTATATTTTTAATTGTTTTTAAAGTGAAATTAAAATATATTTTTACCATTTAATCCAATGGTGGACATTGGAATTAATTTCACTTTGAAATTGGACATAAACAAGTGTCAATCTTTTGATTTATATCGTTTCTTAAAAACATGCTATTTGTTTTGACAACGAGAATTAATTATAAAATTAATTAATGAAACTTCTATGTTATGAATTTGGTGAAATGGATATCATTTTTGAATTCAAAATATCAAATATATCTTAGGATGAATTTTTGGTTTTTTTCTGAAAAACATCAATTTTTGATGAATAGTGAAACCACTAAGTGGTAGTTAAAAAATAGATTTTTCATTTAAATGAAATTTTACCGCTTATATGATTTGAATATCAAAAATCGGATATACATGGTTGTCATTAGTAAGTAAAATGTGGTTCAATGGGATGAAAACAACTTTTGGTGAATAGTAACTTTTGAGTTTTATTAATCGCGATTAGAGGTATTTAGTGTAATTTAAGGTAAAAATAATGTTATAATAATATGAAATTACCTTGACACATGTACTAACCTTATTTTATGATTCATTTACGATGAAGAAAATACATGGGTAAACTTGGGGACCCCATGGAGCCACTTGGGTAAGAAAATGACATTAATAACTTTTTATTTAAAGTTAAAATAAAAATGTCACAAACATGTATTGTTTTACTAAAACATTTTTTACATGGGGTTATATAAGTTATAATTTTGACTATAAATATTCATTAGAAAGATAACAATATTTACTACATCATGGTAATTGTTTTATAATTTTTATACATTAAATATATAAATTTATTTTTGACACCATGATGATGCAGCGATTACCTCATTAATGAACGATTTAAATAAAATGAAAAGATAAGGTAAAATATAAGACTTAAACTTGTCTAAAACCTATTGTTTGGGTGTATTTAGAACCCTTATCACCTTATCCTTGAAATATATCATTTTGATACCTTTAAAATCCGAAAAGCATTTTATAATAAAGTAATATTTTATAACATTCCAAGAGTGCCCCTCCTCCCTCTTATAAAAGGCCCCCACCTCTACCCCCTTACCCACGCCTCTAGGCCTTTTTCTCAACAAAACTCTGCTCATTTTATCTCTCAAAATACCTCTATTAATCCTAGAAGACTTAACTTAGGCAAAAAGCTCTTCAAGAAACCCTTTTAGTTCAAACCAAGTGGAGTTACCCGATTTAAAGGTAATTTCTTCTCTTATGTTCTTTTGTTTTATTTTGCATCTACAACCCCCTAAACTCTTTTTATTTATTTATTTTGTAACAACAACAGTATCTTAAATATACTAGGATTTTGTTATGAGAAGTTTTTGAGCTATACTTACACACACCTCCATCTAATGGTTAAAGAACATATTGTTTCTGTGGATGGCGAATTACTGCCTCACGAAATGATGATTGTTAAATCTTATCCTACCACCTCTCATAGTGGCCATTATGATGGAACTATATTTATATATGATATATATTATATTTATTTCCTCTCTATGCTTCTGTATTTTATATTTAATACATACCTTTATGCTTTGCATGTTGTGAAAATGCAGTAATTTCATTTGAGGAAGTGTGGACTACCGCCCCCTCAAGTGATGTGACTCGTTCATGCATTACATGGAATATATAAATAATGAAATTAAGGAACTTATGTGAACTATATAAAATATATGTTATACTGGAATTATAATATATATATATATATCATTTATTTTTAATCCCATTAATATGACAAAGAAATGAAAGTAGCGTTCATGTGTACGTACGACCTACCGTCTCCAAGAACGGTGCACTTCATTTTTTGTCTACAAATGTTATGGAATAGTATATAATAAATATATAATGGTTATATATGATATTTAAATCATTTATAAAATTCTTTATATGATGTACTTATAACTACATGGACATTTCTCTTCAGACAAGTTCATTTTTGACTCATGTACCGAAAATCGACAAAAATGTCTGATATGAAATAACATAATAATCTAATTATTATAAAATGATAATATTTGATATTAATTGAATAATAAAATTTAAAGTATGTTATTAATAAACTATAAATTGACCAAAGTTTATTATTCAGGAATATAAAGAAATGAACAAGACAAGTCGGACTTGAGGTATGGGATCCAACCTCTCTCTTTCTTTTCAAGTACTCTCTTTTATGTCATTTATTTTATGATACATTTTCTTATGTTATAGGATGTTATTTTATATTCACCATACTGTAATTTTTATTTTCATATGATGAGATTCCCCCTATTACTCTCATCAATTCATTTTAAGAATTTTTAAGTGGTGTTGTTAAACTGCCAAATTTTCATAAGGGATTTCTTATCTCACTTTTAATTATGTGAGATTTCCATTGGTCGCCACTTATTTGTGGAATGTGGTGTATTGTGTACTGAAAATTGATATATATTATCATGATTATATCTATATTCATTTTGTTATAAAATTCATTTGGTGGTTATTATCTTTTGGTCATACGACTCGATTGATTACAACGAGGTAAGGGGTTTTTATCTCACTTTTTATTCCCATGAGATTCATGCTACATTTGCCACTATTTCCTTTTGTGTGGTGTATTTACTGACCATTATTCTACTATTTGTGTAATATACTCTCATTTATGGGTATTTACATCTTTATTGTATGACCCTTCATTCATGCAGTGTACATTTCGAAAGTTACCCAAAATCGGTAAGGGAACCTTTCACCCTCCTCTTTTTAAAAGACTTATTTTTGTTAGGTCTTCTAATTTACATATTATTATGTTGGGATATGTTCTTATATATCATTATTACTGTAAATTATATTTCCAAGTGATGAGATACCCTTTTTATCACTCATCATCTCATTTTCTGAATTTTAAAATGACGTTGTTAAGCTTTCAAATTTCTGTAAGGGAACTTCTTAACCCAATTTCAATTCTTTGGGTTAAACCTCTAATTCTTGATTATGAAATACTATGAATATGTGTGGATGACCTCTAATTATTTTACACTTAATATCCTTTTATATTGGGTGTATTTATATTTGTCACGCATAATTATATAATTGATTTATCCTTAATCTAAGGATACCGACTTTGTAAGGGACTTCGTCTCAATCTCTTTTCATTGAGGCATATTTTTTTTCTAATACAAGAATTTCATTTATACTCTGTATAAAACCCCTTGACTTTTCATTTCATTCAAATGGGAATCGTTTTCTACGAAGCGTTTTACTAAACAATAAAAAGGAATGTTTTTTTTAACATACGCGATGACAACGACCTTTTCCACCGTCGTGAGTACTATTTGACCTTTGGCTTCCTTAAAAAGTCGTAATTTTTTTAAAAGAAAATAAATACCATATACTCTTTTATGTATTTTGGTATTGAAAATGGTTTTGATAATGGATTTTTTATGTAAATATATTTAAGTGATATATTGTGATTGAAATGTGGAAATGTTTTCTTTCCTTTATATTTGTTTTATGTCTTATGATTTTATAATGGTACTTGGACATTTGACGGGTGGTTACGTGATAAACCATATGACAGGTGGTGCCATGAATACCAGGATGGGTGGTTACGTTATAACCTCCAATTCATTGGGTATGGAAGTCGGCTGAATGGTTATTCTATTTAGTGATATGTGTGGAAGTCGACCGTATAGTTATTCCATTTATGTATGTTTATGTCCCAAGTTACCTTTATATGTTATGTGTTCTTTATATGGGTTTTATGGTAATCTTTTGGTTACAAAAGGTTAAGTAATGATGTTTTATTCAGTGAAGAGTATTTACTACTTAATAAAGGTGAAAAGTATTACTTATGATAAAGTATTCATGATTTACTTATTGTTTTGAAAAACGAACAATTTTCCTTCTTTGTGTATCATTTACTGGGATTTTTATGATCATCCCAAGTTTTTGAAATGTTTTCCGTAGGACTTAAAGATGAATAGGGACAAAGGTGGGATTAAGGAAAGACATGTTATCTAAAACATGGAACTAGACATGTTTCTTTTTTAACGTTTTTATTTTATGAAAAAAAAATGGAAACTTAGTAAAAGTTTCTACTTTGTAATCTATTGAGATGTAATAGTTATGTCCTAATTCTCTAAAACTCTAAACCTGAAAAGATCCTCTATATGAATTATTAATTTAATTCATGATTATGTAATGTTTTAAGGTCAGGTCCTTATATGTAGTTTGTATGATTCTAATGGGTGGATTTTATCTTGCATGATGTCACTTTGGTGATCTAGGAGTCTCATAATCCTTTCCCTCTGACTTTAAGGAATTAGCCTCTCAAGGTGAGTAAGAACCTTCCAAATGAGAATATTCCTTCTCACTCCCTCTCTTTACTCTGACACAAGGAATGACATTGTTTAGCACCCCTTTAGAGTCTGATGCAATCCAAGCTTCAGCATACCAGATATTCAATATTCTATATGCATCATCTATGAGTAGATTAAACAGTGCCTCCATCTTCTCTATGGTTTTTAGAAACTATAATTGTCGAGCCACCATCAAATGTTGTACAAGTCTAACATTAACTAAAGGAGATACAGTAATCTATTTTATACATTTTAATTGGAGTTCAAATTTTTTAGGATAATAGGCTTGACATATGATTTCACCATAATTAATCGTGGCCAATACACCATCCCTAAAATCTAACATATATGCCCTCAACTCTGAATTAGTTGTCCCATCATCAACCAATCTTCTCGAATGCAGATTATCGTAAGAACAGAAGTATAATTTTTTGAAAATACTCAACCTTGTCTTAATGTCAATAGGTTTTAATTAAAGGGGTGGAATATCTTATAAATCTTGAACAAATTATCCGAATGAACTCCCTAGTACCTATATCCCACACTATATATCATAGGTTCTAAAGTGAGTCTCGGACCACTCCAAAAAAACATGGAATAGTCCTGCTATTCTAAAAGGATAATTCCATCTATGGATATGAAATAAAATCCTATGGATCAATTCTAGAATAGGGGTAGCCAACCCCTCTATTTTCCTAACTTCCAACTTTTTTCGAAAACAAAAGTTCTAGGCCTTACACCACCCTTGGAATCTTGGACAGGAAACAAAATAAACTGATCCACATGTCCAAGAAACCTGCAAGATGTATCATGGAAGGAATTTTGGAGTTTACTTCATACCCCCATGTTTCAAACACTACTTTATATAGTATTGTCTATAATTTGTTAGGATAAACTATCTTTTCCACCTTGGGACAACTTATTGGACATGTGAAGGTAGGACCTCTCTCCTTATTCTTCATCATGAATATTTCCACCTACTCCTTTGAATGAATATCCACACTTTCATGGGGATTTTCATTCTTGATCTTGTGAGCTATCTTCAGTAGCTCACATTCCTAGGCTGTTTCCTCATCTGCATCATTCCATGTTTTGTTTGGAGGAATGAATTCATTATACATATCTCTGAGGATTGGATCCCTATAGATCTTATAAACATCCCATAAGTTGATGCCCACTTCTCCACGCATCATATGGAAATAATTCATCTCTGGACGCCATCAACTTAGCATCTCTTGCACAAAATCATCATTCCAATATATGTAGGTTTTCCCTACCCACACATCTTCATAAATTATAGAGCCTTTCATATCATCCCCACACATTTTACGCAACCAGCACGCCCACATCCATGTGGGCTTAATACCCCCTCTTGGACGAAAGTTCAAACTTTCTTCCATACCTTCGACTGGTCTATCTAAGAATCTCATAAGATGGATGAATAGTAGTGTGGCTTCAATTTAACTATGTGTGGTCTCAAATCTAGAGAACAAGGGATGTGATTTATAACATAGTCTTTGGCTTCCATTCTAGCATTGATATTTGTACCCACACAATAAATGTTAGAAGATGAAAAGTTCTTGTAGTCTTAAAACCAATAGATTGGCAGATATCTCTTTGGATCTAGTAAATTGGATTCACACATATGACCATAACCAGAAAGTGGTAGATAATTACTCTTCAGAAAGTCTCAGTGATACTTCTTCAAATAATTTTCTCAATTAGGAAGAGTAGTGTCACATAAGTTGTAGTAACCCTGCCCTATGATCTCCATCATGTCTTCAGTATGATTACTTTACAGTTCATCATTAGTTTTTATTATCTTGGGAGCCATTTAATCTTGCAAACAAATATTAAATTCATTTTAGAGTAAGTTTCTTTTGAAATAATTTTGAAAATAAAGAAAATTTGACAAAGGCATTATGGCACGCAAGTGAAACTATGGCGCACAAGTATGTCGGTCAAGGTTGGGTGTGCAAGTATCATACCTAATGTACTTTCAAAAATAAGAAAATCTTCATCAAAAACAAACCTTGTCAAGTTAAAATTGCACACAGATATCTGATTTTTTTTTAATCCTTCGTAATTTTCACCGAAGTGAATCCCCTATATATAGATGAGGAAGTTTACTTATGTGACATCATCTTGCATGAAATCCCAAAACTTATGCAACCCATTTACTTTTTTCATCCCATTTTAACTCAGCATTATACCCAATTTTCATTTGGATACAATCCTAAGGGGATATTTCTTTTACACTATGTTCCATCACATGGATAAAAAAAGTGAAAAATGGAAATTCTTTATAAAAATGAGGAGAAAATATATGGATAATTTCAAGATTTTCAAAGGCTAAAATTTGAGTTATCCCAAGGTAGACCAAATCACCAATGGAATGAAATTAATTTTGCGCCCCTCACTTGCACACCACCTCATCACTTGTGCACCAAGTTACCATCACTCAGTGTACCATATTTTCCTATAAATAGACCCTTGGGGCCTTCATTTGGATAAATGGAATCTCCTTAGAGCCTAATTTCTTCTCTAGTCTCACTAACTTCTCACAAGTCCTCAAAAACATCCAAGGTAGTTCCATAACACCTAAAGTGAGGGAATTAAATGGGGATAGTTATACTTAGGTTCTCAAAGTCTTAAAAATTAACAATATTTGGGTGACTTATTCTCCCAACCCCTTTAATTTAAGAACACCTGTGTGACCAGCCTTCCTCAAGTAGAAAGTTGTGTGCCTCACTTTTAGGAATACATATGAAGACTCTTTAAGGCTTGATCCAAGTCTATCCCAAGTCTAGTAATCCAAGTTTTTCATTACTTATGGTTTAACCAATTCACCCAAGCCTACTTGCATGGCACATACCTCTGTGACACTTACTTGAGAACCCTTTCTTAGTTCACATAACCCCTTCAACCTGGTCGATAATTTCATAATGCCTCCTTCAAAACCACTCATGGAAGGGCCTCACTTTCATTGGATTACTTTACTAAAAGGTATTATGTTGAAACCTCCACCAAGATCTCCTGATGTATCAGATCATTGGGAAAGTCACTTCATCGCGTCTCCTATTTGGATTTGGATTTAAATGGTTAGTTGTTTCCCACAATTTTCCTACTAAAGGTTGAGGATATTTAGTGTGTATGTAGATTTGGATATCTATGGTCACATAGAACCTTACCCTAGGGACAGTGTTGAGGAGTTCCTGATCTTGGATTATAGGGATATGACTCTATCCTCCCCTTCTCATCTCTGAGACCCAGAGCCTCTGGTTCTTAGTAGGAAGGATAGGGATCACGCTTTCTTTTCCCTTTGAAAAAGGAGAAGTCTCCCTCCCCTTCCAGAACCAATTAAAGGGTAGCCATCCTAGTGTAATCCCCAAGCCATTCATGTATGAGGTTGCAGTACTGATCCTCCCTATATCCTTCACTTTCACTTATTCCTTACATTGGACCCTCGTCTAATGTAAATAGAATAGAGGTAAGTTTTGTATCCACAACTTCTTCTGCTATAGATCTGGCCTCTTCCACCAGTGAATGAGGAAAAGTGTGTGTTGTTTTTTTAATCCTTAACATCTTCTTGTATCTCACACCAAGCATGACGCACATGGGCTTAGTGGTTTTTAATGATCCCAAAATTCACACAATATACCTATAATGAACTATGAGAACTCTAATTCTCAACATAACTGGTATATACAGGAAGCCTTCACCTAGTTTTCGAGCTCACAGGATATCCTTTTTAGGAGTCCAACCATAATTCCCTTAATTTGTACATCCTCCTTATGAATAAGACCTGAATTAAATTCACCAAAATCTCCATGAGTTAATACATCTCTCATGGACCATATTATAAGAGATTCCTCTTTAGGATTAAGCCCCAACCTATTTCTCTCAAAGGGTTGTAATCCCCTACGAGACTTACCGAACTGTGTGGGATTTGATTCCTATCCAAATGGGATACATGGAAATCCTCCTGGAGGTTCAACCCCAACATTCCAAATCAAACCTATTCTCTTTGGGTGATATCCCCAACATGCTCTAATTCAACTTGGTAGTTCATATTACTTCCAAGTTCCTTGGGTTATTTAGTCATAAGTCTCACATCAAGCTTTGACTAGGCACCTTCTACTTAGATTTCTTTACCAAATGACATTAAATTGTATGGTTGGGTCCTTATCACATGACCTTAAAAGTTATTATGTTTCCCATTAAGAATCACTAAAATACTTTGGTTCTGGTTCCTTTCATAAGGATACATAGGAAGCCCACCTATTGGTTTGATCCCACCATCAAAAACAACTTTTGTCTCCCTGGATGACAATAAACTCCATAGTGACTTTTATCTACTTAGATGACCATAAATTCTATAGTGCCTCACTAAGTAGATTAAAAACCAGCATCATCATAATAACAACCAAAATTAGTATATGAGAGTATACCATTTATGGAGAACCTAAAATACATTTAGATATCTTCATTGATGAAGAACATATAATACATAAGGATGATTCTTAATTACACACATGCTAATAATTGATTAAAAATTTCAAAGGAAACCTACATTATTCTTGTTAAATTAATAAGGATTCGTGAACATATCTTAAATATATAAGATAGTCCCATAGTAGGCAATAATTCCACCCAAAAGGGTGTGATGTGCCCAATATCCCATCCTCTCGACTAATGCAGGTTCTTAAGTATTGTAGGTCAATAAACCTAACGAACGTATGCCTCTGGAAAGTAGGTCCCTTTGGATACAGAACTGTTAGATGTTTCTGGTTCCATAAAAAAATTTGTTGGAAACCGTTCAGAAATTGTGATTCCTAACTAGAACACATGTTTTGAAAGAAACGACCCTATTTCTATTTCCTTATTCGAAATCAAATCTATAGTCATAGGGAGTTATTGAGCCAAAATTATTTGGATGACACATAATCTCTTAGATTATATGCTAAATTACTATCATGTACCCATTAAGTTTGAAAACATTCATGACATTAGTATTTCTCTAAATCAAGTTCAACACTCTCTCACTAAACACATTTACCTTAGATGCCACTGTTGAGAGATCGCTTCTAAAAATTTGATATTTTGCTTGAGTTCATTACTACCAATATTCAATTGGTTGATATATTTACAAAGACAATTTCAATAGATAATTTTTAATTAATTAAGGGTGATTTATGAATTGTAAACTTCTGACACTTTTTCATTGAATAAGTAAAGATTCATATATTTTCAATTATTTATTTTTCAAAATATTTATTGTTTCTAAATTTTTATTAAATTAAAAAAATACATGTTATGTTTTCAATCTTTTCATTAAATTTTCTAAATAATAGTGTTCTTAATATTCCCTTCAAATAAATTCATGTTTGGATAAAAAAAGTGGATGTGGTTTTGGTGAACATTCACCTAGAGGTTGTAACCTCGAAAAGGGATGGTTTGATTTCTAATCCAATCTTCACTCTTAGAATGAGTAGTGGTCCTTTACTCCATACTAGGTTTCACACTCTTGTGGAATATACTATGGGTTATTCATATAAACTTTCTTAGCCTTAATAATGGATTGGAATTTCAAATTATCTTTTAAAAACCTTATTTTACGAATTTTTTGTGTTTTAAATTGTTATTTAAAAAATATTTTATTGATTCTAAATATTTTAGATATTTTTATTTAACTCTTTAATTTCATTATTTTATGGTTCCCTGTATTTTTTTAAATGCATAAATTGAGGAGGAGCATATATTTTTAATAATTAAATGTTGTTTTTGGAGAAAAACTATTTAAATATTTATATCATATTTTAAAAAATAATAATTAAATGTTTTACTTCAATCTTGAGCTTATTTGTTCTATAATTTAATTTTTTTTTAGAAATTTAAAAAGGCTTCTTATTTAAAAAAAATTGAAATTCTATTTTTTCTCTCTAAAAGTATCATTAATTAAGAGTAACATAATTTATTTATTTAACCCTCTTTATATATTCTTTTTTTCACAAAGGGGGTAAAGTTATGGTACCATTGTAATATTTATAATTATAATTTTTTTATCTCTTTTAAATTGGGGAAGAATTTTTCTAGTAAAGTTACATTGTTACTTTATGATTTTAATGTTTTACTTTGTTTATGTGTTTTTTGAAATGATTCAAAAGGCATACTTTTTAATCTATTTTAAATAAAATTTATTTTTTACTTGTATTGTGTTCAATCATTCTAAAAATATAATTGTTTTAATCTCATGAAAATGATTTTTTTCATCCCATTTGAATGTTTTTATAAAATATTTAAGTTCCATTTGAAATTTTATTTGGTATATTCTTAGTGTTTGTGATCATAAAAAATGGATATATTGTTATACCTCACTCTCTTAGATTATTTTAAGGATAATAAATACCTTTTGGTGTTCTAACCTTTCCATGTTATTGAATTTTAGTAATTTAGGTTGGACATTATTTTATAAATTTAACAGAGAAAACAAAGGCTTCAAATTGAATGAATGTGACTAACAAAAAGTTTTATATAGTTTTTTACCTCTAGCTACCTAGGGGAGTGTCACCATCCATCTGGTGGAAATGTAAAAAACTATCAAAATTACTAGAATCTCAATAGATACCTATTAGAGCTCACTAGATACCCAGTGAGATCTGTGATGTACTAGTTTTTTTAAGGATGATCACTAACTACTTGGTGGAATCTAGTAACTACCCATTGGATTTTATAGTCTCTTGGATGCCTACAGAAAACTCATTGGCTGGCTAGTGACATAGGATGGCTAGCTAGTGGTGTTGTGTTAGCAAGTCAAAGGGTTCATTCAATGGCACCATTGACCACATCACACCTTCAACTTGACCCTTAGATCCTCAGAGCCTATAAATAAAATCCATGGGAGGATTCTAAATCAAAAACTATGAAAAATTAAAAAACTAAAATCAATCAATAGTGAATGGAAATGAGCATCAACTATAAAATTACATTCATTATTCCTCCTCTTGATATCTTTTAGTATTCACTTCTTAAAACTATTTGATCTCCCACCTTTATCTCTCTAATTATCTAAATTTCATACTATCTATATTTATATAAAATTGATATATTTTCTTCAAAGGGTTTTTTCTAAGAATTCATATTTTTCACTTTCTTTTTGGGTTCTTCGTAAAACTATAAAACCAAGATCTTTATTCTTGGGTTCTTAGAAAAACGATAAAACAATGGTCTTTTTCTAGGTTTCTTGTCTATTTCTAAAGTAAAGGATTATTATACTTTTTGGTTTTATTGGATACCACTAATATTAAGATCTATTAATTCATAAAAAATAAATTAATTGAGGTGTGAGACATCGGGGATCATAATTGAGGTATTGTTGAACTTCCATAACAAATTGTGTGCCTTGTATTCTATTTAAATTATACATACTTTATTTTTATTATTAATAATTTTCCTTAAATAAATAAACTAATATTTAATAATAACAATCCCTCAATCTATTAATTCATATAAATAAATCACTATTTTAATTAAATTATTATTTCCACTGCACTTATTATTTTTATTTTTAAAAACAATTTTTAATACATTTGGAATTAATTTAATTATTTTAAATTTTTATCTCTATTGTTTTATTGAATAAATTGTTTTGTTTTAATTTTTAAAAAGAAATCCCCCCCCCCCTTCAACTTACTCCGAATAATAATATCAAGTATAACAGTTCATGAAAGTAAGTATGTAGAAGGTGATGTTATTTTAGGACAACAATTTAAGCGTTTTGAAAAAGAAGTTGAAGTGAAGAGTATCCATAAGAAAGATTTTTTTTCATGTCATATTGATTAGGTTAAGAATAAGTTCAGTTTAACCAATCTAAAATGAGTGTTTAAGAATAATATGGTAGATCAAAGTGTTTTTTAGTTAAAGAAGGAATTGAATAATAAGCCAAGGAGATTAAAGAATATATCCTAGACTTTACTAATCAGAGGCCATGGTATGATAAATTTTCCCCTCTCTCACTTGTGCTATAGATATCTATTATAAGTGGTATAAAAAAATATAAATCTATTATGTTTATCTTTTAATTTATTTTCCTTGTCTACAAAATGGTCATAAAAATAATATAGGTGGAGAATACAAAGATAAGTGTTTAACATAATAAAAGTGAGACATATTATTTAGTGGAGGGGAATATATTTAGATAGAGTCTTTTCAAAGGATAAGTTGTGAATTTAGTATATGTTTGTTTGATTTGTGAACATTTATAACATTTTTTATGAGAATATATATATTAAATTGTTATAAAAATATTTAAGGAACAATTTTTAGAATTGGGAGAAGAGTTGTTTTAATAATTTGACCTCAGTTATTATTAAGAGTTATAATGAGTTGATATCAAACACTTTAATGTATATAACTATATTATTTATCTAGGTACATATTTATTATACTATTTTCACTCTATTATGATTATAATTTTTAATTTTGGTTTTTTAGTAAGTGTGTTGGTTTTTAAGGGTGATTTATATTCAATGGTTTACAAAAGAATCCAAAGGGGGTTATAGAGACTAAGAATGGGGAAGATAGTGAGATCAAGAGTGGTTTTGACCTTGGGGAGTTTTTTGATAGCCTAGGGAGTTTGATACAGATTAAATAATAAGAAGAGGAATTGATGAAGATAAAATTGGATATAGTTCTTTTGTTATTTTTTTCAAAAAATAAATTATATTCAAACTCACATAAGATAAATTTTTCTTCTGAGATAAATGTTGTTTAGAAGTTTCTAGGGGTTTAAATGAACTATTGAGGTGTTTTTATGAATTTTTTAAGAGTTTTGGTGATGAGTATTTTGTATTATAAATATTTAAAATTAATTTAATACATAATTATTTTATCCTTAATTTGTAAGGTTTTTCTCTAAGCAGACAATGTTGAAAAAAATTAAATATCTACAAACATAAGGTTTTTCTTTATTATGATACATAAATTTTTTATATTTATAAGAACTCAAAATAAATAAAGGAAAAAAACTTACATGACATGTAAGGTTTTTAATATTATTTATGAAAGTTTTTTTATCTGATAAATTAGAAAATTACTCAATATAGTGTTGATATGTAATATTTTTTCATAATTAATTTTTTTAATACATGATATTTTTCATACATAATATTTTTATGAAGATGTATGAGATTTATTACTTTTAAAATAATTGGATATGAAAATACTAAATGTTTTCATGTATGCATTAAATATCACAAATGTAGATCATGATAGAAGTAGTTATAAAATATGTTTTACACTGTGAAGATGATAATCCGGCCAAAATACAATCCACAAATGAATAGAGGCTTACATTTTCTTCTATGATTTTAGATATAATATTTTGGTTTTGAGAAGTCCATTCTATTTCATATAATTAATCATGACTTATAAAATTGATTGATTTAATGATGTGAATTCATGAAACTTAAGCTTCATATTGTTTTGAGGAAGCAATGTGGATTGAACTGTGAATAAGTTTTTCATTTAGAAAAGGAATGAGTATTTGAGGATAAATGCTTAATGACACTACAATATATGAAGTCGCGCTATAATAAATTGGATAGATACAATAGATTGAAGATGAATAATTAGGAGTAGATAAATAGAATTTGATAACATTTACTTATATAAATTTCAGTATTTAAATTCAAATTTGAATAGATAGAGTTTAAATTTTTTTCAAGATAAATCAAATAGGGGTCTCCCATGGGATAAGGTGAGAGGAGAATAAAAAATATAGTGTGTAATAGGATAGAGGAGATATTTTGTGTAGATAATTTCACACATAATTAATAATAATAATAATACACACTTGTTTTTTGTGTGATCATTAGACATGAGTTGTGTATTGAGGAATAAGGATTTCCACACCTATTATACAATGTAAAGAAGCATGGGATTACTAAAAATTGTTGGGAAACTAATTATTCAAAGGATAATGATAATTACAAACTCATTAAAGTTTAAGAAAATAATGTAACGTTTCAGAATATATCATTATTAATATTATTATAACATGAGTTCCTAGATATTACCTACTCATTTTATCTACAATAGTGATTTTAATGAACTTTATGAACTCGAGTGTTAACAAATCATTCCAAGGATTAGATACTCATTTTGAGTAGTGAACCTTTTTATTTGGTTATTCTTTTTTTATTTTCATTCCTCAATGTGTGAGAGTTTAGTAGTGAAATTATTCACTCTGAAAAGTTTTATAGGTTAGATTTTTTATGAAATCATAAAAGGAAAATGGGATATCATTCACTAATTCACACCCCCCACCCTCAATAAACTAACACCATGCCCAAATCTATTACACATGTTTTCATCATGTTTCCTTGGTTTCAGTAGTTAATGGGAGAACAATGTTGTTTTTGTTGTGTTTTCATATAACAATAGTTATCATTCATCAATTTATATGGAACTTTTCAAGGCCATGTATGTAAAGTCATGTTGATCATCTATATAATGGTTATAGGTATGGGAGTCAGTTGTTATCAGAATGATTCTTGTAAAGGGAGTTTTAGAGCTTATATATTTTATTTGGAAGTAGTTAATACTACTTTGAGTATGAAAGGATCCTATTTTAATTAGTCATGTTGTCCTCTAGAGTTTGTGGTGGATGAATGGATATTATTATTGGGGTTTCCTAAGTTGGAAAATAGGTGTATTCATAGGCATGTAAAGTTGGTTCTTAGGTTTATGGGGCTGTTTGAGGTTGTTAAGAGGATTTTTATAGTGGTATACCAATTAGTACTTCCTTTAGATGTAGTGTTGTGAATAATGTATTCCATGCATCGCATTTGAGGAGATACAATTATAACTCTTCTCATGTAATCAGCCTCGATGATGTCCTGATAGAAGTTGATCTATATTTAAAGGAATGACTAGTTTCTATCATGGATTAGAATGAGAAGATACTTCTTGGTAATATGGTCTCCATGGTATACATGCAGTGGCAATAAGGACATATCCAATATGAGACTTTGAAGTAAAAGTCTAATATATGGGATTAGTGGTCAGAGTTATTCTCCAATGAGGCCCAAGGATACATCTCTAAGATAAGATACTATATGGAGGGGAGGTTGTAACAACCTTCATGTTGTTTAGGCACTAACTCCACCTAGTACCGAGTGGTTTGGTATCAGGTACATAATAGATCCTTGATAGGGGTTCTATAAGAGACATCGGGTGACACATGCCCCTTCAATGAGTATCAAGTACCTAGTAGAGGCCAGGCAGGTACCTGGTAGGTGCTTGGAAACATTTTTTGAAATTTTATTTAATTTAAACTCTCCCCTTCCCTCGTTTTCATCTATATACATGCCTACTCTTCCTTTTCCTACATTCTCTCATTACATGGGTGGAATTAACTTTTTCCTTGGCTAGATTCGAGTGTAACTTGTCAAAGGGGATTTTCACTGGTAAGTGTTTCACTCCTCTTGGCCATAATCCCTTTTTTTCCTTATTTCTTCATCATCACTCAATGGTCATAACTAATTTGAAGTTTTATTATTGATTTTGTGATTTATTTTTATTGAAGATCAATTATCTAGTGATATTCAATGGGAAGGGATCTTCTAGGCCATGGTAGGTGGTCCCTAGATTTTTCATTGGTTTTTATAAGAGTGGAATGTTTTGTATGAAATACTAGAAGTGTCAAAAAAAATGTAAGGCCTTATAATTATATTTAAATTAATTTATTCAATTCTTATGTGTAAAATAAAATATGGTAGACCTATGAGTGGTCTTATAAGTGGTGTTAATCATCACTATTATCACTGATGACCAATTTCCTTATTCAGGGTGACATGAAATTTTGACTCAGATCCCATAAGGGGTATCATTATGTATTTTACAACCCTATAAACCTAATAAGGTGTCTCAAAGTGACCCTTGATGAGGGAAATCCTAATCATAGGTTAGGTTAGTGACACTTTATCTTTAACTTGAGCCTATGGTGGGATAGTGTCTTTGTGAGCATAACCCTTATGTGATAAATTGTTTATGTATGTTTTTTAGATTTTATTAAGTGATAAAACATTAATCCTTAATGGTTTTACACTATCATGTATTTTAATTTAATGATTAAATTGATGATCAGATGTTTATTTTTCTATTTTTGTGTGTTGATGATAACTCTTTCACCTCTATTGAGTTGGACACACTGATCGATGTTCTATAATTATTCTTGGTGGTGCCTTTCCCAACCTCATGATTATATTATTGGTATATTGTCCACCCCAAGGTTGATCGATAGAACATTATCTAACAAAGTTGATTTTTGGTGATATGTTTTTCCCCCAGAGTTGTGTTGGTGGTACTCTATCTACCATAGTATATAGTTATTGGCGCATCACCTGCCTAAAAGATGTGAGATAGTGATATATTTTTACATTTGTGATGTTTATTGGTGATACATCATTAACCAAGTGATCTCTAATTCAACACCATTATTGTGATGGTGATACATCATTCATTAAGATTTTTTGGAGGTGGTACATCATCCACTAAGACTAAGTTATGAGGATATATCTTTCACTGATTTTAAGTGATGCCAATATCCCATTCGTTGATGTCATTAGTGGGAGATGAATCATTCACCAATGTTGTGTAATGGTGATGCCTTATTTACTGATTCTATGTGATGGTGATATCCTATTCATTGATGCTAAATAGTGGTGATATTTCATTCATTATGGATTATGACATAGGGAGTGATAGATCATTCACTCCCGAGGTGTGTTCATACCATGGGTGTATCATCTTATTTTAAAACTAGAAAAATAAGGTATAACTACACATGGTTTGGTGATTGAGTATTACATGAAGTTATGGGTTATTTATTTTCTTTCTTTATCAGCATTACATATAGATCATGCACTTGAATTTAATAAACTTTCTAAAGGATTTCATTGGTGGTGGTCTGCTGAGTTGTACTAACACCTTACTCAGGCACCTTAGTGCCTGATCAAACTTCATGGTTATAGAAACATGTAAGGGAAATGACCCTATGATTGAAATATGAGTGAGATAGTTGTAGAATAGTGACATTACTGAGCCAAGACTTGGGCCCATTTCAGTTGTAGTCTCATTTATTTTTCTTATTTTTGACTAGCATGTATATGATCTGCCCATAGGGCATACCACCTATAGATGTATGCATGTGTAACATTAAAATATATTACATTTTTTATATAATGATATGTAATTATTCTATGGTTGGACCATGGCTATAATTTCAATGTATGTTAATTATTGTGATTTCCATTATTGGTGTTGCTTTATCTATAGTTTATGGTCATTTTTACCATAGGGTATAGTCTCCCTACTTGTTTCATGTTGACCCTTACCACTAATCAATGGACTGGGGCATATAGGGATGCATGATTGAGTTCACGTGGTTCTATTAGTAATTAGAATATTTTATGATTGCAATAGTTATTAAGGCTTAAACTAAATTAAAGATAAATACCAACCAAAATCAATTATTGATATTAAAGTGGATCTTAAAATAACTTGTGAGGATATAGAAATATAAATAAATAATAACAAGAATCTAGGTGGCCAATATTCAAAATATATTGATGAAATTGATGTATAAATCACTTGATATGAATAAGTAGTTGTAAAGTGGACTTCTACACAAGAAAAGGTAAATGGATGATTTCAAGATAAAAATTAATGTGAGCTTCAATGTGATAGATGATCAAAATTATTAAATATAATAACATGAAAATAGGGTTGAATATATTAAGAAATAGGTGGGTACTTTGAATAAAAATATTGATTCTGAATGAAAATAAATAAATCTTGAAAAGAAGCTAATATTTTAAATCATCAATTATGATATAGAAAAATAAAAATAAAAAACAAGTATCATGAAAACGTGAGCAATGATTTCACAATAAAGTTCATTTTTTATCAGAAAAAATATGCTTAGGTCTAATGAATAATTATCCTAGAAAAAAACAATAATTGTTATTCAATCCAACTTGAAGGAGAAATAAAATAAATTTTTTGAGGATCTCAAGAAAAATAAATGAAATTATTCTAAAATTTTACAATATCTTTGGATGTGATTGATAATAAAGTGAGAATCCATTAATACTAATGAAGTATAAATTTTATGGCTTATAATACCACACAATTATTTGTTTCAAAAAGGTAATGTGTTAATTATAAGTTGAATAAATTTAAAGCAAAAAAATAATAATAATAATATATTATATACATTGAAAAATAAAATCATATAATGGGTATTTTTCATTATTCTAACTGCGGAAAAAAGTAATTTAATTATAGGAGAAGGAGATATAAAATATAATTTTTCAAATACTCAAGAAATATTTAAAGATAGGCTATGAATGTTATTATTTTAATGAAAAAAACATTATTCATAAAAAATGAATAAGATTTCACTAAACATGTAGTGATAAATAATGAGAGATCTAAACATGTCCCAAATACTCAATAAAATACATGGATGATAAAATAATATGAAATAGAAGGTAATGTTGGTTTAAGATGCCTTAATGGTATGAAAAATAGTAACACATTAATCATTGATAGTAGTTACTCATCTCACATAATGACAAATATAATTTTGATGGACGATATGAAGAATATTTTTGATACCATAATCTAACATGGAAATGTCAAAAAAAAATAAGTCAATGAAAAGATTATGTTAGTTTGATAAGAGTTTAAGGACATAGACATAATCTTTTTGGATGAATTTTTCCTCAACCTAATGAGTTTAAGTAAATTGTATGACTATATGGACTACTATAGAAAAATCTATATAATGTGATTTTTTATCATATATAATGGTTATAAATAATTATATATAGATACTTCATATATAATATAATGGTTTTAAAAATAGTCACATATTTATTCACTATATAATCTATATAAGATGTTAGATATCAAAATTATTTAATATTAATTTCAAATATAAGTTATTGTGGATGTCATATATGATGGTCATATTAAATAACCATCATATATTTTATATCTTTTAATATTTTTTCTGTAATATAGAGACCTGGGAACACTAAATTAAAAAAACATCATAAAAACACTCAATAGAAAAAAAAAACTACATAATCACAGTAAAATAAAAAAGAAAATGTTAAAAATAACGTATTTACACCAAATGGAAACCAAAAAATGGAAAAAAAACAACAATTTACACTAGAAAACACTATATATTAACAAAATTAAAAAAAACAATGATATTCACTTGAAATAAAGATGACATAATTAGACCTGTATAAGGGTCAGGGGACCCACCTAACCCGTTAAGGCTAAACGAATAAAAAGTCCTATTAGGGACGAATATTTTATGCCTGATTATTAAATGAGATTAAATTTAAAATCCTTGATTAATAATAGGTTCGGGTCTGAGCTTTAATTCGTAACTAGATAATAGAACCTCCAGAACTGATTATTAATAACATTTATTTATTATATATAAATAACCTTTATATTTATTAAGATGAATATTAAAATTTATATTTATTAATGTTTAATAATAAAATTTATTTAAAAATTGCTAATAATAATGTTAATATTATTATATATAAAATTTATGGACTTTTATAGTTATTAAATATTATTATATATATAATTTATTTTATATAATAATATATTATGTCTCGGTGGGTTCTTTTTTAAGGCATCATTATTAAATAATATTTTTTCAAGGCTTTATAAATAAATAGGTTGGGTCTCGGACATTGAGACCGGGCTTGATTAATTAATGGGTCAAGTTTTTTTCAACCCAAACCCAATGGGCCTAGAACATTTACAGGTATAGGGATAATGTTGTTAATTATATAACATGTTTTATGATGAATTTAAGTTTTTCAAAACATTAGAAAATAAAATTATTTTAAAATATATTTTATTATAAAAATATTTATTATATATGAAATAAAGACACACTCACACATAATTTCATAGATATTTTGGTTTTTCCATGAATGATGGTGTACTTCATTTAAAATTTTATTGGTAGTTATAGTTTAAAAGAAAGAAATTGTTTTTAAAATTAAATATTTGATTATTAGTAATATATACATAAATATTCATATTATGTTAACAAAAAATTTGAAAATTAAAATTAAAACAAAACGAATATTTCTTTGGAATTATATACTTTTTCAAAAATATATATATCACTCTTCTAAATCTGAATCAACTATTGAAATATAATATATATATATATATATTAAAAATATATGGTTATGTATAATTGTATTATAGTTTTAAAATTTTATATCAATAACTATTTTATGTGTTCTTTGGGATTAAGAAAATTTAATTCATATATATCTATAAGTTTCAACCAAATCAATTAGTCAGGTGATACAAGAGTGATTTTTAATAAAAAAGACTTATTTCAAAATCTTCTAACACATTTTCAATATTTTTCAAGGTGGAACATTTAATTTTTTATCTGTAGGTTTGAAATAAATTCCTTTAGAAATATGTTATAATATGAGAGATAAAATATTATTTTCAAAGAAAAATGGAATCATTGAGGATACTAGCTCTAAAAAGTGCAGTTCATGTTTTTTTATTTTTATCCTCAAGATGGAATGGAGTTTTTTTCACTGTATTTGAAATATTTTTGTTTTAATATAGTGATTGAATAGATCATTACATCAATTTTACAAAACATGGGTGATTTCTAGAAATATTTGGGGTACAGTTGTATAAGATAAAAAATATTAAAATTCTAAAAATCACTCATGAAGTGACATAAAACCTATAGAAGAGATTTTTTTCATTTTAATATATGTTTTCTTATACAATTAACTACTTTAAATATTTCCAATAAAATCCCATGTTTTTTATACTCAATGATGTAATGATCTCTTCAATCTGATAGAAGTGCCCATTGCATCATTGAGTTTATAAACCATGGTTGATTATTGGAAAGATTCCATATCACAAATTATATAATACCACATCAATAAAAGGACGCAAATATATATGGTATATTTTTCATTGTTGGAAGAGATATTTGTATCATGTTTATATATTCTATCTTATAAAATCAATAACTAAATTTTTTTCATAAATCACCCATTATTAATAGACTTAATGATGAATTGATATCTTCTTACAATATTGAGTTTAAAAAACCATTGGTGATTTTTATGGAAATATTATAAGTCATGTAATATATAAGAAAGCATTTGTGAAAATTATAACAATATTTTAAGTGGTGATAGAAAACCTACCTGAGGGATTTGATTAATTTTCATAGTTTTTGTCATATACAATCTATGTCTCAAAATATTTTCAAAATATATCATGGTTTACAGTCTCTATGATGCAATGAGATAATATATCAGTGACAGAAGAGATCATTACATCATTTAGTCTAAAAACCATTGGTGATTATAAAAAATATTTATCACCATGGATTTTATAAGATCGTTTATGTGAAAATAAATTCTATTTAGAAGGTTTATTATCATTTCCTAAGATATTTGTGTCATTTCAAAAGTTTACATATTATGAAATTCATTGCTAAAAATATTTCTATTTACACGTGATTTTTATAATTGATAATGCAATGATCTATCTTATCAGTGTATTTAGAAAATGATCTTTCAAATATAATAAAAAAACACCATAGAATCATTGAGGCTATGTAGTCTATAAAAACTCCTTATCACTCTTATTTAAATATTTTATCCCCAAAGATTCCATGAAACATTCTTAATGATATTTTATCTCTTTTATTATAACTCCTTTTTAAAAGTAATTTATTTCAATCATATAGATCTTATCTTCATAGTTTCAACTAATAGAATAATGAATTTTCCCTGGAAGGTGGTGAAAATTTATATTTTTAGCTAAAAAATTAATATTGTATCTTGTGATTAATTTATTCGACCCAAGAATTCAAATATATTTAAATTCAGTCTTTCTTATCCCAAATAAAATCAAAAAATGGTAATTGGGACATGATTTTTAATCACCACTATACAGTTTAACATAAACATTTTGTTTAATAAATATTACATTTTTAATATTTCCTTTTAAAAAGTAAGAGTCATATATTGTTTATTATAAATAGTGAACTATTATAATAAAAATATTCATAATGTTTTTTTTAATTATTCATCTATTTTATTATCACAACACTAATATTTTTCTATGTACTAAAAAAATGTTTAATTCAAACCATCTATTATTTTCAATTATAAATCATATTATAAAAAATTAAAAGTAAGAATCCATTATTTTAGGATTTATGAGACCACAAATATGTTGAATAGATACCTATAAATTAAAAAAATACTAATAAAAGATAAAAAAATAATGTTAAATTAATATAATTTTCATATGTTATCAATTATTACTCTTTTCCTTATACTTCCTATCAATATTCATTTTTATATAAGATGCATGCTAAAATATTTCATAAAGTGTTTTATGCTTTTAGTTAATAATAAATAATATATTTTTTACAATAAATATATATTTTAATATTTTAAATTATCAAAATAATTCAAAATAAAAATAAAAATTTAGGAATTGTGGTTTTATAAAAAAATTACCACTTACAATAGAATAAATGAATATTACCTTATATAAAATACTACTGATATGTAATATTTATTTAAAAAAAGGTTAAAATTAAAACAAAATATATTAAATATATTTTTTATGTTATATTACTTGTAAAAATCTTATATTGATAACCACTTTTTATGTGTTTTATGAGGTAATGAAAATAAAATTTCTCTATATATTTGAATTATTTTATTTAATCAATTTTCTATTAGATAGTTGAGTTATTGTGATTAATAAGTAAATTGGTTTCAAAAATTTATAGTGCATATTCATTTATACTCCAAAATTTAAAAATTTAGATTTAGATATCCATACTCATAATGTGGTCTCTTAGAATGAGTTACAACATAAAAGATAAAATACCACTTAGAACGATTCTTAAAATCTTTGAGGTCACCTACTCTAAATACATGTGTGACTAATATTCATTTTACCATTTTTAGTAGCTTTAAATATTCCATAAAGATTCATGTTATGGTATTTGAATATTTTCTATTTAACTATAGTGAAAGAAAAAAAATTGAACCACCAAGGCTATAAATTGTGGAATGTGACTAATCTTGTTTTGTTAAAAGGTTCGTGACTCAATAATAGAATGAATACACAATAGATGTTATCTAAAGGATAAAAAATGAAAAATATAATCTAATCATTAATTGATTCAACCATATTGATCAATGTTATTTTTTAAATACTTGTAAACTCAAAAAAAAATAGATGTTTTTGATAAATAAACATCAATCTATACACTTAAATCACTGAAAGTTAAGAGTGTATTTTTTATCCATTCTCCCCTAGAAAATATTTATTGAGACTCCATGTTACCATTAAGTATTTATTATCTAGAAAAATCAATATTGGTCACATTATTCCAAAATTCATAGTCTTAGTGGTGTATAAAAGTTTTCTTTCATCATAGTAAATGGGTTATATTCCACTCTGGTAACAACAATCATCATGGCACCTTAGAAGCTATAAATATGATAAAATGAATATTATCATGAATATATACAGAGTATGTATCCTAAAATATTCCATGAATATTTCTAAGTTGTATTTTATCTCTTTTGTTATAATATATTTTAATAGAATACATTACAAGTACGTAGATCTTAATTTTAATGTTTCACTTTATATCATAAATAAAGTTGTACTATAAAGGGATTAAACTTGTTTATTTCTAACTAAAAATACTTAATTATATAATAACTAATTGATTGGACACAATATTTTAAATATATATGTGAATTTATATTTCTTTACCCTAAAAAACAAAAAAAATGTTATTGTTATATGATTTTGATAACTACTATATAATTTTACATAAATAACTTGATGTTTAATAAATATGGATTTTTTATATATTATTAGAAAATTGAGGAGTCATGTAATATTTATTATAAATAATTAACTCTAGTGAAAAATGACTCCACCTATTTTACTTTGAATATTCAACTACTATATTAACATATTAAAAAATATTTATTTATATGAAAAATGATATATAAATAAAATTATCTATTATTTTCACCTATAGATCTTTATATAAAAACCCAAATGTAGAAAACATTGATTTTAGGCTTTTTAGGGTCATTAATTTGTGATATAGGTACCTGTAGTTTAAAAAAATTGAACTTGGGAAATAGTTATTATAAATAATAATCATACAGTTGGGATAAAAATAATATTTAAATTTATTTCACATGTTTCCTTATATTTATTCATGTTTATTGGTGAATTGAAATGAATTAAATTTTTTTATCAGGTATGGTCTAATTTTTATGGTCTTATAGAACTCTAAGTGACCAGAATAAGTGTATGTTCTATAACCAAAATGGTGAGGATGATCCCAATAAATGAATGTATAGTTTCCCCAAGGTGTGGGGTTCAGGAAAATTAGGGTGGTGTTTATGTGATCTAGCAAAGACGGAATTTTTCCATTTCCAACAAAATATATATCAAAAATTAAATGAAATATACTCAAAATAAAATTTATACAAAACAAAATGGAAAAAAATAAATTATATTCACCTTAAAAAAATATAAATTAAATTTGATAATTATATAACGTGCATGTTAAAATTATCTATAAGATATTAGTCTAGTTTCATCAAAAAAAAGTTTTAGTTTTTTCATATTCTAGTGCATTATCTTTAGGTTTTACATATGAAGCATAAGAATCAAAATGAGAAAAATAATTTCCACAAAAGAATATGATGTAGTATAAACAAGTGATAATAGGAAAGGAAAATAGTAACACTAGGTAATAAATTTTTTAGAAAACCATGTAAAATCCACTACAAATTTATATACATATTATAGATGATAAAAATAAAAAAAACTAACAAAAAATAAAAAATAAGAACTTCATTTATAATATGTTTGTTAAAATAATTAGTAATATTAAAGAAATGGTTTGTTAAATCATAAAATTAAAAGAAAATAAATCAAATTATTATAATTCACTCAGATTATATTTGGATAAAGGATCTATTAAAAGAAATGAAATGATTTTTCCCAAAAATAATCTCATTATGAAGATGTTTTGAAATAGGGTGTTGGAGATAAAAACTTTTATCCCCATTTCTCTCTATATAAATTTCTCCCATATATTTTACTAAAACAAACAAGGATAAAATTTGGTATCTAATTTTATATCACTTCAAATCAACTATATAAAAATCACTATAAAAATAACAATTCATTCACTGGGGATGTTGAGGTACTCCATCAATAGATAAATATAACAAAATAAAAAAACATAAAATAGAGGTGATTTGATTTTTGTAAATTTTGATATCAATGGAAGTCAAAGGGGGTAGCACAATAATATGTATTTGCGGAAATATAGACCAATGGAATTGACATGAGGGACCATATGCATTAGTTTTGGTAGTTGGAACTCAAAGTGTCAGCATCATAATTAGGTAAAGTAATTGGCGGTGGTTAGAAGGACATGCATCATAATCAAAACGGGGGGATTAACAAGAGGGACTGGCTGTGGTAGAAAATTATAAGAGGTGATAAAGGCATCAGATCAATAGAAGATGAATTGGGTGGAGTGGTAAGGGTGGTTAGAGAGAATATTTATTATATTTTTTTTCAAATATCTGTATATGTGAGTGTAAAGATAATGACGTATTTTATATTTTTTTTAATTTTATATATATATTGGTTTTTAAAAAAAACTTTCATGTTTATTAATTTATAAGCTATATATTATTTTTTTTAAATAAAATAACATATATAATCCATTCTAATTGTGTTGATTTTTTTAAAAACCATCATATTCATTGATCAATAAACCATATATAATAATTTAAAATAACTTCATATATAATATGTTACAAATAATTTCTATTTGTTTGAAATATTATAATTTTTTTCATAATAATCACCATATAATTTTCAAACATGGAATTATAGTGTGAAATATAAATAATGGTTTCAATATAAATAATCATATTTAAGGTGGAATTTTTAAATAATTTTGTAGTTATTAGTATTAAAATTTTATTCTGTAAAAGCATATTATTGATTAAAGGAGATAATAGTGATTCTTAGATCCAAGGAAGAAGAACAAATGGAAATATATATCAATTGGATGGAAATAAAAGTTCATGTTTCATCAATACTAAAGATGAAAATAGTTTATTCCATCGAAAAGTTGGGAATATTCATCAACAATGCATGAGGAATATCTTAATTCACAAAGAAGATATTAACATTCCTAATATAAAAATTAATTGATATAAGTCATTTGATACTTATATAAAGGGAAATGTGTTATAAAATATATATAGGACAAATAATAAAAGAGCCTCATACTTACTTTATATGCTTCACACTGATGCATGTGATACCATGGCACAAAAGGGCACTAAAAGTGAAAGGTATTAAATTATTTTGGTTGATGATTACATCATGATATTTTTCATCAATTTTAGTCAACCAAAGAAAGTGATGATAAAAAATAAAAATGAGTATTATATACTCGCTAAAAATAAATTTAAAAGGACGGTTAAAACCTTATGATTTTAAAATGACATGGAGTTCATTTAAATTGAAGTTGATAACTACTTAGAGAAACATGGAATTAGACATGATGTTTTATTAGTAATAACTCTATAATAAAATAAATCATTTGAAAGAACTAATTTCACATTAAAAAATATGGAAATGACATTGCACCTAAATATTGTTCTTTCAAGGTGTTATTGAATGGAATCAGTAAAATTTATTATGTATTCCCATAGAAATTATTTTCTTAATCTATTAGAAAAGTTGAATTCACCTGATATATGGTATGGAAGGAAGTTAACTCTAACAAATATTAGTGTAGTTGCAATAAAATTATTTATCCAGAATATAGAATTCACACAAGGAAAATATAGAGATGTGGTGAATTAAGGAATATTCCTTGGTTATTATACCAAGATCATGGACTATAAGTACTTCAATAAAAGGATAAAAAATCATTGATGGAAATAATGTGAAGGTGATTGAAGACAAATATAGAAACCAAAAATATTAGTTCAAATTTGGTAAAAATACATGGAAATGAGGATAAATATAAATCTGTTCGTGAATATCCACATGACAAATCTCAATAGGAGGATTTTAAGATTAAATCATAGAATGAATATGGGGTTTATTTGGATTAAAAATAAACTCGAAAAATAAGTAAAAGGAGAATAGATTAATTTTATAAATCAGATAATATTGGTGATAAAACAACTCTTTATCAAACTCAAAGGATGAATAATATTGAGTAGAGTACATTTTTTACCTCAATTATATCCCACATATTTTGAAGAAGTAGTAAATAATGAATCATGTTTCAATGTAATGATGAATGGATTGATCAAATTAAAAATAATAATACATTTTAGCTTATAGATATCAAAAATGAAATTTTAGTTCAAGAAAAATTTCATTATCATGAATATGTAGTTGAAACAAGTCTCTACATGTATACAAATTTTGTTCCCAAATTGATGGAACTTATGTGGAATAAAATTTGTTTCCTTTGTAAAGGCTTGAATCAATCTATTTATTCTTAGTGGTTACAATCCAAAGGATATTTAAGATCAACCATAAAGATGTAAATATGGTATTATTGAATGAAATTATTAAATTAGATTTATCCATTGAACAACTAGATGAGTTTCAACATGATGATGATGAAAACATTGTATGTTAACTAAAGAAATATTTATATGTTTTGAAAAAAGTACCATGAGATTGGAATGATTGATCAGATACTTACTCAAAGAAGTTAAAATTCAAGATAGGTGTTATTGACCATAATATTTATGTAAAATTATCATAGTAATAAGAGTTCATCATGGTTGCCTATATTAATTATATCATATTTGGTGGAATCAAAGTGGGCTCATGTGAGAATTTTTCAAAATTGATGAGATTTAAGTTTAAAATGTCATTGGTTTCACAACTCACACACATTACTCGGATGTAAATAATTTAATGAGGCAAGTACACATTTATCTCTCAAGTGAAGTATGTAAATACATTGTCAAAAAAAATTATAATGGATGATAGTAAGTCAATTTCATCTCCCATAATGGTTGGAATTATACTTGAAAATAATAAAAATAGATAATTTATTGATCTAATTTTTTTTTGAAGAATGATTGGAAGGTTTATATACTTAACTTTGAAACTTCTAGGTATATTATATGAAACATGTTTGAAAAATTTATTTCAAAGAAATCCAAAGGTGGAATATCTCATGGATATAAAGAGAATAATGAGGTGTATTAAATAAACTATTATTATGGATTTATTTATAATGAAAATAATAAATAGGACTTAATGTATTATAGTGATTAATATTTGGTAGAAAATGTTGTGTATGGAAAATAAAGATTTTATGAGCATTATTCATTGAAAAAAATGTATCATATGGTTGAGAATAAATAAAGAGAGTACTTCACTTATCATAGATAAATTTGAGTACATTTTAGAGTCAAAATATTATACCTAATTGATTTAGATGCAGTAACAACTGAAATATATTTTTTAAGACATAAATATTCCCATTGTGATATTGTATAATAATTAAAGTGAAATATATCTTACAAAAAATTAGTATAATACTTATATACAAAATATATTGAGATACAATATAGTTTAATTAAGGATAAATTTGTGTAAGAAGATATAAAATTGGAACATATTGACACAATTGATCAACGGGTAACTATTTTAATAAAACCACTATCTAGACTAATATTAAAGAAGTATATATTGAATCTAAGAGTTAAACAACCTCCCTTGACTTATGTAGGGTTTTAATATCCCCTATCCCCATATATTTCTTTGAAAAATCAAGTTTCTTACATAAATATTTGAGGATTTTCCATTTAGGTTTATTTTCAAGGGGTTCTATAAATTATCCAAATAGTTAGATAATGATAATATGGGGACATATGATCCAGGGGACTATTTTTTTTACTTTGAATATAAAGTTCAAAGTAAACATATGTTATGCAATCAGTTCTTATAAATGTTCGTGATAACAAGTAGTACACATGGATCTTTGGTCATGTTCAAGTGGATTACTTTCATATCTTGCATAAGTTAACAAGTGGTATGTTTCTTTTGACTATTGGTATCAAAAAAAAATTCCTTTTATGTTTTTAAAATTTGTGGTACCAATAAGTGGTATACTTTGGAACCTTTCGAGTCAATCTTATTTCTTAGATAGAATATGACTCTAGAATGATTAATGTTGATGGTAAATATCACTTTAGTCATTTTGAGTTATTGAATAAAGATATTTTAAGGCTATGAAGAAATTTTAAAACTAATAAATTTCCCATAAGACCAAAATGGGTAATCTTGAAACCCTTTGAAAAATAAAAAATAATGTTGGAATTATATATTTACCCAAAAATGTGGAGAATATTAGAATTAAGTTTTTATAAATTAATGAATCATTTTGGAATTATGATATAGTTAGAGGTGATTAAAAGTAGAGAGAGTATTATTGAAGAAATATTGGAGCATAAATAAGATTTTTTGGTGAAGTATGGTAAAATTATGTTATAGCCTATGGTGTTTTTAAGGTCATGGTTTAAGTGTAAAGGAATTGTAAGATATTGTCTAAATAGAATTGGTAAACTATGGTGTAGTTGATGTAACTAGTATAAAATGAGGAATAAAATGTAATAGATATTATAATTTCTAAGGAGAATAGGTGATGAGTTACTATATCAAATAACTTCATTAATGAAACCATACAGTGGAGCTGGTCTTGGTAGAGGAGAAATTTTAAAAAGATATTTTATAAAATAGCATGTTTTGATAATCATATTATAACTCAAGGTGTTTCAAGGGGAAGATTTTTTAGATTCACTAGATGCCACTGAGAGTACATGAAGACTATATTGTGGAAATTAGTTATTTTTATGGGAAATTTCATGAAAATTCATGGATAGATAGGTGTCTACCAGAAAAAAATACTCACTAAATTAATCAAGAAATCCATATTGTGGAAATTCATACAATGTCAAGGTGTATCTAATAATTATAATCTAGATATATGGAAACAAATAATATTTTATGAGAAGAATATATACATTTCATGGATCAAGGATTCAATGATTTGATTGGATTTACCACACCCATGGTGGAACATAACCACATCATAGAATTACAGATATAAATATAAACAGAAATTTGATTTTGGAAACTATGGAGATATTATTGGAATATTTAAATTTATCAATATGGGTGGTTTTAGAACCCTTAAATGGGTGTGACTAATCTAAATATGTTATAGAATATCTTTACCAATATTGGATAGATTTTATATGGTTGAATATTAAATAGTGATGGAATTTGTGGAAGTAAGAAGATAAAAATATAAAAGATGAAATAGTACAAAGAGTGTGGAGATTATTGTGATATATATATATATCCATTGTATTTTAGGTAGAAAACATAGAATATAAATGGTGATAAACACATTTTTCATGATGATATGGATCTAAATGGAAATACAATTATCAGTTTTGTGTAATTATTAAAATAGATATTTTATTATAATGGCTTGTGAGTCAAAATATTTTATAAACCTTTTCCCAGTATGCTATATAGAGACATGAAAAGATGGATTATCCCTAAAACTTGATATTTAACCATTCACAAACCTTGTAATCACTAAATTTTTTATTAGTAATTCTTTGGTACAATAACACATCAATGAGTGTGTACCCCTTAGACATAATAATTTGGGATAATCAATCCAAAATGATCATGTCCCGGAAATTTGATTTCATTTATATAGTTGGTATTATTATAAGGTATAAATAACATATTCATAGTAATATCCAACATGATAATAAGATCTAGTTGAAGGAATTCACCAAATCAAATTAAAACATTTATTTATCCCCCTCTTAGGGAATTTTGGGGTCATGGTCACAGTATATATAGTTGGTATAACCCAAACTAGAGATTATGCATGCATGATATAAAGTCCCTTGAAATAAACATAAGTTTTAAACAATATAATCATTGGTGTAGTTATTAATTGTAATATTTTAATAAAATATTTTGGTAGAATATTTTTTGGAGGTTCATGGGAAATGGTTTGTTCAACATGAATTCTTACAGACATGAAAAAATTATAAAATGTCTTGAGAGTAAATTATTTTGTATTAATAAAAAATTATGTATAGGTTTATCAAGAAACCTGACTCTCAACTTTATTATTTAGACAATAATTTTGGAAAAAAGAAACCTTATGAGTAAAAAAATAAATATACATGTGTCCATAAATAAAAACCATGACATATTGAAAAGAACCATGAGATGGATAAATTTGAACATAAATGTTACTATATACTCTCTATTAAAACATTGTAAGTTATTGAAAAAAATAGAAAGTGGTGGTTTTTTAATTAACTTTCCCTGAGAAAAAAATACATAAACATAATAATTAAGTAAATATAATTTTTAGTTATTTAATAAATGAAAATGAGTATTCTTAATAATATTTTTCATTATAGGGAAATTTTTATAACCAATAATATTATGTGAAAAATATAATATCACATTTTCATGGAACTTATGGTTTATAATGTTTTATTCAAAAAAAATTATAGTTCTGAAATATAGACAAAATGGGATCTAAAAAATATCTATAATTTGGTTTCAAAATCCAAAGATCAAGATGTAATTATAAGATACTCATTATCCATTTCATTTTTTATCTTTATATGATACACATTGTGGTTTGTATCTTTAAAACATAATATATGTTTTGTGAAATATATTAAAAAGAAAATTATCATTGATGTAGATTTTCTTTCCATTAGAAAACACTAGTTCTACTATTTTAGATCCATTTATCACATCTACATAACTCAACATTATTTTAACATTAATTTTAACTAATTTAAATTTTATAAAATATTATTTATGTTAAAAAATTAATATGAGTAGTCCCACTATCCACAAAAAAAATCATCCTATATACTAAAAAATTTATTTTGGAAAAACTACAATGAAAGAAAAAAATAATGTATCAAGTTTTAAAAACTTAAGCATCACAAATTATAATGATAGATAATAACTTGTATATATATTTCTCATTCTAATTATATCTGACTTTAGGAGGATGATCAAAACAAGTCCAATAATTTTTCTTGTGATTGCCTATTTCTCCAGCATATCCTTGACCACAATTTTGGGGAAAATATAAAATTCACTTATGGGAATGAAAACTATATGGTTAGACAGGATTGATGAATCCTTATTAATAACTCATTTTTTTGTTTGAAAGTAAGTAAACAATAGATTAACTCATAAGGTTTTGTAAATCAATACTCTCAATGCTGTTATTTTGGGATCATGTTCAAGACATAAAAATCGTAATATGTTTTCTCAAACATATCATCATTTGTAATATTATTACAGTAAAAAATATATTATATACTAATACAAAAAAGAGAATCATTATACTCACATATTAAAAATATTTCAATCATAAGTGTATACAGTAACATTTATTTTTTGGAAGAATCGTTGTCTTTTGGTATTCATATCTTTCTTTTAAATTATTTTAATATATTAACTAATATCTAATAGTGAAATGATCAATTTTTAATTGTTCATAAACATAATGTTGAAGAAAAATATATAGCAACTCAGGTTTTCTCCTATAAATACTAAACTAAATTTTGAGGTTCTAGAATCATGGGACCTCCCCAAGGGTAAAATGGTAAATTCATGAGAGGAAATGACCTCAAAAAACTATAGTGGTTCTGTTGATCCCTAGTTTTGGTGTTTACCCTCGCGATAAGTATTGGTGAATTTATAAGCACATTAAATTTTAAAGTTTTTTAAATAAATATTAATTAAATAAATATTTATCCTTCAAGAAATGATTGTGATATCTTAGAGACCATGGTTTATATATTTAAAACCATTTAAATATTCTTAAAATATTTTTAGATTGTTCAAAGAGGAATTTTTAGTTTGGGGAATCATAGAGATTTAGAAATAATTTATGGAAAATAATTTATTATTTTCAATCCATGCATGTGCATTTACAATTACGCACTTATGTCTTATAAATAGAATGTCGGATGAGAGAACAAATACTATGGTGGAATTTTTAATATGAGGTTTATCTTAGGAATTCTATAAAATAAATTCTTGAGCGGGGCCCCAGGATAGACTGTCATGATTGGAATTTATTAAATAATTTTTAATTTATGTGATTTTCGAGGGGCAGACACTAAAAATCCACTTATAAATCTCCAATTATGGTTTTTTTCTAGGGTTATACCCAATACTTATCAATATAAACCCTATATCAATATATGGATGGAGGTTCTTCTATGATGGGGGTATATTGACATCGAATCAGATCCAAGTTCATAAAGGCATCGATGATCGAATCACACAATGGCAGTGAGAAGGGTCGTGCCTTTAATGAAGAATTAAAGATATGTATGTTGTGAAATGGGGTGGATCTTTTTTATTTTTTTCCTTCTAAATTATTTATTATTTTGAGCTTGAATCTTATTTTGGAAGTTTTTTCTTAATGACATGGCCCTATAAATTTTCCTCTTTTTATTTTTACTTGAAATTTTTTATTCTATGTTGATTTCATAATGTTATTCATTATTATATGATACATTCTCAATAAATTTTTCACATATACTCACTTTAGAAACTAATGATATCACTCTAGATTATACATATTGTCTCCCCAATATTATTCATTTTTCCAACTCCGACCATCATCATAGTCAGTGATTCGATGAATCAATATATATTGGTGAGAAATTAAGATTTAGGTGTTTCAATTTATGTATTTTAATGTGGTAACATGTATTGTGTATTGTAGGGTCTATGATGTGTGATGGCGATCACTGGAAGGTGTGGTGATGTGGGATCATTAGTGTATTGGAATGTGGAGGCATCAAGGTTGAGTATGAACCTATACTGCACTATTTTTTGGTGAGTAAAGACTAAAAATCAACCATTAGAATCATTAAAATGATTAAAGGATATTTTGGTAGTTTTTTAGGTTTGATCATAGGTAAGTACAATGGTACAGATTATATTCTGAGGTATCTAAAACTTTTGGGCTCAAAGATGCAACTACATGGTATGTGGTCAATTTGGGATCGTGTTATAACCTAAGGAAATTATGGCATGATGAGTGTCTGGGAAGGCTAGAAAATTTCTAAGTCCCATACATAATGGTCACACTATCTTAGGGTTACTCATATATATAGGTAGAATCATAAAAAAGGGTCCTAGAGTATATGTAAAATAAAGAAAGGGGAAGGTCAGGCCATAATGGGAATAGGTGATGTCATTAGCATACTTAAGGATCCATTAAATGTAAGAGTCTTGGAATTTATGAAAAAACAATAAAGTAAGAAAATCATGTAATTTTGATGGGATTCATGTTTTGATGGTGACTCTTATGTATTAAGTTTTGTATCATGTAAATCATTTTTTATAAAGTGTTAGAGTTGGTGCCCTAAAACCTACTTGTTTAGTACTTGATTACATGTTTTCATTATTAATGGAGTTTTCTTATCACATTATTATTATTATTAAATTTCATCAAATTTATAAGTGATTATGTCTTAAGAAAATAGGTCTTTCTAAAAAGGCATAGAAGTTCCCCACTATGATGAGAACCTAGAGGTTCCATGACATCATTCTTGAATATATATTCTATGGATGGATGATTTTGTCTGACGGGAATAGAAAATACAATCTATCAAGGGTGGGATTCCCAAAATACATTGATATGACTTATCATGGTGTTAACCTTTGGTAATATCCAAGATAAGAGGTTATGATAATATAATTGTTAATATGAAATCCAAATTTCCATTTATCATTTGATGTTCGTATATGCAAACATGTTTATTGATTCTTAGACTTTAATATTATCATTAGTGGATATAATGACTCATGTACTTTAATGTATTGATGAAAACCATGAATACATATGCTCATGGTTATGTAGGGTATGTTGGGTGTGTCATGAATGATATTTTATTAATGGATAATGTGAGAAAGGATTTATCCCTTCTGTCCCTTGATGGAATTTGATATCTCAATCCCTTTTATGGGAATGGAACTGCCTAGATAAATACATGTACATGGTTTTTGGTGGTAGAGTTAATTTTTTGAAATTCAAAGAAAGATAAATAAATCATATAGGATGATGACACTGGTATGCAACCTTCTTGATTCAATATATCGTGATAAAGGGATTATATTACATGGTAAGTGTTCATAGGAGGTTGGTTGTCATTTTGAAATTAACTTCTTTCTATATGGGTTTCTTGGTGTGTTTGTAGATGATAACCATATAATTTAGGTTTTTATTCCTAATTCCACTAATATATAGTCCTAGAAGGTCATACACTAAGTGTATCTACAATCTCATTTAAATCTAAGTATTTAATTTAACAAGTTATAATAAATAGTATTTATTTAGTTTTTTTGATTTCCATGATTTAATCACAATTTATTTAAAAGAATAAGTGAGTTAAATAGTAATAATAAATATTTATTTTCAAGTTTGGTGAATATAATATTTATTATATTTATCATAGAAAATGCAGTGACATTTATTTATTAAATAGTCATTATTTTAGGATCGATAAATATCGAAAAAAGAAAGAGGATTGAACTAAAATGTCTAATTACAAATGGTATTAATGATATTTATTTATATTATTTATATGTTTCACAAGTCATGAAATTAATAATAATAATATTATTATTATTATTATTATTATTATTAGACAGGGGGTCAACTAAGAATATTAAATTTATTAAGGGGACTGTGTGTAATTTTCCAACCCTAAACCTTCCATAATAAATATATAATTATAACTCTTTTCTAACTCATTTTTTTGTACATAATGGATAGAGAGGGAGAATATTCCAATCCCTGGAGATAGATCTAGATATCTAGAGTGCATAATTTCTTTATCCTCTCTCAAACCTTCAAGAGAGCATTAAGAGTTCTTCCTCCTTCAGGAATAATATTGTTGAGATCAACTATGAACAACACAAGCAATCAGGATCAGTGGTACTAGCACCCAATTATTATACAGTTACATTCAAAGATTGTGATTCATGTTTGGATCACCGCTAGAGGGATTGTTCACTTGGATCCTGTAGCATAATGATGGTACAACATGATCTTGTTAACTGGATCATCAATGAAGAGAGGACTACAAGTTTAGGTATTTCTATATTTTTATTTTAAATTAATTATAAAATACATGTGAAGATCCTCCTATTCTAGTTATTATGTTTTAATATAGTCAATTAATCTACTATTTTTTATTTACATGACATTTTGATCATGTAAAAAATGATTACATGAAAATTAAGAATAAAATCCAAATTGTTCATACCATCCAATGATGCTTCTACTACACCCAAAACCTATAAATTGTATCATAAGGGTTATGTGTTTAGTTTATTATTATTTATTATTAATTGATTTGTTTCATGTGTTTTCATTTTATTTTACTTTTATCAATCAATTTTAATATTATTACATCATCATATCTTCTCTTTCTTCATTTTGGATAACATAACCAGTAATCAACTAATGATTAAAAACAAAGAATCATTTTATTCATACCATTTAGAGGTTCCAAAGTCTCTTCTAGAAAAAAAAAATAGAGTACATTTCATGTACTATCTCCACACATGCTATTTATTTTTGTTTTCATATCTAGATATCATGATAAATTCATATATATCCAAGGTAATCCGATCTAAGATCTAAAAAAATGGATCGGCATGTATATATAGAAAAAATGGCACACTGATTAAAGAACTACACTCTATGTAACTATTGTACACTATGTGTAGTCCTTGTTATCTTGTGTATGAGAACATGGGGTGTCCCAGCATTCGTGTATCCAATAAATGACATGGGGATAGTGAGATATGAAATTATGAGGTCACACTCCATGTATCCCAAAGTACACATAGTGTACCTCAAACTCATCCATAGTGGGAAACATGCTTAGTCCCAAGTTCTATGATATAGATAGGAGAAGAAGAAAATGCACACTATGTACTATTGTAAACGCTGTGTAGTCAGCTATATATAGTGTTCCTAGTTTTTTCATGGAGAAAAATTTAATATATAATAAAACTTATTCACATGGTTTCCATGTGTCATTTATTTTAAAAAGCACATTCCATTTCAAAGGATTGGTAATTATATGTTAAATATATTTGGTGTTCAAATTTTAGATACGCGCACGAAGTTTCCTCCAAGTCACTTGTGAGATTAATTAATTTTAAATGAAATAATTTTTAAAAAAATTATAGATAATGGTGAGTTAAGGATGATTGAATGGAATTAAGATAAATTTATTTAATTGGATTAATTTTTGGTGAATTATATTAATTAAATAATGAATCAAAGTAATTGATAACAAGATATAAAATGTATGATCTTTGTGTGTGGTATGGATGATCGTGAGATTAAGTCATCCCTTTGTATGTGATTTAATTCTTTTAATTTATTTTGACTAAATTAAAATATGGAATTCATGTCATCCCCTACCCCTTATTATGTAATGGAATGTGTTCCCATGGTTTCTTTTATATAAACTACTTTATCCAATCCATTGGATCCACACCTTTCTGTGAGTAAACTATTATATAAGGATGGAGCTCCAGGTTGAGGGTAGTTATTCTAAGTCAAGGGTCTAAGGTTAAACCAATAAAGGTGATATATTGGAGAAAAGGTGTAATTATACAATACGAACCAAGCTATGGTTCAAGGTGTGTTTTCCCCTATGGTAGATATTTCTTTATCATATTCTAGATAAACTAACCATTATAGAATCTCATGATTATTCCACTTATATTTTATTTATATCAGTTACATGGTTAATTACATATATTTTTTAATAGTTCATGATCACATAATAAATGAATTAATAGGAATACAAGATGGAATAAAATATAGCTATATTATGTTTAAATATTCTATCAGACATGGTCAATCACCTAAGTAAAACCCCCTTAATATTAACAAGGCATGTGAAATAATAAAATTGTATTTTAGATATAAATAAAAAAATTCATCAAACTAAAATATTAATTCAGCATAACCTTCAACTACTTAACTTAAAATTGACCTCATAGTTCAAAGTTCTTGACCAACCCAAGTTGGGGTGCTTTCAATTATCATGGAAATTTGTGTTTACTGTTTTGGATTGACTTTACTTAGTTCACATTAATGTTTGACTTCCTAAGTAGGACTTGGTGTAACTAAGAGGAAAAGGTTGAGGAAATATTAAAATAAGATTTTAGGATCAGGGATTAAACTCAATATATCAAGGAACTATGGTTTAAGATACTTGTAAAGTTACACTTACATAAAACCCTTCAAATAACTTGTCAGGAATAAGTATGGGTTATGAAAAGGTGAATACGGATCCTTTCCAATAGAATATATAAGTGATAAGATATTTCAAAACTAATGTTGATTTCTGTTAAGTTTTTAAAATTAATGGTAGATTAATTAAATTTAATTAAATTCAAATTTTTTAATCTAATTTTGTAATCAAAATAAGTAATAACTATCTACTCTCAAATTTTAGATATGAAAATCAAAGGACTTTAATAACATCAATTTTATACACACTTGATAAGTATAAACTTATAAATGGTGTGAATTCCTAGGATTGGTATAGTCACTTGGGTGTTATACTATGTCATGAATGGAAATTGTACATGTTGGAAACCCCACTTCGTAAGTTCATTTCCAAATAGGCTAGTGAGTAAGAAATGTCTCTATATTTGAGGCATGTGGATGATATAAAGGATGTTTCATGTTTCATGTTATCCTCTATGTTCAATGACATTTTAAATCAATATGAGGATATGGATGTGTTGGTGATGCCAAAATTTATCCTACAAGTATAAGCGGTCATTGTAGTACAGGTAGTGATCAAATCCATAGAGACCTAAGAGGAAACCTATAGACACTTACATTCTATGGAGGGTTGGATATGGAATGTCCAACTATGAGGTTGATTGTAATTGGGATAATATAAAACTAAACTACCTAAGATAATGGTTTTAAATTTATGAATTAAAACACCTAATGATTTGAATATAAATAATTAAAGAATATGGGTTGATCCAAGGTTGTGGTTAGGACTATAATGGATTTAATTTTTTTTATGAAATTTACATTCAATAGTTCAAGAGGTATCCAGTCAATGAGATAAGTACCCAATATCATTCTGCAATTTAATCCATACATAATATTGTATCTAAAAACCAATTAACTTAGAGAATCACTTTCATGATCACTCCAAGTAATTGGATCATACTATAACTCAAAATGTGTAGTCATTAAAGTCAGTGAAGAAAAAGAATAAAATAATTCAAAGAAATGAATTCAAAAATAGTAGAACTAATTTAAGAATTTAATAACATCAAATAAAATCCAATCCACAGCCAATAAACTCCCCATAATCAAACCAAAAAAAATTTATCCTTCCATCAATGAAAGCTCTTAATGGAAGGTAGAAGTCGACTTAAAAAGGAAGAATTGAAGAAATAAAAAACAAAGAAAAAACAAACACTTCACTATTGTGTGAGGAATTTCATAGTTTTTGGTGTGAATAAATTCACACAATGGTATAACGGTATAAACATGGTAATGAAAATTAAATGAAAAATGAAAAATTAGAATAATAAGAACATTTATTAATAAACAAAGGATAATGAAAAACTTACTTTGGAAAAAATGAACACACAATTGCAAAATGAAGGCTTAACGTTATAATTGCAAGAAAAACATGGATCCCAAAAATAAATTCACCAACAAATCCTTAAATAGTAAATTTTTTGTCCTATGGTATATCCCCTATCAATAAATTACATATCCATTAATTAGGAGAGTAAAACATGAGGGTGGGAAATAAAAGGAAATTTGACTTTTCAAATTTGACCATAAAATTCGGCCAGATTCATCCCCCATTTCGATGTCTGTATTTGAAAATAAAGATGGATTATTATCAAGGTTTCTTAGTTGATAAATATATTTTTATAGTTTTCTCTAATATATTTAAAATTTTCATTCCAATTGGATAATCCATTTGTATTTTATGCTAAAAATTGTGGTTTGGTTTTAATGGCCTTCAAATTTGTCCCTCAAATTAAATGTCAACTTGGATCCTTGGATCTACTTGAAAACTTCGGAATTAGTTCTGTTCATAGTTTAATTAAATGATACCAATAATATTCTATTTCTATAGTTAAAATTAATGATTCATTAGGCTTGATTTGTGTGATTCATGTTTACTTGATGAGTCTAAGGCCCATTATGCTTTTTCCATAAATTTATGCATTTATTTCCAAAAAAGTCCATCTTACCTTATGATTCATCCATTAATCCTAAAAGATAAAATGTTCCAAAAAAGTTATAAATAATATTCTAAAATATAAAATTCAAATAATCAAAATAATTATCTCCACGAGAAAATAAATTGATCCCAAATTGACATTATAAAAATGAATTGCACAATGATGTGAAATGAAGTTCAATTTATAAAATGAACTAAAATTAGTGATTATAGAATTTGACACACATGAATTTTAAGATATAATAAATTAATATTATTCTATTTAAATGATTAATCACACTCCCCAACATGATTTTTTCTACTCCTGAGAAAAAGGTATCTCAAAAATATGGAAATTTAATTATCTTTTCCAAAGAAATTTTAACATACAACTTTCACAAAAGGAAAACATTTTGAACAATTTTTAAAATTATAAAAATAATTTAAAACAGGATAGGTTCACAAAAATATCTCAATCTAAATCCCATTCCTATATTCAAAATCATCATCATATTTCATCAAATTTAAATTAAGTATGATGATGTGTTGTGCATCACAAAATACATGGCACCCATTTTCTTGTTTAAGGGAAGAATAACTGAAAGTGCTAGGTGGGAATCACATTAAACCTTAAGATGAGTGTCCAATTTTATTTTATTTTTTTCTCTTTTTGTTTTTTGTTGTTTTTTTTACCAAAATAGAGATGAAAAAACTAACTCTATGAAAGACAAATATAGAGTCATGATCACCAAGTGTTGGATGCCACAAATGTTTTCAATTTCGTACTCTATAAGAGAGATTTAAAGCCAAACTCTATGAAAGAAATCTATGGAGTCGCAATCCCCAAGTGTCAGACTCAATGCATTCGGACATAAAATTTCTATATATAGTCATTATTTTAATTTTTTTATACTAAATATTAAACTAAAAGTGGACTTGAACCCTATGTTATGATAAAATGAGGCCAAGAAATCAAATATACACCCAAAATCCAATTGATGTGTATTTTGAAATTTTTATTAAGAGGGTGAAAATTTAAATGTTGAAAAAACACATTGGATAGCCATACTTTCCAAATATTATGCTCATGAACATAAATTTTCCTTAAAATAAAAATCAAGGCATTCAAAATCATTTGACATTCAATTTACATGTATCAAAATGTACATTAATGTATGAAGGGATAATGACTTGAATTTTTTATATTTATTTGAATTTTATAAAGCATGGGTTTTATTTTAAACTAATAAAATTCTTTAGATACTAAATCTCACACACAAGAGACATTAGATCACATTGGAAACCACAAGGGGTTTCCCTTGATAAGAAAAAAATAAAAACACAAAAAAACATTACAAAAGCCAGATTGCCTCCTGGAAAGCACTTATTTTATATTTGTTAGCTCAATTTGGATCCCCCAACTTACCCAATACCAATTTTCAACATTTTAAGGATTCCATTTTTCTCTATTAAATTAGATTGAGATTTATTTTTTGTTTATAATTTTTTTCAAGTAAAATCCTTTATTCTATAATGAGTGGGAAAATATATACAGAATGAGAAATGGTTGATCCATTTGGTTTTGATTTCCTACCTAAGACATCAAGGATCATTATTACATTATTGGTTTCAAGAGAACAATGAATGACTATTGTAAGTTCTTGGTTATCAACTATGAAGGGATAATTGTGTGGGGAAGTAAGGAAAGTAATTTCGATTTATTCTTGATTTAAATTTCCTAAAGAAGATTACAAATTTGAATCAAAATATTTTTATTCTACAAAAAATAGAAATAATTGGTTCCTTATGAAAATATGATTCAACCCTCAAATTTTACATTTTAGTATTAGGGGTTGGTACAGACTCAGAGTTCAAGATAATATTAAATGGTTTAATTTTTTTTGGTTCTAGAAAATCTACAGTGGATCAATACTTAGGACAATCAATCCATGATTTTAAATTTCCCTATTTTGAATACATAAAATCAATTTCCTCTTAATTTAAAAAAACCTTAAAATTTTCTTTGATCTTGTTTATCTATCCCAACTCCAAAAGATGGTTCATTAGTAAATACATGGGAGAATTGTGGGAGATAAGATTCTCCAATCAGTGATGAGGAAGGGACAACCTACGTGGTAATGGGTTCCATAACTATTTCAATTATTTGTAGTTAAAATCTCAATGATAAAACTTCCAAATTCATTTTATCCATTTGTTTTCACATTTTTTCAAGAAGTTTTTGAGTATTAGGTTTGGTTGGAGTTTGGAAATTATAGACTTCTCCATGTTTGATCTCTTGAACCACCCATGAGAAGGCTAAAATTTTATCCTTAAAACAATCATTATCTAAATGATTGTATATCACATCAGGTGTGGGGTAACAATTAAAGGTTTGATAAAATAAATTCCCTATTTTAGGTGTTTCTCGGTATTGATTTCTTGCTAGATTATAGCATGGGTTTATGATGGGGTAATGTTTAAGATACTCTATTGGATTGGAAATAAATTTGGATTTGAGATTTTTAGGATACACACAAATAAAAATAGGAAAAGATAAGATACATGGGGTTGATAATAGAGAATTTTTTGTGAGAAAATGATTTAAGTGTCTCAGATTACTTACTTGGGTCCCCAAAAATGGTGCCAACATTTGTTTTTACCCAAATTTACTCTACATGTAGAAGCGGTCATTATAGTACAGGTAGGTATTGAATCCACGAAGACCTAAGAAGAAACCTAGAGACATGTATATTCTATGAAGGATTGTCTATGAAGCGTCCAAATATGGTGTTTATTTTGAAAATAATACTAAAATAACTAAGATATTGGATTTAATTTAAGAATGAGACACTAAATATCTAAATGTAAACTATTAAATAATATTATTGGATCCTACATTGTCACTAGGGATAGATTGGATGTATTTGTTTTCTTAGAAAAATTTAGATCATTAATTCAATATAAATCCACAAAATGAGATAACTCCCCAAAATAGTTCAAAAATATAATCCTTAAAAAATTCTAAGGCCATACACCAATTCACTTAAAGCATCACTTTAATGATCACTCTAAGGAATTGTATCATACTATAACTCAAAATGTGTCATCGTTAAAGTTGGTGAAGACAAAGTAGAAAATAAATCATCAAATGGAAGTCTTAAAATAATGAACAGAATTAAATATTAAAGAACATAAAATAAAATCCAATTCATACCCTTTTTACTCCCTTGGATCAACCCATAAGAAGGTTATTCCACCATTTATGATATTCTATCAATAGAAGCGGGAAGTAGACTCGTGAGGTTGGAATTAAAGAAGAAAAACGTTGAAATAATGATCACTCCACCGTTGTATGGAGAGTTTCATGAAATATGATGTGAATAGATACACTACCTAAGGAAATAGTATCAATTTTATATAAAGAATAATATAAAAGTGTAAGAATAATAACTTTAATTAATAAATTAAATTATTCGAAAAACACACATGAAAGAAATTGAACATGCGATTAAAAATTGACAATATAACATTATAATTGAAAGAAAAACATGAATCCCCAAAATCTATTCACTACGAACTCTTTAAATATTAACCTTTTGGTCTTAGGGTAAATCCCTTATAAATAAATTCTTTCCCTATTAATTAGGAGAGTAAAAAATGAGGGTGGAAAATAAAAGGAAATTTTACTTTTCAAATTTAACCAAAAAATTCAGCTAGATTCATCCCCCTTTTGACATAAACATTTGACACTAATGATGGAAAAATATTAAGGGTTTGTATAAGAGAAATATATTCTTCCAAGTTTCCTATAGTAGATTTATAATTTTCATACTAATTGGATCATCCATTTGTATTTTGTTCCCTAAATAGTGTAATGGTTTCATGGGCCTTTAAATTTGGCTCATATGTCAACTTGGGCTCCCTGGATCTCCTTGAAAAATTCAAAATTAGATATGGAAATTGTTGAATAAAATGATCCCAATAATTTTATATTTCTAAAATTAAAATTTAAGATTCATTGGGATTGATTTTTTGGATCCACTTTTACTTGATGGGCTTAAGGCCCTTTATGATTTGTCTAGAAATTTTTGCATTCATTGCCAAAAATATCCTCATCCCCTTGTGATTAATCCATTAATCCTAAAATAAAAAATGTTTCAAAAAAAATTATCAATAATATCCTAAAATATAAAATTAAAATAATCAAAATAATTAATTCCACCTGCAGATGATAAATTGGGGCCAAATTGACGCTTTAAAAATGAATTGAACAATGATATGAAATGAAGTTCAATTTATAAATTGCCCTGAAATTGGTGTTTATATACTTTGAAACATGTGAATATTAAGATATAATCAATGAATATTATCATAATTTAGTGTTTAATCATGTTTATAGAATCATTTCTCACCTTAAAGATCTCTATCAAGAGAAGGTGATATCAAAGAGATATGAGATCTATAATATAGAGTTCACATGTAAGCTTAGATATTTGGTTTCAGCTTGGTCACATGTAGTCAAGTTGATTGGAAATATTGAGTGCCCATACATCTTGGGTTTTAAGATTCCTAGTGAGCTATGGATAAATCTCATTCAGTCCTCACTACCCAATAACTTCTCTAGTTTTATTGGGAATTATAATATGATCAATAGTGAGAAGACACTTTCAAAACATACTACACTTATTCTCTAAGTTGATAAGGACATGGGGAATAAAAAACCCACTATCTTTGTAGTGAATAATAAAATGAATAAAAAGTAAAATTCACAAAAGACACATTTCAAGTCAAGGATTTAAAGCCCCATCCTTCTAAGAAGAATAAGGTCCATAGGAAAGGAAAAGAATAGGATGTGGTATTTTTTCATGTGGCAAGCAGGGCCACTTGAAGTGGAATTTGACCCATCCAATAGAGAAATAATAATCCTTAGGTGCATTTGTTATTTAGTGTAATTTTTCCATATATACAAGTTGGGTATTAGATATTTCCTATGGTTCTCACATTTATATCTAAATATAATAACGAAGTAGATTTAAAAATATTACTAGAGATAAGTTGGATCAACAGGTTTACAATTTTGTGAGGTTGGTTTCCATTGAAATTGGAGACTACTATCTCAAAATTATAATAGGATTTATTTTATTTTTAAATAATTTAGATTATGTGCCTAGTGTTACCAAGATTTTTTTTTTGTTTATAAATGGATGGATTTATTTTTTTCTTTTGAAATAAGGGTTGATAATTTTATAAAGATAGCATGTTTTATGGTATGGAACATTTGAATAACGGTATTTATATATTAAATTAAAAAAATAAATATTGATAATTGATAATTAAACAAATACACATTACGCTTATAAAATATAGTTATGGAAACACCATCTTGTTCATGTAAATGATAAGTGGTTAAAAGCTCTATCAAGATCATTACTTAGACTCTTTTGAGATTAAGAAACTTGAAAGATGTCATGATTTTTTACAAAGTAAGATTAACAAATCACCACTCAGTGTTCAAGGTGAAAGGGCCACATAGATTCTAGATTTGGTTCTCATTGATGTATGTGAACCTTTTTAGTTTGAGGTTAGAGTTTGATTCTCATAATTTATTACTTTTATTGATGTCTTGAATAGGTATGATTATATATACTTAATGATGTATAAGTAAATTTAATGAGTTCAAGAATAAATTTTTGAATTGGATTGGTAAGAAGATAAAGAAACTCTAATCAGATCTAGGTGGTGAATATCTTAACCAATACTTTATCAATTTCCTATGGGATTATGAGATTCTATCTCAAATCACTTCACCTTATACGCAAAAGTGGAATAGTATTGGTGAAAGGAGGAACCATACCTTGTTGGACATGGTAAGGTTGATGATGAGTCATGAAATACTTCCATTATCCTTTTGGGGATAGTCATTATAAACAGTATCATACTTACTAAACCAGGTACCAACTAAAGTAGCAAATGGTATTTCTTTCGAGTTATGGAGTGTAAAGAAACTTGTTTTTTAACATGTTCATGCATGGGGTTGTGAGGTTCTTGTTCAAGATATCCCAAGAAACAAAATAGAACCCTGAGGCATAAATTATTTCATTATTGGGTATCCTAAGGAAAAAAGGGATACTATCTATAAAACCCTTGAGACAGGAAATTAATTGTCAAAAGACAGGTTGTATTTCATTAGAGTAAGCACATCCTCAAGGAGTATAGTGTGAGAAAGATTGAATTAGATGAAATAGATGTTTAATATATAGAAAATTTGGAATAGAAACTGATTCCATAGGTTACAGTGGAAACAAATGTACCTAAAACACAAGTGTTGTGTAAGAGCACTATATAGGTGAGAGAACCAAATATATATGGTTTTCTGGTCACTAATGTTAGTGACTCATTATTGATTCACAATGATGATCCTATATCATATTATGAGTCATTGGGGATATTAAAATCCTTAAGTTGGAAAGAAGATATGAATTATAAGATGGATTCCATGTATTAAAACCAAGTTTGGGTTTTGATCAATCTGCCAATTGATGTAATGCTTGTAAGTTGTAAATGGGTATTCAAGAGAAAGTTGGACATGGAAGGTAAAGTAGATACCTATAAATCACATCTATTAGCTAAAGGGTTTATAAAATTTCAATTAATTTACTATGATGAATCCTTTTCTCAATTTTCTTTATTTAAATATATCATAATTTTGTTTTTCATAGCAGATTACCATGACTATGTGATTTGGGAAAATGATGTCAACACTACTTTCCATAACATGAACCTTCAACAAAATGTGTATATGACACATCTATAAGGGTTTGTGACTCCATGAAATTCAAAAAAGGTATAAAAGTTACAGAGATCCATTTATGGATTAAATAAAGCATCAAAGTCATGGAACATTTGATTTGATGAATCTAGAAAGGATTAGTTTCATTGAGAATAAATTTAAGCCATGTATTTACAAACTATTTAGTATGAGTACATTTTTTTCAGAGTAATATATTTTGATAGAATACTACTAATTAGAAATGATATACTAGCCATACAAGAGGTTAATTCATATTTGAGAAAGTGTTTCTCTATGAAGGACTTAGGTGAAGTAGCCTACATTGTGGGGATCATGATCATTTGTGATAGTTCTAAGAGGCTTCTTGGAATAATTCAAGGTATATACATTGACCAAATATTGAAGAGTTTTATTATGGAAAAAATCCAAGAGGATATTTTTTATAGTGTCACATGGTATACATCTTTAAAAGAAAATTTTTCCCCGGAAAAAATAGGAAAGAGTGATAATGAGTAAGTTTCCATATGATTTAGTGATATGATCGATCATGTATGTCATGTTATGTATGAGGCTTAATGTTTCATATGCTTTGATTATGGTATGAAGATATCAATAAGATCTATGTGAATAGTATTAGACAAATTTTAAGGTTATCCTTAAGTATGAGGCAAACTAAGGATATGTTCTTGGTGTATGTGATTTTTTTAATTTGATTTATTATTAAATTAAAATTTTTGGTATGTGTTCCTTCTCTCCTTTCATTCTGTAGGGAATATGTTCTCATGGTTTCTTTTATGTAAACCTCTTTTCCCCTTACCTGCATGTGAGTAAAATGCATATATAATGGATGGATCTCCCAATATGGTGGAGTTGTTTCAAGTTTGAAACTAAGTTGAAACCAACCTAAGGATATATATATGTGGAAAGGTGGAAAGATACAACATGAACCTTAATTGGTTCAAGGTGTTTTTCCCCCAAGGTTAAAGTTTAGTTTACTAACCGCTAGATAAACTAACCACTAGTAAGAGATCATGATCGTACCACTTTATTATTTTATTTCTGTCAGTTGAATGGGTATTTTTTTTATGGGTGTCTTGTCGCGATCACATAATTAATGAAATAACAAGCATGCAAGATAGAACTAAAATAAACAAGCTTATGCGTAAATATTATCTAATACATGGTTAATCAATTAAGTAATACCACTTAATATTAATAATCATGTGATAAAGGTAAAATTATAAATTTATGTATAAAGGATAAAATCCATCAATAAAATATTAAGTTTGTATATCCTTCCATTACATCGGTTAAAATTTTACTATAGTTCAAAGTGATTGACCAGCCAAATTTGGGGTTCTTTCAATTATTAGGGAATTCTAACATGAAGTTTTGGGTTGACTTAACTTGGTTCATGTCAAGGGTTGACTACCAAATCAAGACTTGGTGTAACTGAGAAGAAGAGGTTAAGGAAATCTAAATTAATGATTTCAAGATTGGGGAGTCCACTCAACAGATCAAGGAACTTTCAGTTAATACAGTTGTCATTTGGAATGCCTACGAAAAATAATTTGAGTTGCTTGACCAACCAATGTTGGGGTAATGAGAATGGGATTATGGATCCTTTGCACTAGGATATCCAAGAAATGGGATATTCCAAATCCAATGGTAAGGGCTATTGGATTTCTATAAAATAGTGGGATAATAATAAATGATATATTTATTTATTTTTCTAATTTTTATGAGATAAATTACTAAAATTATTCTTATATTATTTTGGATAAATAGTAATAAAATCACACCAGACATATCATTTTGATCCATACATGATAAGAAAAACATTCTCATCGGAAAAAAATTTCCAAGAGTAGAAAAGGCTCCTACATTTCATCCTTCTCCATGAAAGGAAATTGTATTTGCTGGAAGAACCATTACCAGTTTTGCCTGGTAATCAGAAAAGTGATGAAGAACTATCTCTCTATTAGAAACATCTAAATGATTCTACAAATGTTCAGTTCTTCATGTTATCATCCATATCCAATGATATTTTGAAGCCACATGAGGATATGGATGCCTATAGCATGATGTCTCACATTTAGGATCCCTATTAAGATAAGGCGAGACAAGAGATGTATGAGATCTCCAATGCATTGTTAAAAACTAATCTTGGAGAGTTTTCACCAGCTAGGAATCATATAGTCAATCTTAATGGCTACATTGAACTCCTGGACATCTTAGGTATTAAATCACTAGATGAGTTGTGTACATATCTCATACTTTTATCACTGCCTAAGACCTTATCTAGTTTTATTGTCAATTAAAATATGATAAATAATGAGAAGAGCCTTTCAGAACTTATTACATTAGTTCTCCATGGGGATAAGGATATGTGGTGTAATAAATCTGTGGTCCTTATGGTTAATAAGAAAATTAAGGGAAAGTAAAACGGTCCCCAAGACTTATAAAAAGTCTAAATCTCCTGAGCACCATCCTACAAAGAAGAAGAAGATCTAGGGGTAGGGTACGGAAAAGAAGGCATTGTGTTTTTCATGTGGAAAGTCAAGCCATTGGAAGAGGAACTGCACCCAAAAGCAAGGGGAAGCTAAAGTTGTATTCATTATTGAGTAAAATATTTCAATTTCTACACACTAGGTATTAGATACAGCTATTGGTGCTCACATCTATATCCAAATGCAGGAATCAAGTAGATTCTGAAATCTTTCCATAGGAGAGGTGGATCTTCAAACTGTCAATGATGTGGGATTGGCTACTCTATCCATTGGTGACTACTACCTTTCGTTTCCAATAGAAATGATTTTGGTTTTAGGAGATTTTTATTATGTACCTAGAGTTACCAAGAACATAATTTCTATGTCATGTTTAGATATATATGGTTTTATTTTCAAATTTGGAATTAATTTTTTTATTTAATAAGGAAAACATATGTTATTGTATGGAACATTTAAATAATGGTCTTTATATATTAAATAATGAAAACCAACTGTTGTAAATCGATAATGAATCATGTTCACACAACTCATATAACACCCAATTGTGGAATCACCATCTTGGTCATGTAAACAAGAATCATTTTACAAAGATTTATCAGTATGTTTATTTAGACATTTATAAGTTAAAACAACTTGATATATGTATTGACTGTTTATAATGAAAAATGACCAATCCATTTGGTGGAAAGGGTCAAAGGGCCACAGAACTTCTAGGATTGGTATACAGTTATGTGTGTGGACCATTTCGAGCAGAAGGTGGATATTCTTACTTCATAAATTTTATTGATGACATGAGTATATATGGTCATATATACTTGATGTGCTATAAGTCCGATTCCTTTGATAAATATAAGGAATTCAATAATGAAGTAGAGAATCATCTTGGTAAGAATATAAAGAAGATTTGATCGAATTTAGGTGGTCAATATATTAACCAAGAGTTCATCAACTTTCTATGGGAGTTTGGGAATTTATCTCAACTCAATCCACCTTATACACCATAGTGTAATGGTTTTAGTGAAAGGAGGAATCATACCATGTTAGATATGGTAAGGTCAATGATGAGTCATACAGATCTTCCATTATCACTTTGGGGATATGCATTACAAACTATGAAATACACATTAAACTAAGTATCAACTAAAGCAGAAAATGTAATTACCTTCGAGTTATGGAGTGGAAATAAACTCATTTTGTTGCATACACGTGTATGGGGTTATGAGGAATTTGTTAAGGCCTTATCAGGAAACAAACTAGAACCCCGGGAAATGAAGTGTATCTTTATAGGGTATCCTAGGTTAACAAAGGGATACTACCTATACAACCTATTGAACAAGAAAGTGGAAGTCACTAGAAAATCCATATTTATTAAGAGGGAGAAAAACCTCAAAAATGATATTGGGATCAAGATTTAATTCGATGAAGTTGATGCTCAAGATATACAAGAGTTTATAAATGAATAGATTCCACAGATCCCCATTGAAGAAGTAGTTCATGAAACACAAGTACTGTGTATGAGTGTAAAAGAGGTAAGAGAAACAAAGAGATATGGTTTTCTAGTCACTAAATATTTTGATTCATTAAAGTTTTAAAATTATGAAACTATCTTCTAGAATAAGGTAGTAGAGAGATTAGAATTTTTAAGATCAAAAGAATCCATTAATTATAAAATGAATTCCATATATCAAAACCAAGTTTGGGTTTTAGTTGATGCTCCAGTTGATGTAAATATTTATAGATAAAAATGGGTATTAAAGAGGAAACTAGACATGGAAGGTAAAGTAAGTACCAAAAAATCAAGCCTAGTGGCTATAGGGTTTAAACAGTTTCAAGGAATTGACTATGATTATTCCTTTTTGCTAGTTTCCATGTTTAAATCCATTCAAATTCTACTTACTATAGAATCTTACCATGGCTATGAGATTTGGTAGATGGATTTCAAAACATCATTCCTTAATGGGAACCTTTAGAAATATATCTATATGACACAGCCAGAAGGGTTTGTGACTCCAAGTGATGCCAAAAGGATCTTAAAGTTTAAGAGATCCATTTATGGATTGAAGCAAGCATCCAGGTAATGGAATATTTGATATGATGAATCCATAAAATAATTTGGTTTCATTAATAATGAATATGATTCATGTGTTTACAAGAGGTTTAGTGGGGATGTATTCATTATCCTAGTTGTATATGTTGATGACATATTACTTATTGGAAATTACATACCAATCTTATAATCATTAAGGACCAGTTAAACAAGTGTTTCTCTATGAATGACTTAGGTGAAGAGGCCTATATTCTAGGGACCAATATCATTCTTGATAGATCCTAGAGGATTCTTAGACTAAGTCAAAGTATATATGTTGAAAAGATACTAAAGAGATTTAGTATGGAAGGATCCAAGAGGTAATTAGTTCCAGTGTCACATGGTTTACATCATTCTAAGAAAATATGTCCCACAACACAATAAGAGAAAGAGATAATGATTAAGATCCCATATGCTTCTACGATGTGATAAATCATGTATGTAATTTTATGTACTAGACTTTATGTTGTCTATGCACTTAGCATGGTAGATAAATATCAAGTAGATCTAGGAGAACAATATTGGACTTTTGTTAAGACTATCCTTAAGTATCTGATAAGAACTAAGGATATGTTCCTGGTGTATAGAGGATAAGAGAATCTAGTCATTAGAGGTTATACTGATTCTAGTCTTTAGATAGATTTGAATAGTTTGAAGTTGCAATCAGTATATCTTATATGTCTCAACGGAGGAGTTGTGCGCTAGAAGAGTTCAAAACAGACAGTTTTTGTTGATTCTACAGCATAGTTCAAGTATATAGAAGCTTCTGATGTAGCCAATGAAGTAGTTTGGATTTAGAACTTTGTCAAGTATCTTGAAGTGGTTCCTAGAAGTAAAGACCCTATCACATTATATTGTGATAATACTATAGTGATGGCTCTTTCAAAAGAGGAAAGGTCACACTAACAGAAAAGGAATATACTCCAAAAGTATCACCCCTTGAGGGATTTCTATCAGAGCAGAGAATTTTTAGTAAGCAGACTACCCATGGAAGAGAATTTGGTAGACCCCTTGACTAAATGCCTATCTTATTAGAAGCATAAGTATCATGTGTGAGCCAGTGAACTAAAGGTTGTTAGCAGTTGTCTTTAGTGAATGTGGGAGTTTGTTGGAGTTGGTTCTCTAGAACCAAATTCTTTGTACTTTATGATAAACATGTATTAATTGCTTTTAATATTAATAAAATACTTTTTACATCATGATTTTTCTTCTATGTTACATATTATTTGATAATTTCCTAAGACTATATTTCACACTAAAAGGTCATAGTAGTTACCCGCAATGACGAGAACCTGGAAGTGATACAACCCTATTCTTGAATATATGTTCTATAGATGGATGATATAATTTGAGGGACACGTATGATACAGGATATAAGAGGTGTAGACTCATAGTAATTTGAGGCACCTTCTCATGGTGTACGCCCTTGGTAATATCCAGTATAGATATTATGAGAATGAGACCCGATAATAGGAAATCCATATTTTTATGTGTCATTGGATGTTCGTATCTCTGGACATGTGTATTGGTACTTAGACTTTATGATTATTATTAATGAGTATTATGCGTCACGCACTTAGATTTATTAAAAAAACTATGATTAAATATGTTCACAGTGAGGTAGGATGTGTTGGGTGCTTCACTAGTAATATTCCATTAATGAATAATGTAAGAAAGGATTTATCCCTTTCGTTCTTTAACAAAAGTTAATATCTCAGGCCCTTTTATGGAAATGATATAGCCTAAATAAATAAATGTCCATGGTTTTCTATAGGAATTTTCTATTTCTAGAAATTCAAATAAAGATACATCAAGCACATAGGTTGATAGAACCAGCATGAAACCTTCTTATTTGAGATATTGTGATAAAGGGATTATATTACACAATAAGTGTTTGTATGAGGTGACATGAAATTTTGGCATTAACTTCTTTCTCTATGGGTTCCTTGGCATGTATCTAGATACTATCCTAGGACTTTAGACAACTTTACCTAATGCCACTGAGAAATAGGCCTAGAGGGTCACACACTAAGTGTATTTAGAATATCAGTTAAATAATTTATTATTATTTATTATTTAACAAGTTGAATAAATATTATTCTCATACATGGTTTAATAATTATTCTTATATTATTGATCACATATAAATATTTATTTTCAGTTTAGAAAATATAATATTTATTTTTTATTGGTGAATAATGCAGTGATATTTATTTAATAAATAAATAGACATTATTCAAGATCTGATAAATATTTTGGAGGAATGGAGGACTGAGTTTAATGGTCCGGTGAGAAATAATAATATTAAATATTATTTGATTAAATAATATTTAATTATAATTTAAATTTTAAGCGCGTGTTGAGAAATAATAATATTAGTATTATTATTTGGCATGGGGATTTTCTAGGATTTAATAAATAATTAAGGGAACTGGTGAAATAATTTTATTTTAACCCTAGATATATAAATACCCAATTATGTTATTTTATCAAGTGATCCAATTCATTTTTTTGGTTGTGCACAACAATATTGGAGAATCCTCTCAAGCCTAGAGATCTCCCTTTATCCAATAATGCTCCCAAGAATGGTGAGCAATCCTCCTCCACAGGTTCAAGGAGAAATCTTTGGAAGCAATTCTCATGTCCATCAAGGCAGACAATGCAAGTGAAAGGATCTTTCATGCTAGCACCCGGAGACTCCTTTGGAAACATCTGAAGATTTTTGAAACATATGTGGATCACCACTATAGGAAATGTACACTTGGTTTATACAACACAACAATGGTGCACCACGGATTTTTCACCTGAATCATCAATGAAGAAATAATTCATTAGAGGTAATTCTCTATATAATTAAATTAATTATAAATGATATGTGTTGATCTACTCTCCCTTGGTTCCGCTGCAATTATTTATTGTTTATTTCTTTGACTCAATTTCGTGCATCACGGCATTCATCATCATATAGATCTCATAATGATCATCAATTATGGAAAAAATCAAACTTGGGCACCTCCCAGCATACGCATCTGTTGCGCCTGAAACCTACATTATAAAAGTTAGGTAGTTATAATAGTGGGGTTAGTACTACCTTGATTAAAATATATCCTTGATCAAGGTGTGGGTCCCTATTGGTTTTTATAATGGTGACACGGTCATGAGGGACAGTAAGGTGTGGAACTCCCTTGACTAACATGCATACTTTTATGAGGATCATATTCCTCATTATATATTATTGTATATATATAGAAGTTAGAAAGTTTGAGTAGTTCAGATACTTCGAGCCTTATAACTCATTGGGCACCCCTTAATTGCCTCTCGAATGTGACTTTTGGTTGGGATATCAACTTCATACTTTGGTAACTTTTTGGTACTCTTATTATTCCTAGTTTCTCATGATATATAAACCTTCATAGATTAGGGATGAGATGATTGGGACTTATTTATGTCCCTAATACATCAAGTTTTATAGTATATATGGATTTTTTCTTATCTTCCTCCCTATTAATTTCTTATACCAAAGTTCTAGCTAAATTGTTTCATGTCTTTAATTTATTATTTTGGGGTGTCCTACTGAGTATATTTATACTCACCATTATATAGGATTTGTTCCCACAAATGTTGTGTTTATAAATAAGATTCATATTTTAGATATTTTCATAGTGGAAGTGTAGTTGGTGTGTCTTGTTCAAAGATAAAACCTAGTGATTCTTACAAAATAATAGTGGATCATGGGTGTTGATGGTGATGGTGGTGTCCATTTCAGCTATACACATATCCAGGTGTACACACAATGAAGAAGATATTTTCAGTTTCTTATGTATTCCATATTCAAAGGGGTTTCAGATGTACAGTTCCTTTTCTATTTTCCAATGTAGTGTTGTGTTTTTATTTTATACCCCATGCATATATTATATAAAGTTATATTGTTTATATATATATATATAGTATTTATGGTCATTTTGTTCATTGAATATATATTTCTATTACATATTGATATAGGATAATTCCTCCCATATTATGTGATATGCCCACTTGGTTCTACTCACTAACCTTTGGACTACTGGAGGTTGCCTCAAGGTGGCACACTCAACTTATTACTAGCTTGGGTGGGGCCCTAGTGGGTTAGGTCATGTTAGAGTGGTATCAAAGTGGTCGATTTCTTGGGATAGAAATTTGGAGTTAGTTTTCATGTGAGTTGTGGTTTAAGAATTTAGGACCATTATGTTAATGGTTTCATGAGTTTGGTTATCAGACTAGGGAGACTATCATAGGTGTAGTGAGAAATATATCATTTCACTAGGACTCTGATAATCTATCAGTTGGACCATATCTCTAGTAAATTGCTACAAGGTACAAGAAATTTGGTTCATGCATCATATGAAAATTAATTATGATATTTCATGACCTTGTCATGTCAACTCATCCAGATATTCTCAAATCCTTGTGGGTTCATCCTATCAAATAAAGAGTAATGACCATTAATATCCAACTCATGTGTAGTGGAATGGTTATGATGAGACCATTCTTATAGTTGGGCCTCTCATCACCAGTTAGTGTGTGATGAGGCATTGTTTCAAAGACCTAGTTGAGAGATATACTTTCCCCGTGATCTGAGGTGGTTTCTCTACCCTTCATTCTTAGTATAGTATTTCTTATAGAGTGGATGGTAATTCATACTGAGTTGTATGAGAATATATGTAGGTTGGATATGTTGTATGAATTATAATGGAAAATTCCTCATGGTTTTGTTAGGAAATCCAGATTTTTTGGAGATAGAGATTTGGTTAGACTCTGAGAGTCAAATTTCCATATAGTTTGGACTCTCATTGACTAGATTATGATTATTTCATTGAGTTACCTACTCAGCATAGTGATCCATTAGTTAATGATGTTTCTCTATAAATCATGAGAGGAATTCTCTACCATGGTTAGAGTCCCTTGTTAAATATAGAGTTTTATCCAAGGATGTTGGGATATCCATAGGGAAGAATGATCATGTACGAGTATGTGTTGAGGACCATGAACCTCATGAAGTGTTCCCTGGACATATTTCATGGTGGAATTGTTCAACATAAATTATTTAAATGGATACTTTTGGTGAAGAGTAATCAAGAAGTGGTTTTTTAGGAAAAACTACCCATGTTGAAGACACTCAAGTTATCATTAGACATTGAGCATTCTTGGTAAGGATTCATCCAGTCTTTAAGAGAAGTCTAGTGTTTCACCTGAAGACAGCCAGAGTAGTTTCATGGATTGAACTCCACATGGGATATAGTTTTGAGATCTGATACCTCCCTATTATAGGCCCAGTTTACTACTAGTAATTTGTTCAAATGAATATTCAATGGAGTGAGAGAAGTAAAATATTATTAAAGCATAAATATACTTCTATATTCACTATCATTGGTTAGTTTCTATAGTGAAAAGTGTACAGACAATCAAAGCTATGGGATGATGTGTTTCAGGGATAAATATGGCTATAAATTAGCAGATGCAGTTTGGAGTATGATTTGTGTCCTCTCTTCATTGACCCTTATACTGGATGGTGTATGTGTCAGTTATTCTTTTTGCATCATATGTTCAGTAGTTAGAGATTCAAGTGGGACCCCTACCTAGACCCATATCAACTAGATCGTTTCCACTGATGGTAACCATATTTAACTTACCCCTTAATTTAAATTGATTTATCCTTAGTGAAGAATTATTTCTTTCATTATATTCCTTCATGGAAGATATGAGATATAGTGGTTCGTACCTAAGTATGGATTGGATACTAATAATATTACTACATAGTGATATATAGTTTAGTAAGTGAGGTGAGCTCTAACCCCAATGGTGAATGGGGTCCCCTCATGTGTGGAATGTGGATCTCACCATCAAGAAGTTATAGGAAACCATTGACCGTGTGGTAATAATGGATTTGTGAACAATGTTCATGGATGAGAATTCACTTCCAATGAATGTATAGGAATTCATAAATGCTTCTGAATGGAAACCTGTGTTTGTACCTCAAAGGGAAACTGATGTATGTATCATATTTCATTAAAAATATGTCATTAAAGTATTTCTGGGTGGAATAATAAACACCCCTGTGGCATTCATGGAACATATGGATATAATTATTTCTTGAATCAGTTAAAGGAGGATCTTGTTGGTCAATAGAGGAATTACCCTAGACTTAAAAAGAGAGTATCATCTATGTTGTATGATCTATTTTGGTGAGTCTAGAATTTATAAAGAAATATTAGGATCTTATAATGTTAAAATCGTGATTAATGATGCTATTGGAGTGTCAAAGAAGTGGTGTGGTAGCAGATGATCCTAGAAAATGACTTTTCTTATAAAATATGGAAGAAGAGGTTGTGGTTTTTTATTACTCAAGTTTGGAGGGTGTTATCATAGGGTCTGGAGCTGACATGGAAGGTTCATCTAAATGGGTAGGAATATATACTTTAGATTGTTTTGGATTAGGCCGTCGGATGGGTAGTGGTATGGTGTTGAGAAATTTGATGATTTTTTTATTCTTTCTAATTTGATCATCAATATCTTTCATAAAATAGTAACGAAAAAATTAAAAAAATATCTAATAGTGGATGCAAACTCATCAGATATTGAGATGAAAATGGATGATTCCAACAGATGTTTGAGAAATGGATAAGCAAGAATACCCATGTGACTTTTGTGTCATGATCTATCAATATTGGTGCATGTTCCATGAGGGAAGGATATGATATTGAAACTGACATTGGCCTATTAGAGCATGCTACCTTGAAACTCTTCTTATGTCAATGTAAAATCTTTGTGAATTGCTCAAAAGTGGAGTGTGATATATATAGATTTTTACCATATTAAAATCATTAAAGATGTTATTTAATGGTAGGGATCTAAGTACTTTTTACAGAGGTAACTTTGAAAATGAACCATTTTGAGGAGAATCTCAATGGTATGTTGTTTTATTTCATCCTGAAAGAAACTGTGACCTTCGTAGTATGAAGGTTTGGTAAGAATCTCATAGATCAAGATAATGTTCTTTCTAAGTTCATGATTTGAGATTTGATGGAGCTAATAGTCATGGTGATAGGAAACATAATTCTTTTCTTGGTTAGTGGTTTACCAAGCTTACTTAGGGCTAAACCTTTGAAGATGAAGGAAGTGCCTGTGAAGGTGGACTATTTTCTGCTTGAGGTTGTTTTATGAGCTCCCTTGTTTACCACCCTTGTTATTTTCTTTTTGAGAATGAAAAGGTTTAAATGTGGGGAGTATATAGTGACCCAGTTTTTCCCTGATTAATATTTAACTTTATTTTTAGGTTTTTGAGTCCTATTTCCTTTTAGGGGAAAAATAGTAAATTTAACCTAGAAGGAAACCTTAGAAAAAATTTATGGTTTTTTTACCTCAGAAACTGGTGTTTAATATCAGGATGAGTCTTGGTGAATTTAAAAGCATATTTAATTATAAGGTTTTTTTAATATTTATTAATTAAATAAATAAGTATCTCATGAGCATGGCAGATAGTATTTTATAAACCCTTGATTTTTTATATCAAACCTTTGGAATATTATTATAAGATTTTTGTGGTCGGTCACCAAGACATTTTTTATTTTTGAGTGTTTTAGAGGCTTGGAAATATTATATTAATAATAATATATATTTTATAGTATGTTTGGAAACGTTTTTGATGAATCGCTTATATATCTCAAATGCAGAGTCATATTGGAAAATTAATGTCATGATTATATCTGAATTGAGGGATTTATCCTAGGGATGTTTTAATTTTAGTTCTCACCTAGGACCCTTAGGATAGGTCTTCATAGGAGTAATTTATTAAATATTTTATAATTTATGTGATTTTTGAGGTGAAAACCCTAAAACCCCCTATAAAACTCTTATTATGGATACTCTCTAGGGTTATACACACTTTTTCTTAAGTTAAACCTTATATTGAGAGAGGGAAAGAGTTCCTTCAATGTTGGGGGTGGATCAACATCGGATTAGATCTGATTTCCTGATGGCATCGATGATCTGATCATGTGGTGACTCTGAGTGGGACCATGGATTCAATGAAGAATTAAAGTGACAGTTCTTGCACCTTGGGGTATGGATTTTTTATTTTCATATTTATCCATTCTTCATGATTTTAACCATGGAATCTTTCTTTGAATTATTTTCTTAGCTTCATATCCCTATTAATTTTCTTACATTTTATTTTGGCCTAAAATTTATGATTTTATGCTAATTTCCTCCAATTATTCACAATTAGTAATTTTGTTCCCAATGAATAGTCCCCGAACCATTGCTCTAAACACTAAATATCTCATTCTTGATTATCCATATTGTTTCCCCTAATGTTTTTTCACACCAGTCCATTGTCATGATCAACAGTTCAATGAATCAGATCTTGATCAGTGATCAATTGATATCTGGGTCTTGAAATCAATGATTTGGAAGTAGTAGTAAGTATTGGGTAAAATGGGATTGGTGATTGGATATGGCATATCATTGGAAGGAGTAGCGAGGTAGTATCTTTGGTACAATATCATGTAAAGGTGTTAGGGTTGAGTGTGAGCCCATACTATATCATTTTTCTATAAGGAAAGAACCAAAATCAATCATGAGAAGCATGATAGTGTTGAAAGTGGATTTCATTAGTGTCTAAAGTCTGTTCAAATGCAAACACAGTGAAGGAAGGGTAATTTTGGGAATTATGTAGATTATATCCTCTAATATGCAGTCACATGACATGTGATCTAGATCCACACACTATGTATCACCTAGTAAATAATCATATTATGACCTAGGGGAATCACTACATGATGGGAGTTTGGGAAGGATGGAAAATTTTCAAGTCCCATAAGGGTCACTCAGTGTAAGGGTTACTCTTATGCATTGTCACCCTCATACATAAGGGTCCCAAAGCTTACATAAAATCGAGTAAGGGGAATATAACGTTGTGACAAAGATAGTGAAGGTCCTAGGGTACAATGGAAGAAATTATGGTGAAACCTAATAATTTTTTTCATTGACTTCAATGGATAATATTTGAAGCAATTAATGAAGAAACCCTAGAATCGAAGGATCATTTGCATTTAATTTATAATTAATTTAAAACAATAATTACCTAGGCCTAATAAGTATTCTTATTGTTGATCAATTCAGTTGCTACTTTTATCATATCATCATTTCAGTAAAGAATATAAACTATAATTCCTCAAGCAGTATCCATATGTACTCCACAAATATCAAAATTCCACTCTTGGTATTATGAGTGCTAGCATGGAGGAATGAAGTACCTTGCATCATTCATCATTGATAACAATAAATATTAACTCTTTTTCTCTTGTTCTTGAGAGGGAGGATAAATATTTTATCTCTTGGTCTTAAGATAATTTCTTGATAATTTATCTCAAGCTTGAGAGAATTGTCTTTAGAGAATCATTCATGCATAATAAATCTTACAATCATCAAAATGGTATATTCAAAAATATATACTTGGGGTTAAATAATTGATAATTAAATAAAGTCCCTTTATATAATTATTTATTCTAATTAAACCCCATATAAAATAATATTATTACTATTATTATCATATTTCATGTAATCTTCTAAAGATTCATATATTTAAATATTATTTGATAAATAAATAAATAAATATTTATCGAAATGATATTAAATAAATTTATATCATTTCTGTAGGGACCTTTAACTCAACTCATCAATCCTCCTTGACATTTATCAAAACATAAATAATAAATATTTATTTAAATAAATAAATGTCGTTATATTATTCATTCAATAAATTATTAAATATTATATTCACTAAACTTGGGAATAAATATTTATATTAATATTCATATAACAAAACAAATATTTATATTAATTTATTTACTAAACTGGTGAATAAATATATATTTATTTATTACCTTGTGAATAATAAATAAGAGTCATAAATATTATATTCATTGAACTTGAAAATATGTACTTATTTTATTTTATACAACTCACATATTCTAAACTTGAATATATCTAGTGATTGAATATATGTAATTAACGATACTTGAATAGTTTTAAAATTGTGAATTAAGAATAATATTTTTTATTATTATTAAATTCAAAATAGAATTTAATTATATTCTCAATACACTTAGTGAGTGGACTTCTAGGCCACTTTATCAACGTAATTAGGTGAACATGCCTAAAGTCTGAGATCAGTGTCTAACAACATGTCAAGGCACCCATAGATAAATAAGTTAATGTCGCAATAATAACAACCTCCTATGAACACTTACTATGTAATGTAATCTCTTTGTCTTGATATCTCATCAAGCAAGTTGTATACTTTTGTCATCAACCTATTTTCTTGATTTTTATTTATTTGAATCTATGAGATAAAATCATCGATGAACTACCATGGCCATGGATTCAATCCAATAGTTTAATTTCAATCAAAGGGTTGGATATATCTTCTTCCATTAACTCGAAAGGTAAAAATCCTTTCTTGAATTATTCAATTAAGGTCATATCACTTATAACACACCTAATGTATCCCACCTCAATGTGATCATATATTATCATGGATTTCATCAATACATCAAATTATGTGATTCGTGATATATATTAATAATAATATCAAGTCTCATGACTAATACACATGTGTGTAGTTAGGAATATCCAATGACAAATAAAACATGTGAAATTCCTATTGGAAACTATGTCCTCATAACCTCATCTCTTGTATATTACTAAATGTGAAATTCATGAGAAGAATCCTCAAATTATTATAATCCTTCAGTACCTTATAATCAAACATCATCTATTTCATGTCAGATAGATGTTATCTAAACCATAATACATATGTTTAAAAATATTTCGATAAAATTTAAAGGTTCTAATTATAGTGGGGAACTACTATAGCCTTTAAATGTGAAAAATATTCTAAGTAAATTATCACATTAATGTTATTCCAAATAATAGTCATCATGTGATACGATATTTATTTATATTCAGGTAATTGAAAGTATAAAATCAGTTGGATCTAGGGAACCAACTCCAACAGAATCTCACTTACACTAGAGCCAACTGCTAAATAATAATTCATTAGCTCTCAAATTATAAACATGTTTCTTATAAGTTATGACTATATTTATTAGGCCTGGTATATTATTTTTTTGGTTATTCTTCTAATTGTGACTTCACCACTTTGAGAAAATCTTGTATGAAGTGATATCACTGAGTATTTACCTATTACCCTCTATCATAAACATGAATTTTTGTCTAATACCATAGACTTGAGTTTATCATAATATATTTTATGATAATTGATGTTATTAATATTTTCAGAAATTATTATATACTCCTTTTACTGAATTTAAATGAAATGTGCATAATTTGTGTGAAATATTAATGTTTTAATATTAAGTATAATTTTTAAGCATTTTTAGAAGTAGTCCAATTGAGTCAGTTTACTATTTTATTTATAACTCTCACCCTATTGATCCAACTTTTGTGATTCTTATTTTTTAGGATTCATAATTCAATATAAAACATTTCATTAGAAGGGATCATGGGCCAATTATTCCATTTGAAGGATCACATTTACCATACAAGATGACCTACAGAATTTGTGAAGAAATTGGACCAGCCATGATGATTGAGTTCCTTGTCTAATTCCTGAAGCCCAAATTTCATGAAACTATAACATAAGTTCTTTATTATCAAATAGAATCATGGATAAAAATTTCAGGGCCCAACTCTAAGAAAAAGGGTCCCAAATGAAGATTTTATGTCCAGACCACCATTCTGGCCGAGAAATAAAATCAGTATAGTATTCATGACATATATAATGATGTAAGCTTCCAATATAGATTATATTTTTCAGTGTTAAAGAGGAGATATAGGCGGCAGACTTTGTTGAAGACATCATTCGGTTTTGAAGGAAGATTCCTATTCAAAAACCCTTTCACATTTTGGACATCAAAAAGATTGGATTGAAATGGACAGATTAAATTTGTTTAATCAACCGGCCATAACTTTGGCTACATATGTCCAAATGACTCCAAATTTTGAGATAGGTCGGAAAACTTTATTATCTAAAACTTTGAATCATTATATTTCTAGATATTCAGCTATCTAAATAGACAACTTGGTGATGCAAGTGGAGGGACAGATTGGAAATGAAAACAGTCCACTCCTTGGGATATAAATACTCTCCCCTTCTCTCCTTGAGAGGGGTTGGCATTTCAGAAGAGAGGATATCATATTGGCACGACCAAAGCCTTTACAAAGTCTTAGTAGGACCTTACATACTCAATTTTTCACTTGAGAGACCTTTCCTCCTCTTTTTGTTTCACTTACTTTCGTGTTCTTCGTTTTTTGTAATTTTGTAAGTCTCTTTCTTTATAATTCTATTTTAATGCAAGTTACTTCTTCAATATCTCTTATTCTCATCCACCTTCTGTAGTTTAATATTTATTTTCTTAAAATATTTTAAATTAAGTTGAATCCCATTCTCTTATTTTTCTTCCTCATTCAATCGAAAATCCGTTTTTAATTTTTTTCATCGTTTGTGTGTGTGTTCAGCGCACTACTCTTATCTTGTCCCTTTATTTTTCTTCTCTTTATATTTCATCACCATAAACATCTACTACCAGATTAATAAAAATATTAATGCCTGAGTAAATCTCTCATTGGGGTGAGTTTTAATTTAGGTATGTTAAGCTATTGAGAGCTTTCGCACGATGAGTATTCGTTGAATTAACATTTTGTATGTTGGACTTAGCACGTCATGGATTAATGACTTGTTTTGTTTAACATGTGGTTTACATGGATTATTAGAACCATAAATATACTACCATAAACAAGATATGATCAATATTAGAACCCTAAGTTAAGTTAAGGCTTGGATTAAAGCCTTAACACTTGGGAATTCAAATCAACGTCAACTTGTGACATGAGTGTTAATTTAAATGCAATATAAAGAAAAGCTAAAGGATATCACAAGATTAACTAACCTAATGATGAACTCAACCCAATCATTATCAATTTTTTAAATCAATAATAATCAATTATTCATTTAAATTAATCTCTGAAAACAAACCCCCCCAATCAGAATACAATCAACTAAAAACAAACAACTATTTCAAAGTATCATCACCGAGGATTCGACCCGAGTGCTGTTATACACATTAGCAGAGCACCGAAACTTTGAATGGTCGATAGGTGACAATTGGCCGTGTGTTTCAAATGGTGCTATTGCCGAGGATGGTTCTTTAATTAGTCATTAGTTTCTGGTTATTGTAAAAAAAAGGAAAAAAACAAAATTTAAAAAAAATTGAAAAAAAACACAAAGAAAAACTCATCTTCTCATAAAAATCATAAACTGAAAAAATACAAAGAAAAACCTGTCTTCCTCTTTCTTCCAAAATATCTCTAAATTCCCCATAGCCTTCCAAACAATCCCTTGGATTTGTTTGACCCTGAAATTGAGCGACCACTTCGCCAACTTAGGAGGAACATAAGAGATAATCAAATAATTCAAGAACCAGTCCTTGTCCAACCAATTGAATTAGATATGGCCAATATTAGGGAAAAAACACTTAAGGAACTTGTTGACCCTGATATGAATTACCAACCCCTTGGTATTCAATATCCAAACATAGAGGCTGATTTTGAACTCAAATCGGGTTTGATTCATCTGCTCCCTCATTTCCACGGGCTAGCCGGTGAGGATCCACATCTCCATCTTAAAGAGTTCCAAGTGGTGTGCTCTACCATGAAGCCTCAAGGGGTTTCTGATGAACAAATAAAACTACGAGCATTCCCTTTCTCCCTATATGACACTGCAAAGTCATGGATTTACTACCTACCCCTTGTTTCCATAACCACATGGAATGACATGAAGTGACTCTTCTTAGAGAAATTATTTCCTGCTTCTCGTACTGATTCTATTCCAAAGGAAACAAGTGGTATACGTCAATTCCCAAGTGAATCACTCCATGAGTACTTGGAGATGTTCAAAAAGCTTGTTGCAACCTTCCCACACCATCAAATACCTGACCAACTCTTGATCCAATAATTCTATGAGGGGTTATTGGCTATGGAGAGAACTCTCATAGATGCCGCAAGTGGAGGTTCTCTTGTTGATAAAACTCCTACAGCAATAAGAAATATCATAAGTAACATGGATTCAAAAACACAACAATTCCATACTCGAGCACATTCTCAAGTCAAAAAAGCCCAAGATAATCAATCAATTGATCCAAACAAGATGACCGAGTGGATGAGTGAACTTACAGGTCTTGTGCGACAACTAGTTGTGGCTAACAAATCCCCAACCTCGTCTTCTCCACAATCAATGTTTCCTGGACCTATAAAAAACTATGGAATCTGCAACTCTCCATCTCATCCAACTGACACATGTCCACAACTTTAGGAGGATCAATCCGATTCATCTGGACCAATGGATCTCAATGCAGCATATGCTCAGTGGAACACCAACCCTCAACTATCAGGTCAGTTTATTAGAAACATTAACCAACCTCACTCCAATCCCTTATCTTCTTCCTATAACCAATGCCATAGGTATGGTAATCCCATATCTCATCCTCCTCAATTCCCTCCTCAAAAACCAAACCATTTTCAATATGGTCAAGGTGTTGGTAACTTCCAACAACCTTATCCTTTTATTCCTCAACCACAAAAGAACAATCCTTCTCCTGGATTCCATTATCCTAGTGAGCCTTCCCAATTCCAAAACCAATATAATCGCTTTCCCAAGAACCAAAATCAAGTTAATCCCAATCTGGGACAAGCCTATTCTTCCAAGAAACCATGGGAAAGTGCAGTGTAAGATCTTTCCTCCTTCACCCGTTTAAGCCTCAAAAACATTGAAACCCAAATTGGTCAACTTGCATCCCACCTTAGTCAGCAGAAACCATCCAATTCTTCCCAACTTCAAGATCAACCATTACCCAACCCCAAGGGTAATGTAAGTGCAATTTCACTTAGATCAGGAAAGCAAATTGCTATGCCTCAAGATAAGTCTTCCAACCCTCCTTTGAATGTTGACCTAGAAAATGAAAAAAAAAACTTCAAAAGGAACCTGAAACCATTCCCTCACCTCATTCAATTCCACTTAAGAATCCAATTACTTTTTCTCAAGCTGTTTCTAAACCAAGGAAGTCCTTTGAACCTGATCCTGAAATACTCGACATGTTTAGACTTGTTGAAGTCAACATTCCTATCTTAGATGCCATCAAACAAATTCCTAAGTATGCCAAGTTTCTCAAGGAGTTGTGTACCCACAAGAGGCAATTTAGGACCTTTGAAAATGTTTCCAACCAGCAGTCCATACCCATTAAGTGCAAAGATCCAGGTACCTTTACGGTTCTATGCCAAAATGGAAGTTCCAACTTTGATGATGCACTCATAGACCTAGGAAGCTCAATTAATGTCATGCCCAAATCCATATTCTCCAACCTTGGTCTAGGTCCCTTGCACCCAATGGGTGTTTTCATTCAGTTAGCCAATCGAAGCATAGGCAATCCTGAGGGAATAATTGAGGATGTCCTTGTCCGAGTCAATGATCTTATCTTCCCTGCTGATTTCTATGTCCTTAACATGGAAGGTGAGACGAACTCTTCTCGGTCTCCCCTAATTCTAGGAAGACCATTCCTCATGACTGCGAGAACCAAGATTGATGTCCATTCAGGCATCTTATCCATGGAATTCGGTGACCAACTGGTCAAATTCAACATTTTCTAAGCCATGCGATACCCATCTGAGGATCACTCTGCATTCTCAATCCATGCTTTTGAGGACACTTCTAAGAGTCAATCAAACCCCAATCCAACATTTTCTTCATGTTCTAATGACAAAGGATCTTGTGAAATCTGCACCATGATTAACCAAGTCATAAATGGTGAAGTTGATGTGTACCTCTCATTCATAGACTCCATCAATCTAAAAGAACTTGAAAACTCTCTTGAATCCCACATCAACCATGATATCTACTGCTCCACCTTAGACAGAATTAAGGAGAATGAATCTGAAGCAACTGAACTCCCTTCATCCATTATTGAGATGTCTAACCCACAAATAAAAGATGATACTGATCTGAATCCTCTTCCTGAACACCTGAAATATTCATTCCTTTTCCATGATCACACTTATCATGTCATTATCTCTTCCTCACTTACCGAAACTGAGGAGTCCAAACTTGTTCAAGTGTTAGAGGAAAACAAAAAGTACTTAGGGTGGACCCTAGATGACATACCATGAATCAACCCTGCTCTTTGCATGCATCACATCCATCTTGAGGAATCATCCAAACCAATTATACAACCACAAAGAAGACTCAATCCACTCATCCTTGAGGTAGTTAGGGAAGATATCACCAAGCTTCTTCAAGCTGGTATTATCTACCCAATTTTTGATAGTGAATGGGTTAGTCCAATTCAAGTTGTACCTAAGAAGGGTAGGATAATTGTTATCATAAATGAACATGGAGAGGTAGTCACAACTCGAGTGAAGAACAAATGGTGTGTGTGCATCGACTATAGGAAATTGAATGTTGAAACAAGAAAATATCACTACCCTCTTCCATTCCTTGATCAAATGCTGGAACGATTAGCTGGAAATTCACACTATTGATTTCTTGATGGATACACCGGCTACTTCCAAATCCCAATCGCACCACAGGACCAAGAAAAGACTACTTTCACATGCCCCTTTGGAACATATGCATATAGAAGAATGCCTTTTGGCCTTTTCAATGCTCCTACAACATTCCAGAGATTTATGATGAGTATCTTTTCAGAATTCATTGAACACTGCATGGAAGTCTTTATGGATGACTTCACTGTTTATGGTGAGTTATTTGAATCTTGTTTGAATTCACTCTCTTTAGTCCTCCAAAAGTGTGTCAAGTGTAACCTTGTGTTAAATTTTGAAAAATGTCACTTCATGGTTGCAAATGGGATTTTTATAGGGAACATAGTTTCAAAAGATGTTATTGAAGTCGATCCTGCCAAAATTGAAGTGATCCAATCACTTCCTCAACCGACTTTTGTTCGAGACATCTGTTCATTTCTCGGTCATGCTGGTTTCTATCAGAGATTCATCCATAACTTCAGTAAAATTTCTCTCCCACTCACTTGTTTTTTCCAAAATGATGTCACTTTCCATTTCGATGAGGTTTGCAAGAGAGCCTATGTTGAACTCAAAACTGCTCTAACATCCGCCCTAATAATCCAACCCCCAGATTGGTCATTACCCTTTAAATTGATGTGTGATGCTTCTGATATAGATTTTGGGGCTGTTCTTGGTCAAATAAGATAAAATATTCCTCATGTCATATATTATGCCGCAAAAACATTAGATGAAACTCAATATCACTACACTGTCACTGAAAAATAACTTTTAGCAGTTGTTTTTGCCTTAGATAAACTATGGCCCTATCTCTTAGGTTCCAAAATCATAATCTTCACAGATCATTTTTCTATAAAGTTATTACTCAAGAAAAGTGATTCCAAACCGAGGCTAATAAGATGGATCCTAATGCTCCAAGAGTTTGACCTTGAAATAAAAGTTAGACTAGGAAAAGAAAACCATGTGGCTGATCACTTGAGTAGAATTTCTAATTCTTCTCATTTTGAAATCATCGATCCTGAATTCCCCACTGAGCACCTTTCATCTCTCACTCTAAAAATACCATGGTATGCCCCAATTTTAAATTACTTGGTTTCTGGTGTTTTTCTTGAAAATTTTTCAAAAGAACAGAAAATGAAGTTGAAAAGTGATTCAAAACACTGTTTTTGGGAAGAAAATAATATTTGGAAAAATGGGGCAAACATGGTAATTAGGAGATGTGTTGATAAAGATGAACATTACTCTATCTTAGAATTTTGTCACTCAATGCCTGGTGGTGGCCATTTTGGACCACAAAGGACCTCCCAAAAGGTCATAGACTCTGGATTCTTCTAGCCTTCGCTCTTTAAGGACTCACATGAGTTCTATCAATCATGTCTCACTTGCCAAAAGTTTGGCACAATTTCTAAGAGAAATTAAATACCCCAAAAGCCTTTAATTTTCTGCGAGATCTTCGATGTTTGGGGCATCGATTTCATGGGACCATTTCCCCCTTCCAATGGATTTTAATAAATCGTTCTTGTGGTTGATTATGTTTCTAGGTGGGTGGAGGTCAAACCCACTAGAAAGGATGATTCACATACTGTTAGTGAGTTCCTAAAGACACACATATTCCATAGATTTGGCACACCTCGTGCCTTGATAAGTGACTTAGGAACCCATTTTTTTAATAAAACCATGGAATCTCTTTTGAAAAATAATGGGGTTGTTCATAAAACTTCAACTGCATATCACCCCCAAACAAATGGCATGGCTGAAATTTCTAACAGATAATTGAAAAGAGTGCTTGAGAGAATTATAAAACCCATCAAAAAAGAATGGCCTAAAAGACTTGGTGAAGCACTTTGGGATTATCGAACTGCCTATAAAACACCCATTGGGATGTCTCCTTTTAGGATAGTTTTTGGTAAAGCATGTCATATACCAGTTGAAATCCAACATAAGTCTTTTTGGGATGTGAAAACCTATAATTTTGATTGTGAAAAATCTGGTGAAGAAATATTGTTGCAATTGGTTGAAATGCAGGAGCTTCGACTTGAATCCTATGAGAATTCCAATCTATACAAAGAGAATTCCAAGGTAATCCATGAAAAACACATCCTAAGAAAGGTATTTTATGAAGGTGAAAAGGTAATTCTCTTCAATTCTCGATTTCAGCATCACCCAGGTAAGCTAAATTCTCATTGGGAAGGTCCTTTTGTTATTACTAATGTTTACCCATTTGGTATAGTGCAAGTCCAAGACCCCTCTTCCAAAAGGACATTCATGGTTAATGGACATCGGTTAAAGCATCACTATGAGAGGATGCATAGTCCTGGATCAACATCGACTTCCACTGGATCCCCAACTTCTCTAGCCGACCTACCACTAGATAGAGATGGCGACCTACCAAATCCAAACCAAGGGGAACCTCTTTCCCTTTAACTCTCTCTCTCTATCTCTTCCTCTCTCTACCTCTTTCTTCTTCTTCCACTCTCTTTCATTTTTTTACCACTTTATTTTACAAAACCTTTCATTTTCACTTTCTCTTTTGTGTGGGTTTATCTTTATAAAAAACAAAAATAAAAACCTAAAAAACTAAAAAAACAAAAAAAACAATCACTTAAAACAAATACAAAAAACTCAAGAGTCATGATTACACACCTTCCAATTTTCAAATTTTGTCCAACCATTTTGGGGAGTCTAAAGACATTGTTTCATTTCAAAAAAAAATTCAACATGACTTTGGATAAATAATTTTGTGTCAAAATTAACAAATTTTGAATGCTCAATTTTTGATTTGGAAAATGATTTTTCCGAACCGTGAGGAACATCATTTGCTTTCATGCCAAGCCCACCTATGGCCATCTTTTCAAAATGTGTGTTTTCACCCCCATTTGTGATTCTTGAGTTTGTGGACCTTCGAGCTAAATTTCCTACTTTAGTGTGCATTAATATGATAGAGGTTTTTTTCTAAACTACTTGAGAATTACAATAGCCAAATAGCCTCCCATTAACCATACATTAATCCTCCTTTTGAAAGCCCCTTCGAGCCTATGAAAACCTTTTCCTTGATATCCACATTACAAGCCCAATACCTTTTCCCATCGAATATCAACATGTATTTTCATTGCATAATTTTTTGAAATTTAATTGTGGGGGGGATGGATTTCATTGTTTGGGTAACCTATTATTGATTTTCAACGATTTATCATCTGTTTGAAGGAAAGCGTCCATTTCAGTATGGGGGAGAGGTTTTCATTCAGTTTGTTTTTGGGAATGTAATGTACTTTAATTTATGTAATTTTGTAAATATTATTGACAAGTGTTCAAAAAAATCAACAATGCTGAAAAAAAAATCAAAAAAAATGAAAAAAATGGGTTGTGTCTTGGGTAGGTTAAAAATCACTCTTACTCAACCTTTTATCTTGTTATAAATATTAAAATTAGTGTCATTAAGAGATCAATCATGGCTTGGGATATGAGTGTGATATCTGTTTCAAGGTCAACTTTCGAAAAAACAAAGAAAAAACGGAAAAGAAAAAAAAGAACACTTGTATTATATTCTTATTGGGAGAAGTTTTGTGTTTTATAAATATTTCATCTTATCATTACCTTTATATTTTCCTCCTCTATTGTGTCTTTATTCACACAATCTTTCCCTTGTAAATATGTGTTTTTATTTTCTTCCATGTTTTATTTCAAAAAAATGTGTATTTCTTTTTCTATGTTGGTGTTTTAACCCTCTTCTTCTCTCTCTTGGACATTATATTCATACCATCCCATAGCCACAGAAAAACTCCTTAAAAAGACCTATTGATTCTAATTCACTTTGGATAGGTATTTTAAGCTAAGAGCTCTTTCAAACTCTAAGATTTTCACTTTTGGTTGGTGAAAGAGTGAACCTCCACAAATAAATTTTATCATCTTGAGAGGTTTGAGTATTGAGTGTCCATATTTTCCATTTCTAAATTTGAGAATGAAAAAATGAATTAGTTTTGAAACATTGTTTCTGTAACAACTTGTGGTGGAATTCAAAATGGATGAGTGAAATAGTTTAAACCTCCCCCCATTGGAGGAAACAAAATTTTAATATTTGTTGGTGAGTGAAAATGATTTTGTTATGTTTTTATATTTGTTGCACATGAGGACATTCACAAAACTAAGTGTGGGGGAGTTGATGTTATTAATATTTTCATGAATTATTATATACTCCCTTTACTGAATTTATATGAAATGTACATAATTTTTGTGAAATATTAATGTTTTAATATTAAGTATAATGTTTAAGCATTTTTAGAAGTAGTCCAATTGAGTCAGTTTACAATTTTATTTATAACTATCACCCTAATTATCCAAATTGTGTGGTTCTTGTTTTGTAGGATTCCTAATTAAATATAAAACATTTCATTAGAAGTGATAATGGGCCAATTATTCCATTTGAAGGATCACATTTACCACACAAGATGACCTACAGAATTTGTGAAGAAACTGGACCATCCATGATGATTGAGTTCCTGGTCTAAATCCTGAAGCCCAAATTTCATTAAACTCTACCATATGTTCTTTATTATATAAAAGAATCATGGATAAAATTTCAGGGCCCAACCCTAAGAAATATGGGTTCAAATGAATATTTTATGTCCATCACACCATTCTGGACGAGAAATAAAATAAGTATAGTATTCATGAAATATCTCATGATGTTAGAATCCAATAGATCTGAGAGTTTTCAGAGTGAAATAGGAGATATATACGGAAGACTTTGTTGAAGACATCATTCGGTTTTGAAGGAATCTTCCTATTCAAAAACCCTTTCACATTTTGGACATCAAAAAGATTGTATTTAAATGGACATATTAAATTTGTTTAATCAAGTGGCCATAACTTTGGCTACATATGTCCAAATGACTCCAAATTTTGAGATAGGTCGTCCAACTCTATTATCTACAACTTTGAAGAAGGATATTTCTAGATATTCGGTTGTATGAATAGCCAACCTTGGATGAAAGTGGAGGGACAGATTGGAAATGCAAACAGTCCACTCCTTGAGATATAAATACTCTCCCCTTCTCTCCTTGAGAGGGGTTGGAATTTCAGAATAGAGGAAATCATATTGGCACAACCAAAGCCTTGAAAAAGGCTTGGTAGGACCTTCCATACTCAAGTTTTCACTTGAGAGACCTTTCCTCCTCTCTTTGTTTTTACTTACTTTCGTGTTCTTCGTTTTTGTAATTTTGTAAGTCTCTTTCTTTGTAATTCTATTTTAATGAAAGTTACTTCTTCAATATCTCTTATTCTCATCCACCTTATTTAGTTTAATATTTAATTTCTTAAAATAGTTTAAATTCAATTGAATCCCCTTATCTTCGTTTTCTTCCTCATTCAATCGAAAATACGTTTTTAATTTTCTTCATCGTTTGTGTGTGTGTTCTGCGCACTACTCTTATCTTGTCCCTTTATTTTTCTTCTCTTTTTAATTCATCACCATAAAAATATATTACCAGATTAATAACCATCCTAATGGCTGAGTAAATATCTCATTGGGGTGATTTTTAATTTAGGTATTTTAAGCTATTGAGAGCTTTCGCTCGATGAGTATTCGTTGAATTAACATTGTGTATGTTGGACTTAGCATGTCATGGATTAATGACTTGTTTTGTTTAACGTTTGGTTTACATTGATTATTGGAACCATAAATACAATACCATAAACAATATATGATCAATATTATAACCCTAATTTAAGTTAAGGCTTGGATTAAAGCCTTAACACTTGGGAATTCAAATCAATGTCAACTTGTGACATGAGTGTTAATTTAAATGCAATATAAAGCAAAGCTCAAGGATATCACAAGCTTAACTAACCTAATGATGAACTCACCCCAATAATTATAAATTTTTTAAATCAATCATAATCAATTAGTCATTTCATTAAGCTCTGCAAACACCCCCCCCCCCCCCCCAATCAGAATAAAATCAACTAAAAACAAACGACTATTTCAAAGTATCATCGCCGAGGATTCGACCCGAGTGCAGCTATACACATTAGCAGAGCACTGGAACTTTGACCGGTCGATAGGCGACAATCGGTCGTCCATTTCAATAATAATTTAATATCTTGGTACAATTCCAAAATCTGAAACAAAACGTTTCTAAATTTCTTCCTAAGCTGGATCAGAAGCCACAACACACTCAGCCAATGTATATATAGAAACCACTTACTTTTATAGCTTCTATTTCTCATTTACTTAGCCTAAATATGATACTAGATAAATTTATGTGAAAGAATATTAGTTTTTAATCCCCTTGATAAATAGTATTTCCACATCTCCAAGTACTAGGAACTCATACATTATATTATCTCATGTATTATTAGATAGTTTTGATTTCTACATTGATAAATTATCCAGGTTCTATTTGACACTTTCCCACTATGATTTATGCATAAGAAATATCAAACCACAATATATATCATGGAATGCGTGATAAATTCCAATAACTTAAGTGTGTATAATTGTATTCATCATAATAATATCTTAATCTTCTTTCACACATCAACTTGGAGAGATTTAATGCCCTATGACATATAAAATAATTCGGTATTTAATTGTTCCATATTGTATTTTTTAATACCTTATCAAAATATATACTATGAATAGATCTAAGAAACCCCATCAATCTATCTTTATAGATCTTGTTTCCTATAACTTGGGTTTCTACTTTAATTCATTCTTAGTGAAATATCTTTTCCTTAGTCTTAAGCGACTGAAATATCTATTTTCCATATGTTATCAACATATTTGACATTGAAAACTATAGTTTTCCCACTAGCCTCTTTTATAAACATGGATCACTTTCATTCTTAATAAAACCAAACTCTCTTTTGTATTTGTAAAATGAATATTCTATGATCACGATGCTTACATGAATCCATAAATGGATTTTTATAACTCACATACCTTATTGGATTTATTTATTGTCACCAACACTTATAGTTCTATCATATAAACATATTCCATATGGTTTCCTTCAAATAAGGTGGTTTTGATATCCAATTTTCCAATTATATTATCATAGTAGGTTTTAATGAAAAGTAGATTTCTAATGAATTTTTAGCATATCAAATGGTGTAAGGTTTATTTAAAAACTATACCTATATGTCACTTGAAACCTTAGGTAACAAATCAAGCATTATTGGTACCAACTTTTACCGTCCATGTATAGTTTCATATTAAATACCTACCAACATATTTAAATTAATAGGACAAAATACCATAATAAAAAACTGAATTTTGGTACATGTAATCCATCTCTAAATTCATATGATCTTTCCAATCATAGCTAGTTTCACATTTACTTATTCCTTGTAAGATTTATTATTCCTATCAAATAATATATCACCTATGTTGGAGAATATAAAACCACCCAGTTGGTTTTAAATTTATTACATAGTATGGGTCTCTGGAACAACTCCTTCCACTAAATCTTATAGAGTTTAGTGTTCCTATAACAACTCGTGTACATCTTGAGACTTGAATTCATTGAAATCTAACCTTATCTCATTATCTCAAATACAAATTGGTTCCCTCTTATATAAATATAGTTCATAATTTGACTAATACCTTTCTATATTAGGGATAATAATATCCTAAGTAGATTTAGGATAATTAACTAACACACACTTAGTGTTTTCCTTGATTTCAATTTTTCTACTAAGATTAAATTTAAAAAATGGTGATCATAAAACACATCAAGTTGTGACATAATATATTGTTATCATATTTTAGATTATATTATATTAATTAGTAAATATAGTTAGCATGTGGTTAGATGTTATGCTACTATTTTTAAAACATGTCTTGAAAGGAATTATGGAAGACTTGCAATACATATAAGACTCCTCATCGATCTTCCTTGTATTACCATAATCTCTTATATGTGTATAAGGTAATGTGAGTCTAATAGTTAGTCTAATCTATATTTAACTAATTTATGAATACATGGTAAATATTTTCTATGACTAGTCTTCCCAGTGGATCTTATATATTTTACCAAGTGTGTAAATTAATTCAAATTTACATTCCTAAAATCTCATAATGTAATCTCATGGAGTATGTTGATTTACCTTTAGTTTATCCTTAGACGGACTGAAACTTACTTTTTATTAATCATAATAAATGGAGAAAATAACCCAACAACAAGCCTTAAAGGAGGGTGAATGTGATTAAGACCTAGGGAATATCCTTGTATGATAGCCTTATATTCAATAGGAAGGGAAGCCAAAATATCCTAAATAACAAGAGTATCCTCCTGACTTCCCCTATGGGCAAGAGCATCAGCCACGAAATTTGACTCTCTCCGACTATGATTAAGGATAAATCCCTTCTTATTCTCAAAATTGCATCTACGAATCATATAGACAAACCCCAAGGCACCGTTTTATGACCCTGAAAATATCTCAACAGGACCTTCGAGTCTGATTCGACTTCATCCACCGGAAGCCCATGCCCCCTACAGATCATAAGGCCGGACAGAATTGTATGTGCCTCCACACCCAAGGAGCTTCCTAGGCCATAAAAGTTACTAAGGCCAGACAGGATTCACATTTCCAAGAGAAATGAAATGCCCCAAAAGCCTTTAATTTTCTGTGAGATCTTCGATGTTTGGGGCATCGATTTCATGGGACCATTTCCCCCTTCCAATGGATTCTCAAACATCATTCTTGCGGTTGATTATGTTTCTAGGTGGGTGGAGGCCAAACCCAGTAGAAAGGATGATTCACATACAGTTAGTGAGTTCCTAAAGACACGCATCTTCCATAGATTTGGAACACCTCGTGCCTTGATAAGTGACTTAGGAACCCATTTTTGTAATAAAACCATGGAATCTCGTTTGAAAATAATGGGTTTGTTCATAAAACTTCAACTGCATATCACCCCCAAACAAATGGCATGGCTGAAATTTCTAATAGAGAAGTGAAAAGAGTGCTTGAGAGAATTATAAAACCCACCAAAAAAGAATGGCCTGAAAGACTTGGTGAAGCACTTTGGGCTTATCGAACTGCCTATAAAACACCCATTGGGATGTCTCCTTTTAGGCTAGTTTTTGGTAAAGCATTTCATCTACCAGTTGAAATCCAACATAAGTCTTTTTGGGCTGTGAAAACCTGTAATTTTGATTGAGAAAAATCTGGTGAAGAAATATTGTTACAATTGGTTGAAATGGAGGAGCTTCGACTTGAATCCTATGAGAATTACAATCTATACAAAGAGAATGCCATGGTAATCCATGAAAAACACATCCTAAGAAAGGTATTTTATGAAGGTGAAAAGGTAATGCTCTTCAATTCTCGATTTCGGCTTCACCCAGGTAAGCTAAATTCTCATTGGGAAGGTCCTTTTGTTATTACTATTGTCTACCCATTTGGTGCAGTGCAAGTCCAAGACCCCTCTTCCAAAAGGACATTCATGGTTAATGGACATCAGTTAAAGAATCACCATGAGAGGATGTACAGTCCTAGATCAACATCGACTTCCACTGGATCTCCAACTTCTCTAGCCGACCTACCACTAGATAGAGATGGCGACCTGCCAAATCCAAACCAGGGGGAACCTCTTTCCCTTTAACTCTCTCTCTATCTCTTCCTCTCTCTACCTCTTTCTTCTTCTTCCACTCTCTTTAATTTTTTTTACCACTTTATTTTTCAAAACCTTTCTTCTTCACTTTCCCTTTTGTGTGGGTTTATCTTTATAAAAAACCAAAATAAAAACCTAAAAAACTAAAAAAACAAAAAAAACAATCACTTAAAACAAATACAAAAAACTCAAGAGTCGTGATTAATCACCTTCCAATTTTCAAATTTTGTCCAACCATTTTGGGGAGTCAAAAGACATGGTTTCATTTCAAAAAAAATTCGTTTTCATCATGACATTGGATAAATAATTTTGTGTCAAAATTAACAAATTTTGAATGCTCAATTTTTTATTTGGAAAATGATTTTTCCGAACCGTGAGGAACATCATTTGCTTTCATGCCAAGGCCACCTATGGCCATCTTTTCAAAATGTGTGTTTTCACCCCGATTTTTGAGTCTTGAGTTTGTGGACCTTCGAGCTGAATTTCCTACTTTAGTGTGCATTAATATGATAGAGGTATTTTTCTAAACCACATGAGAATTATAATAGCCAAATAGACTCCCATTAACCATACATTAATCCTCCTTTTGAAAGCCCCTTCGAGCCTATGAAAACTTTTTCCTTGATAGCCACATTACAAGCCCAATACCTTTTCCCACCCAATATCAACATGTATTTTCATTGCATAATTTTTTGAAATTTAAGTGTGGGGGGAATGGATTTCATTGTTTGGGTACCCTATTATTGATTTTCAACGAGTTATCATCTATTTGAGGGAAAGCATCCATTTCAGTGTGGGGGAGAGGTTTTCATTCAGTGTGTTTTGGGTAATGTAATTTACTTTCATTTATGTAATTTTTTAAATATTATTGACAAGTGTTCAAAAAAATCAATAATGCAGAAAAAAATCAAAAAAATGAAAAAAAATGTGTTGTGTCTTGGGTAGGTCAAAAATCACTCTTACTCAACCTTTTATCTTGTTATAACTATTACAATTAGTGTCATTAGAAGATCAATCATGGCTTGGGATATGAGTGTGATATCTGTTTCAAGGTCAACTTTCGAAAAAACAAAGAAAAAAAAAGGAAAAGAAAAAAAAACACTTGCATTATATTCTTATTGGGAGAATTTTTGTGTTTTATAAATACTTCATCTTCTCATTACCTTTATATTTTCTTCCTCTATTGTGTATTTATTCACACAATCATTCCCTTGTAAATATGTGTTTTTATTTTCTTCCATGTTTTATTTCAAAAAAATGTGCATTGATTTTTCTATGTTGGTGTTTTAACCCTGTTATTCTCTCTCTTGGACATTATATTCCTACCGTCCCATAGCCACAGAAAAACTCCTTAAAAAGACCTCTTGATTATAATTCACTTTGGATAGGTATTTGAAGCTGAGATCTCTTTCAAACTCTAAGATTTTCACTTTTGGATGGTGAAAGAGTGAACCTCCACAAATAAATTTTATCATCTTGAGAGGTGTTAGTTTTGAGTGTCCACATTTTCAATTTCTAAATTTGAGTATGAAAAAATGAATTAGTTTTGTAACATTGTTTCTGTAACAACTTGTGGTGGAATTCAAAATGGATGAGTGAAATAGTCTAAACCTCCCCCCATTGGAGGAAACAAAATTTTAATATTTGTTGGTGAGTGAAAATGATTTTGTTATGTTTTTATATTTGTTGCACATGAGGAAATTCACAAAACTAAGTGTGAGGGACTTGATGTTATTAATATTTTCATGACTTATTATATACTCGATTTACTGAATTTATATGAAATGTGAATAATTTGTGTGAAATATTAATGTTTTAATATTAAGTATAATGATTAAGCATTTTTAGAAGTAGTCCAATTGAGTCAGTTTACAATTTTATTTATAAATCTCACCATAATTATCCAAATTGTGTGGTTCTTGTGTTTTAGGATTCCTAATTAAATATAAAACATTTCATTAGAAGTGATCATGGGCCAATTATTCCATTTGAAGGATCACATTTACCACACAAGATGACCTACAGAATTTGTGAAGAAACTGGACCATCCATGATGATTGAGTTCCTCGTCTAAATCCCGAAGCCCGAATTTCATGAAACTCTACCATATGTTTTTGATTATCCACAAAAATCATGGATAAAAATTTCAGGGCCCAACCCTAAGAAATATGGGTCCAAATGAATATTTTAAGTCCAGCACACCATTCTGGCCGAGAAATAAAATAAGTATAGTATTCATGACATATCTCATGATGTTATCATCCAATAGATCTGAGAGTTTTCAGTGTGAAATAGGAGATATATACGGAAGACTTTGTTGAAGACATCATTCGGGTTTGAAGGAATCTTCCTATTCAAAAACCCTTTCACATTTTGGACATCAAAAAGATCGGATTGAAATGGACAGATTAAATTTGTTTAATCAACTGGCCATAACTTTGGCTACATATGTCCAAATGACTCCAAATTTTGAGATAGGTCGTCCAAATTTATTATATACAACTCTGAAGAAGGATATTTCTAGATATTCGGTTGTATGAATAGCCAATGTTGCGATGAAAGTGGAGGGACAGATTGGAAATGCAAACAGTCCACTCCTTGGGCTATAAATACTCTCCTCTTCTCTCCTTTAGAGGGGTTGGAATTTCAGAAGAGAGGAGATCATATTGGCACGACCAAAGCCTTTCCAAAGTCTTGGTAGGACCTGTCATACTCAAGTTTTCACTTGATATACCTTTCCTCCTCTCTTTGTTTTCACTTACTTTCGTGTTCTTCGTTTTTGTAATTTTGTAAGTCTCTTTCTTTGTAATTCTGTTTTAATGCAAGTTAATTATTTAATATCTCTTATTCTCATCAACCTTATGTAGTTTAATATTTATTTTCTTAAAATAGTTTAAATTCAGTTGAATCCACTTCTATTATTTTGCTTCCTCATTTAATCGAAAATCCGTTTTTAATTTTCTTCATCGTTTGTGTGTGTGTTCTGCGCACTACTCTTATCTTGTTCCTTTCTTTTTCTTCTCTTTTTAATTCATCAGCATAAAAATCTATTACCAGATTAATAACCATATTAATGGATGAGTAAATCTCTCATTGGGGTGAGTTTTAATTTAGGTATGTTAAGCTATTGAGAGCTTTCGCTCGATGGGTATTCGTTGAATTAACATTGTGTATGTTGGACTTAGCATGTCATGGATTAATGACATGTTTTGTTTAACGTGTGGTTTACATGGATTATTAGAACCATAAATACACTACCATAAAAAATATATGATCAAGATTAGAACCCTAATTTAAGTTAAGGCTTGGATTAAAGCCTTAACACTTGGGAATTCAAATCAACGTCAACTTGTGACATGAGTGTTAATTTAAATGCAATATAAAGCAAAGCTCAAGGATATCACAAGCTTAACTAACCTAATGATGAACTCACGCCAATCATTATCAATTTTTTAAATCAATTATAATCAATTATTCATTTCAATTAAGCTCTGCAGACAAACCCCCCCAATCAGAATACAATCAACTAAAAACAAATGACTATTTCAAAGTATCATCGATGAGGATTCGACCCGAGTGCTGCTATACACATTAGCAGAGCACCGGAACTTTGACTGGTCGATAGGCGACAACCGGCCATTCATTTCAATAATACTTTAATATCTTGGTACAATTCCAAAATCTGAAACAAAACGTTTCTAAATTGCTTCCTAAGCTAGATCAGAAGCCACAACACACTCAGTCAATGTATATATAGAAACCACTTACTTTTATAGCTTCTATTTCTCATTTACTTAGCCTAACTATGATACTATATAAACTGATGTGAAAGAATAATAGTTTTTAATCCCCTTGATAAATAGTACTTCCACATCTCCAAGTACTAGGAACTCATACATTATATTATCTCATGTACTATTAGATAGTTTTGATTTCTACATTGAGAAATTATCCGGGTTCTATTTGACACCTTCCCACTATGATTTATGCATAAGAAATATCAAACCACAATATATATCTTGGAATTCTGATAAATTCCAATAACTTAAGTGTGTATAATTTTATTCATCATAAGAATATCTTAATCTTCTTTCACACATCAACTTGGAGAGATTTAATGCCTTATGACATATAAAATAATTCGGTATTTAATTGTTCCATATTGTATTTTTTAATACCTTATCAAAATATATACTATGAATAGATCTAAGAAACCCCATAAATCTATCTTTATTGATCTTGTTTCCTATAACTTGGGTTTCTACTTTAATTCATTCTTAGTGAAATATCTTTTCCTTAGTCTTAAGCAACTGAAATATCTATTTTCCATATGTTATTAACATATTTGACATGGAAAACTATAGTTTTCCCACTAGCCTCTTTTAGAAACATGGATCACTTTCATTCTTAATAAAACCAAACTCTCTTTTGTATTTGTTAAATGAATATTCTATGATCACGATGCTTACTTTAATCCATAAATGGATTTTTATAACTCAGATACCTTATTGGATTTATTTATTGTCACCAACCCTTCTAGTTATATCATATAAACATATTCCATATGGTTTCCTTCAAATAAGGTGGTTTTGAAATCCAATTTTCCAATTATATTATCATAGTAGGTTTTAATGAAAAGTAGATTTCTAATGAATTTTTAGCATATCAAATGGTGTAAGGTTTATTTAAAAACTATACCTATATGTCACTTGAAACCTTAGGTAACAAATCAAGAATTATTGGTACCAACTTTTACCATCCATGTCTAGTTTTATATTAAATACCTACCAACATATTTAAATTAATAGGACAAAATACCATAATAAAAAACTGAATTTTGGTACATGTAATCCATCTCTAAATTCATATGATCTTTCTAATCATAGCTAGTTTCACATTTACTTATTCCTTGTAAGATTCATTATTCCTATCAAATAATATATCACCTATGTTGGGGAATATAAAACCACCCAGTTGGTTTTAAATTTATTACATAGTATGGGTCTCTGGAACAACTCCTTCCACTAAATCTTATAGAGTTTAGTGTTCCTATAACAACTCATGTACATCTTGAGACTTGAATTCATTGAAATATAACCTTCTCTCATTATCTCAAATACAAATTGGTTCCCTCTTATATAAATATAGTTCATAATTTGACTAATACCTTTCTATCTTAGGGATAATAATATCCTAAGTAGATTTAGGATAATTAACTAACATGCACTTAGTGTTTTCCTTGATTTCAATTTTTTTACTAAGATTAAATTTAAAAAATGGTTATCATAAAACACATGAAGTTGTGACATAATATATTGTTATCATATTTCAGATTATATTATATTAATTAGTAAATATAGTTAGCATGTGGTTAGATGTTATGATACTATTTTTAAAACATGTCTTGAAAGGAATTATGGAAGACTTGAAATACTTATAAGACTCCTCATAGATCTTCCTTGTATTACCATCATCTCTTATATGTGTATAAGGTAATGTGAGTCTAATAGTTATTCTAATCTATATTTAACTAATTTATGAATACATGGTAAATATTTTCTATGACTAGTCTTCCCAGTGGATCTTATATATTTTACCAAGTGTGTAAATTAATTCAAATTTACATTCCTAAAATCTCATAATGTAATCTCATGGAGTATGTTGATTTACCTTTAGTTTATCCTTAGACGGACTGAAACTTACTTTTTATTAATCATAATAAATGGAAAAAATAACCCAACAACAAGCCTTAAATGAGGGTGAATGTGATTAAGACCTAGGGAATATCCTTGTATGATAGCCTTATATTCAATAGGAAGGGAAGCCAAAGTATCCTAAATAACAAGAGTATCCTCCTGACTTCCCCTATGGGCCAGAGCATCAGCCACGAAATTTGACTCTCTCCGACTATGATTAAGGATAAATCCCTTCTTATTCTCAAAATTGCATCTGTGGATCATATAGACAAACCCCAAGGCACCGTTTTATGACCCTGAAAATATCTCACCAGGACCTTCGAGTCTGATTCGACTTCATCCACCGGAAGCCCATGCCCCCTACAGATCATAAGGCCGGACAGAATTGTATGTGCCTCCACACCCAAGGAGCTTCCTAGGCCATAAAAGTAACTAAGGCCAGACAGGATTCACATTTCCAAGAGAAATGAAATGCCCCAAAAGCCTTTAATTTTCTGTGAGATCTTTGATGTTTGGGGCATCGATTTCATGGGACCATTTCCCCCTTCCAAAGGATTCTCAAACATCATTCTTGCGGTTGATTATGTTTCTAGGCGGGTGGAGGCCAAACCCACTAGAAAGGATGATTCACATACTGTTAGTGAGTTCCTAAAGACACACATCTTCCATAGATTTGGAACACCTCGTGCCTTGATAAGTGACTTAGGAACCCATTTTTGTAATAAAACCATGGAATCTCGTTTGAAAATAATGGGGTTGTTCATAAAACTTCAACTGCATATCACCCCCAAACAAATGGCATGGCTGAAATTTCTAATAGAGAAGTGAAAAGAGTGCTTGAGAGAATTATAAAACCCACCAAAAAAGAATGGCCTGAAAGACTTGGCGAAGCACTTTGGGCTTATCGAACTGCCTATAAAACACCCATTGGGATGTCTCCTTTTAGGCTAGTTTTTGGTAAAGCATGTCATCTACCAGTTGAAATCCAACATAAGTCTTTTTGGGCTGTGAAAACCTGTAATTTTGATTGAGAAAAATCTGGTGAAGAAATATTGTTACAATTGGTTGAAATGGAGGAGCTTCGACTTGAATCCTATGAGAATTACAATCTATACAAAGAGAATGCCATGGTAATCCATGAAAAACACATCCTAAGAAAGGTATTTTATGAAGGTGAAAAGGTAATGCTCTTCAATTCTCGATTTCGGCTTCACCCAGGTAAGCTAAATTCTCATTGGGAAGGTCCTTTTGTTATTACTATTGTTTACCCATTTGGTGTAGTGCAAGTCCAAGACCCCTCTTCCAAAAGGACATTCATGGTTAATGGACATCAGTTAAAGCATCACCATGAGAGGATGTACAGTCCTAGATCAACATCGACTTCCACTGGATCCCCAACTTCTCTAGCCGACCTTCCACTAGATAGAGATGGCGACCTGCCAAATCCAAACCAGGGGGAACCTCTTTCCCTTTAACTCTATCTCTATCTCTTCCTCTCTCTACCTCTTTCTTCTTCTTCCACTCTCTTTAATTTTTTTTACCACTTTATTTTTCAAAACCTTTCTTCTTCACTTTCCCTTTTGTGTGGGTTTATCTTTATAAAAAAAACCTAAAAAATTAAAAAAACAAAAAAAAACAATCACTTAAAACAAATACAAAAAACCCAAGAGTCATGATTAATCACCTTCCAATTTTAAAATTCTGTCCAACCATTTTGGGGAGTCAAAAGACATGGTTTCATTTCAAAAAAAATTCGTTTTCATCATGACTTTGGATAAATAATTTTGTGTCAAAATTAACAAATTTTGAATGCTCAATTTTTTATTTGGAAAATGATTTTTCCGAACCGTGAGGAACATCATTTGCTTTCATGCCAAGGCCACCTATGGCCATCTTTTCAAAATTTGTATTTTCACCCCAATTTTTGAGTCTTGAGTTTGTGGACCTTCGAGCTGAATTTCCTACTTTAGTGTGCATTAATATGATAGAGGTATTTTTCTAAACCACATGAGAATTATAATAGCCAAATAGACTCCCATTAACCATTCATTAATCCTCCTTTTGAAAGCCCCTTCGAGCCTATGAAAACTTTTTCCTTGATAGCCACATTACAAGCCCAATACCTTTTCCCACCCAATATCAACATGTATTTTCATTGCATAATTTTTTGAAATTTAAGTGTGGGGGGAATGGATTTCATTATTTGGGTACCCTATTATTGATTTTCAACGAGTTATCATCTGTTTGAGGGAAAGCATCCATTTCAGTGTGGGGGAGAGGTTTTCATTCAGTGTGTTTTGGGTAATGTAATGTACTTTCATTTATGTAATTTTGTAAATATTATTGACAAGTGTTCAAAAAAAATCAACAATGCAGAAAAAAATCAAAAAAATGAAAAAAAATGGGTTGTGTCTTGGGTAGGTCAAAAATCACTCTTACTCAACCTTTTATCTTGTTATAACTATTACAATTAGTGTCATTAGGAGATGAATCATGGCTTGGGATATGAGTGTGATATCTGTTTCAAGGTCAACTTTCGAAAAAACAAAGAAAAAAAAGGAAAAGAAAAAAAAGAACACATGCATTATATTCTTATTGGGAGAATTTTTGTGTTTTATAAATATTTCATCTTCTCATTAACTTTATATTTTCTTCCTCTACTGTGTATTTATTCACACAATCATTCCCTTGTAAATATGTGTTTTTATTTTCTTCCATGTTTTATTTCAAAAAAATGTGCATTGATTTTTCTATGTTGGTGTTTTAACCATGTTATTCTCTCTCTTGGACATTATATTCCTACCATCCCATAGCCACAGAAAAACTCCTTAAAAAGACCTCTTGATTCTAATTCACTTTGGATAGGTATTTGAAGCTGAGATCTCTTTCAAACTCTAAGATTTTCACTTTTGGATGGTGAAAGAGTGAACCTCCACAAATAAATTTTATCATCTTGAGAGGTGTGAGTTTTGAGTGTCCACATTTTCCATTTCTAAATTTGAGTATGAAAAAATGAATTAGTTTTGTAACATTTTTTCTATAACAACTTGTGGTGGAATTCAAAATGGATGAGTGAAATAGTCTAAACCTCCCCCCATTGGAGGAAACAAAATTTTAATATTTGTTGGTGAGTGAAAATGATTTTGTTATGTTTTTATATTTGTTGCACATGAGGAAATTCACAAAACTAAGTGTGAGGGACTTGATGTTATTAATATTTTCATGACTTATTATATACTCCCTTTACTTAATTTATATGAAATGTGCATAATTTGTGTGAAATATTAATGTTTTAATATTAAGTATAATGTTTAAGCATTTTTAGAAGTAGTCCAATTGAGTCAGTTTACAATTTTATTTATAACTCTCACCATAATTATCCAAATTGTGTGGTTCTTGTGTTTTAGGATTCCTAATTAAATATAAAACATTTCATTAGAAGTGATCATGGGCCAATTATTCCATTTGAAGGATCACATTTACCACACAAGATGACCTACAGAATTTGTGAAGAAACTGGACCATCCATGATGATTGAGTTCCTGGTATAAATCCTGATGCCCAAATTTCATGAAACTCTACCATATGTTTTTTATTATCCAAACAAATCATGGATAAAAATTTCAGGTCCCAACCCTAAGAAATATGGGTCCAAATGAATATTTTAAGTCCAGCACACCATTCTGGACGAGAAATAAAATAAGTATAGTATTCATGACATATCTCATGATGTTATCATCCAATAGATCTGAGATTTTTCAATGTGAAAGAGGAGATATATACGGAAGACTTTGTTGAATACATCATTTGGTTTTGAAGGAATCTTCCTATTCAAAAACCCTTTCACATTTTGGACATCAAAAAGATTGGATTGAAATGGACAGGTTAAATTTGTTTAATCAACTGGCCATAACTTTGGCTACATATGTCCAAATGACTCCAAATTTTGAGATAGGTCGTCCAACTTTATTATATACAACTCTGAAGAAGGATATTTCTAGATATTAGGTTGTATGAATAGCCAATGTTGCGATGAAAGTGGAGGGACAGATTGGAAATGCAAACAGTCCACTCCTTGGGCTATAAATACTCTCCTCTTCTCTCCTTGAGAGGGGTTGGAATTTCAGAAGAGAGGAGATCATATTGGCACGACCAAAACCTTTCCAAAGTCTTGGTAGGACCTGTCATACTCAAGTTTTCACTTGATATACCTTTCCTCCTCTCTTTGTTTTCACTTACTTTCGTGTTCTTCATTTTTGTAATTTTGTAAGTCTCTTTCTTTGTAATTCTGTTTTAATGCAAGTTAATTATTTAATATCTCTTATTCTCATCAACCTTATGTAGTTTAATATTTATTTTCTTAAAATAGTTTAAATTCAGTTGAATCCACTTCTATTATTTTGCTTCCTCATTTAATCGAAAATCCGTTTTTAATTTTCTTCATCGTTTGTGTGTGTGTTCTGCGCACTACTCTTATCTTGTTCCTTTCTTTTTCTTCTCTTTTTAATTCATCAGCATAAAAATCTATTACCAGATTAATAACCATATTAATGGATGAGTAAATCTCTCATTGGGGTGAGTTTTAATTTAGGTATGTTAAGCTATTGAGAGCTTTCGCTCGATGAGTATTCGTTGAATTAACATTGTGTATGTTGGACTTATCATGTCATGGATTAATGACATGTTTTGTTTAACGTGTGGTTTACATGGATTATTGGAACCATAAATACACTACCATAAAAAATATATGATCAAGATTAGAACCCTAATTTAAGTTAAGTCTTGGATTAAAGCCTTAACACTTGGAAATTCAAATCAACGTCAACTTGTGACATGAGTGTTAATTTAAATGCAATATAAAGAAAAGCTCAAGGATATCACAAGCTTAACTAACCTAATGATGAACTCACGCCAATCATTATCAATTTTTTAAATCAATTATAATCAATTAGTCATTTCAATTAAGCTCTGCAGACAAACCCCCCCAATCAGAATACAATCAACTAAAAACAAACGACTATTTCAAAGTATCATCGCTGAGGATTCGACCCGAGTGCTGCTATACACATTAGCAGAGCACCGGAACTTTGACTGGTCGATAGGCGACAACCGGCCGTGCATTTCAATAATACTTTAATATCTTGGTACAATTCCAAAATCTGAAACAAAACGTTTCTAAATTGCTTCCTAAGCTGGATCAGAAGCCACAACACACTCAGTCAATGTATATATAGAAACCACTTACTTTTATAGCTTCTATTTCTCATTTACTTAGCCTAACTATGATACTATATAAATTGATGTGAAAGAATAATAGTTTTTAATCCCCTTGATAAATAGTACTTCCACATCTCCAAGTACTAGGAACTCATACATTATATTATCTCAAGTACTATTAGATAGTTTTGATTTCTACATTGAGAAATTATCCGGGTTCTATTTGACACCTTCCCACTATGATTTATGCATAAGAAATATCAAACCACAATATATATCTTGGAATTCTGATAAATTCCAATAACTTAAGTGTGTATAATTTTATTCATCATAAGAATATCTTAATCTTCTTTCACACATCAACTTGGAGAGATTTAATGCCTTATGACATATAAAATAATTCGGTATTTAATTGTTCCATATTGTATTTTTTTAATACCTTATCAAAATATATACTATGAATAGATCTAAGAAACCCCATAAATCTATCTTTATAGATCTTGTTTCCTATAACTTGGGTTTCTACTTTAATTCATTCTTAGTGAAATATCTTTTCCTTAGTCTTAAGCAACTGAAATATCTATTTTCCATATGTTATCAACATATTTGACATGGAAAACTATAGTTTTCCACTAGCCTCTTTTAGAAACATGGATCACTTTCATTCTTAATAAAACCAAACTCTCTTTTGTATTTGTTAAATGAATATTCTATGATCACGATGCTTACTTTAATCCATAAATGGATTTTTATAACTCAGATACCTTATTGGATTTATTTATTGTCACCAACTCTTCTAGTTCTATCATATAAACATATTCCATATGGTTTCCTTCAAATAAGGTGGTTTTGAAATCCAATTTTCCAATTATATTATCATAGTAGGTTTCAATGAAAAGTAGATTTCTAATGAATTTTTAGCATATCAAATGGTGTAAGGTTTATTTAAAAACTATACCTATATGTCACTTGAAACCTTAGGTAACAAATCAAGCCTTATTGGTACCAACTTTTACCATCCATGTCTAGTTTCATATTAAATACCTACCAACAGATTTAAATTAATAGGAAAAAATACCATAATAAAAAACTGAATTTTGGTACATGTTATCCATCTCTAAATTCATATGATCTTTCCAATCATAGCTAGTTTCACATTTACTTCTTCCTTGTAAGATTCATTATTCCTATCAAATAATATATCTCCTATGTTGGGGAATATAAAACCACCCAGTTGGTTTTAAATTTATTACATAGTATGGGTCTCTGGAACAACTCCTTCCACTAAATCTTATAGAGTTTAGTGTTCCTATAACAACTCATGTACATCTTGAGACTTGAATTCATTGAAATCTAACCTTCTCTCATTATCTCAAATACAAATCGGTTCCCTCTTATATAAATATAGTTCATAATTTGACTAATACCTTTCTATCTTAGGGATAATAATATACTAAGTAGATTTAGGATAATTAACTAACACGCACTTAGTGTTTTCCTTGATTTCAATTTTTTTTCTAAGATTAAATTTAAAAAATGGTGATCATCAAACACATGAAGTTGTGACATAATATATTGTTATCATATTTCAGATTATATTATATTAATTAGTAAATTTAGTTAGCATGTGGTTAGATGTTATGCTATTATTTTTAAAACATGTCTTGAAAGGAATTATGGAAGACTTGCAATACATATAAGACTCCTCATCGATCTTCCTTGTATTACCATCATCTCTTATATGGGTATAAGGTAATGTGAGTCTAATAGTTAGTCTAATCTATATTTAAGTAATTTATGAATACATGGTAAATATTTTCTATGACTAGCCTTCCCAGTGGATCTTATATCTTTTACCAAGTGTGTAAATTAATTCAAATTTACATTCCTAAAATCTCTTAATGTAATCTCATGGAGTATGTTGATTTACCTATAGTTTATCCTTAGACAGTCTGAAACTTACTTTTTATTAATCATAATAAATGGAAAAAATAACCCAACAACAAGCCTTCAAGGAGGGTGAATGTGATTAAGACCTAGGGAATATCCTTGTATGATAGCCTTACATTCAATAGGAAGGGAACCAGAGTATCCTAAATAACAAGAGTATCCTCCTGACTTCCCCTATGGGCCAGAGCATCAGCCACGAAATTTGACTCTCTCCGACTATGATTAAGGATAAATCCCTTCTTATTCTCAAAATTGCATCTGTGAATCATATAGACAAACCCCAAGGATTCCCCCCCCCCCCCCCCCCACTTTCTGCTTCAGACCACCGAGAGGTGGAACCCATCTGATCCAATGGATTCCCACCCTATCAGGCATACAGGGTTTGTGGAGAAGGTTGCAGACTGTAATGGACTATTGTCCCCCTTTAAACAGTGAACCAGCTTAGAAATAAGTGACCTTACTCTTATATTAAGGAAGAGAAGAGACCAGCTAGAGCCGATCTGGACTTGGTTGCGAGCCTCCCAGATGGTCCAGCAGATAAAAATAAAAATGATAGTTCAAACTTTCCATTCCATAAATATGGACTCCAAACCACCCAACCAGGATGCAAGGAAACCATGAAATGATAAATTATCAGTGTCCCGGAATGGATTAGGCGTGAAGAGAGACTAAAGATAATTCGCCCAGTTGCTCTGAAAAAATAAATAAAGGGTAGACTCTGTCTGTGTATTCTCGCAAAAAAATTAGCGGGATTCCAAGGGGATACCCTTCCTTCGTATGTTCTCGTCATTTGGAAGGGATTTGTACCTGATGCGCCAAAATAGGAAGCTCATTTTCCTAGGAATCTCCTTGAACCAAACCTTGGATGACCATTAATCTGGATTATTATCTGCATGGCGTAAACTCCTGTAATCTCAGGAGGAAAACCTTCTCGAACTGGATCCAGTAAAGAAACATCTATCCAGTTCCTTACTCATAACAATGTCTCGGAACACCCTACCTTGCATTACTTTAATGGCTTCATTAAGATCTTGAAGCCCCCCCCCCCCCCCCCCCCCACCCCCTCCGCGACCATTGGTTTGGCCAAGCGGGACCAAGAGGGCCAGTGAGAAGGGCCAGTTAGGTTGGCATCCTAAAGGAATGAGTTAAGTATTCTTTCAATTTTATCCACAACCCATTTTTGGGGTTTGATTATGGATAAGACGTGTATCGGGATAGAAGAGAGAACACTGTTAATCAAGTGGACTCATCCTCCCAATGAAAGCATCTTATTTTTTCAGTTGAAGATCTTACCTAGCAGGCGGTTAATAATATCATCAAAATAGTGCCTCTTGTTAAAGCTGCATGAGATCAGGTCACCTAGATATAACATATGTAACCGCTTCCATTGGCAGCCAATAAGGCTCTGTATATCTCTACTTCTTCCAGAGCACTTATTAGAAATAAAAGTATAGATTTTCATTGTGTTGATAGCCTTCCCACTCAAACGACCATAAGTGTTCATAATCTCCATGATTTTGTACAGGGACCTACGTCTTCCATTAGTAAAAATCAAAATATCATCCTCAAAAATTAAATGAGACGGACCCTCCATACCACTCCCGCAAAGATAAGGAGAAATCCATCCATCCTCTAACCCTCTGTTTAGGTTCCTGGATAAGGCATCTTGTGTCCAAATAAAGAGACTAGGGGATAGAGGATCACCTTGTCAAACACCACTAAAGGATTTAAATAAACCAAAACTTTTCCCACATATAGACAAAGAAAGCCAAGGAGAATAATAGCACATGAAGTAGAGATCGCAAAACCACTCCTAAAACCCAAAATTCCTCATCATCCGAAGGATGAAACTCCACTCCATTTTATCATAAGCCTTGTCCATATCCACTTGAAGGGTGATATTTGAACCCAGAGTTTTTTATGTAAATCATTCATCATTTCACTAGCTATGACAATTTCCCCTTGTATACTTCGTCCCTAAACAAACTCGTGTTTTTTCCTCAAAACGAATCTTGTAATAACCCCATTTAACCTCCTTGCAAGAATAGTGGCCAAGATCTTATAAGAGACATTGCAAAGGCAAATGGGTTGGTAGTGGTTGATAATTTTGGGATCCTTCTTCTTTGGAATTAGGACCACTATGGATAAACAAATTATCATGTTTGACGCTCCTCCACTGAAGAAGTCTTGAATGTCATCCACCACATACAGGTCGACCACTTCCCATGTTTCCATGTAGAAAGAAACTGGGAATCCATCTGGTCCAGGTGAACTGTCATACGGAATCCTTAGGATTGATTCTTTGATCTATCCCTCTGAAGGAATTTCCAACAATAATGTATTATCGGACATCCCCACCAGTCGAGTCAAGAATCCAAAAATATCCTCACTTGTTTGGCTGTTTTGAGAGTGCTCAAAGTTGGAGACTATATCCCCATCCAAGAGGCCTTCAAAGTGATCCAACTTCATTCTCCCCGCCACCTCCACGTCCGAGGTGAACATCATGTTTCTAAGACTCATGTTAATCCTTATGTTCCTCATTTCCTTCATTAATGCATGAAAAAGGGCAGTATTACGATCACCTTCTTTCAACCATCTCACCCGAGACCTCTATTTGTAAACTGACTTAATCTATATAAGCTTTTAAGCGAGAGCCACTCTTTTATCACAGAGGAGAAAAAAGGTTTCTTTTTTAAAAACATAATAAGTATATAAAAAATACCTAAGATTTTTAGGTCCTAAGTGTCTAAAAACTCTTCTGGTAATATACATGACAATTACCATTAGTTATACTTTACTTAGAATTATCTCTCCAAAACTGAGTATAATATGAGTCTAATATTTTATACTCATCATTGATTACTAATATTGTATAGTTGTAATTAAATAATTACTAAAATATTAAGTTTTAATTTCCATAACAATATTCATTTAAAATATGAAATTTGTTGTAATCGTGGGTGTTGTAGCGCCCCAACCCATTTTTTAACCCAAATAATGCTCAAATCTGGTTTACCACAAGGCCTTAAGTGTTAATCCCTATATGCCAAAGGCTGCCGAATAGAAGTAAGGGTGTAAAGAGTTTATACTGGGGATATTATACCCTCGGGTGGTCATAATAGTAATGGTCTATATAAATATACAGTAGAAGAAAGACCACAAACATTGGAACAGTAACCCACCCATGTCAAAATCACAAGGCCGACCATCATTATAGACATATAATCATGTTGATGTAAAAAAAAGACTCAAAAGAAAAGTAACTCCAAGTGATACAGGAACCTCAAAGGTCCCTTACCATCCATCCCATGAAAAAGGTATGACATGATCACTAAGGTCCATCTCCTAATCCGGAACCCTTACCAAATTTCAAAAGCATAAAGTCTACATGCATCCCGAAGGGACCATGTAGGGTGTGAGAATAATCTTAGTAGGCCACCACCAACATTTTCCTAACATACACTATGATAAAGAAGGTATATACTAAAATAAACAAACAACACATTCACATAATATATATATATATATACATAACTTGCTTCGTCCAATGTTGTAATAATTGTAGTGGAGAGAATCCTTATTATATAGATCAAGTCATCTCCTGATGTAAAATAAGCTGGAGAGACCTTAGAAACCTCCTATAATAGTAACTTGGAACAATGTTCCAACCAAAACCTCATGTCATCATCAAGTAAATGAAATACCAAAGGCACTCCCAAATAATAAATTTTAGGTCACTTGGACCCCTACTCGAAATCTCCTGGCAGCTTGAAGCCTGACGTTTCAAGGCACAGTGATGTTTGTTCTCCAAATGATAAACATTTTTGGATCAAGAATCGACATCCTGAGGAATAGTCATATCCTTCCTCCTATATAATCTCATCCTAATGACCAAAAATACAATGGTACTTAACCCCCAAATTATATTCACAACAGCCTTAACTGATGGATCCTCACCATCAACGTGGCTTTCTATGGAAAGCACCTCCAACCATACTTATGGTCAACACCATCCAAAGTCGTATTTAACAGAGGCCTCTTCCCACATAAGTATTCAAAAACACCTCATCATATGTTTCTTATCTCTATTTAAATAACTCCAAACGGTGCATTGTATAATCATGGTGAGTGTAAATCACCAACAAAGTGCATAATCCACATCATCACGACACGTCATTCCCCTATGACAGTGTCTTTCAGTCTGATGGTCATCACAATCCCAAATCACACAGACTGTTTCCATATCCTGATGAAAACGTCACCTCATACCAAAAAACAATTTTCCCAACTGGTGATTAACATCACCCAATATGCATCGGTCCAAGCCCATCTTGACGATCACATCACCTCAAACCAGGGGGTCATTACCACCTCAATCCTCAGCCAAGCTCATCTCATTCCCATGGAACTTAGCAGGCATCATAAACAATTTAATTTAAATATATAAACATTCCAACCTAATATGACCAAGTTATGAAGCCTCTATCCAATCGTAAGTTATCTTTAGTCTAGTGGATCATGCCCATATGCATCTTTAATGATCATTTAATTAATTTAAAGTGTATGGCATCAATTAAATAGGGTCTCGCTCAGACTACCCAATGTCGTGATCAATAACACACCCCCAAAACATGAGAAAAATCAATAAAAATATATGTACCAACTACCTTGTGTTTTTAGATGCTTGATCATCTGATATCAGCCTCTAACTTGAGCCGATTTGGACGAAATCAGCGTTTTTGACAAACACCCTGAAAATAGAGTAAATCAGATTGCATAGATTTAGTACTCTGTAAGAAAAGATAAATGAATAAAATAGATAAGAGTATTGAATTCCATAATGTTGCAGTTCCAACACACCTGAAGGAAAGAAGATCGGAGCTCAGATCAAGGAGATAGGCCAAAGCCTATGAGAGGAGAAGGAAATGGGAGACCCCATGTAGCACACAATGGATAAAGGAGAAAATATGAGGAATAAAAGAAATAGTTTGGGAGGTCAAATCTATAATTTCCCAAAATTTAATCACCCACATGATTTGGCTACATATTTTGGCTAACTGTGGGCCAACCATGTGGCTCCCATTGCTTAGGAACCAAATTTGCACAGTTTTCCCACACGGTTTTCCAGACCTTGCAACAACTGTGTGAATAACCTCTTCTAAAAACTAAAGATTTCGCACACATCCATTCACCCCTACTACATAGTTTTTCAAAACATTCCTAGTGCACCTAGATGGTCACATGGTTTCTCTTAGAAGGACGCGCGGTTTGTTTCAACAGTGCGCCCTAGTCTTCACCTTCTTTAAAGTTTGGGTTTTCGGCCTCCGATGCGCCCCAAACCCTATTGAAACCCCAAGGAAATTTTTGAGAATTATAACCCATATAAAATTACATTGGGTTCAAGGAACACTCTAAATTAGGTTTTGATAAAAAAAATAAAAGAGTTGGCCCACTTACCAAACTCCAAAAATTCAAACGGGTTGAGGAATTCAACCCGCTCTAAAAACTCAAGATGTTACAATCTCCCCAAATTAACATAGATTGCCCTAAAGATACCAATAATTAGATATAGATGGTACCTAACATACCCATCTCATTTAAAATAACGTGTTCTACCCCAACCATCAAGTCACAGGTTAACTCTCTCAAGGCGCTCCCCACCTTAGGAGTTACCTACCCTAGTCACTTCCCGACCCAAAACTCAAATAAATCGATGGTCCATCGACCATCCCTAGAATCAGAAGTCCTTCCATGATGTATCTTCAATCCTTAATATCATCAAGATCTTGAATCATACCTATTTCACATCTGAAACCCACCAAGTACCACATCTCCTCATATGTTAGCCTCATTCCCATGTCACACGTGGCACTTATGAGGTCCTTCTTCTCAACAGATTCCCAAAAGAATTCATGGTTCCTCTCACCTCACATAGATCACACATTTAAATGATGCCCATATTAAAATTCACCTTAATTAATCCTGCATCACATTGATTCCCATAGATAATCCTAGTGCCACGCATCTAATATATATATATATATATGTATATATATATATATATAATGTAACTGATCTGATGTCAACCTACTAACCAATGCATGTTTAGTCAAAAAGTGCATTTTTGAAAGTCATGCACCCAAAATGTAAATGCCTACAAAAGTTCAATTCTAAAAAATAAAAAACACCTTGCCACACCCACAGAGTACCTCTAACTATCGTTGAATTAGCAACCTTCTCTGACCCTGGCAGCTATTTCGACCGGGGGTGGGAAAAACGTGTGCTTCCAGATGGTTTATTAGAGAAGGTCGGGTTCTGATTAATCACTCATATCAGGTGCACCATTTTCATTTCGAAACACCCAGCGGTTCCATATCCAATGATGTGTGGACCTGCTTTCCAAAGGCAGGCGTTCGCTGGATGATTTGGCCAGCTATGCTTATGAACTCACATTGGTTGAGAGGATGGGAAGTCGGGCTCATCGCACCCTTTTGGGGGGAATTATTGCATGTTCTGGGACTCTCTTATAGATTTAAGACGTATTCATATTTTCAAAAATCTTTGGTTTATACCAAAGCAAAGTATCCACGGATTACTCCTGTTTGGCAGTGGTCAGCTGAAAGTAGGGATTCAGAATCATTTAGGCCCGAGGTTTACCATCCCTCATTGGATTAATGACTCTGAGGAGTCTGGACTCATTGAGACGGTACTGGTTTAAAGCCTCATAACTGGGAACTCTAGAGCTCATTGTCATCCAGGGGGTACAGATAACGACTTGAGTGTTTGGATCAAACTCGTGATACGGGCTTCCAACGTATCCTCTTGAGAGGAATTAGAATCCACATAGTTTAGTGCCACTTTATGGGACACATTACCTTTTAAGTTCGTGCGACAAGGACCCGACCGTACAGTTTAATGTCATGTGGAAAGGACCTCCGGGTGAGAGATTCCTGGTCAAATTTGGTGCGGGACTTACACCAAAGCGGCCCAGAAGACCCAAGGGAAGTGATTTCCTAGGCCCGAAGATGGTCCTGATGGAGTATAAGGACATGGTCTGATAGGGACAGATGTGTATCAGACTTAGATATCGGGATTTCACCTCAGGGAGGTTTCCTACTTATCCCGGTTGGTCAGGAATCTAAGTCTATGTAGTTCTTGGAAGAAAAGGGCTTACACGTGAGAGTTGACTGTTATTGGGATTGAACCTCAAGGAGGCATCTTACGTACCCTGCTTAGGAGATAGGGATCAAAACCCACATAATTCATTCAACTGCCTCCATCGTGCGGATGTCGTGACCATCACAAATCTCTAAACTCACATGAGTCATGCTCGGTGTGAGAAACAAGAGAATGCGAAAGACTTGGAAAGCCTCACACATTCTTCCTACTAAGGGAAGGGGAGGAAGACGACAAGAGGAGGAGAAGGCTGGGACCACTGGACTCTCCTTCTCCCTGATGTTGGAGGAAGGTAGTAGTAGCGCAGCAAAGCAATGAACCTTCTGTGATGAGAGGGGAAGGGCCATTGGAATTTGGTGAGGATGGTGTGGGGCTTACTCTAGGAGGGATGCCCAGCCACTCCCAAGAGAGGGGATAAATGCTCACCACTGGTTCTCATCAAAAGGAAATGCAAGCGGGGTCCCTCAATCCGAGAAAGTGGAGAGGCATAAAGGGGACTCTTGGGCTCAAACCTTGCACTACCGTGGGAATGTGAACCCAAGAATGCTTCGGGAACCCACTCAAGAGCCGGGGAAACCCCTTTTTCCTCGCCTATCGTGGGTATGTGAACTCAAAGTGGCACACTGATTCACCCAAAGGTTTCATCATACGGGTTTGGTGGCTTCATTAGAGGCCTTGTATTGGGGCCGATGAATAGTCCAACGAAGGGATTGCGAAGGTTCGGGAATTGTAAGGGTTTAATCTGGCTCGGGGAATGAGAACTCCAAAGGAGTTGGCGGGCTGCGTGGGTGCATGAAGAGTGGTTCCCTTTGCGTAGGGGGTGCTACGTGGATGGAGAGGTTGTCTGCATACCAGGGTGGTATGCAGACTGATAGGAATCCCGCATACCAGGGTGCTACGCGGCTTCAGGTTTGGCCTGCGTACCAGGTTGGTACGCGGTAGAGTCCGCACGAGCAGCGGCGGCCAGGGGCGTCGTCGGTCAGGGGTTCTCCAGTCAGGGCTTCACCCACGTAGGAGGGTGCTACATAGTGCGACGGATTGAAAATGGGGCATAAACTTCCTAGTCCGCGGGGAGTACATCCACAGAGGGACCATGGCTCATGGTTTTTATTTTAAGTTTGTGGTTCACCAATTTGTTGTGCATTTTTCAATTCTTTATCAATTTGTTTCCAGTTTTATACATGTTTTGGTTCGCGAATTGGAACTTCACTGTTCAAGAAATCCTAAGCTCCTTCCTCCAGAACCTAAGTTGATCTCCAAACATCCTCACTGAAAGAGAATCCTTCTACGTCAATCTGATCGATACCCTTCTTCTCCCCCTCGATGTCCTTTTATAGAGGGGTGAAAGAGATGTATCTGTGGTTATGTGGCACCTTTTGTGGAGGCCCATGACCGAAAACCCGGTTTATGGATGACTTGGTCAATTCGTAACTCACGGGGGGCTTTGAATGCACCTCACCCACGAACCAAATCGGTTCAGGGGCGGTTTGGGGGGTGTTTTGCGGCTGCGTACAGCTCCTCCTTTGTTCGGCGAATGACAGCGCATGCGGTCTGGGCTGATTGGTGCATTTTGCGGCTGGGGCGATTCGTGACGGTGGACCGGTCTGGCGCCTGTCCTGCTTCACGCCCACAGAGGGATTCCCGCCTCCGTTTCATGAATGATGTTGGTCCGCGGAGGGGGCGGCTCGCTGAACCGGTCGCATACCATCAATGTTGGACCGGTACGCAGACTGTTCAGTACTTTTCCAATCTTTAGTATTCTTTTTTTCCAATTATTTGAGGGAAATTGGGTAGAATCCTTACTCAAATTAATGGGATTCCCATTCTCCTTTACAGATTTTTCAGGACCCTACAAATTCCCCCCATCGGAATGGGGTCCGATCGGAATGAAGAGAAGGCTATTTCGATGTAGAGTGGTCCTGAAACTTGGATAGTTTGCGGTAGAGGAGTGGACCTGGTAGGGGACCACGCCTATAAGTAACAGGGCCCCTACCCTTGTCTTTTACCGGATTTCTTTCGAAAATAGAGCTCTCTCTTTTTGTCTCTGCGTGCCTACTCCTTCGCGAAACTCCTCGTCTGTGAACTAGCTTCCGTTTCCGCGAACCGTTCCTTGTTCTCTCTTGCCTTCACCCACAGACCAATCTCCCATCCGTGAACTAAAACTTTTAATCAATTAAAAGGTAAGTCACAACGGGCTGCGTAGGAAATCGCTACGCGGTTTTGAATGGTCCGTGGACCGGAAATATTCCGGACTTTGAAAATATTTTAAGTTTTCCAAACTTAAACATTTGAATTTGGACTTGAGATTCCGTGGGGCAGCCTGGTTCGCGGCTGTCTAGCCAACGCTCTGTGGGCCAGAGTATCATGGACTTCTTCTGCGTAGGGTTGGTTCGCGGGATGTAGCTGTCGCGAACCACCTTTTGAGGTCAGCCTGCGGATTTTTTTCATGAAGTATCCTTGAGAGAGTCCTTTGTCAAATACTTGTTATTTTGTCCAAATTTTATTATTTTGGACTAACCATCTTCCTGGTTTTCATAATGCAGGGAGAAAATATGGTTCCTCCTCGACCCACATCCAGGCATGCTACCGAGCCTCTTCCAATTGGTTCAGGGAGATGTCTAGCAATGATCTATAGAGTTGAGAGCATCGAAGAGGACCCTAGTTGGCACATCATTCCCAACGATGGTGTTTTGAAGGAATTTCTATCTCCTGAACTTATGGGCTATCCATTATCAAATCATCTTCCTCTTTATGGCTTCAGCCTTCAAGACGACGTCCCTATCCCCCCTATCTTCCCAGGTCTTCTGTCCCCTTGTTTGGAAGCGTCGTCGAAGTGCGCTCAAGCGGACCTCACCCAGTCAGGAGAGATGATCTCTGATTCTGATCCGAAAGACACTTTTATTTTGAGAGGATCCATTTGGAATCAAAGTGATCGGTACACTCATGACTTCTCCTAAGAGGTCGTCTTCAAGAGTTACCCCTCTTTGATCAACCTTGCTCGAGTGGATCCTGATGCGGGATGGATTCTCAGGTGGGATCTTCGGTCTGGTGGGATTTTCTCAAATGATTGGGATTGGGCCTTTTGGGTGCATTATCATTGCCGGGAATTTTCCAAGTCACTGAAAGTGGTAAATCTGTACTCCGCAGTGTGGGCTTCCCAGTTTGTTGTTTACTCACCATCTTCGATCCTGCCTGACTTTCTTAGTCGTTGGTGTTCGAGCACTAACACTTTCCACCTCACCCATGGTGAAGTTAGAATTATTTTATGGGACATATACCAACTATGAGGGCTTCTGATCATTGGTGAGATGTATGAATATTTTGTTCCCACTCTTGACGCATGGGACGATGTTGAATGGGTGCCTTCGTTGACAAGGGACCTACTGGTTATGGTGGAGCGGTCACTAGGTCGGCCCCTGCGCGCCTGCTCTCTTATTCCCTACAGCACCTGGATAGGGTTATTTCTGGAGACCACCGGTCCTGTGTCGAAGGTCAATCGCTCTGGGACTCTCCCTTCTCAACAATCACAAACTATCACAGGTTCCTACTGGGCAATTCTAGAGGTGGGTAACTATCTTTCATGGGGTTATGAGGTGCGCTCCAGTTTGCCGCCTATACTCAGGCTGGTAGGTCTTTTCGCCATGTTTTTGAGCAGGTGGCTATTCCCATATTAGGATATCAACCCAACCGTCAGGGCTTGCACCTTGATGATGGCATCTGAGCTGGCGGGGGGTCGCCCGGTGAATCTAGTCGTGCCCACTCTGGCTCTTATTTATGAATTATTGAGCCACATGAAGGAGGGCGGGTCACCCTATCGTTTGAGTGGGCCATTTCAATTCTTATATGGCTGGGTGTCAAATCATTTTCGCTGTTATGAGTATCCTTATAACATAGTCATTCCACTTCCTACTCTTTGGCCTACCCTGCTTGATATAGCTGGAGTTCGTCTGAAGTCCCTCAACTCTGATGAAGTCATCAAGATTCTGGGTGACTTTTCCTAGTTTTCTTTCACTTCCTACCTTACTCCTTCTAGTTTCGTGGTTGATGACTGTAGGGGGGAGCTTAGAAGAGCGTTCTTACATGATTTCACTAAGGGATGGGTTTTTATCCGTGCGGATTGATGGGGTTTCTCTGTGTGAGTTGTACGCCCCATATCATTTTTCTCGACAGTTTGGATGCATGCAACTCCAGGTTTCCCTTCCCCATCATCAGGCTCGAGGACTGCATCTAGCCATTCTTCGTCAATGTTGGTTGATGTTGATGCGGGAGGGATCTGGCACAAGTATTCCCTTGCCTGACATGGGAGCGGATGCCAGCCTATCCTTGGAGTATGTGAGAATGTGGATAAAGCATTATCCATATGGGATCCTAGGGATGGCTATCTGGAAATTTCCCAAATCGGGGGTTGTTGCGGCTATTGTGCTTACCGAACCTTCCTCGTCGGCTTTGAGGGAGGACCGATTGATGGATCGTAGGTCAAAGGGCTCAGAGGATCTTCCTCTTCCGACCCCTCTATGGCCAAATTTCAGACAGATCCAATCCTTTTGGATGTAAATGAGGATGACCTCGTGACTTCAGGCCCCTGTGCTATAATCCTCAAAGCTCTGCCGGTCGGTATTGGACTTACCAGTTCAACTCCCAAGCTTGAACCAGGGCCAAAAGATTCTGACCCTCCAGTCTTGGAACCATCTTCTAGTGCGTGCATGTATGCTCTGACCGCAATGCTAGACTTCATTCCTGTGTTATCCAGCAAGGATACCAAAGAACCTCATGTAATGGCAGACCACTGAGCAGGGAAAAGGTGGGCCTGGCCCCGGATCTGTGAGATTGTTTCTGAAACTCCTCTGGCTGAGATGGTGACTAAAACTGAATCCCTTCGGAAACTCTTCCTAGGTTTAGGGTCAGGTGGATTCGACTATCGACAACTTCATTTTCTCACCTGCCAGGTTTTCATTGCATGTAGGGAAGTTTCCACTAGTGAACACAAACTTGCTCACCTTGCTACCTCTCATTGCGGGACCCGAGCTTTTAAGGAAGCTATGATGAAGCTCCATTAGCTGATAGCACTAGAGGCGAGCTCTCAAAATCAGGTGACCACCCTATCTACCAAGCTACATGAATGAGAAGCTCGAGAAGCGATGTTGAGTGATTAGTTTTCATCTTTGACTGGTGACCTTGAAGCTACCAGGAAAGGGATCAACGATCTCCAAATGATGGTGAGGAATACTCGTTCGGTGGCTGAAGTTGAGGCCAAGGAGAAGGTCATGCTGGAGAAAACTTGTAATAACCTTCGCTGCACAGTTTCCGATCTAATAGAGAGAGTGATCCATGCTCCTTTGTGATTGCCAGAGCTATTTCTGTACACTCTTTTTTACCTCTTTTGTTGCTGTGAAGGAGAGACCTTGGCTTGTGGACGTCCTCCCTTTTTGTCCAGATGGAATACAATCTATTGTCGATCTTTCCTTGCTATAAAATTTGATCGTTACTGGAACAACTGTTGTATAAATAACAACTCACTGAATTAGAATTAATCATAGTTCAGGAAAATGATAAAATAGAAATGAGCTCTAAATTTTTTTCCTGGACCATGGGATCCAGTGAGCATAGTTTGACTATTTCTAGGGTTTTGTAGAAAAACCCTACAAACCTTTTATCTTTTCTATCAATACAATAAGTCTTGAATGGGCCCATTTAGTGTGGACCCAGTGGGTATAGCTCAGCTTTTTCTTAGGTCGCCCTTTTCGGGTTTTTAGCCTAACGGGATTTGCGCCTCTTTTTGTGAGTGGTTTAAAATCTCACCGACAAGACTATCATTACTGATGTTTTAGGTCGAACATATTTGACCAGATATGGTGGGGAGAGGGTCCCAACAAGGTTTGGTTGATTAAAATATGTCTCAATACCTTTCAGGAACACATGATGGGAACATGTTTAGATTTGAACAACGTGCAGGGCATGTCATAAGGCATGGGAGCCATATCAACGTGCAGAGGTAGGAAAAGCATCGCCTAAGGAAGACTTGCCTTCGTTAGACGGGTCAGGGGCGATCAATATGCAGAGCCACTGAGGGCATGGTATGCATAGTCATGCAAAGGTGTCCTTAAGTCAATGACTCTCCATTTATGATGGCCTGAGGACTTCATGGAAGTCTGGATTATAGAAACTTCCATGGGTGGCTCAGAGAGTTATTAAAACCATGAGGGGTGGCTCGGAAAGGGTATGTGACGTCTGAAAAGGTTGGGGAACATCTGTATTAATCAGTAGGGTGGTCGGGAGGCCACTATCCTACGCATTTAGCTAGTGTGAATGATGGTTGGAGCTTGACATAGTTTAAAGTCATACAACTGGGACATTCCTTAAAATGGAACGGCTTTTCCTAGTTCTCGGTAATCTCATCAGATACGTTCTACCATATTCAGGCGGGGTTGTGAAAGAGGTTGGTAAACTACAACTCAGAGGGTTTCCGAATATCGGGATGAATATGGGGACTCAGAGGCCAAGAGTCATATGGAGAGAAGCATTGCCTAATGAAATCTTGCCTTTGGTAGACTGGCCAAGGGAGATCAATATGCAGAGCCTCTGAGGGCATGGTATGCAAAGTCATGAAAAGGTGTCCTTAGTTCAATGATTGTATTCTCCCGATAGCCGGGCAACTTTAGGGAAGTTTGAGATTCAGGACCACCAGGGGTGGCTTACAAGAGTTCGGCTCTTTCTGGGTACAGAGTGTGGTTTATGAAAAGAGGGTTCCTGGATACGGGAGAAACATCTAGGCTAAACTTCCCAGGAATGGGTGAAGTAATCCATTCTCACGCTGGTGTGAGACGGTGGTTTGTGCAGGTCTAGCCCGTGCACTAAGGGATAGAGGAAATAATCCATTCCTGTCTGAACCCACAATAGGTTTGATCGTGCAGTTTAACGTCATGCGGCAAGGATGGTGGCATTTTAAATTCTGTGCAGCTTAACATCATGCGGTGAGGATGGATTCCGTGCAGTTTAACGTCATGCGATAAAGACGGTGAGCATTATTAAAGATACTGTACAGTTTAACATCATGAAGCAAGGATGAGGGGCATTTTTAAATCCGTCAAAATTCTTGTAGTTAGAGGCATTTCCCTGGATGTTTAATGCTTGGTCTTTGCAGCTTCACACCAAATAGAAAATACATGTTTCGTGTAGTTTTAATCGTCATGCGGTAAGGACGTAGTTGCAAAGGACACTCTTGATTAGAATGTAATTGGGATCGAATATCTCGGCATGTCCAAGACGTGGAGAGGGATTAATGGTGTAAATCATGGTTCCAGGGCTTCTTGGATTAGGAGAGATGATATGGGGGCTCTGAGGCCAGTAAGCATACAGGGCTAGGAAGATTATCTCCTGAGGAAATATTGTCTTTGGTAGATAGGACAGGGGCTATCAATATGCAGAGCTACTGAGGGAATGGTATGCATAGTCATACAAAGGTGTCCATGGGTCGATGACTTTCCACTTCCGATGGCCATGAATGATTATGAGGATCCGCAATTGTCCGGGCCACAAAGTCTGTCATTTGGTAAGAAAATATCTGGACATGTTGGGGATGTTCCTCCCTGGTTGCTATTAAAGCTTAGGGAGTTCCCTTCGTTGAATAATCTTGCACATGGGTTGTAACTTTACTCCATGCAGTTTAATGTCATACGGTAAGGACCAAGTACTCTTAGTTTAACATTCATAGAGTTCGGACTATTGGGTGAGTATTGCTACAATCACCTGGAGGGAAATTGAGTTAGGATGCTCTGGTATACTCTGAAAAAGTGTGAGGGAATGAGGGTGTAAACTGTAACTCTGGGGTTTCTCGGATCAGGAGACATGGTGTGGGGATCTGAGGCCGGTAAGTGTACGGAGATGGGAAGGGTATCGCCTGAGTAAATCTTACTTCTGGTAGATGTTCTAGGGGCTATCAATATGCAGATCCGCTGAGGGCATGGTATGCATAGTCATGCAAAGGTGTCCATAGGTCTATGACTTCCCACTTCCGATGGCCATGAATGATTATGAAAATCCAGGATTGCCCATAGCATAGAGTTCGACATATGGGGATAACGGTTTCTAAGCATACAAGAAACATCTTCACCGCAATCGCTCGTTGAGTCAAAGTAGCCTAGCCCTGGCTTGATGTTTTTAGATGCATATCGTTATGTGAACCATAGGCGTATACATAGGCTAACCAGGTAGGGATACCCTGGCAACATTTGGATGTGAGAGGGGAACAAACTTGTAAACCACTGCTCCATAAATTTTTGGATCAAGAGATATGATATGGGGGATCTGAGGCCGGTAAGCATATGGAGATTGGAAGAGTATCACCTGAAAAAATCTTGCCTTTGATAGATAGGCCAGGGGCTATCAATATGCAGAGCCACTGAATAAATGGTATGAATAGTCATACAAAGGTGTCCATGGGTCGATAACTTTCCATGTCTGATGTCCATGGGTGGTTATGAAGATCCGCAATTATTCGGGTCATGGATTCTGATGTATGGAGAGGATGCATCCAAATGCACAAGGAGTATTCCCATCTAGTTTCACCGTATATATTGGGTGGGTCATGACGAAGTATGTGTAGTTTAATGTCGTGCGGTGAGGATGAAGTCCATGCAGTTTTAATGTCGTGCGGTAAGGACGAAGTCCGTGCAGTTTTAACGTTGTGCGGTGAGGACGAAGATGAACCGACATGAAAAGGGGATTTCATACAGTTTAACGTCATGCGGTAAGAACGAGGGGTATATATACCTGTGTTTTCATTTTTCGGCAGTAGGTCTAGGAGATAAGATCCCAGTGTCGCTACGTATCCTAAGAGGGCAGGAATCAAGACACACGTAGTTATTTTTGGAGTACACCCCGTGCAGGTCTGGTCCTTACACGGGGGGAAGGGACATATTTATTTTTTTTGGGTCCATGCAATTTAACGTCATATGATAAGGACGAAGGGCATTTTTTTAGGGTGGCTCATCTAGGATACAGAATCCAGGAATCGCTACATATTCTGCGAGGGTAGGAATCAAGCCACACGTAGTTCTTTCAAGAATACACCATGTGCGGGTCTGGTCCGTACACGGGGGAAAGGGAATTTTTTTTAAATCTGTGCAATTTAACATCATGCATTAAGGACGAGGAATACACCCCGCACAGGTCTGGTCCTTACATAGGGGAAAAGGGAATTTTTAATCTTCATTCGGGGGTGGTTGCGCCAGGATGGGGGACCCTGGCATCACTACGTATCCTGCAAAGGCAGGAATCAAGCCATACATAGTTCTCTTGAAAAAGGTACACCCCGTGCAGGGTTGGTCCATACACGGGGAAAAAAGGCACTTTTAACTTTATTTGGGGATGGATGGGCCAGGATATAGAATCCCGGCATCACTACGTATCCTGCAACGGAAGGAATAAAGCCATACGTAGTTCTCTGAAATCCGTGAAGTTTAACGTCATGCAGTGAGGACGAAGTTTTCCTAGTTTAGGGTCATAGATTTTGGACCATTGGGTCTTGGCAGTTTAACGTCCTGTAGCTCGGACGATAGGCACTTGGCAGTTTAACGTCCTGCAGCTCGGATGATAACTACTTTTGGTTATGCGAAATACTTCTTCAGAAATCTCACATTCGTAGGAGTGGTAGTGAACTTCCCATCCATGGAGATCAGGTCATAGGCTCCATTGGAGTAAACCTTGTGTATGACATATGGTCCCTCCCAATTGGGCTCCAGCTTTGGAGGTTTCTTTCCAGGTATCATTGGGATCCGAAGGACCAACACCAATTCTCCTTCCAAGAAAGACTGAAGACGAACCTTTTTATTGAAGGCTCATGAAATCCGGTTATGATATATTTCTAGATGGTGCAAAGTGTGCAACTGATTCTCATCCATCTATTCCAATTCACCTAGTCGTTTTTATGATTTCTCATCATTGGATAAATGATCACAAATGGAAACACGGAGCGAGGTCAATTGGAGCTCAATGGGCAGGACTGCTTCTGTTCTATATACTAATGAGTACGGTGTAGCCCGAGTAGCAGTGCAGATTGTGGTTAGATAAGCCCACAATGCATGAAGGAGTTTATCCAGCCATGATTTCTTTTCTTTTTCCACCATTTTCTGTAGAATGTTGGACAGGGTCTTGTTGAAAGTCTCTATCTGTCTGTCGGCCACTGCATGGTAGCGGGGTGAGTGGTTAGCCTTGATACCATATTCTTGGTACAATTTCTCCAATTTAGTAGAGCAGAAGTTGGTGCCATTATCTGTCAGTATGGTATGAGGGACACCAAATCTGGTGATGATATTGGCTTTCACAAAGCTGACAATGTTTCTTGCCCCGACTTCCTTGAGGGGTACAACTTCTGCCCATTTGGAAAAGAAGTTGGTTGCTATGAGGATATACTTCAGTTGTTTGGTTGTGGCGGGAGGATATGGTCCCACAACGTCTATTCCCAAGATGGAAAATGGCCAGGAGTACTTGGCCTAATGAAGTAACTTTGAGGGTTGGTGAATGAAGTTGGCATGAATTTGGCAGGAGTGGCATTTTGCGGTAAAGTGCTCGCAATCTCATGCCACGGTGGGCCAGTAGTACCCAAGCCTTCGAACCTGATGGTAAATCTTAGACCCCGACTGATGTGCTCCGCATACTCTGGCATGTACTTCAGTCATGACGACAGTTGTTTCCTCCCCATCAATGCATCTGAGGAGGACTCTATTGAGGCCTCATTTATAGAGGACCTCTTGCTGACTCGTGCCGCCATATAGGAAAAATTTGATTTCCCTTCTCCGTATTTGCTCTTATTCAGCCCTGTCTGATGGAAGTTCTCCCCTTTGAAGGTAGTTTGTGATTGGGGTCATCCAGTCAGTGGCAGGAGCATATGGACCAGGGTCGGGACTGACTTTGCTGATTTCTTCCATCTTAGTCTGAACAAATAGAAAGACCATTCGATTATTAGAAATACTGATAATTGTTTCATCCCAGACTGGGTCAGCTAGGGTTGTGGCCGCATTATCTAATGCATCATCCTGGGCATTTTGAGACCGGAGAATATAGGTAAATTTTGGTTTTGTGGATAATTCCACCATTAACCCTCAGACATGGTCAAATAGGGGAATCAGCTCCTCCTTTTTGATAGCATATTCACCATTGACTTACTTGATGACCAGTTCTGAGTCACCTTTTACCTTAAGGTGTTGTACTTGTGCCTAGAGTGCGAGCTCCAGGCATGCAATGAGGGATTGATACTCTGCTTCATTGTTCGTACATCCTTCTGATAGGAGGAATTAATATGTCAAGACTGCCTTTTCTGGGGACATGAGTATGATCCCTAAACCCACCTTGTTAAATTTGGGATCCTCCATCCTCTTCCCTGTCGGGCTTCAGGATGCACCGTCTAAGTACATTTCCATGTTGGGAACTTCTCTTGAACCGAGAAGATGTATTCATCAGGTAGCTCAACGTCCGGTGTGGTGTTCCCTGACGAGGGGTGCTCTGCCACAAAATCTGTTAATGTCTGACCTTTTATGGATTTCTGAGGCACAAACCGGATGTCAAACTATTGTAGGATGACTGCCCATTAGGATAGGTGCTCGGTCAGTGTCGGGCGGATGAGGATGTACTGGAGCGGGTTACTACGCGAGACCAAATGGACTTCATGATGCGGCAGATATTGTCGCAATTTTTGAACTGTGAAGACCAAGTCCAAACAACTCTTCTCGATGTTTGAGTATCGAGTTTCAGCGTCGATCATGTTTTGGATAAGATAATAGAGAGTGTTTTCACTGCCAGTTTCATTTTCCTATGTGAGGAAGGCTCTCAGTGACTGCTCTAGGGCCATTACGTATAGGATAAGAGGTATTCCTTTAACCGGGGGCATGAGAATCGGTGGGCTTAAGAGGTACTTATTTAGGTTGTTGAATGCCTCTTGGGAATCATCTGTCCATTAGTATGTAACCCCCCTTTTCATTAACCTGGTGAAGGGAAAACATTTACCCACCAGGTTGGCTATGAACCGCCTAATGTAGGCCACATGTCCTTGGAGTCCTCTCAACTCAGTGAGATTGCGGGGAGGTGGTAAACCAAGGATAGCCTTTGTCTTTTTAGGGTCGACTTCGATGCCATGATGGAATACGGTGAAGCCAAGGAATTTCTCTGAGGTAACCCCGAAGGCGCATTTCAAGGGGTTCATCTTCAAGCTATGTTGTCGATGTTTGTTGAAGATGGTTTCAAGGTCTGACAGGTGATCTGAGCGCTGTCTTGATTTGACCATGAAGTCACCCATGTAGCATTCGACAAATCTCCCCAGGAATGGTTTAAAGATACAATTCATGGTGTGTTGATATGTGGCACCAGCGTTCTTGAGACCAAAGGGCATGACCCTGTAACAGAATACTCCTTGAGGGGACCTGAAGGTAGTGGCTTCTTCATCTTCTCAAGCCATCCTAATTTTATTATACCCATAATAATCATCCATGAAGGAGAGAGCCTCATACCCGGCCGTTTCGATTAATAACTCGGTGATCGGGACCGGGAAATCATCTTTTGGGAAATGCCAATTGAGATCACTAAAATCGATGAAGATGCGGATTTGTCCGTTATTTTTCTTGACGAGGAAAATGTTGTCCAGCCATATGGGGTATTGGACCTCCCGAATGAAGCCTTATTTAATGTTCTTATCGAATTCAGCCTCTATTTTGGCAGCATGTGTGGGGTGCGTCCTTCTGGAGGCTTGTTTATATCCCCAGTGGTCTTCTGGAAGACCTAAGTGGTGCGTCGCCACTTCAAGATCGAGTCCCATCATTTCTGTGTAATTCCAGGTAAAAACATCTCGATGTTGCCTTAGGAAAGAGTTATATACCTCATGCTCCTCGGGAGACTTGGTTGTACTAATGAGAGTGGGCCTTGGGTCTTCCTCGGTACCCAGGTTTATTTCCCTGAGCTCGTCCACAGTGGTGGAGATACCTTCCTCAAATGCGGGAGGTGCATCCCTGAGATCTTCCTCCTCTTATTCCCCAAAATTCTCATCTTCTGGATCCGATGGGGGGAGAGTTCTTAGAATAGGCTCTTGGGAGTCTGGAGGTGAGGCATTTTGGGTGTCCTCTCTCAAGTATTCGCCCCAAAATTGTGGGTTTGCATTCATTTCTGCATTGTCACGCTCGGCCGTTATGGCTGAAGTCATGAGGACATCTGAGTGTGTGTCTAGAATTGAACCCCATCTCTCAACATGGTTTATGGGTAGTACGTAGTCTCCACCGAGCTACTTGAGGGGGTCATCAAGAACCATTTCCAGACCATTTGGAGTGGGAACCCAGTCGATACCATCGATCGAAGGCTTCTTCTTCTTTTTCTCATAAAACCCGGCGTCAATTTAGTGTGACTCAGAGAGTTCAAAAGGGTCCTTGTCAGCATGCAATATCCCACCTTTTACATTGACACAATACTTAATACACTGGTGTTAGGATGAAGGAATGTCCATGCGCTTATGGATCCACGACCTTCCCAACAGGACATTGAATGTTGTGTTCTTCCGGACCACCAGGAATTCTGAGTAGGCCACAAGGTCTCCAAAATGGGTTTTTAGCTTGATTTGTCCCATTGGATTCTGTTCACTCTTGTCGTAACCCAACAGAGTTTTGGCTGAGGGTATTAGATCATCCTCATTGTAGCCCAACTTATGAAGTGTCCTTAGGGGAAGGAGGTTAACTCCAGATCCATTGTCAATAAAGAATTTACGGATCTCAACATCATTTAGGGTTCTAGACACATATAGTGGTTTGATGTGTCCTTGCATGATGGAATCTTCATCCTGATCGGTGAAGTAAATCACCGTGTTGCATTCATCCAGGATAGTATCCATCTGGTAAATCTTAGTGGCGGCCACCTCGGCTTGAAACTCTTAGGGGTTGATCAAGGCTTCTATGAGGGCCTCCCTGTGGTCTGCAGACAAACTCAGGGCATCCAGGATTGATAGCTTGGTTGGTACCAACGCCAGCTGCTTAAGGATTTCATATTTCTGCTCCAGCGTCCGACGTTTCTCCATTGGAGGGAGAGTTTTAGTAGGCACTTTGGGAGTTGGATTATATGACGTGGAGGGACCGGCTGTGGGGTCGGATATCGGTGGTGTTCTCGTGTTATGGGGACTCGGCCTGGCCAGTTTGTTTGTGTGTGCTAGGCAGCTAGACACCAGTTCCTCCTCTGATGGGTACCGCAAAATAACGAGGCCAGAGTGGCTGCTTGTGGAGGTGGAGGGATATTCTTTCTCCTGTTGAGTCTGTTGAAGGTCTCTCCCATGGGTTTCTGCGATATTAACGGTTTGAGACGGGGAAAAACCATAGGGTTGGTTTCAGCCACGATTGTTCCTCCCCTAGTATCCCCTTCTTCTGTGATTCCTCCTCCTAGACCCTTGTGTTGGGAACTTGGGTTCGTAATCATACCCTTCATCAGGGAACTATTCTATTAGATGGACGACGTTGATGGAACCAAATATTATCTCCTCATCCTATGATAGGTCAACCTGGTCGGTTGTCCCTGATGGTGTTTTTTGGTGGGTCGGTGCCCGTGGTGCCAAGTTTGAGGGCATAAAATCCGATAGTTTTGAGGCTAACTTCGGCCTAGTTGCAGACTGCTCCTCTTTCTCTTGTCTCCTCCCTTTTCTATTACGCCTGGATGACCGGATCATGGAGGGTTGTGGGGCTAATATTGTCAGTTGTACGACATTAGGGGCTGTTGGCGGCAACACAGGCTGCTGTATTTGAGCTCAGAGTATGCCCTGAGCTCGATTGACAGTCTTCTGAGTCATCCAGTCATCAAATTTTTTCCCCTTCTTACTGGTGACTTCCTACCACCCCTCCCCTTTGTCAGAGTCGGTGGTAGAAATATACGTCACATGTGCTGGGGGTGGTCCCAACTCGACCTGCCCGGAGTCTACCATCCTTTGTAGGAGGTCTTTGAAGACGAATCATTCCTTGATATTGTGCCCCCAACATTCGATGGTAGGGACAGTAATCTGGCATGTCATCACGGCTGACTTCTTCGGGCTTCCTTGGCTCCGGGAGGTGGGGAAAATTGAAATTCATGGTGGCGATGAAGTAGCCACTGACTTGGTCCTCTCTGAATGAGTATACTTTGTGTCTTCGTTCCTCGAACTAGTTCCGCTTCGATACTCTCTGATCGTCCCTCTTGGGCGGAGGTGGCCTCTGATATACAGGGGGCCCTTGACTATTTTTTGGAGGCATAGGTGTTGGATCAGGCGCAGGGGCTGGCTTGAGCCTGACAGAGGACACTTCATCTCTAACGGCTCTCTTTGCAGGAGCATGTGAGGCTATTCGGGAATTCAGATTAGTCCACTACAGGGAGTCTTTAATTCTCTAGGAAATGGTAGAGATATTGTGAAAGCCAGTGGTGCACTCCACTGGTATGAGTGGTGTTCGTAGCTCATCTCAAAGGTCATCGATGCATATGGAAAGCATCTCATCTTGGGGAATTGGCCTGTTCAGAGAGTGGGTCAGACCCTTCCATATGGCGATGAAATCGAAAACCCTCTCGTTCTCCCTCTTTTTTCAATTCATGAGGTCACTAACCATTATTTTAGGCAACGTTGAGCTGAAGTGGAATAGGAACTGTTGCCGAAGATCTTCATAGATTTTTATTGACTGAGCAGGCAGACTCGTATACCAGACGAATGCAGATCCTTGCAAGGTCCTCTGGAGTAACTCAGCATTAAGCTGCCTCAATTCTTTCATTTCCTCTTCCTGTCGAGTGAATCTCTCTTCGAGCATAAGTGTCTTGTTTTTATTGAGAGAAGGTGGTGGGTTAAGGGAAACAGGTCCTTTGTTCTTATCCTTGTTGGAAGCTCGCAGGGTAAGCAGAAGAGGGTTAGCTGGAGGGGCGGACATATTTTGGGTGGACCTCTGGTTCTGGGTGTGCACACCTGATGTTTCATTGTGAATCACAGCCTGAACAGAACCATCATCTCCCGATCCATCCAGATTTTCATCCTCTTCAGTGTCACCCATGGGGTTAACCTCTATGACGTTGATGGATGCATATTGCGGGGTGGAGGAGATGTCATCTTTAAAATAGGAAGAAGATCTCCAATGCCTTTTACTAGTCTTCCCCTTCCTGTCCCAGGATTTCTTTCAGACTCCTTGATGAAGGGTGATGTGGAGAGTTTTTTAATGTGACTTTACGGTATGACTCCCTCTTGAAGGGGGTGATGATTCAAAGGACGGGATAGAGCAGGAACCTCCTCTTCTGACTATCCTACCTAGACGACAGAATACTGATTCTTGTGGGGGAGGTTATTATTGAGATGGTAAAAATTCCCCCATCCCTGAGGGTTGGGGTTGGCTCCGTTCCTTGGATGTTGAGTCTCTTCTCGTTTTTATTGGTCTTACGGGGGCATTTGTTGTTAAAAATGTCCCCAGCCCTGAAGGTTGGGGTTGACCTTGGATTGTAGCAGTGGCTACTGCTATTACTACATGCCTTATCTTGCGCGCCCCCATTTGGGGGTGAACTGGATCTGATGCCGAGTTCACCCGTGAATCAATCCCCTCTGGGGAGGCAACCAATGATTGCTTATTGGCCTCTCTTAGGTGAGAGGCATGTTGTATGCTATCGGTGGCCTGATTCAGGAGTTTGTGAATGGCTAGTTCCAGTCGAGCCTAACACTTCTAGGAATTACTCGAGGCCTGTCTCTATTAGGTGTGTTTCCTTTCCCGAACAGGGACCCCACTCGATTGCTGTCTTGACGTGATGACGTTGCAAGACATTATGTCAAATGGGTTCTTCTGGGCGGGGAGCGGAGTGAAATACAGAGCTCCATGTTCTCCCCATCCTCTGATATAGACTCCCATCAGAGCATCACCAATGAGGTGGCGCAACTGTTGCAGTGCATGGAGGCAGGCTAACTCAAGGTTTTATTTACGCCTCTCAGGTCACGGTTGTCATGCCAAAGGAAGATCTTCCAGGTCAATGTAATGCAGGAGGTCTCCTATTGTCTTGACATGGTCTACATACCCATCGTAGGGTAGGAACCTTGATTTCAGCTGGAAGAGGGTTTTCCATATATTGGAGTGGATTTCATGCACACATTCTTCTGGAAACTTTCTAGGTATGTTGAATTGAGAGGTGGTCGTGCGCCAAAACATAACTGGTACAACATCTCTGGTCAGTCGTTTCCTTAGGTGCAGTATGTCGGTATACTCCTCCGCTAGTGATTCCTCTACCTAGTCAGACCAACTGAGACACTCACCTATAGTGTGGTTGGAGGAAGTGGGGCCAGTAGGTATTGAATTATCATGTGGGCGATTCCGAGGTGGTTCAGAAGATGAACATGGCCCCGGACCATCTCCTGATTGAAGAAGGGTGTCGTTGGTGACTAGCTGGGAATCTGAAATTCTTGATCTCGTCCTTCTGATTGCCTCGGCATATGAGGGCTTTTCTGTGCTTGATTCGGCAGGGGGATGACCTTCCTGTCGATATGATATGTAATTGTGGGGAGGACCTTCGCAATGGAGGCCGCAATGGCGAGGACTACCATTACAGCTGTCGCAGGGAGAAAACTTACGGGGCACACCCTGGGGAGGGCCTTCAAAATGTACTGCAACGAGGGGAGGGCCTTCTCGTTGATCGGTGTCTAGGCGGGGATGGCCTCTGCTATCCGTGATGTAATGGAGATGGCTACCATTACTGCTTGATGCCTCACTGCATAGAGGACTTTTGTAGTGCATGCCCTAGGGAGGACCTCCAAGGCGTGTCACAATAAGGGGAGGACCTTCTGGCTGTGTAGCGTTGCTATGGGGAGGGCCTTTACAACAACTTCCATCATAGTGAGGATGACCATCATGGTTTGACGTTCGATGTGTATCCTGGGGAGGGCCTTCAAGACACATTGTGACAAGGGGAGGACCTTCTTGTTTCTTGGGGCCATTGTAGGGAGGACCTTTGCAATGGTGGTTGTGGTGGTGAGGACTACCATCACAGTTGCCGTAATGGTGAGGACTACCATCATAGCTTCCACAGGGAGTATATCTGCAGGGTACACCCTGGGGAGGGCCTCCAGAATGTACCGCAACTAGGGGAGGGCCTTCTCATTGCTTAATGTCTCTACGGGGAGGACCTCCATTATCAGAGTGGTGAGGAATACCATTGTGATCTGATGTCTGGCTGCACGGAGTGTCATTGCAACGTAACCCTTGGGGAGGACCTTCAGGGCAGGCCACGACAAAAGGAGGGCCTTCTTGTCATGATGAGACATCACTATGGGTAGGGCCTCCGCAGTTGTGACTACGATAGCGAGGAATACTATCATAATATGTGGTCCCACTGCATAGAGAGTGTTTTCAGTGTATACCCCGAGGAGTACCTTCAGGGTAGACCACAGCAAGTGGAGGGTTGTCTTGCTGCTCGATATTCTAGTCACGCGGAGGGCTTTCGTGACTCACATCAAAAGAGAAGCTCTTGTGATCGATCGTTAAATGCCTGTGGGGATAGCCCCCTCAGGTGCTCTAGGGAGGACCTTCAGAGATATTGGTTGCGACATTGCGGGGAGGACCTTTGCAACTGCTACTACCACTCCCATAATATGGTAATGGGTGGGTAGGGTTTTGAGCCTTTGATATGTGCTTAGAGGCTTTGGGAACCCCAGCTTCTCGTAGAGTGGAGTCATGAACCCACTCTTTATTTTCCGGCTGCCTTTGGCATGTTCGAGGCACTTTCTTGTGGGCAGCGGGGACCGTCTGCTGTTGATAATGGCCTTCACCTTTGGGTCCCTTTCTAATTGGGTCTCGTGATGCTTTCGGGATATTCTGACAAACATCTTGACTTTTAGCAGGGATATATGCCCACTTTGGAGCATCCACCATGATGGACGGGTGTCCCCCAGTTGGAACGAGTGAAGCTGCTCGATCTGGTTGTCCTTGTATCACGGAATATGGTCGACGACCCTCTTGGGCGGAATCAGGGATGCAGATCTACTCCAAGGAAGCTATCTCATCTCTTAGATGAGTCACCTCAATTATGGAGATGGGCTCACGGGCCCGAGTCCTTTCTATTTCTGCTGATGCAATTACATTCTGGCAAGTCTGCAAGATATGATCTGGGATCGATACCTACTCCTCCATTATTTCTAGGATATGCAGAGAGATATCTTTGGATGGAACGGTTATGAAGGTCCATTCTAGTATCAAAGTAGGAATATCCTGCTCTGTTCCTCCAGTGGTCAGTGGGTACTGACAATTCTCTTTTTTCGGGGTAGGTGAACGAGTCTTCCCCTGTGCCAGGATATGCCAGTTTATCTCTCTGTTTTCTGCCACATCGGGATGGAGAACTTTACTTTCATCTGCAGGGAGCTGGCCCTGCATATGTTGGTTCCCCATCGTATCGAGTCAGTGGCCTTTTTTGGCCGGGAGACATGCCCGCCTATTAATTTCTGCCACATCTGGATGGAGGGCTTTGTTGATCGCCACCACATCAGGATGGTAGGCGTCAGGAGCATCTACTAGAAACTGGTCCTGCAGGCATTGGGTTTTCACCATGTCAGGTTGGTGGGCTTCATGACCCTGGGCAGGGAGAGGTTCCTGCTGGGTAGGTGTCATCCAGTGTGAGTGACGAGCTTGATGGAGCTCGGCGGAGATGTGTGTCGGCTCGTATGATGCCGCCATGTCTGGATGGCAGGCTTTGGAGGAGCGGACATGTGTATGTTCCTGCTCGCAATATGTCTCTGTGACCAAGTAGCGGAGCTCCTCCTCAGGGAAAAGGTTGATGACCGGTCCTTAGTTGTACATTTTCCGCCCTCGTCGGGCGGTCTGAGGGGTCGGAGCTCGGGGGCGTGGGCCTTGACCCTCAGGGTGACATCCTCCTTAGTGTGAGGATATTGAGTCGTGGTGTAACCATGACGACGTCTTTCGGTGGGGGCCTTAGAGCAGAACCCCCATTCAGCGGGGATGAAGTCTTCAGTGTCGACATCATCCGCCTCCCTAAGATAAGGGAGGTATGCATTGTCTCGTTCTGGGGATAGACACCTGAAAGGGTTTGAGATGGAAACAAGAGTTGTTTGGATCTGCTTTCACGGCCGCTGCTGGGCAGGTGACCGGCGAGCCTTGGCGGACTGGAGGGCATGCATGGCTGCCTCCACCGTCAGGAGAGTACCGTTCAAGTGGTACTCTCGGATCAATGCATCAGAGACCCAGCATTGAAGATGATGAGTAGGTGATGGGGTCCTTTGTTGTTGAGGATGTCCGGTCATTGCATTGCTTGAAGTACGCATCTGTTAGTTCCTCCGGGATGCCATTGGATCGAAGGGAGTTCTGATTGGTACCTGTAAAATATTTTAACAAATACAAGTAGAAAACACATAAAAGTAGCATCTCATAATTCCATGCGTAATTAATGACTTGTCTTGTCCCTCCTTGTGAGTATAAGGGGTCACATAGTGGGATTAGGTTAAATCTATCATGCTTGGTTAAATATTCATGTCGGGTTCACCATTTGTATTTCGATCGGGGGTGGGAAAAACATGTGCTTCCTGATGGTTGATTAAAGAAGGACGGTTTTTTCTTAATCACTCATATCAGGTGCACCGTTTTCAATTCGAAATGCCCAACGGTTCTATATCCAATGATACGTGGACCTGATTTCCAAAGGTAGGAATTCGCTGGATGATTTGGCCAGTGATGCTTAAGAACTCACATTGGTCGAGAGGATGGGAAGTCGGGCTCATCGTACCCTTTTGGGGGGAATTATTTCCTGATTCAGGACTCTCTTATAGATTTAAGACGTATTCATATGTTCGTTAATATTTGGTTTATACCCAAGCATAGTATCCACAGATTACTCCTTATTAGTAATGGTCAGCTGAACATAGGGATTTGAAATCATTTAGTCCTGAGTTTTACCAACCCTCATTGGATTAATGACTTCGAGGAGTTTGGACTCATTGAGATGACACTGGTTTAAAGCCTCAAAACTAGGCACTCTGGAGCTCATTGTCATCCAGGGGGGACAGATAACGACTTGAGTGTTTGGATCGAACCCGTGATACGGGCTTCCTACGTATCAATGTGAGAGGAATCAAAATCTACATAGTTCGGTGCCACTTGATGGGACACATCACCTTTTAAGGACGTGCGACAAGGACCTGACCGTACAGTTTAATTTCATGTGGCAAGGACCTATGGGCGAGAGATTCCCCATCAAATTTGGTGCGGGACTTACGCCGAAGCGGCCCTGAAGACCCAAAGAAAGTGATTTCTTGGGCCCAAAGATGGTCTTTCTTGAGTATAAGGACATGGTCTGATAGGGAAAGATGTGTATCAGACTTAGATATCGGTATTTCACCTCAGGGGGGTTACCTATGTATCCCGGTTGGTCGGGAATCGAAGTCCACATAGTTCTTGGAAGATTAGGGCTTACACCTGAGAGTTTCCTATTATTGGGATTGAACCTCAAGGAGGCGTCCTACGTACCCTACTTAGGAGATAGGGATCAAAACCCACGTAGTTATTTTAATCGCCGCCATTGTGCGGTCACCGTGACCATCAAAAATCTCTAAGCTCACGTGAGTCATGCTCAGTGTGAGAAACAAGAGAATGTGATAGACTTTGAAATCCTCACACATTATTCCTACCGAGGGAAGGGGAGGAAGACAACAAGCGGAGGAGAAGGCCGAGACCACTGTACTCTCCTTATCCATGATGTTGGAGGAAGGTAGGAGTCGTGCAGCGAAGCAATTAACCTTCCGTGATGAGAGGGGAAGGGCTATTGGCTTTCAGTGAGGATGGTGTGGGGCTTACTCCATGAGGGATGCCCAACCACTCCCAAGAGATGGGAGAAATGCTCATTGCTGGTGCTTGTCAAAAGGAAATGCGAGTGGGGTCCCTCAATCTGGGCAAGTGGAGAGGCAGAAAGGGGACTCTCGGGCTCGGACCCTAAACTACCATGGGAATGTAAACCCAAGAATGCTTCGGGAACCCACTCAAGAACCAGAGCAACCCCTTTGTCCTCGCCTACCATGGGTATGTGAACTCAAAGTGTCACCCTGATGCGCCCAAAGGTTTCTTCATATGGGTCCAGTGGCTTTGGTAGAGGCCTTGTCTTGGGGCCAATTAATAGGTCATTGAAGGGATTGCGAAGGATCGGGAATTGTAAGGGTTTAATCTGGTTTGGGGAATGGGAATACCAAATTAGTTGGCGGGCCGCATGGGTTCATGAAGAGTGGTGCCCTTTTCATAGGGGGTGCTATGCGGACTGATAGGAATCCCGCGTACCAGGGTGGTATGCAGCTTCGGGTTCGGCCCGCGTACCGGTTGGTACGCGGTGGAGTCCGCACGAGCAGTGGCGGCCAGGGGCGTCGACGGTCAGGGGTTCTTAGGTCAGGTCTTTGCTCGCGTAAGAGGGTGCTACATGGTGCGTCAGATATAAAAAGTGGAATAAACTTCCTGGTTCGTGGGGAGTACATCCACGGAGGGACCATGGCTCGTGGTTTTTATTTTAAGTTCGTAGTTCACCAATTTGTTATGCATTTTTTGGTTCTTTATCAAAAATTTTCCAGTTTTATACCTGTTCTGGTTCATGAATTGGAACTTCACTGTTCGCAAAATCCTAAGCTCCTTTCTCCAGAACCTAAATCGATCTCCAAACCTTATCCTCGATGCATAATCCTTCTACGTCAATCTGATTGATCCCCTTCTTCTCCCCCTCGATGTCCTTTTATAGAGGGTGTAAAGATATGTATATGTGGTTATACGGCACCTTTTGTGGAGGCCCATGACCGAAAACCCGGTTTACGGATGACTTGGTCAATCCGTAACTCACGGGGGGACATTGAATGCACCTCACCCACAAACCAAATCGGTTCGAGGGTAGTTCAGGGGGTGATTTGCAGCCGCGTAGGGCTCTGCCTCTATTTTGCGAACGACAGCGCATGCGGTCTGGGCCAGTTGGCATGTTTCGCAGCTGGGGAGGTTCGTGGCGGTGGACTGGCCTGGAGCCCATCCTGCTTCGCACCAGCAAAGGGGTTCTCGCCTCTGTTTCACGAATGATGTTGGTCCGCAGAGGGGGAGGCTCGCTGAACCAGCCACGTACCATCAATGTTGGACTGGTGCGTGTACCAGTTAGTCCTTTACCAATCTTGAGTATTATTTTTGTCCAATTCATTGAGGGAAATTGGGAATAATCCTTACTCAAATTAAGGGGATTCACATTCTCCTTTGAGGATTTTTCAGGACCCTACAACAGCTTAACAGCATGCACCTGGTCTGAATCCCGAATACCTGGATCCTAACATGCCTATGGTTTTCCAACAGCCACTGGCCACTGAACCTGCTAATAAGTCACAATATCTCTTCCATGACCTCCGTGTGTAGCTGAATCTTGTCTACCATCTCCTGATACCACTCCTGGTCTAACCTCAGAGCCCTAAATCTACCATGGTCCAAAACTTACAACTACCTGAAAAGTTTTCTGGTAGAAACTCTCATGATTCCTGACCTATCTTCATTCCCAACACTCATTTGATGCTTGATTTTACTACATCCATACATGTATTGGATTACTATACTAGAATCACATCGTTGACAATCCACTCCTTGGTGATCTACTCATGTCTCTAGCTTGAATACCCTGATAAGACTCATCGAGGCCTCTCTTTCTAAGTGTCACATCTAAAATCACCTAACATTATCACACAACTCGAGTATAATTGGTATCTCAAATTTCTATCATCTATCAACATTTGATTCAATGCCTCTAATAATGGGGCCAACCTGAATATGTTTACCTGCACCCGAATGGAATGCAGTAAACCATCCTCAAAACACCTCACCCTAGAGGTGTCATCACCCACCATAATGGGTACGAAAAAGACAACTCAATGAATGTAGCTACATAGTACATGGAGTACATATATCCCTATTGTAGTCTTAATAACTTCTGAGATCAATCTACCCTCAATATATCTAGGAATAAGTGGTCTAATAACCTGGTATCAAAGTCCTTCTAAGGTAGTCCCTCATGTCTACCTACCTAAACATGCACGTCCCACTAGTGTTTTTCCAGTCCTATGAGTATGTATGTAGCCAGCTTCACCCTCTTCCCTAGGGGTGTCTCAAGCTAGTCAAATATATTCTGCACTACCTCTCTCTAGTTATCCACTGCATGTGGTCCACCCTCATCTTGGAATAATGGTGGGTGTTGTGACTGGAACTCCTGATTCCGGTGCACCATAGAAGGCTCCACTCCCTAAACTCCCTTTTCAATCCTTAGGATGACATGAACCAAGCTCGTCCTGAGCTGCTCATCAATCTAGGGCCCAAAAGCTACCGTATCAAGCAACTAACCTTCCTATACATGATCTTGTACTTGTGGCTCATGATCAGTCTAACCCTTTGAGGCCTCATCCTAAACCTCAGGGACCCCATCCCATGCATGCTCCTACAACACTAAATCATTTCCCACCTGATGCTTCATTAGAATCCATCTATGTGGAAATCCACTAAATACCAATATCATGATCAAAAAACCATAATAATATATATAAAATGAAAATAAGGAAAAAAAAATTAACAATAAGAGTAATATCAGTGTGCTTACACTCCCTCGTTGCAACCATTTCACATGACATTCAGCCTCACAGCCCCTTACCCACCCATATCAGAGATAGGTATCACATATAAATCCAAGTTAGCTATGTAAGATTCCATAAAATATTCTAATTAGTAAAATGTTGTTTAGATTCTTTATTGACATTTTAAACAACTCACCCCATATGCCTCAGACCATTCCCATCCTGACGAACCATGTCGCATGCATCCGACGAACACATCGCTCAACTTGGTGATCAACATCACCCCATATCATCATCTCTACCAGTCCTAAAATATTCATCAACATGCATATATATATATATATATATATATCACTCATCATATACAGGTTTCATTGGAACCACATGCCTGGGTTGGTTGAGTAGAATGCCACCAAAGAGAGGAAAAGTAGTAAAACACTATTTAGCTTCCTTGGTTAAAATTTTAAATAGTTGAACCCCTCATAGAGAAATCCTGATTCCCAATGACAACCACATGTAATTTATCATATACGCATTTATATAAAAACATTCTATGTGTCTAACCATAAAAAATAACAATCACCCCTTTCTATATCGGGCTAAGGGTCCAATATCTCCTCCCTTGACATACTAGTCCAAGGTTCACATACCATAATAGATAAATATCAAACCCAAGTGAACCACTGAAGGTGAAAATCATATCAAGTATTAAAGATAAAAAAGGAATAGTAATTACACACCCCTGACAACTTGGTATGTCCGCCGTGCATGGGGTTGTAGGCACTCAAACACGAGCTCTAAACCTAGTTCTGGTGACATCCTAATATTCATCCTACCATACCGAAGTAATAAGATCCAAAAATAGGTAAAATAAACTCCTCTAATATCATTTGTAGTTCCCTAACCCTTTTTCCACTTGAACAGTGCTCATGTTTGGTTTACAACTCGGCCTTAAGTAGGCCTCCACATATTCCAAAGGTTGTTAACTAGGAGTGTGGGAGTAAATAGGTGATAATGGGGAGACTATACCCTATAGTGGTGATAATATTAATGGATTACATAAATATACAATGGAATAAAGACCATAAACACTGGTCCAGTAACCCACCCATAGCGGGAGCACAAAATATAGTACTAATAATAATAATCAACAAGCTCAAAATAAACCACTTTTACAATTAAAAATCACAAGATTCTATTTGTAACTAAACATGCATACAATTATGTTCCTATAGTACAATAAAAAAATGGTCCCATATGACAAACCATTAGTTTTTATATATATTTATATATATATATATAATCATGTTGATGTAGAAAAGGAAAACTCAAAAAAAGTAACTCCAGCTGATATAGGAACCCCCAAGGTCCCTTTTCATCCATCCCATGAAAAAGATATGATATTAACACTAAATTCCAAATCCTAAACTCAAACCCTTACCTGATCACAAAATAATAAAGTCTACACACATCCTAAAGGGCCTGTGTAGGGCATCAGAATAATCTCAATAGGACACCACCAATATGTGCCTAACTTACATCTATGATAAAGCAAGTGTATACTAAAATAAACAAGAATAACATGCACATCATATATATATAAGTAACCTTCTTTAGAAAACACTAAAATAATTGTAGTAAATAGTATCCTTAGCATATATCCCAATGAATCCCCTAATGTATAATAAGCTAGAGAGCCCTCAGGCACCTCTTATAATAGTAACCCAACACCATGTAGTATGTGATACCTCATGTCATCATCAAGTAACTGATGTCTCCAAATTACACCCAAATAATAAATTCATGGTCCCTCAGACACCTGCTCGAAATATCTTGTCAGCTAAAAGATCAACATCCTGAGGCATAGTGATGTCTATCCTTAAAATTATAAACATTGTCGGATCAATAGATAACATCCCAAGGAACAGTGATATATATCCTCCAATATAATCCTAACCCAATGGCCTAAAATACGGTGAGACTCAAAACCCAAATGCTGGTATCAACACTGTCAAATGATGTATCCTCGCCATCCATGTGGATTTCTATAGAAAGTACCTCCAACCATACTAATGGTCAACACCATCCTAATCCATATCTAATAGAGGCCTATACCCACAAAATAATTCAACACCACCTCGTCATTTGATTCCTATCTATGTGTACATGACTTAAAATGGAAATTTGGTCAATCATGATGACTGGAAATGTCCTACAAAGTACAAAATCCACATCATCTCAGTACCTCGTGCCCCTAAGACCATGTAATACAGCCTAATGGTCATCACCATCTCAAATCACACGATTCATTCCCATAGCCCAACAATATCATCACCTCATCCCCACAACCAAGTCACCCAATATTACTTGGTCCAAGCTCATATTGATGATCGTATTGCCTCAAACCAAGGTGTTATCACCACCTAAATCCTTGGCCCAAGCCCGTCTCATTCCCATGGAACTTGGCAGGTGTCATAAACAATTTAATTTAAATAAATAAACACCCTAGTTTAATCTGACCAAGGTTTTAGACCTCTCTCTAGGATTAAACAATTTTTAGTCTGGTGGATCATGCCCGTAGGCATCTCTAATGATCATTTAATTAATTTAAAAAGAAGGGAGTTAATTAAATATGGTCTTTCTTGGACTACCCAATGGAATTATCAAGAACACACCCCCAAAAAATAATTAAAATCACTAAAAATCTAGGAACTACCTACCTCATGTCGGTATATGCTCGTTCATCTGATATCAGCCTCTAACTTGATCCGATTTGGAAGAAATCGGCGTTTTAGGTGAACTTCCTGAAAATAAGGTAAATCAACATGCATGGATTTAGAGCTCTATAAAGTGATAGAAAAAAAGAAAAGATTAAAATGGATTAAAGTATTTACTATTTCAATTCCAATTCACCCAATGGTGAGAAGATTAGAGCTCAAATCAAGAAGATAGGCCAAAGCCTAGGAGAGGAGAAGGAAATGGGAGACCCCCTGCTGCGCATGATGGAGAAAGGAGATAATATAAGGAAGAATAGAAATATGGTAGGAGGTAAAATCTATAATTTAAAAAAAATGACCTTTTTGGTTTGGCCACATGGTTTAGATAATTGTGGGCCAACCATGTGGCTCCCACTACTTAGGAACTAAACACGCGTGGTTGTCCAACATGGTTTTCCAAACAATGAGACAACTGTGCGAATCGCCTCTACTAAAAACTACAGAGTTTTCACATTTTCATTTTCCCCCTTCTTCATGGTTTTTCAAATTATTCCCAATCAACCTAGAGGGTCGCACGGTTTCTCTTGGTAGGCCGCACAGTTTATTTAAATTGTGTGCCCTAGTCTGTGCCTTCTTCAAAGTTTGGGTTTTCATCCTCTGACGCACCCTGAAACCCTCTCAAAACCCCAAGTCACTTGCTGAGCATTAAAACCTATATAAATAATATGCCTTGGGAAAAAGGAAGACTCAAAATTAGGTTCTTATAAACAAGAATAGAGTTTTTCTCTCACCAAACTCCAAAAAATCAAATGGGTTGAGGAATTCGGCTCGCTCCAAAAAACTGACACATTACAGGTTCACTAGAACCAACATGAACAATACTTTTCAATTATCATATCATGTATACATTGAGTTATTCATGATTATTTCTCACCATAATAGTTTGGGAATTTTTTTATTTACAATTTAAATGGTAATGTCCATATATTATTTGTCAAAGCAATGGTTTATAGCAATTCCCAAGCTATAATGAGAACCTCAGGATATTGTGACATTAATATTAAATATATTTCATATGGTATAGATACATCATACTGGTTGGAAATAATTTATGTTTTATTATTATTTTTTAGGGGATCATAAATATTGAGACTTCTTCTCGTGAAGTTTACACTTTGTGATCTCGAGTAGATGAGATCATGAGGACTGACCCTCCAATAGGAACACCACATGTTTTGAGTTTCATTGGTAGTTCCTATATATGAGCATATGTAATGGTATAATGACTTGATATTATTATCAATGTGTAATATTTAATTTTTTACATTGATTCAAGGAAAAACTAGTGCATTGAAGTTTTAGTGACGTAGCTCGTGTTGGGTGCATCATTGGTGGTGCGATATTGATTAAATAATTAAGATAGAATTTTTCACTTCTAAAAGAAAGAGATATCTTGGGCCTAGTTGATTAGGATGGAAGTAACTTCACTAAACCCATCCCCATAGTGGAAGAAGGTAAATCTATCTAGTAATGTCAATGAATAATAAACCAAGTAAGGATGATGACACAATGTGTGCATCCTACTTAATGAGATATCATACGACAAATGAATTATATTAGAAAATGAGTTTTTATAGAAAGTTTTTTATTTCTAGGAATATTCCTTATCTCTTTAAGGGCCTTAAAGGGTTACTAGACTCTGGTCCAAATCTATGAATATCATTCATTTCTATTTATATAAGGTCCTATAGCATCACACATAATAGTGTATTCAAGAGTCTTCCCTATTCTGGGGAATAGATGTATAGGACATGGTGGACCCCACCACGGGGTCTGATAGTTGTCTAAGTATTGAAGATCACCAAAAAATATATAAATTTATTATTATTTGAGTATAGAATAATTGGTTTAAATTTATTTATTAAAATTATTCTTAAGGTATTAAGTGAATACATGGAAAAACTATTATATGAACGAATATTATTTTAAATTCAAGGTTTGTTTAGTATTGCAAGAATTATGAGTCGAGTTAATGACTCTATTTTATCACATAATATATTTATTATATATTAAAAGTATGTGATAAAAACATAAATGAAATTATTATGCATTTATTTTTCCATTATGTGTCATTTATTTATAATTCAGTGGGCATTGGATATACGGGGGTTAATGAACATTTTTCAGGTATTTTAATATCCATTATATAATCAAAGAAGAGAAATAATTTCATAGACTATTCTTTCATATTGAATTGAGAGATCCTCTCTCTTCTTCCCACATCATAGAGAGATAAATTCTCTGTCTGGGTAATTGATCTAAGAACGTCATCATGGATCATAGGAATGGAGTCAAGGTGATTACCACGACATCGAAGGAATCATCGAAGATCTGTGATAGCACCTAGAATTTTATGATTAGAATACACGTAAAGTTTTAAAGCATGTTTGGATGATCTATAGGGGTTTGACCTCAGATCCTTCAAGAAACGATCAACGTTGACAAGTTTCAATTGAATTCATATTGATTTGAATGAGAATATCATTCGTGTTTAATTTTTCTGCTTAATAAATTCAAACAGGATCCTCAGACCTATACCGGGGCTTAGATGGCCGAACATGATTATTTTTTGTCAATATGAATATAAACTATTTTAAATCCGTTTCCCACCATCTTATTCTATGCACCTTGTTACCAGAAATTAGTATCAAAGTGATCACGTGAATTTCCTATGCCAAGAAAAATTAATTTTCTTTAAATTAGGTAGATGGATTTAATTTGATCCCAACAGAATAGATCGAAAGATGATCTTGATTTTAGATGACTATTTTACAGTCATCAAAAAAAATTTATACTCATTATTTGTGTTTTTTTTTCTGGTTTTAAAAATTTTAAAAACATGATATATATATATATAATGTTTTTCCATTGATTTCTGGTAACACTTATTTTTATAGGCAAGGTTTCAGTACGAACAATATTTTTGGGAAGTGGGGATAGATTCCATTGATGTTAGAATTATTAAAAAAACTAATTTAACATATTTAATAGGCTTTTGAAAATTTGGTGGATGATTTTCATGTCAGTATAAAAACAAATAGAGAATGTTTTGTTTTTTTGGCTAGCTAGATCAACAAAAAAATTAAAATACTAATTCTTTTGAAAGGGTGGGGTTGTGGGTTGTAGAAAAAACTACATATAATCCAAATGTGGGATCCTTTCTGGATATCTGCAACTTTTTTTCAAAGAAATATTTTTTCATTAAAAATTAGATTCCCATGGAAGCCAACCCTCCATCATCACCCTTATGAGATCCTACAATCGCCATGTCGAGGACGGTTGGTTGGTGTTTGTATCCCCACCGCGCAAAAGGTAGCCATATCCCTTTCTTCCTCAAACTGCAATGAACCACCCACCATTACCACATCAAATGTCATCATGTTGGACTACCATGGACATTGCCCTCATCATCAACATCTTGATCTACACCTCCCCATCCCAGCTGTGGTCACCCATAGACCAGCCCCTGGAAAAACACCAACCCACCATGAGAAGGCCCATGGTGTCGGCCTCAGTATCCCCCTTCCATCTATGACCACCTTGATCTATCTCCTTTCGAACTCAAGCAGGTTTTGTTTGACCTAACCCACCCCACAATAGGATTGGGTGGTTCTGACTGACCCAAAATGGGTCAGGGTGGGTCTGCCTGACCCGAAATAGCCATGCGCCAGTCTTCCCAACCCATAATAACCCTGTACTAATTCAACCTGACACACAATGGGCTAGTTTGGGGTACTAGGGCCCTTAAAATTTTTTAAATATACTAAAAATTAATTTATTATTTTTTAGAATTTTAAAAAAAAATAATTATTATAATATTCTGAAAATTAATTTAATTTTAGTACAAAAAATCAATTAATTGATTAATTTAATTTTGGAATAAAATTAAATTAATTGTGGGACTAAACAGAACTAATTTATTTGAATTTAAAATAATTCATTTAATTTATTAAATTCCCTTGAACTTAAATTTATTTCATTTTAATTTTTATCACGCTTTTAATTTACCTGTAGAATATTCTTGAGCATTGATCAACCTTTCATGTCTGGTTTTATTTTATTTTATTATTTATTATAACTGTGTGTGATTTTTGTAATATTTAATTAAGTTTTTTGTTGGTCTACGCATTGTTTTTTTTAATATGTATAAGTTTTTGTGTGTTCATCTATTTAATTGTTTGTATTTTATAATTATCAATACCCCCTCACCAGCATGAAAGTATATTTGAACTATTTATGATGATGTTGTAAGATATGGATCACGCCAAGACGAGGAGGTATCCCAAACAAGAAGTGAAAAATACAGTTTTGGGACAAGATGTGATATGATTCAACACCTGACTCAGGTATCATACCCCTAGGTCACAGTTAATCCATTAAGTTTAAATCGATCAACCAATATAATATTTTCAAGACCAATCAGGTAATTTATTTTGTTTATGCATTGTTTATTATTTTATGCATTTTCGTGTTTATAGGAAACACATAAAATAATAAAAAGAAAAATGCATAAAAACACGATGAATGTATTCTACTAATTCATGTTCATTTGTGAGCGTGATGGCATAGTATGAACATAATTAATAGAAAAATATTATATTCGTTGAGAAATATTAAAAAACCATAAAGTAATACTAAGTCGTGAACGCATTCCTTCATTCAAATTTGAATAAAACTGTGTGTATGGGGTGCCTGCCATCCAATGTTTAGGGTGTCTCCTACTACCGAGGAGTTTTTATGAGAGTGATGGGATGAATTAACTAAATAGGTTAGAAAATAAGTATCAAAAGATATCTTGCTACCACTTTAGTGGAAAATCATTGAGGGAATCAAGGTTATGATTCCAAGAAGCTGGGATTTCAATCAATAGTTCAAGGAATCATGAGTCAATGTGGTTGGACAGTCTAGATCCTACCTTGAAACTCTCTGAGTGGTGTCATATCTAAATATTGTAGACTGTGAAGAGAGGATTAAAGGATCCTTTCCACTATAATACTCAAGAAACTAGGTATTTCTAATCTATTAATGAGGCCTACTATAATTTAATAGAATATTGGGAGATATTTTATGATTAAATTAATCAATAATGTATAATAAGTAATCAAGATAAAGGTAAAAATATACTAAATTTTTTTTTTGTAGAAAATATAAAATAATACCACAAGTATAATGTGATAACTATTGGATAAACAACATGTCCAAACTAGCATGAGTTTCCAAGAGTTATATTGGTGCTTCTGCAAAGTACTATGATATCATAAATTTAAGGTGTCAATGTCCCCAATACCTACCAATCCACCTTGGGAATAAAAGATGAGAAAAATGATTACAGGAGACTCATGTATGACACATTGGATGTTTACACCATAATGTTATCATTGAAATCTGATTGAAATTTTGTATACAACATCAGTACATAAATGATATCACATGTTGTATCATCTATGAGAAGTTTTCATTGAGAAAAATAAGTGAGATATGAATGGGATTATGATTACACTGGATATGTGTAAATTTAAATATTGATCATGATCTTTCAATACATATCATTCTTATATAATTATCACCATATTTTTCAAATTTATTTTAATATTCACATAATATATAGTTTGGATAAAATGATTCATTACCATTTGAGTAATGTTAAATAAGAAAATAAGAACTTAAAAAATGTTTAATCATTATATATTATGGTGAAAAAAATCTAAGACAAGGAGAAAAGGCCAATATAAATCATGAAATAAAAGGAACCTTCACAAAATCCATCAAATAAAATAGGTATTAAATAAGAGGTTATTTTCTTTTCATGTCATGAAATAATACCTTGAAAATTTAAATGTAATAAACTAAATTGAAGAAGCAAGTAATCACTTCTTATTAAGGTATATTCATCAATTGTAAGTAATGTTTCTATTTTACTTCTTAGGTATTTAATAGAATATGGCTATCACATATGTGTATTTAAATATAGCAACTAATTAAGTATATAAATATTACAATAAGTAAGTTAAATTCTCCAAGCAGCTGAGAAAGGGTGATCCCAAAGTTGGCGGTGAGAAGAACACAACTTCTAATTTCCATGTAAATGTTTCTAATATAACTTTTATTGGGTATAATAAAAAAATTTATCTCAAGTATCCATTGTAAAAAAGGATACATTATTCCAATTTTGGAATGAATGTTGTTTATGGTGTCTTATACTCAAATAAAGGTTTATTAATGTTTGAATCATGTGAAATACCTTATAAATATAAAAATATAAGAATCTTATACATATTTTGTGGAAATATAACTCTTTTTAAAGTAAAACTAAAATTGGATATCAAGGATATACCTTGTATGGTATTTAGACTATGTGGAGTTAATTACCTTTGTTATTATCAACTTATATACTTTGGATAAATAAACCATTAGAAATAAATGTAATCCAAAAAGCTTTAGGAATTTGTTCAGGTAGAGAACATGAAATATTACAATGTTAATCTAGAGGTAATATTATAAACTTTATAATATTCCATTAAGTGTTTTAAGGAATATAAAATTTGAGTATTTTATATGCATGGTCAGAAGATGTGAGTTGATTTGGGCCTGAATGCCGAAGAATATCTTGATCGAGCATTCATTGAACATTAAAATATAGTATGGAGTAATTCATAAACCCGCATTACCTTATCCACATCAAATTTATGATTCCAGTAAGGAAGATCGATGATGATTCTTACATGAAAACATTGATCAAGAAAAATGTTGCAAGGAGTAATTCCTAAACACACATTTTCTTATACACATCATAGTTATGATGTAAGTAAAATAGATTCAATGTTGATACATATATTAATTTCAGAAACTTATATTATATTTTGAGACATTCTTTGAAAACAATTTAATTATCCCATAACCACATTCCAACTATCATGTCAAATGGATAGCATATAAGTTATAGTAAGATTAAAATCCATTATGCCATAATAACATGTGTGTTATATTCAAGGTGTCTGTTAAGGATATAAACAAACATGCATCAAATGAAACACAATATGAATCTATAGTATTATCATAAAATTTTCAAAGGATATTATATAAATCCCTATGATTGAAAAGTTATAGTCAAGTAATAGAATATATTTCTATAAAAGGGTGTACGTACTGAATTGAGATAGTGGGAGAATGATTGAATTGCATATAGTCAATACCAGAGATGTACAAGTGGTTGGTATAGGGACTAGTTACACAAGACCTTATGAAAAAGGAATATTCCAGAGACAAATAATATGTAGGAAGGATAAAACCATGATAATGTTTTTATATTCACCACAGTCGGTGATATATTATTCATTAATAATAATGAATCATACTGGTCAACAATATATAACAATTAGCTAAGATTTTCAAGATAAATTAAAATTCAATAATGTATTCCATGTATCAAAGTGCATGGGCTTATTATTTTGAATATTGTAGTGGGTATTCAAGTGAGACTATACATGGGTGGTACAACCATCATACCAATAAGCCTTGAATGGTTATACTAAGTCATCAAGTTAAAATAAATATACAATTTTGGATTAAAGTAAGAAAAATATCATAGAATATTCAGTTGGAATGAATATTTTTCATGTTTATACATGAGGTTAGTGGGATCACCACTATTTTATAAGTAAAATATGTTTGTATATGGAAAAAAATAATTGGTCTTATAGTTAGTTAATACTATAATGAAAGTAACTCTATAGAGATTAATTAAAGTGACAACCTAAGTTCAAGGGAATAAGATCTACTGAGGTAGATATGATTAGTTACTTAGACCAAGACAAAAGTATACATAATGACATGGTATTAAAAAATACAAGATAAAACAATTCGAGAGAGAATTATTACCAATGTCATGTGGAATAAATCTCTCCAAGAAGGCATTCTTGGGGTATAGGGGTAGATTAATATGGTGAGTATGATTCTATGAACTTCAATGATGGATCAATCAAATATGAAATGATATATACTAAATATTATATTTAAAATATATACTTAATAGTGGGAAAATATCAGTTATATCAAGAAAATATTTAAGGGAAGCTGTCAGAACTATCCAATTATACTTGAGAGAGTACAAGGGATAAGAACCTCATACTTGGAGAGGAAGGGGCTCTAGTTTTATGGGGATAAAAACTAGTCTTCCTATAAATCAATATGATCTTATATTTTAGTTTGTATAAGGTAATGAGAAATAAAATCTCATTCAATTCAATGGTATCCATATATACAAATACCATGCTTTTTGTGGCTTCTATGGAAGAAATAGAAGTAGTGTAAAATATGCAACAATTTCTTCTAGTTCTTGGAATTGAACCTAGTAAGTAAAGTTTTATCATAATATAAATTATGATAATTATATTACCAGTACTAACAAATATTTCAAGTTTTTAAAGAGGGTAAAATGGATATACTCAAGGATATCATCTCTTGGGATGTCTTACTCAAGGAGGAAAAGATGAAGATAGTAGAATTCCCATAGAGCATAGACAAAGTAGGCTCGAAGACTAAATCTGTAAATTAGTATAATGATGATCTTATCATTTGGGAGATTACAAGTTTAATTATCAAGTTAGATCTAGTTAAAGTTGGAGTGTTTTAAAAGTGGGTTCCTTAGACCCATCTTGAAAAGTTCTTTCGATTACCATATCATGTGTATAGTGAGTTAAGCATGATGATTTTATACTATAATTGTGTTGATATTTATACATCCACTATTTAAATGGTAATTTCCATGGATTATTTTTTATATCAAAGGGATTTAGTAGTTCCATTGCTATAATTATAACCTCAAGATACTATGACATTAATCTCAAATATATTTCTGATGGTCTAGATACATCATACTGACTAGAAACGGATGATGTTTGACCATCATGTGTTGGGAAACATAAGCATTGAGAATTATTCTCTTGAAATTAACACTTGGTGATCTCTAGTATATGAGATCATGAGGACTGACCCACCAATAGGAACACCATAATTTTTGGGTTTCATTGGTAGTTCATATCTAAGAGAACATGTAATGGTCTCTTAAATTAAGATTATTATCAATGTATACTATTTGATCATTTACTTTAATTCAAGGAACAAACTATGGAATTGAATTTTTAGTGAGGTAGATTCTATTTGTTGTGTCATTAGTGGTATTTCATTGATTAAATAATCAATATTTTCACTTTTTAAAGGGATATATATCTCGATCCCATTTAACCAGGATGGTAGTACCTTAACTAAATCCAAGGACATGGTAAAAGAAGGTAATTCTATCTATTAATTTAAAATAATAATAAATCATGGAAGGATGACAACACAAAGGGTGCATCCTTTGTGTTGACACAAAGGGTGCATTCTTTATAAGATATCTTGATATAAAGAGATTATATTACATGACGAGTATTCGTTGGTTGGTTGTCATTGATATGACTATTCCTTGTCTCTTTAGGGGACTTGATGGGTTTCTAGACTCCACTCCTAGTTTGTGAATATCATTCACTACTATCTAGATAAGTACCTATAGGGTCACAAACAATAGTGTATTTGAGATTCTTTCCTATTTTTGTGGATAGGTGTATAGGATATGGTGGGAGGTGTCGGAGAGTTGTCCCAGTATTAATGATCACCAAAAAATAAATAAATTCACTATTATTATAGTATAGAATATTTGGGATGAATTTATTTATTAAAATTATTCACAAGGTATGAAGTGGATACATGGAAAATATTATATAAAATGAATATTATTTTAAAATTCAAGGTTCGTTTAATATTGTGGAAATTAAAAGTTATGTTAATGACTTGATTTTATCATGTAATATATTTATTATATATTACAAGTATGTGATGAAAATATAAATGACATTATGATGTAGTTAGTTCATTATAATGTTTAATTTATTTCTTATTTAGTGGGAATAAGAAATATGAGATTCAGGGAACCCTTTTCAAGTATTTTGATATCCACTATATAAGCACATAAGATCACTCATTCCATAGACTATTTATTCATTTGGAATTGAGAGATCCTCTCTCTTGTTTCTGCATCCTAGAGATAAAATTGCATTAACAGAGTAATCTATCCAAGAACGTCATTGCAGAATATAGGAACAAAGTTGAGGTGATCATAGTAGCATCAAAGGAATCATAAAAGATTTGTTCTAGCACTCAGAATTTAATGATCACTGTATGTGAAAACTCTTGAATATTGTGTGGGTGATCTAGATGGGTTAAGTCTTGGATCCTTCATGCAATGATCATTGGTAATGATCTACAGTCGAATACACATCGATTCGAAAAATTTAATCATTATTGTTTAATTTTTGTGCTTAATAAATTCACATGTGATCCTTAGTCCTATACAGGGAATCATATCACTAGAGATGATGAATTTTTGTCTCTCTAGCGATAAAATTTTTTAAATTTCTCACCCATCGAATTCTGTTTTTCCCCAATACCAGTAAAATAATGTCTCATCATGTCTAGAACTGGACACTAATATAAATTTTTTGGCAACAATCAATACAAAATAGTAGTTTTATAAGAATTAATCAACTTGGAAATATGAAGTCATGTTCTTCTATTTACCAAATTAGGAATCAACCTCCTTCAACTACTTATAAAATTCAGCTTACTTCTTATAATTTTTATGAACTTTCTTATTTCTTATATTTGGATACAAATATGTGAGTTACATATTTTATTTAATAACCAAGTAGTGAAACTAATATATATAATTTCATAAATAATTTTTATTATTAAATTCGTTGATATTATTAAATAATTAATAATTCTTACCTAATTTTCTTTGTTTCTTTATTTTTATGGTAGGGGAGTACTTTGAGTGGGGTTATAACAATTTTGAAGGAAAATTATGTTTCTGGTCGAGGACCATGATTTTAGAAAAGTGATATATAAGATTCTTGTTACCCATACATAAGAGTAATTCTAATTGTAAGTGATTGAAAATAAAATAAAAAATAAAAAGAAAGAGAAAAGTGACCTTCAACCAGCCAAGAAATCATAAGAGACCATACAGGTCAGTGTTGGAGCAGAAGAGGTAAGAGGTCCTAGCATAGAGAAACAATGGGAGAAAACCATGATACAAGTTAGGAGAGTGTGGGATTATTATCCAGCTTCTAGTAGAAACACAACCTTAATGTGGGATTTATAAACATTAGAAGTATTTAAAAAATGATATACACAAACATAGAAATGAAATGATGTCATCATGCTCATCTTATTTCTTATGTATAGGGTTTCATGTCATGACAACACACCTAAGTACATAACTCCTATATCATGATATTTAAATGACATAAAATCATTATGAAAGATTGATTTTGTCCTTGTGTGAAGGAAAAAATTCATGAAGCATGCAGTAAAATGTCATAACACCTACAATGATCATTGATTCAATCTATGAACCCTTTGAAAAAAATGATACAAGTAGGCAAGTCGTGTCATGCTAAAGTATTTCAGGTTGTGTAAATCCATAGATATTGATGCATAAATTAGCTAGTCTAGGAACCCATATTCATAAGATTCATGCTTAGTTCATGAGTTTTACTTTACTATGAAATGGGTTATGTTGATATGTGAGGATGACACAATGCATCCAAATGATGACATACAGTGATGCACATAAAGTCACGTACATAAGAGTACCATGGAGGATGATACTGATGTATGAAAATAACTTCACTAGGGATCTATGATGTGTTAGAGAATTTCCTTATTTAAATCTTTAAGAAAATAAGTTCAATCCATAATGTATAGTTTCATGTGGGGGTGGGGTTTTTTTCATTAGATATTAGAGATACATGAAACAGTTGTGTCATGGTGGAGTATTTCATGGTTATGGTGATGAAGGAGTGAGACAACATTTTTCTTACAATTCATGAGGATGTTATCAAATCATGGCTAGAGTTTTTCTAATGGTGATGATGAATCTACTCAGACTATGTATGAAACTATTATGGAATGTCTGCATGATCCATATTTTATGAAAGAGATAGTGCCTTACAACAAATATTGTGGATATAATACTGGATTAAAGGGATTATGTCGTGTTTTTCTCATGTAGGAAAATTTAATAGAGCTCATAATGGGTTATTTTTTTCACCTTGAATGATGTTGGTGTGGTGTTTCAGATAATTTGAATAAAAAATTGAAGATATGAGAAGAAGATATCACAAAATGGGATTATATGTTGCACTAAGACCAGGAAAAGGTAGTAAAGATGAAGTTTTTCTACATTATGAATGATACTATCTTGTCATGTTTGATAATATACTAAGTTTTTTGAAATTTTAGGGAAGGTTTTAGTATGGATACATGGTTCCACACTACGGTTATCCAGAATCAGTGAAGACGGTTTAATGGAGTAGTATTTGTCACACCCTGATGAGAACTATGACATCATTACATATATATATGTAGTAGATATGTAAGTTTGAATATCTTTAATCCATGTAAAATTTATAAGGATTTTATTTATAAAGATAGAGGTAATGTTCTATGTAGATTATAGTTCCTATATTATAGGATTTTGATTTGGTGTTGAAGTGATGTAGATGTGTAGAGACATATAAAGGTTCAAGGGAGACACTTTGCCTATAAATAAATGTTAGTGTTGTATAATGGAATTCATCATTCAATCGAAGGGATTGAATATCTAGGATTCAATCTACATCTGAGCATGGGGCCTCATCTTAAATTGAAGTCCGGTACTATAAGTGTTAGTTTATATTTATACTCTATCTCATAAAAAGCATTAGGGGGTGAGTTTTTTTTCCAATATATGAAGTTAAAGGAGATTATTCTAGTGAGATATTCTTTTATTAATAGTTTAAGTTGGGTAAATTTATTCATTATAATTTTTAAATATCTTCTTTATTACTTGAGAATTATCATTGTATTTTTCAGCAAGGGAGTGTTTTTTAATGAAAAATCATGTCTGGCCTTCTTCATGACCATTGAGTGGGTTAGGTGTTATGTTTAAGTAAGTTTTGAGGTTACTTTTCACTAATAAACCTAAGTAATTTTCCATAAAAAACCAAGTGTTTTTTAGTTAGTGGGTGAATAGAAAGATTAAGAATTTTCTTAGACCTGATTCTGATAACATTTTGGATAGTTAGTTTTTGTTTTCACTTCACTAGTGCATGATCCTAGGTTTTTTAATGCTTGGTATGCATTAATTTTTTGATGTTTTTGAGTTTACTTTTATTTTTATTATTCTTATAAGTTGTTTCTAAAAAAATCATTGTGGGATTGACCTTATACTACCACTTATTACACCCTTTTAGTTAATAGTTTGGAAGAGTTAATTATATATTCTAAAATTTATTTCCCATAGAAATTAATAATGACCTATGGGATATCAAAGTGTTTGATTATAATTATAGGGAATTAAATCTTATACATAGGATAATTATGTTTTTTTCTTTTCACTTTTCATTCTTATTTTATTTTATTATATTTGGTTTTATCATGATATGATTTTTAGGAAAACCCATTTATGCATGAGTAATCAACTTGAGGAAAAGGAAAATTTGTTTGTGAATATTATCTCTAGTTAATGATTAACCTAGCCTAAGGATGAAAGATAAGTAAGAAAATATGGATATAGTGGAGCAAGGCTAAGGAGCGGAGTAAGGAATGCAAGGGAGATAACTGAGGAAAAGTAGGTTGATACAGTGTGATCTACCATTGAGTGTGGGGGTAAAATCATGCATCACAGATCCTCTTGAAGATCCCATATCATTAAGGGTATGGTTGAGAGGGGTGAATCAGTATTACCTATCACTTTTCTTTTTATAAATTCTTCTTTTTAAATAAAATTATTGTGGAAAATTAGAGTCTTGATCCTCTCTTTAATCACTCTCTATTTCTTGTATGTAAGAAAATAAATGCAATAAAAACACAAGATAATTTTTAAAATATTTTTTATTTATGTAATAACTAACTCCTTGTTATGATAAACCTGTGATTGTTTTGTGGATTTTATTATCACTATTAATTATAGTGATCAAAAGTGCTGAAAAAATTACACACATTGTTTAGACAGGTAACATACACTTTCAGTAAAGGATGACTGGTATTATTTATATTGGAACCACCAATTCTTTAGAATATTCTACTTACTCTTGATGATGAATAAGACCTTCTTGGATTTTTAGTATGTCATAACATCAAATAAAAATATCTTCTTAAAATATTATATCAACTTCTCAAATGATATTATTTTAATATCAGTCTCATTGGATTCTTTCTTAATATATTAGGATAATTTTCTCTTGCATAAGAGCATACATGCATGTGAATAATTTACTTCCTTTTTCACAAGTGAACAAGTTCTAGATCTCCTAAATTCATTTTCACTGTTAGAAAAAACATTGTGTATTTTATTCAAAAAATTCATGATTTAAATCAATCAAAAAAAATCATGATTTATCTCTCATTTTAAATAGTTTAAATTTACATTAACTTATTTATTTAAATCCCCTAGACACTAAAGCTTTAATATTCCATGTGATATATAAATATTTGTGTCATCAAATCTCATTTCTTCATAAACATCTGAGATTTTCACATCTTCGTGAAATTGGATTTTTTTGCGGAAATCGGTTATGTCACAGTAATTGGTTATATAGAAACTGGCTACGTGGTTCATATTGAACTTCAGCTACATTAATTAAATGGATATGTGGAAATCAATCATATACATAGTAATTTTTTATGTGGTTATAAATTATTTATATAGAATATTCACCTATGTGAGTCAGCTATGAGAATCTCCATTCAGATATGGCATTAATCGGTTATGGCATTCACATCAAAATTCAGTTATATTGCTCGTGTAGATATATTTCTCATTTGGCTATGAGATTCAACTATGTATAAAAAATGGATATCTAGATTGCCTATGTTGGAAAAAATCTCTATTTAAATCTTCACTTCATTAATTCATCAATGTGACTCCAGTATGCACTCAAACTCAAACAAAACTACTTCATCTGACCTCCATCCTTTATCAAAAACACTTTCTATCCTCATAAAACTTTATTATATGATATATAAGGCTATAAAACCATATCAAGCACTATTAAAATTAATTTTCCAAATTGTATTGAACATATCCATTCTAGTTCTTCAAGATGTAGAATCACATTTATTGGTTGGAAAAAATTACAATATAATGAACAAATACAGTGTCTATTTAATCGACCCTTTGGATTTTTTTTCAACCAATATTAAAAATCCAATAACACTAAAAAATATTCATCAAATTATATCCTTTATCAAAGAGAAATTCCCTAACACCACAAAATTAGATAAGGTAATGTTTTTTGGAGAATTACATCTCTCAATGATAAGCAGTATTTTTCCAGGTGACTTAGATTCTCCCCATCAATAATCACACATATTACACCCCCTTTTATAATAACCATAAATTTAGATTCAAAAACTACTCCCCTTAGATAAATAATAGTAAACATTTTCCACCTCTTTGAAAATAGAATCCAAAGTCATGTAGGGGTTTCAACCAAATGTTTTTAATGACTCGGGAGGGGCTGAACACCCATGTTTATCTTTTGTTTCTCAATTATATCCTTAATGAAAACCTTGGTGAATATATATTCTGATTGATCTTGTTTTGGAGTGAATTCTAAATTAATTTCTCTATTTTACACTTTCTCCTTGATGAAGTGAAATCAGATATCAATATTCTTGGATCTTAAATTTTACATATATTTTTTAGAAAAATATATAAAACTTTGATTATCGCAGTAAATTATAAGAGGTTTTTCAATTTTCACCCTTAAATCAACAAATTGTTCCTTTATCCAAACCATTTTAGTTCAAGAACTTGTTACAGCAATATATTCAGCCTCTGTAGTACTCAATGTGAATGAGTTCTATTTTTTGTAGTATTAACTCATAGAGGTGTATCCTAAGAGGAAACTTCCACTTGGGGTGGACCTTATATCATTATATTCACCTTCCCAAACAACATCTATAAACCCATCATTTCAATTTTTTTCCTTTATTATAATGTAGATAAAAAATAAAAGTCCCTTTTATATATCTGAGAACCCTTTTAGAAACCATAATATGATACTCCTTTGGATCACTCTAATATCTAACATAGAGAATAACAACATATACAATATATAGTTTAGAATATGTGAGATAAATTAGACTCTTAATTATTCTTCTAGATTCTCTTTAAGTAACATTATTTTCATCGGTATCCTTAGAAAAATTCATATCCACTTTAATGGGTGTGGATACTTGATATTATTCTTCCATTTCAAACTTCTTAAAAAATCTCTAGAGTAATTTTCTTGGGATAAGAAAGTAAATTTTCCTTTTGTAAAGACTTGTGATCCTAATAAGTATCTTAGCCCACAAAGTATGTATATCTCAAACTATTTATTTATTTGGTTTGAAAAATCTTGAAAAGTATTCTCATGATCAACTATAAAAATGATATCATCAATATATACAATTATAATAAGTGTGACTATCTTTATTTATTTGATATAAATATTGTTATCAACATTTCCTTTGTAAAATTTTAACTTCTTTAAAAAAAATTCCAACTTTCAATACCAGACCCTTGGGGACTGTTTTTATCCATAAAGATCCTTTTTCAATTTAAATACTCCCATTTCATAATTTTCAAGGAAAATGTCATTAGGTTACTAAATATACAACTCTTCTTGAAGATCTACATTTAAAATTATAGATTTGACAACCATACGATAAATGTTATATTTCATGTAGGCTACAACAACAATGAACATTATGATATATTCCAAAATTAAAACTAGAGAAAAATTCTCTTCAAAATAAAAACCTTCAACTTGATAATATCCTTTTTATAAAAGTATAACTTTATTCGAAATAATCTTTCCTTAGTCACTTATCTTTTTTCCAAAGACCCACTTGGTCCCAATGACATTTTTATCATCAGGTCTTGGAACAAGAACCCATATTGAATTATTTTCAATTTGAAACAACACTTCATTCATATAATTAATAAAATTTTTATATTCAAAGGCTTATCTAACTTATTTAAGATCAACTTGATAGATAATTGATGTTCGATTTTCAAACCTCAACCTTCTTCTAGTCAGATCTACTATGTGCTCATCATATCTTAACTTTCTTCTGGTCTATATAGGTGAAAAATGTTCTCCAATGATATTCTATGTTTCCATATGTTTAATAAACATTGTGTACAATTAATTTTTATTTTCAAAAAACTCCTCTTCATTGTCTATATAACCTGAATCAACACTTCTTACAAAGATTTTATCCTCATGTTGTCTTCACTAACTTTCTCAGAAATCAAACCATTTTTTGCATCATCTTCTTCAAAAAATGTAACATGTAAATCATGATTTATAGGTTGGTTCTCAATGATTTTAACATCCTAACAATCATCCATTTTTTTAAGTCTCTTATTTCATCATTTTTAACCTTTCCCATTAGATAAATATCTAATAAAGACACCTTCCTCAGCTTTCTCATCAAATTTCCCCAGATTTGAGTGTTTGATTTTGAATACGCAAGGCCTCCTAAAGACTCAAAAGTAACTAACTATAGGTTTCCTCTTATACCACCTTTCATATAAATTATGATTTTAATTTATCATAATAAAACAACAATTTTTAATGTGCACTGTAGTACACACTGCTTCCCTCCAAAATAATTTTTATCTTTTAAAATCAGCAAGCATTATTCACCCCATTTTCATAATACTTATATTTATTCTTTCAGTAACTCCATTTTTTTATGGTTCATAAGGGGTGATATATTGATGTCTTATCCCATAATTAGCAATATATGATTCAAAATATCTTCTAGATTATTTCTTCTCATTATTAAATCTCAATTTCTTAACATGAAGGCTAAGAAATATTTCAACTTCTCTCCCATAGATCTTGAACATATTAAATACCTATGGATTTTGATTTTAAAAAAATACTATGTTTAATCTTGTGAAATCATCAATAAATGTGACAAAATTAAATTCGCCTTTTGTAGATTGATGTCTCATAGGACCACACAAATCTGAGTGTATTAATTTTAAAGGCTTCGTTGATTGTGTATCTACTCTCTTATGCTTCCCTTGAACTATTTTTCCTTTCTAATAGGATATAAAAATCTTATCTTTATCTCGAATTAATTGAGTAAAATACCAAACCATGTTTTCTTTAGAGATATTACTGAAATATTTTTACCAATATGGTCAAGTCTTCTATGTCATAGATTTTTTTTCTTCTATATAACTGAGATAATAACAATTACTGGGATCTATAATCTGAAATAAATTTCTACTAGTTCTTTCTTATCTTATAACAATATTTCCATAATAAATTATATTAATGAGACAAATATTTTTATTAAATATTACCCCATTTACTTCATCACATAATGGACTAAAACTCAATAATTTATCTTTGATCCCATCAATAAATAGTACCTCATGTGAGTTCAGTCTAGATGGTTCAATTTCAGATAAACCAATTCCCTTGTTTCAAACAAGATCTCATTTGAAAAGGTCATGAAACCTCAATCATGTTACTCAATATTATTTAGGATCATATTTTCTCCTATCATATGTGAATATAATCCAATATCAAGAATCCAAGGTATTCCCTTTTGCTGTATTTTTAATAAACTTCCATAATAAATAATTTTTAGATATTTCTTTTATATGTAATCTTCTCATGTTAAGGAATTTTTTTTTTTGATTTGGAATCATGGTCAATCACTCCTCGGTATAGTGACCTTGATGGTAACATCTTCCATAGGTTTCCTCAAGTTCATCAATCCTATTTTTATCTAACCTTGCATGTGAGTTTTCATTTTTTGTTTTCCTTCTCACAAGTATGTTACTCCTACTATCTAAAGAGATCCCCCAAAATTATGGCCTTCTTTATTTCCCAAGAAGTGACATATTGTGACAGAATAAAAAATATTTGTGTTCATTTTTTTAAAAGGTTGGGTCAGAAGCCTCATTTATTATTAAATCAAAGCAAATACCTTCCTTCTTTTACATAGGTTTTAAGGAACCTTTCTTCTTCTAGTCACTCTCTACAACCCTAAATAAAGAATAATTCCTATGAGGTTTTTCTCAATCCATGTTTTCATATAATTTCTCATTAAAACTAAAATATTAGACCATAAAAAATTAATATTTTTATATTTAACATGTCTATAATTTATCTGATAATCCACACAACCTTTCTGAGAATTCTGGGATGATTAATCCTTTACTTAAAAAACTTTAACATAATCAATCTTAATCTTTATATGAGTATTATCATCCTTAAGGTAACTTGACTCAGACTTCTTACATTCTTCCTCCTGAGTAGTAATATTATCCTTTAATTTTATTTATTTTCTTTCTTTCTTAGCCACTTGTATCTTAAGAATTCTTATCTCATCAATGTACTCATCTTCTATGCTATGAAAATCATATTCAATTTACTTCCATATATCTACTTTCCTCTTAAGTTATTTATCTTCTTTATTGAGCCTAGTATTTATTACAATACATAATTTAAGTTAGGTCCTCAATATATAGATCATATAAGCTTCGTCTATTGGGACCACTTTGTGTATGAAGATTGTATTTGTTGTCAACAGTTGTCAATACTGGTCAAAATGAAGAAGGAGATGAATAATGACTCCAAAGTTAATGGATATTAGATTAAATAAGGATTCCTGGAGAATTTTTATGCAATCATAGCATTGGATTTCATGCTTGGGAAATTCTCCATGAAGTCAAATCAGGCGATTGTTGCACTTGTCTTAAGTTCAAATAACTTGTGTCAAAGGTGAAACATTTTTTGAAACAATGAATAATGGTGAAGTATCATCCATATGAGGATGAAGTTTTTGAAGAATGTTGAAGTATCATCCCTTTGAGGATGATTGGAGAAGAATGGTGAAGTATCATACCTTTTAGGATGAATGGAGAAGTTCATTGGAATCCAAGTTCCAAAAGGAAATTGTTAATGAGGATTTGAAGAAGTTCATTCAATGCTTCACGATTACATAATAACCATGCAAGATCTTACTTAATAAAAAGAATCATATACTTTGCATAAGTGGGTGAGGAAAGACATGTAAGTTACAATACTTTCCATGGTAAATTTGATGATGATTTTCTGATCTGTATTTCACAAAGATCATAAGTTAGTTGGAGAACATATGATGCAACCATTATGAAAGAAATGGGGAGAAAATACGTAGCCAATCATAATGGTTGGTCTTATAGAATTATGTGTCTAAGGTGGCACAGTTTTCCTGTGTTTTCCAAATTTTTGGGGTCCAAAATATTTAGTTGGTTTAGTATTGCGAAAAGGGTATTATCTTGAAGATCTCATCAAAATATGGAAAAGGTATAAATTTTTAAAAGATAGTCTTCATGAAGTATATTTTGTGAAGACATGAAGAATTTTGATGGTGTTCTTTGTTATTACGACAAGTTTCGTGAATGGAATAGGTGAAGAGCTTTTCAAGTAAGCTTTACAAAATAAAGGAAGAAGAAGCTTTGAAATGGAACAAAGGAAGAAGGAGCATAATGATAGCGTAAAGGAAAAAGGAGCATTGTGGTGGTGAAAATAATTTGACAAAACACTTCGTGATTATGACAAGCTTCACGAATCTGGAAAATAGCCATGGTGATTTTTGAAACAGAGAGAATTTTGGTTGAAAATTCGGAGCTCTACGATTTGGTGCTAACGTGGTGCTAAGGGGGATGGAAGGTCCTAGAGTCAGTGGTAAAAACTTATAAATAGGCCCCTACCCCCTTGAGGGAAGTAGAGAGACTTAACAAAAAATTTAGATCTCTCAAATCATGAAGAAGCTTCATAAATAAAGTTGTTCCATGATGGAAGTGCGATTCACGATGATAGATTGTTCCATAAAGGCTCAATGAGATTTGTGAAGTTGTGAGCTCTGCGAAGGTAGTTTGCTTTGAGGAGGATGAGGGTTCTGCAAATGCAGCTAAGATCTGCGAAGCAGTGAGCTCTGTGAAGGAGTGAGCTCTATGAAGCAGTGATCTCTGCGAAGTAGTGTGCTCTGTGAAGCAGTGTGCTCTACAAAGGAGCTCTGCAAAGAAGCTTCACGAAGGATCTTTGCAAGTAGCTATTTTGAAAACCTTGTTTAGGTGAACCAATACTTGGGAAGATACCACTACACTATTCCATATTACAGTGTGTCCAAGAAGGATCAAGTGTGACCACTTAGAGACTGATTATCACTCAGGGAAAAATAACCATGATGACTCTGAGTTGAGTTGGACTTCATTAATCTAATAATCATGAAAAGAGTTTGTGATTCTGGAAAAGAATAAGAGAATTGATCTTAGTTCAGTTGGTTTTGCACTGGATGAGAAAGTGTGAAGAAGTGCGGGTTCTAGTGAAACTATTTTTTCACTAAAGAATCAAGAGAAGAAGAGTGTGCAGCCTTCAGGTTTGTTGTAGATAAATAAGTGGTTGTTTACATTCATGTTGGAAGGAAAGTAACAAGTGAATATAGGAATAACAAAGCAGCACTGTGACATCCAGCAGGTCTCAATAGGTGGAAGACTCTATTGGTGTTTCAAATCCTTATAAACAGGGAGAATGCTATCTTCATAGACAGTATAAAGAACCAGCTAGAGGCTACAAGTTGGAATAGGATTATCTCCCTTCCCCCTTTGAGTGTAGGGGCTCACACTAGGAAGTGATTATCTCCTTCCCTCCTCCAATTTTAGGGAGCCACACTGAATAGGGGATAATTTTAATAGTCAACCAACTATAATAGAATATTAAATTATAGTAGAGAATCCATGTACTGGTCATTTCCATGCCTGGTAAGGATGTATCTTCTCTTATTGAGTGGTGAACCATGTAAAAATATCATGTTCATATTTTTACTACTTTATATTATTGCATGAGATAGAGAAAAGAGAATAAGAGAATCAATATCCTAAAAGGTTAAGAGGTATAGTGATAAACAAGTTATAATTAGTTTAAAAAATTCCCCAACACTGATTTACCCCCCTCTCAGTGTTATGTATATCCTAAACTGGTCCTATCAATTAGTATTAGAGGGAAAGGTTCACCCCTGTTGGATTCTCTATATTGAATATAATATCTTTTTAACATTTGGGTTTCTTTCCTAACTCAATAATAAAGTGCAGTTTTGGTGAAGATTTAGTTATCTCTGAGAAAAATCCCATATCTACCAATACCATGATGAACAGAAAAAAAAGGAAAAGAGAAAGATGAAGAAGAAGTCTCTATTATCTAAATAAGAGGAGGTAGTTGGTTTTCCATATCTAGCTAACATTGAAGAAACACCAGACTTTTAAAGTAATGAGATGGTGGATCAAGTCCCCACTAAGAATATGGACAACCTTCTAACCTCAACTGATCAAGAGGCATGGGTTAGTACATTTGGAAATTATTATCATGATGACAATTCTAGCACAATTGGTGATGATAAATATACAACATCTCAAGAAATATTAGTTGACAGGTTAAGAATGATTATGCATGGTATTCTTGAAGAAAGTACATCCCTGGTTAGTGGAGTATTTCAATGTATGTAGAAAAATATCACTCAACTGGAAGAAGAAACTGATGTTTTGGAGAAAGTCTTACAAGCAAAAAATTGTGAATGTTTAAAGCTCTCTAGACAAGTTGGAGCCTTTTAAGCAACAAAGAGGGAATTTTAAGTAAGTTCCTAAAAGTGGATCAAATATGTTGAAGAAAACGAGGTAGTCAACAATACTCTATAAGAGAAGATTCATGTACTAAAAGATGAGCTGAAAAGGGGCACTGAAGTCAAGGAGTTATATCTGGAAGAAAATTCCAAGAAGATCATGGAACTTGGATCTTTGTTACAAAACAAAGTGAAGTTGCATGGAGAGGAAGTTGAAAGATTAAAGAAATCATTTGAAGAGAAGATGACTATGATTCAGAAAGTCTTCCTCAATATTAAATTTCTAGAATCTCAGTTGACCAATCTTGAGAAGACACGTATTGAGTCTCCATAGAAGAAGGAAATAGTTTCTTCTAGTATTCAATTTTCACTAGATGATTCTACTATCAAAAGACCTCTAACATGTGATAAGAAGATCATGACTTCACTCATTGATCTATCATAAGCAGTTGAGAAAGTAAAGGTACCATCCATACTAACCTATACAAATGATTCAAAAAGAATTCTTTGAAAAGTACATTTTTGAAGAAAATATCTAAACATGTATGAGGAAATGTGATGAGATACCTACCACCATGGCTAGGGTGGATAGAAAGAATAAGGCTAAAGATGGTTCCCCATATAGATCACAACACATCAAGAAGAAGGCTCAACAATCTAATATAGAAGCTATCAATACGTCAGGATTTGTGGGTCAATGATGGTGCTACAACAAATTTGGGCATTGTGCACTGGATTGTTGGTACAATTCCTTAAATTTAAAAGCACAGAAAAAGGTCATCTCAAGGGGGAGAAAGCTAGAAAAGAATACGCAACATCCACATATCCAGAATCATCTATTTACTGCAAACATATTTGAAATTTTATATAACATATTAGATGTATGCAATAGTATTGGTCACATTAATGGTTCATGTTCATTTCAACAGGTACCCAAATATGATAAGAAAATAATATGATAGGAGCTAGCTAATAATAAAGAAGCATCCTTGGGAATAAATCATAAGAATAATGTGAAAACAAATTCTCCCAAGAAGATTTCAAAAAAGAAAGATGAAAAGTCCTTGGATTCTAAATCCATGAAGTTGAAGGGTAGTGCATCTAAAAGAACTACTAAGAAGGATTTCACTCAGAATAATCCATATAGAAGATCCAATATTGATTCCTCAGTCCCTAATGACAAATTGGTGGTTTGGCCAAAATATTTGGAAAGAATGATAAATATGGAAGATGCAAAGGCTAAGGATAATTATAAAAGAAAAAGATAGGATTCTACATGAAGATAAAGAAGTTTTTTGCATGATTTTCAACAAGGCTGGTCATATTGTTAGAAAGTGCTTTGAAGTTATTCCATCCCAACAAGAATTCTTGAAGAAGATGAAAGTTGTGCCAGGAGATTCTAGTGATTTCAAAGCTCTTGAAGAAACAAGGTTCACACACAAATAGATAGAAGAAATATTGAGGTCCACACAATCACAGTTAGCATTGAAGATAAATTGTGAAAGTGTGAAGAATAGAGCATTTGGGTTGATAAAACCATCTCAACCTTGTTGTTCACATTGATGGATCAAGGAGTATCCACCTTATTCCCTTAATTTTTTTTTATTTTATTTGTTCTTATAATATAGGTAATTGAAGGTGAAGTAAGCTCTCAGGGGAAGAACCTAAGAAATAGTGATGAGAAGTGTTCCCTTGAGGGAGAGACACATGAAGAAGCTTATAGAGTCATTATCTCAATAAGTATAAACTTCAGTTGATATTAAATTCAACTAATCTAAAGAGTGTCTAAATATCATGTCATTGAAAATGTATGTCATCTCTCAATATCTCAACCTTGGTTGCTCAAAATAAAAAACATTTTTCAAAGGGGGAGTAACAAAGTTAATAAATGACATAAGAAGAGTGAAAGTGACCTAAAGCCACTTATCCTACCAATTTCCCTTGAATGTTTTTGATCCATTTTTTGAAGTAAGTGCTGAAGTTTCAAGTTAATTATTTTATATCACATCTATTATCCTATGCCTGGAATGAAAGTGTATATCCCTTAAAGGGAAGTTTATGAGTTCTCATCTCATGAGGTTTCATGATTCAGTGGATAATTGACAGTTTTGTTGTCTAAATCAAATCCTCTTGTTTTCTACACCAAGCACTACTCGAGAATACTTAGAGTGAAATGATTGATGGAACACTACTTAAGTATGGACTGATACCCTCTCTACCATGAACATTTTATTTCTGGTCAATAAGGGGGAGAGAAAGTGAAATAAAAGTTTGAAATTTAAAGGGGGGAGAAAGAAGTAAAGGGGGGAGAAATATTCTCATTTTGACATTGACACATTCATTTGAGGAAAACTTCATGGTATTGAAAAAAATACAAAGGGGCGATTTTTGGGACAACTTTGTGTATAAATATTGTATTTTTTTCAACAGTTGTTTATGCTGGTCAAAATGAAAAAGGGGATGAAGAATTATTCCAAAGTTAATGGATATTGGCCGAAATAAGAATGCCAAGAGAATTTTTATGCAATCATAGCATTGGATTTCATGCTTGGGAAATTCTCCATGAAGTCAAATTAGATGATTGTTGCACTTGTACTAAGTTCAAAGAACTTGTGTCAAAGGTGACACATTGTTTTCAATAATTAAGAATGGTGAAGTATCATCCATCTGAGGATGATTGAAGAAGAATGGTGAAGTACCATCCCTCTGAGGATGATAGGAGAAAAATGGTGAAGTATAATCCCTTTGAGGATGATTGGATAAGTTCATTGGAATTCAAGTCACAAAAGGAAATGGTTAATGAGGATTTAAAGAAGTTCATGTAATGCTTCACGATTTCATAAGAACCATGAAAGATCTTACTTGAAGAAAAGAATCATATACTTTGCATAAGTGGGTGAGGAAAGACAATAAAGTTACAATACTTTCCATGGTGAATCTGAAGATTCTTTGCTGTTCTATATTTCACAAAGATCATTATTTAGTTGGAGAAATTATGATGCAATCATTATGAAGGAAAGCGGGATAGAATATGCATCCAAATATAATGGTTGGTCTTAAAAAAGCAGGTGTCTAAGGTGGCGCAGTTTTCTAGTGTTTACCAAATTTTTGGGGTCTAAAATTTGGAGTTGGTCTAGCATTGTGAAAAGTGGATTTCCATGAAGATCTCATCAAAATATAGAAAAGGTATGAATTTAGAAAAGATAGGCTTCAATAAGTAGATTTCATGAAGACATAAAGAATGTTGATGGTGTTCTTCATGATTATGATGAGCTTCATGAATGACAAAGGTGAAGAGATTTTCAAGTAATCTTTGTGGTGAAAAGGACGAAGAAGCTTCACAGCGATGCAAAGGAAGAAGGTTTATCATGATGAATAAAAGGAAGAAGGAGCATTATGGTGTTGTAAATGATTTGACAGAAAACTTCACGATTAGGAAGAGCTTAGCGAATCAATAAAATAGCCATGGTGCTTTGCAAAACAGAGTGAATTTCGGTAGAAATTATAGAGATCCACGATTTGGTGCTAATGTGGCGTTGGGGCGGATGGAAGGTTCTAGAGTTAGTTTGAAATGCCTATAAATAGGCCTCTACCCCCTCGAGATAAGTATAGAGACTTAATGAGAATTTTAGAGCTCTCACATCATGAAGAAGCTTCATGAAGAAAGTTGTTCCGTGAAGGCGGTGTGATTCGCGACAACAGGTTATTCTACAATGGCTAAGTGAGCTTTGAGAAGTTGTGAGCTTTGTGAAGGCGGTTTTCTTTGCAGAGGTTGAGTGTTCCACAAAGGCATCCAAGCTCTGCGAAGTAGTGAGCTCTACAAAAGAGTGATCTCTAGAAAGCAGTGATCTCTACGAAGCAGTGAGCTCTGCGAAGCAGTGAGCTCTGCGAAGCAGTGAGCTCTGCGAAGCAGTGAGCTCTGCGAAGCAGTGAGCTCTGCGAAGCAGTGATATCTGCGAAGCAGTGATCTCTGCAAAGCAGTGATCTCTGCGAAGCAGTGTGCTCTACAAAGCAGTGTTCTCTACGAAGGAGGTTTGGAAAGGAGCTTCGTGAAGGATCTTTGTAAGTAGTAGTTTTGAATACCTTGTTTAGGTGAACCAATACATGGTAAGACACCACTACACTATTCCATATTACAGTGTGTCCAAGAAGAATCAAGTGTTCCCACTTAGAGACTAATTATTACTCATGTAAGAATAAATATAATAATGCTAAGTTAAGCTATACTTTATTGATCTGATAATCAAAAAGGGATTTTGTGATTTTAGTAAATAATACGAGAAGTGATCTTAGTGCAGTTGGTTTTTCACTGAAGGAAAAAGTGTGAAGAAGTGTGGGTTCTAGTGCAGCTGGTTTTGCACTAAAGAATCAGGAGAAGAAGAGTGTGAAACCATCAAGTTTTATGTAGATAATGAAGTTGTTGTTTACTTTTATGCTTCTATGCAAGTAATAAGAGAAGAGATGAAGAAAAAACTAGCACTGCGACATCCAACAGGTCTCAATAGGTGGAAGACTCAATTGGTGTTACAAACCCTTATAAACAGGGAGAAGACTATCCTTATAGGTAGTATAAGTAACCAGCTAGAGGCTACAAGTTAGAAGAGCATTATATCTCTTACCCCTTTGAGTGTAGGGGCTCACACTAGGAAGTGATTATCTTATTCCCTCCTCCAAGTGTAGGGAGCCACACTGACAAGCGGATTGTTTTCTTAGTCAACCCACTATAATAGAATATTACATTATAGTGGAGAATCCATGCACTGGTCATTCCCATGCATGGAAAGGACTTAGCTGCTCTTATTGAGTGGTGAACCTTGTAAAAATATCGTGTGCATATTTTACTACATTCTATTATTGCATGCGATAGGGAAAAGAGAATAAGAGAATCAAGATCCTAACACGTCAAGAGTTATAGTGATAAACAAGTTAGAATTGGTTTAAAAAAGTCCCCAAAACTGATTCACCCCCCTCTCAGTGTTAGGTATATCCCAAACTGGACCTCTCATCATCTACTTATTCTTATTCACTATTAGATCCTTTATCCTTTCATTCAACATGTTGTAAAAAGTTATGGTCTTTTCTATCACACTTATCCTTTGAATCGCTACTTGTGGAAGAGCTATCTTCTTCCTTTTTTTTCAGCATGATTATATTTTTCCTCCTAAAAGTCTTATTTTTTCGTTCATTAAATTTATTGTATATTTTAATAGATTTTCCTTTTGACTTCCAATGTGATTTTTCTCCATCTTCTTCTTTATCTGATTCCATAGCTTTCTTTTTCTTTGGAAAATCTATAAAAAAATGTTCAATGACTCCATAATTAAAACATTTAAGTGATATATTTTCTTTATACCTATGATTTTACCCATTTAAATACTTTTAGATATGAGTTCCATGATTTTCTTTTGATTCTCATGACTCACATCACCTTCTTCTAAATCACTTGGGGCGATAAATAGTTCTTACTTCTTGATATACCTTATTCAAATATTTGAAACCTATTTATTCTTTTGCCTTTTCCTTGAATATTGGTGATTTTCTCATCTCATAATTCAAGAGAGTATTTTAAGGTTTATTAAGAGCTATATCGTGGATCTCTTCCAAAGATGAAAAATTTACATCAAATCTGTTAAGAAATTTTCTCATTGATTTTTCACCATAGTTGAATCATAAGATTTGTCTTCAAATCCTCTAAAATAGAAAAATAACTCATTTACCCTTGTAAAGTGGTCATAAACATTCTCACACTCATCCATTCTTGTATCTTAAAAAATTGTCTAGATTTTAATTTTTATTCTTTTATTTTGATGTTTCCCTCATACATATTCTCCAGTTTATCCCACATTTCCTTAGTTATCTATAGACCCATCACCTTGTTGTACACTTTTATAGATAAAGATGATAATATATCATTTATTACTTTTTCATCAACCAAAATATTTCAATTTTCTTCAAATCTCATGGCACCATCTCTTTTAATTTTTTGATATCCAATAGTGATTTTGACACTTAATTTCATTCCTTATGGTAGTAGATATGGCAGCATTTGATTATTTTACTCGAGAAAATTCTTTCCATCGAAAAAATGAACTCCTTGTCTATTAAAATAATTTTGAATCTCTATAATAGTTTTAGGGTGGGTAGAAGTATAGGGGGGATAGTTTTCTTTTACACCACTTGAAGAGCCTAGTCTATTAAGGGTACTACAGAGAGGCGGGATCAGTAGTACCTATCTATTTTCTTTTTATAGATTATTACTTTTAAATAAACCCCTAATGAAAAATTAAAGTCTCGAACCACTCTATAATCACTCTCTCTTTCTCATATGCAAAAAAATATGATCAAAACACAACATATTTTTTTACAAGGTTTAGTATCAGTGTGAGAACCAACTCCTTATCATGATAAACCTATGGTTATTTCATATATTTTATTATCACTGTTAATTTTAGTGATCATAGGTTCTGAACTATTTGTAAAAAATTTAGACTGGTAACATCCACTTCCTATAAAATATTAATTTCATTATTTATACTGGAAAACTGGTTCTTTAAAAGATTCTACTTTCTCTTAATAATGAATAATACCTTGGATTTCCAGGATGTTATAACATCAAAGAGAAATATTCTATTCAAATAATATTTCAACTACTAAAATAATATTATTTAAATATCAAGATAGTTGGTTTCTTTCTCAATTTTTCAAGATTATATTCTCATGCATGAGACCATGAATTCATATAAATAATTCCCTACCTTTTTCATAAGTGAACAAGTGCTATATCTCTTCAATTTCTTATACACCTTTATGAAAAACTTGATGGATTGTGGATACTCTCTACTTCACATAACTATCAATTATCATAAAGGTTTCATTTTACTTTAGATACTTGAACTACATATTTATACTCTTAAAATCATCTTGAATTTTATTCAAAAAAATAACAATCAATATTTCTATATTGGAATTATAGAAATCCTGCAATCTTTGGCAGTAGGACCATCTCATTTATATTGGTAAATTGATTCCTGATTTATCTCTCATTTAAAATCATTTGAATTTATGTTCATATATTCATTTAAATCCCCTAGATACTTTGGATTAAATATTAAATGCTATATATAAATAAATATTTCCTAAAATAATGATTCTTCATAAACATTTGATATTTCCATGTATTTATGAAAACAACTTCATTACAACAATCAATTATGTCATAGAAACTAGTTGCATAGAAAATGGATATGTGGTTCATATTGAAATTCAGCTACATCAATGAAATAAATATGTGGAAAAAAACTGATACATAGTGACCAGATACATAGAGATCATCTACATGGTTCTCAATTGGCTACATAGCATATTTTCCTATACGAGTCAGCTACATGAATCTATATTCAGCTACATTGCCAATCAGTTATGTCATTATCATTATAATTCATCTTCATAACTCATTTGGCTACATCACCCATTTGTCTATGTGATTCACCTATATAATGGAAATATCTATGTAAATTTCCTATGTATAAAAAAAGGCTATTTGAATCTACACTTAATTAATTAAGATACAGGAATCTAGTATGCACTCAAACTCAAGAAAAAACACTCCATCCATCCTCCAACCCTTCTAAAAAACACTTTATAGAATCATGAAACTTTATTCCATGATATATAAATCTATAAAACCTAAGTCAATGACCATTATAATTAATTTTTCACATTTTATTTAACATAACAATTTGATTTATTAAAACTATATCCACACATTTATTGGTTTAAAAAATATAATTAACACATCCAATGGATATTCACCTCTAGTAGTTTCGAACCAATTCAAGATCAAGCTAGAAATCATTAAAATGATCTCAAACTCAATTCAGTTTTTTGGGATAATTAATGAATATCCTAACACATACATTAGAAGTTTTCTTGGTCTCTTTTAACTTTATAATTTAATAATGTTTCCAGTGATGTGATAAGATTAGGGATATTTATATTTTCATTAAAATATTAAGTGAGAGAGTGGATACAAATCTTGGAACTACATTTCATCACTACATGGGATGATATGGAAAGTAAATTTATAACAAGGTTATTTCCTCCCTCTAAATCTATGAATATTTCCATCATTATTTCAAATATAAATTAGTTTGATGATGAATCAATTTACACTACATGGGAGAGGTTTAAGGATTTTTTATGGAATTATCCCAATCATGGTATAGAAATTTGGTTGCTAATTCAAAAAAAATATAAGGGTATATCTTAGGGTAATATGTCAATTTTGGATGTCATTATTGGAGGATCTATAATGAATAATTTACTTAGATAAATCTATGATTTATTGTAAAATCTATCTAGAAATAGTTTACAATGGAAACTAATGGGATATCAAAGAAGAGGAGTTCACATGGTAGACAGAAATGGATGGGTGGTTGAACAAATTTAATCCTTGATAAATAATATGGATGAAATGATTTCCATGAACCAATCCTAATATATTTACATTAAGGATGTTAATTATTACAACTATAATTGTCGAAATAATTTTCAAGGATGGAGGGAATAAAAATAGAATCGAGGTTACCAATAAAGAGCGTTAAGGTTCCAAAAATAATAATGACTATATCTTCAAAGATAAATCACTCCAATAAAGGATGCCTTTTTAGCATTCATGAAAACCATTTGGGCTACCATTAATGAGTTGAAAGATGATTCAAAAGATTAAAAGGATTCCATTAGGAATCTAAACTTCTAGGTTGGAAAAATTGAAAGCCAGCCCAAAGAGAGGCCAAGAGGAGTTTTACTAGGTGAAACATAGGTTGGATCATATAGTTAATTGAAGTATCTCACATTTAGGAGTATAAAAAACATGAATTAAAATGCTAAATAATTGATAAAATAGTAAAAAATAAGAAAAAAAAGTTAATAAAAAGGAAGAAATGATGAAGGAAAATAAAAATTAATCTGATAAATATGTTAGCGCATAATTCTAGCCACATTACAAACCATTACTACCATTATCAAAAATAATTAATCAAGGTAATATATAGGAAACGGGATGAGTTTTTAGAAATTTTTAAAAAAAACTTCATATAAAAATTCCCTTTATAGAATCTTTAGAGAAAATCCCCACAAATGAAAAGTTCATGAAAGAGTTGGTTTCAAATAAGAAGAAACTTGAGGAGATGGGTATAATATATGGTATAAGGATATATCATGGTTTCAAGGAGTCTATTAAAAAAACAACAAGATTTAGGTAGTTTTTTATTCCCATTAAGATTGGATATTATGTGTTTGGAAAAGGTTTTTGTAGTCTAGAAGTGAGTATTAACATCATATCATACTCGACATTCAAGATATTAGGATTGGAGTAGATGAATCCCATAATAGTTTCAATCTAATTATAAAGCCAAATGGTGACATATCCAAGACATTTAATTTAATACATTTTAGTTAAAGTGGGTAAATTTAATTTTTTTTGAATTTGCTTATGTTGGATATGAATAAAGTGTAAACACCCTTATTCTGGGAATTCCATTTTTAGTAAATAGAAGGAATTTAATGATTTTTAAAGTATAAAGTTTTCATTGAGGGTTGGTGGTGAGTAGGTGTTAAGTTCAATATACATTAGTATATGAAGATTTTTAATGAAATGGATGAGGATTTGAGTGAGTAAATTAAGTTGAAATTTGAGGATATTTTTATCAATGATGAAAGAAAATGTGTAGTTATTTTAGAGAATAAATAAAAAGTTCAAATTAAGGGAAAATTAGAAAATACTGATGCTTGAGATGATTAAGGATGTTGGGGAAGTTTCTATGAAATAAGAGTTAAAATAAAACCAAAAGTTTTAGTTATTCCATGATTTAACATTTGATTTTTAAAAATTGAAGAAAAAACCAGTGGATTTTTCCGATATAAGAGGAGAAATAACTACCTTAGGGAAGAGTGAAGATGATTTCAGAGAAAGTAATATGACCCATATATTTGGAGGAATCTAGACTTTGACCATTAATTGATCTATATTAGGTAACTTATTTCTAATATTCTATTACTTAATGAGGTGAAGTAATGTCTAGCTTAAAGACATTAAACAATTCACTTTGGGGGGGGACTTGAGTTTTTTATGATTTTATATGAATTATTTTTTAAAAATTATTTTATGAATCAATTTTAGCATATAGATTCAATCACCCTTACTTTTTTATCTCAAATGGATTAGATCTTATAATTTTACTTGTTTTTTTTTATTTTTTAGGTCCATAATGATGATGAATCCATAAAAGAATAAATAAAGGGGGAGATATTCATTTTATAGGTGAGATTTTATTTGAATTTATTATCCATTTTAATTTACCTATATTTATTCATGTGATTTTTGAGTTTAAGGGAATTTAAATTCCACACTTATACTTTTTATTATACCTTTGATCTATGATAAAATATTTTATTAGGAATAAAATCATTACATGTTTTAAAAATGATTTTTGATAAAGTTGAATAATTAATATAGGGGAAGATGAGTAAACATAAGCATGTGAGTATTGATTTAATGGATCATGATTTGGGAATATTTATTGATTTATGTATCTTAAATTTCTTTAAAAAATTATGTTTTGATTTTTTGAAGTTTATATTAATTAATTTTTTATTATTATTAATTCCATGAGTGATTGTCTGAAATTTTATGTTTCTCATTATCAATAGGTTTCTGGTACATTTTTTTATATTATTTCATATATACTATTTCTATATAGATACATGAGACATATTAATTACTAGAACTCACATTTATATCTTTTCAAATATATGGATGAATGCAGTTTCATTAATATGATTGAGACATTTTTTATTTGATCGCTTTATACCTTTTAGACCTACCTTTACATTTTATCTTTATTTTAAGCTCATATAAGTAATGAATTACCTTGTTAGGTAATCAAAATTTCAATAAAATTTATCCTTCATACCCTACTCTTGGTATTTTTTCATGATTTACAATAGATTGAGTGTAAGAAATGAGGTTGTTCTATGGTTTGAAAGGGATGATTTTTATTAAAAAAACATGTATGTGAGTTATTATCATTTGGTTTGGGGAAAATTTTCATAAATTTCCTTTCATTATTCTTTATTGACTACCCTTTAGAATAAAAAGTCAAAAAGGGAAATCATTGATGAAAAAGGACATGGAAAAAATGATTAACAAAGTAATTATTGTTAAAATTGGGAGTATATTTTATTATTCTTATTGTTATTATTTTTTTATCCTATTATAGGAGGAAGGGGAGTATCAGTTATATTGTTCTTGGAGGAGTTTTTATTGAGTTTTTTATTATTTATCATGCATTTTAATTTAGATTTTAACCTCTTTTTGAGTTTTATTATTTTTAACATTAATAACCTACAAACCCTCATCCTCAGATTCATATGATCATTTTATGTAAGAAATGACAATAAATATTTATTATTTTATTTATATGGTGGAGATTGAGATGTTTTTCAATCCTATGGTTACGATACATGTACTCAATTTATGATCATAACTCTAGTCAAATGTACCTTGAATGATGAGATAAATTTTTATGGTAAAGTAGATCAAAAATAACATGCATACTAATAATGATTTGAAAGATGTGAATGGAACTTAATAAAAATATCATCATTTTAATATGGAAATTAAAATGAATGGTGGATTTTTTTTATTAAAAAATTGTGAGTAAAAAATATATTTCTTGTGTAATGCTTGAAATTTTATTCCTTGTTGATAATTGTTTGATTTTGTTGACTATGACATATAAACCTTGGTGGGGGGATTTCTTTTATGATATATAGATATTTCATACTTAAAATAAATAAATAGTTTATATGTGGGAGGATTTCATAACTATAATTTCATGCATAATTTTTATTATTTAATTAATTAATCTTATTAAATAATTAATTATTATTACCTAATTCCTTTTGTTTTTATATTTTTATTATAGGGAAGTAGTTTTGAGGGAGTAATAATAATTTTAAAGGAAAAAATGGAATCTATCGGAGGACCATGATTTTGGAAAAGTAATATACAATAGTCTTTTTACCCATAAGTAAGAGTGATTCTAGCCGGAAGTGGGGGAAATAAAAATAAAAAAAAGTGACCTTTATTCAGAAAAGTAATCACAAGAGACTACACGGGTAGAATACCTGAGAAAATATCATTTTGGGTTAGTAATAGATTAAAAACATTATATGTAGCACGGGGTGTCACTAAAAGAGAAAGATAGTATGATTTGGGAGCATTTAGGATTATCAACCAGTCATGTATTAAAGTAAATATATGATGTGGGATTAGTAAATGTTGGTGGAATTTAAAAAATGATATGTGAAATCCTAGGAATGAAATAGTGTCATCTCTCTCATCTTCCTCCTCACCGCCTAGGGTTACATGTTGTGACATAACACCCGAGTTTATAACACCTTTGATGTGATAGTGAATCACCATGGAAGCATGGTGGAATCTCAACATAATATTTGTGTGAAGTCCAAAAATGATTGAAGCATGTGGTATGATTTCATTACAACTACCAATATCAATGAATCATGTCATAACACCCCTGAAACAGATGATACATATATGTAAGTCATGTATTGTCAAATTATTTCATGTCATGTTGAAGTTATAGAGATTTATTTGTAAATATTTCTAAGATGGGAACCCACATGTGTAAGAATCATGTTTCATGCATGAGTTATATTTTTTGTTAAATGGGTTATGTTGATATGTGAGAATGAAGCATCACACCCAAGTGATGACATGTCATTGTGCACTTGAAGAAGTGTATGTAAGAGTACCTTTTAGGATTATTCAAATATGTAAAATTAACTGCACCAGGGAGAAATAATGAATCATAGGTTATCCATTGTGAAATCTTAAATTAGATGAGTTTACACTATGATGTAGAGATTCATTCTATGGTGGTTCTTCTATATGGGATGTTAGATATTCATGGAACTATCACTTCATGGTGGAGTATTCTTGTGTCCGTGATGAGGAAAAAGTATTGTGATGACACTATCCTTTAGAGTCACATGGAGGTTATCATTTCATAGATAGGTATTGGCCAATGATGATGATGTTTATCGTACTATGTATGAAGCTATCATGGTGTGTCTAGATGGGTCATATTTTATAAAAGATTTAGTTATTTATGATATATATGGTGGATATTTTGGTGGTGTGAAGGGATTTGTTTTATTGTGCTCATGCATAAATAGTGAAGGGATCTCATAATTGGTTATTTACTACATCGTGAATGAATTTGGTGTAGTATGGTAGATAAGATACAAATTTTTCAAAGAGATAAGAGGAATTTTTCAGGACATGGGTGGATTATGTTATGTTGTGGCCGTGAAAAGGTGGTAAGGATTAATTTTTATCATTTCCTTAATGATACTTTCATGATGTGTATGGTAGGATACTAGTTTTTCAAGAGATTTTAGGGAATCATTTGGTATGGATACATAGTTTCATGTCGTGATTATGAATAATCAATAAAGACAGTATGATGGAGTGGTAGTTTTCATGTCTTGATGAGTATTATCATTCCATGACATAGATATCTATAGAAAGATATGTAATTTTGGTTATCATATATCATTGTGATATTTTTTAGGATTTATTTTTGAAAGATGGAGGTAATGTTCCACACCGATTTTATTACCTATCTTAGAGGAATTTTAGTTGGAGTTAAATTGATATAGATATAAAAAAATATAAAGAGTTTCAAGGGAGACTATTTTCCTATAAATAAATGCAGGTACAACATGATGGAATTCATCATTCAATTGATAATATCAATAGTTAGGGAGCTAATATGCATCTAAGCCTAAGGCCTCACCTTCAGTTGGAGTCTGCTACTATTAGGGCTAGTTTTTATTTATACTCTCTAACATTATTGTGTGAGTTTTTATTGCCAAGATATGTAATAAAGGGATATTAAACTATTGAAGTATTCTTTTGTTAATGGTTTAAGTTGGATTTCCTTATTCATTCTACTTTGTAAATATCTTCTTCGTTCCTTGAGTGTGATTATTATATTTTTTAGTGAGGGATTGTTTTTTAATACAATAATTAGTGCTTAGAATTTTTCATTTCCATTCAGTGGGTTAGGTTATATGTTTAAATAAATGTTTGGGTCATCAATCTCATTAAATAATGGAAGCACGTGACCATAAGAAAAGGGATATTTTTTATTTAGAGAGTGAATATCAAGACCAAGAATTTTTTTAAACCAATTTCAAAAATAACTTGGCTAGTTGATTTATATTTTTTACTCCACTAGTGCATAAAACAAGATTTTCTAATGCTTTATATGCTTCCTTGATTAACCTTTTCAAGTTTACTTTCATTCTTTTAATTCTTCTAATTTGTTCCTAAAATTTTTCTATGTGGGTTTGACTTCATACTACCACTTACTATACCCTTTTATTTAGTAGTTAGGAAGAATAAATTAAAAATTATAAACTTGATTACATATATAAATTAATTGTTTCCAATGGGACATCAAAAATATAAATATTACATGAAATGATGAATAAACCTAGTGTATAAGTTTTTGCTTGATTCTTCTTCAACTCATTGTAGTTCCTATTACAATGAACTTTCTTACCACATGTAAAGAAGACAAACTCATATTCATTTTTCTCCATATTAATATTTTATTTCTTTGATTTACATTTAAAATGATACATTTAATTTGAAATTTTCATGGATTTTCAACATTTTATTTCACTTCATTCACCATAAGGGGTGAGAAACCATGCTCGCACCTATCCTTATCTTCTTGAGGAATCATATTAAAAATATTCCTAAGAGTAATCTATATACTATTCATTAGGTAATTATTAATTAATAAGTAGGATCTTGTTGGTAAGGATTATTATATGAGATTAATAGATAATTTTTTATCCATATGGAATCCCAACTTTGTTAAATAATCAATGTACTTCAACATCTTGAAGGAAATATCACTAGCTAGTAAATATTACTGGTAAAGATGATAATATGAGATTAATGGATAATTTTTTATCCATATGGAAGCCTATCTTTTCAAAATGATCAATTTACTTCAACATATTGAATTTAATACCACTATTTAGGAACTTTTTTTCTTTACATGTATAGTGTAGTGACAATATCTTTTATATTTAGCCTATATTTCTTGTTTTCAAGTTTGAAGAGATGCGTTATCATAGTGTATACATCCGTGTATTTATGTTTCATATTTTTCTATATAGAAATAACTAATAACATGATGTAATGAACATTTGAATCATCAACCATGTATCTTCTATAAGCATCATTTGCACCTCCACTCACTCATTGTGGAGGCTGGTCATGAATTGGGGATTCCAACACATAGTAAAAAATTTCATATAGTACTATAGTGTACAAATGACTATACCACTCTTGAAAAACTTTATTGGTGATGATATTCTATTTGTACAGTAATTATTACAGTGTTCACGTGGTTTTTTTTTTCTATTTTTCTATAATAAATAAAATTATATGTTAGTACATTTTCTTTATTATTGATTGTGATTTAATAAATTAATTTTATTAGTATACCATTATTTTATAAAATCTCAACATACCCCATTATTAGACTAGGAATATCCTATATAGTGGATATTCTAGTAGAAAGGATCTATATTCCCCTTCAAATAACCCTAAATAGAGGCCTTATCAAATTATTTAAAGGTATTTAAGTAGACTATGAAAGAAAACTATAATAACTTGCAGTTACTTAATCTATTGAGTGGGGTCCTAAAACCTAAAATCCTAGACTCATATTTCCTTAACACTTCTCCAAGTTATACCATGTCTTGCAAGGGAAACTACTCTTGATGGTAACTAGGTTAATTCAATCCAAGAATTTCATTAGAACTCCTTAATAAATGAAAGTATACTAACAAGGGATAAACTAATAATTTGATATATGGTTGCATTATAACTCAATTAATGGAATGTGATATCTTAATTAATATTTTATTTAAGGTATTTATATTAAAATTATGTGTAAATATTCTTTATTTTATTCTTTACATGTTTTCTAATATTATGTGGATTTTATATAATTAATTAACATTGTCTGATAAAATAATTTTTCATAATTAATTTATTTTATTTCATCTTAGTATACTTTCTATTTCATTTTTTTATGTGAATAAATTTAATCATCCAAATAAATATGTATCACATAAATGAATAAATAAATAACATTTCACTAACAATTAAAATAAACATGTGATATGATCATGAAATTTTAATCTACTAGTTGGTTTATTGAGTGGAAGAAAAACCATCCTTGAACCTAGGGGAAAAACTCTTTGATCTCATTCTTGGATTTAGTTACAATACTCAACCATAAAATTTTGTATCACCTTGGTTGGGTCTACCTCGAATTGGGTCCTAAATTGTCTCATATCGTAAGGAAATCCATCCTTTACATATGTTTACTCACTCATAGGTGAGGGGTACCAAGGGTTTAGGGTTACATAAATAAACCTTTGATACATAGGTTCGTACATAATAAAGGAGGAAGAGATGATACAAAAATAATAATATTTAATTTAATAATAAATTATCATATAAAACCCATGTAATGATAATTAAATTAAATAAAAACCAAAAACATACATAAGTCGGTCGAGCTTATGATTAATCACAACATGAAATGACTATGAATTTAAATCTACAATCATTCATTTCAATTCCTTCATATTATTAAGATAAATCTTCTTAAATTAATAAATTAAGATTAATTAATTTATTGTATTAATTATCAATCTAAACAGTCCTTGAGATACATAAGATTTCTATTCTATATAATTTCAAATTATTTTAATAGTTTTAATTTTAATTAAAAAAATTATGTACATATTGTGTATTGACGGGGTCACATGATGTGTGACCTCTTGATAAATTTAAAATTCAGTTCTTAAAGTTTAATATATATATATATATATATATGGAATGTATTGGAGGCAACATAAAGTATTCCCTTCTATGTTTACTAAAAGCAATTTCTGTAATTTTAGAGTTACATGATTTATACCATCACCCAACATGATGTGTGACTTGCATTGCATATGGTATTTATTGTGTACTATATACTTTAAAGTCATGTATTCATATATGGTGTGTCATGGTATACACGGTGTATTGTTCATTGGGTTAAGATGCATAGTCTGCATGGTGTGTATGACCACACATCATGACATGATTATACCAAAAGTGTACCACTGGCGATACCTATGAAGTAAACAATGTGTATGAAAACCACACGCATCATGTATTTGGAGAATAATGTGAAATATATTAATTAAAGAATTTAATTCCACACAAATCGTTGAAAATCACTCGACATAAACCTAGTGTGGAAAAACTCTATCACATTGTATATGCATCCAGTTACACATTGTGTTATTCGATCTCACTTAAATTATATATGTGCTTATCTCACATAACACACTTTTCTTTTCATGATTTAATATGATCTACACAATTTGTACATCCATCTATATGTTTTATACTTCATTTCTATCCACTGAAACAATAGGCCTAGGGACTCAGCGTGTATCTCATGAGGGTATTTAAGTGTTACATGGCATGTACATCCAATTCCATGCCCTATAATCACTTTTTGATATGTTTCTTAGTTGGTTGTCAATAAATTATGTGTAATGACACTGCATAATTTAACCACATGACTTTATATGATTTACATGAAGTCAAAGTCATGTGGGGTTACACGACATGTGCACCATATACACATCCTGTACTCTATTTCAAGCCATGTGTCAGATGGAGATCAATATGTGGGGTGTAATGAATCCACACACCATCATCCTCACAACATGCCATGATTTTCATGTCTCTCCCTTGTGTGGTTTACCAAGGGTACACAACATGTACTTTTCCATTACATGCCTTATATCTATTTCACTAAGTCAACATCCTTGGTACCTATGAATGGGATCTTAGAGTATTCTTTATCTATTCTTGGAATGTTCTTGGTCATATGAATTTGAAAAAATAAATTATCTAAAATTTTGGATTAAATAATAAAAAATTGGAAGTGAATACTAACAAAAAAATGTGTAATCAAACAAATAATAAAAAATTATAAATTATAATGTTATTTATCTTATAACACTCGATGATTCAAGGGAATAATAGAAGTAGTTGAGGAGATTTCAAATAACATTTTCATCAGTTTAAAGGGATAATATCTGAAGAAATTTATGATCAAAACCATAATCTTCTAAGATAGGATATTTCAAATTTAATTTATAATTAATTTAAAAAAATAATTACCTCAGCTTGATAATTCTTCTTATTATTAACAAAATTGGTTTTCACTCTTGTCAAATTGTCATTTTAGTGAATAATACAAACTATAATTACTTTAGTTGTATCCATATGTTCTCTATGAATATCTGAACACCACTCTTGGTACTCTTAGTGCTATCATAGAGTAACTAGGTTCCTTTCACCATTAATCATTGATCACAAAAAAAATTGTCTCTTGATCTCCCATTCTTGAGAGGGAGGAGAAGGATTTTCTCTCTTAGCCTTGAGATAATTTCTTGAGAATATCTCTTGGACATAAGATAATTATATTGATAAAAAAAATTGCACAAAAAATATTACAATATCTAAAATGATATATTCAGGAATATATACTACAGTTAAACAATTACTAATTTCACAAAGTACCTTTATCTAATTTTTTATTCTCATTAAACCACATGTCAATTATTATTATTATTATTATTATTATTATTATTATATTCCAGGACATTCACTAAATTCATAAATATTTAAATATAATTTGTTAAATAAATTAATCAATATATATTTAAATGATGTTAAATAAATTTGTATCATTTTTTTCAGGCTCTTTAACTAGGATCATAAATTTTGGACATTTATCAAACCTTAAATAATAAATATTTATTTAAATAAATTAATATAATTATATTATTAAATAAATAAATGTTATATTCACTAATTTTTTTAATAAATATTTATTTTAATGTTCACATAACTAAATAAATATTTATATTAATCTATTCACTAAACTAGTGAAGTGATAAGGTGTTGATAACTCAATTAGAATGTGATGAGGTGCTTCAAAAGTGTTTTAGTGGTCAATGTTGATCCCTATAATTTTTTAGGTGACCTTGTATGGTGTGATGTTTTTGAAAATGATGTTTTGAGGAATATTTTTTCACTGTGGGTCTCTCGGGCGGTGTGGGAGTTCATTCGAGCTCACCAACATAGGTTTTCATTGTTGGTTTGGGTGTTGTGTAGGACAATCCTCTTTGGAAGGCCTAGGTTTGTGTTTGTTTATTACTATTTTACACAAGCATCTCATTTTGTTAGTGTGTTGCAGTTGTAGGTTATTATTATCACCCGTAATTATGTTCTTGAGACTCTCCTTTTTCTTACACCTTTATCATGTTTGATGACTATGTATTCTTAGGTCGGTTGAGAGTAGTGTAAGGTGGATAGGGGCATGTCTATTTTTTTCTTTTTTTGTCATGGGTTTTGTTCATTATTTTCATATGGAATAAAGTTAAACTTTTACCAAATTGATGAATAAATAAATATTTATTTATTACCTTGAAAATATTAAATAGGAGAAAAAAATATTATATTAAAAAAAATCATGAATAAATATTTATTTTATTTTATCCAACTCACAAATTTTAAACTCAAATATATCTGATGATTGTATTTATGCAATCAATAATACTTGAATAATTATTAAACCACAAGTTTGGAATAATATTTATTCTTGATATTAAATTCCAAATATAATTTAATGTGATTATACATATACTTAGTGTGTTCCCCTTTGGGCCTCATTCTCAGTGGCATTAAGAGAACTCTAAAAAAGTATAAGATCGGCACCTAGCAATGCATCAAGGAACACATAAGGAATAAAGTAAATATCTCAACTAAAACAACCTCCAACAAACACATATTGTGTAATATGATCCCTTCTTTTTATATCATCCAGTAGGATGCATGCTTGTGTCATCAATATATATATAGTTGATTTTTCATTCTTTGACTCTCTGAAATGAACTCTCTGAAAAAATACCATGGTTATGGATTTAATTAGATAGTTTTATTGCAATAAAAGGGTCATAGATAACTTATTCCATTAACTCTGAAAGGATAAATCCGTTCTTGACTTATTCAATTAATTTCATATTAATTATGATACCCCCAATTTATCATACCTATCTATGAGAATATATCTTCACGGTTCATCAATACATCAAAGTACATGATTCATGATATACATTAATAATAATCTCAAGTTTAATGACCAATACACACATAAATATATTGGAATATCCAATGATATATAAAACATGTGAAATCCCTATTGGAGGGTCTATCCTAATAACCTCCTCTCTTAGATATTTCCAGGTGAAAACTTCATGAGAAGAAGTATAATCCACTTTTTAGCCTTCATCACCTAATATTCAAACATAATATGTTTCATGTCAAATAGATGTTATCTATACCATAGGATATATGTTTAATAATATTTTTATAGTATTTAAATGTTATTATTATAGTGGGGAAATATTATAAACTTTTAATGCATCAAATACTATAAATATATTATCACATAATGATATCCAAAATAAAAATCATCATGTGATAATATATTTATTAATATTCTGGTAATCAAAATTATAAATTCATATGGTTCTAGTGAACCAACTCCAATAGAGAGGTCACATTAGGACCACGCATAAGAGTCTCACATACAAAAGAGTCTCAGACTTTATGAAAACCCAAGAAAGGAGGAAAATCACATCATGGTGAGGGGAACCACACCATGATGGTGACTCTTATTAATTAAGTTGTGTAGACTAGAAATCATTCCATATGAAGCTCATGTCATGGAAAAGGGAATCTTTTCATGGGGGATGACTCTTATGTTTTATTTGAAATTTCCTCACATGTCATGAAAGTCAGGGATACATGCCATATAACCCCCCCCCCCCTCCATAGTAAATGTAATTTTCTTTTCTATCATTAGTGTCTCTTCATATTTCCTTACTCAAGACTTAGATTTGGGCATGTAGGTAGTCCATCCTAATAATTTCCATATAGAATGTAATGGTGAACTTTTCTCCGACATAAGAGGTGAGATGTGAGGTAATACATGAATTTAGTCTCCTTGGATTAGTAGGTCTAATTAAGGGATTGAGTGTGGTGATTAGAGATTATCGAGGTAGGTAATCCCTTGGAAACATGTTTATGTTTGGGTGTGTGACACCCCAACCAAAGACCACTCATCAGTGTCCTAATTAGAGTGCCACGAGACCTTAGGTGCACCTCCCCATACACCACATGATTTCAACTAGTGGTGACAGACTAAATCATACATTAGGGATACTATTCCATCGATATCGAAACCATTAATAAAAAATAAATAACCAAGAATCATCCATAAGGAATCATCAGAGTATGCAGAATCAATAAAACACATCTATGATATAACAAATGAAATATTTTAATACAAGTACACATCCCAACTGATCACCCACTAGGTCAATTGCGTATAAAAAATAAATAAAGGAATAAAATACACAAGTGGATTTGCTACCATTCCTGAGACTCCCCTCAATCTAGATCTCCAACACCCACTGAGATTCCCTAGCTCGATCCACTGCACACCTTGTGCTCAACCTGTAAAGAAAACATAAGGTCTGAACATGCGCCAAATTTATCATGCAAGGTGTGAGAAGGGAATTTCAATATATTCTCACCATGTTACCCTAATATACATCATCTTATATGTGTATTAATGAGTAAAATAAATAATATAAACATAAAACATAGGCATGCATGTCAGGTTGTCATGTGTTAATCACGCCACCACGACACGTGACCAAACTTGCTTTAGACTATTCCAAAATTAATTCACTACATTCCAAAAAAATCCATCCTATACTTGAGGATATTGGGTTGGGTGACATACCATGCCTTGAAATCTACCCTCTTAATTAGGGTAGGTTCCATATCAAGTACCCTAGCTAATATCCCCCCCCCCACCATAGAGGACACACAAAAGTACCCTGGTCATCTTTCACATATGAGATGTCGCGCATGTAGTACCTTAGACCTTGAATACATAAGATATGATGCACAATAGTACCCTATTCATACTTTCTAGTTCAAAATATCCCTCATAAATAGTACCTTGGTCACCCCTTATCACTCAGAAGATGTCACACAAATATTACCCTGATCATCATTGTCTACTCAGGAGATGTCGCACCCTGGTTATCCTTGTTCACTCAAAATATTCCACAAAAATAGTATTGTGTTCATAACTTATTACCCAATATATTTTGTACAATAGTATCTTAGTTATTCCTACTCACTTAAGATATGTGGAAAAAATTGTAACATGGATATCCCTACTCACTCAGTACATGTCACAAAAATAGTACCCTACTAACCCTTTTTCAAGGGAGGGTACACATAATAGTTCCCTTTCACTACCCACTGATATAAGTTAGGTAGAATATCATAGTCCCCTATACAACCCCCATCAAGGAATTCTACACATAAAGTCTCAATCCATCCCCTCATCCATATGGGAGGTCATCCATCATCATCTAACTGCATCGCCATTACATCCCATAATTACCTTATAACTCAAGGTAGGTATAATATATATAGTCTCATGATCCATAATACACACTACCAATCACATGATAGTAATAACATATAGTTCATGTATCCTATCCTATAATCTTACCAGCTCATCATTAGGGTTATAGTTTCTCAAGACCTAGACTCATGTCTCAAATCACATCTCACCACCCCCTTAGCCTCACAAGATAATATCTTCAAGTCTATCTTAGTCATATAAGCATAAAATATTAAGCCCTTGGGAATTATCATATCATCCATAAGGGTACACATGGGGTCCTTCAATCCCATCTCTGCCAATAATCATTAGTACCAAGTTGTATCCAACATAGTATTTTGTTCTCTCATCCTGTAGTCTCTATCCAACTCGACCTCAAGAGGTAGGTCCACATCCACTTCTAATTATTATGAACCTCACTTGGGCCCATTTTATATATCTCTTAAGAGATCTCTCAAAACCATAATTTTGAAGAATCCCCTCTATGTCACACCTCATTAAATCCATGAGGACTCATCCCACTCAAAATGCTCACCAAAACATCTCTCCACCCTCTAGAGGATGTTCCCCATAAAGCATGATACATATTACTATATCACTAGTCACCACTAGGATTAGGAATCTCATAACTAAATTAATAGCCCTACAAAACCCACCTAGGATATCTAGAACTCATTCTAGCTCTGATACTTACCCCAATCCTCTCATAAACTCAACTGACATTGTCACCCCTTGATGGCATAGTCATAGGATGATCCCAAATTACCTAAAGTGAAAGGGTGAACTTATTATAAATCTAGGAAAATTAATTACATCTTATATCTTTTTATGAGGAACTCTCAATCTATATCTCTTTACCTAATCCCATGAAAACATACATACATGGACATTCGTGCATAGACATGCATTTTATTTTGTATTAAAGGGACCACCTGCCTCTTCCAGGGAATTACTAGCCTCGCGATGCTCCACTCATCCTTAGACAACCTTTATATTACTATTATATGATAATTTTATCACCCTATATCCTATATCAATCCAAAACATCCAAAATAATTAATTTTAACAATTTAATATTTATTTATTTATTTTAAACCAAATATACATAATCACATAAAATCTCAAAGGGTAGTGCTAACTTTTTGAAACCATATAAAACCCCATGTGTTAATCCTCATAGGACATCCTCTATCAAATTAAAACAAAAAAACCATTGTTTCATATTTATTTCACTATGATCTAGTGAAATCGTCATCAAACCTTCATCTAGATACATCCAAATTAATTTCTATTAAAGGGGAAGAAGAATAGAGGAAACCGAAGGAATATCTCACCACGAATAAACCTTAGAAACACTTAAAAATCTTTACTTATTGAGGGTGGATAAAATGGTGGGAATATGGAGGGGATCTGGCCAAAATGTACCTATCTATATACTTTCTTGACTTAAAGTCAAAGGAGTCCTACCTTGAAATGATGGGCCGACCCCCATTTAAGAAAACTGGGACAAGCCCCTATCATTGCATGACCCTTAGCGTCATGATGTGTATCTCTCATTCCATACACCTATAATGGTGTGTCCCATTGGGTCAATGTGTGACATATATCCCTTTGATAGAACTATTACTTGTGTATTTTTTTCATGGTGTGACCCCTCTCATCACGGTGTGGTATATCCCCTTTGGGTAGAGTAAAAAAAACTAAGCCCTAGCCCCCACAACATGGACTCCACCTTTAATGGATTAGTATCCTCCACTAAGAAAATACATGGAGGAAAAAATTAAGGGTCCTCAAACCCATACATAAGAATCACCATCACGGTATGACACCCCCATCCATGGCATGTCCATACATAAGGGTCTTCCCCTTATTGAAAAACCCCACACAAACACCTTCACATGGTGATACCCACTAGTCACAATGTGACCACAACCTCCATTCCATGATTCCTTCATTTTATATTGAGTTAATTTTCAAATAACCCTCTTTACAACTTGAAATTCCCTTATCATGACATGATAAGACATCTATAGAAAACAATTAGCCAAGGGGTCACCTCAATCTCTCTTTTATATTCACTTGAACACTCAAAACATATATCAATCCTTTGAACACATCATAAAAAATATATTCAAGGTGTTACAACCCTTAGAATCTTGATTTGAGTCTCAATTTTCAAAACTTCCCCACCCCAATTTTAAACAATCAAACCTATTTTTAAAACAATGACCTATAAATCCACAAGTCGTTACAAACTCCTCACCAAAACACTCCTCATTCTCAAGAATTCATTTTGGTCCTTCAACCATAATTCTAGACCCACCTTGGTCATTAATTCACCATTAATGTTCTAAATTATATCCTTAAACACCAAATAGGATTTTATTGTGAAAATTTAAACATCATACACACTATTCAACAATTATAGGTCACAATTATCCCCACTATAGGAATCGCTTAATGAAAACACACTTTTAATGGCCTATCAAGATACTCTATGTAGTTTCCACCTTACTATACCTTATTTTCAAACAAAACATCAATCATTCCTCCTCTAAATGACTTTCCTAAAAATAATTGGCCACACCTACTAACGCATTATCACCTCACTTTATCATGATACCATAATTCCTAGATTTATCACAGAATCATCCAATTGCCCACATCAAAGTCCAAACTAGACCCTCAGTGTATTTTCATAGTTTTTTCCTCAACCACCCACACTAGCCAACATAATTTAACTATGATCACTTGTACACCTCCAATATGATTCACTCCTAGATGACATCAACTCTATCGTGAGCCTAATTCCAATACTCAGACTACATCTAACATAGTATCTGAATCCCAAATCTGGTATTTACCAAGGATCTATAGAAAATAATATCTACCCACCCACTGGTATCTCAATTCCATCTCAACTTCCCACTGAATGATCTCACCATATACATGGCCCTTCCAGTATGATTTTTATACATCATCAACTAATTTGATGCTCCTATCATAGGATTATCCTCATTATTCTCTATTGAATCAAAATTTTCAATCTCCAAGGCCCATTATCCACCCATTAACAAATTTAATGACTAACATTGACCGACCTGATCATACCCAAGCACCAGCATGAAACACCCATCACTAACCATTCCAATATCACCAGTAATTTCATCCTTATAGTTCACCAAAATTCACCCACAATGAGGGTCTCACCCTCCAATAATTAAAATTTAACACCCCACCATATGTCTACCCTTACACTACTCCTCGGTCACAACATCACATGTGTTTCAATCTTCTTGTGCCATGCACATCCCATCCCTAACAACACCTATAAAGGACCAAGCTCAAATATATCGTATCATGGTACTCTAATCTATTTCTAATGTTAATTATTTACATAGAGTAAAGAATTTCCATTTTCATAAAAAATATGGGATATCTTTCTTGAAAGTTTCTCATCAAATCTATCTCTCCTTGAACTGCACACAACCCTTCACTAATCCGAAAATCCAATAGAACAATTCATAAATAACATGTCCTTTCCCTCAAACACCAAGTATTTTCTAGAAAATCGATGCCATTACTCACTATCATCCTCCTACAGTAGAGTAAACCAATAAGAACTCACCCATGGGTTCTTAAAAACATCCAAATAAACCTCATCCAAACCCAATGGGTGTATGATCTCATACTTCTCATTCACACAACCTAGACCATGCTCCCATGATTCACATCCCATTGAACCTAGTCTCATGTGCCAAAACCACTGACCATGTTCCTCTCACATGTAAATCTCATCTATCCAGAAGCATCCACAATGATCACTCTCAAATGGGCATGAGTTATCTCACTTATACCAAGGTGTTCCACATGATCACCCACCACTCAAGCATTTTTCTAAAACCTAAAGTATCTACCCATTCTTTATACATCCTAAATATAACCGCATTGGATCAAAATCCACTATATCATTGAGAATAAAATCCAAAATCACAGAGCTAAGAATCTAATTGATCCTACACTCAGAGTGATTCGCATCATGAAATCCCAAGGTATATCACATGCCTTTCTTCATCCCTCTTATGGGAATCCTACATATCAGGGTAATATATGACCACTTGAATCACATCTCTTAGAAATTTTTCAACTCTACCAAAACCACAAGGGTATATAACCAAGGTATCCAATGCCTAAATTGACCCATTAAGGGTCATTATACATCCATTTTATGAAGGGACTGCATAGTCATTATCAAATAACATCTCACTATAAAATCCACATTACCTACCATTAGAAGAAAATTTTGTGGTTCATATGAATATAATGAATCCAAAAAGTTATATATTAAAACACCATATATATTTTTTTGAAACATTAAACAATTTAACCCATTGTCATCAGTGAAATAAATCACACACAAGAATACATATGTCATACGGATCCTACATGAAAAATATTATGGATGTCCAAAGGAATATGTAAACTATGGTCCAAGTGATAAAACCATAATAAAAATCTCAAATACATCCATAATATTTAAATAAATATCACAATCATTAAAATGAAAACCAAGAATAGAAATTCCATGCAGTTGGGGTGACACATGAGTGGTAAACCCCATAATACTACATCCAAAATACTAGGATTCAAATCTTGGAAATACCATTGGGGATTTATGAGGCAAGAGGTGATGCATAAATGACATATGAAGTTGGTGATGCAGGCCTGATGCAGATAGGTGGTGACGCAGGCATGACGCAGGCCTGGTGACATCGCCAAGATGATGAAAGCATGATGTTGCACTGGGCCTTTGGGCCATGTTCATGGGACACTTGGTCTTGGTACTATATTCTATGTAATGGGTATCCCAATACCAATATTGAAAGAGGTATTTTATTTCATAATAATAATAAAAAGAGTCCCCATCCCCAACCAAGAATATAAATCCCATAACCTTGGTAACCTATACTTCCCACCATAAAAGTGTATATGACTCACCATTTTGAGCTCCATAAAAATATTTGAGAAGTATATATTCTCTATATATCATACCCTAAATATTAATATAATGAAAAAGAAACTTTGATTCAACTTTGTGATGCCTTGTCCAAAGACCACTCATATGTGTCCCGAACGGAATTCCACAAGACCTCAGGCGAGCCTCCCTATACGTAGAGGCTACTGACTAGTGACTAGATACTAAATCATACATTAGGGAGTGTATTACCTCAATATCATAACAATAAATAATAAATAAATAAACAATCATCATCCATGATGAATAATTAGAGTACACAGAATCATTAAACGCATTCATGCTATAACAAATGAAATGATGGCATAAAAGAATGCATCCCAACTGATTTCCCACTGGGTTGATCACATATACAAAATAAAAAAGGAATAAAATAAAAAAATATTCTCTCTTTACATTATTGATCCTCACCTAAATCCCATTATCCAACACCCATTGATATACCCCATCCCAATCCACTGCACACCCTTTTATCAACCTATAAAGTAGGCATAAGGTCTGCACATGAACCAAAGTGCCCATGTAGGGTGTTAGGAATGAATATTAGTAGGTTTTCACTAATTTAACTTTATATATATATATTAATATCCATTTATGAATAAATAAAATTAAAAACATAAACATAACACACAAGCATTCATGTCAAGATATCAAGTGGTAAACAGACCACCACAACACCCAACTAAACTTTATTTGACCTATACTGGAATTCATCCACCTCATTCCATAAAACCCATCCCATACCTAATGATGTAGGGTAGGGTTTTATATCATACCTTGAAATCTACCATCATCCTCATGGTAGGTTCCCTATTAGGCTCCCTAGCCAATCCACATCAGGGAAGGACACACAAAAGTACCATGGTCATTCATTATCACTTAGAAGATGTTTCACATGAAGTACCCTATCCACCCCTGCATATCTAGGGTATTCCACACAATAGTACCTTAGTCATCACTACTATGTAAAGATATATCACACAAAAAATACCTTTTTTATCTTTTCTCACTCAGGATATTCCACCCAAATAGTACCATGTTGGTCCCTACTCACTGAGGATATTCCACATAAATAATACCCTAGTCATATAGGATCACTTAAAAGATTCCCCACAAAGAGTACCCTACCCAACCCCTCTTCTAAATAGGGAGCACATAATATTACCCTATCACTACCCACTAATGTAGGGCATGGTGTACATCATAGTACCACAACAACCCCCCCCCCTCCTCCGGGAAGTCCACACATAAAGGCATGAAACATCCCCTCTTCCTTAGAGGAGTAAATCCGTCAGTATCTTGCCACATCACCATCACATCTTGACTGCTACCTATCTATATAGTCTCATCATCTTATATACACTCAACTGAGTACATACAATAAATAATATATTGGGAACATAGTCTATCTTACAAGCTCACCAGTCCATCCCCTGGATGTTGGTCTCTCAAAACCTATCCTCATGCCTCAAAGAACATATCACTATTCACTTGGACTCATAAAATAGTCTCTTCAAAACCATATCGGTCACATAAGAACAATATTCTAAGCTCCTTTAAATTCTCATCTTGCCCATAAGGGCACTCAAAGGGTCTTTCAGACCCTTCCCAAGATCTACTCATCAATACTAATCCATATACTACACCCCATGGTGTTTCCTTTATTAGTTTCATCTATGAAAACCATTTTTGGATAATATATTAGTTTCAGTGTAAGAGTAAATTATGGTGACCAAATGTTAATGGTTTGGATGATGGTGTTGGAGTAGTGGAAACCAATGACTTGGTGTCTAAACGTTGGATAATCGTATGATACAGACCAAATGACCAGACGATGTTGTTTATATGGTACAGTTTGGTTACACTGATCAGATAGTATAACTGGATGATGAGATAGGTAGTTACCCTTGATCACTTCTCATCTAATTGGTTTGTAAATTACAAATGGATGATGTGAAAGTATCGATAAATGAAACTATTTACTAAGTAGAGTAGCTGAGGTAGTGTAAGTCCTTAACCAAAATGAGGTTAGCCTATAGAGATTGTCTTGGGTAAACTTCATCCCATAAAGATCAAATGGTGGCTACTATCAAAAGAACTGGTTGGATCCTACTATAAGTATTAGGGTGGATAACTTGTGATTGAAATCATTGTATGCTCAATCCATTGTAACAATCTTTGTTTCCATAATCAAAATAAAATTAATGGTACCGCCATGAAGTAGGAATCATGTCTAAACCATGTAAAATTGGTTTATTCTTTTTTCTTTTTTTTCTTTCAATCATTTTATTTTGATAGTATTATCTATGTATATCCAACGTTTTTGCATTGTGGTGTGGTGATTTAGGTGCATATTCTTCCAAGAGACAATATTTTTCATGCGAGATCATCTACCAACACTTTATTTCTACCTCATAAGTTCTAATTGTAGGACCCCGAGACACCCTCAGAGGGGAGGGGTGAATCAGGGTGACAAATTTTTTTTAATGTGATGGATCTTGTTCCCATGTTGGTAGGAACTTGTTAAACCTGTATGATGAATATGATCAGAAATCAAACATTCACATGCAGAGATATGAAACAACACTTTTTACTTGGTTCACCACTAAGGGCTACATCCAAGGAGCATACGTTGACAGGTTGTCGGTCGTACCAAATTCCACTAAACTTCACTAGCTATGGATTACAAAGGTTCGGGCACAGTCACTCTATCCCAGGCTCACTGCCTTTACAAAGGTTCAGGGATATCTCACTGCATCCCTCGGGTCACTCCCATTGACTCTCCCTGGCTCACTGCCTTTGGTGAAGTCCCACTCAGTTTATAGACATGAAGGTCTCTTCATCTTCGCTAATGAATACAACCTATGTTGTATGTAGATGCTCTGTTTAAGTCCAACTCTCATCCTTAGACTAATCTCACTTTGCACCGAAGGTATCGGGAAATCTTCCAGCTTTCGTGCAGCTCCAAAAAGACTGGCATGCTTCAAATACACCTGGAGCACTTCTCCAAGCCGGCGCGCAAGTTTCAAAGGCGGCCCGTAGGTCCACCTCCAACACTTACGTGACTCACACTTCTTCAACACCAAACTTGCATGACTCACATTCTTTTCCACCCAAACTGGTTTTGACACGCAAAGGTCAACTTTCACGCTTCTTTAAAACTGGCGCGCAAGTGTCACCAAACCACCTGCATGACACCTTATTCGCCAACTCTAAACTTGTGTGACACTCTTCCTTTCTCACCCAAAACACCTTGGACACAGAGCAAACAATTGTCGCACAACTTCAACTTGCGTGACCAACCACTACTTGCGCGAAAACAACACATGCGCGATGGGAGCTCTGATTTTCTCTAATTCTGAACTTCATGCCGAATGAGGAGGGGTCGACCTGTATTTATAGGCATTTGGATACCCTGCACGACGGTACGCAAGTCTTCCCTCGACGCGCAAGTCTTTTCCGCACAAGTCACCTGCACAACCAACCCTAAAACTTGGGCTCCCCTTATCCCTTTTCCATATTTTGATGTTCTAATCTTGAAAAACATTAGGCATGCAAGTTTCCTCTCCTTTAAGTACACTGCATGCAAGTCAGTTTGCCAAAAACCACTTTTCTTCATTTTTCGACTTTCAAGCCCAAAAATTTGGTAAACACTTGAAAACGATGTCACCTTCAATACTGTTATCTGTTTGTTCTGTATGATCACTTTTCTGGCACACATTATGAACTTCCACTGAGGATTGAAAACAAACACAAACCATACTCCAATTCATGCATAGAATGACCATGGTTCCAATAATCTCCCCCTTTTGGGTTTGTTGGCAATTAGTAAATAAATTCAATAAAGCACCAGCCATAGGCAAAACAAAAATGCAAAAATCAACTCAGGAAACACTCTAAGTCTACTTGAGCAATGCTCGGTGTAGAAAACAAGAGAGGAAGCTTGAATTGGGTTCTCAAGTCCGGTCCAATGTATTCCTTCCCATCCTATCACCGACATTGAATTATCAATGTGTCACAAAATTATTACATGCCTGATTTTATTCCTTTCTCCCCCATTGAAAATAAACCCAAAGATTGGTAATTGTTCATTGTTCAGCTCAAACCACACTCCCCCTGGATATTATCTCCCCCACAAACCTGCATCACACCCATAAACAGATTAAAAACAATTATCATAACTGGGGAGAGGGGTATTGCGTAACCTCCTTATGCACTGGGAGGTGGCTGAACACCGAGGTTCAACCAATGCTTCTCAAACACAACCATTGATAGTGGCTTGGTCAGGATATCAGCCACTTTCTCATCATTTCCCACATGATCCATTCTAATCACGCCTTGGTCAACTTTTTATTTGATAAAGTGATACCTGATTTCAATATGTTTTGTATGAGAATGCTGAACAAGATTCTTCGTAAGATCAATTGTGCTCTTGTTATCACAGTAAATTACCATTGGTTGGTTCAACTCATCACCAATATCTATTAGTTGTTGCTTAATCCATATTAGTTGAGTGCATGCCTTTGTGGAAGAGATATACTCAGTTTCACCAGTACTAAGAGAAGTACTTTCTTGTTTCTTGCTCAACCAGCCAACACATTTATTCCTAATATAGAATGCACCACCACTAGTGGACTTTCTGTCCACAACATCACCAGCTTAATCAGTATCAAAAAATGATGATAATTCACTATCCCTTCCTACAGCAAATTATAAGACACAATTGTGAGTACCTTGAATATACCTCATGATTCTTTTTACTACTTCCATATGTTCCTCCTTTGGATTACTCTGAAAGCAGGCTGAAAGACATGTGGAAAATAAAATATCTATTTGTGTCGTTGTTAGGTACAGTAGGCTCCCAATGATCCTCCTATACATGGTGGGATCTATAGAGGTCCCATCCTCATGCTTTCCAAGTTTAGTTCCAATTAAAATCCCAATTGACATTGGTTTGGAGTCTTGCATATTAAACTTCTTCAGCACCTCTCTTGCATACTTTTCCTAAGAATAAAGGTGTAATCCTTATTTTGAATCACCTGCAGCCCAAAGAAATATGTGAGCTCCCCAATAATAGCCATTTCAAATTATGATTTCATGTGATTGGAAAATTCATCCACTGACTTCTGCCTTCTGCCACTAAATATGATATCATCAACGTAGACTAGAACCATGAATTGATCTTTTGGAGAATTATTCACATATATATTGTGATCTACTCCTCCTCTTTTGAATACCAGATTCTTGAGATAACAATCCTGCCGGGAGTACCATGCCCGTGGTGCCTGTTTCAAGACATAAAGTGCTTTATTTAGTTTTCAGACCTTTGTTTCATCAATACCAAGAAGAAAACCCACTGGTTGTTCAATGTAAACTTCTTCTTCGAGTACACCATTTAAGAATGTTTTCTTGACATCCATTTGATATAATTTATATCCTCTATGGAGATCCATGGAAAGTAATAGCCTGATTGACTCCAGTCTATCCACTAGATCAAAGGTTTCTTTAACATCAACACCTTCAATCTGGGAATATCCTTTACATACCAGTCGAGCCTTATTTCTAATAACACTTCCATGCTCATCAAACTTGTTCTTGAAGATCCATTTTGTACCAATCACATTGTGACCTTTGGGTCTCTGGACCAGATCCCATGTATGATTCTTGTCAATCTGATATAACTCTTCATTCATGGCTTTCACCCAAGATTCCTCCTTTGCAGCTTCTTCAAATGAGGATGGCTCCACGACTGATAGAAAATACAGATTGTGCGTTATTCCTCATCCTCCTTATTTGTGTGGGTGCACTTTTGTCCCCAATTATGTTAGATGGATCAATATCATCTCTTCTATTTCTCCTGTGAGGTTCAGTCGCATTCTCTCCACCCAATATTTCTTCTTCAGATTCTTCTTCTAATTCAACGTCATGATGTGAGCCCTGAGTGTATTTTACACCTTCCTCTATTTCTGTATTTTTATTTACTCCATGTTCACATTCATCCTCATCTTCTATCTCATCAGTATAGGTATTATTTGAAGCATTTGGGGTTTTTCCTTCAATGTTCATAACATAATTTCTTTCCACAATCCTCCCCAAGAATTTATTAAAACACTTGTAGGCTTTGTTGTTCATTGGATACCAAAGAAAATTCCTTCATCAGCATTGTCACCAAACTTCCCTTGATTTCCTTCTTTATTCTGGATGAAACATTTGCTTCTGAAAACATGAAAGTATTTCAACGAAGGCTTCCTTCTATGCCACAATTCATATGGTGTCTTCTTTACTCCCATATAAATCCATGTTCGATTCTGAATGTGCATTGCAGATTCAACAGCTTCCTTCCAGTAATGGCGAGAGATACCACTCTCAATCAGCATAGTCCTGGACATATTGTTTACCTGTCGATTCCGGCGCTCAACAACTCCATTTTGCTATGGAGTTCTCACAGAAGCTACCTCATGTTGTATTCCATGTTTTTCTAGGTAATTCTCAAACTCAATGGACGTGTATTCCCCTCCATTGTCAGATCGCAAGACTTTTATTGTCTGTCCAGTATCATTCTCAGCAATCTAGTGATAAGTTTTCATGAAATCAAGTACTTATCACTTCCTGTGAATCACCATTAAACAATCCATTCTACTATAATCATAAATTAAAAGTACAAAGTACTTATCTCCATGAGTTTCAGCAACATATATTGGGCCACATACGTCTGTATGGATGAGATCAAGAAGGTGTGATACCCTTTTCTTCTTTGGTCGATATGAATTACAGACCAGCTTCCTCCATATGCAAGCATCACAAGTCTTTTCCTGTTAACGTTTCAGAATGGGGATATCCATGACAATCTTCATCTTGGATATATTTTCCATGTCTTGTTGGTTAATGTTCCCCAGCCTTCAATGCCAGAGGTTGTTTTCTTCTTCAACAGACAAATAGCAAGTGTTTACTTTTCTATCAAACTGATATAAGTTTACATTTGTTCTACAGCCTTTCATAAGAGAATTCTCTATTTTTTCCTTTATAGTGCATCCTTTTTTATTGAAGGTTACTATGAGTCCTGAGTCATAGAGTTTAATTACACTGAGGAGATTGTGGCGTAGACCGGCCACATAAAGAACTTCAGTCTTCTTCAGATATTTGTTGGATAGAGCAGTATTCCCACTGTCTTTAATCTTCAAAGCACCATCATTACCAAACCTTATTGTTCCATCAACATTCTTTTCAATGTTCTTCAAAAGGTCAGTATTTCCTGTCATATTTAAAGAGCCTACACTATCAAGAATCCAGGTGTTTCTACTCTTTGTAGCTTTAAAGGCTACTTCTACAAGATTGGATTTCTCGATCTTCCTTTTTTCTTTCCAAGATATATTGGATTGAGTATAAGATATTGATGGCCTTATAATGATTTCTTCCACATAATCAGATTCTTCATACCCATACTCTTCTTCCAGAGGAGAAAACCTATTTGTAAGATCAACACCATCAGAAGGATGAATATTGACCCATTTCTGAGAGTTATATGAATCTCTTCTATCGAATCTCTTCCTGCAATACATAGATTTATGGCCAAAGTTAGAAAAATGGAAACAGTATCCATAGAAACTATTTCTTCTATAAGATGGAGGATATGAAGTCAGTCTCCTTTGTTGACATCCTAGATCTTCCCCATTCAATTAGCTCATTGCCTCTTCGCAATATGACATGGTATGGCCCAGATAACCACAGAACTGACACTTCATGAGAGGAAATGTCTTCTCACTTGAATTTCTCCTCATACCTTCTTCCTTGGGAGAATAGTTGGACTACCTATCATTTCTCAATTTTTGAGGATAATTTTTAGTTCTCCTTTTAGTTTGGATTGAGGGTTTCTTTTTCATCACTTTAGGAAACGTTTCAACATGTCCAACCTTTATCTTGTCTTTCTTTTGGCTCTCTTCACTTCCATCAGTTGATGTCTCAGCTTCACATCCAATTCCACTCTTTCCCATGCAAGTGGGTCTTTGATCACTCAAGATTTTTCCAACCCCATCTGAACCACACTTGGATCTTGCCAGTAATTCTACATCTGAGAATCTTCTAAACTATATTTTCTTCCTTGATTCTTTTGAAATTGATTCAGTTTCAAGTTTATTCCTAAGAGTAACAACTTCCTCCTCAAGACCCTCAGCAGTCTTGGATTTTTCTTCCAGTCTGTATGTGAGGTCATTGATGACCTTTTTATGCTCTTCAATTATCGGCTTCAGATCCACTACATGATCATTGGTTTCAAGGATTTTAGATTGTACTTTCACAAATTCTTCCAGTCCTTCAATTTCAGCTTCAAGATGATCAACATATTCAGTTGATACCTCTACAATTGATTTCCACTTATTTCAACTCTTACATTTCATCTTAAGATTGCTAACAGAATCCTTAAGTTGCAACTCGGGATTGCCACTAGTTTTTAACTAATTGTCTCCACCATTATCTTCTGATTTTTTAACAGTGGCCTTCATGGAAGCATAGTTTCCAGTTTTGAACTCTGGTCCTTCTTCTTCACAGAATTCATTATCATCATCTTCCTCTTCACAAAAAAAAAACTTTTCTTCAGTATTTTCTTTCTAGATTTGAAGTCTCCTTTCTTGAAAACCCTTTTCTGAGGCTTTTCAATGTTTTCAGCATCGTTATCATCATCATCGATCTTTCTTAAGCACTGAGAAGCAATGTTCCCAAATTTTCCACAATGAAAGAAAGATAGAAGTAACTTCCCTTTGAATTTCCATTTTCCCTTCTCGAACTTCTTGGAAATGAGAGAAAGAATTTCTTTTTTCTCATCGTCTTCACCACTACTATCTTTTGAAATTTTCAGTTTCTCCTTGGATTTTAATGCCATTTCCTTGCTTACTCGTGTAGTAGCATCTTCTGGTTTAACTCTCATTTCATATGCCACTAGGCTGCTCAACATATCATCCAAAGAAAGTTTGGAAAGATCTATTTCCTCAAGGGATGACACCTTTTCATTGTAAAGGGTTGGAAGTCTTATTAATATTTTCTTTACAATGTCAATGTCTTTTATTTCTTCACCTAGACCCTGAATTTATCCAACCACTTCAGTAATTCTATTGAAGAAGGAGTCTGCATTCTCATTAGGATGCATCTTCAGATCATCAAACCTATTATGTAGGACTTGTAGTTTTGCCTCCTTCACTTTGCTATCTCCTTAATAAATATTTTCAAGTTTATCCCACATAGAATTTTCTAAGGTGAAACTCATTACCTTTAGATAGATATGATCATAAAGGGATGTAGTGAGAGCATTCTACGCTTTAGCATCAGCATCAAGAATTTTCCTATCGGCATACGTCATATCCATCCATGTTGGATCAGTAACATGTATACCTTGGATAGTGGAAAAAGGGACTTCCATTCTAAGGGATCTTAGATGAGATCTCATTCTATTCTTCCAGATCTGGAAATTACTTCCATCGAAGAGAGGGACTCCTCTGACATTAATTGCATTCTTCATGATGACAAAGGATAGATTCAACACCAGCAACCTTCCTATGATACCACTTGTAGGACCCCGGGACACCCTGAGAGGGGAGGGGTGAATTAGGGTGACAACTTTTTCTTTTAATGTGATGGATCTTGTTCCCACGTTGGTAGGAACTTGTTAAACCTATATGATGAATATGATCAGAAAGCAAACATTCACATACAGAGAGATGACAGAACACTTTTTACTTAGTTCACCACTAAGGGCTATGTCCAAGGAGTATACGCCGATAGGTTTTCGGTCATACCAAATTCCACTAAACTTTACTAGTTGTGGATTATAAAGGTTCGGGCACAGTCACTCTGTCCCAGGCTCACTGCCTTTACAAAGGTTCAGGGATAGCTCACTGTGTCCCTCAGGTCACTCCCGTTGACTCCCCTTGGCTCACTGCCTTTGGTGAAGTCCCACTCAGTTTATAGAAATGAAGTTCTCTTCATCTTCGCTAATGAATACATCCTATGTTTTATACAGATGCTCTGTTGAAGTCCAACTCTCACCCGTAGACTAATCTCACTTTACAACGATGGTATCGGGAAATCTTCCATCTTTCGTGCAGCTCCAAAAAGACTGGTGTGCTTCAACTACACCTGGAGTTATTCTCCAATCCGTCATGCAAGTTTCAAAGCCGGTGCGCAATTCCACCTCCAACACTTGCGCGACTCACACTTCTTTAACACCAAACTAGCACGAAACACATTCTTTTCCACCCAAACTGGTTTTGGCATGCAAAGTTCAACTATCGCGCTTCTTCAAAACCGGCACGCAATTGTCACCAAACCACCTACATGACACCTTCTTCGCCAACTCCAAACTTGTGCAACCCACTTCCTTTCTCAACCAAAACACCTTGGACGTGCAAAAAACAATTGCCGCGCAACTTCAACTTGCGCGACCCACCACTACTTGTGCGAAAACAACACCTTCGCGACGGGAACACTGATTTTCTCTAAGTCTGAACTTCATGCTGAATGAGGAGGGTTTGACTTATATTTATAGGCATTTGGATACCCTACGTGACAGTGTGTAAGTCTTCCCTCAGCGCGCAAGTTTCGGCATGCAAGTCTCTGTCGCGCAAGTCACTTGCACGACCAACCCTAAAACATGGGCACCCCTTATCCCTTTGACATATTTTGATGTTCTGATCTTGAAAAACATTAGGCGCACAAGTTTCCTATCCTTTAAGTACACAGTGCGCAAGTCCCTTTGCCAAAAACCACTTTTCTTCATTTGTCGACTTTCAGGCCCGAAAATTTGGAAAACACTGGAAAACGACGCCACCTTCAATACCGTTATCTGCTTGTTCTGTATGATCACTTTGTCGGCACGCATTATGAACTTCCATTTATGATTGACAACAAACACAAACCATAATCCAATTCATGCATAGAACGACCATGGTTCCAACACTATTGGATATCATCTTGTGGGTTTACTAGAAGATAGTTTTGAGCACAACAAGTGGTATCAAAAATTTGGTTAGAGTGTTTTGAATGATCAAACCCTGGTGAAGTTGTTTCGGATCTTAGTTCGATAGAATCATTATACCCTTTTTCCTATAAGATAATATTAGTGATTATTTCATGATGTCCCTTTTACATTATTAAAAATATAGTGGGAGTTCACAATTTTTCATAGGAATCAAATTGGAATGGCATAAGGTCTAGGTGGAAAAGTTTGATGGTATATGTTTTGGGTTTTGGATAATGTGGATAGATTATTGTCTACTGAAGAAGGACCTTTATCTACCATTGATGGGTACCAAGCTAGAAGTGATGAAGATGGAATAATATGATAGGTTGGACAAGAAATAAATGGGGTTGATTTGGATTTAATTGACCTAGAACATGGATTATAATATCTAGTAATTTAAAACTGCATCAAAAATTATAAATACCCTCACTGTAATGTATGATAATCCCACATAGATGAAAAAGTATTCTTTCTAAGGAGATTGTTATACATGAGAATGTTAAAAAGTGAAGTCTTCTACCAATTATAATAAAAAAATTAACATGATAATAATTTAGTTAAACTCATTGAATGTAAAATTTGGAGATCTAGAGTGGATATTGTTGTTAATCCCATCACTCCCTAAATCTTTGTATGTGATAGTCACCACTGTAAGTAACTTGATCGGGAATAATAAACTAGTGTATGTAGATGTTACAGACCTGATATCGAATGAGTACGTTCATCAATAATTCCTATAGCATGAAAGTAAGGGTGTGATCCACAACATGGAAGGGTTGTAAGAAAGATAAAGGAAGGAGAACTTGAAGTAGGAGTAGCTTAGTGAAATGTGTTCCCATATACTAATATTTTGGGAATAAAGGTTTCCTAAAAAAGGATTGTAATGTGCAGAGAGTAAACTTTAGAATATATGCTTCTAGAATTCGATCTAAAAAACTTATATTGAAGTACATGAGTGACTTACTCCTAAGTGAAACTAGATCACTTGAGTCTTGTATTATAGACTTTGGAGCTTCATTTCACTCAATATCGGAGAGAGGAAGTATAAATAACTATTTTTTCAGAAGTTTCATTTCTTTTCAGACAAGTAGCAGAAGTTTTCTAAATTTTCAAGGAGTGTGGAACATCTTGGTATTGAGGAATAACTCAATTATAATTGGACATTTATATGATTAGGGTTTTAATACAATGTTTTTTAATATAGAATGGAATATTTCATGTGCCTCTATGGTTATAGAAAAAAGAGTAAAGGATGAAACTATGTTCCTAACAACAATATTGGAAGGTATGATACATGCCGAACAAGTAACTTATTGAGGTTATGGCATGACCGTCTGGGTCACCATGGTGAGAAGGGGGTGAAATTATTAACTATTAAAGGTATGCTAAAGGTTATAGGAATATAGTATGGAACATTCATGGAATACATGCTAGAAAACCAGTGGAAGGTGTCCTCCCAAACAAAAGTTATGACACTAAAGAACTGAATGTTAGAGTTGGTTCATACAGACATATGGGGAATAACTCTTCATCATTGTCATATATGATCACTCTACTACATGAATTTCATTGATGATGAAACATGGAAAGTGATGGTATTATTTCTCAAGTATAAATTTGAGGTATTCAGAATCTTTATTTGATGGAGAGAAATGGTGGAAAAGGAGACTACTTCCAAGTATAAGTACTTGAGGTCTTATAATTTGGGGGAGTATGGAAGTGGAGAATTTTAAAGGTTCTTATAGTTTAGAGGAATCAAGTTTGAGAAGATCATAATTAAAAATCAAGAACATAAGTATTTTTGGAAAGGTTGAACCAAACATTAGTTGAAAAGTAAAAGAGTATGATAATTCATGTGGGATTCCCCAAGGTTTTTTGGGTAAAAGTGGTGAATTTTACAGTATACTTAATCAATAAGAGTCCTTCTTCTTAATTGGGTAGGGAATAATATATATTTTTTAGTCCAAAAATAATTTTTAATTTACCCATATCAAAGTATTTGATATAATCACCTATGTCCACATTGATTTCCAGGAAAGAGACAAGTTGTATTATAATCCATGAGCATGTTACTTTGTAATATGTAATGGTGATGAGTTTGGTTTTAGACTCTAGGATAATAAACTTCATATGGTGGTCATAAGTTAAAATGTGATATTCAATAAATAGATCTTGTGCAAGGATCAAAACTTAGTAGAGAATTATCACGAGAGATAAATATCATTAAAGGCTAAAGTTAAACTTAATGGACATCCAAATGTTATGGATATTCTAGAGAATTCAAGAATCATGTCAATACTAAAAATACCATACTGTCTATAGTATGTTCAAAAATAAGATCAACTTCTAATGGTGCTTCCAATTCCTGATGTACTAAAGAGCTTAAGGACTATTAATTCTTGAGAAAAATATATAGAATATAAAACTTCAGAAGTTTTAGTACCAAAAAGAGCATAGATATAGGTATAGATATGGATATCTACCAGAGAGAGGTGCCAAGTGTATAGGTATGGTAGTGATATGAATTAATTGCTTCTTACAAATGATTGAGATCCAAAGAGACTATATAAGGCACGATGTTGGAAAAACATGAACCAGTGGGAGTTATCTATGAGGGATGAAATTGATTCCCTCTATGCCTCTAAAACATGGGTGATGATAAAGAGACATGTTGGTAATAAATTCATTCAAAATAAATGGGTGTATAGGCTAAAGGAAGAATCATATGATAGATGGAGGTAAAAGTTGTGGATAATCATAAAGGGGTTTCAATAAACAAAAGTTATGGATTTCTCAGAGATTTTTTCACCTATAATTAAACATATGACTATTCAGGTGTTGTTGGGTATAGTTACCATGGAAGGACTTCATTTTAAGTAGTTGGACATGAAGAGAGTGTTCCATTGTAGGGACTTAGATAAGGATAACTACATGGATCTTTCAGTTGGTTTCATGGAGCATCGATACCAGAATATTCTATGCCAACTCAACAAAAGGCTTTAGAGTTTTAAGTAGGCACTAAGGCAATGTAATAAAAATATAAACAACTCCGTGAAGGATTATAAGTTAATCTGGAGAAATGTTTAATGTTTCTATTTTCTAAAGTTGTTTTATAATGATAGTTTAATCATATTTGTTCTCTACATTGATGATATGATTATTGTGGGTCCAGTAAAGGAATGAATCAATGAACCGAAGGATAAATTATCTGGATTCTTCAATATAAAGGATCTAAATCTAGAGAAATGGATTTTGGGGATGTGGATAGTGAGATACATAAGTTATGGTACTCTATAATTGATCTAGTTTGATTATTTCTAGAAGGTAGTGAATAACTTTGGAGTGGGTGAGGGAAAACTAGTAACCACACCCCTGGTCATACATTTCAATCTAACCAATGAGAAGGAGATGTGAATAGAAGTTGAGGCTGAGTATATGGTCAAGTTTCCATATGCATCAATTATAGTAAACTTAATACATGACATGGTTTATACTAATATATAAATTTATCAAGTTGTGAGAGTTGTAAAAAAGTTACATGCATAATCCTAAAAGAGAACATTGGGAGGCAGTAAAGTGGATTCTCCGGTACTTAAAGGGTTTTAGAAGTTTTTTACTTTTTATACAAATATATAAAAGGGTATATTGACTCTTAATTTTTTGGAGATGGAGACACTTGGAAAATCACCAGTGGATATGTGTTCACTTTTAGAGGAATGATAGTTAGCTGATTATCAAAGATTCAACTAGTAGTTTCACTCTTGAAAATGGAAGTAGAGTATGTTTCTTTAATGGAATATGGGAAGGATTTTATATTGTTAAATGGGCTAATATAAGATCTAAAAAAAGTAAATATAATTGTATTAACTTTTTTTATGGACAAATTTTTTTTCACTTAGCTAAAAATATGGTGTTTCATTCCAAGGCAAATCATATTCACTTGAAGTATCAATTCACCCATAAGTTGTTGGAGTAAATATTTTTGGATCTCTAGAAGATATAAGGGACTTGAAATTTGATATATATATGTGTGTGTGTGTGTGTGTTAAAAAATCATAATTTGGTACATATTGAGGTGTTTTTATGCCGTAGTTGGGATGGGATGATTGGAAGTATGGTGGAGGATCCATGAAAGTTATTAAGTAAGATTAAGGATTAAAATAGGTTTAGGGGAGATGATGAAGGATTTGGTGGTGAAACCTAGAAAATGATTCTCAAGGGAGAGATTGTTAGGCCTGGTTGTGAAACCCATTTTCTATCCAAGTTATTAGTTTCAGTGGAGGGATAAATTCTAAAGATTTAATGTCTGATGGTTTGGGTAATGGTGGTGGATAAATGGTGACCAAGGTCTAGGTGTCTAAATAGATGATGCAAACCATATGACCAAATGATGTTGTTCGGATGATACATCTGGATGACGCTAATTGAACGGTACAATCGGGCGATGTGATCAGTTGTTAATCTTGATCACTTATCATGTAGGTAGTATGGAAAACGTAAATTAGTGGTGTAAAAGTATCAATGGATAGATTTTTTTACTAGGTGGGGGATTTGAGGTGGTGGAATTCCTTGACCGAATAGAGGGAAGCCCGTGGAGATCATCCTGGGTGGACTTCATCCCATGAAGATCAGATAGAGGTGACTACCATAAGAACTGGATGGATCCTACTATGAATAATAGGGTGGATCTCTTCTGATTGATAACACTTTATGCTTATACTATTATAATAATCCTTATTTCCTTAATCAAAATAAAATCAGTGTTCTCTCTATAGAGCAGGACTTGTATCTTAACCATGTAAATTTTTTTATTTTTTTCAATCATTGTCTTTATATATTCTTTTATGTGTTATTTATGAGGTTATACATTTCGATGTGGTGATTTGAGTGTGTAGTATTCTAAGTTCTGGTCTTCATAGCATGGTCTCATCTACCAGCACTTTATTACTGCCTCATATGTTTTGGAAGATATTATATGGTGGGTTTACCAGAGGATACTCATGATCCCAACACCCTCAACCCATAGGCTCTGCCTAACCCTATCCTCAAGAGGTAGGCCCACATCCTCTACCAATTCACATGTCCCTCACTTGGGTCCCATTTCACATATACCTTGGTAGATCTCTCGAACCCATCATCCATTGGAAACCCATCCATGTCACACATCATCCATTCCCAAAGGACTTATCCTGCGCATAGCACTTTCCAATGTTTCACTCCACCCTTAAGAGGTTGTTCTGCATCATGTGTGATACATATGATCATATCACCCATCATCACTTGGCTTGAGTCTCTCATGCCTACCTGAATAGATCAAGGGAAACCACCTAGGATATCTACAACTCATTATATCCCCAAGACTTACCCCAGACCTCTCGTAAACTCAACTAACACTATCTTCCTTAGAAAAATAGTCACTAGACAATCCCAAAGTACAAGGATGGACTTATTCTAGCTCTTGGATACTTAATGAAATCTTTTCTCTTTCTTTATGGATCTCTCAGTCCTTGTCCCTTTACCCAGTCCCATGAAAATATGTAGGCATAGAAAGTCATCAATAAACATGTATATGGTTTTGTATTTAGTGGACTACCAACCTTCATCACAGAGTTACCATCCTTTTGATTCTATACTTGTCCTCAACCAAGACTTTCCATTCCTTTTCCGAGCTTATATCATCACCTAAGCTTCTATATTAGACCACAAAATCCAAAATAATTAATTATAAGAATTTAATAATTAATTATTTAATTTAAACCAAATATGAATGATCTTAAAAAAAATAATTGGGAAACACTACATAACTAAAACCACACAACATCATGTGTTCATACTTTATCCAATCTAGTCAAAATCTCCATCATTTTAGCTCAATTACACCATGTTATGGGTCAAACTCTATCCTAGAGACATCTAAATCAATGGATATCAAAGTGGAAGAAGAAGAAAAAACATAAAAAAGGGGAATATATCACCTTTAATAAACTGTGGAAACACCTTAAAATCTACCCTCCTAAAGGGGTATAAAATGGAGAGATGATATGGGATAGATGGCTGAAATGGACCTCCCCACATGCATTACTAACCTAAAATTAAGGGTTTTTTTACAATAAAATTAATAATATACCCCCATTCTAAAAACTGGGACATTGCCCCATCATGGTATGGCCCATATCCTTATAGTGTGATGCCATATCACCAAGAACCCATCGCAGCATGGCCCCTTGGGCTATGATGTGATGTAATTCCCTCGATTAGAACTAGTCCTCATAGATTTTCCTCACATTGTAACCCTTATGGCCATAATGTGATAGATCCCATTAAGGAAGAACCAATATCTTAAGGCCATGGACCCCATGATGTGTCCTCCTCCTTCAACAACATATCCTCCTCCTATGAGAAATTCCACAATGGCTAAACATAAGGAGCCTCAGAACCATAAGTAATATTCATAATCACAGCATGTTACCCTTGTACATGGTGCGACCATACATGATGGTTTTTTCCTTAATGAAAAATCCCACACAAACACCTCCATTTCATGACACCCACTAGTCATGGTGTGATTATTGCCTCCACATTGTGGTGCCTTCCCTAGCTATGGAGTGACTCCTCAATCGGCCCTTGTGTGACCTTTCCATATCAAGGTGTGACACACTATCAGTAAAAAAAATTAGCAAAGAGTCCACCCTAACCCCACTTTTTTAACACCTCAAGCTTCCACAGTACGTTTCACTTTGAATAATGCAATAGCTTGTGTTGTATGCAACATGGAGTTTTAACACACCACGACCAATCAAACTAGCCATAATGAATAGTAATACCTAATTTTTGAAATTTTATAAATTTTATTTTTTAAAATTGACTTCATTTTTGAATTTTTAATATCGAAATTATCTTAGGGTGATTTTTTTGTATTTTTTTGAAAATTTCAATTTTTGATGAATAGTGAAAAACGTTGTGTTATTGTTTAAAATCGACTTTTTATTTAAGTAATTAATATTTTATTTTAATTTATTTTAGGTCAAAATAGATACAAAATACCTATATATGTTCCATGTAATTAATTGGAGTCATTTTATAATAAATTTAGATATATAAAATTTTATTGAACTTTTTACCGTCTTTTACCCACCTTCTAAGAGCATTTATAAATTTGCATAAAACTCAATTTTCCCGCTTCTGTGAGTTGAATTTTAAAAATCCGAGAGACATGGTTGACATAAGTAAGTAAAATTTTTTTCAATAAGATGAAAATAATTTTTGTTGAAAAGTAACTTTTGACTTTTATTTACCACGGTTAAAAGTAAATAGGGTAATTAAGGGTAAAAATGATATTATAATTACCCTAACACAAGTCCTAATTCTATTGGATAAGTTTAATTAGACCAAAAACAACCTTAGGAATAAAATATGATCCTTTTTGGTCCACTTGGATTAGATTAGGACATTTATTATTATATTATTTAAAGAAGAGTTAAAAGAGTTAAATTCTAAGTTTAATAACTAAACCATTTTTAATATAGGGTTACACACAATATAAATTCGACTATAAATATTCATTAGAAAGATAAAATTATTTCCTATATAATGGTATTTTATTTATAATTTTAGACATTAAGTAATTGGATTTATTTATGACACAAAGATGATGCAGTAATTACCTTAATAATGAAATATTAAAATAATTGATATTATAAATATCCAATTAAATGTAAATTGAGACTTCTGATGAATTAAACTAATTTTTTAGATTAATATGACATGTTAGGGTTGAATAAATAAATTTTATTTTAAGTGATAAAATTTTTATGGCTTTCAAAAAAATCAAATACTAAATAGTGTCAAAATTGACATTATTGAGTTTTTAAAACAAATACTATTTTATTAATTGATATAATATTCCTAAAAATATAAGGATCAGAAAAAATACTTAGATAAGGTTATATATATTAATACTGAACCACTTGGGGTTCTCGTATCTTGTTATTGTAAGTTTATTAACCATATTATATAAAAATACAAAGAGACGCGGTAAATGTCAAACTATTTAACTAAGAGTTAAATCTAAAAGATAGGGTCAATATGGTAACATAAACCTATTTAAAACCTATTTGTTGAGATTTTTTCGACCCATTCCTACCTTATAATTGAAATAAAGAATTTTGGAGCCATTAAAAACCGAAAATGATTTTATTATAAAATAATATTTCAAGCTTTTCCTAAAGTGACCCTCACCTCTCTTATAAAAGGTACTTCACCTTCTCTTAATTTAACACCCCAAAAGCCTTTTGGATCGTCCAACCCATGCCAAAATATCCTATAAAATATACTCCCTTAAACCTAGAGGCCTTACTTTGATCATAAATCCAACCTATGAAGCCCTTTTGATCAACTCAAAAGAAAACACCCGAAGAAGAGGTAATAATTTCACCACCCTCTTTCAAGTTCTTTTCTTCTTACACTTCCTCTTTCTTTGTTGTTTCCATAAGAAAATAATAAATCCATTACCTTATATATACTGTGATTTTATTATAAATATGATGCAACCATATTCATTATTCTATTCATCCTATAAATAACAAAGTCACCATATGTGCGTACGTACGGCTTACCGTCTCCACGTCGTGGTGTAGTTTGTTATTCAAACCCTTAATTATTTGGATGGGTATAATAATGAGTATAAATATTGTAAATAATAAATATAACATTTTAATTATTCTGTATATATGATATACCATCCAATTACATAATATTTCACCATCAATATAATGATATTGTCACTCGTGCGTACGTACGGATTAACGTCTCCACGAACGCGATGAGATTCATTTCCCATCATAATAATTCAAGAATAATTTTCATTTTATGATTAAAAATAATGTTTATTAACATAATATAATTATGTATGTGAATAAAATACATAATATCCATAACAAACATGGCTTACGTATCCAAGCATATAAAATAAAATGAATCAGTTAACACCTGAAACGATGATGCTACTAAAATATTATTAACAAAGCAATATTAGAAGATCATATATGATATCATATTTATGTATATGATTCTTGAATAATTTAATAACAATGATTTAACTATTATACCAAAGGATAAAATACCCTCGACTAAGGAAAAGAACAAGGTAAGGGTTAATTCTACAATCTCTTTACTTATCTGAGGTTGTTAATACGTAAGTATCTACTGGGACCTCTTTATCATCCACATCCGTGTTTTCTTAAAAATGTAATTCAAAACATTTTTACTATTTACTATACTATAGATTAAAGTCATTTATATTCTTATTTAACCACATATGTTTTGAAAGGAATCTTTCCGTCATTTTCCAAACAAGGTACTTTATGACCTTCTCGACAAAATTAAGGTAAGAATGTATTTTTTTAACTTTTACGGCAGGTGCAGATATTTTCTGCCGTAATAACATTTTCAAAGATTCCCATACAAGATTATAAGAATATTTTCAAAATAAATTTTTTCTTTTATAATTATATGACTTTTAAATGATTTCAAAATAGAAAGAGATATTTCTCTACACAAAGTTTGGATTTCATCTATGTCAACATCCTTTGATGGATTTTAAGCTTGTTTGAAGTTGATTATTATGATACAAATCTTCCATATTGTATTGAAGGTTTTGTGATATGTTTGAATGTGGATGTTTTATTTTTACACCATTCATGGTTTGTGGATAAAGTATTGACATTTCGTATATTATTTTTAAAACGAATGTTTATGTTATGTTTAAACATTTTCATATGAGGAATGAATTGGACTTAGTAAGTGATGGGTGGATCCCACTATAGCTCCTCAATGCGTCGGTAGGTCTCATGAGACAAACTAGTGTCTTGTAACAAGGCCTTGAAAAAATCTTATTTTTAGTCTTGGAACAAGTCCTTGACTATGTGGTTATGAAGTCTGGCATTATGCATTCCAACATTATGAAATTGGCTATTGATATTACATGTGATTATTCGACTAGTAGAATATCCATGTGAATAAGTAAATGGAATTATTTGATTAATATTTTCTATATTATGATGAATTTTAAGTTTAAAATTCTTGTGTTTTACTCTTATACATTGCCTTAAATGTTTATTCTTATTCTTGAAATTTTCTACTATATTGTTATCCTTACTAAGAATCTGAGCTCACCCCTTTCTATGTTTTATTTTTTCCAGGATGCGAAGAAGTATATTATGACTGACCTGTATGGATAGTCTAAGGGATGAATGTGGTAAATGGAGACAATGTTGTTGTTTTTTTCATTTTATAATGTAATGTAAAACTTATGAATGTATCTAGTACTTACAAGGATACTAAACTGATCGGTCTTTCGGGATTTTGATCCCTTGTGATCATGCCAATGTTATGTAATAATGAACCAACTCTGGTTAACTAAGGTCGGTTCATTACAGTTGGTATTAGAGGAATTTTAGTACAAACCTTGGAAACTATATTTAGATAAACTATGACTAGAGCACATTATCCTAAGATAGACTTTGAGGATTGGTATAGAAGAACTTCCTAGAATTTTAGTAATGTAGATATTTTTTGTATTTTCCAAGAAATACATCCCTGTTTGGATATGAGTGGGTAGAGGAAGCTCTGGCACAGATGTACCTATGAGTGAAAACTCTAACAAGGAGTTTCAGGCTTGACCCAAGGTATCCTGGTACATGATAACGGGCCTTGTTGCACTCTTGGTTACGACACTCTCGGGGGATTTTCTTAGGATAATTCACATTTTCTTTACAAACCATTATGAAGGATTTATGACTATATACCTCCTCAAAGAAAACATTTTTTTATGATTATAGATTATATCTATAAATTGTTCAATTTATGTTTAGTGTTTTACAAGTTTGGAATTATGTATTGTTATTCATAAACTAATATAGTGTATACCATTGTTTAGAAATGGTGCCTAGGGGAAGGAATGGAAACCATATCAACGTATGTAATCCATGTAGGGATTTCCCTCCTACTCAAGATAATTATATTGGAGCTGGTGATGCAACTAGTGTTGATCAGCTTATCACCATATTGGGATAACTCACTCAGGTTATGAATAATAAACTTACCCGTATAGAGCACCCTGATCCACAATGTGGAGGATCAATGTTAGAAAAATTCATGAGGAAACAACCACCAAAATTCAATGGGTGTACAAATACATTAGTATTTGAGAAATGGATAAGTTCCTTAGAGAAAATATTTCATGCTTTGGGGAGTAGTGAAAGGGAAAAAGTTTTCATGGTAGTTTATCACCTCACGGGAGATGCAGATCAATGATGGTTATTAATACAAAACACAAAGGAAGATGGAGAAGTATCGAACATGGAATGGAGGGAGTTTAAAGATATTTTCTTAGAAAAATAATTTCCTCATGACCATCGAACGGATATGGAAATACAATTTTTGAGTCTGAGGCAAAAGGAGGATGAGAATGCTGCAAAGTATGAGCCTAACTTTACAAGGTTATCAAGGCATGTAGCAGATTATATATGTAACCCAAGGAGTAATATTTATCGATTATTTGATGGGTTAAAACCATTTCTCTATCTAGGATTAGTCTCACAATCCTTTTCATCATATGAAGATATTGTCTAATGCGCTATCAAGATAGAAAAGGAATTATCTAAGTCTTACGACTTTAAAGCAAAGCAATAGAAAAAGAGATCTGCTAAACACTTTGGAAATGGAAATAAGGGGAAGAAGGGAAATATTGAATACCTATACTGTGGTAAATGTGGGAAGAAACACCCTAGTACTTTCCTGAAGGAAATGGGAGTCTGTTACAAGTGTGGTGAAAAAGGCCACCAAACTTGTGATTGTAAGGGAAAGAAAGAGGCTGTCAATGTTGAATGCTACAATTATAGAGAAAAGGGACATTGTGAAAATGAATGTCATATGCGCCAAGGGAACTTACCTCAGAAAATGACAAGGGAGAAAGGCCAAGCTTATGCAATCACTACTACTGAGGTTGAAGCTCCAAAAGATGTGGTGGCAGGTAATTTAATGGTTTCCTAAATTTTAGACAATGCTTTATTTGATTCTGTATCATCGCATTGTTTCATATCATCCCAGTTTTCTAAGAAAATTAGATATTTTCAATTTGACCTAACAAGGGAGTTTTCAGTCAAAAATCCTAAGGGAAGTATCATCGCAACAATGTTTTTTGAATCAGTTCCCATTAGGTCATATAAATGTTCTTTATCTACTGATCTCATCGTCATGCCCATGATTGAATTTGATATAGTCCTCAGAATGGATTGGCTTTTGGACCATGATAAGAAAATTAATATAATAATAATGAGGTTGCAATTTTTGATGATGATAAGGTGTACCTTATATTTAGATCAGAAACGTCACCACATGATTCTTATCTAGATCCACCTCTAGTAGCTCTAATAAATTCAATTATTGGGGAGGAATATAATGAAATAATTATGGGTGAGGAAAAGAATGATCTAATGGAGGATGTACCTATTGTGTAAGAATATGTTGATGTGTTTCCAAAGGATTTACCTGGACATCCTCCAAAACAAGAAATTTAGTTTTCCATTGATTTAATTCCTAGTTCAAGGCTCATATCAAAGACCCCTTATAGAATGGCCAATGTGGAATTCGTGGAACTAAAGAAACAACTAGATGAATTGAGTAATGAGGGATTTATTCTCCCTAGTATTTTTCCATGGGGATCCCCTGTCCTTTTTGTTAAGAAGAAATACAGATCTATGAGTTTCTATATTGAATACAGGGAGATAAATGCTATAATAATAAAGAACAAGTATCCCCTACCTCACATTGATGATTTATTTGACCAACTTCATGGAGCTCAATATTTTTCAAAGATTGACCTTTGATCTGGATATCATCAGTTGTGTGTGAAGAAGGAAGACATTCTGAAAACAGCATTATGAACCGGGTACGGGCATTAAGAGTTTACAGTAATGCCTTTTGGATTGACTAATGCACCCTCTGTATTCATGGATTTAATGAATAGAGTTTTTAAGGAATATCTTGATGACATTGTAGTGGTATTTATTGATGATATCTTGGTATACTCAAAAATCTACAAAGATCATGAAAATTACCTGCACACTATTTTGAAAACCCTCATAAGAAAAGAATTATATGGGAATTTTAGTGAGTGTGAATTCTGGCTTCAAGAGATTTCTTTTCTTGGCCATATTTTCTTTAAGGATGGAATCTTTGTTGATCCTTAAAAGACCAAGGAAATCCAAGAATGGCCAGCACCAAAAATTATAACTGAGGTACGCAGTTTTATTGGTTTAACAGGTTATTATCGACGTTTTGTCCAGAATTTTGCCCAGTTGGATAACCCATTAACCAAGCTCACACGTAAATGGGTTAAATTTGTTTGGACAAAAGAGTGTGAAGAATATTTTGAAGAACTAAAGAGAAGATTAGTCAATACTCCTATCTTTACTCTACTATCAGGGAAATATGGGTTTGTTATTTATAGTGATGCTTCAAATAAAGGACTTGGTTGTGTCCTTGTGTAGAATGATAGAGTTATTGCATATGCATCACGATATCTAAAAATTCATGATAAAAACTATACCACTCATGATCTTGAGTTAGCAGCTGTAATCTTTGCTCTGAAGATATAGAGACACTATCTGTATGGTGAAAAATGTGAGATTTATACTGATCACAAGAGTTTGAAGTATATTTTCTCACAAAAAGAACTCAACATGAGGAAAAGGATATGGCTTGAACTACTCAAGGATTATGATTTCACAATACACTACCACCCAGGGAAGGAAAATAAGGTGGCAGATGCTTTGAGCAGAAAGGATCATGGAGTTTTGAACAAGATGAGAGTTGAAAGGGATCCTATTTTCATGGATCTAGTAAATATGGGTATGGGAATAACCATGGAAGGTGAAACATCAATACATTTTTAAATGGTTTCCAAACCATCTTTACTAGAAAGGATAAAAATTTCTTAGACTAATGATGAGGAGTTTCAAAAGAATATTAAAGCTGTAAATGATGGGAGATTGAGTGACTTTGTATATGAAGATTGAATTTCGAAATTTGGGAAGAGACTTTGTGTTCCCGATATACCTTATCTAAAAAGGGAATTTTTGGATGATGCTCATAGCTCCAATTTCTCTATACACCTAGGGAGCACCAAGATGTATAGATATTTGAAGGAACATTTTTGGTGGGACAACATGAAGAGAGATATTTCTGATTTTGTGTCAAAATGTATGGTTTGTCAACAAGTGAAAGCTGGAAGGCAACATCCTAGAGGAGTCATGCAATCTCTTCCCATACCTGAGTGGAAATTGGATAATATTACGATGGACTTTTTCATGGGGATACCAAAGACTCCTACAAGGAATGATGCAATATGGGTCATTATTGATTGTCTTACCAAGTCAGCACATTTTCTTTCTATAAGAGAATATTTACAACTTGAACATCTAGCAAGAATATATATTAATGAAGTTGTAAAGCTCCATGGTGTACCCCTATCGATTGTTTCTGATCATGATCCATGTTTTACATCAAGATTTTGGAAAAGTCTTCAGAAGGCCTTGGATACTGAACTTCATTTGAGCATTGCCTACCACCCTCAAACCGATGGACAATCAGAATAGACTATTCAAACCTTATAAGACATGTTGAGATCTTTCTCACTTGACTTTCAAGGTATGTGGGATCAATATTTACCTCTGGTAGAATTTTCCTATAACAATAGCTTCCATTAAAGTATTCAGAGGGCACCATATGAATCATTATATGGAAAGAGATTTCGCACACCAACTTGTTGGGATGATGTTGGGGAAATAAAAATCGTAGGCCCAGAACTTGTTGAGGAAACAATGAAAAAGGTGAAAATTATCCAAACCCACATCAAAGCAGCTCAAAGTAGGAAAAAGAGTTATTCCAATAATCGAAGGAAGGATTTGGAATTTCATGTAGGAGATCATGTTTTCTTTAAGTTATCTCCATGGAAGGGTGTTATATGATTTGTTAATAAGGGTAAATTGAGTCCCAGATACATAGGACCTTTTGAAATTCTAGAACAAATTGGAGTTGTGGCTTATCTTTTGACAATGCCTCCAAGTATCTCCAAAGTTCATGATGTGTTCCACGTATCACTGTTGAGAAAATATATGCTTGACCCAACGCATGTACTCACCTATGAGGAAATTGAACTGGAACCTGATCTGTGTTATTGTGAAGAGTCTGTCAAGATTCTTGATACCAAAGAACAAGTGTTGAGAAACTGGATGACTCGTCTGGTAAAAGTTCTATGGAGAAACCATAAGATGGAAGAGGTGACGTGGGAACCCGAGGAACTTATGATGAACCACCCGAATATTTTTATGTATTAATATCTTAGAAATTTTGAGGATGAAATTATTTTAAGAAGGAGAGAATGTAACACCCCAAGATTCCACAGTACATTTCACTTTGAATAATGCAGTAGCTTGCGTTGTATGCAACATGGAGTTTTAACACACCATGACCAATCAAACTAGCCGTTATGAATAGTAATAACCACTTTTTGAAATTTTATAAATTTATTTTTTAAAATGGACTTCATTTTTGAATTCAGAATATCGAAATTAGCTTAGGGTGAATTTTTGGTACTTTTCTGAAAAATTTCAATTTTTGATGAATAGAGAAAAACATTGCATTATTGTTTAAAACCAACCTTTTATTTAAGTAATTAGTTATTTTATTTTAATTTATTTTAGGTCAAAATAGATACATAATACCTATATATTTTCAATGTAATTCATTGGGTTCATTTTATAATAAGTTTAGATATATAAAATTTTATTGAACTTTTTACCGTCTTTTACCCACCTTCTAGGAGCATTTGCAAATTTGCATAAAACTTAGTTTTACCACTTCTGTGAGTTGAATTTCAAAAATACGAGAGACGTGGTTGAAATAAGTAAGTAAAATTTGGTTCAATAAGATGAAAATAATTTTTGGTGAATAGTAACTTTTGCCTTTTATTTACCACGGTTAAAAGTAAATAGGGTAATTAAGGGTAAAAATGATAGTATAATTACCCTAACACATGTCCTAATTCTATTGGATGAGTGTAATTAGACCAAAATCAAACTTAGGAATAAAATATGATCCTCTTTGGTCCAATTGGATTAGATTATGACATTTATTATTATATTATTTAAAGAAGAGTTAAAAGAGTTAAATTTAAAGTTTAATAACAAAACCATTTTTAATATAGGGTTACATACAATATAAATTTAACTATAAATATTCATTAGAAAGATAAAAAGATTTAATACATAATTTTATTTTATTTATAATTTTTAGACATTAAATAATTTAATTTATTTATAACACAATGATGATGCAGTAATTACCTTAATAATAAAATATTAAAATAATTGATATTATAAATATCCAAATAAATGTAAATTGAGACTTATGATGAATTCCACTAATTTTATAGGTTAATGGGACATGTCAAGGTTTATTAAATAAATTTTATTAGAAGTGATAATGTTTCTATGGCTTTCAAAAAAATCAAATACTAAATAGTGTTAGAATTGACATAATTGATTTTTTAAAACAAATACTATATTATAAATTGATATAATATTCCTAAAAATTTAAGGTTTGGCCAAAGGACTTAGATAAGGTTATATATATTAATAATAAACCACTTTAGGTTCGTTTTTCTTGTTATATTAAGTTTATTAACCATATAATATAAAAATACAAAGAGACATGGTAAATGTCAAACTATTTAACTAAGAGTTAAATATAAAAGATAAGGTTAATATGGTGACCTAAACCTATCTAAAACCTATTGTTTGAGATGTTTTTGACCCATCCCCACCTTATCCTAGAAATAAATCATTTTGGATCCATTATAAACTGATAATGATTTTATTATAAAATAATATTTCAAGCTTTTCCTAAAGTGACTCTCACCTCTCTTATAAAAGGGTACTTCCCCTTCGCTTAATTTCACACCCCCAAAGCCTTTTTTATCGGCCAAAACCTTCCCAAATATCCTCTCAACTATCCAAAATTCAACCTATAGGCCTTAATTTGATCATAAATTCAACCTAAGTATCCCTTTTGATCAACTCAAAAGGAAACACCCGAAGAAGAGGTAATAATTTCACCACCCTCTTTCAAATTATTTTCTTATTACACTTCCTCTTTCTTTGTTGTTTCCATAGCAAAATAGAAAATCTAGTACCTTATATATACTTTTCTATTATTATAAATATGTTAAAACCATATTCATATTCTATCCATCCTATAAATGACAAAGTCATCATACGTGCGTGTGTACGGCTTACCGTCTCCACGTCGTGGTGTAGTTTGTTATTCAAACACTTAATTATTTGGATGGGTATAATATTGAGTATAAATAATTTAAATAATAAATATATCATGTTAATTATTCTTTATATATGATATACCATCCAATTACTTACGATGTCACCATCAATATAAGGATATTTTCGCTCGTGCGTACTTATGGATTACCGTCTCCACGAACGTGATGAGATTCATTCCCCATCATAATCATTCAAGAATAATTTTCATTTTATGATTAAAAATAATTTTTATGAACATAATATAATTATGTATATGAATCAAATAAATCATATACATAACAAACATGGCTTACTTAACCAAGCATATAAAGGAAAACGAATCAGTTAACACCCGAAATGATGATACTACTAAAATATTATTAACAAAGTAATATTAGAAGATCATATATGATATCATATTTATGTATATGATTATTATATAATTTAATAACAATTATTTAACTATTATATAGGAGGTTAAAGTACCCTCATCTAAGGAAAAGTACAAGGTAAGGGTTAATTCTACAATCTCTTTACTTATTTGAGGTTGTTAATACATAAGTATCTACTGGGACCTCCTTATCATCCACATCCGTGTTTTCTTAAAAATGTAATTCAAAAAAATTACTATTTACTAGACTATGGGTTAAAATAATTTATAAACTTATTTTACCACATAGGTTTTGAAAGGAATCTTTCTGTCGTTTTCCAAACAAGGTACTTTATGACCTTCTCGACAAAATTAAGGTAAGAGTGTATTTTTTTAACTTATAAAGCAGGTGCGGCTATTTTATGTCATTATAAAATCGTCAAAGCTTCCCATATAGAATTATAAGAATATTTTCAAAATAAATTTTTTCTTTTATAATTATATGTCTTTTAAATGAAATATAAAGAGATATTTCTCTACAAAAAGTTTTGATTTCATCTATGTCAACATCCTTTGATGGATTTTAAGCTTGTTTGAAGTTGATTATTATGATACAAATCTTCCATATAGTATTGAAGGTTTTGTGATATGTTTGACTGTGGATGTGTTATTTTTACACCATTCATGGTTTATTGATAAATATTGACATTTTTTATGCTAGTTTTAATACGAATGTTTATGTTATGTTTAAACTTTTTCATATAAGGAATGCATTGGACTTAGTAAGTGATGGGTGGAGCCCGCTATAGCTCCTCGATGAATCGATAGGTCTCATGAGACAAACTAGTGTCTTGGAATAGGTACTTGACTAAATATTATTTGTAGTCTTGGAACAAGGCCTTGACTATGTGGTTATGAAGTCTGGCATTATGCATTCCAATATTATGAAATTGGATATTGATATTACATGTGATTATTCGACTTGTAGAATATCCATGTGAATAAGTAAATGGAATTATTTGATTTATATTTGTCATATTATGATGAAGTTTAAGTTTAAAAGGCCTGTGTTTTATTCTTATACATTTCCTTAAATGTTTATTCTTATTCTTGAAAGTTTTCGCTATATTGTTATCCTTGCTGAGCATCTGAGATCGCCCCTTTATATGTTTTATTTTTTCCAGGATGTGAAGAAGTATATTATGACTGACCTACAGGGATAGTCTAAGGTATGAATGTGGTCAATGGAGATAATGTTGTTGTTGTTTTTTCATTTTATAATGTAATGTAAAACTTATTAATGTATCTAGTACTTCTAAGGCTACTAAACTGATCGGTCTTTCAGGATTTTGACCCCTTGTGATCATGCCAATGTTATGTAATAATGCACTACCTCTGGGTAACTATGGTCAAGGTGTTACAACTTTGATATTCACTTGAGAACCTAAAACATATCTTGGGCCTCTAAATACATCTAAAAACATCTCCTTGATAGGTTTCAAACCTCAGAATCCCAATCCAAGTCCCAATTTTCTAAAAAAACAACCCTAAGACAAAAAGTCAAATTTCCTTTGAAAAAATGTCTTGTAAATATAAGGTTTTTATAGTGCAAGTATCCCCTCATTAATGATAGGAATAAGTACTCCTGTGTATACTTAGGGAGTAGTTTTTTATCTATGTAGCTGGGCACTCCTCTACCTGCAAGATTAAGCGGGGTGTGGGTCCACCATTGGGGTTGCTTTCTCCATCGACTAATAATTTTATTTTGTAATGTAATGGGTCTCTAACTATATTTTTTGAGAGGTGAAGTGGAGTTTCTCATAGTTGGGTAGTTATGATAGTAGGGGTTAGTACTCCCTTGACTAATTGTTTTTTCCCAAGCATGGATTGTATTTATTGTCAATAAGGAAAGTTGTCGTGATTATGAGAATATTTCAATATGTGTTGGAGAAATTGTGAGAGTATTTTAAGGTACTTACACCATACATGGAAAGGAAATAAGTTCTATAAGATACTTGGAACAACTAGCTAGATAGGTTCAAAGAGCATCCTTTAATGATATTATTGATGTATTAATCCTAAATGAAATCAAGGAAAAATGTTGGTGTATATAGATACACTATCTAAAACATTTTGGAATTGATTTTGTGTTGATTGATAAAGGATATGTATGGTTTTAGGATTTCCTGATTTTAAGTGAAGTAAGACCCTTTTTGGTTGATCCATTAATTTCCATTTGACTGCCTCATGGTCAGTCTTTATGGTCAATAGTTTATACATGTGTTCAATCTAGTACTTTTCAATTTATTTATACATGGTCTATTGGATCTATACATATATTCTAAAGGAATGGTCACTTTATATGATCGATCTTGGAAAGCATGGTCAATCTTCATGATCAGCATAATGGAATTCCTCACATGTAAAAATTTAGAAATATATACAAATATACATAAGGTAATCTCAGAGGTGGATACTGTATAAGAGAATTTTTTTCATTTATAAAGGTAAGAATATAAGAATGGATCACATATATAAATTCACTTATTTTAATCCACATATATGAATCCATATATATGAATTATAGATCTATATAAGGGTAATGAAAAATGATGCGTTTTTCAGAATCATGATTTCTAAATAAATGAAAGAATATGAAAATATTGTTGTGGTGTGCTTAATGAATTAAATATTATGATCCTTAAAGAGGTTATATATTTAATATAAGGTTTCAGTATAAAATCAAAGTTGATACTTTAAGAGTTGGAATTTTTAACTTCTCTACACAATAGTGGGTTTTTTGTGGTTGTTTTGGTGATAATGGTGAGTTGTGGTTGTTATGGTGATTGTGGTGAGTCAGGAGTTCACCTATGAGGGAAAAAGGAATAATTTTAATAATTTTGAAGAAAATAATAATACATAATATCATATAAGATTTTTTCTTAAGTCATTTAAAAAAAATATGATATGCTGATGAGATTGGCATGAGTTCCACCCCATAGAAGTAAGTGCCATTTCATAAGCCAATGCATTTGAATGTGAATTCATACATAAATGGATATATTATTTGTTAAGTTGAGAAGATTTTGTGAATTATTTAAAAGGAATATATACCCAAGTCTTCGGGATATTTAAATGAGGAATATTAAATGAGGAATAAATTGGGAATATCTTTGACTAATTTAAAATAGAATGTTGCGCCTGCATATGAATATCATAGAGTTTCTATATTTCATATATGGAAAATGTTATTCATAATAATTATATAAATATAAATATTTTTAGTAAAATAAAAAATTTATGAGAAATGATGATACTTCACAAACCCTGTAGATCGCCTGTTATGTATCTAATAAGAAGAACCTGATAACATTCTAGAGATCATGTGCATCACAGAGGAAAGAGAAGAAGTCCAACATGAATGTTTTTGTATTGAAGAAGAGGAGTAAGTGAGGAGAAAGAAACATTTCCTACTACCTATAATGTTTCATCATCAAGATATATTGTGAGCAAGGCAAAGCGATCCTCATAAGAAAGAGGATGTGTAGACATGAAGAAGAGCAAGGTCAACTGTCTACAAGAGGATAGATTCGAAGACCTATTAAAGAATAATATTATGAGGAGCCTTTAATAACTATTGGGATGTATTATAAATATCCCACTAGGATTTAGAATCAAGATTTTGGGATATGGATTCAAATAGAAGGATGTTGGTATAAAGAACATGTCTGGAGGAGGCTTTTGTGAACACTTGAAGAATATATATTTTGGTAGATTATCTACTAGGAATTTCAAGAGATTTATCATCAATTTTTTTTGAATATATATTGTAAATTCCACTCAAGTGTTTCATAGTGGAGAAACTAAGTCTCAAAACATCTCTTGAACCTAGAAATAAGTAGGATTTCAAGGTCAAACCTTATATATCCTTGTGTATTATGCCTTTTACATTATTTATACTCAAGTAATGTAGAGATACAACAAGATTAGTGGATCAAAATTTTAACCAGCTAAAAAGGATATATTAATAAGGTATATTCATAAAAGAAAAAAGGGTCAATGGTTCATCCCCTCCCCCTCTCAGTGATATCACCAAACCTGGGAAAAATAGGTGGTATCAGAGCATTTAGTTCCTTATAAAAATATCCAACCATTGATGAAGATTGAAAATAGAGATTTTGAATTTTTTTCAATAATAAACTAATTACTTTATTTGATGGTAATAACTTTTATGGATGAAAGAAAATAATTCTTCTATATCTACTTTCTCAAGGCCTCAAGGTAAGTGATACTATTAAAGTGGGATTTAATTCATTGGGAACCATGAATTATACTAAGAAAATAAATATAGAAGTATTTGGGAAAGAAAGTAATTCCATATTTTCATACCTATCAAAAAAAATTCCCCAAGGTGATAGAACTTTAACTAAATAGGACATGTAATAAAATCTTGAAAATATGTATAAAGAAAATTTGAAGATCAAGGAAGTCGATCTTTAGACTTAGAGGTCAGATTTTGAAAATATTTGGATGATAAATAATGAATACATTGATGATTAATTTACCCAGTAAAATGATATATTGAGTTATATTATAGTATTTTATGATACTTTATAAGATTCAACTATTGTGAAAAAACTAATGAGAAATTTCTCTGGAAGATTTAATCCAAATATATTTTCCCCAAAAGTGATTGGAAATATATCTCTTGATGAGATACACAACACTATTCTCAACTATGATCTGAGAAAATCCCCAGTGTTCAAAAATAATATGAAAGAATAAATGGAATTTAAATCCATGATAGATATCAATTTGAAAGATAAAATACTCTCAAAATCATAAGTTTAAAGTGATGGAGAATAAAAGAAAATCATTTCTCTAATTTCCAAAAACAGGAGAAGAGGATGAGGTAAGTATAATGGAAATCTCCCTATTAAGTTCTTCAATTGTGGAGGTGATAGGCACCTTGAAATTAATTTCCCAACTAATAAATATGATTAAACCGAGAGTGAGATGGAGGATGAAGGCCATTCTAAAAGGAAGTTTGGGAGATTATGAAAAGATGATAATATGAATAAAAAACCTTCTATAAAATTTAAGATGAATTTTATGAATAAAGAAGAGATTAAAGACTCATCATCCTCAAGTGACTCGAATTATGTTCCCTATAAACATCACATGACCCTTATTACTAAGGTTAAAAATCATAAATACATGTCAAGAAATAAAGAAGAGGAAAAAGAAGGTTATAATAAGTATATGAAAAGATAAAAACTGGAATCCTACATTGAAAAAAATACCAATCTCAAGAAGAAGATAAATCTATTTGAGAATGAGAAAATAAGTGAAGATATGAAAATAAGCGATCTCATGTAAGAGATTAAAATTTCCAAGGCAATGATTACAGAACAAGACAAGAATGTTGGAAGATATTAATGTAAGATTGATGCAAATAATGAAGAACTAACTGAGGATTAATATTGATTCCTTAAATATTAAAATACCTAGAATACCATGGGAGAATATTATGAGAAATAAATGGATATTTCAGTTGAATCATATAAGGCTTCTGAGAAAACCATTCCCAAGAAAAAGGTACCAACTTTATTTAAATTCTCAAGTGATACTGAATCTATTTCTTTCAGTTTTATAGATTCTATTACTCTATATGGATATGTTTTTCCTGAATAAAGTTTTAAAAATTATCCTCCTACAATAAGAAGCGGTTAATATAAACTAATAAGGAAACCCCCCCCCCCCATAAGAAATATGCTTAATAAAGGATGAAAGACGCCTAAATAGCAAGCACAAAAAACTCATAAACAAATTGAAAGTGTAAACTTAAAGGGATATTTTTGGTTCTATAAAATTATAGAGCACAAATCCTATAACTATTGGTAATAAATTTCATTTCCAAAAACTGACATGCATTAAGGGGAAGTATACCTTAGAAGAAAAGAATCATTTTTGTTAGAAGAATAATTTCTCTATTATGGAAAATTTTTGAGGCTGAGGAAACTACTAGACAAACCTCATAGACTGCTAAAGATGAGAATCAAATAAGTAAAAATTCTAGTCAAAATGGTACCATACAAAGTGGAAAGATTCTGGAAGTATAAAATGATGTTTATGAGTAAATTCAATGAGTAAAAATTGAAGTTCAAGAGAATTTGTGTGGGATATGTAAGGACATTGATCATGTTTCAAATGACCACTTGACATTTCTACCTAGAAAAAATGAAAATCTAAAGAATAAGTAGCTATAATATGAGGATTCATGTGCATTTTTTTCTCATGAAATCAAATAGGTCCCACTAAAGAATCTTGTTGAGAAAAATGAGACTACCATGTTTTCCACTAAGATAAATTATAATAAAATTTAGAAAATAAGCTTGAAGAGAATACCCTGTGATGAAATTAAGAAGAATGAAATATCCGTGTTGAGAGATATCTCTTAACCTTCTCTATCTCATTAAAGATCAAGGTATCATATCCTTATTCTATTTCATTTTATGTGTACTAACATGTAGGGAATTGAAGTAACCAAATAGGGGGTCTGGATGAGTGTTGTAATTTTTGGGTATAGAAAGAATGAGGTATACTTAATTAATTATTATTGAATATGAATCATTCATGATGAAAAAATTGAGTGCAGCCCTCATGGGGGAGAAAAACATGAAGAGAGATTTCAAATGTGTCAAACTACATGGAATCTGTAATTTTGGTCAGGCTAATAAAAAATTGAAGGCTGAGGTATTTCAATCACATTGTACCTACCTATTTTGATTATAACAAATATGTTTTCCATGGGGGAGTGTTGTTTGATGAGTTTGGTAGGATAAAGGGAGAGTAAATTTTATTACACTTGAAATTTACCAATTCATTTGTTGAGTTGAGTGCAAGGTATGTATTTCATGATAATTATACTGAACAACTCCTATTGATATTTTTAGTAATAGTATCGCATGCTGAAATTTTAATGGACAGTCTTGTTATATTGGTGAATTATCTCTTGTTTTATACACTGGTTTTTTTCAAGTAGACTTGGAGTAGATAAACTAAAGTCTCTTGGATAAGTTGTTTATGTGGTGTCATCCTTCTCTCACAATATAATCGGGTTGTAATTCAAATTTAAAGAGGGAGAGGAAGATATTTTGAAATACCCTTTTCTCAAGGATAAGAAGGAGAAAATTAAGTTAGGTATAACCCCTACATGACCTTTTTATTTTATTATCAATAAGTGGGGAAATAAATAAGCATACATATTGATTTTAGAGATGATTGGTGGTATTGAAAACAATTAAAAATGGGGGAATATTATTCCCAAACATGAATTATATTTTTTTAAATAAGAAAAGATTATAGGATTATGAGAAGATTCCAATGTGTGTTGGAGAAATTATGAGAGTATTTTGATGTGTTTCCATTATACATGACAAGTAAATAAGTATAGTATGCTACTTGGAACAACTGTTCTGACAGGTTGAGGGGGACTCCCTTAGGGTGATTATTAATGTGATGATTCTAAAGGAATTTAAGGACAAGTATTGGTGGATGTAGAGAAATTTTCCATAATTTTCTGGATCTGATTTTGAGTTTCTTGAGAAAGGATGTAGATAGTTTGAGGAGGTTCAGATTTGAATTGAATAAAGAAAAATTTTGTTTGATCAATTGATGATTGCTTGTTTACCTTACAATTAGTGGTTTATATGAGTTGTTGGTCCAAGACTTTGTAGTTTATTCTGACATGGTTGATTGAATCTCTACATGTATTCAAAATGCATGACTGATTCTTATGGTTAATCCTAAAATGCATAGTTTATCTTCATAGCTGACATAAGGAAATACCTCATGTATATGAATACAGAAATGTACGCAAATCGATGTAAGAGAATCCAAGTGGCATGAACCATGTAATAAAATTTTTTCATACATGAAGTTCAGTGTTTGGGAATGACTTGTATATCTGAATTCACATATCAAAATCCATGTAGCCGAATCCATATATGAAAATTTCATATCTCCATAAGGGTAATGAAAAATGCTGAGTTTTACAGAATCATGAATTTTGAATAAATGAATGAAGAATATGATGTTTTTGTGTTAAGATTTATTATTTAAATATAATGATCATTCAATAGGATTGAGATTTAGTCTAAGGGTGAAACATCAAACCAAATGTGATACTTGAAGAGTTTGGAGTCTGATCTGCTCCACACTATAGTGGATTTTCTATGGTCATTTTGGCAACCATGGTGAGTCTGAAGTGCTATGACCATTTTGGTAACCATGATGAGTCTGAATTTCACATTGAGAAATGGAAAATGCATGAGTGTAAGTATTTTTAAACTGATCGTAAGTCTTAGGATCATATGAGTTTAGTTCACAAGTCTTTTAAATTACATATGATATATCGATGAAATTGAGATGAGTTCCACTCCACAGAAGCAAGTGTGGCATCATATACCCACAGATTCAAATATGCATGAATATGTGGATAGAGATAATATGATTTAAGTGAAGTTGATTTGGTGGATGGTTTAAAAGGAGAAAATACTCGAGTCTTTGATAAATTTAAATGATAAATAAATCAGTAATATCTCTGACTAATTTAAAAGAGAAGATTGCACCTACATTTAGTGATCATGATGTTTCCATATTTTTAATATGGAAAATATTATTCATGATAATTCTATGTATATAAATATGTTTAGAGGAAGAAAGAATTTATTAGACACACTAATGCTATACAAACCCTGGAGATTATCCATTGTGTATCAAATAAAAGAACTTGATATAATTCAGGAGATATTATGCATCGAAGATAAAGGAGAATAAGGACAACATGAATGTTGGTGTGTTGAATTCTGGGAGTAAGTGAGAAGCAGGAACCCTTTCCTAATACCTATGACATTGCATTATCAGGAGATCATGAGAGCAAGGTGAAGATATCCTCACAAAAAGGAGGATGTACAAACTTGAAGAGGAATAAGGTTGATTTTATATAGTAAGTGAGGAAATATTCAAAGACCTGTTCAAGAAGGAGTTTAGGAGGAACCTTGAATAACTATCGTAAGTTAGTATAAATATCTCACTAGGAGGTGGCATAAATATTTTGGGAGATAGATTAAACTAGAAGGATTCCGGTTTAAAGACCCCATCAGGAGGATGCTGTTGTGAACACTTGAAGACTATATATTTCAGGAGATTATTTATTGGTTATTTCGGGATATTTCTCATCAATATTTTTAGAAGATAACTTTTATATTGTCCTTATTCATTTCATAGTGGAGAAACCATGTATCAAAATATCACCCTAACCTAGTAAGAAGTTTTATTTCAAGGTTGAATAATGTAAATCCTTATGTCTTATGCCTTTTACATTTTTCATACTTGATTAAGGATGAGATACAAAAAGAGGAGCGGATAAAAGCTTTAACTAGAGACAAAGGTTGAATTAATAAGGAATATTTATAAAATAAAAAGGGATCAATAATTCACACATCCCCCTCTTGGTGATCTTACTAGACCTGGGAATAACATTGATATCTATCCATGGTCAAGGTTTGGGTTCCCCTATAAATTCTAGAATGATAACATGGTAATGGTGGATAGTAAGGTGCAGTGATACCTTAGCTGACAGTCATACTTTAGTAAGGAGTGAGTTCCCCTTTATAGATTTTGGTTGTGATATAGATTTTTGAAACGTTGATCAGTTTAAATACTCAAAGCTTTGTGTTTCTTGAGATCCCCTTAGTTCCCTCCAATATGTGACTTTCAATTGGTTTATCAAATTCTAAATTTTTGAAATTTTGTATTATCCAAGGATTCCTAGTTTCTCGTGAGATAGGAACCTTAATGGATTGGAGATGAGATGACTAGAACTTCTCTATTCCCCTATGACTTCTGGTGGAAGAGTATTTATGGATCTTTTCTTTTCTTATCCTCAGTTAGTTTCATATACTATATGTAAGATCCTTTCTTTCTCCAGTTACGTCTCTCTCTGAGTTTTTTGTTAAATTTTCTTTCAGTTGACTTTTTCCTCATATTTAAACCTTAGTGGTCATGTTTCTTTGTGTATGTTTGTTTGTTTGAATAAATTTAGTCCTGGGTTGTAAGGAAAATTGAGAAAATCAAAGAGGATCCACACTAAGATCCTTTTTTAGGGGAAATAACTTAAATTCTAAAGATGTATTTTTATTTGAATTAATGGAGTATGGGTATAAATGGGTCAAGTGTTATCAAGGGTTCTTGGTGAGTTGGTAATCCTTAAATGGGGTTCATGTTTTTATAAGGAAATTGGTCTGAAAGATTGTATGTAGAACAGTTACACATTGTGTAACTATAATACATGCCATATAATTTTTTCTAGACACGTGTCGTGAATGGTTATAGGTAATGACCTAATTCAAGACATGAAGAAAGTAAAAGTCATGTAATTATAATACATGTCATGTAATATTTGATCAAAATAAATAATAATATGAGGAAATGGATTTTTCAATGTATCCCTCTAAAAATAAATACATGGTGTATAACTAAATTACACACCATGTAATTCTCAAGACTATATTTTTAAACATTGTTGTGTGGTTGATTTTATTTCTAACCTGCATGAAGCTTCCTCATCTTAACCCTAGAGAAGCATCTAGGAAATTTTGGAGCTCCTCCATTGATTTTTGGACATCCTGTTTGAGTGATCAATCCCTGGTAAGTCATTTTATTTATGTTTTCCCTTCTCTCCCATGTTCTTCAAACCATTGTGGAATAATCCCTTGACTGTGGTCATTGTTGGTTTTGATCTTGATCGATTTTGATCTAGGATCCTCCTTGTGATCATCTCCACCATCATCTTTGTTGGCATTTTTCATTGGAAGTGTTACATTTCTCACCAATTAAAGGTAGGAGGTCTAAATCTTAACCATATGGTTTGATAATTGTCAAGTATATGCAATATTTTTGATTTTGCAAACATAAAATGTGCCTAAATAAATTAAATAATGAATGATATTAATCCTTGTAATCCCTTTAGATCTAATTGGTTATTGACCTAGATTATGGCTAACATTTGGGTGAGTGAACCCTTGATATTAAATGAATTGTAAATGGATTACTTATAGTTTTTAGCATGGAATGGGATTCAGGTGATTTTTTGCTGTAGATTCACCTTATAAAATGGCTAAAAGCGTGGCCGATTGTCGCCTATCGACTGTTCAAAGTTCTGATGCTCTACTAATGTGTATAGCAGCACTCGGGTCGAATCCTCAGTGATGATACTTTGTAATAGTCTTTTGTTTTTAGTTGATTGTATTTTGATTAGGGGGTTTGTTTGCAGAGCTTAATTGAAATGATTGATTGATTTAACAATTTAATAAAGATTGGGGTGAGTTCATCATTAGGTAGTTAAGCTTGTGATATCCTTGAGCTTTGCTTTATATTGCATTAAATTAACACCCCTGTCACAAGTTGATGTTGATTGGAATTCCCAAGTGTTAAGGCTTTAATCCAAGCCTTAACTTAACTTAGGGTTCTAATAATAATCATATCTTGTTTATGGAATTGTATTTATGGTTCCAATAGTCCATGGAAACCATTCATTAAATAAAACAAGTCATTAATCCATGACATGTTAAGTCCAGCATACACAATGTTAATTCGAAGAATACTCATCGAGCAAAATCTCTCAATCGCTTAACATCACTAAATTGCAACTCACCCCAATGAGATATTTACTCAGCCATTGAAATGATTAGTAATCTGGTTATAATTATTATGATGATAAATTAATAATATAATAAAAATAAATGAATAAGAAAAGAGTGGTGTGTCGAACACACACACAAACGATTATGACAATCAAAACACGAACTTTAGATTGATTGAGAAATAAAAAAGAAAATAAGGGGATTAAAATTTATTTAAACTATGTTAAGAAAATTAATATTAAACTATAGAAGGTGTATGAGAATAATAGATATTGAAGAAGAAACTTACATTAAAATAGAATTACAAAAAAAACTTACAAGATTACAATAATGAAGAACACAAAAGTAAAAGGAAACAAAGAGAGAAGGAAAGATCTCTCAAGTGAAAACTTGAGTATGGAAGGTCCTCCCAAGACCTTGGAAATTCTTTTTTCATGCCAATATGTGCTCCTCTCTTCTAAAATGCCAACCCCTTTGAAAGAGAGGAGGGGTGTATTTATAGCCCAAAGAAGTGGACTGTTTTCATTCCCAATCTGTCCCTCCACTTGGCTCGATGATTTGGACATCCAAACAGCCTAATATCGAGATATCTCCTTATTCAAAGCTGTAGATAATAATTTTGGCCGACTAATCTCAATATTTGGAGGTATTTGGAATTATAGAGCCAAATTTATGTTGGTTTCAATAAACAATGTTAAACTGTCCATTTCTACCCATGATTTTTTTATGGACAAAATTTGAATGGATTTTGGAATAGTAAGATGCCTTAAAATACGAATATTTTCTTCAAAGGATTTTTCCTCCTATATCTTCTCTTTCACACTACAAAATCTCAGCTTTATTTGATGACTATATCAGGATAAATGTCATGAATATTGTACTGATTTTAATTCCAGGCCAGAATGGTGGGTTGAGTTTAAATGAATCATTTGGGCCCTTTTCTTTAGATTTGGGCCTTGAAATTTTTATCTAAGACTCCTTAAATTTTTTTCACGAACATTGGAGAAGAATAAACGAATTTGTACTTCATGATTGACCCCAAAAATTAAATCTTCATGGATGGTCCAGTTTCTTCACATATTCTGTAGGCCTTCTTGAGTGGTCAATATGGGCCTTCAAATGGAAGAATTGTCCCATGATCCCTTCTAATGAAATGTTTTATATTGAATTAGGAATCCTAAAAAACATGAACCACATAATTTGGATCAGTAGGTGGAGATTTATAAATGAAATAGTAAACTGACTCAATTGGACTACATCTAAAAATGCTCAAAAATTATACTTACTATTAAAACATTAATATTTCACACAAATTATGCACATTTCATATAAAATCAGTAAAGGGATTATATAATAAGTCATGAAAATATTAATAACATCAACTCCCCCACACTTAGTCTGGTTCATGTCCTCATGCGCAACAAATATAAAAACATGACAAAAATCATTTTCACTCACCTTCAAATATTAAAATTTTGTTTTCCCCAATCAGGGAGGGTTAGACAATATCACTCATCCATATTTAATTCCACCACAAGTTGTTATAGAAACAATGTTCCAAAAACAATTCATTTTTTTCATGCTCAAATTTATAAATGGAAAATGGTGGCACACAAAACTTACCCTTCTCAAGATGATAAAATTAATTTATGGAGCTTCACTCATTCACCAACAAAAAGTAAAAATCTTAGAGTTTGAAAGAGATCTATGCTTCTACTCCCTATACAAAGTTCACAAGAATAAAGAGGTATTTTTAAGGGGTTTTCTGTGCCTATGGGATGGTAGGAATATAATGTCCAATAGAGAGAAGAAGAGGGGTAAACACCAACATGGAAAAAGTAATGCACTTTGTTTTTTGAAATGAGACATGAAAGGAAATGGAAACACATATTTACAAGGGAATGAAAATGTGAAATAATACAAAAAAGTGGAAGGAAATATAAAGGGAATGAGAAGATAGAATATTTACAAAACACAAAACTTCTCCCAATGACATAAGAATATAATGCAAGTGTTCTTTTTTTTCTTTTTTTCTCTTTTTTTGAAAGTTGGACTTGAAACAGATATCACACTCATATCCCAACCCATGATTGATCTCCTCAAAAAACTAATTTCAATAGTTATAACAAGATAAAAGGTTGAGAAATAGTGATTTTTGACCTACCCAAGGCACAACCATTTTTTGATTTTTTTTTTTTTGATTTTTTTTCATTTTTTTTAATTATTATTTTTTGAACACTTATCATTAAAATTTGAACAATATGTCATAATAATATATACATTCCCAATACCCACTAAATAAAAACCTCTCTTCCACACTAAAATGTATTCTTTACCTCAAGCATATGATAACTCGTTGAAAATCAATAAAAGGGAACCCAAACGATGAAATCCATTCCCCCCACACATAAATTTCAAAAAATTATACAATAAAAATAAATTTTGATATTGGGTGGGATAAGGTATTGGGATTGTAATGTGGCTATAAAATAAAATGTTTTCATAGGATTAAAGGGGATTTCAAAAGGAGGATTAATGTTTGGTTAATGCGAGGCTATTTGGCTGTTATAATTCTCATGTGGTTCGAAAAATTCCTCTATCATATTAATTCACACTAAAGTAAGAAATTCAGCTCGAAGGTCCAAAAACTCAAGATTCACAAATGGGGGTGAAAAAAACACTAATTTTGAAAATATGACCATAGGTGGCCTTGGAATGAAAGCTAATTTTTTTCCTCACGATTTGGGGAAATCATTTTACAAATCAAAAATTGAGCATTCAAAATTGGTTGGTTTTGATACAATATTATTTATCCAAATTTATGAAGAAACCACAAAATTTTTGAGATGAAACCATGTCTTTTGACTCCCAAAAATGGTTGGACAAAATTTTAAAATTGGAAGGTGAGTAAGTATGACTTTTGTTTGTTTATTTTTTTAATTTTTTAGGTTTTTTTGTGTTTTTAAATTACACACCCACACAAAAGAGAAAGAGTAAATAAAAATTTTATGAGGAAAGTGGTAAAAAACAAAATGAGAATAAGGGAGGAATAAGAATAAAGAGGGAGAGAGATAGGTAAAGAGTTAAATGGAAAGAGGTGCCCCTAGTTTGGATTTGGTGGGTTGTCATCTCCATCCAGTGGTGGGTCAACTGTAGAAGTTGGGGATCTTATGGAAGTTGATGTGGTTCCAGGATTGTGTGTCCTCATATGGTGATACTTTAATCGATGTCCAATAACCATGAATTTCCTTTTGGAAGAGGGTTCTTGGACTTTCACTGCACCAAATGGGTAAACATTAGTAATAACAAAAGGACCTTCCCAACGAGAATTAAGCTTACCTAGGTGAAGTAGAAATTGAGAGTTGAAAAGCATTACCTTTTCACCTTCATGGAATACCTTTCTAAGGATGTATTTTTTATGGAGTGTCTTGACATTTTCTTTGTACAGATTGGAATTCTCATAAGAATCAAGTCGAAGATCCTCCAATTCAGCCAAAATCAACAATCTTTCTTCACCAGATTTTTCACAATCAAAATTACAGGTTTTCATAGCCCAAAAATACTTATGTTGAATTTCAACTGGTAAATGACATGATTTACCAAAAATTAGCCTAAAAGGATACATCCCAATGGGTATTTTATAGGCAGTTCGATAAGCCCAAAGTGCTTCACCAAGTCTTTCAGGCCAGTGTTTTCTGATGGGTTTTACAATTCTCTCAAGCACTCTTTTCACTTCTCTATTTGAAAGTTCATCCATGCCATTTTTTTGAGTGTGATATTCAGTTGAAGTTTTATATACAACACTATTCTTTTTCAAAAGATATTCCATGGTTCTATTACAAAAAATGGGTTCCTAAGTCACTTATCAAGGCACGTGGTGTGCCAAACCAGTGGAAGATGTGTGTCTTTAGGAACTCACTAACAGTATGTGAATCAGCCTTTCTAGTGGGTTTGTCCTCGACCCACCTAGAAACATAATCAACCACAAAAAGAATGTATGAAAATCCATTGTAAGGGGGGAATGGTCCCATGAAATTGATGCCCCAAACATCGAAGATCTCATAGAAAATTAAAGGCTTTTGAGGCATTTCATTACTCTTTGAAATTGTTCCAAACTTTTGTCATGTGGGACATGATTGAAAGAACACATGTGAGTCCTTGAAGAGTGAAGGCCAGAAGAATCCAGAGTCTAGGACCTTTTGGAAATTCCTTTGTGGTCCAAAGTGGCCACCACCAGGCATTGAGTGACAGAATTATAAGATGGAAGAATGTTCATTTTCATCAACACATCTCCTTATTACCATGTCAGCCCCAATTTTACAAAGTTTATTTTATTCCCAAAAATAGTATTTTGAATCACTTTTCAACTTCATTTTTTGTTCTTTTGAAAAAATTTCAAGAAAAACACCAGAAACCAATTAATTTACAATTGGGGAATACCAGGGTATTTTTGAAGTGAGAGATGAAAGGTTCTCAGTGGGGAATTCAGGATTGATTATTTCTGAATGAGAAGAATTAGAAATTCTACTCAAGTGATTAGCCACAGGGTTTTCTTTTCTTGGTCTATCTTTGATTTCTAGGTCAAACTCTTAGAGAATTAGTATCCACCTTATTTGCATTGGTTTGGAATCACTTTTCTTGAGTAATAACATTATAGAAGAATGGTCTGTGAAGATGAAGATTTTGGCACCTAAGAGATAGGTCTGGAATTTATCTAAGGCAAAACTACTGCTAAAAGTTACTTTTTATTCACAATGTAGTGAGATTGAGTTTCCTCCATAGTTTTTGAGGAATAATATATAACATGAGGAATTTTTTCCTTTATTTGACCAAGAACATCCCCAAAGGATCTATCAGAAGCATCACATATCAACTCAAAGGGTAAGGACCAATCTGGGGGTTGGGTTATCGGGGCATATGTTAGAGCAATTTTTAGTTCAATGAAGGCTCTCTTAAAAACCTCATAAAAATAGAAAGTGACATCATTTTGTAGAAACCAAGTGAGTGTGAGGGAAATCATACTGAAGTTATGGATTAATCGATGATAGAAACCAGCATGACTAAGAAATGAATGGATTTCTCGAACAGAAGTGGGTTTAGGAAGTGATTGGATAACTTCAATTTTGGAAGGATCAACTTCAATACACTCTTTTGAAACTATGTTCCCTAGAACAATACCATTTGAAACCATGGAGTGACGTTTTTCAAAATTTAACACAATGTTACACTTGACACACTTTTAGATGAGTAAAGAGAGTGAATTCAAGCAATATTCAAATGACTCGCCATAAATGGTAAATTCATTCATGAATACTTCCATGCAGTGTTCAATGAATTCAGAAACTATACTCATCATACACCTATAGAATGTTCTAGGAGCATTTCAAAGGCCAAAAGGCATTCTTCTATATTCATATGTTTCAAAGGGGCAAGTGAAAGTAGTCTTTTCTTGGTCCTAAGGTGCGATTAGGATTTGTAAGTAGCCAGTGTGTCCATCAATAAATCAATAGTGTGACTTTCTAGCTAATCGTTCTAGCATTTTATCAAGGAGTGGAAGAGGGTAGTGATCTTTTCGTGTTTTAACATTAAATTTTTGATAGTTGATGCACACACACCATTTGTTCTTCAATTGAGTTGTGATTACCTCCCCATGTTCATTTGTGACAATAGTTATCCCAACTTTCTTAGGTACAACTTGAATTGGACTAACCCATTCACTATCAGAAATTGGAAATATAACACCATCTTGAATAATCTTGGTGATCTCTTCCCTAACTACCTCAAGTATGGGTGGATTGAGTCTTATTTGTGGTTGTCTAATTGGTTTGGATGATTCCTCAAGATGGATATGATGCATACAAAGAGCAGGGTTGATTCTTGGTATGTCATCTAGGGTCCAAACTAAGGCCTTTTTGTTTTCCTCTAACACTTGAACAAGTTTGTACTCCTCGGTTTCGGTAAGTAAAGAAGAGATAATGATAGGATAAGAGTGATCATGGAAAAGGAATTCATATTTTAGGTTTGAGGATGTCCGTGACCAGTTGGTCACCAAATTCCATGGATAATATGCCTAAATGGACATCAGTATTAGTTCTAGCAGTCATGAGGAATGGTCTTCCTAGAATTAGGGGATATTGAGAATATTTCATCTCACCTTCCATGTCAAGGACATAGAAATTAGCAGGGAAGATAAGATCATTCACAAGAATAAGTACATCCTCAATTATTCCCCCAGGACTGGTTGTGCTTCGATTGGCTAATTGAATGACAACACTCGTTGGATGTAAGGGACCTAGACCAAGGTTGGAGAAGATGGATTTGGGCATGACATTAATTGAGGCTCCTAGGTCTATGAGTGCATCATCAAAGTTGGAAATTCTAATTTGGAATGGAACCGTAAAGGTCCCTGGATCTTTGCATTTTATGGGAATAGACTGTTGGGTGGAAATATTTTCAAAGGTCCTATGTTTCCCCTTATGGGTACACAACTCCTTTAGAAACTTGGCATAATTAATAATTTTTTTAATGGCATCTAATAGGGGAATGTTCACTTCAACACGTCTAAACATGTCAAGCATTTCAGGATCAGGTTCAAAGGACTTATTTGGCTTAGAAACGGCTTGAAGAAAATGAATTGGGTTCCTAAGTAGAATGGAAGGAGATGAGGGAATGACTTCAGATTCCTTTTCAAGTTTATTTTTATTTTTATTTTCTATGTTAACATTTAAAGGGGGGTTGGGGGACTTATCTTGAGGCATATCAATTTGCTTCCCCGATATAAGTGCAATTTCACTTACATTACCCTTAGGGTTGGGTAATGGTTGAGCTGGGAGTTGGGAAGAATTTGATTGTTGTCGCTGGCTCAGGTGGGATGCAAGTTGACCAATTTATGTTTCAATGTTTTTTAGGATAGAACGGGTGAATGAGGAAATATATTCCACTACACTTTCCCATGGTTTCTTGGAAGAATAAACTTGTCCAGGATTGGGATTACCTTGATTTTGGTTCTTGGGAAAGAGATTGTATTGGTTTTGGAATTGGGAAGGACTACTAGGATAGTGGAATCTAACAGTAGGATTGTTCCTTTATTGTTGAGGAATAAAAGGATAAGGTTGTTGGAAGTTACCAACACCTTGACCATATTGAAACTGGTTTGGTTTTTGAGTAGGGAGTTGAGGGGGGATGAGAGACGGGATTACCATGCCCCAGGCCTTGGTTATAGGAAGAAGAGAAGGGATCAGGGTGAGTTTGGTTGAAGTTTCTAATGAACTGACCTCATTGTTGAGGATTGGGGTTCCACTGAGCATATGTTGCATTGAGCTCCATTGGTTCAGATGAATCAGATTGATCCTCTTGAAGATGTGTGCATGTGTTAGTTGGATGAGCTAGTAAGTTGCAGATTCCATAGATTTTGACAGGTCCAGGAAACATTAATTGTGGAGAAGATGATGTTGGGGCTTTGGATGCCACAGATAGTTGTTTCACAAGACCTATAAGTTCGCTCATCCACTCGGTCATCTTGTTAGGCTCTATAGATTGATTATCTTGGACTTGTTTTACTTTAGCATGTGCTCGAGTATGGAATTGTTGTGTGTTTTCATCCATGTTTCTTATAAGATCTCTTACAACTGCAAGAGTTTTATCATCAAGATCTTTGCCACTTGTGGCATCAATGATAGTTCTCTCCATAGCCAATAACCCCTCATAGAAGTATTTGATCAAGATTTGGTTATTTATTTGGTGGTATGGTCAGGTTGCAACAAGATTTTTGAACCTCTCCGAGTATTCATGGAGTGATTCACTTTGGAACTGACAGATACCACTTATTTCCTTTTGGATAGAAGCAGTACGAGAATCAGGAAATAATTTCTCTAAGAAGAGTCACTTCATGTCATTCCATGTGGTTATGGAACCAGGAGGAAGGTAGTAGAGCCATTACTTAACAGTGTCATCTAGGGAGAAAGGTAATGCTTTGAGTTTGATTTGTTCCTCAAAAACCCCTTGAGGCTTCATGGTAGAGTACACCACTTGGAACTCCTTAAGATGAAGATGTGGATCCTCACCAGCTAGCCCGTGGAAATGAGGGAGAAGATGAATCAAACCTGATTTGAGTTCAAAGTAAGCCTCTATGTTTTGATATTGAATACTAATATGTTGGTAATTTATATCAGGGGCAAAAAGTTCTTTAAGTGTTTTTTCCCTAGGATTGGCCATAACTAATTCAATTGGTTGGACAAGGACTGGTTCTTGAATTATTTGATTATCCTTAATGTTCATCCTAAGTTGGAAAAGTGTTCGCTCAATTTTAGGGTCAAAAAATTTAAGGGATTGTTTGGGAGGTTACAGGGAATTCAGATAGATGTTGGAAGAAAGAGGAAGATGGGTTTTTCTTTTTGTGTTTTCTGTTTATGATTTTTATGAGGAAGGTGGGTTTTTCTTTGTGTCCGTTTTCAATTTTTTTAATTTTGTTTTTTTTACAATAACTAGAAACTAATGACTACATAAAGGACCATCCTCGACAACGGTTCCATTTGAAAGTGTGGCTGATTTTCACTTATCGACCGATCAAAGTTCTGATGCTCTGCTAATGTGTATAGAAGCACTCGGGTCGAATCCTCAGTGATGATACTTTTTAATAGTATTTTGTTTTTAGTTGATTGTATTTTTATTAGGGGGTTTGTTTACTGAGATTAATTGAAATGATTGATAAATTTAACAATTTAATAAAAATTTGGGTGAGTTCATCATTAGGTAGTTAATCTTGTGATATCCTTGAGCTTTGCTTTAAATTGCATTAAATTAACACTCGTGTCACAAGTTGACGTTGATTGAAATTACCAAGTGTTAAGGCTTTAATCCAAGCCTTATCTTAACTTGGGGTTATAATATTAATCATATATTTTTTATGGTAGTGTATTTATGGTTTCAATATTCCATATAAACCACTCTTTAAACAAAACAAGTCATTAATCTATGACAAGTTAAGTCCAACATACACAATGTTAATTCAAAAAATACTCATTGTGCAAAAGCTCTCAATCGCTTAACATCCCTAAATTAAAACTCACCCCAATGAGAGATTTACTCATCCATTTAAATTATTAGTAATCTAGTTATAATTATTATGATGATAAATTAATAATATAAGAAAAATAAATGAATAAGAAAAGAGTGGTGTGTCTAACACACACACAAACAATGATGATAATTAAAAACGAACTTTAGATTGATGGAGAAAGCAAAAGAAAAGAAGGGGATTCAACTGTATGTAAACTATTTTAAGAAAATTAATATTAAACTATAGAAGTTGGATGATAATAAGATATATTGAAGAATAAACTTGCATTAAAACATAATTACAAAAAAAACTTACAAGAATACAATAATGAAGAACACAAAAGTAAAAGGAAACAAAGAGACAAAGAAAGATCTATCAAGTGAAAACTTGAGTATGTAAGGTCCTATCAAGCCCTTGGAAAGTCTTTGGTCGTGCCAATATGTTCTCTACTCTTCTAAAATTCCAACCCCTTTAAAAGATAGGAGGGGGAAGTATTTATAGCCCAAGGAAATCAACTGTTTGCATTCTCAATCTGTCCCTTCACTTGTCTAGACAATTTAGACGTCATCATCATCATTTATTTGTTTATAAAAAGGGGAAAGGAGAGAAAAACCAACACCTCCAGATATCTCATTCTTAAAAGTTTTATATAATAATTTTGTCCGACTAATCTCAAAATTTAGATGAATTTGGACTTATGTAGCCAAAGTTATGGTGGTTTCAATAAACAATGTTAAACTGTCCATTTCTATCCATGCTTTTTCGATGGCCAAAATTTGAATGGATTTTGGAAAATTAATATGCCTTAAAATATGAATTATTTATTCAAAAAAGTCTTCATCCTATATCTCCTCTTTCACACTACAAAATCTCATCTTTATTTGATGACTATATCAGGAGACATGTCATGAATACTATACTGATTTTAATTCTCGGCCAGAATGGTGGGCTGAGTTTAAATGAATTATTTGGACCCCTTTTCTTTGGATTTGGGCCTTGAAATTTTTATCCAAGACTCCTTACATTGTCCCAAAAACTTTGGAGGATAATAAAGGAATTTGAAATTCTTTATTGGGCCCAGAAATTAAATCTTCATGGCTGGTCCAGTTTCTTCACAGATTCTGTAGCTCTTCTTGTGTGGTCAATATGGGCCTTCAAATGGCAGAATTAGCCCATGATCCCTTATAATGAAATGTTTTATATTGAATTAGTAATCCTAAAAAACAATAACCACGCAATTTTGATTAGTAGGGGGATTTATAAATAAAATAGTAAACTGACTCAATTGGACTACTTCTAAAAATGCTCAAAAATTAAACTTAGTATTAAAACATTAATATTTCACACAAATTATGCACATTTCATATAAAATAAGTAAAGGGGGTATATAATAAGTCATGAAAATATTAATTAAATCAATGGATTATTTTATTAATTGAAATATTGGGTAAATTGAAAGAGAAATGGTAATTAACAGAATTAAGCATTTGGTCTTATGTGGTCATATTGTGATATTCTTATTGTTGTTATATATACTTGCACCATGTTTTGTAATATTTATATACTGGGTTATAACTCTAACACATGAAATAATGCTTATATATTGGGTTTTTACACTGACATGTGTTGTAATGCTTATATACCAGGTTCTGACCTTGACAAATGTTGTAATTCTTATATATTGGGTTTTTACCCTGGAACATGTTGTAATACTTATATATTGAGCTATTCCCTAAAACATTTTTTAATGATTATAGACTAGTATATTCCCTTACATAATCTATAATTATTATATAGCGGGCTTTTCACAATGATTCATTAAACCATGGGTATATGGTTATGATTGGCATGGTTGTGAGACATGCTTAGAGACACTCTGGCATGGTATCAAGGTAGGTTATGTTTTACCATGATTATATGGTTATGGTTGGCATGGTTTTGAGATATTCTCAGAGATATTATGGCATGATGATGAAGCATGTTGATGTGGTATTAATTTAAATTTTTAATTAATTAATATACATGTTTATTGCTTTATTGAATACAATTATTATCCAATTGGTTTGTTTAGACATGGTGGTGTCGACCAACTGAGTTATACCCACTCCCTATTTAGTTCATCATTTGGTACCTGAGAATATTTCACGGATGTAGGATTAGAAAATGGAAAAGGACCTTGTTGTTGATTGTTTCTTGCTGTATGGGTGTGAGTTTGAATACGGGACCGACATGGGGTTCAGGACCAAGGACTTTTGAGTCATTATTTAATTCTTCTAGTATTTTATTTGTATTACGTATATCATGTAATTTATTTACATTCAATCATGAAATTACATTATTCCTTCATTATTTATTGGATTATTTAGTTGGATTTATTGTTAGTTTTTCCATTGTATTGTATTGTTCCGTTATTTTTCACACTCTGATATTTATTTATTTATTTGTTGTATTGTAACTCTATATCAAGGGGTATAGTATCCACACTATATTCACAAAATCCCCAATACTAGTTGGAATCCTATGGAATATTAGTAGGCGCTCTTAAGGTTTCGTAACCAACCCTTTCTAGCCACATGAGAGAGTGTTGAATTGGGGGACATTACAAAGTGGTATCAGGGGACATAGGTTCTTCTTTTCTGTTTCATTATTGTTTGGAAAATTTATATTTATACTTGGATGTGTTGGGACTTGGTAATGAGATTATGTGTGGGAGTAGCTAACCCATATATGATGGAAAATATGAGTTCCCAAGGGTGGATTCTTGTTTATACTATTTTCTTGTTATAGTTGATTTTATTTCACCCTGAGTGATTCACATGTTGTGTGATGTTATTATTTCTTGAGATTTTTACTCATGGCCTGGTATGGCATGAGATTTTTATGAATTCATAATGGTAGGAACATAGGGATATATACTGACATGCATGGTTCATGATAGGGACATATTTATATGCATGTGATATATTTTCTGTGTAAACTATGATATGAGATATTTGTTATACCAGATAAATGAAATGAAAGAAATTTTATGTCATGTTAAATCATTTTTTAAGCCATGTTTAGAGATATTAGGAGTTAGTGGTTATCTATTTTAGTCACCTATTGAGGTTGACCTCATTGTTACTCAGTGATCTAAGGTGTGTGTTTTTCTTGTGAAGAAAATTTCTCCTCATTATCTTCGAATTGAGTGTAAGGAGAGTAGAAATTAGCACACTCTTAATGAAACTAAAGTAGAGCTTCCCATAGTTTATGAGGATCAGATGAATGCTTAGATTTACGAAATCTTCTTGGGGGTCATGAGATCCATGGAAAGAGATATTGTTTATACAGTTCCTTTGATGTCTGAGATGACGATAGAGTTTTAGCTGCAATATCTGACTATATTCTATGGTGAGGGAGGCCCCCAAGTAGCTAAGTTCTAGATCGAGTCAATCCAAACAATCTTTAAGCACCTTGAGACACCTAAAAATATGAGGGTTAATCTTGCTACATATATGCTTCATAGACTAGCCAAGCATTTGTGGGATATTATGGATGAAGCTGGACGGTAGGGTGAGCTATCTTGGAAGGACTTTGAGATGAATTTACTGAGACATTTTTATCTTGAGATGTTTAGGGATGAAATATCTCACGATTTTAGGCATCTAAAATAGGAGGTAATGTTTCTCTCATTGGAATGTGGATGGAGTGATATCATTGTTGAGTCCCACTATCTTACCGTAATCGATTCTATCAACCACAATGAAGGTGGGCTCTAGTCTTTTGGCATCATCATTATGAGAATTATCTCTCTTTGCCAACGCTTCTCTTTATGCACCTTCTCCTTTACCAAAAGGGAAGGGAAAAATGCAGCCCATCAGCTTGCGACCTTCGGCCCTTTCGAATCCAACCAGCTCTGGCTGGACAATTTCTCTTCATGGATTTGCACTTGTACTTCTACTGATTTTAGTCATTAATGTTTCCTAGTTTAATCAAAAAAAAATAGGAGGTAATGTCAATGATGGACTACGTTGTAAGTTTCACCAAATTTAAAAACATTATGTCATATTTGGAAACTAATGATATCTTCAGGGAAAGAAATTTTCAATATGTTTTTCACTATGATATTAGGTCATAAGTGAATGTTTTTTGTTTGATAATTTTTGAGGATGTGATGAACCAAGCACTCATCATGGAAGGGAATATGAGAGAGGCCCTGAGCAGTGGTTGGGATATTTCAGTAGGGTAAATTGGGAGGTCTTATTCAGGTAGCAAGAAGCACCACTATAATAGTTTTCATCCAGGAAGTAGTGGGAAGAGTAGCCAAGGCAGTAGACAGCCATCTCAGGACCATGTTCTATTGCAGTGCTATCAGTGTAGAAATTTTGGCCACAAGTGCCTATAGTGTCATTATCCCGCAATTGATCGTCGTATATGTGGAATACTGGGAAATATTTAGAAATTTTTTGTGAACCTTCCACATAAGACCAATGGAAATGGGTCAAGATAGGCATCTGAGTTGGGAAGGGGTTCAGCTACCCCCTTAGTAGGTTGGTAGATCTAATTCCATTGTCTATTTAGGTCGAGGTAGGGGATATGGTACCCTATTTCTGAAGCAGAAGTACCAAGTAGGGGAAATAGCTTAGGAAAATCTGATTGGAGCCCAGGACAAAGGGGAAAGTTAGTTTCACGTTATGTAGACTACTTCATCTATTGTGGATGCAGGACTATCTACTATCAGAGGCATAATTATTTTATCTTCCGCCTTAGCCTGTATTTTGTTTTATATAGTAGCATCACATTACTTTCTATATTCTATTTTTATGAATGGTTTTGGATTAATTTTTAAAATCATGGTGGGTGATTTAACCATCGATACACCATTGGGAGTGCAGTCAGAGAATATCAAACTTTTCAAGATGTATTCATTAGAGATTGGTGGTTACTACTTATTTTGGGAATTGTTTGTGCTGGAAATGGTATGTTTCAATTTGATTATTGGTATGGATTGGATAGTTCTGTACCAAGATCATATCTATTGTTACAGGATTATAGTTACCTTTATATCTCTAGAAAAAGGTTGCTATTATTACCAAGATGAGTGGGATCTTCAGGCTGGTCATGCCGGACAAATTTAGTACAAATTGAATTATCTCACAAATCAAATAGTTGATCTTACTCTCAAATATGGTGGAATGCAACAAGATTATTTTACTATGATGGTATATCTTTTTTAATATGTATTTCCTAAGGAGTTTTATAGCTTACTTCCCAAGTGATTGATCGATTTTACAATCTATTTGGTTCCAAGAGCAGAGCCAGATTCTATCCCAACTTATAGAAAGGAACCAACAGATTTTTAGGATGTGAAAGTCTAGTTGGAAGATATGGAATATAAAGGTCTCATACGACCTATTACATCTCTTTATGGTTCTCTAATTCTCTTTTCTAAGAAGTCTGATGGGAATTTTCAATTATGTGTAAATTATTAGAGATTGAACCATATGATGGTCAAGAACCGGTATCTCCTTCCATGCATTGATGATATTTTCAATTAGTTGAGAGGTTATAAGATCTTATCCAAGATCAATTTGAGATTAGGATGCCATCATTTGAGGGTGAGAACATCGAACATATCTCAAACTGATTTTAGGAGAAGATAAGGCTTATATGAGTTTGTAGTAATGTCATTTAGGTCGACTAATGAACTAGAGGTATTCATGGAATTTATGAATAGAATATTTCATCTTTTTTTGGATCAATGTTTTGGTGGTTTTTGTCAACAAAATATTAGTGTACTTCTAGTCATCAGATGATCATACCCAACATCTTGATATCATTTTGAGTGCATTAAGAGATCATCGGCTTTATACCAAGCTGTCTAAATGCGGTTTCTAGATTGATAAGGTGCACTTCTTGGGACATGTCATCTTAGAGGAAGGAGTGTCAGTTAGTATAAATAATGTTATAGTTGTGGTCCAAGAATGCATTTTAGATTTGGATCTTTCTGGGTTTATCAAATTATTATCAGTTTTTTATAAGGACTTCTCTTGTCTAGAAGCACCGATGTCGGGCTGACCAAAAAGGGGGTGAAGTTTGTTTGGTTATATGCTTGTGAGAAATATTTTCTAGATCTAAAAGGTAGGATAACCTCAACACCTATCCTCACTTTACCTATGTTAGTTAAAGCATATATTGTGTACTTTAATGCATCCAGATTTAGACCCAAAGAAATTTTGATACAGGAGGATCGTGTGGTTTCTTATAGCTCCAGAAAGCTAAGACTACATGAGAGAAATTACCATACTCATTATCTGGAGCTAGCAGCAGTGGTACATTCCTTGAGATTTTGGAGACACTGTCTTTTGGGTTATATATTTGTGGTATACACAAACCACAAGAGCCTCAGGTACATATTTTCTAAGAGGGACCTAAACCTTTTATCAGAGAAGGTGGGTCAAGTATATGTAGTCTTTCGACTTTGAATTAGATTATACACCAAGAAAGGGAAGTTTCATTGTCGGTGATTTAATATAAAGTACATAGAAAGAGGCAGTGATGGAGTATTTTGAATAGTTATAGATGATGGCCCTCTTTTCATACATGCATCTAGATGTTCAGGAGTCCCAGGGTTGAGTAGATCTAACTTCGACATCTGTTGTACCTTTGCTTTTGGACCTAATAAAGACTGAATAGTAATCTGATCTGAAGGGATTAGTTCTGATAGATAGATTATATAGTGGTGATACACTATCAGGATGGTCTCTTGGAAGTGGACATTCTTTTTTTTATGTTGTTGAGTATAGGTTTTTATGGGCTTTCATGTGGATCTAATGAGGGGGTTGCATGCTTCTAGATGGGAGGTGCATCCTGTTTTTACAAAGATATATCATGATCTATATAGACAGTACTAGTGTCCAAGAATGAAGAAGGATGTGGCAATCTTTGTAGCAAAATGTTTCATTTGTCAATAGGTAAAAGTCAAGCATCAGAGGTCAACTAGGATTTTACACCCTCTTTCCATTCTTAGGTGGAAATGGGATGATGTCACTAAGGATTTTTTGAAAGTATTACCCAATAAAACCCATAAGAACGATGCAGTATGGGTGATTTTGGATCAGATAACAAAGGTATCCCACTTCTTTCCTATTAGGGAGATATTCATAGTTGATTATATGGGTGATCTTTACGTGTGTGAGATAGTTCAGTTTCAAATAATTTTGAGTAGTATTGTCTCTGATAGAGATCCGCGTTTCACATCACTATTTTGGAAGGGTCTTTAGAAGGCTCTAGGATCATTGGTTCTTTTGAGAATAGCCTATCATCCTCATAATGATGGTAAATCTGATTAGACTATTCAAGTTTTGTAGGATATGTTATGATCCTATGTTTTGGATTTTGGTGGTTTGTGGGAGCATTATATGTCACTCATGGAGTTTTTATATAATAATAGTTTTCAAACATTGATCCAAATGGAAACTTTTGATGTTTTGTATGGAAGTATGTTTCATTCACCTATTTTTTGGTTGGTGGAAGGTGAGTCAATTCTTGTTGGACCTACTCTCATGCAAGAGACAACTAAGTAAGTTCAGTTGATCAAACAACAGTTGGGGACCACATAGAGTAGGTAGAAATTTTATGCTGACCATCGGAGATGACCTATAGAGTTTGAGGTTGGTTATCATGTTTTTCTTTGGGTGTCACCTAGATTGGAGCAATGCCATATCAGGAAATAGAGAAACCCAGGTTTGTCAGTCCATTTGAGATAGTGGATAGGGTCAGTCTAGTGGCATACTGATTATCCCTTCTACAATACTACAATTCCATGCATGATGTGTTTAACATGTCACATCTTCAAAGTTATCACCAAGACCCTTCTCATGTGATAGAAGTAACAGATGTTGAGATTGATATAGGTGCATCCTTTGAGGAGAATTTGATATGTGTTTTGGATTGTAGTGAGGGATATCTTTGGGGTAGGTTTATACCATTGGTTCAAGTGAAGTGGAAGCATGGGAAAATTTTGGAGGAGACCTAGGATAGGGAGTCTAATATGTTATCATCATAGCCAAACTTTTTCATTGAGACCCCACAGTGATGCTTGGAGTAGCTCGGGGATGAGTTGTTATATAGTGGGGAGATTGTAAGATTCCATCTTTTTCTAGGTACATCTCTCTCTAAGTTTTTCATTAAAAAAATTAAGTTTAGTTTTATCTCCAATTTAAAACTTAGTGGTTTTGTTTCATCATTGATGTCTATTTATTTGAAGAAAATTAGTATTGGGTTGTGAGGAAACTTGAGAAAATCGAAGAGGATCCACTCGGAGATCCTTTATTGGGGAAAATGAATTAAATTCTAGAGATTTATGTTTATTTTAATTAATGGATTCTAGGTATAAATGGGTTAAGTGTTACCAAGGGTTCTTGGTAAGTTGAGAATCCTTAAAGGGGGTTTGGTTTTTCATAATGAAACTGAGCTAAAAGACTATTTGCAGAGCAGTTTCACATCATATAACTGTAATACGTGCCATGTAATTGTTTCTAGACACAAGTCATAAACAGTTACAGGTCATGAACTGATTAACGACATGATGAAATTACATGTCATGTGATTATATTACATTTCATGTAATATTTAATTAGAATAAATAATAATATGAGTTTACAGATTTTTTGGCATATCCCTCTAAAAAGAAATACATTATGTGTAACTAAATTAAATGCCATGTAATTCCCCGACCTAAAATTTTAAACATTTTTATGTAGTTTATTTTATTTCTAACCTACATGCAGATTACTCCTCTCAAACCTAGGGTAACATCCAAGTGATTTTGGTGCGCCTCCCTTGATTATGGACATCTCTTTTGAGCGATCAATCCCTAGTAATTAATTTTGTTTAGGTTTTCCCTTCTCTCCCTTGTTCTTATAACCATTATAGTGTAACACCTTGATTGTGATCATTTTCGATTTTGATCTTAATCGATTTTGATCTATAATCCTACTTTTGATCATCTGTACCTTTGTATTTATTGGCATTTTTCATTGGAAGTGTTGCATTTTTCACTGATTAAAGAAGGGGGTTTAAATATTAACACTATGGTTTGATAATTGTCAAGTATATGAAATATTTTTTATTATTCCAACATAACATGTGCCTAAATAAATTAAATGGTGAATGAGATTTATCCTTAGAGTCCCTTTAGATCTAATTGGTTATTGAACTAGATTATTGCTACCATTCGAGTGATAGAATCCTTGATATTAAATGAATTGGAAATGGATTACTTATTATTTTTAGCGTGATGTATGATTCAGGTGATTTATTGTTATATATTCACCTTAAAAATAGATTATTTGATTAATTAAAAGAATGGGTAAATTGAAAGACAAATAGTTATTAGAATAATTAACCATTTGGTCTTATACGGTCATATTATAATATGATATTTGTTGTGATATGCACTTATGAAACATGTTTTAATGATTATATACTGGGTTTTGACCCTAACACAGGTTGTAAGGCTTATATACTGGGTTTTGACCCTGACACATGTTGTGATGCTTATATACCTGGCTCTAACCCTGACACATGTTGTAATGCTTTTATACCAGGTTTTGACCCTAGGACATGTTGTAATGCTTATATATCGGGCTATGCTCTAACACATGTTATAATGATTATATATCGGGCTATTCCCTAATGCATGTAGTAATTATTATATAGCGGGCTTAGCCTAGTGATTTATTATACCATGTGTATATGGTTATGGTTGGCATGGTTGTGATTCATGCTCAGAAACACTCCAGTATGGCGTCAGGTCAGGTTATGTTTTAACATGGTTATATGGTTATGGTTGGAATAGTTATGAGAAATGATCAGAGATATTTTGGCATGGTGTTGAAGCAGGTTGATGTGGTATTAATTTAATTATTTAATTAATTAATACAATTGTTTATAAATTTATTTCATACACTTCTTATCAGACTGGTTTGTTTAGAAATGGTGGTGTCTACCTACTTAGTTATGCTCACACCCTATTTGAGCCATCATTTGGGGCCTGAATAGATTACATGGATGCAATATTGGATAAGGGAAAGGGACCTTATTGTTGATTGTTTCTTGTTGGATGGGCTAGATTTTGGAGACAGTACTGACATGGGGTTCAGGATTGGGGACTTTTGAGTCATTGTTTGAGTCTGGTAGTATTTTATTTTTATAACTTCTAGCATGACATTTAATTACATTCCATCATGACATTAAATTATTCCTTCATTATTTATTGGATTATTCAGTTGGATTTATTGTCTGGTTTTTCGTTGTATTATATTGTTCAATTATTTTCTACACTCTGGTATTTATTGATTTATTTTACAGTGTTGTAACTCTATCTAGGGGGTATAGTCTCCCCATTGTATTCACCACACCCTCGTTGCTAGTCCTCAGCCTCTAGTGTGTAGGAGGAGTACTTGAGGTCTCATAACTAACCATTTTTAGCCATGTGAGATATTATCAGATCAGGGAACGTTACACTAGATTTTGATCTGGCTTGTTTTTTTTTTCTTTCCTTTGTAATTTCATAGCATCCTACTAAATATGTTTATACTCATTCATTCACAAAATTTGTGACCATTAATATTTTTTTGTACAGATGATGCATAGTTTGAAGATGGACTTGGTGGATGTGGAGTTGGTGTGTCTTTTTCATAGCTACCATTTGGTAAATCTTAATGACTCATAATGGATCATAGTGGTTTGTGATGATGTCAGTGGTTCTTTTGACTATATATTGATACAAGGGTACATGCATTAAGGTGGTATCTTATGGTTTCTTTGGGTTTGTAAAATTCATAGGCTTGTTAGATGTATAGTTCCTTTATCATTTTCACATGTGGCATTATGCTTGTATTTGATGTATCATGTATTTATTGTATACAGTTCAGTTTATATATATATATATATATACTGCTATTATTACTAGTTATTTTGTAAATCGGTGATATGTGTTTGTTGTAGTTTGATATATAAAAATTTCTTATATATTGTGTAACATATGTACTTGGGGTTAGCACTAGCCTCTTGTCTATTGGAAGCAAAGTTGGGGTGACACAATTGGTTTACAATCATCCCAGGTGGAGCATTGGTGGGTCGATTTGCATCAAAATCATTGTTTTAGTGAGGTCCTGTAACAATGTATGATTTCCTTTATCAAACATATCCATGAAATTATTAATTTAAGTGTATTTTGTCATCGAATACCCAAAATATTTATTCTATAAATTTATAGGGAAATAAAATTGAGTTTTATAAGTTTTAACATTGTAATAATCATTTTGTGAATAGAATAAAAATTAGGAAATGAATATAAGTAGAAAATTTTGCTACTTTTTTTTTATAAGAGATTACTTTTCCTAAAAAGACAAGCCACATAAATTAAAATAAAAAGATTACAATAGTCTAAAGGAAGGTATTTTACAATAATATTTTTGAAAAATAGTTAATATATCTTCAGGTAGTACAATAGATAACATAAATTCCTCGTTGCTCACCCCTTTATTCACATGATGATATTCTAGATAATTTTCCTCCTAAAAAACATGTGTAATGAAATAATTTAAATTATAGATAGTGTCTAGACAGTTGATCCATTGAGTCTTTACTTTCCAAGATAAATGAAAATTACCAGATATAATAGATTGCAAGATAGTAGTGGAGTCACACTCAACCCATGTTGGGAAAAAATCCCTCAAGGTATCATTGAAACATTATTGAGGTGATTGTGTTTGTTGACAAAGCGGGCCACCATGTTGTATTCGTTGACAAAGCAGACCATGATATACAAATTTTTTTACAAAGGGGGTTTACATGGTTATTTTTCTAGTTCAAGAGATGTTGTTGGTTATACATGTTTGATTGAAGAACCTTGACAAAGGAATGGATGATCGCGGTACAAAAAAAGTAGATAAAAGGTGGCATTGTTTTCCAGTGTTTGCCAAATTTTTGGGATTGATAATCGGAAAATGGAGAGATGTGTTTTGGAAAAGGGAGGTGTGTTCAAAATTAGAGTGGTGCACGAAAAAGAAATTGGTGCATGAAATATTAGCATGGTGCGTGAAATAGTGACGGGAAGTTTTTCGTGAAAGAAGTGGTTTGAGATAAGAACTCAAAAATTGGTAAAGGCATGAGGTGTGCGAAACATTAGAGCAGTGCACGAAAAAGGAAGTGGTGCACGAAATATTGGCATGGTGCGTGAAATAGAGGATTGGAGTTTTTCACGCAAGAGGTTTTTTTAGATAATAAGCTCAAAAATTGGAAAAGGCATAAGGTGCATGAAATTAAAGCAGTGCGCAAAAAACGATGTTGCGTGGAAGATGTGTTTTTCGCACTCAAAGAGGATTGCACGCGGAAGGAGGGTTTTTCATGTAGGGGTCATTTTTTCCTATAAATATGAAGTGACCCCCCTCATTCACAGTAGCCCAAGACTTAGAGGTATCTGAGCACTGGCATGTGAAATTGGAATATGAAAGGGAGTTGCGTGTAAATGTCAAGTTTGCACAAAAAGTCGGGTGTTTGTGCGTAAAGAAAAGGTTGTGCAAAAAAATAAAGTTGTGTGAAAAGCTCAGGATGCGCGTAAAAAGTTTTTTGCACGTAAAGAAAAGCTATATGTAAAAGAAGGCTATTGCGCATATAATAATTGGTTGCGCGAAAAGTGGATTTAGTGAAAAATTAGGGAATTACGTGCAAGGCCCAGTGAAGGTTTCACGTAAAAAATCGGGGTTGCCCGGTACACCCGATGCAAAGTGATATTCATCTACGGGTGAAAGTTGGACATCAACAGAGCATCTACATACAGTGGAGGATCCATTCATTAGTGATAATGAGAATACCTACAGGTCTATAAACTGTGAGTGGATCTTCTGAAGAAGTAGTGAGCTCACTTCAGTTGAGAGAGCAGTGTGTTCTCAAATTTTTAATGGTTTTAAACTAGGAGGGATAGTGAGTCTACTTCAAACTTGTAAACAACAGTGTGCTTATAGTGGATTTGGTACATTGGCACATCGCTAGTGTATTCTCCTTGTACATAGCCCAGTGAGGGTGAACCAAGTAAAATTGTTGTGTCTAGTTCATGCATTAAGATTCATTCATACTCCGCAATGGGAAGTAGAGAGAGAAGAGGGTTTTTTCTAACAATAAAACAAGATCAAAAGGGGCAGTTGTTTTAATAAGTCATACTTTGATTCACCCCCCCCCCCTCGGGGTATCTACCCTAGTGGACCTAACAATTGGTATCAGAGGAAAAGGTTGATATCAGTGTCTCTCTCTCAAATGGAGGTCACCAATCCCAAAGGGATTCCGATCTTTGATGAGAACAATTTTTAGATATGGAAGAATCAGATGCAACACTACTTCCGATCATTGGGAATGGATGTGTTAATAGCATCAACGCATGGCATAACAGCCGATATTAATAGTAGTGCATTATCTGAAACTGAGCGTAGAGAATTGGATGTTGATGCCAAGGGAATTAATGCTTTAGGGGGAGCCCTATCCAATGCTATTTATACGAAGGTGATGTCATGAAATATATCACATGACATGTAGGAAAAGATATTGAATATATATGAAGGAGATACAATGGTCGGAGAGGCAAATCTACAAGTGTTGTGGAACAAGTATGAAGATCTGAGAATGAGCCCGAATGAGTCTGTTGATGCATTCTTTGACAGGGTAAATGTTGTAGTGGAAGACATGCTAGGTCTTGGAGAAGTTATTGAAGAAATAAAGATTGTGAAGTGAATATTGAGGAAACTTCCACCTCAGTTCAATCTGAAAGTTTCAGTTTTGGAAGATAAAGACCCGAAAGGTCTAACATTGGATAACCTACACAGCACCCTTGTTGCATATGAAATGATAAATGATAATAACAATGTTGTGGAAAAGGAGAAATCTAAAGAAGTGGAATTCAAGGCCATAAAGAATCTCACCATTGAAGATTATCAGGAAGAAGAAGAGACAGATGAGGTGATGTCATTCCTTTCCTCAAATATTCAAAGAGGAAAAGGAAAGTTTAAAGGGAAACTTCCACTAGCATGCTTTCGATGTGGAAATATTGGAAACCTTATGGAAAATTTCCCCAATAAGTTCCAAGAAGATTATGAGGATGAAGTTCATATTCCCATGAAGAAGTATTCAGCCTATGTGAAAGGTAAGAAACAGTTAAAAAGAAATTTCTTTAAGAAGAAGAATCTCCTTCACAAGAATTTGGCAGTTCAAATGAGTTTGAGGTTGAGGAGGTTGAAGAGATAGAGAACTAAAAAGATCATAGAGAAAATTATATGGTGGTAGTTGTCGGGAGTACTCAGAAAAAGGAAGAAACCGACATTGATGAAGAAGAAGAAGTTGAATGAAGAGTTGATGTGCAAGCTAAGTTAGAGGCTTCTCTTGAGGAGATAGATGTTTGGAGATCCAAAAAAAAGAAATCCAACAACGTAGTTCATGATTCCAAACTCTATATGCAGAAGCATGAAGAAGAGAAGCCTGAGTTGATGGATGAAATTGAGAAACTCAAGTCATCAACACCAGAGGACTTGGAATCAGTTAGTAAGTTTAAAATCAAGATTGAATAATGGAAAAGGGAGATCGATGGCTTGAATAAAACAAGTAAAGATCAAATCAATAATTTTGAAGAACTTGAAGGAGAAGTTGTCGGTTTGTGGAAAAAGGTCAAGGATCAAGAAAAACTCTTGACCCCTAGTGGGAAATCAGTAAAGAAGATCACTTAGAAAACCGAGAAGCTGAAAGTGGAGAATAGTGGTTCAGCAGAAAGGAAGCATCAATTATGTTCATATGCTAAGGCCGATGGGGGGCTTGATTGAAAACAAAAAGCTGTGAAAATTGAATTCAGATCGCAAGCACCCATTCTAAGATTGAAGGTTGATTTGGGCATAAAGAATAATTAGAATATTTAGAGATACCAAGGGCAAACTAGCAGTGCTGAAGTGACATGAAGGAATGTGCCTTATATCAGGTATTATTGTTGTGGAAATATGGTACATTCACAGTATGTGTACTCCATAGCTAAGAGATATCTAAGGGAACAAGAATAGATGTGGAAACCAAACAAAGAATAGTTCTATAGAACATATTTCAAAGGACACTATTTTTTGTGTGGAGTATTTGGGCACATGGCTAGGTACTGTACTTCGACCATATAGAGAAATGTGCCAAAGCAGAATCAAAGTGTTTACAAGAAGCAGATCAATAAACCAATAGGTGAGTTGAAAATACAAAATAGATTTACATCTTTTCAAGATAAATTTGGTCCATCATACTCTAATAAAGATCATAAGTCTCAATCTATGCCGAGTGTGAAGGAAAAAATATAGACCAATAAGAAAAAGGATGAGAAGGAAGTGGTGGTAGAAATTTCCCTTAAAGAATCAGATCGCTCTGGTGAGTGGATCCTTGACAGCAGTTGCACATATCACATGGAAGGTAATAAGGATCTTGTTACAGGCATAAAATATGACAAAGAATGAGTTTTCAAGTTTGGAAACGATGAATTACTGAAGATTATTGGCTCAGGAAAGGCCAAGTTTGGGGGTAAAGAGATGAGACGTGATGATTTCTTAGTAGTAGAAGGCCGCAGTCACAATTTTCTCAGTTTCATTCAACTATGTGACTTGGGACATTCTATAAGGTTTACTATGAAAATGTGTATCGTCAAAGGAAGAGATGGGGAAGTGGTTCTACAGGGAAAATAACAAAGAGAAATCTATACCTGGTAAGTGGAGAAGAAGATATATTCTTTCTATCCAGAGAGTAAGAAAACAAGTTGTGGCATAAATGACTTGGTCATATATGTCAACCAACCCTGGAAGATCTGGTAAAGTGTGATGCAACAAGAGACCTCCCTAAGCTATCATGTAATTGTACTCACATGTGTGATGCATGCCAACAAGGGAAGCTCATTAGAAAGACGTATAAGGCAAAGGAAAAGAAGTAAAAAAGAGTGCTCGAATTAGTGCATGCTGATATTTGTGGGCCTATCACACCACGAGCAATTAATGGAAAGAGGTATTATATTATTTTTATTGATTACTATAGTAGAATGGCATGGGTATTTGTTATTTCACATAAGTCTGATGTGTTCATCTTCTTAAAATAGTACTAGAGAGAGTGTGAAAGGATGATTGGATGGAAAATTCTGAAGCTTCTTACTGATAATGGTACGGAATTCACAAACAGTCGGGTGGAATAATATCTCAAGAAACATGGGATAAGGCATCAAGTTTCCTCAGTGAGAACTCCCCAAAATAATGGAGTGGTTGAAAGAAGAAATTGGATCATCAAAAACATGGATAGAATGATGCTCATAGAAAAAGACCTACCAGAGAAATTTTGGAAGGAGGCAGTATTGAAATCGGTCTACATTTCTAACAGGGTTTTGTTGTGTCCGAAAGAAGGAAAGACTTTGTATGATATGTGGTGCGGGAAAAATCCAATGGTGAAGTACTTTCTAATATTTGGGAGTAAGTACTTTATACTCAACAAATAAAAATACCAGAAATTTGAGTCATGCGGAGATGAGGGAATATTCCTTGGCTACTCAGGAAAAATCAAAGCATATAAATTCTTTAATAAAAGTCTGGGAAAATTATTTGAGAGAAATGACATCAAGGTTGTGGAAAATTATTAGAACATTCAATAGCAAAGTGAACAATTTCCTGATAAAAGTGATGAGCAGGAAAGTAACACAGGAGGAGTAGAAGTGGCTGATGTTGATTCAGAAGAAGATACTGATGATGAGCATGAAGAAGAAAAATATGTATCTGCATAGCATCTAAGGATTCGAGATAAAATTGACAGGAAAAATATCATTAGTGATCAATCAGCTCCAGTTCAGAAAAGAAGAATGAAATCATTGCAGTAGACATATTTTTTATCTCAGGTAGAGCCTAAATGCTTTGCGGATGCAGCTGAAGATGAAACCCGGGTTCAGGCCATGAATGAAGAGATAGATCATATTGAGAAGAATCATACGTGGGAGATTGTTTCAAGGCCAGGTGATAAGAATGTCATCGGGACTAGATGGGTCTTTCGCAACAAGATGAATGAAGATGGAACAGTGATTCAAAACAAAGCATGACCAGTGTGCAAAGGATACTCCCAGATAGAGGGAATTGATGTTGATGAGACATTTGCACCAGTTGCAAGGCTGGAGACAATCATATTATTCCTAGACATTGTAGTGCAATGGAGGTTCAAATTATTCCAGATGGATGTCAAATTTTCATTCTTGAATGGGATTCTGGAGGAAGAAGTGTATATCGAGCATCCAGATGGTTTTCTCATTCATGAGGATGATAACAAGGTTTGTCGGCTGAATAAGGAGTTATATGGGATGAAACAAGAACCAAGAGCATGGTACTCAAGGCTTGATCAGTATTTGAAGAAACTTTGTTTCTAGCATAGTGGAGTTGATTACAATCTCTATTTAAACAACAACAGTAATCAAAGGATGATGGTGCTAGTTTATGTCGATGATGTAATATTTGGTAGATCAGATGAAGCATAATGCAGACAGTTTTATGAATTCATGAAACATGAGTCTGAAATGTCTATGATTGGTGAGCTAACATTTTTTCTTGTTTTACAGGTTACACAAGGAAGGAATGGCACATTCATTTATTAATCCAAATATGCCAAGGAGGTTCTGAGAATATTTGGAATGGAAAATTCCAAGGAGATGAAGACTCTGGTTTCTACCTAGATGAAATTATTGAAATATGATAATATAAAGGTAGTTAATATCACATAATATAGGTAGATTATTGGGAGTTTACTATACCTTATAGTGATGATACCTGATATTGTTTTCATCACATGACAAGTAGCGCGATATAAAAGTAATCCCAAGGAAAGCCACATGCTTGCAGTAAAAAATAATACTTCGGTATATCAAGGGCACGGTAGATTTAGACTTGATATATAGTGACAAATATCAATTATATTTATTGGGATATAATGATTCATATTGGGTCGGTTCAGCGGATGACAGGAAATCAACGTTAGGATGTGCTTTCTATCTTGGTGGTTTGTGTATTTCTTGGATAAGAAAGAAGCAAGATTGCATTTCATTGAGCACCGTAGAGACTAGGTATATTTCATCCACTCAATATTGCACACATTTATTATAGATGAAGAAGCATCTTGATGATATGGGAGTTGAAGTGAAGTCTTTGATCGGAATTCATTGTGATAACTCAAGTGCTATAAATCTCAGCAAAAATCTCCTCCATCACTCCAAGACAAAGCATATTGAGATAAAGTATCATTTTATCAAGGAGATGGTTAATCAGGGAATCATGAAGTTGGAGTATATGCCTACAGAACTACAGGTTGCAGACATTCTAACAAAGGCCTTAAACAAAGAAGCTTTTGAGAGACATCGACTAGATCTAGGAGTCCAGTCGACTCCCCGCACTTAAAAAAGTGTGGATGTGGGACTCCCCCTCTCCCCAAGGTATGGTGTGTTTTTCTCTAATGTGATAATATGTTTTATTTACAATGTATCACACCATAGAGTATTGACCTTTGGGTTCATTGACAAAGGGGGAGAAATAGTGACTCCTCAAGGGGGAGAAACTGTGGCTAAAGAAGGGAGAAAATGTCTTAGTCAAAGACACGGGGAGAAGCTGACAGGTAGAGCAGCTAGATAGGGGGAGAGAAACAATAAAGGAGGGGTATGAGTTTCAAATATGACAATTCTAGAAGTGATTGATCAAAGAATATATATCACAACAGCTGAGGATCATAATAAAAGTAGTAGAGTGGTGTTGGAATGGTGTTAGAAGGTTTTCAGCCATCACCAATTGGTATCAGTGTGGTATCAACAATTGGTATTAGTTTTGAAATTGGTATCAGTTTGGTTTCAATAATTGGTTTTTTAAATGAATTGATTCATTGAGGATCTTTTCATTTACTCTTGTTTCTCACAGTGACCATTGCTCATGTGTTCTTAGAGTATATGTAGAGTGAATCCTTGAATGCTATTAGAATCTCAAGAGGCGAATGGTGGTAGCGGTTGGAAGAATCTTTAATGAGGTATCAAAATGCAGAGAATTTTTATGAGAAGAGTTGTCAACAAACCCAAAGGGGATATTGTTGGGTAAAAATACCTTTAGGTATCATTGAAGAATTTTTTAGGTGATTGTGTTTGTTGAAAAAGCGGTCCTCCATGTTGTATTTGTTGAAAAGTAGACCACGATATAAAAAAATTTTGATAAAGGGGGTTCACATGGGGATTTTTTGAGTTCAAGAGATGTTGTTGGCTATCCATGTTTGATTGAAGAACCTCGACAAAGGATTGGATGATCTGCAGGTGGTATAAAAAGAGAAGATACAAGTTGGCACCATTTTCTATTGTTTGCCAAATTTTTGGGCCATAAAATCGGAAAATGGAGACATGTGTTTTTGGAAAAGGTAGGTATGTCAAAATTTATAGTGGTGCGTGAAAAAGAAAGTGGTGCACGAAATATCGGCACGGTGCGTGAAATAGTGACAGGAAGTTTTTCGCACAAGAAGTGGTTCGAGATCATAAACTCGAAAATTGACAAAGGCATGAGGTGCATGAAATATTAGAGCAGTGCATGAAAAAGGAAGTGGTGCGCAAAATATTGGCGTGGTGCGCGAAATAGAGGATTGGGTTTTTTCGTGCAAGAGGTGTTTCAAGATCAGAAGCTTGAAAATTGGAAAAGGCATAAGGTGCGTGAAATTTGAGTAGTGTGCGAAAAACGATGTTATGCAAAAGATGTGTTTTTCACGATCAAAGAGGATTACACATGGAAGGATGGTTTTTCGCACAAGGGTCGTTTTTTCCTATAAATATGAAGTGACCCCCCTCATTCACAGTAACTCAAGACTTAAAGAGTATCTAAGCTCTAGCATGCTAAATTGGAATACACAAGAGAGTTTCACGTAAACATCAAGAATGCATGAAAAGTCAGGTGTTTGTGCGTAAAGAAAGGTTTGCGCGTAAAAATAAAGTTGCGCGTAAAGCTCAGGCTGCGCGTAAAAATTTTGTTGCACATAAAGAAAATATGCGCATAAAATAAGGTTGTTGCGTGTAAAATAATTAGTTGTGCGTAAAAGAGGTGTTGCGTGAAAATTGGATTTCATGCAAAAGAAGGGAATTACGCACAAGGCCCAATGAAGGTTGCGCGTAAAAAATTGGGGTTGCCCGGTACACCCAGTGCAAAGTGATATTCATCTGCGGGTGAAAGTTAGACATCAACAGAGGATCTACATACAGTGGAGGATGCATTCATTAGTGATAATGAGGAGACCTACAGGTCTATAAAATGTGAGTGGATCTTCTGAAGAAGTAGTGAGCTCACTTTAGTTGAGAGAGTAGTGTGTTATCAAATTGTGAATGGTTGTAAACTAGTAGGGACAGTGAGTCCGCTTCGAACTTGTAAACAGTTGTGCTCTTATAGTGTATTTGGTACATCAGCACATCGTCGGTGTATGCTCCTTGGATGTAGCACAGTGAGGGTCAACCAAGTAAAATTGATGTGTCATGTGCATGCATTAAGATTCATTCATACTCTGCAACGGGAAGGAGATAGAGAAGAGGGTTTTGTCTAACAACAAAACAAGATCAAAAGGGGCAGTTGTTTTAAAAAGTCATACCCTGATTCACTCCCCTCTCAGGGTATCTACCCTAGTGGACCTAACAATCTATAAATTATTCCATATTTGTTTCCTTTCCATTTACACCATGTTGATCAATCCAAGAATTCCATCTTCAATAGAAGATGCAATTATGTAGGGTCCATAGATACAATTAATAACAATACCATTATGATATCTAAAAACTACACTGAAGCCTGCAGATCCTAGATTCCCTCTTGAGACCCCATCAGAGTTGCATTTAATCCAACCAATAGGTGGTGGGATCCAGAGTACTTGTAGTGTGCCTCTAGGGGGACAAAAACAACCTATAATTTCAAATCATTTTAAAACAAATAAATCATGAATTGAATTTTTACAATTCCAATTATGAATGAAATTCACATTTTTCACTGCCACCGAAATTTGAGCAATGGAATATTGAATATTGACTTGCTCTAATATTTTTATCCTCCTATTTCAGCTAAAATAGGTGAAATGGATCAGTTAGATGCAAGCATTCATGAAGAGGTTCTTCATCTGTAGGGATAGAATGAGATTGAAGCATGCCTTAATGAGTTCGAAAATAGAGTATGTGTGCAGTAAAGGAACTTCAAACATATCAAACATAGCCTTCCCATAATCATTGTTATGTTACATATTAAAAACATGTGCTTAATTTATTCTATGTTCATATTACATAAAACACATTTGGAGCACAAGGAAATTCCAACCAATTGAAGGCAAGCATCAGCAATGAGATTCATGTGATCCAATCTCCATATCATAGTGAATATGGAAGGCCTAATCCATATTTTATTTAGTTCACCTGTCTAGGTGTGCACCTTCCCATGCATATTGTTCTTATAGAAAAATCTCTAAGTGAGCATGAAATTCCTAGAAGGTTCCCAAATCATCATTTCATCATGATTTATAAAGTTGTAACTGACAAAAAAAATTATAATAATCTCAGGGAGGTTTCTCAAGTTTTTCATTTTCTCTATGATATAAACATTTCTATCCAAATTATAATCTGTATAAGATAAGAGATCAACAAGAGGAATAATTTTCCAATTCCTAATCTAGAAGTTCAAATAATATTTCTTGTTGATAAGCCAATGATAATTCATAGAGATTCTGGAAAAATCTTCTTGAAGGATATCCAAAAAATGAATATTCAACATAGTTCAGAGTACTAGATTTCATCTTATTTAAAAATATTTATATAAGAAAACCAAGAGAACCAGAATTTTCATTTATCAATCTCTAAATAAACTGGACCTTGAGGGATTGATTGAAGTTTCACAAATTTTTTATTCCAAGGCCTTTGAGAGTATAAGGATTTCAGTATTTCTTACAAGACACAGTGATGAATTTTATTTCCAAAATAGAGCCACTCTAAACAATGTTTCTCATAAGGGTGTTAATATTCTTAAGTAAGGAAGAAGGTAATTCATAAACTATAAAATAATACACAAATTTATAAACAATAATGTGTTCATAAGGCACACTCTCCCTACCATTAACAGGGACTTTCCTTTCTAAGATTCCAAAAGTATTCTAACTTGGATCAATATCTGGTTCAAATGAGGGGATATTGTTCTACCCCAAAATATAGCTACTCTGAGATAGTTTAAAGGTAATACTCCTCTCTTATTCCTAGATCATTGATAATATTCACCTTTATGGCTACTAAATTTTTTTTACAAATTAAATAAATGATTTATTCCAGCTAATTTTCTTCCTGAAAACTTATTCATAATGCATTAAATCACTTTTAATGTTTCCAATATTATTTTTCCCCTTTGGTAAAAAGGATAATATCATAAACATAAAAAAAATATGAAGTAGCATACAAACCTCTCGAAGCTACTATGGTTTTGAAGTTACAATTCTCCATCATATTCAAAAAAATATGCTTAGATAATCTTACATAATGGAAAATATAATCTTAGATAGAGGGTCTCCTTGTCTAAATCCTCTATAAAAAGTGAATTAACTTTCCAAATTTCCATTCAAGAGAACAGAAATATGTGCTAAGATCAATAGAAATTTCACCCACTGCTCAGAGGTTTCATTAAATCCAATTTTGAATAATAGTATATGTATAATTATCCAATACATTGTATCAAAGGATTTCTTTATATCAAGCTTCAAAGAAATGTTTCCATATCTACTATATTTCCTAATAAGATTAACACATTCAGATGTAGTGATGAGATAGTCTTGTATTTTCCTTCCCTTAATAAATCCAAATTGGTTCAAGGAGATAATTTTGCTAGAAATCATGGAAATACTATTAGAAATAATTATTCCTAAAATCTTATGAATGGTGTTGATAAGTTCTACTGGTCTAAAATCACCAATCTCATTAGCATTTTCCACTTTGGGTTAAGAATAAGAAATTGAGTGTTCACACTATTTGTGAGGAAGTTGCCTCTGAAAAAATGAATAACAAATTTACAAACATCATGTCGGATGTTGTCCCAGTAGTATTGAAAGAAGAAATTATTAAAATCATCAGGTTCAAGAGAACTCCTAGTATTCAGACCAAAGGCAGCATCCTTAATTTCAAAATCAATAGGAATTTAAGTTAGAATTAAATTATAATTGTCATTTACCAATTAGGGAATGATGCCTTATTATATTTAAAAACTCATTTCAGGGAAATTAAACATAAAAGAGAGGTAAGACACCACATGATTAATAAGATATCCTCCGTTATATAGAATTTTATTACCATTCTTGGGGATAAATAGATTCCCCTTGTCCTTTCTAACTCTTTCTAAATAGTTGAAGAACTTTGTGTTTCTATCTCCATCACTGGTCCATCTAGCTTTAAAGTCTCTTTTTGAATACTCTCCTTGATATTTAGAAAAAAATTAATCCTTATTAAAACATAAACTTCATTTTCTATATCCCTAGAGAAGTCATTTTTGGTGCATCCCTCTTGTATGAGATGTAAATTTGATTCAAGGGAGGCAATCTAAAAGTCTAAATCACTAAAGAAGGACTTTCTCTATTCCTTAATTTTCCTCTTGAGTAGCTTAAAATTGAAAATGAAAGCCAAAGGATTATCCTTAGATTCCACTGAAGACCATGCCTCTTCAACAATTTTCCTACAATAAGGATGAGAAGCCCAAGAATTGTTAAATATGAAGGGTAAATGAGGCTATACTTCTTTATCAATTAATTTTAATAAAATGGGGTGATGATCAAAACTAATTTTTTCCAATGTGGCACATGAAATAGATCTCCAATGACATAAAGAAAAATCACTAAAAAAACTCTATCAATCTTACTAGCCACAATTTTGTTAAGCACTCACCTTTACCAAGTGTACTTGGCTCTCACCAAGTTGACTTCCAGAATATTACTTTTTTCAATACAAGCACTAAACTCCCTAGTAGAAGTTGAATTGTTCAGTTTTTCCATCTTCTCATCCTGATTGAGTATACTGGTAAAATCCCCAAAAATAAACCATGGACAGACAATAATCTTAGTAAGAGAACATATTTCTAGTCATAGTGGTCTTCTATCTTGATAATTATTAAAGGTATAAACAACTGAACAAAAGTGTGGTGTATCAGCCTTCTTGAAAGAGGATGCGATAATTTATTCATTGAAGCTAAAGATAACTTTTTCTTTAAGTATTACATTGACCAAGACCCATAATCTTTTAACACCTGAGGTATATTTATTTATATTCAGCAAATGGTAACCCCAACTTTCCAAAGAAGCAAGATTGGGAGTGAAAGATCTTTTGGGTTCAGACAGACCAATTAAATCTGTCTTTTGAGTCTGGATAAAAAGACTCAAAGAACTAATATTCTCAAGGTTTTCTAGGATCTAATAGTTCCAAAATAGATTTTTCATTTTAAAATAACTTTGGGGATGAAATCCCCCCTATTTTGTTCACTTAGACTTCTTAACCTCTCTGATTTTCTGGTACTTCCCACTTTTGTATGATCATAAATGGAGTCTTTTTTATCATGCTTACTAAAATTTTCATCCAAATTTTCTAGAACATCACTCAGAATGAATGTCATAGTAGATATGTCATCATTTATAAGAATGACTTTATCTTCTGTGACTACAACATCAGAGCTTACCTTTCTATATTTTTCAATAACTTCATCCCCATTTATCAAGTTATCACCAATAAAATCCTTATCATAAGGAATATTGTTTCTTAGATTCACTTCATCACATGAGTCCATTTCCATGTTATTCTACTATATTTCGAAATGCATAGATACAACCAAATCCTTGATTTCTTTGTATATTTCTAGTACTAAGGTAGAGTCATTCCCATCTATGGGGGGTAAGCATCACCCTATCTTCATTCATCTAATTGAGGTTTCTGGGAGGATGGTTTTTCTCCTCCTCTCTTACCATGTTATCCCAAGAGATTCCAAGATTAGTATTCATATATTGAACTTTGAACCATATTTTGTATTCACCTTTCCTCACAGACTCAACATTTTCCTTCATAGGCATATCATTCTCCCTATTTTTATATCTCCTACCCCTTCATTAAAATCCTTTTCAGGGTTAACCTATTTCTTAACCATTTGATAGTTGGAAATGTGTGTCAAAACATCCTACAAACCTTGCAAAATGGTGGCATAATTTTTAGATCAACCTGAACCTCAATTTTCTTGTGGATAACAATAATATTGATCGCATTAGAAAGCTTAGATTCTAAGATGACATCAACCAGAATTCTTGCATACATACCAATATCACCATTCATAGTGTGATGGTCTAATTTTAGATGAGTACTAATACATGAGGCCAGATCATTGAATATGTTTTTATGCCAAAGCACCCAAGGAATCCCATGAAGTCTGATCCAAACATGTGTTTTCGATTAAAATGATTAAAGTTTATATCCCATTCAAAAATCTATATGAATCCTGGATTTAGATTGATGGTTCCAATTTTCTAGATATTTTCAAAGTCATCCTTGCTTTCCAAGATGATATGAAAATATTATTTCCCTATCGGAAACAATATCCACTTATTAGAATTCCATCATCATAATATTTTAACCTTTAAATCTAGCACAGACCATGGATTATTACCTTTAAGGTAGGAAACTCATCCCAGAATAGAGAACTTACATAAATCCAACCTTTTATGTAAATAATTCAGATCATACCCAATAGAAAACACTTCATCTTCTGATTTCTTGACCTTTGGATTGTCTTCATTGATATCATTTCCAATGTTCAAATTAGAAATCACTTCAGCAAATGAAATACCTTTTTTCAGGTAGTGTTCGAACCACTTAATGGAAAAGCTTCTGAAGCTGTATTTTTATATCCCATTATTTCTTATATTTCATCATTAAAGGATATTTCCCATTCAAGATCAAATCAATCCATGGATTCATGATCAATCTAGCAGAATAAAGATTCATTTCCATAGATTCAAAAAAAAACCTTTGCTACTTTTATATTCAAACAGAATATATATATGTAATATATATATAAAAAATAAATCATTACCTATAAATTTTTGGACATGGTATCATAATGATTTAAAATAGAAATTAAAAATGGATAAAATAGATACACCACAATATCATTACCATAATAATAATTATCAATTCATTTCATCACTATGTAATTGTATAGAACATACATGGAAAATAATATAACAAGGGATGAATAAAATAAAAATGGATCAGCCATGGATTTGGGAACCCAAATCCATGGATCTGAAATTTTATTAAAAAATTAAAGAAAACAAAAAATACTTTCATGGAGAGTTAATTGACAAATATTCCCAAAAACAAAAACATAAAAAAAAAAAAGGCTTACCAGTCGCACATTCCTCATCTTATGCTACCCCCGGTCCTCGAGGGTGTCAACCTATCTTCCATTTGGGATTAATACATGGTTTTTGGTGTGGAATTTCTATTCTAATCATTTGTTTATTTGGTGTCGCTTTTGATTCAGTGTCTGAATATTTAGCATCAAGTGTGGCCTCTTTGTCACCACCCCTTTCTCCATCATTCGCCTCAAATATTTTTTTATCAACTATCACAGGTAATTTTTTATATTTACTATGTCTAGTTCAATTGGTAGTTGGATCAGCCTGAAACAAGCTTCCCAGCACCCCTTGGCTCTCCTCTTTACCAAATGTAGCTGGGGAAACATTACAGGCTTGGGACTTATTGTAATGCTCTCTGGATTTCTTCACTTCTTACAAGTAAGATTATCTACTGGTATTAGCATTAATATGATCAAGCATGGTAAAAAAATTCATAGATGTATGTGATTTCAGGTTGTGGGGTGCATATAATCCATCCTGTTTGGAAGGGTACTAGTCGGGCTTATTATTAGCAGTTGTCTGATTCTCTTTATAGGTATCCAATTCATGAGGGGATGGTGTCCTGGCCACTATGGATTCTTCCATGCATGTGGAGGCTCTATAATTGGTAGTAATCTCCTCAACCTCCTTCATAGATACCAAATCTAGATCATAATTTGACTTATCCAAGACACTAGTTGAAGAAGCATGTTACGAAGAGGAATAAGCTTCCATGAAAGAAGCATCCATTGTCTCATTTTTTACCCTTGGTTCGGAAAATCCTGCTTAGAAGTGGGTGGGTTGCAAGATTTATCCACTTCCTTAAAGTAATATTCTCAACCACTCACTCGCTTATACACATCCTTATTCCCTATGAAAAGAGGTTTTGAATACATAGGGCGAGCGATAAAAAGCTCAGTAAGGGGTTTTAATACATAAGGGGACTAGATAGAGTTTTGTAATTTTTAAAAGAGTACATCATGTCATATAAATTGAAATTGAAAACCATTTATAGATATCAAGAGTTCTTATGTAAAATAAATATACATTTTCTATTAGAAATTTCAATATACTAACTTCTTGAAAAAAAATCATTTTATACTTTCATAAAATCATAAAGGTTTCTTTTAAAACTTCATAAACATTTATAAATAACTCTCAAAGGCACATTGGATCATAACATAAGGTTATATATTACTACCAATACATAATAACATTTTGTACATAGTCCCATAATATATTAGGTTTACTCTATATTCTCAGTGTGTTTAGGATAACCTCTTGTGCACCATACATGAAATCTCATGAGATTAAAACATTACTCAATTAATTGGAGTGTTATCTGGGTGAACCCATCATATAAGCTATAACAGGATCACCCATCACTATTTGGGTGCACCCATCACATGGTTAGACAATGTATCATAAGGCTTTGGGTTTACTCCTCATCCCCTATCTCTATTCATACCAAGTGTAATTCTTTAGAATTAAAAACAAGGTAACTTGTATTTTGCATCATAAAGACTATGAAGATTCTTTAAAACTATGAGCATTGGTATCCATTTCATAAAAAGTAATTACTTGGATATATGTGTGTGTGTGTGTGTGTTTCATGATAAAACTATTTTCACCTGAAATGATATACATATATAGATATCGGAATAAAAACATCTTTACATAAAATGATACATAGATGTACATGTATATAGATAACATAATAAAAAATAGTTCCACATGGAATTATATATATGTGTGTGTGTGTGTGTACATATATATACTCACTTGAAAACAAATCACTTTTACCTTAGACACAATTAAGAAAATTCAAAAACCTCCCTTGCACTCATTGAAGCTAAATTAAAATTCATTAAACATCCAAATAATTTTATAAAAAAAAATCCATATGCAAAAATGATTTTTACATGAAATGATACATATTTACATATATATATATATGCATGTATATATCTATATATATACACATATACATATATTTTTAAATTATTTTTCTTAAACAATAATTTTGAAATTTTAATAACTTTCCTTGTATTCATAGAAGCATAATTAATATTCTTTAAACATTCAAAATAATTTTATAAAAACAAATTCGTAGGCAGAAACTATTTTACATGAAATTATACATATATATATATATGTGTGTGTGTGTGTGTGTGCGTGCATATTTATATATATTTAAAAATGGAACATTTTTCTAATAATCATGAAAATTTAATAACCAACTTACTTTTATAAAGGAATAACTCCAGTTATTTAAACATTCTAAATACTTTTTCAAAAATAAATCTAATGGGATAAAACAATTTTTCATGAAATGATATACATAGATATATATATATATTTATTTATTTATATTTATATTTATATTTATACATATATACTTATTTTAAAATAATACATTTTCACCCTAATTTATAATTTGAAATTTTGATAACTTCTATTAATTTCATATAGTCCAGATTAAAATTCCCTAAACATTGAAACTATTTTTATAAAATAAACCTCATGGGCAAGAATGATTTTTTTCATTTGAAAATTTTAATGCAAAAACCTATTTAAAACATTGAAGCATAGCTTTTAAAAGAAAATAACCCTCTTACTTCCATAAAAGCATAATTAAAATTTCTTTTAGGCATTCAAAAAAAATATAAATATAGGTCAAAAGCAGTTTCGCATGAAATGATTTGTTTATATATATATATATCAGAATAGAAATAGTTTTTCATGAAATGATATATATATATATATATATATACTTATTTTAAAATAAGATGTTTTTATACCTTAAATAATAATTTGGAAAATTCCATAACATCCCTTAGATGCATACATGAAGAATTAAATTTTTTCATATATTCCAACTATATTTTATAAAAGAAATTTCAGGGGCAGAAACAATTTTTGTGTTAATACAAAATAGTTTCACATGAAATATTATATGCTTATACAAAAATATATACATATAGATAAGTAGGTCGGAATGAAAACAGTTTTGTATGGAATGATATGTGCATATATATACATATATTTGTATTTATATATATATATACATATATACATATGGATATCATAATAAAATTATTTTGCATGAAATAATATATATACATACATATATATATATATTTCTTCAAAAATATATATATATATAAATATATACTCATTTGAAAATATTTTTTTTAACTTAAACAATGATTTTGTAAAATTCAATAGCATCCCCTACATTTCATAGAATCATAATTAAAATTATATACATATATATATATATTTTATAAATAGAATTCTCATGGGAAAAAATAATTTTTAAGTCTGAAAATTTAACAAACCGTTTTTAAAATATTAAAGCACCATTTTAAATGAATATAATCTGTTTACCATTGGTGTAAAATAATACTTTATAAGAAAATGATATTTTGAAATAGGTAATCCATATAAAGGAATTTATGGAAAAAATTTAATAAAAAATAATAGTAATTGGGACTGTACTATTTTATCGCAAAACCTAAAACCATAATTTTAAAAACATGAATTAAATTAAAGCACTCTCTTACCATCATAAAGACATAATTAAAAATATTCAATCAATAAAAAAAATATTGATGGACTAAAACAACTTTTTATATAAAATTTGAAACATTAAGTAGTGTTTTAATGAAAAAAATCCCCTTACGACGATGATCCATTTAAGGAAAAATTTAAAACAAAAATTTGTAACGACATTACTTAAAATAAAAGTTTTAAAAAATATACATATGACTTGAAAATATAATTTCTCTTTACCTCATACTTGTATAAATACTCACTTTATTTTCCATTTATCGATTTCATTCACCCAAGAATAATAATTTTTTTAAACATCTCACTCTCTCGGAAAATACAAACCACACGTGGCACTAGCGAAGGGGGCTATGTAATGGGATTCTTCCAAAACGCTCATATATATAAGCCCACTTCCCCTATAAAATATATATTATTATTATTTTAGATTCATATATATATATATATATATGTATATATTCATCCAATAATTTAACTAATTATTTTGTGTTGAGGAAGGAAGACATATAGAAGCCGATTTTGTTTCATGATAGAATGATTATTATTATTTTCATTTTTTATTCATTTCATTTATTCTCTCTCATTTTTTTTCATTACATATCACAGACACATTTTATATGTATATTATATTTTTTTCTAACTCAAACTTCTTAGGCATATGAGGATTTACATAACGTGGGTCTCCTCTTTTGTTTGCACCACACACTCACGCCCATCGTGAGTCTCCACTACTGATTTTCAAAAAAAAATCAAATTACTCACTTATCATGTGCCATATATATATATATATTCCTATTAATATTTCTTTATAAAAAAAACCTGATATATATATTTATTTATATACATATATACCAAATATAAGTATATATATACATATATATACTGTGAATGTATATATATATATTAATTACCCATTTATATCTTTTTTTTATAAACATAATCTTAAATTTTATTATCAATTATACATATATGTATATATACATATACAGTTATTATTTAGATTTACTACATATATATATATTAACATATTTTCTATATATTCTTATATATTTACGGGTGCCTAAAAAAGTGTGTGTATGTGTGTGTGTGTTATATTTTAAATTTTATATATCTTATCCTAAATTAGTTTTTTTGTATACCATACTAAGTATATCACATGCTAGAGAAAATTATATAATTTTAATTTTAACAACATAATTCTATATGTCATGGTATATTTATTTCAAATTACTTTTTTTATATTTCCAGATAAATATCAAAAATAAATTATTTTTATTCCAAAAATTATATTTAAAACACACATATATATTCAGACATAAATTATCAGGATAATTAAAATATTAATTTTTAGTATCTCTTTATAAAATATAATTTTATGTATAATTATATTATTTATCAAATTAATTATATATATTTGAAAATATGGGTTGTTATAATTGTTACCTTAGCATTAGTCTTTCCAACCTTAGCACAATCAGAGCATTCAGTACTCTTCTTATCAAATGATAAGTCAGGCTCATCTGGAGTCCTCTTTATGGTCTTAACCAAGTCAGCATTGCATGCACTATGAACCATCAGGTCACCTCCTTTAGGATGCTGAACTGGCATATCAACTTTCTAAAATTCCCTTCTAACTCCTATTTTATACTGTAAGACAACATTAATATCATTCCCTTGGTCTTGAAAGTAAGTTTGACCATCCTCTGCCAGCCCAAGATTGTCATCTTCTATTTTAGAGACTTGTATTTTTCTACAAATATCGACATTATTATAACAACCCAAACTTTTATCAATAGAATTTATCTTCTTATAATTATGTTATATAGTATAAAACACATACATGGAATATAGAGCCCAATAAAAACTTTATGCTCATAAATGAATAATGAAATAAGTGGTATTCATAGAAATTAAGAAATATATACCAATGGAACAGTAACTTTACCTTTGGAATAGTAATGTGACCATTTGGAATAGTAATCCGACCAATAGAATAATAACTTCACCTGTGAAAGTATAAATAAAATTTATCCATATTATAAATGAAAATATGAAATAATTATATCATAGTATAAGTGAATAAATTTTTTAAAAATGATAAATTAAGTATTGGTATTTTTATAAAACATAAATATCTATTTAAAATTTTATACTTAATATAATGATTTAAAAGAAAAAATATTTTCATAAAATAGACTCATAAATTAATATTTTGTTTTTTATGATTATAAGATAATGTTATGAGACCATAACTAATTTTTAAAAGTGTCATGAAATCAGTTATAATTTTAAAATCTGTATTTTTTTAATAAATAATGATTTTAATTAAAAATTAAATTTATCATATTTAGAAATTTATTTTTATAAAATGAATCTCATTTTTTAATTCTAAATATAAAAAAAACGGTTAGGTCTATTTTTTAGGATTTTTCTAAAATAGTTGAATTTTTGTTGAATAGTGAAATACGGTAATTTATGATATTTAACAAATACATGAATTATTGAGTCATATATGATGTATAGTTGATTTAATCCCATAATCTAGAAACCTATTTCATTATTTAATATATTTATTGATAAGGTTCAAACTATTGATAGTCTTAAGCTAAAATAATAAAGTAATGAATAAAATAATCAAAAAACACCTCTCTCCACCCCTATAAATACCACTAATCATCACCTCTTCTCCTCACACCTCAAAAGTTTTGAAGCTTATCCAAATTCTACCCAATATACTTCCCAAGACTCTCTCCCATGTTCAAGATCATTTGATCTCAACAAAAGACCAAACCAAATTTCCCTAAGGAGTTCCTCAAGGAGAATAATTCAAGAGGTAAAATCATCTTTCATTTTTTTAATTTCTTTTCAATTTATTTTCAATTTATTTTATTTTATTATTCTCTCCTCACCACCTCTTATCCAAGTGGAATTATACCTCTAGTATATTATATATAATATAATTTTATTATGTTAATGGAATAATCCATTATCAAACCTCTTCTCCTCTCCCTTTTATTCTAAAAATGAAAACATTGCTTATAAGGTGTTGATTTATCGACTTCAAGGAGAAAATTTTCCATTACCGCCTTAAAAAATTGTCATAAAACCATTATAATGGTTTAAAAATATTTAAAAATGTATTTTGTAACTTTTTTATGTTCTGGAACTAACATATATAGATAATATTAAATAATAAAACAAAACTAGTTCGTGATAAACGAAAAACCGCCAAATTAATCTAAACGATTATCATTAACATTTTATCTAATGAATCATACTCATATTTAGAAATAAAGTAATATATAAGACCATTTAAACTTCTTTAAGTTTATTAATAACTTATAATTTCAATTTGAGATAATTATTCTCATTTTACATGATCATCCATACAGATATACAAGTGAACTGATCATGAAAACTAAGAAATTGAAGACTCCTGAATAATGAAATTGAACACTATAAATCATTAAAATGGACATAAAGATGTAAATAACCTGAATTTCTATGTAATTTTTTTAATTAAATGGTAATTTTATGAGTCCGTGAAAATTGACGGTGCGTGATTCTGAAGCCCGGAGTACCCGGAATGAATTTCTAAACTTTTTTTCATGTACGTTCAGAAAACATGTGAGCGGGTTTTTTTAACTTTTGAACCGGTGCTGGAATTAAAATATGAGGACACCATTGAACTCACAGCGCCGGTATTCACTTAAGGAGTCCTTCACCTCGACCGTAGTAGGTCGAGGGTGGAAGTTAGTTTTCACTTTTTTGTGAGAGAATAATATAAAATAAAATGGTGTAACATTTTATTTTTATTTTATTTTGAAACTCCTTGTGGATGTTGAGAGTTCGGGACCACTAGAATTAAACCTCCCCTTGAGGTTATGGAGGTGGGGACCACCGAACCTAAAACCTCCCATGAGAGGTTATGGTGGTGGGGACCACCCGAGATTAAACCCCTTTGAACCCCCCACTTAAATGAGGGGAAGTCTCTTGAACTTCCCCTTGATTAATTATGCCACCCACATTTAATTAATACACTAACTCAAGTAATTAATTATTCCAATTTGAAATTATGCCAATATATTCTAAAATTTTGGCTAATTCATTTTTGGTGGAATTGGGGGAAACTCTTTCAAAAAGGGAGAAACTTGGAGAATTGGGCGAAAGCTCTCCAACGAAGAACGCAAACGAAGAATGCCGACTTCGACTTCGACTTCGACTTCTTCCTCGGGAAAATCGTTGGCGAGGAACGCCATCAACGTCAACAAACTAACAATCGAGGGAACGCTGAAGTCACAGATGTTTGTCTATCCCAAACAACGTTGTCTCCTTCCTCGCAACCTCCATCGATGAATCAAATGAGGTAGGGAGGGTGTTTGAATCATTTCCCTTACCCGTTCTTGATATTCTTGTGATTCAAGTATTATAACCACTTGCTACCACTATAATGCGAAGAGTGTGGACCAAACAAAAATGGCACGTCCTCTCCGAATTTCTTGGGATAATTCTTGTGTTCTTCAAAATGGAGGAGGACAGTTATCAACCGCGACAAAGGCGACAGAGGCAACGGTGCGGCCCCGCGGCCACCACCGCCCGTGGCCTCCACGCCCCACGGAACTCCACCGACGGCGTCCCCCGCGCCCCCCGGCGCTCCGCCACTCGCGGCCCCCGCGCCCCACAGTGCCCTGCCGCCCAAGGCCTGAGGCGCAGCCCCGCGGCCTCGCCGCACCGCCGCCTGCGGCCTCATCACGCCACCCCGTGGCAGTCCGCTCCGCCCCGCGGCCTAGCCACGCCACCCTACGGTTGTCTGTGCTTACCTATGGCCAACACGCCCCCGTGGACAAACTGCCATCATGGCACCCTCTGTGGTCGCGCCGCCCGCAGACGAGCCTCCCTGCGGCCGAGCCGAGCAGCCCCACGGTACCCTCCGCGGCCCCGCACCGACCCGCCCCGTGACCTCGCGGCCTACTGGATCGCCCAGTGGGCCAAGCTGCCCAGCGGGCTGGGCCAGACCAAGCGGTTCAGGCCGGGTCGACCTAGGTCGGGTCGGGTCAAGTCGATCCGACCGGGTCGGACCGGACCAGGACCCACTTCGACCCATTTACACTCTTTTGGCCATAACTCTGGCACCAGGGGACCATTTGATGAACCATCAGCGATGATAGAAACCTTGGTGTGAGAGGGTCCCTTTGAGTATACCCCACTAGAGATTGGGATTAAGATGTGGTACGGTCAGGTTGGATCAAGCACGAATCCAACTGGTCCCCAAGACTAAAATGCTAATAACTCACAGACCGGGCGTCCGATTAATGCACTGTCTATTGCGTTGAGACCCCTATGACGTGGAGGTACTTTTGGATACTTCTTCATGAGACTTCGTGGTAGTTGTAGTATCGACCAGTGTCTTGTAGAGAGGACCCTCCCGAAGACAAGCGAGCATAGTGCGGGAAACCTGTAGCTAGATGTGACATGAAGAATGAAGAGTGATCCTATGTGGGTCAGTACCAAGAGATCGTGTGTGGGTCAGCACCTAGCGATCCTGTGTGGGTCAGCACCGAACGATCTTATCTGGGTCAACACCTAGCAATCCTGTGTGGGTCAGCACTGAGCAATCTTGTGTGGGTCAGCACTGAGCGATCCTGTGTGGGTCTGCCTCTTAATAGAGTAAGATGATTCAGTAGTTACATTTAATCATCTCTACTATTGTACCTAAGTTATACCTGGTTTGAGCTAAGTCTGTACCTGTGTGGTACTTTCCTTCGTGGTAATACCTTGGTGGTATTCTTTTGTGTGGCATACCTGTGTGTTACTTTCCTTCGTGGTATTACTTCCTTTGTGGAACAGTTGAGCTTGGGGATTGGGAGTTGGAATCTGTGTTTTCCTCATGATTGAGATGGGTTTACTTGATAACTTAGGTATATGTATGGTCATGTACCTAAGTAGGCTTATCAGTTGTATCCTTTCTTTTCGGTTTATCCTTTATGGATTTTGTGAGACCTTGAGGGTCTCGGGGTCCCTACTGAGTATCGTTATACTCACCCCTGCACGGGCAATGCCCACACTTCATTGTGTTTGGTGCAGACGACGGATAGCACTGAATGAGGAAGAGGGTACCAGGACTGGAGGTAGCTTAGAGGTGGACGTTAGATGAGGAAAACCATAGAGACAGTCGTTCGTGAGCTGTACCTACCCTTCAGGTAGGATTCGTGGTGGACAATCTAGGAGCTGCTTTCCACCTATCATTTGTCTTGTACGTTCCAGTTTTTCTTGTACTTTCCAGTTGGGTTTGTATTCTATCCCCTTTTACTTACTGTACTCACTATTTTTAATATTTAGTTTACTTGTGTTCGTATCTTGTTGTGTGCTTGGTTGAGTGTGTTTACGGGTTATAAAAGAAATGCCTTCCTATTTATAGGGAATATTCCTTTTGGTGCTAGTCTCCAGCCCCTGGCCAATGGAAGGCGGGCTTAGGGTAGTCACGACACGGGCCCCGGGGGAGGGTTTGTGACAAATTGGTATCATAGGAGTCGGTTATACCATAGAACATAGGACTCTAATCTTTCTTTTTAACAAAAATAGTTTTAAATTTAGTGAGTGTGGTTATCAGTTTAGGGAATCCAGTGTTAGTGCGGCGGCCAACGTATCTATACATCAGGACCCTGACTTCTGATTTCTGACTCAGTGCACGAATACACTGATTGCGTGTGTGTTTTCAAGAGTTTTCTTTGTGATCTTTCTGAGTCAGCTCACCAGGTATAACTTATTGACCGTGGTGCACCTATTTCTTTTCAGGATGCCTCTATGTAGACAGCCAGCTAGGGTTCCAGATATAGTACGCACTGATAGCCCACCGAGAAATGAGGCCTCAGTGCAGGGCCCTCTTCCAGTAGAGGCACCAGTGGAGGCACCAGCGGTACCATTACCCATTGGGCCATCGATGCCACCAGCCCCAGCAGAAGAGGGTGCACACCGCTTGAGCGCTTTTCACGAGTTCCAGCGCTAGAGGCCACCCAGGTTCAGGGGAGATATGGAACTACAGGAAGTTGAAGATTGGTTGGACACTATGGTGAGAGTCTTTCGACTAGTAGGGATACCAGCCGATCTCATGGTGATCCTTGTTTCCAGTCTTCTATAAGAAGCAGCAGGAAGATGGTGTAGCTTGATGCTCCAAGCTCACGACGAGGTGACGCTTCTCTGGACAGACTTCGAGAGCCTTTTTGGGAAGAGTTTGTTCCAGTGACTCTTCATGCAGTGCGCATACAGGAGCTACTTCATCTGCAGTAGGGTAGCATGACTATGGATTAGTACTCAACGAGGTTCACTGACCTCTCACGCTACTCCACAGATATGGTGCAGGACCCATTCTTCAAGGCTTGAACCTTTGAGTAGGGGCTTAGGCTGGAGATTAGGTCTTCGATGATCTCACTCAGTATCTCGACATAGGTGGGGATGTTTGAGAGATCCCTCCTAGTGGAGAGTTTCTTTACTGAGCAGTCACCCGCAGTGAGTCCCACTATCAGTCATCACATGGAGGAGTCTTCTGCAGCTGGTAGCAGACAGATGACACAGAGGTCCAAACGGACCAGACCTACAAGTGGACAACCGTAGGATTCAGGGTCGGTTGTGTGGGGCACACGAGGTAGAGATAGTCATTCCAAGAGCGGGCAGTGTTACGCATGTGGCGGGTAGGGTCACATGGCGCGTGACTATCCGACTCGCCGTACGGATGATCAGTAGATGGTTGAAGGACCACCCATGTAGAGACAGAGGTTCAACCGAGGAGGTCCGCAGGGAGATGGAGGATGTGGGAGAAGAGTTTATCATGCATCTGGTGGTGGGAAATGATTTGAGATGTTACCGGCACCACCACCAGGTGGTCCACCCCAACCACAGGGAGTAGGTGGATAGGGGAGAGCCCAGCTCCAGGAAGATGAGGCCTACGATCATGGTTCTCCGGAGATGATATGAGGTACGATATGTGTCTAATACACCTTAGCTACAGTACTTATAGACATAGGTGTCAGTCATTCTTTTATTGTCACTGCCCTCATTCGGATCTCGGAGATTCCGAAGGAGCCGTTGGCTCGATCCTTACGGCTAGAGACTCTTACGGGAGTGGATTCAATGATTATGCACTGGTGCCGGCAATGTGAGCTTACTCTAGGAGGTGAGATCTTTGGCTGGGATCTCCTAGTAGCAGCGTCGAGGCCTTACGACGTCATCTTGGGTATGGACTGGTTATCTACAGTCCATGCTCAGATAGACTGTATTAGGCGCAAAGTGCTGTGTGTCCACATGGATGGGACTAGTTTTACCTTCAATGGCAAGAAGGGAGCCTTTGCAGCATAGTATGGACTTACTTGGAGGAGAGTGCAGTCGATCACTCATCAGTTGGCTAGCCTTACCCTTAGAGCAGTTGATGTGGAGAGTCCTAGTTATCTTATAGTGGTGGACCAGTATGCGGATGTCTTCCCTGATGATGTTCTGGGTATACCTCCTCTCAGAGAGGTGGACTTTTACATTGACTTGTACCTTGGGACGGAACCGATATCTACACCAGCATATTGGATGGCTCCCATGGAGCTTCGTGAGCTACGGGTATAGCTAGAGGACTTGCAGGGGAAGGGATTCATCTGGCCCAGTGTATCTCCTTGGGCAGCCCCGATTTTTTTGCCAAGAAGGCGGATGGGAGCTTGAGGCTTTATGTTTATTATCGGCGCCTGAACTAGGTGACCATGAAGAAAAAGTACCCACTTCTAATAATTGATGACCTCTTTGATCAGCTGAAGGGAGCACGGTGGTTCTCAAAGATAGACCTCAGATCAGGCTATCACCAGCTCAGAGTATGAGATGAGGATGTGCATAAGATGGCTTTCAGATGTCATTACGGGCACTACAAGATCTTGGTTATGCCATTAGGAATGACCAATGCTCCAGCAGTGTTCATGGGACTCATGAACAGGATCTTTCAGCCATACCTTGATCGCTTTATAGTAGTCTTCATCAACGATATTATGATCTACTCAACTACTGAGGAGGAGCATGCCTATCATTTGCAGGTAGTACTGGACACACTCTGAGAGCACCAGCTTTATGGTAAGCTCTCGAAGTTCCAGTTCTAGATCTGAGAGGTTCACTTTCTAGGACATGTCATCTTGAAGGATGGAGTTGCAGTGGATCCAGCGAAGATTGAGGCGATACTTTATTGGGATCCACCCAGGAGTGTGATGGAGGTACGGAGTTTCCTGGGTTTGGCTGGATACTACCAGAGATTTGTACCAGATTTCTCCAGAGTTGTTGCACCACTATCAGCCTTAACAAAGAGGGGGAAAACCTTCATGTGGTCGAAGAGATTCTAGCATAGTTTTCAGGAGCTAAGGTAGAGGCTGACTAATGCCCCCATATTGAGACTTCTAGAGGACGGCGTAGGGTACGTAGTCTACTACAATGCATCAGGGACCGGGCTCGGATGTGTCCTGATGAAGGAGCAAGCAGTGATCGCATATGGTTCTCGACAGCTGAGACATCATGAGTGGAACAAAGCTACCCATGACCTGGATTTAGCAGTAGTGGTCTTCACTTTGAAGATGTGGTGACATTACTTGATGGGTGAGCGTTTTACAGTGTACTCTGATCACAAGAGTATCAGGTATATCTTCTCTCAGAAAGACCTGAACCTGAGACATCAACGTTGGCTTGAGTTCCTCCAGGACTATGACATCGAGATAGTCTATACTCCTAGGAAGGGGAATGTTGTAGAAAATTCACTCAGTAGGAGATCTGGTATACAGCTACTAGGCAAGGTGACAGAGCAGTTGGTCGCTTTGCAGATATCCTATGTGGATCGAGATAGAGCAATTTTCCTTCAATCTCTTATAGTCAATCCCCCACTTCTTCAGCAAGTCAGGGAGGCACAGCGTGGGGATGTTGACTGCGAGGCTCGACATGCTCAAATATCCACAGGGCAGGTGCCTGATGGATTTTCTGAAGGTGGGGAGCACGTCATCCTCTTCAGAGGACGTACCATGGTACTAGTGTCACTTCGGGAGGAAGTGTTGAGGGAGTTCCACACATCCCCTCTAGCGGTACATCCAGGAGTGGCGAAGATGTACCAAGATCTCCAACGATAGCACTGGTGGGCGGGAATGAAGAAAGAAGTTGCAGATTTTGTCTCTCAGTGCCTCACTTGTCAGCAAGTGAAGGCAGAGCATTAGGTACCAGCAGGCTTGGTTCAGCCTTTAGAGGTTCCAGAGTGGAAGTGGGAAGGGATATCCATGGACTTCATGACAAGACTTCCACGTACATCCAGGGGTCATGACTCGATTTGGGTGATCGTCGACCAACTCACCAAGTCAGCCCACTTCCTACCGATCAGAGAGTAGGGTTCAGTAGAGATCTTGGGGCGCCTCTATGGGTAGGATATTGTGTGGTTACATGGAGTACCCTCGATGATTTTCTCTGATCATGATGCATGTTTTACTTCCCGACTATGGAAGGGGTTGTAGGAGGCTTTCGAGATGCAGCTTCATTTCATCACCACCTTCCATCCTCATACAGATGTCCAGACTGAGCGGACCATTCAGACCCTCGAGGACATGCTGCGTGCTTGCATCCTCGACTTTGGTCGCAGCTGGGAGGATCACTTGCCTTTGGTTGAGTTTTCATATAACAACAGCTATCACTCCACCATTGGGATGACACATTTTGAGGCATTGTATGGGCGACCTTGCAGATCACCTTTGTGTTGGACTGACCAAGGGGAGTCAGCACTCGTGGGACCAGAGATGGTACGAGATACCACAGAGAAGGTGTAGATCATCCAGGAGCAGATGAAGACTACACAGAGTAGGCATAATTTGTATGCCTACAGGAGACAGAGACCTCTAGAGTTCGAGGATGGTGACCATGTCTTTCTATAGGTCTCACCTCGATGAGGTTTGCGAAGATTTGACCAAGGCAATAAGTTATCTCCAAGGTTCATTGGACCTTTTTAGTTCCTCAGCAGAGTTGGCGAGGTGGCTTACCACTTAGCTCTTATACCTCAGTTGCACTGGGTGCATGACGTCTTCCACGTATCCCAGCTGAGGAGATACGTGAACAACCCTTCTCACATCATCAACAATGGAGAGATGGATGTCGATGATGGGGAGACTTTTACGGAGGTTCCATTGAAGATTGAGGATCGACAAGAGTGGGTCCTTCATGGACGGTCGATACCTCTGGTGCGTGTTTGTTGGCAGCACGGGAACCTCCAGGTGAGCACATGGGAGCGGGAGGTTCAGATACGTGCTCAGTACCCCCCACTTGTTCCCTTAGTTGAGTTGTGGCTTATGGGGACGTAAATCCCTGAGGTGAGGAGAATGTAAAGACCCAAAATTTTCATGTAATTTTTTTTAAATTAAATGGGAATTTTACGAGTCCGCAAAAATTGACGGTGCATGATTCAGAGGCACGGAGTGCCCAGAATGAATTTCTGAACTTTTTTTCCGGTACGTTCAGTAAACGTGTGAGCGGGTTTTTGTAACTTTTGAACCGGTGCTCGGAATTGAAATCTAAGGATATCGTTGAACTCGCAACCCCGATATTCACTTAAGGATACCTTCACCTTGACCGTAGTAGGTTGAGGGTTGAAGTTAGTTTTTCACTTTTTTGTGAGAGAACCATTTTATTTTTATTTTATTTTGAAACTCCTTGTGGATGTTGAGAGGTGGGGACCACTATAATTAAACCTCCCCTTGAGGTTATAGAGGTGGGGACCACCAAACCTAAAACCTCCCATGAGAGGTTATGGTGGTGGGGACCACCCGAGATTAAACCCCTTTGAACCTCCCACTTAAATGAGGGGAAGTCTCTTGAACTTTCCCTTGATTAATTATTCCACTCCCCTTTAATTAATACACCAACTCAATTAATTAATTATTCCAATTTGAAATTATGACAATATATTATATAATGTTGGCTAATTCATTTTTGGTGGAATTGGGGGAAACTCTTGGCAAAAGGGAGAAACTTGGAGAATTTGGAGAAATCTCTCCAATGAAGAAAGTTGACTTCGACTTAGACTTCTTCCTCGGGACAATCGTTGATGAGGAAGGTCTTCAATGTCAACGAACCGATGATCAAGGGAATGCTGACGTCACCGACTTTCATCTATCCCCAACAATGTCATCTCCTTCCTCGCACCTTCGTTGATGAATCAAACGAGGTAGGAAGGGTGTTTGAATTATTTACCTTACCTGTTCTTGATATTCTTGTGATTCAAGTATTATAGCCGCTTGCTACTACTCTAATGTGGAGAGTGTGGTCCAAACCAACATGGCCCGTCCTCTATAAATTTCTTGGGATAATTCGTGTCTTCTTCGCGATGGAGGAGGATGGCTATCAACCGCGACGAAGGTTACAAAGGCAGCGGCACCACCCCGCGGCATCCGTGACCCATGGGGCTCCGCTGCCCGCAGCCTCTACACCCCACGGCGCTCCGCTGCACGTGGCCTCCATGCCCCATGGAACTCTGCTGTCACAGCCTGCCGCGTCGCCCCGCAGCTCACCACACCGCCACCCGCGGCCTCGCCTTGTCGTCATGCGGCCAATGCGTCCCCGCAGCTGATCCGCCCTCGCGGCACCCTCTGCGGTCGAGCTGCCCCGTGGCCTCGCACCACCCGCAACCGAGCCACCCTGGGGCCTTGAGCCGCCCATGATCAAGCCACCCCGTGGCCTCATGCTGCCCGCGGCTGAGCCGCCCTCGTGAAACCCTCCGCGGCCGAGCCGCCCCGCGCCCTCGCGGCCTGCCGGACCGCTCAGCAGGCCGAGCCGCCCATCATGGGTCGGGCCTCCTAGCGGGCTGGGACGGACCCAGAAGATTGGGCCGGGTTGACCCAGAACAGGTCGGCCCAGGCCGAGTCGGGCCTGGTCGGTCCAACCGGGTCGGACCGGACCCGGACCTACTTCGACCCATTTATGCTCTTTTGGCCATAACTCTGGCACCGGGAGACCATTTGATGAACCGTCAATGACGCTAGAAACCTTGGACCGAGAGGGTCCCTTTGAGTATACCCCACTGGAGATTCAGATTAATATGGGGTACGGTCGGGTTGGATCGAGCACGAATCCAACCGGGGCCCCGGGACTAAAAGGCTAATAACTCACAAACCGGGTGTCCGATTGACGCATCGTCTGTTGTGTTGAGACCCCTATGACGTGGTGGTCCTTTGGGATAATTCTTCATGAGACTTCATGGAAGTTGGAGTATCAACCATTGGATTTTGGAGTGGACCCTCCCGGAGACAAGCGAGCATAGTGCGGGAACCCTGTAGCTGACTGTGACATGAAGAATGAAGAGCAATCATGTGTGGGTTAGCACCGAGCGATCCTGTGTGGGTCAGCACCTAGCGATCCTATGTGGGTTAGCACCGAGTGATCCTATTTGGGTTAGCACCTAGAGATCCTGTGTGGGTCAGCACCGAGCGATCCTTTGTGGGTCAGCACTGAGCGATCCTGTGTGGGTCTGCCTCTTAACAGAGTAAGATGATTCAGTAGTTACATCTAATCATCTCTATTATTGTACCTAAGTTATACCTGGTGTGAGCTGAGTGTGTACCTGTGTGGTACTTTCCTTCGTGGTAATACCTTGGTGGTATTCTTCTTTGTAGCATACTTATGTGGTACTTACCTTCGTGGTATTACTTCCTTTGTGGAATAGTTGATCTTGGGGCTTGGGAGTTGGACTCTATGTTTTCCTCATGATTGAGATGGGTTTACTTGATAACTTAGGTATATGTATGGGCATATACCTAAGTAGGGTTATAATTTGTATCCTTTCTTTGCGGTTTATCCTTTGTGGATTTTGTGAGACCTTGAGGGTCTCGAGGTGCCTACTGAGTATTGTTATACTCACCCCTACACGGGCTATGCTCGCACTTCGTTGTGTTTGGTGCAGACGATGAACAGTGTTGACTGAGGATGAGGGTACCAGGACTAGAGGTAGCTCAAAGGTGGATGTTAGATGAGGCAAACCGCAGAGATGGCCGTTTGTGAGTTATACCTACCCTTCAGGTAGGATCCATGGTGGATGATCCAGGAGCTGCTTTCCACCTATCATTTGTCTTGTACTTTCCAGTTTTTCTTGTACTTTCCAGTTGGGATTGTTTTCTGGCCCCTTTTACTTACTGTACTCACTATGTTTACTATTTAGTTTACTTGTGTTCGTATCTTGTTGTGTGATTGGTTGAGTGTGTTTACAAGTTATAAAGGTAATGACTTCCCAGCTATAGGGAATATGCCTTTCAGTGCTAGTCGTCAGCTCCTGTCCAATGGAAGGCGGGCTTGGGGTAGTCATGGCACGGGCCCCAGGGGACGGTTCGTGACAAAACAAACTTAATAAAATTATAATGAATCAAATACATGTAAAAGAGGTTCTGGATTTAATAATTAATTAATATTATTTTATTATCTAGGATATTAAAGTGAAGAAAGCATTCAGACATAAGGTAAGGGGATTCTCAAAAACAATTTCCTTTCTTTGGGTTATTCCTCTTTCATGAAAAATTTTAGTGTGGATGTTATTTTAATATTCATAATGTCACGAACCAGCCTGAGTTGACCATGAACCGGTCACCCAGGTTAGCCTGTGAAAAGTCCTGAGATGCATTCCCAATCCTCCCAGGATGGCGACATGCACTGAGGGCATCAATAGAGTATACAAGGGAATGATTTTTCCCAAATATAAACAATTAGAAAAACATCGGAAAGAAATGGAAAACCCAAAATACATTTACATAAAAAAAATGAACTGAACATTATTTGTACAAGAAACCAAAAGTACAACTAAACGAACAACTCAACCGACCACACCTAAAAACCAACTAACTCCATGTGAACCCTCTAGTCACTCTCCAACACAATGATCACACGTCACCCAAGGTGATCGAACTCAAGCTGAAACCTGCACGAGGGATAAAAATAGAAGAAGACTATAGGCATGTGTATTTAAACTCAGTAAGTTAGCCTGATATTCTATTCCCAATGAACTTCTTTTAAAATAAAATAAACATCAATTTCAAGTTTTAAATACAAGATATAAATGTATTTTTTCCAAATGAGGTTCCATACTATAATAATTATCAGACAAAAACTTTCATGTTTTATAAACAAGAATGCTAGTAACAATTTTTCAAAGAGGTGAAATTTAAAAATGAAAATATTTTTCAAGATGGATGATTTAAAGAAGGTAAAATTTTAAATAAAACACACACTCTTTTGAATTTACCATCTAAGCACACCTTATTCCAATGGTGAGTACAAAATAGCTAATGAGCACAAGTCATGGGAACACCCTTAGGCACTAGTTAGTTGTGATACCCTGGTACCTCATATCTCAGTGATGGTAACCATAATAAATATTCATTCTTGTGCACACGAGCCACTAGTAGGGATCATACCCATAACCTAGTGGTCCTCTAACAACATCATCATCATAGTTTAGTTAGTGTTGTCATCGTCAAACTTGCTATGTGAAATAGGGTCTAAACCCCACGGGATCACTAGCATACCAGTACACGTCTGCCCACCTAGATACACAGGATTCCTTTTAGTGCTCAATCAAGTTACACATATTATCAAATACATTTCCAAATGAAAATTCAATTCCAAAACCATAAACACACAAATATCCCACAAACATGTTTCACATTTCTTTCACATATCAATAAACCACTTAAAATTTTCATAAAACAATTTCAAAGAGTGTAATGAGGATTTTCACATAAAACTCATTCAAAAACACTCTTTTAAGGATAAAAGCACAACAAAACCATACCCAAACATATTTGGAATCCCTAACAACATTTAATAAAATAATTTCATGAACCATAAAACAATCTCAACTGACGCAACATGGTATATACATGTAAAACACTCATTCTTCATTTTTAGGAAAGGCCAAACGGGTCTTTAAACATTTTTACCAAACCGAAATTTTTCAAAGCCAAAAATACCACATTTAATAAGTATGTGAGAACCCAAAATTTTAAAATTCAAAACATTGGTAACAACCTTTAAAATATTCAGATTGCTTATCCATTACACAACCCTTTTTATAAAAGTGCCAAGCGGGCCTTCCGTTAGCAACACATGTCAAAATATCTTAAAACCAATACACCTTCTTTCTAAAAACCAAAACCTGCTTGGAATCCACATAAGAAACCAAAAAACATTTCTTTACCTACTTCCAATATGATTATAAATCCAAACCAATCATTTTAAATCACACTCAATACATAAAATCCAATTGGGAAACTTACCGAACACATGGAATGCATTTTTTTAACAAAACAATTCATTTTTTGAACTAGAAAAGGAATAAAACATCAATTTCATGCCATAAATTTATTCAAGCTACTGAAACATTTTCAAAATATCACAAATCATGTGCGTAATCTAGGAAATCATTTGAACAAACATGTGGTGTTCACCATTTTAACAAAACTACACCACTTTACCAAAAATAAGGTTTTAACTGCTACTTGGCACACCAAAAAAAATTATCCAAAGAATAAATTACATTTTTCAGAGTATGAGGAAGATGAAAACAACACAAAATAGATGTATCTTAAATAAAAAGGTCAAGTGTATGGGAAACCTACCTCAAATCCTTGGGGAAATGGAAACACACAACCGAAATCACCTGTCGCGGGTTTATAAACCCTAAAACTATGAAGAACATCCCTAAATAAATATAAACCCCATAAAAATCATGAAAAAACATAACCCTAGGTCTTTCATGACCAGGAAATAAGAAATAACCATGAAATGATGGGAGGAGGAGGATGAGGGAGGAGAAAGGAGAAGAAATCTCATCTTGGAAACTAGAAAACTTTTGGTATTCCCTTAGATATACATCCATAGAGGAATGGGAATGACTTGAAACTTCTTGGAGAGGCTCTTAAGATATGTAAAAACCATATAAATAATATTTGTGGAAAAAAGAGTATTAATTGAATGATTTATTAATGTGATAAATTACCTTTGTAAAATCTGGATGATTTGAGAAACATTGATAATTTTTTCCCTAATCCGTGACTAATATGAGATCTAAAAAGGGGAAATGGAACATGGGGGTGAGACTATGTGTCTTGGTCTGGAGTGAGAGGTGGAATCACCGAAAATTATAAAATAATGAATAAGATATAAAAGAAATGATTTATTTTTTTAAAAATGGAAATGGGCCCACGGGCTGGCCCAATACCTGAATCAATAACCCAAAATCACCATGCTTATGAATTTATAAGGGGTCCAAAAGGATATGGTGGTTTGAATATGTCAGTGTAGGAAAATTGTGAAGTTGAATTAGTGAAAAATGTTGAAAATTACGGAGTTATAAAATAAACAAATTTGGTTTTTAAATCTGGAAATGGGATCACGATTGGCCCAAATCATGAAGTAACCACCCTTTTCTCCAAAACTCCCAAACAAATTATGGGGAAACCATGGTATGATGATTAGATATATATGGCAGTTCAAAACTAAAATTTAATCTCACCCAAAACCCAAGAAAATTATCATTATTACCAATTAACCGTATCAAAACCAAGACATGAAAGGAAAAAAATGGGTGTGATAATTCTCCCCACCATTAAAGCTTTCCACCCCCGGAAAGCCATAACACTTTACAGCTGACAGAACAACACCTAAGGATTCCCTATTACCATGGTATAGCCTCTAAATCCAAGGAAATACCATCCAACATAAATGGATGTTAATCCTATAGCTCCAAAAAAACACCAACTCACAACCACTTCCTGAGAATCAAAAGAAAGATCAATCCACCACCTCCACAACCAAGCCAAGAACCCGATTGTTGGGCCTTCTCCCAATTAACCCAACAATAAACCAAACCAAAGAGAACTCACAAAAACCAAATATTCTAGGGGATTATGGAATGGACTCCCCACCATTAAGAAACAACTATCACTAGACAAGTTCTTAGGAGGAAAAATCAACGAGACCCATGGTGGGTCTCCCCACCATTAGAACCCTACTAGAAACAAACAAACAAGAATTCAACATTAACTATAATTGAGCCTCAATTGCAAAATTCCACCAAAAATCTCCCACAAAAACCTACCAAACCATGTTAATAGGTTTATATCATGAACATTTAAACCACACACTTTCGAATGGAGGGGAAAAGAACTAGGCCAACAGTTTCTGCATGGATCCAGTCCCCCACCACTCGGGGAGGGGAGGGAAGGGGACCCAATAATTAGTCCACTGAAACCACAAAAGAAACAAAGGATCTACCTAACATTATACACCTACAAAAAGGTAACACCAAGACCACACCCTATTTACACAGGCATTCCACACAGGGACATTGATTAGAAACCCACATCTATGAAGGCATAACCATAGACACTGTGTGAGGGGTAAATCCACCATGCTCATTGCGATAAGAAGAAATTAACAGTGATGAGGAACAACAATAGAGTAGAAACTACCTTACCAAAATGGTGGATTTAGGATCCTAGTTGAGCACTCCACACCTCTCGAGATTTCCTGACTATGTGAAAAGCATCACTCTGAGGCCTATGGATGGAGCCCTTATTCTTGAATCATTTGTTGCACCATAGTCATATGATAAGGATCACACCACTCAAAAAAACTCACATGATCAAAAAAACACCTTAATATAAATAAGAACTCATAGATACATAACAAAATTCTCTCTCACTCCTGATGAGGAGTAGAATGGACAAGGAATACAGAGAAACACATCAATATCACCAAACACAACTGCTATGTCCAAAAGAATTATAATGAGTTTGAAGCACTTTAAATCACTCCCAAAGAACTCTTTATTCCAAAAAACAGTTTGAGGCATCATCTAAAGATTTGGATTTAACATTTGAAATGAATCCTTAGGTTGATCAATAGGAAGGTTTTCTAATGAAGAACTATCCATGGCCACATCACAACATCACACACATCTTTAGAAACCCATTGAACATTACTTCGAATCTGAGACACCAACAAGATTCCATATCACGATACAACAAGATTATGACTTCAAGATAACAAGGAATCATATTGAATAAACAACTCTTCTAAGACATATAAAAAACTAGCCACATAACCATCAGTTTATAAACAAATTCCACAGTGTTTCAGATCAAAACACTTTTGAAAAAAATAATCTAACTTGGTGGATTTCTACATTCACCAATGGTGTTTCATCAAGTCTCGCTCACATGCACATTTCCATGCTACCCTAGGAACCCAACCACCATGCCATATAGGTCATCCTTCCAGAAATCAATAAAACCATGCATGTGAGCACCCATGAAAACACCAAAGGCTAAAACAAAATAACATCATTCCAAAAATCATGTACCTTCCAAAGGAACACTAACCACTAAGTCAAAATCCTTTTCAGATTTCACAAAACAAACCACACTTCATCAAGAAACATTTTCTTAAAAACCTACCCATTTTCATTTTTACAACTTTCAAAACAACCAAGCTACTCCAAACAACCCCTTCCCATTTTCTAAAATTCATCAAGGTATCTTTTCATAATCCAATGTCCATTGAGACCAATACCCTTTCTAGGAAAACACCAACCACTCAAAACCAATTTCCAAAACCAATTCATCAGATCCAAACACTTTTCAACATCCCAAAACACCCCATTTAAAACAATGATTCAGAATCACCTTAAAATGATTCACAATTTCAAAACATTTTATTCCAACAAACCTCAAGTTTAGATTAGGGATAATCCAATCCCATTAAATCATTTCCACTTCCTCCTAAAAAAATTTGTTTCACAAAAACACAACCTTCCAAAACCATTATTATATTTAATTTTTGAAAACCCCTTTTTCCAATTTTCAAAATCTGATCCTTCCTTTAAAACCCATTTCCACAATTCTCACACAAGGATTTTCAAAAAAAATCAGAATTTAAGAAAGGTTTAAGAGACCCACAGAAGGGAACTAGTATCAGTGGGTGACTTGACCATATGGTTGGAGGCCATATGTCAAACACAACACCAACACGAAGGAACTTATTAGGACCATTCCCTGACTCCACATGGATTGCCAAGCCCTACGAGCTCACTGAGGCCATTAGTCAGACTCCCCTTGTCATATCCCAACACCAAAAAATCAACAAGAATAAAGGACACTAATAAAACTGGACTTCCCGTGGAAACCCGAGGATTAGAACGAGCAAGAGTTTGTGACACTCTTCCTTCACTTACCCCTAAATTCCCAAAACTCCTACCCCATATACATTTACATCCCCAAAATAACAATTTTTCTCTTAAAAGAAAGGTTTGTTAAGAGCCAACCTTCCTTTGATACCATTTTTTCACGAACCAGCCTGAGTCGACCCTGAACCAATCACCCAGGCCAGCCCACGACAAGTCCTGAGAGGTGTTCCCGATCCTCTCAGGATGGAGACAAGCACCGAGGGAGTCAATAGAGTACAAAAGGGAATGATTTTTCCTAAATATAAACAATAAAACAAATATTGGAAAGAAACGGATAGCCCAAAATACATTTACATAAAAAATGAACTGAACATTATTTGTACAAGAAACCGAAAGTACAACTAAACCAAAAACTAATCCGAATAAACCAAAAAAAACAAATAACTCCATGTGAAGCCTCTGGTAACTCTAAAACACAATGATCACACATCTTCCAAGGTGATCGAACTCAAGCTGAAACCTGCACAAGGGCTAAAAACAGAAGAAGACTATAGGCGTGAGTATTAAAACTTAGTAAGTTAGCCCGATATTCTATTCCGAATGCAATTCCTTTAAAATAAAAGAAACATCAATTTAAAGTTTTAAATACAATATATAAAGGTATGTTTTCCAAATGAGGTTTCATGCTATAATAATTATCAAACAAAAACTTTCATGCTTTATAAAAAAGAATGTTAGTAGTAATTTTTCAAAGAGGTGCAACTTCAAAATAAAAATAATTTTCAAGAGGGCCGCTTTAAAGAAGGTAAAATTTTAAATAAAACACAAATTATGTTGAATTTACCAACTAAGAACACTTTATGCTGATGGTGATTACAAAATAGCCAATGAGAACAATTCACGAGAACACCCCTAGGCACTAGTTAGTTGTGAGCCTCAGGTACCTCATATCTCGGTAAAGGTGACCATAAAAAATATTTATTCTTGTGCACATGAAACACTAGTAGGGATCATACACATAACCTAGTTTTCCTCCAAAAACATCATCATCATAGTTTAGTTATTGTTTTCATTGTCAAACATACTACGTGAAATAGGGGCCAAACCCCATAGGATCACTAGCATACTAGTGCATGTCTGCCCACCTAGATACCTGGGATTCCCTTTAGTGCTCAATAAAGTTACACATATTATCAAATACACTTTCCACATGAAAATTAAATTCCCAAACCATAAACACACAAACATCCCACAAACATGATTCACATTTCTTTCATGGATCAACAAACCACTTAAAATTTTCATAAAACAATTTCAAAGAGTGTAATGAGGATTTGCACATAAAACTCATTTAAAAACACTATTTTAAGGATAAATTCACAAAAAAACCATACCCAACTATATTTTTCATCCCTAAAAACATTTAATAAAATAATTTCATGGACCATAAAACAATCCCAACTAACGTAACATGGTATATACATGTAAAACACTCATTCTTTGTTTTTAGGAAAGGCCAAACGGGCCTTTAAACATTTTCACTAAACTGACTATTTTCAAAGACAAAAATACCACATTTAATAAGGATGTGAGAACCCACAATTTTAAGATTCAAAAAATTGGTAAACACCTTGAAAATATTCATATTTCTTATCCATTACACAACCCTTTTATAAAAGTGCCAAGCGGGCCTTCCATTAGCAACACATGTCAAAATACCTTAAAACCGATAAAAATTCTTTATAAAAACCAAAACCTGATTAGAATACACATAAGGAACCCAAAAAAATTTCTTCCCCCACTTGAAATATGATTATAAATCCAAACCAATCATTTTAAAACACACTCAACACATAAAATCCAATTGAGAAACTTACCTAACACATGGCATGCATTTTTTTAACAAAAAAGTCATTTTAAGCACTCGAAAAATAATAAAACATCAATGTAATTCCATATATTTATTAAAGATACTGATCCATGTTAAAAATATCACAAACCATGTGCAGAAGCTAATAAATCATTTGAACAAACATGTGGTGTGCACCATTTTAACAAAACTACACCACTTTACCAAAAACAAGGTTTTAACCACTACTTGGTATACCAAAAAAATTATCCAAAGCATAAATTAAAATTTTAATAGTATTAGGAAGATTGAAAAATAATTAAATAGATGTATCTTAAATAAAAACATGAAGTTCAATGGGAAACCTACCTCAAATCTTTGGTGGAATGGAAACGCACAACCGAAATCACCCGCCACGGGTTTATAAACCCTAAAACTATGAAGAACATCCCTAAATGAATATAACACCCATAAAAATCATTCTAAAACATAACAATAGTTATTTAATGACTAGGGGAGAAGAAATAACCATGAAATAATGTGATGAGGAGGAAGAGGGAGGAGAAATGAGAAGAAATATTACCTTGGAAACTAGAAAACTCTTCATATTCCCTTAGATCTACAAACATAGAGGAAAGGGAATGGATTGAAACTTCTTGGAGAGTCTCATAAGGTCTGTAAGAAACATTTAAAGAAGATTTTAGTAAAAATGGTACTAATTGAATGATTTGTGAATGTGAAAATTTACCTTGGAGAAATCTGGACGATTTGAGAAACATTGAGAATTTTTTCCCTAATCTGCAACTAATATGAGCTCCAAAAAGGGAAAATGGAACATGGGGGTGCTCATAGGTGTATTGGACTATATTTAGAGGTTTAATCACAAAAAATTATAAAAAAATGAATAAGATATAAAAGAAACGAATTATTTTTTTAAAAAAACTGGAAATGGGCCCACGGGCTAGCCCAATACCCAAATCAATAACCCAAAATCACAATGCTTATGAATTTATAAGGGGTAAAAAAGGATATGGTGGTTTTAATATGTCAGTTTAGGTAAATTTTTTAGTGTAATGAGTGAAAAATTTTAAAAAATGAAGGATTTATAAAATAAACAATTTTAGTTTTTAAATCTGAAAATGGGCTCATGGTTGGCCCAAATCATGAAGTAACTACCCTTTTCTCCAAAACTCCCAAAAAAGAAATGGGGAACCAATAGTAGGATGATTATATATATATGCAAGTTCAAAACTCAAAATTAATCTCACCCAAAACCCAAGAAAAGGACCAGGATTTCCAATAAACCAGATCAAAACCAAGACATGAAAGGAAAAACAAACTCGGTGTGACACATAAAATATAATTTATCTATTCTTACCTTTTATTTTCTGGAATGTACATGTTTCCAAAATTATTTTGTGATAAATATAAATATTTTTTTCCAAAATAACTATTCTTTCTGGAAAAATACATTTATTTATTCTCTTTAGATTGTTTCTTCTTCACTCAAGATTGATGATTCTTATGTTAAGTATCTTATTCCATTTTTATTTTGGGAACCCCAATGTTTATTGATGAACTTATTCTTTATGAAATGAAACTCATTCCTTTCAATGTTTTATTTTATGTCTAAGATTTATATATGTTCTATGTGGAAAGCATGATTATGTAAATGTTATGATGTGACGGGTGTGCTTGGAATTATATAGCACTCTAATGTATTGGGTAATGTGATGTATCTCATGAGATAATGTGAAATATTAATGAAAATAATACTAGATTTGTTCACAATTATGATGTTATGATTATTCACATATGTTATGTGTGAACATGATTCTATCTTTATTCACAACTATGTGTGGTATTTGACCACTAATACATGATGTTTCATTTTTATTCATTCCCACATTCCATGTCTTTATCCAATGATTCCTCTCATGATTATGATGATGATCCCATACTTATGTTATGATGATGATGATTATGATCAACCATGTTATATTGATTCATGTTCTTATATATCTTCTTACTGGGATTTTAGTTCACCCCTTTATTTTATGTATATCCTTAGGTGATTACTTATACTAAGGAGTATATGAGGGCCACTAAGAATCAAGAGAAGAAGGAATTAAATAATGTTTATGTTTTATTATATAAATGTTATGTATGGTACTTATTTTACCAAGACACTAAACCTTTGTATCCTATTTTTTTAATACTATTATGTTTTTTATCTTTAAAATTATGTAATAGTTATGTAAGAAAAAATAGGGTCACTATAGTTGGTATCAATGGAGGAACCCAACCTTAAGTGTGTTGGCACTACCTAGGTTGAGAGGTAGGGTCCACAATGAGGATGTTTTTCTTTAAAGGATGGGTTAATGTAACACCAAAAATGATAAAGGGTTAAAATACTAATTGATATGACTCATGTTAACAAGGTGCACCTTTCTTTTCAGGAGTCTACCTGATTATAACTTCGCAGTTAAGCATGTTTGTCCTGGAGTAGTGACAAGGATGTGTGACCTTCTTAGAAGTTTCTTATGGTGTGTGAGAGTGAGGAAAAATTACACTATAAAGAACATGTGTTGGACTATGGGGGTATAAATTAGTTTGATGACCCATCTGGGCATGTGGATGGGCCTCAGGGGGGACCACATCTCTACGGATCAACCGGTGGTACCTGGTGGGTCAGGACCTGGTGACCATGTTAAGGTGAGGTGTCTGTGCTATCAGCGGGACCCAAATATTATATTGGTATCATAGCATGGTTTAGTTAATTTGGGAATTAGGATTATATAACATTAATCAAAACCCTTAGTATAAGACTAAGTATATGTAATCACCCAAGAAGATTTTTTTTAGAAAAATTATAAACCTAAGGATCCCACAAGATATGCATTTAGAGTTAATTTCACAAAGGAATAAAATTTTTATTCACGGATTATTAACTTAAGTTATGTTCAAACCTTTTCTATTTTAGGAAAATAGAGGGAACTAGAAGAAACCAGGCTAACAACCCATACGAGGGACAATGCGGCGATTGCCCAAATGACATCCCCAATACATTTAGAGTTAATTTCACAAAGGAATGAATTTTTTATTAATAAACTATTGACTTATGTTTTTTTAAAACCTTTTCTATTTTATAAAAATGGTGGGAACCATTAGAAACCAAGCCAATAACCAATGAGATGGATAATGCAATGATTGCCCAAATGAAATGCCCAATGCCTTGGGAGGTAGAGTTCAAGATTTATTGGCTATGATTACCCATATGTATTTGGATATGAATAATGTGGAACATCCACCTTCCCCTAAGAGAGAGAAATTGGTTATCGAGTCTTTTATGCTACAACGACCACCAATATTTAGTGGATATTCTGATCCACTTTTCACAGAACAATGGGTTAACTCAATGGAGACGATCTTTTTTGTACTTCACCATTCTGAGAAGGAGAAGGTGACTCTACCCATATATCATTTATATAGAAAGGTTGATAAATGGTGGGTGTTAATTAATAACACTAAGGAAAAGGACAAAATTGAAGAGATAGAGTGGGAAGACTTTAAGAAAATATTTCTTAATAAGTGTTTCCCTTGAAATCTTCAGACAAAAATGGACAGATAATTCATAGAGTTAAAGAAAAAAATAAGGTGAATTTGTTATGGCTTATAAATATAATTTCACAAGTCTTTCAAGGTATGCCTTAGTTTTTCTTATCAACAATGATACCAAAATAGATATATTCTTTAGTGGTTTAAAACCACACCTTCAAAAGGCTCTAGAATTTTGAGACTTTGGGAGTTATGAAGAAGTTGTTTGATGTGATCTCAAAGAGTATATGGATTTTTTAGAATTGTCCCATGGATATGGAGATAAGAAACAAAAGATGGAGTTTCAAGATGGAGGATATAATGAAAAGGTTGTAAAGAAAAATCAACCACTCACATGTCAAAAATGTGGGAAAAAGCGTCATGAGAATTTTCTCAAAGGGATGTGGAAATGCTTCAAGTGTGGAAGGAAAGGACACCAAGATCATGAATGTATAATAGACATGAATAATCTAGAAAATTTAGTGGAGGAAATTAGAGCACCGCCTATGGTTAAATGCTTCAATTGTAGGGAAAAAGGTCACTATGAAAGCCAGTGCACTAAACCTCGAGTCCTCTTAGGTAATCAGTGTCAGTAGCCACCAAAGACAAAGGATTGAGGGAAATATTATGTCATCACTACTACTGAGGTGGAGCCCGACAATTATGTGGTGATAGGTACACTAGTTATTCATTCAGGAATATAGAACATACTATTTGATTTTGGTTCTATGCATTCTTTCATATTTTGTAATTTTAGTATAACAATTAAAACACCACCTCAAAATATGGAGGTTGAGTAATTTTTTAGAACAAAAAATGGGGAAATTATTACATCCAAAGTATAAAAATACTACCTAATTAATTTTTATGGACTAAACTTCCTAGAAAATCTAGTCTTACTTCATTTGGTGGAGTTTTATGCTATTTTGGGAAAGGATTGTCTATCTTTATACAAATCCAACATCAACTATTGAAAAATAGAGATCACTCTTCGCATCTTAAGGCATCCTTCAATTGTGTATAAGTGTAAGTAGGAGGATGAATCTCCCTCAGAATCATTGTATCAATTGTTGATATTATTACCTTATGATCAAGCATATCTAGCTCAAATGATTAAAACAAATGATAGGTTCATGCTCGAAGACATGCCCATTGTGAGGAACTACACTGATGTGTTCCCTGAAGAATTACTTGTTCTTCCTCCTAAAAAAGAGATTTATTTCTCAATTTAACTTATTTTTGGATCTCTGCCTATATCAAAAACACCTTATAGAATGGCCACCATTGAGTTGGAGGTAAGAGAATCTGGACAAGGGTTTTATACATCTGAGTACTTCACTATGGGGTGCTTCAGTTCTATTTATAAAAAAGAAGGATGGATCGATGCGCCTTTGCATTGATTATTATGAGCTAAAAAAATAATGATAAAGAACAATTATCCCCATCCACGGATAGATGACTTGTTTGATCAACTTTGTGGGAATGAGTATTTATCTATAGTGGACCTACGGTCGAGATATCACTAATTAAAGATGAGGAAGGAAGATATTCTCAATATTGTCTTTCAAATGAGGTATAAACACTATAGTGATGCCTTTTGAACTCACTAATTCTATAGAAATATTCATGGACTTAATGAATATAGTCTTTAGGTATTTCCTTAAAAAAATTGCAGTAGTCTTTATTGATGATATTCTGATATACTTCGAGAGCAAGGAGGAACATGAGGAGCATTTGAATGATGTTCTAAATACCTTGAAATAAGAGAAGCTATATTCTAAGTACATTAAATGTAAGTTATGTATGGAAGAAGAATCATTATTTGGGGCATGTTATCACCAACAAAAGAATATATATGGACCCTTCTAAGACAAAGTCAATCGAAGAGTGGCCCAGGATAATGTATGTAACGAAGATCCATAGTTTTCTTGGTCTAGCAGGGTATTACTGATGATTTGTGAATAACTTCTCACATTTTTCAAACCCACTAACCAAGATAAATAGTAAGAGAGAAAAGTTTTTTTGAACCAGTGAATGTGAGGACTGCTTCAAAGAATTGAAAAAGAGGCTTATCACTGCACCAGTACTCACACCACCAAAAAGTGGGGAACTCTTTATGATATACAGCGATGCTTCAAAGAATGGATTAGGCTACTTACTGATGAAAAATGAAAAATGATAAATTGATAGCCTATTCCTTAAGTTAGTTAAAAATTCATGAGAAAAACTATCCCACACATGATCTGAAGTTGACGGTTGTGATCTTCATGTTGAAAATCTGGCAGAATTATCTCTATGGAAATAAGTGTGATATATATACTGATCATAAGATCCTCAAATATATATTCACATTAAAGGAGATTAATATGCACCAACAAATATGGTTAGATATAATTAAGGATTACAACTGCTCAATCCACCGCCATCCTGGTAAGAAAAACAATGTACCGGATGCTCTAAGTAGAAAGGATATTGTAACATTATCAATTATGAGAATTGAGAAGGATATAATCTTCATATATTTTCAAATGATGTACATGAGAATCATTAAAGAAGGAAAATCACAAATCCTTTCTCAAATTATTGCTCAACCATCCCTCATGGATAAAATAAAGGGTGATCAAAGAAATGATGTGGAAATTTAGAAGAAGATAGAAGCTATTAGAAAAGAGAAATCACCATAGTTCAAAATTTATGAGGAAGGATTCATAAGATTTGGGTCACAACTATGTCTACCATCAAATATATAGATAAAGAAAGAGCTTATAAATGATGTGTATAGCTCAACTTTCTCTATTCACCCAGGGAGCACAATGATATATCGAGATCTTCGAGAGAACTATTGGTGGGAAAATATAAAGAAAGAGAACATAGAATATACATAAAAGTGTCTGGTATGTTAGAAAGTGAAGGCTAAAAGACAAAAGTCTAAAGGGATGATGCAACCATTACCCATACCAATATGGAAATGGGAAATCATCATCATGGAATTTTTTAGAGGTTTTTTTAATACATCCATAGGAAACAATGCTATATGGGTTGTTTTTGGATCATCTCACAAAGATTGATTACTTTATCACAATTCAATAGGACTTCTCACTAGATAAACTTGCATGGATATACATTAGAGAAGTGATAAGGATGTATGGAGTGCCACTATTGATTGTATTTGATTGAGATCTGATATTCACCTCTAAGTTTTAAGTCTCCAACATTCTCTAAAAATTGAGCTAAACTTCAGTATGGTTTATCATCCTCAAACTGATGGCCAATCTAAACAGACTATCTAGACACTGGAAGACATTATGAGAACATGTTATATGGACTTAAAAAGAGGATGGGACCAATATCTACCTCTGGTTGAGTTCTCTTACAACAATAGTTTTCACTCGAACATCCAAATGGCTCTATATAAATACCTTTATGGGAAAATATGCAGAACACCAACATGTTGGAATGAAGTCAGCGAATGTAAGCTGTTAGGACCTGAAATGGTCTAATAAATGGTAGAAAAGGTGAAAACCATTTGGTAGCACATCAAGACATCCCAAAGTTGATAGAAGAGCTATATAGACAATCATCGATGAAACTTGGAGTTTAAGGTTGGATACATGGTATTCCACTATATATCTCCATGGAAGAGGATCATGAGATTTGGAAAGAAAATAAATCTAAGTCTTAGGTAAATCATCCCCTTCGAGATTCTTGATCGTATCGGAACTATGACCTATCGACTAACACTTCCACCAACAATGTCTCGAGTACAAGATATATTTCACATATTTTTCTTGATAAATTACATACCAGATCACTCACATGTACTGAATTTAATGGTGGTATAGTTGGAAAATGATCTCTTTTATATGGAGCAACCGATGAAGATCTTGGACCTTAGAGATAAAGTTCTACAAAACATGACTACTCACTTGGTAAAATTACTATGGTGGAACCATAAGTACAAAGAGGCTATATGAGAATTAGAGGAAGAAATAAAAGAGAAGTACCATCACTTATTCCTATCTTAGTTTGTAAAATGAAATTTTGAGGGAGAATTTTCAAAAGGGAGAAAGAATGTAATGACCCAAACTTTTATCAATAGAATTTCCCTTCTTATAATTATGTTATATAGTATAAAACACATACATAGCATAAATATACCAATAAAAACTTTATTCTCATAAATGAATAATGAAATAAGCGGTATTCATAGAAATTAAGGAATCTATACCAATGGAATAATAACTTGACCTTTGGAATAGAAATATGACTATTAGAAATGGTAATCCGACCAATAAAATAGTAACCTAATCTATGAAAGTATAAATAAAATTTATCCATCTTAAAAATAAAAATAAGAAATAATTATATCCTAGTATAAATAAATAAATGGTTTAAAAATGATAAATTAAGTGTTGGTATTTTTATAAAACATAAATGTTCATTTATAATTTTATAATTAATATAATTAATATAATGATTTAAAATAAAAATTATTTTCAAAAAATAGATTCATACATTAATATTTTGTTGTATTATAATTATAATATAATTTTATGAGACCTTAACTAATTTTTCAAAGTTTCATAAAATCAGTTATAATTTTAAAATCGGTATTTTTGAAATAAATCATGATTTTAATTAAAAATTAAATTTACCATATTTAGAAAATTAATTTCATAAAATTGATTTCATTTTTTAATTCTACACATCAAAAAATGGTTAGGGTGATTTTTTGGTATTTTTCTAAAATAGTTGAATTTTTTGTGAATAATGAAATATAATAATTTACAGTATTTAACAAATACATAAATTATTGAGTCATAGATGATGTAAGGATGATGTAATCCCATAATATTTAACCCTACTTCATTATTTAATATATTTAGTTATAAGGTTAAAACTATTCATAGTCTTGAGCAAAAATAATAAACTAATGAATAAAATAATCAAAAAACACTCCTCTCCTCCCCTATAAATATCACCCCTCACCACATCTTCTCCTCACACCTTCAAAGCTTTGAAGCTTGTCCAAATTCTGCTCAATCCTCTTCCCAAGACTCCCCCCACATCCAAGAGCCTTTTTTCTCAACAAAATACCCAACCCAATTTTCCTAAGTAGTTTCTTAAGGGGAAGAATTCAAGAGGTAAAATCCTCTTTCATTTTCTTTGATTTCTTTTCAATTTCTTTTATTTTCTTATTATATCCTCACCTACCCTTATAAAAGTGGCATGATAAATCCATTATCATTTATATACTATAATTTTATTATTTTAGTGTAATAATCTATCATCAAACCTCTTCTTCTCTCCCTTTTATTCTAAAAATGAAAACATCACCCGTGGGGTGTTGATTTATCACCTTCAAGGATAACAAGTTTTCATTTTCCATTACCACCTTCAAAGATGGTCATAAAACCATTATAATGGTTGAAACATATCTAAAAATATATGTTATAACTTTTTTTATGTTCTATAATGAACATATATACATAATATTAATTAATAAAACAAAACTAGTTTGTGATGAATGAAAAACTATCAAATTAATCTAAACGATTATCATTAACGTTTTATCTAATGAATCATCCTCATATCTAGAAATAAAATAATATATAAGACCATTTAAACTTTTTAAAGTTAATTAATAAAATATAATTTCAATTATGTATTATTATTCTCAGTTTACATGATCTTTTATACATGTATACAAATGAACCGATCATGAAAACTAAGAAAAAAACACTCCTGAATGATGAAATAGAACTCTATAATTCATTAAAATGACCATAAATGAACTTAATAAAATTATAATTAATCAAATACATTTAAAAGAGGTTATGGTTTTATTAATTAATGAATCTAATTTTATTATCTAGGATATTAAAGTGAAGAAAGCATTCCGACATAAGGTAAGGGGATTCTCAAACCCAATTTCCTTTCTTTGGGTTATTCTTATTTCATGACAAATTTTAGTGTGGATGTTCTTTTAATATTCCTAAAATATTTTTTCTATGTTATTACCTTTTATTTTTTGGGATATACATGTTTCCAATATGTTTTTTTGACAAATTAAAAGATTTTTTTTTCAAAATAACTCTTTTTTCTAAAAAAACACATCTTTTACTCCCCTTGATATTGTTTCTTCTTCACTCAATATTGATGATTCTTATACCAAGTATGTTATTAATTTTTTATTTTTGGGAACCCCAATGTTTATTTATGAATTTATGCTTTATGAAATGAAACTCATTCCTTTCCATGAGTTATTTTATGTCTAATATTGATAAACATTCTATACGACATGCATGATTATGTAAATGTTATGATGTGATGGGTACGCCTGGAATTATATAGTGCTCCAATGCATTTGGTAATATGATATATCTCATGAGATAATGTGCAATGTGTGTGAATATTATGCTATATTTTTTCACAATGATGATGTTATGATTATGCATATATGTTATGCATAAACATGATGCTAGCTTTGTTCATAATTATGTGTGGTATTTGACCACTAATACATGGTGTTTCATTTTTATACATTGTCACATTTCATTACTTTATCTAATGTTTCCTCTCATGATTATGATGATGATCTTGTACTTATGTTATGATGATGATGATTATGCTCACCCATGTTATATTGATTCATGTTTTTATCTATCCTCTTACTGGGCTTTTAGCTCACCCCTTTATTTGATGTATATCCTCAGGTGATTACTGATACTAAAGAGTACATGAGAGCCACTAAGAATCTAGAGAATAAGTAATTAAATAATGTTTATGTTTTATTATTTAAATGTTATATATGGTCTTAATTTTCCCAAGACACTAAACATTTGGATACTAATTTGTAACATTATTATGTTTTTTATCTTTAAAATGATGTAATAGTTTTTTAAGAAAAAGTAGGCTCACTATAATTATGGTCTTTAATCCCACATGAAGAGTAGATTAGTCTCCTAGGAAAAGCCTCAAATGTATGCCCTACATTGTTGCAACCCTTACAGTAATCAGGATCTTGCTCATAATCAACAATGAGATCAAACCTAAAGTCAGTGGTTGACAACATAGTTATTTTAATTAAAGGGAAGTTAAGATCAACTTCAACAAGAATCCTTGAAAGGTGCTTGTATCTAACCCTTTTAGTCTCCTTGTCCATATTAATTAATATATCAACCACTGAAGAAATCTCCTAAAGTATTTGAGGGTGTCAAAGTAACCAACTCAATCTCCTGATACAAATCCATACTTGTGTGTTTGAGTTCTTAAAATTTAAGGGATGAAAGTATGGATCCCAGTCCTAGATTTTGAGGAATCCAGTCTTCAAATTAACAAATCCCTACCCCCATGATTTTGATTTTAGATTAGAAAAGGGAAATACAATGTGAAAGAACCCTCTCTCTAAAGAGGTCATATTCCAATTATCAAAGCCCCAAAGAATCAAAAGAAACTTTTCTGATATTGTGAATACTCCATTTCTGCTTCTTCACTTGTAAAAAGAGAATTAGTAAGAGAATGCTTACATTCTTTAAGTCTATCTAATATGATATCATGCATAGCTTCAACAAACACCATTTCCCCTTTCTTCTTTATCCTTTGCGATAGAAGATCAGGATCACAATGGAAACCATCAAATAATCGATTCATCAAGGCATAACCAACCTCCTGGAGAGGCTCATAGTCAGTCGAAGGGGCCAAATAAAGTGCATCTGGAACAAACCTAGCCGTTAACAACCTGGGAATCATAGTATTGATCACTACCTTGGCATATGAAATATGATTTCCATATCTGAGACAAACCCTAGAATCTTAAATCTTTTTTAGGGGATCTGAGTCATTTGAGTTAGGGACCGTCAGGTAAGGTTGATCTTTGAGAACCTCCAAATTGTGATCATCATTAGCATGATGAGGAGTCAAACTTGTTAAAGATTAATTGAAGGAAAGTTAGTGGGGATTACTGCCACATCATGTGAGTCCATCCAAACCATTAAAATAATGAAAAAAAATAATGAAATAAGCTAAGGGAAAGTAAAGAGAAAAGTGAATGGCTAATTACTTCCTGCCTAAACAAGGGTGATGGAAATCTTTTGACCGCCATGGCTACACTGGAGTGGAAAACTTCGATATTCTCTGAGGGTCACATTCAACATTTTTCGGTCATGGATACATAGAATCAGGTCCACTTGTCAGGGGTGGCTATACCTGTGCAGGTTATTCACGATTCCAGGAGACGAAATCCATGCCTGGCATTTGCAGGAGCCATTTGTAGCTTTTGTTCACAAGGGGCGGAAATAAGCAGTTCAAGTTTGGGGATTTCTGAAGGTTCGTTCATAGGAGGTGTTTTTATGCATCAGTTGCAAGATGCATTTTCAGAAACCCTTTCCAAGAGCGTAGTAGTTTGTAGGAGGCGTTCCCATCAAGGGTCAGGATTCTGCAAGTCCCTTTCTTTTTTAGAAAGAACATCATAAAATCACAGTTCAAATTATGCGTTGACATCTGTACTACAAAATTTCACTATGAATTGACAATTGAAATTCCAAGTTCCAAATTTCAAAAGATTCTAAGAAGAGAACTAGGATTTTTAATGGGAATTTTCCAATGGGAAAGTCCAATGCGAATTTCCATTGGGAATTTTCCAGTGAGAATTTTCAGTGCGAATTTTCAGTGCGAATTTCAACTGTGAGTTACTACTGTGAATTTGCAACTGCAATTGCCAATGATAATTTCCAGTGTGAATTTGCAGTGTGAATTTGCGGTGCGAATTGGAAGTGTGAATTTGCAGTGCGAATTTTCAGTGGGAAATAGTATTTTGAATTTTCAACTCCAATTTCTGATGGGAATTTTCACTATATCCAAAGGAAACATCATTAAACAAATTATAGACAAATTTGATTTAACACTTCATGAATAAAAAATTTATATCACAGAATGACAGCAAGGGGACTGAATTTGAATACTCTACAAGGTGTAGAGGCCATAAATTCATTTGATTTAAATGTTGTTCAAAATTTGTTTGACTGCTATTTCACAGATCATAGCAATGAGGACATTACAAACTCAAAGAGAAGTGTAGAAATTAGCATCAACAGATATGAAGTCCCAAATTCATAATAAATAACCCCATGTGAAAACATTTCTAAAGAAAGCAGTACATGGAGACCAAGTATTGGGATGAATTTTAAATCATATTTAGATGCTTATTCGTTTTATGTTACTTATAGAGGCATTGTTGGCTTCAGTGTACGGAAAAAGTATGTTAACAAACATAAAAAGGAAAAAAGTTTGGTAACATCCACATTGTATACATATATCAAAGAAGGATGTCGAAAAGCAGAAAAATGTGATGTCAATGTCAAAAAGTCATGTGCAGAAACAAGGACTAATTGTCCAGTATGAATGGGAGTTATCTACATGTCCAATAACCAATATGAGTGCACACAATTTATTGAGGAGCATAACCATCCTTTACATGATCCTGAGACCATACATTTCATGAGGTCACAAAGACGCATTAGTGATGCACAAGGTGCTGAGTTGGATGTTAATGACAAAGCCGGTTTGAAGCCCGGTGATTCGTTTTCACTTGCAACTGTTATTACAGGTGGACCTGTGAGTCTTGGATATACACGAGTGGACCAACTGAATTATCTACGGTCCAAAAGACAAAGGGAGTTGCAAATATGTGATGCTGATGGTATGTTACAATACCTAGAGAAGAAATCAAGAGATAACACGTCATTTGTATACTCAGTGCAACTTGACATGTGTGGTCAAATTAGCAACATTTTTTGGATTGACCTAAGAATGAAGGTTGATTATGATCATTTTGGAGATGTTGTCGTGTTTGACACTACCTTCAACACAAACAAAGATTCTAGGCCTTTGGGAGTGTTTGTAGGTATAAATCATCATAAGGAGATTGTATTTTTTGGTGAATCATTGTTATATGATGAGACTGTAGACTCATTTAGTTGGTTGTTTAATAGATTTATTGATTTTCATGGATGAAAACATCCAAAGACAATTTTCACAAATCAAGATGTAGCTATGTCTAAATCAATTGGTTTGACACTACCTACAACAAGACACAGTCTATGCACCTGGCACCTAATGAAAAATGGCATGAAACACTTGGCCCATATAATGAAAGATGACTCGACAGTGTTGGAAAAATTGAAAAAATGCATGTATGGCGTTACAGAGATTTCAAAATTTGAAATAATATAGAAAGAAATTTGACTACATTGCAGTCATAAAAATTCAACGTGGATAGAAGATATGCACAAAGTCAGAGAAAAATGGGATCATTGTTTTATAAAAACTGTATTGACATTAGAAATTAAAAGCACATGGTTAAGTGAAAGTTTCAATGGTGTATTAAAGGATTATTTGAATCGTAAACTCAGTGTCTTGGAATTATTCCAACAATTTGAGCATGTGTTGGAGAAGAATCAGTATCGAGAAATGAAAGCTGAATTCGATGGAAGGAAAAAGTTTCCACGCAATCATTTTTCATATCATCTGATCAAGGTTCAAGAAATTCATTTGTACACTCAAAAAATATTTGATCTTTTTCAGCATGAACACCAACTATGTGGTGCTTGTTGCCTTAAGTCTTGTAATGAAACTACTTCCCCAAAATGGTATCTTGTGGAAATTAAAGGTTCATCAAATGAATTTAGATTAGAAGTGTACCAACAGTCACCCGTCAAAATTGGTTGTACTTGTTTGAAATTTGAAAGTTATGGCTATTTGTGTTGTCATGCATTGAAAATATTAGAAAGGTTGGACGTGCAGTCCTTGCCAGAGTTGTATATTTGTAAGAGATGGACAAGACATGTATGTGACATCTAGATGGAAGACATTACAATTAATCATGTTGAATAGGATATGGTAGCAAGAAAATCTCAATGTTACCAATAGTTGGCATGAATGGCAATAAAGCTTGTAACAGAATCTAGTGAGTTTGAATGAGGATATAGAATTGGAATGTCAAATTTGAAAAATTATTCCAGATAATTTCAGGATGCCAAAAAGAATGTACTCTCAAAATGCAGTAAACAAGAAGCTAACAACCAAGGTCTACAATAGTATAAAACATCATTTAAGAAAAAAGATAAAAGGAAAGGTGATGATAGGATGAAAAGTTGTCTAGAACAGGCAAGAAAATGCATCAAAAACCAGTGCAAAATCAGAAATTAAGAGACCGTAGAACTGGTACTGCATTGTTATTATTAGCTTATGTTATTGAACTAATACATTTTATGTTTTCATGACTAAATATTGTTATAATGCTATTGTAGGGAACAACTACAGAACCAACAAATAGTGGTTGTAATGGAAAAACTATCACATATGTCAATGTAAGTATTGTACAGTAGGTTACAAAACATTTGATATTGAAACCAACATCATAGAACTTTATATAATGTGATATCTAAAACCTTATACAGTATAAATGGTTATGTGTAACTCTCAGTTGTGGTTTCATGGTTGGACACTCCATATAGCCCTATAACATATTGATAGTAAATTATGGAATGACTAGAAAAATCATACCCTCTACATCATAGCCTACTGACCACACAGTAGAGTCCCGGGATAAGAAAATTTTTGTAGAAAAATCAGACCCTCCACCTCAGAATTTAATTTCCACCATTCCATGGGTAAAACATGCATGAACCCCCTATCTTGGATCCATTATTGTATACACAAAATAATCTGAATCCACCTAGTCAGCCTCTAGTGCTTCTAAATATTTTTACTCTTTTATCCCCAATTATTCACCCCAACCAAACTCTCTATAATACTAGCCTAGTGGACCATGTTCCAACCATGAAACCACCATTGAGAGTTACATTGATAACCACATCATAAAACTACATATAATGTGATATTTAAAACCTTATACAGCAATTATGTTATTATTTTATTATGTTAATGAACTATTTCATTCAATGCTAACATGCATAAATAATGTTATAATAATGTTGTAGGGAAATGAAATAGAACCGTGGAATGTTGGTTACCATGCTGATAGTGTCATAAATCTCAATGTATGTACATATTGTTCTGTATCTTTAAAACCTACAAATTTAAAAATAGTTCATAGAAATTGATATGTTGTCATATTTGAAATATTATGCAACACTTTTGTTAGTTATCATTATAGTTGTTAATATATAATTATTGATGAAATTAGGATCCAACAAGGAGGAATTTTCCACCATTGACGATGCAAGATTCAGAAATGGATGCAAATGGGAATGACAACATAAATATGAGGACCGAGAACTTATTGCAAGCATTTAGGAATTCAATTGATACACAGTGTCAACTGCAGAAGTCATCACAATATGCAACTTATTTTAAAAATTAGTTTTTATAATTGAATTTGTTGCTGCAGATAGGTAAATTGTAAAAAGAATCTTGTATATGATCAAACTGGAAATTTCCCCTCTCATTTTACAATGAAAAAGTCTAGTGGAAAATTCCAATTCAAATTCCCAGTTTCATTTTTTATCCACAACAACTTACCATAAAACTGGAGGAAGAAAGTGCAAATAAAAATGACATTGTAACACATAATAAGATGATGTAAACAAAATTTAAAATTTCCACACACAATTTGGAGTGGGAGTTTCCACTCGAAATTACCAGTTGGAAGTTATATCCACAATAGTTTCTGTTAAAAGAACTGAACCACACTTTATAATGGGAAATTCAACTAGGAATTTCCAATGAAAATTCTCAGTTGGAATGTATATGCACAGATAGTTTACATTGAACCAACTATCCCACAATTTACAGTGTGAAATTGCAATGGGAATTTCCAATGCAAATTCCCAGTTGGAATTTTTATGCACAACCAATTTCCATTGAAAGATATGACTCTATAGACTACAAGCAAAAATATCAGTTTAACACCCTTCATACTGTTAAAGATTAAATAAATATAAGCTATATGAAAATGGTTATCCAGATAAGCAAATTACTATTTTCACCCTATGTAACACCCAAAAAAGTGATGAAAACCAAACTGCAAAATTTCAATCCATAGTTTACAGTGGGAATTTCCACTGGAATGTTCCAATGAGAATTCCCTATTAATAATTCTATGCAGAACAAGTTTCCTAGTCATTCAAATAAAACAATGCATACTAAAAAGACCAAGAACATAGCAACATCTATCATAAAACCAATTTTTGTTCATCCTGAAAGAAAAAATTACCCATTTTCACCCACCAATCACCCACTAACACCATCACAAAAAGTCACAGTAGTTATGTTTGTTACAGGACAACCATATTTATGTTACAAAAAAAAGGTCAATTAACAATCATCATTGCTTCTGACAGCAACCAAATACTTCTGACTCTCAGCATCGATCTCCATTTTCGTCCTCCCAGGATCATTTAAGAAGTAATGCGCCATAAACAATTTCCTCTCAACAAGTTCTTTTTCTGAAAAACATTCTGGGACTTCAACTCTTGTAGCTAAACATTCCATGATATAACAAATGATGACACAACAATCTAAAGTCGCATATCCCTATTGTGGCGTCTTCACAATTGTCATGTCCCATTTACGTGGGTTGAACTTATCGGCATGAACTAAGCTAAAAAATTCCTCCAAATATGATTTATGTAAAAAAAATCAATGATTAATCCATCTGTTAATGTATTCAAAATTATATTGTACATTGTATAATAACTTACCACAGTCACTACATCTTTAAGGAACAGATCGATTGCTTTCATGAGTTTAATGGGTTTCATTGAGTTATAATATCGAAACACCTTTTTTTTCAAATCCATGACTAATAAAGTCCAATGGATATTATCAGAATTTACTGGGCATAATAAAAGCGTAGAGCTCCTCATACCAGCAACTATTGTTCGCTTTAAAAATTTGTCCTTTAATTTGTCATTTTTTGAATACAGAATCCATATAAGCCAATGACAAAAGGAAATATAGGAATGTAGTAACCATTAACTGTAGATATGTTTTCAACATGAAAACTACCAAAATATGATCATCATTGTATGAAAAATGAATTACAGTCTTACTATAAAGGTTCTTGGTGTGAACAAATATCTTTCCATGTCGGCAATACCAACCACACTCCAAAGCTGACATCTTTCTTGAATGATCACCATATATGCATCTATGACCTGTTTTGAAAAATTGAACTTAATAAAAGAGAAAGTGGTGCTGATTAAAGAAACTAATCCAAAACATAACATATTATAAGTGCACCTCTTTTTTAACAAATCACTAATGTTTTTCATATTGATCTACTATGATTTGTCACTAGATTTCCATACCACACTACTATTGTCATGAAAGGTCATTTTTAATTTTAGTACAGTGTAAACTATATGAAAAGAAATTATAACACAAATTCAATAGCATTACCTGTCCCCATCTGCATCAACCAACATCTACATTAGTCTTCTATCATTTTTTGTCACTATATTATGTTGCATTACCCACTTAGGAATTAATTGGGATAGCTTTCCAAATATTGTCATCCTATTCATCACAGTCAACTGTGGGTATATATATGGAAACTGACACTTTGGATTCCTCATCCTACTCTTAACACCTCTAATCAAAGACATTTGTATCTTAGAGACAGAAGAGACTGCAATGGACTGGTCAACACATTTTGGGCCTTTATTGCCCAATTCTTCATTCATATCTTCCTCTTCACTTTCCTCCAAAATAATTTCTTCCATCCTCTTCGCATCATGAATATTCTTTGTGCTACCTTCATTTATAGTAGCTGAAGTTGTAAGATTTTCCATTTCAATATCTTCACTCCCAATATCATCTAAAACAGTTTCTTTCTCCTCATCGAAAATTGTTTTAACCTCTTCCTTCCCCTTCAACTTTGCTTTCAAAACCAGAATTTTTCTACTCTGCAGCTTTATTTGGGCCTCCAGTCTCTTGACCCGCTTATGAAGTTTCACATTCTCCACGTAGCATCCTAAAGACTCATCCTTTTAAACAACTATTATGTGTCGCCTCATACTAAAAAGAACCTTTTTTTCATCAACTACCTGTGGACCATATACTGTAACATCAGAAGGCCTTGACTGCAGACTGGGGCTCTGCCTAGACTTGGTTGGAGTCTGGATTGCATAGTACAAACATAATTACAGATGTTATAAAGTGTTATAAAAGTAAAGGAATATTTAGTAACATGTTCTACTAATAGTACCTTAGTAGATTCTTGTACAGCAGCATCAACATCTTGAAAACTCCACCGAACAAATAAAGGAGCACCCTCTCTTTTGGGTGAAACATTCCCAGACTTCTCAACATACCAATACTATAATATTTAATATTGTTAGGAAATACTAAACCAACATGGGAAAATTAATCGGATAAATTAATTTGAAGACCTTACCAATAATCTAACAACTGAGCCAACAAATTTTAATGTGAAAGTGTGATTTTTTTTCACTGATGTGAGAAGCTGGTCATGAATACCAGCAGCCCAAGAAAACCTCTTCACTTTCGAGATATCATCAAAATAAGTGACAAAATTCTGAATGACATATGAACCGGATGTGGGGGAAAATAATGTGGCACACGCAAACAAGTAAAGCAAACACGCAACATCGGAGAAATATTGCTCTTCCCTTGCTTCAATAGTGTCAAGAATAGCTCTCCGTAAAACACATTGTGTTAATAACTGGCTCACTTGCGCAAACCTTCTCCTAAAAAGGGTTGAGTTATTTGGCTATAATGTGTATGGAGATGATAAAATAAATTGGCCATCCTCAATGACAAATATATCATGGATGTCATCAACTATTAATTCCATCATCCTAACACCTATATTAAACCTTTTTAATTGAACATTGTAACTCTTTAATACTAATAAAACAGAAACATCTATTTTTTTACAATCATCAAAGGGAACTCTATTATCAACAAAGACTTTAAACAATTGCCAAAATGACATCTTCTGAAGAAATGTAATGTGATTCTTAGTGAGCTTATTCCTAATCTCATGAAATTTTTTCTATAACCCAGTCATTGAAGACCTGTAGTGGGCGATAGATGATATAGATGCTTCTTCTGCCATAAAAAAACCAATATCCCAAAAAAAATAGCTTATTCAATGTCAATATTAACATAAGGAAAATAAGTGACGGCATTACCAAAACAAAGTGTGCAATTTCAACTCATTCTAAAAAGGGATCTATAGTTCGAAATTAGAAATGAATTCCACCAGGAATTTTCAGTGGGAATTTTTAGTAGGGATTTCTAAGGAGAATTTCCAATGGGAATTTCCAGTTGGAATTTGCAGTAACAAATTTAAGTGGAAATACCCATGCCAACAGTAGGAAAATACGGTGTGCAATTTCAACTCCTTCTCGTTATGGTTTGCAGTTGGAAATTATAAATGAATTCCATAAGGAATTTGCAGTGGGAATTTGCACTGGGGATTTCCTATGGAAATTTCAACTGGTAATTTCCAGTGGAAATTTCAACTGTGAATTTCCAGTAACAAATTTTAGTGGAAATATCGATGCCAACCATAGGAAAAGTCAGTGTGAATTTCCTGTGGGAATTTGGGATGTGAGTTTCCAGTAGGAATTCCAGTGGGAATTTGCGGTGTGAATTTTCAGTGGGAATTTGTAGTGACAAATTTCAGTGCAAATACGCATACCGACAGTAGGAAAATACGATGTAAATTTTCAACTCATTATAACAATGGTTGTGCCGATTCCATTGGGAATTTGTAGTGGGATTTTGTAGTAGAAATTTGCAGAGGAAATTTCCAGGGAATTTGCAGTGGGAATTTCAACTGGGAATTTCTAGTAGAAATATTGATGCCAACAGTAGGACAAGACGGTGTACAATTTCAACTAAATCTAATTATGGTTTTTCATTTGGAAATTATAAATGAATTTCACTAGAAATTTTCACTAGGGATTTCTATTGGGAATTTCCACTAGGAATTTCCAGGGAAAATTTCTACTGGGAACTTCCACTGAGAAATTCCGGAAGAAATATCACTACCCAACAATACAAAAACACGATGTACATTCTAAAAATGGTTTTCAGTTGGAAATTATAAATCAATTCAACATGTAATTTACACTGCATTTCAGAATTCCCAGTTCTAGTTGGACTGGGAATGTCCACTGGGAATTTCCACTGGAAAAACCCCAGAGAAATTTTCTAGTGGGATTTCAACGCCAAATGTGCACAGGAAATTCTCGATTCAAAACAACAAGTGATTGAAAAACTAACTGCTCAGAAAATTATAAATTGTAAATGAATTTAAATGCAACTTCCCCAATTGAGAAAATAATGCGACGCTTGAAATTCCTGGTCAGAATTGCCAGCGGAAATTCCCATGGCAACAGAGGCAATTCATAGATTAAAATTTCAACTAAATTCAAAAAATTGTTTCATAGTTGTAAATTCTGAATGAATTTCCACTAGAATAACTGGTAATTACCACAGGAAAATTCCCATTGGGAATTTCCACTGGGAATTCCCAATGGGGATTTTTGATGGGAATTTTCACTGGAAATTCAGCACTGAATGAGCACTGGAAATTGTTGCCAGTTTTTTTAGTAAATACAAGGTAATTATGGGAATTTCTAATAGGAAATACCAATGAGAATTTCCGATGGGAATTTCTATTGGAAATTCAACACTAAATGAGCACTAGAAATTGTAACCAGATTTTTTCAGTGAATACAAGGGAATTAACAATGAGAATTACCAATGGGAATTTCCATTGAGAATTCACCACTGAATGAGCACTGAAAATTGTCATCAGAAAAAATCAGTGAATACAAATTCCCAATTACCCATAGGAAATTCCATTAGGAATGCATAGTGGAGAATGACAAGAATTTTTAAAAACTATTCAACCAATAACTGGAACTGCAAATTGCCATATGAAATTGTAAGGGTTGGTGTCCTGAGAACCAACTTTTTTGTACTTTGATTACATTAATGTTAACTTATTATATATTGTTCATTGTTCTGCATGACTATAATATAATAATGTCCTGGAATATTTGTTGCTTTAATAAGGTCATGGTGGATCTCTGCTATGATGAGAACCTTGAAATGCTATAACAATATTCTTAAATAAAGTTCTACGATTGGATGGAGTACTATGATAGGACACATAGTATACAGACCGTCATGTGCGAGTACTCGGAAGAAGACGAGACTCTCTCTCATGGAGTTCGCACTTGGTAATCTCCAAGATGGGATATTATGAGAACAGACCCACCAGTAGTAATTTCGCATGTCTTGGTGTCATCAGACATTACTATCTACGAGCATGTGTAATGGTCCTTAGACTGGAAGATTATCATTAACTCATGTCATGACTCGTGCACTTAGATTTACTGACAAAAACCGTCACGCAGACAGTTGGCGGGAAGTAGGGTACGTTGGGTGCATCATGAGTGACATGTTGTTAATGGATAAGTCAAGGAAGGATTTTTCCATTCCATTTATGGAAGTTGATATCTCAACCCTTTGATTGAAATAAAACTGTCGGATGAAATTCCATGGCCATGGTGAAACGACAAGTTTATTTCAGGTAGTCAAAGAACGACGAATCAAGCATATAGGTTTATGACACTACCATGAAACCTGCTTGATGAGATATTGAGACAAAGGTATTAAATTACACAGTAAGTGTTCGTATGTGGTGATACATCAATGCGGCGTCAAATTCTTTCTCTTGGGTGTCTTGACCCGTTGCTAGACAGTAATCTTGGACTTTAGGCAAGCCCGCCTAATGCCAACGAGAAAGAGGCCTAGAGGGTCACACACTAACTGTATTCAAGTATCTCCAGTAGAATAAAGATTATTCCCGTACGTGGTTTAATAATTATTCAAAGAAGCCTAAATCGTTTTAATGTTATAGGAAGAATAAAATAAAACAAGTACATGTCGTGTATCAATAATTACATGCCGTGTAGTTTTATTTTGAAAACGAGTACACGCCGTGTATTATTAAATGTACACGCCGTGTAGTTTTCATTTTGGAAAGTAAATGAATAAATGAAAACAAGATATACACATCGTGTAAATTTAATGTACACGCCGTGTAGTTTTCAATGAAAAACAAGTACACGCCGTGTATTCATTAATACAAGCTGTGTAGTTTTTCCAGTCGGGATTTTGAAGAAATATCGTTTTATTAAATGATATTTATTATAATCAGTGTGGGAACATGTCAAGGAATTAATGACTCAACATGGGGTTTTCAAAAGGGAGTTAATGAAATAAATAAAATGCGCAATGTGTTTATTTATTGTCATAACTCTACAACCTCAAACTCAATTATAAATATTCTCACAACCCCAACTCTTTTCCCAACACAAGAGAATCGTTGTGCACAACAATTCTGGAGAATTCTTTCAAGTCCAAAAGAACCTCTTCCTCAAAGAATTCTCTCAAGACTGAGAGAGATCCTCTTCCATCGGATCAAGATGATCTAAGGCAGACAACGCAAGCAAAGGTTTCTCCACGCTAGCACCCGGAGACTCCTTTGGCGACGTCCAGAGATATGAGGTGCACGTGTGGATCACCGCTAGAGGAAGTCTACACTTGTCTTCTATGATGCAATGACGAATCACATTGGAACGTGATCAAGAACATCAACAAAGAAAGAACACCCAAAAGGTACTTCTTTATAATCAATTAAATTAATTATAATCAACTTGTAACGATCCTTGTTTGTGGTTCCGGGACAAACCTTCTTCTTTGTCTATTTTTGTGATTCGATCCATGGAGACTGGCGTTTATCGTCATATTGATCCCAGATTGATCATTATTAATGACAAAAAGCCAAGTGGGCACATCCACCCACATGCTTCCGCTGCGCTCGGAACCTTCAAATGGTATCATAGGTAGGTTTACAACGTTGATTATAGTTATTTAATTTTTGTTGATAATTTACGCATTTATATTTGATTCAATTCGAAATAAATCATTCTATAAATATGAATAAATGAGATTTATTCTTCCTCCTTCGTTTCTCAATTCATATCATAGAAACGGCCTTTTAATTTTAATTTTGATTAAAATAAAAATGAGGAACTCATCCAGAGGATCCTCTCTTTCTGTTTGTACAACACGGGATTACACGGCGTGTAATTAAAACTACACGTCGTGTACTTAGGTTCAAAGAACCGGCACTGGTCTGCCAAACCACGTCATGTGAATTGAATATGCCTAAGTATTAATCACACTGTGTTAACCAGAATTGAACGGCGTGTGGAAACTGGAATACACGGTGTGTATGTTGGAGCAACACGTCGTGTAGTCCGTTCTGGCCCAGGTGAAACCGTGTACAAGGATAAGTCGCGTACCGCGTACACGGGGTTTCCAGGCTGGTTACCACGTAACAAGGAAGTACACTTCGTGTATGATTTATCTACACGTCGTGTACTCCAAAATTTCCAAAGTACAAAAAACACACCAAAGCCCTCGGCGTGTACTTTGGATAAAGGTTGAAAAGAAATACACGCCGTGTAATTATAAACTACACGCCGTGTACTTTCCAGAAATGGAATTTCACCAGGTTTCCTCCAATGTACAGAGACCCGTACAAGGAATATGGATGAGAAGAATCTCAAGGAAATTCAGAAAGGAATTTAAGATAAATAATTGATTAATTATAAGATCATAATTAATTGAATTCGAGCGCGACTTATCTTAAATGAAAGAATGATTAAAAGAATTTGAATTCTAAATATGCGTAAATGTCGTTGCATGTTATGAATGATCATGAGCTAGACCAAAGACCATTTTTATGTATATGGTTTCATTTAAATTTATTTAATTTAAATTTGTTGGCCTATGAGCCTTCTTCCAATATAATGTAGGGCATGCGTGCCCATGGTTTCTTTAATGTAAACCCATGTAATGGAGGATCTCCCAAGACAGAGGAGACGGTTCAAATCCCGAAGCCAAGGCGAAACTGACACAAGAAGATACAAAGGTGGATAGGTGGGAGCTGCAAAACACGAATCACTGGGTTCAAGGTGTTTTTCCCTAGGTTAGTGTTAGCTTATCAAAACCACTAGATAAGATAACCAATAGAAGCTCATGATCATGCCATCTTATTTTATTTCTGTCTAAATTGCATGGTTTATTTATTATGTATGTGTTTTTGCGATCACATAGTTAATAAAATGAACAAGCATGCAAAGATGGAATAAAATAAAAACTAGACTATGCGTAAACATTATCAGAACATGGTTAATCACTTAAGCAAGCATCACTTAATATTAACAAGCATGTGATAATGCGAAACTACTCATAAAGGACTCAAATCCCTCGATACCATATTAAGTCAGACCAAGCCTTCTGTTACCTGATTAAGGGAAAGACTCAATAAAACTATGTGTTTGACCAACCCTTGTTGGGACACTTACTTTTATAAAGGAAGCCCTTATGAAAGGTTTCAGGTTGAATTAACCATATTACATCAATAGAAGTATCCCTTGCTAGACTTGATGTAATATTGGAGGCAAGAGTTGAGGAAATCCAAGTCAGGATTTCAGGATTGGGGATTCCACTCAAGAGATCAAGGAACTATAATCTCACAGTTGGCAAAGACATGCCTACCTAAATACCTTCAAATGGCTTGACCAACCCTTGTTAGGGTTATGCGAAGGGGAATATGGATCCTTTCCACTAGAATGTCAAAGCAACTGGACATTCTGAGTTCAATGGTGAGGGCCATTGAGACTTGATAAAATAGTGGGAGACTTAATAAAATTTATTATTTCTCATAAAATGTAATCAAGAAAGTACTAATAAATCTTCTCTGTTAATTGTAGAATCAAGATGACAAATTCATCAACCACATTTTCTATGCGATCAATTCTGGACAAAGACAATATCCTCACCGACAGTAACTTTCAGGAATGGTTTAGGCACCTTTGGGTTGTCCTACGCCATGAAAGAAAGTATTATGTGCTGGAGTCCTCACTTCCTGATCCTCCTACCTAAGGGGAAAGTGATGAAGATTTCCTAGTCTATGATCAACATTTGAGTGATGCACTCGATGTTCAATGTTTGATTATATCATCAATGTCAAGTGAGCTCATGAAGTCTCATGAGGACATGGATGCCTATAGCATGATCGAGCACCTCTGTGGTCTATACCAGGAGAGAGCAAGGCAGGAAAGGTTTGAGATCTCCAAGGCTCTATTCCAGAGCAAGCTTGGAGAGGGTGCCACAGCCAAGCCTCATGTAGTCAAGATCATTGGCTACATTGAGCGCTTGGAGGTTCTAGGGTTTAAACTCCCCGAAGAACTGGATATCGATCTCATTATTGCATCACTTCCCCAGAGCTTCTCAAACTTTGTTGTGAACTTCAACATGAACAACATTGAGAAGTCTATGTATGATCTTCTTATCCTCATTCACCAAGTGGACAATGACATGAAGCGTGAAAAGACTTTTTTCCTCATGGTGAATAAAAGGAAAGGGAAGGTGAAGAGATTTAAGCCCAAAGCTTCTTCAAGGCCCTCCAAGAAAAGGAAGATCAAAGTGGAGGCAAAGGAATAGGATGTTGTTTGTTTCACATGTGGCAAGAAGGGCCACTGGAAGAAAAACTGCTCCCAGCCAAGGAAGCAAGGGGAAGCTTTAGGTGCGTTTGTTATCGAATGCAATCTATCTGTTTCTACTAATTGGGTATTAGATACTGATTGTGGTGCTCACATCTGTATCCAAATACAGGAACCAAATAGATTCAGAAAGATTGACTGAGGTGAGGTGGATCTACGAGCAGCCAACAGAGCCAGACTCGCTGTTGTAGCTGTCGGAGACTACCACCTCACGTTGCCTACTGGGATGATCTTGGTGTTAAAGTGTTGTTATTATGTGCCTTCTGTTACTAAAAACATTGTTTTAGTATCCATATTAGATACTAATGGATTCATATTCAAGTTTGGAAATGAATGTTGCTACTTTTATAAAGATAGCATTTGTTTTGGCAGGGCACATTTATATAACAGACTTTATGTGTTAGACTACACAAACAAAGTAATGGAAATCGATGAAAAATTAAATTCACATGACTCATACCACACCCAAATTTGGCATCACCGGCTAGGTCATGTCAATGAGAAAAGTTTGACAAAATTGCATCAAGATGGATATTTATATTCTTTCGAACTAAAACCACTTGATGTATGGCATGCGTGTCTACAAGGCAAAATGACCAAAGCCCCATTTAGTGGGAAAGGTGAAAGGGCTAAAGAGCTTCTAGAATTAGTTCACACAGATGTGTATGGACCATTTCCAGTTGAATCAAGGGGTGGGTTCTCGTACTTCATAACTTTTACTAATGATTTTAGTAGATATGGATATATCTACTTAATGAGGTATAAGTCATATTCTTTTGATCGGTTCAAAGAATACAAGAATGAAGTTGAGAACCAGCTTGGTAAAAAGATTAAGAAACTCCGCTCAGACAGAGGAGGATAATATCTTAATCAGGACTTCATTGATTTCTTACGGGAGTTTGGGATTTTATTTCAACTCACTCCTCCATACACGCCCCAGTGGAATGGTGTAAGTGAAAGGAGGAACCGCACCCTGTTGGACATGGTGAGATCAATGATGAGTCATGCGAGTCTTCCATTATCCTTTTGGGGATATGCATTACAAACAGAAGCACACATACTAAACCAAGTACCAACTAAATTGATAAATGGTATTCTATATGAGTTGTGGAGTGGACGCAAAGCCATGTTATCGAATTTACATGTGTGGGGTAGCGAAGCATTTGTTAAGGCCTCTTCAGGTAACAAACTTGCACCCCAAGGCACAAAGTGTATCTTTATAGGATATACCAAGGAAACAAGGGGATATTGCCTATACAACCCCTCAGACAAAAAGGTTATAGTGGCAAGACACACCATATTCCTTGAGAGGGAGCACATCTCCAAAAGAGATAGTGGGAGCGAGATAGACTTTGATGAAGTCAAGGCTCAAGATACACAGGAGTTGGTACAAGAACAGATTCCACAAAGCACCGTGGAAGAACAATCTGTTCCAGAGACACAAGAACTGCGTAGGAGCACGAGAGAGGTGAGAGAACCAGAACGATATGGTTTTCTTGTCACCAAGGATGGTGACTCATTATTGGTTGACAATGATGATCCTTTTACCTACAAGGAAGCAGTTGAAGGCACAGACATTGCCAAGTGGCAAGAAGCCATGAATTCTGAAATGGATTCCATGTACCAAAACCAAGTTTGGATTTTGGTAGATCCTTCGGTTAATGTAAAGCCTATTGGTAATAAATGGTTATTCAAGAAGAAACTGGACATGGAGGGGCAAGTCATCACCTATAAGGCATGACTGGTTGTAAAAGGTTTTAGACAGTGTCAAGGAATTGACTATGATGAAACCTTTTCACTGGTTGCGATGCTGAAATCCATCAAAATCCTATTGGCCATTGCCGCTTACCATGACTTTGAAATTTGGCAAATGGATGTCAAAACTGCATTCCTTAATGGGAAACTTCAGGAAGATGTCTACATGACACAACCTGAAGGGTTTGTGACTCCAAAGGATGCCAACAAGGTATGCAAGTTGAAGAAATCCATTTATGGATTAAAGCAAGCATCAAGGTCATGGAAAATTCGTTTTGATGAAGCTGTAATAGAATTTGGCTTCGTTAAGAACGAATGTGAGACTTGTGTCTACAAAAGGTTTAGTGGAAGTGAAGTCATTTTCCTAATAGTATATGTTGATGACATATTACTAATTGGAAACGAAGTACCTATCTTACAGTCAGTTAAGGCATGGTTGCATAAATGCTTCTCCATGAAAGACTTGGGTGAGGCAGCATATATTCTTGGGATCAAGATCCATCGTGATAGATCCAAGAGAATCATGGGCCTGAGTCAAAGTACATACATTGACAAGATACTGAAGAGATTCAGTATGGAACAATCCAAGAGGGGATTGTTGCCAGTGTCACATGGAATTCATCTTTCCAAGAAAATGTGTCCTTAGAAACATAAGGAAAGAAAGAAAATGGCAAGGATCCCTTACGCATCCGCGATTGGGTCAGTCATGTATGTTATGCTATGTACGAGGCTAGATGTGCTTACGCATTAAGTGTGGTATGCAGATATCAAGATGATCCAGGAGACTGCCATTGGATGGCAGTCAAGACTATCCTTAAGTATCTGAGGCGTACTAAGGATATGTTCCTGGTTTATGGAGGAGATGAGGAACTAGTCATCAGAGGACATGTAGATGCTAGTTTCCAGACTGATCAAGATGACATGAAGTCGCAGACTGGATACATCTTCAGTTTGAATAGAGGTGCAGTGAGCTGGAAGAGCTCAAAGCAAAGTGTGGTGGCAGATTTTACAGCGGAGTCTGAGTATATCGCAGCTTCTGAGGCAGCTAAAGAAGTAGTATGGATGCGAAGCTTCGTCCAAGAGCTGGATGTAGTACCAAGCAGTAAAGATCATATCACACTCTATTGTGATAATACTGCAGCGGTGACACTTGCAAAAGATCCAAGGTCACATCAGCGGACAAATCACATATTTCAGAAGTATCATCTCTTGAGGGATTTTTCTCAGAGAGGTGAAGTTGTAGTGAGCAGTATTTTCATGGAAGACAACGTAGCGGACCCCTTGACTAAAGCCTTGACTCAGCAGAAACATGATCATCATGTGAGGTCTACCGGACTAAAAGTTGTAGGCAATTGGCTCTAGTCCAAGTGGGAATTTGTAAGGGTTGGTGTCCTGAGAACCAACTGTTTTGTACTTTGATTACATGAATGTTAACTTATTATATATTGTTAATTGTTCTGCATGACTATAATATAATCATGTCCTAGAATATTTGTTGCATTATAAGGTCATGGCAGATCCCCGTTATGATGAGAACCTTGAAATGCTATAACAATATTCTTAAATAAAGTTCTACGGTTGGATGACGTACTATGATAGGACACATAGTATACAGACCGTCATGTGCGAGTACTCGTAAGAAGATGAGACTCTCTCTCATGGAGTTCGCACTTGGTAATCTTCAAGATGGGAGATTATGAGAACAGACCCGCCAGTAGTAATTCTGCATGTCTTAGTGTCATCAGACATTACTATCTACGAGCGTGAGTAATGGTCCTTAGATTAGAAGATTATCATTAACTCATGTCATGACTCGCACACTTAGATTTACTGACAAAAACCGTCACGCAGACAGTTGGCGGGAAGTAGGGTACGTTGGGCGCATCACGAGTGACATGTTGTTAATGGATAAGTCGAGGAAAGATTTGTCCCTTCCATTTATGGAAATTGATATCTCGACCCTTTTATTGAAATAGAACTGTCGAATGAAATTCCATGGTCATGGTGAAACGACGGGTTTATTTCAGGTAGTCAGAGAACGACGAATCAAACATATAGGTTTATGATACTGCCATGAAACCTGCTTGATGAGATATTGAGACAGAGACATTAAATTACACAGTAAGCGTTTGTATGTGGTGATACGTCAATGCAGTGTCAACTTCTTTCTCTTAGTTGTCTTGACCCGTTGCTATACAGTAATCTTGGACTTTAGGCAAGCCCACCTAATGCCAACGAGAAAGAGGCCTAGAGGGTCACACACTAAGCGTATTCAAGTATCTCAAGTAGAATAAAGATTATTCTCATATGTGGTTTAATAATTATTCAAGGAATCCTAAATCGTTATAATGTTGGAGGAAGAATAAAATAAAACAAGTACACGCCATGTATCAATAATTACACGTTGTGTAGTTTTATTTTGAAAACAAGTACACGCCGTGTATTATTAAATGTACACGCCGTGTAGTTTTCATTTTGAAAAGGGAAAGGGATAAATGAAAACAAGATATACACGTCGTGTACATTGAATGTACACGCCGTGTAGTTTTCAATGAAAAACAAGTACACGCTGTGTATTCATTAATACAAGCCGTGTAGTTTTTCCAGTCGGGATTTTGAGGAAATATCGTTTTATTAAATGATATTTATTATAATTAGTGTGGGTGCATGTCAAGGAATTAATGACTTGACATGGGGTTTTCAAAAGGGAGTTAATGAAATAAATAAAACGCGAAACGCGTTTATTTATTGTCATAACTCTACAACCTCAAACCTGATTATAAATATTCTCACAACCCCAACTCTTTTCCCAACACAAGAGAATCGTTGTGCACAATAATTCTGGAGAATTCTTTCAAGGTCGAAAGAACTTCATCCTCCAAGAACGCTCTCAAGACTGAGAGAAATCCTCTTCCATCGGATCAAGACGATCTAAAGCGGATAATGCAAGCAAAGGTTTTTCCACGCTAGCACCCGGAGACTCCTTTGGCGACGTCCAGAGATACGAGGTGCACGTGTGGATCACCGCTAGAGGAAGTCTACACTTGGCTTCTACGACGCAACGACGAATCACATCGAAACGTGATCAAGAACATCAATGAAGAAAGAACATCCAAAAGGTACTTCTTTATAATCAATTAAATTAATTATAATCAACTTGTAACGATCCTTGTTTGTGGTTCCGGGACAAACCTTCTTCTTTGTCTATTTCTATGATTCGATCCGTGGAGGCTGGCGTTTATTGTCGTATTGATCCCGGATTGATCATTATTAATGACAAAAAGCCAAGTGGGCACATCCACCCACGCGCTTCCGCTGCGCCCGGAACCTTCAGAAATTTCAAATTTGAATCAATTTGGAATTATATTTCAATCCAGTTGATGAAATATAAATTGCCAAAGAAAAATGGAATGCAATTTTGCAATGCAAATACCAACTGCAGATTGCAATTTAAAATTCTCACTGAAGACTCCTGGAGGAAACTACACACAAGTAGTAAAAAACATTAAGGAAAATAACTAACAGTACAAATTCGAACTACAAAGTTACTATGAAAATATCAAACAAACATTAACAGTTTGTGTAATACTCCTAAAGCACAAAAATCCCTAATAACTGTATCATTACAACCAAAAGAACAAAGAAGAACACAAATAGAAATGAATGTATCTCAGTGACACACACAAAGAACAAAGAAGAAGACAAATAGAAATGACATAAACCACCTGACATCTTCTGTCGCCGTCGGTCGAAACTGCAGAAAGACTCACCGACAACTTCACCGATGCCTTTAGCAAATAGATGTCCGATGGAGTTGAAGAGGGGTCGGCTGAGGGTTTCACTGTTAGGTTGCGACGAGATACCACAAAACGATGTTGAACGAATCGGCGGACATTTTCTCTGAGGGATTCGCTTAGGGTTTCCTCACTGAGGGTTTCGCTGAGGTGTGACGGCTTTCACCTCAGTGCGACGATGTCGAACGAATCGACTAACAGTTTCTCCGGCAGGTTTCACCGAGGGTTTCGTCAAACCACGGTTGTAGGGTTCCGTTGAGGTGCGACGGTTTTCACCGGGGGTTTCGTCGAGCCACCGAGAGATACGACAGACAAATTTTTTCAACCTTGATTTCAAACTCGATGATAGACCAAACTAATCGAACGGTCCGCCCATGTATTAACCACGTGACCGCCATCCAACGGGCAACCTGGTGTCAGGTTGAGAGACCAACCTGAGATGCTAATTTTCATCCATCACCTCCCTTGACTTGAGGGATGAATAAAATGAATATACATTAACTTATTGAAAACTTTTCAAATTAAATGATTAGACGTAAATTCTTAATTTATTCTGGAAGTGAAAAAATGTTGGGCGGGGTGTACACGGGGAACGGATTCCGGTTGCCGGGTCCCACGTGTCGCCGCCCTCCGGGAATCCGGCCAATGTGCATGGCCTTTCCATGTAGCCCGGCCACCCCGCACGCGCTCTATCCATGAGCTGCCGTCTCCCAAGCCCATGCCCCCTCCGCCGGACTGTCGTTTGCAGACCACCCTTCGCACACCCGTCCGCGGCTTTATCTCCCGGGTTCCGTTCCCCACCCCTTTCCCCACCTTCTATACGAATACGCTCGTATCCATACATCCTTGAACTTAGCGACCTTACTCGTTGGTTTTGATGCGGTTTTCTGTGTAGGGTTCGCTATTGCTGTGGTGGCAGAACTATAAATCCCGTTAAAATGCAGCAAGTGGATCCCTCTAAGGTGGGGGAAGTTGTGGTCGTCGATCTTCATTCGCTGCGCAACAAAATATCTGCCATTCAAACGGCGGGTCCTGCAAAATTACAGGTTTTATTATCGCGTTTTCTTGATTGGGTTCTTTGGCGTTTTAGCTTAATCATGTGTTGATAAGAAAAATCAAAATTTCCGTAATACAGAGCGAAGGCGAATTCTTTATTCATTATTTTTTTTTCTGTGAAACTCTGCATTGCTATTTTGGCGATCCAATGATAATCAAATTTGGTGTTACTTGTAATGCCAACCATTGTGTGCAGCATCCTGACTGATTTTATCTTTTCAATTCTTTGGGGACGACCATTCCATCTGGATTTGGTCATAGTTCAGTCAATAGCATAAATTATGCTCTTGTCTCAAATGTATTGAATAACAGGTAATTGCAGATTTTGACGCCACCTTAACGAAGTACTGGGTCAATGGTAGGCGAGGACAAAGTAAGTTGATGATGCTTGAGCTGTTTGGTTATCCTTTTGTTCTATATTTAAGTTTTAAAGGCTCCCGTACTCTTCTCTAATCCTAAGATGTATAGGCAGCCATGCCCTTTTACAGCAGGGAAACCCCGAATTTGATGCAAAGAGAGAGCAACTATATGCTTATTATCATCCACTGGAGTTCTCACCTACCATTCCTATTGAGGAGAAAACAAAGCTCATGGAAGAGTGGTATGCCATCTAATGATCCTCTTGCAGATTTACTTATCTCTACCAAATGGCTGCATCGACTCCATACTTGGTGGTTCGGAACTGCATATAGGCAGCCATCGTGCTTTATTATTTTTACAATAGCATCAGAGTGGATCTTTTTTGTTTATTTCTTTTCGCCGCATTTTGGTAACATTTGAGAAAACGATGTCAGTAATATCTTTAATGCAGGTGGGGGAAAACTCATGCCCTTCTTATTGAGGGGGGCCTTACTTATGATGCTATTAGGAAGTCTGTGGCTGATTCAAACATTGCTTTCAGAGATGGTGTAGTTGAGCTTTTTGAGTTTTTGGAGGTAAAGGACGCCTTTTTGCTATTTGATCTTCTACTTCTCTTTTCAGCACTTCATTTGATGCTTCTGGAGTGTGAGGCTACCATTTTAGATGATCATATATTTTCTAACATTTTCAGTGCAAGTACTTCGTTTTAAGGTGACATTTGGTACAATGAAACTATGGTTTGGGAAAAGGAATAAGTGAGAGAACAGTCAAAAATCCATGTTTGGTAGGAGGCAGTGGGGGAGGCAGAAAAACACGAGTTCCATCATGGAAGTCCTTGGAAAATAAAGTTCGTGGATATAATTGTTCCTAATTTTATGGTTCATTGGCAAGAATACCCTTTAAACAGTGAGGAAAATTTATATTATATTTTTTTATTATATATTTATACTATGCAACATATTTCATCACAATTTGTTATGCATACCTAACAAACTATTGACATACCAATCCCTTTCTCATTTCCCTTTCCACGTCTTTTCCGTTTTTATTCGAAATGTTTTCGCCATACCAACAACAACCTAAATGTTTGTGAAGTCCTTTTTTTTTGTTTTAAATTGCGGTATGTACTCTTGCCACGTGGCTTCCTTGACTATGCTGTGGGCTTCTTATGTATGAGAGCACCCTGCGCCTGATTATTTGCTGAAGTCGAACAGAAGAGTTTGCTCTTGAGTTAACATCCATTTCCTCTGATGCACAGGAAAGAAACATTCCCGTACTAATATTTTCTGCTGGGCTTTCTGATATTATAGAGGAGGTTAGTCTAAATAAAACTTTCTAGTGATTATATTATAGAAACATCTTATCTCTATGGTTACTTCTTTTCATCGCAGGTTTTGAGGCAAAAACTTCATAGAACTTTTAAGAATGTTAAAGTTGTCTCAAACCGTATGTTATTTGATGAGAATGGCCAACTTGTTTCTTTCAAAGGTACCTTTCTTGCTCTAGTAGAGAAACGTACTACCAGGATTTTTTCTTATATGTGGGTAACTTGAAAATTCCCTGAATGAAAAATACTGTAAATACTTTAGACCAGAATTAATTATAAATCATGAAATCATGTAAACGTTAGTGTTGTAGTATGGCGCATTTCTTGATGCAAAGTTCATTGGGATGAAAGTGCATTGATGTAGTGGCTTTGTTATCGATCTGTTCACAGGGAAGACGATTCATGTTCTGAATAAGAATGAGCATGCCCTTGATATGATTGGCCCTTTCGATGACCATTTGGATGATGTGAAGGGGCCAAACCGTGACAGTGCCTTGATGAAGAATAGAACCAATGTGCTGCTGCTTGGTGATCATATTGGCGATCTAGGAATGTCTGATGGCTTGAACTATGATAATAGAATATCAGTTGCCTTTCTGTAAGTCGATATAAGTTTCCCAATTCCCAATATTTATATTTGGAATTTTGTTTTTGATGTCTTGTTACAGCATGGCACTTATTCGATGAGCAGTTTGTGTTGTAAATTGTGTCAAGCTTCTAGCTTTTCCTAGGCCAATCTCTTTCCGGAAATGAAACATATTAAATAAACGCAGTCAAGAGGAATATTTTTATTTTTGTATTTATGTTTTAGGTTTTTTAGGTCACACCTTTGATGAGACGCTTGATGCCGTTTCAGTTGGTTTCTAAACATTACTATTCATTGAAAATAGTATGTCAATCCAGCGGTTGGTTGGAATGTCATTTCATCATTCGGTTGCATAGAAAAGGAATACGCTGGAAGAGAATTCTAAAAAACATAATGATACCTCAAGAGGTATTCGTCAAGTTTCTTAGGGGTATGAATAAAACTAAAAAGACTTGTTTGCTCCTCACCTTCAAATGTTTTATCTGAACCGAGTAATATAATTAACATTTGGAAAACAACCAAACAGACAGCTATTCTTTAATAACTTTATTTTGTTTTCTTTCATTCAATTCAAATCCATTTCATTTCATTCCATTCCTGACCATTCTATAAACCAAACGGGTCGTTAATCCTGTTGCCCCAAGGGAATTTGATGTTCCCTTTATGATATATATATTTTTAGGTAGTGGGGTGTAATATTGTTTGTTTTGTTATTGCACAAAAGACACTCCTACACAGTCATTTGTCTAGGCGCTCTAGCTGGTTGTCGGGTAATATTGTTTTAAGGAAGAATCGCCATTATGCAGAAAATGCTTGATTTGATCTCCGGAAAAAGGCATCTCTAAGTTTTTTGTGCACTATTCCAAACCTGATTCCTCTGTTCTATCTCAATTTAAATGTTAGTATATTTTAATCATAAATAGCTAGCGTGCTCTTAAATTGTTTTGCAGGAATGACAATGTTGAGAAGTCTCTCGACAACTACAGAAAAGCCTTCGATGCTCTATATCTGGCGAGTGGACTTTTGTTAAAGTTTTCTTTTATTTCCTGGCTCCTTTTATTGTTGATTTTTGTTCTTGAAAATTGGCGTTCTTCTTGCATATATGTTGTGGTCAAATGTTCATTTTTCCTTGGGTGCAGAATGATGCGCCGATGTGGGGAGTGCTGAAACTTGCTTCTCTTCTCTGTGCACCTGGTAATGGTATTAAAGGATAATATATTTTGATTTTACCATATTTCACCATATGGTGAGTAGATTTATTGAATGAAAGTGCATGCATTTATTTGCCGCTCTTCATTGGGGCCTAAACTTTTCAACCAAATGAACAGGTGGATTGAGTGGCACAGGGCGTGACAATGAACAGATACTAAATGACCTTGATCCTTCAACCTTGTTTTCTCATGGCAGACAGCTGAGGTGTTGGCCAAATGTTGATTTCTGTATGGGATCATCATCATCATCTTCATAGCTGACATTGTAATAATTATCATGTCGAAATTCATATGCTTCTTTAGCTACATTTCGTTTTTCTAGCTCTGCATAATAAAAGAAAACATTACCAAAATCTGTGCCGTGGTGATGCTGAGATATGAAAAGTCTGCACATTACCAAAAATAACCAATCTCCTCCAGACATGATGTGCAGACTTTTCATATCTCAGCATCACCACGGCACAGTAAAAATCAACTTCAAATCACGACGATCTCCTTTATTGTTGTCGTGATTTATATATGTAGATACAAAAAGCACGTCAGTTGAATCCACCATGACATTATCTTCAATCATCCATTTTCAAAAAGTGGCTCCTTTTATCTTCTCAGTACTAAGATTTAAAAACAATGATCTTATTCTTTAAATGATTAACTTCCTAGCATACCAATGACTTCATCACTCTCTTCAAAACCATGAGTAAAGAACAATGACAAGGACCTCATTGTGGTTTCACAATCTCCACAAACCCATTTCTTCAAGAAAATTATGACACGGAAGTCTTCTCCCTCGCTTTTAAACGAGAATTTCTTCACCCAAGACTACTCACTCCATGACTTTATTTAAAGCACGATAACACTGATAAAAAGACATCACATCACTACATTGTTTCCTCTAATCTTCATCCTTTCTTCTCTTTTCCTCTAAAGTTTTCAAACTACTCCAAAAGCTCTAAATCAATACAATTTCACTTATTTGGCCTATGTTGCAGCCAAATGTTTGGTTTGTGTTGGGTTTGTTGTCAACCACATGTTGACGTTGATAACCTTGTTGGGTCATTTTCTTAAATGACATCTTTCAGATCCTTATTTTAATGAATCACAATACACTATATTTTCCTTGTGTTAACTTGAAGTGTGTTTTTAAGTTGGATAGAATTCATATCTTCTGAAATGAAAAAGAACTGTCATCTTCCGAATCTCCATGTTTTCGATTTACTGATTCTGAACCTGACGTATCCCAGAACATTGTGAAGAGTCACCCGAACTTTAACCAAACAGAAGAAGACATTGAAGCATCTGAATCAGTTAGAAGTGACAATTGTGCCTCAAAGAACTTGAAATGTTTGTTACAAGTTTCTTATGCTCATCACCTATAAATAGATGATCGAGGACTTGAGGTTCAGATGCTGATTGACGAACTTTTGAGAGTTGTTCACTACCCCAGTAATGGAGAGTTTTTGTTAGTTTGAATTTTTAGTGTGATCTAAGTGCCTATGTTGTTGTGAGGTTTCATCGTAAAAGCACTTGGTTTATGTTGTCTCGATGATGTAATGCAAGTAACCTACAAGAGGGGGGGGTGAATTGTAGTTAAAAAAATTAAAATATAAATTTTCCAACCCTCATGTATTAAGTTGATCGGATTTACGAAATACCGATCAATTCAAGATCAGAGTAAAAACATTGCATGCAACAGAAATACCAAATGTATGAAGTATAATTAGCATAACTGGAATATGTTAGTTAGACTTTTACGAAAATTCGACAATAGTAATCTAAGCAGCGGAAATAGAAAATTTAAACCAGTAGTAATTCATAAACTAGATACAACCGAAGTTTAAAAATAAAACACTGAGTATTGGTTAACAAACCAAATACTCCTTTAAAAGGATATTATAAAACCACATGCTTTAACCTTAGCAGTAAGGAAGTATGTATACCTAACTTTAGGTATCCTCGATTTTAAACCTACTGGAAGGTATCCTATCTTCATATTCTCGAAAAGCCCTCGACTTAACTTATCGGTAGATATAGTGTTATATCCTTGAACACTCTATTTTCATAGCCATTGAAGCCCTCAATCACACAGGATCGGTAAAACCTCTGTCTTCCTACCCTCAAAAGCCCTTGATCATGCATGATCGATAAATGACCAATTATAAGAGAAATGCTAAGAGTTTTACAAGAAAGCCTCAAAAGAATTAACTCGTAGTAAAAACACTCGAAAAGAAAATTATTACACTGATTAGACGCTCTCTTAACAACAAGTAATTGCATGACTTCAAAATGACCAACTTTCAGAATGCCCTGTTATTGTAGTACTGTTGTACTTTTTTGGTTCTTTTGAAGGTTGAGGTTGCAACTCTATTTATAGACATCTTTGTAACAAACTTCAATGATCGAATTCCACAATTGTTGGAGTCGGTTGCAACAACATCAACATCAACTTCATCATTTATTGATGAACTTATCATTTCACTTAATCTACCGATGACTAAATTTTACTAAATTCTTATCCACCTAAACTTTTACCCTTTTAAAAGACCCCTCTCAATATCCAAACCCCTATTACCAATTAGGATATAAATGAATCTGTTTATCTCTTACCCAACACAAAACAACCACATGCAATGCAGAATGAAAAGTAAAGGGAAGTACACGATGTTGTTGTAAGTTTTGACCCCATAATGGGAAACCTACTCATTTCTGTGTTTGGTTATTATCTTGAGACATATATTTTCTACTAGAATCTTATTATCAATTACAAGTGGGGGTGGGAAGGTATAATCCTAAACCCATAGTGCATCCTACACTTGTTGGTTTCGGGCGCAGCGAAAGCGTGCGTGTAGGCGATATATAATTTCTTTTAATAATCATTGCCCGAAACCAAGAGTGAGAATCTTGCACATTAAATTTATAATTCATTCATTTAATATCTATGGAAATAAATACTTGAGCTTTGGAACTTTCTTCGTTGATGATTATTGATCGTTCGAAAAGGCCCTTCTGGATTATCGTTGTTGCGTTTGTGAGGATCCAAGGGTAGAATCCCTATAGCGGTGATCCACACGTACTTCAATGGTCTCTGAGCAACGTCACTTGTTCTCCGAGTGCTAGCGCGGTAAATCGAATGTTTTGCGTTGTTCGTTCTTGATCGCTCGTTCTTCGGTCTTGAAGAAATTCTCTCCTGGGTTTCTTGTTCTTGAGAGGGAGAGATGAGGAGTCGAGAGAGAATTCATTGTACGCAACAATTCTCTATTCCCAAACTTAGAATTGGTTTCGAATAAATTACACAATAGGCGCAACCGTCTATTTATAGAGCTGGGATTTCGATTACAAAATTTAATTGCATAACAACCATTAAATATAATTATAACCATTAATAAAATATCATGCCACATAATAATAACAACAGTATTACTATTTTGTGGTGCGCCAACTTGCGCAAAATGGATAAATAATATTTACCAACTCGTAAATAATTATTTTATCACCGGACACGATCTTGGTTCATTCAAACTCCTCTTGTATTTATTGAACACCCGAATAAATATTTCATTCTCTTAAATAGATATTTTATTCAAAAAATAGTAAATAAATATTTATTAATATTTAATAAAATAAATAAATAAATTTTATTCACAATCCGGTGAATAAATATTTATTTAATTTATACGATCAAAACAACTTAAATAAAATTATTCCTCAGTCTTGAGAATAATATTTATTCCATTAATTAAATTCAAATAGAATTTAATCAAGACCATCAGAAACACTTAGTCTGTGACCCTCTAGGATTCTTTCTCGTTGGCATTAGACGGACTTGCCTAAAGTCCAAGATTACTGTCTAGCAATGGGTCAAGGCACCCAAGAGAAAGAACTTAAAGTCACAACGACAACAACCACATATGAACACTCACCGTGCAATATAATCTCTTTGTCACATAATCTCATCAAGAAGGTTGCACGACAGTGTCATCAACCTATATGCTTGATACATCATTCTTTGACTATCTGAAATAAACTCATCGTTACACCATGACCATGGAATTTAGGGAGACAGTTCTATTTCAATCAAAGGGCCGAGATATCAACTTCCATAAATATGGAAGGGAAAAATCCTTTCTTGACTTATCCATTAATAACATGTTATTCATGACGCACCCAACATACCCTACTTCCCGCCAACATATGGCGTGACGGTTTTCATTAGAAAATTTAAGTGCGCGAGTCGTGACATGCAATAATGATAATCTTAAAGTCTAAGGACCATTACACATGCTTGCAGATAGGAATATCTGATGACACCAAAACATGCAGAATTCCTACTGGCGGGCTTGTTCTCATAATCTACCGTCTTGGAGATTACCAAGTGAAAACTTCATGAGAAGAAGTCTCATCTACTTACGAGTACTCGCACCTGACAGTCTGTATACTATGTGTCCCATAATAGTATGTTATCCAACCACATAACTATATTAAGAATATTGTCATAGAACTTCAAGGTTCTCATCATAGTGGGGAACTACTATGACCTTATCAATGTAAAAAATACTCTAGGACATTATTACATTATGGTCATGCAGAACAATGAATAACATGTAATAAGATATTTAATTTAATATTTAATACATCAAATATTCATGTAATGAAAGTACAAACTGTAGGTTCCGGGCGCAGCGGAAGCGCGTTAGTGGGTTTGCCCAACTTTAATTTTAACGTTAAACAATGTTCAATCTGAGATCCGTCACGATATAAAACGCCGAATCTTCGGAATAGAACGAAGAACGAAAAGAAAAGAAGAGTCCCGGAACCCTTGAGGAGGATCATCATATGTTGATTATAATTAATTTAATTAATGCATAAGAATTACCTCGTTGGAATTCTTTCTTCGTTGATGTGTCCGGTCACGATTCGGTGATCCGTCGTTGCGTCGTAGAATCCAAGTGTAGGATTCCTCTAGCGGTGATCCACACGTGTGTCACGTATCTCCGGACGTCGCCGAAGGGATCTCCGAGTGCTAGCGCAGAAGAACCTTCACTTGCGATATCCACCTTTGACCGCCTTGATCCGGTGGAGGATCTTGCTCTCGTAACTTGAGGGCGTTCTTGGTGGAAAGGGAATTCTCTCTTGGCTTGAGAGTATTTCCAAATCCGTTGTGCACAACAATGGCTCTCTAAAAAATGTTGGGGTTGCGAGGATATTTATAATCAGGTTTGAGGTTAATAGAGTTATGACAATAAATAAACGCGTTACGCGTTTTATTTATTTCATTAACTCTTATTGAAAACCCCCATGTCGAATTATTAATTCCTTGACATGCGCCCACGCTGATTATAATAAATATCATTTAATAAAACAATATTAAATCCTCAAAATCCCAATTGGAAAAACTACACGGCGTGTAATAATTAATACACGGCGTGTACTTGTTTTCCATAAAACTACACAGCGTGTATATTTAATATACACGGCGTGTACTTTTATTTTCCATTTTTCTCCACATTTATTAGACCTTGAGTAATGACTATTTATTTCTTAAATAAATGTAACTGCATTACTCGCTAATAAATATATTATTTTATCCACAGTATATTCTCTCGAATAACTAGTGTCAAAATAAATGCTATCAGACATCCTTAAATAATTATTAAACCACAGTCGGGAATAATATTTATTTAACTTGTTAAATTAATATTTAACTGAGATACATGGACACACTTAGTGTGTGACCCTCTAGGCCTCTTTCTCAGTGGCATTAGGCTGAGCCTGCCTAAAGTCCAAGGTTAGCATCTAGAAACACGCCAAGGCACCCATAGAGAAAGAAGTTAACGCCGCAATGACGTGTCACCTCCTACGAACGCTTACCGTGTAATATAATCCCTTTGTCTCGATATCTCCAATCAAGCGGGTTGCATGCTAGTGCCATCAACCCATGTGCTTGATTATTCTTTCTTTGACTTCCCGGAATTGAACTTGCCCATACCTTACCATGACCATGGATTTATTTAGGCTATATCAATTCCATCAAAGGGCCTGAGATATCTACTTCCATTATGGAACGGAAGGGACAAATCCTTTCTCGCATTATCTATTAATGCGGTATTACTCGTGACGCACCCAACGTATCCTACCTCGCTGCGAACAGCGTGTCGTCACAGTTTTCGTCAATACATCTAAGTGCGCGAGTTGTAATACCCATTAATAATAATCTTAAAGTCTAAGGATCAATACACACGTCCGTAGATAGGAACATCCAATGACACTATGAAATGTGGATTTCCTACTGGCGGGTCTCGTTCTCATAATATCCTCCTGGATATTACCAAGAGCGCACACCATGAGAAGGTGCCTCAAATTTTTATGAGTCCTCACCCCTAATGACCTGTATTATTTGTGTCCCTCAAATAATATCATCCGGCCATAGAACATACATTCAAGAACAATGTTATGGCACTTTCGGGTTCTCATCATAGCAGGGATCCGCTACGACCCTTTAATGCAACAGCTGTCCTTAGGACATTATCACATGACATGTCACGCAGAAGAACAATCAAGATGTGATAAGGATTTTATTTAATGAATAAAGTACAAAGTAGTTGGTTCTAGACCACCAACTCCAACAGACTCCCACTTGGACTAGAGCCAACTGCTAACAACCTTTAACCCGCTAGCTCTCACATGATATTCATGCTTCTGCTGAGATAGGCCTTTAGTCATGGGGTCCGCCACGTTCTCTTCCATGGAAACTCTGCTCACTGTAACTTCACCCCTTTGATAGAAATATTTCAAGAGGTGATACTTCCGGAGTATGTGCTTTGTTCGTTGATGTGACCTTGGTTATTTTGCAAGAGCCACCGCTGCAGTATTATCACAATACAATGTAATGGGATCTTTACTGCTAGGCACCACATCAAGCTCCTGGACAAAGTTCCGAATCCAGACGGCTTCTTTGGCTACATCAGAAGCCTCTATATACTCGGACTCTGCTGTAGAATCGGCGACAAATGGCTGCTTTGAACTCTTCCAGCTCACAGCTCCTCCATTGAGACAGAAAACATATCCAGATTGCGACTTCAGATCATTCTGATCTGTTTGAAAATCAGCATCAGCATACCCTCTGATGACAAGCTCCTCGTCTCCTCCATACACCAGGAACATATCCTTAGTTCTTCTCAGATACTTAAGGATAGTCTTAACAGCAGTCCAATGCTGTTCTCCTGGATCTGCTTGATATCTGCCTACCATGCTCAGTGCATAGGCAACATCAAGCCTGGTACATAGCATGGCATACATGATGGATCCTATAGCCGAAGCGTATGAGATCTTGCTCATCCTATCTTTCTCCTGTTGTGTCTGGGGACACATTTTCTTAGAAAGATGTAAGCCATGTGACACTGGAACCAATCCCCTCTTGGATTTTTCCATACTAAATCTCTTTAGTATCTGGTCAATGTATGTACCCTGACTTAGTCCAAGCAGCCTCTTGGATCTATCACGAATGATCTTGATCCCTAGAATATAGACTGCTTCTCCTAAGTCCTTCATGGAGAAACACTTGTTCAACCAGTCCTTAACTGACTATAAGGCTGGTACGTCATTTCCAATAAGCAATATGTCATCAACATATACCACTAGGATGACGACCACATTCCCATTAAACCGCTTATAAACACATGGCTCACATTCGTTCTTAATGAAACCAAATTCCGTTATGGCTTCATCAAATCGAATGTTCCATGACCTGGATGCTTGCTTTAATCCATAAATGGATTTCTGCAACTTGCAAACCCGTTTGGCTTCACCTGGTGTCACAAACCCTTCTGGTTGTGTCATATAGACATCTTCCTGAAGGTTCCCGTTAAGGAATGCTGTTTTGACATCCATCTGCCAAATCTCGTAGTCATGGTAAGCTGCTATGGCAAGTATGATTCTTATGGATTTAAACATGGCAACTGGCGAGAAGGTTTCATCATAGTAAATTCCTTGACGCTGTCTGAATCCTTTGGCCACTAGCCTTGCTTTATAGGTGCTAACTTGACCTTCCATGTCCAGCTTTCTTTTGAATACCCATTTGCATCCAACAGGCTTTACATCAACTGGCTCATCAACCAGAACCCAAACTTGGTTCTGATACATGGAACCCATCTCAGAATTCATAGCTTCTAGCCATCTTGCAGCTTCTGAGCTTTCTACTGCTTCCTTATAGGAGAGAGGTTCATCATTGTCCAACAATAATGATTCACCATCCTCGGTGACTAGGAAACCAAATCTCTCTGGTTCCCTTACCTCTCTTAAGCTCCTACGCAGTACTTGTGTTTCTGGAACCTCTTCCACGGGGACCTGTGGAACTTGTTCCTGTACCAACTTCTGTGTATCTTGAGCATCAACTTCATCGAAGTCAATCTTGCTCCCACTATCCTTCTTGAGGATGTGCTCCCTCTCAAGAAAGACGGCTTGTCTGGCGACAGTCACTTTCTTGTCTTGGGGGTTATATAGGTAATATCCTCTTGTTTCCTTGGGATATCATATAAAGATACACTTTGTGCCCCGGGGTGCTAGTTTGTTGCCTGAGAAGGCCTTAACAAACGCCTCGCATCCCCATACACGTGTGTGCGACAAAGTGGGTTTCCTTCCATTCCATAACTCGGATGGAATTCCATTTTCCGCCTTAGTTGGTACTCGGTTTAATGTGTATGCTGCAGTTTGTAATGCATATCCCCAAAAGGATAATGGAAGATCCGCATGACTCATCATCGACCTCACCATGTCCAACAAGGTGCGGTTCCTCCTTTCACTAACACCATTCCACTGTGGTGTATAAGGAGGAGTGAGCTGAGATAGAATCCCAGACTCCCGTAGAAGATCGATGAACTCTTGGTTCAGATATTCTCCACCTCGATCCGATCGAAGCTTCTTTATCTTCTTACCAAGTTGATTCTCTACTTCATTCTTGAATTCCTTAAATTTCTCTAAGGACTCTTACTTATACCTCATTAAGTTGACATAGCCATATCTACTCAAATCATCAGTAAAAGTAATAAAGTAAGAATATCCACCTCTAGCTTCTATTGGAAATGGTCCACACACATCTGTGTGTACCAATCCTAGAAGCTCTGTGGCCCTTTCACCTTGTCCACCAAAAGGCAGCTTGGTCATTTTTCCTTGTAAACAAGCGTGACATCTATCAAGTGGTTTTAGCTCAGTAGAGTCTAAATAGCCATCTTGGCAGAGCTTTGTCAAGCACTTCTCGTTCACATGACCAAGGCGGTGATGCCATAACTGGGTGATGTATGAGTCATGTGAGTTTGTTTTGTTATCGATTGCCAACACTTGGTTTTCGTAATTTAATACATACAAACCATTATTCAAATGTGCCATACCATAACATACGTTGTTCTTATAAAAGAGACAACCCTTATTTCCAAACTTGAAAATAAATCCATCCATATCCAAAAAAGATACAGAAATTATGTTCTTGGTAACACTAGGCACAAAATAACAGTTTTGTAAAACCAAAATCATGCCAGTTGGCAATGAGAGGTGATAGTATCCAATAGCCAATGCAGCCAGCCTTGCGCCATTGGAAGCTCGAAGATCCACCTCTCCTCTGGTGATATTTCTAAATCTACTTGGTTCCTGCATTTGAATACAGATGCGAGCCCCACAAACTGTATCTAATACCCAATGTGTAGAAATAGAAAGATTGCACTCGATAACGAACACACCTTTAGCGTCCCCACGCTTCTGGGTGCAGTTCCTCTTCCAGTGGCCCTGCTTGCCACATGCAAAACACACTGCTTCCCGTTCCTTGCCCTACCTCTGGATCTTCCCCTTCTTGGAGGGATGGTGCTCGGGGGCTTCAAACCGTTTATAAGTCTTTGTCCCCTTTGCCTTGTCCTTCCTTTTCTTGTTCACCATAAGGACCGCAGGTTTGTCACGCCCCATGTCCTTATCTACCTGGCAAATCAAGGTCAGAAGCTCCGATAGACTCTTCTCATTGCCGCTCATGTTATAGTTGACAATGAAGCTAGAGAAGGTCTTGGGCAATGATGATAGGATGAGATCTGTACGCAACTCATCTGGGAATTTAATCCCTAAGATGTCCAAGCATTCAATGTAGCCAATAAGCTTGACCACATGAGGCCCAGCTAGCGTAGACTCTCCAAGCTTCGTGGTAAACAAAGCATTGGAGATCTCATACCTCTCCTATCTCGCCTTCTCTTGGTAGAGATATTTAAGGTGAGACATCATGCTATACGCATCCATGTTTTCATGTTGCTTCAAGAGCTCATTAGACATGGTCGATAGCATGAAACACTGGACATCTGTGGCATCATCCATGTGTTTCATGTAGAGAGATAATTCCTCATCACTATCCTCATTCCCAGGCGCAACTCGAATAGGCTCTTCCAGCACATATAATTTCCTTTCGTGGTGAAGGACGACACGTAAACGCCTCTGCCACTCTTGGAAATTGGTGCCGGTGAGAAGGTTTTCTTTTTCGAGTATGGTGCGCAATGATATGTTTGAATTCATTTTCTTGCCGTTTCTACAATTTAATATGAGCAAAGGTTTAGTACTTTATTATAAAAAATGAGACAACTAAATAAATTAATACTTATTAGTCTCCCACTATTTTATCGAAATCCAATAGCCCTCACCATTGACTTCGGAATATTCTATTGCGTGAATATTCTAGTGGCAAGGATCCATATTGCCCTTCGCATTACCCAAACTAGGGTTGGTCAAGCAACTTGAAGGGTTTTAGGTAGGCATTCCAAATGCCAACTGCATTAACTCGCAGTTCCTTGATCCGCTGAGTGGACTCCCCAATCCTGAAATCCTTTTTGGATTTCCTCAACCTTTGCCTCTTGGTCACACCAAGTCCTGCTGTGGCAGTCAACCCTTGATGCGAACCAAGTCAAGTCAACCCAAAACCTTGAATTAGAATTCCCCGATAATTGAAAGCACCCCAACCGGGGTTGGTCAAGCACTTTGAACTATGGTTCGATTCTAACCAAGATTATGGAAGGCTATTCCGACTTAATATTTATTTTGAGGGATTTTATCCTTATACGTAAATTTCCATTTTATTATCTTTGATTACATGCTTGTTAATATTAAGTGGGATATACTTAAGTGATTAACCATGTCTAAGATAATATTTACGTATAAGCCAATTTTATTTTAGTTCCATCTTGCATGCTCGTTTAATTCATTAATTGTGTGATCGTGACAACACACCCATAATAAATAAACCATGCAACTGACAGAAATAAAATAAATGGTATGATCATGAGATTTTCTATTGGTTAGTTTATCTAGCGGTTGATAAACTAACCCAAGACCTAGGGGAGAAACACCTTGAACCTTTTGGGTTCGTGTTTATAGCTTTCCACCTGTCCACCTTTGTATCTCCTTAGATTGGTTTCATCTTGGCTCCTGACTTGAGCCGCCTCCACTAGCTTGGGAGCTCCATCAATTACATATGCATTTATCTCACACGCAGGTGAGGGGAAAAAGGGGTTTTTACATAAAAGAATCCTTGGGCACGCAGGCCCTACATATTAATGAGGAGATGACTCGCAGGCCAACAAATTTAATTTAAATAAATAAATTAAAAGAAACCATTCACATACAAAGGTCTCGGTCTAGCCCATGATCATCCATACATGCAACAATATTTACGCATAAATAAAACTAGCATTCAATTCTTTAATCGTTCTTGTTTAAGATAAATCACGCTCGAATCAATTAATTATCTTTAATTAATCAATCCTTTTATCTTAAATCCCTTTTCTAAATTTCTTTGAGATTCTCATCCATCATAATTTTAAACAAATAAATTCATTTAAAATTATCCTTGTACACAACTTGTACCTTGGAGGCAACCTGGCGAATTCCCATTTATTACGCAGATGTTAAATTAAACACATATATATAAAACACCTATCACGTGTTGTTCCTCAGCTTTACGCCTGCACCATGGTACACGTCTCAAGGGTTTGTATAATATAATAATAAATTTTAATAAATCTGCGTAATTTGGGTGAGTACACGGCGTGTAGTTCCTACTACACGGCGTGTACTCTTCTTCACCGTCCATTCGAAGTACACACCCGGGGATAAGGCGTGTTAATGTAATTCGGAAATTTTCGGAGTACACGGCGTGTACAGTGGGACACATGCCATGTAGTTTTCACGTTACACGGTTTCCAGCCGGGCAGGCTATGTACGGAGTACACGACCCAACCCTAACCCGAAGGGACTACACGCCGTGTTCATTGGACCACACAGCATGTATTCCGGAAACCGTGTGCCACCTGTTTCTGGTCAACACACTGTGTCTTAAATTCTTAGAAAGAATCCAATACACGACCTGATTTGGAGGATCAGTCAATGCATTGAACCTAGACTACACGGCGTGTACTTCCGAATACACGCCATGTATTCTGGTGTTATACGGACAGAAACGTTTGGCTCCTCCGGATGAGTTCCTCTATTTTATTTTAATCAAAATTAAAAGAAAAATCCGTTTCTGTGAGGTGAACGAGAAACGAGGGAGGAAGAACAGATCTCGAGATTCAGATTTTCAGAACGATTAAACATGAATTGAAATAACTAAATTATTAAATGCGTAAATCACCAACGAAAAACTAAATAATTATAACCAATGATATGACCGCCCTCTGATACCACTTGTAGGTTCCGGTCACAGCGGAAGCGCGTTAGTGGGTTTTCCCAACTTTAATTTTAACATTAAACAACATTCAATCCGAGATCCGTCACGATATAAAACGCCGAATCTTCGGAATAGAACGAAGAACGAAAAGAAAAAAAGAGTCCCGAAACCCTTGAGGAGGATCATCATATGTTGATTATAATTAATTTAATTAATGCATAAGAATTACCTCGTTGGAATTCTTTCTTCGTTGATGTGTCCGGTCACGATTCGGTGATCCGTCATTGCGTCGTAGAATCCAAGTGTAGGATTCCTCTAGCGGTGATCCACACGTGTGTCACGTATCTCCGGACGTCGCCGAAGGGATCTCTGAGTGCTAGCGCGGAAGAACCTTCGCTTGTGATATCCTCCTTTGACCGCCTTGATCCGGTGGAGGATCTTGCTCTCGTAACTTGAGGGCGTTCTTGGTGGAAAGGGAATTCTCTCTTGGCTTGAGAGTATTTCCAAATCCGTTGTGCACAACAATGGCTCTCTAAAAAATGTTGGGGTTGTGAGGATATTTATAATCAGGTTTGAGGTTAATAGAGTTATGAAAATAAATAAACGCGTTACGCATTTTATTTATTTCATTAACTCTTATTGAAAACCCCCATGTCGAATTATTAATTCCTTGACATGCGCCTATGCTGATTATAATAAATATCATTTAATAAAACAATATTAAATCCTCAAAATCCCAATTGGAAAAACTACTCGGCGTGTAATAATTAATACATGGCGTGTACTTGTTTTCCATAAAACTACACAGCGTGTATATTTAATATACACGGCGTGTACTTTTATTTTCCATTTTCTCCACCACATTTATTAGACCTTGAGTAATGACTATTTATTTCTTAAATAAATGTAACTGCATTACTCACTAATAAATATATTATTTTATCCACAGTATATTCTCTCGAATAACTAGTGTCAAAATAAATGCTACCAGACATCCTCAAATAATTATTAAACCACAGTCGGGAATAATATTTATTTAACTTGTTAAATTAATATTTAACTGAGATACATGGACACACTTAGTGTGTGACCCTCTAGGCCTCTTTCTCAGTGGCATTAGGCTGAGCCTGCCTAAAGTCCTAGGTTAGCGTCTAGCAACACGCCAAGGCACCCATAGAGAAAGAAGTTAATGCCACAATGACATGTCACCTCCTACGAACGCTTACCATGTAATATAATCCCTTTGTCTCGATATCTCCAATCAAGCGGGTTGCATGCTAGTGCCATCAACCCATGTGCTTGATTATTCTTTCTTTGACTTCCCGGAATTGAACTTGCCCATACCTTACCATGTCCATGGATTTATTTAGGCTATATCAATTCCATCAGAGGGCCTAAGATATCTACTTCCGTTATGGAACGGAAGGGACAAATCCTTTCTCGCATTATCTATTAATGCGGTATTACTCGTGACACACCCAACGTATCCTACCTCGCTACAAACAGTGTGTCGTCACAGTTTTCGTCAATACATCTAAGTGCGCGAGTTGTAATACCCATTAATAATAATCTTAAAGTCTAAGGATCAATACACACGTCCGTAGATAGGAACATCCAATGACACTATGAAATGTGGATTTCCTACTGGCGGGTCTCGTTCTCATAATATCCTCCTGGATATTACCAAGGGCGCACACCATGAGAAGGTGCCTCAAAGTTTTATGAGTCCTCACCCCTAATGACCTGTATTATTTGTGTCCCTCAAATAATATCATCCGGCCATAGAACATACATTCAAGAACTGTGTTATGGCACTTTCAGGTTCTCATCATAGCATGGATCCGCTATGAACCTTTAATGCAACAGCTGTCCTTAGGATATTATCACATGACATGTCACGCAGAAGAACAATCAAGATGTGATAAGGCTTTTATTTAATGAATAAAGTACAAAGTAGTTGGTTCTAGACCACCAACTCCAACAGAAACAGTTGGTTCTAGGACACCAACTCTAACAAACTCCCATTTGGACTAGAGTCAACTACCTATGACTTTCATTCCACTAGACCTCACATGATAATCATGTTTATAACAAGTTAAGTCTTTAGTCAAGGGGTCCTCTACATTGTCTTCTGTGGAAATACTGCTCACTGCAACTTCACCTCTCTGAGAAAAATACCTCAAGAGATGATACTTCTAAAGTATGTGCTTCGTCCCCTGATGTGACCTTGGCTCTTTTTCGAGAGCCACTACTACAGTATTATCACAATAGAGTGTGATGAGATCTTTACTACTAGGTACCACATCAAGATCTTGGACGAAATTGCGCATCCAAACTACTTCTTTAGCTGCCTCAGAAGCTGTAATATACTCAGACTCTACTGTAGAATATGCGACCACAATATTCTTTGAGCTCTTCCAGCTCACAACACCTCCATTCAAAGTGAAGATGTATCGTATTTGTGACTTCATGTCATCTTGATCAGTCTGGAAACTAGCATCTGCATATCCTCTGATGATGATTTCCTCATCTCCTTCATAAACTAGGAATATATCCTTAGTACACCTCAAATACTTACAGATAGTCTTGACTGCCATCCAATAGCGGTCACCTGGATCAAATTGATATCTGTATACCACACTTAATGCATATACGATATCTAGCCTAGTACATAGCATAACATACATGACTGACCCAATCGATGATGTGTATGGAATCCTTGCCATTCTAATTCTTTTTTCATGGGTCTGAGGACACATTTTCTTGGAAAGATGAATTCCATGTGACGCTGGCAACAATCCCCTCTTGGATTGTTCCATACTGAGTATCTTCAGTATCTTTTCAATGTATGTAATTTGACATAGTCCTAGAAACCTCTTGGATGTATCGGGATGGATCTTGATCCCAAGAATATATGTTGCCTCACCCAAGTCTTTCATGGAAAATCATTTATTCAAACATTCCTTAATAGACTGTAAGACTGGTATTTCATTTCCAATAAGTAATATGTCATCAACATATACTATTAAGAAAACAATTACACTCCCACTAAACTGTTTGTAGACATAGTGCTCACATTTTTTCATTATAAAACCAAATTTTGCGATGGCTTCATAAAAATGAATGTTCCATGACTTGAATTATTTCATTAATCCATAAATTTATTTTTGAAACTTGCATATCTTATTGGCATCCTTTGGAGTCACAAATCCTTTAGGTTGTTTCATGTAAACATCTTCCCAAAGGTTCCCATTAAGGAAGGCTGTTTTGACATCCATTTTCCAAATCTCAAAGTCATTTTAATCCCCAATAGAAAGTAGAATTCTGATGGATTTCAGCATTGCAACTGGTAAAAAGTTTTCATCATAGTCAATACCTTGATGCTGTTTAAACCCTTTTGCAACCAACCACTCCTTACAGGTACTAAATTGTCCTTCCATGTCCAGTTTCTTTTTGAATACCCATTTTCAACCAATAGACTTTACATTCACTAGAGGATCTACCAAAATCCAAACTTGGTTTTGGTACATGGAATCCATTTTAGAATTCGTGGATTCTTTCTAATTGAATAAATTTGTGCCACTTAATACTTCCTTGTAGGTTAGAGGATCATTATTATCAACTAATAATAAGTCAACATCCTCAGTAACTAGAAAACCATATTGTTCTGGTTCTCTAACCTATCTTGTACTCTTACACAATTCTTGTGTCTCTGGAATAGTTTCTTCTTCCATGGGGCTTTGTGGAATCCGATCCTATACCAACTCTTGTGTGCCTTGAGCCTCGACTTCATTGAAGTTTACCTCGCTCCCACTATCTCTTTGGGAGATGTGCTCCCTCTCAAGGAATATGGAATTTCTTTCCACTACAACCCTTTTATCTGAGGGGTTGTATAGGTAATATCCCCTTGTTTTCTTAGGGTATCCTATAGGTACACTTTGTGCCTCGGGGTGAAAGTTTGTTACCTGAAGAGGCCTTAAGAAATGATTTGCTTCCCCACACATCGAAATTCGATAACATGGGTTTTATTCCACTCTAAAATCCATATGGAATACTATTTATCGATTTAGTTGGTACTTGGTTTATTATGTGTGTCACTGTTTATAATGCATATCCACAAAAGGATAATGGAAGATGTGTATGACTCATCATTGATCTCACCATGTACAACAAGGTGCTGTTCCTCCTTTCGTTTACACCATTACACTGAGGCGTGTAAAGAGGAGTGAGTTAGGATAGGATCCGAAACTCCTGTAAGTAATCAATAAAGTATTGATTAAGATATTATCCACCTTGGTCTGAGCGGAGTTTCTTAATCTTCCTACAAAGATGGTTCTCAACTTCATTATTTTATTCCTTGAATTTATCAAAAGAATCCGACTTATACCTCATTAAGTAAATATATCCATATTTACTAAAATCATCATTAAAATTTATGAAGTATGAGTACCCACCCCTTGCTTTAATAGTAAATGGTCCATATACATCGGTATGAAGTAATTCAAGAATCTATTTATCCCTTTCACCTTTCCCATTAAATGGGGATTTGGTCATTTTTCCTTTTAAACATGTGTTACATACACAAAGTAGTTTTAGTTAGAAAGAATCTAAATATCCATCTTGATGTAATTTTGTCAAGCGTTTTTCATTTACATGACCTAGCCGGTGATTCCAAAGTTGGGTGTGGTATGATTCATGTGAAGTAAATTCATTATCGATTTCCATTAATTGGTTCATGTAATCCAACATGTAAATACCCTTATGTAAATGTGACTTACCATAAAAAATTCTATCTTTATAAATGAAGAAATATTTATTTCAAATTTGGAAATGAATCCATTTGTATCTAGTTTGGATATAGAAATAATGTTTTTGGTAACTGAAGGCACAAAATAACAACCCTTTAAAACCAAGATCATTCTGATCGACAATGTGAGGTGGTAGTCCTCGATAGCTACAACAACAAGTTTAGCTCCGTTGGCTACTCGTAGATCTGCCTCCTCTCGGTCAATTTTTCTGAATCCACTTGGTTTCTGTATTTGAATACATATATGAGCACCATAAACTTTATATAATACCCAATTTTTATAAATAGATAAATTTTACTCGATAACAAATGCACCTGAAGTTTCCCCTTGCTTCTTTAGTTGGGTGCAATTTTTCTTCCAGTGGCCCTTCTTGCCACATGCAAAACAGAAAAATCCCATTCCCTTTCTTCCCCTTCAATATTTTTCTTCTTGGAAGGGCGTGAAGAAGATTTGGGCTTAAATCTCCTTGCTTTCCCTTTCCATTTTTCACCATAAGGACAGAAGGATTTTCGTGCTTCATATATTTATCTACTTGGCGAAGGAGGATAAGAATATATGGAAGAGACTTCTCAATGTTGTTCATATTAAAATTCACAACAAAACCGGAGAATCTCTGATGGAGTGATGCTAGAATGAGATCGGTCCCCAGTTCTTCAGGGAGTTTAAAACCTAGAACCTCTAGGCACTCAATGTAGCCAATGATCTTGAATACGTGAGCCCCAACTAGGGAACCCTCTCCAAGATTACTCTAAAAGAGCGCCTTGGAAATCTCAAATTGTTCCTATCTATCTCTCTCATGGTAAAGACCACAGAGGTTCTCAATCATGCTATACACATCCATGTTTTTGTTATACTTCATGAGTTTACTAGACATATATGAAAGCATAAAACATTGAAAGTCGACCACGTAATTCATATGTTTTTCATATAATAGAAACTATTCACCACTCGCCTCTTGAGTAGGAGGATCAGGCATTGTGAATTCTAGCACGTAAGATTTCTATTCATGGCGTAGAACAACCCTAAGGCATCTAAACCACTCTTGGAAGTTACTACTAGTGAGGAGATTGCCTTTATCCAATATTGATCATAGGGATAGTGAGCTTGTCATTTTATTCTACAATTAAAAGACCATATTATTAGTACTTTTCTTGATTACAAATTTTGTGGGAAATAATTAATTGATTTTATTAAATCTCCCACTATTTTATCAAGTCTCAATAGCCCTCATCATTGAACTTGGAATGTATAGTTTCTAGGACATTCTAGTGGAAAGGATCCATATTCCCCTTCACATAACCCCAACAAGGGTTGGTCAATCTATTTTGAAGGTATTTAGGTAGGAAAGTCTTTGACAACTGTGGGCTTGTAGCTCCTTGATCCGTTGAGTGGACTCCCTAATCCAGAAATTATAACTTGGATTTTTCTCAACACTTGCCTCCAAATAACACTAAGTCTAGAAAGGGATACTTTTCTTGATGTAAAATGGTTAAGTCAACCCGAAACTTTCATAAGATCTCCCCTTAAAAAAGTAAGTGTCCCAATAAGGGTTGGTCAAACACATAGTTCTATTGAGTTTTATTCCTAATCAAGTAACGAAAGGCTTAGTATGACTTAATATTAGATTGATGGATTATATTTTATTATGCATATACTTTTATCTTGTTTTATCCTTTACATGTATTGTTAATATTTAAGTGGATGTTTACTTAATTAATTAACCATGTTCAGAGAAAACATTTACGCATAATCAATTTTATTTAAATTCTATCTTTTTTTAAATTAATTTATTAATTTATGTGATCACGGTCTCACATCAATAAATATAATTTTAATACATAATAAAGAAAATAAATAAACAATTAAATGACCTGATCATGAGATTATCTAATGGTTGATTTAATGAGCGAACATTAAATCAACCTATGACCTAGGGGAAATAAATCCTTATATTGTACTTGGTATGAGCTACAACATTCCATGTGTCCACCTATGTATCACCGATTTGGCATCATAATGGTTCCATCTTGAACCATCCCCATGTGCCTTGAGATGTTCCATTAATTACAAATATTTATTACTCACACACAGGTGAGGGGAACCAAAAGATTGGTTAAAGGGAATTATATAAATATCATTGGACACACAGGTCCTACATAATAATAGAGGGAGGGATGACTCACAGGACATCTTTTAATTTAATATTAAATAATTGGAAAACCATGCAATAAATTTAATTAAATAAATGACAGAACATACATAGGTCTTGGTCAAGTTGATGAATGGTCACACATACAATGAATACACAAAAGTAAATGGATTGCATTCATTTATTTGTTCTTTTATTATTTAAGATAAATGCATTTTTATTAATTAATAAATTAATTAATTAAATAATTCCATTTCATCTTAATAATAATCCAATATTATTTGGATATACCCATCATTAATGGAATTCATGGAAAATAAACGTTAGAATCAATAATGACATATTAATTACAATAAATTAATTAAGAATTTTAAAATTAATTAAAACCATTATTAAATTGTCAAACACACAATGGTGTGCTAATCAATAAAATAAGGTTTTAATACTTCAATTTTAAATTTAGTGTAATTTAAATTTTTTTCATTAATGAGAGAATATAGGGTGTGTACATACAGTTACATGCCATGTACCTCAGTTGCCGTATATCCAAGTCACACGCTCGGGACTTCAGTGTGTTGACTTGGCTAGACCGCATGGTGTGTACATGCCAATTACACACCCTATATCTAATTTCTGTGTTATAGGTTGGCCCGATCAACATGCGGCATGTAATAAAAGAACCATGTGTAATTAATTACTCGGTGTATCTAGATACATTGCGCATGGGAATACAATGAGTGCTCTGGCTGCACGCTGTGTAACCCAGTTTTAACGGTTAATGATTTGACACTTCCTGATGGAATCTCTGATCATTCTTCATTTGTTCTTAAACCTTTAAGAAAATAAAATACTGAACAAACATGATTAATATGTCGATAACATATTAATTAAAATCATATTAAATAACTAATAACATGAAATAAAATCTAACCACAATTGCGCATAGATCAACAATAAAATAAATAATTATAAATTTAAAGGTGATCACTCTGATACCACTTTTTGGTTCTAGGCATAGCGGAAGCATACGTTGGTATGTGATATATTAAAATTTATTTTAATAATTGTTTCTCGAAACCAAGAGTGAAGATATTTCACGTCAAATTTATAATTAATTTATTTAATATCTGAATAAATAAATACCTGGGCTTAAGAACTTTCTTCATTGATGATTTTTGATCTTCTGAAAGGACCCTTCTGGATTTCCTTCGTTGTTCTTGTGAGTATCCAATGGTATAATCCCTCTAGTAGTGATCCACACGTGATTCAATGGTCTCCGAGCAATGCCACTCATTCTATGGGTGCTAGCGTAGTGAATCAAATGTCTTGTGTTGTTTTTTATTGATCACCCATTATTCGATATTGAAGAAATTCTCTCTTAGGTTTCTCATTCTTGAGAAGGAGAGAGGAGGAGGAGTCGAGAGAGAATTCTTTGTGCTCAATAATTCTCTATTCCCAAACTTGGAATTAGTTTCAAATGAATTACATAATAGACGTAGCCATCTATTTATAGATTTGAGATTCCAGTTACAAAATTTAATTTTATAACAACCATTAAATATAATTATAACCATTAATGAAATCCCATGCCACATAATAATAATAATAATAATATTATTTTGTGGTGCGCAAACTTATGGAAAATGGATAAATAATATATATTGACTCATAAATAAGAATTTTATCATCGGACATGCTCTTGGTCCGTTCGAACTCCTCTTATATTTGTTAAAAATCCAAATACATATTTTATTCTTTAAATAAACATTTTATTCATGAACTAGTAAATAAATATTTATTAAATATTCAATAAAATAAATAAATAAATTTTATTCTCAATCCGATGAATAAATATTTATTTAATTTATGCATAAAAATAACTTAAATAAAAATAAAATTATTCCTAAATCTTAAGAATAATATTTTTTTCATTAATTATATTCAAATATAATTTAATTGAGACCACCAGAAACACTTAGTGTGTGACCCTCTAGGATTATTTCTCATTGGTATTAGGCGGACTTGCCTAAAGTCCTAGATTACTGTCTAACAGCGGGTCAAGGTACTCAAGAGAAATAACTTGAACTTATAATGATGAAAATCACATACAAACACTCACTGTGTAATATAATCCCATTATCACATGATCTCATCAAGTAGTATGCATGATGGTTTCATCTACCTATATGCTTGATACATCATTATTTGACTATCTGAAATAAACTCGTTGTTACACCATGACCATAGAATTTAGGGTGATAGTTCTATTTTAATCAAAGGGTTGAGATATCAAATTACATAAATATGTAAGGGAAAAATTCTTTCTTGACTTATCCATTAATAACATGTCTTTCGTGATGCACCCAACGTACCCTACTTCCCGCCAACATATGGTGTGACAATTTTCATCAGGAAATCTAAGTGCATGAGTTGTGAAATGAATTAATGATAATCTTAAAGTCTAAGGACCATTACACACACTTGCATATAGGAATATACGATGACAAAAAAACATGCAGAATTCCTATTGGAGGGTATGTTATCATAATCTCCCATCTTGGAGATTTCTAAGTGTGAACTTCATGATAAGAAGTCTCATTTTCTTATGAGTAATTTCACTTGACGGTATATATACTATGAGTCCCATCATAGTATTCTATACAACTGTAGAACTATATTAATAATATTATCATAGCACTTCTAGGTTCTCATCATAGTAGGGAACTATTATGACCTTATCAATGTGACAAATACTCTAGGACATTCTTACATTATGATCATGCAGAATAATGAACAATATGTAATAAGATGTTTAATTAAATATTTAATACATCAAATATTCATGTAATGAAAGTGCATAAAATTGGTTCTAGGACACCAAATATATCATCACTTATATAATATACAACCATGATTCTCAACATCCCACCGAATCCACAACATCCTGATGAATTATACTGACTCTCGTCGGTCTTATAACACTTCCCTTTATTACTGAAGAAGACCTCCAAGATTTTCTGGATGTCACTTCATTATGATGAAAAAATATTCTTCCTCATATAGAGTCTTTATGTAACACTCTGAGATTTTATGATATATTTCCTTTTTTAAAATAATTTAATCACTTTTAAAGTTTGCAATACATGAAACCCCAAGTCTAAATGAACTGTAATATAATATACCATTATATCTTAGCCATTAAATTGGAAGGTATGAATATGATTAACTAAATTATTAAAATTATATGATTTACACATGTATAAAATAAATTCATTGGTTATTAGTTGAATACAAATGAAAATAAAAATCATTTTAAAGTAAAAGAAATGTTTTTTTTGAAAAACTGTTTTTATATGAAAAATGTGTTTTTATTTTATTAAATTAAATTAATTAGAATTAGTGAAAAATTTTAATGAAATTTTTATATTTTATATTCAATAAAATGTCTTATAATTCATACAATATTTTTCTAGGAATGATATAAGAATAAATTCAGTTTTATGCTTAAAAACTGTATTTTTCTAAAAAACGATTTCATCACATTTCACACACTTATTTTAAAATTAATTTTTGACAATTTTAGAAAATTTATTTGAAAAAATAAACATAATTTTTTAAATCAACATACCAAAACTATTCTAGATTTATATTTTGATAATTTTCTAAAAAGATTAATTTATCAATGAATAGTAAAAAATACTAATTTTTATTGAAAATTTCCATTTAGTTTAAAGAATTTAAAAATATTAATTTTGTTTTAAAATTATTTTAAAATTAATATTAGTTCAATTATATTTATGTACTTAGAAAACTTTTTCTTTGGGAAACCACTTTTCATCTCACTTGTGAGTTTGATTTTAAATTAAATTCTATCACTTATGTATATTGAATTTGATAAAATTGATTCCATATTTATAATTATCATAATTAATATTATTTAATAAGGTAAAATTAGTTTTTTGTCATAATGAATAGTAAAAATTGTAAAAATCTACTACCACAGTTAAGGTTAAAACGGGTTTACCAGGGGGTTAAACCAAAAGATAAGGATAAGTTAACCAATTAAACTTATATAAATCTTATTATATAACCATATTTTGACCTTATCCTATCCTAAATTCGAATCTATGGCCATTTGGAAGCATTTTTCTTGAGAATGTCTTTATCATTTTATATTCTTTTAGGAAATTTCCAAGTGGGTCCCCTCCCACTCTTATAAAAGGACACCTCCTCTACTCCCCTCTCCACAATTCAAGATACTTTTGGTTTAGCCACGATGTGCCCAAAACCATTCCATATATCCCTCCCCATGACCAAGATTCCCTAGTTTAATCAGAAAACCATCCCAGGAAGTCTTTAGGTATAATCCTATGGAGGTTGCCTGAAAAAGAGGTATAGTTCTTAACCATGCATTTTAATTTTATTTCATATTATAAATCCTTAAAATATTATTAAAATATATTGAAATAATAAAACTATTATATTCTATACATTTATATTTTATTATTTTAATGTAATAACCTATATTCATATCCTCTTCCATCAAATAAGAAACGAAACCGTCAATCGTGTGTATGGAGGACTATCACCTCACAAACTGATGATTTTTTTTCAATCACCGCCGCTCATGACTAGATATAATGATAGATTTAATATATATATATATATACATATATTAAATTTAGAATCATATGTATGTATCCAAGGTTCTTCATTAATGGAGATATCTATATGTATCTGAGGTTCTAGATCAATGGTATCCCCTTATATACTAATTAGAGATTCTTTAGTCGTTATTATGATGATGATAGTTTTCAGCCACACAGTGGGGTACTCTGGAGTGTATCATCATCCAGGGAGATGAGAGTTTCTTTGATGTTGGGATCAAACCCATGAATGGGCTTCCTACGTATCCCTGTGAAAGGAATTAGAACCCACATAGTTTGGTGCCACTTAATGGGGCACATCATACCTTTTAAGGTCATGTGATAAGGACCAAACCATGCAGTTTAACATTGTGTGATGAGGAAACCTAGGAGGAAGGTGCCTAGTCAAATTTTGGTGTGATGCTTATGCCAAAGAAACCTAGATAACCTATAAGAAATATGGATTCCTAGGTTTAGTAAGACCCTATTGGAGATGTGGCCCAAAGAGAATAGGTTGATTTGGGGTGTTGGGTTTTAATCTCAAAGAGGCTTTCTACATATCCCATTTGTATGGGAATAAAATCCCACATAGTTAGATTGTGAGGACCCATGCCTATGGAGGCCCTTGAAAGGTTTTTATCATAGGGGAGTATGGCCCTTTGAGAGGATTAAGTTGGGGATTATTCCTGAAAAGGATTACCTTATTTGGTTTGGTTGGGGATTATTCCTGAAAAGGATGCCTTGTGAAAGGGGCCATGAGGGATGTATCGAATCATAGTGATTTAGAGGCTTGTTTTGGTCTTACATATAATGAGGAGGCCCATAGATGAGTATGGTGATATGATTGGGACTTAAACAAAGTAGGAGGCCCATGGATTGTATTTTTGGGCTTATTCCTGAGGAAGATGCCATGTTGTGAAAGGTTGGGGATTATACCTAAGTAGGAGGCCCAAGTGTTGGTTGGGGATTACACTTAGAATTATGCCCATAGTTTGGGATCATGTGGATATCATGACCACCTTCAACCTCTAAGCCCAAGTGAGTCATGCTCTGTGTGAGAAACAAGAAGAAACATGAGATCTGGGAAACCAAAAAAATATGTTTTTCCCTGAGGTTGGAAACATGGCCTTGAGGACCCACACCTATAGATACCCTCTAAAGGAAGCTAAGAGGAATATCTGAAAGAATATTCTCTACCAAATCATGCATCTGATTGTGTGTATTTTTTGATTGTGGCTATCATCTAAGCCCATGTGATCCATGATGAGTCATTCTTGAATGTGAGAAACAAGAGGAAGTAGAATATCTAGCAAACCACACACACATATCTTATACTAGTGGAAGAGGCTAGGGATACAAGAGAAGAAGAAATGGATTTGATGCATCAGTTCCCTCTCCCATTTCATATCCAGAATACTCACATCGGACTATCCATCTAGGTATGACCTAGGATCCGAAGAGGAGAAAGAGTGCATCCTCCCACAAGAAAGGATATGAGCTTACTCATGGGGGATGCCCTAAAATTGGTTCCGAAGAAGGAGAGGAGGATCCCATTCCCCATTGAATGGAAATGCAAGCATGATCCTCACCCTCCCTTAATAGAACTGGAGGCTCTAGGTCTTAAAGATGACTAGGTAAGGACATGGTCCAAACCCTAGTACCTAAGACTAAGATTTATCTAACACTTTCCCCTGGGTTGAGGTCATTATGACTGTGGGAATTCATACTCACATGCACCCTGAGGACCCTAACCATCAGGTAGGACAGGTGCGGGAAACCTATGACTGTATGAATGCATACCAAAATGGGAGACACATTAGTGTGCCTCTTTCCATGATTTTGAAAGTCTAGATGCTTTGATGGAGGCTTCAATTTGGTCCCTCTCAGACAAGGGAACCAAGGGAAGATAGTCCCTGGAATTGGCAGCTTGGAAGAGGGCCTAAGAAGTGGGTCGTACAGGGTAATGGTTGGGTGAGCCAAGGGGGTCTCGCGTAGGGTATTGGATGGGAGATCAAAGGGGGCCCCATGTAGGGTATAGGCTGGGTGATACTGGGAGTTCTTTATGCAAGTATGCCTACATGAGTTGAAGGTACTTTGGGAGATGGACCACTTTTGCAACAAAACTTGGGAGAGTCTTTTATCAAGCCTCCATGGGTCTCCACAGGTGTTCCTGGAAGTGTCTCTCACATGTCCCTGGTTAGGGAAGGGGACCTCATGCTAGTGTTCATCAACCATGAGGGAGAGGGTTCCTCACACAAGTGTTATTTATTTTAGACCCTGGGATGACTTTGGTTCCACTATCCCCCTTAAATTACCTCTTCTTTAGGTTTTGGAGAGCTACTTGAAAGGTTTTAGAGGGTCTGGGCAAAGGAATAGGGAAAGAAGAGTGTCAGGAGTTCTTCAAGAAGTTTCAACCATAAAAATGAAGAGACCCAGGGTCCTATTTATAGGAAAATATGGGACTTTGGGCAAAGGTTCTATCCTGCATAGGTGTGTGATGTAGGATGATGCATATACTGATGCATAGGTTGATGCATAGGTCCACTATGTAGGATGATGCATAGGTACCCTACATGCTGACGCTACTTGGGGGGTACCTTTGTGGAGGGCCTTTGCCTATGGGTTATAGCCTTCATCCTTTTTAGATTATATTACCTTCTTCTCCTTAAGGTATTTCCATCTGACACCTTTTCATACATGTGACAAAATGGAGTGTAAAAAAAGTCCCCCTCAGGATTGGATCCGATCAAAAGAAGAGGGTCAATCCCACGATAAAGGGATGAGAAAGGTGGATGGATCACAGAGGTAATTCGAACATTTCATACATGCGGCTCATCCTCTTAGGTCATCTGTGTAGGAGGGCCACACATAGGGGATCCCATTTATATAAATAGGGACATTGTTTCAATGGACGGTCCTCACACCTCGTTATCTCCGATCTCACCACACTAGTGTTCCACATATACCTTCTGTTTAAGATTATTTTCTAAATCACTATTAGCACATACACGATATGAAAACTCCCATGTGATAATTATGTCTAGGTGAGTGATCTGTGTAAGGCTTCTTGGGAAAGGGACCTATGTGAAATCACTTTCACGGGTACCTTGCGTGAGATTATGCATTTTCCAAATTACCACATTTCCACAAATTTTTCATAATGAACTTGTTTTTTCAAAAATATTGGTACTTATTGGTAAGTTCAATGGATGCTCGGAATACTAGAGTTTCTGATGAAAAATCTAAGAATCACATTGAGGATATGGTAAAGGCTGTAGGGCCTGAATACTACAACGTTCATGATATGACTCTACCAGATCTAATGGTACATTTGAAGAAGTATCATCGCAACTAATGTGAGTGTAATTATCTACTGCTTTAAGGAAATTGTCATATGAAGGAGGTTCTCATACTGGATTTGAAGAATTACACTCCTCTTTCCTGGTTTCAAGACTATAGAAACTTCACCACTACCAACATTTCAAGCATGGGTGCATATATTAATGTCAGGACATCTTCTACAGCCCATGTCATGCATCACAACCAATGTGATCCAGATTTGAAACCACACACATCTGAGTTATAGCTGGACTATCATCCATATTTCTTATATGATTCTAAGACATACCAGTCAAAGGGTTGGAAGGTAGAATGATATCTTCACTCGGGAGGGGGTATCGGGCCTGAGTGGATGTGGTCGTAATGGGTGCACTAGATGACTGCTAAATTTGCAACTGATTTGAAAGAAATGAGAATCTATGAATCCGTTTGGGTGGCCTAAACATATGTATACAAGAATTTTGAATACAATCTTGAGATGCTAAGATGATGGAGTCTGCAAACGAAATATTTCGACTTAATTTATGGAGAAGTTGATATCATCTTATGAGATGTCCATAAGATCTCCAAGTATCTGATCCTTGGAGATATATATGACGATTTCATCCCTCTTAGGGTGACATGGGATGGTGCTTAAAGGATGAAAAATCTGGTGCATAATATTCTTAAGGAAGATCAGGATATTAATAAGGAAGACCCCCTCCTAAGGGGGGATATACATCCCAAAGCATGGATGAGTACCTTCCTGAAGCCAAAGGGGTGAGGCCACAATTGCAAATGTCCAACGGGGTGTCCCAAAACGGAAAATTGGAGCTCTCCTAGTACATTCTGTATAACTTTGGAAAAAGGGGAGTACAACCAGCGGGGGTACATGCCCAAGTCCTGTGTACCCATGAAGACACGTCTCTCCAGATTTTTAGCCATGTGGTTAAGCATATACTTGATTCCTGTTTGTGATTCCAATGATGGTGTGAGGCCATATACATTTTTATAGAGGCCAATATGGAAGATAATAATCATGTAGGATTAGAAATCCCCATCATGCTGAAAATTACCTGATTCCTGCTGCACATTCACATAGGGAAGGCCCCTTTAAGAATTGAAGGATTGTTCCAGGTACTATGGGGATGTGTCACGTCCCACTTTATATGTTATGCCATGTTAAGTGGGGTTTATATTCCCAAGGTCTGATTTTGACAGTATGTTCAAGAATTTTCTGGTATTCAGCCCTTTTACCTGAATCCTAATGAGACACTGAAGAGGTTAAACCTATTCTAGGAGTTCAATTACTTCTCATATGGGACCCAAATACTAGGAGATTTACTGATGATGGAAATTCTGGCGATGATCTAAGATTGTACATGATTTCTTTTAGGGATGGCATGTTAGTGACTCATATTGATGGAGAGGTTATATGTGAGGCCTATGCTCCATATAGATTTTCATGCCAATTCAAGTTCCTCCAATAAACAACTGTATCTCCTCCCATGTGTGTCCAATCATAAAATCATCCAATGGTAGCCTGAAAGCTATGGTTACTTACAGCTATGGAGCTAACTCAAGTAGTTATTAACTTGTCTCCAGTGGATGTTTCTTTTAGATTAACCTATTAGTATGTTGAGTCCTAGATTACATCTTATTCCAAGGGAGTGTTTGTAGAATCCATTCATCAAGTTGGGCCTGAAAAAACTACCAGGTGTGGAAAGAAATGTAGAAAGGCTCATCCTCCTATAAAAGGTGTTTTGTCTCCCCCATATGATACTTCATCCCCTTCAGAGGGTGTGTATGAAGAGGTACCAAGTTCTCCCAAACAAACTCATGCACAGTTCAGTTTTATTTTCAAAATCAAAAGGGAAACACCAACTGAGGCTGAGCTTAAACGGTCAAGTCGTCACCATCAAGAAGAGATCCAAGTTTCGTTTTCTTATCCTTAATCTGTGATATAGAGAGTTGGGAAGCCCATGAAATTGAATGTTATTAAATTTTCTTCATGATAGGCAGAGACATCCTCTGAATACATGAGACCAGAGGAATTCCAATTTTGGAAGGACCTGCCTTCTGATGCTGAAATTATATTGTCACTTCTTCATGCTGGGCTGCAGATTCTAGAGATAGGAGATGCTCAAGCCCCACCCAATATTTGTTTTGAGGAAAATACCACTCAGGTGAGAATTTATATTCAGGAACTAGAGATGATTATTTATGAAATTGAAAATTGGATCTCTATCATGAGATGAGTGGACATATCGAGATGAGGTACTGCTAAAGGGATTGACCACCCGTCTTCTGAGGAATGGATTGACTATGTTGATCTCGAGGATGTAAGTTATATCTTTCTTGTATATTCTTATGTTATTCATTTCCTTCATCTCAAAACAAGTGTTTTTACTGAGGGGATAGTTAATCTTTATTTTCAGTGAGATAGGGGAAATCTGGTGAGATTTTGACACCAAAATATAGCTTGAATGTCACCCCACTTGGAACTAATGAATCATCTCCAAAACTAGGAGAGCTGTCTTCGAGTTAGTAGACAATGGTGGACAAGATAGAATGAGAACTCACAATTCTTCCTATAATACCTATTTTTGAGGAGTTTGGTGTTATCCATTCTTCATTGAAAAAGAAAGAACATTGGAGAATAAAATCTTTGGATAAACACCTCATTAGTGAAGATAAGTCTCCATGGTATCATTAATCTCTTCTTTACCCAGAAAAAATGTCTAACCTCATTTGTGGTTGTGGAATATCCTTCCTTTTCCACTCTCAAGGGGCTCAAAAATGAGCCTCTAAGAACTGAGGATGCTTCGAATCGAGCATGGATCTTTGCTGGAAATTCAGTTCCCTTGATAGAATAAGTGTCAAGGGTTGATGATACCTCCCTAAATGGACCTAAGGTCTAGTTTTTTATTGATTTTTGTTAACCCCCCTTTCAAGGTAGGAGGGGGAACCCTTACAAGGTCAGTAGGCTTAGATATTACATGACCCGTAGGTCTTAGAGGAAAATGTAAAATGTACATAATAAGTCGTAATATGATGGCTACTGAATTTTATTTCTTATGATATTTTAGGTTCATCTCATGCACTAGAGGACCCTGTGATGACTGATGATGACCCTGTAGTTTTCTCTGGGAAAGCTATTTGGGGAATTATCTCATCAAAGGAGGGTGCTGTACTGGGCCCTGAGCTAAATTTTTTAGGCATCCCCACAGGTGATACTACCACAGGTCTTGGGACGTCAATACATGACATAATAAATCATGACATGAAATTTGAAGAAATTATAGAATATATTAATCTTCCCACCACTTTAGAATAGTTTTAGGAAATTAATAGGGTATTCAATGGACATGAGTCTTTATTTTTTGTGCAACCAATTTTTATGCCTGATCTTTTGATCATGACTGGTTGAATTGTGTAGCTTCATCCATGGAAAATGTTGCAGCAAAGGTACATGAAAACAGTGTTAAAATCCATCCTACTCCCATTGCTAAGGGAGAATCAATTCAAGTAGACCTCGAAGTGGGGAATCTTCATGATATTATCTCAGTGTGCTCTAGGCATACCCAGGAGAGCGCCCCTAATTAATAGGTTCCAGCTCAAACTACTGAGGTTGGGAAAGTTAGGGATGAATCTACCCAATAAACTGACCCATTACTGGGTGAGTGTTACTAACTACTTTAATAATCCACTATTTATCCCATATGTTATCCTTTTGAAGCTAATAATGAGTCTCTTCTGCTATCCAATGCCATCAACTTATGCAGCCAGGTCTGAGGGCGGAGCCTCTGCACCAATGAAACCGATACCAGAATTCAAAGTAGCTACTATCCTAGAGTGATAAGGGAAAGTAGAATCATTAAGCACTATAATCTTAAAATACATTTATCCCCCTCACAGTGGATCTGAGTTATATTTGGAGATGTAGAATTTCCTTTACATTACATACTGTGCGGCTTGGCGATACATTTGGAAAATATTTTCTGGGATGCCTTTTGAAGTATTTCCATCATGATTATATCAAATTACATTCCTTTTTGATATGATAGGACACAACATATTTTATTAATTCCTAATTCATTGATCATTTTGTCAAGTGTATCAAATTAGATATTTAGTTTTTACTATAATTTCTGCAGTATAGTAGGAACCCTAGGTCGTCTCTCGATAAAGCCTTAAATAAATTATAAAAGAAAAAGGTTTTTATTATGAAAAAAATGGGAATGGTATTTTAGAAAATTTTTGGTTTTATTATTTAATAATCTAATAGAAAAAGGAAATCGATAAAACAAAGCATAAATTAACAAAATTAATTAAGCGTGATCACCCCGAGGAATTATCATGATGCTCATCCTATATATATTTAAGAGAAAGGGTATAGATATTTTAATACCTAGTTTCTAACAAATAGAACCATAATTTTACTGAGATTATACTAGTATATCTTCTAGGGTTCAGTCGGAAACACAAAATGATTCACCGGTTACCACTGACGATTGGGTGATTTCTGTTTGACTTCATAACTGAAACTCACCAAGGCAACACATGAAAAAATTAATGCACTGTCAAAGTTTATATATTACTTAAATGTGTTACAATTACATGAAATTACATGTCCATTATAGTGTTTATCATTGTTCAATCGACTAATATGAACCACACAAACACCGCAATTGAAAGGGGGAAGAAGAAGTAGTGAACGGTGTGTGAAACATTACATAAATGAGTACCCCCAAACATGATCATATGAGTTGAGTATGACATAACCGTACATAAATCAATAAAATAATAATTTAATATGAATAAAAATAACATAATAACCTATAATTAAATAGATCATTCAATTATTACAAATAAGAAGCTCGGGATTTACATCACGTTCCTCCCCAAGTGATCACAAGGAGTTTAGAACTCCATTGAAAGGGAGGAATCCACATATGTTGAAGTAGAACTTCCCATATCCTCCATAACTAATAATAATGAGTAGATTAATCCTTTAGATATCTAAAATTTCATCACTTTTTCTCCTCATCAAACTTCCAAATGGGGTACCCATGATGCCCTTTTATAGCCAAAATGGGAAGTGGTTTTGGGCACCTAGTTTTCTAGATACCACTTGTGTCTCGATTTTTAGTTCGTAAATGGAGTTATCCTGAATTGAAAAAAGAAAATAGTTGTTTTATGGAATCTTCAATATCACCATGTAAAATTTAGATTCCATTGGACATTTGTAATGAGAGATATAGTCAGAATACCAAACCAAACTTTTGACTTCATACAGATTCGATTCCCTGGATAGATCAATTTGGTTGGGACAACAGTTGGATGAATTGGAATTTGATTTCCTGATATGATTTGTATCCCATCAATTTTTTTATCATCACACAAACTTTCTTCCCATTTTGATTCACATATTTCACTGAACATGCAAAAATAGTGGACATGTGTTCATGGGCTTCCATGTAGTTTAACCCATTTTCCTTCTGCATCATCACAGGCTCTTCGAATCACCTGCACCTATAATAAAATCTTCAAAGCAAGTGAAATATCCATTTTTAATAATTAAAAACATAAAATAATTTAATAAAACAATAAGTTAAATATATTATTAAATTGTAAATTTATGATACAAAATCAGTTTAACACAGTGGTATAAGGGTCGAAATGAATAGTGAATCATAGTGCGATCACCCCCCACAACTAAACATTTTCACTCTTAAGAAAAGTCAAATTTTAAAAAATTATTCATGAATATATTCTCAAATTTATGAATATTTAAAATTAAATGAAATTTTAATCTGTGATGACAATGCGATCAAAGAAAAAATCACACCAAAGAGTTATTCTCAGTGATCATAGAAAAAGATGTCGCATAGATTGTATCAGAAAAAAATTATAAGAGATGAATGATACCAATATGAGAAAATAATTCAGAATATAACCATGTCACTAATTCTCTACATGTGTATGTGACAACCATTTCATGCTATTCTTTTTAATTTTTATCCAGTAACTATAGGTTATTTTAAAAAAATTCTACTTAAATGATTCTATCCACCTAACCTTCCCCCCATCCTTTGCAATAAAATTTCAAGACCCACTCACTTAATCATTCCTATAATTCAAACATTAATCTCCTAACCTATATATCCCCATATGTTTTACATTTCATCACTCCCCTCATTCATTATTATTTTTATTTTTTTTCAAAAGTTGAACTTGGAACAAATCTCACAGTCATCACTCAACCCTTGTTTGATCTCATCATGACAATAATTGTAATATTTATAAAAATATCAAAGGTTAAGGAATAGTTATTTTTTACCTTCCCAAGACAAAAATTATATTTTTTTTGTTTTTGTATTCGTTTTTTTATTTTATGTTTTTGAGGGTGTACAACAGTCGGATAAAAGGTACACACGCATAGGTCGATACAGTACAATAATGAAACAGATCAGATAAAGAGTGAACGAATGGTAGAATCATTTTGGAAATATGATTAATATTAACCTAACTTGTATTTACCTTCTATTAAGTAATAAATACCCACACTTCATGGTTTGGTGAAAAAATGTGTGGAGAAATTAAGTGGCACAATTTTACCATAAACTACTCACACAAAGGGTACCATTCTTCTCAAATATATCATAATGATACAACCATTAATATCATAAAAAAACAACCAATTAATTATAAAAACTAACAACTCAATGTTAAATTCATTCCAAAATAGACATCCCATTAGTGAAAGTAAAAAATGCTAAAACAACCTGAATGGGGAAATTCCACATGCATTTTCAATAATTTTCATGATTAAGTGGGAATCATTTTCCCTGATTAAGTGGGAATAATTTTACATGATAAAGTGGTCATAAAAAATGAATATTATTATAAAAAAGTTAGGGGGAAGGTAACAATACTATCCAGTAATACAAAATGAGAAAAAGAATAAATATGATGGAAATTCCTAACTAACCCAGGAATATACCCACCCCCTACACCTAGAGTGTGAAATTTACTCACTATAATAAATGATAATATGGGAAGGAAGGATAAAACCTAGAGGAATTAACTAGTATTTTGCTTCTTGAAGGTTGATTTCCTCCACCAAATGCTTTGGAAAATTCTTGTAAAAGTGTTTAAGTCTCTTCCCATTGACTATAATACTTCGGTCACTCTGCTCATGAAAAACCTATATTGCACCAAAAGGGTAAACATTAGTAACAATATAAGGATCGAGCCATTGGGAATGGAGCTTACCTAGGTGTATATTTAGCCTATAATTTTACATGAGTACCTTATCACCGATATTAAACTTTTTATGACGAATCATCTGATCATGGATAGCCTTTTTCCTCCCATTATAGATCAGGGAGTCCTCATATGTATCATGCTGGATTTCTTCCAACTCTTGAATCTACAACTTCCTATACTGACCTAAATCTGAGAGATTCATATTATATTACTTAACAACCCAATATGCATGATGATCTATTTCCACAGGGATGTGACAATCCTTTCCAAACATAATCCTATATTGTGATAGTTCAATATGGGTTTTCAAAGTTGTATGGTATGCCTAAAGTGCATCATCCAAGTGTAAACTCCAATCTTTCCTATTGAGTTGTACCATTTTTTCAAGATTCTCTTAACTTCCTGATTTGAGATTTCATATTTTCTATTAGTTTGGGGGTGATATGAAGTTGAGTATCTATGAACAACCCCATACTTACGGAGAAAATTTTCATGTTGTGATTGAAAAAAATGTGAACCCTAGTCACTAATGATAAACAACCACTCGAGATTCATCAGTCCTGATAGCCTTTACTTACACCCATTTAGAGACTTAGTAAATATCTAGTAAGATTTACACACAACCAAATGAATTTTGAAAAGTCCCTATAAATTCAATTCCCCATGCATCAAAGATTTCACAAAATAACATGGGATATTGGGCACCGTAGATGTTGCTAGAAAATTCCCAATGTCTTCATACCAGGGGGTAAGTTCCACAACATCACAAAGGTTCTCATGAGGAAATAATTCTCCAATGGGGAGGGATGAGTCAACATGGTGGTATAGTGGTGGGTAAATCCTACTAATGTGGTTAGCTACCACATTTTTCACTCTCTTATCTCGAATCTCAAGGTCAAACTCCTAGAGGAGGATCATCTATAGAATGAGGTAGGGTGTAGCTTTAGGTTTATTTAGGAGAAAACGAAGGGTAACATAATTATAAAACACAATGATTCTCAAAACAAGAAGATATGAATGTAATTTTTCCAAGGAAAACATTATAGAAAGGAGTTATTTTTCAGTGGTTGTATAGTTTAACTGGGAAAGGTCAAGGTTACATGAGGCTATGTAATTACATGAGGAGCCTTCTAAATCTTTTTTGATGAAACTAACTCAAATGAAAAGTTAGATTCATCACACACAAGTTCGAAGGGGAGATCCCACCTTGGAAGTTGGATGATGGGAGGTTATGTGAGACTCCTTTTTAGTGAATTGAATGAATCCTCACCATTTTTTTTATGAAACACAAACTCTTATTTTTTTGTAATAACTGGGATAAGGGAAGTGTGATCTTACTAAAGAATTTAATGAATCATCAGTAAAAACTAGCATGAACTAAGAAAGATCACACCTCACGAACAAATTTTGGATATGGAAGGGAGGAAATTAATTCAATATACACTTAAATTACCTCATTTGAAATAACATGCCCAAGAACTATCCTCCACTCAAACCATGAAATGACATTTATTGTAATTTAATATAAGATATTTTTCAATGCAACTATAGAGGATAGAACCTAGGTGTAACAAACATTCATCAAAGTAAGATCCATAAAACGTGAAATCATCCATAAAGACTTCCATAAAATTTTCAAGGTACTTAAAAAAATACTAAACATACATCGCTAAAAAGTACCAAGAGCAATAAATAGGCCAAAAGATATCCTTCTGTATAAAAACGTGCCAAATGGATAGGTAAATGTTGTCTTTTTCTTGATCCTCAGGGGCTATATGGACTTGGAAATAACCCAAATATCCATAAAGGTAAAAATAATGGGACTTACCAACCAATATTTATAACATTTGGTCAATGAAAGGTAGAGGAAAGTGATCCATTTTCTTGGCTTGATTCAATTAATGATAGTCAATACAGGCTCGCCAACTATTTTTCTCACATGTTGGAACCAATTAATTACTTTCATTTGAAATTACTATTATTCCAGTTTTTAGGCACAATTTTCACCAGGATAACCCATTTAATATCAAATATAGGACAAATTATCCCAATAGTAAGTAATTTACTGACTTCCAATTTTACCACTTCAAGGTGAGTGGGATTTAACCGACGTTGAGCTTAACTTATAGGTTTAGCCTCATCATCTAAAAGTATATGGTGCATAAAAAAAGATGGGCTAATCTTGGGAATATCTTACAATGTCCATCATATCACCTTTTTACACTCTCTCAAAAGGTCGAGTAGTTTTGATTCCTTCCATGGAGAGAGGTTATTGGAAATAATGATGGGAAATTAGTCAATACCCTCAGGATAGACATATTTTATATTGGATGGAAGTGGTTTTAATTCCAACACCGGTGGTTTTTGGATTGAGGGAGGGGATTTAGGGGGAATGAGGTCCATAAAACTATTTATTTTATCATGTTTATTCTGTAAGGAAATATAATCAATGGAAATGAGATTTTTAGAATCATCTATGGTCATGGGTACCTTATAATTAACACACTCTTAAATTAAAGCACAGAATTTACACTTTTCTAAAGCCACACAATACTCAAAACATGAATCAAAACTCAAATCATCCAAGGGTGAAGAAGAGAAAAATGAATCAGAGTATTGGTTGAGGAGAGATTTTTGTGTGTGTGTGTCATTAGAGTGCACTTCCATCAAATACATTGGTAGAGTGGAGTGATATTCAATAGGGTGTTTCATGGCATCAAGGATATTAAAACATACCTTTTATACACCAAAATCCATGTAAAAATTACCATTATGAATGTTGATGATCATCTTTTCCGTTTTGATGAATGGCCTCCCAAGTATGAGAGGAACATGTCCTTGTGTTCGGGTATCTTACATCTCAAGAATGTAGAATTCTGTAGGGAAAATGAGATTATACACTCTTATGAGGACATCCTTGATCAATCCAGATGGTTGTGTTGTGGTCTGGTTTGAAAGTATCACAATGATTCCTATTAGTTGAAGCTCTCTAACCTGCAGAGAAGTGTAAACAGAATAAGGAATCACATTAATTGAAGAACCCAAATCAAGCATTTCATTAGAAAATAAGTTCTCCTATATGGTGAAAGGTATTTTTAAAGTTTCTAAATCATTGAATTTCGTTGGAATTGATGGTTGGATCAAAGATGATATATTTCTTCCAAGGTTGACTTTCTCATTCCTCTTCAATCTCCATATATGGGTGAAAATATCTTTAAGAAATTTTACATATCAAGGGATTTGTTTAACTGCATCTAATAAAATAATGTTAACTTTCATTTTTTTAAATGTATCAATTATTTATTTATCAATATCATTATCACAATTTTTCTTAGGTTTAGAGAGTCTTTGGGGGAAAGGAAGAGGAATGGATTGTTCAAGGGAATCCTCAATAATAGCTAGTTTACCCTTTTGTTCTATTTTTCTTCATTATAATCTTTTATGGGTAGAGAAAGAGAGTTTCCAAGTAGGGGACTTACCTGTTGTGTAAAATCAGTAGAAGAATAAACTTATTTAACATTATGAAGTGTGATTTAAAAAACATTAGCCTTTTCTTTTGGATTATCAACTGGTTTGGAAAGTAGTTTTCTAGAACCTTGCATCTTTATCTCACCGATGGTGTTTTCCAATTGTCCCACTTGAGTTCGTAGGTCTTGAATAGTTTATTGTGTGGTCTGTTGGAACTGGATGTTTTGGGATTCCATTTGATTCACCATTTCCTCAAGGATTGTTTTAGATTTGGGAGGAGGAGGATTTTTTTTGAGATGTTGAAGGATAAGAAGGTTGCATACCTTGGCCTTATTGATACAAATACTATTTAGGGTAGCTCGAGTTTCCTCCTTGTTAGTACTATAGTTGTGCTTGACACACATGGGTTTGATTTGGCCTAAATTTCTCTTACTTGAGGGAGGTGGTTGATGAAAAGGACACCCAAGAAATAATACTACACAAGACTCAGATGAATCCTAAAGTTACGGGCACTAGTAATAAAAAAAGAGTGTTATTAGAACAAATATCACAATACAATGGAACAAAAGGAGAGTGTGAATCACCTTGTGCTTGAGCTAATTTACTTAGAATGGTATGTATCTCATCAAGTTTATTATCTACCATTTTTTATAGGGATTAATGGATTACCTGATGAACTCCTATAGTGTATTAAATTGCTCGTGTGGCAAATTGTTGATCATTTTAAGCCATGTTGAATATTAAGCCACGAGTGGTGGAAGGAGTTTTATCAACTAGGGAACCACCAGCTACAGTATCTATCATACGATGATACATAGGGACAATTACCTCATAGAAGTATTTAATTATAAATTCTACACTAATTTGGTGGTGGGGGAAACTTGAAAAAAGTATTTTTAATATTTCTCAATATTCATGAAGGGTCTCTCCTTGTGATTGCCTAATGCCACAAATTTATTTTCTAATTGATGCAGTTTGAGAGGCAGGGAAGAAATTCTCTAGAAAGAGTCTTTTTAGGTTATTCCATTCCCCAATTGTGGTAGGCATATAGTATATCCAGTCTTTGGATACACCATCAAGGGAGAAAGGGAAAGCCCTAAACTTAATGAGATCCTCAGACACAATTTTGGGTTTCATGGTAGAGAACACTATATGAAACTACTTAAGATGTTTGTGAGGGTACTCAATAGGAAGACCATGGAATTTAGGAAGAAGGTGGACGAGGTATAATCTTAGATAAAATTTGGTTTCTTCCTCAATATATTGGATATACGTAGGTTGGTACTCCACATCCAGGGTGGTTAGTTCTTTTAAAGTTTGATTATTTGGAGCCATGATTTCTGGGGTTTGTTTTGGTTCAATTTTTGATTGGTTTGGGACCAATTGAGGTTAAAAAAGGGGTTAATCAATATTAATTTAATTTCATACTCTATATGACCTCATTTTTGAGTGAAGGGTCTTTTCAATTTCTGGGTCAAATTCAAGCAGTTTTTCTTTTTCTGATCTGGTCTTGCAAATAAGTTGTGAAGTTTATTTTTTTGTATTGTATTTTTTTTCTTTTTATGATAGAATATGGATAAAATAAAAATAATTAATAATAATTAAAGGATAAAAGTAAATATAATGTGATACTATATAATTAGATAGAGATACAAAGAGGAAGAGAGAGAGAGAGATAAAAAGAAGAAACACACAAAAAAACAAAAACAAAAACAAAAACAATGAAAAAAACAATCAAAAGGGAAGGGGAGATATTTAAAGGAATAATAAATAAAAAGTAAAATAAATAAATAAAAGGAATGGAATAAAAAATTGATCTTGGATTCCTGACAATATCTCCAAAATTTGATCGCGTTATCGAGTGCGTCAAATTAGATGTTTAGTTTTTACTAGAATTTCTATAGTATAGTAGGAACCCAAGGTCGTCTCTCAACGAAACCATAGATCATTTATAAAAAAAGGATTTTATTATGAAAATAAAATGGGAATGATATTTTGTAAAATTTGGGGTTTAATGATTTATGAAGCCAATATAAAAACGAAAGCAATAAAACAAAGCGTAAATTAAGAGAATTAATTAAGCGTGATCAACTTGGGGAATTCTCATGATACTCATCCTTCATCGATTGAATAGAAAGGGTATATATCTTTTAATACCTAGTTTTTAACACCTAGAAATATAATTTTGATGTGTTTATACTAGGATACCACCTAGGGTTCAGTCGAAAACACAAAATGATTCACCAGTTACCGCTGATGATTGGGTGATTTGTGTTTGACTTCCTAACTGAAACTCACTAAGGAAACACATGAAGAACTCGATGAACTATACAGGTTTGTATATTATTTCAATTTTTTACCATTACATGAAAATACATGGACATGAAAATGTTTATGAGAGTTCAATTGAACAATATGAACCACACAAACATCGCAATTGAAAGGGGGAAGAAGAAGTGGTGAACGATGTGTGAAACATCACATGATTGAGTACCCCCAAACATGATCATATGAGTCGTGTACGATTTTATAGTACATAACTAAATAAAATAAGAATATAATATAGATAAAAATAAAATAAGAACCTATAATTAAAAATATAATTCAATTATTACAAACAAGAAGCTTGAGATTTACATCACATTCCTCCCCGGGTGATCATAAAGAGTTTAAAACTCCATGGAAATGGAGGAAGCCATAGATGTTGAAATAGAACTTACCATAGCCTCCATAAATACTAGTAATTAGTAGAGGACTCCTTTGGGTCTCCAAATGGTAACACCTTTACTCCTCATTAAACTTTAAAATGGGGTGCCCATGGTGCCCTTTTATAGCCAAAATGGGAAGTCATTTTGGGAACCTAGTTTTCGAGATACCACTTGTGTCTTAGTTTTAGGTTGGTAAATGAAATTATATCTACTTGGAAAAATATTTTTTTTATAGAATTTTGAATATTACCATGTCAAATTTTGCACCCATTAAACATTTGTAATGAGAAATATAGTGAGAATATCGAACCAAACCTTTGACTTCGTATAAATTCAGTTCCCTAGACAGATTTTCTATATTTGGCTACTATTTGGACTAATTGGGTTTGGGTTTCTTGAGATGAGTTGTATCCCACATTGTTTTGTATCTTCTCACAAAATTTCAGCCCATTTGGATGCACATATTTCTCGAAACATTCAAAACAATGGACTTGTGTTCATGGGATTCCATGCAGTTTGGCCCATTTTCCTTCTTCATTATCGTGGGCTCTCTGAATCACCCCCACCTACAATAAAATCATAAAAACAAGTGAAAATTTTCTTTTTAACAGTGGAAAACACAAAACAATTTAATCAAATATGAATTTAAATTTGTTATTATTTTTCTAATTTATGATACAAAACCAATTTAACACAGTGGTATAAGGGTTAAAATGAATAGTGAATCATGGTGCAACCATTCATATTGCTATGAAGGAGATAATTTGGAAATGAGAGAAATAAAATGAACTTAAATAGGTCCTCATAAATGCAAAGCTTCTTGTCAACATTGATGATCTCTAAGTTGCATTATCCCAGGTAGAGGCCAACTATGCTAAGAAGTTGGCGGAGTTTAGACAACAGATTAATGAGAAGACCATTCAAAATCACGCCTTCAGCAGGAGCTAGATACTGCTCAGGGGGAACTCATAAAACTTTACCATTCCATATAAGGAGCTTGAAATGAAGGGTTAATTTCTATTGTGAATTTGGTAGAGGAACTTCACTGGGCTGAGGAGACCAAATCTATTCAGTTCACTAGAATTTAACAAGCTGCTAAGGGGTATTGGGGGGCCATTAAACAAATGAATAGTTATATTGACAATATTTTTTTAAAGTGTGACAGAGATAATACATCTTTTAGATTATCCACTTATTTTTTTTGTCTCATAAATGAAAATAATTATGTTTCTAGTCATCCATGTCTTCATCTCTATTTTAATCCACGATCACAACATAACATTGAAAATAATATGCATAGAAAAACATCTTTTCATCATCTAGTTGTAACCATATTGATAGGTATGGGGAGACACTCTAATTTTTTCCTTGTCTATGGGGATTAGTGAGTTTAGTTTTACTATTTATAGGGTCATATGAACAACAATATGAACATTTTGTATTTTTTTAATCACCCTAACTTTTTCTTAAGTTCAATATAAGGGAGGATTAAAAGTTGAGATGTGGATTTTTACTAGGCCTCCCTTTGTGGGTTTTTATCCAAACAAGTTTTGTTTCTATTTCTTTTCATTGCTTGATTTTTTCCTAAACCACATAAAGTTCAGGTCTAGATAGATAAGACTCAACTTTTTTCTAGAGTTTCCTTTGTGGGTTTTCAATATAGTGATTACTGTGACTCTTTTTATGGGAAGCTTAAAGTCGTTCAAGCCAGACTAGTGAGACTGGTGTTTTAGGTTGAACAGTTTTAACTATGAGTTCTGGGATAATGGCCCAAAAAAGGCTTGTTGGCCAAGAATATTTTGAAATTATTCAGATACCTGATGGGGAATTTTGAGACATGATTTCATGGATCCCAAATCTAAAACATGAAATTAGAGAATAGAGAAGGTCTCTTCTAAGGATAAAATTACCACTGGTTGAAAAACCCATTTTGTGGGCGACTTTATGAAATAACAACTAGGGCGTGTTAATGAATAGTTAAATAGTGTCATCCCCTAGCTGAAATGCCCTAAAATTTGTGAGAAACTTATGTAAAGATAACCAGGGCATACTACAATATAGTTAGGTAAATAATTTCTTAGGAATTATGAAATTCTATTGCCGATGGCCGAAGGAAGTTAGTGGATATTTGGATTTCTCAATACCATAACGGGTGATTTTTCTAAGGGGAGATGTTTGAGAATGAAGAGAGCATCCGTATTGGCCTTTTACATGAATGGAACACCGATCCTACATGAATTTGGTTTTTGTGAAGGAGGCTACATTTTTGTTAAATGATTCATGTCATGGGGAAGGACCCTTTCTAAAAAGGGTTAAATCATTATATATTTTAATGTTGTGTGACTAGGACATTGACTGTGTAGTTTAACATCTTATGGTAAGGATGTTGTTGTATAATTTAATATCTTGTGACAAGGTTGTTATGCTATGTAGTTTAATGTCATACAAAAAAGAAATTGTGCTATGCAATTTAAATTCATACAATAAGGAAATTAGGGGGGATATAATTTAACGCCTTTAGCTTTGATCAAAAGATTAATAATTCTCACTTTTCATGGTAATCTATCTGAGAATGTGTCATTAATTTTAGGTATGAGGATGAAAATGTTTTAAGATGTAACCTATGGAGCTCTGAATCTGAAGAGTGGTATGGGAGAAAAAGAGCTTATGGAAATAGAGGAGGTCTCTCCTGAGGATGAAGTTATTGGTTGTTGACAAACCCATTCTGTGGGATAATTTATAAAAATAATACTGGGGCATGTTACAACATAGTCAAATAATGAAATCCTTAGGCTGACATACACTTTTTAGGAGACTTATACAAATCCAAGTAGGGCATGTTACTGCATAGTCAGGTAAAAGAGTTCTCAGGATTTTCGACATTCTATTGCTCATGGACGAAGGAATTTTATAGAGATTCAGATTTCCTTGAACACAAAGTATGGTTTTGTGGAAGGAAATTACCTGGATATAGAAGGATAATTTCAATTTAAAATTACCAAAGAAATGGGGGAATAGGTTCCCTATGCAGGTCTGGCCTGAACATGGAAAATACGGTGTCTGTAGTTTTAGGTCATATGACTAGGACCATAACATTTTATAGAAATTATATGTGATATGTGACCTACTATAACAAGATCATTCCTGCATACTTCATACATTAGGGATGAAATTGTAAACTATGGTCTTGGGGGTTTTCAGATTGGGAGAAAGGATATGGAAAAAATATGTGAGGGTTGAATGTAGACTAAATTTTAATCATGAGTTTTAATATAATGTCGCCAAAGATTAAAAGAAGAGAAGTGGATTCTCCCAAGGGTGATGTTACTACTAGTTGAAAAACCTATTTTGTGGGCCACTTTATGTAAATCCAAATGGGGTGCATTACAACATAGTCAAATAGTGGAATCCTTTGACTAAAAAACCCATTTGTGGGTGACTATGAAAATCCAACTGGGACATGTTACAACATAGTCAGGAAAAGGAGTCCTCAAGTATTAGGAATTCTATCACCGGGAGGTGGAGAAAGATTATGAAGATTATAATATGATGTGTGGAAGGAATATGTCTGAGAAAAAAGGAATTGTTTGGACTGATATTGGAAATGTAGTGTAGAGTACCTCACATAGATTTGACTCATTTGTAGAAAGGGAACACCTATATTTCCTTGGTGGACCCATTAATGAGGAGACCCAAATTAAAGTTTCTTTTATAGTTCTTTATTTCTATGCATGAAGGGTTTTTTTGTTTACCTCATAGCTAAAAATAGTTCATGAGGCCTAGGTATCACTACGTATCTCACTGGAATGAGAATCAAGCCATATGTAGTTCTTGAGGTACCATACAGTTTAAATTCATGTGGAAAGGACACCATACATGCATTTTAAAGTCATATGGTAAGGACATTAGCCGTATAGTTTGACATCATGTGGTAAGGAGGTAGGTGACTCGATGTGAAAAACAAAGGAATACTGTGGCTATACCAAGGTATAGGACCCAAGAAACACTGCATATATTGTTGAAGCAAGAATCAAGACACATGTAGTTCTCTAAAGGATTCCCCATACCAATTGAATTCATGTATGGAGAAAAGGGGGATTTTGTTTTTGAATACGGGCTCACACATGGGGTGAGACACCATGTTAAATCCTCTTATGTTGATCCGACTCGTACATAGAATAGTAGTGTAATTTCTCGCATTATGTTCCAGCTGGGTCTAGGATTGAATATCCATATATCATTATGTATCTCATTAGAATGAGAATCAAGTCACACATAGTTCTTGAGGAAATCATGCAGTTTATTGTCATGTAGTGAGGATATCTAGTGTGCTTTTTAAGGTCTTATTACCATGACCATGATAAACTCGATGCAAATTGATACAACTTACTTTTATAGGGAACTCTTTTACCAAAACTCCCAAGCCCACGTAAGCTATGATTGGTGTGAGAAACAAGGAGTGGTAAAATATTCTTCCACGAAACAAAGGAAACACAAGTTAAGGGTAGGAGAATTTAGATTTTTGTGGTGGTTAGGCTAGGAGGTATGATCCAGGCATCTCTAAATACCTCATTAGGATGAGAATAAATCCATAAGTAGTTATTGAAATCCCATGCAGTTTAATTTCATGTGGTGAGGACAAAGATGAACTGGTCTGAAAGGGAGGAAATGTTGCGAATGGGCCTAAGAATAGATATTTGGGAATCACTATGTATTCTGTGATAGAAGGAATCAAGCCACACATAGTTTTTAAAAGGTTACTTGTGTAGGTTTGACTCATACACATGGAGTGGGGGATTTTTTTGTTGCAACTGGACCCAATATTAGAGATATGAGAATCACTATGCATATCATTGGAATGAGAATCAATCCACATGATGATCATACCTTTTAAGTTCATGCGACAAATATCAACTATGGAGTTTAACATCTTTCATCTGAGACGCATGTCCTGTAATTACAAAAAATATTTCTTTAGGAATCTTGCATTGGTTGGGGTCATGATGATCTCTCCATCCATTGAGATTAATGAATAAGCTCTATTACAGTGGACCTTGTGTATGGAGTAAGGTTCCTCACACTTTGGATCAAGCCTTAGAGGCTTCTTTCCTGGTATTATTAGAGTCCTGAGGACCGGTACCAATTCTCCATAGAGGAACAAACAAAGGTGATCATTCTTGTCAAAGGCTCACGCTATCCAATTTTGATAGACCTCCAAGTGATGCAAAGTATGAAATCTTTTCTCATTGAGTCGCTCCAATTCATCTAGTCGTTTCTGGGATTTCTCATCCATGGATAGTCGGTCAAAAATGGAAATATGAAGTGATGGAAATTGAACCTCAATGGGTAGGACTACTTCTTCTCTGTATACCATTGAGTACAAGGTTTCTTGTACAATAGTACGATTTGTATTTTGGTAATCCCATAAGGCATGCAAGAGTTTATCAGGCTAGGACTTCTTATCCTTATCCACCATCTTTTGGAGTATATTCTACATGGTCTTATTAATGGCCTCTATCTATCCATTAGTTGCTGCATGATAGTAGGATGAATGGTTGGATTTGATATTATACTCCTAATACAAAATTTCCACCTTAGAAAAACAGAAGTTGGTGCCATTTTCTATCAGTATTATATGAGGGACACCAAACTTGGTAATGATGTTGGCCTTCATGAAGCTAACAATGGGTTTGGACCCGAATATTTGAGGATTATTACCTCATCCTATTTAGAGAATAAGTCGGTAAAAGTTATGATGTATTTGAACTACTTGTCCATAGTTTTAGGGTATTATGGTATCCCTCCTTTTTATTACATAAACTCTTGATTGCACGATACAAAACAGAGGATATTTTAAAGTTAGTTTTTTATAAAACAAGAACACAATACATGAAAATATAATACATTATTTTAGTCCAATTGAAAGGATTATTCATGGATTCACCCTAAGTACATTTACCGCATCTCATATCTTGGGGACATACATCAAAGGAAATAAGTGATCATAAGGCCTAGTAAGGGAAAATAGTTTACATATATTCATGAGGAATATCACTATAACATGAGAAATGTAAAAAAAAGGATTATAATAAATATAAGAACATGATTCATAACATGGAAATGTGGCTACAAAATTTAATTTATAAATTCATAATCATATCATCAAGGTTAATCACTATGACATCATAAATGAAAATTACCAGGGTTATTCCCCAAGGTATCATAAAACACATCATCTCTAGAGATTAAATTATTTACCCAATGCATTATATAACTATCAGGGTGCACCATTAGTATGTATTAGTTTCATGTGATCCACATATATCATAATAAAAGATTTCATAAATAACCCATGGAGAATAACTCAACTCAACATGTCCATTTTTATTAAGGAGGAAAGAGAAAACAAGAGAAAATAAGAGAAAACAAGAGAAAACAAGAGAAAACAAGAGAAAACAAGAAAAAACCACTTGGCCTAAGGAGGCATGAAGTAATGCAGCCCAAGGGAATCCCCTTGGATTAAAGACACACCTTATGGATTGAAGAAAGACATGTTAGGAGTAGTGACGAATTCCAGGGCTTGCTCAGCTTGGGTGGCAATATGATCTGCTACTTTATTCCATTCTCTCCAAGTGTGGGTAACTTTTTTGTCATGATTCAGAAGAATTCTACATTTACTGATGATGTAAGTAACAGACCACGAGGTTTGGCTTTTACCTTGTAAGGAGTTATAGATGATCATTGAGTCTGTCTCCACTTGAGATAAAGAAATATTTTCCTGAATACTCAATCTAATTCTAGTCAGCAAAGACTTAGCCTCTGCCTGTAAGCTAGTACCACTGCCATAGTGAGCCTTAAAATCCATCAGGACACTCCCTCTTTGGTCACGAACAACCCCTCCACCACGATCAATGCCCTATTTTCTTGATCCATCACAATTCATCTTGAAACCATCGACAGGGGGCAGCCACCACACCTAGTGACCCAGTGCCCTTGTGCAAGAGGATTGGGTTGTAGTGAATGGAGCTTACAGAGACCTTAGTGAAGGCGCTTCTTTCCAGTTCTATAAGAAAGGAACCAGATCCACCAGCAAGCTCCGAGTCCTTGCGATGATGAATCTCCCTGTAGAAGGACGCCCCTCGAATCTCGCCTTGTTCCTCACTTTCCATAAGCACCAGCACCCCGCGTTGAGGATGATGGAACGAGCCGTCTTTTCTGTGCTTGCATTGTCTGTCCCCTGAAACCATCTGTCCATAAAAGGTTCATGCCGATGAGCCTGAGAAGTGTACGCTGTAAACTCTCTAAAGTAACTCTATACAGCTTGTGCCCTTTCTCCTATAAAGAATATATGATCCGCATCTTCCTCTCATTTATTTCTACACCAATGACAACACGATGCCATGCTGATACCCAGTTTTTTAATGCTGTCATCGGCTGGAATGGCTTGGTTCCTGATTCTCCATGAGAGAAAGCAGAGTTTAGAAGGTATTGTTTTGCACCAAACCTCGTTGCTCCATCTAACACTTTGAGAATGAGGATTTGAAATTCTTCGGTAGTCCTTGGCATTAAAATTCCCCATGGAAAAAGGAGAAAAAAATGCATCTATAAGGTTCTGAATTTGTGCTTATCAGATTAAAAATCTCTTTTTGCGGTTCATTCAAAGCCATCGTAATGCAGTCGGGGTAGCTGTGCGCTTATTTGAAGGAGATAGTCGGGGCAGGGCATCTTGGGTAACCAATCGCCTCTCCAGACCAATTGTCGAACCAGAACTGGATGTGCCCCTCTCCTACTATCCATTGTGAATTCTGAAGTAGGATCGGGATGATAGAGCTAATTGGCGACCAGAGAGGGGAACCATTCACCGGGCGGTTGCTCGCACTACCCCCTGTTTGTAGGACATAACCTTTCCCCGCATGGTTCTCCCTTCGATCGATTCCCACGCTAACTTTGCATGCATGCATTGAATGGAGGCTGCTAAGATCTTCACATTGATGCCTCCCTCATGGATATGCTTGGCCATCCGACTCCATGAAACCCAATGTCTTTTCCCTTCCGAGGCAGCATCCCAAATGAAACCCACCAGAATTCTGTCAATTGATCTGATTACCCCTTTTGGTACGTTGGTGAACGCCATTTCATGCACTGGTATAGCTGTTAGAATGCTATTAACTAACGTGATACGACCCCCGAACGAAAGAAGGTGGTTCTTCCAGTTGAGGACTTTTCTCATGATCTTGCTCACCACATGGTCGAAGTCCCTAATGCGCATTCTACCGGGTGAAACCGGAGCGCCCAAATACTCCAGAGGGAACTATCCTCGTTGCATTCCCAACCTGCTACTTAGATGCTCTGCTCTCCGTGACTCACATTTATTTGAGATATAAAACTTTCTTTTGTCTTTATTGATGGCTTGTCCACTCTAGTAGCAGTATTTATCGAGAATTATGATGATCCCCCTGATCGACCTTCTTCCTACATTCATAAATAATATGGAGTCATCTGCAAACATTAGATGTGAAACTGGCAGTTGCCTATGTTTCCTTCGATAGGGAAGAATGTATCCTTCCAATATCCCTCTGTTGATCTGTCGACTAAGAACATCCTGCACTAGGACAAATAAGCTCGGAGAAATGGGATCTCCTTGGCACAACCCTCTTGTAGCCTTGAAAAACCCATAAGATCTCCCCATAAAAGAAACGGAAAGACATGATGAACTGAATCATCGAAAGAGAATGTCACATGCCCACGTAGAGAACCCCATATGATTCAGCACTCTGTTAATAAATCCCCATTCAATCCTGTCATAAGCCTTGCTCATATCCAGTTTGATGATGATATTAGACCCGTGGGACTTGGTGGAAATATCCCTGACCATCTCCTGAGTAATTACCATCACACCTTGAATTGATCTGCCTCATACAAAGCCGTGTTGTTCGATAGAGATGCATTGACGAAGAAAGACCGATAGGCTCTGGTTGATGATACAGGCCAATATATTATATGGAAAATTACAGAGGCTTACCGGTCTGTAGTGGGCAATGGAGGATGGATCCTTGATCTTAGGAAGGAGTACCATAGACATTGCACTCGCCACCCAAGGAAGGCCTCCTCCTCAAAATAAGTCTTGTATTGCACTGATTATGTCACCTTTGATCGTGTCCCATGAGCCCCTGTAGAAAGTTCCATGAAATTTATCTGGGCCTGGAGCACTCTCCGGATTGAGCTTCATCATAGCTTCAAATATTTCTTCCTCCTCTGGAATATGTTCCACGGATTCATTAAATTGGGAAGTCATGGAGTTCAATGGATCCCCTAAGAAATCCTCACCCCCTGCTGGGTACCCTTCAGACATTGAAGGATTAGGCCCGGCCAACAGCTCTCTGAAAAAGGTATGCGCCATCCCTCCCACCACATCTTTTTCCTCTGTAAATGATCCATCCTCCAACTTAATATTTGGTTTAATGGGCCACCGCTTATCCTTTATGAAATCATGAAATAAGGCAGTGTTTTTGTCTCCCTCTCTTAACCATTTCATCTTTGAGCTCTCCCTGGCCTTCCTCTCTTGCAAGAGGAGCATATTAGCCATCTCATTTTTCTTTTCCAGTAGCTCTGCAAAAACAGTTTCATCCCAATTCTCCTCCAAACTAGTTTCCAGGCTCTCTACTACCCACTTCAGATCTTCCTAGGCAAGGTTGGGTGGAGTAATATTCCTTGCCCATTGATACAATCTTTGTTTTAGCCTCCTCAATTTGTTATGCAATGCCACCCAGGTATGGCCTCAAACAACTTCTTTCCATGACTCTCGAACCATCTCCTGGTACTCCGAGTTCTCTTACCACTGACTGCAAAACCTGAAACTGTCATAGTTGGATTGGGTAGTGGACAAAGAAAGAAGTTGCGGAGAGTGATCCGAGACACCATGAACTAGGTGATTGACCTTCACATTAGGAAACATGGAGAGTGCATGAATTTTGGAAAGACATCGGTCCAGACGGCTCCAGCACCTATTTTTTCCTTTTTGATTGTTGCACCAAGTGAATCTGTTGCCCAAGTATCCCAAATCCATTAAACCCTTTCCCGCCATAAACTGGGCAAAGTCCATACTTGCCTTCCTGGGGAAAGGTCCCCACCCTTTCCTTTCTTCTGGATCGATAATTATGTTGAAATCTCCCCCTATAAGCCAAGGAAGACCTTCTGTGTCGAAACCAGACATCTCATGCTAGAGAACCTCCCTCCTTTGGTGATTGCAGCTTTCATAAACGACTGACAGGAGAAATACCATCATATCTATTGTGATTTTGATGGTCATGAATTAATTCCCAACCTGAACCAAGTCCGCTAAAGTGTCTTTATTCCAGAAGAGCCAGATGTGTTCGTTATCGGGGGCACCATGCATGTATTTTCCCATTTTGATCCTGCGAGAAAACTCTCTTATCTTGTCTGGTTGTTGTTTGTGTTCGAGAATGGCAACCAACTGTACCTTATTCTTCTTTGCTTCCGAAGCTACAAAATCTGTTTTCACCCGCGCCCCTAATCCTCTAGCATTCCATATGAGTATGGGTATCATTGAGAAAGGAAAAACCCATCTTTGACCCCAGGCGACATGGTCTCTGAGAGACAACAAGGGATGAAATCCCTTGATTGATATTTCCTTGATCGAGATCTTGTACACATCCCCGTGCTTAGATATAGAGTCCCTGACGAAGGCGGAGGAAGTGAGGGTGTAAGATTGGAGTGCTTGCCCTTCGCTGCTCTCGGCAGGGACCCAAATGAAACACTGAGCCTCACTGCGTCCCCAATTCCACGAGAGTCCAGGGATACATGCCGCTAATCACCCTTCTCTACCTTTGGCCTGACATCAGACCCTAGAGAATGATGTGAAGCCACCTCGGCTCTATGACCCTGATCGAGCTTCCCCAAGAGAGAAACCGAGTTCTGATTGGAGGCTTCGAGGGGGAGAGAAGGAAAGTCCAGAGACGCGAACAGAAAGCTGAATAGAATTTCCAAAAGTGGAGGCTCCAAAATACACTAGAAGGATAAACTTATGTTCCCCAAACCTCCATGAGTTGGGAGGAAAACTCGCATACCTGAAGGAAACGGATTTTTTTTTTGGGAGACCCTCCCGAACTTGAGAGGAAGGGAGGGATGCCTCAGAGCTTGAAGAAGCTGAACCTAGACCGTCACTAACACCTGGAGGAACCGGGTGATCCTCTTGGATGGGATGGCAACTGGGACCCTTCGCCGAAGGGAGATGAGGAAACCTCGTGGTGGAACCACCAGCTTCCTGACCCCGTGACTCCCTCGCACTCTTCCTACAACAATGCAAGGAATGGCCCTGGAGGAGACATGCTGAGAAAAACCTGGGGAAAACTGGAAAAATGATATCCTGCCACCACTCAAACGAGTCTTTAACATTCAACAAAATCTTCTCCAGAATGGGCTGAGAGAGATCTAACTCAACACAAATACTGGTCTCCAACATCACTTCCACCCTGCAAGTCCGGCCATCCACACATAGAAAACTACCGAGAGAATCCCCGATGGCCCTAAGAAGGGTGAGATTCTGGAACGGAAAGGGAAGGACAGGCAGAAGGATCCAAACTGCAGCGAGGGGGCTCTCCTTACCCTTATGAATGTCTAAGGACCACCGGGCCAAGTTAAAGCGCCACCTGCCCTACAAACGTGGATCTGAGCACAACGCCTTCACAAAATCTGCTTCTGACGCAAAATCCAAGCAAAAGGAGTAACGATGAATTACAGAGATGCACACTGGAGCAGACAAACCCCAAGAAGCCAAAAAGTGCCTAAAATCCAGGAGAGACGGTTTCGCGGATCCAAAACGAGCCAAAAGAGTCCATTCCAAGATGGAGACAACATCAGCAAAGGCGGAATCCGGGATCTCCATCGAAATCCGATTGCCTTCCCAGGACACCGACGAGGAGAACGGGCCTACCGTCTTGAAGCGAGGCTCGTGGGAAGAATCAGACGATCTGCACAGAATGTATTTGAAGGACCTATCCTTTCATTAGACCTTCTATAGGGGAACTGGAATCCCCCTCGGAGACTGGGCACTCTCAACCGGCCGAGATGAGCCTGGAATGAGGGCCTCGGAAGCTGGAAACACCACCGGCGGGCGGGCCGCCGCAGGAGTAACGGTCGGATGAATTTGAAAAAATCCAGGCACGTTCTCGAGCTCTTTGGGAGAAACCATTTTTTTCAACACTACTGATGTCAATTCCCATGGAGAATAAAATAATCAGGTTTCATATAAAAATCATTGCGTTCCAAAAGTGCATAAAAACATGATCATTATGTCATTTTCATCCTAAGAAGGGAATGTGGGTTTCATGTATGTTAATCCCAAAATAAAATAAATAATTTTTAAATCTAGTTTAATACCCTTGTAAAAGATAGAGGCTTTGGGATTCACAAAAATAAATTAAAGAGAAGTTCTTGATGAGAAGATGGAAATTTTTGAGAAGTAAATTCGGCAGCATAATGGGTATAAAACATGGTTTTGAAAAAGGGTAAAATGATAGGGGATAAGAGTCTCCCATTGATAAAAAATTATTTATAAGTAATGGTATGTATAAAAAGGTAATATAATAGATTAACCATAATATTTAGAATACATATATGAAAATAGGTTCTTGAATCGAAGAGAAAAGAAGGATAATTCCCTTACCTTGAAGAGTTACTCCTAAATATTGAGGAATGGAACCTTGGGGGACTGAGGACACATTGGGAGGTTAAAATACCATATATTTATATATGATGGATTTTTATTTAAAGGAAATGGATATATGGGTGGGTATTTATAGAAAAAGGGGAGGATTTTTTTAATAAATTCCAAATATCGGCCTTGGAAATCTAGGTTGTGGAAAATGAAAAACCATGGGCTTGACTATGGTTTTACCATGGTTTTAAAAATTTGGGTCATATTTTATGTTATTTTAATCCAAAATATTCTATAATAATTTTATATTAGTTATTTTGGCATGTAAAAGTAAATTTTCCACAAAAATAATGTTTTTAATGTCAAAGTTTTCATTCTAGAATTTGGAAAGTACATTATAGGTATGAAAATTGATTAAAATATATTATTATACTTGATATTAATAAAATAAAATATTTTAGGCCATGTTTTATGTTTAATTAATTATTACATCATTATGACATAATTATGAATCCATTAAACATATCGAAAACTGAAAACCGTATTTTACCATTCACAGAAAAATAAAAATATTTTAGGAAATTCTCATAAATTTAACCTAAACTAATTTTGACATAATGATTTCAAAAATTATTTTTATTTTATCATAATAATTCTCTAAATATAATAATTTTAACTTTTAAATATAAAAATCCTTATTTATTAAAAATAATAACGGGTTAAAAATGCATAGTAAAATTTCTAACTCTAAAAAATTTTAAAATTATTTTATCATTTATATTTAAATAAAAGTGTTTTTATCATACTATTTAATTAAAATAAGTATTATTCATAATAAATTAGTTTATTATAAAAATTTATATCTTTTTAAAAAAAGTAAAATTTGGATCCGAAAGGTCAATTTATCAAATTCCATCTCAATTAAACCTATTTTTATTAAGAAAAACTATTCTTAAAACTGAATTGATTGAATAAAAATTTTATTTATACAAATTAATTACATGCTAAGACCAGGACACATAACATCTTATAAAAACCACATACTACCTAAGGGTAAGGTGTGTAATGGTGATAGATTCATGGGGCAGCTCAGATAACATTGACTGAGTGGTAATTTCCACTAACTTGAACTTATACCATAGAAGATTTAGTTCAAGATTTAATTGTTGAAGCTCGACTTGGGATTGATCAAGGGAGAAACCTAGTGATACTACCTCCCCCCAAAGTTCTGACAAATGGGATTCATATGGCAGGACTCTACTCATTGAGGCCATCACTTCTCCTTTATGCATTAATTATCTATTTTCATTTCTAATTGTAAACACTAATTATAATGTTAATTTTATTATCAAGAGTATAGTTTCTAATATTCATATTGACCAATGATCATATTTTACCAATGATCATATAACGGTCAAATCCTAATGGTTACATCTCCATATATACTAACTTCATTAATAAAGAGATATGGTTTTTTATGTACAATATAATACAAAACACATTTTCAAGAAACAAATATCACTAAAAAAGTATGGGTTGTTACATTATTCCCTAATAAATAAATTTCATCCTCGATATTTCAAATTTTCTCTCAGTTGAGAAAAGATGTGGATACTTTTGTCTCATTATCTCCTCTGGTTACTACATAACTTATTCATACTTATGGTTTCTCCACAACACTTTGATGAGGTGGGTAGTCTTTTTATGTAAAAAATTGTCTCTACAATCCACAATCTCCACTGGTCGCTCCTCATAAGATAGGTATTATTCTAGTTATATCACCTATGAATTCAGTACATGTGAAGGGCCAGACATGTACTTCCTCAAAATAAAGATACATGGAATACATCATGAGATTGAGATAGATTTGATGGAAGTGCTAGATGATAGGCCACAAATCCTATGAGATCAAGGGTTTCATAGGGTCCAATGTACATTTGGATAAGATTCGATTTCTTCCCAAACTACATGAAACTCTTCCATGGTGATATTTGAAGGAAAAATTTGTCACCAACACCAAAATCCAAGTCCCTTAGATGATTTTTAAATATAGATCTTCTACCAAATATGATTTGTCTTTATGTATTTTTGGATGGAATGAACCTTTTTTGTCATCTATTTCACAATATAAAGACCAAGAAAATTTCTCTCACCAACTTCATCCCAACATGTTGGAGTTCTACATTACTTCCCATATAGAGCTTTATAGGGTGTCATTTGAATACTAGAGTGGAAGCTGTTGTTTTATGAGAACTCAACTAATGGGAGGTGTTGATACCATACACCTTTAAATTACATTGATCATGTTCTCAACATGTTCTTGAGTGTTTTAATAGTCCTTTCAGGCTGGACATCAGTTTGGGGGTGATATGACGTAATGAAATTCAATTTGATACCCAGATTATGTTAAAGACTTCACCATAATTTTGATATGAACCTTGGATCACAATCAGAACTGATAGAAAGTGGTACCTCATGCAACCTCACCACTTTATTTATGAAAATCTTGGAAAGTTGTTCAAGAGATAAATCTTCCCGAATAGCGATGAAATGAGAAATCTTGGTGAGTTGGTCCATTATAACCCATATAGAATTATTTCTATTAGATGTTCTTCGGAGACCAGTGAAAAATTATATAGTGATATTTTCCCACTTCCATATTGTTATGGGTAGTGGTTGTAATACCCCTTTTAAAAGTTTTCACTCCGTCATCACTTTTTGACACACTAAGAACCTTCCAGTGTAGTCAGGAATATCCCTTTTCATGTTACCACACCAATAATGACCATGAAGGTCCCTATACATTTTAGTGATTCTAGGATGTATAGAGAATGTAGAGCTCTAAGCTTCATCAATCATATCCTTTATTTCTGTAATATATGGGATGCATATCCTTGTACAAAATTTTAGTACACCTTCTTGATCAATATTAAACTCAAGAAAAATTCCATTCTTCACATCCTATATCTTTTTTTGTATAAAATGATTTTCTCTTTGAGATTTCCTAATATTCTATAGTAATAATGGATGAGAAATCATTTGGGATAGAATTTATGATGTACCTTCCCTCACGATTCCCATTTCCAACCTTAATAGGTCCTTGATCAATGAATCTCCTCGAATACTCATCATTTCTAGAACAATAGGGTATTTCCTACTTAATTCATCAGTGACTTTGTTTTCTCTTCTAGGGTGATAATGAATTGAACAATCATAGTCATTAAGAAGTTCCAACCATCTCCTCTATTTCATGTTTAATTCCTTTTTCATGAAAATATACTTCAAACTTTGGTGGTCTGTGTATATATCACAATTCTCCTCATAAAGACAGTGCCTCCATATCTTCAGATAAAAAATAACCATAGCTAGATCTAGGTCATACGTTGGATAATTATGCTCATGAGGCTTTAACTATCTAGATTCATAAGCAATAACCTTTCCATTTTTCATAAGGACACACCCAATACATTTTAGAGACACATCACTAAAAATAATGAATCCTTCCCTAATAGAGGGTAGAGTTAACATAGGTGAAGTAATCAATATCTTCTTATACTCTTGGAAACTATCTTCACAATCCTTTTTCTAGATGAACTTAGGCCCTTTTTGAGTCAACTTGGTTAGTGGATTATAAATTCATATTTTTTTTCACAAACATCCTATAATATCCTACTATACCAAGGAAACTATAAATCTCAGTTAATGTTGTAGGATGAGGACACTCCTCCACAACCTTTGTCCTAGTAGGGTCAAATGAGATTCCTTTATTGGTTATAATGTTCCCCAAGAAAAAAACTTTTTTTTAAAAAAATTAACATTTTCTAAAATTTACAAATAACCCCTCCTTCCTCATAGTTTTCAATATAACTCTTATATTATGCTCATGATCCCTAATACTTTTGGAATATATCAGAATATCATCAATAAAAACTACCAAAAATCTATCAAGGTAGTCCTTAAAGACTCTATTAATCAAATACATATATATATTAGGATCATTATTCAAGCCTAAGGGCATAAAAACAAACTCATAATGACCATATCTTGACCGGGAGATAGTATTTGGAATATCTTATTTCTTTACCCTCAATTGATTATAACCAGATTGAAGATCAATCTTGGAACATAATTGAGCTCCATAAAGCTGGTCAAATAAATCATCAATCCTTGGGAGAGGGAAATTTTTATTCACCGTGACCTTGTTAAGTTTTCTATAATCAATGCATAGCCGCATTGATCTTTCCTTCTTCTTCACAAAGAGAACAGGTGCTCCCCAAGGAGACACACTTGATCGAAATAACCCATTATCCAAAGGATCTTGAAGATGTTTATTTAATTCCTCCAACTCCAAATTTTACATTCTATATGGGGTGTTTGATATTGGCTTGGATCCAGGTATGAGTTCAATGGAAATCTATATCTCCCCTTCCTGGGGAAGTCCATATAACTCCTCAAGGAATATTTTAATGTATTTATAAACTATGGGTACATTTCCTATTCTTATACTTTCATTTCCTTCTTCTTATCACTGATCATCTCCATAAAGAAGGCTACGAGAGGTACTTCTCTGTGAATTTTAGGTTGCAATATCTCTCTTTTGAAAATAACTATAGGTTTTACATTCAATACTACTGATATTTCTTTAAATTTTTATTTAATCATAGAATTATACTTTGAGAGATAGTCCATACCTAGTATAATGTCGAATTTCATCATGGGAATAACTAATTTATTTTCAATGAGATTTTTCTCACCAAATTCAAGACTAGATTTTCTATACACTGTTTATTCTTGGATAATCCATCTAGGAGTCTTGAATGATAACTATACTTCTAGTAGTTTAGGGAATGATTCTATATTCTTTGAAAAATTGAAGGAAACAAAGGAATGCATAGAACTAGAATAAAAAAAGTACTTTCTAGATTTGAGATAACAATGAGAGTACCTACTACCACATCATTTGGAGCCTCTACTTTAACCGTTGTGATAGAAAATTCCCGACCTTTCTCCCTTGTCCTAAGCTGAGGTTGATGGTGATTCCCCTCCATTACCTTCTAATTTGAACAATGATTGGAAAACTACCCAATATGTCCACACTTATAACATTGGACTTCAGGTTGGGCCTGCACCATCTTCACTTTTTCATTAGTGTTGAGAAGTAGAGGTGTCACCTCACCACTAAAGTTCAGAGCTATATGCTCATCTCTTCCACACTTGTAACATTTTCCACTTCCAATAAAGTAGTTCCATGAATGCTTCTTACCACATTTGTTTCATGCGAAAAGTTTCATTTTCTTTCCACATATTTCACGATCAAAGTTCCTCCCTAAGTTTGGATACAAATATATGTTCTTTTCATCCAATTTATGTGACCAATACGTCTTTTAAAACTCTAGTTCAACCTTTATATCACTTCACACTATCTCCTCATAGCTGTCATAGTCTCAATTTTCTAGATTACTCCATAGATGGGGTCTTAGTCTACCAAATAATCTATCAACATTTCTATTAGGATCCTTAACAAAGCTAGAGGTGTAATGATAAATCCTTGTAACATTCATCTCATAGCTTCCCATAAATTAATTTTCCTTCTTATTCATCTCTACGATTTCCTTCTATATTTTATTTCACATCTAATGAGGGAAATATTTACTAAAAAAGGATCCCATGAACTCTTCCCACTCCATAGAATAAATAAACCTTCTTGGATTCCTATTTTCAATCAATTTCCAACATTGATCAGCTTGTCCCTCTAAGAGTTAAACAACCAGGGTGACTTTCTGTTGTTTCGAACAATGAAGTACAAAAAAGATATTTTTTATAGAGCTTATCCATTATTTGGTAATCAATGGGTTGATAGATCCACTAAAAGATAGTAATTGTTGATGCATGAAGGACTCAATGAAAATTTGTTCCCTTTGAGGTGAATCTGGTATCTTGGATTGATTCAAGTTATTGTTCATAACTTGAGTTATTTGATTCACAATTCTAATGAAGTTTTCTATTCTAGATTCCATTGGAGGTCCATCAACACATGGTTTTTTGCGCTCATTGTTTATGAGGTTCCTCCTATTTATCACCATTTTATAAAAGAATAAAACCTTAGTGAGAAATTTGTTTCTTTTAATAATCTTATAATTCTAAAGGAATTTTTATATCTTAAAACATCATGCTTAAATATGTTATTCTATAACAATAAATACATTTTCTATAAATCCTTCATAGTGGTTCATAAAAATCTTGTGATTAACCAAACATATCCCCTAGGAGTGTCAAACCAGGAGTGCAGAAAGGACCATTTTCATGAATGAGTTACCTTTTGAGTCTAGATCAAATTGATTTTTTTGAGTGTTACCCCTAAATATATTTGTGCCAAATCCACATCCACTTGTTCACATACAAACAATGATTCATTTTCTCAAGAACCACTTACTTAATACTTCACAAAAATATCAGGATGTTTTCCTATATTTAAAATTGTCCCTAGGGTTGTTCTTAAAGTTTTCAAATTCTAATTTACACAAATAACTAAACCGTCCTTTGATACCAACTATGTAATCCATCCTTTTTATTACATGAACTTTTCATTACATGGTACAAAATAGAGGATCTTTTAAAGTTTAGTTCTTGGAGAACATGAATATAATACATGAAAATATAAAACATTCTTCTAGTCCACTTGGAAGGATTATTCATGGGTTCATCCTAAGTACATTTACTACATTTCATATCCTAGGGACATACATCAAAGGAAATGGGTTATCATAGGCCCAGTAAGGGAAAATAATTTACATTTATTCGTGAGGAATACCAATAAGAATATGAGGAATATAATCGTGGAATGAGAAATGTAAAAAGTGTCATATCATAAATATAAGAACATGATTAATAACATAGAAATTTGTCTAAAAAATTTAATTCAGACATTCATAATTATATCACCAAGGTTAATCACCAAGGTGTCATAAATGAAAATAACCAAGGTTATTCACAAAGGTATCATAAAACCTGTTATCTCTAGAGATTAAATTCTTTACCAAATGAATTTGAATTCCATCACGGTGAACCATTAATATTTCTTAATTTCATATGATCCACATATATTATAATAAAAAATTTCATAAATAACTTGTATAGAATAAAATAATCAAGTTTCATATCAAAATCATGGTTTTCAAAAGCTCTTAAAAACATGATCATTATGTTATTTTCAGCCCAAGAAAAGGGAATGTGGGTTTAATGTAAATTAATCCTAGAATAAACTAAATAATTTTGAAATATAGGTGAATAACCTTTGAAAATATATATTATTGGGTACTCACAAAAAGAAATTAAAAGACAATTTCTTGAGGAGAAGAGGGAAATTTTGAGAAGTAAATTCGACTGCATAACTGGTATAAAACATAGTTTTAAAAAAGGGTAAGATGATAGTGGAAAAGGGTATGACATTTATACAACATAATTTAGAAGTTATTATATATATAAAATGGTAATAAAATGGATTAACCATAATATTTAGAATACATATATGATGGTGGTTTTTGAATCAAAAAGAAAAGAAGGATAATTCCCTTACCTTTAAGAGTTACTCCTAAATCTTGAGGAATGGAAACTTGGGGGATTGAGGACACCTTGTGAGGACTAATTAGGAGGTAAAAATACCATATATTTGTAGAGGATGGATTCTGAGTAAAATTAAATGGAGAAATGGTTGGGTATTTATAGAAAAAGTGGAGGATTTGTTTAATTTCCAAATATAGGGATTGAAAATCTAGGTTGTAAAAAATGAAAAACCATGGGCTTGACCATGGTTTTTCCCATGGTTTTGGACATTTGGGACATATTTTATGTTATTTTAATCCACAAGAGTCAATAATCATTTTATATTACTTCTTTTGGCATGGAAAAGTAAATTTTCCATAAAAATAATGTTTTTAATGTTAAAGTTTCCATTTTAGAATTTGGAAAGTAAATTTTAGATTTGGAAGTTGATTAAAATATATTAAAATAATTTATATTAATAAAATAACATATTTTAGGCTGTTTATTATGTTCAATTAATTATTACATAATTATATAATAATTATAAATTCCTTAAACATACTGAAAACCCAAAACTGTATTTTTACTATTCACAGAAAAACAAAATATTTTAGAAAATTATCATAAATTCACCATAACCTAATTTAGGCATTTTTATTTCTAAAAATGATGTTTATTTTATCATAATAATTCTCTAAATATGATAATTTTAACTTTTAAATATAAAAATCCTTATCTATTAAAAATAATAGCGGGTTGAAAATGCATAGTAAAATTTACGACACTTAAAAATTTTAAAATTATTTTATCATTTATATTTAAATAAAAGTGTTTTTATCATAAAATTTCATTAAAATAAGTATTATTAATAATAAATTATTTTATTATAAAAATTTATATCTTTTCTGAAAAGTAAAATTTGGATTTGAAAAATCAATTTATCAAATTCTATCTCAATCAAACTAATTTTTATTAAGAAAAACTATTCTTAAAATAGAATTGATGGAATAAAAAATTTATTTATACAAGAGAAATACACACTAAGTCCAGGGAACATAACCCATTATAACACCTATGTATGACCTAAGGGTAAGGTGTACGATGGTGATAGATTCCTGGGGCGGCTCGACCAACATTGCCCGAGTGGTAATTTCCACTAACTTGAACTTCTCCTATTGGAGATTTAATTCAAACTTTACTTATTAAAGATCAACTTGGGATTGGTCAAGGGTGAACCCCAGTGATGATACCTTCCTCCCAATTTCTAATAAATGGGATTCATATGACATGACACTACTGGTTGAGGCCATCACATCTCCTTTCTGCATTAATTATCCTTTGTTATTTCTACTTATAAACACTAATTATAACATTAAAATTATTGTCAAGAGTGTAGTTTCCAATGATCATATGGAACAACAATAATATTTGACCAAATATTATATAGCGGTCAAATCATTGTGGTAACATTTCCCCTTATACTCACTTCATTAATAAAGAGATATGGTTTTGTTGTGTATAATATAATATAACACACATTTTTAGGAAAAAATATCTGTAAAAAAGTTTGGTTTGTTATAGGTATGGATCCACAATATTCATTCCTCATATAGAAAGTGTCTAGGAGTATTTTTTATATGTAGAAAATTTGGGGGTTGATAGATGAAGTTGGAATATACTTGAAAGGAATGAAATTTCTTGGGGAATTCTATGGAACCCTGTGTCACAGTGGGATAGTAGTACCCAAGACTTCGGATTTAATGGTAAAACCTATATCCTAACTAGTGGGCACCAGAAGCTCCTAATGGTACTTCTTTCATGATAACAACAGTGTATTCTACATCAATACACTTGAGAAAGATTCCATCAAAGCCTTGTTTGTAGAGTACTTTCTAGTGATTTGGTACATCATAAAGAGTAAATTTGGTTTCTCACTGTTATATTTTCTCTTTCCCATCAATTTTCAAGGGAAGTATACTATTTTGTAGGTTTTCCATGATGGGAAATGTCCAGGTAGTGGTAGGACCATACAATTTAGGGATATGGTTGATTTTATTGATTGATTATATTCCAACTTGAACAAAAGGTGATACCATTCAGTGATAAGTAATTCTGATAACCGTTTCATTTCATTTTGGATATGTCAGTGCTATAGCTACATTTTCTAATGCATCTTCCATGGAATTTAATTATCATGGGATGTGAGTAAATGTTGTCTTAGAGGAGAATTCTTCCATTAGCCCTCAGACACCATCAAACAAGGGAATTATATATTATTTTTTGATGGAATGATCCTCATTGAAATGTTTGATTACCAAATTTGAATAGAATTTCAATTATAGGTGGTTCACTGGTATTTTGAGTGCCAGTTCTAGGTCTGCAATAAGGTCTTGATATTTCACTAAATTTTTATTACATCCTTCTGATAATAGAAAGAAGTAAGGAAAGACTGCCTCTGCCTAGGAAATGAGCATGATCCCTAACCTAACTTTATTGAGCTCAGGGTCTTCCATTATCCTCCCTATTGGGCTCTTGGATGCGCCTTCAAAATACATTTCCCATGTTTAGGGGCCTCCTTTAATAGAGAATATTTAATCATTTTGAAATTTGGTATTCAACGATGTTGCTTCTACAGGTGGGTGTTCTGTAAGGAAATCTGCCAAGGCCTAGCCTTTCACTACTTTCTAAGGCACAAATTGTATATAAAACTACTACATAACACCAGAAGTATTGTAAAAATAGGATGGATTAGGATTTATTTGAGTGGGTTATTATGAGAGACAAATGGACCTCATGTTTCTTTAGATAGTGCCTTAGTTTCTGAAGTGAAAAGATTAATGCTAGACTTCATTTCATGATATCTAAATAAATATTCTCAGCATCGAGCATGGTTTGACTGAGATAATAAAAGCTATTTTCATTCCCATCATATTTATTTTGTGAAAATAAGGAACCCAATGATCGCTCTAGGGCCATCACATATAGAATGAGCAGATTTCCCTCAATGGGTGGAATTAATACTAGTGGGATAAAGAGGTATTTCTTGAGGTTGTAAAATGATTCCTAACAGTCATTGGTCCACTGATATGTGACCCCTTCTTCATTAGTTAGGTTAATTTAAAACACTTTCTTTCAAGTTTGGATATAAAGTTCCAAATACAGGACAAGTTTCCCTGAATTCATATCAACTCTTTAAGTTTCTGAGAAGTTGACATGCTGGATATGTATTTTTTTTCTTAGGGTCAACTTTGATGCCACAATGGCGCACAATGAAGATGATAAATTTTCATAAGGTTACCTCAAAATTGCATTTTAAGGGTTCATATTCAGGAAATGTTGTTGTAAATTATTGAAGATGGTTTCTAGGTTATCCGGGTGGTCAAAACATTTTCAGGACTTAACGATAATATCACCAACATAACATTCAACAAAATTATCCAAAAAGGGTTTGAAGATGTGATGCCTGACACATTGGTATGTGGCGCTAGAATTATTCAAGACAAATGACATCACCCAATAGAAAAATACTCCTCGGGTGGCCCTGAAGATGGTGGATTATGCATCTTCTAGGGCCATCCAAATTTGATTGTACACTGAATAACCATCCATGAAGGATGGGGATTGATAACGAGCTATTGCATCAATCAGGAGTTCTGTGATTGTAACCCGAAAGTTATATTTTGTAAAGTTCTAGTTGATATCTCTAAATTAAATGTAAACTATGATTTTCACAATTTTCTTCTTCACAGGGATGATATTGGCTAGCCATTTTGGATACTGTGCATCCCAGATAAAATCAGCCTTAATGAGCTTGTCCACATTAGCCTCAATTTTGGAGGTGTGAGTCGGGCGTGTCCATCTGGCTACCTATTTTTATCCCTAGTGGTATTTGGGAAATCCCAAGTGGTGGGTGGACACATCATGATTGTGGCCTGAAATTTCTATGTAATTCCAAGAAATTGCATCCCAATTTTTCTTCAGGAAGGAAGTATATACCCCATTCTCTTTGGAATTCATAGCCTCACTGATCAAATTGGGTCATGGATATTCATCCACACTTAGATTTATTTCTCTGAGTTTATTAATAGTGGTGAAGAAACATTCCTAAAATTACAAAGGGGCATCCCTGAGGTCTTCCTTATCTTCCTCTCCCTCATGATTTACCTCTTATGCCTCTTCCTAGGAATTAGGTGATGAATAAAATTTCTTATAGTTAGATGAGGAGTAAACATTTATAAATTCAGAAGATGAAGAAACCATTTCTGGATCGATTACTAGTGTGAGGCCTTTTTTGAGCTTTGAAGGGGATATGAGGTCCTGAGAACAAACATCTTCATTTTCTCCCATTTTCATGATAACATCATCAAGACTAGCTGAAGAAGTAGGGATGTGTTGAAACTCAGGATATGGAATGAAGGCATTTTCATCCAGTCTTTCACTACTAATTAGATAGTTGAAAAATTCTTTAGTTTTTTTTGGGCTCAGTTTTCATGACTGATATCATAGAAATTGTTGAATGTGTGCTTGAATTCGGGTCCAAACCTTCGATTTGATTGATGGGTACCACATAATCTGCCCTAAATTGGCTGAAAGGGTTAATATAAATAATCTATAGGACATTCAAGGGATTGATTCAAGTGATATCATCATCTATGGAATATTTCCCTTCCTTATGGTACAATAATGCATCAATTTACTATGAATAATAGGATTTTAATGGGGATTTGTCCCCATAAAATGTCCCAATTCGTCCATTGATACAATATTTGAGTCATTGGTGGTATGATGAGGTGATGAATGCATGTTGATATATCCAAGGTCTTCCCAGTAGAGCATTGAAGGTTTTATCCTACCTAACAACCATGAATTCCGAGTCACACATGAGAATTTTGAATTGAGACCTGAATTTGATTTCACCAAGATTATTTTTCTCATTCTTAACATGACCCTGCAACATTAGAGTGGAGGGGGAAAAGTGAGATTCATTGAAACCCAGTTGAATAAGTGTTCAGATTGGAATGAGGTTGACTCTTGAGCCGTTGTCAATGAAGGCTCATCAGATATCAATGTCATTTATCCTACTGGATATATACAAGGGTCTGACATTCCCATGTATGATGACATCCTCATCCTGGTTTGTGAAAGAGATGACCATATGACATTTCACAAGATCATTCTCTACATGATAAACTTCATCAACATCAACCTCAACTTAAAATTCCTAAGGACTTGAAAAGGCCTCTATGAGTGCTTCTCATAGGTATTTTGATAGACTCAGACATCAAGGATTCATAGATTTTCCAACACTAGGGCTAGTTTCTTCAAAAAATCATACTTCTGGTCTAGAAGTCTGCGGTTCCCAGCACATGGATTCTCTTTTTTAGGTGCTTTAGGAACTTAATTACTTGATGTTTATGATCAACACTTGGAATAGGAGCTGAAGGTGATTTTTCTCTTGGTGGATAAGGTCAACTAGGTCTTCCTACACACCAAGGTTGATTTGGATATAAAGTATCCTATAACAGATATTACATTATTATTGTGTTAGGAAAAACTCTAACATGCATGGGGGGACTTTATTTCTATTTTTTATGTCACCAGAGATCTCTCCCATGAGTTTTGGCCACATTGATGGTTCGATCAGGGACACAATTAGGGTAGTGACTCTTAGGATGACCACGTCTTCCCCTATATCCTCGACTTTGATAGAATCTTCCCCTAGTCACCTAATCAAATGTATGGAATTTAGTTTCATAATCATGATATTCATTTAATAAGGGATCCATTAAGTAAATAACATTAATAGAACTAAAGATCAAATCCTCGTCTAATGGAGATTTGGTCTTGTGGGTTGACCATTGTCGTACTGTTTTGCAGGGCGGTGGCCCTACTTTTGAGACTGTAGGAATGAAGTAAACTAAATTCATATCCAAATTTATCCTTGTAAAAATTTCATATTCCTATGTTTTCTTATTTCTCTTTTAGTAATGTCATTTTTTGGAAGACTGGATTTTAGAGGACTGAGCTGCCAATGGATTCGACTATGTTGCAGCAAAAGTGATTGAAGGAAAAATTGGCTATTTCAACTGTGTTTGGAGGATATCATGAGTCTGGTTGATCATATTTTGGATCATCAAATTATTGAACTTCTATATACCCTTACTGTTAAATTCTTTCCATTTATTATCATCCTCTGGATCAATGGTAGAAACACATGATACCTAAGCTGGTGGCCTTCCTAGCTTCATTTTTCTAGAGTCCACCATATTTTTTAGGATGTATTTGAAGACAAAACACTCCTAGATTTTTCCCCAGTACTTGATGAAAGGGTAAATAGTTTAGGAGATATTCATCACTATCCTTGTCAGGTTTACTAGTCTTTGGAAACCTGATCAAGTTGTTTTCCAATACTGAGATAAAGTATCCAAAGACTTGGTCATTTTGAAAAGAATAGAAATTATTCTTCATCTCCTAAAAATGTTTTCACATCTTCTCTATTTGATCATCCTGGTGAGGTGGGCATTGTTTCTAACACTCAGGAGGCGAAGTCACATGATATGGTGCATGATTTGGAGAGGGAGTAGGTATAGAGGCCTACTTAAGTGTAATAGTGGAAACCTATTATTTCCTCATTCTCTTTCCTTGAGTTGATGAAATTACTCAATATTTAGCTTTGGTCTCTGTTATAGAGTATTACACTCTTTGAGAAATTGTATCAAAGTCCCAAAACCCTCCTATGTATTTCACAGGGATAAGTGGTGTGCACAACTTGTCATGAAGATTTTCTATATAGATGGGAAACAATTATTCTTGAGGGAGTGGTAGGTTCAAGGAGTATGTAAATCCTTTCCTCCAAGTAATGAAATCTGAGACTCCTTCATTCTTCCATTTCTTATAGTTTGATAGGTCAAGGGATTTTGTCTTCTGCAGTGTTGAGATGAACTAGAAGAGGGACTTATGATGGAAGTCTTCCTACACCATAATTGACTGAGCCAGTAAGCTAGTGTACCATACAAAGGCTAGTCCCTGTAAGGATTTCACGAAGTAACTGGGTTTCACCGCCACCTATTTTTTAGTGGTCCCTATCATGGGATCACAATGATAGATAAAATGCATCAAATGCTACTCCGGGTCTCCTGATCTATTAAAAATGGGGAATGTTGGGTTCCTAAAGTTCTGTGGGGGGGGGGGAGATATTTGGATATACCCATTCATGATAAAGCTTCTTTTTTGGTTGTATCAGTGAAAAAATTCCTCCATGTATTCCAATATAGCCATTAGTGACTCAAGAGAATTCATTAGTCCTTAGGGAATATCTGGATGAACAAGAGCTTGAATAGGTGCAGTGGTTGGTGGGACCATATGTGGCAGCACTACTGGTATTTGATGTGGGTAACCTATAGGGGAAAGCCTATAAGGATGTTCCTAAACCTATTTTGGTTGTGCACCTAATGGATGGAATTCCCGATCTTCTACTGTGGGATCCAAGTATATTAGTGGTTGGTATCCCACACTAAGTGGATGTTTCATATCCATTTTAGTTGATATAAAAAACACTTTGTTGATGTGTGCCAGTTGGGAGTGTGAGTTGAGGATTTTCTTGTAGAACATATCTAGTATGAAGGTTGCCTCAGATTAGTTCTACATTGAGTCTTTATAATTATCTCATCTCTTCCTCTTATTGAGAAAACCTTTCCTCCAACGTAAGGGATTCAATATCTCTAGGAGGTAGGTGAGGCATAATATTTATCATACCCTTTTCCTTATTGGATGCCTTTCAAATAGGTAATGGTAGAGTGATTGAGGGAACACCCTGATTCAAGGAGAGTCTCTGGTTCTGGGTACACTCACCTTCTTCAATCATTTCAGTGTATACCTTATTTTGAACTAAAACTTCCTCCTATAATTTATTCTCCAAATTTTCCTTGTGTTCTGTATGATCTCTAGGGGAGGTATTAATGACATTTACTAATGCATAATGAATTAAAGACATTCTATCATTGTCTTTGTGAGACTTCCTTTTCCTATACCCTCCATAAGGTCTTTTCCTCTCCTTCATTGATTATCTGGATGCCTAAAATTCAGCTGTTCGAGGTGCCGATCTGATTGGAATGATGTGTGGTTTTGTTTCGGTGACTTATTTGGAGGTGGAGTGTTTGGCGTTGGTTTCAGTCCAGATATGGTGGTTCAAGGTGTTCTCTATGTCGATGATGGTTCCAAACCAGTTACATCAACAATGGCTTCAGAACGACCATCAGCAAGTAGTTGGCGTGTGGCTCGATGTTGTCGGTAGTGTGTTCCTTTTTTTTATTTGAATTGATTTGGCTAATTGTGGCACTAGGATCAATGCATGGACTTTTTGAATCTGTGGTTTCTTTTTTTAACCATTTTGAATTTTGAACCTGTATTGTGAAATCTAGGGATGCTGTTTTTGAATTTTGAATGTACTGTTCCGCTCAACCTTAAAGCGGTTTTAGAAAAATGAAAAAAATGTATTTGTATTATGATTGGTATGTCATATTTAGATATCTATTTCCTCATGTTTAGAATATAATATTCATCTTTTTCTAGAGGCTCATCTACCTGATTTGACAAGAGTGGACACTTTCCCACTACTTTATCATTAGTAACAATATTGGTAGGGACTTCCCCTATTATATTGGAAGGTAAGAGATCTAAGGGGGGTTTGGAGAATGATCATCGCCTTGGGCTATCTTCTAGTTGATAAAGGATTTAACTTGTCAATGACAAGTCATCATACATGAATAGACTTGTTTTACCATGTTCCTCACACTAGGAGGTTTTTCTCATCACTACATCACCAAGGGGAGGACCCTTATGACTAAGAGAAACACTACCGTAGAGAGAACTTTCATAGAGAACTCCATCATGGGGAGGATTTCCATGGTATATTATAGCAAGGGGATGGCCCTGTTGTTATTTAACCTTCTAGACATGTGGAGGGTTTTCATAACTCTCATAGGGAGATAGGATCTCAAAACTGATTAGGTTATAGTCATGAAGAAATACTTCATGGTGAAGTGTTGGTGAAGGACCTTCATAATTACTACTATTATCCTCTTAATTTGGTAATAGGAGAGTAGTATCTTGAGTTTCCACAAATAAGAATCCCAGGGCTTCAAGAACTCCAGAATTATGTTGAGCATGATCATAGACCAACCATTCATTTTATAATTGTCTCCGGTGATACTTATTCTTGGATTCCTTCTTTCAATCCACCAAGACCACTTACTGGGGGAAGTTATTTTCAGGTACAGAAGTTTGCTCGATCGGATCCTGTGTTACTTTTGAAATAATCTGGCAGGATTTTGGAATTTTGGAAGGGGTTTGTTCCAACCTAAAAGGGACCATTGGAATGAGACAAATATTTCCTATTGGAATGAGTGTGTGCTCCTGATTTAATTATCCATATATCATGGGGGAGTTTTCCCCTTGGATTTCCTAGATGTGAGCAGAGGTATGTGTCTACTTTAGGGTGACATGCTACTGAGTCACCCCATTTGTAGGGGAGGAGTTGTGATACCATACCTCTTTCACTACTATAATGACTATTATAATGTCTTGGTTGGTCTTTAGGATGTGTGAATGGATTTTTATCTTTCCTTTCACCATTTTCAGGATATTCTTGGTGACTTCAGTGACTGGAATGGTGATATATGCTCATTTCGCATATAAAAAACAGGAATGTGCCTACTCATATCCTCCATTTCCTATAAGTGGATACTCAAAGTACTCACGCATGGAGGAAGAGAGTTGGTTCTTCCCCTATTTTTAATTGGGACTTTCCAACCAACTTCTTTGGATGCTTCCAGACAAAATTTATGGAAGGATTTATGAATGAAGATTGGTATGTGTGCCTATTTGTGATTTACCACTAAACTTGGATGGAAGGATTCTTTGAGTGCTTACATATGAATCTACTAGTATGATTAACAAGTGTGGGTAGGTATAGGTTACTACTTACAGTGTGCTACCATATTTGAACAACGAACTTCCATGGATGTTTCTAGGAAAGTCTGCTAGATAGATAAATCAGGGTGGGAAGGCATATGTTCCCACTCATAGTTTTCCACCAAATCTGATTAGTGGACTTCTCTACATGGAACAGAGGTGTATCCCTGCTCCCTATTGACTGGTTTATTCCCTCGGTGGGGTTCATTGCATGCCTGGATCTGGATGACCTGGTCTAGACAGCTGAGAATGACACCCTCATCATGTTAAGGTTTCACTATCGTGTGATGTTAGTGGTGGTGACTACTGGAAGGATCCCTTTGGAAGGAACCTTGTGTCTTCTGGATGAGGCTATCTATGGCCTCCTGATCCACCTCCCTAAAATAAGGGAGGTAATTGTTATTGCATTTTAGGGATGAGATCCCAAAATGGTTGAATATGGATGTTGGTGCCGTCTTCTTTTAGACCATTAACCATTTTTGGTTGGATGATCTGCGGGGATTGGAAAGCCGGAGGGAATATCCAGAATCCTACAGGGTTTGGATTGTACCATTCTAGTGGTACTATTGGACCATCATGTTTGAGACCTATCATTGAAGACACTGGTTGGTGAAGGCATCCTATGCTTGGATGAAGACTTAAGATTAGCGGTAGACTAGGCATGCATTAGTGAGAGTTGGTATAATTCCATCAGATTGAAGGGTGTTTCGAGAGAAAGTGACAAAATATAAATGAAAAAAACAAACAAGAAAACCCCATAAAAGAAGCATATCATTTAAATTAACACATGCATGATTGGTCATCTTGTATGGACCTATTTCATTTTGAGATTGAAAGGGTCCTGATAGGTGGGTGGCACTATCATCTTGGTTAGGGATTCACATCAGGTTCAACATTTTTTATTTCTGGAAAAAAATCAATGGTGCCTGATGATTGATTGTAGGGGGTAAAGATTTATGCAATCATTAATTTCATGTTCACTATTTCGGAATGGTTTCTAATGGGTTTATTCATGGAACTGGAAACACCCAACAATTTTATATCCATGAGGGACCTACTTTCCAAAGGCATGTTCTCATTGGGGATTTTGGACAACAATACTTAAGAACTCACATTGGTCGATAGGATGAGAGGTTGGTCTCATCACATCATTTTGGAGGGAATTTTTGCGTACTCTTGGAATCTATTATAGATTTAAGACATGTTCATGAATCCTTTATTAATTCCCAAGTATGATGTGGGTCACCCATGAATTAACAATCAATTATTAGCATGTATAAAATTTAGAATCATATGTATGTATTAGAGGTTCTTAATAAATGGATATATCTATATGTATCTGAGGTTATACATCAATGGTATCCCCTTATGTACTGATTAGAGATTCTTTGGTTGTTATTATGATGATTCTGGTTTTCAGCCACATAGTGGGGTGCTCGAGAGTGTGTCATCATCCTGGGATACGAGGGTTGTTTTGATGTTGGGATTAGACCCACTAATGGGATTCCTATGTATCCTTATGAAAGGAATTAGAACCCACATAGTTTGGTGGCACTTAATGGGGCACATCATTCCTTTTATGGTCATGTGATAAGGACTAAATAGTGTAGTTAAACACCACGCAATGAGGATTTACCTTTGAAACCTTTTGATCCATGTGAAAAAATAGGGTGTCAATAAAAACTAATAAATCTTTTTCTCTATTGTTTATTTATGGAAATTACTGATTTTTATTTCATTTTCCTCTCTTTATAAACTCAAGATACCAAAATCATGTTTTAATGAAAACCGACTTTGTCTTTATACTTGACCAGGAATATTTTTATTCTATATCCATATTATACTTAAAATGTTTTAAATTATATTTTTACTATTATCCAATGATTTATTAAATACATTTTTACCATGTTTGACTTTTACAAAATGGATTAAAAGGAATTTTCCTGCCATTTTTCGAATGAGGTACTTTTTGAATTTTTTTTAGAAAGTGTGAAGCAATTGTTTTCTTTTAACTTATAGGAAATTAATGGAATTTCTATCCTTTATGTCTACTCAATGCTTTGAAGTTTCCTTTATAAGTGTATAAGGTTCTTTTCAAAGAAATTTTTTTCCCTAATATTCTTGAATTTTTTAGTTGTTAAAAGTGATTTTCAAATTTAAAAATCTATTTTATTCAATAATATTTTTAATGATATTTTATGGTATTTCTATTCACAAAAAAAAATAGCCCTTTATTTTTCTTATACTCCACTAGGAATGTGTTGTAATGATACCATCCTTATTCTTTCTCTGGATGGTTTATGACTAGTTTGACTAGGGATGTACTCTTTTGATACCATTCACCATATTACTCTGGATGACTTATGATTATGCTATATTTATTGATTGGGGAAAATATTAACATTTCACATGCTAGTTTTTTAATATGAATGATTATGTTTATTATGTATTGAATTTGAATAACCTTAGTGATGAATTTTTTTAACAAAGTTTTTTTATTTTTTGACAACTAAAATTTTTGTATAAGAATGTTTTTGTTTTATAGGAATCAGATCTTGTCCATCAAAATGAGATAATTAGACTGACCAACATCAGTTTCAGATCATCAGATTCATTTACATCAGATTCAAATAATCGGATAAAAAAGAATTTAAGGCATAAATTTTTTGTTTGCTAGAAGTTTTTCTTTTCCATATTCAGAGAAAGAAATAATTTGCTGAGTTTGAAATAAATAAGTTACTATTTGAATAAGTTGTATTGTTTCTAAAGAGGTTTGTTAAATAAAGTTAAGTTAGTTGTTAGAAAATTTTCATACTTCCTAAAAAAAATTCATACGATGCTTTGTTGAACATAAAGTTCTCACAAATCATGAAAAATTTCATGATAAAATCTTTTGAAGAAATGGTGGAGAGGTTTAAAGAATCTCAATATTGCAGTATGGAGATTCCATCATAGTGAGATAATAAGGATACATAATTCGGATTCACTGAATATAGAATTTGGATTCACTGAATACAAATTTATGATTCACTTACAAGGATACAGGATTAAGATTCACTGAGAAAGAAACACAAATCAGACTAACTATGAGAAGGAAATAGAATTATCAAACTGAATCTGAGAAAGAAATAGAAATTAGGATAACTAGAGAAGGAAATATAAATTAGATTAACTCTAAGAATGAAATAAAAATAAGACTGAATCTGAGAAGGAAACAAAAATCAAACTGACTCTGAGAAGGAATCAGAAATTGGATTGACATTGGGAAGGAAACAAATTTGTAATAAGCTGATTACAAAGAAGACTTAAAAAGAAAATTACAGAAGTTTTATGAAGAGTTTAAGAGGTCAAACTTGAAATTCAATTTTTCATAAATCTCATTGAAATATAAGTAGGATTTAAGAATTCAAAGTTTAAGTTTAAATGTGACATATTTTTAGAGTTTTTTTAGATTTGAGGAAGTAGGGAAAGTTTTCAAGTTTCTCGATTTTTCTTTCTGATTTGCCTATAAATACTTCCTTAGATAATTTTTTCATTATGTATTTTGAACGCAAAGCGTAAAAAGTGGAGTGTAGAATAAATCAAGTGAAATTCATTTCCATCCATAGATTTCGTGAGGAGGATCAGACAACTAAATGTTTGTTTACCAGATTGAGCAAGATCATATTGAGAAGGTCGTATTAAGTTAATAAAATTGAGAAGATCGTATTCAATCAATCAAATTGAGTTAATCAGATTGAAGAATATTGTATTGAGAATTTAATCAAAGTTTGAGTTTTTTAGATTGAGAATGGGTTCATCATATTGGGTCCATCGTATACGGAATGATTGTATTGAGAGAATCATATCTAGACTCATCGTATTGGGAGAATCATATACAGACTGATTGTATTAAGAGAATCAGATCTAGACTCATGGTATTGATAGAATTAGACTCAAATATATCTTATTAATAGAATCATATCCAGACTCATAGGATTCAGAAAATTGGATCTATCCAAATCGGACTAAGGATTCAGATTGAGAAATTATGGAGCAGTTTCAACAAAGTCTTTATTATTTTGTTTAGATCAATTATTTTATAATCAAACATTGTAAACTGACAGTACTCATTATAATCTTTCCTATCAAGAGATAGAATATTTCTAATGGGATTTTGCATAATTTTTATTCACTTCTTCATAATAGTGGATTTCCATAGACCCATGGGAGTGGCTATGACAAGGATGTAGGTTCTCACACTGAGGTCGAACCTTGTAAATCTTGTGTTATTTAATATCTTTACAACTTTTTCATGTACGATTATTTACTAAAAGTTGATAAGGAAATATATTTTAATAGGTTGTAGGTGTTGAGTTTCTAAAAGTTTCAAAACTTATAAAAAGTGAACAACTTATTAAACCCCCCTTTATCAGTTGTTATTCGATACTTTGAAACTTCATAATTTTTATTCTCTCCTTTTATATAATGAATGCACTGGACTTATTATGTGATGAGTGGGGCCTATAATTATATATCCCCTTGATGCATCAGTAAGTCTCATGAGACAAACTTGACTGTGATTTTGGTTGAGGCCTTTCCCATTTATAAAAGATGTCTTGGCATAAGGCCTTGATGGTATGTTTATGATTTATGACATTTTGCATTCCATAATTATGAGACCAATTATTGATTTCCATGTGATTATTTTAATAGTTATGATATCCATGGATGAGTTTCAATCTCATGTGATTAGTTATATGAAATTATTTGATCATCATTTATTCCTAACATATAATTCATCATGATCAAGTTATTGATTAAATGATATGTTTTTTCAGTTATTTACCTTTACATATTAGTTATGAATTATTTAATCATGAAAAATTTCACTGTATATAACCCTTACTGAGCATCTATGCTCACCCTTATTTTGTTTCATTTCCTTAGGATATGAAGAGGAAATCATTGAATTAATTCAAGGATATAGAATAATTACTCTCCCTATGTATTATATTTTATGTTTTAAAATGTAATGTGAGGTTTAGGTATGCATCTAGTTTTCCAAGACTAATAAACTATTCATTCCTTTGGAATACAATTCCTTGTATTTAGTTCCAATGTAATAAAGTAACCATTAACTCAAGGATTCTAGGGTCGGGGTCTTTACACTTTGACTACCATTTTATATTCATCTACAAAACCATGCTTGTTTGTCTCTAAAAATAGCCAAATGACCAAATATTATTTTAAATTAGGTTAGATGGCCTTACTCAATTCCTCAATCAGAATTCCTTGATACTATAGATAATGAACAACAGTGTGTGTCAGTCACTCTCTCAACTCTTCTTATTATACTTTTTCTTTCTCCTTATCCAAATTCAACTTCTAAAATACTGAATATCATAGGGTCTGGTCTCGATATCAATATCTATTCCTTCTTCAATATTCTTCTATGCACATGATAATCTTTCAAATTATCATCGTCTTCTTCTTCCTCGATACCCATAAGTTTTTTCCTCTACATCTTTGTATAATGTTCTATTAAGCACACTTTTAATCACATTTTATTTATTTTTTATTTTTCCTCTCTTTTTATATACATAGTTCTATATAATATATTTTAAATATTAATAATATAAAAATCCTTCAATCAATCTCGGTGCCATGATCCTCTAGATAATTTTCTTTAACTGCATCTTGTGGGTGGGTTCCACAATCACCAAATATTATTTCTCATTAAAACACTTATATTTAGTGATATTATTATAATACCCTTCTTCTCATTTAATCTCATAAATATAAAAACTTGTGAATTTCTTCAGTAGTGATCACCAAAAAATAATTCACAAATATTTGAATTTGAGAATTCTAGAATGATTGAACAATGATCTCCTCTCTTTGTTTCACTGAACCAACTAAGACTGATATCTCCCTCAATCAGCTTCATAGTGTGACATTTATCATCATGATACAACATAATAAATACTCATCTTAAATAAAAACATAATAATAATATTTTGATTTAGGAATTGAATATAAGATAAATATTGTGTTATTTAACTTTTTGAAGCATCTTATACAAATTACTCACTTTCTCCTATTTTGAAAACTGATAGATTCTTTCATTTTTCAACGTAAAAACCTTTTCATAAGAATCTTTATTTCCATGAATTTACCATTTTTTCAGAAAAAAATTATTTTCATAATAATTAAGTCTTACATTTTTAGTAAAATTCTTACGCAGAAAGTATTATGAAATTAGAAAGACTTATGTGTTGCAATTGAAGTCTTACACATAGATGCATTTTAAAAAATCTAGATAATTGATAATTCTTACACATAGATATACCAATTATCATGCCTATACAAAGTATTACATATTTTCAGAAAAGTATTACATGCTATCAGAAAAGTCTTACATGCTCATCCCTTATCAAAATTTCATATAACTGAAAATTATTATGCATAGACAGAAAGTATTACACTTGATAAAAAGTCTTAAAAAATACCAAGGAAGTATTATGAAATCATCGTATGTTTTATGAAATCAATTGAAAGTCTTATGCATGTTATACCTTAGGAAACCCTGGTGCGGTGAATCAGTGTGTATCCCAAATTAAACCATTTCTTTTAGTATATTTTTTCCATGTTAATAGGAATCATGTTCATCCTTTATTACTTGTCATCACAATCACAAAAACAAAAAAAAAAGATATGTAAGAAAGTAAATAAATGATAGAACTTTCATGAACCGTCCTCGGGACTTGTGCCGTGACTACCCCAAGCCCACCTTCCATAGGCCAGAGGCTGGAGACTAGCACCAAAGGTGTAAATCCCTAAGCTGGGAAGGCATTGAATTTATAAAAGTAAACACACTCAACTGAGTACACAACTAGAAGCAAAACACTAAGTAGAAACTATATACAAAAGTAGTGCTGAAAAGTAAAGGGGTCGGAAATACAAGCCCAACTATAAAGTACAAGGAAAAGACAAAACAACTGGAAGGTGACAGGTAGCTCTGGGATCGTCCACCACGGATCCTACCTGAAGGGTAGGTACAGATAGCCTCCTCAGCACTCCACGTCCGTCAGTCTCCTTGGGTACTGACTCGTCGTGAGGTCCACCTCCAGGTACCGTCCAGTCCCATACACTCCACCTCGGTCAGCGCTGTCCATCGTCTGCATCCAACACATGGAGGTACGGGCACATCCCATGCAGGGGTGAGTATAACGATACTCAGTAGGGACCCCGAGACCCTCAAGGTCTCACAAAATCTAACAAGGATAAACCACAAAGTATGAGATCAACCGAATATCCCACTTTGGTATATGCCCATACATATACCTAAGTTTATCAAATGACCCATCCTAATCATGAGGAAACACAATAGTTACTGACTCATCTCACACAAGTATACAAATTTTGTAGAGAGGTACAGATGATCAGATATAACCACTGAATCATTTAAGCTGTCAGACCAACACATGATCCAGGACCAACTATTCTGTCGGACCAACACATGATCCAGGAACAGAAGTCAAGACTGTCGGACCAACACATGATCCAGGAACAGTCGTCAGAGCTGTCAGACCAACACATGATCCAGGTCCAGCTATTCTCTCAGACCAACACATGATCCAGGAACAGAAGTAAAGACTGTCAAACCAACACATGATCCAAGAATAGTCGTCAGAGCTGTCAGACCAACAAATGATCCAGGTCCAGCTATTTTGTGAGACCAACACATGATCCAAGAATAGAAATTAGAACTGTCAGATCAACACATGATCCAAGAACATTCATCAGTGCACAACTATCCATAGAGTTTCACTCAGGTATGCTTGATTCATGGAGGGTCCGCTCCTCAAGACAAGTGTCGATATGTTAACTATCACGAAGTACCATGATGAAGTATCTCAAGGTTTTGCCTCGTCATAGGGGTCTCAACACAATAGGCGACACGTCGATCAGACACCCAGTCTGTGAGTTATTGGCATTTCCGTTCCAAGGGCCCGGTTGGATTTTAGGTTCAAACCAACCCGACCATACCCAAACTGTGTCCAAACCTCAAGTGGGGTATGCCAAAAGAACCATCTCGCTCAAAGATTTCCGTAGCCGTAGACGGTTCATCGATTGAACAACCGTAGCCCAAGATATGGGAAAATAATTGATTTTGGGATAAATGGGTTTGGACTGGGGTCCGACCCGGTCCGTGGGTCCGACCTGGTCCGCGGTTCCGACCTGACCTGAGGGGGAGGCCTGACCCGGTTGGCCTGGTAGCCCGGTCGGCCTGGCGGCCCGGTAGGCCCGACGGGGGTCCGCCTTAGCCGTGACCAGGGGGAACACGCACCCCCTAGCTCCCGAACGACAAAGCCATTCGGGTAGGATCCCAAACCGGTGCTAGGTGGCACCGGTCCAGGTCACTGTGGGACCCTTTGGGTCCCTCCTGTAGCGCGACTCGGTGGCCCGCTCAGCCAGCCGCCCTCCTCTGTCCGCCACGGCCTATGGCCGCGGTTCTTCTTTGGTGCGGTACGACGGCACCGCGCCCAACCCATCCGACCGCCGCAGCCTACGTGGCCGAGAATCTTTCTTCCAGTGCGGTGCAATGACACTACGCCCCTCTGGCACTGCCGTGGCCTGCCTGGACGTGACCCATTCCTTTGCGCGGCGCGACGGAGATGTGCCCCTTTGGCAGCCCGGCAGCCCGGCAGCCCTTGCACCGTCGGCTTCTTCTACGACCGGCTCGGTGCTGGTCACCGCATGTTCCGTCGCGGACCATCGACCATGACCCGTTTCTCATCTAATATACTCTCTTCCGGTGGCACTGTTGCGTCGTCGTCGTCGTCAACAAAAGATAATAACAAAGGGGGAGGGCCAGACCGTGTTCGTGCGGTCCGAGCCCTCCTCATTATGGCGTTATCAAACAACAATACACATTTCAGAAATTCAATGACATAGGATGGGAATAATAAATCAACTCAAATCCCCCTACCTCAATTTCCGACGATCGTTGACAAAGTCACAGAAAGGCGGCGTCGATTCGTCAATGTCAGAAAAGGAAAAAGGGTACTCGTCGTTGGCAGACGAGCGTTAGAAGGTGATGAAGTCAAAGACGACGTTGGAGTTCTTTGTGGGCATCTCTTTCTCTTTTGGCACGGTTGAAGATAGATGAAGGAGTTCATTGATCTTCGGTGGACGATGAAGAGGCATTCTTCGTGTTCTTCGTTGAGAGGATGAAGTTCTCCAAAATCTCCTCCTCTCCTTAATTGTCCCAAAAAAAGATTATTCCCACCCCCACAATAATTAAATATAAAATATTATTATAATGTTGGTATAAAGAATTAAAATTAATTAATTAATGAACCATTAATTAATTAATGTGGAGTGGCACCTTAATGAGGGGAGCTCAAGAGTTTCCCCCCACTTACGCGGAGTTCAAGGGTTTAAAGCCTGTGTGGTCCCAACCTCTTTGATTGCAAGAGATGTTTAAACTTCGGGTGGACCCACCTAATAATATCCTCTCAAGGGAGGTTATGTGTGGGTGGGCCCCACCTCTAACCTCCACTAGGAGGTTTTAACCACCTCAAATAAAAATAAAGTAACACTTTATTTTTATCTAATTAAGAAACCCCAAAATCTAACTTCCATTATCATTAGAACACAACTACAGTAAAGGTATCTTTAAGAGAATTCTGGCACTATGAGTTTAACGGTGCCCTTGAATTTCAGTTCTGAGCACCGGTTCAAAATTTATAAAATGCCGCTCGCGCGTTTACTTAAAGTACTCGAAAAAAAGTTCAAAAAATTATTATCAGTCACTCTTGACCCATGCCGGTCAAGGTTAGGATCTGCCTAGGTGAAATATGCCCCAACGAACCCAACGGTACTCTCGGATTTTTAATCCAAGTTACCGTTTAGAAGTTATGAATTTTACAATAAAATAATTGTCACTTAATTATTTTATTTGCGGCCAAAAACTAACTTTTTCTGGTGACCCGTGCCAGCCAAAGTTAGTATCTGCTTAAATAAAGCATGCCTTCATGAGTTCAGCGGTGGTCTCATATTTTTAATCCGAGCTACCATTTGTGAGTTATAAACATATGAAAAATAAAATAATTTATTTAATTATTTTATTTACGGTTATTCCAAATTTTGGTTTTCTCACAGGAGGCTCGCGCCAACTAATCTTAAGTCACGCATAGGGTAAAACCGCCATCCTGAGCACAACGGTGCCCTCATATTTCTGATCCGAGTTAGCGTTTAAGATTTATTCTAATTTTTCAGGAAATATGCTTATGCGTGTTAATTTAAGCTTAAAAAAAACTTCGAAGGATCATTCCAGGCACTCCAGGCCTCGAAATCTCACACCGTCAGATTTCACGGACCCGTAAAATTCCCATTTAATTAAAAAAAATTAATGGAAATTCTGGGTCTTTATATTCTCACCACCTCAGGGCTCTACGTCCTCGTAAGCCATAACTCACAACTAAGGGAACAAGTGGGGGTACTGAGTATGCATCTGAGCCTCCCGCTCCCCATGTGCTCTCCTGGAGGTTCCCGTGATTCCAACGAATGTGAACCAGAGGTATCAACTGTCCACAAAGGACTCACTCTTGTCGATACTCAATTTCTACTGGAACCTCTGTGAAAGTCACCCCATCATCGACGTCTATCTTCCCATGGTCGATGAAGTGATAAGGGTCGTGTATGTATCTCCTTAGCTGAGATACATGGAAGGTGTCGTGTACCCGGTGCAATTGAGGTGGAAGAGATAAGCGGTAAGACACCTCACCTACTCTTCTGAGGACCTGGAAAGGTCCGATGAATCGCAGAGATAACTTGTCGCCTCGTCCAAATCTCCATAGACCTCATTGAGGTGAGACCCGTAGAAATATGTGGTCACCATCCTCAAACTCAATAGGTCTCCATATTCTGTCATCATACGACTTTTTTCTGCTCTGCACAGTCTTCATCCGCTCCTGGATGACCTGCACCTTCTCTGTGGTAGCTTGTAACATCTCTGGTCAGTAGGAAGTTGGCCGACTTGGTGAGTCGGTCGACGATCACCCAAATTGAGTCATGTCCCCTGGACGTACGTGGAAGACCCGTCACGAAGTCCATAGATATCTCATTCCTCTTCCACTTTGGGACCTCTAAAGGCTAAACCAAGCCTGCTGGTACCTGATGCTCCACCTTCACTTGCTAACAAGTGAGGCATCGAGAGACAAACCCCGCTACTTCCTTCTTCATACCTGGCCACCAATGCGGTCGCCGAAGGTCCTAGTACATCTTCACCACTTCTGGATGTACCGATAAAGGGGATGTGTGAAAGTCCCTCAACAATTCCTTATGAAGTGACACTGGAACCATAGTACGTTCTCTGAAGAGGATGACGTGCTCCCCACCTTCAGAAAATCCATCAGGTGCTCATCCTGTGGATATCTGAGCACATCATGTCTCACAGTCAGCATCCCCATGCTGTGCCTCCCTGACTCGCCGAAGAAGTGGGGGAGTGACTGTAAGAGACTGAAGGAAGGTTGCTCCATCTCTATCCACAAAGGATATCTATAAAGTAGCCAGCTGCTCTGTCACCTCGCCTAGCAGCTGTATACTAGATATCCAACTGAGTTCATATGCTACAACGTTCCCCTTCCCAGGAGTATATACTATCTCAAAGTCATAGTCCTGAAGGATCTCGAGCCAACGTTGTTGCCTCAGGTTCAAGTCCTCATAAGAGAAGATATACTTGAGACTCTTGTGATCTGAGTATATGGTAAAATGTTCACCCATAAGATAGTTCCACCACATATTCAAGGCAAAGACCACTACTGCTAACTCCATGTCATGGGTAGCGTAGTTCTGCTTGTGATGTCTCAGCTGCCGAGAACCATATGCGATCACTGCTCACTCCTGCATCGGGACACATCTGAGTCCAGTCCCTGATGCGTCGTAATAAACTACGTACCCTACGCCTTCCTCTAGAAGCCTCAAGATTGGGGCACTAGTCAACCTCTACCTCAGCTCCTGAAATCTCTACTGGCATCTCTCCGACTACACGGAGGGTTACTCCTTCTTTGCCAAAGCTGATAGTGGTGCTGCAACTCTGGAGAAGTCTGGAACAAAGGTAAGTCTGGAAAACTCATGAGTGATCAACTGCACCCTCTTATGCATGATTCCATCCTGCGCTGCCTGGGTTTTCCTTTTTTCTGACCAAGGAAAAACCCATCCCAACATTGTAGACAAACCACAACCTTTTTTCCTAATACATTTAATCTATGTATGAACTGTGGTTGCCCAGTCCATATCCAAACTAACGTCGTAAGGCCTCGACGCTGCCACCAAGAAGTTCCAACCGAAACTCTCACCTCAAGGGTCAGATCACACCATCGACATATGTGTGATTATCAAGCCTCCTCCAAAAGTTATCTCCAGACGTGAGGGTCAAGTCAACAGTTTAACCGGGAACTCTAGGTCTGGGACAAGATTCGTGGAAGGAAGGAATGATTGGTACCTATGTCTATTGATACGGTAGCTATTAGTAGACACAAACCGTACCTCAAATCATTCATAGAGCCCTTGGGTCACACTACTTGATCGCATACAGCTACTCTCTTCCCCTATCATCCAGCTCCCAGAGCCTTGAGAGGACTACAAAGGCGGGTGGTTGTAATATGTCGAAATGTTCACCACCTCATGCTGCTCTCCTAGCTCTACTTCCACGTCTGCTACCCTGCAGATTCATCTATCCTTAACACTTCCTCTTCTCGAAACATTTTACACACTCAAGTCTCTGAGACTGGCGCCGGTTTCATGCTTTCCAACTGCTAACATTCACTGGCTATATCTACTCAGCCAAAGAACATCCAACCACAAAGGTTCTCTCTAGCACCCTAACATAAGTAGGAATGCATAGAGGAAAAAGTGCTGGCTCATATATCCTTAAACACACCTCGCTCAGAGGTCCGATTTCTAAAGCACTGATCGTATCATGTTCATCGAGTACCAGGAAAGATCGATATGCCTCAATGAATACTCAGCTATCGACATGTCATCCTGCCGAAGCTGTATAAGCTCTAGAAAACTCTCAACCACCTCCTCAAGCTAGTCCTTAGTCTCCAGTGAGTTGGGTTCACCTCAAAACCTGAGGGGTATCTGATGCTAAAACACGTATAAGGCACTAAGTCTAAAAGTGTCCTCTACCGGTACCGCCAGTTGCAAATGCTGACCAATAGGCAGTGATATAGCTGACACACTACCCAGAGGTACTATCTCAGGTAATGGTCCACATACTGAGGCCTCATCACTATACGGACCATCCTCATGGTCACTCACTGAAAAAGTCTAGTATCTAAGATAACCATCTGCTCTACTGGTGTCTCAACTAGGTGGAAAACTCTAGCAATCGACTCCAGCCATCCCTCAACTGCGTGGGAATATATCTCGCCTCGAAACCTCAGAGTACTCTGCTGCTAGAACTCATAAAAAGTGCTCAGTCGGCATGCACCATCAGCCAGTGCAGCTAGGGGTATCTTCTTCCCTACGGGTGGTGGTGCTGCTGGTACACCACCCGATGGTGCCAACATAGAAAGAGGGCCCTAAACCGGAGCCTCATCGCTCGGTGGGCCGTCATCGTGTAATCTCTCGAAAACCCTAGCTGGCTGTCTACGCAGTGATATCCTGATAAGGAACAGGTGCGCCATGGTCAATAAGTTATACCTGGTGAGATGATTCAAAGAGTTCACAAAGAAGACTCTTGAAAACACACTCGCAATCAGTGTTTTTGTGCACTGAGTCGGAAATCAGAAGTCAGGGTCCTGGTGTATGGATATGTTGGCCGCCGCACCAACACTGGAATCCCTAGACTGAAAACTACACTCAATACTCTTAACACTATTGCTTCACAGTAAGACAAATTAGAGTCCTAAGTTCTGTGGTAGAACCGACTCATCTGATACCAATTTTTCATGACCCGTCCTCGGGACCCATGCCGTGACTACCCCAAGCCTGCCTTCCATAGGCCAGGTGATGGAGACTAGCACCAAAGGCATAAATCCCTAAGCTGGGAAGGAATTTCCTTTATAAAAGTAAACAGACTCAACTGAGTACACAACTGGAAGCAAACCACTAAGTAGAAACTATATACAAAAGTAGTGCTGAAAAGTAAAGGGGCTGGAAATACAAGCCCAACTGTAAAGTACAAGGAAAAGACAAAAAAGTTGGAAGGTGACAGGAAGCTCCTGGATTGCCCACCATGGATCCTACCTGAAGGGTAGGTAAATATATCCTCCTCAGCGCTCTATTTCCATCAGTCTCCTATGGGTACCGACTCGTCGTGAGGTCCACCTCCGGGTACGGTCCAGTCCTCATACACTATGCCTCGGTCAGCGTTGTCTATCGTCTGCATCCAACACAACGAGGTGCGGGCAAAGCCCATGCAGGGGTGAGTATAACGATACTCAGTAGGGACCCCAAGACCCTCAAGGTCACACAAAATCCAACAAGGATAAACCACAAAGTATGAGATCAACCGAATATTTCACTTAGGTATATGCCCATACATATACCTAAGTTTATCAAATGACCCATCCCAATCGTGAGGAAACACAATAGTTATTGACTCAGCTCACACAAGTATACAACTTTTTTAGCGAGGTACAGATGATCATATATGGCCACTAAATCATCTAAGCTGTCGGACCATCACATGATCTAGGACCAACTATTCTGTCGGACCAACACATGATCCAGGAACAGAAGTCAAGACTGTTGGACCAACACATGATCTAGGAACTATCGTTAGAGATATCAGACCAACACATGATCCAGGTCCAGCTATTCTGTCGGACCAACACATGATCCAGGAACAGAAGTCAAGACTGTCGAACCAACACATGATCCAGGAACAGTCGTCAGAGCTGTCGGACCAACACATGATCCATGTCCAACTATTCTGTCTAACTATCACATGATTTAGGAACATAAATTAGAACTATAGGACCAACACATGATCCAAGAACATTCATCAGTGCACAACTAGCCACAGAGTTCCACTCATGTATGCTTGATTCCTGGAGGGTTCGCTCCTCAAGCCTAGTTTCGATATGTCAACTGTCACTAAGTACCACAATGAAGTATCTCAAAGTTCCTCCTCGTCATAGGGGTCTCAACGCAATAGACGGAGCGTCGATTAGATGCTCGGTCTGTGAGTTATTGGCATTTCTGTTCTAGGGGCCCCGTTGGAATTTAGGTTCAAACCAACCCGACCATACCCTAACTATGTTCAAACCTCAATTGGGGTATGCGGAAATAACCATCTCACTCTAAGATTTCCATAGCCGTAGAGGGTTCGTCGATCGAACAACCGTAGCCCAAGATATGGGAGAATAAGTGATTTCGGGCTAAACGGGTCTAGACTGGGGTCCGAACCGGTCCGCGGGTCCAACCCGGTCCACGGTTTTGACCCGGCCCGAGGGGGCGACCTGACCAATAGGGCGGCCCGACCCGGTCGGCCCAGTGGCCTGGTCGGCCTGGCGGCCCGGTCGGCTTGGCGGCCTGGTCTGCCCGGCGGGGGTCTGCTTTTGCCGCGACTAGGGGGGAATGCGCGCCCCTGGCTCGCGAATGGCAAAGCCGTTCGGTTAGGATCCCAAAATGGAGCTAGGTGGCACCGATCCAGGTCACTGCGGGACCCTTCGGGTCCCTCTTGTAGTGAAAACCGGTGGCCGGCTCAACCGGCCGCCCTCCCCTGTCCGTCGCGGCCTTTGGCCACGGTTCTTCTCCGGCACGGCGCGACGACGCCGCGCCCAGCCCGTCTAACTACCACGGCCTGCGTGGTCGCCACACTTTCTTCCGGCGCGGTGCGATGGCACCGCGCCCCTCCGGCACCGCCGCGGCCTGCCTGGTCGCGACCCGGTCCTTTGCGCGGCATGACGTCGCCGCACCCCTTTGGTGGCCCAGCGACCCTTGCACCGTCGGCTTCTTCTGCGTCCGACTCGGTGCTAGTCGCCTCATGTTCCGTCACGGCCCGTCAGCCGCGGCACATTTCTCTACTACGATCCTCTCTTCCGGCGGCGCCGTTGCGCTGCCGCCGTCAACAAAAGAGAATAACAAAGGGGGAGGGTCAGGCCGTGTTCGTGCGGTCCGATCCCTCCTCGTTATGGCGTTATCAAACGACAATACACATTTCATACATTCAATGATGTAGGACGGGAATAATAAATCAACTCAAACCCCCTACCTCAATTTCCGACGACCGTTGACGAAGTCGCGGAAAGGCGACATCGATTCGTCAATGTCGGAAAAGGAAAAAGGGTACTCGTCATTGGCAGACGAGCGTTCGGAGGCGATGAAGTCAAAGATGACGTCAGTGTTTTCTGTGGGTGTCTTCTTCTCTTTTGGCACAGTTGAAGATCGATGAAGGAGTTCATTGATCTTCAGTGGATGATGAAGAGGCATTCTTTGCGTTCTTCGTTGAGAGGATGAAGTTCTCCAAAAGCTCCTCCTCTCCTTAATTATCCCAATAAAATATTATGCCCACCCCCACAATAATTAAATATCACATCTTATTATAATGTTGGCATAAAGAATTAAAATTAATTAATTAATGAACCATTAATTAATTAATGTGGAGTGTCACCATAATGAGGGGAGCTCAAGAGTTTTCCCCCACTTAAGGGGAGTTCAAGGGTTTAAAGCCCGTGTGGTCCCGACCTATTTGATTGCAAGAGATTTTTAAATTTTGGGTGGGTCCCACATAATAATATCCTCTCAAGGGAGGTTATGTGTGGGTCGGACCCACCTCTAACCTTCACTGGGAGGTTTTAACCACCTCAAATAAAAATAAAGTAACACTTTATTTTTATCTAATTTAATTAAGAAACCCCCAAATCTAACTTCCATTCTCTTTAGAACGCAACTACGGTGAAGGTATCCTTCAGCAAATTTCGGCGCTGGGAGTTCAACGGTGCCCTCAGATTTCAGTTCTGAGCACCGGTTCAAAATTTATAAAATGCCGATCATGCGTTTACTGAAAGTACCCGAAAAAAAGTTCGGAAAATTATCATCAGTCACCCTCGACCTGTGCCGGTCGAGGTTAGGCTCTACCTAGGTGAAATACGCCCCAACAAACCCAACAGTACTCTCAGATTTTCAATCCGAGTTACCATTTAGAAGTTATGAATTTTACAATAAAATAATTGTCACTTAATTATTTTATTTGCGGCTAAAAACTAACTTTTTATGGTGACCCACGCCAGCCAAAGTTAGTATCTGCTTAAATAAAGAATTCCTTCATGAGTTCAACGGTGGTATCTGATTTTTAATCCGATCTATCATTTGTGAGTTATAAGCATATGAAAAATACAATAATTTATTTAATTATTTTATTTACGGTTATGCCAAATTTGGGTTTTCTCACAGGAGGCCTGAGCCGACTAATATTAAGTCACGCATAGGGTAAAACCGCTCTCTTAAGTGCAACGGTGCCCTCAGATTTTTGATCCGAGTTACCATTTAAGAGTTATTCCACTTTTTCAGGAAAACTGCTTACACACATTAACTTAAGCTTAAAAAAAACTTCGACGGATCATTCTGGGAACTCCGGGCCTCAGAATCGTGCGCCGTCAGATTTCACGGACCTGTAAAATTCCCATTTAATTAAAATAAAATTACATGGAAATTCTGGGTCTTTACAATAACACATTGATATTACATGTTTCACCACAAAGGCCTACATATAAGATGAATACATCGATGAAATGTTGTTGTGTCAAGATCCACTAATCTTCACTAGTTCGATGGATAACAATGTTTCAGAAATGGTCACTCTATTCCAGGTGAATTTCCTTTACAATGTTTTAGGTTCGATCACTCCTCAACTAAGGGTCACTCCCTATTATTCAACTTCATGTATTGATTATGTGAAGGATAAAATCAGTTTATAGGCTTGTGGGTATCTTCATCTTTAGCTCCTGATTGATGTATTGTGAACTTCAATCTATAACCCCTCTTCCTTCTTTAATCTAGATAAGACCTACTTCACTATATGTGAGTTGTGTCTTTTTATTTCATAATATTATTATAGTAATTTTTTTCTAGGATGATAATAATTCCAAGATTGGAATTATATTATTTTTATATACATCTAACTTCAGATAAAGAAATGATAGGATTCCTTCTATTTATCTTTTAATTCCAGGTATAACCGTAGTATTCCTTCTCTTTCTTCACTTGAATGGTCACTGTACTGAATCTGGATTCAATCACTAAGATTCTTTACAATTTTTATAAAGTATTTTGATCCATATTTATATAAAAAATACACCAAGTGATTAACTCTTTACAGTTTTTGATTCTTCTCAAAATTTCTAGAATATATTTTATTTTTAATGAAACTAGAGTAAGCTTAAGATTTATTAATTCAATAACCCCTTTAAAATGATTCTCACTATAATTTCTTATACAACTATTTCAACTTTTTCGCACAACCTGTAGTACGCATAACATCCTTATACTTTGTGTTTCTTATTTAAGAACATAACTTTCTTCATGAAACCACAACATGTTTCATGGTTCTTCTTCTTCGTATATATATGCAAATGGAATTTCTTTCACTGCACGTATCTTATTATTCATGTAGATCACCTCACACAGAATTGGATTCTTAATTTGTTAAATATACATAGTATCACTATACTATCTTCATAAGATGAATGTACTTTATGCTTTATGCACATAGTACTACTTTTATGGTTTCTAGTCCTCAGTTTCTTTGTGTACTCACTTGGCACACATTCTTCACCTACTCCACACTTTTCGAAATATTATATTTCATGTTTTTTTCACTCTTTTCATATAGTCATAAACTACTACATCCACTTCATGTAAAATTATCCAAAAAAACTCCCCTCCTTATTCCTAAAACTATTTGTTTGTCAGAGTATTTCACTCAAGAGGGGAGGGGTGAATTGAGTGACTATAAAAATTTCTGTTACAAAAAAAATATTATTTTAAAAGAAATTGTTTTCCCCAATAATAGATATAGCCCAGCTAATCAAGGTTATACTGTTATAAGATTTTTACTATTTAAACAATGACACGTGCCTGTCGTGTGGTGTGACAAAAACAAATAAAACCTAAGTTAAAATGCAGTAAAGTGGGTAACCTAAGTTGTCTCCAGAGAGGAGTGCACAACAATTATATTTGTCACTTAAATTAAAGAGAGAAGAAAAGGTTCTTTTTGAAAGTTGTTTGAGTTGAAAAATAAAACAAGCAATTGAAATGAAAGGTTGAACACTAATGGATGAAGAGAGTGATGGGGTCAGGGTAGGATCACCTTTTGTAATGTCATCATAGTCAAAAAGATAATCTCACCTCTCTTCCTTTTGAATGACAAATGAAAGACTCCTCGATCGAGTCATCTATCACCCTTGATTAAAGAAGAAAATAGAACTCACTCCTATGTGCATGGAAGTTCATAAACAATTCCTAAACAACTAAGGCAAGTCCCGATCGGGAATTGTTGCTCCTCAGAACTCTAGAAAAAGTCTACTAGTTCCACACACGTGCCAACGATCGTTAGACACTCACCACCTAACACAATCTGCTCGATCGAGACAAATTGCACTAGGCAGAGGGAGATAAAAAGTCTTTAACCAAAGCTATTAAAAATGAATACACCAAACTCAAAACACGATCGCATTAAGAGAATTGGGAAACACTGATAATAGATGTCATTCAGAAGAAAGATAAGGTTTTACATTTAAGCACAAAACTCCGACATTACAAAAGAGAAACTCCCCCTTCCCCGATCACTCAAAGGTTTTACCCCTCCATGTGAAGGGTATTAGAGTTGAAAGGGTAAGAAGAGAGCATAATCAAACTAAGTAAAAAGAAAATATAAAATACAAAGAACATCAAGAACTCAATCCTCCAGCACAGCCCTTCTTTCACCTTCTTCAACCCCCTTGAATGGAAGTGAATACTCTTATTTATAGGATTGGGGAGTAGAAAATTTCCCTCCAAAATTACTCCCCCGAAAGTTTTAGTCCGGTTGGAATATTAAATGACAGATTTTGAGAATTGTTCCTTCTTGAAATTTGTTCCCCTCCATCTCCTCTGTCGACCCACAAAATTTGAGCTTAATTGGTCCACGTATGAAGGAGATATGGCCACATTACTCCGGATATTTAATTCTGTCCATGTGACTCTTCGTCTTCCACAACTCCAACTTCCCATGACATTAAGATCTTGAAAACAGCCGATTCAGACGTGGACTCCTTAATGAAAGATGTTCATTAATTCCTCTTACAGCTCCTTGTCGAATATCAGCTCCATTGGATCGGTCAGCTTCGAGATACAAGCTCATCATTAAAACATTCCAAATCTGTACACAGTTTTCGAGGCCTGGTTTGTGAGCTGAATTTGAGCTTCCTAATGATGGATTGAGCTTTGGGTCCAGAAGGATAAAATGAAGCCCAAGATGATAGAAACCCTACAAAAAAGGAATCATACAATTTGGATCAAAAATATAAAATATATGCCCGAAATACAGAAGCTCCACAAAACTGCTAAATTTCCAGAATTAACCAATTTCCACGATTAAGCCCATAATTCACCAAAAATACTAAAATGATGAAAATCAGATCAAATTGATTAATTGGAAGGGGTTAAATCATTGAAACACATATGAAAAATTATGAAAATATTATCTCTATCAATTCCCCCACACTTAGCACTTGGACTCCCGGACAAGTCAAAATCAAAATCAAATCAAACTAAATTCGAAACACATGCCATTGAGATCCACCAATTCCACACCATGAAATAAAAGTTATCATGCCTCATCCATAACCATTATTCCAAGTTCTCAAATCAGATAATTCAATATTTTTCCTCTTCATTTCTCCTCCCATGAACACAAGACACCTACCTCACATTAATTTTCTCTCATCTCGCAAATATCAATTTTCAACAAAGTTTTTCTCATCCAAACCAATGCAAGGGTCACCATAGGTTTGAAAAACTCCTACTTCTCCACCCGATGTGAGTCAAGGACATTTTTTTATCATGAGGACTTTGAAAGGTTGTTCTGTGGCTTTTGGTTGGTAGGATTTTTATGTGAAAAAAATTCTGAGGCTGAATGAGGAAGGCTTGGCTCTTTTTGAAGAAAAATTGCACAATTCTAATTTTCACTCAAGTATGGTATCCTCCTCACTCCACTTAGTAGAAATTAAGCTCCATCATCATGAAATATCAATAAATGTTCAAACATCTCAGAATTTCTGCAGCAAAAATTTCAATCTTCTTAAGCATGATTTTCTTGAAAGCTCCAGAAAAGGCACAACTTTCTTCCTCCATTTGAAGCTCCAGAAAGGCACAACTTCTTTTATCATGAAAGCTCCAGAAAAGGCACAGCTTTCAACATAATGATTTTTCATCAGCACACACATCTCTTCAGCATTTTTCCAACCAAAGTCTCACCAAATGAGGTAGCACAACACAAGACAGCTTCCCCAACACTTAAGTTCAACTAGATCATGCAATTTCACTTCAAGAGCAGGTTGGAAAGGGAAAATTGGCTTGTAATGTGGCTAACCTAACAGGCTATTCATGGCTTCTATGGGCTACAAGGATTAATTTACAAGGTAGGCCAGAATGAAAGGGATTATCTTGAAAAGGGGGATTTCAAACCAAAGAAACGCCTCAATCATTTAAAACACATGTACCCCAAACCCTCAAGTTTCGAAAGGAATGAATCAAATTATGGTTAAAACAAGCATGGTATGGTTCTCTCAAGAAGTTAGGTGAATGAAAAGAATATACAATAATGGTTCAGAAGCCTCACAGGAAAATGATTTTAAAGATAATGACAGTGAGATGTGGCATGGGATTCAAAAACCTGAGTACTTTTCATGAAATTCCCAAAGAATTGAACTTAAAACAAAATCATTTTCAGCATTCATTTAAGCTCAGTTTCATGGAATAAATTGGTTCACTCAATGACATGGGTTTCAAAAATAGCAATGATAATCATTTCAGCTCAAAAGTTTAAAAAACACACCAAAAAAAAAAACTGAAAAATAAACACACAAAATTTTTTAAAAATCACACTTTTTTTTTTTGAAAACAAACAACAAATGAAAATCCAAAACTAAAAAGGTTCCCTCCCCCACACTTAAATGATGCAGTGTCCTCAATGCATTTAACTGGATCTAACATGTAAGCAGATTTTAGAATGAATCACAGCAGCAAACAAGTGTAAAGGAGAGGTACAACCTGATGGATCTTATTGATAGACAGCTTGTAGGAGCGGGATCTCCTCCCCTAGGTCTGATGGAATGGTCCCATGGAATTTCTTCAGCCTGTGCCCATTAATAGTGAACGGCTTCTGCTCTCCATCCTTCACAATCTGCACAGCACCAAAAGGATATACATGAGTAACTATAAAAGGACCCTCCCATCTGGAACGAAGTTTACCTGGCATCAGCTTGAGTCTTGAATTGAATAGCAGCACTTTATCTCCAGGATGGAATTCTTTCGGTTGGATCAGCTTGTCATGAGCCACTCTTGTTCTCTCTTTGTAAATCATGGAATTTTCAAATGCTTCTCTTCTAATTTCCTCCAGCTCCTGTAACTGCAACCTTCTCTCTTCCCCAGCACTTTCAAGATCCATATTCATCTTCCTCACAGCCCAATACGCCTTATGCTCCAGTTCCACAGGTAGGTGACAACTTTTTCCATAAATCAGCCTATATGGACTCATTCCAATCGGGGTCTTGTAGGCTGTTCTATAAGCCCACAATGTGTCTTCCAGCTTTTGGCTCCAATCCTTCCTGTTTGGTTTAACAGTCTTCTCCAAAATTCCTTTGATTTCCCTGTTGGACACTTCAGCTTGACCATTTGTTTGTGGGTGATAGGGAGTTGATGTTTTATGATGCACCCCATACTTCTTCAGCAAGGCCTCCATCCTCCTATTGCAAAAGTGAGTCCCTTGATCACTGATTATGGCTCTAGGTACTCCAAACCTACAAAATATGTTAGTCCTGACAAAATCACAAACAACTTTAGCATCATCAGTCCTGGTGGCTTTTGCTTCCACCCATTTGGAAACATAATCAACCGCAAGCAAGATATAAGAATTTCCAAATGACATTGGGAAAGGGCCCATAAAATCTATACCCCAAACTTCAAAAATCTCACAAAAATTAAGTGGTTGTTGGGGCATTTCGTGTCTCTTTGAGATGTTTCCAGAAAACTGACATTTTGGACACCGTTTTCAAAATTCATGAGAATCTTTAAAAATGGTTGGCCAATAAAGTCCAGATTCTAAAACCTTCCTTGCTGTTCTTTGAGGTCCAAAGTGGCCTCCACAAGCTAATGTGTGACAAAACTCAAAGACAGAACCAATTTCACTCTCTGGCAAACATCTTCTTATCACTTGGTCATTGCAAATCTTCCAAAGAAATGGATCATCCCAAATGTAATATCTAGATTCAGCTTTCAGTTTGTGAATTTGATGAGAATTGAAATGAGATGGAACCTGAGATGTTACCAGATAATTGACCATGTCAGCATACCAAGGCACTTCTCCTTTAACCAAGTACAACTGCTCTCCTGGAAGGTGATCATTCAATGGTTCTTTCTCTGGAATTTCAACTTCAGCAGTGTTAGGAAGTCTGCTTAAATGATCAGCCACTTGGTTCTCAGATCCCTTTTTGTCCTTGATTTCTATATTGAACTCCTGTAGCAGTAACATCCATCTCACCAGCCTCGGTTTAGCTTCAGCTTTCTTCATCAAGTACCTGAGAGCTGCATGATCAGAAAATACAGTGACTTTAGTTCCAAGAAGATATGATCTAAATCTTTCTAAAGAAAAAATAACTGCTAAAAACTCCTTTTCTGTGGTTGTGTAATTGAATTGAGCTGCATCCAAGGTTCTTGAAGCATATGCAATGACTTGTGGCCGACCCTCAATTCGCTGAGAAAGGACTGCTCCAACTGCTTGGTTGGAAGCATCACAAAGTAGCTCAAATGGTTCTTCCCAATTTGGTGGCTGCATCACCGGTGGTTCAATCAATCTCCTCTTCAGCTCATCAAAGGATTCCCTACATGCAATATTGAAATCAAAATCAGCATCTTTCAAAAGCAATCTAGAGAGAGGGAGAGAAATCTTACTGAAATCCTTGATAAACCTCCTGTAGAATCCTGCATGTCCTAAAAAAGATCTAACATGCTTCACACAAGTTGGGTAAGGCAAAGAATTTATCACTTCAATTTTTGACTTATCAACTTCAATGCCCTTTTTGGAAATGACATGACCAAGAACAATACCTCTCTCAACCATGAAATGACACTTTTCAAAATTTAAAACAAGATTCTTTTCAATGCAGGTTTTTAAAACTTTTTCCAGATTTTTCAAACAATGATCAAAAGAGTTTCCAAACACCGTGAAATCATCCAGGAAAACCTCCAAGCAATCTTCAATGTGATCTGAAAATATACTTACCATGCACCTCTGAAACGTACCTGGAGCATTACATAATCCAAATGGCATCCTTTTATATGCAAAAGTGCCAAAGGGACATGTAAAGGTTGTCTTCTCTTGATCCTCAGGAGCAATGGGTACCTGGAAATAACCTGAAAATCCATCCAAAAAGCAATAATGAGTTTTCCCAGCCAATCTCTCTAACATCTGATCAATGAAGGGAATGGGGAAATGATCTTTCCGAGTGACCTGATTCAACTTCCTAAAATCAATGCACACTCTCCAGCTATTTTGAATTCTCACAGGGATTAATTCATTCTTTTCATTCCTCACAGTGGTTAGGCCAGTTTTTTTTGGAACTACATGAATTGGGCTAACCCATTGTGAATCTGAGATAGGATAGATGATCCCAGCTTCCAATAGCTTCTCAACCTCCTTCTTCACAACCTCCATTAAAGTGGGATTCAGCCTCCTTTGGGGTTGCCTAACAGGTTTGGAATCTCCCTCAAGAAAAATTCTATGTGAGCATATATTTGGGCTGATTCCTGGAATATCACCTAAACTCCACCCTATTGCTTGGATATTATCTCTCAAAAGATCTATCAATGATTTCTCTTGGATTTCAGAGAGATTATTAGCGATTATCACTGGTAGTTTCTCGCCCTCCCTAAGGTACACATATTTCAAATCAGTGGGGAGTGGTTTGAGTTCCAAATCAGGGGGATGCTCAAGGGATGAAATTAAATTGACATCTCTCTCTTCCAAACTTTGGATCTCCTGCACACAATAAACCATATCATCATCCTCATCAATTAATAAATCATCAAAGAAATCAGATTTTACCTCTTCCTCCCACATGAAGTCAGAATCTTCAGCATGTTGGGCATCCACATGTTCAATGATATTTCCGATGGAAGAAGTCTCTCCTAAGTCTAAGAATTCATAAAGCATACCTGATTCTTCAATGGGTTCTACACCAAATTCATGAGAAAGTGAAAAGAGGGAGTGATCGTCCGATGGGTGCCTCATGGATTCAAAAATATTGAAGTGGATCATGCTCTCTCCAAACTCCATGGTGAGTGTCCCCTCATGGACATTGATGATGGTCTTCGCCGTCTTCAAGAAAGGTCTCCCCAAAATGATGGGTGAATGTGACGAGCTCCTCTCTTCTTCCATGTTGAGAACGTAGAAGTCAGCTGGGAATAAGAGATCTTTGACTTTCACAAGGACATCCTCCAAAACTCCTGCAGGGAAAACTGTGGATCTGTTTGCAAGCTGGACCACCACTCTTGTGGGCTTCAAGTCTCCCATCTGCAAAGAAGTGTATACCGAATGAGGCAATACATTAATCGAAGCACCTAAATCACACAAAGCATTCGAGAAATTTAAAGAACCAATGGTGCATGGAATAGAAAATGTCCCTGGATCTTGACATTTGGTTGGCAATTGTGGTGTGATAAGGGCTGAGACACTTCTTCCCAAGTTGATCCTTTCATTCCCTTGAAGTCTCCTCTTCTTAGTACACAGATCCTTCAAAAATTTAGCATACTTTGGAATTTGTTTGACTGCTTCAAGTAATGGGATATTGATTTCTACTTTCTGGAAGGTGTCAAGAATTTCTTTTTGAAGTGCTTCATCCTGCAATTTCTTTGATTCAATAATCCTTGATGGAAATGGAGGGGGTATGTCTTTCTTCTCCCTTTGTTGCCTTTGAAATGGTGTTTCTGGTCTCTTCTTACTTGGCCTATCCTTCTCTTCCGCCTCTTTCTTCTCTTCTTCATAATGAATTTTCACAGATTTTTCAGATTTTTCAACTTCATTCTCCCTTAACTCAAGTGGTCTTGTTTCAGTTTCTTGGGATTCTGGTGGTGAGATCTCTTTTCCACTTCTTGTTGTTATCATGCTGACATTCTCCTTTGGGTTTTGGATTGTTTGGGAAGGAAGTTTTCCAGGATTTTTGGTTAGGAATTCCATAAGACCGTCAAACTTGGTGGTCAAATCTTTTACAGAGCCTTTCAGTCCCTCAATATCAGATATATGATGTTGGTTCAAAATTATGGGTTGTGCACTGGTTGATGGCTGCTCATAGGATTTTAAGAATGTGGGTGGTTGGGGATGAGAAGGCTGGCTATAAGATTGCTTTTGTTGAAATGGTGGGGGGTTTTGGAATTGTTGCTGGAATGGGGGTCTAGATTGATTCTGCTGATTTCCAAACCCATATTGAACATGGTTTGGCTCTCTCCATCCTTGATTTTGTTGGTACTGCCTTGGTTGAAAGGTTGCCGCACAAGTTTCCATTCCCTGTATTTCAGCACATTGGTCAGTGAAATGATCAGGTGATGCGCATAAACCACATACCTTAGCTGGTGCTTGTTGGTCTCCCACTTGTTTCAAGGCTATCTGTCTCACCAAACTAGTTAGCTCTTCAATCTTAGTTTCTAGTAAGGGTGATGGATGAGAAGTTCGTACCTCATGAATACCTCTTGTTCCAGTACCTCTTGTACCAAACTGCTGTGAGTTCTGAGAAATCTTCTCAATCAAACCTTTTGCTTCTTCTGGCGACTTGTCAATCAAAGCACCTCCAGATGATGCATCAAGAAGGTTCCTATCATTGTCCAGTAAGCCTTGATAGAAGAAGACAAGAAAGTGATGATCCTCGATGGCTTGATGTGGGCAGCTGGCACATAGCTTTTTAAATCTTTCCCAGTACTCATAAAGGGTTTCTCCAGATGATTGTTTGATGGCATAGATCTCCTTTCGGATGGCTGTGCTTCTAGAGGCGGGGAAGAATCTTTGCATGAAGCATCTCACCAGGTCATTCCAATCATCCACATCTCCAGGTTGTAGACCATACAACCATTCTTTCACCGCTCCTTCCAATGAAAATGGGAATGCCTTCCACTTTACTTGTTCCTCAGCTACTCCACGTGGTCTGAAGGTTGAGCAGACATGTGTGAATTCTTTAATATGCTTGTTGGGATCTTCACCTGCCAAACCATGAAACTTTGGAAGCAATGGTATCATATTAGGTTTCATCTCAAAATCATTTTGTAACACTGGCATGACAAGTTGATTATTCTGATTAAGGAATTGTGGGGCACAAAGGTCTCTGAGAGTTGGGTTTTGATTTCCAGCCATTATGACAGGCTCAGAGTGAACACTTGAAGTTTCACTCGAGTCTATGAGAGAAATTTCCTCAAATTCAGATTTCAAATTGAGGTTTCTGAGCCTATTCAACAAAGTTCTTTCAATTTCAGGATCAATGGGACAAGGTTCAGTGTTTGAGGTTCTAGTCATGCACTTTAGAATGAAATTAAGAAAAGAGAAAACAAAGAAGAAGAAAGAAAGGAAAAAAAAAACTGTTGGCACTACCTCCCCGGCAACGGCGCCAAGTTTTGACACGTGCCTGTCGTGTGGTGTGACAAAAACAAATAAAACCTAAGTTAAAATGCAGTAAAGTGGGTAACCTAAGTTGTCTCCAGAGAGGAGTGCACAACAATTATATTTGTCACTTAAATTAAAGAGAGAAGAAAAGGTTCTTTTTGAAAGTTGTTTGAGTTGAAAAATAAAACAAGCAATTGAAATGAAAGGTTGAACACTAATGGATGAAGAGAGTGATGGGGTCAGGGTAGGATCACCTTTTGTAATGCCATCATAGTCAAAAAGATAATCTCACCTCTCTTCCTTTTGAATGACAAATGAAAGACTCCTCGATCGAGTCATCTATCACCCTTGATTAAAGAAGAAAATAGAACTCACTCCTATGTGCATGGAAGTTCATAAACAATTCCTAAACAACTAAGGCAAGTCCCGATCGGGAATTGTTGCTCCTCAGAACTCTAGAAAAAGTCTACTAGTTCCACACACGTGCCAACGATCGTTAGACACTCACCACCTAACACAATCTGCTCGATCGAGACAAATTGCACTAGGCAGAGGGAGATAAAAAGTCTTTAACCAAAGCTATTAAAAATGAATACACCAAACTCAAAACACGATCGCATTAAGAGAATTGGGAAACACTGATAATAGATGTCATTCAGAAGAAAGATAAGGTTTTACATTTAAGCACAAAACTCCGACATTACAAAAGAGAAACTCCCCCTTCCCCGATCACTCAAAGGTTTTACCCCTCCATGTGAAGGGTATTAGAGTTGAAAGGGTAAGAAGAGAGCATAATCAAACTAAGTAAAAAGAAAATATAAAATACAAAGAACATCAAGAACTCAATCCTCCAGCACAGCCCTTCTTTCACCTTCTTCAACCCCCTTGAATGGAAGTGAATACTCTTATTTATAGGATTGGGGAGTAGAAAATTTCCCTCCAAAATTACTCCCCCGAAAGTTTGAGTCCGGTTGGAATATTAAATGACAGATTTTGAGAATTGTTCCTTCTTGAAATTTGTTCCCCTCCATCTCCTCTGTCGACCCACAAAATATGAGCTTAATTGGTCCACGTATGAAGGAGATATGGCCACATTACTCCGGATATTTAATTCTGTCCATGTGACTCTTCGTCTTCCACAACTCCAACTTCCCATGACATTAAGATCTTGAAAACAGCCGATTCAGACGTGGACTCCTTAATGAAAGATGTTCATTAATTCCTCTTACAGCTCCTTGTCGAATATCAGCTCCATTGGATCGGTCAGCTTCGAGATACAAGCTCATCATTAAAACATTCCAAATCTGTACACAGTTTTCGAGGCCTGGTTTGTGAGCTGAATTTGAGCTTCCAAATGATGGATTGAGCTTTGGGTCCAGAAGGATAAAATGAAGCCCAAGATGATAGAAACCCTACAAAAAAGGAATCATACAATTTGGATCAAAAATATAAAATATATGCCCGAAATACAGAAGCTCCACAAAACTGCTAAATTTCCAGAATTAACCAATTTCCACGATTAAGCCCATAATTCACCAAAAATACTAAAATGATGAAAATCAGATCAAATTGATTAATTGGAAGGGGTTAAATCATTGAAACACATATGAAAAATTATGAAAATATTATCTCTATCAATTCCCCCACACTTAGCACTTGGACTCCCGGACAAGTCAAAATCAAAATCAAATCAAACTAAATTCGAAACACATGCCATTGAGATCCACCAATTCCACACCATGAAATAAAAGTTATCATGCCTCATCCATAACCATTATTCCAAGTTCTCAAATCAGATAATTCAATATTTTTCCTCTTCATTTCTCCTCCCATGAACACAAGACACCTACCTCACATTAATTTTCTCTCATCTCGCAAATATCAATTTTCAACAAAGTTTTTCTCATCCAAACCAATGCAAGGGTCACCATAGGTTTGAAAAACTCCTACTTCTCCACCCGATGTGAGTCAAGGACATTTTTTTATCATGAGGACTTTGAAAGGTTGTTCTGTGGCTTTTGGTTGGTAGGATTTTTATGTGAAAAAAATTCTGAGGCTGAATGAGGAAGGCTTGGCTCTTTTTGAAGAAAAATTGCACAATTCTAATTTTCACTCAAGTATGGTATCCTCCTCACTCCACTTAGTAGAAATTAAGCTCCATCATCATGAAATATCAATAAATGTTCAAACATCTCAGAATTTCTGCAGCAAAAATTTCAATCTTCTTAAGCATGATTTTCTTGAAAGCTCCAGAAAAGGCACAACTTTCTTCCTCCATTTGAAGCTCCAGAAAGGCACAACTTCTTTTATCATGAAAGCTCCAGAAAAGGCACAGCTTTCAACATAATGATTTTTCATCAGCACACACATCTCTTCAGCATTTTTCCAACCAAAGTCTCACCAAATGAGGTAGCACAACACAAGACAGCTTCCCCAACACTTAAGTTCAACTAGATCATGCAATTTCACTTCAAGAGCAGGTTGGAAAGGGAAAATTGGCTTGTAATGTGGCTAACCTAACAGGCTATTCATGGCTTCTATGGGCTACAAGGATTAATTTACAAGGTAGGCCAGAATGAAAGGGATTATCTTGAAAAGGGGGATTTCAAACCAAAGAAACGCCTCAATCATTTAAAACACATGTACCCCAAACCCTCAAGTTTCGAAAAGAATGAATCAAATTCTGGTTAAAACAAGCATGGTATGGTTCTCTCAAGAAGTTAGGTGAATGAAAAGAATATACAATAATGGTTCAGAAGCCTCACAGGAAAATGATTTTAAAGATAATGACAGTGAGATGTGGCATGGGATTCAAAAACCTGAGTACTTTTCATGAAATTCCCAAAGAATTGAACTTAAAACAAAATCATTTTCAGCATTCATTTAAGCTCAGTTTCATGGAATAAATTGGTTCACTCAATGACATGGGTTTCAAAAATAGCAATGATAATCATTTCAGCTCAAAAGTTTAAAAAACACACCAAAAAAAAAAACTGAAAAATAAACACACAAAATTTTTTAAAAATCACACTTTTTTTTTTTGAAAACAAACAACAAATGAAAATCCAAAACTAAAAAGGTTCCCTCCCCCACACTTAAATGATGCAGTGTCCTCAATGCATTTAACTGGATCTAACATGTAAGCAGATTTTAGAATGAATCACAGCAGCAAACAAGTGTAAAGGAGAGGTACAACCTGATGGATCTTATTGATAGACAGCTTGTAGGAGCGGGATCTCCTCCCCTAGGTCTGATGGAATGGTCCCATGGAATTTCTTCAGCCTGTGCCCATTAATAGTGAACGGCTTCTGCTCTCCATCCTTCACAATCTGCACAGCACCAAAAGGATATACATGAGTAACTATAAAAGGACCCTCCCATCTGGAACGAAGTTTACCTGGCATCAGCTTGAGTCTTGAATTGAATAGCAGCACTTTATCTCCAGGATGGAATTCTTTCGTTTGGATCAGCTTGTCATGAGCCACTCTTGTTCTCTCTTTGTAAATCATGGAATTTTCAAATGCTTCTCTTCTAATTTCCTCCAGCTCCTGTAACTGCAACCTTCTCTCTTCCCCAGCACTTTCAAGATCCATATTCATCTTCCTCACAGCCCAATACGCCTTATGCTCCAGTTCCACAGGTAGGTGACAACTTTTTCCATAAATCAGCCTATATGGACTCATTCCAATCGGGGTCTTGTAGGCTGTTCTATAAGCCCACAATGTGTCTTCCAGCTTTTGGCTCCAATCCTTCCTGTTTGGTTTAACAGTCTTCTCCAAAATTCCTTTGATTTCCCTGTTGGACACTTCAGCTTGACCATTTGTTTGTGGGTGATAGGGAGTTGATGTTTTATGATGCACCCCATACTTCTTCAGCAAGGCCTCCATCCTCCTATTGCAAAAGTGAGTCCCTTGATCACTGATTATGGCTCTAGGTACTCCAAACCTACAAAATATGTTAGTCCTGACAAAATCACAAACAACTTTAGCATCATCAGTCCTGGTGGCTTTTGCTTCCACCCATTTGGAAACATAATCAACCGCAAGCAAGATATAAGAATTTCCAAATGACATTGGGAAAGGGCCCATAAAATCTATACCCCAAACTTCAAAAATCTCACAAAAATTAAGTGGTTGTTGGGGCATTTCGTGTCTCTTTGAGATGTTTCCAGAAAACTGACATTTTGGACACCGTTTGCAAAATTCATGAGAATCTTTAAAAATGGTTGGCCAATAAAGTCCAGATTCTAAAACCTTCCTTGCTGTTCTTTGAGGTCCAAAGTGGCCTCCACAAGCTAATGTGTGACAAAACTCAAAGACAGAACCAATTTCACTCTCTGGCAAACATCTTCTTATCACTTGGTCATTGCAAATCTTCCAAAGAAATGGATCATCCCAAATGTAATATCTAGATTCAGCTTTCAGTTTGTGAATTTGATGAGAATTGAAATGAGATGGAACCTGAGATGTTACCAGATAATTGACCATGTCAGCATACCAAGGCACTTCTCCTTTAACCAAGTACAACTGCTCTCCTGGAAGGTGATCATTCAATGGTTCTTTCTCTGGAATTTCAACTTCAGCAGTGTTAGGAAGTCTGCTTAAATGATCAGCCACTTGGTTCTCAGATCCCTTTTTGTCCTTGATTTCTATATTGAACTCCTGTAGCAGTAACATCCATCTCACCAGCCTCGGTTTAGCTTCAGCTTTCTTCATCAAGTACCTGAGAGCTGCATGATCAGAAAATACAGTGACTTTAGTTCCAAGAAGATATGATCTAAATCTTTCCAAAGAAAAAATAACTGCTAAAAACTCCTTTTCTGTGGTTGTGTAATTGAATTGAGCTGCATCCAAGGTTCTTGAAGCATATGCAATGACTTGTGGCCGACCCTCAATTCGCTGAGAAAGGACTGCTCCAACTGCTTGGTTGGAAGCATCACAAAGTAGCTCAAATGGTTCTTCCCAATTTGGTGGCTGCATCACCGGTGGTTCAATCAATCTCCTCTTCAGCTCATCAAAGGATTCCCTACATGCAATATTGAAATCAAAATCAGCATCTTTCAAAAGCAATCTAGAGAGAGGGAGAGAAATCTTACTGAAATCCTTGATAAACCTCCTGTAGAATCCTGCATGTCCTAAAAAAGATCTAACATGCTTCACACAAGTTGGGTAAGGCAAAGAATTTATCACTTCAATTTTTGACTTATCAACTTCAATGCCCTTTTTGGAAATGACATGACCAAGAACAATACCTCTCTCAACCATGAAATGACACTTTTCAAAATTTAAAACAAGATTCTTTTCAATGCAGGTTTTTAAAACTTTTTCCAGATTTTTCAAACAATGATCAAAAGAGTTTCCAAACACCGTGAAATCATCCAGGAAAACCTCCAAGCAATCTTCAATGTGATCTGAAAATATACTTACCATGCACCTCTGAAACGTACCTGGAGCATTACATAATCCAAATGGCATCCTTTTATATGCAAAAGTGCCAAAGGGACATGTAAAGGTTGTCTTCTCTTGATCCTCAGGAGCAATGGGTACCTGGAAATAACCTGAAAATCCATCCAAAAAGCAATAATGAGTTTTCCCAGCCAATCTCTCTAACATCTGATCAATGAAGGGAATGGGGAAATGATCTTTCCGAGTGACCTGATTCAACTTCCTAAAATCAATGCACACTCTCCAGCTATTTTGAATTCTCACAGGGATTAATTCATTCTTTTCATTCCTCACAGTGGTTAGGCCAGTTTTTTTTGGAACTACATGAATTGGGCTAACCCATTGTGAATCTGAGATAGGATAGATGATCCCAGCTTCCAATAGCTTCTCAACCTCCTTCTTCACAACCTCCATTAAAGTGGGATTCAGCCTCCTTTGGGGTTGCCTAACAGGTTTGGAATCTCCCTCAAGAAAAATTCTATGCGAGCATATATTTGGGCTGATTCCTGGAATATCACCTAAACTCCACCCTATTGCTTGGATATTATCTCTCAAAAGATCTATCAATGATTTCTCTTGGATTTCAGAGAGATTATTAGCGATTATCACTGGTAGTTTCTCGCCCTCCCTAAGGTACACATATTTCAAATCAGTGGGGAGTGGTTTGAGTTCCAAATCAGGGGGATGCTCAAGGGATGAAATTAAATTGACATCTCTCTCTTCCAAACTTTGGATCTCCTGCACACAATAAACCATATCATCATCCTCATCAATTAATAAATCATCAAAGAAATCAGATTTTACCTCTTCCTCCCACATGAAGTCAGAATCTTCAGCATGTTGGGCATCCACATGTTCAATGATATTTCCGATGGAAGAAGTCTCTCCTAAGTCTAAGAATTCATAAAGCATACCTGATTCTTCAATGGGTTCTACACCAAATTCATGAGAAAGTGAAAAGAGGGAGTGATCGTCCGATGGGTGCCTCATGGATTCAAAAATATTGAAGTGGATCATGCTCTCTCCAAACTCCATGGTGAGTGTCCCCTCATGGACATTGATGATGGTCTTCGCCGTCTTCAAGAAAGGTCTCCCCAAAATGATGGGTGAATGTGACGAGCTCCTCTCTTCTTCCATGTTGAGAACGTAGAAGTCAGCTGGGAATAAGAGATCTTTGACTTTCACAAGGACATCCTCCAAAACTCCTGCAGGGAAAACTGTGGATCTGTTTGCAAGCTGGACCACCACTCTTGTGGGCTTCAAGTCTCCCATCTGCAAAGAAGTGTATACCGAATGAGGCAATACATTAATCGAAGCACCTAAATCACACAAAGCATTCGAGAAATTTAAAGAACCAATGGTGCATGGAATAGAAAATGTCCCTGGATCTTGACATTTGGTTGGCAATTGTGGTGTGATAAGGGCTGAGACACTTCTTCCCAAGTTGATCCTTTCATTCCCTTGAAGTCTCCTCTTCTTAGTACACAGATCCTTCAAAAATTTAGCATACTTTGGAATTTGTTTGACTGCTTCAAGTAATGGGATATTGATTTCTACTTTCTGGAAGGTGTCAAGAATTTCTTTTTGAAGTGCTTCATCCTGCAATTTCTTTGATTCAATAATCCTTGATGGAAATGGAGGGGGTATGTCTTTCTTCTCCCTTTGTTGCCTTTGAAATGGTGTTTCTGGTCTCTTCTTACTTGGCCTATCCTTCTCTTCCGCCTCTTTCTTCTCTTCTTCATAATGAATTTTCACAGATTTTTCAGATTTTTCAACTTCATTCTCCCTTAACTCAAGTGGTCTTGTTTCAGTTTCTTGGGATTCTGGTGGTGAGATCTCTTTTCCACTTCTTGTTGTTATCATGCTGACATTCTCCTTTGGGTTTTGGATTGTTTGGGAAGGAAGTTTTCCAGGATTTTTGGTTAGGAATTCCATAAGACCGTCAAACTTGGTGGTCAAATCTTTTACAGAGCCTTTCAGTCCCTCAATATCAGATATATGATGTTGGTTCAAAATTATGGGTTGTGCACTGGTTGATGGCTGCTCATAGGATTTTAAGAATGTGGGTGGTTGGGGATGAGAAGGCTGGCTATAAGATTGCTTTTGTTGAAATGGTGGGGGGTTTTGGAATTGTTGCTGGAATGGGGGTCTAGATTGATTCTGCTGATTTCCAAACCCATATTGAACATGGTTTGGCTCTCTCCATCCTTGATTTTGTTGGTACTGCCTTGGTTGAAAGGTTGCCGCACAAGTTTCCATTCCCTGTATTTCAGCACATTGGTCAGTGAAATGATCAGGTGATGCGCATAAACCACATACCTTAGCTGGTGCTTGTTGGTCTCCCACTTGTTTCAAGGCTATCTGTCTCACCAAACTAGTTAGCTCTTCAATCTTAGTTTCTAGTAAGGGTGATGGATGAGAAGTTCGTACCTCATGAATACCTCTTGTTCCAGTACCTCTTGTACCAAACTGCTGTGAGTTCTGAGAAATCTTCTCAATCAAACCTTTTGCTTCTTCTGGCGACTTGTCAATCAAAGCACCTCCAGATGATGCATCAAGAAGGTTCCTATCATTGTCCAGTAAGCCTTGATAGAAGAAGACAAGAAAGTGATGATCCTCGATGGCTTGATGTGGGCAGCTGGCACATAGCTTTTTAAATCTTTCCCAGTACTCATAAAGGGTTTCTCCAGATGATTGTTTGATGGCATAGATCTCCTTTCGGATGGCTGTGCTTCTAGAGGCGGGGAAGAATCTTTGCATGAAGCATCTCACCAGGTCATTCCAATCATCCACATCTCCAGGTTGTAGACCATACAACCATTCTTTCACCGCTCCTTCCAATGAAAATGGGAATGCCTTCCACTTTACTTGTTCCTCAGCTACTCCACGTGGTCTGAAGGTTGAGCAGACATGTGTGAATTCTTTAATATGCTTGTTGGGATCTTCACCTGCCAAACCATGAAACTTTGGAAGCAATGGTATCATATTAGGTTTCATCTCAAAATCATTTTGTAACACTGGCATGACAAGTTGATTATTCTGATTAAGGAATTGTGGGGCACAAAGGTCTCTGAGAGTTGGGTTTTGATTTCCAGCCATTATGACAGGCTCAGAGTGAACACTTGAAGTTTCACTCGAGTCTATGAGAGAAATTTCCTCAAATTCAGATTGCAAATTGAGGTTTCTGAGCCTATTCAACAAAGTTCTTTCAATTTCAGGATCAATGGGACAAGGTTCAGTGTTTGAGGTTCTAGTCATGCACTTTAGAATGAAATTAAGAAAAGAGAAAACAAAGAAGAAGAAAGAAAGGAAAAAAAAAACTGTTGGCACTACCTCCCCGGCAACGGCGCCAAGTTTTGACACGTGCCTGTCGTGTGGTGTGACAAAAACAAATAAAACCTAAGTTAAAATGCAGTAAAGTGGGTAACCTAAGTTGTCTCCATAGAGGAGTGCACAACAATTATATTTGTCACTTAAATTAAAGAGAGAAGAAAAGGTTCTTTTTGAAAGTTGTTTGAGTTGAAAAATAAAACAAGCAATTGAAATGAAAGGTTGAACACTAATGGATGAAGAGAGTGATGGGGTCAGGGTAGGATCACCTTTTGTAATGTCATCATAGTCAAAAAGATAATCTCACCTCTCTTCCTTTTGAATGACAAATGAAAGACTCCTCGATCGAGTCATCTATCACCCTTGATTAAAGAAGAAAATAGAACTCACTCCTATGTGCATGGAAGTTCATAAACAATTCCTAAACAACTAAGGCAAGTCCCGATCGGGAATTGTTGCTCCTCAGAACTCTAGAAAAAGTCTACTAGTTCCACACACGTGCCAACGATCGTTAGACACTCACCACCTAACACAATCTGCTCGATCGAGACAAATTGCACTAGGCAGAGGGAGATAAAAAGTCTTTAACCAAAGCTATTAAAAATGAATACACCAAACTCAAAACACGATCGCATTAAGAGAATTGGGAAACACTGATAATAGATGTCATTCAGAAGAAAGATAAGGTTTTACATTTAAGCACAAAACTCCGACATTACAAAAGAGAAACTCCCCCTTCCCCGATCACTCAAAGGTTTTACCCCTCCATGTGAAGGGTATTAGAGTTGAAAGGGTAAGAAGAGAGCATAATCAAACTAAGTAAAAAGAAAATATAAAATACAAAGAACATCAAGAACTCAATCCTCCAGCACATCCCTTCTTTCACCTTCTTCAACCCCCTTGAATGGAAGTGAATACTCTTATTTATAGGATTGGGGAGTAGAAAATTTCCCTCCAAAATTACTCCCCCGAAAGTTTGAGTCCGGTTGGAATATTAAATGACAGATTTTGAGAATTGTTCCTTCTTGAAATTTGTTCCCCTCCATCTCCTCTGTCGACCCACAAAATTTGAGCTTAATTGGTCCACGTATGAAGGAGATATGGCCACATTACTCCGGATATTTAATTCTGTCCATGTGACTCTTCGTCTTCCACAACTCCAACTTCCCATGACATTAAGATCTTGAAAAAAGCCGATTCAGACGTGGACTCCTTAATGAAAGATGTTCATTAATTCCTCTTACAGCTCCTTGTCGAATATCAGCTCCATTGGATCGGTCAGCTTCGAGATACAAGCTCATCATTAAAACATTCCAAATCTGTACACAGTTTTCGAGGCCTGGTTTGTGAGCTGAATTTGAGCTTCCAAATGATGGATTGAGCTTTGGGTCCAGAAGGATAAAATGAATCCCAAGATGATAGAAACCCTACAAAAAAGGAATCATACAATTTGGATCAAAAATATAAAATATATGCCCGAAATACAGAAGCTCCACAAAACTGCTAAATTTCCAGAATTAACCAATTTCCACGATTAAGCCCATAATTCACCAAAAATACTAAAATGATGAAAATCAGATCAAATTGATTAATTGGAAGGGGTTAAATCATTGAAACACATATGAAAAATTATGAAAATATTATCTCTATCAATTCCCCCACACTTAGCACTTGGACTCCCGGACAAGTCAAAATCAAAATCAAATCAAACTAAATTCGAAACACATGCCATTGAGATCCACCAATTCCACACCATGAAATAAAAGTTATCATGCCTCATCCATAACCATTATTCCAAGTTCTCAAATCAGATAATTCAATATTTTTCCTCTTCATTTCTCCTCCCATGAACACAAGACACCTACCTCACATTAATTTTCTCTCATCTCGCAAATATCAATTTTCAACAAAGTTTTTCTCATCCAAACCAATGCAAGGGTCACCATAGGTTTGAAAAACTCCTACTTCTCCACCCGATGTGAGTCAAGGACATTTTTTTATCATGAGGACTTTGAAAGGTTGTTCTGTGGCTTTTGGTTGGTAGGATTTTTATGTGAAAAAAATTCTGAGGCTGAATGAGGAAGGCTTGGCTCTTTTTGAAGAAAAATTGCACAATTCTAATTTTCACTCAAGTATGGTATCCTCCTCACTCCACTTAGTAGAAATTAAGCTCCATCATCATGAAATATCAATAAATGTTCAAACATCTCAGAATTTCTGCAGCAAAAATTTCAATCTTCTTAAGCATGATTTTCTTGAAAGCTCCAGAAAAGGCACAACTTTCTTCCTCCATTTGAAGCTCCAGAAAGGCACAACTTCTTTTATCATGAAAGCTCCAGAAAAGGCACAGCTTTCAACATAATGATTTTTCATCAGCACACACATCTCTTCAGCATTTTTCCAACCAAAGTCTCACCAAATGAGGTAGCACAACACAAGACAGCTTCCCCAACACTTAAGTTCAACTAGATCATGCAATTTCACTTCAAGAGCAGGTTGGAAAGGGAAAATTGGCTTGTAATGTGGCTAACCTAACAGGATATTCATGGCTTCTATGGGCTACAAGGATTAATTTACAAGGTAGGCCAGAATGAAAGGGATTATCTTGAAAAGGGGGATTTCAAACCAAAGAAACGCCTCAATCATTTAAAACACATGTACCCCAAACCCTCAAGTTTCGAAAGGAATGAATCAAATTCTGGTTAAAACAAGCATGGTATGGTTCTCTCAAGAAGTTAGGTGAATGAAAAGAATATACAATAATGGTTCAGAAGCCTCACAGGAAAATGATTTTAAAGATAATGACAGTGAGATGTGGCATGGGATTCAAAAACCTGAGTACTTTTCATGAAATTCCCAAAGAATTGAACTTAAAACAAAATCATTTTCAGCATTCATTTAAGCTCAGTTTCATGGAATAAATTGGTTCACTCAATGACATGGGTTTCAAAAATAGCAATGATAATCATTTCAGCTCAAAAGTTTAAAAAACACACCCAAAAAAAAACTGAAAAATAAACACACAAATTTTTTTAAAAATCACACTTTTTTTTTTGAAAACAAACAACAAATGAAAATCCAAAACTAAAAAGGTTCCCTCCCCCACACTTAAATGATGCAGTGTCCTCAATGCATTTAACTGGATCTAACATGTAAGCAGATTTTAGAATGAATCACAGCAGCAAACAAGTGTAAAGGAGAGGTACAACCTGATGGATCTTATTGATAGACAGCTTGTAGGAGCGGGATCTCCTCCCCTAGGTCTGATGGAATGGTCCCATGGAATTTCTTCAGCCTGTGCCCATTAATAGTGAACGGCTTCTGCTCTCCATCCTTCACAATCTGCACAGCACCAAAAGGATATACATGAGTAACTATAAAAGGACCCTCCCATCTGGAACGAAGTTTACCTGGCATCAGCTTGAGTCTTGAATTGAATAGCAGCACTTTATCTCCAGGATGGAATTCTTTCGTTTGGATCAGCTTGTCATGAGCCACTCTTGTTCTCTCTTTGTAAATCATGGAATTTTCAAATGCTTCTCTTCTAATTTCCTCCAGCTCCTGTAACTGCAACCTTCTCTCTTCCCCAGCACTTTCAAGATCCATATTCATCTTCCTCACAGCCCAATACGCCTTATGCTCCAGTTCCACAGGTAGGTGACAACTTTTTCCATAAATCAGCCTATATGGACTCATTCCAATCGGGGTCTTGTAGGCTGTTCTATAAGCCCACAATGTGTCTTCCAGCTTTTGGCTCCAATCCTTCCTGTTTGGTTTAACAGTCTTCTCCAAAATTCCTTTGATTTCCCTGTTGGACACTTCAGCTTGACCATTTGTTTGTGGGTGATAGGGAGTTGATGTTTTATGATGCACCCCATACTTCTTCAGCAAGGCCTCCATCCTCCTATTGCAAAAGTGAGTCCCTTGATCACTGATTATGGCTCTAGGTACTCCAAACCTACAAAATATGTTAGTCCTGACAAAATCACAAACAACTTTAGCATCATCAGTCCTGGTGGCTTTTGCTTCCACCCATTTGGAAACATAATCAACCGCAAGCAAGATATAAGAATTTCCAAATGACATTGGGAAAGGGCCCATAAAATCTATACCCCAAACTTCAAAAATCTCACAAAAATTAAGTGGTTGTTGGGGCATTTCGTGTCTCTTTGAGATGTTTCCAGAAAACTGACATTTTGGACACCGTTTGCAAAATTCATGAGAATCTTTAAAAATGGTTGGCCAATAAAGTCCAGATTCTAAAACCTTCCTTGCTGTTCTTTGAGGTCCAAAGTGGCCTCCACAAGCTAATGTGTGACAAAACTCAAAGACAGAACCAATTTCACTCTCTGGCAAACATCTTCTTATCACTTGGTCATTGCAAATCTTCCAAAGAAATGGATCATCCCAAATGTAATATCTAGATTCAGCTTTCAGTTTGTGAATTTGATGAGAATTGAAATGAGATTGAACCTGAGATGTTACCAGATAATTGACCATGTCAGCATACCAAGGCACTTCTCCTTTAACCAAGTACAACTGCTCTCCTGGAAGGTGATCATTCAATGGTTCTTTCTCTGGAATTTCAACTTCAGCAGTGTTAGGAAGTCTGCTTAAATGATCAGCCACTTGGTTCTCAGATCCCTTTTTGTCCTTGATTTCTATATTGAACTCCTGTAGCAGTAACATCCATCTCACCAGCCTCGGTTTAGCTTCAGCTTTCTTCATCAAGTACCTGAGAGCTGCATGATCAGAAAATACAGTGACTTTAGTTCCAAGAAGATATGATCTAAATCTTTCCAAAGAAAAAATAACTGCTAAAAACTCCTTTTCTGTGGTTGTGTAATTGAATTGAGCTGCATCCAAGGTTCTTGAAGCATATGCAATGACTTGTGGCCGACCCTCAATTCGCTGAGAAAGGACTGCTCCAACTGCTTGGTTGGAAGCATCACAAAGTAGCTCAAATGGTTCTTCCCAATTTGGTGGCTGCATCACCGGTGGTTCAATCAATCTCCTCTTCAGCTCATCAAAGGATTCCCTACATGCAATATTGAAATCAAAATCAGCATCTTTCAAAAGCAATCTAGAGAGAGGGAGAGAAATCTTACTGAAATCCTTGATAAACCTCCTGTAGAATCCTGCATGTCCTAAAAAAGATCTAACATGCTTCACACAAGTTGGGTAAGGCAAAGAATTTATCACTTCAATTTTTGACTTATCAACTTCAATGCCCTTTTTGGAAATGACATGACCAAGAACAATACCTCTCTCAACCATGAAATGACACTTTTCAAAATTTAAAACAAGATTCTTTTCAATGCAGGTTTTTAAAACTTTTTCCAGATTTTTCAAACAATGATCAAAAGAGTTTCCAAACACCGTGAAATCATCCAGGAAAACCTCCAAGCAATCTTCAATGTGATCTGAAAATATACTTACCATGCACCTCTGAAACGTACCTGGAGCATTACATAATCCAAATGGCATCCTTTTATATGCAAAAGTGCCAAAGGGACATGTAAAGGTTGTCTTCTCTTGATCCTCAGGAGCAATGGGTACCTGGAAATAACCTGAAAATCCATCCAAAAAGCAATAATGAGTTTTCCCAGCCAATCTCTCTAACATCTGATCAATGAAGGGAATGGGGAAATGATCTTTCCGAGTGACCTGATTCAACTTCCTAAAATCAATGCACACTCTCCAGCTATTTTGAATTCTCACAGGGATTAATTCATTCTTTTCATTCCTCACAGTGGTTAGGCCAGTTTTTTTTGGAACTACATGAATTGGGCTAACCCATTGTGAATCTGAGATAGGATAGATGATCCCAGCTTCCAATAGCTTCTCAACCTCCTTCTTCACAACCTCCATTAAAGTGGGATTCAGCCTCCTTTGGGGTTGCCTAACAGGTTTGGAATCTCCCTCAAGAAAAATTCTATGCGAGCATATATTTGGGCTGATTCCTGGAATATCACCTAAACTCCACCCTATTGCTTGGATATTATCTCTCAAAAGATCTATCAATGATTTCTCTTGGATTTCAGAGAGATTATTAGCGATTATCACTGGTAGTTTCTCGCCCTCCCTAAGGTACACATATTTCAAATCAGTGGGGAGTGGTTTGAGTTCCAAATCAGGGGGATGCTCAAGGGATGAAATTAAATTGACATCTCTCTCTTCCAAACTTTGGATCTCCTGCACACAATAAACCATATCATCATCCTCATCAATTAATAAATCATCAAAGAAATCAGATTTTACCTCTTCCTCCCACATGAAGTCAGAATCTTCAGCATGTTGGGCATCCACATGTTCAATGATATTTCCGATGGAAGAAGTCTCTCCTAAGTCTAAGAATTCATAAAGCATACCTGATTCTTCAATGGGTTCTACACCAAATTCATGAGAAAGTGAAAAGAGGGAGTGATCGTCCGATGGGTGCCTCATGGATTCAAAAATATTGAAGTGGATCATGCTCTCTCCAAACTCCATGGTGAGTGTCCCCTCATGGACATTGATGATGGTCTTCGCCGTCTTCAAGAAAGGTCTCCCCAAAATGATGGGTGAATGTGACGAGCTCCTCTCTTCTTCCATGTTGAGAACGTAGAAGTCAGCTGGGAATAAGAGATCTTTGACTTTCACAAGGACATCCTCCAAAACTCCTGCAGGGAAAACTGTGGATCTGTTTGCAAGCTGGACCACCACTCTTGTGGGCTTCAAGTCTCCCATCTGCAAAGAAGTGTATACCGAATGAGGCAATACATTAATCGAAGCACCTAAATCACACAAAGCATTCGAGAAATTTAAAGAACCAATGGTGCATGGAATAGAAAATGTCCCTGGATCTTGACATTTGGTTGGCAATTGTGGTGTGATAAGGGCTGAGACACTTCTTCCCAAGTTGATCCTTTCATTCCCTTGAAGTCTCCTCTTCTTAGTACACAGATCCTTCAAAAATTTAGCATACTTTGGAATTTGTTTGACTGCTTCAAGTAATGGGATATTGATTTCTACTTTCTGGAAGGTGTCAAGAATTTCTTTTTGAAGTGCTTCATCCTGCAATTTCTTTGATTCAATAATCCTTGATGGAAATGGAGGGGGTATGTCTTTCTTCTCCCTTTGTTGCCTTTGAAATGGTGTTTCTGGTCTCTTCTTACTTGGCCTATCCTTCTCTTCCACCTCTTTCTTCTCTTCTTCATAATGAATTTTCACAGATTTTTCAGATTTTTCAACTTCATTCTCCCTTAACTCAAGTGGTCTTGTTTCAGTTTCTTGGGATTCTGGTGGTGAGATCTCTTTTCCACTTCTTGTTGTTATCATGCTGACATTCTCCTTTGGGTTTTGGATTGTTTGGGAAGGAAGTTTTCCAGGATTTTTGGTTAGGAATTCCATAAGACCGTCAAACTTGGTGGTCAAATCTTTTACAGAGCCTTTCAGTCCCTCAATATCAGATATATGATGTTGGTTCAAAATTATGGGTTGTGCACTGGTTGATGGCTGCTCATAGGATTTTAAGAATGTGGGTGGTTGGGGATGAGAAGGCTGGCTATAAGATTGCTTTTGTTGAAATGGTGGGGGGTTTTGGAATTGTTGCTGGAATGGGGGTCTAGATTGATTCTGCTGATTTCCAAACCCATATTGAACATGGTTTGGCTCTCTCCATCCTTGATTTTGTTGGTACTGCCTTGGTTGAAAGGTTGCCGCACAAGTTTCCATTCCCTGTATTTCAGCACATTGGTCAGTGAAATGATCAGGTGATGCGCATAAACCACATACCTTAGCTGGTGCTTGTTGGTCTCCCACTTGTTTCAAGGCTATCTGTCTCACCAAACTAGTTAGCTCTTCAATCTTAGTTTCTAGTAAGGGTGATGGATGAGAAGTTCGTACCTCATGAATACCTCTTGTTCCAGTACCTCTTGTACCAAACTGCTGTGAGTTCTGAGAAATCTTCTCAATCAAACCTTTTGCTTCTTCTGGCGACTTGTCAATCAAAGCACCTCCAGATGATGCATCAAGAAGGTTCCTATCATTGTCCAGTAAGCCTTGATAGAAGAAGACAAGAAAGTGATGATCCTCGATGGCTTGATGTGGGCAGCTGGCACATAGCTTTTTAAATCTTTCCCAGTACTCATAAAGGGTTTCTCCAGATGATTGTTTGATGGCATAGATCTCCTTTCGGATGGCTGTGCTTCTAGAGGCGGGGAAGAATCTTTGCATGAAGCATCTCACCAGGTCATTCCAATCATCCACATCTCCAGGTTGTAGACCATACAACCATTCTTTCACCGCTCCTTCCAATGAAAATGGGAATGCCTTCCACTTTACTTGTTCCTCAGCTACTCCACGTGGTCTGAAGGTTGAGCAGACATGTGTGAATTCTTTAATATGCTTGTTGGGATCTTCACCTGCCAAACCATGAAACTTTGGAAGCAATGGTATCATATTAGGTTTCATCTCAAAATCATTTTGTAACACTGGCATGACAAGTTGATTATTCTGATTAAGGAATTGTGGGGCACAAAGGTCTCTGAGAGTTGGGTTTTGATTTCCAGCCATTATGACAGGCTCAGAGTGAACACTTGAAGTTTCACTCGAGTCTATGAGAGAAATTTCCTCAAATTCAGATTGCAAATTGAGGTTTCTGAGCCTATTCAACAAAGTTCTTTCAATTTCAGGATCAATGGGACAAGGTTCAGTGTTTGAGGTTCTAGTCATGCACTTTAGAATGAAATTAAGAAAAGAGAAAACAAAGAAGAAGAAAGAAAGGAAAAAAAAAACTGTTGGCACTACCTCCCCGGCAACGGCGCCAAGTTTTGACACGTGCCTGTCGTGTGGTGTGACAAAAACAAATAAAACCTAAGTTAAAATGCAGTAAAGTGGGTAACCTAAGTTGTCTCCAGAGAGGAGTGCACAACAATTATATTTGTCACTTAAATTAAAGAGAGAAGAAAAGGTTCTTTTTGAAAGTTGTTTGAGTTGAAAAATAAAACAAGCAATTGAAATGAAAGGTTGAACACTAATGGATGAAGAGAGTGATGGGGTCAGGGTAGGATCACCTTTTGTAATGTCATCATAGTCAAAAAGATAATCTCACCTCTCTTCCTTTTGAATGACAAATGAAAGACTCCTCGATCGAGTCATCTATCACCCTTGATTAAAGAAGAAAATAGAACTCACTCCTATGTGCATGGAAGTTCATAAACAATTCCTAAACAACTAAGGCAAGTCCCGATCAGGAATTGTTGCTCCTCAGAACTCTAGAAAAAGTCTACTAGTTCCACACACGTGCCAACGATCGTTAGACACTCACCACCTAACACAATCTGCTCGATCGAGACAAATTGCACTAGGCAGAGGGAGATAAAAAGTCTTTAACCAAAGCTATTAAAAATGAATACACCAAACTCAAAACACGATCGCATTAAGAGAATTGGGAAACACTGATAATAGATGTCATTCAGAAGAAAGATAAGGTTTTACATTTAAGCACAAAACTCCGACATTACAAAAGAGAAACTCCCCCTTCCCCGATCACTCAAAGGTTTTACCCCTCCATGTGAAGGGTATTAGAGTTGAAAGGGTAAGAAGAGAGCATAATCAAACTAAGTAAAAAGAAAATATAAAATACAAAGAACATCAAGAACTCAATCCTCCAGCACAGCCCTTCTTTCACCTTCTTCAACCCCCTTGAATGGAAGTGAATACTCTTATTTATAGGATTGGGGAGTAGAAAATTTCCCTCCAAAATTACTCCCCCGAATGTTTGAGTCCGGTTGGAATATTAAATGACAGATTTTGAGAATTGTTCCTTCTTGAAATTTGTTCCCCTCCATCTCCTCTGTCGACCCACAAAATTTGAGCTTAATTGGTCCACGTATGAAGGAGATATGGCCACATTACTCCGGATATTTAATTCTGTCCATGTGACTCTTCGTCTTCCACAACTCCAACTTCCCATGACATTAAGATCTTGAAAACAGCCGATTCAGACGTGGACTCCTTAATGAAAGATGTTCATTAATTCCTCTTACAGCTCCTTGTCGAATATCAGCTCCATTGGATCGGTCAGCTTCGAGATACAAGCTCATCATTAAAACATTCCAAATCTGTACACAGTTTTCGAGGCCTGGTTTGTGAGCTGAATTTGAGCTTCCAAATGATGGATTGAGCTTTGGGTCCAGAAGGATAAAATGAAGCCCAAGATGATAGAAACCCTACAAAAAAGGAATCATACAATTTGGATCAAAAATATAAAATATATGCCCGAAATACAGAAGCTCCACAAAACTGCTAAATTTCCAGAATTAACCAATTTCCACGATTAAGCCCATAATTCACCAAAAATACTAAAATGATGAAAATCAGATCAAATTGATTAATTGGAAGGGGTTAAATCATTGAAACACATATGAAAAATTATGAAAATATTATCTCTATCAATTCCCCCACACTTAGCACTTGGACTCCCGGACAAGTCAAAATCAAAATCAAATCAAACTAAATTCGAAACACATGCCATTGAGATCCACCAATTCCACACCATGAAATAAAAGTTATCATGCCTCATCCATAACCATTATTCCAAGTTCTCAAATCAGATAATTCAATATTTTTCCTCTTCATTTCTCCTCCCATGAACACAAGACACCTACCTCACATTAATTTTCTCTCATCTCGCAAATATCAATTTTCAACAAAGTTTTTCTCATCCAAACCAATGCAAGGGTCACCATAGGTTTGAAAAACTCCTACTTCTCCACCCGATGTGAGTCAAGGACATTTTTTTATCATGAGGACTTTGAAAGGTTGTTCTGTGGCTTTTGGTTGGTAGGATTTTTATGTGAAAAAAATTCTGAGGCTGAATGAGGAAGGCTTGGCTCTTTTTGAAGAAAAATTGCACAATTCTAATTTTCACTCAAGTATGGTATCCTCCTCACTCCACTTAGTAGAAATTAAGCTCCATCATCATGAAATATCAATAAATGTTCAAACATCTCAGAATTTCTGCAGCAAAAATTTCAATCTTCTTAAGCATGATTTTCTTGAAAGCTCCAGAAAAGGCACAACTTTCTTCCTCCATTTGAAGCTCCAGAAAGGCACAACTTCTTTTATCATGAAAGCTCCAGAAAAGGCACAGCTTTCAACATAATGATTTTTCATCAGCACACACATCTCTTCAGCATTTTTCCAACCAAAGTCTCACCAAATGAGGTAGCACAACACAAGACAGCTTCCCCAACACTTAAGTTCAACTAGATCATGCAATTTCACTTCAAGAGCAGGTTGGAAAGGGAAAATTGGCTTGTAATGTGGCTAACCTAACAGGCTATTCATGGCTTCTATGGGCTACAAGGATTAATTTACAAGGTAGGCCAGAATGAAAGGGATTATCTTGAAAAGGGGGATTTCAAACCAAAGAAATGCCTCAATCATTTAAAACACATGTACCCCAAACCCTCAAGTTTCGAAAGGAATGAATCAAATTCTGGTTAAAACAAGCATGGTATGGTTCTCTCAAGAAGTTAGGTGAATGAAAAGAATATACAATAATGGTTCAGAAGCCTCACAGGAAAATGATTTTAAAGATAATGACAGTGAGATGTGGCATGGGATTCAAAAACCTGAGTACTTTTCATGAAATTCCCAAAGAATTGAACTTAAAACAAAATCATTTTCAGCATTCATTTAAGCTCAGTTTCATGGAATAAATTGGTTCACTCAATGACATGGGTTTCAAAAATAGCAATGATAATCATTTCAGCTCAAAAGTTTAAAAAACACACCAAAAAAAAAAACTGAAAAATAAACACACAAAATTTTTTAAAAATCACACTTTTTTTTTTGAAAACAAACAACAAATGAAAATCCAAAACTAAAAAGGTTCCCTCCCCCACACTTAAATGATGCAGTGTCCTCAATGCATTTAACTGGATCTAACATGTAAGCAGATTTTAGAATGAATCACAGCAGCAAACAAGTGTAAAGGAGAGGTACAACCTGATGGATCTTATTGATAGACAGCTTGTAGGAGCGGGATCTCCTCCCCTAGGTCTGATGGAATGGTCCCATGGAATTTCTTCAGCCTGTGCCCATTAATAGTGAACGGCTTCTGCTCTCCATCCTTCACAATCTGCACAGCACCAAAAGGATATACATGAGTAACTATAAAAGGACCCTCCCATCTGGAACGAAGTTTACCTGGCATCAGCTTGAGTCTTGAATTGAATAGCAGCACTTTATCTCCAGGATGGAATTCTTTCGTTTGGATCAGCTTGTCATGAGCCACTCTTGTTCTCTCTTTGTAAATCATGGAATTTTCAAATGCTTCTCTTCTAATTTCCTCCAGCTCCTGTAACTGCAACCTTCTCTCTTCCCCAGCACTTTCAAGATCCATATTCATCTTCCTCACAGCCCAATACGCCTTATGCTCCAGTTCCACAGGTAGGTGACAACTTTTTCCATAAATCAGCCTATATGGACTCATTCCAATCGGGGTCTTGTAGGCTGTTCTATAAGCCCACAATGTGTCTTCCAGCTTTTGGCTCCAATCCTTCCTGTTTGGTTTAACAGTCTTCTCCAAAATTCCTTTGATTTCCCTGTTGGACACTTCAGCTTGACCATTTGTTTGTGGGTGATAGGGAGTTGATGTTTTATGATGCACCCCATACTTCTTCAGCAAGGCCTCCATCCTCCTATTGCAAAAGTGAGTCCCTTGATCACTGATTATGGCTCTAGGTACTCCAAACCTACAAAATATGTTAGTCCTGACAAAATCACAAACAACTTTAGCATCATCAGTCCTGGTGGCTTTTGCTTCCACCCATTTGGAAACATAATCAACCGCAAGCAAGATATAAGAATTTCCAAATGACATTGGGAAAGGGCCCATAAAATCTATACCCCAAACTTCAAAAATCTCACAAAAATTAAGTGGTTGTTGGGGCATTTCGTGTCTCTTTGAGATGTTTCCAGAAAACTGACATTTTGGACACCGTTTGCAAAATTCATGAGAATCTTTAAAAATGGTTGGCCAATAAAGTCCAGATTCTAAAACCTTCCTTGCTGTTCTTTGAGGTCCAAAGTGGCCTCCACAAGCTAATGTGTGACAAAACTCAAAGACAGAACCAATTTCACTCTCTGGCAAACATCTTCTTATCACTTGGTCATTGCAAATCTTCCAAAGAAATGGATCATCCCAAATGTAATATCTAGATTCAGCTTTCAGTTTGTGAATTTGATGAGAATTGAAATGAGATGGAACCTGAGATGTTACCAGATAATTGACCATGTCAGCATACCAAGGCACTTCTCCTTTAACCAAGTACAACTGCTCTCCTGGAAGGTGATCATTCAATGGTTCTTTCTCTGGAATTTCAACTTCAGCAGTGTTAGGAAGTCTGCTTAAATGATCAGCCACTTGGTTCTCAAATCCCTTTTTGTCCTTGATTTCTATATTGAACTCCTGTAGCAGTAACATCCATCTCACCAGCCTCGGTTTAGCTTCAGCTTTCTTCATCAAGTACCTGAGAGCTGCATGATCAGAAAATACAGTGACTTTAGTTCCAAGAAGATATGATCTAAATCTTTCCAAAGAAAAAATAACTGCTAAAAACTCCTTTTCTGTGGTTGTGTAATTGAATTGAGCTGCATCCAAGGTTCTTGAAGCATATGCAATGACTTGTGGCCGACCCTCAATTCGCTGAGAAAGGACTGCTCCAACTGCTTGGTTGGAAGCATCACAAAGTAGCTCAAATGGTTCTTCCCAATTTGGTGGCTGCATCACCGGTGGTTCAATCAATCTCCTCTTCAGCTCATCAAAGGATTCCCTACATGCAATATTGAAATCAAAATCAGCATCTTTCAAAAGCAATCTAGAGAGAGGGAGAGAAATCTTACTGAAATCCTTGATAAACCTCCTGTAGAATCCTGCATGTCCTAAAAAAGATCTAACATGCTTCACACAAGTTGGGTAAGGCAAAGAATTTATCACTTCAATTTTTGACTTATCAACTTCAATGCCCTTTTTGGAAATTACATGACCAAGAACAATACCTCTCTCAACCATGAAATGACACTTTTCAAAATTTAAAACAAGATTCTTTTCAATGCAGGTTTTTAAAACTTTTTCCAGATTTTTCAAACAATGATCAAAAGAGTTTCCAAACACCGTGAAATCATCCAGGAAAACCTCCAAGCAATCTTCAATGTGATCTGAAAATATACTTACCATGCACCTCTGAAACGTACCTGGAGCATTACATAATCCAAATGGCATCCTTTTATATGCAAAAGTGCCAAAGGGACATGTAAAGGTTGTCTTCTCTTGATCCTCAGGAGCAATGGGTACCTGGAAATAACCTGAAAATCCATCCAAAAAGCAATAATGAGTTTTCCCAGCCAATCTCTCTAACATCTGATCAATGAAGGGAATGGGGAAATGATCTTTCCGAGTGACCTGATTCAACTTCCTAAAATCAATGCACACTCTCCAGCTATTTTGAATTCTCACAGGGATTAATTCATTCTTTTCATTCCTCACAGTGGTTAGGCCAGTTTTTTTTGGAACTACATGAATTGGGCTAACCCATTGTGAATCTGAGATAGGATAGATGATCCCAGCTTCCAATAGCTTCTCAACCTCCTTCTTCACAACCTCCATTAAAGTGGGATTCAGCCTCCTTTGGGGTTGCCTAACAGGTTTGGAATCTCCCTCAAGAAAAATTCTATGCGAGCATATATTTGGGCTGATTCCTGGAATATCACCTAAACTCCACCCTATTGCTTGGATATTATCTCTCAAAAGATCTATCAATGATTTCTCTTGGATTTCAGAGAGATTATTAGCGATTATCACTGGTAGTTTCTCGCCCTCCCTAAGGTACACATATTTCAAATCAGTGGGGAGTGGTTTGAGTTCCAAATCAGGGGGATGCTCAAGGGATGAAATTAAATTGACATCTCTCTCTTCCAAACTTTGGATCTCCTGCACACAATAAACCATATCATCATCCTCATCAATTAATAAATCATCAAAGAAATCAGATTTTACCTCTTCCTCCCACATGAAGTCAGAATCTTCAGCATGTTGGGCATCCACATGTTCAATGATATTTCCGATGGAAGAAGTCTCTCCTAAGTCTAAGAATTCATAAAGCATACCTGATTCTTCAATGGGTTCTACACCAAATTCATGAGAAAGTGAAAAGAGGGAGTGATCGTCCGATGGGTGCCTCATGGATTCAAAAATATTGAAGTGGATCATGCTCTCTCCAAACTCCATGGTGAGTGTCCCCTCATGGACATTGATGATGGTCTTCGCCGTCTTCAAGAAAGGTCTCCCCAAAATGATGGGTGAATGTGACGAGCTCCTCTCTTCTTCCATGTTGAGAACGTAGAAGTCAGCTGGGAATAAGAGATCTTTGACTTTCACAAGGACATCCTCCAAAACTCCTGCAGGGAAAACTGTGGATCTGTTTGCAAGCTGGACCACCACTCTTGTGGGCTTCAAGTCTCCCATCTGCAAAGAAGTGTATACCGAATGAGGCAATACATTAATCGAAGCACCTAAATCACACAAAGCATTCGAGAAATTTAAAGAACCAATGGTGCATGGAATAGAAAATGTCCCTGGATCTTGACATTTGGTTGGCAATTGTGGTGTGATAAGGGCTGAGACACTTCTTCCCAAGTTGATCCTTTCATTCCCTTGAAGTCTCCTCTTCTTAGTACACAGATCCTTCAAAAATTTAGCATACTTTGGAATTTGTTTGACTGCTTCAAGTAATGGGATATTGATTTCTACTTTCTGGAAGGTGTCAAGAATTTCTTTTTGAAGTGCTTCATCCTGCAATTTCTTTGATTCAATAATCCTTGATGGAAATGGAGGGGGTATGTCTTTCTTCTCCCTTTGTTGCCTTTGAAATGGTGTTTCTGGTCTCTTCTTACTTGGCCTATCCTTCTCTTCCGCCTCTTTCTTCTCTTCTTCATAATGAATTTTCACAGATTTTTCAGATTTTTCAACTTCATTCTCCCTTAACTCAAGTGGTCTTGTTTCAGTTTCTTGGGATTCTGGTGGTGAGATCTCTTTTCCACTTCTTGTTGTTATCATGCTGACATTCTCCTTTGGGTTTTGGATTGTTTGGGAAGGAAGTTTTCCAGGATTTTTGGTTAGGAATTCCATAAGACCGTCAAACTTGGTGGTCAAATCTTTTACAGAGCCTTTCAGTCCCTCAATATCAGATATATGATGTTGGTTCAAAATTATGGGTTGTGCACTGGTTGATGGCTGCTCATAGGATTTTAAGAATGTGGGTGGTTGGGGATGAGAAGGCTGGCTATAAGATTGCTTTTGTTGAAATGGTGGGGGGTTTTGGAATTGTTGCTGGAATGGGGGTCTAGATTGATTCTGCTGATTTCCAAACCCATATTGAACATGGTTTGGCTCTCTCCATCCTTGATTTTGTTGGTACTGCCTTGGTTGAAAGGTTGCCGCACAAGTTTCCATTCCCTGTATTTCAGCACATTGGTCAGTGAAATGATCAGGTGATGCGCATAAACCACATACCTTAGCTGGTGCTTGTTGGTCTCCCACTTGTTTCAAGGCTATCTGTCTCACCAAACTAGTTAGCTCTTCAATCTTAGTTTCTAGTAAGGGTGATGGATGAGAAGTTCGTACCTCATGAATACCTCTTGTTCCAGTACCTCTTGTACCAAACTGCTGTGAGTTCTGAGAAATCTTCTCAATCAAACCTTTTGCTTCTTCTGGCGACTTGTCAATCAAAGCACCTCCAGATGATGCATCAAGAAGGTTCCTATCATTGTCCAGTAAGCCTTGATAGAAGAAGACAAGAAAGTGATGATCCTCGATGGCTTGATGTGGGCAGCTGGCACATAGCTTTTTAAATCTTTCCCAGTACTCATAAAGGGTTTCTCCAGATGATTGTTTGATGGCATAGATCTCCTTTCGGATGGCTGTGCTTCTAGAGGCGGGGAAGAATCTTTGCATGAAGCATCTCACCAGGTCATTCCAATCATCCACATCTCCAGGTTGTAGACCATACAACCATTCTTTCACCGCTCCTTCCAATGAAAATGGGAATGCCTTCCACTTTACTTGTTCCTCAGCTACTCCACGTGGTCTGAAGGTTGAGCAGACATGTGTGAATTCTTTAATATGCTTGTTGGGATCTTCACCTGCCAAACCATGAAACTTTGGAAGCAATGGTATCATATTAGGTTTCATCTCAAAATCATTTTGTAACACTGGCATGACAAGTTGATTATTCTGATTAAGGAATTGTGGGGCACAAAGGTCTCTGAGAGTTGGGTTTTGATTTCCAGCCATTATGACAGGCTCAGAGTGAACACTTGAAGTTTCACTCGAGTCTATGAGAGAAATTTCCTCAAATTCAGATTGCAAATTGAGGTTTCTGAGCCTATTCAACAAAGTTATTTCAATTTCAGGATCAATGGGACAAGGTTCAGTGTTTGAGGTTCTAGTCATGCACTTTAGAATGAAATTAAGAAAAGAGAAAACAAAGAAGAAGAAAGAAAGGAAAAAAAAAACTGTTGGCACTACCTCCCCGGCAACGGCGCCAAGTTTTGACACGTGCCTGTCGTGAGGTGTGACAAAAACAAATAAAACCTAAGTTAAAATGCAGTAAAGTGGGTAACCTAAGTTGTCTCCAGAGAGGAGTGCACAACAATTATATTTGTCACTTAAATTAAAGAGAGAAGAAAAGGTTCTTTTTGAAAGTTGTTTGAGTTGAAAAATAAAACAAGCAATTGAAATGAAAGGTTGAACACTAATGGATGAAGAGAGTGATGGGGTCAGGGTAGGATCACCTTTTGTAATGTCATCATAGTCAAAAAGATAATCTCACCTCTCTTCCTTTTGAATGACAAATGAAAGACTCCTCGATCGAGTCATCTATCACCCTTGATTAAAGAAGAAAATAGAACTCACTCCTATGTGCATGGAAGTTCATAAACAATTCCTAAACAACTAAGGCAAGTCCCGATCGGGAATTGTTGCTCCTCAGAACTCTAGAAAAAGTCTACTAGTTCCACACACGTGCCAACGATCGTTAGACACTCACCACCTAACACAATCTGCTCGATCGAGACAAATTGCACTAGGCAGAGGGAGATAAAAAGTCTTTAACCAAAGCTATTAAAAATGAATACACCAAACTCAAAACACGATCGCATTAAGAGAATTGGGAAACACTGATAATAGATGTCATTCAGAAGAAAGATAAGGTTTTACATTTAAGCACAAAACTCCGACATTACAAAAGAGAAACTCCCCCTTCCCCGATCACTCAAAGGTTTTACCCCTCCATGTGAAGGGTATTAGAGTTGAAAGGGTAAGAAGAGAGCATAATCAAACTAAGTAAAAAGAAAATATAAAATACAAAGAACATCAAGAACTCAATCCTCCAGCACAGCCCTTCTTTCACCTTCTTCAACCCCCTTGAATGGAAGTGAATACTCTTATTTATAGGATTGGGGAGTAGAAAATTTCCCTCCAAAATTACTCCCCCGAAAGTTTGAGTCCGGTTGGAATATTAAATGACAGATTTTGAGAATTGTTCCTTCTTGAAATTTGTTCCCCTCCATCTCCTCTGTCGACCCACAAAATTTGAGCTTAATTGGTCCACGTATGAAGGAGATATGGCCACATTACTCCGGATATTTAATTCTGTCCATGTGACTCTTCGTCTTCCACAACTCCAACTTCCCATGACATTAAGATCTTGAAAACAGCCGATTCAGACGTGGACTCCTTAATGAAAGATGTTCATTAATTCCTCTTACAGCTCCTTGTCGAATATCAGCTCCATTGGATCGGTCAGCTTCGAGATACAAGCTCATCATTAAAACATTCCAAATCTGTACACAGTTTTCGAGGCCTGGTTTGTGAGCTGAATTTGAGCTTCCAAATGATGGATTGAGCTTTGGGTCCAGAAGGATAAAATGAAGCCCAAGATGATATAAACCCTACAAAAGAGGAATCATACAATTTGGATCAAAAATATAAAATATATGCCCGAAATACAGAAGCTCCACAAAACTGCTAAATTTCCAGAATTAACCAATTTCCACGATTAAGCCCATAATTCACCAAAAATACTAAAATGATGAAAATCAGATCAAATTGATTAATTGGAAGGGGTTAAATCATTGAAACACATATGAAAAATTATGAAAATATTATCTCTATCAATTCCCCCACACTTAGCACTTGGACTCCCGGACAAGTCAAAATCAAAATCAAATCAAACTAAATTCGAAACACATGCCATTGAGATCCACCAATTCCACACCATGAAATAAAAGTTATCATGCCTCATCCATAACCATTATTCCAAGTTCTCAAATCAGATAATTCAATATTTTTCCTCTTCATTTCTCCTCCCATGAACACAAGACACCTACCTCACATTAATTTTCTCTCATCTCGCAAATATCAATTTTCAACAAAGTTTTTCTCAACCAAACCAATGCAAGGGTCACCATAGGTTTGAAAAACTCCTACTTCTCCACCCGATGTGAGTCAAGGACATTTTTTTATCATGAGGACTTTGAAAGGTTGTTCTGTGGCTTTTGGTTGGTAGGATTTTTATGTGAAAAAAATTCTGAGGCTGAATGAGGAAGGCTTGGCTCTTTTTGAAGAAAAATTGCACAATTCTAATTTTCACTCAAGTATGGTATCCTCCTCACTCCACTTAGTAGAAATTAAGCTCCATCATCATGAAATATCAATAAATGTTCAAACATCTCAGAATTTCTGCAGCAAAAATTTCAATCTTCTTAAGCATGATTTTCTTGAAAGCTCCAGAAAAGGCACAACTTTCTTCCTCCATTTGAAGCTCTAGAAAGGCACAACTTCTTTTATCATGAAAGCTCCAGAAAAGGCACAGCTTTCAACATAATGATTTTTCATCAGCACACACATCTCTTCAGCATTTTTCCAACCAAAGTCTCACCAAATGAGGTAGCACAACACAAGACAGCTTCCCCAACACTTAAGTTCAACTAGATCATGCAATTTCACTTCAAGAGCAGGTTGGAAAGGGAAAATTGGCTTGTAATGTGGCTAACCTAACAGGCTATTCATGGCTTCTATGGGCTACAAGGATTAATTTACAAGGTAGGCCAGAATGAAAGGGATTATCTTGAAAAGGGGGATTTCAAACCAAAGAAACGCCTCAATCATTTAAAACACATGTACCCCAAACCCTCAAGTTTCGAAAGGAATGAATCAAATTCTGGTTAAAACAAGCATGGTATGGTTCTCTAAAGAAGTTAGGTGAATGAAAAGAATATACAATAATGGTTCAGAAGCCTCACAGGAAAATGATTTTAAAGATAATGACAGTGAGATGTGGCATGGGATTCAAAAACCTGAGTACTTTTCATGAAATTCCCAAAGAATTGAACTTAAAACAAAATCATTTTCAGCATTCATTTAAGCTCAGTTTCATGGAATAAATTGGTTCACTCAATGACATGGGTTTCAAAAATAGCAATGATAATCATTTCAGCTCAAAAGTTTAAAAAACACACCAAAAAAAAAACTGAAAAATAAACACACAAAATTTTTTAAAAATCACACTTTTTTTTTTGAAAACAAACAACAAATGAAAATCCAAAACTAAAAAGGTTCCCTCCCCCACACTTAAATGATGCAGTGTCCTCAATGCATTTAACTGGATCTAACATGTAAGCAGATTTTAGAATGAATCACAGCAGCAAACAAGTGTAAAGGAGAGGTACAACCTGATGGATCTTATTGATAGACAGCTTGTAGGAGCGGGATCTCCTCCCCTAGGTCTGATGGAATGGTCCCATGGAATTTCTTCAGCCTGTGCCCATTAATAGTGAACGGCTTCTGCTCTCCATCCTTCACAATCTGCACAGCACCAAAAGGATATACATGAGTAACTATAAAAGGACCCTCCCATCTGGAACGAAGTTTACCTGGCATCAGCTTGAGTCTTGAATTGAATAGCAGCACTTTATCTCCAGGATGGAATTCTTTCGTTTGGATCAGCTTGTCATGAGCCACTCTTGTTCTCTCTTTGTAAATCATGGAATTTTCAAATGCTTCTCTTCTAATTTCCTCCAGCTCCTGTAACTGCAACCTTCTCTCTTCCCCAGCACTTTCAAGATCCATATTCATCTTCCTCACAGCCCAATACGCCTTATGCTCCAGTTCCACAGGTAGGTGACAACTTTTTCCATAAATCAGCCTATATGGACTCATTCCAATCGGGGTCTTGTAGGCTGTTCTATAAGCCCACAATGTGTCTTCCAGCTTTTGGCTCCAATCCTTCCTGTTTGGTTTAACAGTCTTCTCCAAAATTCCTTTGATTTCCCTGTTGGACACTTCAGCTTGACCATTTGTTTGTGGGTGATAGGGAGTTGATGTTTTATGATGCACCCCATACTTCTTCAGCAAGGCCTCCATCCTCCTATTGCAAAAGTGAGTCCCTTGATCACTGATTATGGCTCTAGGTACTCCAAACCTACAAAATATGTTAGTCCTGACAAAATCACAAACAACTTTAGCATCATCAGTCCTGGTGGCTTTTGCTTCCACCCATTTGGAAACATAATCAACCGCAAGCAAGATATAAGAATTTCCAAATGACATTGGGAAAGGGCCCATAAAATCTATACCCCAAACTTCAAAAATCTCACAAAAATTAAGTGGTTGTTGGGGCATTTCGTGTCTCTTTGAGATGTTTCCAGAAAACTGACATTTTGGACACCGTTTGCAAAATTCATGAGAATATTTAAAAATGGTTGGCCAATAAAGTCCAGATTCTAAAACCTTCCTTGCTGTTCTTTGAGGTCCAAAGTGGCCTCCACAAGCTAATGTGTGACAAAACTCAAAGACAGAACCAATTTCACTCTCTGGCAAACATCTTCTTATCACTTGGTCATTGCAAATCTTCCAAAGAAATGGATCATCCCAAATGTAATATCTAGATTCAGCTTTCAGTTTGTGAATTTGATGAGAATTGAAATGAGATGGAACCTGAGATGTTACCAGATAATTGACCATGTCAGCATACCAAGGCACTTCTCCTTTAACCAAGTACAACTGCTCTCCTGGAAGGTGATCATTCAATGGTTCTTTCTCTGGAATTTCAACTTCAGCAGTGTTAGGAAGTCTGCTTAAATGATCAGCCACTTGGTTCTCAGATCCCTTTTTGTCCTTGATTTCTATATTGAACTCCTGTAGCAGTAACATCCATCTCACCAGCCTCGGTTTAGCTTCAGCTTTCTTCATCAAGTACCTGAGAGCTGCATGATCAGAAAATACAGTGACTTTAGTTCCAAGAAGATATGATCTAAATCTTTCCAAAGAAAAAATAACTGCTAAAAACTCCTTTTCTGTGGTTGTGTAATTGAATTGAGCTGCATCCAAGGTTCTTGAAGCATATGCAATGACTTGTGGCCGACCCTCAATTCGCTGAGAAAGGACTGCTCCAACTGCTTGGTTGGAAGCATCACAAAGTAGCTCAAATGGTTCTTCCCAATTTGGTGGCTGCATCACCGGTGGTTCAATCAATCTCCTCTTCAGCTCATCAAAGGATTCCCTACATGCAATATTGAAATCAAAATCAGCATCTTTCAAAAGCAATCTAGAGAGAGGGAGAGAAATCTTACTGAAATCCTTGATAAACCTCCTGTAGAATCCTGCATGTCCTAAAAAAGATCTAACATGCTTCACACAAGTTGGGTAAGGCAAAGAATTTATCACTTCAATTTTTGACTTATCAACTTCAATGCCCTTTTTGGAAATGACATGACCAAGAACAATACCTCTCTCAACCATGAAATGACACTTTTCAAAATTTAAAACAAGATTCTTTTCAATGCAGGTTTTTAAAACTTTTTCCAGATTTTTCAAACAATGATCAAAAGAGTTTCCAAACACCGTGAAATCATCCAGGAAAACCTCCAAGCAATCTTCAATGTGATCTGAAAATATACTTACCATGCACCTCTGAAACGTACCTGGAGCATTACATAATCCAAATGGCATCCTTTTATATGCAAAAGTGCCAAAGGGACATGTAAAGGTTGTCTTCTCTTGATCCTCAGGAGCAATGGGTACCTGGAAATAACCTGAAAATCCATCCAAAAAGCAATAATGAGTTTTCCCAGCCAATCTCTCTAACATCTGATCAATGAAGGGAATGGGGAAATGATCTTTCCGAGTGACCTGATTCAACTTCCTAAAATCAATGCACACTCTCCAGCTATTTTGAATTCTCACAGGGATTAATTCATTCTTTTCATTCCTCACAGTGGTTAGGCCAGTTTTTTTTGGAACTACATGAATTGGGCTAACCCATTGTGAATCTGAGATAGGATAGATGATCCCAGCTTCCAATAGCTTCTCAACCTCCTTCTTCACAACCTCCATTAAAGTGGGATTCAGCCTCCTTTGGGGTTGCCTAACAGGTTTGGAATCTCCCTCAAGAAAAATTCTATGCGAGCATATATTTGGGCTGATTCCTGGAATATCACCTAAACTCCACCCTATTGCTTGGATATTATCTCTCAAAAGATCTATCAATGATTTCTCTTGGATTTCAGAGAGATTATTAGCGATTATCACTGGTAGTTTCTCGCCCTCCCTAAGGTACACATATTTCAAATCAGTGGGGAGTGGTTTGAGTTCCAAATCAGGGGGATGCTCAAGGGATGAAATTAAATTGACATCTCTCTCTTCCAAACTTTGGATCTCCTGCACACAATAAACCATATCATCATCCTCATCAATTAATAAATCATCAAAGAAATCAGATTTTACCTCTTCCTCCCACATGAAGTCAGAATCTTCAGCATGTTGGGCATCCACATGTTCAATGATATTTCCGATGGAAGAAGTCTCTCCTAAGTCTAAGAATTCATAAAGCATACCTGATTCTTCAATGGGTTCTACACCAAATTCATGAGAAAGTGAAAAGAGGGAGTGATCGTCCGATGGGTGCCTCATGGATTCAAAAATATTGAAGTGGATCATGCTCTCTCCAAACTCCATGGTGAGTGTCCCCTCATGGACATTGATGATGGTCTTCGCCGTCTTCAAGAAAGGTCTCCCCAAAATGATGGGTGAATGTGATGAGCTCCTCTCTTCTTCCATGTTGAGAACGTAGAAGTCAGCTGGGAATAAGAGATCTTTGACTTTCACAAGGACATCCTCCAAAACTCCTGCAGGGAAAACTGTGGATCTGTTTGCAAGCTGGACCACCACTCTTGTGGGCTTCAAGTCTCCCATCTGCAAAGAAGTGTATACCGAATGAGGCAATACATTAATCGAAGCACCTAAATCACACAAAGCATTCGAGAAATTTAAAGAACCAATGGTGCATGGAATAGAAAATGTCCCTGGATCTTGACATTTGGTTGGCAATTGTGGTGTGATAAGGGCTGAGACACTTCTTCCCAAGTTGATCCTTTCATTCCCTTGAAGTCTCCTCTTCTTAGTACACAGATCCTTCAAAAATTTAGCATACTTTGGAATTTGTTTGACTGCTTCAAGTAATGGGATATTGATTTCTACTTTCTGGAAGGTGTCAAGAATTTCTTTTTGAAGTGCTTCATCCTGCAATTTCTTTGATTCAATAATCCTTGATGGAAATGGAGGGGGTATGTCTTTCTTCTCCCTTTGTTGCCTTTGAAATGGTGTTTCTGGTCTCTTCTTACTTGGCCTATCCTTCTCTTCCGCCTCTTTCTTCTCTTCTTCATAATGAATTTTCACAGATTTTTCAGATTTTTCAACTTCATTCTCCCTTAACTCAAGTGGTCTTGTTTCAGTTTCTTGGGATTCTGGTGGTGAGATCTCTTTTCCACTTCTTGTTGTTATCATGCTGACATTCTCCTTTGGGTTTTGGATTGTTTGGGAAGGAAGTTTTCCAGGATTTTTGGTTAGGAATTCCATAAGACCGTCAAACTTGGTGGTCAAATCTTTTACAGAGCCTTTCAGTCCCTCAATATCAGATATATGATGTTGGTTCAAAATTATGGGTTGTGCACTGGTTGATGGCTGCTCATAGGATTTTAAGAATGTGGGTGGTTGGGGATGAGAAGGCTGGCTATAAGATTGCTTTTGTTGAAATGGTGGGGGGTTTTGGAATTGTTGCTGGAATGGGGGTCTAGATTGATTCTGCTGATTTCCAAACCCATATTGAACATGGTTTGGCTCTCTCCATCCTTGATTTTGTTGGTACTGCCTTGGTTGAAAGGTTGCCGCACAAGTTTCCATTCCCTGTATTTCAGCACATTGGTCAGTGAAATGATCAGGTGATGCGCATAAACCACATACCTTAGCTGGTGCTTGTTGGTCTCCCACTTGTTTCAAGGCTATCTGTCTCACCAAACTAGTTAGCTCTTCAATCTTAGTTTCTAGTAAGGGTGATGGATGAGAAGTTCGTACCTCATGAATACCTCTTGTTCCAGTACCTCTTGTACCAAACTGCTGTGAGTTCTGAGAAATCTTCTCAATCAAACCTTTTGCTTCTTCTGGCGACTTGTCAATCAAAGCACCTCCAGATGATGCATCAAGAAGGTTCCTATCATTGTCCAGTAAGCCTTGATAGAAGAAGACAAGAAAGTGATGATCCTCGATGGCTTGATGTGGGCAGCTGGCACATAGCTTTTTAAATCTTTCCCAGTACTCATAAAGGGTTTCTCCAGATGATTGTTTGATGGCATAGATCTCCTTTCGGATGGCTGTGCTTCTAGAGGCGGGGAAGAATCTTTGCATGAAGCATCTCACCAGGTCATTCCAATCATCCACATCTCCAGGTTGTAGACCATACAACCATTCTTTCACCGCTCCTTCCAATGAAAATGGGAATGCCTTCCACTTTACTTGTTCCTCAGCTACTCCACGTGGTCTGAAGGTTGAGCAGACATGTGTGAATTCTTTAATATGCTTGTTGGGATCTTCACCTGCCAAACCATGAAACTTTGGAAGCAATGGTATCATATTAGGTTTCATCTCAAAATCATTTTGTAACACTGGCATGACAAGTTGATTATTCTGATTAAGGAATTGTGGGGCACAAAGGTCTCTGAGAGTTGGGTTTTGATTTCCAGCCATTATGACAGGCTCAGAGTGAACACTTGAAGTTTCACTCGAGTCTATGAGAGAAATTTCCTCAAATTCAGATTGCAAATTGAGGTTTCTGAGCCTATTCAACAAAGTTCTTTCAATTTCAGGATCAATGGGACAAGGTTCAGTGTTTGAGGTTCTAGTCATGCACTTTAGAATGAAATTAAGAAAAGAGAAAACAAAGAAGAAGAAAGAAAGGAAAAAAAAACTGTTGGCACTACCTCCCCGGCAACGGCGCCAAGTTTTGACACGTGCCTGTCGTGAGGTGTGACAAAAACAAATAAAACCTAAGTTAAAATGCAGTAAAGTGGGTAACCTAAGTTGTCTCCAGAGAGGAGTGCACAACAATTATATTTGTCACTTAAATTAAAGAGAGAAGAAAAGGTTCTTTTTGAAAGTTGTTTGAGTTGAAAAATAAAACAAGCAATTGAAATGAAAGGTTGAACACTAATGGATGAAGAGAGTGATGGGGTCAGGGTAGGATCACCTTTTGTAATGTCATCATAGTCAAAAAGATAATCTCACCTCTCTTCCTTTTGAATGACAAATGAAAGACTCCTCGATCGAGTCATCTATCACCCTTGATTAAAGAAGAAAATAGAACTCACTCCTATGTGCATGGAAGTTCATAAACAATTCCTAAACAACTAAGGCAAGTCCCGATCGGGAATTGTTGCTCCTCAGAACTCTAGAAAAAGTCTACTAGTTCCACACACGTGCCAACGATCGTTAGACACTCACCACCTAACACAATCTGCTCGATCGAGACAAATTGCACTAGGCAGAGGGAGATAAAAAGTCTTTAACCAAAGCTATTAAAAATGAATACACCAAACTCAAAACACGATCGCATTAAGAGAATTGGGAAACACTGATAATAGATGTCATTCAGAAGAAAGATAAGGTTTTACATTTAAGCACAAAACTCCGACATTACAAAAGAGAAACTCCCCCTTCCCCGATCACTCAAAGGTTTTACCCCTCCATGTGAAGGGTATTAGAGTTGAAAGGGTAAGAAGAGAGCATAATCAAACTAAGTAAAAAGAAAATATAAAATACAAAGAACATCAAGAACTCAATCCTCCAGCACAGCCCTTCTTTCACCTTCTTCAACCCCCTTGAATGGAAGTGAATACTCTTATTTATAGGATTGGGGAGTAGAAAATTTCCCTCCAAAATTACTCCCCCGAAAGTTTGAGTCCGGTTGGAATATTAAATGACAGATTTTGAGAATTGTTCCTTCTTGAAATTTGTTCCCCTCCATCTCCTCTGTCGACCCACAAAATTTGAGCTTAATTGGTCCACGTATGAAGGAGATATGGCCACATTACTCCGGATATTTAATTCTGTCCATGTGACTCTTCGTCTTCCACAACTCCAACTTCCCATGACATTAAGATCTTGAAAACAGCCGATTCAGACGTGGACTCCTTAATGAAAGATGTTCATTAATTCCTCTTACAGCTCCTTGTCGAATATCAGCTCCATTGGATCGGTCAGCTTCGAGATACAAGCTCATCATTAAAACATTCCAAATCTGTACACAGTTTTCGAGGCCTGGTTTGTGAGCTGAATTTGAGCTTCCAAATGATGGATTGAGCTTTGGGTCCAGAAGGATAAAATGAAGCCCAAGATGATAGAAACCCTACAAAAAAGGAATCATACAATTTGGATCAAAAATATAAAATATATGCCCGAAATACAGAAGCTCCACAAAACTGCTAAATTTCCAGAATTAACCAATTTCCACGATTAAGCCCATAATTCACCAAAAATACTAAAATGATGAAAATCAGATCAAATTGATTAATTGGAAGGGGTTAAATCATTGAAACACATATGAAAAATTATGAAAATATTATCTCTATCAATTCCCCCACACTTAGCACTTGGACTCCCGGACAAGTCAAAATCAAAATCAAATCAAACTAAATTCGAAACACATGCCATTGAGATCCACCAATTCCACACCATGAAATAAAAGTTATCATGCCTCATCCATAACCATTATTCCAAGTTCTCAAATCAGATAATTCAATATTTTTCCTCTTCATTTCTCCTCCCATGAACACAAGACACCTACCTCACATTAATTTTCTCTCATCTCGCAAATATCAATTTTCAACAAAGTTTTTCTCATCCAAACCAATGCAAGGGTCACCATAGGTTTGAAAAACTCCTACTTCTCCACCCGATGTGAGTCAAGGACATTTTTTTATCATGAGGACTTTGAAAGGTTGTTCTGTGGCTTTTGGTTGGTAGGATTTTTATGTGAAAAAAATTCTGAGGCTGAATGAGGAAGGCTTGGCTCTTTTTGAAGAAAAATTGCACAATTCTAATTTTCACTCAAGTATGGTATCCTCCTCACTCCACTTAGTAGAAATTAAGCTCCATCATCATGAAATATCAATAAATGTTCAAACATCTCAGAATTTCTGCAGCAAAAATTTCAATCTTCTTAAGCATGATTTTCTTGAAAGCTCCAGAAAAGGCACAACTTTCTTCCTCCATTTGAAGCTCCAGAAAGGCACAACTTCTTTTATCATGAAAGCTCCAGAAAAGGCACAGCTTTCAACATAATGATTTTTCATCAGCACACACATCTCTTCAGCATTTTTCCAACCAAAGTCTCACCAAATGAGGTAGCACAACACAAGACAGCTTCCCCAACACTTAAGTTCAACTAGATCATGCAATTTCACTTCAAGAGCAGGTTGGAAAGGGAAAATTGGCTTGTAATGTGGCTAACCTAACAGGCTATTCATGGCTTCTATGGGCTACAAGGATTAATTTACAAGGTAGGCCAGAATGAAAGGGATTATCTTGAAAAGGGGGATTTCAAACCAAAGAAACGCCTCAATCATTTAAAACACATGTACCCCAAACCCTCAAGTTTCGAAAGGAATGAATCAAATTCTGGTTAAAACAAGCATGGTATGGTTCTCTCAAGAAGTTAGGTGAATGAAAAGAATATACAATAATGGTTCAGAAGCCTCACAGGAAAATGATTTTAAAGATAATGACAGTGAGATGTGGCATGGGATTCAAAAACCTGAGTACTTTTCATGAAATTCCCAAAGAATTGAACTTAAAACAAAATCATTTTCAGCATTCATTTAAGCTCAGTTTCATGGAATAAATTGGTTCACTCAATGACATGGGTTTCAAAAATAGCAATGATAATCATTTCAGCTCAAAAGTTTAAAAAACACACCAAAAAAAAAAACTGAAAAATAAACACACAAAATTTTTTAAAAATCACACTTTTTTTTTTGAAAACAAACAACAAATGAAAATCCAAAACTAAAAAGGTTCCCTCCCCCACACTTAAATGATGCAGTGTCCTCAATGCATTTAACTGGATCTAACATGTAAGCAGATTTTAGAATGAATCACAGCAGCAAACAAGTGTAAAGGAGAGGTACAACCTGATGGATCTTATTGATAGACAGCTTGTAGGAGCGGGATCTCCTCCCCTAGGTCTGATGGAATGGTCCCATGGAATTTCTTCAGCCTGTGCCCATTAATAGTGAACGGCTTCTGCTCTCCATCCTTCACAATCTGCACAGCACCAAAAGGATATACATGAGTAACTATAAAAGGACCCTCCCATCTGGAACGAAGTTTACCTGGCATCAGCTTGAGTCTTGAATTGAATAGCAGCACTTTATCTCCAGGATGGAATTCTTTCGTTTGGATCAGCTTGTCATGAGCCACTCTTGTTCTCTCTTTGTAAATCATGGAATTTTCAAATGCTTCTCTTCTAATTTCCTCCAGCTCCTGTAACTGCAACCTTCTCTCTTCCCCAGCACTTTCAAGATCCATATTCATCTTCCTCACAGCCCAATACGCCTTATGCTCCAGTTCCACAGGTAGGTGACAACTTTTTCCATAAATCAGCCTATATGGACTCATTCCAATCGGGGTCTTGTAGGCTGTTCTATAAGCCCACAATGTGTCTTCCAGCTTTTGGCTCCAATCCTTCCTGTTTGGTTTAACAGTCTTCTCCAAAATTCCTTTGATTTCCCTGTTGGACACTTCAGCTTGACCATTTGTTTGTGGGTGATAGGGAGTTGATGTTTTATGATGCACCCCATACTTCTTCAGCAAGGCCTCCATCCTCCTATTGCAAAAGTGAGTCCCTTGATCACTGATTATGGCTCTAGGTACTCCAAACCTACAAAATATGTTAGTCCTGACAAAATCACAAACAACTTTAGCATCATCAGTCCTGGTGGCTTTTGCTTCCACCCATTTGGAAACATAATCAACCGCAAGCAAGATATAAGAATTTCCAAATGACATTGGGAAAGGGCCCATAAAATCTATACCCCAAACTTCAAAAATCTCACAAAAATTAAGTGGTTGTTGGGGCATTTCGTGTCTCTTTGAGATGTTTCCAGAAAACTGACATTTTGGACACCGTTTGCAAAATTCATGAGAATCTTTAAAAATGGTTGGCCAATAAAGTCCAGATTCTAAAACCTTCCTTGCTGTTCTTTGAGGTCCAAAGTGGCCTCCACAAGCTAATGTGTGACAAAACTCAAAGACAGAACCAATTTCACTCTCTGGCAAACATCTTCTTATCACTTGGTCATTGCAAATCTTCCAAAGAAATGGATCATCCCAAATGTAATATCTAGATTCAGCTTTCAGTTTGTGAATTTGATGAGAATTGAAATGAGATGGAACCTGAGATGTTACCAGATAATTGACCATGTCAGCATACCAAGGCACTTCTCCTTTAACCAAGTACAACTGCTCTCCTGGAAGGTGATCATTCAATGGTTCTTTCTCTGGAATTTCAACTTCAGCAGTGTTAGGAAGTCTGCTTAAATGATCAGCCACTTGGTTCTCAGATCCCTTTTTGTCCTTGATTTCTATATTGAACTCCTGTAGCAGTAACATCCATCTCACCAGCCTCGGTTTAGCTTCAGCTTTCTTCATCAAGTACCTGAGAGCTGCATGATCAGAAAATACAGTGACTTTAGTTCCAAGAAGATATGATCTAAATCTTTCCAAAGAAAAAATAACTGCTAAAAACTCCTTTTCTGTGGTTGTGTAATTGAATTGAGCTGCATCCAAGGTTCTTGAAGCATATGCAATGACTTGTGGCCGACCCTCAATTCGCTGAGAAAGGACTGCTCCAACTGCTTGGTTGGAAGCATCACAAAGTAGCTCAAATGGTTCTTCCCAATTTGGTGGCTGCATCACCGGTGGTTCAATCAATCTCCTCTTCAGCTCATCAAAGGATTCCCTACATGCAATATTGAAATCAAAATCAGCATCTTTCAAAAGCAATCTAGAGAGAGGGAGAGAAATCTTACTGAAATCCTTGATAAACCTCCTGTAGAATCCTGCATGTCCTAAAAAAGATCTAACATGCTTCACACAAGTTGGGTAAGGCAAAGAATTTATCACTTCAATTTTTGACTTATCAACTTCAATGCCCTTTTTGGAAATGACATGACCAAGAACAATACCTCTCTCAACCATGAAATGACACTTTTCAAAATTTAAAACAAGATTCTTTTCAATGCAGGTTTTTAAAACTTTTTCCAGATTTTTCAAACAATGATCAAAAGAGTTTCCAAACACCGTGAAATCATCCAGGAAAACCTCCAAGCAATCTTCAATGTGATCTGAAAATATACTTACCATGCACCTCTGAAACGTACCTGGAGCATTACATAATCCAAATGGCATCCTTTTATATGCAAAAGTGCCAAAGGGACATGTAAAGGTTGTCTTCTCTTGATCCTCAGGAGCAATGGGTACCTGGAAATAACCTGAAAATCCATCCAAAAAGCAATAATGAGTTTTCCCAGCCAATCTCTCTAACATCTGATCAATGAAGGGAATGGGGAAATGATCTTTCCGAGTGACCTGATTCAACTTCCTAAAATCAATGCACACTCTCCAGCTATTTTGAATTCTCACAGGGATTAATTCATTCTTTTCATTCCTCACAGTGGTTAGGCCAGTTTTTTTTGGAACTACATGAATTGGGCTAACCCATTGTGAATCTGAGATAGGATAGATGATCCCAGCTTCCAATAGCTTCTCAACCTCCTTCTTCACAACCTCCATTAAAGTGGGATTCAGCCTCCTTTGGGGTTGCCTAACAGGTTTGGAATCTCCCTCAAGAAAAATTCTATGCGAGCATATATTTGGGCTGATTCCTGGAATATCACCTAAACTCCACCCTATTGCTTGGATATTATCTCTCAAAAGATCTATCAATGATTTCTCTTGGATTTCAGAGAGATTATTAGCGATTATCACTGGTAGTTTCTCGCCCTCCCTAAGGTACACATATTTCAAATCAGTGGGGAGTGGTTTGAGTTCCAAATCAGGGGGATGCTCAAGGGATGAAATTAAATTGACATCTCTCTCTTCCAAACTTTGGATCTCCTGCACACAATAAACCATATCATCATCCTCATCAATTAATAAATCATCAAAGAAATCAGATTTTACCTCTTCCTCCCACATGAAGTCAGAATCTTCAGCATGTTGGGCATCCACATGTTCAATGATATTTCCGATGGAAGAAGTCTCTCCTAAGTCTAAGAATTCATAAAGCATACCTAATTCTTCAATGGGTTCTACACCAAATTCATGAGAAAGTGAAAAGAGGGAGTGATCGTCCGATGGGTGCCTCATGGATTCAAAAATATTGAAGTGGATCATGCTCTCTCCAAACTCCATGGTGAGTGTCCCCTCATGGACATTGATGATGGTCTTCGCCGTCTTCAAGAAAGGTCTCCCCAAAATGATGGGTGAATGTGACGAGCTCCTCTCTTCTTCCATGTTGAGAACGTAGAAGTCAGCTGGGAATAAGAGATCTTTGACTTTCACAAGGACATCCTCCAAAACTCCTGCAGGGAAAACTGTGGATCTGTTTGCAAGCTGGACCACCACTCTTGTGGGCTTCAAGTCTCCCATCTGCAAAGAAGTGTATACCGAATGAGGCAATACATTAATCGAAGCACCTAAATCACACAAAGCATTCGAGAAATTTAAAGAACCAATGGTGCATGGAATAGAAAATGTCCCTGGATCTTGACATTTGGTTGGCAATTGTGGTGTGATAAGGGCTGAGACACTTCTTCCCAAGTTGATCCTTTCATTCCCTTGAAGTCTCCTCTTCTTAGTACACAGATCCTTCAAAAATTTAGCATACTTTGGAATTTGTTTGACTGCTTCAAGTAATGGGATATTGATTTCTACTTTCTGGAAGGTGTCAAGAATTTCTTTTTGAAGTGCTTCATCCTGCAATTTCTTTGATTCAATAATCCTTGATGGAAATGGAGGGGGTATGTCTTTCTTCTCCCTTTGTTGCCTTTGAAATGGTGTTTCTGGTCTCTTCTTACTTGGCCTATCCTTCTCTTCCGCCTCTTTCTTCTCTTCTTCATAATGAATTTTCACAGATTTTTCAGATTTTTCAACTTCATTCTCCCTTAACTCAAGTGGTCTTGTTTCAGTTTCTTGGGATTCTGGTGGTGAGATCTCTTTTCCACTTCTTGTTGTTATCATGCTGACATTCTCCTTTGGGTTTTGGATTGTTTGGGAAGGAAGTTTTCCAGGATTTTTGGTTAGGAATTCCATAAGACCGTCAAACTTGGTGGTCAAATCTTTTACAGAGCCTTTCAGTCCCTCAATATCAGATATATGATGTTGGTTCAAAATTATGGGTTGTGCACTGGTTGATGGCTGCTCATAGGATTTTAAGAATGTGGGTGGTTGGGGATGAGAAGGCTGGCTATAAGATTGCTTTTGTTGAAATGGTGGGGGGTTTTGGAATTGTTGCTGGAATGGGGGTCTAGATTGATTCTGCTGATTTCCAAACCCATATTGAACATGGTTTGGCTCTCTCCATCCTTGATTTTGTTGGTACTGCCTTGGTTGAAAGGTTGCCGCACAAGTTTCCATTCCCTGTATTTCAGCACATTGGTCAGTGAAATGATCAGGTGATGCGCATAAACCACATACCTTAGCTGGTGCTTGTTGGTCTCCCACTTGTTTCAAGGCTATCTGTCTCACCAAACTAGTTAGCTCTTCAATCTTAGTTTCTAGTAAGGGTGATGGATGAGAAGTTCGTACCTCATGAATACCTCTTGTTCCAGTACCTCTTGTACCAAACTGCTGTGAGTTCTGAGAAATCTTCTCAATCAAACCTTTTGCTTCTTCTGGCGACTTGTCAATCAAAGCACCTCCAGATGATGCATCAAGAAGGTTCCTATCATTGTCCAGTAAGCCTTGATAGAAGAAGACAAGAAAGTGATGATCCTCGATGGCTTGATGTGGGCAGCTGGCACATAGCTTTTTAAATCTTTCCCAGTACTCATAAAGGGTTTCTCCAGATGATTGTTTGATGGCATAGATCTCCTTTCGGATGGCTGTGCTTCTAGAGGCGGGGAAGAATCTTTGCATGAAGCATCTCACCAGGTCATTCCAATCATCCACATCTCCAGGTTGTAGACCATACAACCATTCTTTCACCGCTCCTTCCAATGAAAATGGGAATGCCTTCCACTTTACTTGTTCCTCAGCTACTCCACGTGGTCTGAAGGTTGAGCAGACATGTGTGAATTCTTTAATATGCTTGTTGGGATCTTCACCTGCCAAACCATGAAACTTTGGAAGCAATGGTATCATATTAGGTTTCATCTCAAAATCATTTTGTAACACTGGCATGACAAGTTGATTATTCTGATTAAGGAATTGTGGGGCACAAAGGTCTCTGAGAGTTGGGTTTTGATTTCCAGCCATTATGACAGGCTCAGAGTGAACACTTGAAGTTTCACTCGAGTCTATGAGAGAAATTTCCTCAAATTCAGATTGCAAATTGAGGTTTCTGAGCCTATTCAACAAAGTTCTTTCAATTTCAGGATCAATGGGACAAGGTTCAGTGTTTGAGGTTCTAGTCATGCACTTTAGAATGAAATTAAGAAAAGAGAAAACAAAGAAGAAGAAAGAAAGGAAAAAAAAAACTGTTGGCACTACCTCCCCGGCAACGGCGCCAAGTTTTGACACGTGCCTGTCGTGTGGTGTGACAAAAACAAATAAAACCTAAGTTAAAATGCAGTAAAGTGGGTAACCTAAGTTGTCTCCAGAGAGGAGTGCACAACAATTATATTTGTCACTTAAATTAAAGAGAGAAGAAAAGGTTCTTTTTGAAAGTTGTTTGAGTTGAAAAATAAAACAAGCAATTGAAATGAAAGGTTGAACACTAATGGATGAAGAGAGTGATGGGGTCAGGGTAGGATCACCTTTTGTAATGTCATCATAGTCAAAAAGATAATCTCACCTCTCTTCCTTTTGAATGACAAATGAAAGACTCCTCGATCGAGTCATCTATCACCCTTGATTAAAGAAGAAAATAGAACTCACTCCTATGTGCATGGAAGTTCATAAACAATTCCTAAACAACTAAGGCAAGTCCCGATCGGGAATTGTTGCTCCTCAGAACTCTAGAAAAAGTCTACTAGTTCCACACACGTGCCAACGATCGTTAGACACTCACCACCTAACACAATCTGCTCGATCGAGACAAATTGCACTAGGCAGAGGGAGATAAAAAGTCTTTAACCAAAGCTATTAAAAATGAATACACCAAACTCAAAACACGATCGCATTAAGAGAATTGGGAAACACTGATAATAGATGTCATTCAGAAGAAAGATAAGGTTTTACATTTAAGCACAAAACTCCGACATTACAAAAGAGAAACTCCCCCTTCCCCGATCACTCAAAGGTTTTACCCCTCCATGTGAAGGGTATTAGAGTTGAAAGGGTAAGAAGAGAGCATAATCAAACTAAGTAAAAAGAAAATATAAAATACAAAGAACATCAAGAACTCAATCCTCCAGCACAGCCCTTCTTTCACCTTCTTCAACCCCCTTGAATGGAAGTGAATACTCTTATTTATAGGATTGGGGAGTAGAAAATTTCCCTCCAAAATTACTCCCCCGAATGTTTGAGTCCGGTTGGAATATTAAATGACAGATTTTGAGAATTGTTCCTTCTTGAAATTTGTTCCCCTCCATCTCCTCTGTCGACCCACAAAATTTGAGCTTAATTGGTCCACGTATGAAGGAGATATGGCCACATTACTCCGGATATTTAATTCTGTCCATGTGACTCTTCGTCTTCCACAACTCCAACTTCCCATGACATTAAGATCTTGAAAACAGCCGATTCAGACGTGGACTCCTTAATGAAAGATGTTCATTAATTCCTCTTACAGCTCCTTGTCGAATATCAGCTCCATTGGATCGGTCAGCTTCGAGATACAAGCTCATCATTAAAACATTCCAAATCTGTACACAGTTTTCGAGGCCTGGTTTGTGAGCTGAATTTGAGCTTCCAAATGATGGATTGAGCTTTGGGTCCAGAAGGATAAAATGAAGCCCAAGATGATAGAAACCCTACAAAAAAGGAATCATACAATTTGGATCAAAAATATAAAATATATGCCCGAAATACAGAAGCTCCACAAAACTGCTAAATTTCCAGAATTAACCAATTTCCACGATTAAGCCCATAATTCACCAAAAATACTAAAATGATGAAAATCAGATCAAATTGATTAATTGGAAGGGGTTAAATCATTGAAACACATATGAAAAATTATGAAAATATTATCTCTATCAATTCCCCCACACTTAGCACTTGGACTCCCGGACAAGTCAAAATCAAAATCAAATCAAACTAAATTCGAAACACATGCCATTGAGATCCACCAATTCCACACCATGAAATAAAAGTTATCATGCCTCATCCATAACCATTATTCCAAGTTCTCAAATCAGATAATTCAATATTTTTCCTCTTCATTTCTCCTCCCATGAACACAAGACACCTACCTCACATTAATTTTCTCTCATCTCGCAAATATCAATTTTCAACAAAGTTTTTCTCATCCAAACCAATGCAAGGGTCACCATAGGTTTGAAAAACTCCTACTTCTCCACCCGATGTGAGTCAAGGACATTTTTTTATCATGAGGACTTTGAAAGGTTGTTCTGTGGCTTTTGGTTGGTAGGATTTTTATGTGAAAAAAATTCTGAGGCTGAATGAGGAAGGCTTGGCTCTTTTTGAAGAAAAATTGCACAATTCTAATTTTCACTCAAGTATGGTATCCTCCTCACTCCACTTAGTAGAAATTAAGCTCCATCATCATGAAATATCAATAAATGTTCAAACATCTCAGAATTTCTGCAGCAAAAATTTCAATCTTCTTAAGCATGATTTTCTTGAAAGCTCCAGAAAAGGCACAACTTTCTTCCTCCATTTGAAGCTCCAGAAAGGCACAACTTCTTTTATCATGAAAGCTCCAGAAAAGGCACAGCTTTCAACATAATGATTTTTCATCAGCACACACATCTCTTCAGCATTTTTCCAACCAAAGTCTCACCAAATGAGGTAGCACAACACAAGACAGCTTCCCCAACACTTAAGTTCAACTAGATCATGCAATTTCACTTCAAGAGCAGGTTGGAAAGGGAAAATTGGCTTGTAATGTGGCTAACCTAACAGGCTATTCATGGCTTCTATGGGCTACAAGGATTAATTTACAAGGTAGGCCAGAATGAAAGGGATTATCTTGAAAAGGGGGATTTCAAACCAAAGAAACGCCTCAATCATTTAAAACACATGTACCCCAAACCCTCAAGTTTCGAAAGGAATGAATCAAATTCTGGTTAAAACAAGCATGGTATGGTTCTCTCAAGAAGTTAGGTGAATGAAAAGAATATACAATAATGGTTCAGAAGCCTCACAGGAAAATGATTTTAAAGATAATGACAGTGAGATGTGGCATGGGATTCAAAAACCTGAGTACTTTTCATGAAATTCCCAAAGAATTGAACTTAAAACAAAATCATTTTCAGCATTCATTTAAGCTCAGTTTCATGGAATAAATTGGTTCACTCAATGACATGGGTTTCAAAAATAGCAATGATAATCATTTCAGCTCAAAAGTTTAAAAAACACACCAAAAAAAAAAACTGAAAAATAAACACACAAAATTTTTTAAAAATCACACTTTTTTTTTTGAAAACAAACAACAAATGAAAATCCAAAACTAAAAAGGTTCCCTCCCCCACACTTAAATGATGCAGTGTCCTCAATGCATTTAACTGGATCTAACATGTAAGCAGATTTTAGAATGAATCACAGCAGCAAACAAGTGTAAAGGAGAGGTACAACCTGATGGATCTTATTGATAGACAGCTTGTAGGAGCGGGATCTCCTCCCCTAGGTCTGATGGAATGGTCCCATGGAATTTCTTCAGCCTGTGCCCATTAATAGTGAACGGCTTCTGCTCTCCATCCTTCACAATCTGCACAGCACCAAAAGGATATACATGAGTAACTATAAAAGGACCCTCCCATCTGGAACGAAGTTTACCTGGCATCAGCTTGAGTCTTGAATTGAATAGCAGCACTTTATCTCCAGGATGGAATTCTTTCGTTTGGATCAGCTTGTCATGAGCCACTCTTGTTCTCTCTTTGTAAATCATGGAATTTTCAAATGCTTCTCTTCTAATTTCCTCCAGCTCCTGTAACTGCAACCTTCTCTCTTCCCCAGCACTTTCAAGATCCATATTCATCTTCCTCACAGCCCAATACGCCTTATGCTCCAGTTCCACAGGTAGGTGACAACTTTTTCCATAAATCAGCCTATATGGACTCATTCCAATCGGGGTCTTGTAGGCTGTTCTATAAGCCCACAATGTGTCTTCCAGCTTTTGGCTCCAATCCTTCCTGTTTGGTTTAACAGTCTTCTCCAAAATTCCTTTGATTTCCCTGTTGGACACTTCAGCTTGACCATTTGTTTGTGGGTGATAGGGAGTTGATGTTTTATGATGCACCCCATACTTCTTCAGCAAGGCCTCCATCCTCCTATTGCAAAAGTGAGTCCCTTGATCACTGATTATGGCTCTAGGTACTCCAAACCTACAAAATATGTTAGTCCTGACAAAATCACAAACAACTTTAGCATCATCAGTCCTGGTGGCTTTTGCTTCCACCCATTTGGAAACATAATCAACCGCAAGCAAGATATAAGAATTTCCAAATGACATTGGGAAAGGGCCCATAAAATCTATACCCCAAACTTCAAAAATCTCACAAAAATTAAGTGGTTGTTGGGGCATTTCGTGTCTCTTTGAGATGTTTCCAGAAAACTGACATTTTGGACACCGTTTGCAAAATTCATGAGAATCTTTAAAAATGGTTGGCCAATAAAGTCCAGATTCTAAAACCTTCCTTGCTGTTCTTTGAGGTCCAAAGTGGCCTCCACAAGCTAATGTGTGACAAAACTCAAAGACAGAACCAATTTCACTCTCTGGCAAACATCTTCTTATCACTTGGTCATTGCAAATCTTCCAAAGAAATGGATCATCCCAAATGTAATATCTAGATTCAGCTTTCAGTTTGTGAATTTGATGAGAATTGAAATGAGATGGAACCTGAGATGTTACCAGATAATTGACCATGTCAGCATACCAAGGCACTTCTCCTTTAACCAAGTACAACTGCTCTCCTGGAAGGTGATCATTCAATGGTTCTTTCTCTGGAATTTCAACTTCAGCAGTGTTAGGAAGTCTGCTTAAATGATCAGCCACTTGGTTCTCAGATCCCTTTTTGTCCTTGATTTCTATATTGAACTCCTGTAGCAGTAACATCCATCTCACCAGCCTCGGTTTAGCTTCAGCTTTCTTCATCAAGTACCTGAGAGCTGCATGATCAGAAAATACAGTGACTTTAGTTCCAAGAAGATATGATCTAAATCTTTCCAAAGAAAAAATAACTGCTAAAAACTCCTTTTCTGTGGTTGTGTAATTGAATTGAGCTGCATCCAAGGTTCTTGAAGCATATGCAATGACTTGTGGCCGACCCTCAATTCGCTGAGAAAGGACTGCTCCAACTGCTTGGTTGGAAGCATCACAAAGTAGCTCAAATGGTTCTTCCCAATTTGGTGGCTGCATCACCGGTGGTTCAATCAATCTCCTCTTCAGCTCATCAAAGGATTCCCTACATGCAATATTGAAATCAAAATCAGCATCTTTCAAAAGCAATCTAGAGAGAGGGAGAGAAATCTTACTGAAATCCTTGATAAACCTCCTGTAGAATCCTGCATGTCCTAAAAAAGATCTAACATGCTTCACACAAGTTGGGTAAGGCAAAGAATTTATCACTTCAATTTTTGACTTATCAACTTCAATGCCCTTTTTGGAAATGACATGACCAAGAACAATACCTCTCTCAACCATGAAATGACACTTTTCAAAATTTAAAACAAGATTCTTTTCAATGCAGGTTTTTAAAACTTTTTCCAGATTTTTCAAACAATGATCAAAAGAGTTTCCAAACACCGTGAAATCATCCAGGAAAACCTCCAAGCAATCTTCAATGTGATCTGAAAATATACTTACCATGCACCTCTGAAACGTACCTGGAGCATTACATAATCCAAATGGCATCCTTTTATATGCAAAAGTGCCAAAGGGACATGTAAAGGTTGTCTTCTCTTGATCCTCAGGAGCAATGGGTACCTGGAAATAACCTGAAAATCCATCCAAAAAGCAATAATGAGTTTTCCCAGCCAATCTCTCTAACATCTGATCAATGAAGGGAATGGGGAAATGATCTTTCCGAGTGACCTGATTCAACTTCCTAAAATCAATGCACACTCTCCAGCTATTTTGAATTCTCATAGGGATTAATTCATTCTTTTCATTCCTCACAGTGGTTAGGCCAGTTTTTTTTGGAACTACATGAATTGGGCTAACCCATTGTGAATCTGAGATAGGATAGATGATCCCAGCTTCCAATAGCTTCTCAACCTCCTTCTTCACAACCTCCATTAAAGTGGGATTCAGCCTCCTTTGGGGTTGCCTAACAGGTTTGGAATCTCCCTCAAGAAAAATTCTATGCGAGCATATATTTGGGCTGATTCCTGGAATATCACCTAAACTCCACCCTATTGCTTGGATATTATCTCTCAAAAGATCTATCAATGATTTCTCTTGGATTTCAGAGAGATTATTAGCGATTATCACTGGTAGTTTCTCGCCCTCCCTAAGGTACACATATTTCAAATCAGTGGGGAGTGGTTTGAGTTCCAAATCAGGGGGATGCTCAAGGGATGAAATTAAATTGACATCTCTCTCTTCCAAACTTTGGATCTCCTGCACACAATAAACCATATCATCATCCTCATCAATTAATAAATCATCAAAGAAATCAGATTTTACCTCTTCCTCCCACATGAAGTCAGAATCTTCAGCATGTTGGGCATCCACATGTTCAATGATATTTCCGATGGAAGAAGTCTCTCCTAAGTCTAAGAATTCATAAAGCATACCTGATTCTTCAATGGGTTCTACACCAAATTCATGAGAAAGTGAAAAGAGGGAGTGATCGTCCGATGGGTGCCTCATGGATTCAAAAATATTGAAGTGGATCATGCTCTCTCCAAACTCCATGGTGAGTGTCCCCTCATGGACATTGATGATGGTCTTCGCCGTCTTCAAGAAAGGTCTCCCCAAAATGATGGGTGAATGTGACGAGCTCCTCTCTTCTTCCATGTTGAGAACGTAGAAGTCAGCTGGGAATAAGAGATCTTTGACTTTCACAAGGACATCCTCCAAAACTCCTGCAGGGAAAACTGTGGATCTGTTTGCAAGCTGGACCACCACTCTTGTGGGCTTCAAGTCTCCCATCTGCAAAGAAGTGTATACCGAATGAGGCAATACATTAATCGAAGCACCTAAATCACACAAAGCATTCGAGAAATTTAAAGAACCAATGGTGCATGGAATAGAAAATGTCCCTGGATCTTGACATTTGGTTGGCAATTGTGGTGTGATAAGGGCTGAGACACTTCTTCCCAAGTTGATCCTTTCATTCCCTTGAAGTCTCCTCTTCTTAGTACACAGATCCTTCAAAAATTTAGCATACTTTGGAATTTGTTTGACTGCTTCAAGTAATGGGATATTGATTTCTACTTTCTGGAAGGTGTCAAGAATTTCTTTTTGAAGTGCTTCATCCTGCAATTTCTTTGATTCAATAATCCTTGATGGAAATGGAGGGGGTATGTCTTTCTTCTCCCTTTGTTGCCTTTGAAATGGTGTTTCTGGTCTCTTCTTACTTGGCCTATCCTTCTCTTCCGCCTCTTTCTTCTCTTCTTCATAATGAATTTTCACAGATTTTTCAGATTTTTCAACTTCATTCTCCCTTAACTCAAGTGGTCTTGTTTCAGTTTCTTGGGATTCTGGTGGTGAGATCTCTTTTCCACTTCTTGTTGTTATCATGCTGACATTCTCCTTTGGGTTTTGGATTGTTTGGGAAGGAAGTTTTCCAGGATTTTTGGTTAGGAATTCCATAAGACCGTCAAACTTGGTGGTCAAATCTTTTACAGAGCCTTTCAGTCCCTCAATATCAGATATATGATGTTGGTTCAAAATTATGGGTTGTGCACTGGTTGATGGCTGCTCATAGGATTTTAAGAATGTGGGTGGTTGGGGATGAGAAGGCTGGCTATAAGATTGCTTTTGTTGAAATGGTGGGGGGTTTTGGAATTGTTGCTGGAATGGGGGTCTAGATTGATTCTGCTGATTTCCAAACCCATATTGAACATGGTTTGGCTCTCTCCATCCTTGATTTTGTTGGTACTGCCTTGGTTGAAAGGTTGCCGCACAAGTTTCCATTCCCTGTATTTCAGCACATTGGTCAGTGAAATGATCAGGTGATGCGCATAAACCACATACCTTAGCTGGTGCTTGTTGGTCTCCCACTTGTTTCAAGGCTATCTGTCTCACCAAACTAGTTAGCTCTTCAATCTTAGTTTCTAGTAAGGGTGATGGATGAGAAGTTCGTACCTCATGAATACCTCTTGTTCCAGTACCTCTTGTACCAAACTGCTGTGAGTTCTGAGAAATCTTCTCAATCAAACCTTTTGCTTCTTCTGGCGACTTGTCAATCAAAGCACCTCCAGATGATGCATCAAGAAGGTTCCTATCATTGTCCAGTAAGCCTTGATAGAAGAAGACAAGAAAGTGATGATCCTCGATGGCTTGATGTGGGAAGCTGGCACATAGCTTTTTAAATCTTTCCCAGTACTCATAAAGGGTTTCTCCAGATGATTGTTTGATGGCATAGATCTCCTTTCGGATGGCTGTGCTTCTAGAGGCGGGGAAGAATCTTTGCATGAAGCATCTCACCAGGTCATTCCAATCATCCACATCTCCAGGTTGTAGACCATACAACCATTCTTTCACCGCTCCTTCCAATGAAAATGGGAATGCCTTCCACTTTACTTGTTCCTCAGCTACTCCACGTGGTCTGAAGGTTGAGCAGACATGTGTGAATTCTTTAATATGCTTGTTGGGATCTTCACCTGCCAAACCATGAAACTTTGGAAGCAATGGTATCATATTAGGTTTCATCTCAAAATCATTTTGTAACACTGGCATGACAAGTTGATTATTCTGATTAAGGAATTGTGGGGCACAAAGGTCTCTGAGAGTTGGGTTTTGATTTCCAGCCATTATGACAGGCTCAGAGTGAACACTTGAAGTTTCACTCGAGTCTATGAGAGAAATTTCCTCAAATTCAGATTGCAAATTGAGGTTTCTGAGCCTATTCAACAAAGTTCTTTCAATTTCAGGATCAATGGGACAAGGTTCAGTGTTTGAGGTTCTAGTCATGCACTTTAGAATGAAATTAAGAAAAGAGAAAACAAAGAAGAAGAAAGAAAGGAAAAAAAAAACTGTTGGCACTACCTCCCCGGCAACGGCGCCAAGTTTTGACACGTGCCTGTCGTGTGGTGTGACAAAAACAAATAAAACCTAAGTTAAAATGCAGTAAAGTGGGTAACCTAAGTTGTCTCCAGAGAGGAGTGCACAACAATTATATTTGTCACTTAAATTAAAGAGAGAAGAAAAGGTTCTTTTTGAAAGTTGTTTGAGTTGAAAAATAAAACAAGCAATTGAAATGAAAGGTTGAACACTAATGGATGAAGAGAGTGATGGGGTCAGGGTAGGATCACCTTTTGTAATGTCATCATAGTCAAAAAGATAATCTCACCTCTCTTCCTTTTGAATGACAAATGAAAGACTCCTCGATCGAGTCATCTATCACCCTTGATTAAAGAAGAAAATAGAACTCACTCCTATGTGCATGGAAGTTCATAAACAATTCCTAAACAACTAAGGCAAGTCCCGATCGGGAATTGTTGCTCCTCAGAACTCTAGAAAAAGTCTACTAGTTCCACACACGTGCCAACGATCGTTAGACACTCACCACCTAACACAATCTGCTCGATCGAGACAAATTGCACTAGGCAGAGGGAGATAAAAAGTCTTTAACCAAAGCTATTAAAAATGAATACACCAAACTCAAAACACGATCGCATTAAGAGAATTGGGAAACACTGATAATAGATGTCATTCAGAAGAAAGATAAGGTTTTACATTTAAGCACAAAACTCCGACATTACAAAAGAGAAACTCCCCCTTCCCCGATCACTCAAAGGTTTTACCCCTCCATGTGAAGGGTATTAGAGTTGAAAGGGTAAGAAGAGAGCATAATCAAACTAAGTAAAAAGAAAATATAAAATACAAAGAACATCAAGAACTCAATCCTCCAGCACAGCCCTTCTTTCACCTTCTTCAACCCCCTTGAATGGAAGTGAATACTCTTATTTATAGGATTGGGGAGTAGAAAATTTCCCTCCAAAATTACTCCCCCGAATGTTTGAGTCCGGTTGGAATATTAAATGACAGATTTTGAGAATTGTTCCTTCTTGAAATTTGTTCCCCTCCATCTCCTCTGTCGACCCACAAAATTTGAGCTTAATTGGTCCACGTATGAAGGAGATATGGCCACATTACTCCGGATATTTAATTCTGTCCATGTGACTCTTCGTCTTCCACAACTCCAACTTCCCATGACATTAAGATCTTGAAAACAGCCGATTCAGACGTGGACTCCTTAATGAAAGATGTTCATTAATTCCTCTTACAGCTCCTTGTCGAATATCAGCTCCATTGGATCGGTCAGCTTCGAGATACAAGCTCATCATTAAAACATTCCAAATCTGTACACAGTTTTCGAGGCCTGGTTTGTGAGCTGAATTTGAGCTTCCAAATGATGGATTGAGCTTTGGGTCCAGAAGGATAAAATGAAGCCCAAGATGATAGAAACCCTACAAAAAAGGAATCATACAATTTGGATCAAAAATATAAAATATATGCCCGAAATACAGAAGCTCCACAAAACTGCTAAATTTCCAGAATTAACCAATTTCCACGATTAAGCCCATAATTCACCAAAAATACTAAAATGATGAAAATCAGATCAAATTGATTAATTGGAAGGGGTTAAATCATTGAAACACATATGAAAAATTATGAAAATATTATCTCTATCAATTCCCCCACACTTAGCACTTGGACTCCCGGACAAGTCAAAATCAAAATCAAATCAAACTAAATTCGAAACACATGCCATTGAGATCCACCAATTCCACACCATGAAATAAAAGTTATCATGCCTCATCCATAACCATTATTCCAAGTTCTCAAATCAGATAATTCAATATTTTTCCTCTTCATTTCTCCTCCCATGAACACAAGACACCTACCTCACATTAATTTTCTCTCATCTCGCAAATATCAATTTTCAACAAAGTTTTTCTCATCCAAACCAATGCAAGGGTCACCATAGGTTTGAAAAACTCCTACTTCTCCACCCGATGTGAGTCAAGGACATTTTTTTATCATGAGGACTTTGAAAGGTTGTTCTGTGGCTTTTGGTTGGTAGGATTTTTATGTGAAAAAAATTCTGAGGCTGAATGAGGAAGGCTTGGCTCTTTTTGAAGAAAAATTGCACAATTCTAATTTTCACTCAAGTATGGTATCCTCCTCACTCCACTTAGTAGAAATTAAGCTCCATCATCATGAAATATCAATAAATGTTCAAACATCTCAGAATTTCTGCAGCAAAAATTTCAATCTTCTTAAGCATGATTTTCTTGAAAGCTCCAGAAAAGGCACAACTTTCTTCCTCCATTTGAAGCTCCAGAAAGGCACAACTTCTTTTATCATGAAAGCTCCAGAAAAGGCACAGCTTTCAACATAATGATTTTTCATCAGCACACACATCTCTTCAGCATTTTTCCAACCAAAGTCTCACCAAATGAGGTAGCACAACACAAGACAGCTTCCCCAACACTTAAGTTCAACTAGATCATGCAATTTCACTTCAAGAGCAGGTTGGAAAGGGAAAATTGGCTTGTAATGTGGCTAACCTAACAGGCTATTCATGGCTTCTATGGGCTACAAGGATTAATTTACAAGGTAGGCCAGAATGAAAGGGATTATCTTGAAAAGGGGGATTTCAAACCAAAGAAACGCCTCAATCATTTAAAACACATGTACCCCAAACCCTCAAGTTTCGAAAGGAATGAATCAAATTCTGGTTAAAACAAGCATGGTATGGTTCTCTCAAGAAGTTAGGTGAATGAAAAGAATATACAATAATGGTTCAGAAGCCTCACAGGAAAATGATTTTAAAGATAATGACAGTGAGATGTGGCATGGGATTCAAAAACCTGAGTACTTTTCATGAAATTCCCAAAGAATTGAACTTAAAACAAAATCATTTTCAGCATTCATTTAAGCTCAGTTTCATGGAATAAATTGGTTCACTCAATGACATGGGTTTCAAAAATAGCAATGATAATCATTTCAGCTCAAAAGTTTAAAAAACACACCAAAAAAAAAAACTGAAAAATAAACACACAAATTTTTTTAAAAATCACACTTTTTTTTTTGAAAACAAACAACAAATGAAAATCCAAAACTAAAAAGGTTCCCTCCCCCACACTTAAATGATGCAGTGTCCTCAATGCATTTAACTGGATCTAACATGTAAGCAGATTTTAGAATGAATCACAGCAGCAAACAAGTGTAAAGGAGAGGTACAACCTGATGGATCTTATTGATAGACAGCTTGTAGGAGCGGGATCTCCTCCCCTAGGTCTGATGGAATGGTCCCATGGAATTTCTTCAGCCTGTGCCCATTAATAGTGAACGGCTTCTGCTCTCCATCCTTCACAATCTGCACAGCACCAAAAGGATATACATGAGTAACTATAAAAGGACCCTCCCATCTGGAACGAAGTTTACCTGGCATCAGCTTGAGTCTTGAATTGAATAGCAGCACTTTATCTCCAGGATGGAATTCTTTCGTTTGGACCAGCTTGTCATGAGCCACTCTTGTTCTCTCTTTGTAAATCATGGAATTTTCAAATGCTTCTCTTCTAATTTCCTCCAGCTCCTGTAACTGCAACCTTCTCTCTTCCCCAGCACTTTCAAGATCCATATTCATCTTCCTCACAGCCCAATACGCCTTATGCTCCAGTTCCACAGGTAGGTGACAACTTTTTCCATAAATCAGCCTATATGGACTCATTCCAATCGGGGTCTTGTAGGCTGTTCTATAAGCCCACAATGTGTCTTCCAGCTTTTGGCTCCAATCCTTCCTGTTTGGTTTAACAGTCTTCTCCAAAATTCCTTTGATTTCCCTGTTGGACACTTCAGCTTGACCATTTGTTTGTGGGTGATAGGGAGTTGATGTTTTATGATGCACCCCATACTTCTTCAGCAAGGCCTCCATCCTCCTATTGTAAAAGTGAGTCCCTTGATCACTGATTATGGCTCTAGGTACTCCAAACCTACAAAATATGTTAGTCCTGACAAAATCACAAACAACTTTAGCATCATCAGTCCTGGTGGCTTTTGCTTCCACCCATTTGGAAACATAATCAACCGCAAGCAAGATATAAGAATTTCCAAATGACATTGGGAAAGGGCCCATAAAATCTATACCCCAAACTTCAAAAATCTCACAAAAATTAAGTGGTTGTTGGGGCATTTCGTGTCTCTTTGAGATGTTTCCAGAAAACTGACATTTTGGACACCGTTTGCAAAATTCATGAGAATCTTTAAAAATGGTTGGCCAATAAAGTCCAGATTCTAAAACCTTCCTTGCTGTTCTTTGAGGTCCAAAGTGGCCTCCACAAGCTAATGTGTGACAAAACTCAAAGACAGAACCAATTTCACTCTCTGGCAAACATCTTCTTATCACTTGGTCATTGAAAATCTTCCAAAGAAATGGATCATCCCAAATGTAATATCTAGATTCAGCTTTCAGTTTGTGAATTTGATGAGAATTGAAATGAGATGGAACCTGAGATGTTACCAGATAATTGACCATGTCAGCATACCAAGGCACTTCTCCTTTAACCAAGTACAACTGCTCTCCTGGAAGGTGATCATTCAATGGTTCTTTCTCTGGAATTTCAACTTCAGCAGTGTTAGGAAGTCTGCTTAAATGATCAGCCACTTGGTTCTCAGATCCCTTTTTGTCCTTGATTTCTATATTGAACTCCTGTAGCAGTAACATCCATCTCACCAGCCTCGGTTTAGCTTCAGCTTTCTTCATCAAGTACCTGAGAGCTGCATGATCAGAAAATACAGTGACTTTAGTTCCAAGAAGATATGATCTAAATCTTTCCAAAGAAAAAATAACTGCTAAAAACTCCTTTTCTGTGGTTGTGTAATTGAATTGAGCTGCATCCAAGGTTCTTGAAGCATATGCAATGACTTGTGGCCGACCCTCAATTCGCTGAGAAAGGACTGCTCCAACTGCTTGGTTGGAAGCATCACAAAGTAGCTCAAATGGTTCTTCCCAATTTGGTGGCTGCATCACCGGTGGTTCAATCAATCTCCTCTTCAGCTCATCAAAGGATTCCCTACATGCAATATTGAAATCAAAATCAGCATCTTTCAAAAGCAATCTAGAGAGAGGGAGAGAAATCTTACTGAAATCCTTGATAAACCTCCTGTAGAATCCTGCATGTCCTAAAAAAGATCTAACATGCTTCACACAAGTTGGGTAAGGCAAAGAATTTATCACTTCAATTTTTGACTTATCAACTTCAATGCCCTTTTTGGAAATGACATGACCAAGAACAATACCTCTCTCAACCATGAAATGACACTTTTCAAAATTTAAAACAAGATTCTTTTCAATGCAGGTTTTTAAAACTTTTTCCAGATTTTTCAAACAATGATCAAAAGAGTTTCCAAACACCGTGAAATCATCCAGGAAAACCTCCAAGCAATCTTCAATGTGATCTGAAAATATACTTACCATGCACCTCTGAAACGTACCTGGAGCATTACATAATCCAAATGGCATCCTTTTATATGCAAAAGTGCCAAAGGGACATGTAAAGGTTGTCTTCTCTTGATCCTCAGGAGCAATGGGTACCTGGAAATAACCTGAAAATCCATCCAAAAAGCAATAATGAGTTTTCCCAGCCAATCTCTCTAACATCTGATCAATGAAGGGAATGGGGAAATGATCTTTCCGAGTGACCTGATTCAACTTCCTAAAATCAATGCACACTCTCCAGCTATTTTGAATTCTCACAGGGATTAATTCATTCTTTTCATTCCTCACAGTGGTTAGGCCAGTTTTTTTTGGAACTACATGAATTGGGCTAACCCATTGTGAATCTGAGATAGGATAGATGATCCCAGCTTCCAATAGCTTCTCAACCTCCTTCTTCACAACCTCCATTAAAGTGGGATTCAGCCTCCTTTGGGGTTGCCTAACAGGTTTGGAATCTCCCTCAAGAAAAATTCTATGCGAGCATATATTTGGGCTGATTCCTGGAATATCACCTAAACTCCACCCTATTGCTTGGATATTATCTCTCAAAAGATCTATCAATGATTTCTCTTGGATTTCAGAGAGATTATTAGCGATTATCACTGGTAGTTTCTCGCCCTCCCTAAGGTACACATATTTCAAATCAGTGGGGAGTGGTTTGAGTTCCAAATCAGGGGGATGCTCAAGGGATGAAATTAAATTGACATCTCTCTCTTCCAAACTTTGGATCTCCTGCACACAATAAACCATATCATCATCCTCATCAATTAATAAATCATCAAAGAAATCAGATTTTACCTCTTCCTCCCACATGAAGTCAGAATCTTCAGCATGTTGGGCATCCACATGTTCAATGATATTTCCGATGGAAGAAGTCTCTCCTAAGTCTAAGAATTCATAAAGCATACCTAATTCTTCAATGGGTTCTACACCAAATTCATGAGAAAGTGAAAAGAGGGAGTGATCGTCCGATGGGTGCCTCATGGATTCAAAAATATTGAAGTGGATCATGCTCTCTCCAAACTCCATGGTGAGTGTCCCCTCATGGACATTGATGATGGTCTTCGCCGTCTTCAAGAAAGGTCTCCCCAAAATGATGGGTGAATGTGACGAGCTCCTCTCTTCTTCCATGTTGAGAACGTAGAAGTCAGCTGGGAATAAGAGATCTTTGACTTTCACAAGGACATCCTCCAAAACTCCTGCAGGGAAAACTGTGGATCTGTTTGCAAGCTGGACCACCACTCTTGTGGGCTTCAAGTCTCCCATCTGCAAAGAAGTGTATACCGAATGAGGCAATACATTAATCGAAGCACCTAAATCACACAAAGCATTCGAGAAATTTAAAGAACCAATGGTGCATGGAATAGAAAATGTCCCTGGATCTTGACATTTGGTTGGCAATTGTGGTGTGATAAGGGCTGAGACACTTCTTCCCAAGTTGATCCTTTCATTCCCTTGAAGTCTCCTCTTCTTAGTACACAGATCCTTCAAAAATTTAGCATACTTTGGAATTTGTTTGACTGCTTCAAGTAATGGGATATTGATTTCTACTTTCTGGAAGGTGTCAAGAATTTCTTTTTGAAGTGCTTCATCCTGCAATTTCTTTGATTCAATAATCCTTGATGGAAATGGAGGGGGTATGTCTTTCTTCTCCCTTTGTTGCCTTTGAAATGGTGTTTCTGGTCTCTTCTTACTTGGCCTATCCTTCTCTTCCGCCTCTTTCTTCTCTTCTTCATAATGAATTTTCACAGATTTTTCAGATTTTTCAACTTCATTCTCCCTTAACTCAAGTGGTCTTGTTTCAGTTTCTTGGGATTCTGGTGGTGAGATCTCTTTTCCACTTCTTGTTGTTATCATGCTGACATTCTCCTTTGGGTTTTGGATTGTTTGGGAAGGAAGTTTTCCAGGATTTTTGGTTAGGAATTCCATAAGACCGTCAAACTTGGTGGTCAAATCTTTTACAGAGCCTTTCAGTCCCTCAATATCAGATATATGATGTTGGTTCAAAATTATGGGTTGTGCACTGGTTGATGGCTGCTCATAGGATTTTAAGAATGTGGGTGGTTGGGGATGAGAAGGCTGGCTATAAGATTGCTTTTGTTGAAATGGTGGGGGGTTTTGGAATTGTTGCTGGAATGGGGGTCTAGATTGATTCTGCTGATTTCCAAACCCATATTGAACATGGTTTGGCTCTCTCCATCCTTGATTTTGTTGGTACTGCCTTGGTTGAAAGGTTGCCGCACAAGTTTCCATTCCCTGTATTTCAGCACATTGGTCAGTGAAATGATCAGGTGATGCGCATAAACCACATACCTTAGCTGGTGCTTGTTGGTCTCCCACTTGTTTCAAGGCTATCTGTCTCACCAAACTAGTTAGCTCTTCAATCTTAGTTTCTAGTAAGGGTGATGGATGAGAAGTTCGTACCTCATGAATACCTCTTGTTCCAGTACCTCTTGTACCAAACTGCTGTGAGTTCTGAGAAATCTTCTCAATCAAACCTTTTGCTTCTTCTGGCGACTTGTCAATCAAAGCACCTCCAGATGATGCATCAAGAAGGTTCCTATCATTGTCCAGTAAGCCTTGATAGAAGAAGACAAGAAAGTGATGATCCTCGATGGCTTGATGTGGGCAGCTGGCACATAGCTTTTTAAATCTTTCCCAGTACTCATAAAGGGTTTCTCCAGATGATTGTTTGATGGCATAGATCTCCTTTCGGATGGCTGTGCTTCTAGAGGCGGGGAAGAATCTTTGCATGAAGCATCTCACCAGGTCATTCCAATCATCCACATCTCCAGGTTGTAGACCATACAACCATTCTTTCACCGCTCCTTCCAATGAAAATGGGAATGCCTTCCACTTTACTTGTTCCTCAGCTACTCCACGTGGTCTGAAGGTTGAGCAGACATGTGTGAATTCTTTAATATGCTTGTTGGGATCTTCACCTGCCAAACCATGAAACTTTGGAAGCAATGGTATCATATTAGGTTTCATCTCAAAATCATTTTGTAACACTGGCATGACAAGTTGATTATTCTGATTAAGGAATTGTGGGGCACAAAGGTCTCTGAGAGTTGGGTTTTGATTTCCAGCCATTATGACAGGCTCAGAGTGAACACTTGAAGTTTCACTCGAGTCTATGAGAGAAATTTCCTCAAATTCAGATTGCAAATTGAGGTTTCTGAGCCTATTCAACAAAGTTCTTTCAATTTCAGGATCAATGGGACAAGGTTCAGTGTTTGAGGTTCTAGTCATGCACTTTAGAATGAAATTAAGAAAAGAGAAAACAAAGAAGAAGAAAGAAAGGAAAAAAAAAACTGTTGGCACTACCTCCCCGGCAACGGCGCCAAGTTTTGACACGTGCCTGTCGTGTGGTGTGACAAAAACAAATAAAACCTAAGTTAAAATGCAGTAAAGTGGGTAACCTAAGTTGTCTCCAGAGAGGAGTGCACAACAATTATATTTGTCACTTAAATTAAAGAGAGAAGAAAAGGTTCTTTTTGAAAGTTGTTTGAGTTGAAAAATAAAACAAGCAATTGAAATGAAAGGTTGAACACTAATGGATGAAGAGAGTGATGGGGTCAGGGTAGGATCACCTTTTGTAATGTCATCATAGTCAAAAAGATAATCTCACCTCTCTTCCTTTTGAATGACAAATGAAAGACTCCTCGATCGAGTCATCTATCACCCTTGATTAAAGAAGAAAATAGAACTCACTCCTATGTGCATGGAAGTTCATAAACAATTCCTAAACAACTAAGGCAAGTCCCGATCGGGAATTGTTGCTCCTCAGAACTCTAGAAAAAGTCTACTAGTTCCACACACGTGCCAACGATCGTTAGACACTCACCACCTAACACAATCTGCTCGATCGAGACAAATTGCACTAGGCAGAGGGAGATAAAAAGTCTTTAACCAAAGCTATTAAAAATGAATACACCAAACTCAAAACACGATCGCATTAAGAGAATTGGGAAACACTGATAATAGATGTCATTCAGAAGAAAGATAAGGTTTTACATTTAAGCACAAAACTCCGACATTACAAAAGAGAAACTCCCCCTTCCCCGATCACTCAAAGGTTTTACCCCTCCATGTGAAGGGTATTAGAGTTGAAAGGGTAAGAAGAGAGCATAATCAAACTAAGTAAAAAGAAAATATAAAATACAAAGAACATCAAGAACTCAATCCTCCAGCACAGCCCTTCTTTCACCTTCTTCAACCCCCTTGAATGGAAGTGAATACTCTTATTTATAGGATTGGGGAGTAGAAAATTTCCCTCCAAAATTACTCCCCCGAAAGTTTGAGTCCGGTTGGAATACTAAATGACAGATTTTGAGAATTGTTCCTTCTTGAAATTTGTTCCCCTCCATCTCCTCTGTCGACCCACAAAATTTGAGCTTAATTGGTCCACGTATGAAGGAGATATGGCCACATTACTCCGGATATTTAATTCTGTCCATGTGACTCTTCGTCTTCCACAACTCCAACTTCCCATGACATTAAGATCTTGAAAACAGCCGATTCAGACGTGGACTCCTTAATGAAAGATGTTCATTAATTCCTCTTACAGCTCCTTGTCGAATATCAGCTCCATTGGATCGGTCAGCTTCGAGATACAAGCTCATCATTAAAACATTCCAAATCTGTACACAGTTTTCGAGGCCTGGTTTGTGAGCTGAATTTGAGCTTCCAAATGATGGATTGAGCTTTGGGTCCAGAAGGATAAAATGAAGCCCAAGATGAGAGAAACCCTACAAAAAAGGAATCATACAATTTGGATCAAAAATATAAAATATATGCCCGAAATACAGAAGCTCCACAAAACTGCTAAATTTCCAGAATTAACCAATTTCCACGATTAAGCCCATAATTCACCAAAAATACTAAAATGATGAAAATCAGATCAAATTGATTAATTGGAAGGGGTTAAATCATTGAAACACATATGAAAAATTATGAAAATATTATCTCTATCAATTCCCCCACACTTAGCACTTGGACTCCCGGACAAGTCAAAATCAAAATCAAATCAAACTAAATTCGAAACACATGCCATTGAGATCCACCAATTCCACACCATGAAATAAAAGTTATCATGCCTCATCCATAACCATTATTCCAAGTTCTCAAATCAGATAATTCAATATTTTTCCTCTTCATTTCTCCTCCCATGAACACAAGACACCTACCTCACATTAATTTTCTCTCATCTCGCAAATATCAATTTTCAACAAAGTTTTTCTCATCCAAACCAATGCAAGGGTCACCATAGGTTTGAAAAACTCCTACTTCTCCACCCGATGTGAGTCAAGGACATTTTTTTATCATGAGGACTTTGAAAGGTTGTTCTGTGGCTTTTGGTTGGTAGGATTTTTATGTGAAAAAAATTCTGAGGCTGAATGAGGAAGGCTTGGCTCTTTTTGAAGAAAAATTGCACAATTCTAATTTTCACTCAAGTATGGTATCCTCCTCACTCCACTTAGTAGAAATTAAGCTCCATCATCATGAAATATCAATAAATGTTCAAACATCTCAGAATTTCTGCAGCAAAAATTTCAATCTTCTTAAGCATGATTTTCTTGAAAGCTCCAGAAAAGGCACAACTTTCTTCCTCCATTTGAAGCTCCAGAAAGGCACAACTTCTTTTATCATGAAAGCTCCAGAAAAGGCACAGCTTTCAACATAATGATTTTTCATCAGCACACACATCTCTTCAGCATTTTTCCAACCAAAGTCTCACCAAATGAGGTAGCACAACACAAGACAGCTTCCCCAACACTTAAGTTCAACTAGATCATGCAATTTCACTTCAAGAGCAGGTTGGAAAGGGAAAATTGGCTTGTAATGTGGCTAACCTAACAGGCTATTCATGGCTTCTATGGGCTACAAGGATTAATTTACAAGGTAGGCCAGAATGAAAGGGATTATCTTGAAAAGGGGGATTTCAAACCAAAGAAACGCCTCAATCATTTAAAACACATGTACCCCAAACCCTCAAGTTTCGAAAGGAATGAATCAAATTCTGGTTAAAACAAGCATGGTATGGTTCTCTCAAGAAGTTAGGTGAATGAAAAGAATATACAATAATGGTTCAGAAGCCTCACAGGAAAATGATTTTAAAGATAATGACAGTGAGATGTGGCATGGGATTCAAAAACCTGAGTACTTTTCATGAAATTCCCAAAGAATTGAACTTAAAACAAAATCATTTTCAGCATTCATTTAAGCTCAGTTTCATGGAATAAATTGGTTCACTCAATGACATGGGTTTCAAAAATAGCAATGATAATCATTTCAGCTCAAAAGTTTAAAAAACACACCAAAAAAAAAAACTGAAAAATAAACACACAAAATTTTTTAAAAATCACACTTTTTTTTTTGAAAACAAACAACAAATGAAAATCCAAAACTAAAAAGGTTCCCTCCCCCACACTTAAATGATGCAGTGTCCTCAATGCATTTAACTGGATCTAACATGTAAGCAGATTTTAGAATGAATCACAGCAGCAAACAAGTGTAAAGGAGAGGTACAACCTGATGGATCTTATTGATAGACAGCTTGTAGGAGCGGGATCTCCTCCCCTAGGTCTGATGGAATGGTCCCATGGAATTTCTTCAGCCTGTGCCCATTAATAGTGAACGGCTTCTGCTCTCCATCCTTCACAATCTGCACAGCACCAAAAGGATATACATGAGTAACTATAAAAGGACCCTCCCATCTGGAACGAAGTTTACCTGGCATCAGCTTGAGTCTTGAATTGAATAGCAGCACTTTATCTCCAGGATGGAATTCTTTCGTTTGGATCAGCTTGTCATGAGCCACTCTTGTTCTCTCTTTGTAAATCATGGAATTTTCAAATGCTTCTCTTCTAATTTCCTCCAGCTCCTGTAACTGCAACCTTCTCTCTTCCCCAGCACTTTCAAGATCCATATTCATCTTCCTCACAGCCCAATACGCCTTATGCTCCAGTTCCACAGGTAGGTGACAACTTTTTCCATAAATCAGCCTATATGGACTCATTCCAATCGGGGTCTTGTAGGCTGTTCTATAAGCCCACAATGTGTCTTCCAGCTTTTGGCTCCAATCCTTCCTGTTTGGTTTAACAGTCTTCTCCAAAATTCCTTTGATTTCCCTGTTGGACACTTCAGCTTGACCATTTGTTTGTGGGTGATAGGGAGTTGATGTTTTATGATGCACCCCATACTTCTTCAGCAAGGCCTCCATCCTCCTATTGCAAAAGTGAGTCCCTTGATCACTGATTATGGCTCTAGGTACTCCAAACCTACAAAATATGTTAGTCCTGACAAAATCACAAACAACTTTAGCATCATCAGTCCTGGTGGCTTTTGCTTCCACCCATTTGGAAACATAATCAACCGCAAGCAAGATATAAGAATTTCCAAATGACATTGGGAAAGGGCCCATAAAATCTATACCCCAAACTTCAAAAATCTCACAAAAATTAAGTGGTTGTTGGGGCATTTCGTGTCTCTTTGAGATGTTTCCAGAAAACTGACATTTTGGACACCGTTTGCAAAATTCATGAGAATCTTTAAAAATGGTTGGCCAATAAAGTCCAGATTCTAAAACCTTCCTTGCTGTTCTTTGAGGTCCAAAGTGGCCTCCACAAGCTAATGTGTGACAAAACTCAAAGACAGAACCAATTTCACTCTCTGGCAAACATCTTCTTATCACTTGGTCATTGCAAATCTTCCAAAGAAATGGATCATCCCAAATGTAATATCTAGATTCAGCTTTCAGTTTGTGAATTTGATGAGAATTGAAATGAGATGGAACCTGAGATGTTACCAGATAATTGACCATGTCAGCATACCAAGGCACTTCTCCTTTAACCAAGTACAACTGCTCTCCTGGAAGGTGATCATTCAATGGTTCTTTCTCTGGAATTTCAACTTCAGCAGTGTTAGGAAGTCTGCTTAAATGATCAGCCACTTGGTTCTCAGATCCCTTTTTGTCCTTGATTTCTATATTGAACTCCTGTAGCAGTAACATCCATCTCACCAGCCTCGGTTTAGCTTCAGCTTTCTTCATCAAGTACCTGAGAGCTGCATGATCAGAAAATACAGTGACTTTAGTTCCAAGAAGATATGATCTAAATCTTTCCAAAGAAAAAATAACTGCTAAAAACTCCTTTTCTGTGGTTGTGTAATTGAATTGAGCTGCATCCAAGGTTCTTGAAGCATATGCAATGACTTGTGGCCGACCCTCAATTCGCTGAGAAAGGACTGCTCCAACTGCTTGGTTGGAAGCATCACAAAGTAGCTCAAATGGTTCTTCCCAATTTGGTGGCTGCATCACCGGTGGTTCAATCAATCTCCTCTTCAGCTCATCAAAGGATTCCCTACATGCAATATTGAAATCAAAATCAGCATCTTTCAAAAGCAATCTAGAGAGAGGGAGAGAAATCTTACTGAAATCCTTGATAAACCTCCTGTAGAATCCTGCATGTCCTAAAAAAGATCTAACATGCTTCACACAAGTTGGGTAAGGCAAAGAATTTATCACTTCAATTTTTGACTTATCAACTTCAATGCCCTTTTTGGAAATGACATGACCAAGAACAATACCTCTCTCAACCATGAAATGACACTTTTCAAAATTTAAAACAAGATTCTTTTCAATGCAGGTTTTTAAAACTTTTTCCAGATTTTTCAAACAATGATCAAAAGAGTTTCCAAACACCGTGAAATCATCCAGGAAAACCTCCAAGCAATCTTCAATGTGATCTGAAAATATACTTACCATGCACCTCTGAAACGTACCTGGAGCATTACATAATCCAAATGGCATCCTTTTATATGCAAAAGTGCCAAAGGGACATGTAAAGGTTGTCTTCTCTTGATCCTCAGGAGCAATGGGTACCTGGAAATAACCTGAAAATCCATCCAAAAAGCAATAATGAGTTTTCCCAGCCAATCTCTCTAACATCTGATCAATGAAGGGAATGGGGAAATGATCTTTCCGAGTGACCTGATTCAACTTCCTAAAATCAATGCACACTCTCCAGCTATTTTGAATTCTCACAGGGATTAATTCATTCTTTTCATTCCTCACAGTGGTTAGGCCAGTTTTTTTTGGAACTACATGAATTGGGCTAACCCATTGTGAATCTGAGATAGGATAGATGATCCCAGCTTCCAATAGCTTCTCAACCTCCTTCTTCACAACCTCCATTAAAGTGGGATTCAGCCTCCTTTGGGGTTGCCTAACAGGTTTGGAATCTCCCTCAAGAAAAATTCTATGCGAGCATATATTTGGGCTGATTCCTGGAATATCACCTAAACTCCACCCTATTGCTTGGATATTATCTCTCAAAAGATCTATCAATGATTTCTCTTGGATTTCAGAGAGATTATTAGCGATTATCACTGGTAGTTTCTCGCCCTCCCTAAGGTACACATATTTCAAATCAGTGGGGAGTGGTTTGAGTTCCAAATCAGGGGGATGCTCAAGGGATGAAATTAAATTGACATCTCTCTCTTCCAAACTTTGGATCTCCTGCACACAATAAACCATATCATCATCCTCATCAATTAATAAATCATCAAAGAAATCAGATTTTACCTCTTCCTCCCACATGAAGTCAGAATCTTCAGCATGTTGGGCATCCACATGTTCAATGATATTTCCGATGGAAGAAGTCTCTCCTAAGTCTAAGAATTCATAAAGCATACCTGATTCTTCAATGGGTTCTACACCAAATTCATGAGAAAGTGAAAAGAGGGAGTGATCGTCCGATGGGTGCCTCATGGATTCAAAAATATTGAAGTGGATCATGCTCTCTCCAAACTCCATGGTGAGTGTCCCCTCATGGACATTGATGATGGTCTTCGCCGTCTTCAAGAAAGGTCTCCCCAAAATGATGGGTGAATGTGACGAGCTCCTCTCTTCTTCCATGTTGAGAACGTAGAAGTCAGCTGGGAATAAGAGATCTTTGACTTTCACAAGGACATCCTCCAAAACTCCTGCAGGGAAAACTGTGGATCTGTTTGCAAGCTGGACCACCACTCTTGTGGGCTTCAAGTCTCCCATCTGCAAAGAAGTGTATACCGAATGAGGCAATACATTAATCGAAGCACCTAAATCACACAAAGCATTCGAGAAATTTAAAGAACCAATGGTGCATGGAATAGAAAATGTCCCTGGATCTTGACATTTGGTTGGCAATTGTGGTGTGATAAGGGCTGAGACACTTCTTCCCAAGTTGATCCTTTCATTCCCTTGAAGTCTCCTCTTCTTAGTACACAGATCCTTCAAAAATTTAGCATACTTTGGAATTTGTTTGACTGCTTCAAGTAATGGGATATTGATTTCTACTTTCTGGAAGGTGTCAAGAATTTCTTTTTGAAGTGCTTCATCCTGCAATTTCTTTGATTCAATAATCCTTGATGGAAATGGAGGGGGTATGTCTTTCTTCTCCCTTTGTTGCCTTTGAAATGGTGTTTCTGGTCTCTTCTTACTTGGCCTATCCTTCTCTTCCGCCTCTTTCTTCTCTTATTCATAATGAATTTTCACAGATTTTTCAGATTTTTCAACTTCATTCTCCCTTAACTCAAGTGGTCTTGTTTCAGTTTCTTGGGATTCTGGTGGTGAGATCTCTTTTCCACTTCTTGTTGTTATCATGCTGACATTCTCCTTTGGGTTTTGGATTGTTTGGGAAGGAAGTTTTCCAGGATTTTTGGTTAGGAATTCCATAAGACCGTCAAACTTGGTGGTCAAATCTTTTACAGAGCCTTTCAGTCCCTCAATATCAGATATATGATGTTGGTTCAAAATTATGGGTTGTGCACTGGTTGATGGCTGCTCATAGGATTTTAAGAATGTGGGTGGTTGGGGATGAGAAGGCTGGCTATAAGATTGCTTTTGTTGAAATGGTGGGGGGTTTTGGAATTGTTGCTGTAATGGGGGTCTAGATTGATTCTGCTGATTTCCAAACCCATATTGAACATGGTTTGGCTCTCTCCATCCTTGATTTTGTTGGTACTGCCTTGGTTGAAAGGTTGCCGCACAAGTTTCCATTCCCTGTATTTCAGCACATTGGTCAGTGAAATGATCAGGTGATGCGCATAAACCACATACCTTAGCTGGTGCTTGTTGGTCTCCCACTTGTTTCAAGGCTATCTGTCTCACCAAACTAGTTAGCTCTTCAATCTTAGTTTCTAGTAAGGGTGATGGATGAGAAGTTCGTACCTCATGAATACCTCTTGTTCCAGTACCTCTTGTACCAAACTGCTGTGAGTTCTGAGAAATCTTCTCAATCAAACCTTTTGCTTCTTCTGGCGACTTGTCAATCAAAGCACCTCCATATGATGCATCAAGAAGGTTCCTATCATTGTCCAGTAAGCCTTGATAGAAGAAGACAAGAAAGTGATGATCCTCGATGGCTTGATGTGGGCAGCTGGCACATAGCTTTTTAAATCTTTCCCAGTACTCATAAAGGGTTTCTCCAGATGATTGTTTGATGGCATAGATCTCCTTTCGGATGGCTGTGCTTCTAGAGGCGGGGAAGAATCTTTGCATGAAGCATCTCACCAGGTCATTCCAATCATCCACATCTCCAGGTTGTAGACCATACAACCATTCTTTCACCGCTCCTTCCAATGAAAATGGGAATGCCTTCCACTTTACTTGTTCCTCAGCTACTCCACGTGGTCTGAAGGTTGAGCAGACATGTGTGAATTCTTTAATATGCTTGTTGGGATCTTCACCTGCCAAACCATGAAACTTTGGAAGCAATGGTATCATATTAGGTTTCATCTCAAAATCATTTTGTAACACTGGCATGACAAGTTGATTATTCTGATTAAGGAATTGTGGGGCACAAAGGTCTCTGAGAGTTGGGTTTTGATTTCCAGCCATTATGACAGGCTCAGAGTGAACACTTGAAGTTTCACTCGAGTCTATGAGAGAAATTTCCTCAAATTCAGATTGCAAATTGAGGTTTCTGAGCCTATTCAACAAAGTTCTTTCAATTTCAGGATCAATGGGACAAGGTTCAGTGTTTGAGGTTCTAGTCATGCACTTTAGAATGAAATTAAGAAAAGAGAAAACAAAGAAGAAGAAAGAAAGGAAAAAAAAAAACTGTTGGCACTACCTCCCCGGCAACGGCGCCAAGTTTTGACACGTGCCTGTCGTGTGGTGTGACAAAAACAAATAAAACCTAAGTTAAAATGCAGTAAAGTGGGTAACCTAAGTTGTCTCCAGAGAGGAGTGCACAACAATTATATTTGTCACTTAAATTAAAGAGAGAAGAAAAGGTTCTTTTTGAAAGTTGTTTGAGTTGAAAAATAAAACAAGCAATTGAAATGAAAGGTTGAACACTAATGGATGAAGAGAGTGATGGGGTCAGGGTAGGATCACCTTTTGTAATGTCATCATAGTCAAAAAGATAATCTCACCTCTCTTCCTTTTGAATGACAAATGAAAGACTCCTCGATCGAGTCATCTATCACCCTTGATTAAAGAAGAAAATAGAACTCACTCCTATGTGCATGGAAGTTCATAAACAATTCCTAAACAACTAAGGCAAGTCCCGATCGGGAATTGTTGCTCCTCAGAACTCTAGAAAAAGTCTACTAGTTCCACACACGTGCCAACGATCGTTAGACACTCACCACCTAACACAATCTGCTCGATCGAGACAAATTGCACTAGGCAGAGGGAGATAAAAAGTCTTTAACCAAAGCTATTAAAAATGAATACACCAAACTCAAAACACGATCGCATTAAGAGAATTGGGAAACACTGATAATAGATGTCATTCAGAAGAAAGATAAGGTTTTACATTTAAGCACAAAACTCCGACATTACAAAAGAGAAACTCCCCCTTCCCCGATCACTCAAAGGTTTTACCCCTCCATGTGAAGGGTATTAGAGTTGAAAGGGTAAGAAGAGAGCATAATCAAACTAAGTAAAAAGAAAATATAAAATACAAAGAACATCAAGAACTCAATCCTCCAGCACAGCCCTTCTTTCACCTTCTTCAACCCCCTTGAATGGAAGTGAATACTCTTATTTATAGGATTGGGGAGTAGAAAATTTCCCTCCAAAATTACTCCCCCGAAAGTTTGAGTCCGGTTGGAATATTAAATGACAGATTTTGAGAATTGTTCCTTCTTGAAATTTGTTCCCCTCCATCTCCTCTGTCGACCCACAAAATTTGAGCTTAATTGGTCCACGTATGAAGGAGATATGGCCACATTACTCCGGATATTTAATTCTGTCCATGTGACTCTTCGTCTTCCACAACTCCAACTTCCCATGACATTAAGATCTTGAAAACAGCCGATTCAGACGTGGACTCCTTAATGAAAGATGTTCATTAATTCCTCTTACAGCTCCTTGTCGAATATCAGCTCCATTGGATCGGTCAGCTTCGAGATACAAGCTCATCATTAAAACATTCCAAATCTGTACACAGTTTTCGAGGCCTGGTTTGTGAGCTGAATTTGAGCTTCCAAATGATGGATTGAGCTTTGGGTCCAGAAGGATAAAATGAAGCCCAAGATGATAGAAACCCTACAAAAAAGGAATCATACAATTTGGATCAAAAATATAAAATATATGCCCGAAATACAGAAGCTCCACAAAACTGCTAAATTTCCAGAATTAACCAATTTCCACGATTAAGCCCATAATTCACCAAAAATACTAAAATGATGAAAATCAGATCAAATTTATTAATTGGAAGGGGTTAAATCATTGAAACACATATGAAAAATTATGAAAATATTATCTCTATCAATTCCCCCACACTTAGCACTTGGACTCCCGGACAAGTCAAAATCAAAATCAAATCAAACTAAATTCGAAACACATGCCATTGAGATCCACCAATTCCACACCATGAAATAAAAGTTATCATGCCTCATCCATAACCATTATTCCAAGTTCTCAAATCAGATAATTCAATATTTTTCCTCTTCATTTCTCCTCCCATGAACACAAGACACCTACCTCACATTAATTTTCTCTCATCTCGCAAATATCAATTTTCAACAAAGTTTTTCTCATCCAAACCAATGCAAGGGTCACCATAGGTTTGAAAAACTCCTACTTCTCCACCCGATGTGAGTCAAGGACATTTTTTTATCATGAGGACTTTGAAAGGTTGTTCTGTGGCTTTTGGTTGGTAGGATTTTTATGTGAAAAAAATTCTGAGGCTGAATGAGGAAGGCTTGGCTCTTTTTGAAGAAAAATTGCACAATTCTAATTTTCACTCAAGTATGGTATCCTCCTCACTCCACTTAGTAGAAATTAAGCTCCATCATCATGAAATATCAATAAATGTTCAAACATCTCAGAATTTCTGCAGCAAAAATTTCAATCTTCTTAAGCATGATTTTCTTGAAAGCTCCAGAAAAGGCACAACTTTCTTCCTCCATTTGAAGCTCCAGAAAGGCACAACTTCTTTTATCATGAAAGCTCCAGAAAAGGCACAGCTTTCAACATAATGATTTTTCATCAGCACACACATCTCTTCAGCATTTTTCCAACCAAAGTCTCACCAAATGAGGTAGCACAACACAAGACAGCTTCCCCAACACTTAAGTTCAACTAGATCATGCAATTTCACTTCAAGAGCAGGTTGGAAAGGGAAAATTGGCTTGTAATGTGGCTAACCTAACAGGCTATTCATGGCTTCTATGGGATACAAGGATTAATTTACAAGGTAGGCCAGAATGAAAGGGATTATCTTGAAAAGGGGGATTTCAAACCAAAGAAACGCCTCAATCATTTAAAACACATGTACCCCAAACCCTCAAGTTTCGAAAGGAATGAATCAAATTCTGGTTAAAACAAGCATGGTATGGTTCTCTCAAGAAGTTAGGTGAATGAAAAGAATATACAATAATGGTTCAGAAGCCTCACAGGAAAATGATTTTAAAGATAATGACAGTGAGATGTGGCATGGGATTCAAAAACCTGAGTACTTTTCATGAAATTCCCAAAGAATTGAACTTAAAACAAAATCATTTTCAGCATTCATTTAAGCTCAGTTTCATGGAATAAATTGGTTCACTCAATGACATGGGTTTCAAAAATAGCAATGATAATCATTTCAGCTCAAAAGTTTAAAAAACACACCAAAAAAAAAAACTGAAAAATAAACACACAAATTTTTTTAAAAATCACACTTTTTTTTTTGAAAACAAACAACAAATGAAAATCCAAAACTAAAAAGGTTCCCTCCCCCACACTTAAATGATGCAGTGTCCTCAATGCATTTAACTGGATCTAACATGTAAGCAGATTTTAGAATGAATCACAGCAGCAAACAAGTGTAAAGGAGAGGTACAACCTGATGGATCTTATTGATAGACAGCTTGTAGGAGCGGGATCTCCTCCCCTAGGTCTGATGGAATGGTCCCATGGAATTTCTTCAGCCTGTGCCCATTAATAGTGAACAGCTTCTGCTCTCCATCCTTCACAATCTGCACAGCACCAAAAGGATATACATGAGTAACTATAAAAGGACCCTCCCATCTGGAACGAAGTTTACCTGGCATCAGCTTGAGTCTTGAATTGAATAGCAGCACTTTATCTCCAGGATGGAATTCTTTCGTTTGGATCAGCTTGTCATGAGCCACTCTTGTTCTCTCTTTGTAAATCATGGAATTTTCAAATGCTTCTCTTCTAATTTCCTCCAGCTCCTGTAACTGCAACCTTCTCTCTTCCCCATGACATTAAGATCTTGAAAACAGCCGATTCAGACGTGGACTCCTTAATGAAAGATGTTCATTAATTCCTCTTCCAGATCCTTGTCGAATATCAGCTCCATTGGATCGGTCAGCTTCGAGATACAAGCTCATCATTAAAACATTCCAAATCTGTACACAGTTTTCGAGTCCTGGTTTGTGAGCTGAATTTGAGCTTCCAAATGATGGATTGAGCTTTGGGTCCAGAAGGATAAAATGAAGCCCAAGATGATAGAAACCCTACAAAAAAGGAATCATACAATTTGGATCAAAAATATAAAATATATGCCCGAAATACAGAAGCTCCACAAAACTGCTAAATTTCCAGAATTAACCAATTTCCACGATTAAGCCCATAATTCACCAAAAATACTAAAATGATGAAAATCAGATCAAATTGATTAATTGGAAGGGGTTAAATCATTGAAACACATATGAAAAATTATGAAAATATTATCTCTATCAAACAACTTCTTAGAAGATTGATTAGTTCTCAGTAATCTTAATATGTATTATTAATATTACTTTTGAAGTTATCCTACTAAGAAAAATCAGTTATAACTTCTTTCCAAGACTAACTATCAAAGTGAAATTAGAGTTTTCTGGATTATGCAATAAAGCAGTAAAACAGAGAATACTAAATTTAAATGGCATAGCAGATATGAAACAAGTGGTTCAGTCTCAAGCTGAGACCTAATCCACTCCACTTGGTGATCACCTGCCACCAAGTAGTTTATATAAATAAACTTTGATCCACACCCTGGATCGAGGTTAACAACAGTACACAAAATTTCCAGGTCACACAGGGACCTCTTCCATAGTTTTCGTGGGTAAACAAAAACAATAACCAGGCCACACAGGGACCTCTCCCACAGTTGTCGTGGGTAAATATAAATAGAGAGTTTGGTTTAAGTATTTAGAAATCCTTCAGTTTAGAACAGGAGTCAGTGCGTGTGTGGAATATACAGAGTATACACACTGCTCAAAAGATAAGTAAAATAATCACTAATAGAGAGTATATATGAGTTTAGAATGATCTAGTGATTTGAATTGCAGCTCTGGACTCCTTCGATTTAGCAGAAGTGCTTCTGAGTCCTTCTCTGGTTTTTGTCTTGAAAAACAGAGTGTCACGATTCAGCTTGTGTTCTCCACAAGCTTTGACAATGTGAAGATGTTCTCTGGATTCCAGTGTACTTCGTATGTTCTTCAGTAGAGTCGGATTTCATGCATGTGAAAATGATTTCTTTGAAAATCTTGCAAAAGTGTTATTCATGTTCGTGCTCACACGCTTGTTTTCTGTTCAGTATCACACGCTTGTCGTCGGGAACTCTCTACTCTTTATCTTCAAATTCATGAGATTTAGCCGATAGGTTCCATGTGTTTCATGCCTCATACATCATACTATGTATAAAAAGAAACATTAATTATGTCAGTGAATTAAAGGCATCAAATATGACCGTTAAACATTAAATTGAAAGATGAAAAAATAGTTTAAGAAACGGTGTCACAATAAGTTGAGAAAACGGTGTCTCCTTCACAGTGTCTGAGTGTCATGGTCTGAGTGTCACGGTGTCTGAGAGTCACGGTCTAAGTGTCACGGTGTCTGAGAGTCATGGTCTGAGTGTCACGGTGTCTTGTCTTCATGGTGTCTTGGTCACGGTGTCTCAGTCACGGTGTCTCGGTCACGGTGTCTTGTCTTCACGGTGTCTTGGCTTACGGTGTCTGATCTTTACGGTGTCTGGCTAACTGTGTCTGGCTTCACAGTTTCTGATCTTTATGGTGTCTGGCTAACTATGTCTGGCTTCATGGTGACTGATATTTACGGTGTCTGGCTAACTATGTCTGGCTTCACGGTGTCTTAGCTTACGGCGTCTGATCTTTACGGTGTCTTGTACTTAGGAAAATAACAGTATTCAATCTTAAAAAAATATATGCATAAATTGGATTGATCGTAACCATTATAAAGCATGAGTGAATTTGAAACATAAATACACATGATTGAATAAGATGTGTGATCATTAATGAGATTTGGGGATGTTAAAGAGATTTGTGATAATTAATGAGATTTGTGATCGTTAAAACATGATTAATACATGAGGAGTCCAAAAATCTCCCCCTTTTTGATGATCACAAATCATACATAGTTAAAGTGGAAATTAGATGTAGTGACAGAGAAAAACATATAACTTCTCCCCCTTTTGGGATTATCAAAAATTTGAAATAAGAGAGGGCAAACAGTGCGCATTCCATTAAAAATAAGTAGAGTTTAGTACATCAGAAAGTAGAAATACAGAAATGAATGACATCCCCTTAAAAAAATAGTAAGCACTAGTCTTTTTCAGGGATTGGACTTCTCTTTGCCTTTATCAGCAGCAGAAGAGGAAGCCATATGGGCAGTGGTTGATGTAGAAGAAGGCCGAGAGGTGGTAGATAGAGAAGGTAAAGGGAGACCTTTGAAGACTGAGAGAGCCAATATAGGAGCAGTGGAAGATCTTGGAAGTTGCTGGTCAAGAATGACAGGCCAGATTTGACTAAGAGCTTGGCCAACAGACATGGTAGTTAAGGGTAAGGTAGAGGTAAAAGTAGGTAGTCCAGGTTTGAGAGGAGCATCTGCTGGAGTAACAATTTCTGTACTCTAGACATGGAGATACAGTCTCAAAAGTTTGATGAAGTCTGCAATAATTTCTCCACCATATTGCATGGCCTTTTCAAAGTCATCTTTATTTTCCATAAACTTGTACAAAAATCTGGTAAATTCGGTTAGCTTATGGACTTGATTTTTGAAGTCTTGGGTTATAGGAGGAATTCTCAGATTCTCTACAAGGTATTTGAAGTGGTTGGTCATATCAGTCTTGGAGAAAATCCAATTGAAATAGAAATCCACTTTCTTAGTAATCTCCTGTTGGGCATCATTTGAAATCTTGGAATGGATTTACACAAGGTCAAGAACTCTATCACTGTTCTTGACAACTTCAGATAAAGAAGTCATATTGATGCCACTTAAATCATTCTGAATCTCTTCTTGGACTATAGATCTGAGAAAAAACTATCCAAGGCAGGGGTAGAGGATTCACCAGAGGTATGAGAAGCTTTTACGGCTGTGGTTAGAGACTTCATCTGATTCAATACATTTTGAAGACAGCTAGTGTACTCATAAGTGAGTTTATTTAGGTTCACCACAAGCTCTCTCATTTATTTCAACAACTGTTTGTGACTTTCTGCAATCTTTTCATCAAAGGATAACAGGTAAGGGTGAATCTGAGACACAACATCTCGAGATATTTGAGACACAGAAGGTTCTAGAGAGGTAGCAACATGTTCTGATCTGGAATGCAGTTCTTTCTGCATATCTTCAACCATGCTTCTTAGGGTTGAGACTTCACTACTGATCAATTTATTTTCAACTCAAACTTCTTGAATTTCATGGAGCATTTTGGGTTGGATTTTCCAAATAATCTTCTAAAACGTTTTGGATTGGATAACACTAAAAGTAGTGACACTCCCATGAGCACCACCTGTAAGTTGGATCTTGATAAAGATGAAAAATCTGTTGATCAAACCACTTATAGAGAAATGATTTGAATTTTACTCTACTTAACTGCTAGCCATCCTGACATTATGTTTAGTGTGTGTATGTGAGCTCATTTTCAAGAAAATACTAAAGAATATCATTTAAATGCTATAAAGAGAATTTTCAAATACCTCAAGCATACACCCAATCTAGGACTGTTCTATCCTAAAGGACAATCATTTGAACTAGTTAGTTATTCTGATGCTGACTTCGGTGGCTGTAAGTTAGATAGAAAGAGCACCTCTAGAACATGTCACTTTTTTAGGCAAGTCACTAGTATCATGGTGTAGTAATAAACAAAACTCTATTGCATTATCTATCACAGAAGCTGAATACATAGCTGCTGGAAGTTGTTGTGCACAAATTTTGTGGATGAAACACACATTACTAGATTATGGATATCAATTTAGACATGTACCAATAAATTGTGACAACACAAGTGCTATCAACATCTCAAAAAACCCTGTTTCACATTCCAGGACAAAACACAATGATGTAAGACATCACTTTTTGAGAGATCATTATAAAAAAAGTGATATTACCTTGGAGTTAATTGGTACTTAATATCAACTTGCTGATATATTCACTAAACCATTAAATTATGAGAGAATGGACTACATCATACATGATCTTGGCATGATAAATCTCAAATATATATCTTACTTGTCTTACTGTTCAATATTTTACTATGTTTTACTTTAATGTTTAATGATTACGGTTTATAAGTTACTGTCTCTCATGTTTACGGTCTCACCGTTAGCACTTTATAATTATAGCCTGACATTTACTGTCTCACCGTAACACGCAATGAAATATTCACTCACTGTGTCATCGTGATGTTCACTCACTGTCTCACCGTGACGACCACTTGTTGTCTCACTATAATGACTATTTACTGTCGCACCGTGACGACCGATCACTGTCTCACCGTAACAACCATTAAATATCTCACCATGAAAATTATTTATGATATTCGTTAAACCCATATCGCAGTAATTGTTATTTTACCTCTTTTACTTTCCCGTGTTTTTATTTTTGTGACGTTTGACATTCCCAAATGATAAAACAAATAGTTTCACTCGGTTCTTCACCCGAACTTTTCCCTACTCACTCGTCTCGAACCCTCTCAACCTTGCAACCTTTTATCTCTCTCTCTCAACCTTTGGTGAATGCCAATAATTAAGCGACCATATTCATCCACACATGATAAGCACAACTCGAAGAAAAATAAGATAGCACCCAATCTGACACCCAAAGGACCTCTGAATCCGAACGTGGAAAATCGAAGTTTTGTTCCTGAGAAAGAAATTTTCCCCGAATGGCTTTTGTCTAGAAAATCTCTAGTCCAGTTTCTGACTTCCAGATTCAGAGATGATAAGCTTCATGGGTCAGAAGCTCTTTGTAGCACACCACCACATCTTTTGAAAATGTTCTTTTCAACATATCTTTGTGAAGCTCCAGGATCTTCAGTATGAGTGCTTGAGTGCTCTTCTTATTTCTTCTTATTTCAGTTATTGTATGTGTCTATCTTCCATATCTTCATGTCTGTCTATACTCATACATATATATACTTTTCCAGCTCAGCTTTCTCTTATTTAATTTAACAGGGTCGGACAAGAGAAATGATTCAGCCATGTGTGGTCTTCCTCGTACCTCGTACTGTCTCCTGATATGCCTGCAAATTTCATTAAATAATGTCAAGTGCATTAAATTGTCCAGACATGACCATTATGATAGTATTAATAAAATTGGTAAAGTAAAGAATAATTTATCATTAGACTGGTAGCATATGCATGTCACATGGTAGACTTAAACAGTAGGCTCTTCAAATGTGGACTTCATCGGTAGACTCACAGTAGACCTTTAACAGTAGGCTTTAGTCAGTAAGCTTGATCAATAGTAGACTTTAATCAGTAAACTTCTAACGATAGCTCTGTAACATCAAACTACTTCAATAGTGACCTTTCCAGTGGTAGACTATCTCAACAGGTAACTCCATCAATGGTGTATTATGTCTATCAGCAGACTTCTACTAACGGTAGACTTGAACAACAGTGGACTGCATCGTCAGTAGGAGTTGTATACGGGTAACCTTCTACTAATGGTAGACTCTTTATCTGTAAGCTTTGATAAGAAGAGAAATAGTAGACTTGTGACAATGACCTTGTACCGGTAGCTTGTAACAGTGAAAGTAGATCTTCAATGGTGACCTTTAATAGAAGGCTCTTACCATTAGCCTTTAACAGTGAACTTATACTTAGAGAAATGTAAACTTTAAGATGATGCAACAAAGTTATGAGACTAAAAATATAGATTGTTCAGGATAAATAATATAAATATAGATTAAAAGGGATTAGCAAATGACTTAATATATTATGATCAGTATTTAAACATGATTTGGGATTATCAAAACAGGTTAGTCCAACACTATTAATTTTACATCGAACTAACCTCATTCATACAAGAAGTCATGCATGGATCTTTGTATACTTCATTATGCACTACATGATCTTCATATTTATTTCAGAACATAGAGCTCATGTGGTAACAAATAGAGCCTATGTTTATTTTCTTCCAATCAGTTGATCTCAATATCTCATCAAGTTTCTCTCTTTCCCTTTTTATCATGTTTTTTCAAAATAGGTGATCCCCTAGTATTTATAAGAAAATTTTCACCACAAAAGTACCTCCGAAAAACACTATTGGATGCTCGTTTTCACTAACATACTCATGCGTGTACCCACTTAATTTAGACTACACAGTCTAAAAAATATCAGTGCATCTAATCACAAACAAATTTTTTTATTCACCCAGAATTAATGTGAAACTCCCCTCATCTTCCTTTATCTCATAATCTTATTCACGATACCAAAGAAAATACCATCAATCCATTGAAAATGAAATCAACTCTGTATGGCATCACACATTCATTATCAATGGTATGATGTCCATATTTCATGTAATAACACATTTATGGTATTGTTCCAACATTATTGTGCCTATTATAATCTCACATGACAAATTTATTCATTTTTTAGGACTCAAAATAAGTACACAAGGCACAACATGCAAGAAATATGATGTGTAGAAAACCTACAATGAGGATGAAGAAGATCCGGATGTTTCCATATCATGTATCCACATGTTTTTAAAATAGGAAAATAGTGTCCCAATAATTTTGAATCCCACACTAAATATAGGAATGATACAGTTTTAATTAATAAATCATCATGATTTATCAGTGATTCAAATTAACAACGTATCCCTGACCTATGATACACTTTTTATAGACCCACACATGTGGAGGATATCCTTCTAAGTGCGCTCATATTTTCTATACTCAGCTAGTGGATTTTGTAAGTTTCTTATCAGGATAGTTGTATAACTCAGAGGGGAGGGGTTGAATTAGTGACAAATTTTTCTTTTAAGTTTATTTATTAAGAAAAAACCTTTTCCTCCTATTAAATATTTCCTTACCTATTGAAAAAATCAAACACACATCTATAGAATCACAAGTATTTACGAAGTTCACTATAAAAAAAGAATAGATACATCCTTGGTATGATATGGAAATGATCCAATACCATAAAATACACTAGAAAACAATCCTTTTGTGTGGAATATAATGTTTATGATATTCCCTTACACTCGTGTAGCACTATGTAAACAATCCAATAGTGCGTGCGGTATTTCTTGCACAAATGATGTAATACAAAGTTTATGTAACAAAACATGTTACTTGTGATTATTTATCAACTGCCACAAATGTATTATTTTAAAAACAATCCTTCAATTTATTACTTAGAATTTGTTAAGAACATCAAGGAATTTGATATGAAATTCAGTCTGATTTCCTAGTCCAATTCCCCCACTTCGATTGCCGAGTTCGATTTTCCCAATCCGATTACCCAATATGAAAAATATAACTCTGTTAGAATATGATTGAGAAAAATTTGAACACTATATTCCTCAGTCTAGAAGACCCAATATGATAATCCCATTTTTATGATTATCTGAATACGATGTCAAGAAGAATATGACAATCAACTGAATATGATTTTCTACTAAATACAATTCCTAGTTGAATACGATTCCCAGTTGAATACAATGATCAACTGATTAAAATATTGTCTCTTCTCATTTATTCTTTTGTCAAACAAAACTTCTTCAAGAGAGTTCATTATAGAAAATTATTATTCCTACAAATGTGAAGCTTCTATATCTTCATTTTTGAATAGTAAATCCATCAGAAAAGTATAATTTACTTCTTGTCTTTTATACTTTCCCCAAAAATGGTTTGGACAGGATTCTGAAATTGTTTCTTGCTCAACCATATTTTCTGAATTTTAATGTTTCCTTGAATTTAGAATAAATTTATGAATTCTTCAATGCTTCTTAAATATTCTTGATCCTTCTTGAATATTCTAACAAATTCATCTGTTCTTCATACTTTCTTCATAAACACCAGTCTTATTATGATTCTCCATTTATATATACTCAGTATAATTTCTTCATTACGATGCTTAGTACAAAATATATGTATGAATAAATAGGAAAATTAAATATTATTAGAAAACCTTAGTCCAATTCTGATTCTCCACTGCCATTACAATCTTCCTCATTATGATGAATACAAATGTAAAACAACAGTTTCCTCATTATGTTGATCTACACCAAACACATATAATCTTCATTGAATTTCAATCTCCCCCTTTGACAACACATCCAACCATATCTAATTGATATTTTTATTCTTCTTTACTATAGACTAATGATTGGTCTTGGATTCACCTGGAGTCTTCTTTAATCTGATGGATCTTGACCCATTTGATATACAAAACTTCTTTTCTTCTTCATTGGTTTCAAACAATTCCACCTCTAATGAATACGATGACATACTGAATACGATGAACTGATATCAGTGTATTCTTTTCTTTTTGAATATGGAACCAATGATATTTCAATACTCAACTTACTTATCCTTTTTTATTATGATTCCCATAAAATTCATTATCCAAAGATTTATATCTCTTGGAATTTGGTCTAACTAAAAACCATCACCTTCAATTTCTCACATTTTCCACAAAGCTTCCTAGCCTTCAAACAAATATGAACCTAATAATCTTGAGACTGGGAATATTTAACTTCACCAAATTTCTTATTTCAAAAACTTTTACTTGTATCATTACTTCCTTCATGACTTTGAATATATTGAAGATCAACTTTAGCATCGTCTGACTTGTAATGGAAAGTTTTATAACTTTCTATTCCCCCAACAACTATCTTTATTTCTAAATCAGTCTGAATACGATTTTCCTAGATATGATTGGTATATCCTCTTCTCTTCAAAGACTATGCTCAATAAAATTTTCAGAATCCTTACCTTCTCAGCCTGAATACAATTGATATGATTACTATCAGGCTGAATATGATCTCCATCACCTTTTCTCCCCCTTTCTTTTATCAATATTTCATCACAAGTTTAGTATAATACTTATGATTTATGAGAAATCCAAGATTAGAAAATCATCATCACATTTGTAATGGAAAGTATTAGAACTTCCCATTCCTTTCATACTGGACCCAAGGTGAACCCGATGAACCTTTAATTCTAGAAAACTTCTTCTCAATATGATGGACTTTCTTAAGCACTGTGAGTCTAAATTTATGAACATATTTTTGAGTTAGAATTCCCAAATATGATTTTCGAGTCAGAATTCCTGAACACAAAGTTATTACCTTTTTCTATTTGATAAAAAAACAAATCACCAACAAATTTTTTCCTAATAACAATGTTGAATCCAATTTCTACCACCTTTTGAATTTTTATCGAAATCCCAATTTGATGGATCATATTGACTCATCCGGATGTTCTAGATCCAACTAAAAAATTTATTCAATTTGGATTTCCATCCATCATCTTCTCAATATACTTTCTTTCTTCAATATAACCAACATCCTAATATATTGACAAAAAATACAACCAAAACACAACTTGTGCCTAAAAATCTCCCCCTCTGTGTTTGTTTTCAATACCCACTTCAACCACTTAAAAATAATAAGTGGTATTTTTTTCTCACCTTTTCTTTTCTCACCTTTTCTTTTCTACAACCGTTTCTTGATCCCCCTATTTATTTTCTCCCCCCTTATTGACAATCAAATTCAAAAGTGTCATGAAAAAATGCCTCCCTTATTGACAAATGATCTCATTTCCAGTGGTTGGAACTTTTCTTCTTCAAATCTTGAAACTTTTCTTCAACATAGGTATCACATGAGTTTCTTAACAAAGAACCTTTAACTAAACAACTCCATGTCTATGTGGGTGAACCTAATCTATAAAAAAAGAGAAAATAATCAAGGTTTTCAATGTTTCCCATTGCACAACTTTCATGTAATACCCTTTTCATGTTTCTTTCAATATTCTCACGATTTGGGAAATCCTAGAAAGAATTAATTTAAGATAAAAGTAACCTGCACCCATCTCAAAAAATATATCAATAAGTTCATATGTATAAAAAGACAACTTTTAAAAACTCATAATTTTCATAACCTAGTTAATTTCTTTTTCAATAATAGTAAGATACTCATCAATTCTAGCTTCCTTCTTTATACTCCTTCAATTCCCTACAAGTTAGTACAAGTATACAAAGATTTTTTGAATAAAGAGGAACCTCAATTGTTTCTTAGAAACAAAAATCGGATTAAGAGTCCTCTCTCAGTCTTGAATTTTTATCCTTCTTCTTGGATTTTTCATTGGATGTGATTTATTTATTCCATTCATCCTTCTTAGGTTTTGTAACAACTTTATTATTATCTGTACAATCTTCTGATGAGGGTGTCAAATTTTCTTTATCTTTAGTAACATATTTGTTACAATAAGTTTCTAAACATTTTTCAAAGAATTTATTTTGTTATAGAAAGATAGTTGAATAAATTTTTATATAACACCTCTCTTTATCATATCCAAAATATGTTGATACCTTTTTTTAACTTTGATTATATCTTTTGAAGTCTGTTTCTTCCCCTATTATTTAACTAATTTTTTTTCTTCCTCTAAATTCCTAGTAAAGTCAACATATTCTGGCCAGATAACTAAGCATTCTTTATTTTTGAACTCAACTGATTTGTTTTTATTAACTTCCAAAACATTCATATTCTGAGAATTATTTAGACAATTTTGTTGAGAGGGTAACAAAACAATAAATCCTTTAAAAAGATGTCCAATTTTCTCACATTATTCAAAAATAGTTTCCAAATGTTGGAACTTATTTTCAATTTTTACATCAACCTTCTCAGGTTTCTTCTGAACATCCTTCTTAGACTTATTCCCTTGAGGGGATTGAATCCCCCTCAAACTTTTCCTTCTATAACTTATGGAATAATTGTAATATTGTTGTTTGAACCAACACATATTATATATATTTCCAAATCCACCATAATTCCAACATTATCCATAGAAATATTATTTTCTTATGTAGCTTCCATACTGATAAGAATTGTGAATACGTTTCTCAACAACCTTCTTAATAAAACTTTCTTGATCAGTAAATTTTATAATTTTAATAAAAACCTTCATCTTTATCTTGATTTTTTAGCCTTATCAGAACCAGAAGTAATATAATTATATTTGGACTCAAAGTGTTTAGTAACTTATTATTTCCCAACTTTTTTGGTCTTGGACACATACATAACTTTCCAAGATTTCTTATTTTCAGAAAAAATTCCAACTTTCTTCTCAACCTTTAAAAGTAAATTTTGTTGATCCTTCTCAGGTTTCTCCTTATGAGAACTTTTACCAACTATAGTGATAGAGTTTTTTTCAAACTTTTACCTTTCTATTTAGCTTTAGAAATTGTTTTTAGGAAAAGTTACAAATATTTTTTGTTTGCCTCTAGATTTAATTCCAGATGTTCATTATGATTATTTTCTTCCTCAATAGATTTATTCAAATCATTAATCTCTTCCATAATCTTGAATTTCTCACCAAGAATACTTTCTTTATTATTTGTTGAAGATTTTTCACTTTTGAAATCCTTGATATCCTTTTCAAGTCTCCCAATCATCCTCAGGAATTATTTCAATTCTTCTTTTAAATGATATTCTTATTGATTTTCTTCTTCTCAAGAGCTTCTGCTTCCAAAATATTCATTGTTAATTTTTTCAATGAATGTATCATCTCCAATATGATCAATAGATTTTTTAGATTCAACTACACTTTCTTCTTCTTCAGAACAACTACTTTCACTGCTAGAAAAACTTTCCTTATTAACTATTGTAATAAATGCGTTCTCTTCAACACCATTTATATCCTATTCACTATCATCATCCTTAGACAAAAATCTTCTCATTTTTGATTTTGAGAACTTATTATCTTCCCTATTGGAATAGAATTTTTTCTTTATCACCCTTTTCTTCCAAGATATTCTTGGAATTATTTCTTCTTCTTAACTTTCTTCTTCATCACTTACTTCTTCATCACCTTTTCTAGGAAAACTAGAAACAAAATTACTAATGGCTCCACATCCAAAACATTTTAAGGAAAGTTTCCTTTTATAACTTCCTATACCTATTTTCATATTTTTAGAAAACAATGATAAAATTTCATCAAGATTTTTACATACCTCATTTTCGGAGTCAGAGTCAGCAACATCATCTTCCTTAAGGACCTTATTAACATTTTCTTTCTTAGTGGCTTTGAAAGAAATTTCTATATCATTTTTTTCTTTTAATAAAATTTTCCCTTCTCATATTATATGTGATGAGAGTACTATGTAAATCATCTAGAGATAATGTATCAAGATCTCTATCATCCAATGAAGAAATTTTGGCATCAAACTTGTCAGGAATAATTCTCGAGATATTTTCAACAATATTAGAATCTTCTAACATTTCACCAAGACCTCTGATAGTGATAACAATTTCATTCAATATAGTAAAGAAGCCACCAAAAATTCACACTTACCCATCTTAAGACCTTCATAATTTAGTCTTTATATTTGTAATTTTTCCTTTTTTACTTCTTTATTTCCTTTATAAATGTTTTTAATCCTATCCCAGATACCTTTGGTAGTGGAAACTCTTTTTACTCTCAAAAAATCACTTTTATAAAGTGATGAGATTAAATCATTCTTGGATATTACATCATTATCAAGGTTTTCCTTATCAGTATTTATGAGAGGAACATTCTCAATACAAGGAGGGAAACCATCTGTAACAGCTCTTGAAACATCATGCCCAAGAGAAATAAGATATAAAATAATTATTCCATTCTAGATATGATAATTCCAATCATTTAAGATAAAAGTCCCCTTACTACTCACACAATTCAAATTATCCATAAAAACTTCTTCTTCAGAAATTCAACAAAGAATAAATGAAGGGAACCTTCAACTTTGATACCACTTGTAAGTGTCTAGTCAAGATAGTTGTATCACTGAGAGAGGGATGGGGTAAATTAGTACTAACATTTTTTTAAGTTTATTTCTTAAGAAAACACCTTATCCTCCTGTTAAATATTTCTTTCCTTGCTGAAAAAATCAAACACATATCCATAGGAATACAAGCATTTACAAGGCTCACTATTCAAAAATAATAGATACATCCTTGGTATAGTATGGAAATGATTCAATACCACACAATCCAATAGAAAACAATCATTTTGTGTGGAATACAATGAGTAGGATATTCCCTTACACTCATGTAGCACTATGTAAACAATCCAATATTGTGTGTTCTCTTTCTAGCATAAATGATGTAATACAAAGTTATTGTAAAAAACATGTTACCTATGATTCTTCATTAACTTCCACAAATGTATTCTTTTAAAAACAATTATAAACTTTATTACTAATAAGATGGTAATAACTTCAAGAAGTTTGATATAAATTCAGTATGATTCTCCAGTATGATTCTCCCAAAATGATTGCCCAGTATGATTTTCCCAATCCGATTTCCCAATATGAAAAAATATAACTCTGTCAGAATACGATTGAGAAAAATATAAACACTTTAGTCCTCAATTCAAAAAACCCAATACGATAATCCAATTCTGATGATCCATCCCGATACAATGACAAGAATAATATGATAATCAATTGAGTATGATTTTTTGCTGAATATAATTCCCTACTAAATATGATTCCCAACTAAATATAATGATCAACTAAATATGATCTTGTCTCTTATCCTTTATTTTTCTGTCCGAAAAAACTTCTTCAAAAAATATCAATACGAAAACTTCTTCTTACAAATACATAGCTTCTATATCTTCATTTCTAAATAAAACATCTATTAGAAAAGTAAAATTTACTTCTCGCCTTTTATACTCACCCAAAAAATGGTTTGGGTGAGATTCTGAAATTATTTTCTACTCAACAAAATTTTATTAATTTTAACGTTTCCTTGAATTTCAGATACATTTATAACTTCATAAATGATTCTTAAATATTCTCGATACTTCTTGAATATTTTAACAACTTTAGATCTTCTTCAAAATTTCTTCACAAACACCAGTATAATTTTGATTCTCCATTCTGATTTTCTCACTACAATTTCTTCATTATAATGCTCAGTACCAAATATATGTATGAAGAAATAGACAACTTAAATATTATTATAAAACCTTAGTCTGATTCTAATTCTCTATTTCCATTACAATATACCTCATTACAATAAAGGAAAATATAAAACAATAGTTTCCACATTGCATTTATCTATACCAAACACACATAATCCTCTTTGAATTTCAATATCCCCCTTTAAAAACCCATCCAACCGTCTATAAGTGAGTTTTTTATTCTTCTTTCCTCTATAATGATGATTGGTCTTGGATTCACCTAGATTCTTCTTCAATCTGATGGATTTTGACCCATTTTATATACAAAACTTATTTTCTTCTTCGTTAGTTTCAAACAATTATACCTCTGATGAATATGATGACATTATAAATATGATGAAATGATATCAGTAGATTATTTTCTTTTTGAATATGATACCAATGATCTTTCAATACTCAAATTCTTTCTTCTTTTTTATTATGATTTCCAACAACTTCATTCTCTAAAGATTTTCATCTCTTGGATTTTGGTCTAACTGAAAACCATCACCTTTAGTTTCTCACATTTTCCACAAACCTTACCAACCTTTAAACAAATATGAACTTGATGATCTTGAGATTGGGAATCTACGTCTTCTCCAAATTTATTCTTTCACAAACTCCCTCTTGTATCATTACTTCATTCATGACTTTGAATATGTTAAAGATCATCTCTAGAATCATCTGACTTGTAATAGAAAGTATTGTAACTTCCCATTCTTCCAACAACCATCCTTATTTCCAACTCAGACTAAATACAATTTTCTTGGATATGATTGGATGCTAATTTTATATTCCAAGTTGATTCTCAATAAAATTGTCAGCATCCTTACCTTCTCATTCTGAATACAATTGAAATGATTACGATTAGAATGAATTAAATATCCAGAAACTTTTCTCCCCCTTTATTTTATCAAGATTTCAACACAAGTTTAGAAGAATACTTATAATTTATGAGAACTCCAAGATTATAAAAGAATCATCACATTTGTAATGGAAATTTTTATAACTTACAATTCCTTTCATACTGGACCCAAGGTGAGCCCGATGAAACTTTCCTTCCAGAAAACTTCTTCTCAATATGATGGAATTTAGTAAGCATTGTGAGTTAGAATTTATGAATATGTTTTTGAGTCAGAATTCCAAAAAATATGTTTTTTGAGTCAAAATTCCTGAACACGAAGTGATTTCCTTTTCCTCTTTGGCAGAAAAACCGATCACCAACAAACTTCTACTAGATTACGATGATTAATGTGATTTTCACCAGTTTTTGACTTTTTATTAACATCCCAATCTGATGGATCATATTGACTTATCCCAATGTTCTAGATCCAATTAAAAACTTTCTTCAATATGGATTTCCATCCATAATCTTCTCAATATACTTTTTTTCTTCAATATAACCAACATAATGATCTATTGACAACAAATACAACCAAAACAAAACTTGGTATCAACAACTTTAAATGCTATTTTTTAATAAAATTATCAAAAATTTCTAAAAAACATATATTCCTTTTCCACCAAAATATAACTTAATTCCTTAACCACCAAAATTTTCTTCTCAATACCTCTTCCATGTAACTAATTCAAATAAATCCATTCATAACTAACCAAATATTTCCAAAAAAACAACAACTTATAAACTCATGGTTACAACAATCTCCCCATTTATATTATATTTAAAATATCACATAAACTCTATCTCATGATGGTATATGGATTTTATGGTCTCTTCTTCCTCCCTATTTTTCAATAAAATAAAAATAGATATTTTCTCCATATTTAAAAGATCTGTTTTTCTCATATTCACTCCACTATTTTCAACACACTTATTGCACTAGATTTTTCAAGAGAAATATCTAATAATTCACAGGATAAGAGATATTATGACCCCCATTAATTCTTTCTTTAATTCTACTCAAATTAGTACCATCAAATTTTGTAATATTCTCTCAACCGTCCTATATTAATACGTCACATTCAATACCACCTTCATATTCACGATGGATTAATCCTTCAAAATTTATTGAGTGAATTTCACCACTTAGTAGTGACAATTCAATAAATCCTATTAGTCTAATGAGTCAGAAATTGATATAGGAGATAAGAACTTTTTTCAATAATACTAATGGTATCCATATCACTCACTATATATATACAAAAATTATAGTATGAACCATTAAAACTCTTATTATCTCAAACACACTTATACCAAACTATAAATGTATAATAAATATAGAAAAAGCGTGTGATGCATACCATATGTTGGATCAATTGACATCACTTGATATATCATGATAATTCCTATATTCATAGGTAAAATTCCATTTCAGATAAGGCTATGAAACCATAAAGTGATCATCACCAACTTTCCCTAAATTCCTTTAGCTATTAACATCATTTTTGAAATAATTTTTTAGAATGATTCTCTTTTCATTTAGAAAATATCTTGGTATCTTAAAATAAATCAGCGGATACCATAATTGTTTGTATAATAACAAGTAAGCATGTAATACATGAGTGTTATTAATTTGATTCTAGGGCTATCATCTCCTTTTTCTTATAGTCATATACCAATTGAGAAATGGTTTTCTGTCACCTTTTTATCTTCAATTGTAGTTTGATAACCTTGGAATTATCAAATAATCTTTGACACCTATTCAAATTCCAATCAAGATCTTCACAGATTATTATCCTTCATTTCTTTCAAAATATGTTTTTTACAGCATATACAACTCAATGAATCATATATTCCCTTAAATATTTCATGAATTTCAATATATATAAGAAACATTTAAATGCATAGGGAGAGGGGTACCTTCGTCATCCTCAATTTGAGGATTATGGTTTGTCTTGATAAATCACTCCCGTGCTTCCCTCTTTATTCCAACTCATACTAGTTGTTACTATTTCAATTATATTTGTATATATTTCACTCCAGGTGTGAGATTTAGAGTTCTACATATTCTCTAGATTGGGTTCCATCTCAGCAGTGGGACTAAACACACTAGTACATGTTCCCATTAAATATACATTTTTCTTACATCCTCTGTCAAACTTACACCATAATAAGAGGACTCTTCTTCTAACCTTCATCTCTTACCTTGTGGTATGATTTGTGAAACCACTAAGGCATGCCTTGTGTATATACACTTAAATTTTTATTAGAGTCACTTCAAACTTGTTTTTTCTTGGTGATTATTTCTTTATATGTTTATTTTTCTTCCTCATAAATGGATCAAATTCCTTATTTATTTTTCATGAGGGTTGTAGTGTATGCACCACCATTGGTGTATGGAACACCTTTCATTGATCTCTTTTTTTCTCCTCTAAATTAAAAAAATTTATTTTCCACAATGATAGATTTTCCTTCAGTGTAAACTCTTTTCAAGTTTGTTATAGGAATTAAGGAATTCCTAATGACACTTTCATCTTCTTTATTGATAAAATTCCCTTACATGTTCCCATATTGAGCACATAGAATACATATTCTGTTAAAAAAATACCTCATGTAGTCATTTGTTAATTGAGATATTGATGCAGTATATCTACTTCCTTTAATCCCTTGAGCTTCTAGATAAACAATTGTAGTGTGTCCCATTCTTCCAAATGAGTAACACTTCATAGATACCTTTCCTTGTGAGTCTTTTCTTTCAATTTTTTCATGAATCTTCATCTCTTATGGTTTGGATAATTTTGAAAACCTTTTCCTTTCATAGTCTACGATCAATTGAATAAAATATTTATAAAAACTCATTGTGTGACCATTCATTCCCTAATAAAACACATTTTTTTCACGTTCCTCTCTTTGTATCCACTTGTTTAATTCAATAAATTTATTCTCCTTATTATAATTCACCACAATATTCTTAGTTCTTTTTGATGATGACACATTAAACCTAAAATTAGATTTTCCCATAATAGTTGGTCTTTGAGCTTTACAACTCTCCTCGATTTTTCTTGAGGACTCAACAAATCCACACTGAATTTTTTTATTTATTATAATTGTGACTTTAAAATTTCTTAACTTAAACTGTAAATTAAAATACTTCAACTTGATCCAATTTCTTTCATCTAATAGAGATATTATTTTTTCTTCATATACCCTTTTTAAAATCTCAACCTATTCTTTTTCTTCTTGACAATACACTGCAAAACCTTCAAGTTATTTAATCCTTTAACCCATGAAATCTAGTTGGGAATTCTTTACTGATATATCTGATTTCAATGCTCCAACTGCTATCAATTTTTCTCCAATAATATTAATCGATCATTATCCTTTATTTATATTCTTCTTGGTTATATGCTGGTCAAGAAGGAATATCCATTGAACTTGTTTCTCAATGAGATACATTGAGATCCTTGTAATAGTATCATAATATTATTTCAATAAATTATATAGATATTCAATTCTTTTCTGAATCCCTTTCTCACTACTCTTTATTATAACCTTGGACCATTCTTATATTTTTTTATTTAATTATTATTATTTATGAATTTTATTATGATCTTAAAATACCTTCCCAAGCTGGGAAATTTTATCTTTGAGTTACTCAACATACTCATAAGACTATTTCAATAGTCCTCCAATATCCTAGTTTATATTTTTATGAATATATAACTCTTCAATATCCCCTTTAAGTTCTATTTTTTTTCAAAAACTCATTTTAGTTCCATACTCTCTTGTACCTTTGATTCTTTCTTTTCCTAATCTTTAGATTATCTCTTATTTGGAACTTTTATCTTCTCCTTTTGAGATGAATGATCCATGGAAATTGATACCATTTATTCTAGATATACTTAACCAAAATATCAGGTTGAACACCAAGTTAGAAGCTTTTGGATCTGATACCACTTGTTGTACCCGAGACAACCTGGGGGGGGGGGGTGAATCAGGGTGTAGTCCACATCAATTTTTTTTTCTTTTAGGATCTCACTCCCATTTTAATAGGATCCATGTTCAAAATTTATTACTTGTTAGCACAATCACCCAAAAAAATATAGATATGTAAGAAATTTAATAAATCACAAAACATAGTGATTTTACTTGGCTCACTACAAAGGGATATGTCTAAGGAGCACACAACAATAACGATTCTATGTGTTTAAATTCACTAAGATTCACTAGTTCTGAAGATTAAAATGTTTAAGTAACAATCACTATGTACTAGGTACAACACATTTATAATGTTTTTGGTTCAATCCATCCTCACCAAAGGGGAAATCACTCATTTACACCTTCTCACGCTACTTATACAGAGGATGAAATCATTTTATAGACTTGAGGGTATCTTTAAGATCATAAAGAGCTAGTTACATATTTAGATCCAAATAGATTCACTGTGAACTTTAATATACTACTCCTTTTCCTTCTTCAAGATAGATGAGACTAACTTCTCTATGTGTGATTTGTTTCTTTTTCTTCTATAATATTATTTTAGTAAATGTTTCCTAGATGATAATAATTCAAATATTGGAATTATCTTACTGATAACTACATATAACTCTAGATAAAGAAATGATTGGATTCCTACTCACTTTATTCTAATGACATATATAAGACTAGTATTCCTTATCTTTATTCACTTAAATGATCACTATACTGAAACTGGATTCCACCACTGAGATTATTTCCTATTATTCTAAAGTAAAAAGACTTGTATTTATGTAAACTGATATTACCTATCTAGAAACCAAGTATAAATGAGTGGGGGAGGGGGTGAATCAGTGATATACTTTCCTTTTAAGTTTCATTCCTTTTGAAACAACCTTCACCTCCAATTAAAGAGTTATTACTTTGATGAAAACAAAACAATCGCACATCCAAAGGAACATAAGAATTTACAAGGTTCACTACTCAACAAGAGTAGATATGTCCTTGGAATGGTTTGGAAACAATCCAATACCACACAATCCACTAGAAAGAAATCATTTTATGTAGATACAAAAATTAGGATATGCCCTTACACTTGTGTAACACTACGATCAATGCAATAATGCTTGTGCTTCAAGTAGCACAAAATGATGTAATACAAGTTTTTGTAACAAGTTAAGAAACATGTTACTATGATTCCTTATCCACTTTAATAGATATGATCTTAAAAAAATCACCACTTTCCTACCCAAGAATAGGTAATAAATTCTTTTAACTTTGTAATGATACTCAAACCGATACCCAATTTTATTCTCCAGTCTGATTACTCAGTTTGATAAAATAACTCTATTAAAAAATACCACTGATAAAAATAAGAACATATTCCATCTCAGTCCGGAAATCCCAATATCATTTTCTAGTCCGATGGCCTAGTTTGATATGAGAAACTCAGAATATAATTTCCCTTATTCTTCTTCTTATGTGTGACAAAATTCCTAAAAAATTATCAATTAGAAAACTCCATATCTATACAAACTTTTAGTGATCTTCCTTCTCTCTACACCCATGAATTATACAAGTTTTAGGAAAGTAAAAAGTACTTCCTCTATTTATAGGTGTTCCAAATGCGGTTTAGGTTGGATTTTGAAAAAATTTCCGACTCAACCAAAATTTCCCAAATCTTCAATCTTCATTAAATATCAACTTCATATTTGACTTATTTAACTCTTCTTAAATCTTCTCATTTCTTCTCAAACCTTCTTGAATCTTCTCACAACTTCATCTCCCTTCATAATTTATAAAATTTATTCAATTCAATTCCAATTTCTATTCTGATTTATTCATTATGATGAAGACAACAGATTATGTTACTCTACTCCAATTGAAACATATGAAATATAGATGACTTATCATTATTATTATTGAAACCATATGAAAAAAACTACTCATTCTAATGCTCCGTACCAACTGATAAATCTTTTAAACCTTTCTTCAATAATCATAACTTCTAAAGATTCTTGTACTTCCTTGGAAACTCTTCAACACCATCTTCAAACTTCTTTGACAAAAACTTTTGTAACCGCTTCAAGAAGTTCTTATTTTCTTCTTTTACTCAGATCAATGACCCTATGTCTAATGAAGTCTAGAGTCTGATGAATTTTATCGTTTTTAATCTATTCCTAATGAATCAGTCTCTATTTCACTTTGATAATTATTGTTAATGCTAGTTTGATGACAATTGAACCATTTGATAAAGACATATTAGAGTTCTTTTCTTTTCTATTGACCCAATTGAAAACAAGAAACAACTAATCTTGATGAAAATGGTTGATTACATTGTTGACAAGTTTATAACTTTCTTACACACATCATTCCTAAATAAATTCTCTTATTTTCTTCTTCAAAGGTACCGACAATTCTCAACACAAATTATTCTATCTCCGATGATCTGTGGCATACCACATCCGATGGATTGGTATCAGCAGCTTCGGCTTCAAAAACTTATTCTATTTTTGGATTACATTACATGAAAACTTATTTCTCTAATTTTTTTTATCTTTTAGATTATTTATTTGACTAAAAATTTTCATCTTTTCCTTCTCATGTTCCAAAAAAAACTTCATAGATTTCCCACAAATCTGCATATAGTGATCTCACACTGATGAACTGAGACTGGAAATCTTTGATCAAAAAAATGTAATATTATACAAACTCCTACTTATAATCATAGCCTAATCATGAATTTAATAACTTTTAAGATCAAAATTACATCATATGACTTACATTGGAAAGTATTTCAGCTTCCCATTCTTCCATAACTTCTATCTTTCCAACCAAACCTGAATATGATTTTCATCACTTATTCTCCCCCTTTATTTCATAAGGATTTCATCACATTTTTTCCGTAAAAATTATGATATTTTTGAATTAAAAAATAGAAAATAATCTTCATATTTTCATCATAGTCATTTATACTTTGATAATCTTCCACATTATGATTTAATCTTTCTTCTCAGACTTAAGGTGAGTCCAATGAACCTTTTCTCATTAAAAAAATCTTCCCAATCTAATGGAATTTTTTTTAATCATTTTGATTCCATTCGTATGATTATGATGGTGAGTCTGATCATTCAATAATTACAAAGTGAATTGATTTCTTTTCATTTTGATAACAAAAGACAATAATTTCTTCGCAAACTTCTTCAAGATGAAAAAACAAACTTCTTGCCAACTTGTTCCAAACAATCTCTCGCTTTGGGTTTTGTTTTCAACCAAGGTTCATAAATCGCTAAATTTTATAAACTCAAGCTATGTATTACATATAAAAAATTCTAATCCTACAAGAGCAAACTCATTATAGGAAACAAGAATTATTGAAAGAAAAAACATGATTTCCAAAAGTAGTGACTCATGAAACATCTTCATCTTTTCTTAAAATCTTTCTTCACTCATTCCACTTTCCTATAAACAAAAGTTTCATAAAAACACTCCAAAAAACTATTAGAATATTTCACACACTTATATACTGAGTTCACATCTTACCCAAAAATATAACTGTATACGTGATTACTTAAAGGTTTAGCACATATTAATAGATGGATTTATGAAACAATTACCCCCCTTAAAAACACTATCCAAAGAATAGAGAAGAGATGAGACAAAAACACATACCTCGACCTTGATGAGAAAGAGGTTGGACACCGATTTCAACATCAGTTTGTAAAAATCTTCCTTCTATAAGGTTTTTGTGAAAATGTCAGCAACTTGTTATGATGTTGGAACATACTCCAAATTCAATTCATTATTCTCCACATGCACTTTGATGAAGTGATATTTAATGTCATTAAGTTTTGAATGATAATGTTGTACCAAATTTCTGTTAAGGTTTATGGAACTTTTATTATCACAACACAAAACAAAGGGTAATTTTAATTCAACAAGTAAGTCTTCTAACTGAGTCCTCATCTATATAAGTTGAGTAGAATCTTGAGTGGAAGTAACATACTCAACTTCATCCATGCTAATAGTTATTAATTTTGTTTCTTAGTATTCCAAATAACACAACCTTTTCCCAGAAATAAAACTCCACCATATGTGGATCTTCTATTATCAACATTTCCTTCCCAATCAGCATATGAATACCCAAAAAAGTCAATACTTTCTAAGTTATCATACCTGATTGCAAATTTTTTTTGCCTTTGATATATATGATAATTATTTTTCCAGCCAATAAATGTGATTATTTTGGATAACTCTAAAATATTTCACATAAGTTAACAATATAAACAGTATCAGGTCTTGTGGAAATAAAATATAAAAAACATCCAATCAGCTTTTGAAACTCTTTAGAGTCAACTTCCTTTCCTTCTATATCATTATAAAACTTGGTTCCCCCTAAACTCAGTGTGGAAAATGTTTTTGAATTTTCCATGCTGAACTTATTAAGAAATTCCTTAGTATAATTTTCTTGGGAAAGAAATATTTGTTTCTTATTTTGTGAGTTTTTTATCTCCATAAAGTATTTCATTTCACCCAGCATGGACATCTAAAATATTTTTTTTTCATTTTTTCAGTAAATCTCTCATAAGTTCTTTCATCATTCCCAGAAAATATAATGTCATCAACATAAACAATTACAATGAGGGAAAACTCTTGACTTTATTTAATGTATATATTACTATCAAATCTTCCTTTCTTAAAACTCATATTCCTAAAGAAAGTATCCAATTTTAAATACCATTACCTCAGAGCTAGTTTTATCCCATACAAGGATTTATTCAGATTTCACACATAAATTTCATCCTTTCTAATAATAAATCAACATGGTTGTTCAATATAAACTTCCTCATCAAGTTCTCCATTTAAAAATGTTGATTTCACATCCATTTGAAATATTTTGTAACTTTATTATGAAATAATAGAAAGAAAGAACCTAATTGAATATAATATTAACATTAGAGAAAAAGTTTCATCAAAATCGATATCTTCAATCAGTGAGTAACCTTTACACATTAATCTTGATTTGTTTCTTATAACTTCATCATCTTCATTCAGATTATTCTGGAAAACCCACTATGTGATGATGAAATTTTTATCATTTAGTTTAGGTACGAGTTCTCAAGAATCATTCCTTTATATCTAGTCTAGATCTTCATTCATATCCTAAACCCATTCTGGATACTCAAAAGCTTCATTCACATCTTTAGCCTCAAATTTTGAATATAAAGAATTATGTGTGATAAATTTTGATGTTATTATTATTTGAACCTTTTGATGTTGATCACCAATTATGTTTTCAAATTCCACTTTCTTCATCAACCTTGGTTGAGATCTTCGAGATTATTCATCATCACTAGAAATAACTGAGTCCAATTCTTCTTCTTGAGTAGGATTGAAATTGCTTCTTTCATTATTAGAATTGTTAACAAAAGTTCTTGAATCCCATTAATCTTCCTTATCAGCACAAGATTTTTGAACATCTTCCTCATCCTTTTTAATAACTTTCACATCAATAGAGTCAAATAATATTTCCATATATTTTTTGAAATATCTATATTCTCTTCCTTCTAAAGCATAACCAAACAAAAATCCCATCTTCACCTCGATACTTAAACTTCCCAAGGTTTCCACCTTTCTTATTTATGATGCATGGGATCTCAAAAAATTATTAAGTGTTTAAAACTTGGATTTTTATCATAAAACATCTCATAAGGAGTTATATTGGAACTTTGCCTATAAAAACATTGATTTAGAATATAAACAACAGTGCTCATGGATTTCCTCCAAAGGTAATGAGAGATACCATGTTTAAGTAACATAGTTCGCCCCATTTCAACCAAACTTATATTTTTCCTTTCAGTAACCCCATTTTGTCAATGAGTGTAAGGTTTACTGAACTCAATACAAAATCCATAATTCTCAAGATAAATTTTAAATTACTCAATTTTGTATTCCCCACCACTGTCTATTCTCAACTTTTTCACTGAATACTCACATTGCTTCTTAGTTTTCCTCATGAAAGTTTTAAAAATTTTCAGAGCATCTGAATTATGTTTCATATACACAACACAAGTAATGAGAGTAAAGTCATAAATTAAAGTAATGAAGTACTTATATCCATTAGTTTATTGTTTTTGCATTGGAACACATATATTATAATGAATAATTTCCTGGGGTCATTTTCAACAAATGTCAACTTTCTTATGCACAAAGTTTGTAATATATCCTTTCTGACAAATTGTGAAATGACAATATCTTTTTCATGAAATATCAGGAGTTCCATATGAAGTGCACTGTGTTGCATTTGTTGTCAATGAGGCATGAAGTTGTCTTGGAATGAATGGAAGTCAGGAATGTCAAGATGTGAATGCCAAAGGTTGTGATGGTGTTGGTGGTGAAGGAGAATGGCCATGGTACTAAGATGCATGTCACTTAGGAGATTCACTAAGTGGTATTGGAAATTGTGGTTGAAACATTCTCCATGGAAATCTGACGATTGTTGAGCTGATCATTAAGTTCCAAGAACTTGTATCAACTGGATACAAAGTCACAACAATGATAGAAGACCATGCATTGTTAAGACAATGCATGAGAAGATGAAAGTGATCCATCCATAAGTTCTAAGTGGATGAAGTGGATTAAATAAGTCCATGCACTATCACTTAGTGCATGAGAATTAGAAGAAGATCCAATTGATCTCTGATTAGATCAATGAAGCACATTGAAGAAGTTAAGTGATTCAGGAGTTCGGTTGAAGAAGAAGATCCTTGAGAATTCTCTCCTAAGTAGAAAATGAGATGATGAAGAAGAATTATAAATTGAGGAGTTGTTTCTAATCAAGAGGATTAATGTTTGAATTCTTAAGAAGAAGAAATGGAGAAGAATAATTTGAAGTGGCATTTGGCTTGGAAGAACTTGGGTTGGAATTTATACATTGGGAGAACTTTGTTTTTAACAAAGTGTTTATTCAACACTTAGCCAAAAATAAGGCCACCAAGGAGGCCAGCCGAGGGTCATCACCCAAGGCACATGTGGGACTCAAGGTCACCACGCCCATGGGGAACCCTCAAGGCCAGGGCAGCATCCTTGAGGCAGGGGCACACCCAAGACACCGCATGGGTGCCTGGGGCACGCCCGGAGGAGCGTGGCAGGGGGCCGTGTATAAGCCCCCGAGGGCATGCGGTGGTGAAGCCCGCGCACCCGAGTGTGCATAGTGGGCGCAAGGTGCGCGCCCGCAGATGCGAGAGTGGGCGCGGAGCGCGCCCACAGAGAGAACCCGGTGCGGGGCGGCACCGGGAGGGGAGAAGTTCAACTGGCGAGTAGCGGGCAGCGCCAGGGTAATAAACCGCGGAAAAACAGGAGCCCGTTTCGATGTGGGACGCGGAATTTTTCTGCGGGAGCGATCCTGGCCGCACGATCGATCGCGCGCCAGATCTCGGCCGTACATCTGATCCGCGGTGAGGCGATCTGATCCAGGCCGTCCGATGTATTTCGATCGCCCGATCCAATGGCTCCCGGCTCATCTCCTTCGTCGAGCCACCCCGAAGCCACCTGACGTCTCCCGCTGAACCAGAGGCCACCCGACGACGGCATTCGAGATTCCGGCCACCTCCGATCAAAGTAAGACCTCCATTGTGGTCGTCTGGCCCTACTGAACATATACATGCAATAAAATATGCATGAAAACGTTGGATGGGGAATTTGAAGTTCGGCCGAAGCAACCGAAGGTGCCGAGGCCACGTGGAGAGCATGCTTTGCATGCATAAGCCTAAACGAAGGCCGTGCATGCGTTCTAAGTCGCATGCACGTGGAGGAAACCGAAGAAAAAGGGATCCCTCGTGAACCGAGGATAGAAACCAGATTTGAAAGATTTTTAAAGATCCACAATCTTCGGGATTTTGAATTTATAACCACACGGGAGTTTTAAGCATTCCTCTGCCTATAAAAAGAGAGGCCGAGGCTCTCTGCAGCTTGCTGAAGTTTTGTTGAAGATCCGGAGTCCCGCGGAGCACTTTGTGCCTCGCGAAGTAGAAGCCCCGCACAAAGAACTTGCGCGGCTGAAGGTTCCGGAGCCACCCGAGGCTTCGAAGGTCCCCTGCGCGCATTATTTGTGCGACAGGAAGAGCTCTCCCTGCCCGCATACTTGCGCGGCAGGAGTAGCTTGCACGCCCAAGGTGTCCTCACCCTTGTGGCTTGCGCGCCTCGTGGTATTGCATCCTGCACACCCGAGTGCCTGTGCACCCCGCGGCTCAAGACACTTTCGCGGCAGTGTGTGTGTTCCAAGTGGAGAAGAAGACCCGAGGGCTTGGTACCTTGTGCAGCTGTTGGAGAAGGAGTTGGCCGCGGCTCAAGCAGACCCTTGCGCGCCTCCTTTGGCATTCAGGTGGAATAGAAGAAGAAGGCCGAGCCTTGTGCTTGTGTGCAAAGTGAAGGAAGAACACCCTACGGGCAGTAGGTGTGCAAAGCAAGAAGAGCCGAGGCTTTGCCTCTTGTGTGTGCAAAGTAAAAGTTGAAGGCCGAGAGGAAGTGTGTGCAAAAGTGAAAGAAGTGTGTGCAAAGAGCAAAGAGGCCGAACCTAATGTGTGTGCTCTAAGTGGAGGGAACACACTTAGAAGAAGAAGAGCAGACCCACACAAAGTATAACACACGTTTCAAGTGTGAAAGCAAAAGGAATTAAGTGTGTGAAGGAAGTGAGAAGGTGTGTGCTTAAAGAGACTACACCCTTTGTGGGTTTATTGCACCGAGAAGAAAAAGGGGAGTGCATGCTTGCATGCATGCACGTGCACACGTGAATAAAGCCAAACCAGCTTGTGTGCATTTGAGGAGTCCAAGACCAAGAGTTCTTGAAGAAAATTGAGAGGCCATGCAGTCAGTGCATGAGGAAGCAGAGATGCCATGCACTCAGTGCATGAAGTTGAATTGAAGTGAGACTGAGCCAGACTGAAGTTAAAGACATCATTTGTCTGAGTATTCAGTAGTTGGAGAGAAGCCAGGTCATCCTTAGAAGAAGGAGATAAATCCTGAGAAATACGAGAAGACCTGATCAACTCAAGTGATCAGAGGTAAAGAGCAAGGCCAGCAGTCTTTATCCCAGGCTGCTGAAGATACTTGAAGAAGCTTAAAGTGAAGAAGAGCTACTCGTGCGACTCGAGGAGCCAAGAGAAGACCCTGTGGGACTCAGGGAGAAGAAGTCTTCAGTGGGATTCTGGAGCAGGCCAGTGGGACTCTGGTAACACTGTGGGACGCAGTATAAAGACCCTCCTGTGGGACTCAGGAGAGATACAGTGGGATACTGTATCGACCATTGTAATACTAACAGATTATAATGGGAGAAACCATGTTGGGGCGTATAACCAACATGGCAAGGACGTAGGCCTTTGGTGCCGAACCTTGTAAATCCTTGTGTCCAGTGCCTTTACATTTACTGCATCATTCGTGGAAAGGTGAGAGATACAAGAAGAGTGGATCGAGGCTTTAACCAGCCATAGAGGTTTAATTGATTAAGAATCAATTAGTAAAAAGTTTTAAAGGATCACTGATTCACCCCCTCCCTCTCTCAGTGATTCACACTGATCTGGGCACTTCAATTGGTATCAGAGGGAGGTTCCCTCTAAAAGATCCAAGGGAGTCTTTATGAAGTGCAGATTTGAGGAAATGAGCGACCAGCCTCAAATGGAGATATCTGCCAAGACTCAGAAAAACAGGATGAAGAAACAGGCCAAGAAGATGAAGAAGAAGATTGTTGCTGATAGAGAAACACCTGACAATTCCTTTTATCACTCTTCTAAGAAAGCCTGTCCTAGCTGTGATGAAGTTGGAAAAATGAAAGATCTTCAAAGTGCAATCAAATATCTTCAGAAGAAAGTCCCCAAGGAAGTGGCAATGTGTATTACTACTGGCATCCTTGATCTTCAAGAAGAAAAATTACAGCTAGAAGAAGAAGCCAATGCAATGGAAGATCAGTTGGCTAAAAGGGTTGGCATAACCAACACTCTCAGAAAGCTGGTGAAGGATAAAGATGAAACAATTTCTCTTTGCAATGAAAGATATGAAGACACTGCTGAAGAATTGCAAAGGAGCCTTTCTGAGAAAGAATTCTTTATGATATTGGTCAAAGATGTTTTCCATGCACTGGAAAAGAGGCATAAAGTGTCAATGAATGTCAGAGATGCTCAACTCAAAGACAAAGTCAAAATGGTAAAGGAGCTTGACAACTCATTGCATGAAATAAAGAAGGTGCATGATGACCAGATGGAACAGCTGAAACCGAATTGGGAAGGTAGGCTAAGATTGGTTGAGGATGAGAAGAACTCCCTCAACATGAAATGCTTATAACTGGAGGTGATATTGAAAAATCAGCAATCACCCAAAGCCAAAACCTCCCAGTCAGCTGGTAGAAGAAATGTTGCCACTCAAGTGAGCATTGAGAAGGATGATTCTAAAATAAGGGCATCCTCTAGTGAAAGTGCAACATCTTCTAAGAAGAAGGTTCCATCCATCTGGATGAGGAAGGTGAAGAAGCAGGGCTCTCCTGAAACAACACAACTTGTCAAGAAAAGTACCCAGCAATCAGAAGTACACAAGAGGTCAAGATTTGTGGGTCAATGTTGGTGTTGTAACAAGTATGGGCATTGTGCAAAGGATTGTTGGTACAATCCACTGAATGCCAAAGCACAGAGGAAGCCCATGCCTAGGGGGAGCAAGCCAGAAGGAAAGAAGCAGCATCCACAGGTCCAGAGACATCTGTTTACTGCTAACAGATTTGGATTGCTTGACAACATCTGGGATGTTTGCAAAAGTGGTCAAAATGATACATGTCAATCTCCAACTGTATCCAAAGATCAAAAGAAGAAAAGATCACAGAACCTGGCTCATAGATATTCCTTGGGAAGCAAGAAGAAAGTAGAAAATGCTCCCAAGAAGTGTTTTAGAAATGAAGAGAAGTCCTTGGAATTGAAATCCAAGAAGGGTGATGCATCCAGAAGGACCACCAAGAAAAAATGCTTCTACTGTGGAAAGAAAGGACATATCATGGATCTTTGTAAACAAGCCATGAAATTCAATAGAGGCAGACTGGACTCAAACAGACAATCAATCCAGAAGAAGCAGAAGGGATTGATTGAAAACAAGTTGCCTAAGAAAGGTAGATTGACAGCATCAAAAGAACCATGTGAAACTTCCAGAACTGAGGCCACACTTCCAAATGACTCGTTAGTCATATGGCCAAATCAGTTGCAACTTGCCAAAGATCTACAGAGAGCTGAAGATGAAGTTCTGGCAATTTCTAAGGAAAAAGGGAAGAAGAAGATTTCACATGGAGATGTATTGAGATCCACACCAGCACAAACATCATTGAAGATCAAATGTGAAAGTGTGAAGAATGGTGAAAATGGGACATCTCGGTTGAGAGAATCTTCTCAACCTTGTTGTTCACATTGATGAACCAAGGAGGTTCCATATTATTCCCTTATACTATTGGTATTTACATGTGCTGACATTGCAGGGAATTTAAGATGATGATCATTCTCAACTGGAGGATGGTTTGGACAGAATGGAGTGCACCCCTTGAGGGGGAGCCAATCTGAAGAAGATGGGATTCTGAGATTAATACCATCTTGAAAAAAATGAAGGTATTCAAATCATACTTTCATCCCTTGTTTCTTAATTGATTTTATCTTGTCAATTAAGGGGGAGTATGGATTGAAGACAAATGGATGAAAGGGGGAGCTTTATCTTTGCACCTGAACTTTCTAATGAGTTTTGTGAAGTTGTGCAGGATTTATCAAATTCATTGTTATATCTGAAAAAATTTCAAACCCCTAAGCATGATCTCACATGTGTAGAGAATTATGGACAGCTTTGAATTCCTTGGTCATATCACTCTTGTTTTCTACACCGGGTTAGCCCAAGTAGACTTAGAGTTGATTTACTAAAGGTTATTTGCTAAAGAAGAACATGTGGCATCATCCCTCTCTTAGTGATTTTCAAGAAGATGCTATTCAAAGGGAGGAAGATTTTATTGAAAGTGAACCACACCACACCTTTGCATTTGATTGCCAATAAGGGGGAGAAAATATTGGCACACATATTGACCCATTCATATGTGCTGAAGTGGTGTATTGACAACAAATACAAAGGGGGAGATTGAAGTGCACTGTGTTGCATTTGTTGTCAATGAGGCATGAAGTTGTCTTGGAATGAATGGAAGTCAGGAATGTCAAGATGTGAATGCCAAAGGTTGTGATGGTATTGGTGGTGAAGGAGAATGGCCATGGTACTAAGATGCATGTCACTTAGGAGATTCACTAAGTGGTATTGGAAATTGTAGTTGAAACATTCTCCATGAAAATCTGACGATTGTTGAGCTGATCATTAAGTTCCAAGAACTTGTATCAACTGGATACAAAGTCACAACAATGATAGAAGACCATGCATTGTTAAGACAATGCATGAGGAGATGAAAGTGATCCATCCATAAGTTCTAAGTGGATGAAGTGGATTAAATAAGTCCATGCACTATCACTTAGTGCATGAGAATTAGAAGAAGATCCAATTGATCTATGATTAGATCGATGAAGCACATTGAAGAAGTTAAGTGATTCAGGAGTTCGGTTGAAGAAGAAGATCCTTGAGAATTCTCTCCTAAGTAGAAAATGAGATGATGAAGAAGAATTATAAATTGAGGAGTTGTTTCTAATCAAGAGGATTAATGTTTGAATTCTTAAGAAGAAGAAATGGAGAAGAATAATTTGAAGTGGCATTTGGCTTGGAAGAACTTGGGTTGGCATTTATATATTGGGAGAACTTTGTTTTTAACAAAGTGTTTATTCAACACTTAGCCAAAAATAAGGCCACCAAGGAGGCCAGCCGAGGGTCATCACCCAAGGCACATGTGGGACTCAAGGCCACCACGCCCATGGGGAACCCTCAAGGCCAGGGCAGCATCCTTGAGGCAGGGGCACACCCAAGACACCGCATGGGTGCCTGGGGCACGCCCGGAGGAGCGTGGCAGGGGGCCGTGTATAAGCCCCCGAGGGCACGCGGTGGTGAAGCCCGCGCACCCGAGTGTGCATAGTGGGTGCAAGGTGCGCGCCCGCAGAGGCGAGAGTGGGCGCGGAGCGCGCCCGCAGAGAGAACCCGGTGCGGGGCGGCACCGGGAGGGGAGAAGTTCAACTGGCGAGTAGCGGGCAGCGCCAGGGTAATAAACCGCGGAAACACAGGAGCCCGTTTCGATGTGGGACGCGGAATTTTTCTGCGGGAGCGATCTTGGCCGCACGATCGATCGCGCGCCAGATCTCGGCCATACATCTGATCCGCGGCGAGGCGATCTGATCCAGGCCGTCCGATGTATTTCGATCGCCCGATCCAACGGCTCCCGGCTCATCTCCTTCGTCGAGCCACCCCGAAGCCACCTGACATCTCCCGCTGAACCAGAGGCCACCCGACGACGACATTCGAGATTCCGGCCACCTCCGATCAAAGTAAGACCTCCATTGTGATCGTCTGGCCCTACTGAACATATACATGCAATAAAATATGCATGCAAACGTTGGATGGGGAATTTGAAGTTCGGCCGAAGCAACCGAAGGTGCCGAGGCCACGTGGAGAGCATGCTTTGCATGCATAAGCCTAAACGAAGGCCGTGCATGCGTTCTAAGTCACATGCACATGGAGGAAACCGAAGAAAAAGGGAGCCCGCGTGAACCGAGGATAGAAACCAGATTTGAAAGATTTTTAAAGATCCGAAATCTTCAGGATTTTGAATTTATAACCACGCGGAAGTTTTAAGTATTCCTCTGCCTATAAAAAGAGAGGCCGAGGCTCTCTGCAGCTTTCTGAAGTTTTGTTGAAGATCCGGAGTCCCGCGGAGCACTTTGTGCCTCGCGAAGTAGAAGCCCCGCGCAAAGAACTTGCGCGGCTAAAGGTTCCGGAGCCACCCGAGGCTTCGAAGGTCCCCTGCGCGCATTATTTGTGCGACAGGAAGAGCTCTCCCCGCCCGCATACTTGCGCGGCAGGAGTAGCTTGCGCGCCCAAGGTGTCCTCACCCTTGTGGCTTGCGCGCCTCGTGGTATTGCATCCTGCACACCCGAGTGCCTGTGCACCCCGCGGCTCAAGACACTTTCGCGGCAGTGTGTGTGTGCCAAGTGGAGAAGAAGACCCGAGGGCTTGGTACCTTGTGCAGCTGTTGGAGAAGGAGTTGGCCGCGGCTCAAGCAGACCCTTGCGCGCCTCCTTTGGCATTCAGGTGGAATAGAAGAAGAAGGCCGAGCCTTGTGCTTGTGTGCAAAGTGAAGGAAGAACACCCTACGGGCAGTAGGTGTGCAAAGCAAGAAGAGCCGAGGATTTGCCTCTTGTGTGTGCAAAGTAAAAGTTGAAGGCCGAGAGGAAGTGTGTGCAAAAGTGAAAGAAGTGTGTGCAAAGAGCAAAGAGGCCGAACCTAATGTGTGTGCTCTAAGTGGAGGGAACACACTTAGAAGAAGAAGAGCAGACCCACACAAAGTATAACACACGTTTCAAGTGTGCAAGCAAAAGGAATTAAGTGTGTGAAGTAAGTGAGAAGGTGTGTGCTTAAAGAGACTACACCCTTTGTGGGTTTATTGCACCGAGAAGAAAAAGGGGAGTGCATGCTTGCATGCATGCACGTGCACACGTGAATAAAGCCAAACCAGCTTGTGTGCATTTGAGGAGTCCAAGACCAAGAGTTCTTGAAGAAAATTGAGAGGCCATGCAGTCAGTGCATGAGGAAGCAGAGATGCCATGCACTCAGTGCATGAAGTTGAATTGAAGTGAGACTGAGCCAGACTGAAGTTAAAGACATCATTTGTCTGAGTATTCAGTAGTTGGAGAGAAGCCAGGTCATCCTTAGAAGAAGGAGATAAATCCTGAGCAATACGAGAAGACCTGATCAACTCAAGTGATCAGAGGTAAAGAGCAAGGCCAGCAGTCTTTATCCCAGGCTGCTGAAGATACTTGAAGAAGCTTAAAGTGAAGAAGAGCTACTCGTGCGACTCGAGGAGCCAAGAGAAGACCCTGTGGGACTCAGGGAGAAGAAGTCTTCAGTGGGATTCTGGAGCAGGCCAGTGGGACTCTGGTAACACTGTGGGACGCAGTATAAAGACCCTCCTGTGGGACTCAGGAGAGATACAGTGGGATGCTGTATCGACCATTGTAATACTAACAGATTATAATGGGAGAAACCATGTTGGGGCGTATAACCAACATGGCAAGGACGTAGGCCTTTGGTGCCGAACCTTGTAAATCCTTGTGTCCAGTGCCTTTACATTTACTACATCATTCGTGGAAAGGTGAGAGATACAAGAAGAGTGGATCGAGGCTTTAACCAGCCATAGAGGTTTAATTGATTAAGAATCAATTAGTAAAAAGTTTTAAAGGATCACTGATTCACCCCCTCCCCCTCTCAGTGATTCGCACTGATCTGGGCACTTCACCATAGACACTATCATGCTTTGATAACTTTCTCATATTTCTATAACACATATATACCATCCTTTTATTCCACAATTGATTCTCTTCCACCATGGCTATGTAAAAATATTTTTTGAACCTCACTAACTTTGAACAAGTTTCCTTTTGTACGTTGGACTCTTGTAACTATTTTTCCATATTCACCACTTTTCAAAACAAACCCATATTTTATAAAAAAACTTTTTTTTCTTTATTAAATAGTTTTGAAACACTTAGTAGGTTGTGTTTCATCCCATCAAAAAACAAATATTTCTTGGACTTCATCTTTTCTTCCCCCAAAATAGTAGATCCAACACCTTTGATTATTAGGGATTCATCACTTCCAAATGTTATTGTTCCTTATTTGAAGTCTTTCAAATTTTTCAACAATTTTAAATCTCCTATCATATGATAAGAACGCCCACTATCCAAGTTCCATGATCATTCTCCATTTTTTTCTTTGAGATTAGTTTCTACAAAAAAGATCTTTTTATTTAACTTCATATTTATTCACATCCAAATTTTAATAATTTTTAAGAATCTTTTGTTATTCCAGTGACAAAACAAGACAAAATTTTGAAATGTGTATAGGTTGTTCACATTTTTCACAAATAGTTTCCAAATGTTGGAACATATTTTCAACTTTCACAAAAACCTTCTCATGTTTCTTCAAAACATCATTCTCAGACTTCTTCCTTTGAGAGTATCAAATCCCCCTCAAACTTTTCCTTTTGTAACTTGTAGAATAGTTGTAATGTTGTTGATTAAAATAACACATATTTTCATATATCCAAATCCACTAAAAAACCATAAGTATCCATAAAAATAACAATTGACTCTAAAAATTCTATACTATCTAGAGTTGTGAACATGTTTCTCAGCAACCTTAGTATCTTTCTTATCAGAAGTTTTTTGACCACCAACCTTTTTGTTATCAAATGAAATCTTTTTTTCAGCTTGGTTTTCTTTTAAGAATTATTGGAACTAGAAGAAATAGAAACTTTTTTATAATCAGTATTTTTAGAAAACTATTACTTCTCTATTTTGTTAGTTTTTTCTAGATACATAACTTTCCCAACTTTCTTCTTCTCAAAAACAATTTCAAATTTATTCTCAACCTTTGAAGGTAACTTTTGATCATTCTTAGGTTTACCCTTTCTAGAGCTTTCATCAACTTCAGATATAGATTTTTTGAAACTTGTGAACCTCTGTTCATCTCTTGAAAGCTTCTATTGGATAAGTTCCAACTCTTCTTCTTTTTTCTTTTAAATTAACTTCTAGATGTTCATTAAAATTATTTTCTTTCTCTAGAGATTTCTTAAAATCATAAATATATTCTAGAAAATTTCTCATCAGGAAAACATTCTTGATAATTTGTTGAAGAATTTTTATTTTTCAACTTTTTTATTTATTTTTCAAGTCTCCCAATATTTCTCATACATTCTTTAAATTCTTCTTTAAGATAAAATACTAGTTGAGTTTCTTATTCTTAAAAACTGTTACTTCCAAAATCTTTATTGTTAACTATCACAATGTAAGTACTTTATCCAGCCTATTCAGTATAATTTTTGGATTCATATTCACTATCTTCTTATTCATCATCTTTAGTAAAAAATATTCTTATTTAAATTTGGATAATATTCTATCTTTCCCTTTGGAATAATATTTAGCCTTATCAACCTACTTCTTATATGGTCTCCTCTACCTTTTATCATCTTCATCACTATTATCATATTTATTTCTTAGAGGGAAATTAGCCACAAAGTGCCTAATGGATCCATATTCAAAACATTTTAAGGGAATAATCCCTTTATAATTTCCTATATTTCTTTTCACATTTTTAGAAAAAAAGGATAAACATTCGTAAATATTTATACATACCTCATTTTTAGAATTAGAGATAACACCTACTACATCTTCAAGAAAATTCTTAGAATTTACTTGATTGGCATCCTTTAAGGACATTTCTCTATCAAATTTTATTTTTCCTTTCATAGATTTATCCATTTTAATTTCACAAGTAATGAGAGTACTATGAAGATCATCCATAGATAGAGTTTCAAGATCTCTATCTTCCAATAAGAAAACTTTGGCATCAAATTTTGTCAGTAATAATTCTCAATATCTTTTCAACAATATTTGATTATTCCAAATTTTTTCTAAGAAATATGGTGGTGCTAACAATATCCTTGACCCTAATAAAGAAGTCACCAACAGATTCATACTCACTCATTTTCATATCTTCATACTTTAGCCTCCAGATTTCTAACTTTTCCTTATTATCTTTTTTATTGCCTTCATAAATTTTCTTCATCTTATACAAAATACATTTAGTAGTGGAAACACACATCACTATTAAAAACTCACTTTTAGAAAGTGATGAGAGTAAAGAATTATTGGCTCTTCCATCATTCTCAAGATTCTTACTATTAATAGATGTGAGAGGATTTCTTTTTAGCAATAATAGAAAATCTATCTGTTGTAGATTCAAGAACATCATACCCAAGATATATAAGATAAGGAAAAATTTTATATTTATAGATATAATAGTTCTTACCATCAAAGACTTTAATCCCCTTACTGTTCACACAATTAAGATTATACATCACAACTTATCTTTTAAAACTTTAGTAAAGAGTAAATTAAAGAAACCATCCCTTTGATACCAATTGAGATTACCCAGCCAGGAAAAAAATATCACTGATAGGGGGAGGGGTGAATTAGTGATATTTTTTTCTTTTAAGTTTCCTTAATTTTGAAAGAACATTCTCCTACCGTTAAATTGTTATGAATTTTTTGAAATAAAAACAATCACACATCCACCAGAACACAAGAATTTACAAGGTTCACTACTCAACCAAAGTAGATACGTCCATGGTATGGTTTGGAAATAATAAAATACCACATAGTCTACTAGAAAAAAATCATTTTGTGTTGATACAAAAAGTAAGATATTACCTTAAACTTATGTAGAAATATGATTAATACAATAGTTATTGTGCTTCACTTAGTATAAAATATTGTAATAAAAGCCTTTATAATAAGTTAAGAACATGTTACTATGTTGTCTTATCAACTTTAAAAAAATGATCTTAAAAAAAACTTCACTTCTCTACCCAATAATAGGTAAGAACTTCTCAAAACTTCATAATGATACTCAGCCTGATACCTAGTATGATTCTACAGTATGATTGCTCATTTTGATAAAATAACTCTGCCATAATACCATTGAAACAAATCAGAAAAATTTCTACCGTAGCCCAGAAATTCCAATATGATTCTCGGTTTGATGGCCAAGTTTGATATCAGAAACTCAGAATAGGATCTTCCTTATTATTCTTCTCCTTCTTATGTCTAGAAAACTTCCTTTGGAATTCTCAATCTGGAAACTCCTTATCTCTAGAAATTTTAGTGCTTTGAATTCTCTCTACACCAGTGAAAAGTATGAGTGTCAGGAAAGTACAATGTAATTCCTCTATTTATAGGTGTTCCAAATGAGGTTTATGTAGGATTCTAAAAAAATTTCCCACACAACCATATTTTCCCAGATATTCAAATTTCCTTAAATCTGGGCTTCATCTTTAACTTCTTCAATGCTTCTAAACTCTTCTCATTTCTTCTCAAACCTTCTCAAATATTCTCATAACTTTAGCTCGCTTAATAAATTCTAAACTTTCTTTAGTATGATTATGATTACCATTAATATTTTTTAATTATGATGAAGACAACAAATTATGTTGCTCTGTACCAATTGAAACATATAAAATACAAATGAATTCTCATTAAGATTATCAGAACCATCTAAAAACAAACTTCTCATTATGATGCTCTGTACCAAATGATAAATATTTGAAACCTTTATTCCATACTTAACACTTTTAAAGATTCATGTACTTACTTGTAAACTCTTCAATACCACATTAATACTTCTTTTACAAACACTTTTGTAACTGATTCAAGAAGTTAATCTTTTATTATTTTCCTTAGACTGATGACCCTGTATCCGATGAAGTGCAGCGTCTAATGAATTTTATCGGTGTCAGTATGTGCCTGATGGATTGGTCTTTACTTCACTATGATAATCAGTGTTAGTGCTAGTCCAATGAAACTTGAACCATTTGATGAATACATATCATAGTTTTTTCATTTTCTATTGAAAAAATTGAGAACAACAAATAATTCATCCTGATGAAAATGATTTACTACATTATTGATCATATTTTGAATTTCTTCCACACATAGTTCCTAACAAAATTCTCTTCTTTTATTCTTTAAAGGTCCCAAAAAATCTCTAAATAAATGATTATGAATCCAATGATCAGTGGAACACCTCATTCGATGGACCGATATCAACAACTTCAGCTTCAACAACTTCTTCTCTTTTATGATTATGGTACAAGAAAATTTCTTTCTTCAAATATTTGTATCTTATGTCTTATTAGTCTGAATGTAAACCAACATCTTTTTCTTCTCACGTTCTGAACAAAAACTTCATCACCTTCCCAAAAAAATATATATAATGATCTCACACTGATGAACTAAGATTGGAAATCTTGCCTCGAAAAACTTTCTTCTCCTATAAATTCCATATAATCATGAAGCCCTCAGAAATTTAAGAACTTTTAAGATCAACATAGAATTATCTAACTTACATTCAAAAGTATTATAACTTTCTATCCTTACATCACTTCATTTTTTCCAACCAAACCGAAATATTATTGTTAGAACTTGTTCTCCCCTATCTTTCATAAGGCTTGTATAACATTTTTTCAAGAAAACTCATGATATTTGTGAATTAAGAAATAGAAAATAATCATCATATTTTAATCCAAGTCATTCAAACTATGATAATCTTACTCATTACAATTCAAGATTTCTTATTGGACCTGAGGTGAGTTTAATGAACCTTTTCTCCCTAAAAACATCTTCCCAATCTGATGGACTTTCTTTAGCATTTTGAGCCCAGTTTTTTTATTATGATGGTGATTCAGATCATTAAATAATTAAAAAGTGAATTTATTTATTTTATTTTGGACAATAAAATACAATAATTTCTTCACAAACTTTTTCTTTGTTCCAAAAAATAAGCTTCTTTCCAAATTATTCCCAACATAAATAATACACCAAGTTATTCACTCTATATAATTTCTAATTCTTCTCAAACTATTTAAAATAAATTTTTTCATAATGAAACAACAGTAAAATCAAACATGATTAATGAATATCTCCTTTTAAATGATTCTCACTATCATTTATCATACAACTTATTCAAATCCTTCATGAAACTTATAGTATATGGATCCACGTTGATTATTGTCTTTCTTATTTAATCATAAAACTTTTTTTATAAAACTACAACATGTTTCATGGTTATTTTTCTTTGTACAACTATAAAGATGTATTAGCCTTTACTACATGTATCTTTTTTATTCTTATAGCTCACTTTATATAGAACTTCCTTCCTCCTTTGCATAATATACACAATATGATTTTCTTATCTTCACAAGTGGCATGTACTTTTTTATTTGTGTACACAATACTACCTTCATGATGACTAATTATTAGTTTCTTCATATAATCACATTACACACATGCAACACATACTCAACACTTATGGATGTAGTATATTTAATGTGTTTCATACTCTTTTGATATAGTTATAAAATACCACATTTACTTCACATAGCCTTCTCCTCACAAAATTCTCCTCCTCCTCCCCATAGTTTTTACTTGCATATGAAACCAACCTAAAAAATATGTGAATTAATGAATTTATCTTTGCATACTTCATCCCATATTGTATAATCTTCATGTTTCTTTCATCACATGGAGCTTCTATGGAAACAGAGACAGTCTCTCTTTATCTTTTTTTACCCAGTTTATCTTAATATCTCTTCATGTTTCCCTCTTTCACACTATTTCTCATTTTTTTCAAATGAGGTTCTCCCATATTATTTATAGGAAAATTTCCACCACCTCAGTACCTCTTAAAAACAATGATTTCTGCTCATTTCCACTGACATACTCTTTTACACACCAACTTACTTTGGACTATGTAGTCTTAAAAATATCAGAACTGTCTATCTAGATATGAAAACATTTTCATTTCCTATCATGCATTCATAACTCCCTTCACCTTCATTTATTTCGTACACTTTTTTATGATACTGAAGAGAACACCATCAAGCCATCACAAACAAAATCAACTCTGTATGGAATTTCTCATTCACTATCAAAGGTATGATGTTCATATTTCATGGAAAAACACATAAAAATTATTGGTTCATCCTTATCATTCCTCTTATAACCCTATATGATGAATTTAATCACTATTTAATACACAACATATGTACATAAGGAATGAAATGCAAGAAATATGACACGAATAAACCCTACACCAAGGTTGAAGAATATCCTAATGACACCATATTGTGTATACGTATATTTTTAAAATTAGAGAATAATTTCCTAATAATTTTGAATCCTAGACTGAATATATGAACAAAAGAAAATTTCTTAATAAACCAACATGATTAATCAATCATCTGAATTAAAAATGTATCACTAATCCATGATACACTATACTCGCTACAGAACCACATGTGTGATGGATTTCCTTCTAATCACGCTCACATTACCTATGCTTGGAAAATGGATTTAGATTCTATTTTTTAATAAACTCCACAAAAATTCCTTAAAACACATAAATTACTTTTCCACCAAAATATAAAATAATTCATTCACTACCAAAATTATATTCTCAATACTTCTTCCATGTAACTCATTCCCATACTTCTATTCACACCTAACCAAATATTGTCAAGAAATAAAACTTATAAACTCATGGTTGAAATAACATGTCATAATATAAGTTATTTAGGAATTTTAAAAAATTAAGAGTCAAATTATATAATTCCATAATTATTCAAATGAAATCAAAACTTCTTGAAATCATTACAAGGAATCTCATCCACTTAAAAAATCAAATAATCTTGGGAATTTTTCAAACCATCTCAAAAATATTCAGCACCATCCTTAATGTATCTTGAAACACATAAACTCATGTTTGAGTGCTTCATTGAAACTTAAACGCCTCATCATTTTAGCTTCTAATAATACTTATACTAACCTTCATTCATGATATTTTTCCCTACATTTATCACCCTTCATGCTAAGCAATACTTAAATGGTTTCTTAATTTCCATCCAATATTCTCTTTGAAAAATATATCTTAAGTTGTTCACTATGTAAACTCTTAAAAATTATTTCAAAACTATTGTAGATAGTGATTTCAAATTATAATAATCACTTTTCATATTTCCATACATACCAATTATCCAATGATAAGATATATGGATTGTTCTAAACAAAAATTTTACTATACTTTACCCATAGGTGTATGAGAAGCATCTTTTTCAACTGCTTTGGGATATTACTTCATCACCCAACACTCCAATACATACATATTTACAGGCTAATTGAAAAAAAAATAAAACAAAAAAACCATATATTACTTCAATCTCCCCAAGTTTTATTCATTTTTATGTGAATGTGATATGAGACACACCTGTCGTAGGGTGATAAAAAATATTATTTATATTTCTTCTAGTATATCACAATGGATAACCTGAGTCATCTATTTGAAGAGGCTTTGAATTCCATGTAAATCACTAACTATCCTAAGCACTTATTGTATTTTTGGTGTTTTCATATTTATTTAAAAAAATGAAATAAATAGGGGTTTGATAATTGAAATATAGAATAAAAAAGTAAACATACAATGTAATGTTGAAAAAATGAATGAGAATTACAAGACAAATGATTCTACCAAATGGATTACCCAAATTCAACCTCCATTATTTAATATACAATATTATACCCACTTAATGAACACACACCATCATATGTGTGATCTTCCTCTTCTACCTCATTTGTGAATTCATATTGCACCTAATGATCACTAAGTGCATTGCACATTCATCTCCACCTTGGTCAATAAGTTAAGGGAATCCTCAATCAAGGGCACCCTCTAACTCATCTTCTTGGTATATAATCACACCCATTCAACACTATATCATCATGGATCCATAATATTCCTTGACGATCATGTAAGTGATAGAGAATAGTGTATAATAAGATGCCAAACCTATAATAATCACTGTGAGGACACACCGTCACCTTTCCACACTATATCATCCTCAAAATAACCCAAACCAGATAAAAAAAAAATTAAAACATGAATGCACAGAGAATTGGGTTCAAAAATAGATTTATATCCCAAATTATCCCTTGGGTTTGTCACTCACCATAATGAGTGTTGGTGATAATAATGAAGAAAGAACAAGGATAGAAAATGAGTGAGAAAAGGGAAATTGAGTAAAATTTATTAAAAACAAAAAATTAAAATTAAAAAAGGAAAATAAAACCAAAAACCTAAAAATATAGTCACACTCTCATCCAATGAGAGAGAGTTTGAATCCATTTTTATGTGGAGGGAAAGATATTTTAAATAAGAAAGTGATGTTTTAGTTTTTTTTCATTCATAGAAAATATTTATCAAGTGTAAGGCTCAACCCAATAGAAAATTTCCAAATGGGAGTGAATTTAAAATATTCTTTGAATTTGCCCTAGGATCACCAGACATTCCTTTATTCTTCTTTTAATTTTATTCCACTTGGTCAACCAAGGATTTAAAAAGTATTTTAAATGGATGAGAATTTTGGGGTTCATGCCATGCTTCTTCTATACTTATTATTCCTCTTATAGTGTAACACATGGTTTCTATAAACTAAAAACTACTGAGACTTCCTCTAAATAGAAAATAAACTCCATTTCATAAGATGATGAACAATTTATGTGATACATATGATATTCCCCTTTGAAAAATTATAGGTTTGAGATTATATGTATGAATTTTATTTCATACATGATATATTCTACTATTCTCAATTATGCATAAGAGGTTTCATTTTTCCAAAAAAAATTAATTCCATCCCATGCGTAATATAATTTTGTTCAATATTATAAAGACCCACGTCTTTCATGACCGAGACATAGATCAATTTTGATTATTTGGAGTCCCTGGACCTTCTTAGGGTTAAAATTATAAATTTAACCTAGAAGACAACCTGAAAAAAATTTCCTAGTTGGTCGGGTCATGTCAAAGTGGTATTAGAGTGGGTTGTCCTAGAGAAAATGTTTGGATTTAGTATTCATGTTAGGATTGGTTTGGGAACTTGGGGAAATAATAAGGGTGTAATTTTGGCCCGACGGCCCGAAAGCCCGATAGGCCCAACCCGAAAGCCCGAGCGGCCCGACCCTGTAAAGCCCGTATCGGGCCAGGCATATATGTATATGTATATTATTTAATATAACATATATATAAACAAAGCTATTAATATATATATATATCAATGATTTAATATTATAAATATATATAATAACTTTTTATATATTAATAAAAAAATAACACACTCACCTAATGATGTTCGTGCAAGTCCCTCAACTTCATTAAATTTTTTTAAGTATGTTGCAACATGCATATATTATATATACTATACATATATAAATCTATTTAGAAAAAAAATTAACTCACCCACTACGACGCACCCCCCAACCCCTAATTATTTTTATAATTTTCTCATATTATATATATATATATATATATATATATATATTTATATATCAATCATTTAACATTATATATATATAATAACTTATTATATATTAATAAAAAAATAACACACTCACCCAATGATGTTCGCGCACACCCCCAACCACACTATTTTTTTTAAATTTGATAAAACTTGCATATTATATATACATATATATAAAAACAAATCTACTAATAATATATATACATATATATATATCAATGATATGATAATATATATATATATATAAACAAAGACATTAATATTATATATAAATACATTAATAATATATATCAATTAAGTGTGGCTTTTAAAAATCCATTAACAATATATATATATGTGTATGTATATGTATATGATTTAATATAATATATATATAAACAAAGCTATTAATATATATATATATATATATCAATGATTTAATATTATATATATATATAATAACTTGTTGTATATTAATAAAAAAATAACACACTCACCTAATGATGTTTGTGCAAGTCCCTCAACTTCATTATTATTTTTAAGTATGTTGCAACATGCATATATTATATATACTATACATATATAAATCTATTTAGAAAAAAAATTAACTCACCCACTACGACGCACCCCCAACCCCTAATTATTATTTTTATAATTTTATCATTATATATATATATATATTTACATATCAATCATTTAACATTATATATATAATAACTTATTATATATTAATAAAAAAATAACACACTCACCCAATGATGTTCACGCACACCCCCAACCTCACTATTTTTTTAAATATGATGAAACTTTCATATTATATATATGTATATATAAAAACAAATCTACTAATAATATATATATATATATCAATGATATGAATATATATATATAAACAAATTCATTAATATTATATATAAAGCTATTAATAATATATATCAATTAAGTGTGGATTTTAAAAATCCATTAATAATATATATATGTGTGTGTGTGTCAATGATTTAATATTATATAATAACTTATTTTATATTAACAAAAAAATAACACATTCACCTAATGATATTCGTGCACGTCCCCCAGCCTCATTAATTTTTTTAAATATGTTGCAACTTGCATATATTATATATAAATTTATTTAGAAAAAAAATTAACCCATCCACTGCAGCGCACCCCCCAACCCCTAATTATTTTTTTACAATTTTCTCATATTATATATATATATAATAAATTATTATATATTAACAAAAAAATATCTACTCACCAAATGATATTCGCACACCCCCAACCACATTAATTTTTTTAAAATATGATAAAACTTGCATATATTATATATACTATATATACATATATAAATCTATTTAGAAAAAAATTAACTCACCCACTGCCGCGCACCCGCTAAGGGTGTAATTTCAGTCTAGACAGGGCCGGGTTGGGCCTGCCCTACAAAAAAAATTAAAATAAATTTAAAAATTTTTTAAATTAAGAAATCACTTAAAAATACTTTTCATAAATAAGTTAAAAAAATAAATGTAAAAAAATGTTTTAAATAAATGATAAAAAATGTTTAAATAACAACACTTTAAACCCACCACCCACTTCTGTGCACCCCCCAATAACTCATTAATTTTTTTTAATCTGTACTTAATATATATAAATTGATAGACATGTATAAATCTATTTAGAAAAAAATAACATATCCACCCACTGTAAAATGTTTTTACATAAAATGTGTTAAATGTTCAAAAAAATACATGTAAAAAATATGCATTCAAAAAAATGTTTTAAATTAAACGTCTAAAAATAAATGTACAAAAAACGTTTTAAAAAAGTGTTAAAAAATGGTTTAAATAAAGGTTTAAATAAAAATGTTAATTTAAAAAAAAAAATTTAAATTAATTTTTTAAAAACAAACACTTAAAAAATACTTTTTACATTAATATATGAAAAAAGTTAAATGTTTTAAAAAAATACTTGTAAAAAGCATGAGTTTAAAAAAAATTCAAAAATGTTTTAAATTAATAATTTAAAAATAAATGTAAAATATTTTCTAAACAGATGTTAAAAAATGGTTTAAATAAAAATGTTTAAATAAAAAATATTAACAAATGCTTAAAAAATTATAAACAAGTTAAAAAAAATAAATATAAAAAATGTTTTAAATAAATGTTAGAAAAATGTTTAAATAATAAGGCTTTAAACTCAACCACGGAAGCTGCACACCCCTCATTAATTTTTTTTACAATTTTCAAATAATATATATATATATATATATATATTCACAATATATAAATCTATTTAGACAAAAATACATATCCACCCACTGTAAAATGTTAATAAAAAATAAAATAAACATTTTTACAAAAAAATTAATTTAAAAATAAATGTAAAGAAACTTTTTAAATAAATGTTAAAAAAATGTTTAAATAAAAAAAATTTAAGAGACAATTATTTTGAAAATAATAAAAGCCCACCATGGCCCGACTTGAAAAAGCCCGGCTTGACCCGAAAAAGCCCGACCCGACCCGATGGTTTGGGCCAGCCCGAGGCCGGGTTCGGGCTGCCTCATGGGGTTTTTCAGGTGGGCCCGGCTCAACCCGAATAGTGGTCAGCGGCCCGACTCTTTGCTTGGCCGGCCCAACCCGAAATTACACCCCTAGGAAATAATATTAAGGGTTTTTTAGTTAGGTTATCAGATCAATGAGACCAATGTAGGTGTGATGATTGAAACATCCTTTTTCCAAGAATCTAATAACCTGATAGTAGACATAGATATTTGATCCATTATTATGGGGTATATATAAGTTAGTACATACATCATATACTATTCAATTATGATCACTCATGTCCCTCCTGAGTCATCTTTTCTAGACATCCTCAGTCATGATGAGTCCATCATATCTAATGAAGGATGATACCCATTTAATAAAAAATAATTTTATTGAATATTTTATTTATAATAAATGGTATAATTTTCTCACATTGTGTCAAATATTTTTATCTATAAAATATTTGGGATTAGATTATTCATTTGAAAAATTGATGAAAATTCCAGCTTTTCCCTTTAAAGTGCACTGTAGTATTTCATCCATAAATATTTTGATGTGTATTATTTAAACTTAAAATTTTGAAAATGTGTTATTGAATTAATTGGATACAACTTTATTTCAGGAAAAATGAGATAAATCTAGAATTTGATTGGAGTAAATGGTCTATAAAGTCAAATATGGGCTGGACTCGCTTGATTGGACTCCACTTTAGTATTTGGTCTATAACCTATTAATAGGTTCTTGAATTGGACCCAAATTTGGAGATAAGATATATGACCCGATTGAAAACAAATAATCCTTCTTGAAGGATAGCTTGTTTACACTTTTTAATGACCAAACATGCGGTGAAACTTGGCTTAAATTATTTGGCCGAATTTTCCCATTCAAACTTAAAACCTCTTAAAACCTAGCCTCCCCTCCACTATATGAATTAGTTTTTTTTCTCTCATTTAGATGGTATTTTACATGAAATATAGTAGTTAGAGTATTTTATAAGTGGTTCCTTTCCATTTTAATTCACCATTGCAGGAGGGAATCTATCAATCTAGGATCTCCTCCAAAATGATATTCTTTTCCTCTTATTTGTTGTATTTTTTTTGTAATAAAATTACTTATGTATCTTTAAATTATTCTATTTTATTAAATTTTATTCTTTTATACTCGTCCCCTTTGGTCTGTAAATCAATATTAGAAATGATATTGGGTTATACCCTTTCTAAACCTTCACACATGAAAAATGTTTCTACGATGACTATACCGCCCATGGAAGAGTAGTTTTTATTAGTAATCGATCTACCTATTACATTATTCATTTATTTATTTTTAATCAATGAGATAATTTAATTTATGTAATATTATCCATGAATTTATTTTTAAATTATGCGAAACTAATAAAGTAATTGAACAATTAAAACAAAACATGTGTGGTCGAGTGATGTGTGAATTGTGAGAGTGCGATCTTAATTGGCGAAACAAAGAAATATGGGATCAGTTTGTAGAGTTAAAATATAATCCATAAACTCAATTAATCCTCATTTACATAATTTATATGTTCCCTAATTTACCACTAACCATAATATATCCTTATAACATCAATCAAAGTAGGGTTCTATGATTGAATATTTTGAAGCTAGCCTCAGGTGTAATTCATTTCATCTTTATAGTTTAGTTAATTATCATAGGGTTTGGGGTTCAAAAATTAGGGGATCATAATTAAGTTAATGTTAGTTTAAATTATAATGATTAATAAGTAACTGAATGGGTAGATTTAGATCGATTACGCTTTTTGAAATATTTTTCTAAAAAAACATATTCTCATTGTGTTTTCATAATATCATTAAAAAAATACAATCTTATTTTAGCATAATTCTTCTAGTTTTTTAAATGATATACAACCCAACATCCTTTTAAGTAATGTGTTTATTTTATTTTATTTTATTTTCAAAATACCTCTAATATGTTCTTTAAATTACTTTCCTCCCCAGTAACGTCACCAATTTGGAAGGCACCATCGTGGGTTGTTTATCATTTACAAAATAAGAAAATGTATACTGGAAGAAGATTGTATTTTTTTATTTTTGTTTTTGAAATTAGATTGAGAAAACACAACAAGAATATGTTTTTTTTATAAAAATATCTCAAAAATAACAATCGATCTAACTCAACCACCTCACTTACTTATTAATCATAATAATTTAAATTAACATCCACTTAATTATGATCCCCTAATTTGTTAACTCCTAAACCCTATGAGAATTAACTAAACCAAAAAAGATGAAATAAATTACACCCTATGCTAGCTTCGAAACATGAAATCGTAGCACCCTTCTTGGATTGGTGTTATAAGGCTAGATTATGGTCAGTGGTAAATTAGGTCACATATCAATTCTAAAAACGAGGATTAATTGTGTTTATGGATTATATTTGAACACTACAAATTGATCCCATGTTTCTTTGTTTCACCGATTAAGACCGTGCTCTCATAATTCACACATCACTCTACCTCGCGTGTTTTGTGTTAATTGTTCAATTGCTAGCTTAGTTTCTTCTAATTTAAAAACTAAATTCATGGATCATATTATGTGAATTATAGTATCTCATTGATTCAAAAAAAATAAATTAATAATGTAAGAGGTATATTGATTACTAATAAAAACTATTCTTCTATGAGTGGTGTAGTCATCATTGAAACGTTTTTCATGTGAAATGGTTTAGAAAGGGTATAACCCAATATTGTTTCTACTCGTGATTTATATCCCAAATAGTATGAGTAGAGAAGAATAAAATTGAATAAAATAGAAGAATTGAAATAGAAACAAAGAAGTTTATTACAAGAATAATAACATTAATGTGGTTTGCTCAACCCTAAAATGAAGAAATGTCTATGAAGATAAAATAAAACTAAGATAATTCCCATTCTCACTCAATGGAATTGAAAAAGACTATATTTATTATTTACAAACTAAATATGTAACATATTGAAACAATCTAAAATTTATTTTCTTTCAGATATGTTTTCCAACATCAAGGACCACTTCGATTTGAAAGGAGATATCATGGATTAATAAAGAACATGGGGAGTCAATGTATGAGTACTGGGAGTGATTTAAGAAGTTGTGTACAAGATTACCATATCACCAAATCAGGGAGAAATTCCTCATCTAGTAATTCTATGAAGGCATCACACCTATGGAGAGGATTATGGTGGATGTCGCAGTTGGAGGGGCATTGGTTGAAAAAACACTAGTTGATGCATGTGTGTTGATAAAAAATATGGTATAAAACTCCCAATAATTTGGCAATTAAGGTATAACAAATATTAGAGGAGTATATTAGATAAGTATATCTTCTCTTAAAAATCATTTAATTGATACCAAGTTGGAATAATTGGCCACTATGGTGAGGCATATTTCTTTGCCTCCAAAGACATTGCAACCCAATCCAATGAGGCCATGTGGCATTTCCACTGAAACAGACCACCCTACCAACTATTTCCCCCAACTAAAAGAGATGGAGGATTTCATAGTAGAATTACATCGGAGACTATATCAACAACAAAAACAATCACATCCCCATAAGATGTATGATTCCTTTGAACCAACACACAACCAAGGGTATTATGATCAATCAGACATAAGGTATGGATCTAGACAACAAAAGGCCCCCTTTTCAACAAAATTTCCAGCATCCTCCTCTTTACCAATAGGGTTTCCAAAAGCCCCAAAGGACATTTGAATCTCAATCATAAAAAATATAACAAAAAGGTAATTCCCAACCAAAGTTAGATTCTAAAACTTAATATATTTTGAAACAAATTGTTCTTAATAAATAGAATAATATAATAAATCAAGGTTCTGAGTTGAGGGATTTGAATACACAAATGAGCCATATTGCCACCACCCTCTATGAACTATTAAGTAAGAACTCCGAAAATATTCTATCCCAACCTACTCTAAATCCCAAGGAGAATGTCAGTGCCATCACATTGAGACTTGGGAAGAAAAATACCGATACATCTACACCTATCGTTCCACTGGGATTAACCACAACTCTGGAGAAGCCTCATTCAAGACCAACTGGTGAGCTACCCAAGAATAAAGACAAAGGTAAGAAAAAGATTGATGATGTTCCTCTAAAACCCATTCACTTTCCAAATAACATTGTTCAAACCAAGAAGATGGATGAATAGGCAATGTAAAAAGAGGATTTGGACACATTAAAGTGCATGGAGATAAAAATACCCCTTATTGAGGAAATTAAGAAAATACCAAGGAATAATAAATTCTTAAAAGAACTGTGTACTAATAGAAGAGGGCTTAAGTGAAATGATGGGATCAATATTGGAAGAAATTTGTCATCACTCATTACACCAACTCAAACAATTCCAATAAAGTGAAAGGATATGGGGTTATTCACCATCCCATTCACCATAGGGGAGTTACACTTTTATAATGCTTAATGTGATTTAGGAGCTTCCATAAATGTGATTCCTCACTCTGTATTCTACTGTTTATTGGTTGGTGGGTTGAAGCTGATGATAGTAGTGGTGCAGTTGGAAAATAGAGCTATTGTAGGACCCCGAGGCACTTTGAGAGGGGAGGGGTGAATCAAGCTGTCAACTTTTTCTTTAAAAAACAAGGATCTTGTTCCCACGTTGGTAGGAACTAGTTAAACCTGTATGATGGATATGATCAGTAATGAAACATTCACATGAAAAGAGGTGACACAACAATTTTTACTTGGTTCACCACTAAGGGCTACGTCCAAGGAGCATATGCCGACAAGTTTCCAGTCATACCAAATTCCACTAATATTTACTAGCTATGGATTACAAAGGTTCGAGATTGGTCACTATGTCCCAGGCTCACTTCCTTTACAAAATTTCAGGGATATCTCACTACGTCCCTCGGGTCACTCCCGTTGACTCGCCCTGGCTCACTGCCTTTGGTGAAGTCCCACTCAGTTTATAGACATGAAGGTATCCTTAATAGATTTGCATTGAAGTCTTGGCCTCTTCTTAGCATGAGACTCTGCTTGCATCGAAGACCGGTAATGATGCACTTGAACGCACTGAACCACCGAACAGGATAATCAGAAAGTGAAAATAGGATACATAGATGATTTCACGCAGCAACAACCCTTTGCATGCAAGTTCAAACTTTTCACCGAAGGTATCTGGAAATCTTCTAGCTTTCCTACAGCTCCAAAAAGACCGGCGAGATTCAGCAACACTTGGCACGCTTCCCTAAGCCTGGTGTACAAGTCCCAAGATGGCACGCAAGTCTCAGCATGCAAGTCAAAACTGATGCGCAAGTTCACCTCAAACACTTGCACGACACTCACTCCTTCAACTTCAAACTTGCACGACCCAATCCCTTTCTCCCCCAAAACACCTTGGACGCGCAGCAAACAACTATCGCGCAACTTATACTTGCATGACCTACCCACCACTTTCATGACCAGAAAAACTGTGCGAAAGGAGCTCTGATTTTCTCTAAGTGTTGAGCTCATGCATAATGAGGAGGGGTCAACCTGTATTTATAGGCATTTGGACACCCTGCGCGACGACGTGAAAATATCCCCTCAGCGTGCAAGTTCTGGCGCGCAACTCCAACCACCCAAGCCTCTGTCACACAACTCACTTGCGCGACCAAACCAATACTTGCGCGACCCTCTTTCCTTTTCCATATTTTGAAGTTATGATCTTGAAAAAAAATAGGCGCGCAAGTTACCAAGCCTCCAAGTAATCGACGCGCAAGTCCCTTTTTCCGCGCTAGTCACTTGCACGACCAAACCCAAAACTTGCGCGACCCTTATCCCTTTTCCATATTTTGATGTTCTGATCTTGAAAAACATATGGCACACACGTTTCCTCTCCTTCAAGTCAACAGTGCACAAGTCACTTGCGTGATACATATCCGGTGCACAAGTCCTTTTCCTAAAAGCACTTTTTTTCCCTTTTGTCGATTTTTAGGCCCAAAAATTTGGCAAACACTAAAAAACGGTGCCACATTCAATATATTCTTCAGCCATAACCTTCATGCTTCTTTTCTGTGATTTGGATTCTTCAAAAACTCTTCTTCTTTCATCACAAACTACACTATCACGATATATATCCTTTGATAGATCAGCTTTAGCATCATCATATTTTGAGACAATGTGAAGTGCATGGCCATCTCAGAATTCCAATCCCTTACACAATGTCTTCTTCTTCAACTACCATTCTCTACTTCATGTAAATCATATGATTATATTCTTCAAGAAGTCTTTTGCATGGTTCTCATGAAATCATGAAGAATTGAATGGTCTTCATCAAATCTCCATGTCTTCTTCTTCATCCGTCATTCTCTACTTCATGCAAATCATACGATCCTATTCTTCAAGAAGTATCTTGCACAGTTCTCATGAAATCATGAAGAATTGCATGGTCTTAATCAAATCCCCATTCTTCTTTAATGATCTTCAGATGGATTATACCTCACTATTCTTCACTATTGTAAATAATGTGTCACCTTTGACACATGTTCTTTGAACTTATGATCAGTACAACAATCATTTGAATTTCCATTCCTCCATTTCATTGGAGTACTTCTTGATCTCCTTCATTTTGATCTTTATTGACAACTATTTGACAACAAATACAACCTTATACACAAATTGGTCCCAATAGATATAACATATCTAGCAGGAGTACTTGAGTATGTACTTGTTCAGGTAAGATACATGATCTTTATAAGATATTTCTATGTGCTTAACATGGAGTATGATTAGGTAAATTCCCATGCTACCATTATCTTAGGTAATACCTTCTTAAAAACTACAGAAACGATCATAAATGTCTGTGAGGGTACACTTTCCATGGATTTTGGAGATGAAGTTGTGATATTTAATGTCATGGACTTCATAAAGTACCCCTCATAGGATCATTGACCTACTAAGTGAGAACCCCATGGAATTTGATTATCCTATGTTTAGAGAGATTATGAGCATTAGTTATAATTTGATATCTAAGATCACTTCCACACATATTTATAATACAAAAAACTATATTGGATTTGATTTTTATGTGCATTCATATTTTGATTTTGATCATGTTTACTCTGATTATGATTTTTCTATTGAGTATGGTGACAAATTTTCTGGATTATTCTCTAATTTTGATGATGTCTATTCTGATACTGATTTTCATTGAACACATATTTTAGTTCCTTCAATGTCCCCATCCATACAACACCCCCTTCATTGGAACTCAATCCACTACCAAAAAATCTCAAATACTCATACTTATTGATTGGTGTGAGATTACCCATTATAATTTCTAACAATATCTCTTTTGAACATGAAGAAAAACAATTGAATATTTTGAGGGAGAATATTAGGGAAATCAGGTGGACCTTGGATAGAATATATGGTATTAGCTACTCCATTTTCATGGGTAAGATTATTTTGGAGAATGAGGATAAATTAGTTAGGCATCCAAAAAGGAGACTGAATCCAACTCTTCTAGAATTTATTAAAAAAGAAGTTGAAAAATTTCTTGAGGCATGGATAATTTATCCCATTTCATATTCCCAGTGGGTGAGTCCTATCCAGGTTTTTCCTAAGAAAAGTGGTGTTACTATTGTCATAATTGAGAGGGAGGAATTAATTCCAATCAAGGTGAAAAAATTTTGGTGTGTGTGTATTGATTATAGGAAACTAAATCAATCCACTCGCAATGACCATTTCCCCTCCCATTTATTGATCAAATTATTGAGAGACTAGCTAGGAAGACACACTATTGTTTCTTGGATGGATTTTTTGGTTATTTTTAGGTTTTCATAGCTCTAGAGGATCAAGAGAAGACAAAATTTACTGGTATATTTGGTATATTTTCCTACTGAAGGATGCCATTTGGACTTTGCAATGCCCCAGGTACCTTCAAGAGATGCTTGGTGAGTATTATTTCATATTTCATTGATAACTTCATAGAGATATTTATATATGATTTTAAAGTGTATGGATCTTAATTTTATGAATATATATTTAGTTTTGGAAAGGTGTTGAATCATTGTATTGAGAAGAATCTGTTATTGAACTTTAAAAAGTATTATTTCATGGTAGAACATGACATTTTTTAGGGAATGTAGTGTCAAAAAATGGAATATAGGTTGATATATCTAATGTAGATATTATTTAATCCTTACTATATCATTCATGTGTGAGTGATGTTAGATCATTCCTAGGGCGTTCATGCTTTTATCGATGCTTCAGTAGAGATTTTATTAAGATCAATCTACCCTTTTCTCGATTGATACAAAAAGATATTGATTTAATTTTTGATGATTCATATAGGGTATCATTTTATGAGATAAATAAGCATCTGATCACTCCACCGATCATACAACCCCCACAATGGGACCTTCTATTTGAGCTTATGTGTGACAAATCTAACTTCACAGTTGGATCTATCTTATCAAAGAGGGTTGAGGGATGTTCACATGTGATTTCCTATGATTCGAGGACATTGGATTCAGCCCAATAAAACTAAAAAATGATGGAAAAGAAGTTTAATTACACAATATTTGCTTTAGATACATTCTATTCATATTTATTAGGCTCAAAAGTAGTTTTTTTACCATGAATCTCTGAGGTGCCTCTTGAAGAATCCTGGTGTAAAGACTAGACTAATCCAATTAATACTCCTTCAAGAATTAAATATTGAGATAAAGTATAATAAGGGTTCAGAAAACTTGGTGGCGGACCACATGAGTAGGATTACTCTAACACTTGAGACTGAAAACTTGGACCAGGTACCACTTTGGGACACTTTCCCTAATGATAATATTAATACCATCTTAGGTACGCATCCTTGGTATGATGATTTAGTTAACAAAATTTTTGCCTCTAAAATTATTGAAAATTTAAAGAAACACCACGTCCAAAAATTAAAGAGCGGGTTTAGATTTTATTTGTGGGATGATCCCTACATCTAGTGCATGTGTAGTGATCAAGTTATTAGGAGGTGTGTTTCTAATAATGAGTTTGAGTCTGTTCTGTATTTCTGCCTAACACTTTCATGTAGAGGACACATTAGACCCCAAAGGACATATAGGAAAGTCTTAGAATCTAGATTATATTGGCCAAGCTTATTCCATGATGCTCATGTGTTTTGTAAGTCATGCTATCATTTCCAACACAGTGGAAATATTTCTAGGGGACATGAGATTCCCCAATAACCCATATTATTTTGAAATATTTTTGATGTAAGGGGAATTTATTTTATGGGTCCTTTTCCAATTTCATTTGGTTTTTTGTAAATTTTGGTTGTTATTGATTATGTTAGAAAATGGGTGGAGGCCAGGGCCATTGGGACTGATGAATCTCTTTTTTTAGTCTATTTTGTCAAGGCACATTTTTTTTCAAGTTTGGATTCCCGAAGGCCATCATTAGTGACCAAGGAACACAATTATGCAATTAGAATTTGGCTTGCCTCCTTCATAAGTATGGGGTGACACAAAAAACATCTACACCACACCACCCCCAAACAAATGGCCAGGCTGAGGTTTCAAATAGGGAGTTGAAACAAATTTTGGAGAAAAATATGCATCCAAATAGGAAGGATTGGAGAAAGAAGTTGGATGATGTACTTTGTGATTATAGGATAGCATACTAGACACCCATCAGTATGTCTCAATTTCGATTTTCTTTTGGGAAATCATGTCATATTCCTATGGAAGTCAAGCATCAGGTATATTGGGAAATAAAGAAATGTAACATGGATTTGGTCCAAGATGTAATTCAATGAATTCTGAAAATTCAAGAGCTTGAAGAGATTCAATTTTCATTATATGGGAACTCAAGTCTCTATAAAGAAAGATCAAAAGAAACTCATGATATAATGATCCAAAAAAGGGAGTTTCATGTTGGAGATAAATTCCTTCTTTACAGTTCACGAATGAAGATGATGCCTGATAAGTTGAGTTCTATATGGTTAGGTCCTTATGTTGTATCTATTTTTTATTCTTATGAAATCATACAAGAGGAAACTGGAAGAAGATTTACAGTCAATGTGAAGTGTTTGAAGTAATAAATTGAGGGACTTCCTACCGATGTTGTTGATTTCATTACACTACATGACCCCATTATCACTTAAGTACATTTCATATGCACATATCATCTCATAGATTTAAATTGATTACAATGAAATATTTTAAGCATAGGGAAGGTGATAATATCTTGGGTTAGCTATTTAGGAATTTCATTTGTTTTGTTTTGAGCGTGATATATTTCAGGTTTTCTATTAAATTTTCAAAAAATTAATAATAAAAAATAAATAAATAAAAAACATATCACTTAACATTATCATTTACATGTGGAACAAATGGAAAATGAATATTTTAAAAATTCATTTATAGAATGATAAGCATGAGCAATATTTCATCATCAAGGGTTGATTTTTATAAAAATAGAAGTCGTTGATGATATGATTGGTCTTCTCAATATAAAACCTTTTATATTTTGACACTATTCTTTGTGATATTTCTTCATGGTAAATTGTGTCATTGATTTCTCAACAAAACTTTTCACATTACCATGACTTATGAAATTTTCAATAATTAATTCAAGGAATATCCAAATTAGGTTAAAAAATCATCTTATATTAATGTTTGGTCTATACGTTCGTTTCTATTCTGATAAATTTCATTACTATACTGAATTGACATATGCATATATACCTGATATTTGAAAGTTTTATTCCCTAAAAAATAAAAAATAAAAATAAAGAATCAAAAAATCAAATAAAAAAATATTAATAAAGAAGGGTGTGATGAAATGTAAAACACGTGGGGATATCTAGGTTGGGAGCTTAAGGTTTGACTTCTGAGAATGCTTAAGTGAGTGGGTCTTGAAATTGTATTGGAAATGAATATAGAAGAGGTTTTGTGAATTAAACCAGGTAAGAAGAATTATTTTACTTGACCTGAATATACTTAATAAAGGGTAGAGATATGAGATTGAAATGGTTTGCACACACACACACACATGGGGAATTAATGCATGGTAGACCCATAACTTATTTTTCTATTATTAGTATCATTAATATCACTGAATTTTATTTTGATACAATTTATGATATAATGAGCTTCAAATTTATTGATATTTACCCTTGATGAAATTATTACTTTTCTTATATTTCCACTGTGGATTGAAGAATATGAACATGCATATCTTTTCACAATTTTTTTTGAATACATGATATGAGGTTTTTCCCAGAAGTGAAAAAGGGTAAGTGTGGGGGAGTTGATAAAAAATAGTTTTATGGAATATTTTATTTCTAATAAATGAAATTATTTCCTTTCATTATGTTAAATATTTTTATTTATAAAATATCAGGGATTGGATCATTCATTTGAAAAATTGATGAAACTTATTGTTTTTTCCTTTAAAGTGAACATTGTTATTTAGTTTATAAATATTTTTATATATATTATTTAAACATAAAATTTTGTAAATGTGTTCCTAACTTAATGGGAGATAACTTTCATTCAGTACATATAAGATAAATCATTCATTTTATTGGGTTAAATGGGCCATGAATTCAAAGATGGTTTAGAATCACCAGATTAGACACCACTTTAGTATTTGGGACATAACTTCTCAATCAATGATTGTATAGGGTTAAAATTTGAATAGAGGATTGAGGAACCAATTTTTAACAACTAATCCTTTTTTAAGGATAGATGGTTTATGTGTTTTAGTGGCCAAACAGGTGGTGAAAGTTGGATTAAATTATTTGTCCAAATTACCCCATTCACAATAGAAATCTCTTAAAACATATCCTCCCATTTCAATCTATAAATTTGTGTTTTTATCATTTGTAGGGGGTTTTACGTGCCATATAGTATTTTTATAATATTATAGGTGGTTCCTTTCCATTTAAATTCACAATTGGATTAGGGAAGCTATCAAGCTTGAATCTTCTCTAAAATGCTCTTCTTTTCCTTTTCTTTATTGTAATGCTTTTGTTCTTATAATAAAATTCTTTATTTCTATTTAAATTATTCTATTTTATTCCATTTTATTCTTCTATACTCATCCTCTCTAGGTTATAAATCAAGAGTAGAAATGATATTGGGTTATACCCTTTCTAAACCTTTGCACATGCAAAATGTTTCTACGATGACTACCCCACACATAAAAGAGTAGTTTTTATTAGTAATCGATCTTACTCTTACCTTATTAATTAATTTATTTTTAATGAATGAGATAATATAATTCAAATAATATGATCCATTAATTGAGTTTTTAAACTATAATAAACTAATAAATCAATTTAACAATTAACACAAAACACATGAGGTTGAGTGATGTGTGAATTGTGAGAGTGCAATCTTAACCGGTGAAATAAAGAAACATGGGATCAATTTATAGAGTTAAAATATAATACCAAAAATAAATTAATTATAATTTAAAAATTTATATATATAAGAATTTAATAATGACCATAATCCATCCTTAGAAAATCAATCAAATCAGGGTTCTACGATTGCATGTTCCGAAGATAGGCTAGGGTATAATTCATTTCATCTTTGTGGTTTAGTTAATTCTCATAGGGTTCATGGGTTAAAAAATTAGGGGATTATAATTAATTGGATATTAATTTAAATTTTAATGATTAATAAGTAAGTGAATAGGTATAGTTATATCAATTACACCTTTTGAAACATTTTTCTAAAAAACATATTCTCATTGTGTTTTCTCAATCTCATTTCAAAAACAAAAACCAAGAAATACAATCTTCTTAAAAAATACTTCTTATTTTTTTTTGTAAATGATAAAAATACCCCCATCCTTTGGAGTAATGTGTTTATTTTATTTTTAAAATACCTCTAATATGTTGTTTTAATTACTCCATGCTTTGAGAGTCAACCTTGGCCAGCCACTCGGTTGCACCTAAATAACTAAAAACCTAGCTTCATTTGAGAGGCACACATGATAGCGCCTTTCACCATTTAAAGAAAGTTTTTTAATTGATATTGGGTTGTGAAGAGTCTAGGGCCACGGTTAGGCCACTCATCCCCGTTTGGTGAGTGGAAATGTGTTGTTTTTAAGATTTAGTTGAGAGATAAACGTGATCTGCAATATGAGGTAACTTATCTCCCCTTCATTATTAATGTAATCTTCGCATGGAGTAGATGATAGTTACTATTGAACAGGTTTGAACTTCCCATGGGTTTCCCTTGAGATACGATATATATATGGGTTGTCGACTTTAAACATTGTGGACTCTTTAGTGTTTTGAGAACCCTTGGTTGCTCATGCGATACATATTTATTAGGTTGGTGTTGATATGTTTAGGAACTTTATTGAGTATTTAAGAATTATTGGTGTAGAAAATATATAGTTTATCATTCCTTTTTATTCACCTGGTTACTCTTAGTACTAAGATCTTCATGCTAACTCAATGTTTGGTTATTCTTCTTTGTCATCCTTTTGTTCATCATACACACCTGGAGTTGAGATGATTTGTTTATTTGGGTTTCTATTGTGGTTTTTGAGGCATCCTGATAGGTATATTTATACTTACCCCTAAACAGGCCTTGTGCTAAAACATGTTGTGTCTGTAGAGATGACACACATGTATAGAGATGGTCTGGGTGGACATTTAGTTAGCATGGATTATTTAGAGTATAATCATAGTGATTCTTGATAACGGATTATGGTAAATGGCGATTTATGATGATGGTAATGACTATTGATACTGGAGTGGGATCCAGGAGTTCTAAAACATGGTAGAGTCATTATTCAAGTTACCTTTTAATAAATTATTATAGTGTGAATCTAAAAACTATTGATCTCCCACATTTATATCAGCATACATGTGTTCTTCATGAATATCCTCTAGAAATGGCTAAGAAATGCTGGATAATAAATCCTCAAATTTTTCCTTCTTATCCACCTCAGGTTCTCCAACTTCAAAATGAGTGGGGAAATATATTTCAATACTTTCTATTATTATTATTTATATAGTTTCTATTCACCAGATATAAGGAGATATTTAGTTAATAATTTTAATTGGTTCTTCACCTCCTGCATGTCTTCTATAATATTTTACAACTAAACTTCTCTTTCATCATAAAATTTATTCTTGGTGAACTTGAGATTAGTTATCCCAAATATAATAATTATATTTGGAATACATCATGGACATATTTTTTAAGTTATTTTTATGAAAAAAGTTTATTAAAAAATATGAATATAATTGTAAATTGATTGAATGTATTAGATCCCCAGAAATGATTCCACATTTTGAAACACTTTTCATTGGGTAATGAGAAATATTATTAATATTTATCCTAGATCAAATAAGTATATAACTTGGCTAACTTCTCTTGGTGAGTATTTGGATTCAAATTAAATCACTATCTATCCCAAACATTTAATATATTTTTGTAATTTTCATGTTTATTTAAATAAAGGAAAGAAATAAGGTTTTGAGAATTGAAATGAAAAACTAAAAATTAAACATTAAATGAAATGAAAATAGAATGAATGATATTAATAATAAATAATATTCTCCCAAGATAATTACATAGAGTGAACCTTCATTGTTTAATGGCCAGTCTCATAACTACTTAATAAACAAACTATTGTATGTGTGATCATCCACTTTTCCCTATATTGTAAATATAAAATGCACATAATTATCTCCAAGTACACCTCACATCCTCCTCCTTCTTGGTCAGTAAGTTAGAGGGATTCTCAATTGATAACACCCAATAACTCACCTTCCTAGATTGAAATTACACCCATTCAACACTAGATAATCAGGGATGTATTTTATGCTCTGGTGATCATGTAAGGGAAGAAGAATAGTGCAGAATATAAAGGTAAGATTAATAAAATCACAGTAAGGACACACTATCACTTTTCCCCACTACTGATCATACCCATAATAACCCAAAGTAGATAAGAAACATTAAAACATGAATATATAGATACTTAAGTTCAATAATTAATTCATCCATTGGGAGATCCCTTAGGTTAGTCACTCACCACCATAAGTTTTGGAGATCACAATGAAGAGAAAAAGGAGAAAAAATTATATAGAAAAGATAATAAAAAAACTTTATTAAAAATACATAATGAAAATTAAAAAAATAAAATATAGCAGAAAACCTAAAACTATAGTCACACTTCCCTATAGTGGGAGATATTTCAATTCCCATTTTAAAAAAATAAAAAATAGTTTAAATAGGAAGTGAAAATAGTATTATTGAGTGTGCATGGAAAATATTTCTCATGTGCATGGCCCATCTTAGTAACAAATTTACATATGGTAGAAACTTTAAAATATTATTTGTATCCCCCCTTGATCTTTAAACATTCCTTTATTATTCTTTGAATTTAATTTCACATGGTAAAATAAGGATCTGAAAGGTATTTTAATTGGGATAGAATGATTGGGTGTATGAAAAATTTCTTAAAAACTTATTATTCCTCTTGTGATGCAACACATGCTTTTCTAAAATTAAAAATTTACATGAATCCATATAAAATAGAAAATAAAATCACATGTGTAAGATGATTAACATATTAAAAGATACATAAGTTACCACCTTTGATAATTTTTAGTTTTGATATTATAAATATGATTTTGAATTCATATGTAATATATTTTTCCATTCCCTCCAATATGTAAGATGTTTAGTTCACTAAAAATTTCAATTCCTTTCTATGCATAAGATAATTCTGGACAATACGTATGATGTTAGACTTTTCTATATTTTCAATTTAGCTAAAAAATATATAATGTATGGATTATGCCTCTAAAATATATTATGGATTCCCTTTATTCTATAATAAATATATTATGTATTATTCTACCCATGGAAGTTTTTATTATGTATTATAGGGGAGATCAGAAAATATCCTATGCTTGGCCCAAAAAAATGTTACACATCAACAATTTTGTTATTCACGACTTCAAAATTTAAACATATGTTATATATCAAACTAAAATAGATATATTGCTTTATATCCATTGAAAGAAGGATTTAAATGCATGAATTTTCTAATAAATTTTAGAAGTGAATAAAAATAATTTAAACTCAATAATTAGGCTATTTTTAGAATAAAATTAAAATTATTCCCAAAATCTAAAAATTTGACAATTACCCTTAAAATGATAAAATAGAGGGATTTAAATCAATAAAATTCAAAGTGAAAATATTGAAAATTTTAACTCTTTTAATATGTGGTCTCACCACTTGTGTGTGATCAACCTTAAATTGAAAATAATTTTTTTCCAAAGAAAAATCCCATGAGTTTAATAGAGGTTTCTTAGGCCATGATGGACCCTTGGACACTAGATTGATTCCTCAATCACCAATGGATGAGGGTTGGTTGTAATTATGTGTTATGTGGCATGAAAAACTTAGTGTATTATAAATGAAATGAATAATCTGTATTGGACCTTATGATAGATACCCCTAGAACCCTCTGAGAAGGAAAGTGAGATGGATTGAGAATAGCTTTCTTATGGATGGACCATATAGAACTTTAGGATATGTTAGAGCCTCTTGGATAGTTAAATATTGTGACTGGTGAGTGTTCATCCTCCACCAAAATATTAATATCATAGTGGGGATATCGTGGAAAGGATTTAAGTGTAGGTTTAATGAGAAAACCAACCTAGTTTGTCTTGGAAGGGAGAGGGGCTTCATATTATCCCACTACTTTGATTCCTATGTTGTATTTCTAGTGTGACCGATTAGATGATGATACAATCATGATTATGTTGAGGGATACTATTTCTATTGAGTGACTAGCTTGGGCCCTAGAGTTTTTAAAAGAGATAGAGGAACCCATGTGGGGTGTCTATCCATTAATGTAACTTAGGGGACCATGGTGGGGACTTGGTCTTGTATTTACTATGGAGAGGATTAATTCATGAGGGATATCTAGGTTATAGCCTATTAAGACTATAATTATGGGTATAGGATGGGTTCTCAATAGGAAAAACTAGAGAATGTGAATCAGGTTTGGGCGAGTGATCAACCCATGTTATTCTGACATATATGAGGTTCCAGGGTAGGACTTGGTTTCCTTGATGATATATGATATATGATAGTTCTAGGGTGGTATGTGGCCTCCTAGGTGTATGATATATGATGGTTGGTGTGTCCTATATGAAGGTTATAGGGTATTAAACCCCCTAGGTGTAAGAAATATGATGGTTAGATGGTAGGATGTAACATTATAGGTGTATTCTATATGAGGTTCTAGGGTGGGATGTAGTCCCATGGGTGTATAATATTCCAGTATAGGTTTTGAGGTGGGATATGACCCCTAGGTTTATGATTATATAAAAGGTTCAAGGGTAGGATGGGTTTCTTCTAGGTGGTATTATAAAAGGTTCTAGGGTACTAATTGGTTCATATTTAGTGGTTATTAATTACGTTCAAAGACATACAACACTAGTCTATGTAGGTACGGTCGATCCTAGGCATCACCTTAGAACCCAATGATCAAAAATGGTTTATTTTATTATGCTTTTAAACATTATTTGGTTATTATAAGCATATCACATTGTTAATTAACATTATATATTGGTAATTTTTGGGACATCCTTGGTGGTAGTTTATTGATTTATACTTATACCCTACTTGGGCAACCCATAAACATTGGTTCTTGAGTAGACATCATGATCATAGGTATAGGTAAGGAAGAGGAATATATTTGGATGGTTGGGAATGATAACTTGGATGGAGTCATGTAATGGGACTGATTTGGGACTCAATACCAAGTGGTGGTTATTTTAATTAATTTTATTTTGATTTTAAATGTATATGATCTTCCCATGAGAGATCTTGTTGATATGTTCCTGACAAGTGTGATGTTTTGGTTTTCTCATTTGTTATAGCATAAATATGTTATTTATTTTGGATGGATTTGGATATGATATCATGATCAACCACTGAAAAAGGATAACCGTCATTGTTTATATTATAATATTCTTGTGATTAATGTTAATAAACATTTTTACTAGTTCATTTTATAATTTGAACTTCTTTTCTTAACATGATTGTAATTCCTTCTAAAAATTCACTATTACATGATACATTTTTGAACACCTCCTAAAACACCCAATGGTTTTTATTTTATTTTAATGATTTATTTTTAGGTCTCCCATTATATTTGGAACATTCTATCCTTATATATCTATTAAATATTAATTAGGAAGATGACCAAAGTGGGACTTGAATCAAGAACATTCTGGGTGAAGTGAACTGGAAAACATCCCAACAAAATGATTGTATCAGATAAGATCCAATCCCAATGATGCTAAAATTTCGACTGGATATAGAGTATAACATGAGGAACATTTTATTCAGCAGTGATCAGAGATAATTATGATTTTTAAGTGAATTTTAGGCATCCCAAGTTGAAGATGAAATTATGGGCCATATTTCGTGGCCCATTTATGGGAAATTTAGGGATTCAATTTATTATTCTATGGACTACCCAAATTCATCCATATAGAAGCTCAGTTTTTTTCCTCTGTTTAGTGGATACAAGATGGCTCATATTTTTGTCAAGGGTGGAAAATTATTTTCTCCATTAACTTTCCACCCACTTAATCTTACCATAATTAATTGGGGAAATTTTAACTATTTGGGGACTGATCCAAGGCTTCTAAAATTCCTATTTAATGTAGTGTTGTTGGTGGATTTAGGGATATTTTGTGTATGTTTTCATTTTAATGGTATGCTTCCTATTTGATATTTTAATCACATTTCTTCAATTATAAGTTGCTAAAATCACCTTAGATTATTAATAAAAATTATTTTTCTTTTAATTTTATATTATTTTTATTAAAAATTTGACACCTTTTCATTAAGGTGTGAATTTATTCACACATGTAAGAGATAAATGCTTTACAAAATGGTGGAGTGTTCGTTATTTCATTGTTTTTCACTTCTTCAATTCTGCCCTCACAAGTATACTTCTCAATTCAATTGAGAGAATAGCATCAACAGAGGGATAAAAATCTTATGGGTTGATCCAAGGGAGTTGAAAGAGGCTTTAATGGGTATTATTTATCACCGTATTAATGTTTAATAATTTATTTTATTTTATTTTTTTATTCAATGATTTTCTTCTTCCTCTTCCTTATTGAACTTTATCATCCCAATTTTATGTGCTAATAAGATCATTTACCTCATGAAAATGACAATAAAAGTGTATAGGTTAATAGAATTTGTCTGTGAATGGTTTTAACCAGTAATTTACAAGGTTAGTTTTAATTCATTTAATGAATCCTTCTTGAGTTTTTGAAATTGATATAATTTAAAATAATTTTCATCCAACCCATACCTTGTAATAACCTGGATCAACCCTTTATCATAAATTGAATTCAAAAATTTCTCTTAGTGTTAATTTAAACCATCTAAAAACAAACCAAATTTGGACACATTATAGCCAAATCACCTGCTTAGAATGTATGTGTCTTTAGGTTTCTTATTAGGTTTTTGAGGATTCAACTATCCAAGCTTCACTACAAGTGACCGCTTCAACCCTAAAAACTCAAGTAAATTTGGGTGAGAAAAAATTTTGGTTCCATTTATGGGGACCTGAGTAATTAAACTTAAAACTCATTATATTCTCCCATATTTCTCTTTTCTAACCTCAGTTTCTCTTATTTCCCCCTTTCTTTTTTTTCACTTTTCCTAGTGCATGTCCGCTTATACCCATGACCAATCAAACTGACATGTTAGGGTTGATAATCTTGGGGTTGGAGAGTCAATCACACCTAGGGTTCTATTCACATAAGATCCTAATCTTCATAATAATCTAGATTCAAAAATTGATCCCATTTTAATGGAGGGTCTTCAAATAAACCATCTCATAAATTCCTGTGAGAACCAAAATGGAAAGCCAAATGAGGCAGACCCAAACTTGGGGAATGTTGTCAATCAAACCATGAATGAATACCTCACACCTACCTATAAAAATTCACCATATTGCATTAGATATAATAACATAGGATAAGACCACTATGTATTTAAACCTCATTTCCTAAACCTTCCATGGGATGGAGTTGGAAATCCCATACCTTCATGTCAAATAATTCAATAACATTTTTGAAACCATGTTCCTAGCACATACTTGAGACAACTAAGATGAGTCTCTTTCCTTTATCACTAAATTAATGACAAAATAATTGGTTAAAAAATCTAATAACTACATCAATCCACTCTTAGGAACCATTTACAAGAGAATTCTATAAAAAATAATTCCCTCATCAAGAAAATATGTACTTAAGAAGATTATCCAAAACTTTTTTTGAAAAAGAAGGGGAGTCATTTTATAAAACATGGGAAAGGTTAAAAGACACACACAATATGGTACTTCACCATGGATTTTCAATCCCATAACATGTTCAAATATTTTATGAATGGTTGGGTCTAGGAAACAAACAATTCATTTCCATGATGTGTAATAGAGACTTCAAAAACAAATCCCCAAATAATGCTTATGAGTATCTAAAGGGTCTATCCAAACAAAACCAAACATATGGAAATTGAACTTACTATGATCAGTACAATACCAACATCCTCCTGTCCAATACAAAAACCCGTCCAATAACCCATTCAACAACCAATCCAACAACTAAACTATCCTCCTAGGATAAACCAACCAACACAAGACCCTACCCAATCCATTCCTCTCCCAATCCTTAAACATTTGAGTAAAAACATAAAGAAAAGTAAATCAGAACTATTATCTCTTAAACAAGAATTTAAAACCATTGAAACCTAAAAGTCACCCATTTTTGGAGTTGGTTCCCTAGATCCAAATTCTACATATTTTATGGTAAACATGTATTCATTGTTTTGAATATGAATAAACTAATTATCACATCATGATTATTCTTCTCCATGACATAGTATGTGATAATTTCCTAAGAGTACCTATCGCACTAAAAGGTCATACCAGTTCCCCAATATGATGATAACATGGAAGTGATACGACACTATTATTGAATATATGTTCTATATTTGGATGATATCATTTTAGGGACACAAATGATGCAAGCTATCAAGGGTGGAGACTCATAGGACTTTGAGGTACCTTCTCATGGTGTACGCCCTTGATAATGTCTAGGATATTATTAGAATAGGGCCCACCAGTAAGAAATCTACATTTATATGTGTCATTGGATGTTCCTATCTACTTATGTGTGTATTGGTTCTTAGAATTTAGGATTATTATCGATGAATATTATGAGTTGTGTACTTATATGTATTGATGAAAACCGTGATGACGAATGTTCATGGTGAGATAGGATACATTGGGTGCATCACGAGTAATATTGCATTAATGAATAATGAGATAAAGGATTTACCCTTTATATTATTTAATAGAAGTTAATATCTCAACCCGTTTGTTGTAAATGATATAACCTAAATATATCCATGGCCATGGTGTTCTGTAGAAAAGTTCTATTTTTGAAAATTAAAAGAAATAAACATCAAGAACATAGATTGATGGCACCTGTATGAAACCTTCTTGATTTGAGATATCATGATAAAGGGATTATATTACACAATAAATGTTATTATGAGGTATTATGTCATTTCAATATTAACTTCTTTCTCTATGGGTGTCTTGGCTTGTTTCTAGACACTAACATTGGTCTTTAGGCCGCTCCACCTAATGCCACTGAGAAAGAGGCCTAGAGGGTCACACACTAAGTGTATCCATAATCTCTGTTAAATAATACATTATTATTTATTATTTAACTATTTGAATAAATATTATTCTCGTACATGGTTTAATAATTATTTATGTATGATTTTTTGTATATAAATATTTATTTTCTATTTTAGTAAATATAATATTTATTTATTTATTGGAGAATAATACGGTAATATTATTTAATAAATAAATAGACATTACTCAAGGTCCAATAAATATTATGGAGGAATGGTAGATCGAGATTTTAGGTCTGGTGAGAAATAATAAATATTTTATATTATTTTATTAATTAATATTTAATTATAATTCTCAAGTTAAGCGCATGACAAGAAATAATGATATTATTATTATTTGACATTGGGTTTTGTTAGGATTAAATAAATAATTAAGGGCACTTGTGTAATTATTTTATTTTAACCCTAGTAATATATAAACCCAGTTATTTTATTTTTCTAAATATTAAAATTCATTTGTTTGGGTTGTACATAATAGAATTGGAGAATTATCTCAAGCCTAGAGAGATCCATTCTCCAAGAATGATCCCAAGAATGGAGAGAAATCATACTCCAACAGATCAAGGAGAATGCTTTGGAAGTAGTTATCGAAGTGATTAAAGGTATACAATGCAAGATCAAGGATCTTCCATGCTAGAACACAAATATTCTTTCATCAATATATGGATATTCTTGGAACACGTGTGGATCACCACTTGAGGTAATATGTACTTGATTACTACAAATCAATGACACGAAAATGTAGATTTGTTTCCTGATTCATCAATAAAGAAATAATTACAACAAAGTTAATTCTTTAATTAATTAAATTAATTATAATTAATATGTGATGATCCTACCTCTCGTTCTGGAATAATTTCTATTTTCTAATTCTTTGATTTAATTCTGTCGCTCATGACATTCAACATTGTGCTAAATCTCAATTAATCATCGATCATGGAAAAAATAAGAGTTGGGTACCACCCATCACATGCTTCCACTACACCCAAAACCTATAAGTGGTATCAAAGGGTCACATAATTATTTATAATTATTTAAAGATCATTGGTGATTTATGAATTTTAATTTAGTTTTTCAATTTAAGTTTAATAATACATTTAATACAAATTGGGAGATCTTCTTCTTCCTCATTTATTTCTCATATATATAATCAAAACGATTAATTTTATAATTAAAATATAATCTAGGAAATCATATGGAGGTTTCAAAGTTTCTATATGGAAGACACAAGAGTACACACCGTGTAATCGGAATGACACACCATGTACTTGTGGTCAATTAACTAAAAGTTAATTTTGAAATTACTCAAACCATGTGCATTGATGACATGTGGTGTATTTAATTTTTACACCGCATGTTGATCAGGGTAGACCGGTGCACGATCAACCAGATTACATGTCGTGTAATCTGTGTACATGGAATTTAGTCCTTTTGAGTCAAATATGGGAATCTTATTTCAATATACGACCTACCTAATTGGTGATTGTGTAATTTGGAGATCACAAGGCATGTAACCCATTGGGAATTCTGTTTACTCTAGTTTACAAGGTACAATTCACATGTCGAGTCCCTAGGCATGTACCTTGGATAGATGGTGAGATCTGTACACGCTCTGTGGATCAGATTCACATGCCATGTACTTATACTAAGTTACGTAGATTTAAATTTTATTTATTTTACTATGTAAACCTTGAGACATGTACTTGCGTGTGGTTATAAAGATAGGTCATGCCATGTGACAGGTTTTAATATATATAAATATTTAAAATGTTTAATTAATATCTACATAATGTTTATATCTTCAGATCATGTATGAGTCATATTACAAGTTGTTACTCTATGTGCATTTAAGTATAACATGTGGCCAAAAAATCATATAATTAATTTAATCATCCGTAAAGTATATGTCATGAAAGTACGTGATAATCCGTGTATGATATATGTCACAAAGAATAAACAAATAGATGAGTATAATACATGTTGGGTAGATTAGGACATGTATTCACCATATTTACTCCAAGTTACATTTATGTACACAGTTAATTTTAAATGAATTTATTTAATTTTATTAAATTTATAATGGATGAGAATATGAAGGAAATTCAGATGAGAATTAAGATAAAATAATTGATTAATTAAAGATGATACTTGATTGATTCGATCATGATTTATCTTAAATAAGAATAATTAATAATTTAATTCTAGTTTTATTAAATTTGTAATTCGTTACATGCATGTGGATGATCATGAGCTAGACCAGACATTTTTTATGTGATTGGTTTCATTTAATTTATTATTAAATTAAACTTTTATCCTATGTTCCTTCTCTCCTTTCACTATGTAGGGCCTGTGTGACCATGGTTTATTTTATGTAAACCCCTTTTCCCCTCACTTACATGGGAGTAAAAGTTATATATAATGGATGGAGCTCTCAAGCCAGTGGAGGTGGTTCGAGTTCAGAGATGAGGAAAAACTAATCCAAGGAGATACATAGGTGGATAGGCGGAAAGCTACAACACAAACCTTAACTTGTTCAAGGTGTTTTCCCCTAGGTCAACGATTAGTTTATCAAATTATAGATAAACTAAACATTAGTAAGAGATCATGATCATACCAATTTATTATTTTATTTCGACCAGTTTCATGGTTATTTCATTATGGGTGTATTTTCATGATCTCATAATTAAAAACTTAACAAGAGAGCAAGATAGAACTAAAATAAAACAGATTATGCATAAATATTATCTAAGACATGGTTAATCACTTATGTAATCCCACTTAATATTAACAAGAATGTGATAAAAATAATAATTGTAAATTTACACATAAAAGGATAAAATCCCTCAATAAAATATTTAGTCGATATAGCCTTCCATTACTTCGGTTAAAATCAAACCATAGTTCAAAGTGCTTGACCAGAGAAAGTTGGGGTGCTTTCAATTATCGGGGAATTCTAACATGAAGTTTTGGGTTCAATTAACTTAGTTCACATCAAGGGTTGACTACCAAAGAAAGACCTGGTGTAATTGAGAGGTAAAAGTTAAGGAAATGTAAAATTAATGACTTTAGGATTGGGGAGTCTACTCAACAGATCAAGGAACTGTGAGTTAATGAAGTTGGAACTTGGAATGCCTACCTAGAACCATATGAGTTACTTGACCAACCAAAGTTGGGGTAATGATAATAGGAATATGGATCCTTTCCACTATAATATCCAATAAATAGGATATACTAAAGCCAATAGTGAGGGATATTAGGTTTTGATAAAATAGTGGGAGACCAATAAATATAATATTTATTTATTTGTCTAAATTTTATCAGATAAAGTACTAAAATTCTACTTATCTTATTTTTTAGAAACAATATTTAAATGAATTCAAACATATCATTGTGATCCATACATGAGAATGAAAACCTTACCACCGACACAAATTTCCAAGAGTTTAAAAGGCGCCTATGTATCTTCCTTCTCCATGAAAGGAAATTGTATGTGCTGGAAGAACCTTTACCAGTTGCACCTAGAAATGATGCAAGTGATGAAGAGCCATCTCTCTATGAGAAACATCTGAATGATGCTATGTATTTTTAGTTATTCATGCTATCGTCCATGTCCAATTAGATTTTGAAGCAACATGAGGATATTTATGCCTATAAAATTATGTCTCACTTTCAAGATCTCTATAAAGGGGATGTGAGACAAGAGAAGTACAGATCTCTAATGCTTTGTTTACAACTAAGATTAGAGAGTTTGTGCTAGGTGGGACTCATGTAGCCAATATTATTATCTACATTGAATGCCTGAACATCTTAGGGATTAAATTCCTAGATGAGATGCATACAGATCTCATACTTTCATCATTGCCCAAGACCTTCTCTAGTTTTATTGTTAATTACAATATGAGAAAAAATGAGAAGATTCTTTTGGAAATTCTTACATTGGTTCACCAAGTGGATAAGGAAATGGGGCGTGACAAACCTGCGATCCTTATGGTGAATAATAAAAGGAAGAATAAGGAAAAAGGGATCAAGTATTATGAAAAATATAAATCTCCCGAGCATCATCCTTCCAAGAATAAGAGAGTCTAGAGGAAGGGTAAGGAAAAGGAGGTCATATGTTTTTCATGTGGCAAGCCAGGACACTAGAAGAGGAACTGCACCCAAAAGCAAGGGGAAGCTAAAGGTGAATTCGTTATCGAGTGCAATATTTCCATTTCTATACATTGGGTATTATATACGGCTTGTGGTTCTCACATCTATATCCAAATGCAGGAACCAATTATATTTTGGAAGATTTTTAGAGGAGAGTTGGATCTACGAGCTGCCAATGGTGCAATGCTAGCTAGTTTGGACATTGGTGACTACCACCATTCATTGCTAACATGAATGGTTTTGGTTTTAATATATGTTTATTATGTACCTATAGTTACCAAGAACATAATTTCTATATCATGCTTATATGATAATGGATTTATTTTCAAAATTGGAAATAAATTTTGTTTCTTTTATAAAGAAAACATATGTTATGGTATGGATAATTTAAATAATAGTATTTATGTATGAAATTACAAAAACAAAGTGTTAAAAATCGATAATGAATCATGTTCACACAAACCATATAACGCCCAGTTTTGACATCACCATCTTGGTTATGTAAATGAGAAGCATTTCAAAAAGATATATAAATATGATTATTTATACTCTTCTAATATAAAACCACTTGATAGATGTCATTCTTGTTTACAAGGAAAAATGAATAAACCACCATTTGGTGGACAAGGTGAAAGAGAAATAGAACTTCTATGATTAGTACACACTAATGTGTGTAGACCATTTATAGTAGAAGATATAGGTGGATATTCTTAGGTCATAACTTTTACTGATGACTTGAGTAGATATGGATATATCTAATTGATGAGGTATAAGTCCAAGTCCTTTGAGAAGGAATTCAATAATGATGTAAAGAATCATATTGGTAAGAAGATAAAGAGGCTTCAATTGGTTCGAGATGGTGAATATCTTAACAAAGAGTTCATAATATTTCTACAGGAGTTTAGGATTATATCTCAAATCACTCTACCTTATACACCACAGTGTAATAGTGTAAGTGAAATAAGTAACTGCACCTTTTTGTACATAGTTAGGTCGATGAAGATTCATTAAAATATTCCACTATCCTTTTGTATATATGCATTACAAATTGAAATATACACATTAAACTGAGTATCAAATAAAGAGGAAAAATGGAATTCCCTTCGAGCTATGGAGTGGAAATAAACCCATATTATTGCATACACATGTATGGGGTTGAGAGTTATTTGTTAAGGCCTTATCGAAAAAAAACTAGCACCCCGGGGTATGAGGTGTATCTTTATAGGGTATCCCAAGGAAAAAAGGGATACTACCTATACAACCCATCATACAAGAAAGTGACTATTTCTAGAAAAGACATCTTTCTTGAGAGGGAGAACATCCTCAAAAAGGATAGTGGGATCAAGATTGAATTTGATAAATTTGATGCTCAAGATACACAAGAGTTGGTATAGGAACAGATTCCATAGGTCCCCATGGAATAAGTAGTTCCTAAAACACAAGTACTACATATGAGTGTAAAAGAGGTAAGAGAATTAGAGAGATAGGATTTTCTAGTCATCGAAGATAGTGATTAATTATTATTTGACAATGATGAACCTATTTCCAACAAGGATGCAGTAGATAGCTCAGAATCTACAAGATGGAAAGAATCCATGAATTCTGAAATGGATTCCATGTATCAGAACCAAGTTTGGGCTCTGGTCGATACTCCATTTAATGGAAATCATATTGGATGAAAATGGGTATTCAATAGGAAACTAGACATCGAAGGTAAAGAAAATACCTATAAAGCAAGGATAGTGGATAAAGGTGTTTAAACAACATTAAGGAATTGACTACAATTAAGCCTTTTTTCCATTTTCCATGCTTAAATTCATTATAATTCAACTTACTATAGCAGGTTACCATGACTATGAGATTTAAAATATGGATATCAAAACTGCATTCCTTAATGGTAACCTTTAGGAAGATGTCTATATGAAACAACCGGAAGGGTTTGTGACTCAAATTGATGATAAAAGAATTTAAAAGTTTCATAGATCCATTTATGGGTTGAAGTAAGCATCTAGGTCATAGAACATTCAATTCAATGAATCCATTAGAGAATTTGGTTTTATAAAAAATGAATGTGAGCTGTGTTTTTACAAGTAGTTTAGTGGGAATTTGGTCATTATTTTAGTAGTATATGTTGATGACATATTACTTATTGGAAATGAAATACCATTCTTACAGTCAGTTAAGGACTAGTTAAAAAAGTGTTTCTCCACAAAGGACATAGGCGAATCAACCTATATTATAGGGATTAATATCATTCATGATAGACCCAAGACTCTGTTTGGTCAAAGTCAAAGTACATATGTTTTCTAGATACTAAAGTGATTTAGTACAGAACAATAAAATAAGGGATTGGTTCCAATGTGACATGGTTTACATCTTTCTACGAAAATGTATCCTCAGACACAACATGAGAAAGAGAGAATGAGTAAGATCCCATATGTTTCAGTGATAGGATCAGCCATGTATGCCATGTTATGTACTATAAATAATGTTCTTATACACTAATCATGGTAGGTAGATATCTATAAGATCCAGGAGAACAACATTAGTTTTCTATTAAGGCAATCCTTAAGTATCTGAGAAGAACTAAGGATATATTCCTAGTGTATGGATGAGACAAAGAGCTGGTCATCAGTGGTTATACTGATTCTAGTTTTCATACAGAACAAAATGATTTTAAGTCATAAATAGGATATGTTTTCTATCCCAATGGAGGAGCTGTGAGCTAGAAGAGTTCAAAGCAGCCAGTTTTTGTTGATTCTACAGTGGATTTGGAGTATATAGTAGCTTATGATGCAGCTAAGGAAGCCTTTTGGATTCGTAAATTTTTCCAAGATCTTTATTTGGAACCTAGTAGTAAAGACCCTATCACATTGTATTGTGATAATACTGTAGTGGTGGATCTTGCAAAAGATCCAAGGTCACACTAACATACAAAGCATATACTTTGGAAGTATCACCTCTTAAGATATTTCTATCATAGGGGTGAAGTTGTAGTGATAAGAGTACCCACATAATATAATGTGGAAGACCCCTTTACTAAAGGCATATCTCAATAGAAGCATGAGTATCATGTGAGAGCTAGCAGACTGAAGGTTGTTATAAGTTGGATCTATTGAAAGTGGGAGTATATTGGAGTTAGTTCCCTAGAACCAACCTCTATGTAATTTATGATAAATATTTATTCATTATTTTGAATATTAATAAACTAATTGTCACATCATGATTGTTATTCTATGTGAAATAGTATGCGATAATGTCCTAAGAGTAGTTGTCATACTAAAAGGTCATAGTAGTTCCCCGTTATGATGAGAACTCGAAAGTGCTATGACACTATTATTGAATATATGTTCTATATATGAATGATATAATTTGAGGGAAAAAATGATATAGACTATTAGGGGTGAATACTCATAGGACTTTGAGGAACATTCTCAATGTGTATGCCCTTGTTAATATCTAGTAGGATATTATGAGAACAGAACCCACCAGTAGGAAATCCACTTTTATATGTGTCATTGGATGCTCCTATCTATGGATGTGTGTATTGGTCCTTAGTCTTTAATATTATTATTAGTGAATATTATGAGTCAAATACTATGATGTATTGATGAAAACCATGTTGAAATATGTCTGCGGCAAGGTAGGATATATTGGGTGCATCACGAGCAATATTGCATTAATGAATAATGAGAGAAAGGATTTATCCCTTATGTTCTTTAACAGAAGTTAATATCTCATGCCCTTTTATGTAAATGATATAGCCTAAATAAATACATGGACATGGTGTTCTATAGTCAATTTTTGTTTCTAAAAATTCAAAGAAAGAGACATCGATCACATAGGTTTATGGCACCAGTATGCAATCAGCTTGATTTGAGGTATCATGGTAAAGGTATTATATTACACAGTAAGAATTTGTATGAGGTGTTATGTCATTGAGACATTAACTTCTTTCTCTATGGATTCCTTGGTGTGTTTTTAGATGATAACCTTGGAATTTAGGCCGCTTCACCTAATGCCACTAATAAAGAGGCCTAGAGGGTCATGCACTATGTGTATCTAGAATCTCAAATAAATAATATACTGTTATTTATTATCTAATAGGCTGAATAAATATTATTTTAGTACGTGGTTTAATAATTATTCATATATTCTTGGTCACATATAAATATTTATTTTTTATTTTAGTTAATATAATATTTATTTATTTATTGGAGAATAATGTAGAGATATTTATTTAATAAATAAATAGATATTATCCAAGGTTTGATAAATATTATGGAGGAATGGTGGACCAAGATTTTAGGTCTTCTAAGAAATAATAAATATTGAATTTTATTTGATTAAATAATATTTAATTATATTTCAAAAGTTAAGAGCTTATCAAGAAATAATGATATTATTATTATTTGATATGGGGTTTTGCTAGGATGAATTAAATAATTAAGGGCACTTGTGCAATTATTTTATTTTAACCCTAGTGATATATAAACCATGTTATGTTATTTTTCTCAATAGAAAATTCATTTGTTTGGACTGTGCACAAAAGAATTGGAGAATCCTCTTAAGCTTAGAGAGCTCCCTTCTCCAAGAATGCTCCAAAGAACAGAGATATATCCTCCTCCACCAGATCAAGGAGAATGGTTTGGAAGCAGTTTTCCAAGTGATAAAAGGTGGAAGGTGAAAAATCAAGGATCTATCGTGATAGTAGCTGAAGATACATTCCGACAAATCTAGAGATTCTTGTAACATTTTTGGATCACCTCTAGAGGGAATAATCACTTGATTCCTACAAAGAAACATCACAGAAACACATATATGTTGCCTGATTCATCAAGGAAGAAATAATTCCAACAAATGTAATTCTTTAATTAATTAAATTAATTATAAATAATATATGATGATCCTCCCTCTAGTTCTTGTGTAATTTTTATTTTTTGATTCTTTGATTTAATTCCATTGATCATGATGTTCAATGTTGTGTTAAATCTTGGATTAATCAACAATCATGGAAAAAATCAGAGTTGGGGACTGCCAATTGCACACTTCCACTTCACCTGAAACCAACACCCATTTCTAATCAGGACATCCTATCCCCAACCCTTAATAGAGAATCTAATTACACACAAACCTATCATGAAAAACTAAAAGTAGTCACCATATTAAAAAGTGGGAAATCCATTTAAAAACCTAAACAAACCATTCTAGAACCATTAAAAAATTCAATAACACATGAAAAATTTGAAGAACCAACCTCAGAATATGAAAAATCCAATGAAAATGTGAAGGAACCAAAACCACACCAAATAATCAAACAACTTGATCCATTCCCTTAATTCATGAGAGGAAAATATAAGCCTGAACCAAATGAAACATTAAGGGAAATATTCCACAAAGTTAAGTTAAACATACCCTTTCTCAATGTGATCTAAACCATACCTATATACTCCAATAATTGAAGGCCTCGTGTATATTCAAAAGAAAGTTATCACATAAAAACCAAGTCCTTTTGGTTACTGATGTGAGAACCACCATCCAAGGAACCATTCCTCCTAAGATGAAAGACCCTTGTTTTCCATACATCAATGTTTAAATAGGAGAAAACAAAATTTTCAAATCCCTTTATGATCTAAAATCTAGTTTTTACCTTATTAAATAGACAATGTATTTACAATTAGGGCTTAAAGAGATCCAACCAAATTTTATCACAATTCAACTTTCTGATTGTAGTGTTCGAGTTACTAAGGGTTATTTAAAGGATGACTTAGTCAAAGTTGAAAATTTCATTTACCATGTTGAATTCATTATCCTTGAAAATCATCCAAGCTTAGGTCCTAAGGAGAAAACCCCCATCATCCTTGGTCATCCCTTCTTATAAACAATCAACTCATTCATTAGAGTTAGGAATGTGAACATGAAAATAACCTTCAGAAATATTATCCTTGATCCGAACATTTATAATTCAAAATCTAAAATTAGGGATGATTAAGATATCCATGAGGTCAATTGGATTGGTAGTGTTGATATTGAACCTAAGGAACATCAAGGAATTGTTTAAGGTTCTTTAATTCAAGATGATATTTAATTCCTTTGTTCACATAAGGGAAATTTTACTCCTTGGATTGAATATATTTCAGAAGACACCTTTTCTTATTTTCTAGGATCACCAATCAATGATATGACTAGAGAATAAAAAAAATCGAGTCCATACCCATTTTTGACACTAATCTGGCCAATGTGGTGGATGAAACTTCTATCCAAAAGGAACCAATTATTTCAAGAAATTTGGAAAAAGAATCCGAGTTAAATGTAGAGTCCCATCCTTATTTTGAAAGTGATGACCAACCTAATCTCATATTTAAGGTCCTAACTTCATCACTCAATTATGAATTCTGAGGGGACAATCGAGCCTTCCCTATTTTCATTTCTTCTTATCTTGAATCCAATCAAGAGAGGATTCTTCTAGATATTCTAGGAAATAACTTGAAAGTAATTGGATGAACCCTATATGATATTCATGGGATTATCCCACTCATTGGAACTCATTATATCTTTCTAGAATCTGAATCCAAACCATGTTTTCAACCTCATCAGAGACTCAATCCCAGTATTATTAATTTGGTATGGAAAGAACTTCTAATTTAGTTGAAAGCAGGCACCATCTACTCCATTGCTGAGAGTAAGTAGGTAAGACCAATTCAATTTTTTCCCAAAAATATTGGAATCATTGTGATTACTAATGAGTATGGTGATCATCTACCCACAAGTTTGAGTAGTGTATTGAGAGTGTGCATTGACTATAAGAATCTAAACTCATATACCAAGAAAGACCATTTTCCTTTTCCCTTCATTGATCAAGTACTTGAGAGAGTGGTAATTAATCAGTTATACTATTTCCTAAATGGTTACTCAAGTTACAATCAAATTGAGTTCTACTTATAATATCAAGGAAATACAACCTTCACCTATCCATTCAGTACTTTTTCCTTCAAGCGCATGACCTTTGGGTTATGTAATTCCCCTGGTACCTTCTAGTGGTGCATGATTGGAATATTCTTCGACATGGTGGGGGATTGTTTAGATATATTTATAGATGACTTATCCATATTTGGGGATACATTTAAGGTACTGATTGTAAATTTTGAAAGGGTTTTTTCTATATGTGAGGATAATAATCTCATCCTAAATTGTGAAAATTTCATTTCATGTTAAAGGACTTTTTCTGGTCCATTTGGTCTCTGGTATAGGGATTGAAGTTGATAAAGATAAGGTTATATCATTCTTCACCTTAAAACTCTAAAAAAGTTCAAGGAAGTGATCCACTTAGTAGGATATGCTGGTTTTTATAGAAGGTTCATTAGAAATTTCAGCTCCATTTCCCGACCAATTCGTGATCTTCTGGGGAAAGATGATCCATTTTTCTATATATAAATCTAAGAGGAATCATTTTTGACACTCAAGTAATATCTTACCTCTCTACATATCACTCAATATTATAATTAAAATATTCCATTCAAACTCATGTGTGATGCGAGTGACTTCTCTATAGAATATTTCATTGGAAAATGTTTTGATAAAACTCCATGTGTCATTGCTTGTGAATGTAAATCATTTAATGATGCTCAAATTAACTACACCACCACTAAGAAATATTTTCTTGCTTCTATGTTTGCCTTATAAAAATTCAGGTCCTATCTCTTAGGATCCCCCATCATTGTATTCAAAGATTATTCGACTCTACAATACCTTTTCTAAAAACAGTATTCCTCAGATAGATTGATTAGGCGAGTCATTCTTATTCAATAGTTTGATTTAACCACAAAGGATAAAAATGTTGTTGAAAATGTTGTAGCTGATCACATCTCTAGGATGGAATTCAAAGATAACTCACATTGCCTTTATGTGTCTGATTTTTTTCCTAATGATCACCTCTATTAGGTGAGTGATTTCCCATGGTATAATGACATAATAAACCATTTGGTTACGGGTGACATTACAAAATTAATTAGAACCCAATTTAAGACTAAATTAATTTATAATGTCAAACACTATGTGTGTGATGATCCATACCTCTTTAAGTTCCTTCATGATCAAATCATTAGGATATGTGTTCCTGAGTCTGGGCAAGATTCCATTATAAAATTATTTCATGGAGAGGCTTGTAGTGGATAATTTTACACAAATTAAACCACTATAAAGTTCCAAAAATTGGTTTATATTGGCCTAAAATTACTAAGGATTACCACAAATGTTTCTGAAGTTGTCCTTGGTGTCAATAATTAGGATCCATAACAAAAAAGAATCAAATTCCCCTTAATCCCATTTTAGTTGATTAAATATTTTATTGTTGGGGAATTGATTTCATTAGAACCTTCCCAAACCATAGGGGATATCTATACATCTTCTTAGCTATTGATTATGTATGAAAATGGTATTATTCCATTCCCACCAAGCCCAATGACCATTATTTCATGATCCGATTCCGGAAAGAGCACATATTTTCTAGATTTTGAATTCCTTGGGCTATCATTAATGATCGTGGAACCCATTTCTGCTACTATCCCTTGTCAAAACTCATGTCTAAGTATGGGATTTCTCACAAAGTTTACACTACCTACCATACTCAAACTAATGGTCAAGATGAGTTTGAAAATAGAGTAATTAAGAAAATTCTTGAAAAAATTGTCAATCCCTCTAGGAAATATTGGCCAGAGAAACTCTTGGATTCCCTTTGTGTATATAATAATTCATTCAAAACTATCCTAGGAATTTCACTATATAGGCTGGTTTATGGAAAATCATGCCATTTATTAGTTGAAATTGAATATAAGGCCTTTTGGAAAAATAAAATAAAAAATGACATTTCTTTGGCTGAAACACAGAGGAAATTTGTCATGACCCAAACCTAACTGTGGATCAAGCTACAAATAACCCAATCCCACATCCATAAGATAGGGGGTAAAAAAAAAGAACTGAAGGGAATATCCTAAATAAGAGACCTTTTGCTAATGTACCTATATACACTGAACTGACCATCTCGATGTAGAAGTGCAGAGGAATAACATTAAAAAGTTGAAACAGATAGAAATTAAATGAAGAATAAAAAACCCTCTAGGGTGTATAAGAGTAAAATATAGAAAACTAAAAAGTAAAGGGAAAAAATATATACCCAACTAGAAAGATTTCCCAACCTGAACAAAACAAGAAATTAAAATGATGAGAGAGCCCAACTCTTGATCTCTAAGCTACGACCACCGCATGCAGTCCAATGTACCCAATATCCCTAAGCTCCCTTGAAGTCACTACCGACCTATCCATCATATCTATAAGACACGACACGTGTGGGAAAATCCCATGTAAGGGTGAGTATATAAATTCCTAGTAGGATTCCATAAAAGATGATAGGGGGAGTAGTAAGAGACACAATAGGAATGGAAAGACAATAAATAGTAAACAATGGACAACTCAACCTATACCAAGAGAGTAAGATCATCCAAACATAAGAGGATCAACATGGTGTGTAGGTGGACTACACGTTGATTCGCTACCACCCATAGCAGGTGAGTAAACTCATCCAACCACAAGGAGCACAAAACGGTGAGTAGGTAGACTACCCTGCGTGTTTCAGTAACCCATGGAAAGTGAGTAACCAAATCCAAAAACATGTATATATATATTCTATGTAAAATAATCCCAAAAAATATATAAAGGGGATATCCATATCATAGACTAGCCCAAGAAAAGAGTAGCTGTTAGTTGCAAAATTCCATCAATGATGTCCAACATCTCACACATCTGCCGAACAGAATACATCCAAGTAAAGTCTCACCTCACCGCTATTCCACACAGTCGAGGGGACACAATATCTAGGTATAGGACCCATTTTATGGTATAATAGGTTGTTTCCACTCTGATGGTCGAGGACCCATTCCCAGCCTAGTTGGAGGGTTCTACTCTAAGTCATTGAGGACTCATGCCCAGCCCGGATGGAGGGTTCCACTTTGAAGGTCAAGGACCCATGCCCTATCTCTATAGGAGGGTACCACTCTAAGTCATCAAGGACCCATACCTATCCTAGTCAGAGGGTTATACTTTGAAGGTCACATACCCATTCCCTATCCTTGTAGGAGAGTTCCACTCTAGGTTATCGATGACCCCTGACCAACCTGACGGAGGGTGACACTCAGAAGGTCGAGGACCCATGCCCTGTCTCTGCCGGAGGGTACCACTGTAGGGAATCAAGGAACCATGCCCAAACCATCTAGAGGGTTACACTTGGAAGTTCGAGGCCCCATTACCTATCTCTAAAATAGGGTTCCATTATAGGTCATTGAAGACCCATTCCCAGTCTGGCTAGAGGGCGCCACTCAAAAAGCCTCTGGTGATCATGCCTGATTACTGCCACTTTTTGGAATTGCTTAAATAAGAACAATTATTATAGAATCTCAAATAATATCTTAAAATCCTAAATGAAGGAAAACATCATGTTCTATACAGAGAAACACTTAGGATAAACTACCCAAAGGCCAAAACATGAGTCCAAACAAAGGAGATACGAGAGATTGAAGTTTCATCAAAAGGAAATTGGGAGTACATAGTGTGTAGGGGGCCCACACAACATGTGGTCCATCTCTTTATCCTAGTTGTGTTCTAGTAGTTACATGAATCTCTATCCATATAGGTATACTTGACATGTAGAGCGACTACACAGAGTGTCCGAGCCACACGGGGTCCCAACCCATGTTATTTGGTCATGTTCGTGTATCTATCTCGTGTCCATGTACTTCGGTACATGGAATCTCTCTTCACATAGGGCACCACCCATGTCTTTTTACATGCCTGTGTACTTCACAACACAGCGTGCGCCTGGCCGTACCCATGCCCATGTACTCTCGAAGTACACACTGAGTCTTCCAGTACAGTGTCACATGACGTGTGGGGATCCCATATGCCATGTGATACATATAAATTTATGAAACCCTAGCCACCACAGCCAGAGACCAACATGCCATGTGTTATTTGAACTACATGGAGTGTAGTAATGATTTTTATAGAATTTAAGATCTTTACCTGTATGTCTATATCTGATTTTTCACTTTAAATCAAGCCTCACCTTTTCCTAAAATCTATAGAGCTAGCAGTTTTTCATCATTTTGGCCATCCGGTGGCTGAAAAGTGATGTCTGTTGATGCATAGAGGTTTGTTGCATGTCCTAGATGAATCTCCGTACCACTATCTTTGATTATAGATTCCGTTTCAATGAATCAATCACCCACAACCCACAAAACCTTTGTTTCCATCCCGAATTTTACATTCCGATCATCCCACGTGAAACCATTGAAAATATAGGGGTTCGATTGGGCTCAGTCCTGCCCAACAATGTCAAATTGAAATCTTAGGGTCCCATGATGACGAACATGAAGAAATTGAGGGGTAAAGGAATAAAAAACAAAGGTTTATTGATTTTTGTCAAGTGTTCTTATCCAATGACCAATAATGGGGATATACAGGGTTATGAAGAAATTTAATAATCAATTAAATTGGTACATATATGTATACCAAGGTTTAGAAATTAGCACAAATCAAGGAAGGAATTTTTATGATCAATCAATTTAATCAATAAAGTCAAAAAATCCACTAATTTATGAGTCCTACCTAGATAGTGGATTATTCCTTGTTGAATAACATTCTCACCAATGATTAGAAAGGTTCATTGTGTTCGCTATGACTCGATCTTCTTAGATCAGGAACCACATCATCGTTGGATCTCAATTTTCCAACGGACGAAGAAAGAATTATCTAGATTCTACCTAGGTTTATGTGGCTAAAATTGGGGGAAAATTTCCATATTTGTGATTTTATAGAGGTAATAATTTTCATTAATTTAACAAATTAACCAAATTAATAATTTAATTTATCCACTAAATGTACCACCAATATTTGTCTTACCCAAACACCTTGCACCAAACTATTTTAAGTCATTACTAGGGTAAACATCGCATTCCAGAATCAACCATGGTCCTAGATTTCTGATCTGATCTTAGATTAAGATTTATTCTATTTTATTTAATAAACCACATGTGCGTAATATGAAATATATTTAATATTTTTATAAAAATAATTCCAGGCACACCGAGCCTCAGAATCACATGACATCTCCGCTCTTAGATCTGAATATATATAAATATTTAAAAGACTTACAAGTCAAAAAGTGGGTCTATACAAAATCATATCTCAATGAAAATGAGGAATTTAGTATTGAGTCTTATGAAAAATTCAAGGATTAATAAAGCTAGAGTTTAAGCCTACCAATATAGAAATCTCAAAGTAAAAAAATTTGAACCGAGAAAATTTATGCTCTTGTATAGTTCCAAACTTCATTTACAACTATAAAATTTAAGTTCTATATGGTTAGGTCCTTACATAGTTCATCATGTATACCCTTATAGGATAATAGAAATTTAGGATCCCACTAGTGGTCATGCCTTCAAAGTCAATGGTCATAGGTTAAAACCATTCATTAAATCATTTAATAAACAAGAAATAGAGGAGAAGTTAAATGATCCAACCAATGAACCAGAAAATTTTGATAGATTTAGGTTCTATGTCAAGATAACTAAATTAAACAAAGTTATTTTGAACCTATCATTTACCTGAACATTAACTCAAGGTTTGGACTTCAAAAATAAACAAGTTCCTTTTTTATCCTTTCATTTTGTCTTTGTTTGTTTTTAATTAAGGGAACCTCAAGGGTTTCCATTTTTTGGTAATTGTGTTGGTGAATAAGATTTAAGGGATGATAATATTAAATAATTTTTAAGTAATTCACATTTATTCTAGGTGTACAAACACAAATTTTCATCATTAACGAGTCTTCTCTGAGTGATACAGAGATCAAAGGAGTAATTAGGAGTATCATGAACTTCAACTTCAAAAACCAACTGAATTTGTTACATGTTTATTATTTCAATTTCCATTTATAACTCCTATACTCTACCCATACCCCTTATAAATTTTCTTTTCTTTAATCATTCAGGAAAATTTTATTCTAAGTTGGGGGGGGGGTGAAAAAAATAAAAATAAATGTCAGTGTTAAAGAACATTTTGTGTGTATAATGGAATGAAAAATTCCTTCAACCTTGAACATAATAATACACATTGAAAACTTTTAAATTTAATAATTTTTTTTTCAGGACTTGATTCAAATTTTAATCCATGTTTATATTCATGAGCATAAATTTCAGAAAGTGTGGATGTCTAATGTGTTTTTTAACCATTTATATTTTCATCCATTTAATAAAAAAAATTCACAACACACATCTTTTGGATTATGGGGTATTAGTTTAAGTACTTGGGGTCTCATAATATATGACATAGGTTTGGAGATCATCTTAATTTTAACATGAGTATTAAAAAAATACAACTGCGCGTAGAGAAATGGATTGACTTAATGTGTGGATTATAATACTTGGGGATCATGAATCCATAGTTGTATGGCTTAGAGATAAGATTTTTTTATCTATTTTTGGAAATTTGAATTTTTTATTGACTGAGTTAACTCTAGATGATGCATGAATATGTGAGATTCCCTTGGCAACCTAAGGTATTTGATCCTGGGAGTCATCAACAAAGTCTCACTAGATGGGTTGACTTGATTGAGTGCAATTTCAATTACCATAAAAAAATGAAAAAAATAATACTCATCTTAATATTAAAATTTCATTCCACCTAGAACTTCCATATTTTCCCCCTTGACTAAAAATGAACCCCCATGTATAATCTGATGCTCAACACATTATCATGATTAATTGAAATTGGATGAAATGTGGTGATGAATTTTAAAAAAGGAATTTGATTGGGTTTGGGATATTCTTGTGAACCTATATTGTGTTAAATGATATTTTTGGGTTTCATAATTTTTTGGTATGAGGTGTTTTGGTGATAATTGTATATTAAAATGTTCTAGGAAAAGGGAATTCAATTTAATTTTTTAAGATACTTTTACTCAAGACTAGAAAAACTCAAGTTGGGGGGGGGGGTGATCAGCCATTTAAAGAGGATAATATTCATTTTTTATATTATAATATTCATGTGATTAAATGTTAATAAACATTTTTACTAGAGAAATTTAAAATTTGAATTTATTTTCTTAACATATTTTTAATTCCTTATTAAATTTCACTATTACATGGTACATTTTTGAACACCTCCTAAAACTCCATAATTTATTGATTTTATTTTAATATTTTAATTTTAGGTATTCCATGCTTTGAGGAACATTCCATCCTTATGAATCTATTAAATATTTGATTGGGAAGATGACCAAAGTGGGCCTTGAACCAAGAACATTCCGGGTGAAGTGAACTAGACAACACCCCAATAAAATGACTGTAGAGGAAAATACTCAAGATCAATGATTATAAATATTGAAATAGAGATATAATAAATCATGAGGAATATTTTATTAAATATTCACCAGAGATAATTATGTGTTTTTAAGGGAGTTATAGGTGGCCCAATTTGAAGATAAAATTTTGGGCCAGATTCCATGGCCCAGAATAACATCCCACCATTTCTATCATACCTCCAAAAAATAAAATAAAATAGTGCTAAAGGTTTATAGGATTTTAGAGTATATATATTTATTCAATTGTTTCTTCTACATCCCATCCAATTTCAACCATATATAAGATTATTTCAGTGCCTCTATTTGGTGGATACAAGATAGATCATATTTTTGTCAAGGGTGGAAAAGTCTTCTCTCCATTAACTTTACAACAACCTGGGCCTACCATCATTCACTGGGGTGACTTTAAATGTTGGGTGATCTACCCAAGTCTTCCAAAATTCCTATTTATTGTAGTGTTGTTGGAGGATTTAGGGATATGTTTTGTATGTTTTCATTTTAATGTTATGATACCAATTTGATGTTGCAATCGCATTTATTCAATTGTAAGTTGATCAAATCACCTTAGATTCTTAATAAAATTTATTATTCTTCTCATTTTCTATTATTTTTGTTAATTATTTGATACTATTTCATTAAGTGTGAATTTATTCACATAGTGAAGAGATAAATCCTTCACACTACAGAGGAGTGTTTTTTATTTTATTGTTTTTCACTTCTTCAATTCCACCCTCATGAGAATACTACACACTTTCATTGAGATAATAACATCAATGGAGGGATAAAACTATTATGGGTTTATCCAAGGAAGTATAAAGAGGATAAATTGGATTTTATTTCTCACTATATCAATGTTTAATAATTTCTTTTATTTGAGTTTTTCATTCAATGATTTTTTACTTCCTCTTCCTTATCGAATTTTATCACCCCACTTTTATGTGATAATAAGATCCTTTACCTTGGAGTGCACTTGAAAATTATCCTACAAGTTTATAAATTATTATCATGTTCTTATAAAGATTTTTAACTAATAAATGATTAGTTTATTTTGAATTCATTGAATGATTCCTTCTCAAGTTAATGAAATTGAAGTAATTTAAAAGGAATTTCATCCAATCCATCCCTTTTAATAACATAGGATAAACCCTTTATTATAAATTTAATTCAAATAAATCTATTAGTTTTAATTTAAACCATCTCAAAATAAACCAAATTTTTCCACTTCATATACAAATCTACCTCTTAGAATGTATGTGTCTTGAGGTTTCCTATTAGGTTAATGAGGATTCAACTACCCAAGCTACACTACAAGCGACCACTTAAAATATAAAAACTTGGGTAAATTTGGGAGTGAACATATAATTTTAGTCATTTGGATGTTGTGATGAATTATTATATGTTATTTCTTATATTTTTGTTTACTTTGATATGGGGGTGTAGTCTCCCCATGATAACACCGTAGAACTTCGCTGTTAGTATGCAGCCTCTGGAATATGAGGAGGTGGTCCTATGGTCATGTAAAAAATGGTCTAGTTACTATAAAATGAGATGGGATGAGACATTAAAGTTGTTACTCTGATTAGTTCATAACTTTTATCTTTCAAACTTTAAATTTTTTAAAGAGGGAAACATTATTACATTTGTAAAAGTTTCAATCAACCCTCTCCCCTTTTGAAGTTACCATATTGGGGAAAAATTTGGTATCAGAGCTTGTTTGTACTTTTTTTCCTTATACTAATGTATTTTTTGTATCAAGGTATAGATAGGATTTGATATCATATATTTTCCCAGTATAGAATCTTCAGGGGGGGGGGGGGTGAATTGATGTTTTTATAAGAATAGAAATTTCCCCCTCTCTAGGAAATGTACAGTTCAAAAGATACATGTTTCTAACTATCAGAGTAACAAAAGAGTTAAATGCAATGAAAATAAACAATTTAGAAGTTATGAACTTAATAAAGTTAAAAAATTAATCAGAATAATAAAGAATATAAATAATAAGAGAACATAAAAAAATGATGTGGTTGTGAATATAGATTCATATACCTTGAAATAAAATTATTAAAATATATTTAATTTCCTATCCCCATAAATTCTTCTATTTTGATATGAAGTGTCCAGAGGATCAATGCCTAGATCCAATAGGTACAAGTTTCAAAATTGTAAAAATTATTCAATTAATGTATCAGAAGAAAAAATTACTATATTTAGACCTCTTTGGAAATGTTGGAAGCGTAATACTTATCCTCATACTTTTTTTATAATGGTTGACAAAAATAGTCTTATACACCAAAGCTCCACTTTGATCAAAATATCAGAATCATCCATTTCCTTATCCCCTAGACCTCTTCAAATATATAAGTTTAGAGTTTAAATTTCCAATCCATGGAACTCTTTGATAAAAATATTACGATAAAAAAAATTATAATTGGAAACACAAATCTCTTACAATGAAACCTCACATAAACATAATCTCTAAGATCAAATTGAAAAATTTTAATATTAGAAGCTCTATGGGAAATATAATAGTGAATAATGGTCTCGCTTATCATTGATTGAAGTTATATGCATCCCAAATTAATTACCTGTTCTTAGAAATTTAGTATAGCATAAGTTCAGGGTCGATCCATAGGGAACCGTGGTGTGCATGAATTCAATTGAGTTAATACTTAATTAGGTGAAGTATGCAAAATTTAGAAACAATTGGGTTGATTTTGGGTTTTGATTGAAACTAAATTGATTTACTTTGAAGAATGGATACAGTTTGAAAGAAAACAACGGGTAAATTTAAAGAGTTCTTAGAAATGGAAAGAAAAGACGTGTCGGGGCTGTGGTGAATAAGGAGTTCTTATGCAGATTTTTTAAATGGTTGTGTTGTTCATAATAATTCAATCATTCAGGATTTTATTTTGTTAGAAGATTTCCTTGGTCCGGTTCCTCTTGTTTGGAATTAGAGTAGCTGACTCCTTGGTCCGGTAGTCAATGTCCTTAATTATTTATTATGTCCAGTCCATTATTTGAATTGGTGAAAACCTTTCAATGGTCATGGATGTTTTCACTGTTACTTTTCTTTTGTATCGTTGAGAATCCTTCCCTTGGTCCGGCTAAGAATTCTCAGTTATATTAGACAGTGGTTTAATAAGAGTAAGATGAATTACAACGATTCAAACACAACTATATAAAACAATGTACAAATTATGATCCCGTCATCCACAGCCCCAACACGAGGGGTTTAGTTACACATAGAATTTAGGAGAGAAACGACACACGTGATACCTGACGGATTCATTGTGTAGGCGTTGAGGTAGAGCATCATAAGGTGGAATGGCGGAGTGACAAAACCTTAGTAGCTTCGGGAATGGTGATAGCAGAGTTTCTCTTTCCTCTCAATGGTTCTGAACTCCCAAATCCATAGGCCAAGGCTTCTTTTTATAGAAAAATAAAGTACACAACGTGTATAGAAAGTACACGTCGTGTACTTTTCTTCAACGCGCTTTCGCGCCAATTTCTGCACGGGTAGGCGGCCTAACACACCGTCTTTGACTTTTGAACATGGTGCCGCCTGGTGGTTGGGTGTACACGGCGTGTAGCACCGCCATACATGGCGTGTAGTGCAAAATTTTGGACGCCAACCCCTTTTAGAATAGCAGACACGATGTTTAAAAGTTCAAACACGCCGTGTCTTCATCAACAGCCACATGGGCATGTGGACTCTTCTTCGGCAACTACTACTTCTAGAAAGTAGTACACGACATGTAGCGCCGCCACACACAGCGTGTATCTTCTTCCTGGTGACATGGGCATGTACTCCCTCCTTCGGTCCGTGTCCTTTCCTGGATGTACATGGCGTGTATAAAAGTACACGCCGTGTAGTTTCAAAATTTTCACAGACTTCCCTTGTTCTGTGTATTTAGCCAGAAATCTCCTTAAAGTAAACAGATTCACCAAAATCAAAGAATATGTTCATAAAACCACATATATTTTCTGAAAACTTGTTTTTATCTTCAATTATATATATGGAAATGTATACACAAATTGGGCGCATCAAATAACTATTGAAAGTTCATGTTCAAGCATCAATCATATAATGATATTTGAAAATTTTATCTTCTATTTATAAGCATTGAGTATAAACAACTCATAACTAAATCTCTACAGACTTTATACACAATTGTTACTTCTAAAAAATATGGAAGATCCAATACAATCTTCCATTTTTTCAATTATTCAGGTGACTTCACAATGTTAAGAAACTTATAAGATTCAGAATCAACCTATTTGAAACATGTGATTTAGAATTTAAAAAATCATACATAGAACTGAAAACTTCAATTTAACACAAGAAATATAAATAGTGTTTTACTATTCATAAAAAAAAATCTAGAAGATTTTATTTTAGGGAAATGGATCATCACATATAAAAATAGATTTTTTTTCTATGTTAATAATTTTCCTATCATAACTTTAGAGAACTTAAATCCTAGTTATCCACCCATTTTTTATGGAAATGATTATAAATGTCATAGGGATAGTATATAGATGTTTATTTTTAATACTGGTGTGGATATTTATCAGATGATTGTAGGAAACTACAAGATTTCAAAAAAGAAAGTTTTGATTTTTAAAAGAGAAGTGAAAAATAAAAATTATTCTAATTACAAATTATAGAACACACTTTTATGTTTTATAACTCAAAACATCTATAGTAAGATCTAATCTTGTGAGACCACCACAAAAATCTGTAAGAAGTTGGATATTACACATTTTATAACATCAATTTTTTTGTAATATATAATAGTTATTTTATGAGAATATTATCAAGATTTTGATTTTATAATAGGAGAAATAGTTTCTAAAATGTATTAAATATTTACGATAGAGTTGAATTATTTAAAATCTCTTAGAGAGAAGGAAATTATATATTAATATTTGGGTGAAAATATTATCGACATACTTATGAAAGAATTAGAATCGAAGAGGAAAACTATTGATGATACAAACAATATTATGAAGTTAAGTATGAATGATATCATTATAAATTTAATGAAATATAAAAATAGATTTAAGTGAGATACAAAGAATAATATATGTAAGAATGAAGATTCATTTTATAATACCACTTCTTGAAAAACTTAAAATCCTTATACATTAATGAATAATTCCAAGCAATATTTTAATGATTATAGTAACATCGAATTCTGTAAAGGACAATTTTATCAATTGGCTTAGTCCATGGGAAAAATGTTTCAAAAGAAAAATTTATATAATAACAACTGAAAGAAAAAAAGATTAATTTGGATGATGATATTATTATGATATTGTTTTCAATGAATGTAAAAATCAAGGACACATATATCCATATTATCCAAGTATGAGAGAGAAAGAAAAAGTGTTTAAAAGATCCATGAATTATAAAAAAAATAATGTTTTTAATGATATGAATACTTGGATTTTTGATGTAGATCTATCCTTTGATAGTGATTTAGATAGTGAAGATTGTCATATGATTACCAGTTCTATGATACAATTCCTTAGATAAAACTTGTTTTATAGGAAAGGATAATGCTAAAGATCTTATGAATTTATTTTTAGATTATACTTATCCTTATTATTTATATAAATAAGAAGAGTTTTCTACATCAATTGAAGAAATAATAGATTATATGAATGATGTAGAGAAAACTTATAAGAGGATTTTGAAGAGGTATACCTAGGCTGAGGTGGATCTGTCTAAAGACAATGAGGATATTTTGAGTACTAATTTCAAGTTAAAAGAAAAACCTATTTCAATATCACTACTTTAAAAATATCAAAATAAAGTTGTGAAACTCTAATATCAAAAGTTTGAAGAAGTGTATTTCTAATTTTAGTTCAAAAAAGGATAACTTTGACAAGATTTGAAACTAATTGAGACCAACTAAGGTTGAATCCGACATCGGTTGTTCATCTTTGAGTAAGTCACATTTTTAGTCTAATTATTTTGTTCTGAAAAGTACCCATTTTATATTAAATTTTAATCCAGAGGTCACTGTAAGAATAGATGATATTTATAGAAGAATAAATCTTTCATAACTTCTAGATATTTTCTTTAAAGATAATTTAAAATTTTAATATAGAAGAGTTAGATAAGTATGGGTTCTTAAGGTTTTATTCACTAATATATCTGGACCTAAATAAGTTTGGGTATTGAATTCTTAGTTTCAATTATTTCAGGGAAAATGATGAGTACCAGTATCCAAAATACTTGGTACATGGATAATAGATCTATATGAATATATTTCAATTTTCAAGGGTTATATAAGAGTAAAATCTTTTTTTACATGAAAATATATTCATATTTCTCTCTACTACCTATGGATAAGTTTATATGTTAAAAAAATATCTGGGTAAGGGTAGGGCGATATATGTTATATATAATTGTGATATCTTTTATGAAGGTATAATATGTATTCTGAAAATATTAAAATGTAAGATAAAGATATATTTAATAAATATTTTAGAGACATTTTCTTTAAAAGAAGATATTTTTGTTCTAATATCAAGAGATAAATTTTTAAAGGGAGTTTATCTATTTAATGATTATATTTTATAATAATGAAAAATAAGTAATATATTTATATTTTTACATTTTTTAACATATTATATTTATTTTTAAATATTTTCAATTAATGGAATTATTTTATAAAATTTAGGATTTATTCTTTAATTGATATTTGATGTTCTATATCTGGAAGGAATAAAATTAGAACCTAAATATAATTTTAGATCAATGGATTTGGATAATTTCATTCATATATATAAAGACTAGTAAACCCTTTTATTCTCTCTATAGTAATTTATTAAAAATTTGTATGAAATGTTCTCTAGATGTTCCAAATATTCTCACTTATTTTGTTCCTTCATGGAATAATGAGAAGTTATGGATAACCAGGATATTATTCATGGAAGGTTGATTAATATTAATTGATACAACACGAATGAGTCATTATTAAAAATTATTATTCAATTTCATGGTTGGGAATCAATTATACTACCTAATAATAAGTCCTATTTTTATATTATTCAAGGATATAAATTTATATGGTTTGTGAAGATGTTTTCAGAATCAATCAGTCCACCATTAGAGGGAGATCACTTTTTATTTTGTATAAAATTTTATATGTTTTAGAACCTTTTGTTAAGGAAAAATAAGAAGATAATATTTTTAGAGTTAAATAGAAATTTCACAAAATGGATCATTTAGAAACTTGATTTATAATTTTTTAATGGATGTAAGGATTTTTACTTCCAAGGAAAGGAAAAAAAGATACTGTGAAGATTCAAGATGTTTATGTTCCATATTTTCTCTAGGGGATTAGGAAGTTTAATATAATTCAATTAATGTGGGATTATACTGAGGAAATAAATATAGGGAATTTGAAGTTGAAATTTCTTCTATACTCATAGATTAAAAATAAAGTTTTTCTCAAGAATATAAAAAAATTCAAAATGAAGGACTTTGGGACCCTAAAAAGGTCAAAGGAAAATCAACTGAATGGTGAAAAAATTACAAGGATAAATCTATTTTATAATTCCATAGAGAATAAGTTTATTGATAAATAATTAGAAGAATATGTTTTAGTATCTAATAAGATAGAAATGAGTAAGTCTCAAAATAAAATGTATGCTAACTAGACATAGATGCAGAATCAAATTGATCGATTTCCTAAGGACTCTATGAAACAGAAGAAACCAATAGTTTCAAATTTTTTTTGATGAAAATGAAAAGGTGTTAGCTACAAATTATCAATAAAATATTTAAAAAAAAGTGGAATTGGAACAAATAAAATAAAAAAAGATCATATTTTGACCTAGCCAAAGTGTAAGTTAAATCTTTAAGACAAGAAGAAGAAAATTGGAAGGAGGCTAAGAAAAATAAAAATTATTCTATGAATTTAAAGCAATATAGGTTAATTATAACACTAGTGAAAATAAGGAAAGATAATATTATATTAACGAATATGAATTTCATGGATATTATGATAGTAAAAGGGAAGATCAAATTAATGAAAGTTGTAGAAGAGGTTATATCTAAGAAATATACACCACATGAAGTATATATATCTCACCATATTATGATAATACCTTAAGTTCTTGATTATATACATTTAGAAGTTCATCAACTAATAAATATTAGAAGATGAAGCCTACTTTAAATAAAATAAAAAAAATCATAGAAATATACTTCAGAAGAAGATCTAGAACAACCAAGTTCAAAAAAGACATAAAAATATAAGAAAAAAACTCTATAGAGGATAAGGAAGATGAATAAGAAGAAAGATAAGTGGATAATATTATTTACAGAAAAAATATCAATTAAGAAATGAAAGGTTATCCAGAAAAGAGTTTAAAATATAAATATGGTAGGTCTAGATCACTGATTCAAATATTTTCAATGTGACGATAGACAATATTTTCATAAATTTAATATGTTTTTCAATGTAAATTTACCCCACAATAAACATAAAAATTTGGAAATTAATTAATTATTGTTACATTAGTGAATATTGAATTGATTTTTTAAGTGTATTGAATCTTTGTTTTTTAATTATTTTATTCATTATTTAGAATTAATTAAAAATCCTTACGTTGATCATTAAATTTAATATTTATTCTAGATTTAAATGGTTAATAGAATTATATTCATGTTTTTTAATTGATTATATTATTTTTAAATTTACTTGGATAAATCCTTCATTGATTTTGTGATTTCTCATGCGTTCATGTGAATTCTGGAAATCCAGTAGCTAATGGTCTATAAGATATGTCATCCAACAGTTGAATGTAGCATGAATAAATTTTCTAAGTTAAATATTTCTTAGAGTTTATATGGAATTAAAAAACAAAAAAGTATTCAAATGTGTAATATTACCTATGATCTGTGCATAAAAGTAAATTTAGAGGGAATAAATCAGGAAAAATTGGAAATTTCTAAGGAGCACTATGATATGTAAGGGTAAAATCCCCAAAATATAAGAGTAAGTCCCATGAAACCCTATATTTTGTAAAGTTAACTATGAAAAAACATAAGAGTAATATTAATTTTTTATGGGTACTGATCCATTTCATAAAGAAAATTATAAAAAACTCAAGGGTCATCCGCTGTAGTTTATAAGGGTCAACATAAGAGTATTTCTAGTGGATGTGTTGAAACATAAGAGGAGATGAATTTTCTAATTTAAGAGATAATATAAATTAAAATTAAAATTTCTCAAAAATAAATTAGGGATAAACCTATAATCATTTCCTTCATATGGTCTACACAAATCAAGAACCACTTTTCCACTATTCTAAATAGAACCCATCTGGAAGTTTCAGAAGAAATTTATAAGGACCCAAGTCTTGCACATATATTATTAAAATAGTTTTAAGATGAAAATATATAAAACAAAACCAAAAAATATAGAGGTTTAGTTTCTGTGTAAGATTTGAATCATAAATAAATAACTTAAACATATGGAAAAAATCATTTTTTTAATCTTCATAATTTGATCCAAATTCCTATTGGATTTATATTACTACAGAGGGTACCCTAGGGAAATACATAATGGAAAGTCCTGAGCTATAAATCCTTGCAAGGGAATAAAAATGATTATGAAGTATAACATATGAGATAAGAGGCATACCATGATATCATAAAATAGGAAGATCATATATACTAATATGGAAGCATGAAATAAAGAAAAGGTTATCATGGGACATGAAATCACAAGAATGTGGAAACAACATATAACATGACATCATAATTAGAATTCAAGTATTACTACCAAGATAACATAACATAGTGTGCTAGGCTAACTTCCTGTATACCATACCTGGTATCTCATGAGGTGAAAAAATTACCAAATTAATTGGATGGATATAAATTTTCAATACCACACATAAAGTCATAATATGTACATTCATGTGTGTGATACATAAAGAAATCACATATATTTTATAATCATAATAAAAAACCATGAAGAAGAAATGGGTTACATAATCTTGTCTCAAAAACAAAATTTAAGGATATTTCATAAATATTCCCAAGATAAGAAGGAAATAAATATTTTATAAGTTCATATTTGAATCAAGAATCATAATTATTAAATATGGAGTCCAATTGAAGAAGAATTCATAACAATGGGAGGAGAAGTAGGTATAGAAATTCACTTCTTAAATGATGTTTTATGAAATGGGAAAAGAAAATTTAAATAAGGTGAGAACTTGATATTTTCCTTAAAAAAAGTAATATAGAATGTTTTTCTATAAAATATTCATCTTTTTATGAAATCATAAAAGGAAAAAACTTAAAAAAAATTTTATATAAAAAGAATAATTAATAGGAACAATACTATCAATCAAGTCTTTTCTAGAGCGATGACTGAGATGGGAACTAAAAAACATGTATAAACCCAATAAAAATTATAAATTAAAATAGTTATATATGTAATGGAAAAATATATATAATATATAATAATTAAATGATAATATTTTAGACCAAAGGTGAGGTAATTAAAGATAAAGCGTAGCCCAAAAGTAGGGATTGTGGTTTAGAAGATCCCTTACCTCAAATCCTGATTCACTTGGTACACATGTCTTATGTCCTGACTAACCAAAATAGTTTAATTAAATAATTCATTAAGAAAAATTTTCATATATATTACAATTTTTAAGGTCTATTTATTATTAAAATTCATTAATTTATTTTTTAGTGGGTGTTCACATCGTCTACTTGAGGTTGTTCAGTCAATTTCTGCAAAACTGTTTTGGTACATTGACCATGGTCAAATGAGTTATAAAATAGTTTCAAAATATAAAGTTTTTTATAATTATAAATCCTTTATCATTAAATTTATAAAATAGTTATATATATTATCCAAAATAGTTTAAAATTATGAAATATGTCTCGGTATGCTCGTTTTGGGGTGGTTTAGAATTACTATGATCATTTATTATCAATGTTGATATTAAGATTACCAATTTATATTTCCAGAATATTAATTATTTCATAAATATTTTTATTTATTAATTAAATCTATTTTATGAAACCATCCATTAAGGCACTGATAAAACATGAAATTCTTTGTCCATGAAGGCAGTGAACTGACCATTACATGAGTAAGTTTTTTTTAGAATATATGAGAAGAGGGTATATAATCAGAATTACATTAACATAATAAAATTAATTCATACTAATTATAATAATTTATTTATATCATTATGTATTTAATATATTTAGTGGAGGTATAGTAGGAAATAAACTTGAAATAAATTGGTTAAAACAATTATCGCTTCCTTGGATATCCACCTTTAGACCACTTCTTAAACCTTAGATTAGACTATTGGTGAGACAAAAACCTCTAGGATTTGTGATAGAGGGTTGGAGAGGGGTTTTTGAATATTTTTTAAGATAATATTCTTATAGTGTGAGTAGAAGTGGGGTGGTGAAGGGGTCCTTTTATAAATGGGAGGGGTGACATTTTTTGTAAATATTAATTTCTTAATATAAAAAGGATTGTCTTATTCAAGGAAAGTGGATACAAAATTGATAAATTTTTAGGATAATATAATTTAATGTCATTAAATCCCTCATAAACCAATTTAGAGATGATTTTTTGTGATATTTGTTTTCTTTACCTCTTGATTTAACATTTTTACCTCATTTTAACCATTACCGTGGTGACAAATTTTTTTACATTGGTAAATTATTTTTTGACATAAAATTAAATTAAACTTATTAAATAATTTTTATCATGATAATTAAAAATTTGAAATCCATTTTATAGAATTATATTTCTAAAGGTTATTGAAATTTACTTCAATATAAGTATACATAACACAATAATAACAATATTCTTACTATTCACTAAAGATTAATTTTTTTTAGAAAAATCTCAAAAATTCAGCCTAAGATAACATTGATGTGATGATTCTAGAAATAACATTCATTTTATTAAAATAAAATTCTAAATATAATGAATTTAATTTTTAAATAAAATACTTATTTATTGAAAAATATTACTTTTTATGGCATGATCAAATTTTCAACCCTTAGAAAAATTAATTATGATTTGATTAAATAATATTATCATTTATATATAAAAAACTTGAATTTTATAAAACCATTTTATAGAAAATAACCTTTATTTAAAATTTATAATATTATCATAAGAATAAATATTTCTTTAAAATAAAAGGTATATGTTTTACCATAAATACATGTATGTTTTCTTTATGTTAATCATTTATTTTATCATATTTAAAACTTATATTTAATTAAATTTTGATTTATATTTATTATATTTTGATTTTCTAAATATAATTTTTTTAATTTATATGTTGATTTTTTTATAATATATTACTAAATGAGACACATGTTAAATCAGAAGGATGATTACTAATATAAAATATGGGTCATGAAAATAGTGATCATGGGAAGAAAGCCGAGATAAGAAGATTCATGAGATTACTTTGCTAGTGAAACTGAAAACCATCCACTTATACATGTGAAGATGATCAAGGATGGGGTGCTCGATGCTAATTTTTAGAAGTGTGAGGGTAATGAACCATGTGAGGTATATAAATATATTTTAACTCCATCATTATAAAAGATTTAGACCCTTGTAAATTAGACATGGTTTTATTTAGAAAGGTTTACTGAAATTTACACATTTTCATTTTAATAGAATATATTTTGTTCATTTATGCATGGTTTATTCCCCTATCCCTTTTCATTTTTGTTTTGTGATCTTTACTACCATGACCATGAAGAGATAACCAAAGGGTTTCTCTTAGAGAGGTGTTGTAATATTAATTTGATACCCTTCACATTCAATTTTAGCTATCAAGTTTGATATTAGATAATTTAGGGAGTTATAGGGATAAGAGGTTGGTGATAGTACATTTCATCCCTAATTAATATATTATTTCTTACTTCTCTATAAAATTCTTTCCCCTTCCTTTGTTCAACTCACTGGTGTATGATGAGATTCATGGGGTGGGTGGAGAATGGTGATCAATATCTTTTTAGGGAAGTGAGTGGATAAATTTCTCAAAATTGGGGCACTCTATTTACTCCCCATGAAGGAGATGGATAGAAAGTGAAGTTGATATTTCTTGGGTAAATCGATCATTCACACATAAAAAGTATATAGAGATGTTCATACACATGATAGAGTGTGAAAATTGAGTGAGAATTATACTAAACTAAAGGGAAGTGAAGGAAACTCAGTAGAACTAATCCTAGAGTAGGTATTTATTCCTAACACCATTTCATTTTATCTTTATTTTCATGTTAATTTATTGCTTTAATTCAGAAAACCTCATTTCTAATATAATTTTAAATTGATAAAAAATAAAAAAATTATAATTACTAAATCATCGAGTTTTTAGCTTGGATCCTCAAGATACATAACCCTGGCCAGTCTCACTAGAGTGTATTATGAGTTAATATTTTTAACAATGATCTTATAAAATTCACGTGTCAAACTTTGGAGAATTTTCAGGGAACTGTGATGAACATTGACTTGTATATTTATAATTTTAAATTAATTATTGTTTTATATTATTTTATTTTTTTTATTCCTTTATTTTTCTCCAAATGGGTCGAGCATCAAAGTGGGACCATTATTTAATAGATCCTCACATATATGACCAGTTTAAAGGGATAAAAAAATAAATTATATGGTCATGGATCCTCACCTAAGAAAATTATGTAATACTAATCAATCTATCTTCCCATTAGTTCCCAAGGCATAACATATTAAAGGACATCAACATGAGTACCCTTTGGTATATCCCAATGGGTGGGAGGATGGATACTACTACATCTATGTACCAATTCATCAATAACTATATATGTCCCCACACAATTAGAGTAAAGGAGAACCTATACAATAGAAGACTAATAATTTATAACTAGTTCTTTTCTGTTGGGATAAAAAATAAAGAAAAAAATGTAAGATGGGAGAGTTGAAGGAAATGATGTACATAATAGAAAAAAAATCTAAGAACTCATCGATAAAGGAAAAAAACAAGAATAAAAAGTTAAATAACCCACACATGTTTCTCAAGATATCCATGAGGTTGAAGAAACACTTGAACAACATTCTCTCCCATACATTTATGATATTTTTCTTATGAAACTAAATAGAGAATAAAGTATTTTAGATGAACCATTAGAGCTAGATTAACAAACTCTATAATTAATTTTTTTACTTATTATGAAATACATTTTCAAACTAACACTCTTTGTTTGGAAAATATATATTTGGTACTTTTGTTTCCTAGAAAAAAATAAAGAAAAAGAGGTGTTGGGATTTGTAGAAATTATGATGGATCCACTACCCTATCCTATGAGAACCATTCCAAAGAAATAAATTCAAGTGAAAGAGATCTTGGGCATTCCATATGAGGGAGTGTATCCTTATTTTGATTTTTTTGATTTATTACTACTTGAAATGTATTATAACTCTCACTGATATGAATTTTAGTTCCTGGATGAGATTCACACTAACCTAGGTAATGAAGAAGGACTTGATGATCCCACTGTTGAAAAGGAAATAGTGTTGGAATTTGAAGACGAGGATACACCAGTGAATATAGAATATAAAATAGAGCTATAGGTTGGCCATTTTGAGGGATCTGTACGCATGAAAAAAAATTCTTGGACAATAAACAAAATACCGCCAAAGAAGTGGCTGAAAAACATGAAGAAGAATCTTCAGGAACTACGGAGAAGAATTTTCCTCCTCATTATGAGTAATCACTAGACGAGAGTGTTGAAGAATATAGGTATAACCCTTACATCATTTCCCACAACTTATATATATTTTTTATAATCATTTTGTATTAGGAATATTACACTCTATTAGAGGGGTTATCCAAGACCAGTTTCCACTCATGGACATTAGAAAAATTCACTTATAGTAGTTTCTATCAAAGAAACAAATCCCACTATATGAATAAGGGTAGTAAATTAAACTTTTCTAGCTATAGGAAGTTATAAACATAACACCCACTTGGGGACTATTATAAGAGTATTTCCATTCCCTCTTTAACATTTTAATTTTTTATTTAATAAAATTATAGTGATTATGTTTTTCTTAATGGTGTTTTATAAAATGAAGAAGACCAGGGAGTAATAATAATTCACTAACATTTTCTCATCTAATAAGCTATGTTGTGTCTATCCTTAAACTTGGTTTGATTATCACCCAATTCTTATACTCCATGCATTGCCACACTTTCATTTAAATTCACCAAGGTAGTAAAAAATAAGTTTATTGGTGTAGGGGGCGGGGTTATTAAAAAATGTTTAGAATCAGTTTATAACACAATTTAAGATTCTTTTTAAGTAAAGTTTTCATGTTTTTTGTTCTATTTTTAATTTATGGTGTGTTTTTGGGTTTTGAAATTGAGATTTAAATGTTTTCATGATGAGTGGAAAATGATATATTAGTTTTTGAGGAATTAAATGGTTTTGAAATTATTGATTTTAAAGGACTGTTGATATGAGACTTCCCACTAATTTCATGTATTTGAACTTAGGTTAATAAAGATGAAATGATTTCCTATTTCATTAATTGACTGTCTATATTTTTTTATATCCCCAAACTAAGATAAATTCTAAGCCAATTTTTATATATTATTTACAGTAATAACTTTATTGAGAGTCTAAGGTCATGTTCATAAACTATAACTTTACATGGTTCTTGATTTAAGATTTAGGATTGGATCATGTTATGCATGATAGAGGTTGTTAATCAATTGAGCCCTTTTTACAATTAACTACTATTTCAGGACACCTTGACATTTGAACCCCATTTAAGCCTTATAAACCATGGAATTCCTTTTAGATAAGCTATCTTATAAGTCATATTTAGGTTTTTATACACATCTATTATCATATTTTTGACAAAGTGTGTTGAAGAGGGTATTTCCATGGAAAGTTTAGAGAAAAATGCATTGTTTTTATTTTGAGTATGGGCATTTTAAATTAATTTTGGGTAATGGGGTTAATAATTTGAAATATAGTTTTATAATAGATGTTACCATCTTTATATATAAGGAAAAAAGTATGTAAAAAAGGAGAAAATTCTATACATTAAAAAATTGGATAAAGGAAAAAAATAAATACAAAAAAAGAAGAAAAATAGAGAAAATATTAATTTTTATTCATTATTTTTATTGTCTTAGCTGTGACCAACCACAAAAAAGGAACAAAGGGGAAAATTAGATATGGTAGTGATATTAATATAATAGGTTGATTGAGTTTAAATCATCATTTTACACTTATTAAAATATAAAATTTAATGTTATTAATATATTAAAATCTTCTTTTGTGCCTTATACTTTTAAATATCTAATACCATCATCCCTTGAGAATTAGAACAACCTTTTATAAGTCCTTATGAGTAGCACAATAGTTTATTTTATTAGAGACCTTGAAGCCTTTTCAAAAATATATTACGATCACATCAACTATAGAAATTATAAAAACTCTAATTTAAATGTTTATAGAGTGAAGAGGGAAAGTGTCTAAGTGAGGTAAGCCATATTGTGACTTGAGAAGAATTTAAAGGCATAAAACTTAAGTAAAATGAAATTGGAAGTGGGATTAACTTATAAGGGAGGTATGATATTTTTAATTATGAATGGATTTATTATTTTAAATATCTCTTATGATTGTTTATATATGGGTAAGATAATCTTTTTTGGGATTGAATTCTTTTTATTTTCTTATAATGTATTCATTTTAGTGTGGTAGAGTGATGAAAGAAAATATTTTAATATATTTAATCTATTTTTCAATATAAATTTACCTCATAATTAACAAAAAAACTTGGAAATTAATTCATTTTTGTTACTTTAGTGAATATATAATTTAATTGTTAAAAGGTATGAATCATTAATTTTTAATTATTTTATTCATACATTAGACTTATTTGAAATTATATACATTGATAATTGGATTTGGAGTTGATCTTGGAATTAAATGGTTAATAGGATTATATTCATGATTTACAATTGATTATATCATTTTTGTATTAACTTGGATAAAGAATTTACCAAGTTTTTTATTTATCATTATTTTTTAGTAAATTCTAAAAATCTAGAGGTTGAAGGTTTAGAATTGAAGTAATCTAGAAGTTGAATATAATAAGGATGAACTCTGAAAGTTACATATTTCTAAGAGTTTATTGAGACTTTAAAAATGATAAAGTCTTAAGATGCATAAGAGTACCTAGTATCTTTTAATGAAAGTAAATTTGGTGGTAGAATATCAGGAAAATTATTTAAAGTTTGAGGAGTAATGATACATGTAAGGGTAAAATTAGCAAAACAAAAGAGTAAGTTCTGTATCACCCTACATTTCATAAGGGTCACATAGATAGTGCATAAGAGTAATATACATTTAATAAGTTTCGCAACCATTTTATAAGTTTGATTCAGCAAAACATAAGGGCAATCAACTGTAGCTCATAAGGGTCCACATAAGAGTAATTCCAGTTGATGCACTGAAATGTTAGAGTAAATGAGTTTTCCACTTTCAGAGCCATGTGAAAATTAAAATCTAAATTTCCTAAAACTCATTTCGGGATTAATATAAAATCATTTAATTCATCTAGTATGACTAAGTTAGTAATAAATCCTATACTTTTCCATGTAGAACCCACCAAAAATTTGAAGAAAATAGTGATCATGGGTATAAAAATGAGCAGAGAAGATTAGTGAGATGATATTACTAGTGAAATATTCTCTATTTATCCTGTATACATAGAGATGATCTGTTATGGGGATATTAAACTTATTTTATAAAGGGTTAAGGATATTACCCCTAGTATGTATATACATATTTCCTATTCAATAATTATAAAAAATTTAGACCTTTTCCTTTGACCATGATTTAATTTAGTTAGGTTTACTATAATTTCTATATTTTTATTTTAGAATAATTTATTTTATTTATTTGTGAGTAATTTAATACCCTACTCCTTTTTCATTTTCATTTTGTTATATGTACCTTCGTGATCAAGGAGAGGTAACCCAATAGTTTCTCTTGGAGCGGTGCTATGAGATTTACCCGAGGTCTTGTGTATTCAATTTCAATTTTTGAGTTTAATCTCAGGGAATTAATAGAGTTCTAGGGATAAAAGTTTAGGGATAATGTATCTCACAACTAATTCATATATAATTTATTACTCCACTATGAAATTATCTTCCCTTCCACCATTCAAACCATATATTTATGATGGGATCAATGGGTTGGGTGAAGAATGGTAAGCGGTATATTACCAGGAGAGTGAGTGGAGTATTTTCTCAAAAAGTACTGTATTCTATTTACTTCCCATGAAGGAGGTGGATAACTAGTGAAGTTGATATTTCTTGGGTAAATTGGGAATTCACACTTCAAACGTACAAATAGTCATGTTTATACAGATGTTGGAGTGTGAACATTGATTGAGAATTATACTAACTTAAGGGGCAGTGATATAAAATTAGTAGTATTAATCCTAGAGTAGCTATTTCTCCCTAACATAATTTCATTATGTCTTCATTTTCATGTTTATTTCTTATTTTATTTATTAAAAACCCATTTTATTTACTCTATAAAATTAATAAAAAACAAAATAAGTATAAGTACTAGGACAATGAGTATTTAACTTAGATACTCAAGAGAGACAATCCTGGTTAGTCCCACCAAACTGTATTCCAGGTTAAAATATTTGTTTCAACATGAGCCCATGATAGCCACATTTAATAAGGATAGATCAATTTTACAAGGAAAAAAATTCAAATAAAGAATTAGATGATGAATTATTTACAATATTAAATCATTTTTAGGAACAAATGATTTGTCAAACTGATTGCAAGGATAAGATATCAAAATAAGTATCATACTTTTGAATATCTCTACAATATGATTATTATGAAAAATCAAAGTGGGCTGCTAAAAACCTACAATATTAGAAGTATATATTAGGTTATTAGGTAATATTAGGTCATACCTTTTAATATTTAAATATAAATTCCTTCCCAACTTTTAAAATATCAAAAGGATGGAAAGGTATAAACAAGTACAGGAGGTTGAGATCCAACAAGTTAAAATTATGAATAAATATATCAATAAGTAATGGAATAATCTCAATTATAAATTAGATTAAAAAGATAAAATTTAATAAATATTTAGGAACATATCTTAAAATATCAACAGAAAAAATAATTTTTCATTTTCATTTTACTCAAATTTTTAATGAATCTATGAAATTATTTGATCTCTTATTCTACCATAATAATTTTTATTATTTTCTAAATATGCATATTTATTTTTGAAAAACAAATAAATGGGATACATTAGTATGATAAGAATAAAGTTATCATAAAAGGGGTAGAAATGAGTATGATGAGAGGAAAGTTTTAGTGAAGGGGGAGAAATATTTAGCTCAGGGAGAAAAATTTAAAGTTTAAGTTATTTAAGTTAGGGGGTGTAAGTTTTCCATAACACATCCGTATATATTATAAGGGTGAGTAAGTTGGTTTGTTATCGAAATAATAAGAAGTTTTACTTTAAATTTGTTATAATTTAACTTACCTTTTTTTTCATCCTTTATAATTTTCAAAAAGGGAGATTATTGAGTCATTTTCCAAAATAAAATATTAAAGATCCCTATTTTGATGAATTGTAATATACTATTTTTTTAATAAATTGAAGTGTATTTTAATGTTGTATAGAATTATTATCTTAAAACATATATAAGAACTGTTATCTTATAAAACATCATGTATTGGATCTACTTATTCTAAATATGATTTATTATAGAACATCATGATGAGTCACATAAAAATTAATTAATTTCAAGAATATGTTGCATATGAATCTGTTAGAAGTGGAAGTTGTGTCCTGAAGAACTCTGAATATTTTCTACACATATTTTTATACCCATAACCCATAAATATGAGACAAAGAATCAAGGCATAGATACTAATTGAATAACTTTCTAGATCTGTTCAGTACCTTAGTGATTGATAGATTTTATTAGTTTTAGTTTTTTTGTGTGATCTAAGTAATTCTATTATTACAAGGTTTCATTGAAAAAGATTTTTTATGTTTTAATTGTTTTATTCCAATCCTAATTGATTGAATAATTTTTGGAGATATAAACTTGTTCTTATAATCATTGAACAAATAAATAAATATATATAACTTGTGTTCAAATTTTATCAAAGAAAATCTTGGGATAATATCTTTACATTCCAATATATTCCAGTCAAAGGATTTTGGGATATATGATCTTGTATTGTTGATAAAATAATTGAATAAGTTCTAGGAAAAGTATTTTTTCTTCAACTTTATAAAATTAGATTTGGGGTAAGATATTAATCTATCGATCCTTTAATCAAAGAGGTTCTATTTTGGAACTTGGTACATTTAGATTTGAGCATTGATCCACTTTCCTCTTTGGATCAAACATGAAGAAATTTTAGAGATATTAAATTGGTCATGTCCTTTATTAAATTTATTAATGGTTCACATATTTTTATTCTAAACATCAAAATTTTGTAAATTTTTGTTCGCTTTTAAATATTTTACTTATTCTATTAAATTTGGTTTATTTGGTTAATTTTAATTTTTTAATTTTTAATTTATGATTCATTTACTATTGTTACTCTGAATAGTTTGGAACACGTATCTTCTAAATTGTACATTTTTTAAAGAGGAAAAATTATTAATTTTGTAAAAAATTCAATTCAACACCTCCTAAACCTTACATACTAGGACAATAAACCTATCATGAGAAGTTATATAGTAAATATGATCAAATCATACTTGATGAATAAAGATTACCCTGATAAGACTTTGAACAATAGTTAAAAATAAAATTCATGGATCATACATGTTTAAGTGAAAAGACCTTGAGAAATCTTTAACAAATATATGAAAATTCATTTCATGATTTTTAAGAATTTTTTAAGTACTTTTATTGAATTCATTAAATTCACTAAAGTATAGGAAGAAAGGAAAGTAGATACACTAGAATAGTACATGTCATTGAGAAGTGAAGATGGCTTGAAGAATAAAGCTATTCATGGTGTGGAATTTATGATTGAGGAAATAAGTTAGAGATGTTCATTATGTACTAATAATGTAGTTGATGAATTTAAAGAATTTTTTAATTTGATTTTATTATCATTTAGGATAATTTTTTTAATATAACAAAATCACACCATGGTTATAGGAATTTTCTAGGTCGTGGTCTTTGAAAAGGTGGTGGAAGAAGAGTAGAATCTATCAGATTCCATAAGGTGGAAAACCACATAGTAGTTTACTAAACTGTTCAATTATTTCAAAACCACTACCTTGGTACCCTATATAGTTTACTAAGTTGTCTTGAATTAATATCTATACACCATGAGATGACTAAAACAAATCATGGTCCATACCATGGTATTTGAAAAAAAGGTAAGAGATTGCGGTTTCAGGTGGAGTGATAAAATATTTACTTAGAGTTTCTACTGTAGGATCCAAGATCAAACCACATTATAGTGATGCATGTAGTTCTTATTTAGGTTTTAAAAATGTTAAGAGTTAGATAAACTGCACTATAATGTGTATCATAGTAGAATTTATGTTTTACAATCCCTATCTAAAATAAGGTATGAATTGATTTTGGTCCTGGTTGAATGTGTTTTGATGAAAAATAAATAATTAAAATGTGGTTTAGAATGAAGCAAAGACCATATTCATAGGAAATCAACTGGAGATAATTTAAGTGATTTGAACAAAATCATGCCATGATGTAATGTAAAAAACATTATGGTGTGTGATAGAAATGGATTTCAAAAGAAGGAAACTGATAATATTTTAGGAGTTCAGTGATATATTGAACATGGTTTTCAATGTCAAGTAACTGGTTAGGAAACCACATTATAGTTTAATGTTCCACATTATAGTTTTCAAGATTTCTATACATTTTTTGTATTTGAAATTTTTTTCAAACATGGAAACATATGGATTTATTTTTAGGGATTTGAATCAACTTATTGAATGTTTATTACAACAATTTAATTATTATGAAACTTTGAATGTTTATAGAGGATCATGGTAATAAAAATTAATCCCAGTAATTGGTTGAATATCTTTGAAATTGTAGAGTTCTATTTATTCTTCTGATATAGAAGATAAATATTAATGAGTAGAGAATATAGATGTAATTGAGATAGAACTAAAAAATATTGATAAATTTGTCTCACTTTGAGTGAGACTCATATATGGATAATCAATGAGATATCTGGTGAAGAGAAATAGGAAGATGAAGATAGAGCTTAACATAGACAATTCCCTTGACAAGTAATTGATCTAGTCTAGATTCTTATCATAGGAATGTGACCCTTCTGTAAAAAATTCACGAGAGACATCAAAATAACTATATCATAGTTGGGATCACATATGAATTGTAAATAAATAAGGGAATGAGTTGATGATAATTAAGTATAAAATATGGATGTATGGTGACATATACATAAATTTTCTTATAGTTATTTTACTAGAGTATTATATTCCCATATCATGTGTATTCCTATTTGAATCAATGAGTGGAGATAAGAAGAAAAGGTAGTGAAACTTGGGAGTTAATGATCCATCTAAAAATATTTCTTATAAGGTTAGTGAGACTTGGTGAGGAGTTACCTTAACTATGCCTCATATTCATAGGGAAATGAAATATAGTGGATTTTTCTACACCACCATATAACTAAGTTTATACTCTTTGGGTGTATCCTTGTACGAGTGAACCAAGTAAAATTCTTGTGTCCTTGTGTGATTTAATTTTTTTTGACACTTTTTATTTGGTGTGAATAAATTGATTATATGGTAAATTGAAATGTTATTTTCATTAATATGTGATTAAGATCTAGAGAATAATGAGGGTTAAAGGACAAGTTTAATTCATTAATCACAAAAATATATATCCCCTCTCAGGTTTCCTTGAGTCTCACTTCATAACTAAATGGTCCTAAAGAGTGTTATAAAAGATTGAATGTTTTGATTTTTATTTCAATATATCAAATATATTTTTAAATATTATGTCATATATGGATTTTGATTTCAATCCTTCTATTTTTATGGTACAGTTTATGAAGGTTGTGTAAAATATATGTATGGTTTTATATAAGATTGTAGAGATTATTTTATGAAGTATATATACCATCATGTGGATTTTAGAATACATAGTTAAAGAGTTTGTGATGAAAAAAAGATCATGGTTTCTTGCATGAAAAAAGTATTTATGAAAACCCTTTATCATGATATTAATTTTGATATGTGGGAGAATTTAAAGGATATTTATGGATAACCCATGTCAAATGGAGATTTTGTGACTCACTCTACAAGTAGTGAATGAAAATATGAAAATATTAAGTTTCCAATAGACAAAGCTAGATAAAATATTCTTGTGTGAAAAGGAAAAAAGAATATGAATAAGAAGAATATAGTGTTAAAAAGGACGAGCACTACTATTGAGATAGATGAAATTAATTTCATTGGAATATCTAAATTTAACACTTCTATGGAATGTTTTATAAAATATAAATGTGCATATTCCCTATTGATGATGGAAAAATATAATGAGGTTTTTGATGAAGAAGTGACAAATTATAGTTGTTAATATATAGAATATTCTTATATAAATTAATTAGATTTCAAAACTTTACAAGAAAAGTTGGAAAATTTATAAATTAAAGGAAATAAAGAATTTTAAAACATAACAGAATCATCTCAAGAACATAAAAGTCTAAATTAAGAAGACCCATCCTTGAAAGGACCCATTGAACTGATGAATTCAAAGATTAAAGAGCATAAAATGTTTCTATCAAAAATTTCACATGAAGTGTAGGATCAAATGGATAAGTAGAAATATCATAATGATAAAATAATATCTCTTAATAAACATATTTAAGATAGAATGAAAGGTTCCCCATAAACCCAGTTAATCTATAGAATATCATGTGTGATTGGTCTTCAGAAATTCAAGTCATATACTAGGCCTTGTTCCTTTAAGACTATGAGCCTTATAAGGTTCCCCCTGAACATAGTTAAAATGGGTATTATCCCAAAATAAATAAAAATATAAGTTATTTTGGATTCAAAGAAATAGATAATGAAATATGGGAAACATGTTGGTTAGAAATTAGAGGATATAAAGGTTTAATTGAATAAACAGGACTTGAAAATCATTGATCTTATAAAGGAGTTTAAATCTTTAATAGGAAAAAGAAAACTAATATCCCCCACATTATGTACTCAACAATCATATATTATAAATGTTGAAAATTAAATCAATCAATAAATAATTATTATTTATAAATAAAGAGAGATAATTCAACCATTGTAGAGTATCAAATAGGTACTATTACTACAAAGGAATAAATCTCACTATAGATGTGTATAGAGGCTATAGAGAAAAGAAAAGGAATAAAAAAACTATAAAATATCATTTAAGAAATAATAAGAGGTATAATTTATTTGGGGGATGTTTAATTTGTATTTAAATTGTACATATGGAAAGGTATTATATCATTAGAGGTGTTTATGGTGTAAATACAAAATCAACCACTCCCTAGTCAAAGGGGCGGTGAGTACAAAAGAATGAAAAATATTTTACATTGAAAAATTAATTCATGGTATTGGATGAAAAAAATAATGGAGTATAGAAGAGTTTCCACCAAACAGAAATGGATTATTAATTATAAAAACCATCATGCATGGAGAATAAAGAATTCTTGAAAATAAATAAGAAAGGAGAACTTGTTGCAAAATGATATCTTTAATGTTTGATCAAAGACTCATTAAAGAAAAATAAATCCAAGGTAGTATTAATGGATTACAAAGATGATAAGTATGAATCATTTTTAAGTAGATTTATGAATTATACTATAAATAAATATAAGAAAATAGGTGGTATGAACCTCTCGTGGAGAAAGAAGCATTAATAAAAATAAAACAATGTTTCTTAAAAAGAAAAAACATGTATTTATGGGATTTAAGTCACACTATAATTATATTCAAATCAAAATAAGGTGTAATATACAAACTAAAAAATAGGTAAGGATTTGTGTAAGTGAGATAAAATAAAAGCGTGGTTTATCAAGAATAACCATATTCCTCTACTTAAGGATGTTTAGGAAGAACCCTTCCAACATAATATATTTAATTACAATAATTATTGTTAATGTGATATAGGTGAAAGGGGGAGATATGATCCACGAGTTCAATGGTTTCCCATATATAAACATGGTTTAAGTTTAACAATGGATTAATCCATATTTATAATATTTAAATAAAATAAATTAAAATTTAAAGAACACTAGAATTTATAGTGGTTTAGATAAAAATCACACCATACTCTTCTTAACCATTATAACTATATAAGAGGTGTGAATTGCACTAAGGATACCTATATTTTGGTGGTGATTCACAACCATTTTAAAAAATTTCTTTTCTAATGGATATTCAATATGGTCTTCCTTCTTGTTTGAAAATAAAAAAACATAATTCCATCTCATACCTTTTATGAAGGTATATCCAATTAAAGAAAAATTTATTTTTTGTTAAAAGAATAAAAAACCTTATAAATTAATTATAATAGAAATATAAAAAGAATTATAACAATATAATTTACGAACTATAAATTGAATAATGTATCTTGATAGAATTTCTCAGCTTCTAGTATGCACTATCACACTTTAACAATATAAATGAAGCAGAAAAAGTTTATCGATATTATGATAACTTGAGAAACCTGTTCTCCTTATTCTTTATTTTATAAATGGATCCTAATAAATGGATATATTTTTATATGATCTTCAATTATAAAACCTCATGGTTTCCATATATTATTTTTCCCAATTATGAATAAGATCGAGTATATTTCCAATGTTCTTATTTAATAAAACATTAGATACCTAATGTTGGGTTTATAAAAAACACAATAAAGTGTTAATAAATTTATATATTCAAATATAATATAGTGTTATATATCTAATTATATATATATTAAGTTAAGTAAAAGAATTCATAGGCCATTTTGGTATGTGTTAGATGAAATTAGAGACTTCTCACTTTATCATCGTATACATTATTGAAGTTAATACAATGTTCACTTTATAATTTTTTCTTGATAAATTATAGCATAGAATTTCCACTCTATAAATATTCATCAATAAACATCAATGAGGCGTTAAAACATGTTCATAGTATGAATTTACCTACTAGTATAATGTTCTAAAGTTTAATTCGCATATCCAATCACAATCCTCCATTATGTCGTCTATTACAGCTTTTCAAAAACACAAAGCATAGAGAAACTAAGAAACAAATGGATCACGTTAATGTTGTATTGAGATAAAACTCATTGCAACGTTGTCTTAACACTATATTTTGGTTTTTAATGTCTATATTCCCAATAAATTTATATTAGTTTTAATGATTTAGGGTTCTCATTGATCTAATTTCTTTCAGCACACAAGAAAACCATCATGAATAAGGATATAAGAATTTGATAAAGCATAAAATAATATGATGAAATTCAAATGAAGAATAACTAAATTAGAGAATCATAGTATTGGGATAATTTTTAGTGAATTTTTACTTAGTTATGATGCAACTTACATTAGGTCTATCACTCTATTGAGAGTTTTCACATGGACCATTCTTCATATAGCTCAATACTTACCGAAATTTCAAAAAAAATATAGATTATAGTTATTATCAAAAATAAAATATTATTGGATAATAGATCAAAAAATATCTCTATTTTTTAATGACAACATAAATAAATGATAAAATATATATAATCAGTAAAAAAATATCTTAACATAATATCAAAGAATATTTTCATAATAATTTAACAGATATAATTAAACAAAAAAATCATATATTAAACTCACCACTTTATAAGAAATATCTCCCTATTTGTACATAATTGGTTATCTAAAATATTGAAAAATCACCTCCTTTGTAATCATGAGAAAAATTTAGTGTATTGGAAATTGAATATCACAAGAGTAATTCATTTCAAAAGAGTAATTAAACAAGATATTATAACTACAAACCTTTCCACATTATCAATTGGTTTTTATATCATTTCATCATTCTTCTCTTTGTCAATATAATATTCTTGTACTTTATTTGGTTTCTTATATTTCTCAACTAAATTATTTAAAATATTATTAAGTTTATCATGGAATTATTTAATAATACTCTCTATAATTTTTACTAGAGAGGGTGCATCCCTTACAATAGTTCTAGTTGGAATGACTTCAATAGTGTTATAAAAAAACTTAGCAACTAATAGTGAAGATTAAAAAGTAGATTGGTTGAACTCTATTATGGTAACATGAATAGGTTTTATATAAATAGGACCATCCTCATCATTAACATCAATAATAATTACTATGTTCTTATTCATTAAAATAAGAAATTTTATCCTTGGACTAGATCTCCTTCACATGGATATTTTCTCTAATTGAGAATCTTATTTAAATTTTTTCTCATTTTTCACCTTAGAAAGTTTCTATTTTTATTTCTAATAAATTTTAATTAATTAAATATCATTAGTTTTAATCTCTTTTCAAATATGAACATCTTATATAGGTTGATATTGAGATATATTTGGAGCTTTCTTATTAGCCTTCCATGATGGTTCATCTTTCTTTTATGATACTCCTCCCTGATGTTGAGTTACTATGTCAGTCATATGAAGAGGATTAAATGGTGGGACTCTCATCTCTTATCAATTGAAAGGACTAATAATCCCCCTTGATTATCTTGATTCATGTTGATAATTAATGACATTTCCAATTTTAGTGATTACCAACTTATTTTTTGAGAATTTTTTGAATTGGTATTCCATATTAAAACCAATTCTATTTAATGTATTGTATAAAATATTCTTGTTATAAAGCCCAAATATTTAAAGATTAGAAATAGATGAATTTTACTTAGAATTTAATAGCATTTTTTTCTTCTTTATGAGCATATTTAACTTCATCCAACATTCATTCAAAATAAACTTTTTAAATAAAATCACTAGGAACATCGGGTTTCTCATCCTTCATCTTATTGATTACTTTTCCATTAGGTATATGAGTAGAAACAATGAAAGCCCTTTATTATTAATCAAGAGTAAAACTTGATATTATTTCTCCTTTAGGTGTGACAAGATAGTAATTTTTGTTATACTATCTAAAAATTTCAAGAAGATAATCTATTTAATCCTATGTCCACAGATCACATGAGATATGAATCATACCAAGTTCTCATTCACTTATATAGTACTATTCCTTATATATTATTCTATTCATCTTGTCAACTGAAATATCAAGAATATATAAATTCTTGCATATGAACCAACCATAGACCAATTCTCTATTTTTCACCTTTTTAATATGAAATAACATTTATCATTATTTTCATCATTTATATCAGATGAATTTTCTTCTTTAATAACATAAACTTTAAGAAATACACATCCCAAATCTTAAAATTATCATAACCATTCAATCTTGGTATAAAAGTAAATAAGATAAATTTAAGAATGAATTTATGATTTAAATTAAGTTAAAACATCCCAACCCTTTCAAATATAGATTTTCTAATTAATACTATCTAAATATCTATAAGAAAAATTATTTCTCCTATGTAATTTTTTTTAACTTAGACCATAGTTATCAATATGTTCAATGTTGAATATGTCCAATATTTTAATTGAAATAAACATAATGTATATCCTATTAACTCAATAAGTCATTCTGTCATGATAAACTTTATCATGAATCCTATAATTTTCATTGAACTCAAGTACTCTTTTACCAAACAACACCTAATTATCAATACATTTAAATATCTCAGTCCAATTGTGAAACCTCAAAATTTACATCAAAATTAATTTTGAATAGATTAACCATTCGCAGTCTTAAATTATATAAAACATGATCTTTCATTTTTCCCATTTCTTATCATAATCTTCTTAGTTAATATACACTCTAAAATATTTCAAAGGAGTGTAGGATTGAGTCCTTTCTAATAATTTATTTATGGGAAAAGTAATTTAAACCTTCTTTTTCCTAATATTTTTGATTTAAAGGTAGAATACATTTATAGATTTTCTCTAAGGACTCAAATGATGATTTAACTTTATCTTTATGGTGTCATTGTAAATATAAAATAAAATAATAGAATGAAAATAAGAAAATATAACCTTTGTATCGGAAAATAATTTAAAGTTGCTTTGAAATATGAAAAAATCTTATCAATTTAAGGTGGATATGGATCTTGTTTGAATATAAAACCATACAAAATATTGTTCTAAAAATAAAATATTTACAATGATTTGAAATAAAGAAAATAAAAAACATACCTTATCATTAATGATATAAGATTTGCTGATAATTTAATGTGATTGAAAATGAAATTAGCCTTATAACTTGTTATTATGGGGAGGAGAAAACATGGGACTTATATTCTATACCCAAGACCCATCCATGCTCGATGTGGGACTCAGGTCGATGATATCATGACATGAAACCCATTCATCACACTGTGGCACCCTATAGCATGCATCCCTTGATTCCCAGGGCACAGATTACTTCCAATTGAGGCTCAACAATACCCCCCTCAGTGCTTGTCCTAAAAATCAATGGCTTCTTATAAAGCTATGATACCAATTATTAGGATAAATTGGTGGTGTATTCCATCCAACAAAATATTTTCTACTTTGGATCACTACTAAAAAGTTTTATTCTTCAGCAAGGCTCACTACCCACTGGGTGGATCACTACCTCCCCACATCTAAAAAAAGATCTATGATGGGCAGGAGAACACTTGGGACTTACATTCCATTCCCAATATCCCTCCATGCCCAATATGGGACTTGGGTTGAAGGTTTAACAGTGTGACACCCACTCATTATGCCATAACACTCTACATACAGCAACCCTTGATTCCTAGGGAACACATTATTTTCAATTGGGACTCAACAACGTCAACCATAACCACCTTTAGACACCATAAGGACTATTTTGGACATCAACATGTTACACAGGGTGACATCAAAAGCACTATATATTTCACCAAAGGCATGGTGATGCCCATGTTGGCCTTCTTACACATAGGATGTTAATAAATTTTCTAATCCTAGTGAGCCTAATATCAGTATATGAAAAATGAGTTTTTATAAATAACAAAAGGTTGTCTATACTGCCCATTAATACCATGCAAAGTTTATCAAGCAGAATCATTTTTTCAAATTCAACCTCTCTCTCCATAAGTGGTATTAAATTTTTAGTAAGTGGTATAAATTACATCATAATATGGTATTATCCTCACAACCACACTTTATTTTTAGTACTCACTCAAAATTAAATTTTTTTAGAAGGAATAAAATGATAATAACAATAACTATACCAAGGGTTAATAGGGTCTATAACAGGATTTCCATCAAACATATTTTACACTATAATATTTATTTAAAAATTATTAAACCAACTTATCATTCAAATCACAATTAAGTAACTATATTTCTTTTTGTATGTGAATTTATATAATTAAAAATTCAATTTATAGATAAAAAACACCACTTTATTTTCCAAAATTTCCATTATAAAAGTTATTTAAATGATTTTTTTCAAGTTAATTAGGTTATTTTAGACCCTTAGATTGTGTATTTTCACGTAAAAATGAATATAGTATAACATTTATTCCAAACTAAAATACTCACAACATCAACCAATTTAACCTTAATAATTCATTAAAATTAATTTTCTTAGGAAATAAATTTATACAGCCTTAATTAAAACATTAATACATAAAACTGGAATCAAAACGTCAATTTTAGGACTAATATTCTCATCATTAATTCCACCATTAATGATCACTTAAAATTCACAATTTAATTCAACATGTTCCTCATAAAAGATCACTTTATACATATAATTATATATTTGCATCATTACAACAGAGTTATAAAACATGAAAATCACATAAAAAATAATGATAAATTATTCTAAATCATTAGCAAAAAATTCCATACTAATTAACTCACATAAATTATCAAATACAAGATTAATAAAAAATTTATGTAAAATCAATAAATTAATCACAAAAGAGTGAAATAGGACACATACCTCACAGAAAACAAACAATATATAACAATATAGAAATCTATATTTGTTTAAGAACACAAGAAATTAATAAAATTTATAAAATAGGGGTGAAGAGAGATAATTATAACTTTACAATGACCAAATATTGACACCATATCACCCCAAAAATTAGGCTCTTGTATATTTTATTAAGGCAAATACAAAATTACTTAAAAATCATGATTACAACTAGAAATGGAGGGGAAATAACTTATTAAAGTAAGAAGGAGAAATTCAGAGTTCAAGGTAAGATAAATTCATAATAAACACCCCCAAGAATATAAAATACAGATATTTAACCAAAATATGATGATAATACAATTATTAAAATGACAACATGAAGAAAAAAACCCCAGAAGACTACTAGGTAACCAGTTCATTGTCACTAGGTACTCGATGGATAGCTTAGGAACCCCAACATTTTTTCCCATCATTGGGTACCTAGTACACTACCCCTGGGTACTCGATGAAACCTATTGAAAATATCCAACATATTAAACCTTAAAAAATCCCTCACATATCAATCATTCACCAAAACCTCCCAAATAAAATATAAAATAATTAAAAATAAATTCCTAAACATAAAAATTAAATTCAAGATCATACTTAAAAAACACTAGGTAATTACAATGCCTACTTTATTTTAAAATTTTCTCAAGTTCACTATCTATTTATAATAAAAATTATTTATTATATCCCCAATATTTACTTTTTGAAACAAAAAATATAGAGAAACAAAGAAACATTAAAAGAATTACATCAATGTTTTATTGAGATAAAAAAAAATAAAATATTGGATTAACATTGTCTTTTTGTCCTGAATTTTCATCTTCCCAATAAATTTAATATTATTATAAATTATTCAGGGTTACTATTGATCTAACTTCTTTTAATACAAAATTAAACCATAACAAACAAGGACTTAATAATTTGATAAAAGTCATATTAAAAATAAAATTATAATTGAAATTCAAAATAAGAATAATAAAAATCAGTAATCTGAAAAAGAAAATATTTACAATTATTTTAATTTTAATTTCATTGTTTTTAATCCCAATTTTTTTTTATTTTAAGGTAAATGGTCACATTTTATGGTTTTAGAATCATTTTGAGATTAATTTTAAAAATAGGCTAATTTTGTATTTCAACTATTTTAATTTATTCATATATTTTAGCTATAACTTTTTATAAACCGATTTAATTCATGTTATAAAATTTTTAGGCTTAAAAATATCTTGGGATTCATTTAATTATTCTATATAAATATCTGAATCCAACATTTGGAGGCCCAAAATAAGCTCCCAAGTTGGGCCCCAAAATATGTACACAGATCTGGATATTTTTTGTAGTTGGGCCTATATCTTGTAAATTAATGACACAATGGAGCTATAATTAGACTTTTATAAAGATAAAATCTTGAGTAAAAACTTTCATAACTATAGACCCACTTTATTTTTCTGATATCAATGCCATAAATGATTGTGAAATCGAATTTTGGGAATTCAAAGATTCTGCCTGTCCATAATAAATTCTCATAGTAATTGGGATATAACTTACTCTAAAAATGGAATATAACTTACTCTAAAAATGGAATATGAATATGAAATTTGGTGTTAAAAATATAAAAACATATCTGAATAACTTTCCAAAAGAATACATTTTCCAATTCGGTAATTAAATGGGTCTACCATGCACAAAATTTTGGAGGAAAATTCTAGAGCCAAAATTTCACCCCTTTTTCTTATAAAAGTGTATCTCATATCCTTTTTAATGAGTAGAAACCTTAAGGGAAATTTTCTATAGTTTTTAGTTTATTTTATTATTTAATAGTATTATTAGTTTTTAATATATTTTACTCTCCTTATTCCTCTCATTATCTCAGTTTTATCTTTTGTGTTTCCACCTTGGTCTCTTCTCACTATGATATCTAATACTCATGATAATGAGTAAATAACCCAAGAAGTTCCAGGGGGAGAAATATAGTGTTTAAACTAACTAATTTAACATTAATTTTTATTGTTCACTATTTTCTTAGAGTTAGGTCACAGGGAATCTTAGTGGGTAAGGTGCCTTTAAGTCTCCACTTGCCATCCGAGGATTAACTTTTTCCTCTATAATATTCTCCCTCAATTTAAGAGGTGTATGTGTGTTCTCTAGGTGATTTTTAAGTACAACATATATTCAAAACATGGGTAGGATAGTATGTTCATGCATATGATGGAGAATGTTCATTAAGTTGATTTGCAACTAATAATGAGATGATGAAGGTTCACTCTAGGTAATCTCTTGGGAGAATCTCTTTTCTGCCTAACATCGTTCTATATGTAGTCATTATATGAAGATTGAATTATATTTATATATATAGATATATATTAATATTATATGAATCTTTCATACCCACTTCTTTATATTATTTAGTTTTATATTAGTTAGAATATAAATAGTGAAAATAGAAATTTGGTGTTGTGTGAGTTATCTCCTCGAGACTGACCGGGGGTGTGTATTATGTTGCATGATTAGGAAAATAAAATATTGACTTAGGATTTGTGAAAACTCATCATACAAAAATTTGGCACCGTTTTTGGGGAGGCACAAAAATTGCACCCATTTTTTTCATAAAAAAACACAAAAAATATTTTTCCATGGTGTTTTCAAATGATCATTTTTTCAATTCATGGAACAAATACTCATAGGTGTAACAATAAGAAATATAATATACTGAGGAGGACCTTCAACAGAGGTCTAATGATCTTATGATAATGGTTAATCAAATGAAAAGAGGCATATAGACATGTCTCTCACCTCAATATTTGATGACCATGGTCGATGAACTCCAAATTGACTTGAAAAGATTTGAGGCCAAGAAGGAATTGACACTAGTTTTACCTAATTTCATTGAAGACATCCAAGAGGTTGAGGCCAAACTTGAAGAATATCAATAGAACAACCATTTTAGGGACCTAATACAATCCAACCATGATGATCTAGAGTGGATTAATGGTGAGGAATACTTACCTTCTAAGATACATGTAGGAGATCAAGAAGACCTGGAAAAATTTTAGAATAAGTAAGAGGTACAACATGATCTCCCCATTCATTACAAAATAGAATATCCAACACCACTATAATTGTATCTATATATTGGGAGGAGGAAACCATTCATGTGGTGGAATTTTAAGAAAGGATTGAGGATCCATAATACTTACCTTCATCCACTGAGATCCATCTTTAAGAGGCACTTACCACTAGAGAGGTGATTGAACCATAACCAACTTAGGGAGATGATCCTTCTTTGAACTCTTTATTTTATGATTTTATTCAATATTGTTTGAGTATCACAACTTATTTTTTTGAATTTTCATATTTGGACAATCCACGTTATACCTTAGAATAAGATTAAGAAAATGAACATACACCTATTGAGGAACACTTGGAGTTTTTTGAAAACATTGGACATTTACTGGAATAAGTACAAGAAGAGATCCTAGTGGCTCTATCGAAAGAACTAGAGACACATAATGCCAACATTAAAAGGGAATATTTTGAAATTAATTCTCTGAATTTAAATTTTTTTAATATTAAATTACATTCAAGATCACCCTTGGATTATTTTTTAATGCAACATATCTAGAGAAGACACTGGATAAAGAAGAAAATGTTGCACACATAACAACAAAGGAGGATGATCCATGCTTCATACTACCACCTCCAAACAAGGTATACCTAATTATGAAGGGGATGGATCTGGTATACTCTATTCATAGATCATTCCTATCCAATAAAGAAGATGTAAAAGATGAGAAAATCCACATGTGGTGGTTCAAATACAAGAATATCCTCCCACCATCAGACTTTTGATAATATCTAGTACTACCCTATGGAGGTAGTAAAGATTCAAGGCCCACTTGAGGGATAAAACAAATACTTATCCCTTTTAATTTATTTATATTAATTTATATTTAAATTTCATTTTTAGTATTAGTCTAGAATTCAACCCACTCTCTCTTTCATTTTGAAATTAAATGACATGATCTTTGTGATTAATTGAGTAATTATCTTTTGTATAACCATGGTGGAACAAGTTATCCACAAATAGTCATGTAGAAAAGAGTAATATGATTAATGGTAAAGGGATTTCAATTTTAATTATTATATTTTAAACTCTATACATTTTTGTTGAAATACTTGTTTTGATATTTAAATTGAAATTGCATGACCATCCTTGAATTATGATTTACTTGACTTATCTAAGAGACATGAGTTTCTTAGTAATCCTATGATTCCATGTTTTAGATTTCAATATAATGATATTGAATGAGTAAAATGGAGAATTTAAGAATTTAAATGAAGCATGGTTATTAAAATGAGGACTCATGATTTGAGGGAAGTGATTGATTCATGTAAATGAAATTTCCCTATTATTTTTCATGCTTTGAATTTATGAAATTCATGTGAATTTTTATGTTATTATTATCCATACCTTTAGTGATTTTCTAATGTTTTATTTACCATTACCAAGAGGATTTCTAAACCATGTACTTCTTATTTATTCTTGAGCATATTTATTGAGTGATCTCGGGAAATGCCACCTGTTAGAACTTTCAATTTAACTTATCAAATCTATGACTGTACAAAAAACATTTAAAATGACTGAGGAATATTTTGAAAAGAAATTATCCTTAAATACTACATTTACATCATTCACTTTTTGTCCCACAAAGACCATGAATGACCTTTTTAGGGATGATCCATGTTTGAGACCATTTTTATCAATTCCTAACCTCCTCTTAGTATTTGCATTATATTTTTAAAGTTGAAGTGTAGGGATGAAGGGAGTTATGGTAGAAGGGATGGAATAAATTGTAAGGAATAAGTTTGTGGGTTATAATTGTGGGAATAAGTAAAGTTTATTTGATTCATTCATTGAAATCTCTATTATTTCGCCACTTGAAAAAAGGGAAAATGACAAAAATAACAAAAAGAAAAGAAAATAATGGGTTGTGACTTAGAAGAATAAAAAATAACCATTACTAGAATGATTATTTTTATCATATTTTCTTAGGTAGTGTATGTGAGGTTTATTATAATCATAAATTTATAAAAATAAAAAAAATGAAAACGTACTTTGAAAAAAAAGTATAAAAGCAGAGAAAAACATTCAAGAGGGTGTACAATCATCCATTATGATTTACTTTGATTATGAACTTACCTTGAGTTTGGGGAAGTGAGATTTGTTACAATTTTATGGGGATAATTTAATTTATCTTTTAATTTTTATATAATGATATTTAATTTACATATTAATCTACTCATTGAGATTTAATTTTTAATTCATACCAACCTTAAGCCTCAGAGTCATTTTAACATTTAATTAAAGCCCTCAACATTTTATCTAACTTTTTTATTTATAAAGTTGAGAAAGAGTTCCTTTAAAATCCTATGGATAAGGAGCATGTTCTCATGATATGAGCATTACTATACATGAATTAATATCAAGCTTCATGAGTGAAAATATTCAAAAGTGAGGTAAATTATGATTTTACAAGATTATTAATAATGAATTAAGGAGCATGAATGAATAAAATAATAAGTTCCACCATTTTCAAAATAGGGAAAGTAAAATAATTGGATTGATTTTTTCTTAGGAAAATAGGAAATTGAATTGATATTTTATATGAAATTTGAAAATTTGATTTGAAATTGATGATTTTTTAATTTTATTGCCTTGAATTTTGAATAATAACAACATTGGTGCCCTTTGATTTTTAATGATGAGATTTTATTGTTCAGAAAAATAATGGTTTATGTGTGGGGTAATTGATAGAGAAAATATTTTCAATTATTTTAGTTTTAATTTTATTTTTTTAATCTCACTAATGTGTTATTTTAGGGCTATTTGTTGCTTTTTTATTATTTTAGAAGCATTTTGAGATTTATTACAAAATGAACTAATTTTGGATTTTAACTATTTTAATTTATTAGTGTATTTAAGAAACAACTTTTTATACACTGATTTAATTAATGAAATTAATTTTTTAAGAATTAAAACATCTTGGGATTAATTTCATTCTTCCGGACCAAGAGACGAATCCAACATTTGGAGTCCCAAAATAAGCTCAAGTTAGGCCTTATAATATGTTCATAGATCTAGATAGTTTTGAATCTAGGAATATATCTCATAAATGGACGGTACAATGGAGTTGAAATTTTAAAATTATAAAAATAAAATCATGAGGAACAAATTTCATTTTACATGATCTTATAGAATTAAGTTGTTACAATGGAAAAAACTAACATTTTTAACTAATTCTCCTTTTTATTATAATTAGTTTTTACTCAATATGATATGAAGATTTAATAAAATCTCTTTGTAAAGTGGTATGTTTACACACTAATAATATAGAATATTGTAGCTAGATATGAGTATGATGTGTTATGAAGATAAATATTTAATTTCTTAAATAAGTGGTTTTATATATTTTTGTAATACAACAAGTGGTATCCTAGATAAATTTTTTCTTAACATATGGTATAAGAGTATATAGAGATCACAAGAAAGAGTAGAATGTTTTGAAGGAAAATATACCAAAGAAATGGGAATAATGTTAACTCTTGAATTGTATGTTAAATGGAGAGTTTAGTTAATTCATTTTCTGATGCTCATATTTGGTATAAACACTATGCATACCTTTTAATTTTATTTCCAATGGGGGAGTATATGGAATTGATAAGTGAAGGCTGATTAATGAATGGATAGATTTTTGGAATAATCTTAATGATTGAGGAAAATGGTTAGTTATTTTCATTATTTCATATTTATGCCGTGGATAAAGTTTGATAAGTGTTTTAGATGACTAGAAAAGTATGTAATCGGATTTGGTAAATATAGAAAAACCATTCCATGATCATAGGCATTTTATAGGCCATAGTCTTTGAAAATCCTTAGGAATGAATACTGGAATAATTTGGACACCAAAAAGATTCAAAATATACCATAGTTTACTAAAATACATCATAGTTTCCAAAATACCACCGTGGTATTTAGAATTTTTGAAGAATATTTCTGCAAATAATCACTGGACACCATGTGATGACTAAAAAACTTTATGGTGAATCCTATGGTCTTAGAAAATTGAGTATATGACTCATGGTATTAGGTGGAGTATTGCATGTTTTACATATATTTTCTACTAGAGGATACAATATAAAACCATTTCATGGTGATTATCGTGGTTTCAATGAAGGATTAAAAACTCAGAAGTGATAGAGAAATAACTTCATAGTGAATGATAAGGTAGAGTTGATTTTATACATATTCCCTATCTAAAAATGGGGTGTAAATAAATTATGTACATGGTCAAAATCCATTTTGATGAAAAATTTGGAATTCGAACATGGTATAGAATGTAGTATAGTCCAATTTTTGAATAAATCAACTATAGTTTATAGGAGTGATTAGAAAGAAACTCAAATATGGTATAAGGGAAAAATTTTCATGGTATATAACATAAATATAATTCAAAAGAAATAAATGAAAAAGAGTTTATGATTTTAAAGATATGTTGAATGTGGTTTATAGAGTTAAACTATTGACCAAAAAACCACACCAGGTTTTTTGTGTGCTACATCATGTTTTGTAGGATTACTATATGTTTTTTAAATTTAAAGATATTTTAAAATATAGAGACTTTTGACTCGAGTTGTTGATAGTTTACTTGACTTACATAAATTTCTTTTTACTACACATTAAGTATTGTGAGACTTATAATATTTAAAAAGGATCATGGTAACACAAATTGATCATATCATTTTGCTAAATTTATATGTGATTTGAGAGTTCCATTTATTATGCATGTTGTGGCTAAACAATATATATTAGAAAATATAATAGAATAAATTGAGATATAATTGACTGATATTCATGGACTTTGTTCATTGTGAGTAAGGATCATTTAGGAAAGATCACTGATATATCTGAAAATGTGTAAATGGGAGATGAGGATAGAGCTTAACTTATAAAATTTATTTAACCAGTAATTGATCTTATCTAGATTCATATCAAATGAATTAAAATTTCTATGAAGAATGTGTATAAGAAACTAAAACAGCTCTATCATAGAGTTTATTACATATGGATTGAGAAGAAACATGATAGTGAGTGGGTGATAATGGAGTACTAAATCTAAATTTACAGTGGAATCTACATCAGTTTTATTATACTAATTTTACTAGAGGCATGTGTGCCCATATCATATTTATTTTTATTTTAAGTACTACATGGAAAGAGGAAGAAATTAAGTGACCCTTGGGAGGTAACAACTCATTCCTAAACCTTTATTTCATGGGAAGTGACCCTTAGTGAGGAGTTAACTTTCATAAACCTTGTATACATAGAATAATGTATTAAATGGATTTTTGTACACCATAACATCATTGAATATATAATCTTGGGGAATAGCGTAGTATAGATTAACCCAGTAAAATTCTCATGCCCTTTCATGATTTACTTTAATTATATGTTTTTTATTTTGTGTGAATTCATTGATAAATGATAGATTGAAACATTATTATTAATAATATGGGAATAAGATCCTACAATGAGTGGGGGTTCAATGAAAAGTTTTATTTAGTAGTTACCCTGATCAACCCAACATCTTAGAGAATCTTGGGTCTTACTTTATAACTTGGTGGTCAAAACATCCTATATAAATAATAAAATATCATGTTTTGGTAGAAAAGAAGTCATAATTTAAGAAAAAACATAATCCTAAAATGATTAAAATAAATTAAAGTATGCACCCCAATTATAATTTTTCCATAAAACAAAGACATTTAAAATATCTCAAATAAAATTAAACATAATAAGGTAAATATTTAGTTAAATTAAAAATTAAAAAAATGTCAATTATGAGTGAAAATTCAAGCCTCATGTGATTTTTTTACAATCATAAATTTATAATAAAACTAATATACCCATGTAATATTTCCTCATTCAATAATTTAATTTTAAATAATAAATTAATATAAAAATCTAAATTCTTCATTTAAATTATGAATTTATTTAAATTTATATTTTCTTTTACTATTGGATATACGAATCATTTTTTAATGTGAATCATTTTTAAAAGACTAAACCTCACACACACTAATATTCCATCATTAATTTTCCCTTGTAATTATTTTTAAAAATAAAAAAATGAGAAAATGGTAAATAGAAAAACTACGAATATCTTAGGTATATTTTGATGTTAAAATTTCTATTTTTAAATTTATTTTAAAGTTACTTTGATAGAGTTTTGAAATTATAGAAAATTAAGAAATGGAATTTAGAGTTTGATGGTTTCTTGAACATGTATTTCATAGCTTAACGACTACCAAAAATCTAGTACGAAGCATCGAGAATCTAGTCGGTTAGGAGGAGAGTTTTTTTTGTCATTTAGATACCATTAGGAGTCTAATGGTAGACATTGGAGCTCTGATGGAGCACTAAGTGTCTGGTTGAGGTCTACCAGAACTCTAGTGGTTTTACCAAACCCCATTTTTAATAGGGGATGCTTTTATCATTTAAAATTCATGATATTAATATTTAAGATATTATTTTGGAGTCTAATGAATAATAAATAAATGATATTTTCCTTTAAATCCACTCTATTTTTTCCTTTTTTATCTAACACCATCATTTCCTGATAGGATCTTATTTTTTCAAGTGCATTGGAATTGTGATGGTAAGGTAGTCAAAATCCCAATGGTTTTATTCAAATATAGCGAGTTTTAATTATATATTTATCTTAATTCATCTATTTCCTTCTAGTTTGGATGAATTTTTGATCTCTGATGATTTGAGAGGAATAAAGCCCTCTCTTATTCTATTGATTATTTTTGGATTATTTTATAGGTGATATCAATTATTTCTGATGCTTTCGCCGGGGCGCGCACATCCATCACACAGAGGACGCGTGACTGTTGCCCCGCATTCCCGCTTTCCAAAAGGCGGGCGACATCTGATCCTTATTTAGGGACGTCTGCTCCTTGATTGAAACAGGATGATGGGATGTCGATTCTTCCTTCTGTGGATTCCTCCTTGAAACTCTTCACCTAGTCCGGGTCTCCCTCATAGATTTAAGACATTGTTCTTGAAACTCTTCCCAGTTACATAACTTCATGGACACCAGTTAATTACACTACTTCGATCAGGACATTCCAAGGGGTCCGGTTAAGGCAACAACCTTCTGTTAGGGGAGTAGTCACGTTGGGCACCACTGGCGTGTTTTAACGTTGGGGGATTGGCATGTCTGTCTTCTGTCCCTTATTATAGGGATTCTCAAGGGCGCAGAAGCCCGAGACATCCCACATAGAACGCGGGGAATCATATTCCATAAGCATGTATCTGAGGTTTTCCTTAGCTTCCCATGTTTAACATAGGGTATGCCACGAGTTTAACATCCAGTGGAGACAAATCAGACTGATCGGAACACTGATTAGAGTGGATCATATTGAGGAACCCCCTGGAGGGAACACTGATATTGGGGCCAACATGTGGGTGGCTTCACGAATGTTGTATGATGGAATGGGGAGTGGGGAAGCATGATCTCACCAGGATGTGGCGGCCCGGGTGAGAATCAGGATGGACAATGGCTTTGGGCTTGAGCCTCGAAGAGACTTCCTACGTATCCCCATGGTGGGGAATCAAAGTCCGTGTAGTTCAATGAGATGATGGGACACCTGAGGAGGAAACCCGTGAGAATGGACGCATGGATGAGAACCAGAAGAAATGGAATCTATAGGTTGGGGCATGAGCTTCGCAAGACACATGGGCTCAAGGGAGAGATCAAGATGAGACATGAATTATGGGCTTGAACCTTGTGGAGGCTTCCTATGTACCATGCCTTAACATGGATCAAAGACCACATAGTTCAGATGGAGAATACAGTTTAACGTTATGCGAGACGGGGGGGGGGGGGGGAACCAACGTGAAGGTGGTCGGAATGACTAGATGATGGGGATTTAACCTCGTGGAGGCTTCCAACGTACCATGACTAGACATGGATCAAAGTCCCAGTAGTTCGGGATGGGTTGGGAATTACACTCTAAGGAGGCCCATGGTGGTATGGGGCTTACACTCTGAGATGGCCGATGGTGGTGTGAGGCTTACACTCTGAGGTGGCCCATGGTGTTGGGGCTTGAACCTCGTGGAGGCTTCCTACGTACCATGCCTTGACATGGATTAAATTCCCCATAGTGCGGGATGGGTTGGGGCTTACACTCTGAGGCGGACCAAGTGGTATGGGTCTTACACTTTGAAGTGGCCCATGGTGGCGGGGTTTGAACCTCGTGGAGGCTTCCTACGTACCATGCCTTGACATGGATCAAAGTCCCCGTTGTTCGGGATGGGTTGGGGCTTACACTCTGAGGTGGGACATGGTTGTATGGGGATTACACTCTGAGGTGGCCCATGGTGGTATGGGGCTTACACTCTAATGTGGCTCATGGTGGTGGGGCTTGAACCTCATGAAGGCTTCCTACGTCCCATGCCTTGACATGGATCAAAGTCCTCGTAGTTCAGGATGGGTTGGGGCTTACACTCTGAGGCAGCCCATGGTGGTATGGGGGTTACACTCTAAGGCGGCCTATGGTGTTGGGGCTTGAAACTCATGGAGGCTTCCTACGTACCATGCCTTGACATGGATCAAAGTCCCCGTAGTTCAGGATGGGTTGGGGATTACACTCTGAGGCGGCCCATCATGGTGTGGGGCTTACACTCTGAGATGGCCCATGGTGGTATGGAGCTTACAATATGAGGTGGCCCATGGTGTTGGGGATTACACTCTGAGGCGGCCCATGGTGTTGGGGCTTGAACCTCATGGAGGATTCTTAAGTACCATGCCTTGACATGGATCAAAGTCCCCGTAGTTTGGGATGGGTTGGGGCTTGCACTCTGGGGCGGACCATGGTGTTGTCATGGTCGGTGCTTGCTCTAAGATCATGTGAGTCGTGATCGGTGTGAGAAATAAGAGGTAACAAAGACCTGAAGATCACATCGTGAAAGGTACTTTCGTGGGATGTGGAGTGGGGCTTACGTGTGGAGCGACCCAGAGAGAAAACAAGGGGCTTATGCGTGGTTAGCAGCCCGATAAGTCTGGGCTTACTCCAGGATGGAGGCCTGAGGCGACAAAGCGTAGCGGGAGAGGGATTTGGGACCGAAGAAATGAGGAGCCCCGTTCCCTATCACACCCTCCGCTGGCCCTGGGGACAGAGGAAGTGAGGAGCAACAAGGATGCTACCTCATGCAAGAAAGGCTAGGGTATTACACCAAGGTGGTTTCCCTTTCCCACGGATAAACGCCACTCCAATAAGAAAGATATCATCCCCTGTGAGGGGTTATCCCATCCCCATGGAGACAAGTGGGTGTGGATAATGTCCAAGGAGGGGGACCCTATGTGCGAGGCATGGGGCGAGGTCAGAGTTTAACATCATGTGCTGAGGACGATGGTTCTTGGCAGTTTAACGTTCTGCAGCTCAGATGAGGTGGGTGCGCTCCGCACCCCTAGGGCTTACATAACTGGTACCCTCTAATCCTTGTGGGAGGGAAGGCATTAGAAATGCCGTAGTAAGGGGGTGTCACGGAGCGAACCTTCGAGGGGTCCACGTTAGCATGACAATGAGAAGAAGCAATAACCGTTAGCGTGCCTATGCGAGGAAGCATGATGCAAAGCAATGCAACGAGCAGTATCGTCCAAGGGACCTTGAAGTTTCTTCATACAAGCCTAGAAGGTCACATGGGAAAACGGAACATGATGTGGATGCCCGGGGCGTGAGAGACACCCCCGAATGGCATCCATAAGAAGAACATCAGGCGCCCACGCAAGGGGGGCCCCGGGGAGCACCGAGGTGAGGGGTCCTGGGGAATTGCGTGCAACCTTTGAGGCTTGCGTGAGAAACAGTAGCCCTGCGTGAAGAAAACCTGACTGGAACGAAATTGGTGATGCTTGCACGTAATTGGAGCCGAGGTTTTGTGCGTGATTAGAAGGATTGCATGCAAGGTGCGGAAAATGCGCACAAGTGGGAGAGACTGCGTGCAATGACCGGGGTGCGCGCAATTTAAGGGATTGCATGCAATGGAAGGGGTTGCACATAATTGGACCGTCTGCATGGAAATGAAAGGGATTGCGTGCAAAGGGCAGACCCCGAAGGGATTGGAATTCAGTCTAAGACATGGGGATCTCACGCGAAGGTGGACCCCAGGGCGACTTGGCGCGAAAAGAACCGTACCTGAAAGCCATGTTTTCACCTGTGGAAGAAAAATTTCACACACTAGAGCTGGTTCATATTTTTCAGCCCCTAAGTGGAAGGGGGTCTCCTTCTATTTATAGGTGTCTCGGGGTGCGGAAACTAGGTCAGTGCGTAAAAATTGTGCGACGTAGGCAGTGGAATGAAATGTGGACCGTGCGAGTCGGGGCGCAAAATATTTCACAGTCAAGACAAATGATTTTTGTGAAACTCGAAACATTCCATGCGGGGCGTATTTTTTTCGCGCGCCTTGGAATTTTTTTCACATGGCCCTTCCAGGCACCCCGGATGGGGTCCCTGGGTCTGAATATGTCTTCGCTTTATTGCTTTGAAACCATATTCAGCACTTGAGCACTTTTATGCATCTACAAATGCCCCCCTTGGAATTGGATCTTCAAGGGGTCGTAACGGTCGGATTCCGATGGAAACACCGAAATGAAGGGATCCACAGGGTCCTTACGCGCACAAATCTAATGCGGCGTGCAAAACTCAGAAAGGCGCATAATTTGCTTTTGTACGGGCACAAAATCTTCTTTTTGTGCGGGCATAGAACCTAGGATTAGCCTATAAAAGCCGCTGTGGGTCCCATGCTTCATACGACTTTTCTCGCATGACAAGCTTTGAGGTCTCATGCGTGAAATTTTCTTCGGCGCTGCGTGAAAAAATGCTCCGGCTGCGCGTAATTCCGTAGAGATCAGGCATCAGTTTACGCGCAAACCCGGTTTTTTTCGCGTCGTAGTCTGAAATTTCACGACACCCGCTGATTTTTCGTGGCGCCCTTTATTATTTCTTTCCAACCACCCAAATACTTTTCTAAAGAAGATGGACGCAAACCGGGATGGTGAGGGAGAAGCCGCTGCTCGAAGGGCTGAAATGGTTGCAAACCCAGAGGTTTATGGCGCCAAAAGGATGGTCTCCAATAACCATAACCTCTTCGATATGCTAACCCTGGCCCAAAAAGAGTATGCCCTATCCAACAATCTGCCACTGTAGGACTTCGGCATTCTGGAGGAGGTCCCTCTTCCAGGCTTTGAGGTGGATACACCATGGTCGTGGGTGACCCGTGAGGACGATATCCCTCGGTACAACATCACCAACAATGGTCATCCTACCAGAGAAACTCGGAACATGGACATATGTGTTCTGAATCCCAGGACTAAGACCATTTCTAGGGGTGAACCTGTTGCAGAGAGCTCCCTAACCCTCTACGCGAGCAGCTTTCATTAGAGCATCACTGACGGGACTGGGACCTACGGTCAGGAGGCAATTTTACCAGTGAATGGGCTTGGGCGTATTGGGTTCGCCATAAATGTGAACAATTTGGGGCTGAGATGAAACATATTGGTTTATTTGAGGCGGTATGGACATCGCAATTCCACTTCTACCGCCAGCACGAGCTCAGGCCAAATCTATTCATCCGGTGGTCCCCTGATACCAACACATTCCATCTCCATCATGGGGAAGTCGGTATCAGTCTCTGGGAAATCCACTGTATCGGGGGTATCCCTTTAGAGGGCCACCAATATGACGAATTACTTTCTCCGATGAACACCTGGGGAGACAGATCACGAACCCCCATTCTGACTTGGCACCTGCTAGAGTTGGCCAAGGAGAAGCTGGGGGTCAAGGACTTCCTGAAGGAAATCGCCTACAAGGACTAGTTTAGCCTATTCCTGGAGAGGGATTTTGAAGTCAAGATGCCATTCTGGGGGAGATGGTGTCCAACCGCGGCATAGAGGAGCAAGACCAGATCATACTGGAGGATCCTGGAGGCGGGGCACTACCAGTCGTGGGGCTACAACATAAATGAGAGTTGGGACCTAAATGTTCGGTACACCTGATTCCTCGCTACATTCTTGAGTGGGTGGTTATTTCCGGTGAGGGACGCAAGGATGGGCGTCCGTCCAGCGACCCTGGTGATGGCTGGCATCATGGCTGCCAACCAAAGGTTCAACCTGGGGGTCCCCGTGCTGGCTCGGCTATACGCCATTTTGGGATGCATCTCGAGAGGGGGATCACCTAGGAGAGTCTGTGGCACCTTCCAAATTTTTCATGGCTGGATTACGGCTCATTGCAGTGGATACACCTTCCCAAATTCCATCCGTTCTCCAGAAAATGGCCTGCAACCTTCTATTCTGAACATTGCTGGGGTCATGCCGCGGACGCTCAATGAGGTGGGAGTAAGGATCAAAATTGGTAATAATTCCAACTTCGCTTTCATCCCATTCCCCACTCCAACTAACCAGATGATAGACAATGGAAAAGGCTCACTAGAATAGAAGGAGTACTTCCAGAGCATCAGAGGTGGGGTGCTTGTGGCCCAGATTGATGGGAAGATCATCTGTGAGCCTTATGTGCCATCCAGGTTCACCAGGCAGTTTGGGTGCCTTCATAGAATGATGAAAAAAGTATACACAGATGTCCGGGAAGAAAGGAATCCATGTGTTCTTCGTTATCTATGGCTGTTGTTCATGACCTATGGCTTCGGTGATGTCATCACCTTTCCTCCCACCAGAGTCGATGCTGGTCTCTCAACTGAGTATGCTGAACATTGGGCCATAGCATACCCTGAGGGGATTTTGTGGAAGTGAGTTCGGAAACTCAAGGTTTCCAGTGTGGAACCCGGGTGGTGAGAGAGCAGGCAGGGTGCCGTTAGAGGAGGAAGATCAAAAGCATGTCAGGAAACAGGGCCCGCAGAGGCTAGGACCTCAATAGCGGGGGCGTCGCACGGCGTAGCCACACCCTCATCGCATAGAGGAGGAGGGTCCCACGGAGCGACCAGGGAAATTCCCAGGAAGAAAATAAGATACCTACTTCAACCTTCTCAAAATGCCATTTCCTTGTGCTATGGTCGGCTTGGCAAACCCTGCGGCAGTCGGTGAGTACCGAAGCCCCCTGGAAGAAGATAGTACGAGACAGAATCCAGCTTCTAGAATTTGGCCTTGTTTGGGTGGTCGACAGAGTGAAATTCCATCGAATACATGCATATCTTACATCCATGGACATGTATGCATGTCAACAGAGTCAGCTTGTGGAGCCACTTCTCTTGGTGAAAGTGATGCTCGACCAGGAGCTTGATCCGAAGATGATGCCGCCGGGGGTTGATGACAGAAATGACGAGTCGGAGGGTGATGAGACAAACGAGGAGGGGGAAGAAAGAGAAGGTGAAGGAGAAGGTGAAGGAGAATAGGAGCCTGAAGGTGAGGGGTCTCAGGGGGCGTCCCACCAAGGGAGTCTCTGGGAGAGCGGCAAGATCGTCGGCTCTGATATGGATGTGACTGAGCCACTCGAGGTATTCTTCAACCCTTATCTATCCTCCTTCTTTATCCACTTTCTTCTGCAATCCTTAATCCACCCTCCTTATCTTACTCAGGAGCACATTGGCGCTAATAAAGCGTCTCTAGTTGAAGGAGGGGAAAAAGTGTCAGTGGAACAAGGTGGGTCACCGACACCCATTATCGAGCTGAAGAGTTCTGAGGGATCCCCTACTACGACGCCTCCTTTAGAGGCCAGAACATTGGAGGCTGGTGCCTTGGGTTCCTATAAGTTTCTTTCTTCGATACCGGTACTTACTGTTGGAGGAATCAATTGATTAGGGTGCTCATTGCCTGCACAGTGATCACGACATTGGAGGCTTGTCAGGCTGCTGATCCTGAACCGTCCATGAGTGAGCCGATGGAAAACGTACCGCCCCATCTAGAACATGCCTCCAGAACCGAGTCGGACCCGACGATTGGTGAGCAGGGAGCGGCGGACACCTGAGGTGCTGCTGTCGGGGCATGGCCGAAGGTTGATGAAGGTTCTACTAGGGTCGAGGCGAGAGAGGAGGGTCGCTCAGACACTGAAGGGCCTCACCCCATGGGAGAAATATCCGAGGAATACCCTACTGCTAGCCTGTTGGCTATTTTTCCGGTCTATCGACTTGCTAACCCCGAGGAAATCAATGATTCAGACTCGGAAGCGGCCTAGGAGAGCCAGATGATGCGACACAAGGGGTGGAAGTGCATCTGGTGTTTTCTCGGTCAGCCTCAGATGGAATGGCTGAAGAAGATGGGATCACTCCACATCTGGATGTGTTTCCTGTGTGCTGGAGGGGAAAATTCTCAACAACTTCACCTGACGGTCCGTGATTACATGGTTAAGAAGATGCGCAAGAGCAGCCAACGCTCCGACGTCACCCAATGTTGGTAGGAGTTAGGGAGTACCCGAGCACTTCTGAGGGCGGAGTAGGATGTTCAACGCCTTGAGGAACAGGTGAAAGAACATGAGATATTCATCGCAAACTGTTCTGAGCTTGTGGTGCAGTTGAGGGCCCAGCTAGAAGATGCCCCAAGAACAACTCGTGGAAGTGAGTCACCAGATGACTGTGATCCAAATTGAATAGGCGCGGGAATGATCCAGGGTTAGAGAACTATGATCCATAGCTGCTGATGAAGAGAGAGTCCTTAGGGGGTAGGAGGCAGTCCTGGAGGCCACCGGCCAGAAGGTAGTGGCGTTGGAATGATCCATCAAAGAATCTGACCCCTAAGGGACCTATTTTGGCTGAACCCATAAAATCATATTGCCTTACTGCTTTTTATTTTGAACTGTATGTATGGAAGAATTTATTTACTCATCCCTTTGGTTTAACGTGCTCAACCATAATCCCAAAATAAATAGCAATCCATTCCTAAGCTCACTTGTTCTGTACCTGATGTGAGAAACAAGGGATGCTCATACTATAACTTTGTTTGATCATGGGAGAATCAACCAAGCTCCGGGCATTTAAAATTCGAATCTAAATTTACAAGGAGAAGAGGGAGGCCCAATCAAAGGAAGAGGACCTCAGACCGATCGATGTATCATCTTCTCAATGTGCTCTAGCACACGAGCGGGGCAATGCCAGGGGCATTGGAATCGATCCGAACATAGGGGAATGAAAAATGTGAATCACATTACCCACATTCAGAACATTATGGGAGGAGTGTGGCAATAAAGGAAAACTATTGACCATGTTTTAAACACATTATCCATATCGCGTTAGCCTGAAATGGGGAAAACAAATGAGGGTCGACTGCTTACCATGTTCGCAACACGAGACCTAACTCAAATATCGTCCATTTGTCTTTCGGAACATTGGACCAAGATAGTAGTCAGACCATAGGTCGAGCATCCATACTGTTAGGGGGTCCCTTCAGACATGAAAGAGGATGGGGATCCGTATAAAGGGGCACACAAAGCGTGGAAAGTGAAGTGGTGGTTTGTTAGAACAGAATACAACACTCCAAAAATTAGGCCACCGTAGTGGAAACACATTAGGAGGGAACATTAATCTGATCATGGATAATTCCTACCCTAAGATAGGACCTATATGAGGTGCCAGGACAAGCGGCTGACGGTGAGAAAGGATGGGATTTGTGATTCCCGGGGTTGGACCCGAGACAAAATGTATGGGTGTTCCTACGTATCCCATAAGGATGGGAATCAAGCCACACGTAGTTCTAGAAAGGGTCTTAGTTTAAGGTCTTAGAACTCGGACCAGGGATCAGTGAGGAATGTAGGGGACACATGGTAAGGTTATTATAAAACCTGATGTGAATGAGTACATAAGTCCAAATTACCGTGTGTTCCTTGGGGAAGTGTTTAGGTCGAGGGACCAAACACGAAGGGTAGGCTGGGCCCGTGGGGAAGTGCCCAAGCATTCCTGCGTGTCTCATGAGAATGAGAATCAATCCACACATAGTTCTGGGTGGTATCCTGGTAAGGTACTAGTACAAAGGATGAAAGGGGCATGTGGGTCTGGCCCTCACACCAAAATAAGTGGTATTTGATGTATCTTGTTTGTACTTTAAGGTGAATGGTTTTTTTTGGTGAAGTGACAGGCCTAGGGTAGAAATTCCCAGAATCTCCACAAGAATCAAGCCGTATAAAGGCATTAAAAAATGGTATGGTGTATGAACAATACCCAACGTGATATCCCCTATGATGAGGTCATCATAATGTAATTCCATTTTTTGTCATGCGGCTGGGACAGTACTATCACAGTTTAGGGTCATGTGATTGGACCCAACAACAAGGTTTAAGGTCATATGGCCTGGACCTGAGGGAATGCGCATGATGCGATAAAGCATACCCAACATGAATGAGGATGATGAACACATCATCACCGTGCGCAATTCTGGGAGAGGAGCCTCGGGCCTAGAGGACAGTGAGGGTCAAAGGGGAAGGAGAAGCTAGCTCTCGGTTGAGCTGGACCCGAAAGCATGATGTCCGAGTGATCCTACGTACCCCATGAGGATGAGTATCAAGCTACACAGAGATATTAGAGAATATCTCAGTTTATGGTCTTAAAGCTCAAACTGTGGGAGCCCCAAAGGATGTCGTATTGCAGCTTTGTCCGCTTGATGTGTGGTGGTGCATTGAGGGATAGTGCCAAGAGTGTTGAGATTACACCTGGGCATGATGGGGTGGAACACAATGTGAATCATGTAACCAACATTCAAGGCCTGAAGGGGCTGGCATGATGATGGAGGATTACTACTTACCATGTTCTCAACACAACATCCTATCGCGTTAGCCTGAAACGGGGACAAACAAATGAGCGTCGACCGCTAACCATGTTCACAATGTGAGACTTGTATCAATTTTTTGTCTGAAACCCTCGGGGGAATTGGACCGTAATGGTAGGAGATCCCTTAGGCCTAGCATCCATTCCATTTTGGGGGTCCCTTCAGGTGTGAAAGATAACGGGGTCCCAAATGAGGGGGAACATGAAGCTTGAAAAGTGGATGGAAAATTGCACCAGTTGAATCCGACACTCCAGGTCCTAGACCAGACTAATCTTAGACACATCGGTGAACCACTACAAAGGGTCAAGGGGCTCGACTTGAGAGCAGGAAATAGATGGAGAATTCCCAGGAGAAGGGGGCATGGTGCCAAAAAAAATCCAACGCGAAGGAGGGCGTAACCCTGTACCACACCTATATATCACCCTCGTGGAGAGGAACATGCCAAGGGGCCTAGGTGACTGGGAGATCATGAGATCTCTAAGAGATGGGGCTGGAACCAAAATCTAAATGTTCAGGGGGTCCTACGTATCCCATAAGGATGTGAATCAAGCCACATTTAGTTCTTGAAGATACAGTTTAACATCATGCAGGATGAAATACATTTTAACGTCATGTGGGACGATATACAGTTTAACGTCATGTGGGACGAGCATGCAGTTTAAGGTCATGCAAGACCAACAGTTTAAAGTCATGCGGGACCGTAATCTAGTTTAAGGTCATGGAGAAACCATAATGATCAGGCAAAGTATTGTTTAAGGAACTTGGTATTGGTGGGAGGCATTATACGCTCACCATCCATGGTCACTAGCGAGTACACACCATTGGGATAAACCTTATGAAAAATTAAAGGTCCTTCCCATTTGGCCTCCAACTTGGGTGGTTTCCTTCCGGGGATCATTGGCACCCTAAGGTCCAATGCCAAATCGCCTTGTAGGAAAGAGCGGAGGTGAATCTTCTTGTTGAAAGCTCAAGCCATCCTGCTCTGATGCCATTCTAGGTTGTGTAGGGCAGAAAGCCTATTCTCATCCAGCACTTCCAATTCAGCTAGACCTATTTCAACCACTCTATTCGGCGCTTTCTGGTCATAGACTGTTGTGCGCAATGAGGGAAACTGAATCTCAATGGACAGGATGACCTCATTTTCGTACACCAGGGAATATGGGGTCACCTGGGTGGAATTAGGAGTCGTTGTCCAAATGTCTCAGAGGGCGTTGGGGAGTTTATCCGGCCAACTCTTCTTATTTTGACCAACCATTTTCTACAGGATGTTAGAGAGGGTTTTATTGAATGCCTCAATCTGTCTATTTGCCTACGCATGGTAGCGGGAGGTATGGTTAGAGAGGATGTTGTACTTGGCGTACAATTTTTTCAACTCGGCTGATCGAAAGTTGGTGCCGTTATCAATGAGGATAGTGTGAGGAACCCCAAACCGATAGATGATATTGGAACTCACGAAGTCAATGATAAAATGGGACTTGACTTCCTTGAGCGGAATTTCCTCTTCCCACTTGGAAAAGAAATCCTTAGCGGTCAAAATGAATCGGCATTGGTGAGCCGTTTCCAGTGGGTATGGTCTTACGACATCTAATCCCTAGACTGAAAAGGGACAAGAGTACTTGGTAGTATGGAGAGGCTCCGGTGGCCGATGCACAAAGTTAGCATGAACTTAGAATGCATGGCACATCTTGGTGAACTTGATGTTGTCATGGATCATGGAGGGCCAAAAATACCCTAGTCTCCAGATCTGGTGAGACAGTTTTGGCCCAGCCTAATGGGCACCACAGGAACCGGTGTGAACCTCTTGCATGACCTATGGAATCTCAACCCCCTGAATGCAATAGAGGAGAACACCATCAAAACCGCGCTTATAAAGGATTGTCTCAAGGCTGGGACCATTCTGGAGAGTAAAATGTAGTGCGCAACGTCGGATTCGCTCGCGCTCAACCCGATATGACTAGAGATTACCGTGTTGGAGGTATTCAACCAAGGGTGTCCTCCAATCGACAACCATTTCGATAAATGCATCCAGACGACCCAGGGGTCTTGACGTAGAGGCATCGATGGTAAGATGGCTTACCTGTTGGACATCATCGCCATCTGAGGTAACAGGAACTATGAATCTTCGATGCGCCACGTGGATAATTAGATCATCCTGTTTGAGCTCTACAAGTGATGCAGTTAATCTGGACAAAGAATTTTCTCGACCATTCTATGACTGAGGGACATGGATAACCTATTTCCGAGAAGGGAACTGGGCTATTAGCTGGAGAGTGAATTCTAACAATGGTATGAGCTCTAGATTATTGACAGAATAGTCTCCATTGACCTGCTTAATGACTAGCTCGGAGTCCCATTTCACATGAAAATGGGGCACGTCTATCTCAAGAGCTAGCTCGAGACTAGTAATGAGGGCCTGATACTCTGCCTCATTGTTAGTGAAGCCTTCTAATAATAGGAATGAGTATGGCAGAACGACTTACGCTAGGGTGATACAGATGATACCCAGGACTACTCTGTTGAGCTTAGGATCATTGAGACTCCTACCGGTGGGGCTCCGGGAGGCACCATCAAAGTGAATTTTCCAACATGGGAAATCTTGATCGACTGAGAGGATTTCCTCATAAAGAAAATCTAGGTCTAGGGACTGGCTTATGGAGGTTGGATGTGTAACTAGAAAGTCTGCCAATGCTTATCCCTTGATAGCCTTCTGAGGCACGAACCTGATGTCAAACTGCTGGAGGATCACCACCCACCGCACTAGTTGGATAGTTAACATGGGATGACCTAGTATGTACTTCAATGGGTCTAATCGAGACACTAGCTATAGCTCGTCGTGTTTCAGGTAATGCCGCAATTTTTGTATGGCGAACACGAGGTCAAGGCGGCTCTTCTCGATGGGGGAGTATCTGGTCTTCGTATCGAGGAGCATGCGGTTGAGTTAGTAGAGGTTGTTCTCTGTCCCCTTATTATTCTTTTGGGTGAGAAGGGTGATGAGGGACCATTCCAAGGCAGTGACATAGAGGACCAGCGGCTTCCCGGAGAAGGGTGGCATCAAGACTAGAGGCCGGAGAAAATATTGCTTGATTTCCTCAAAGGTGGTCTAGCACTCTCTGTCCCATTCATAAGCAGTTCCCTTCTTCAAGAGTCGAGAGAAAGGTTTACACTTGCCGGCCATATTCGCAATGAATTGGCGTATATAGGCCAAGTGGCCTTAAAGACCTCGAAGCTCCCAAATATTGATCGGGGGAGGCATTTGACTGATGGAATTGATATTTTCTGGGTTGATCTCGATGCCCTAGTACCTGACAACAAAGCCAAGAAACTTCCCAAAGGTGACTCCAAAATCACACTTCAATGGGTTCATCTTTAGGTGGCAGGAACAAAGGAAGACAAACACTTTCTCAAGATCCTTGAGATGGTCTTGGTGCTGGCAAGATTTGACAACCAGATCATCCACATAGCACTCCACCAATGTCCTGAGGATTGGATTGAATATGTGATGCATGGACCGCTGATAGGTGGAACCTACATTCTTCAAGCCGAAGGGCATAACCTGGTAACAAAAAGTACCTTGGTGTGCCCTGAAAGTCGTAGAATCTTCATCCTCAAGGGTCATCTGGATCTGGTTATATCCAGAGTACCCATCCATGAAGTAGAGGGCCTGGAACCCCGCCGTAGCGTCAATCAACAATTCTATCACTGGAAGGGGAGAATCATCCTTCGGACAATGGCGGTTGAGATCTCGGAAGTAGATACAGACTCTGATCTGTCCGTTATTCTTCATGACTAGTACAATGTTGGCCAACCACTTGGGGTACTGGACCTCCTTAACGAAGTTTATAACGACCCATACTTTACATACATTATTATTACTTCAACATTTAAGCATACTTATCACAACATATAACAAAACCATGAAAGGACCGTATAGGTATAGTGTCTTTAGAAATAGGGAAACATAAACAACTGGTTCATAAAGCATCTACACTTTCTCCCATTTATTTCATCATATCTATAGTCCCTTTTGGCATATCTTACTTAATAAGCTTCTTCCTGACCTTGGGAAAGAAAACATACAAAAGGGTGAGCTCAAATTCTCAGTAAGGGTAAACAAAATAAATATCAATCACATCATATTCATAAGAACATAACATTTTGGAAATCTTAACCTGCAAAAGAGAGCATAATTTCATAACATGGGATAAATCATAGTAGTGAAATGAAATCCCAATAATCCTAACTTAAAACATGAAACTCAGTGGAATACACACATAATCATAGAGAATCATTTCTTATTAGTCAAGACTCATTGCCAAGACTATCTTAGTGGACAAAGTCCATTTCTGAACCGAGTTCACTCCTCATTTCAGTCCTGTTTCACTGAACCAGTTTAACCTGTCATTCTAGCCATGTCAATCTCATGAGATAAAATCTTTACCCAATGCATTGGAGGGAGATATAGGTCCCACCCATCTCATAATGATACCATTCTTATATGTGACACAAAATCATAAATCATACATCATTGCATAACCCATGTAGTAAAAATGGGATTCTTAAACAACATGACATCATAAAACAATTCATATAAGATAAAGGAATTCATAAAAATAATTCCATCACAACATAATCAAATCAATGTAATAATAGGGATAGAAACATAACCCTATATTATCTTAGATGGAAAATAATTTTGATAAAGCACTTGAACTCCATTCCTGAGGAAAACATCCTTTCTACTTCAAAAACATTTTCCTTTATTTAACATGTCATACAATTTTAAACTAAAAGAAGTTGATTAAAAATAAACTTGAAAACTTGTAAAGGAAGCTTCTTGGAAATAATGTTTTAAAAATCCACTCATGCCGTATAAGTTAAAAAAAACATTCTCCTCGTACTTTTGTCGGAAAAGTCAAAAAGTACCTTGTAGGGTAAATAAAAGAAAGATTCCTTCAATACCATTGTGTAAAAGTCAAAATGGGTAAAAAGGACTTTAAAAATACATGAAAACACTTTCATAAAACATGGAAATGGATGATAGAAATAACCCCAGTAAATACTTACGAATAAGCAATCTCAGATTAAAATGATATTTGCAAAATTATCCCTTACCTTAGGTCCGATTTGCTTCGTAAGTGTCCGAACCTACTGTATAATGATTTAAATATTGTTATTTACTTATTCCAGAATCATACTTATTGTTATGATATCATATATGGTCATATTCTTAGCTTCTTATTAGTAATATTTCATTGCTACATGTTATTCGGGTGTTATTACTTTTTGTTCTTATGCGTGTTTGTCGAATAAATTCTTATTATTCTCTTTAGGTTATAGATACCTCATTTCCAGAATGGTATTAGTGTAATATATATCATATTCATTCATTCAATTCATTTATATAATCATTATGCAATGAAGATTATGTAGAACGAATCACATCACATTGTGGAGACAGTATTCCGTACGTACGCACGAGCGATGATATCGTTCCCATGATCGTGGAATTGTATTGGAGTGTATGTATACTATTTCAGAATCAATATCAATTTAAAATAATAATATATATTCATTACTTTCACCCTTATACCCATCCAAGTAAGGTGGTGGTGGAAAATAGATTACACCACAGCGTGGAGACGGTATTCTGTACGTACGCACGCGCGGTGATTTCATTTTCCGTAGGATGGATAAGAGGTGAAATAGGGTTGTTTCATATTCATAATAACATATCATTATATGAGTGATACTGATTTTATTACCTCATAATTAAACAACTAAAGAAAAGGGAGTAGAAGAAGAATGGAACTTGAAGAAAACGGTAGAAGGTATTACCTCTTTCTCGAAGTGCCTCCTTTAAAATTTCTCTTAAGGCACTAGAGTTGGTATTTTGATAAGAACAGTACCTCTAATAGGTTTCTAAGGAAGTGGGGAAGTGAAATAGGCAGGGGTTTTCTGAGCTTGAAGTCTCAAATTTGCGTGAGGAAGAGAGGTAGGAGGTGCCCTTTTATAAGGGAGGAGAGGGGAACCTTTGGAAATATAATAAATATTAGTTTATATTAAATCCCAACCCCACATAAAAACTTCCAAAATGACTCATATCCAAAGATTAGATGATCTAGGGTTGTAATCTCATTAAACAATAAAATTTAGACATGTTAGGAATTTATTTTAAATATTATCAACTTGATTTATCCTTATTTATCAATTTAATTTTATTTGTGGTAATAATATTCTAAATTTTAAATTATTATAAATAATTACATATGTGTTGTGAATTTTCCATACTTTGACACTTTATGACATTTTCGACCATATAAATTTTTATTTATAATTTTTAAATATTTTTGTGATTTTTAAACAATTTTATAATATGTTATTTTTATAAAATAACAATAGTGTCAATTTTGACACTATTCATTTATTTGAATTTAAATAAAATATATACAGAAGATATGTTCAAACTAAAAGCATTAATAGATTCCTAAAATGTCATATGTATCTGGAAAATTAGTGTAGCAAATTAAATAGTTCATATAATATTTATTTTAATATTTTTAAAACAATTTGTTTGATATTTTAATTAATAAAATAATTTCAACATCACTATTGTGTCATACTTAATGATAATTATTTAATCCCTAAAAATTCTAAATAAATTCCTATTATGTATATAATGGTATTAGATTTCTGGAGACTATTCATATTCGAAGATTCATTAAGTTTATCACAAAATTAAAATTATTATACTTATAAGATTTAAGAAAGTGACATGTTGTCAGATTCTTTGATTTTAATAATAATTAAATTATTTTCATAGAAAAAAGTCCATTAAATGAATCTAATCCAACCCTTAGGTGATATGGGTCTACTTTTAGTCATCCAATAGGATTTTGTCAGGTTTTAGGGTAATTTTATAATCTTATATTTACCCTTAATTACCCGATTTACCTTTAACTATGGTAAATAAAATTTACCGTAGTTACTATTCATAATGCCAAATAAAAGTAGCCTATTAACATAATTTGGACCCACTTATTCTGAATATGGAATCCATTTTTTAAAATTCAAGACATATAAGTTGAAGTAATTAATTTAAAATAAATCCCATTGTTAAGAAAATGGGTTTTAGAAGTTAAAACATTGCCAAAGATTGAAATGTTTTTACCTATGAATTCAATGTGAAATTAATGCTAATGACATAAATTATATTAAATGGTAAAAATATATTATATTTATACTTTAAAAACATTAAATATTATAATTTATCCATATAAATTATCTCAATGAAAAAAGTTGTTTTTAATTAAAAATTAGCGTATTTTTACTATTCATCAAAATATGAAAGTTATCAGAAAAATATCAAAAATTTATCCAAAGTAAATTTTCATACCCTGATTCAAAAGAAGAATTTTATTTTGTCAAATTAAACTTATAAACATGTCAAAAACTAGATTTAATGTGGGTGCGCCATCAAAAGGCGGCAAAACTGTATTTTTTGAAAAATATTTCTTTTATCCAAAAAACTGATTTTTCTTTTATACCTCATTCTAGAAAATGTATAAGTTGAATTAAAATGTTATAAAATTAAAAATTCAGTTAGTACTATTCATAACGGCTAGTTTTAATAATATTTTAATAGCATATCGTTGTTTAGTGAAACTCGGTATTGCGTACGACGAAAGCTATCGAGGAAGGCCGCGGTTGCGTGTAAAGCAAGCCAAGCTAGTGTTGTGTGTAGAGAAAGATTCCTTTGATGATTTATATAACATAAAAACAAAATATTTCTCATAAAAGTCTCGGGTGTTACATTCTACCCCCCTTAAAATGAATTTCTCCCTCGAAATTCGTCACTTTGTAACAAACAGACGAGGATACCTCTCACTCATCATATCCTCAAGCTCCCATGTAGCTTATTCTAATTGGTGGTTCCTCCATAAAACTTTCACCAAGCGAGTGGTCTTGTTTCGTAGGACTTTTTCACTACGATCCAGAATCTCTATCGGCTATTCTTCATAAGAAAGATCTTGCTCCAGCGGTACAACTTCAGAGATGAGTACATGTGAAGGATCAGGTATGTACTTTCTCAGGAGAGATACATGGAACACATTGTGTACTTGAGAGAGATTCGGTGGAAGCGCCAATCGGTAAGCTACCTTCCCAACACGATCTAGTATTTATAAAGGACCGATATATCTAGGGCTCAACTTCCCCTTCTTTCCAAATCTCATGACCCTCTTCCAGGGAGATATTCATAAGAACACTTTATCACCCACTTCAAACTCTAGGTCTTTTATTCAGTTGTCGGCATAACTTTTCTGTCGACTCTGAGCTGCTCTTATGTGTTGTTGAATAGATCTGACCTTTTCTGCCATTTCATCAACGAGATCAGGTCCTAATAGCTTTCTTTCCCCAACTTCATCCCAGCAAGTTGGAGTCTTGCATTTATTTCCATAGAGAGATTTATGAGGAGCCATATGAATACTGGAGTGAAAGCTATTATTATAAGAAAATTCCACCAAAGGTAGGTGTTGATCCCAACCACCTTTGAAATCCATAGAACAAGCTCTCAACATATCTTCTAGAGTTTGAATTGTTCTCTCAGACTGACCGTCTGTCTGAGCATGATAAGCAGTGCTGAAACTCAACTCTGTATCCAGAGTATGCTGAAGACTTCGCCAGAACTTCGAGGTAAATCTCGGATCCTGATCAGATAGAATAGAAAGTGGTACTCCATGCAATCTTACCACTTCCTTTACATATATCTGGGCAAGCTGATCCAGAGAGAAATCCTCTCTAATAGCAATGAAGTGTGCAGACTTTGTAAGATGATCAACTATGACCCAGATAGCATTACTGCCTTTGGATGTTTTAGGAAGTCCTGTGACAAAGTCCATAGTGATGTTTTCCCATTTCCATTCGGGTATGTGTAATAGTTGTAACATCCCCTTAGACTTCTGTCTCTCAGCTTTAACTTGCTGACAAACCAAGCATCGAGAGACATATTCAGCAACATCTCTTTTCATGAAATCCCACCAAAAGTACTCTTTCAGGTCCCTATACATCTTCGTGCTTCCAGGATGAATAGAGAATGAAGAACTATGAGCCTCATCTAGCAGCTCCTTCTTTAATTCGGGGATGGGAGGAACACAAACCCGATTCCTGAACTTTATTATCCCATCACAATCAAGGTTGAATTCAGGAACATTTCTCACCTTCTTTTGTAACTCTACATCTTCTTTCTGTGCCTCTTTAATCTTCACATGTATAGATGGTTAAACATTCATTTGATAAAGATACGATTTTCCCCCTTCCATTATAATTCCAAGATCCATCCTTTGTAAATCCATAAATATTGGATCTTTTGTGATCCTCATCATGGATAAAATGGCATGGTATTGTCGACTTAATGCATCTTCCACCTTGTTTGCTTTCCCAGGGTGGTAATGAATTGAGCAGTCGTAATCCTTAATCAGCTCCAACCATCTTCTTTGACGCATATTCAGCTCCTTTTGTGTGAAAATATACTTTAAACTTTTATGATCAGTATAAATATCAAAACTTTCACCATAAAGGTAATGCCTCCAAATCTTTAATGCAAAGATTACCGTAGCTAACTCTAAATCATGAGTTGGGTAATTTTGCTCATGGATTTTCAACTATCGTGAGGAATAAGCTATCACCATATCATTTTGCATGAGAAAACATCCCAGTACCTTCTTGGATGCATCACTGTAGATCACAAACCTTTCTCCACTACAAGGAAGTGTGAGTACAGGTGCACTGGATAACCTTCTTTTCAACTCCTTGAAATTCTCTTCACATTAATCCGTCCACACAAACTTAACTCCTTTTCAAGTCAACCTGGTGAGTGGATTAGATAATCGTGAAAAATCTTTCACAAAACATCGATAATATCCAGCCAAACCAAGAAAACTTCGGATCTCAGTTACTGTTGTTGGTCTCGACCATCTTTCGATAACCTCTGTTTTTGCTGGATCTACAGATATCCCCTCTTTTGAGATTATGTGACCCAAAAATGCAACTTTTTGAATCCAAAATTCACACTTGGTAAATTTGGCATAAAGCTTCTCCTTTCTCAGGGTCTTCAATATAATTCTCAAGTGATCTTCATGTTCTTCCTTGATCTTTGAATAGACAAGAATATCGTCTATAAAGACTACCACAAATTGATCAAGGTAGTCTCTAAATACTATATTCATCAGATCCATGAAGATAATAGGGGCATTAGTAAGACCAAATGGCATCACTATAAATTCATAGTGTCCATACCTTGTACGGAAAGCCGTCTTTGGTATATCCTCCCTTTTGACCCTTAATTGATGATACCCTGAATGAAGATCAATCTTGGAAAAGTATTGAGCTCCGCGTAGTTGGTCAAATAGGTCATCAATTCATGGGAGAGGATATTTGTTCTTGATAGTGATCTTATTAAGTTCTCGATAATCAATGTAGAGTCTCATTGATCCATCTTTCTTCTTAACAAACAGAATAGGTACTCCCCAAGGTGACGCACTAGGGCGTATGAATCCCTTATCAAGATTCTCTTGGAGTTGCTTCTTCAATTCCTACAACTCAATTGGGGCCATTCTATAAGGTGTCTTTGAAATAGGCAAAGCACTCGGTACGAGTTCTATTGAAAACTCAACTTCACGATTTGGTAGAAGACCCATCAATTCCTCCGGAAAGACATCATAAAACTCCCGTACAATGGGAATATTCTTAATTGTGAGTTTCTCACCAACCATTTGAGATAAATAACCTTCATTAAGTGGAATAAAGACCCATAAGATGGAAGAAATTTCCACTGGAAGGTTATGTTCATCCTTGCATCGATAGACGATCATAGATTGATCTGGAATATGAAATGTGACTTCCCTTATTTGGAAATTGATATGAGATCCATATAAATAAAGAAAATACTTTCCAAGAATCACATCAAATTCCACTATAGGAAGGATCACAAGATTTTCAGGAAGCACTTTCCCACAAACTTCAATCAGGGAAGAATTATAAACTTTTGATGCGACTGTTGTTCCATTAGGTGTTGTCACAGCTAACTCAACATCTAATTGTTGAGGTAATACGATGATACCCTTAGAAAAATCTTCATAAATAAAAGAGTGGGTGGATCCAGAATCAAATAAAACAATTTCTACGTTAGAGTGGATGGTAAGTGTACCTTTCACCACATCGTTATCGTACTCCACATCGCTGATAGAAATTGCATGTGACTTTCCTTTGTCTTTAGCCTTAAGATTTTGTTGATGTCGATCATCATCAAAAACCCTTGGATTAGGGAATTTATTGGCATAATGCCCCATCTCCTTGCACTTGAAACATTGAAGTGTAGTAGGTTCATTCTGTGTGTACCTTCCTTTATTTGCATCATTAGACATCTTCTTCCCATCATTGTGGCATTAAAATGCCTGATGACCTTCCTTTCCACATTTGAAACATTTACTTGTCCCTTTAAGAAAACTCCCTCCATGTTTCTTTCCACACTTTGAGCATAAGGGAAAGCTCGTCTTCTTTTCAGTGTGCTCTTTAGATTTTCCTTTGAATTCCATTTTCCTCTTTTTATCAAACCCATATGACTGATGGGTTACTCCAATCTACATCTCGACTTTGAGAGCATATCGAACGATTTCCTCATAGCTATTGAAGTCCCTTATGGCTAATGCCCTTCTAAGACTTGGTTTTAAGCCACTAAAGAATTGGTCGATCTGACTCTCAGGTTGGATAATAATACCATAAGCGTACCTTGCAAGTCTTGTAAAATTTTCTTCATAGGTACCAACAGATTCATCATCCTTTTGCTTCAGTTCAAGAAACTCTTTCTCTATATTTGTTCGGAGAATAAGAGGGAAGTACTTATTGAAAAATAAGTTCTTGAACTCGTCCCATTCCATGGAATCAATTTCATCCCTTTGACTCATATTATTAATAAGATTCCACCATTGATCAACATATCCTTCCAAACGATACACTGCTAGGATGACTTTATCATGTTCAGAACATTGAAGAACTAAAAATATCTTTTCAGTAGTACTAATCCATTGTTCAGCAACTAATGGATCAGTAGACCCACTGAAAGAAGGTGGACGCTGCCTCATGAAGGATTCAACAGAATGTTGCTCCTTCCTTTGCTCGTTTGGAAGTCCTGCATGATTAATAGCTTGAGAAAGTTGTGTGAGCATGGCTATAAGATTTTGCATTCTAGCTCCCATAACATTTGGTTGCTCAGGGGGACAATCATTGCATTTCCCTTCGCATTCCACATTAACACGGTTCCTTCGGGTTCCAGCCATTGACTAAAACCAAGAAGAATAGTTTGAGCAACACTAATTATAATAGGAAAACCACATAATCAAGAATAAAATTTTACACTTAAGGTATTATCCTAGGTTATTCATGGTCATTTCTAAAACACTAAGATTGTGTTCTATGATTAGACTTTTCCTTAGGGTTCTTACTAAGGCTTTCACATCCTAGTTTCCAAAGGTTGACCATACCTTTCCTCTGATACCAACTATAACGACCCATACTTTACATACATTGTTATTACTTCAAAATTGAAGCATACTTATTACAACATATAACAAAACCATGAAAGGACCGTATAAGTATAGTGTCTTTAGAAACTGGGAAACATAAACAACTGGTTCATAAAGCATCTACATTGTCTCCCATTTATTTCATCATATCTATAGTCCCTTTTGGCATATCTTACTTAATAAGCTTCTTCCTGACTTGGGGAAAGAAAACATACAAAAGGGTGAGCTCAAATGCTCAGTAAGGGTAAACAAAAGAAATATCAATCACATCATATTTATAAGAACATAACATTTTGGAAATCTTAACCTGAAAAAGAGAGCATAATTTCATAACAGGGGATAAATCATAGTAGTGAAATGAAATCCCAATAATCATAAATTAAAACCTGAAACTTTGTGGCATATACACATAATCATAGAGAATCATTTCTTATTAGTCAAGACTCAATGCCAAGACTATCTTAGTGGACAAAGTCCATTTCTGAACCGAGTTCACTCCTCGTTTCAGTCCTGTTTCACTAAACCGGTTTAACCTATCGTTCCAAGCATGTCTATCTCATGAGATATAAAATCTTTACCCACTGAATTGGAGGTAGATATAGGTCCTACCCATCTCATAATGATACCATTCTTATGTGTGCCACAAAATCATAAATCATACATCATTGCATAACCCATGTAGTAAAAATGGGATTCTTAAACAACATGACATCATAAAACAATTCATATAAGATAAAGGAATTCATAAAAATAATTCCATCACAACATAATCAAATCAATGTAATAATAGGGGTAGAAACATTACCCTATATTATCTTAGATGGAAAATAATTTTAATAAAGCACTTTAACTCCATTCTTGAAAAAATATCCTTTCTACTTCAAAAACATTTTCCTTTCTTTAACATGTCATACAATTTTAAACTAAAAGAAGTTGATTAAAAATAAACTTGAAAAATTGTAAAGGAAGCTTCTTGGAAATAATGTTTTAAAAATCCATTCATGCCGTATAAGTTAAAATTAACATTCTTCTCGTACTTTTGTCGGAAAAGTCAAAAAGTACTTTGTAGGGTAAATAAAAGAAAGATTCCTTCCATACCATTGGGTAAAAGTCAAAATGGGTAAAAAGGACTTTAAAAATACATGAAAACACTTTTATAAAACATGGAAATGGATGATAGAAATAACCCCAATAAATACTTATGAATAAGCAATCTCGGATTAAAATGAGATTTGCAAAATTATCCCTTACCTTAGGTCCGATTTGCTTCATAAGTGTCCGAACCTCCTGTATAATGATTTAAATAATGTTATTTACTTATTCCAGAATCATACTTATTGTTATGATATCATATATGGTCATATTATTAGCTTCTTATTAGTAATATTTCATTGCTACTTGTTATTCGGGGGTTATTACTTTTTGTTCTTATGCGTGTTTGTCGAATAAATTCTTATTATTCTCTTTAGGTTATAGATACCTCATTTCCAGAATGGTATTAGTGTAATATATATCATATTCATTCATTCAATTTATTTATATAATAATTATGCAATGAAGATTATGTATAACGAATCGCATCACATCATGGAGACGGTATTCCGTACGTACGCACGAGCGATGATATCATTCCCATGATCGTGGAATTTTATTGGAGTGTATGTATACTATTCCAGAATCAATACCAATTTATAATAATTATATATATTCATTACTTTCACCCTTATACCCATCCAAGTAAGGTGGTGGTGGAAGATAGATTACACCACGGCGTGGAGATGGTATTCCGTACGTACACACGCGCGGTGATTTCGTTTTCCATAGGATGGATAAGAGGTGAAATAAGGTTGTTTCATATTTATAATAACATATCATTATATGAGTGATACTGATGTTAATACCTCATAATGAAACAACTAAATAAGAGGGATTAGAAGAAGAATGGAACTTGAAGAAAACGGTAGAAGGTATTACCTGTTTCTCGAAGTGCCTCCTTTAAACTTTCTCTTAAGGCACTAGAGTTGGTCTTTTGATAAGACCAGTACCCCTAGTAGGTTTATAAGGAAGTGGGGAAGTGAAATGGGCAGGGGTTGTCTGAGCTTGAAGGCTCAAATTGGCGTGAGGAAGAGAGGTAGGATGTTCCCTTTTATAAGGGAGGAGAGGCGCACCTTTGGAAATATAAGAAATATTAGTTTATATTAAATCCCAACCCCACTTAAAAACTTCCAAAATGACTCATATCTGAAGCTTAGATGATCTAGGGTTGTAATCTCCTCAACAAATAAAACTCAGACATGTTAGGAATTTATTTTAAACATTATCAACTTTATTTATCCTTATTTATCAATTTTATTTTATTTGTGGTAATAATATTCTAAATTTTAAATTATTATAAATTTTAAACAATTTTATAATATGTTATTTTTATAAAATAACAATAGTGTCAATTTTGACACTATTCATTTATTTGAATTTAAATAAAATATATACAGAAGATATGTTCGAACTAAAAGCTTTAATAGATTCATAAAATGTCATATGTATCTAGAAAATTAGTGTATCACATTAAATAGTTCATATAATATTTATTTTAATATTTTTAAACAATTTGTTTGATATTTTAATTAATAAAATAATTTCAACATCACTATTGTGTCATAATTAATGATAATTATTTAATCCCTAAAAATTATAAATAAATTCCTATAATGTAGATAATGGTATTATATTTCTGGAGACTATTCATTTTTGAAGTTTCATTAAGTTTATCACCAAATTAAAATTATTATACTTATAAGATTTAAGAAAGTGACATGTTGTCACATTCTTTGGTTTTAATAATAATTAAATTATTTTCATAGAAAAAAGTCCATTAAATGAATCTAATCCTACCCTTAGGTGATATGGGTCGACTTTTAGTCATCCAATAATATTTTTGCAGGTGTTAGGGTAATATTATAATCTTATATTTATCCTTAATTACCCGATTTACCTTTAACTATGGTAAATAAAATTTACCGTAGTTACTATTCATAATGCCCAAAAATAAAAAGTATCCTATTAACATAATTTGGACCCACTAATTCTGAATATGGAATACTTTTTTTAAAATTCAAAACATATAAGTTTCAGTAATTAATTTAAAATAAATCCCGTTGTTAAGAAAACGGGTTTTAAAAGTTAAACATTGCCAAAGATTGAAATGTTTTTACCTATAAATTCAATGTGAAATTAATGCTAATGACATAAATTATATTAAATGGTAAAAATATATTTTATTTATACTTTGAAACCATTCAATATTATAATTTATCTATATAAATTTTCTCAATGAAAAAAGTTTTTTTAAATTAAAAATTAGCGTATTTTTACTATTCATCAAAATATGAAAGTTATTAGAAAAATATCAAAAATTTATCCAAAGTAAATTTTTATACCCTGATTCAAAATAATAATTTTATTTTGTCAAATTGAACTTATAAACATGTCAAAAACTATATTTAATGTGGGTGCGCCATCAAAAGGTGGCAAAACTGTATTTTTTGAAAAATATTTCTTTTATCCAAAAAAACTGATTTTACTTTTATACCACATTCTAGAAAATGTATAAGTTGAATTAAAATGTAATAAAATTCGAAATTAAGTTAGTACTATTCATAACGGCTAGTTTTAATAATATTTTAATAGCATTTCATTGTTGAGTGAAACTCGGTATTGCGTACGACGCACGCTATCGAGGAAGGCCGCAGTTGCGTGTAAAGCAAGCCAAGCTAGTGTTGTGTGTAGTGAAAGATTCCTCTGATGATTTATATAACATAAAAACAAAATATTTATCATAAAAGTCTCGGGTGTTACAAAGTTGGCCCTGATGAGCTTGTCAACCTTGGCCTCGACCATGGCACTGTGAGAAGGGTGCATCTTGCTGGGAGGCTGCTTGAATCCGCGATGATTTGATGGAAGTCCGAGTCAGTGGATGGATACTTGAGGATATAGTCCCAAAATCTCATCGTAACTCCAGGAGAATACATCACAGTGCTGTTTAAGGAAGCCTATGTACCACTGCTGCTCCTCAGGGGACATAGCGGTGCTGATCAATGTGGATCTCGGGTCCGCCTCGCTTCTGAGGTTCACCTGTACTAACTCGTCGACCGTGGAAGAGACTCCTTCCTCAAATTAAGTGGGGCGTCTTCTATATCCTATTCTCCACTTATGGAGGGATCCTCTATGGGGGAAGCTACTTCTGAGTTACCTGGCCTTGATGGGAGGCTGGTGCCAGCCTGTGCAGTAGTGGTTACTGCATTGGGGAACTCTGGCGCTACCAAGACCATAGTGACGAAGGCTGTCGACACGATCCCATATAGTCTCTGGCCCAAGGGGACACGCTTGACAATATCAAAGCAGTAGTGGAGCGTCGGCCGGATCCAGCTTATTCCAGCCCGACGGAATAGACAAGTATGACGTACTGCCATTGCCATGAGCCCGATGTCTTGATACCTAATGGGAGTGGGAGGCTCCAGGATCACTAAAGCCTGGTTCATATAAGAATAAGAAGTGATCTTCTGACACTGCATAGATTTGGGATCTTGGTTCCCCCTTGTCCCAGAAATGACAAAACATTGCCTCATATCGGGGGTCATGGCCTCTAACCGATGGATTAGAACGACGTAGGCGTCATTCAGGCCTGCCCAAGGGTCAGTCGTAGCAGTGACGGGTTCAACTTCACTTTCATGGACTTGTTGATACTTTCTCTTGTAATAGTCAGCGTCCAGGTAGTGGGATTCACAAGAGGTGAAAGGAGATACGTAACCTTGGAGTACACCCACTCAGCCATTAAGGGAGTACTTTAGGCATTGGTGATACGATGAAGGGACCGCCATATGCAGGTGGATCCATGGACTTCCCATCAATGCATTATACGCGGTGTCCTGGGAGACAACCATGAACTTGGTGCTGGCCACTAGGCTATCAAACTGGGTCTTCAAGCAGATCTTACCGACTGAGGTTTGCTCGATCCTATCATATCCTTGGATTCTTAAATCAGATGGAGTCAGGTTATCTTCAGATAATCCTAGCTTCCGTAGTGTCCGTGTCGGGATAAGGTTGATCCTGGAGCCGGTGTCAACAAGACAGTGGCGAACCTCCATGCCATTAAATTGGATGGTGATATACAACATGCATATATTCCCATGTATGGGGGAGCCTTCATCCTCTTCAGAGAATGAAATTATCGCATGGCATTCAGCATCCTAAACTATTTCTGCATGGAAAGCTTCTGCAGCTGCTACCTCTGTCTCAAACTGGAGGGGGCTCCTTAAAGCCTCGAAGAGTGCTTAACGCATATCTGGAGATAGGAGAAGGGATTAAAGGATGGAAATACTCACTGGGATGCCGACGAGGTGATTGAGAATGTAGTACTTCTATTCCAGGTCCAAAATTCTACTTGCAGGGAGCCACTCTGTGATGGAAGGCATGGAGGGTCCTACCGGCCAGACCGGCGGGTGACTGGTACTGGGAATATCCCGCTGCTCACTAGTCAAAGCTCGGAGAGTAGCTATCGGATAAATATTGGATGACTGAGATCGGCCTGTAGAGGGGCGAAGCTAGTCGCAGCATGACCGAAGTGGTTCTGCCTGATCCAGTAGCACAAATGAAGGTGGAGGCGGGCCTGTCAATACCGGGTGAAGAGGCTGCGCGTGCTAGGTTCTGTGCTGGGCCTGCTGTCTGGTCTCAGCGGTGTGCACAGACTTGCTGGAGGTGCCAACTGATGTGCCCCGAAGACCCATATGGCCACAGCTCTACCAGCGTTGGAATTAGCTGGGGATGTTGGGGAGGTTCTCCTGGCGGTCCCCCTCATCGGGAGTCATATAGGGGTTTACAAACTCAACAGTATTAACCGAAGCGTACCCTTGACTATCATTTGAAGAGTCATCCACCATTGGGCAGATCCTGGGAGGGATCCCCATCTCTGGGGGCATAAAGTCACCGAGAGTGCAGGACAATGATGGCATTGGTGGGGCGCGTTGCTTTTTCTGGCGTTGTCGATGCTTGCTCTTCTGGGAAGAGGCCGTCTAAGACAATGATACAGAAGTGGTGGCCGCAGCTTCTGAAGGCTCTGGATGATTCAGGCGTGCACAAATAATTCCACTGGCATGTGCGACCATTTTGCGAGCCATACAGTCGTTATACTTCTGAGACCCGTGGTTAGAAACCTGCTGCCACTCGCCTTCACCGTCGCTACTACTGTCTGACCTCACAAAGACACCCGCCACTTGTGTCGGGGCCAGGCCCAACCTGAATTTGTTGTTGTTGTCAATCTGGTATTTGAGATAGTCCTTGAACACATAGCATTTCTTGATGGTGTGCCCCAAGATCCGGTGATAAGGGCAGTAGTTGGGGCGATCAGTGAGATTCACCTACTCTAGCTTTCTACACTTAGGCAGTCATACAATTCTCTGATCTAAGGCACTGTGGAAGTAACCAGGGACCTAGGCCTCGTTGAACGAGTAGGTCCGATTTCTTCTGTCCTGAAAGGGGGCTCTAGGGGCTGGCCCTGACGGTGGGACGAAGGAGCCTGCCGAGGAGGCAGAACTTGATTATCTCACCTAGGTGGCGGTGGTGCGTTACGTGGAGGTGCCTACCGATTCTGAGGTGGTCGCTACTGGGCTGGAAACTGCACCCGTGGTGGTGGACCTCTACGGGGCTACGGAGCTGGCTCCACTGGTAGCAATTCTAGATACATGGGGGCCTCTACCTGGGACACCACGGTGGGCTCGGCTCTAACAGCCCTCCTTGCTGGGATTACAGGGGGTAGCATAAGTGCCTAACTGGCCTGTTGCAGGTCTTCTTCGAGGCACTGGGCCTTATCTGAGAAGTCTCGGAACCCTCCAGGTTAGTTTTGAGTAATCACGGAGGGAACAAGTTCCATATTGACATTCCCTACGCACATCGTCAGTAATTTCTCCTGAGTCAGTGACATGTCAAAGGAGTATGTGAGCCCCTTACACTGGGCAACAAAGTCTGTGACTCTCTCATCAGGACTTTTCTTTCACTTTAAGAGGTCTACGATGTTCTTTTTTTGGGTGGTAGAGATGAACTGGTAAAGGAACTGCCTGCGAAGGTCCTCCCAGCTAGTCATGGATCCGACGGGGAGTTGGTTGTACCAAACGAATGCTGGCCCCTCTAGTGTCTGAACAAAACAGCAGAGCTTAGCAGCCTCCTACTGCGTTGGGGTCCCTAGCATAGGCCCACAACTTGAGTTGAAGTGGGCCAGGTGCTGCGGTGGGTCCCCCATCTCATTAAAGGGGGAGAAGGTGGGGCTTCCGAATCACGGGGGTGTTGGCGTATCGTCCACCCACACCGGGTATGGATTGCCATCCGGTGGGATGGCCACCTACCAAGATTCGAAAGCCTCTAAGTGGGAAATGAGTTCCACCATTGGATCGTCTGGATGGGGGTCCCTATCTTGATGGGGGTCCCTAACCATGAACACGTTTCCTGGTTCTTTAATGCAGTAGACAAGATCAGCAGCTCGTGGAGCGGCTCGTGGAGAGACCCTTGGGGTAGACAGAGGAGCCTGAGTGGGGTTCCTTGGATTGTCACACTATTCAGGAGGGTTTAGAGAGACATACCGCATCCTCTTTCCATGAGATCCGGCTTCCTCCCTGTCAGTGAGTGCGAAATGATCAGGGTTTCCTGGGGGCAGCTCGCCAAGGATTAGTTGTTCCTGCCCCTGCTGCCCCGACCTAGGATCACTATAGTCGGGTTGTTGCTCTGCAATGCGTTCAACCAGAAGTTCATCGACCAACTTCTTCTTCTCAGTGAGCTGGTAGTGCAATGTGGCCTTCTTGGGGTCCTCCTCCATCTTTTGCACTGAGGCAGATGGTTCAGAGTGCTTGAAAACTCTGACGTGCTCCTTGCCCTTACTGACATTCAAGCTGAGTACCAATGCCTCGGTGGGCAGGGAGAGACCTAGGAGGTTCCTCTGCGGACGAGTAATCCTCCCCGATGGGTCCAGTAGTGGTGGAACATCCTCAGGGAGGACGTTCCCATCAAGAATCTCCAGCTCGTTTTCCCCTCCCGACAGATCGTTCATATTGACCGCAACTCTTCTCGGGGGCATGTCCTCAATGTCGCCAAGCGAGTTGGGCTGCCGGAGAATTTCACTTAAGAGGAGGGAAGTGTACTGCCCCCAGCCACAGACTTGCACGTGGGGGGTAGTCTTCTTAATAACTTTGCGGAGTACTTGGAAACTCTGAACTCATTTCTTTTGGAGGGACCTATGGTGACTAGGTGACTTGGGGTGCTGGATCACGGGGCGTGTGGCTAGGTCAACCAGACGACATTTTTTTCCGGTTTCTTCAAGGTGCACTTGTCTCCTAGGATAAGTCACTCGCTGGTGGTGAAGACAGAAGTGAGTCGCCAGAGGGTCTGGTGGAAACATTCAAACTCATTTGGGGTGAGAGATTATGGCGTACAGAAACTTAGTCATGTGACCGTCCAAAACTTCTCAGGGAAGTGGCCTGTTGCAAGGATAGTCTAGAAGCTCCTCGGCTTAGATTTAGGGTCTGGCCTTTGATTTCCCCACTCATCAACTGAGGGTGGATGAGGAACTGATGGCAGCACCGAGGCAAACCGCTGGGATGGTGGGATGGTCGGTGGGGAATACGGCGAGTGGGTTGATTGGCCGCCGAATCTTTGGCTGTTATCTGAGGGTTATAGTGACCTAGCCGCTATATCACAATAGGATGGACCAATGACCAAGGATCCTGACACAACATCAACATCTGCTGAGGGTGGGCTATGTCGTGGCTCTTTCTCCATTGACTACCAATATAGATCTCTATAGTCTCTAGCTGAGGCAGAGGGTGCTTCCGAAGATGACGATGGTGACTATGTGGTCGGTCCCTGGGGACGTGTTAAGTTCTCGTCCTCCTGGATATAACTTCGGAGGGAGGAAAGGATCCTATGGACCTCGCATTCTGGGAGCATGAGGCTGATATGCCTCGTTCCTGCCGTAGCCCTTGACTCAGAGGACTGAGGAGAGGGCTCCTGTGCTGAGTCGCACTCCGCCTCAGAGTCTGAGAAGCGGACTGATCTGATTCCTATCCGGACTTCCCCAGAATTCCCCTTGCTGTGGCGATGAACCGCCTTTCTGCCCCTGGGTGGCTCCTCAGGATAGGGCTGATTTCCGACATGGGGTCCTTTGGTTGCACTGGTGCTGGGGCAGAGAGGGTTTCCACCCGAGGAATCCGGGGTGCGAGGAGCACCAGGACAAATGTTGAAAGAGGCCTAGGGAGGACTTCCGTGTTGGGTGTTGGTGAATTGAAGTTGGACTCTACCTCTCCGACTGCTGGAGCAAGGAGGATCTTCGCTGACTTGCACTGGGAAATGGGGAGGACCTCCATGCTGGTGAGTAACCGGATATGCAATGTCTCCATACCCATAGCCTACGGCAGGGGGGGGGGACCCCGTACCCAGTGTAGTGAGCATGGGAGAGACCCCCATACAGAGTGTTGCTGTCATGGGGAAGACCCTCGCTTGGGTTGAAGGTGGCGTGGGGTAGACCTCCGAGCTGAGGTTGGAAATAGGGAGGGACTACAACTTCGGCAGTGGAAGCACGGAGTGGGCCTCCACACTTGATGGCATTGCTGCAGATTGGTCCGCTGTGGCCATCGCCTCTGCCAGCGACCGGGAGAGTCGACCAAACCTACCCATGGGGCAGTTAGGGCCTCGATCCAGGCCTGGCGTATAACTGCCCCTACTCAACGTATGACGGGAGTTGGCGATATGAGTCAGCGGTGTCTTGGGACACAGTAGCTGTGGATGTTGACACCCCATAGCAGGCGCCCGCTTCCATTTTCTCCCGACGCTGGCGCCAGGTCATATGAACTGGAGCTGGTGGTGTAGGCACATAGCTTACCTTCTCCTTGGCTTAGGGAACCGGATGGCGGTGCTGACACTGCCTGGTGGGAGCCCTCCCTGGGAGCTCTTGAAGCGGGAATCCAATTGGGCCATCTCAGACATCCACTACCTCTTCGGTGTATGGGAGGGAGTTGTCAAGGAGTTCCGAGGACAAGCTCCCGAAACGATTAACTGTTGGGGTGGGGAGCAGCGGCTCCGTGCACGACCCTCGGGGGCGGCATTGACGGTGAGGCGCAACTGCCTTGATATCTAAGCGGGCCATATCCCTGGTGGGGATGGTCCCCTCCTCCTCGTACCTATGTATAAGGTCATTAATTACCCTTCGCTGGATAATTTACAATGGGGAGAGGGGGCGTGGGTGCCCATCAGTCATGGTGGTTGAATCCATCATGGAAGAGGCAGAACCGCACGGGGTAGCCGCGTCGATATTGCCCCTGCCCCTGAATTGGTGGCCAGGTTATTGGGCTCCGGATGCAACAACTTGGTTCCTAAAAGCAGGGAGATGAACTTATTAACACTAATAGAAAGAGAAATCGACAACTAGTGCCCCATCACCATTCCGTATTCCATGGCTGATAAGAGTGATCCATGCTAACAACGTTGCAGAACGAAATGCTCAATGTCCTGACTATCCCAACTTCTAGAGAGTTTCACGTCAGGCCCACTATTTTCTCTGGGGACTGGTGCCGGGTGACTGGGTCTGATGAAAATATAATCCATTGGTGCCTCAAATGCTACTAGGCTCCATGCTAAGGAGAAGAATTTCACATCGGGTTAACTATTTCTATTTCTGACACTTTCACCGGGGCACGCGCATCCATCACGCAGAGGACGCTAGCCTGTTTCCCCGTATTCCCACTTTCCAAAGGCAAGTGGCATCCTCTCCTTATTCAGGGACGTCTTCTCCTTTATCGCAACAGGATGATGGGATGTCAGTTCTTCCTTCTGTGGATTCCTCCTCAGAACTCGTCACCTAGTCAGGGTCTCCCTCATAGATTTAAGACATTGTTCATGAAACTCTTACCGGTGCCATATCTTTATGGACACCAGTTAATTACACTGCTTCTATTAGGACATTCCAAGGGGTCTGGTCAGGGAAGCAACCTTCGGTTAGGGGAGTAGTCACGTTGGGAACCACTGGTGTGTCTTGACACCAGGGAATTGGAATGTCTGTCTTCTATCCCTTATTATAGGGCTTCTCGAGGGCATGGAAGCCCGAGGCATCCCACATCGAATGTGGGAAATCATATTCCATAGGCATGTATCTGAGGTTTTCATCATCTTCCCATGATTAACACAAGGTATTTCACGAGTTTAACATCTAACGGAGATAGATCGGACTGATCAGAACACTGATTAGAGTGGATCAGATTGAGGAACCCCCTAGAGGGAACATTGATATTGGGGCCAATACATGGGTGGCTTCCTGAATTTTGTATGATGGAATGGGGAGTGGGGCGACATGATCTCACCGGGATGTGGTGGCCTGGGTGAGAATCAGGATGGACGATGGATTTCGGCATGAGCCTCGAAGAGACTTCCTACATATCCCCATGGAGGGGAATCAAAGTATGCGTAGTTCAATGAGACGATGGGACACCTGATGAGGTGACTCGTGATAATGGACGCATGGATGGGACCCAGAAGAAATGGAATCTCTGGGTTGGGGAATGAGCTTCCTGAGACACATGGGCTCGAGGGAGAGATCATGACGAGACAAGAATTATGGGCTTGAACCTCATGGAGGCTTCCTATGTACCATGCCTTGACATGGATCAATGACCACATAGTTCAAATGGAAAATACAGTTTAATGTCATGCGGGACGGGGGCGAACCGACGTGAAGGTGGTCGTAATGACCATGTGATGGGGCTTGAACCTCATGAAGGCTTCCTACGTACCATGCCTTGACATGGATCAAAGTCCCCATAGTTCGGGATGGGTTGGGGATTACACTCTGAGGTGGCCCATGGTGGTATGAGGCTTAGACTCTGAGGTGTCCCATGGTGGTGTGGGGATTACACTCTGAGGCGGACCATGGTGTTGGGGCTTGAACCTCGTGGAGGCTTCCTAAGTACCATTCCTTGACAAGGATCAAAGTCCCTATAGTTCTGGATGGGTTGGGGCTTACACTCTGAGGTTGCCCAAGTGGTATGGGGATTACACTCTAAGGTGGCCCATGGTGGTGGGGCTTGAACCACATAGAGGCTTCCTACGTACCATGCCTTGACATGGATCAAAGTCCCCATAGTTCGGGATGGGTTGGGGCTTACACTCTAAGGCGGCCCATGGTGGTATGGGGCTTACAATCTGAGGTGGCCCATGGTGGTATGGGGATTACACTATGAGGTGGCCCATGGTGGTGGTTCTTGAACCTTGTGGAGGCTTCCTTTGTACCATGCCTTGACATAGATCAAAGTCCCCATAGTTCGGGATGGGTTGGGGCTTACACTCTAAGGCGGACCATGGTGGTATGGGGATTACACTAAAAGGTGGCCCATGGTGTTGGGGCTTGAACCTCTTGGAGTCTTCCTACGTACCATGCCTTGACATGGATCAAAGTCCCCGCAGTTCGAGATAGGTTGGGGCTTACACTCTGAGGCGGCCCATGGTGGTGTGGGGCTTACACTCTCAGGCGGCCCATAGTGGTATGTGGCTTACACTCTAAGGTGGCCCATGGTGTTTGGGCTTACACTCTGAGGTGGCCCATGGTGTTGGGGCTTGAATCTCGTGGAGGCTTCCTACGTACCATGCCTTGACATGGATCAAAGTCCCCATAGTTTGGGATGGGTTGGGGCTTACACTCTGTGGCAACCCATGGTGTTTTCATGGTTGATTCTTGCTCTAAGCTCACGTGACTGATGCTCGGTGTGTGAAACAAGAGGTAGAAGAGACCTAACGATCACGTCACGAAAGGTGCGTCTGTGGGATGTGGAGTGGGGCTTATGCGCGGAGCAACCTAGAGAGAAAAAAAGGGCTTATGCATGGTTAGCAACCTGAGAAGTCAGGGCTTACTCCATGATGGAGGCCCGAGGAGACAAAGTGCAGTGGGAGAGGGATTTGGGACCGAATAAAGGAGGATCCCCATTCACTATCATGCCTTCCGCTTTCCTTGGGGATCGAGGAAGTGAGGAGGAGTAGGGATGCTACCTCCTACAAGAAAGGCTAGGGGATTACACCAAGGTGGATACCCTTTCCCGTGGAAAAACTCCACTCCAATAAAGAGGATATCATCCCCTGTGAGGGGTGATCCCATCCTCGTGGAGACAAGTGGGCTTGGAGAATGTCCAAGGTGAGGGACCCTACGTGCGAGGCATGGGATGAGGTCACCGTTTAACGTCATGTGCTGAGGATGATGGTGCTTGATAGTTTAACATCCTGCAGCTCAGATAAGGTGGGTGCGCTCCGCACCCTTAGGGCTTACAAAACTGGTACCCTCTTCTCCTTGTGGGAGAGAAGGCATCGGCAATTCCTTTGCAAGGGGGTGTCACAGAGAGAACCATCAAGGGGTCCACATTAGCATGTCTATGTGAAGAAGAAATAGCCGTTAGTGTGACTATGCGAAGAAGCATGAGGCAAAGCAACACAATGAGAGGTATCGTCCAAGGGACCTTGAAGTTACTTCGTATGAGTCTAGAAGTTCTCATTGGAAAATGACACATGATGTGGATGCCCAGGGCATGAGAGACACTCGCAAATGGCATCCATAAGAAGAACATCAGGCACCCACTCAAGGGGGCCCCCAGGGAGCACCAAGGTGAGGGTTCCCGGGGAATTGCGCGTAACCATTGAGGCTTGCGTGCGAAATAATATCCCTGCATGAAGAACACCGGGATGGTGCGAAATCAGTGATTTTTGAACATAATTGGAGCCGATTTTTTTCACGTGATTAGAAGGATTTCACGAAATGTGTGGAAATGTGTGCAAGTGGGAGAGACTGCGCGCAATGACCGGGGTGCGCGCAATTTAAGGGATTGCATGCAATTGGTAGGGGGTACGCACAATGGAAGTGGTTGCACGCAATTGGACAGTCTGCGTGAAAATAAAAGGGATTGCGCACAAAGGGAGGACCGCGAAGGGATTGGAATTCAGTCTAAGCCACGGGGATCTCGTGTGAAGGTGGAACCCGGGGGCGAATTTGCGCAGAAAGAACCATAACTAAAGGCCATCTTTGCATGCGTGGAAGACGAATTTCGCACATGATATCTAGTTCAGATTCTTTAGCCCCGAAGTAGAAGGGGGTCACCTTCTATTTATAGGCATCCGGGGGCACGGAATCCAGGTCGGCGCGTAAAAATTGCATGACATAGGCGGTGGCGTGAAATGTCAACCTCTCGAGTCGGGGCATGAAGTATTTTGCGCCCAAGACAAATGGTTTTTGTGAATCCCAGAACAATCCATGCGGGGTATATTTCTTTCGCGATCCTCATAATTTATTTCATGCGGCCCCTTCGGGCCCCCGGATGGGGTCCCCGGGTCCGAATATGTCTTCGCTTTATTGTTTTGAAACCTTCTTCAGAACTTGAGCACTTTTCGACGTCTACATCAATCCTTTTATTGAACCTAATTGATTTATTAATGCACGTTTTGATATTTTTATGTGTGAATTAAACTACGAGGTTACTAAAAGGAATTGTAGCAAAATATAATATAAATTTAATTTGATTAGATGAGTTTTTTTAATTAAATTTTGAATATCATACATGATTAACTACTAGAAATTTGAATTTAAAGGATTTGTGATGATTATGAATTATGTTAAATTATATTCAAAATATGCCTTAATATTCTAGTAAGTGAAGAGAATATTACTTGTTGATTTTTGTGTGTGTTGATAATCAATTTCTCATGCTAAAAAATTTTGACGATAATTTTGTAAAGTGTTTGGATGTTATGAAATCCTTTAGTATTTTAAATTATGATTTTATAAATTTTAATGATTCAAAATGAAAATATAAATGGGGTTTTACATGAGAGAAATTGTTTTCATGTGCAAGAAATTAATTAAATGATTTATTAATGGAGTTTAATATGATTTCAGGATATTGAAATGGTATGAAAATGATAGATACTGTTTTTTGAGTAATTAAATGGAGTTTTTTTATAAACGAGTTAAGTGATATAATTATTTATTATAGTTAATAAAATTATATTTTGTTTATTAAAAAATTATAAATGATATTCAAAGGGTGTTTAACTATTATAAAATACTTTCAAGGATGAAAAAAGTTAGTGATATGATGAAGTTATTTTTATGATATTTTAATATTTTTATATGATTGATTTATATTTTTGGAATCCATTTATTTGGATATGAGTTAAGAAAATCCATGTGTTTGTATATAGTGATAACTAATCTATATGTTTGGATATTATGTAAATTAAATAATTTATTTTACTAAGCCATTAGTTTAGATTTGATGAGGATTAAGCTATGTGTTTGGTTAATCCCTGAGTTTATATATAATGAGAAAAGTCAAGGTGAAAATATTTTTCATTGATTTATCCATGAATTTGGATATGATATAATTTTACCAAGATATCAAATATGCACCAAATTTGGCCAAAGTAGTTAAATGAGGTATCAAAGTGACTTTTTAAAGAGTTAATAATGTTTGATTTGTATTTTTTAAAATGTTATATTCATCATATAAACTTTCATGATACATATATGATCATGTTAGGATCCATGAGATGTTAGGGGTCACTATTGAAATAATATTGAGTTTATTATCACACCTTGTATATGCTTATCTCAAGTATGTATAAATTTCACTCATTATAATTCATGTAAGGTAAAATAATTTCTGTATCAAGGAGTTAGTGGTCAGGATCATGCTAATGATTTCAAGATGTGAGTGGAGATTATGAAGTGGGATATTTATTTTTTTTATTTTCTTTATTTTGGTTTAATTGTATACCAATACTTGTACCTTGTTTAGGGTTCATACCATGTCTGGTTGCATACTGGTACTCGCACCTGATCATTTTCAATATTTTTTTTAAATTTTTATTTAATAGTTTTTGGTTATGTTTTTTCTATGTTTTATTATTGAAATTTTTACATATTGGTGTTTATTTGAGATGATCTATTAGAGGTTAAATATCTCTCAAAATGATGGGTTTAGATCCATAGCACTAGTTTCCATCCTCTGGTGATCACGAAGTGCACCTGAGGCCCTGTGAAATTTTTCTCTAGTATAAAGTCATGTTGTGGTGGGATTTTAGAAAATGGTATTAGAATGGTTCTATTTTATCTATTTTTTATATACGATAAAAGGTATAAAGGATACTATATATCATGATTTATGAATAAAAAATCTTATGTGTTTACCAAGACAACACAACCATAATAGGTTTCTAAGTCACCAGATAGCATGTGATTGAGTTAATTAGTTTAGATGGGTTATACTTTGGTGATTTATAAGAAATGAGTTTTAATGGTTATTAAATTTAGCTATATTTTGGTTAAATTATGGGGTGCTCATGCATTATTTTTGAAGCATAAAGACATGGAATACACATGAATTCCTGTGGGTTTGTCTTGAATTAGTGTTAATAAGAGAAATTGAATTTTGTTAAATTATTCAATGTTTACTAATTTAAAACATGTTTTCATTAATATATTATTAATGATAAACCAATTAAATAAAATCAATAATATGAGTACAATGAATTAATTAACTTGAGTTTATTGTGTGTTTTGTGTATGTTTATAAGAAATGATGATTTATATGATTAATCAATGAAAATGTATTGTGTTTTTTTCTAATTTATGATTGGTTTTAGAGAGATATGGTACAAAATATGTGTGTTTGGGAAACATTTTATTTTAGTGTTTTTAGTTAAATTCACCAATTTTTTTCATTTTTCTCACATTATTAGAGGTGATGTAACTTTTAACTTCCAATGGCCCGAAGGCCTTCATTGTTTATTGATTTTTTATAATCCACCTTTCAATGGGGGAGGTGGAACCCTTACAAGGCACGTAGGTGTAAGTATTACATAGCCCATAGGCCTTAGAGAAATTAATTGCCCGTAGGCTTCAAACATTACATTCAACCTAGACTAACTACTTGGAACATCTTATCCCTAGCATCTTCATCGTGAAATCAGCTCTTCACCTTTGCATGATTGTTCGACTAGTCTTTCTCGTGCATGCATAGGCTTGTCCCAATGGTAGGTGCTATACCCTCTCTTATTGGAAAGTGTGCCATCACGATGTTTGGGAAAGGATTTTTACTCTCATTTTACTCAAAGAAAGACTAATTTAAATTTATATCCTTATGTTCATGCATTAAATACTAGATATATATTTATTAGTGTACTAATAGAGTGTAGATTTTGTAATATAATGGGACATTTAGTGTTTTTGTTATAAGGGAGGTCAATATAGTGATGATTAGAGTATTGATTTGGTTCATAAATCTCATGTCTGGATTAGAGGATATTAAGAGATGAATAATCATATTTCCTATTAGAAATCTAGTCAAGGTGGTGATATAGGTTAGTAGAGTTTTCATTGGTAGGGCAGTGTTGACCAGGGTAGTTAGGTGACTTGATTTTAGGATATAAGAGTAGTTTATCATTAGTTATTTATTATGGATTAATTTCCAATGGATGTCTATGAGGTATATTTTTTAATCCAATTTAGGATTATATTTAATTTGACTTTGAATAGATTTCAACTTAATATAAGGCCATATATTTCAATTATTTATTATCATCTCTTTTTTATTTGGGTTTTAATATAGAGATGTTATCTATGATGATAAACATGGATAATCTTCTTGGGAAGAAGAAAAATTAAAAAAAGTTTCATTTATCCTTTGTGATCATCATCTGTGGGTATAAACATCATTCATATTTCTATGCCTAGGATATATCAACCTGTGATATTGGGGATTGATTGGTTGATTATTTTTAAATATTATACTGATTATTACAAGAGATATATTAACTATATCCTTATAATGTTTTTTAATTTTTGAATTTTATTAGGGAATGAGGATTTTATGCTAGTTGAATTGGTTTTGATTTAGGACAACTAGGGAATATTACTTCTCATATTGTAGGAGTAGTATTTTTTTGTTAAAATTAATGTTGGTATTGTTTTTTCTCATATTTTTTATTGTTTTAAGGATTTGTGTAGCAACCCATGTCTTTAAATGTTAATTTAACTAAATTAAACCTGGATTTTATTGATATGGAGTTGGGGGTGTTTTTTATTTTGAGATTAGGACTTGGTTTTTAAAGGCAGAGGTTGGATTTTAGGATAATTTTATAGAAGTTTTAGATTTTATTTTTTGGATCATATAATAAGGATTTTGATTTTTTGGAGGAATTTTTGGAATATGAGGTGTTAGTAGTAATGTTGTTAAAGTGATATAAAATCATACTATGTAGTTGTGGGATTCTTATTGGATAATAACTGGGAGCCACAAACTCTACCAAGTACTTAGTGGAATCTTACTAGGTACTTTGTGGGAATAATAGTGTTTCTTCTATGTGTAGTAGATTGCACTGGGTACTTGATGGAAGTGTACCTGGTACCCGATGAACAATCCAGAGGGATAGAAAAGGCCTGAAAATGACCACTGGGTAGCTGGTTCCATCCACCAAATACTGAATGGCCTCTAGGAATGTTTTTATAATTTTTTTAATAAAATAAATTTTTTATATAAACATAACTCTTACCCATACTCTTTCATTTCCTTAAACCAAAAATACTATGGAGAAACACCATATTTTTTATATCTTGTTATTCTTTTATCTTCTTCAAATCATTTATGAACAAAAATTTGACTAAAGAATTTTTCTCCTAGTGGTAATGATAACCTTGCATGTTCTTACTTTAAATATTTCTCTTTCCTTTCTCCACTACTCTACTCTAAATCCATAATTTTTTTAGTTTTTGATTGAAATCATGATTTTAGGAATCAAAAAGAAATTCAACCCATGATAATGGATGAACTTACTTTAGATTAACTAAGTTTGGTGGCCTTCTATTTTATCCCTTTATTTATATGTTACTTAATAGATGGTGTGATGATGATATAGAGTAAGTGGGTGTTTGTGATCTGGGATTGAGACATTATGGATTGGGGTGTTAATGTAAGGTTTTATGAGACCCTTAAACCATAAAATATATACCAATTATAGTGCCCCTTGATTTAAGATATGTATGTTATTTATTTCAATATGAAGATATTTATTATCAATAAAATTAGAAAAAATTAATGGTTTCTAGCCCTAAATTGAGTTGAGTATGGACTTATAACTTTTGATAGAGTAGCATTTGATGAATGAGATACCCTAGGGAAATTAGTTTAACTAGGTTGTAAGTCCATAAGGAAGGGGATCCCTTAAAGTGTATCGGGTCTTGAGTTGAGACTTCTATAGATTTGGAAGGTTTGATAGAGTGATGTTTGATAATTTATCAAGAGAGACAATGTAACATCCCAAGAAATTCAAATAGTAATTTTTATTTAATAGATTTTTTATAATTTAAAACTAACTAAGAATGGTTTTAAATAAAATATTTTATAAAACTAAGATATTTTTTATAATAAAAATAAGCATTGATTCAAATTATAATATACTACTGTATATTTTAATAAATAGTATTTTTGTATATAAATTAAAATGAATGAATTTATAAATGTATTTTTAAACAAAGTTGAAATATAAGGTTCTTATTTTAAAAGTATGATTTAATATTTAATGTTTTGAATATATTATAAACTATTTAAAATTACTTTTGAAAATTATAATTAAAAATAGAAAATTTTAATGAAAGTATTTAATTTTATCTTTAAAAAAATTATTTATTTTCTGATTTATGAAACTTTAATGACAGAAATGATATTTGTATGAAATATTAATAAGTTATATCAATTATTTTAATACTTATGTAGATGTAATAAATGTCATTTTGAGATGTTTGTGGTTATAACATACTTTTCATAATAAATACATGTGAGATACATTTATTTATGGTTATTAAGTCCTTTAAATAAATTATTATTTTCAAAAATTATAAGTTTTATTAAAATGTAAAATGTTTTTAAGTGGCATAACTTAATATAAGGTAAGTGTTATAAGTTTAAAAGATAGTTTCAAATAATAATAATAATAATAATATAATTTAACTTTTAAAATTGTGCAATTAACCTAATGGAAATGATTTAAAATAAATTTTACTTTGATATTTTTTGTACTTTTTCTTTTCATAGAATCTTTTTTTATAGAAAATTTTACTTTTAATTTGAAAAAAAATAATTCAGTACACACAAAACACCAAGGGTATCTGTGAAACCACTGATTAGGTGGGAACTTGTCAAAACCTAGGTGAGTGGGAACATACGGGTGCACTGTATAGTGTAAGCCAGAAGGAGACTTGGGAATAGTACCCACAAGGGGTCGAGCATGAACCTGTGTTTAAGGCCCACTTAGTGTATGCATAGGGTGGACTAAAATCCCATGAGAGCCCATATGCAAGGATCCCTTTAGTGTGTGCTTGTTTTCTTGAATTGGAGTAACCGTGTTCTGGTTTATAAAGGGGTGCTCAATTTTTCTCTGTTTTGATGTGGGGCAACGTGGGATGTGATATCGATCATCTAATCGAGATCAAGATCATCTAAGTCATCCTCCATTTTCCCGATCATCTTATCTTCTATTCCTCTTCATGTGACCTCAAACCAGTAGGTCATGACACCACCGAGATCCCTTCCTTATCCACCATCTCTATCATCTTCAACCAATACATAATCTATGTCTATGCTCTCAAATACCGTGATTAAAATACAAACAAACATTAACTCAATGTTTGATTTCCTTTTTTTATTTCCTCCCTCGGATTCCAATGGATTCTTAATATATATATATATATATATATCTTATCATTATAAATAATCCAAATAATCAAGTTCATAGAAGCCTAATAAAAACTATTGTCTGATCTTATTTGGTCAATTTTTTGAACCCCATTCATATTTTCAAATACAACAGCTTGGAACATATTATATATATATATATATCATATCAAGAAAAATGAACACACAAACCCTAAATTTCTTTTTCCAAATACACACTTTTCCACTACGATAATAATTTGATAATGATTGATATTAAAAAAACTATTATATAAACCATCATTTTTCACACCCTGAGGACCCGAACCATTTCCTAAAATTATCCCCTCATTCTTCCTCTATGTTCCCAGGAACTAACAGCCTTGGATTAATCCTCATTCAAGGTAAGGGCGTATTTTATTTACAAATATATATATATATATATATATATATAGGATTACTTTCAAATTCTATAATAAATGGATGTTAGAATTTCATAATTTTTATCAAGTCTATGTTTTATATTTTTTTTATCTTTTGTTTTAAAAACACTAATTTAAATCATAACCCTTCTAAGGATAATTGAAATTAAATTATCTATTTATTTATTTTAAAATAACTCTATGTATATATATATATATTACAAAGAATCAATGTTAAAAATAATTATTTAATGATCTTAAATATGCTATTTTAAAACAATAATAAAAACCTATTTTGTTATTTTTAAATTTAAATTGTTTCTTTTATATATAAATTTTTATTAGAGAATTTATCATTTTATATATTCTATATTGGTTATCATTTTTGTGTATCATTTAATTACAACAAGTTATAAATGATAAAAGTTATCATTTTATGTGTGAATTATTTTTATATATCCATGAATGGTATTCATAACATTAGATATATCCATCATCAAATATATTAATGATATTCCATGAAATTTAATTAAATAATTCTTCTAATTTATTAAGAAGTTATATTTATGTATTCTGAATAAGATAAATTCTTTATGAATATGAATTTATCAAAGTTATTTTTAGAAAATCTTTAAGAAAATAATATTGTGCGATGTAAAGAAATTTGTAAGATTATTTTCTTCTATGAAAATAATTTATGTATGGTTTTAAATTATGTTTGGGTTATGAATGAAAACGGATAGGCCATTTAATTTTTTTTCTTAAATTATGTCACTAGAGTATTTAATGGTATGATGTGGTATGGAGAGTAAGCCCATGACCTCAAGGGGATGCTGTACCACATGTTATACAACTAAGTGGCTATATGGTTTTCTTATGGCGTACTGAATATCATGATTAATCCATGAAAGTTATTATTTTAAAAATGGATAAATCCAAAGTAGTATTTCAAAAGAATTATTATTTTGAATAAATTTTATTTTCAAAGTAATATACACTATTTAAAGATATTTGTATAAGGTTTTAAATGTAGGGAAAACCTTTTTCATTAAGTAATGGTTTTATCAAATATTTTATTTGATAAATATTTTCAAATAAATTATAGTTTTCAAAGAAAACAATTTCCAAATGATTTTTAAAACCATATAATGGACAAATTAATGCTCACCCCATGTTTAAATTTAATTTTTATAGGTTTAATACAATTTATATTGGTGTGTATATATTATAAAGAGGATATATATGTGAAGAAATTTGTTTAAATTTTTATACACCTTTGTTAATTTGTAATATATATGTCTAATTCTCCAAAACCTATATTCAAAATTGTTCTAATATATAAAATGTTATGTGTATTTTTTAGTTGTATTTATTAAAAAAATACACATCATTTTTATGCACTGAATTCGAAAGCGTGAGTTCGGGGTTTTTACAGTTGATATCAAAGCAACAGTCTAGAAATATTTAGAGATTAGATGTTGTCATTTGATAAAAATCTAAGTGGTAGAGTATATAAGTTTAGAAATTCTAGTTTTCATAATTTTGAAGATGGAAATTCAGAATTTTCTTAAGTCTAAAAAAAATCGTGAGGGAAAATTATTTTAAGGGGGAAGAATATAAATCCCATGAAATTAAAATAGTAATTTTTATTTATTAGCTTGTTTATAATTTAAAACTAACTAATAATGGTTTTAAGTAAACATTTTTTAGAAAATAAGATATTTTGTATAATCAAAATAAGTTTTGACTCAAATTATAAAATACTGCTTTATATTTCATGAAATAGTATTTTTGAATTGAAATGAAAATGAATTAATTTATATATGTATTTTTTTAAAAAATTTGAAATATGAGGATCTTTATTTAAAAGTATTATTTCATATTTAATGTTTTGAATATATTAAAAACTATTTAATAGTAATTTTTAAAATTATAATTAAAAATTGATAATTTAAATGAAATTATTTAATTTTATCTTGAAAAAAATTACTTATTTTGTGATTTATAAAATGTTAATGACCGAAATAATAATATTTTTAAATATTAATAAGTTATGTAATTTATTTTAATACTTGATTAGATGTACTAAATATCATTTTGAGATATTTATTATTAGAACATAATTTTCATAAAAAATACATGTGTTTATTTGGAGATACATTTATTTATGGTTACTAAGTACTTTAAATATATTATTATTTTCAAATATTATAAGTTGCATTAAAATGCCAAATATTTTTAAGTTGAATAATTTAATATAATGTAAGTGTTATATGTTTAAAAGATAGTGTCTAATAATAATCATAATAATAGTAATATAATTTAACTTTAAAAATGGTGTAATTAAAATACTGGAAATGATTTAAAAATAAATGTTACTTTGATATTTTTTTACTTTTTGTTTGTATAAAAATATTTTTTATTGTGAATTATACTTTTACTTTGATAAAAAAATATTTTAATACTCACACAACACTAAGAGAAGCCATGAAACCACTACTTAGGTGGAAACTAGCCAAGCCCTAGGTGAGTGGGGATACACAGGTGGACTGTACTATGTATGTCAACAGGAGACTCAGGCATATTACCCACAAGGGGTCGAGGACAAACTTGTGTCTAAGTACCAATAAGTTTATGTAAAGGGTGGTATGAAATCCCATAGGAGTCCATGTGTAAGGCCCACTTCAGTGCATGCTAGTGTTTTCATATGGGAGAAAGTACATTCTTGTTTATAAAGGGGCACTATATTTTTCCCTATTTTGATGTGGGATGACACAGGATGTGATTTCACCATCCAATTAAGATCCGGCTCATCTGATCCATCGACCATTTTCCTGATCATATTCTTTATTTTCCTCTTCCCATGTCCTTGAACTAGTATGTTACGAATTCACTGAGATCCCTTCCTTCTTCACCATTGCTGTCATCTTCAACCAATAACCAATGAATGTCAATGCTCCCGAATAGCTTGATTAAAATAAAAACAAACCTTGAATCAATTTTTCATCTATTCTTTCTTTATTTTCTCAATCAACCTCTAAAGTAAGATTAATATATAATTATATATATATATATATATATTTATTATCATTACAAATTATCCAAATAATCATGTTCATCCAAGCCTAATAAAAACTATTTTTTGATATGCTTTGGTCAATTTTTCAAACCCCTTTTATATTTTCAAATACAGAAACTTGGAACATAATATATATATATATATATTATCAAGAAAACTGAACACACAAACCCTCGATTTATTTTTCCAAATACATAGTTTTCCAATAAAACAATAATTCAAGAATGATTGCTATTTTTTAAAAAAACTATTATATAAATCCTCATTTTTGACACACTAAGGACCTCAATAATTCCCTAAAATTATCTCCAAATTCTTTCTCTCTATGTCCAGGAACCAATAGCCTTGGATTCATCTTCCTTAAAGGTAAGGGTGTGTTTGATTGACACACACACACAAACACATTTATATAGGTTTAATTTCATATTATATAATAAAATGATGTTATAATTTCATAAATTTTTATCAATTCTATGTTTTATAAAACAAAAGATATATTTTTCAAAACCTTCATTTAAATCATAAACCTTACAAGGGTAATTGAAATTAAATAATATATTTATTTATTTTCAAATAAGTCCATGTATATATATATTATAGAGAGAATCGATGTTAAAAAGAATTATTTCATTATCTTAAATATTTTATTTTAAAATAATAAAAAACTTGGTTTTGTTATTATTAAATTTAAATTGTTTATTTTATAAATAAATTTCTATGAGAGAAGTTATCCATCCAATGGCCCGAAGGCCTTTATTTTTTTATTGATTTTTGATAATCCACCTTTCAAGGGGCGAGGTGTAACCCTTACAAGGCCCGTAGGCATAAGTATTACATGGCCTATAAGCCTTAGAGTAATTCATTGCCCGTAGGCTTCAAACATTACATACAACCCAGACTAACTACTTGGATCTGCTCCTCCCCATTATCTTCATCGTAAAATCAACTCTCCACCTTCGCATGGCTGTTCGGCTAGGCTATCTTGTGCATGCACATGCTTGTCCCGATGGTAGGTTCCATACCCTCCTATTCTTGCAATCTGTGTAACTTCTGCTATGGTAAAAGAGCCTTGCTCATCATCCTTATAGAGCTTATTCATTGTAGGTTTTCTAGTTTGTATCTGCACTTAAGGTGGCTTGAAGGCCTTGAGGTGGCCCAAAGGCTTGGGTGGCCCGAAGGCCTTAAAGGACTTGGAGACCAAATCGGTGGCCTGAAAGCCCAAATGAGGGAAAATTCCCAGCTGCTACAGTGCTTCCTGCTACAGTTCCCGCTACAGTGCCTGCTACAGTACTGCACAGTCCCTGCTATAGTAACTGCTACAGTACTTCATAATTCCCCACTATCGTACTGCTACAGTACCCCCTAGAAATTGTGTCTCCACCTGGATTTGATCCCGGGTTGCCTGGATGCACTTAAGAGTCCTCACCAACCGGGCTGAGGCTCATGTGTAGTATGAGAGAAGTTATCATTTTATACATTCTATATAGGTTATCATTATATATATATAATTTGATTAAACCAAGTTGTAAATGATAAAATATATCTTTTTTATGTGTGATTTTTTTTATATTTCCATGAATGTAATTCATAACATTAGATATGACCATAAACTAAAATATTAATGACACTCCATGTACTTTAATTTAGGTATTCATTTAATTTATTAAATAGTTATATTTATGTATTTTAAATAAGATCAATTCCTTATGAATATAGATTTATCCAAGTTATTTTCATAAATTATTTAAGAAATTAAGGTTATTACATGTAAGGAAATTTGTAAGATTATTTTCTTCTATGAATATAATTTATGTATGGTTTTAAATTGTTTTTGGGCTATGAGTGATAAAGGTATCAGGATTTAAAATTTTTTCTTGAATTATTGAACTAGAGTATAAAATCGTATGATGTGGTATGGGGAGTAAATCCACAAAATCAAGGGGATGCTATCCAACATGTGATATATCTAAGTGACTTTATGGTATTATTTGATTTTTTTCTCATAAATTATAGTTTTCAACGAAAATCATTTACAAATGATTTTTAAAACACCTTATAGGTAAAATTATTTCTCACCCTGTGTTTAAATTTATTTTTCATAGGTTTATTATAATTTCTATTTGTGTGTATATCTAATAAGGAGGCATTTCATGTGAAGAAATTTGTTTAAATTTTTGTACAGATTTTATAATTTGTAATTTATAGGTCTAATTATCCAAAACCTAGAAAGGAAAATGTCCTAGTATGTAGAATGTTTTGTATATTTTTCATTAGTCTTTTTAAAAACAACACACAACATTTTTTATGAACTAAATCTGAAATTATGGGTTTGAGGTCTTTAAATACAAGTCTCCCTCAAGTGAGAGTTTTGGTTAAGTTTTATACCCATGATTAAAGTGAGTTTTTGGTGAGGTGACATACATTATCAAGTGAGATAGGCCAGTAAAGGGTGTTGTGGGGCCTCATTTTCCCTTGAGTAATGTTATGAGTGGTAGATTATTTTGTGAGGAAACTATTTAGAGTGAATATATTTGGAAAGTATAGAGTTGCACTCTCAAGGACTTTTTCTCCTTGATAAGGTGACTTATGAGAGTGGATTTAATTATTTTCTAAATTAAGGATGGTCTTCATCAGTTTCTTTAGTGATGACCAATAAAGGAAAGGTAAACCCTTATCTTTGGTAATATTTCCATGGATTATGTGGATATATAACATCAAGTAGTGCGAGATATAATGAAAATGTATTTACCATTTAGAGTTGATTATTTTAAAATATTTTCTATGCAAATAAATAAAATGATTTATGGTTATGGATTGATTATGGAATTATCTCATTCCATATTTTATATAATTCCACGTTCTTGTTTATTTATGTTGAGAATTTAGTTTATTCTTATACCTTCTATGACTCTATATTATTCTTAATGTGATATACATGAGGTGTCTATATTTTGAAAAGGGGATCAAAACCTATTGTTTTGATGTATAATTCTTATACATATATCATGAATTATATTGATGGTAACTATAGGTGTATTTTAACATTCTAGATAGAATTATTATTATATTATTTATGTATATGTTTTAGACTGCTTAATAAGGGCTTAATTGAATAGTTCCTTGATCAGTAATTCTTGATAATATAAGCCATGGATTCATATACATGTTCCTATGGCCATTGTATTTCCATCCTTTGATAGGATGATATTCCCGTTTCCCAAGGGATGATTATTATGATTCCTTGACTTTTTTATACATTTCTTTTCACCATGGTATGGTCTTAAAGGTTCTGTGAATATGTTTTCTCATTTCTTTTTCCCATGGTGAAGGAATTAATTTTCCCTGACTAGTATGTATCCTTTATCTTACATTCCAAGCTATGCTTGAAGAAGGTATAATTGAATCCTGAGCATGGATCGAAGTAGGTATAGTGGTTTCCATAGTGATTTGGTGAGAATATGTAAAATAGGTATTGAAAGTTTATATTTAAAATTATTTCCTAGTAGTAACATATGAGTGTTGAAGATTTTTTGCTAAACTGCTTGCCTATTTTTTGTTACTATTTCATATCATGTCATTTTCATGTATACACTCATATATATGGGGGATTTTATCAGGGACACTATTAGTGGTGATCTAATGAGTTATATAATCAAAACCTTTGTATTCGTCTAATTAAATACATAGTTTTTTTGGAATTTCAGGTATAAATAGGTATATGAGAATATATGTTTATATGTTCATAGATTAGGATGATATCAGTTAGTTGTCCAAGAATCCATCGAGATCTAGAGTGATGGTGGTCAACATTTTTAAGAGGTGTCGTTTTCATTTAGGCATTTTTATTCATTTTATTTTGGTTCTTTTCATTACATAACTTTATATTTGGAATATTATGTTGTCATTTCATATTTTTTACCTACATGTATAGTGTAAAATCTTGACCTTTTCAAGTCTTGTTTTCTTCAATTTTGTTTTGAAAAACTTCATGTATTTAAAATTATTATAAATGTTTTGGGGGTTAGAAATATCTTGAGAGCGGGTTTGAAATATTGGAAGGGTTTGCATCCTTTCACAGAGGGACTTGTAATATTTTGAGATTTTAGAACACTATGTTCGATAATGTATACAACAATCAACAATGATCTTAAAGGATCCCTGAAATATTATTATTTAAATATTGTAGTTATAACCTAGCTGTTTAATTGATAGGTATAAATAAAATTAATCACATCAATAAATATATATAAAGCCCAAAATGAATAAAAATTTATTGATAAATTCTTTGGAAATAAGAAGTAAATTTTTAGTAAAGTCATTTTATCTTTAAAGACACATTTTCCTCAAAAATGTTTTTTTAGTTTTTGTGGGTGAATATTAAATTTAATTTTTGGTAATTTTATAAAATTTATTTGATAAAAGGAAATACTTTATTAAATCAGAATATTAAAATTAGCTTACACTGACATTTTGGGATTTTTGTAAAAAGATTTAATTTTCAATGAATTGTGAAAAATAACAATATTTGTAAAACTGCCATTTATTTTTATTAAATAAAGTAATTTAAAAATTGAAATTTTTATTCAATAAAATAAGTATAATTTAATTTTAAATAAACTAATTAATCACACAGGAGTCATCATTATAACTTATCTTGGTCCAAGTTATTTTTTTTGTATTAAAAACACATTTTTCAAAAAATAGTTTGTCATTGTGTTTTGTGTTTTTATATTAAATTAATTTATTCCACTTTTAGAAATTAAATCTTGGAACCTGAATTCCATATTTGGAACCAAGATGTATAAGTTTGGTTAATATCTATTGTTATTCCCAAGTGTTTCATTTGTTTTCAAGGAGTCAATATGTGAGTGAAGATGAGGTGGTGATGTCTGGAGAATTTTAATGGATTATTTTGATAGCATTGGATGTCACACCTGAGCAATTCTTCTTGTTAAAACATTGAAAATTAATTATTCTGATCTTAAGTGTCTAAGACATGTATTTTGAAGGACACATTGTTCACAAAAGTGTTTTGAAGATTAAATAATTCCATGCAATATGAATTTCATATTTCATGAATTAAAGAAAAGACTAAAAGGTGTCTATGAAAAATACACTTACATTTCGCATAAAGAAGAAATTTGAGAATAGAAGAAGAAAGGAGTTTAGTTGGAATTTTTTCTGAAGGATTTGTATTATTTTATATATTTATCTTTTTTATTATGATCCTCATTTAAAAATTATGGCCAACCAAGGGTTCCACTAAGGATAGCCCTCTACTACACATAGGGGGACCCAAAGAGCTAATCCTCATGGGAATACCTTCCATAGATATCCCCACATGAGTCATAGGTGGGAACATACCCATGAATGGGACTGTGTATAGGGTCCATAGAGTACATTCTTAAAGGTGCACATAGATTGGTCCAGAATCCCACAAGAGTGCCCATGGACCGCACAGTGCATCGTGACCCATGTAAGCATGAGGTGCAACGTATCTAGGTGCTGACCTCAGTGCCACCTCAAAGGTGTAACAACCACCATTTGGGTAATAAATCATGTATAGGAAATATGAAAATATTTATGTTGGACGTTGAGGCATGAAGGTACTATTACTACATAATATAAATGATGGACATAACATGGGTTATCCGATCTCTTTGACCTATACCATCTAATCGAGCCAGCGATTATCTTATTCTTCCTCCACAATCTAAGGATTATACTTGAGAAGTTTATCCACAATTTTTGAGAGGTAGATTTCATTTCCATTCATCCAAGAATAAAACTAAGGGCCCCTATTTTCTCCTATCATCCAGGAAAGTCCAAGATACACATTACGCATGGTTTTCATGCATGAAAATACATGAACAAAATAAACTCAAATGATGAGGATTCCATATTAATTATATTTTCTTGAATAAAGTTTACAATAAGATACATGAAAAGTTAGGATTGAAATAAGGTCTACAAGTAGGTCCGTATTGTGTTCATGTAAATAAAATTAAAAAATGAGAAGCCGTATAATGTTTTTTGTCAGAAGAATGAGAGGATAATGAATGGGGAATCCTAATCATTTGGATGTTTAAATATGAGATGCATCATGTATTCTAAAATAAATACACCTTGGAAGGAAAAAAGGAAAGATCAAGTATTCAGGTATTTATACGCATATAGGAAGATAGAGTGATCTATTTGTGATCTTTATTAGTTCATGAAGAAACATGAAGCCCGTAACCATTGGGTATTTTAAAACGAGTTCTCATGCATGAATGCATGCATGTAGATTGAGTGAGCTGCAAATATTCACTTAGCCACATGAAGATGAGTTATACCTGAACCCCATAGGTATTTGAGATGCAATGTATGATGATAAAGAATACCAGTGGGTATTAAATTGAAATGAGAATTTATATGGTGAGTTTCATGATACGAATGCATGTAAATAGGGTGGTATGCCATGGGAGTGAATAAAAAGAAGATCACCAAAATTATTTTAGTGTTTAGAGACTCATCCATATGAAGAAATGAGCTTCATGTGCATGTATAATGCATGAATTTTATTTGAGTCATGGGTGAGTACTTACCCACATGAAGAAGAAGAAGTTAAATAATCGAATTGGTATTTGAAATAAGGAATAAAATACCCACAACACGTTCATGTATTTTATATGTGCATGCATGAAATTAACACCCTCATAACAATGGGGTATTTCATATGAGAATTGAAGAAATATAATACCCATATTCAATGGGGTATTTAATATGACAAATATATTACCTAATAATTATTTGTTATTTTTATTTGAAGGTGGAAATTAAATGTTGTTATTTAATTAACACATTTAATTGAGTACTTAAATTTGAGAATTTTAATCATAAAATTATTAAGAAACCATGCACCATATTTTTTTTGTTTAAATATGTGAATGAAGATGATGAGAACAAAAAAAATTTAAATATCCATTGAGATTCCTTGCAAGATTGATGAATTCATATATGGAAGACATTAAAGATTTGTACACAAGGAAGGGACATCCATATTTCTTATAGAAGAAGTCTATCTATGAATGAGACCTTTCTATTCCTAGATCAACAATAAAGCAGAAGATTGTAGTTGGGGTGTCTAACTAGCCAATGGAGGCTTGTGATGGGGTGTCTAACCAATCAGAGAATAAGAGTAGTTGGGGTATCTAACCAACTGTGTAAAGATTACAATTGGGGTGTCTAAAAAGTTATGGAAATGGGGTGTATAATCAATTATATTCATTTTTAAATAAAGTGAAGAGAATCCATGTTGGGGTATGTAACTAATATGGAAAGAAATATACCTTTAATTTATAAACCTTGTAAATATTTTTGATTCTATCTCATATTTTACTACTATACATGAGGTGAGATAGAGAGAATTTATTGAGTGGATCAAGAAATCTAAACTATTCAATAGGTTCAATTTAAAGGATAGAAATTTTTAAAATAAGGGAACCACTGATTCACCCCCACTCTCAGTGGAACCAAACCCGTCCTTGGTCTTTACAAGTAGTATCAAAGTATAGGTTACCTATAAATATCAAATAAGTTTCTATACAAATAAATAATATCAATTTTGTAAACAGTTGAGGATTTCATACTTTCAATGGATCAAATTATCATAGTTGTAGAAATAAGATACTTTTTGACCTCCTTTCACTTATCCTTGAAGTATGAGATGCTTCCAAAATATGTTTTCTACCTATTTATGAATATGTTCCAATTAATCACACTAATAAGAGGAATTTGAAGGTTTATAGAAAAGTAAAAAATTCTATCCTACTGTATTTTTTAGAAAATGTATATACCAAGGTCATGGGACATCAAACAAAACTTTAAATCTATGATAAATTAAAAAATAATTATAAAGGAAGCATCAAAGTCTAGGAATCTAAGCTACAGGTATGGTGAATAAAATTTGAAGACATTAAAATGACTGAGGATGAAAACATTGACGATTATTTCACAAGAGTTAATGAGATTGTGAGAAATATCAGAGGGTTTGGTGAGAAGATTGATGAATCCATTATTATTAAAAAACTGATGAGGAATTTTTCAGATCATATTGATTCAAAGATCTTAGACTTGGAAGAAATGTATGATTTTTCTCTTGATGAACTTCAAAATATTCTCATAGCTTATAAGATAAGAAAAATTATATCTTTTAATAAGAAAGAAAAATTGATATTTCCTTTGAATTCATGAGAAAAGGACAAATTAAATGAGAAGAAATTATTGAATCCAGTTATTCTAAGGATGTGGATGGTGAATACGATTTAAAAAATATTGTTTCTCTTATTTCAAAAAATATTTGTAAAATGGAATGGGAAAACAAAAAATTACAAAAGTGTTGGAATTGTAATATCCATGAACATTTTTCCTATGAGTGTCTATAAAAAGGAAAAGACTCTGAATTTTAATTTAAAGAGGATGAGGAGAGACCCCTGATAAAGAAATATGATATTAAGAATAATTACTCCACTTTAAAAAGGAGAATTTTATTGAGTGAAAGGGTGACCAATGATTTATCAAATGATTCAAATGATGAAGTAAATTTATTTTCTTGTGTTGAAAAAGGAATTGATTCATTAAATAGTAGTGATTTTAGAGAATAAATAATATTAAAAAAGGAAATAACATCCCATAATGAGATTGGAAAGAAGAAGAAAGAAAGGATGTTATAAATATACTACCTTAAATGTTTCTTCTAAAGAAAGAAGAGTTTTATCCTTATTCATTATTATTTTATGTGTTTTGAGCTAACATATAAGGAATTATAGGTGAAGGTTGAGGCTTTCATTTCTGGAAAACATGATGAGTTATCTCATGGAGTTTCATGACTGGAATCTCTTCATGACGAAGAGGACAAGTGAATGCCTTGAGGGAGATCTTAGATGAGTTTTTAGGTATATCAATCACACTATCATCCTTATTTCTTAATTGTATTTATTAAGGGGGAGTGCTTGACTGATGAAAAGATGAGACAAAGGGGGAGTTTTTTCTTATGCACAAGAGAAATCTGATATGTTTATTGAAGTGTGAATGATTTTACATTTCGTTGAAAATTCTATAATTTTGGAAATCCTTAATTGATAATTGAGAAGCTCTATGATTGATTTCACATGTGAGTATTTGTTATGGACAACTTAGATAACCTTGGTCATATCAATATTTTCTCCTATATTGTATTAATCCATGTAGAATTAGAGTTGATTAGTTAAAGGTTATTTTATAAATATCATGTGATATCATCCCTTTATTATAAAATATGAGAAGATATTTTTTAAGATGAAATATGAGATGTGAAGATGCCATAATTTCCATTTTCATTTAATTTAAAAAAAGGGGGAGAAGAATTCAAGTTTCCATACATTGATTTTATGATGTGAGAAGATATTTAAAAAAATAAAAGGGGAAAGATTATTGTGCCTAAGTGTTTCATTTGTTTTCAAGGAGTCAATATGTGAGTGAATATGAGGTGGTGATGCCTAGAGAACTAATATGGATTATTTTGATAGCATGGGATGCCATTCTTGAGAAATTCTCCATGTTGTAACTCTGATGATTGATTGTGCTGATATTAAGTGTCTAATACATGTGTTTAGGACACATTGTTTACAAAAATGATTGAAATATTAAATAAGGACATTAAATATGAATTTCATACTGCATTATGTAAAGAAGATATTGAAATGTGTCTCTGAAAAATAAACTAATATTTTTCATGAAGAATACATTTGAGAAGAGAAGAAGGAGTTTGGATTGAATATTTGAGGAAGGATTTGTATTATTTTCTATACTTTGATTTTTTATTTTGGGCATAATATAAAAATTATGTCCTACTAATGGATCCAACAAGTTTATCCCTCAACCACACATAGGGGTTTCCAAGGAGTCAACCCCCATGGGAAGGCCTGCCATAGGTAACCCCTAAAGAGGAAGAGGTGGGCGTATAACCTTAAACAATCCTATTTATAGGGACTATAGAGAATATTACCAAAGTTTCACATTGATTTGGATATAATACCACAAGAGTTTTCATGGAAAGTGTAGTGCGGTGAGGCCCGCATGGGCATGAAGTGCAGTGTATCGGGTGCTGACCTTGACACTGACTCAAAGGTGGAATGGTCCCTATTTGAGTAGAAAACCATAGAGAGGATATATATGGAGGTTAATGTGGGACACAAAGGCATGAAGTTACTATTACTACATAATTTTAATGATGAACATATACAGGTCATCTGATCTCTTTGATCTGGACTATCTGATCAGGCCTACGATCATCATCTTCCTCCTCCATGATCGAAGGATTATGCTCAAGTAGTTTATCTTCCATTTTTTATCTACATATCTCATTGTCATTCATCCAAGAATCATACTGAAGGACCCAATGATCTACTATCATCTAAGAGAGTCCAAGATACACATTGTGCATGATTTTCATTCATAGAGATTCATGAATAAAAGAAACTTGAATGATGAGGATGCATGATGACACAAATTCATATGGAGAAGGTTTATACTAAGATACATGAACATGTTTGATTGAAATAAGGCATGCATGTAGATCCACATTTCATGAATGTAAATTGAATGAAGAAATGAGAATCCACATGATGCTTATTATCATAGGAATGATAGGATAATGAATGGGTAATCCCAATCATTAAAGTGTTTAAAGATGACACGCATTAGGTATTATTAAATTAATACACCTTTAAAGGAAAAAGGAAAGATCGAGCCATCAGGAATTTATATTCATACAGAAATATAGAGTGATCTATGAGTGATATTTATTTCAATGTGAAGAAACAAGAAGCTTGAAACCATAAAGTATTTTAAATTGAGTTTTCATGAATGAATGCATGTATGTAGATGGAGTGTGCTATGATTGTTCACTTAGCCACGTGAAAGGAGTTATACCCAAACCCCATGGGTATTTTAGAGATAGCATATGATGATAATAAATACCAACATGTATTCAATTGAAATGAGAATGTACAGGGCGAGTTTCATGCTATTTATGAATGTAAAAAGGTTAGAATTCCCCAGGAGTGAATAGAAATAAGATCACCCAAATTATCCTAGTGTTTGGAGAGTTAGTAAAATGAAGAAATGAGTTTCATGCACATTTATAATACATTCATGCTATTTGATCCCTAGGTGAACACTTACCCACATGAAGAATAAGAAGTTAAATACTTGAATGGGTATTTGAAATGAAAAAGAAAATACCCACAACACATTAGGGTATTTTATATGTTCATACATGAAATTATTACCCACATAACAATGGGGTATTTAAAATGAGAATGGAATAAATATAATACCCATAATATATAGAAATATAATACTTAATAATTATTAGGAATTATTAATTGAAGGAGGAAATTAAATGTAATTGTTTAAATAACTTATTTGGTTAAGTATTTAAATGATAGAATTTAAGTTATGAAAATTATTGAGACCCCAAGAACCACGTTCTTTTGTATAAATATGTTCATGTAGGCAATGAGAAAAAAAATAGAATTGAAATATTCATTAATACTCCTTACAACCATTGGGCAATACGAATTTTGAGGCTGAGCTAAATCCAGGTAATTTATAAAGAAGGTGATTTCATGTACCTAAGAATTTGAAGAAGAAAATTAAGATCATTCAAGATATGAAAGGAGTTTCGGGTCTAACAATATTGATCGTGTCTTCTGTTGAATAACACAAAGATTTGTACATAAGGAAGGGACATCCAGCTTTCTTGTGGAGGTAGACTATCTATAAAGAAGATATTTTTATTCTTAGATCAACACTAAAGAGTAAGCTTGTAGCTAGAGTGTCTAACAAGCATCTGGAGTCTTGTGATTGGGGTGGGTAACAAATACGAGAATAAGATCAGTTGGGGTGTCTAACAACCTATAAAAATATTATAATTGGGTTGTCTAACCAATTGTGGAACTGAGGTTTCTAACCAGTTGTACTCTCTTATAAAGATAGTGAATAGAATCCATGTTTGGGTGTCTAAACAACATGGAAAGGATTAGGCATTTCATTGTTTAACCTTGTAAATATTGTGTGTTTCCCTCTTTTATTTTACTACTACACATGAGGGGATATTGATAGAAACTATTGAGTTGATTGAGAAATTTAAACAGGACAAGATGATGAATTTAAATAGAGAAAAATTCATAAAACAAGGGTACTATTAATTCAACCCCTCTCAGTAAAACCTAACCAGTCCTTGGGCTATACAGGTCCATTTTATTTTTTGTCATTATGAATATTAACCATAGTAAATTTTTTTATCACAATAAAGGTAAAATAGGTTAATTAAAGTTAAAAATAATGTGATAAGGCTTAAAATCCATTCAAAAAATTTCTTTTATTTTTTATGAGTTTATTTTATCCATAATCATCCAAAATTTATAAATATGAGCTTTTGTTTCCATTTATCGTTGATTTTTACCTTTATAATATTTTAAGTAAAGGATAAAATAAAAAATGTCACTCTCTTTCTTTTAATATCTTTAATATTTTTTTCAAAGGGATAAAAAAAATTATTTTCAGTTATAAATATTTTTTAGAAATATATATATATATATATTTAATTTTTAGTAATGAAATAATTTCCTTAAATTCATATGAAATTTCCATGTAGTGCTTATACAAGTAGTTAAAAAAAATAAAATAAATGAATTTAAAAACTCTAAAATTAATATTTTTTGGGTGATTTATAGTGTCCCAAGAATTTTATTGATCAATATGACAAACTAGGGATGTGTGAAAGTTTATATTTTAAATCCATTACTATAATATCATCGAGTCAAACTAAATTAATAGTGTCGAAATGTCATTAATGATATTTAATGTTAAATAATATTTTATCAAATTATTTAATAATTATAAAAATATTGAAAGATGAAAATCCTAAAAATTTTCTAAAATATAATCTCATATCCATTTATGTTTCAATTTTCACATTATAAGTAAAATTATGACCCCTTAATATTGAAAAATTCATTACAACGGTTAAGGTACAAATTTCTTAACTAAGGGGTTAAATTAAAATATATGGTCTAAAATAATATAAAAACCTATCTAAATTTTATTGGATAATTTTTTAAGACCATATCCTTATTATATTAAAATTATTATCATTTTGGGACCATTTTACATGAGTTAGATTCATATTATATTATAATATTTCATGTATTTCTAAAACTAATGTTAATGATATTTTATAATAAACAATATTTTATTTAATGATTTAAAATACATAAAAATATTATATTTGGTTGAGTTCATGAGATAATTTTCAAAATATCAATAATTTTCCATTTATGGTTCACTTTTACTTTTATAAAAACTTTCTTTAATCCTAAATAATAAAAAACATTGATATCACGATAATTGTCAAAATGGTTCACAGGGGCATAAAACCAAGAGATAATGTTGAAACAATAAAATAAAAATGTCCAAATTTTATTGGATGTGATTATTTTTATATATAATCATCATATATTTTAATTATATAAATTTATAGATATTTTAAAATTGAAATAAATTTATATGAATTTAATACTTTAAGAAATTACAAGAATTCCCCTCTCCTCACTTATAAAAAGAAACCACCTCTCCTATCTTCTCCACACTTCAAGAGCAATTTATTTTGGTAAAAAATTATTTAAATACATTAATAACATCAATTAAAACATCATAGGTGTATTATTTTATTATTAATACCATCTTTAGAGGTTTTACAGTGTAAAACATAAGAGGTTTTCTGAAAACTTGGTCAAAATTTTAACCGGATGTTTTTGTTTTAGTTCTTCTTATACCTCCTTACAATCTTCTTCAAACATGATGAACCAATAACACTAGTATCTTAAATATACCTATATTTTATTATTTTAATTTAATAATCTATTTTTATATCCTCTTCCATCAAATGGTAAATGAAACTATCATTCGTGTGTACGACAGGCTACTACCTCACAAACTGATGTAATTAATTTTCCATCAATTCCTATTTTGTATGGTTATAATGATAGATTTAATGTATATATATATATATATTATATTAATTAAATAATTAAAATTCTTTAAATATATTATATTATCTATTTTATTACCATTCTTTCCATTGAAAAATGGTATTGTTGTTTTTGCGTACGTGTGGATTACCACCTCCATGAAGCGATGTGGTGTGTTTTTCATCACTACATTAGATGGATGATATATATAAAGTATTTAAATATATTATATGATATAATAATTTTTTTAAATATAAAATAATTCTTACCTTATATCCATCACGATCGTTGAAAAATGGAAACATTACTCATGCATACTTACGAACTACGATCTCCATTATTGTAACATAATTTATTTTCATTACAATATTTAATGGTTTTATTTAAAAGTATAATTAAAATATAAAAATTATAATTATTTAATGATTATTATATTGGATATTATGTAATAATCACCTCTTTGACCACATTCAACAAACAGAATTCATTTATCAACTATAAATCTAACATCATAAAAACACACAACATGGACTTAACTTGTTAACTAATTAAATATGTCACTAAAAAAATGAAATAAATAGTTTAATTATAACTTATTAAACCTATAAAATGTTATTAATAAATCAAATAATTTATATAATTTTATTACACAAGATTTAAAGGACATACTTGGAAATTTCGGACTCGAGGTAGGAGATTTTGTCTTAATTTCCCCTTGCTGAGGCATATTTTAATATTATGAACCGAATTTATTTTATATGGTGTATATAATGTTTCTTTTAAATTTTATATAGTTAATACTTCATACATTATGGTATTTTAATCTATAATTCAAATTAGTTTATCCAAGGGTATTTTAATTCAATGTTACTAGGTAGTAAAGGGTTTCTTAACTCGATTTCATTTCACCGGGTTATCACACATCTTCAATGATTTTTTTATAACATAATTACGTATAAATTGATCTATAAATTATTTTATTCTGTATATCAAATTTATTTTTGTATATTTACATCTTTTACACATAGTTTACCCATTTATTAACTCTCAATTAAGATATATGATCTTTATAAGGGCAATTTTTCTCAAATTCTATTTCTTTGGGATATACGTTAATTTTATTAACACATATTACTTAATGAGGTGTATATACCACAAATTTTAGATTTTATATCATCAATCAGATAATATTTTTTATATTTACATATTTTTGATTTTATTCCTTCATGGGGTTTATTATTTAAAAGTTACCCAAGCGGTAAGTTATTTATGTTTTAATCCCATTTTATTTGGTATTTTTTATGATTAAATTTCCATTAAGAAATTATATGAACCTTATTTGATAAAATCATTTCATTTTTATTATAATATATTTATTTCTATAATTTTTAAGTTTCAGTACAATTTTCTACTCTTTGGTACTCTAAATGGGTCAGAAAATTATTTTATGAAATGATGAACTTATTTATCCCCTTTCAGTTGTAAATTCTTTTTCTTATATATCCATGTTTTATAATTTTTTTTCATAAAGGTTCTTGACCATTATTTAATGATTTTTATATCATTTTTACTCGTGTTTAACTTAAAAAAAGGTTTAAAAATAATATTCTTATCATTTTATTAACATGGGCCTTTTTACTGAAGTTGTGAACAAAATCATTATTTTTACCATTATTTTAGGAAAAGAATTTACCATCCTCATGAACACTAAATTATTTAATTATTCCTTTAAAATTTTCCATGTTTCTTTTCAAAGATTTTTTTTCCAAATATTCTAAAAAAATTTAGTTTTGAAAAGTGATTTTCAAAGTGGAAATAATATTTTCATCAAGAATATTTTTAATGATCTTTTTATGGTATATATATTCATCAACAATAAGAAACCTTTATTTTAAATTTGATACACTTGGGATATGTTATAACAAAAACATACTTATTCTTTATCTGGACGGATTATTATTGTTTCATGTATATTTTCATGAAACTCGCTTCTTTTCCATGGTTAAATCAAGTTATAAAAAAATACAAGCTGTTATTAAAATATTGACGATAAAAATGAAAGATTACATGTGTTATATTCATGTACGGTACTTTGAGAATATTGATGATGATGGGTGAGATCAATATAACTTATAAAATTGATGATTTTGATATATATCATATGATGAGTGAGTTTGATATAACTTATATGATGGTTGATCATGATATTCCTTATACGTTGGGTGATCCCAATATATCTATTTAATACATGGGATGATGTTTCTTATATTAGAAGGTAAGGAGGGAGTTAACCAATGGGATTTATCCAATGGATTTAACTAGGCTCTAGTTATTTATGAAATGGGTTATGAAGATAATGTTCCAAGACACCAACACATTTTATTTATGCTTTCAATGGATATTTTATATTTCCTTTGATCAAGATTGACATCACAAGAATCATTATTATTGATTCCTATAACTCTTTCCTTTATTAAAGTTTTATTCCATGTCACATGTTTAATGAACTAGGTATTTATGGGTATGAATTATCTTATGTTATGCTCAAGCACTTTGATTATTTCATAAAACCCTTATGGTCATATTATGCTCACTAATTAAATTCAACTATTAATTCTTATATTTACCTTACTGAGCATTTTATCTCACCCTTATTATATTTATTTTTCCCTAGTATATGAAGAATGATGTAAAATGATTTGTTTCTAGAAAGTTTTTATGTGTAGATAATTTTATGGGAGATATTGAAGAATTATTTTGAAATAAGAAAAGATGTGTATAGTTGAAGAAATGCTCACTTGATTACATGGTTATTGTTATGTAAGAGTTAGTCCTGACTGAAACGCCTGAAGGCTTCAATTTTTATTAATTTTGGATAAGACCACTTTTAAGGATAAAGGGGGAAACCTTACATGACTCCAAGGACATACAAACATCAACATTATAAGAATGTCAAAGACCAAAACAAATCTACTAAGAAATACCCCTCCCCAGCATTATCATCAGTATAGAACCTCAACTAGTGCATGATAGTTCAGAAAGCTGTCCCATGTAGAGGTGCATGGGCCCGGTACCGATGGTAGAGCCATACCCTCTCAAACTACCAAATATGAAAGGTCCAACACGATGAAAGCACCTGCTCTAATCCTTGTCTGGAGAAAATCCTAGTAGAAAGTCTGTAAGGAGCATCCAAAATTCAGAAAAACTTATTGCTTAGATCCCCTCACACTAAAAACAGCACCAGAACATTATATCCATGGAAAAAAAAATCACTTCACATATTTCAGCCCAACAACATACAACATCACTTTCACTAATCAACACAAATGGATATCCAAACACCTGAACGCCAGCAGCACAACCAAGAAGGAAGGAATCCAGAAACAAAAGTTCACAATGACCAAAACCTAGTATCAATCGGCCACTATCCTGTCCAAATCCGCAGCCAAAACAACCAGAAATTAGAAGCGAAGCTAATATTGAAGATCATACATCCAACCAGCACCAAAACCGCAACCAGAACATGAATCAAAGCCAACACACAAATCAAGATGCACCCAAAACCAAATATGAAATTCAGAAACAAAAAATGAAATACATCACCAGAACTCTGTAGACCTGCTGAAAGCCAAAGACCATCACCTCCATCCCAGTCACACACGAAGATCACGATAAACCAGACAATGCACATGAGGGAAACGAGGCGACACTCTTAGGCCGCTAAATCTAGAACTCGGCCGTGGACCGGCACTGTGCCACCTTTGGAAACACAATCCAGCAAAAAAGGAGTTGGGTGAGGCAATTAATGATATTTTGGGAGATATTTTATTAGTTTGAGATATATGTAACCTTTAGGTTTAACGTGATGGAATATATCCAAAGAATACTATTACATTTTTGGGGATATATGTTAAAAGGTATGAGAGAAAAATTTAGGGTTAAAAAATTTCTCTATTATTATGGTTATTGAGGTTATTTAGGTTATAAAGTTATTTATTTTATAGAATGATCTACATTAAACATTTTTTATAACTATTAAATTTTGCATATTAATGTATTATTTCTTCGTATGAATGTTTATACATCTTGGATATTATCTTATTATGTTCTAACCATCTTAGCTTTAGTTAATATCTAAAAATAGTAGGAATAGCCTGTTATCATTTTTTGGATTATTTGATCCATTAAAAGTTTATTTTCATACTTTAGGCATGAAAAATTTATCTTGAATACTCATTTTTTATAGAAAAAGATGACATTATGGTGGAAATTTATTAAAGGATGAAATTATAAATTTCAAGTAATAATTATTCCTTATGTTCTTAGTCTAGATGGATAATAAATTCCTCAAACTATAAGAAAAAGATCTTGAAATAAAAATGTTATCCCATTACATTTATTTCTAATGAATCAATGGTCTTGTTCACACCTTATTTATTGATGGTTTTGTGGTCATTGAATTTCTCATGATCATTCAATTTCTTGTGATCAATGTTTTATGTAAATCTCTATTATTATTTCAACATTACATTTTTCATCCATGTACATATTTTCACTTCTCATTAATGTTCTCCTATTTTGAAACCAAGTATGAGTTATTCTATATGGAATTCTTATTTCCAATGTCCTTTTTTCAAAAAGAAGATTTATTAACCTTTTTTACGATGTGAGATTTCAAAAATGGTATTTTAAAATTTCAAACCATTGATTAGAGTGCTAAAGTTAAAATTTAGAGGATGTAATTTATTAATGGGGGATAATGTAATATATAAATTTTTTAAAGAAACACTATGTTCAATAGTATATACAACATGAAATAATGAGGTTAAATGAACTATGAAATATTATTATTTAAATATTATAATTATACCCTATCCATTTAATTAGTGGGTATCAACCTGATTAACCAAATTACTAAATATATATATCATAGACCTAATCAATAAAAATTTATTGATAAATTCTTAGGAAATAAGTAATCAATTTTTAGTAAAGTCATTTTATTTTTAAAAAATACATTTTCCTTAAAAATAGTTTTTATTATTTTTTATGATTGAAAATTATAATTAATTTTTGGAAATTTATATTTTTTTGATAAAAAATATATTAATTTTTTAAAATCATAAAATTAAAATTATCTTAGGGTGAAAATTGGTGATTTTTCTAAAAAGATCGATTTTCAGGTAATAGTGAAAAATACCGATTTTTGAAAATATTCATTTATTTTAATTAAAAAATAAATTTTAAAAATAAATTTTATATTAAAATAACATAATTTTAATTTAATTATAAATAATATAATTAATTATATAGGAGTCATCATTATGTTTGATTTTGGTATAAGTTCATTTTTAGGCTTAAAAATGAATTTTCCTAAAAACTTCTTTTCTTTGCATTTTTATTTTTATATAAAATTTATTGCTTACACTTCAGGAAATTTAATCTTTAAAAAAGGATTCCATATTTTTAATTATGTGGTCAATTTTTTTTATTTGGGCCCTTTTATTTTTAGTCATTATTAATAGTAACCATTGTAAATTTTTCTTCCACAATAAAGGTAAAATAGGAAAATTAAGGTTATAACTAATGTGATAAGGCTTAAAATTCATTAAAAAACATCAATTTATTTACTTTTATAATTATATTTCATCCTTAATCATAAAAAATTCTAAAATATGGAATTTTTTTCCATTTATATTTGATCTTGATCTTTATAATATTTTAAGTAAATGATAAAATAAAAAATGTCACTCTCTTGCTTTAATATTTTTATTATTTTTTGGTAGGGGTAAAAATATTTTATGTTCAGTTAATAATAATAATTTTAAATATAAATTATTTATTTATATCATTTTAATTTATTTTTAAATTTTAGTGATAAAATAATTACTTTAAATTCGTTCGTAATGTTGATTCAATGCTTGTGCAAACAATAGAAAAATTAAGTAAATGATTTTAAAAACATTAAAAGTAATTTTATTTGTATCTTTTTTAGTGTTCTGAGAATTTAATAGATCAATATAAAATATTAGGGATATGTGAAAGTTTTATATTCTAAATATATTTTTATCTTATTGTATTTTAAGTCAAACTAAATGAATGTTGTCAAATATAAAAATTATGATATTTTATGTAAAATAATATATTATTAAATAATCTAAATTTCATGAAAATAGGAAAAATTTTATTATAAATGGTATAAAATTACTTATTAATTTATGATCCAACTTTCATCTTATAATTAAAATTATAACCCTTTAATATTGAAGTAGTAATTACTACACTTAAGGTTTAAATTGGTTAACCAATGGGTTAAACCAAAAGTTAAGGTTTAAAATAATATAAAAACCTATATAAATTTGATTGGTTAATTATATTAAGATAAAATCATATATATATTTTAATACATGTCATTTTTAACCATTTTACATGATTTATACACATATTATGTTATAAATATATGATATCATCTATTTTTTTACCTTTCCATCCATTGAAATATGATAACCTCATTCGTGCGTAAGTGTGAATTACCATCTCCATGAAGTGATGTGATTTTTTTCATCACTACATCACATGGATGATATATATAAATTATTTAAATATATAACATGATATTTATGATATAATAATAATTATTTAAATAAAAAATAATACTTAATTCATTCCGTCACGATTTTTGAAAAATGGAAACGTTATTCATGTGTACGTACAGACTACTGTCTGTAATGAACAAAACATCCTCAAAACACACAACATAGAAATAAATAGTTTATGAAAAAGGTATTAAACATTTAAAATGTTATTAATAATGAAAATAATTTATATAAGTTTATTATTTAAGAGTTTAAGGACATACATGGAAAGTCTGGACGTGAGGAGATGGATTTCGTCTCAATTTTCCCCTCATTAAGAAATATTTTAATATTATGAAACTAATGTACATTACATGGTGTATATTATACCCCTTTTAAATTTTACATCATGAATACTTCATAATTAATGGTATTTTAAGTTGTAATTCAAATTATTTCATCCATGGGGATTTGAATTGAAAGTTACTAAGGGGTAAAGGGTTTCTTAACTCAATTTCCTTTTGGTGGGTTATAACTCATCTTAATTTTATTTTTATGATATGGTTATGCATGAATTTATATCTAATTTTTATTATATATTTTAACTTTTTTGTGTGGATTTACAATTATTAAACATTTTTGATCCATTAATTAATTCTCAAATTCAATGATATTATATTTATTAGGGTTATTCATCTCAAATTCTCTTTCATAGGGACATACATTTATGTTATGAAACTATTTTATTTCATGATGTTTATTTACTACCCATTTTCCATGTTATATCATGAATATCCTTATATTCATGATATTTAAATTTTCATTTGATGTTAGTCCTTCACGGGGATTACAATTCAAAAGTTACCAAAGTGGTAAGATATTTATGTTTCAATCCCATTTTATTTCAGATTGTTTATAATTAAATTACAATTGAAAAATTATATGATGATTATTTAGTAAAATAATATAATTTTTCCTTTTCTATGATTATTTATATAATTATGAAGTTTTATTACCATTTTACTTTATTTGGAACTCTAAATGGGTTAGAAAATGTTTTTAAGAAAAGATGATTTTATTTCTCCCCTTTCTATAGGAAAACCTTTTCCTTCGATATCCATGTTTTCTATTTTTAAAAAAAAATTATTTTAATATTATTAGATGAATTTTTAAAGTTATTTTTACCCATTTTTTATTTTTTACAAAATGTTTTAAAGGTAATATTCTTTTATTTTTCTGAAAAAGGTACATTTTACCAAAGGCGTGAACAATATATTTGTTTTAGTGATGATGACATGAACGTAATTTATCATTGTCATGACCACTCAATTACTTGAAGATTCCTTTAAAATTTTCTATGGTTGTTTTCAAAGAAAATATTTTTCCTAATATTATGGAATTTTTTTGTTTTTAAAATTAATTTTCAATGTGGAAAGGGTATTTTTCTCAATAATGTTTTTAATGATCTTTTTATGGAATTTCAATTCATCAATGATGAAAACCCTTTATTTTACTTATGATCCACTAGGGTTATATTGTAATGACACAATACTTATTCTTTATATGGATGTATTATGACTATTTCAAGGATATTATCATGAAACCCATTTCTTTTCCCTAGGTAAATCAAGTTATTGGGGAACATAAGATGTTATTAAAATATTTATGATGAAAATGAAAGATTCCTTGTGTTATATTCATGTATGGTACTAATAAATTATTAATGATGATGGGTGAGCCTGATATAGATTATAAAATGTGTGATCCTAAAACAAATTTTAAGATGGGTGATTCTGATACAACATATATGATGGGTAATCCCAATACATCATATATTATGGGTGATCTCAAAATAGCTCTCCAATGCATTAGGTAATGTTACTTATCTTAAAAGGAAATAAGGAGAGAGTTAACCAGAGATTTTTCTCCTATTGATTTAACTACGATCCAATTATTCTTGATATAGGTTATTAATATAATGTTCTAAGATACTAACATATTTTATTTATTCTTACTAGGGGTATTTAATATTTCCATTGATGATGATTTACATCACATGGCTCATGATTATTGATTCCCACAAATCTTTCCTTTATTAAATATTTATACTATGTCACATGTTTAATGATCCATGTATTGATGGTTATGAATTTATTATGTTATGGTCATGTAATTTGATTATTTCATCATCCCATTATGCTTATATTATGCTCAAAAATGACATTAAATTGTTAACGATTATGTTTACTCTACTGAGAACTTGAGATTACCCTTATTATATCTGATTTTCTCTATGTTATGAAGAATGATGTTAAATTATTTTTGTTTATAAAGATTTCATGTTTGGATAATTTTATGTGATATTTTTAAGACTTATTGCGAAATAAGAAAATCTATGTATAGTTGAAAAAATGATCACTTGAGGACATGTGTATTATTATGTAAGAGTTAGTATTAATTCTCTAAAAATATAAACCTAAAAGGTCCTTAGGTATATAAGTTATCCAATATTTAATTTTTATGTGGTAAAATTTTTGTGGAAAAAATTGGGTCACATTTATCAATATCAAGCATGAAATTTAAAGATTATATTTAAGCAACATATCTAGGAGTGTGGGTTCAGGGCTATTATATGATGCCTAGGCATCACAGTGTGAAACATTTGGGTAGAGAGGAGGACCCTATTTCTAGACTAATCCATGATGTAAACCACATTGTCACACGGTGGCCCATGCATGGAATGTTTTTTATTAATTAATTAACTAATTAGTTAAGAGTTTTGAATTAAACAGTGGTTCCCCTCTTGAACTATTCCTAATGAATCTCCTCACCTTTTGGTTTGATAACCTCCAAATGGATTTCTCCCTCATTTGATGATGGAATCGACCACCGTTAATTACAATAGGAAGAAATAGGTGATTATATAAATATTTTTTATTCCTTTTTTAGTATCTTTCACTATAAATAAGTCTCACATTGATTTAATCTATTATGCCATATTTTTAAGGTTTTCCTATGACTTTTAATTTGTGTCTATTTAGGCTCCAACTAGTGTCCAATACTCAAATAATAGTTGTATGAGATTATAATTTAGGTGACATTAAATCCATACCTTAAAAATATAACCATTTTATTAATGTGTGTGATTTATGGTGGCACCTATATAATGAACGCTTGAACTAAAAGTATAATTATATGTTGTGTATCCATAATTCATGAAATTGGACCTTTATATGGGATATGAGTAGTCTGTTGGTGAGTATATATTGGGAAAATAGACACCATGATGTGTGATTGACCTTGGGAATAAAATTGTCAATTTAAAAGAAGTCTTTGGGGGTGCCATGTATTTAAGTGAAAGACCGTGTGTGTATGGTGATTCCTAGGATGTACTCTAGGATCTGATGAAATTGAGTATTGTATAACCCATTGAATAACTAAATTAAAATAGAAGATTATCAAATTGAATAATGGTTTTGAATACCATAGATATACTCCTTGGATTATGATTGACTCTTGGATTAGAATTCCTTGTAAACACTCCTTAGATTTATATTATGACCAATTGGTTAGAATGCCTTAGAAACACTCATTGGATTCTGAACATGACCATTTGGTTTGGAATTCCTTTGAAATGATCCTTGGATTTGGATTATGACTATTGGATTGGAATGTCTTGGACACACTCCTTGGATTTAGTTGTGATTCTAAGTGTTAACATGACCATATATTTTTGGATTAGTTTGAAGTAGGTATGTTTGATCTAGGGTGTCACCTTTGAAGTCAGCAATCAACTTAGTTTCATTATTATTCTTTCCATTATTTATTATACACATCATTATGCACTTTATACTCACACTGGATATGTTTTAGACACCATTGGTGGTGTCCTAGTTAGTCATAATCACACCTTTCTTAGGATGCTGTTAGGTGCCTAAGAAGAATTTATGGTTTCAAAACAGAATAAGGGTAAACAGATTATGAACGATGCTTGATTTAGACACCTAGGATGAAACATGGTAGATGGGACTAGAAAAGGGTTTGCGACCAATTTTGGGGGATCTTTCTAATTTCTTTTCATTTTGGGATATTGGTTTATATAATCCTAATTTTATGTATGAAATTTTATATTTATATAGATCATTTTGATATTGAATGGGTCAATTTTATTTATTGGAACCTTTCATGATGTATATTTAACATTATATCTAGATGTATATATAATTCAATTATTTATAATATTATTAAAATATGATATGTGGGAATATTGTCCCCAATTTACCACCAGAGTCCCTCATTGATATTTGATAAACTATGGAGTATGGGGATGCACACTTGCAATCATGTGGAACCATCGACTGAGACACCGATTAGTGGTCCCAAGTTCGAGGATGTCACAAAGTTCCATAAAATAACTTTCTTTTTGTCTAGATATTTGGGTGAGGTAGATAAGTGATAAGACACTATCAAAACTTAGTATATAATTTATTCCTAGGAATATCTTACCATGTTATGAGTAAATTCCATGTTCCTAGGGATATGGTTTCTCTTTTTGGTTTCCATTTTAATATTGACTTATTTCCCCTTGAGTGATGCACATGGTTATTGATTTATGATCAGTGGGATTTTATTTATATGCTGAAATGGAAAGAGGGAATGTGTTCATTAATTATTTCAGGAACATAGGATTCATACATCATTTTCATAATTGATTTTCATTTGTTACTTTGATATGATATTAGGGTCAGCTATTTAAAGTGTCAAAAATTATTTATATGGTGTTTTACCATATAAATTTTTGGTGTCATCTTACATAACCAAACATCCAATTGGTTGAAATTTTATTAAATAAAAACTTATTTTTATCATTATATGGAATCATATAAATTAAATTCAAATTAAATTTTTTAAATTTCTTTACTATATAATGTTTAATCGACATTTTATTTAACTGAGAATCAATTATCAAAATTATAGTAATAGTAAAAAAGAAAAGTGTGATGCTATGGATCCTCACTATATGAGGTGAAACTTGTGTGTATATGGTGTTGACCTTGTGTATTGGGGATATTGATAGAGTCATAGTTATAATATTCCTATAATATGATTTGTATGGAATAATAGGGGGGGGGGTGTTATTCCTATTAATACTTTCTATAAAATGTTATATTGTGAATGTTAATAGTAATGTTTTATGATGTGGGTTCTATTTGTTCATGGACTGATTATAAGATTGGGTATATGGGGGTAGAGAGAGAGAGAGTGTCTGACTTGTGAGACCTTTATGATGTGGCGTGTATAAGATAGTGGGATTCTACATCTCTAATAACCTTATACTAAACTCTCAAACTGATAAATGTGATATATTATGACTTTCCATGACCCTTGTGGGTTTATTCTTAGCTCGAGAGTGGTATGTTAGACTAGAATTAAGCCAGTATGTGTAACCCATATGTTTTAAGGCATGAGCAGAGTGGAAATTTTCTTATGATAATATTTTACACTATTATATAAGAATATAATTTGAGGATAACCCCAAAGTTAGTAGTTGTCTTGAGAATATGGTGCTTGATGTATATGTGTATGAGAACCCTATAGGGGGTGTGATGGTCTATGAGTTACCTTTTATGGTGAGATATGTCTTCTGATGTTGGTGAGTTGAGTTTTGTGACTAAGTGAAAAGATATTTTCTTTATATTATAGGAGATGAGTTATGAAGTGTGAGGGTGATCGAGATAGGGGTTAAGAAAACCTGTGAGTTCTTTAATAGGTGGAAGATATGTTTATACATATTATTAGGTACCAAAGACTAGGATAAATGGTATATAAATCAATATAGTATATTAATATGGAGTTTCAAGGTAACATCGAGATATACTTCTGATAGGTATACATGGATGGATATAGGAGTTGTTAATCATTGTTGTAAGAGGATAATCAGAAGATCCTTTACCATAAACTAAGTGAGTGTTTTTTCATTTAACATAATTGATAGGTGGATTTGGTTAAAACTAAGGAGCTAAGATTGAGGTTTGAATTTTTTTTAGGTTGCTTTGAATGGAATGTGAGACATGTTGATGGTTCGAGAAATCTCTAGGACAGGGAGATTGTTTTGAGTGAGTTGTGTGACTCCTAAGGTAAGGTCATGATACTAGATTTAAATGAATATAGGTTTGTTTTTATGACTCTTATCATGTGGATAGACCATTTTCAGATGTATGTGTTAGATCCAAAGATACTCATTGGGGTTATGACCTTATGTGGTTCTAATGTGTTCAGATGGGGTCTAGGACTCCTCAGATTTCCCCAACTATGTGAAGTGAGGTCATGGGATTTAGAACGGGAAATGTGGAATTATTTGTGTAGATATATTCAACCAATATTAAGTATGAGCTATAAAATTTATGAAAAGTGAGATGTAGTATGGTGATCATTGGATTTTTTGGAAATGCTGAGGGGTTGAGTGACTCAATGAGATAACTATGGGATCTGGAGAGTGCCTCAACTATGGTGATCTAGGAATTGACATGAGTATGTGTTGCTAGAGGATCTTGGTAGTGCCTATAATGGATAGAACATGTGAGTCATGTGATAATGATCAAGGTTGTGGATCTAGAGTTAGAAACATTAATATTTAGAATATGGTGAAAAATTGTTTATAAGATTGGAAAGAGGTTGCATGGGGCACCACAACATTAATAGAGTCTAGAGCAGGGATTGAGATACGGAATTATTCAATTAAAATGAGTGAGGATCAAGAATTAAAATGTTTGTATGATGGTGGATATCAAGTTAGATCATGATCATATATTTTTATTAAGTAATTCCTATAGTGGAGAGTACACCATGTATATATTTATCTCATGGTTCTCATTTTGAGTAGTTTTCAGTAAAGATTAGAAGTGATGTATTGATCAATCAAACCCAGAGGTGGTTGAATTTTTGTTGAATCACTTTTATATGAGTATCCAAGATAGGTGTATAAAATGGAAGGTACCTGACTATGGGTGTCGATTGATGAGAGTTAGGTGTAATTAATATGATCTATAATTTACAACTCCTAGATGAGGGATAATGGTTGAGTGGTGTGAGTGGGTGTGGATATCAGTAAATAGTCTAGTTTGATTACTTGATCAGTGAAACTTTGATGCTTAGGGATAACCTACCAACATGAATAATGAGGCAAAATCTTGTGCTATAAATAGTATCAATAATTAGATAGTTGTTTCTGATAAGATTAATTTGGAAAGAAATGGACTGGTATGGACTAGTAGAATCAACCAACATGGTGTGATGTTGGTAAATTTTGGAATTCATTAATTCCAATGGAAGTGGGTAATCATGGTGGATTTGGTTGAATTATTAGCATTTTTATTTGTGGGTTAATGATATTTTTAGAATTAGAGCTTGTTTAGGTATAGTGTTGGCATGAAATAACTAGTGGAAGGCCTATTATTTGGTTTGTGCATTAGGGATCAGTGACCATAATAGTACATGAGAGATACATGTGGAGACTTAGGTTAGAGTTTTAGGAAGTTTTTTATGCATAGGTTAATCTGAGGACTACATATCATACCCAAATAAATGGTCAATTTGAGAATAAAATCCTTTTTTAGAGGACATATAGAGAGAATGCGTCATAGACATGGGTGGTTCTTGGGAAAACCACTTGGATTTAGTGTATTTTGACTAAAATGATATTTATTAGAAATATATATAGATTAAACCTCATGAGTCTCTATAAATCAAAAAATGTTGATTGTCTTTATATTAGTTGGATATTGGTGAGTCAGTGATGATCAGACTGAGTCTCGTGTATGAGACCTTGGAGAATATTTTGTTGATTTGAAAGTAGATAGAGATCACCCAGAGTTGGTAGAGATTTTATGATGGAAAGTAGTTCCATACTATCGAGTTCAATGTGGGTGACCATTTATTCATAAAAGTGTTACTGAGGTTAGGAAATCTTTATGTTTGGAGGAAGGAAAATTTGGAACCTTGGTACGTGGGGCCATTCAAGGGTTTGGAGAGAATTGTTCTAGTGTCATACTTATTACCTCTCCCATAATATGTTAGATCCATGAATGATTTTTTCTATATATAAATTCTTTGGATAAACTATTACAATCCATCTCACATGCACAATACTGATGATATTGATATTGAATAAGAAATATTCTTTAAAGAGCATACAATGCGTATTTTGGATCACAGTGAGAAGTCCCTTTGCAACAAGACTGTTAATCTAGTGTTGGTGTTTTAGTAGTAAAAATGTATCTAAGAGGAAACATGAGGAGAAGAGTCTGATATACTGTATTAGTGACTCTAATTATTCACTAGTGAATAAAAGTGTGTTTTGAAAGACCAGATCAGGGTCAAACTACAATATGGCTAGGTTGTTGTAAAACCCTGAAGTTTTTATGGTCCATTTTCTAATTTTTTGTACTAAAACTCATGTATTTAATCTTTTTATGAATTTTTTGGGGGTTGTGAATGAATTAAGAGTGGTTTTAAAATATTGGATGAGGTATATTACAATTCATGAAATAACTCTTACGTGCCACAATGTGAAAAACTGAGCCATGGTATAAACTGCATAATCATACAGTAACCAATGATTGTAATTTTTTTGTTAATTAATTAATTAATTATTTAATTATATATTGGAAATAGAATAGGGTTTCTCCTATTATAGAGTTTTTGTTGCATCTCCCCCCTTTGGATTTCTTCCCCTCAAAGTAGATTTCTCCATCATTCATTGATAGAATCTACCGTCATTCGATGCGATAGGAAGAAAGAGGTGAGAGTATCCTTCTATTCTATTCCTTTATTGGTCTCTTTAAATTTTAAGAGGTCTCATGTTTTTAGATATTTTACCCTATTATTAAGGTTTTCAAATGATTTTTCATTTTTGGTCATTTAAACTCAAACTAGTGGAAGATACTCGATGGTTAGACATCTATGTGCATAAGGTAGGTGGTCTTAATGTTATCCCTTGATAATCTCACCATTTTATTGATGTTTATGATGTAAGGTAGCATCAATATATTTTGTTCTTGACCTAAAATTATAATTAAATTCTTCCCAAACCTAATTCATTGAATTGTACCTCTCCATGGGCCAAAAGTAGTCCATTAGAAAGTATATAATGAGACTTTAGCCATCATGGCACATGAGCCTCAGCCCTCTTGGTGAGGACACCTTAAGTGCATCCAGTAGACCCGGGATCAAATATAGGCGGAGGCTAATTTCTGTGTTACAGTAGCAGTAATGTAACAGGCACTATAGAAGTATTATAGCAGGTACTGTGCAGAACTGTAGCAGGTACTGTAGCAGGAATTGTAGTAGGCATTGTTTGGCACTATAGCAACCAGAATATTCCCCCTTTTGGGCCTTCGGGCCACCGATTTGGTCTCCGAGTCCTTTAAGGCCTTCGGGCCACCCATGCCTTCAGGCTAGTAAGGCCTTAGGGCTACCTGTAGGCATTTAGGCCACTGATTTGTTCTCTGAGTCCTTTAAGGCCTTCAGGCCACCCAGGCCTTCGGGTCAGTAAGGCCTTCGGGCTACCTCAAGGCCTTCGAGCCACCTTAAGTGCAGATGCAAACTACACATCCTACAAGTAAAAAAATTCAGAAGGAGGAGGAGCAATGAACTTTCACCATAGCATGAGCTAAACGGATTGCAAGAATTAGAGGGTATGATACCTGCCATCAGGACACGCCTGTGCATTCATGGGAAAGCCTAGCCGAACAGCCATGCGATGGTAGAGAGATGATTTCACGATGAAGATAATGGGGAGGAGCAGTTCCAAGTAGTTAGTCTGGGATGTATGTTATGTTTGAATACTATGAGCAATGAATTCCTCTAAGGCCTACGGACCATGTAATACTTACACCTATGGGCCTTGTAAGGGTTCCACCTCACCCCTTGAAAGGTGGATTATCAAAATAAATAAAAAATGAAGGCCTTTAGGCCATTGGAGACTTTATCTATCATGTGGTGTGATTGACCTTGGGAATAAAATTAGAAAATTATGATGTGAACCTAGGGGTGTTATGGATTTAAGTGAATTATTATTTGTGTGTTAAGGATTCCTTGGGTGTAATCTAATATTTGGTGACCATTCTTATTGTTTAAGTTCGTGAATAACTAAATTAAAAGTGGTGAAAAATGAATTGAATAATGGTTTGGAATTCATTATACACAATCATTGGATTCATATTGACTCTAGGTTTTGAATTCCATGGACATGATCCTTGGATTTAGATTATGACTAATGGTTTAGAATGCCCTGGATATAATCCTTGGATTTGTATCATGACTTTTGGTTTGTAATTACTTTTAATTTCTTCTTGTATTAATATTATAAATATTTTATTACAATTATTTAGTCAAAATACTTGTGTTGGATTGCGACTCAATGGGATGTTGTGACCAGAGACATCCAACATAGGCTAAATATAGGATGTTCAATCCTAGATGTCATGTTGGAACCCAATAATTGGCATGGTTTATTTATTATGCTTTAATTTATTTATTATGGACATCATCATGGACTATATACTTAGACTGGATATGATTTAGACACCATTTGTGGTGGCTTACTGAGTCATACTCACAACCTACCCAGGCTCTCATTTGGTTCCTAAGAAGACTTTATGGTTGTATGATAGGATAAGGGAAAGCACCCTATTACTGATTCTTGATATGGACAACTATAATGGATCATGGGATATGGGAATGATCTAGGACTTGAGACCAATTTTGGGGGAGTTTCCCAGTTTTTTTCTTTTATTCTTTTTGGGATATAGGTGTATATTATCCACTTTGTATGTATGAATTTCTTGATATATATATAAATCATTTTGATATATCATGGTGAAAGTTTATTTATTATCACTTTCTGTGATGTATATTCACTATTTTATGTAGATGTATATATAATGATTATTATTTACATTTTTTATTTCATTCTGATATGAGGGTATATTCTCCCCATTGTACTAGCACAGACCCTCGTTGCTAGTCAATAGCCACTAGTGTATGGGGAGGCACACCTAAGGTCACATGGATCCACCAAATAAGTCATCGATTAATGGTATTTGGTTTATGGAAGTGACATAGAGGGTTTTTAATATAATTATAAAGGTATAACATGTACTTCATTATATACAAGTAGTCATTTTTATTTAAATAAACATCTGACATATGGAAAAATTATGCTTAATTTTTGGTATATTTCAACAATGATCTAGAATATTATTAAAATAGATAAATCATTCATTAATGATACATCCAAAACCTCAACAATAATCACCAACCCTTATAGAATATAGAATTTGTTTAGAGTAGTGATGATCTGGATAAGGTTGATGGAAGATTCAGGTTAGGTCATTATAATTCGCATCAAAGTAGTGTTTGTATTCCTCTATGATTTTAAAAATGAGGAATATGATGATTTTGGACTTGAGAATTAACCCGCAAATAGAATTAATCAACCAATTCAAAGATACCATGGGTTTCTAGGAGTCCAGCATAGGCACTTTTGGTATGATTGAGTTTTGATTTTTGTTTTCCAAGAATGAAATAAGGACGTATTAGAATAAGTCATATGGATCAACTAGGTTCTAATTTTTTTATATCTTAATTAATAATTCTAAAAACATAGTTTCATATGATATGTTCATGTTTATGTGTTATTGGTAAATTAAAATTTTAAAATATTTTTATAAAAATTATTTTTTTAATTAAATACTCTTTAAATTAGGGTTTTAGTAATTTAAATAATAATTAATAAATTATACAGTGTTTTCATTACTAACATATAGGTGGAACTATACTTTAATAAACCCAACCTTAACGAAAAATATAAAGGTGTTTTGATAATTAACACATTGAAAATGAACTAATAAAAGTTTTCTTAAATAGTTTGTGTTAATATATTAATTAATTTTTTCTAATTTCAAAACTTTTCTTGGTATTTATCACTTGATAGTGGTTTTTTGAGATATGAATATAATTTAGATCCCTAAAATTTGAATTCAAAATCTAGTTAACTTTAGGTGTGTCTTAGGTGAATTAAATCGGTTTTGATATTGTTCCATCTTGGCACTAGCCTTCCTATAATTCGAATTGTAGTAACTCTGGTTTGTTGATAGTGATGGGATATATATGTGTTTAGGTAATCCCCATGGAGTTATGTAAGGTATGTGAATTTAATTGAGTGTTTATGGGTTAATATAATAAATAATATTTTTAATTTATGGCCAGTTGGAGAAATGGGTAAACAACCCATATGATTAACTAATTTGATTAGGTGTGTATATATTGGAAATTTTTGATCAAACTCATTATAAAATGAGCTAATAATATCACATGTTAATAAAAACATGTAAAATTATTTGGTAGGGAAATTTAGGGACCTTAGTTACTATATTTTTTCTATGTTTGAACTTAATTTATATAAAAGTGGTGATATAGTGGAAATTTATTTTACAATGAGTGTGCAATGAGTTTTTATGAGTATTTGATAAATGTATAAAGAGATAAGAAGTGATGGTTGTTATAGTAACTTATGATCTTGGGAGAAGTATAGTTCTACTCTTTATAACAAATAAGGATCTTGGATGTTTCATATAGGATTTAAGGCATTATATTCCTTTTGAATGTACTTGTACTTCTAGAAGTTATAGGTGACCTTGATAGTCTCTATGTTAGACAGTGAAACATACAAATGGTATATAACCATGGATATGAAAATATGTGATGGAATATCATCTTAAATGAATTTACAATATTTATTTTATGATATTTTCTGTCACATGACATTACACTTAAGAAAGTATCATAAATATGAGAAGCTCTGGTAGTTTAATTGATATGTAAAAAATGAAGTTATAGAGCATAAAATATTTCATGTTAGAAAACTTGTAAGATATTAATTTCATGAAAACCAATATTTTTAATAGGTATTCGAAAAATAATTTTGAATGAGGAGAGTAACATGACAGACAGGTAGAATTTTAGGTAAGGTGATGAACTTTAGAAATATATTTAACTCATCATAAAGTGTCCTTTAAAGTGTTTCCATTATGAATGGATAGAACATTTATAAATTATATGTCATGGAGGAATGAAGTAGTGATATGTATGGGTAAGGTTTTTTGGTATAAAAACATATTTTTAATGAGATATCTATATTTTTATACTAGTGAAACACTATAAAACCCTTTAATCAAGAGTAAGGAATGTAAGGTGGGTCAGTTGAATTATTATGAGCACGGTTCATGATTGATGATACTCGAGTGATGATGGGAAAAAAATTCAGTAGTTCTTAAAGAGTGATAGATATGAAAAAACTTATGGTGGGGAGAAAATGTTAATTTTATTAATGATATATTTCATGCAAGTGATTTATGGTGGATTTAATGGGTACCACGTTGGGTAAACCAGTGTCAGTTGTAGTTTTAATTTTACATTGGCTTCCAGGTAACATGGAGTCACATTATACTCATTAAAGGAGAATTTTATAGATTATATAGAGGATTTTCATATTATTAGAGAAATATAAAGATTCATGAATGATTCCTAGATATGATTATTTTCATATGATTATTAAATTCATATAGTGAGTTTGATAACTAATTGGTGTATAATTAAAGAATCAAGGTACTGAAGAGATTATGATGGTAACTTTCACTGCATAAATTGATTGTAACACCCCGAGCTTCCACGATACGCCTCTCTTTCAATAATGCAATAGCTTGCATTGTACGCAACTTCGAGTTCTAAAACACCGCGACTAATCAAAGTAGCCGTTATGAATAGTAATAACCACTTTTTAAAATTATAGAAATTTTATATTTCAAAATGGACTTCATTTTTGTATTCGTAATATCGAAATTAGCCTATGTTGAATTTTTGGTATTTTTTTGAGAACTTCTAATTTTTTATGAATTGTGAAAAAAACTTAAAAACAACTTTTTTAATCAAAATAATTTATAGTGATAAATTATACTATTTAGTGGTTTTAAAGTATAATTAGAATATATTTTACTATTTTATCCAATGGTGGTCATTAGAATTAATTTAACATTAAAATTGGACATAAACAATTGTCAATCTTTTGATATAAATTGTTTCTTAAAAACACGCTATTTGTTGTGACAGCGGGAATTAATTATAAAATTAATTAATTCAACTTATATGATTGGAATTTTGTAAAATAGACATAATTTTTGAATTCGGAATATCAATTATATCTTAGGGTGAAATTTTGGCATTGTTCTGAAAAACTTCAATTTTTGATGAATAGTGAAACCACTAAGTGGTAGTTAAATAACTGATTTTTCGTTTAAATGAAATATTACCACTTCTGTGTTTTGATTTTCAAAAATCCGAAATACATGGTTGTCATTAAGAAGCAAAATGTGGTTCAATGAGATTAAAATAATTTTTTGGTGAATAGTGACTTTTAAGTTCTTAATCGCGATTAGAGGTAATTAGTGTAGTTTAAGGTAAAAACAATGTTTTAATAATATGATATGATATTGAAACTTGTCCTACTCCTATTGTATGAGTCATGGCCGACCAAGACAACCCATGGGTCAACTTGGGGACCCCATGGAGCCACTTTAGTTGGAAAATGACATTAATATATATTTATTTAATGTTAAAATTAAATTGACACAAACATGAGTTGTTTTACTAAAACAGTTTTTATGTGGGGTTAAACAAGTCCACATTTTGATTATAAATATTCATTAGAAAGCTAAAACGATTTCCTACATCATAATATTTTTTTCATAATTTTTAGACATTAAATAAATTAAATTATTTATGACATCATGATGATGCAGCGATGACCTCATTATTTAACGATTTAAATAAAATGGGAAGATAATGAAAAATCCAAGGCTTAAACTTGTCCAAAGCCAATTTGATGAGGATATTTCGAACCCTTATAACCTTATCCTCGAATTATATAAGTTTGGGACCTTTAGAATCCGAAAAGCATTGTGTAATAATGTAACATTTCAATCTTTCCAAAAGAGCCCCTCCTCTCCACTTATAAAAGGCCCCCACCTCTCCCACCTTATTCACACCTTCAAGCCATTTGGCTCGGACAACCTCTGCCAAAATACTCTCCCAACTTCCTCCTCTTACTCCTAGAAGCCTCACTTTGGGCAGAACTCTTCTCAAGTAAGCCTTTGGCTCAAATCAAAAAGAGTTACCCGATTTTGAGGTAATGTCTTCTCTAATGTTGTTTTGTTTTATTTTTCTTCTCCAACCCCCTAAACTCTTTTTATTCATTTCTTTTGTAACAAAAACAGTATCCTCAATATACTAGTATGTTGTTATAAGAAGGATTCGAGCTACACTTACACACACCTACATCTAATGGTTAATGAACATACGGTTTCTATGGATGGCGAATTTCTGCCTCACGAAACGATGATTGTTCAACACTCATATAACACCTTCAAAAGGGGCCATTAAGATGTCACTATTTTTATATATGATATATAATATGTTTATGTTTTACTTATGATTCTGTATTTCTCATTTATTTCATACTTTATGATTTCCATTATGGGTAAAACGCGATAATTTCATTTTAGGAAGTGCGGACTACCGCCCCCTCAAAGTGATGTGAATTGTTAATGCCATATGTGGGATGTATAAAGGATGGAGTAAATGATATTATATATGATATTATACTGGAACTATATTATACCTTTATATAATTATGATTTCATTCCATTAAATATGAAATATAAATGAAAGTAGCGTTCATGCGTACGTACGACTTACCGTCTCCATGAACGGTGCATTTCATTTCTTACCTCTAAATGTTACGTAATAATATAAATGAATGTATATACTAGATATATATGACATATATGACATCTAAATCATGAATATAATTATGGAGATAATGGATATTCTACCACATAAACAACTTGTAATTATAAGAAGTTTATTGTTGACTCAAGTACCAAAGATTGACAAAACGACCGTTATTAACTTAAAATAATTACATAATGTTCATATCATTGTAATAAGTGATATAAAAAGGATAATGAAATTGAAAATGGTTCTTAATAAGGTAGATATTAACTCTAGTTTATTATTCAGGAGGTTAAAGAACGGTTGAGTCAAGTCAGACACAAGGTAAGGGAATTTCTTAACCCAATTTCCATTCTTTGGGTTAATCTCCTACTTTCAAGTTACGTCATGATGTTATTATGTCCTATTTTGTATTTTTACTTTATTTATGTGTACCTATAGTGAATACACATAATAGATCTATTTTATTTTAAAAATGATCTTTTTTAAGGACTTCGTCTCAATCTCCTTTCATTAAGGCATATTTGGTTTTATACACAACTTTCTTTTATACGGTGTATAAACCCCTTTGACTTTTACGTTTATTCAAAAGGTTTTATTTTATAACTATGTGATTTTTAAATGATTTCAAAAAAGATATATTTCTCTCCAATATATGAAAATCCAGTGCAAATGTATATGTACTTAACGCAAGCTTAAAAATGTTTTCAGAAAACCCGACTCTCGAGTGTGTTAGACAGGAAGGGATTGGGCGTGGACCCATCATGGCCTGTAATTAGTCGAGTAGTCTTAGAATTAGTTATTTTGTTTTCAGAAGCTTGCATAATGTTTTCAGAAAAACACTGGAGTATATTTGAGCAATTTTAAACATAAGTATCTTCTAAAAAAATTGCATCGGTAGGTCTCATGAGACAACTAGACGTGGAATTGGCCGAGGCCCTTTCCCAATTTGATTTATGGTTTTGGCTGAGGCCTTAATCATTTTAGACGTCTTGGACGAGGCCTTGAAAAAATGTTTCAGAATGTCCGGCATTATACATTCCCTCATTATGAAAGTGGTTATTGTTATTGCATGTGATTATTCGTCTAGTAGAATATCCATGTGAGTAAGTAATGGCATTATTTTATTTTACTTTTGCCATATTATGCTGAAATTCAAGTTCAATAAGGCTTTTGTTTTAGTTATACATTGCCTTAAATGCTTATGTTTTCTTATAAAAGCTTCCGCAATATTGTTATCCTTACTGAGCATCTGAGCTCACCCCTTTCAATGTTTTAATATTTTCCAGGATGTGAAGAAGTATTTTATGAATGACCTGCAGGGATTGTGAGAAGAGGATATGAGTGTGGACTATGGAGACTTTGTTATTGTAGTTTTTCACTTTATGATGTAATGTAACGTTTAAGAATGTATCTAGTGTTTCCAAGGCTACTAAACTAATCGGTCTTTCGAGACTTGATCTTTTGTGATCATGCCAATGTTACGAAGTAATGCACCGACTCTGGGTAGCTGGGGTCGGGGCGTTACAGTTGGTATCAGAGGCAGTTTAGTACTAACCTTGGAAGCTAGATTTAGATAAACTCTGATTAAGAGCACATAGCCCAAAGATAGACTTTGAGGATTAGTGTAGAAGAACTTCCTAGAATTTTGGTATTATAGAGATGTTATGAGTTTTCCAAGCAATACATCCCTGTCTGGATACGAGTAGGTAGAGGCGGCTCTGGCACAGATGTACCTAGGGGTAAAACCCGAAAACACCGCTTTGAGCTAGACTCGAACGGGAACTAGTGCACGACAACGGGCCTTGCTGCACTTTTGGTTACGACACTCCCCGGAGATATGCTTAGGATAACTCTCATTTTCTTTACAAATCATTATGAAGGGTTTATGAGTATATAATTCCTCAAAGAAAACATTTTTATGATTATGGATTATATCCATAAATAGTTCAATTTATGTTAAGTGTTTTATAAGTATGGGATTATGTATTTTGATTCATAAACTGATCTAGTTTACGCAATTGTTTAGAAATGGCGCCTAGTGGAAGAAATGGAAACCGTATCAACGCACGCACTCCATGTAGGGATTGCCCTCCTGCTCAAGATAATTATAGTGGGGCTGGTGATGCAACTGGTGCCGATCAGCTAATCACCATACTGGGACAACTCACTCAGGTTATGAATAATAACCTTAATCGTATGGGGCACCCTGATCCACAGCGTGGAGGATCAATGTTAGATCGATTCATGAGGCAACAAACACCAACCTTCAATGGGAGTACAAATCCTATAGTAGCTGAGCAATGGATAAATTCCTTAGAGAAAATATTCCATGCCTTGGGGAGTAGTGAAATGGATAAGGTTGTCATGGCAGTTTACCGCCTCACTGGAGATGCCGATCAGTGGTGGTCGCTGATTCAAAACACAAAGGAAGATGATGACGTATCGAATATGGAATGGAGGGAGTTCAAAGAGCTTTTCTTAGAAAAATACTTTCCTCGTGACCATCGAGCAGATATGGAAAGGCAATTTCTGAGTCTGAGGCAGAAGGAGGATGAGAATGTCGCAAAGTATGAGGATAACTTTACAAGGTTAGCGAGGCATGCTGCCGATTATATACGCAACCCAAGGAGTAAGATTGATCGTTTATTTGATGGGTTAAAACCATTTCTCCGTCGAGCTTTAGTATCACAATCTTTCTCAACATACGAAGATATTTTCTCGTGTGCTATCAAGACAGAAAAGGAATTCTCTAAGTCTTATGACAACAAAGTAAAGCAAGAGAAGAAGAGAACGGGGGAACAAGAGACAGATAAAGGGAAAAAGGGAAAGAAGGATTTTCCATTATGTGATAATTGTGGGAAGAATCACCCTGGTACGTGCCTAAAAGGAATGGGAGTTTGTTATAAATGTGGAGAAAAGGGTCACCAGGCTCGTGATTGCAAAGGAAAGAAAGAGGCTGCCAAAGTTGAATGCTACAATTGTAGGGAAATGGGGCATTATGCAAATGAATGTCCTAAGCGTCAAGGAAACTTACCTCAGAAAAGGCCAAGGGATCAAGGCCAATCTTATGCTGTAACTACAGTTGAAGCGGAATAATTAATGTATTGGTGCTTTTGGACTCAAGGATTATATTCTGGTTATAAGAATAATGTGATATATATATATATGTGGATTGTACTGCATTACTTTTTGATTTCAGTAAGGTTTTAATATGATTAAGGTAATTATATTTTTAGTATGTGACAATAAGAGGAACTTTTCTTTGTTTGGGGAATCTGATGTTACAATTGATTTTGGAATTAAGAGACCTTTTAGAGAAAGTCTGGACAGAGGTATTTTGGATAACTATAAAGGTTGGAGTGGATTAAGTTGATCTTTGGATAGTATTGTTTAAGGTTAAAGCATTTCTGAAGATTATTTTTGGAATAGTATAGTACTATATGTTTAGGAAAAGAACAACCTGCATGGTGGGGCATAACCCGTCGCGTCGGACAAAGATGCAGGAATCGAACCCACAACCATAGTGCGACAGGCCTTTATTTCCTACCACTAGCCTACAGGAAGTCCCTGGTTATTAGAAAATAATTTTACTAATCTAAATTGTATGTGTTAACATTTGGAACCTTATACAATTAGGAAAAGTATAATATTTTTGGGTTCTATTATCTTTTTGAGTGAAAGGTGAGTTGAAGGTTGAAACTCTAATTGTCAGGCATAAATATATATATACCTATCTGTTATTCAATGAATAAATTAATTCTTAAACTTTAGTAAAGGGATATTAAAACAAAAAAATGCGTTATCCTAATACCTTATGTCTTGTTTAATTGATGATATTTTAAATCAACATAGATTGAAGGCTTTGAGGCCCTCAATTTGACAGTTGATTGTGATTGATGACCTCAATCACTCCCTACGAATATTTACGTTTTTCCTCCAATTATATGTCTCTAATTGCCACCAATGATCTCCTAATCAAGATCATAATTGGGTGGTGACTTTTTCATTTCCCTTTCCCTCTTATTAAGGCTAAATTTTATTAATCTTATTTCCGATGTGGGTTTTCCTCAAAGGTATTTTCTATTTTCAACCTTTTATTTTCCAAGAAAAATTTCAAATTGCGAGGACGCAATTTATTGAAGGAGGGGAGAATGTAACACCCCGTGCTTCCACGATACGCCTCTCTTTCAATAATGCAATAGCTTGCATTGTACGCAACTTCGAGTTCTAAAACACCGCGACTAATCAAAGTAGCTGTTATGAATAGTAATAACCACTTTTTAAAATTATAGAAATTTTATATTTCAAAATGGACTTCATTTTTGTATTCGTAATATCGAAATTAGCCTATGTTGAATTTTTGGTATTTTTCTGAGAACTTCTAATTTTTTATGAATTGTGAAAAATACTTAAAAACAACTTTTTTAATCAAAATAATTTATAGTGATAAATTATAATATTTAGTGGTTTTAAAGTATAATTAGAATATATTTTACTATTTTATCCAATGTTGGTCATTAGAATTAATTTAACATTAAAATTGGACATAAACAATTGTCAATCTTTTGATATAAATTGTTTCTTAAAAACACGCTATTTGTTGTGACAGCGGCAATTAATTATAAAATTAATTAATGCAACTTATATGATTGGAATTTTTTAAAATAGACATCATTTTTGAATTCGGAATATCAATTATAGCTTAGGGTGAAATTTTGGCATTGTTCTGAAAAACTTCAATTTTTGATGAATAGTGAAACCACTAATTGGTAGTTAAATAACTGATTTTTCGTTTAAATGAAATATTACCACTTCTGTGTTTTGATTTTCAAAAATCCGACATACATGGTTGTCATTAAGAAGTAAAATGTGATTCAATGAGATTAAAATAATTTTTTGGTGAATAGTAACTTTTAAGTTCTTAATCGCGATTAGAGGTAATTAGTGTAGTTTAAGGTAAAAACAATGTTTTAATAATATGATATGAGATTGACACTTTTCCTACTCCTATTGGATGAGTCATGGCCGAGCAAGACAACCCATGGGTAAACTTGGGGACCCCATGGAGCCACTTTAGTTGGAAAATGACATTAATATATATTTATTTAATGTTAAAATTAAATTGACACAAACATGAGTTGTTTTACTAAAACAGTTTTTAAGTGGGGTTACACAAGTCCAAATTTTGATTATAAATATTCATTAGAAATATAAAAAGATTTCCTACATCATAATATTTTTTTTATAATTTTTAGACATTAAATAAATTAAATTATTTATGACATCATGATGATGCAGCGATGACCTCATTATTTAACGATTTAAATAAAATGGGAAGATAATGCAAAATCCAAGGCTTACACTTGTCCAAAGCCAATTGGATGAGGATATTTCGAACCCGTATCACCTTAGCCTCAAATTATATAAGTGTGGGACCTTTAGAATCCGAAAAGCATTGTGTAATAATGTAACATTTCAATCTTTCCAAAAGAGCCCCTCCTCTCCACTTATAAAAGGTCCCCACCTCTCCCACCTTATTCACACCTTCAAGCCATTTGGATCGGCCAACCTCTGCCCAAATACTCTCCCAAATTCCCCCTATTACTCCTAGAATCCTCACTTTGGGCATAACGCTTCTCAAGTAAGCCTTTGTCTCAAATCAAAAAGAGTTACCCGATTTTGAGGTAATGTCTTCTCTAATGTTGTTTTGTTTTATTTTTCTTCTCCAACCCCCTAAACTCTTTTTGTTCATTTATTTTGTAACAAAACCAGTATCCTCAATATACTAGTATGTTGTTATAATAAGGATTCGAGCTACACTTACACACACCTACATCTAATGGTTAATGAACATACAGTTTCTGTGGATGGCGAATTTCTGCCTCACGAAATGATGATTGTTCAACACTCATATAACACCTTCAAAGGTGGCCATTAAGATGTCACTATTTTTATATATGATATATAATATGTTTATGTTTTACTTATGCTTCTGTATTTCTCATTTATGTCATACTTTATGATTTCCATTATGGGTAAAACGCGAGAATTTCATTTTAGGAAGTGCGGACTACCGCCCCCTCAAAGTGATGTGAATCGTTAATGCCATATGTGGGATGTATAAAGGATGGAGTAAATGATATTATATATGATATTATACTGGAACTATATTATACCTTTATATAATTATGATTTCATTCCATTAAATATGAAATAGAAATGAAATTAGCGTTCATGCGTACGTACGGCTTACCGTCTCCATGAACGGTGCATTTCATTTCTTACCTCTAAATGTTACGTAATAATATAAATGAATGTATATACTGGATATATATGACATATATGACATCTAAATCATGAATATAATTCTGGAGATAATGGATATTCTACCACATAAACAACTTGTAATTATAAGAAGTTTATTGTTGACTCAAGTACCAAAGATCGACAAAACGACCGTTATTAAATTAAATAATTACATAATGTTCATATCATTGTAATAAGTGATATAAAAAGGATAATTAAATTGAAAATGGTTCTTAATAAGGTAGATATTAACTCTAGTTTATTATTCAGGAGGTTAAAGAACGGTTGAGTCAAGTCAGACACAAGGTAAGGGAATTTCTTAACCCAATTTCCATTCTTTGGGTTAATCTCCTACTTTCAAATTACGTCATGATGTTATTATGTCCTATTTTGTATTTTTACTTTATTTATGTGTACCTATAGTGAATACACATAATAGATCTATTTTATTTTAAAAATGATCTTTTTTAAGGACTTCGTCTCAATCTCATTTCATTAAGGCATATTTGGTTTTATACACAACTTTCTTTTATATGGTGTATAAACCCCTTTGACTTTTATGTTTATTCAAAAGGTTTTATTTTATAACTATGTGATTTTTAAATGATTTCAAAAAAGATATATTTCTCTCCAATATATGAAAATCCAGTGCAAATGTATATGTACTTAACGCAAGCTTAAAAATGTTTTCATAAAACCCGACTCTCGAGTGTGTTAGACAGGAAGGGATTGGGCGTGGACCCATCATGGCCTGTAATTAGTCGAGTAGTCTCAGAATTAGTTATTTTGTTTTCAGAAGCTTGCATAATGTTTTCAGAAAAACACTGGAGTATATTTGAGCAATTTTAAACATAAGTATCTTCTAAAAAAATTGCATCGGTAGGTCTCATGAGACAACTAGACGTGGAATTGGCCGAGGCCCTTTCCCAATTTGATTTATGGTTTTGGCCGAGGCCTTAATCATTTTAGACGTCTTGGCCAAGGCCTTGACAAAATGTTTCAGAATGTCCGGCATTATACATTCCTTCATTATGAAAGTGGTTATTGTTATTGCATGTGATTATTCGTCTAGTAGAATATCCATGTGAGTAAGTAATGAAATTATTTTATTTTACTTTTGCCATATTATGCTGAAATTCAAGTTCAATAAGGCTTTTGTTTTAGTTATACATTGCCTTAAATGCTTATGTTTTCTTATAAAAGCTTCCGCAATATTGTTATCCTTACTGAGCATCTGAGCTCACCCCTTTCAATGTTTTAATATTTTCCAGGATGTGAAGAAGTATTTTATGAATGACCTGCAGGGATTGTGAGAAGAGGATATGAGTGTGGACTATGGAGACTTTGTTATTGTAGTTTTTCACTTTATGATGTAATGTAACGTTTAAGAATGTATCTAGTGTTTCCAAGGCTACTAAACTAATCGGTCTTTCGAGACTTGATCTTTTGTGATCATGCCAATGTTACGAAGTAATGCACCAACTCTGGGTAGCTGGGGTCGGGGCGTTACATGGATAGTATTGTAAACACCTGCATTATTCCATGTAGTGAAATTTTTGGTGAATTTGAATTTTGAATATGAATTCGGAATTGTTTTGAGAACTAGGATTTGGATTGGGAATCTAGGAGTTGGGTTAGCCTTGATTAATGTTTTTGGATATGGTTTGAGGATCTGGTGATGAATCAGGTTCTTAAGAGTGGTATTTTGGGTTGATCCCTGGGGCTATTCAAGTGTAAAGGGAAAATAACTTATACGAGGTTTTGGAATAACTATTCGTGTTCAACCTTACATGGGTGACTTGTAACTGGGTGAATAGTACCTAGGCATCACTTTATGTGGTTAGAACAACCAAAATTTAGAAAATTACATCCCTTTAGAATACCCTTATATGGGCGAACCGTATTCCAAAACCCCTAATTGGTTACCCTTAGATAGGTCACATGAGCGGGTGAACCTTTCATAGCCACCTCTATATGGGGTAAATCCCCTTATATAGGGGAAATCCCCTTACATAGGGTGACCCTTAAATGGGGACTCCACTTAAGTGGGGGAGATCCCCTTATGTGGGGTGACCCCTATGTGGGAAAACCCATACATGGGATTCCACCTTTATGGGTGATAACGTACATGGAACCCCTTACGTTGAACCATAGGTGATGGTGGGTGAATAGTGTTTCTAGATTTAAAAAAATGAAATAAAATAAAAATATGTAGAATTTTCATTAAGGAGATTTTGGGGTATTTTTACACCCAGAACAACAAGGGGGATCAACCAAGAAATATACCTCACAACTTCATTAATTTTAAGGGAGTTCTACCACAATTATTGTTAGAATCAAGTATCATTTAATTTGGAGGAAATAATGAGGTAAATATAAAAATCAATATCAATTATTACTTGGGTTCTTTTCCTCTTTATCACTGCTAAGTTGTGTGACCCAAACCATGGATTTGGTGGTGCTTCCACTGAAGCATGGTGGAATTGTCTAGATATTGAGAGGATTTTTCTTAGTTTATCTAAATATATTCCTACGAGGATAATCACACTTGGTTTTGTGAAAATTCAAAGAGGTACATTGAGAATTTTATTTTATATAAAGTTTTTACATTTTGATATATATTGATAGATTTATTAGAATTATAAATGAATGATTTTATTTACTAAAGGTCTAGATGGGTACCGAGGGTGGTGTGCAACCCCTTAGCATAATGATTTAAGCTAAATAGGTCATTGGGTTAGTTTTAGGAATTATTAATAATTAAATTAAATTTTAAATTAACTATGAATTGTTAAAATTAATTTGAATAATTAATTATACATTGTATATAATACTTTATTTTATTTATTGGATTAAGGTAGGTTCTCGAGAGTTAGTAAGATCTTGGATGTTCATGGGAGAGGGTGGTTGAGCTTACTTTAAAGAGAATAATTCCATGAATAAGGTAGGTGGTCCCTTATGTGTCCCCCCATGGTAAATGAATTTTTTATATATATACATGATATGCAGTCTTTCCACTGAGGGAGATTGCCTAATTATCGAAAGAATTTTTTCATTCAAAAATAAAATATAATAAAAGGTATATTTCATGGGTCATGAGGAATCCTTGGACCCTAGTTGATGTCTTAATCAGTGATGGATGAGTAACAATTTATAAATGAATGACATAAGATACTTAAACCCTGGAAGAGTATTAATTGAATGAAATTAGTTAGATGTAGAGACCCTTATGATGGGTTCCATTAGCTCCCCTGGGTAGGGCGTGGTGATAAACCTAGTACAGGTAACCCTAACTGTCATCTTAGAACCCTAGGGAAGATGATATGAGACTTGGGAATTTTATTGGTCCCTCAATCACTTATGGGTAACAAATTGATTATAAAATATATTCTTGAGGTATATTGACCTTTGATTTCAGTTGGGTATGTTTTCCACTGATGGCCAGAAGATTCATTAGAAACATGAGCTATGAGATATATGGGACACTAAGGGGTATAGATTAAATGAATTTATTGAAATAGTGGACCTATTGTATCTATCTTCGGGAACATTCTTATATATGGGAGTGTTGTAAAAATATGAATGGACTAAGTAGGATGATATAACAATGGTATTACTTATAGTCTTTAGGTTAGTTCATATGAGTGTGGAGAAAGTCTTCCTCCCCAATAGATATGTGAGTACCAAAGTGGGTATCCCTTATATGGATTATGGGTTGTTTGGGGGTGTGTGATCTAACATAGGATAACCTTGGAAAGTGGGATGAGAGTTATTCCATCCATTAAGAGTAATTCCAGCAAGGCTTATCCTGTGAGGCCAGTGAGGCCATAATGTGACCGTGATGATGTTGATGGATGCTAATCCATTTGAAAAACAAGATTGGATAGAGGTATGAGTTAGAGATAAGGTAACTAATCTTGTATGTTCATGCTATAGTATAGCCTAAGATACCTCGATGGGTAACTTAGTATTACATCGACTCTATATAATATTAGTTCTAGGAGGAAGATGGTGTCAATTTTGGGTGTCACCTTATAACCTGAACTAGCGGTTTGAGCCTGGTATGAAAACAATGATAGGGGAAAGTCATTCACTTGAGAGGACAACTATGGTTATACAAGATGAGTTGAGAAGGTGTTCAACCTAGGTTATTATTATTATTATTATTATTATTATTATTATGAGTCTTGAACCAAGTTGATTTTGGTACCTGTTAACAATTGATACCTATTAAGATGCTTAGTGATTCCTAAGATCTAGTAGTTAATCCCGATGATTACATGTGGTTCCTAGTGTTTCCTAGGATCTGATTGATACACATAATGATGTTGGGAGATATTCCTTGTGATTTGTAAGATCTGAAAATTGTACCTTATACTATTGGGAGAGACACCTATTTATTCATAGGATATTTTCATTATATCTGATGGTGATGGGAGAGATAACTATGGTTAATAGATTCTATTAAATATAAATGACGATGTTGGGAGAGATGATGAGTAATTACTAGGATATTTTTAATGTACGTGATGATATTGGGAGAAATTCCTAGTGATTCCTAGGATTTTTAAGTTTCCCATAATGATTTCCCATGATATGCCTTGTAATTCTAATGTTCAATTAGTTGTGCTCGATGTTTTGTGAGATTCATAGGGTGTTATTAGGACCTAGTAGTGGTCCCTGATATAATGAGATTAATAGAATAATTTTTAGGATCTCATGTCGATACATCATGTAGGAACACTCATCATATTCTCAATTTGGATATTTATACCCCTTGATGATTATGTGAGGTTCTCAAAGACAATCTGACACTCGATGAAGTAGGTATAGTTGATCCTGAGTGTCACCTTAAAACCCAAGGATCAAAAATAGTAATTTATTTATTATTTTACATTGTATTTATTTATTTATATGATCATATAACATGTGCATACACTGTATTTTTATGTTATATATGGAAACCTATTGGTGGTTCCCTACTTAGTTGTATGCACACCCAACTAGTGGTGGCCATGACACCTAGTTACTTAAGAAGACTTCTCTAATCATAGGTTCTGGTAGAAAATAGGCCCAATGTTATATTATTGAGTAGGATATACCCGAAAATATTGATTATTAAGATGTGGTGAGGCTCATGGATTGAAGTATAGACTCAATGTATTTATATTATTTTATTCATTTTGTACATGTGATTGTCTCGGTGTTAGATCAGTCAATATATTCTAGTATGAATTTGTGTTTGTATGAATGTATGCTTCCATAATTAAATTTATGTAGCATGATTCCTATTTATTTCTTATGTGTCATCTGATGATTATTTTTTTTATGGATTTTGTTTGGTTATTTATTCTATGTTTTACTCTGATATGAGGTTATAGTGTCCACATGGTAATACCTTAGTCCCTAGGTGCTAGTCAGAAGCCTCTAGAATATGGGGAGGTTCACTCGAGGTCTGGTAGTGACCTATTAAGAAAATTTGAGTGGTCCCGGGTGGTAGGGTGTAAGAAAGTGGTACCAAGGCATATTTTTTCTTTTCCTTACTATTTGGGAATATAATGGAAAAGTGATATAGTAATGTGTTAGATATTTCGATGGACCTCATGCTGGAGCATTACAAACACCTTTTTAGATGGGAATTTTAAGTTACCAAGGATATAATATTTATATTCATGGTTGTTTCTTTTACAATTATATGATTTCACCTAACACGGTTCACTTTGGTTTTGAATTTATGATTTATGTGGTTTTAGCTCTTGGAGAATTTCAATAGGCCTATGTACATGCATCATTATTGGCATGTATAAATCACATGAAATTCACGTGATTGTGTGTGATTGATATCATTGATGACATGGTTCATCTATTTAAATCATCAATAATAACTTATATGGTGTTTTCCAATATTATGTTTTGTGGTATTATACTCAGCTGAACCACATTATATTTTCTTCTAATAACCGATCTTTAAGATTCTATAAAGGGACGTTCCCTGATTAAAATTATGAAATTACTCTTATAAGGGATATATAATAACCCTAGTTGGTTATTATAGGTATTAGATATCTTGATGATGAAACCTTTGAATGTGATTATGATACCGGTTCAAAAACAGAAATGGATTAAGTTACTTAAAGTGTCAAAAACAACATATATAGAGTTTTCCTATATAGATTCTTAGGGGAATTTTACTTAACTAAACCATTTTATTATGGTATTCTCACAAAAGGTCATCATGGTATGATTCCATTATATATATATATATATGTGTGTGTGTTTGTGTGTGTATAGAGATGAGATTGTGGCCCTTAAGGAGGTAATCTATAATGGAGATGCCTGGTGATAATTAGTTCCCTAGTAAGATGATGACATAGCATGTGATGCTAGATATATATGTAAATTCATATGAGAACCCCAAAGTGTGTGTTTTGGAAAGTAAGTTTTATTAATCTATTTGAGATAAAAATAGAGATGTTTCCCCATGATTAGTGACTGATGTGAGACATGATTTATGGGATAGGTGGGAGGGCCCAATTCCTTTTGATATATGGGGGTAACCTAAGAGAGGGGTTTCCTAGTATTGATAATGAATTAGAGATTATAATCATGGTTAGATTGTTTGATTTATGATATTTTTGTATGAAGTTCTACTGGGAATATGGTATTCATGGATATGCCTTTATCTTTTTGGATGTAAATAACTTATAGTGATTTTAGTATTAAGGTTAGATTTTAGAGGGTAGGATTGGTGAGATTCTTGGATGTGAGGTTTTCAGGTGAGGTTTCTAATGAGATAACTGGTCATGATCCTAGATGGTAGGATCTAGGATGGATAGATCATGGGTAGAAGTTTTGGTTTTCAGACAAAACTAGGTTGATGGGTGGTTGTGCAGTTGGCCTTATCATGCATGGGATGCCTTGGGATTATTGAAAGGAAAGTACATGGGTGATTTTGATTAGATGATATCGACATGCGGAGGAGTATGGTCAGTTTATTAAGTTCTAAATCCTTGGTTAAATGATTTGCAATTAATTAGATTTTGAGTTGGGTTATAAAATTAGGTGGTATGTGAGCGTACACCCTTAAAGTTTGGATGAGATCAAGGAAGTTTTCACTGGTTTTCACAGGGTCATTTGGTTATGAATTAGTGATTATCCATGTGCAGGATAAGGATAATTGGATTTGAGAAAAATACTTATAGAGTGGTTTCCTTAAAGTTTTTATGAAATGAAAAATGGCCCTCTATGGTGATATGTGATATCAAAAATGGATTAGGGTGTCATAGTACGACTGACCAAAGTGTGTTACTTGACACAAATTTTCATGGAGGCATGATGGTCAAACCTTTTAAGGTTCACTTGAGTAAAGTTATAATGGAATCCATATAGTGGTGAGTGTAACGTTGGACATTATAGTGTGAGCCCCTAGTTATAAATGAGAATTTAGAATAAGTCAAGGATTAAGTTCCTAGTCAACAAGGTATTGGTAGCATTTGATGTTTTGTGTTAGCACTCAGGTGTGTGTGGGATATCCATGTATAGTCATTACATACATTAGTGTATGGATCATGGTCCATGAATTCATGTCTATTATGTTGCAAGGGTTTGTGTATGTAGTGATACTGGTCGTTGGATGATCGATTTGGAACTAAGATGCTGGTGATTTGGTAAACCAAAATTATTTGGTTCCTTAGTAGATACCAAGTTTGAGATTTGGAGGCATTATTGGATGAATTCCACCTATTGGATTTTGGATCAGGTTGATTTTGAAGTGATTCAGTGGTGATTCAAATAGGTGATATGCCAGTGATAAGGGTGGGAACATGTCGACAAGTGAAAATAGATGTGGATCCAACTATGGAATTTCATCAAGTATCAATGTCAAGCTTTGATGTGGGTGTTTAGATAGTTAATTTATGCCTTATAGTGTTAAGGAATTTTGATTTAGTGATTTAATAGTGATATGAAAAGTGAGGCTGATCATTTTTGTGAAAATTAGGCTAGAGTAGGACCGACTAGTATTATGGCGTATAATTAGATGTGGTTGGTTGGAACCTGCAACATGGATTTTTTATGACAATTTTTCATATCTGGGCTTTGTGAATGGGAGATAGAGGTTCATATGATTTAGTTTAGGACTAAATATAAAGAGTGATACCTGGTTATACCTAGTTATTTTACATGGAATTGGGTATAATTAGATGGAAATCACACCAAGCATATCATTGAACCACTAATAATGAATTTTAGTTGGAGATCTGGATCAAGGAATGAACCATAAATCATAACCATGTTTTATGAGGTAAGAATTATGGTAGGGAGAACCAAAGATCTGTTAATGAATTAATGAATGACACTATCATGTCTTGGGATAGATGTAATTTCGTATGACCAATCTCTGTGATTAGTTATCATTCTAGAGTAGAATGTGACAAGTAGGATATGAATTAATGACCGAGGTAGGTTGAGATTATTGATTGGTAAAACACCAAGGATTCTCAAGGATGACAAGTATTATAGTGGAGAGGTTATATAGACATGATTTTTTTAGGTTGTGAAATTCTAGGTGAATTTTAATTTTTTACTCTAGAGAAGGGGTAATTTTGAGAACCTAAATTTAGATTGAGAATCAGAGAGTTAAGAAAACACTAGTTAATAATCATGGATATGGTTTGATACTCAGGTGATCAAGAGAGGTATTTTAAGCTGAGTTGAAGGATGGAAATGATTAAATGGAAAACCCATTATGTGGGGTTTTAGAAGACTCATATGTGGTCATCCTTATGTGGGTGACCCATATATGGGAATTAATTTATATGGTTTGGATATTTACAAAATTTTCCAAATTCCAACCTCATTAAACCATTAAGTGGGTGAACTGTATGGGAGAAACCCCATGATACGATCCTTACATAGGTTACTACAGTGAGTGACCCTTACGTGGCCACCATTATTTAAGGGAAAATAGAATCACATGGGGAAAATCCCATTGCATGGGTTGACCCTTACATGTCCCTTGTGTGGGAGAGATCCCCTTACATGGGGTGACCCCAATGTAGGTGAACCCTTATATAGGAATCGACCAATGTGGGTGAACCCCTATGTAGATCCCATAACGTGGACCCTTATATAGACCCCCTATATGATTGTGGGTGAGAAATTATTCCATATTTAAATAAAATAAAATAATAATTTTTTGTGGGTATTTTTTTGTTATTTTTATGCTCTGTACAACAAGGGGTCAGCTTGGTTGGGGATCTCACTAATCCTTCAATTCTAAGGCATTACACTTATTATTATAATAAATTATCATTTAATATAAAAGAAATATTGAGGTAAAGTAAACTCCCAACATTGATTATTCTTTGATTTCTTCCCCTTTCTCACTATTGAGTTGTTCAACCCAGACTAGGGCTTTAGTGATAATTCCACCAGAGCATGGTGGAATCGTCTTTATATCATGGGGATTTTTCTTGTAACAAATAAAGTATTTTACAAGAGGATGATCACATTGGGTTTTGTGCATGTTCAAAAATGTACTTTACTACCATAATTTTATTTTGGGTTTTGAAGTTTTAGGGGATATAGATAGATTTATTATAAATATAAATTAGTGATTTTATTTATTAAAGTTATAGATTGGTACCAGGGGTGGTGCACACCCAATTTTCATTATTCCTAATTAAATTTTCAAATGAACAATAAATTTTTATTTTTTAATAATTAATTAAAAATTGTTTATAATTAATTATTTGATATATTGGCTTGAGATGTGTTCTCAAGAGTTGGTACGATCTTGGATGACCTTAGGAGAGGGTGGTCAAGATTACTTAAGGTAATAACTCAATGAATGAGGTAGGTGGACCCTTGGGCTTACCTCCATGGTAAATACATTTATTTTATTATATACATGGGATATAAAATTTATCAACTAACATAGATCATAATTTTATTTAAATAAATTGGTCCATTTAAAAATAAAATGCATATGAATAAAATGCATCTGCAAAGGGAAACGATGAACCCTTGGACCCTAGTTTATTCCTTGGTTACTGATGGTTGAGGGGCTATGTATAAATGTATTCCTTGTGATAGTTAGACCCTGGAGGGGTATTAATTGAATGAAATATATGAGACACAATGAACCTTGTGATAGGTTATATTAGCTCCGTTGGGTAATGAGTGGTGATAGAATTGGTATAGGAAACCCTATGTGTCCCCTTAACCAAAGGGTGTTCTATATTAGATTGTGACATTGGCTTGGTGACTCGGTCACTAATCTTCGAGGGATCGATTAAAAAATTCATTCCTTGAGGTATATGGTCCTTGTACAATAGTTGAGTCCCTTATCCATTGATGAGTATGGGATTTATTATAAACATGATCTTGAGACAGATGAGACCCTAAGCAGCATAAATTTAATAAAGTTAATATAATGCAGTGGCCCTAGTTTAGGAATCCTTAGAAAACTCCTTACTGATGAAGGTGTTGGATGGAGATGACTAGGTTAAGTAGTCCATGGTAAAACTATGATATTCCTTGTAGCCTTTTGGAAAGTTAAGATAAGATTGGGATGATTGTTTATCCCCCCATATATGTGATTACCTGGGTGGGAATACCTTGTGTAGATTATGGGTAGGTTGGGTGTGTGAGAAAAAACATGTGTGAACTAGGAAAGTGGGATGGGAATTATGAAATCCCTTAAGATTAATGCCAGTGGGTCTTATCATGTGAGTATAGTGAGTCCATAATTTGATCATGATGATGTTGATGGATGTTATGAAATTTTAATGATAACCTTGGATTGAGAGATGAGTTTTAGATAAGGGAATTAGGGTATCTATTTTATAGTATAACCTAGGGTTCCCTGATGGGTACCCTAGCATTACACTGACCCTAGAGAGGAGTAGTTACATGAAAGATGTGATGCCGATTTTAGGTGTCACCTTATAACTCGAACTAATGGGGTGAGCTTGGTATGGATGCAGTGACAGAGATAGGTCATGAACTTGAGAGGCCGAACATGGTTATATGGAATAGATTGGTAAGGTGTATAAACCATGTTATTAATATTAATATTATGAGATGTGAACTGAGTGTATACTATCATAAGATAATAAATGATATTTATTAAGATTCCTAATGTTTTCTATGATCTAGTAACTGAGCATAGCGATTACATGGGATGATTAAAGATTCTTAGGAACTATAAGATCCACCTGATGATGTTTAGAGATATTCCTAGTGATTCCTAAGTTCTATCCACTGTACCTAATAGTGTTTGGAGATATTTTTAGTCATTCCTACGAGTTGGTCATTTTACCTGATAGTGTTAGGAGAGAGTCATAGTGATTCGTAGGATATGGTATTTGTATCTAGAAAATGTTGGTAGATATGGCTAGTGATTCATAGGATCTAGATTTTATACCTGATGATACTGGGAGAGATTCCTAGTGATTCATATTATCTGTTTTTTTCCAATGATAATGATCTTTGAGATTATTAGTGATGCTCAAGATCATGAAGTTGTGCCTGATGTTGTGAGATATTCTTAAGACATTCTATAATTTGGTAGTGGTCCTTAATATTATGATATTCTTAAAATGATTTCTAGGATCTAATGTTCATTCATCTTATAGGAACACTCATGATATTCCAAGGATGGACATGTACCCCTTGATTATTATGTGGGGCCCTCATAGACACTTTGAAATTGGCCAAGGTAGGTATAATCGATATCCGGTGTCACCATAGAACCCATGGATTGACCATGGTTATTTATTTATACTTAATCTCTTTTTATTTACTCACCACTGCATTGCACATGTGGATAGACTATATTTGATGGGTTTTTATGGGACCCCATTTATGTTTCCCTAGTGAGTTGTACTCACACCCTGCTTAGGAAACTATGACACTTAGATACCTGAGAATACTTCACTAATCACAGGTTTAAGTAGGGAAGATACCTAGTATTTCATGATCTAGAATGATATCATATATGTGATTATAGATTAGGATTAGGTGAGGATTATGGATGATAGTAGAACCTCTTTAAATTTGTATTATTTTATTTATTTTATATATGTGATCATCCTAATAGGTAATCAGTTCATGTATTCTAGTATTCCCATGTGTTTTTATGACTATATGATTAATAATTCACATCAATATATAATGATTATTACTTAATTATTATATGTGATATAATGGGTATTTTTTATGGATTTTATTTTGTTTATTTAATTATGTTTTAATATAATATAAGGGTTTAGTATCACTACGATAACACACTATACCTTCACTATAAGTTATAATCCTCTGGTATACTGGGAGGTGTTCCTGAGGTAAAAAAACCATTGATTTATGCATAGTCAAGTGGTCCAGGGTGGTGAGGTGTTACAAGTATTATGGATTAGACATTACTAAATTGACAAAATATTTGGCGTGTTGACTCTCAATCTAGTATTTTAGATTCAATTGTAGATATTCAGGTGATATTTAGGTGTAGATCTAATGATTTGTTATCAAACTCAGACCAATATCCAATACCAAGCTTAATTTGATATAGGAGACCATGTGTTTAGAAGTATCACCAAGTTAAAGGAATCATTATAAATTTATGATATGATATATTGGAATTTCAATGTTTAAGTAGTTAATGAAATTATGGGTTACTGGTATGTGGAGTAAAATATAATTTTATTTCACTTCTTCAGCTATGATGGAATGAGTCTATTATATAAAATAAAATTTGAGATACAAATTATGGATATTAAGGGTTTGATCAGTGGGATTTATTGTAAAAGTAGTTCTTAGAAATAAATTTGTGGATACCCATAATCTTTGTAGTATGATAATGTGATATGATATTTGATTTAAGCGAGTGATAAAAATATAGATTAATGAAATGGGGACTTCCCCTGGTTGAGAAATTTTATGGTGGGGAGTATGTAGTAACATGTGACCTAAACTTATTGTGAAACTAGATTAAACATGGATCAAGATAATCTAAGACCAAGGTTTTTTTATTGTTGAGATTCAGATATGGATTTCAAAGCCAGGGGATATATTTTAGGGAGGATTTATAAAATATGTAGGATTCATTAGATATTTTGATTTAATTTTTTATGTTTTTGGTATTGATTTGGGGATGATTTAATATGGGTTTAGAAGTTTCATAGGAATTTATAAAATATTATGGTTTCAATAGTAATGTTACTAAATTGTATTAGAAATAAATTCAGGTAGCTATTGGGATTATACTATATAGTTAGTGGTAGTAGTAGAATATACTAGATAGATTGTGGAATCCTAATGGGTACTCAGTGAGAGTTGTGATGTTCCTGCTAAATGTAGAAGATACCACCAAGTACATGATGAAATATTACTAGCTACCTGGTAATCTATCTAGAGGGATGGGGAAGACCCAAGAATGACCACCATGTATCCATTGTCCATGTATCAGGTTCCTTGTTCACACCAGAATTGTTTCTTAATTTTTAATAAAATGGAATTTTTTATAAAAAAATAACTCATACCACTCCCATTTAATTTCCCTAACTAGAATTCTTTAGGAGTAGACTCCCTCCCTTTACCCTCCCTTTTCCACTATTTTAACTCTTCTAGATCATGTTTGATTAGTGATTTGTCTGAAGTAATGGTATCTTAGTGGTAAAGCTAACACCATGTGTTCTTCATTTTGCTATTAATCTTTCTATTTTCAATTACTCCACTCTAAATCTTTAAATTGAAGGGTTATCATATGATTTATTGATTTTTGGAATTTTATAGTGATTAAACCTAAAATAATGGATGAAATTAATCAAAATTAACTAAGGTAGGTTATCCCTTTTATTTTCTCTTAATTTATAAATGATTTCATGGATTATGTGGAGGTGAGATAATGTAAGTGGGTTTGTGTGACCCATGATTGAACCGTTAAGGTTTGGGATATTTTTGAAAGGTTTTTAAGACCCCTTAGAACCATAATGGATGTAAATATTATGTGTCACATTGATTTTAGAGAAATACATCATTTATGTCAACATGATAATATTGACTATTTATGAAATTAAAACCCATAAAGTGACATGACCTGAAACACTAGGGACCCACCAAGAATGGTATTAAGTCAAGTGTGTGATCCCAAGCCTACCTTCAATAGGATAGGGGTTGGTGACTATAATTGAGTATGAATAACTCACAATATGGGAGATCTTAGCCTACATCAACCTATAATAGATACACATCTTATATACATAAAAATAACCAGAAGTATATATATGAAAGATGAACTGTATACAAAACATGCATGAGACAAATGTTAAGATACATATAGATAACTAGTATATAAACCATAATGTTACGGGAAAGATACAAACCCAACAACTAAAAAGGTAATCCAACATAAGGTCATCACTGTAATATAGATCCAAACAAAAACATCATATACTTCTGATACTTAATGGAAAAACTAAGATCCACCAAAATAATGGCCCCTAAGGTCACCGGGTTCTAGGTCTAAAAAATCCACACAAACTCTTTATTTACCAATACCATCTCTTCCCTATGCGCCATCTTTATAGACACATTATGTGTAGGCCCAAGGTTCATGTAGGGGTGAGTATAAACATACTTAATAAGATTCCCCAAAACCATAAAAAACCAAATCAAACCATCATATGAAAACCCAAGCTATAATGGATTACCCATAATGAAGGAAAGAAAGGATCCAAATATACTCAACCACTATAATATTTAGGGAAACATTGATTTTTGAGTCATATTTTCTATGAACTATGATGATTTATATATCACAATAAACTAAGGATGCTCAGAGGAAAAAAAATCCTAGAAAGCCAAAAATTGATAGACAACCTTGCATAATATATCAAAGGAAACCCATGGAAACCTAAGGAATAATAAGTATCAATGTATCTGAGATAAACGAACATTATTCCACACAAACACTAAATCTCATGAAGGAGGGCCTACTCCTTTCTAGAGTAAACACTTTCGTTTAGGGGACCCTATGGAATGTTGTTTGAAACCACATATACTGTTTAGATATACTAAAAACCAATGAGGAACCCATACCTAGAAAAAGAATATATATTTTCAAGCTTGTATTGACCCCTATAATAGAAACCACTTAGGTTTAATTAAAAGGGAAAATCCTAAAACATAGGGGAGAGTCCCACTTATCCGGCCCAACTATAGGAGAAATTAGTATGTAGCTCCAAGGATCCAAAATATCTAAACCTATAAACCTAATATAACCCCTCTATAATAGCAGTTATGGGCTTGTAAATTACTAAGGAAAGGTAAATTGGTCAATTGAGTATCGACCCCATGGATATAGTACCTACACCTGAGCATATTGGGGGGTACTAAACCATATCCATAGTGTGTGGGGGACCTGTACCTCGTTGATTCTAAGGGAGTACTAAACCCATGTCGATCTCGAGGACTTGTGAAATAACCCCAACCCTAGTATCCTATATTTTTTTGTTACATTATAACATTTGAAATAGCTATAAGTTATCACATCCCGAGGGATCAAATAGTTCAATAGTATTGGAAAATTAGATACATGCTTTAATTTCACATTATATTTGAAAACATAAAATACAACATTGTATTTTATTTGATAAAATTATTATTACATATAGAATATCCTTTTATATCAATCATAGTAAACTTTCTAGAATCCTGAGGAATGGAAACTAAATAATAGGGAAATATCAGATGCTTAATAAGGGAATGTGCTTAGTGGTAGATATCATAGAATAAATAAGGCACGAATAATATGAAAGGAATAAATAATAATAAAATAATTATTTATAGATAATCACATGATCTTGAAAATTATCCTAATATAACATAAATATTTTAATAACCACATGGAAATCAATAAATTATTTCATAATTATGGAATTCATAATGCCGGACATCTTAAACTTTCTACCATGGCCTCATTCCAAGAAATCAGAAATAAATGGGTATGGTATATTCCAAATACATTTTTTTTATGAGACATAATGATGAATCAAGGTTATATGTAATTACGGGCCCCAACCATTACATAATAAGTCTAATGTATTCATCTTATGAATAAACAATACAACTTAATCAACATACCTTAATAATTAATACATATCCATATTGAAATAACCAGTATACTGAATGTCAACACATTCCCTAGTTAAAATGATCATAAGAAATCTAGAGAAATATGGTTTATGGAATAATTAGATTATATCTATAGTAATGCATAATATTAATCATGATATGTTTATATAGATTGAAAATACATTTAAAAGACCATTGGAACATTACTTGAAGAAAATATATCTTTCATTTTAAAATCTCTTATTTAAAATCATAAAAATTAAATAATATTAGGGAGAAAAGTTTCTATAAAAGGATCCAAGGAAATTTTAAAGTAATATTCAATTTAAATAGTATTAATGATGGTGGAAAAATCCGTTCATGCGGTAAATGTAAAAATAATGATTCCATTCAAACCTTTGATAAAAATTTCTTCTTCTGAGAAAAAGAAGATTCCTTTTAATTTTTTTATATAAAATTAATCAATGTTAATAATTAATTTAACCATTCAATGCTGAATAATAACAAAATTGTTCAAAAAATTTTAAATAAAACATGTACAGGGAAGAAAAATATTCTTGAATGAATAAAAACACAAAGTCTGTTTTCCTTAAAAACATTATTTCTGACTTTTGAGTACAAAAAGATAAGAAAATGAAAGGAAAATTTGTATTTTATAGAAATAAACATACGAGAAGAAAATATATTATTTTTAAGATATAAATATCATATAATTAACCCAACATAATATTAAACATAAAGATCATAAATAAGGATGAGATTGTGAAATAAATCCTTACCTTAGGTCTGACATGATTCGAAAGTGGTTTTAACCCATTTTATAATAAATTTTAATCTATTAAAATTATATAAAATAACCATATTAATACTTATAATATCATATATTATCTAATTATAACATCTCAACTCTATTTTACTAATACTTTTTTTTAAAATCATCATTTATGAGTGTTAAGTGTTTTGTTTTTCATATAAGTTTCATTTTGGAAGTTTTGTTCCTTGCATCTTGATAATGGTACTATCCTCTCAATAATATTAATCATGATATAAATATAATATATATAAATTATATAAATATTTATAATCGTTATTTAATTTTGGACATTAAAAATGAATCACATCACTTCGTGGAGGTGGTACTCCAAATATATGCACAAGTGACATTATCATTTTCTAATGGGTGAAAGGGTAATGAGGTAAAGTATATATTATTTTTAAAAAATAATAATTATCTCATAAATATCACACAAACACACACAAATATATATATATATATATCAAATATTTTCACATTTATAACCATCCAATTAATGTCTTGATGAAAAATGAATTACACAGCTATGTGAAGACGATAGGTCGTACGTACGCACGTGCAATGTTTTAATTTTCCATAGGAGAGAAAGGAGATAAATTTGTGTTATGAAACTATAATAACGAAATTGAAGTAAATTTAATATAATTATGTTATTATATTATCATGGTTATATAATATTTGAATGAGGTAGAATTGGAAATAAAATAAAAACACTCAATTGAGAGTTATAACACTTCTTCAAAAAACCACATTGACTTACATGTTAACCCTTATAAGATGGTCCTTTGATGATACTAGAGACTCTAGGTTGTGTTTAGGAAGGTTTTAAATGGATTTATTTAGGTCTTGGTTGATATAAGTTTCTAAATATGCATGAATTATAGAGTATAAGCATTGCTATTTTATAAGTGAAGGAAAAGACACACCTGGAATTACTAAAAGTATTTTATTATTATTGAGTCATTTTGTTATGAAAGTGGATACAAATTGTCATATATTAGAATATGATAAGTTTAAGGTATAAATAAAAACAAAAAATATGGTTTATACAAGTTTAAGTGTAATTTTTCACCTTTATCTCTTAGTTTAACCACTAGTAAGTCCATTTTTACCATAGTTGTGGAAAACTTTTGTTACTATTTTTACTATTCGTTATGATAAAACATAATGTTTAATTTATTAAATAATATTAATTATTTTGATTAAAAATATGTGTTTCATTTTACCATTTTCAATTTGTATAATTTGAAGAATGAAAATTTAAAATAAGTGTGCAAATCACAATAAAAAAGATTTTAAAAAAACTATTTGTTTTAAGCATTAAAATTATTTTACAACAAAATAAACTATAATGTTGATTAAAATGGAATTAATTGGATTATATTAAATAAAAGGAGACTAATTTTTATTTTAAACTAAATTAAAACTGAAATAAACCTTGTAAATACTTGATTAAAATAGAATAACTAAAAACAATTTTTATTTGAAGAAAAATATTACTTAGATTTCCAAAATGTTAAGAATATATTTAGAATCTCAAAATTATATGTTTATATAACTTATTTTATATATTATATATATATTTTTTTTATATAAAAATGGTTTATAATCTTTTGTTTTATTCTTAAATCATTATAATTTCATAAAAGTTACATTTTTTCATAAAATCAACATTTTCACTATTCACCAAAAAAATCAACTATTTCTGAATTTTTTTAAAAATTTACCCTATGTAATTTTAATACAAGGAAATATAATTAATAATCTTTAAATTATATCTTTAGAAAATAATTCACTTTCTTCCATTTTGAGGTTCTTTTATGGCATAGAGTTTTAGAGAATTAGATAAGAACTCATACATAATAAAATCATACATAAAAAGTGGACACTTATACTCAGTATCCACTTATATAATGATATAAAACTTTTATAATTAAACATGTTTTATTTTGATTAAAAATATTCATGACTTTAAACTGGACTTATTCTTTGTTCTTACCCATCCTTAAAACCTATGAAAAATATTTAAAAAACTTGGACCAGCACAAAAATATCAGTAAGGGACATAAAAAAGAAGAAATCCATTAGTCCACTGAAAAAAATGAAAAATAGTAAAATGATTAAATTTATCACATTATTCTTCTAGAATAAATGATAAATCATTTCCAAATTTAAAACAAACTTTTTGTTAAATAAAAACTTTTAAACACCTAGAAATCAAATTGAAACTCATTTTAGGTGACTTAGAGCATCATATTCATAAAGCATTTTAAAACCATTCAAAAAATAACTACATCCCAGTTAAATCAATATAATAAACCACAAAAATTAACTCCCACCATAATTACATTTAATAAAAAAACATTTCTCAATGAATTGAAGAGCTATAACAGAGATCACCCTTTAAATAAGCTATATCAGGCTCACCCATATTCATGATCTATATGAACATGAACCCATAATATAAGATATATCAAGTTTACATACTTATAATATATAATTATCAAGTACCATATCATGATTAAAACATTTTATGATTTCACCTTTTTATAATAAATCCCTTGAAAAACTCTTTTGAACACATATGAAAAATACATTCGGATACTGAAATACTTGTTTTTTTCAAAACTGATTTTCAAAAATAAAATACCTAGAAGGCATGGAAATATGGGTTTTCTTTAAAAAAACAAGAAAAATAATGAAGGATGTCAAATATTGAATAACGGTTTTGGGAATGGGAAAAGTTTTTCACCGTATACATTAAAATTCAATATTCCTTATGTCTTTTTTTAAAGAAAGTGAAAAATTCCCATAAAAGGATTCCTTTTGAAAAACATTGAAAGAAATTAAAAAGTGACATAAAATTTCCTTTATAATTATTTTATATCCACATAAATACATTAATAATATATTTTAAAAAATACGGATGTGGAAGTATAAAAATTTGAAGGGAAATGTTGAAAGAGTATTTTTAGAAGAAAGTACCTTACCTTGAGTCCGACTTGTCATGCACGTTATTTAACTTCCTGAATAATAAACTTATGTTAATTATTTACTTATTTAATAACCTTTTTCATTTTTATTATTACTTTTTTTATTCCTTTCGATGTTATATTCAATTACTTAATCATTTAAGTTTATGTTTGATGTTTTGATGATATTCAGCTCATATGTCCTAAATGAATTTGGTAGGTTGAATATAGTCAAAGAGGTCATTGTTCCATCATATTTAGAATAATAAACATGAAATAATTATCATTTTTATACATCAATTATTCTTTTAAAACCACTCATTAAATATGGTTATAAAAATTAACTACGTTACAATCATGCAGGCGGTATGTTATATGCATGCATGAGTAATGTTTCCATTATTCAATGATTATTATGGAAAGAAGGTAAGTATTAGTTTATATTTATATAATTATAATCATATAATAAATAAAATATTATTTCTTTAATTATATTTATATATTTTATGTATTATTTTGTGATGAAAAATGAATCATATCGCTTCATAGAGGTGGTAGTCCATACGTACGCACAGGCAACGTTAATATTTTTCAATGAATGAAAATTTAAGAAAAGAGATGATTTATTACCTATATATAATTATAACTATGTCATTAATATCATATATATATATATTTAATCCATCATTATCACTATTCATAAGAGGTGGTGATGGAAAAAAAATTACATTGGTTCACGAGGTAGTAGTCCGCTGTACACACAAATGATGGTTTCATTTCCCATTTGATGAAAGTGGAAATGGATATAGTTTGTTATTAACATAATAAAATATAAGTATATGGAATATACTGGTGTTTTTATTTCATCATGGTTGAAGAATATTTGAATAAGTTAGAAAAGGAAACAAAACAGATAATGCATGGTTAAGAACTATAGCTCTCTCCATACAACATCTTAATATTTACACAAAAAGATTTTCTAGAATGGTTTTCTAATAAAAAAATATCTCTAGGACATGTATTGGTTTATAATAAAGGTATTTTGGTAGGAATTTTTTGAAGTGTGATGAAAAGAGAAGAAGAGGTTCCCTTTTATAAAAGGGGAGGGGCACTCATGGAATTTCTCTAAATATTAAATCAATATTCATATTCAAATGGATCCAAAATTGATAATATTAAAAGATACTATTATGGCTGGAAAAGTTTAGGTTATGTTCTCACACTTATATTTTTTAAACTCTTTAACCCTTTTTGACAATTACCACGGTATTAATGTTTTTAATTTTTAGGGTTCAAGAAAGTTACTATAAAAGGAAAAATGGTCCATAAAAGGACCATGGTTGATATTATCAACCATATAAAATTTAAGTGATTGAAGATAAGTTTTTTTTATTTTAAATAATTTAATAAAAAATTATTTATTATAAAATATAATTAATGTCAATCTTGACACTATTCATTTAATTTGGCTTTAAAAATATCAATAAAAAGATGGAATTTGAATATATAACTTTTAAAATTCCCTAAAATTTTATAAATATCTAATTTTTTTTTGGAACACAATAATTTATTAAAATTATATTACTTATAATGATTTTAAAATCATTTTTTTATTTTCCTTTTATTTAAATAATTACTACGTAAGCATTGCACGAGCATTTAAGGTAATTATTTCATCACTAAAAATTTAAAATAAATTATCATGTTAAAAAACATATTTATATTTGAGATAACCATTTAGGAACAAACATACCTTCTTTTTATCCAAATGTAAAAAATTTAAATACAAAAAAACAAAGAAAATGACATTTTTGTCTTTTCTTTACATAAAGTATTATACAGGTCATAATCATGTCCATATGGAAAAAAGTAATATATTCACATCTTTAATGATTACGGAAGAAATATAATCATCTAATAAAATTAAATCATCCATTATGGTTACATTTTAATCCTTATCAAATTATTTTTACCCTTAATTAACCCATTTTACCTTTACTATGGAAATAAACATTTACTATGGTTACTATTATAATGAAAAAAACAAATAGGAACTATTTACCAAATTTGTACATCCTAATTCCAAATATTTAATCCATTTGGAATATTCAAAATATAGAAGTGGATGAATTTAATTTAATATTAAACTGAAAAAATGCGGCGAAAAATGAATTTTCATAAAAATTCCCATTTAAGTATAAAATTGTTTTTATACCAAATTTAAGTATGAAATTAATTCTAATGAACTTAATTAGATTATTTATAATATAGTAGATCTAATTTTTAATTTAAAACATTTAAAATTAAAATAAAAGTTTATAAATAATTGAAGAAAAAATATAGTTTTCAATAAAAACAAGCACTATTCACTATTCACTAGGAAAGAATTTTTTTAGAAAATTCTTAAAAATTTATTCTAAGATAAATTTTATATGTTGAATTAAAAAATGAAGTTATTTTTTTCAAATTAAAATTCTATAATTTGAAAATATTTATTCTAAATAAAACCATATAATGTATGAAAATCCAATTTTTTTTGAAATAAATCTTTTTCAATTTTGACTGAAACATTACCTAATATTCTTATAATAATTATAAACCCTAAAATCCAATGAGCCTATACCCAATTGGTATAGGTTTCTGAATAGAATCGAAGAGATGCAGGATCAAATTCTGATGGAGTCATATTTTGGGGTTATTGTTGTAGATATTGTTTCATGTATTGTAGTAGGTACTATAGTATACATTATTGTAGGTACTATAGTAGGTATTATTATATACTGTAGCAGATAGGAATATTCATCAGACTCAGCCTTTAAGGCACCGATTTGGTCCTAGAATCCTTCAGACCTTTGGGTCACCCCGTCCTTTGGGCCAGTAAGAATTTTGTGCCACCTTAAGCCCTTTGTCTCACTTCAAGGCCTTCGAGCCACATGACGTGAAGAAGAAACTAGAAAAACTATATAAGGAATAGTCTCCAGATGAGGATTTAGAGAAGGTTCATTCACTAGAGCAGAGCTAAAAATATTTTGAATAATGAGAGGGTATGCAAATTTCCATCGATACCAGGTCTGTGCATCTTTTCATAGGACAACTAGCCAAATATTCACGCGAAGGTGGAGAGATTACATCATGATATTGAAACTGGAAAGGTGTAGTTTTAAGTATTCATAGTTTAGGATTATTTCATCTAAAGAAATTTGGGTAATTTATTATGTCACAAACCCTGCAGGCCATTTAGGGGCCCCCCCTCAACCCTTAAAAGGTGGATAATCAAAAAATGAATAAAAATATAAGGCCTTCATGACATTCCGGATGGAATAAAAATATGATTAAAGAATATTAATAAGACATGAAAATGATTTATCTCGACCTTAACTAGGTTGTTACATTCTTTACCATTTTTTAAATTCAGTCCTCACAGTTGTATTCACTTATTAAACAAGTGGGGATATCTTTCCATTAAAGCATTTTTAGATTCCCAACGTGCTTCTTAAACCATACGAGTTTTCAAAAAACCTTAACCTATTGAATCACATTCTTCCTAAACACTTGTTCTCTATGGTAAATGATTTTTACTAGCTATTCCTCATAATAAATCTTCCAACTGAACTACTTTTGGTATCAAAACATGAGATGAATCCATCATATATTTTCTTAACATCGAAACATGAAAAATGTTGTGTACCAAGGATAAACTCAAAGGAAAGGACACTCAGTAGGAAATTGATCAAAATTTCTCCAAGATTTTATATGGTCTAATAAACCATGGACTTATCTTCCACTTTTTACCAAAATCCATAATCATTTTCCCTTGGATATACTTCAAGAAAAACTTATTCAACTACATTGAAGAAAAGACCATTCCTCCGGTTATCTTTATATCTTTTCTTCCATCTTTGAGCTGTCCTCATGTGTTTTTGAATCATCTTATCTTTCTCAAACACTTCCTCTAACAACTCCAGTCCCATTAATTTTTTTTTCTCCTAGTTCATCCCAAAAATCAATTATCCAAAACTTATTTCCATATAATTTATCAAAAGGTTCCATCTGTACATTGGAATGAAAACTATTTTAATATGAAAATTCAACCAAGGAAAGATGTTGACCCCAACTTCCATCGTAATCCATTTAAAAACCATGAATCATATCTTCCAAAGTCTGAATTTTCCACTCAGACTATCCATCATATTGAGGTTGAAAATATATAATGAAATTTAATTCAGTTCCCAATTACTACCTAAGTCCATTCCAAAAATTATAATTGAACTTGGTATTATAGGTGGGTATAATGGAGAGAGTAACTCCATGTAACCTGAATATATCTTTGAGGTACAGTTGAGAAGTTTGATCTAAATACATAGGATGTAGAATTAGAAATAAATACCTAGACTTAGTTAGATGATCAATGATAACCAAAATTGAATTATTACCTCATGATTCCCTTTAAAATACTACCACAAAATCCATATATATATTTTCCCATATCCACTTCGGCATTGGAAAAGGCTAAAGAATCCCATTTGAAAATTTTCATTCTGCTTTAATCTTTTAAAAATTCAAACATTTCACGGTAAAGTCAACAATATCCCTTTTCATTCCATCCAACCATCAATACTCTAGAATGTATTGATATATCTCAGTGATTCTAGGATAAACAGAAAATAGGGGACTATGAGCTTAATTCAACAATTCTTTCTTCAACTGGGAATCACATGGCATGCATAATATTTTTTACAAATCTAATAACACCAACTTTAGCAATATAAAACTCTAGAAACTTACCCTTATTAATATATTCTACCTCTTCTTATAAAACATGATTCTCATTTTAATATTGTTTATTATTTGATGATAGATATAACTGTACTGATACCTAAAATAAAATAGTGGAAGTTCCTGTGTCCATAACTTCTATTTAGAAATTCATCAAATCATTAACCAAAGGGTCATGTTACAAATATAAAATGGTTAATATAGTACTATTTTTATGACTCAAATCATTAACTAATTTGTTTTATTTTTCAGGATGATAAGGAATCATGAAGTCATGATCCTTAATCAGTTACAAAAATCTTTTATACCTCATGTTCATCTCTTTCTGAGTAAATATATACTTCAAACATTTGTGATTAGTTTATATTTTATACTTTACTATATATAAATTATACCTCAATATTTTTAAATAAAAATACATAGAATATAATTCTAGATCATGTGTAGGATAGTTTATCTCATGATGTTTTAGGTTTTATGAAATATAAGTAATTACCTAAACATTATGCATCAGGGAAAAACCAAGTAATTTTAATGAAGAATCACTATAGATGAAAATTCAGCATTTCTGGGGGCTAGGAAAAAAACCGGAGCATTCAAAAATCTACTTTTCAGTTCCAGAAAAAATCCATCCCATTGTTTTATAAAAATTAATTTAACTCCTTTTTTAGTTAACTTAGTCAATGGGATAGACAACCAAGAAAAGTTTTTAATAAACTGCCAGTTCTAACCCACTAATCCAAGAAAACTACTAATTTGTGGAACTTTTTTTGTCTTTTCCATTTTTCAACAATTTTTTAGTAAGTTCAATAATTATTCCATCATTATAAACAATATTTCTAAGGAATGAAATTTATTTCAACTAAAATTCACACTTACTAAAATTTTTATATAGTTTCTTTTTTAAGGTTTCTAAAAAAATACTTAGGTACCATTCATGTTCCTCATGACTTTTGGAATATACCAAAATATAATTAATAAAAACAACCATAAACTTATCCAAGAACTCCTAAAAAAATCTAGTCCAAAGGTTCATAAACACAACTGGTTCATTAAACAGCCCAAAGGGAATAACTATAAACTCATAATTCCCATATCTAGTATGAAACTCTATCTTCAAAATATGTTCCTCCTTTAACTTCAACTAATGTTACCCTAACCTAAGATCAATATTTGAAAAAATATAGAAATCCCTAGAGCTAATTAAACAAATCATCAGTTTGAGGTGTATGATACTTTTTCTTAATAGTGATGTTATTCAAAGCTCTATAATCAATGAAAAGTCTTATTGAACCATCTTTATTTTTAATAAATAAAATAGGATCACCCAATGGTGAAGTTCTAAGATGAATGAAACCTTTATCTAGTAAGTCATGTAACTACTTTTTCAATTCCAAAAGTTCTACTTGATCTATTATATAAAGGGGTTCTGAAATAAGCTTAGCATCATGAACAGATTCAATAATAAACCCAACCTTATAATGATAAATAACACTAGAAAAATCATCAATAATTACATCCACATATTCATTTACTACCGATACATAATTAATTTTTAGAGTTTCATTTTTTTCAATAACACAAGATAGGAAACTTTCCCTACTATCTTTAATAAATTTATCCACTTCTTGATTGATTATCAAAGGTATGAAATCACTGTATATAACATTTTTAGATTTGAAATCTATCTTAGTATAATAAACTAAAATTAAATCCATACCCAAAATAATATCAAACTCTTTTATGGCCAGTGTAATAAGATTTACAGAAAAAATATAAAGACCTGGCCTTATTACATACATAATCCTGAATTTAGTCAAGAAAACACTTACTTTTACATTTAAGATCTTTTCAAGTTTAGAGATTTAGAGAATTAGGACAGTACATTCATGAAATTACACATTATTACAGAGTGGATACCATACAAATAGTTTCAATTTTTCTCAAAATATAAAACATTAAAACTTAAAACAATACTCCTTGAAAATTATTAAACATTTAACATGTCTTCCTTCCTTGTATTAAACATCCATTAACCTGTGAAAAGTCATTTAAAAACTTGGGATGAGCACAAAGCTCAGTAATGGATGAAAAGGTAAGGAAAGAGTACATTAGTCCATGAATACTCGTAACGTATGAAAACATTTTCAAAAGACATTCTTATCACTCATATATACTTACTTTGTGTAACATGATATTCACACAAGATCCACACAAACATGAGAACATAAATATAATCATAGAGGTATCTTGGGGCATTACTTACATAATCTTTTAACCATTCTTGGCTACCTTAAAATTTGTAACCCTCATGGCTACCTTACTTTGTGTAAGCATCGTAGTTACACTTGGAGTAACCATATGGCCGACCTCCAACTTACTCATCCACAATGAATTGGAGGGAAATATAGGTCCCAACATTCATAATAAATAATTCCCAAGAACCAAAACATAATCAAACAATATGAATGATTCCATAAAAACATTGCATTGGAATTTCGTAAAACCGAAATTTAAAAGAGGATTTTTAAAGAAAAGCCTCTTATAAATATCATAAAATTGAAGAGAGACTTAATAGAGTGGATGTATTATGTATATATACTTTAAATACACATAATGAAACATAATTTAAACAGAACCTATCACACAAAAAATTTAAAAAGCACATAAATAATGAAGTAGAAGGTTAACCCAAAGAATGGAAATCGGGTTAAGAATTCCCCTACCTCGGGTTTTTCTTACTTACAACTTGTTTAAACCTTATGTATAATGGATAAAAGAGTGTTATTAATATTTTAAAGAAATATGTTCATATTTATAACATCTTATATGATCATTTAATAACATATTTTCACCCTTAATTGTTAGTATTTTTCCCCTTGCACTGTTTTTGGTTGAATTCATTACATGATTTCTATGATTGGTTTGTGGTGGACATTCTTGTCGATTGGAAGTGAAATTACAGAATTGGAATGAAGTAGTATTTTCATATATTCAGTAACATAAATTATTCAATTTATCATTTTTAATTTTTACATGAGAATGATTGATAAGTTAGAACATTAATGACGTTTGTTTAGATCATTTTAGTGGTTATTTGATAATGACAACCCTGTTTTGTCTTATAAATTAGAACCATGAGTAAAAAAGAATTCAAGAACCATGGGTGAGTCATAAAACATATATTATAACCTGTTTCAACCATATAAATGGTTTCATGACCAGACTTGAAAGAATTAATGGAAATTGAAATCACATCGTCCACGATGTCGATAATTCGACACAAATGGACAATGTTTTAATTCTATAAATAAGTGGGAGAGGAGAAGAGAAGAATAATGATGAGTAATTTACCATAAACATGATAATGTATAGAATATACATGATTTATTGGGATTTCATGCCTATTGGGTAAGGAGATATGAAGAAAGAATAAGGAAATAACTCAAAATAAAAGAATAATTGTGAAATCGCTTACAAAAAAGCACCAGCCTAACGACTACACAACATGGTTTTATAAAATATTAAAAAGAGAGGGGACAAATTTCACCCATCCAGAAATGAATAATAATATATATTAGATCAATAATAAGAATAAAATAAGAACATATTATGGAAACTTGAATGTTATACCACATAAAAGAGAACTTGAAAGGAAAAAGAAAGAAATTGAGAATTTTCTTACCGTGTAGAGTAACCCTTAGAACTTAAATTTTGGGACCTTGGGGGATTGAAGAAACATTGGGAGGACTAATATTAAGGTAATAAGTCTAGATCTTCGTTTAGGGAGAATTGGGAATGAATTTAATGAAGGGAAGAGTTGGTATTTATAGGAAAAGTGAGGGATTATTTTAATAATTTTCAAGGGACACCTCATGAGTTGTATTTACAAAACCATGGGCCTGCCCATGGTATTTGACCATGGTATAATCCACATGGGACACCTCACATATTATTTAACTATACACAAGTCTACCAGATTTATTACATCATTATTATATCATTAATGATGTCATTAATACACCGGAACAAAAAACTGTATTTTTTACTATTCACCGAAAAATCAATTGTTTCAGAAAAATTCCCCAAATTTACCCTAAACATTTATCATCTTGTAGATTTCAAAAATGAATTCCGTTTTTTTGAAAATAATTTTCGAAATATTATTAATTTAATTTTTAAAGAAAATCACACTTAATAAAAATTAACAGTTTTTATTCTTCAACTACTTCATTATCACAATGAAAAATTAACCAAGATGTTATTATCTTCTAGTCTTAATAAAATAAAATAATAATAAAATTTACTATTTATTAGGGTCATATTACTATTCATATTTCTATTCATTAGGGTATGTTAATATTCACCAAAAAAACAAGTTGGTTCCAATAGACTCCAAATAATATACTGAACACAATTGTAGATGACAGTTTCTTGAAATTCAAAACATAGAAGTGGAAAAATTATGTTAAAAGGCTAGTTATAAATATCTACTTAAAAAAAAGTTCCATGCATTTCTATTTATTTTTAGAAAAACTTGGGGTGTTACATTATCCTGGCCTTCTTGAAATTGCGTCCTCACAATTTTATTTACTTATTAAACAACTGAGGGTATTTTTTCTCTCAAAGCATTTTCAGACTCCCATGTTGCTTCTTTAACCATGTGATTCCTCAAAAAAACCTTTACCTGGTGGATTACCTTATTCCGCAATACATGTTCCATTCGATCAAGAATATGAACTAGTTTCTCTTTATAAGAAAGGTTCTCTTCCAGTTGAACTGCTTCTTGGCTCAAGACATGTGATGAATCTGGCACATACTTCCTCAACATCGAAACATGAAAAACATTGTGTACCTGAAACAAGATCGGAGGCAAGGCTACGCGGTATGAAACTATTCCAAATTCCTCCAAGATTTCAAAAGGACTGATGAACTGTGGACTTAGTTTCCCTTTTTTACCAAAACGCATCACACTTTTCTAGGGAGAGATTTTAAGGAAAACATGGTCACCTACCTCAAAAGAGAAGTCTTTCCTTTTGTTATCTGCATAACTTTTCTACCTACTCTGAGCTGTCCTCATGTGCTGCTGGATCATCCTCACTTTCTCAGCCACTTATTCAACTAATTCTGGCCCCATCAACTTTCTTTCACCAACTTCATCCCAAAACACTGGAGTTCGACACCGCTTCCCATACAAGGCCTCAAAAGGTGCCATATGAATACTGGAATGAAACATGTTATTATAAGAATACTCAACTAATGAAAGATGCTATTCCCAACTTCTATGATAGTCTATTGAACAAGCTCAAAGCATATCCTCCAAAGTTTGAATCGTTCATTCTGACTTCCCATCTGATTGAGGATGAAAAGCTGTACTGAAATTTAACTATGTGCCCAACAACTTCTGAATTCCCTTCCAGAAGTTATAAGTAAACCTTGGATCTCGGTTAAATACAATGGAAAGATGAACTCCATGTAACCTAAAAATCACCTTGAGGTACAATAGAGAAAGCTGATCCAAAGTCATTGTATCTCAAATAGCGAGAAAATGTGCATACTTTGTTAGCTGATCAACAATAACCCAAATCACATTGTTACCTCAAGAAGTCCTTGATAGTCCCACCATGAAGTCCATGGATACATTCTCCCATTTCCACTCTGGAACTGGAAAAGGCTGAAGCATCCCCTTCGGTAACTACCGTTCTGCTTTAACCTTTTCACACGTGAAACATTTCATGGGAAAATCAGCAATATCTCTTTCATTCCATCCCACCAATAATACTCTCGAAGGTCTCTGTACATCTTAGTACCGCTAGGATGAATAGAAAATGGAGATCTATGAGCTTCACACAACAAATCTTTCTTCAACTGAGAATTACTAGGCACACACAACCTTTTTCCAAATCTTAAAAGACAATCTTTATCAATATTAAATTCTTGAAACTTACCCATTTTAACCAATCCTGCTTTTTTCTATAGCTCACTGTCTTCCTTATGTGCTTGCTTAATTCTGTCTGAAAACGAAGACTACACTCAAACCTGAAATAAAATAGATGTATTCCCTACACCAACAACTTCTAATCCAAAATTCATCAAATCATTAATCAAGGGATCATGTTCCAAATATAGCATGGTTAATGATGCATGATGTTTCCAACTCAAGGCATCCGCCACTTTTTTGCTTTTCCGGGATGGTAATTGATTATGCAATCATAATCCTTTATCAATTCTAGCCATCTTCTCTGCCTTATTTTTAATTCCTTATAAGTGAATATATACTTTATACTTTTATGGTCAATACATATTTGGCATTTGGTTCCGTATAGATGATGCCTCCAAATTTTCAAAGAAAAAAACCACAGCTGCCAATTCCAAAAAAAGTGTGGGATAATTTAGCTCATGAGGTTTAAGTTTTCTTAAAGCATAGGCAATTTCCTGATCATTCTGCATCAAAACAGAACCAAGTCCCTTCAAAGAAGCATCAGTGTAGATGAAAAACTCACCATTTCGGGAAGGTAAGGCCAAAACTGGAGCATTCACCAATCTCTTCTTCAGTTCCTGAAAACAAACATCACATTCTTCTGTCCAAACAAATTTAACCCCTTTCTGTGTTAACTTATTAATCGGGCTAGATAACCGTGAAAAGTTCTTAACAAACTGTCGGTAATAACCAGCTAAGCCCAGAAAATTACGAATCTCTGTAACATTTGTGGGTCTTGGCCATTCATCAACTACTTTTTTTGGAAGGATCAACTGTTATTCCATCCCTATTTACAATGTTTCCAAGAAAAGAAATCTTTTATAACCAAAAATCACACTTGCTTAATTTTCCATACAGTTTCTTTTCTTTTAAAGTTTTCAAAACAAACCTTAGATGTTTTTCATGCTCCTATTTATTTTTAGAAAACACCAGAATTTCATCAATAAATACAACCAAAAACTTATCCAAGAACTCATGAAATACTCTATTCATAAGATTCATGAATACAAAAGGTGCATTAGTTAATCCAAATGACATAACAACAAATTCATAATGCCCATATCTAGCATAAAAGGCTGTTTTAGGGATGTCATCCCCCTTCACCTTCAGTTGATGGTATCCAGATCTCAAGTCAATCTTGGAAAAGTACTGAGCTCCCTGGAGCTGATCAAACAATTCATAAATATGAGGCAAGGGATACTTGTTTTTAACAGTGATGTTATTCAAAGATCTGTAATCAATGCAAAGTCGCATGGAACCATCTTTCTTTTTAACAAATAAAAAAAGATCTCTCCATGGTGATGTTCTAGGATGAATGAAACCTTTGTAAAGAAAATCCTACAAATGATTTTTCAATTCAAGAAGTTCAATTGGAGCCATACGATATGGGGGTTTTGAAATTGTCTTAGCATCAGGAACTAAGTCAATTGTGAATTCGACTTCTCGATCAGGTATGACACTCGGTAACTCATCAGGAAAAACATCAAGGTATTCATTTACCACTGGAACATCATTAATTTGAATAGTTCCCTTGTTTTCAAAAATATGAGCAAGATAAATTTCATTTCCATATTTCAATAGTATCTCAGCTTCCTGATATGTTATCAATTATAAGGGTTCATTCTTGTATACAAACTGAACCTCTTTCTGAAAAACAGCTTCATTAGCTCTACATTCAATCTTAGCATGATATTCAGAAAGCCAATCCATCCCCAGAATAACATCAAACTCGACTAAGGGTAAAACAACAAGTTTTGCAGGTAAAGTCTTTCCACATACCACAATAGAAATATTCTTATAATTCCTCTTTGCTATAACATTTTCCCCGGTGTTTTAACAAAAAGTTAGGATCTCATTTGTTGAGGTGATATTTCTAATTTACCAAAACATTTCTTAGAGATGAAGGAATGTGAATACCCCGTATCAAACAAAACTTTAGCAAAATATTAGTGAACAAACAAAGTACCTGATACAACTTCATTTGATGGTCCAACATCTACTGATGTAGTCGCAATGTATCTCACTAAACCATTCTGCTTGTAGTCTGGCTTCTTTGCATCATTCGGATCTCTCTTTGGGAAGACGTTTGCATAATGACCCATTTCGCCACATTTAAAACACTTTATAGTCTTCTTATCAGGATTAGTCTTTGGATCATTTTCATTACAATCTCGGGCCATATGTACAAACTTACCACATTTAAAACACTTCACAGTTCTACTAAGACATTCCCCAGGGTGCTTCTTGCCACACTTTTTACAAACTGGAAATTGGATTTTCTTACCATCATATTTCTTTGGTTGATTCTTACCCATTTCTTTCCAACTGGACCTCTTCTTATCTTTGTTTCCAAAATGCATGTGATCATCAACAATATCCATCTCTACCCTCTCAGCACATTTTAAAAGTTTCTCATAACTTTTGATTTCACGGGAGGCCAACGCCCTTCGATACCTTGTCTTCAATCATGAGTAAAAGCAGTTGATTTTTCTATCAATATCTAGAATAAGATTTGGAGAATAACTCGCCAGTCGGGTGAAGTTAGCTTCATACACAGCCACTGAATATTTCTCCTTCTATTTCAATTCAAGGAATTTCTTCTCCATTCTAAGTCGCACCACCTTAGGAAAATATTTTTCAAGGAAAAGGATTTTAAATTCATCCCACTCTAACGCATCAAAATATTCTCTACCCATGATATTCCTTACCATTGACCACCATTGATCAACTTCCCCTTCAAAACAATAAATTTAATGACTTACCTTTTGATTATATGAACATCCCATAACATCTAATATCTTTTCAAGGTCTTTGATCCATCCTTCAGCTGCTACTGGGTCAGAAGATCCATTGAATGCAGGAGGATGTTATCTCCTAAAATGTTCCACCACTGTCATATTCTGTTGTGGTAGCTCTATTGGTTCTCTTGTATGGATGCCACCACCATTTATTGCCTACGTTAGCTGATCCATTACTATTACAAACTGCTCAGTTCCAATCCCTACCATTTCGGGCTGTAGTTCCGGAAGGATATCATTCTTTCGGTGCCTCTCTTCTTCAGCATCCCTGTTCCTTCTGCGGACAACCATTATGAACAAACATGTCTTAGATAATGCAAAATGGTAATCTTTAAATGCTAAAACATTTCATAAACATAGAGTGAAAATCATTTATGGTATTCTATTAACATCACCGTAACCCCTAAAGTTATCTAAACCATCCTCTGATACCAACTATAAAGACCCGACTTTATTACATACATAATCTTGAATTTAGTCAAGAAAACACTTCCTTTTACATTGAAGATCTTTCCATGTTTAGATCTTTAGAGAATTAGGACAGTACATTCATGAAATTACACATTATTACAGAGTGGATACCATAAAAACAGTTTCCATTTTTCTCCAAATATAAAACATTAAAACTTAAAACACGACTCCTTGAAAATTATTCAATGCTTAATGTGTATTCATTCCTCGTATTACAAATCCATTGACCTATGAAAAATCATTTAAAAACTTGGGATGAGCACAAAGCTCAGTAATGGATGAAAAAAAAAGGAAAGATCACATTATTCCATGAATACTCGTAACATATGAAAACATTTTCAGAAGACATGCATGTCACTCATATATACTTACTTTGTGTAACATGAGATTCACACAATATACACACAAACATGAGAACATAAATATAATAATAGAGGTATCTTGGGGTATTACTTACATAATCTTGTAACCATTCTTGGCTACCTTATAATTTGTAACCCTCACGGCTACCTTACTTTGTGTAACCATTGCAGTTACACTTGGAGTAACCATACGACTGACCTCAAAATTACTCATACCCAATGAATTGGAGAAAAATATAGCTCCCAACCTTCATCATATATAATTCCCAATAACCAAAACATAATCAAACAATATGAATGATTCTATAAAAACATTGCATTGGAATTTCATAAAATCGAATTTAAAAAGAGGGTTTTTAAAGAAAAGCCTCTTATAAATATCATACAATTGAAGAGAGACTTAATAGATTATATGGAGTATGTATATATACTTTAAATACACATAATGAAACATAATTTAAATATAAACCATCACACAAACAATTTAAAATTCACATAAATAATGAAGTAGAAGGTTAACCCAAAGAATGGAAATCGGGTTAAGAATTCCCTTACCTCGGGTTTGTCTTACTTCAATATTGTTTAAACCTCATGTATAATGGTTAAAAGAGTGTTATTAATATTTTACAGAAATATGTTCATGTTTATAACATCTTATATGATAATTTAATAACATCTTTTCACCCTTAATTTTCAGTATTTTTCCCCTTGCACTGTTTTTGGTTGAATTCTTTACATGATTTCTATGATTAGTTCATGGTGGACATTCTTGTCGATTGGAAGTGAAACTACATAATTGGAATGGAGTAGTATTTTAATATATCCAGTAACATAAATTATTCCATTTATCATTTTCAATTCTTACATGAGGATGATTCATAAGTTAGAACATTAATGATGTTCGATTAGATCATTTTAGTGGTTATTTGATAATAACAACCATTTTTTGTCTTATAAAGTAGAACCATGAGTACAAAAGAATTCCAGAACCATGGGTGAGTCATAAAACATATATTATAACCTGGTTCAACCATATAGATGGTTTCACGACCATAATTGAAAGAATTAATAGAAATTGAAATCACATTGTCCACAATTTCGATAATTCAACACAAACGGACAATGTTTTTATTTTTTAAATAAGTGGGAGAGGATAGAAGAAGAATAATGATGTGTAATTTTCCATAAACATGATAAAATATATAATATACATGATTTATATAGATTTCATGCCTCTTGGGTAAGGATATATGAAGAAAAAAATAAGGAAATAAATCAAAATAAAAGAATAATTGTGAAATTGCTTACAAAATTTCAGCAGCCTAACGGCTACGCAACATGGTTTTAGAAAATATTAAAAAGAGAGGGGACAAGGGTGAACCATACATAAATGAATCATAATATAGAGTATATCCATAATAATAATAAAATAAGAACATGTTATGGAAATTTGAATGTTATACCACATAAAAGAGTACTTGAAAGGAAAAAGAATGAAATTGATAATTTTCTTACCTTGTAGAGTAATCCTTATAACATTAATTTTGGCACCTTGGGGGCTTGATGAAACATTGGGAGGACTACTATGAAGGTAAGGAAGCCAGATCTTAGTTTATGGATAATTGGGAAATAATTCAATGAAGGTAAGAGTTGGTATTTATAGGAAAAGTGAGGGATTATTTTAATAATTTTCAAGGGACACCTCACGAGTGGTATTTACAAAACCTTGGGCCTGCCCATGGTATTTTCCCATGGTATAATCCACTTGGGACACCTCACATATTATTTAACTGTACAAAAGTCTACCATATTTATGACATCATTATTATATCATTAATGATTTCATTAATACACTGAAACTAAAAACTGTATTTTTTACTATTCACCGAAAAATCTATTGTTTCAGAAAAATTCCCAAAATTTAACCTAACTATTTTCAACGTGTAGATTTCAAAAATGATTTCCATTTTCTGAAAATAATTTTCTAAATATTATTAATTTAATTTTTAAATAAAATCATACTTAATTAAAAAATTAACATTTCTAATTCTACAACTACTTCTTTATCACAATGAAAAATTAACCAAGTTGTTATTATATTATATCCTTAAGAAAATAAAATAATAATAAAATTTATTATTAATTAGGTTCATATTACTATTCATTAGGGTATGTTACTATTCACCAAAAAAACAAGTTGGTTCCAATAGACTCCAAATAACATACTGAACACAATTGTAGATGACAGTTTCGTGAAATTCAAAACATAGAAGATAAAAAATTATGTTAAAAGGATATTTATAAATATCTACTTAAAACAAAGTTCCATGAATTTATATTTATTTTTAGAAAAACTTGGGGTGTTACAAAAAACCCTTTCACTAAGATCCCTAAAAATCCTTGTTTCTTTAATATTTCCACACAAAGTTTTCACAAAAAATTCTATCTTATTTTCAAGATGTTATATTCACATTTTTCTTAAAACTTTCTTAGAAATTAAGCAATGAAATGATATATATTCAAAAATGTAATTTTCATAATTCAAATAAAGAAGTAACATACTTGTAACCACTTCCTTAGATAGACCAAAATCAACCATAATGGTAGAAAAATATTTTACCACACCTTTCTGTATTCAATATTGTTGATTTCCACCCTATATAACTAATTCCAGAAATGCATTAAAATTATTTCCCTAATAATTTCAATTAAAAAATCTCACCATTAGTGGGAAATATCTTACCCAATTCTTTGATTGGTCAAGACTATTTTCTTTGCAGTCACGAACCTTGTAAAAAAACATACCACATCGGTAACACTTTTTTAGATTCTTTCAAACATTACATAAAATGTATTTTACCACAAATATAAAGTTTATGGGGTTTATCTCTATATTTATTAGTTAATTTCTTCTTCATTTCATTTTTCCTTGACTATTTCTTATCTTTTTCATCTCAAGGAACATAAGTTTCAAAAAAATCCCTCTCAAATTTATCGGTACAATGAAAAAAATTATAATAACTTTTAAATTATCAGCCAAAAAAAACTATTAATAAACATATTTTCAGTCTAAATCAAAATATATTAACTTTATGATCATGTTATGTTGGGTTTACAAGGTCAAATACCCTGCGGGGGGGGGGGGGGGGGTAAATCCTGGTATGACAGATTAAAACTAATACCCCTTCAGATCTTGTTTCTTTGTTAAACAAAACTCAATTCTCTCTTAATCCAACAATAGTATATGAATAGATATGAAATAATGCCCAAGACCAAATTATTTTTACATGGTTCACCCTCACTGGGATACGTCCAAGGAGCATACAATGGCAGTGTACCGATGTGGAAAATTCACTAAGGATCACAACCAATAATGATTACAATGTTCAGGATATATCTTCTATGCCCATGCTCACTTCCTTTATAAGATTTAAGGTATGCTCACTACATTCCCAAGGTTCATTCTCTATGTCTCTTTATCTAGATCACTGCCGTTGGAAAGGGTCACCGTCTTCCTCTTCATTCACTCACTACTCTTGGAAATGAATCCACTCACAGTTTATAGACTTTTAAGAAAAACACAATTTATGAACATGTAGTTCCTTTCATTTGTATGAATTCCTGCATCCTCAACTTCAGGTAGATGCTCTGTTGAAGTTCCTTTTTCACCTGAAGATGAAATCCACCTTCTGTGGCATTGCTAGATACCGAAAATACTTTTGAAAACTGATTTAAAGCTTTTGCGAGATTCCTTGTTAAAATTGTGAACAACCTTGTTACTATGTGTATGGTGTACCGGGTATGGTATGCAAAACACATCCTCTATGTACTGCTTTTTCTTTCGTGGACTCCCAGATCTAGTCGATGCCTTTCAAATGATTCTTTGGGTAATGCCTTTGTAAGAATATCTACAACTTTTTGATCGGTTGGCACATACTCTAACTTCACAATCCCTTTCTCCACCTTATACTTGATTAAATTATATTTTATTTCAATTTTATTTATACATGAGTGATGGAATATATTTTTTTCTAATATTTATAGCACTTGAATTATCACAATTAATTCCAATCAGAGATTTTACTATAACTCCCATATCTTTAAGCTGCTGCTTCATACACAATAGATGTGTGCAGTCTTGAGTAGCCACATTATATTCATCTTCTACGATGCTCAAAAAAATAAAATATTGTTTCTTGATCAACCAAGAAATACACAATTATCCAAGATAAAAGGCTCATCAAGACATTTATTTCCTATTATCTGTTGATCCGACCCAATCTGCATCTGTATATCCCAATTTCTCTGGATGAAAATTTTCATTATACACTAAAGAAAAATCCATAGTTTCCTTGATATACTGAAGTATTCTTTTCAATAAAATCATCTGGCTATACTTGGGATTTCTTTGATATCTCTCTACTTGGAATGTGGAAAATACAATATCAGGACTTGTCACTATCAGGTACAATAAAATTCCAATGATTTTCATGTATTATATGATATTAACTACCCTACCTTCATCATCCTGTGATAGTTTCAACCGAGTAGCAACCAGAGTCTTCATCTATTTGGAATTATCTATTCCAGACCTTCTCAAAACCTCCTTGGAATATTTACATTGAGAAATAAAAGTGTCGTTCCTTCCCTGCGTCACCTGCAAGCCAAGGAAAAATATAATCTCACCAATCATTGACAATTATAACTTTATTTTCATAAATTTAGAAAATTGTTTGCATCGTGATTCATCTAATCCACACAATATTATGTCATCAACATAAACCAGCACCATAATCCTTTAACTACAGTCATTGATGAAATAAAAATTGTAATCAACTCCACCACATTGGAAATGGAGATTCTTTAGAAACTGATCAAGCCATGAATATCATGATATTGGTGCTTGCTTAAAACCATATAAATCTTTCTTCAGACGATAGAATCTGTTCTCATCTTCCTGAATGATAAAAACATGTGGTTGCTCAATGTAAACTTCTTTTTCCAGAACTCCATTCAGAAATGATGACTTGACATCCATTTTGAAAACCTTAAAATTTCTTTGCACTGCTATGGCTAAAAATATTATGATTGTCTCTAGCCATGAAACAAGTGTAAATGGCTCATCAACATCAACACCCTCTATTTGAGAGTACACTTTTCACACCAGTTGTTCATTGTTTCGAATCAAAACACCATATTCATTCATTTTGTTGCAAAAGACCCATTTTTTCCTAATGACATTCTTGTCTTCTGGTCTCAAAACAATTTCCCACAGCTGATTATTCTCAATTTAGGCAAGCTCTTCATTCATTAGCTGAACCCAATTCTTATCTCTATCTACTTAATCAAATAATTTAGGCTCCACTTATGATAACTATAATGATTGTTGTAGAGAGTTCATCCTCCTTGTTTTCATTGGTGATGTCTGATCACAAATTATGTTCTACCTATCAATTTCATCTCTTCTCGCTAGTCTCTAGACATACAATTATTTATTATCATCATCTGAGTCTTCTTCTGAATCAACTTTTGGAGATGAAGTGTCTTCTGACCTTCTCATCTCTTCATCACTATCCTCCTGAGTCTAATCATGTGTTTTCTGATGATTCTATTCATTCTACACTATAGTCACATCATTACTTTTAACTATCTATCTTCATATTGAATCATTTTTATGCTTTGATTTTCTTTGAGTATCCAAGAAATATCCCTTCATCCCCACGATATTCAAACTTCCTATATTTATTCTTATTGAGAAAGAAACATTTACTTACAAAGACTCGAAAGTACTTCAATGACAAATTATTTTGATACCATAACTCGTATGGAGTCTTATACTCTTTCAGACAAAGTAAAGATCCATTTGAAGTGTAGACTGCGGTTATCACTACTTCTTTCAAAAATTTATCCTGAAGGTCTTTCTCAATGAGCATTGTTCTGGCCATGTTATTCACAATCCGATTTCTTCTCTCAACTACTCCATTCTACTATGAAGTTCTTATTACTGAAACATGACACCATATCCCATGTTTCTCAAGATAATCCTCCACTTGGCTATTTGTGAACTCTATTCCACTATCTGTTTGAAACATTCAGATTTTTTGACCAAACATATTTTCACATTCTCATCTATATCTTTTAATGCAATTGAACCCTTTAGATTTGTGGGTGATTATTGAAACCCATGCCATTCTACTATAGTTATCAATGAATAGAACAAAATATCTCCTCCCATCAATAGCCCTTAGAGAAATTGGCCCACACACATCAATATGAACCAACTCAAGAAATCTTGTTGAATTTTTCTCCTTTGTCTTATATGTCTTTTGAATGATCTTTCCTTGTTGGTAGGAATCACACATATGAGTACGATCATGTGATAATCTAGGGAGACTTTGAGAAATATCATATTTCACTATATCCTACAAATACTCTTGGCTTATGTGGCCAAGACGCTTATGCCATAACTTGTTTTCTTCATCCTTGAACAGAAATCACAGATCTCCTTCTCCACTCACAAGGAAGAGATTCCATTTTGTATGCTTTCCTTGCAAAAAAAACACCATCAATTTCCTTGATGATATATAATTTTTTTTGAAAAAACCTATGGTATTTCTTGAGTCACACAATTGACTGACACTAATCTAGTTGTGACTAATCCCCTCAACAACTAAAACATACACTCGTCTCATGTCTTTTCCTCCAAACATGGATTTTCCTAAACCAATAATTTTCAATCCATCATTATTACAAAGTATTACAATACCTTCTTTATAATACTTTATTCCAGTCACTAGATCCTTATTTCCTGTCATATGGAAAGTGTATCCACTATCAATTATCCATATCCTAGTGTGATATGATGCCTTGAATGCAATTTGTGCAACCACCACATGCTCTTCCCTTTTCTTTTTGATCCAAGTATTTGAATTTATATCTGAAATGGAATGATAATCTTGATCCTCCTAAGTATATGATGGACCTACTTCAACCTGAAGAGCTGCAAATCAATTTTTAATTTTTAGCACTCTTGAAGATACATTTGGCTGCTTCTTATGAAAAAATTCAGTCTACCTTATCACATTCATATGCATTTTTGATTTTCAATATATTTCCATATGTACGAGTCCTTTACACCTTAAACAATAACCATCAAATGATGACCTAGAACTTTGATCTCTATAAAAATACCTCTAATGGTCTTGTTCCCTTTAGTACCTATTTTATATAGAACATACATTTTGGGAGTGTCCCATCTTACCATAATAATAGCATCTTATGGGAGGTACATTCCTGTGTGGAAATGATGCACCATTAGTTGTTCCTTGGGTTCTTTGATTCGGCTTCTTTGCCAAATCAATATTAAATCTTGGAGTGGGTGCTTGTGGTATGAATTGAACCATAACTACTTTCTGTTTTAGATCAGGCCCCATACCAGTCCTATCATTCAGAGTTGATTTCTACTTATATTCTTCTAGATCACTCTGCTCAAATCTCATGTTCTCTATTGTTTATATGATCTTCTTTCCTGATGTCTAATTGAGAATTAAAAGTTTCTCCCGATCATTAATTTTTCATTTTAGAATGGAAACTTCTTCTTCTAGTTCTTTGATACATTTGATTTGATGTTTTCCAGTTTTAGTCAAACTATCGATTTCAATTTTCTATTCTTCAATTTTGAGTTTGTACTCAATAACATTTTCTAAGTTTTCTGGCATTGAAAACCTCAACTTTTCAATTTCTTCATTCAACTCAGAATTCTCTTCTTCCTACTGCTACATATAGAGTTTGGAATCATGAACAACTTTGTTATATTTATTTGTTTCGGATCTCAAAATATCTACCTTTTCAAGGGTATCATTTAATTTAGCTTGAAGATCAACTCTTCCTTCAATTTCTCCTTCTTCATTGTCAATTTCCTATCTTGTTAAATAATTTCTAACAAATTCCACCAAAGAATATACTTTATGATCCTTTTTTTCCTCCAACTATTCTTCCTTAGAATCTTTTGAACATTCATCTTCTTTTGAAAGAAGATTTTTCTTTTTGAAGAACTTTCTCTTAGTACTTATCCTACCTTTCACATTTGATGAATAATTCTTTTGAGGAATTTCATCATTGTATTCATAGTCATCATAAATATTCTTAGGACATATTACTAAAAAGTTCCCAATAATTCCACATCTAAAGCATGAAAAAAGAAGTTTACCTTTGAACTTCCATTTTCCTCTTTGCAGATTTAAGCAGAGAAATGTCATGAAATTATCCAAATTGTCCTCCTTTGGACTATCTACAACTGATATATTTTTCATGGCATTTAATGCCACTTATTTAGAAATCCCTATTTCCAATACATCATTATCATCATTTCTCATTTCATATGATAAAAGGGTACTACATAGGTTACCTAGAGTCAGCTATTTCAGGTCTTTTTTTTCCAACACTAAAACTTTTAGATTAAACCCCGATGGAAGTTTCCTCAAGATATGTTTTACAATATTTATATATTCAATGAGCTATCCAAGACCCTACATGACTTCCAAAATAAAATTTACCCTGTCGAAGAAGGAATCAATCGTATCATTGAGGTTTATTATGAGACCCTCATACTTTTTCCACAGAACATGTAGCTTTGCTTCTCAGACTTTTGTATTTCCCTCATAAATGTTCAATTTTTTTCCACATATAATGTGATGTTTTACAAGGCATCACTTTCGTATAATTTCAATTGATATGGATCCCATTAAAGTATTAATCCCTTTAGAATTAACATCTAATTCTATTCTTTCAGCTTCTAATAAACCATCACTATTGATGTTAGCTGATATTCCATGCATAACTGCTGTGAAGACATCCATTCCTACTGATCAGAAGTATTGAGACATATGATTCTTCATAGTAGAAAATTATTTCCATCAAGGATCATAATTACTTTATGATTTACCACCTCCATTTATCATTCTAAGAGAGAATTACTAACATTAAACCTTTACATCTGATACCAATTTTTGGGTGCACAAGGTTGAATACCCTGAGGGGGGAGGAGGGGTGAATCAGGATATGACAGATTAAAAATTCTACCCCTTCAGATCTTATTTTATTTTTAAACAAAACTCTATTCTCTATTCCTCCCACAACAGCATATGAATAGTAATGAAATCACGCACAAGTCACAACAATTTTTACTTGGTTCATCCTCCCTAGGCTACATCCAAGCAGCATACAACGACGGTGTGCCGATGTACCAAATTCACTAAGGCTCACAACCAATAATGAGTACCATGTTCAGGCTTGATCTTCTATGCCCAGGCTCACTGCCTTTACAAGATTTAGGGTATGCTCACTACATTCCCAAGGGTCACTCCCGATTCCTCTTTCTCTAGATCACTACCGGTGGAAAAAGTCAACATCTTTCTCTTACTTTTCTCACTACTCTTGGAAAGGAATCCACTCACAGTTTATAGACCTGTAGGTCAAACATAGTTTATGGATATTTAGGTCCTTTCATTTTCACGAATTCTTACATCCTCAACTTCAGGTAGATGCTTTGTTAAAGTTATTTTCTCACCCATAGATAAAATCCACCTTCCGAAATACTACTAGATATTGGAAAATACTTTCGCAAACTGATTTGAAGATTTTGCGAGCATCCTTGTGAAAATCATGAACCACCTTGTTTCTCTGCGTACTGTGTACCGGGCATGGTATGAAAAACACCTCCTCAACATACTAATTCTACTTTCACGATCCTAACTTCATTTGAGGACTACCTTCACCTTTGCTATTGCATACTGCCTCTGTGTATTGACTCCACAAACCTCTTCTACGAACCACCCTCTATCCATGAACTGTTCTCTATTTATGGACTACGTTCACTTTCGTGTACCGAAGATTCCCCTCCATGTACCTCATTCTTCTTTTGTGGAAGTTCTCACTTTGCGGCCTTCAACACCCCGCAAAAACCTTGAGCAGAATTTCTTCTGCGTGAACCATTTCAGCCTTTGCGGAATTCTCGTTCGCAAACTTCCTTCATACTTTTCAGAATTCTCAGAGTAAAGAGATGTTATCTAATGATATTGAATCTCCCCTCTAATCGGTGGGATTAGTGATATTTTAAAGACAATGATATCTGAAAAATCTGCTAATCCTAGATTTACCAAATCTTTGATTTGGTATAGCCTCCACTACATACTGATCTTTTTGCTACGAACCATACCCATTTCGTGAACCTTTCTTCCACAGTGGTCCGTGTACTTCCTTTTCTCATACGTGGTTGATCTCCTCTTCCAATGACAAGCCATCCACATAACGCATCACCTTTCTCTATGGACCATTTTCAATTTCACAGAATGCTCTTGTGTACTGCTTCCGCTTCCTGGTATGCAGCTATGAACCCTTCCCAGATAAGGTATTCGGTCCATGTCCCAGACTCCAAGATTATATTCCTTTTCCGATTTCATTCACTATTATTCACACCATTCGGTCCTATGAATAAAACCATTCTTTTCCAAACACAAATTCCCAATTTTGAGGCCCAAAAATTTGACAAACACTGGAAAACTGCACCACCTTAAAAACCTATGTTCAGAAAACACCAACCGTACTCATTCACGGTCATCTGGATTTTTCAATAAAGACAATCACACCCAAAACCCACCGAGAGGACACATTGATGGATTTTTTCACAACATGTTCCTCAATTAAATCATGTATGTACCAGGCCAATTTTATAATTTTTTTTTCATATGAAATCAAAAAATATTTATCTTTTTTTATTTAATTACAATAATGGTTTTCCCATCTTAAGACAAACAACCTTTGGGAAATATTTCTCCATAAAAGGATCCTTAAATGTATCCCATTACAAGTTATCAAAATCATATCTATCTCTAACATTCTTAAATAAAGACCACCATTGACCATATTCACCTTCAAAGAAATAAATTGAAATAGTTACCTTTTGATGTTCTAAACATCCCCTGACTTTAAATTTATTTTCTAATCCATTGATCCATCCTTCATATACAACTAATTATAAAGTTAAAATGAAATCTAGAGGGTTCTATTTCAATAAAATCTCAACTGTTGACATGTTCCTTGATGGTAGATCTTTCTTCTCTCTAGAACGACTACCAACACTATTTACAGCTTGTGTTAGATGATCCATCACAATAAAATACTTCTTAGTTTCAATTCTAACCATTCTAGGATGATTATTTGGAAGGATATTGTCCTATTGGTGCCTTCCTAATATAGTTTCCATATTTACTCTATGTAAAATCATTCTGAACAAACATAGTTTAGATGACACTACATGGTAACATTAAAATTCAATATCATGATAACTATAAATTAGAATTTATTAAGGTTATATGATTACATTATCCTAACCTCTAAAAATATCAAAACCATCCTTTGATACCAACTCTAAGGACAAAGCCTTAAACATCACTTAAATTGAATCTTTAGAAAATAATTCACTTTCTTCCATTTTAAGGATCTTTTCAGGATTATATTTTTAAAGATTTAAGTCATAACTATTACATAATAAACTCATACATAACCAAGTGGACACTTATACTCAGTATACATTTTTTCCATAATATAAATTTTTTAAAATGAAATATGTTTTATTTTCATGAAAAATCTTCAGGAAATTTCAACATGGATTATTTGTTTTTACCCATTATTAAAACCTATAAAAACATTTAAAATTTGTGATAAGCATAAAAATATCAGTAAGGGACATAGCTATAAGAAATATGTTAGTCTATTGAAAAGGATTTAAACCCATAAAATTCTTACCTTTATTACACTATTCTTTAATTATATGAGATAAATCATCTCTACATAAAAAACACTTTTTATCAAATAAAAACTCTAAAACACATAGTAATAAAATAGAAACCCATTTTAGGTGACTTAGAAGATCATATTAATAACCCCTTTTAAACCCATGTCAGAAATAAGTGGAACCCAATTAAATTCATAGGATAAAACACACCGACTAAATCCCTCCTTCCTGACTTTAACGAAAAGGAACATTACCCAATACACTGGAGATCTATAATGGGGATCAACCTTCGTATAATCTATATATCAAGCTCACACATCTTCATGAGCTATAATGTGGTTCAAACCATCATAAAATCTATATCGATCTCACATTTTCCCCATATATAATTATCAAGTTCCATATAATGAATAAAAAAATTTATAAGAGTGAGCATCACTTCTAGGTGTGGGTGTTTTCATAATCCTAAAAAATAAACAGTGGGGACCAGGCACTGTGAAGCTTTGTATGGGGAAATGATAGCTAATCAACAATGAAAGGTGGGGAGTTAAGTGATCAATGACGCAGAATCTGGGGAGGGCCAGTTCTAGTGGGTTGGGCCTACGAGTCAAGTAATGAGTATGGTATGCCTTTGGGACTTCAGGTCATGTATTGCGTGTCATGTCGGGCCTTGTGCCTTGGGCCTACAGGACATGTACGGGTTCCCCTTTAACCATTAAAAGAAGTATTATCCATAATAAAATAAAAAGAAGGCCTTTGGGCCATTTGGGATATTCGGCCAGCTGGATTTTTCAGGACTTCATGATCTTTTCTAGGTGGAATAGACAGGGAGGGATACATGATTCCATTATCAATGCTTGGTTTCAAGGATCATGTGAGAATGGACCTGGTAGGAAGGCCTGAAATGTTATCCTACTGGTGGGATGTTGGACTCTATGGAAGACCATGAATGAGGTGTGACATAAAGGCTTCAGTGGATCCCAGGCTAGCATCATTTTTAAAATGAAGAACCTGTTTCAGGATTTGTTCCGGTTGTGTAAAACGTGCCATGATGCACCGTCAGTAAGGAATCTTATCTCAAACCAATTTCTTTTCAAGTAGGGTAGTGACACGGGACAAGGTTATTGGGTCTGATGGAAACCTCTATGTTGTGGACTAAATCTTAACAAAAATAGTTCCTTGATCAGGGGGGAGATGCGAGGCGTAGGAGTCATCAGGGATCAGAAGGGGTCTGTTGTTGCAGCATTATAGGCCTTCTATGGTAGGGGAAACAACTTTTAGGCTGAGGCACAAGCGATGGCCACGAGCTTGGAGTTGTGTGAGTATAGGAAAATCAAGATAGAGGTGGTGGATATGAACTCCCTTATACTATATAAATCTCTTTTAGGTACATGAATATTTCCATGGAACATTGCGTAAATCATCCGGAAGTAAAAAACTGTTCTTGGGTAATCACATCAAGACCATGCACAAGTGGTGGGAGGGGAACATGGTTGCAGAATTTTTGGCATATGTGGCTCCACCAAATCAGAGTCTATCTTTTTTCATTAGCTTGGGTTACTTTCCTTGGGAGGGGCTCAAGTTTGTTGTTAATGATGCTCTCGACCTGCATTATTTTAGACCATCATGATCTTTATTGTACAGTGTGTTTTTTTTCCAAAATTCAACAAAAATGTCAAATTTTAGTCAGTCAATAATTTTGTATACTTTCACTTTTTTATCATAAAACTCTTGAAAAACACTTATGAACCCATATGCCAAAAATTTTCTGATATTGAAATAAAAATTCTTTTAAAATCCCATTTTTTAAACTAAAATACCTAGAAGGAAGGTAAATAGTGTTTTTATTTGAATAAAATATGAAATATTATAATTTATTTTAGACAAAAAATAATGGTTATTGTTCTAGAAAAAGTCATTGTTGCCGTATACGTTAAAATAGATCATTCCTTTTATCATTTTTAAATAAAGTCATAACATTCTGTTAAATGATTCCTTTTAAAAGACTATGAAATAAAGTCAAAAGAGACATAAAATTTCATTTATAGTTATTTTATATCCATATAAAATCATTAATAATATATTTTAAAAAATATGTACATGGAAGAAAAATATTTGGAAGGGAAAATTTAAAAGATTATTTTTAAAAGAAAGTCCCTTGATTTGTGTCAGATTCATTACATATTTTCTTATGTTTCTAAATAATAAAAATTTGTAAATTATTTAATTTATTAATAACCTTTTCAAGTTTAGTATTCATTATTATATTATTCATTAAAATTTAATATTCAATTACTCCATCATTTAAGTTTATACCAGAAGTTTTGATGTTATTGGGATCAAATGTCAAAAATGAATTTTGTAGGTTGACTATGGTCAAAGAGGTCATTATTGATTCATATCCCTAAAAACTATCATGAAATAATTATAATTTATATATATATTGTATAATTTTAAAACCAATCATGAAAAATGGTTATGGAAAATGAACTATGATACAAGCATGGAGATGATATGTCGTACATATGCTTGAGTAACATTTCCATTTTACAATGATCATTACATAAATAAAGTAATTATTATTTTATAATTTTATAATTATCATAATATCATGGATCACATATTATTTATTTAAATATACATATATATATCATCCATGTGATGTGGTGATGAGAATTGAATCACATCGCTTCATGGTGGTGGTAATCCACACGTACACATGAACGACATTATCGTTTATCAGTGAAAGTGAATGAAATGTTATGAAAATAGATGATATATTACTTATACATAATAATAACATGTCATGACTGACTGAATGGCCCAAAGGCCTAATTTTTTATTTATTTTGGATAAACCCCCTTTTAAGGAAGAAGGGGTAAACCTTACATGGCTTCAGGGGCGTAGGACATCAAAAGGGTCATCATCCCAGAACAAGACTACATAGAAAACCCCTCCCTAGCATCAACATCATTATGGAACACCTTCAACATGAATAGATGCTCAAAAAGATATCCCATGATAAAATGAACGGTCTTGGTACTAATGGAAACGCCATACCCTATCAAACTTCCAAATCAGAATAACCACACGTGATGGAAGAAACTGTTATGAATCCTTGTTTAGAGAAAATCTTGTAGAATTTTCGGAACAATCCCACAACAAAAAAACAGATCAATAGAAACATGCGACCAATAGTAATGCTTCTAATCCGCCCACTGCCTTCAGCCCCCAACCCAACATCCAACCATAATAAATAAAATCAATGGCCGATTCTGGAACACCACTCCGTCGCCGGAACACCGACACATACCAACTGCAAACCATGATCCCATATTCACCCAAACCTATCCAATCTACACAACCAAAATAAAAAACCAACACTGCACACCAAAAAACGCAGACCCAACATCAAAAAACCATCACCAAAAAAGAACACCCAAACACCATAACAGTTCTGAATAAGGCCCACTGGGAATAAAAAATCCCACCACCTCTTTCAATACTACACACTGTGACCAGATCCACCTAACACATATACATCCAATGGAGAAATGATACACCAACCTTTACATAGCAGCTGGACTCGAACATAGGACCCTCGACGCGCCACCATGGAAATCCCTGACCACATTCAAAGGAGAGGGTGAGAAAGGGGCCAGAAAATGTTGAGAATTGCCAGATGTTCAAGCCCTCAGAAGGACACTGCAATAGATAAGACCGCACACTACGAGCTTTCCAAACCGAGATGTTGAGGGGAGAAATAAATCTGAACCTCAATGGGGGAAGAAGGCGGTAGTGGGGGGAAACCCTAATGTGGAGCCACATACGGGAGCATCTTCTCCCTCTGAAATCATAACCTGTCATGAATATCACACACACACACACACATATATATATATAAATAAATTTAATCAATCATTATTACCAGCTATAAGAGGAGGTTTTGGAAAATGAATTACATCAGTTGGTGAGTTGGTAGTCCACCGTACGCATGAACAATGGTTTTGTTTCCCATTTGATGGAAGAGGAAATGGATATAGGATATGAAATTAACATAATAAAATAAAATTATATTAAAGATACTGGTTTTATTATTTCATCATGGTTAAGTAATATTTTAGGTAGTTATAAAAAGACAAAAAATGAAAACACATGGTTTAGAATTATACCTCTTCTTCGGATAATCTCATAAGGTTTACAACAATATATTTACTAGGGTGATTTTATAATTAAACCAAAGAATATAAGATGTTGGTAGGGATATAATTAAAAGATTTTTTTTGGTACTGGTCAAACTAAATTGTTTTATAAGTGTGTAGAATAGAGAATAAGAGGATCCCTTTTATAAGAGAGGGGAGAGACACTCTTGAAATTTCATAAAAAATTAAATTAATATAAAAAAATTATATAAAAATGGTTCAAAATTGATAATATTAAAATTTAATATGAGGGTGAATCAAAATCATCCCAAATAATATATTTTTTACATGTTTAGGTGATGTTATCGCCGTTAAAATTTTATTATATCTTGTTTAATCCTTTTTTTACAATTATAACGGTATTAATGTTTTTATACTTTAAGGGTCAAGAAGGTTACTATAAAAGGAAAAATAGTCCATAAATGGAACCCGATTGATATGAAAAACCATATAAAAATTACTTGTCCGAAGCTAAGGGGTTTAAAATTTTTAAATCATTTAATAAAACATTATTTATTTTAAAATATTATTAATCTCAATTTTGACAATATTCATTTAATTTGGCTTTAAAAACATCAAGACAAATATGGAATTTGAATATATATATTTTTAAATTCTCTAAAATTATTTAATTATCTAATTTTTTTGTAACACAATAATTTAGTGAAATTATATTACTTTTAATAATTTTAAAATCATTTATTTTATTTTTCTTTTATTCAAATAATTATTAATTCAGTGTTGCATAAGAATTTAAGGTAAATATTTATTCACTAAAAATAAGAAATAAATTACCATATTAAAAAAATATATTTATATTTAAAATAATAATTTATAACTGAACATACCTTCTTTTTATACCTATGTAGATAATTTTAAAGAGAAAATATTCAAAGAAAATGACATTTTCATTTCTTTTCTTTACATAAATATTATATAAGTCATAATCATGGCCACATGAAAAAAAGACCTATATTTGAATCTTGAATGATTCTAGATGAGATATAATCTTCATATAAAATTATATAAATTATAAGTGTTATATTTTAGTCCTTATCAAATATTTTTTGTCCTCAATTAGCTCATTTTACCTTCACCATGGCAACATATTTTACTACAATTACTATTCTTGATGGAAAAAAATAAAAGGGAAAAATTAAAATATTTATACCACCAAATTAAAAATATGGAATTAATTTTTCCTTATGAAAAATAGAAGTTTCAGAATTTAATTTAAAATTAAACTGAAAAAACGTGTCATAAAATGATTTTTTAGAAAAAAGCCTTTTTAAGTATAAAAAAGTTTTTATACGAAATTCTTATAAGAAATTAATTGTAATTATATAATTAAACTAGTTTTACATTGAAAAAAATTTAAAATAAAAATGCAGGTTTGTAAATTCTTGAAATAAAAATAGAGTTTTCAATAAAAATAAGATCTTTACACTATTCACTAAAAAATAAATATTTTCAGAAAAGTCTCAAAAAAATAATCCTAAAATAATTTTGACACCATGAATTTAAGAATAAAGTTAATTTTTTTGAATTAGAATTATATAAGTTCAAAATAATGAATTTAAATAAAACCATATGATGCATGAGAACCCAATTTTGTTAGAAATAATGATTTTCCATTTTTTATTGAAAAATAACCTAATATTCTTATTATAATTATAACTACAAAAAATGTAATTAAATAATATTAATAATAAATGAAAATGATTTATATTGAACTTAATTGGGTTGTTACAATTGACAAAACGAATTCAGAAATGGTATAAATTTCTTCAAATACATGTTTTAAAACTAGTAGAAATTAATTATAATGTCTGCACAAAAAATAAAATAAAAAACAATTTTGAAGAAAAAATATTTTTAAAGCATAAAATGAATTTTTTTCTTATTTATTAATAATTATTCAATAAATTTTCATTATATAACACCTTTATAAATATTTTTTATAATATGGTTATTCTTATTCTTACTGCTTTTTAACTACTAGGTTATATTGGTCAATTTTGTTGTATATCACAGTTCACATAAATATCAGTGTTTTGTGTTAAGAAAAGAATATAGGTTATTATTATTTTAAACTGATTTTTTTGGGTGTCACATTCACCCACCGTAAATAAATTTCATCCTCATAATTTCTTTATCTTGGAAATCAAGGTTTTAATATTTGGAAATAATTTTATAGAAAACACACATCATATAAAGTAATAATAAACCTTCATTTGAAAATGGGAAGTGGAATACTTAAGTATACATGAAATAACACATAATTAGGTTCCTAGATATGGAAAAAATTAATGAGAAGTGAAAATATAGATATGAAGGGGAAAGAATAATGTCCATAAAATAATATAAATTGAAAGATAACATGATCATGAGAAAGTTAATGACCACAAAACCATATATCAATAAGGGATAAATAAGATCATAAATTCTTAAAAAATGAAGGTAAGAGGATAATTTTTTTATTTTAATATCCTTTTCCAAGAGTTAAGGGATTATTTTAAAATCCATAATGAGAACACAAGAAAATATGCTTACTTTATTTTTGTCAACTTTCTAAGAATTTTTTTTGATTCAATATTTTAATCAGTTTCCACATTTGATAAAAATTATTAACGACTCAAAGGAATTTTTTCATGCTTGAAGAAAAAAATTATCTTGTTGAACACTTTTTTTTAATGATCAATAATCATAATTCTAATGATATTAATGAATTTTATGTTTTTTGTAAGTATTCCATAACTTGAGATAGGAGATGAAATTTATTAAGTATGAGTCATCACCAGTCACTACTAAAGATGAGACACCATTGAGACTAACACCGTTGAGATTGAAATTTTTATAAGTATGATTCACCATTTACATGAATCACTGTCAGCATGGAAACCTTGCTAAGTTTGATACATTGTCATATGACACACCGCTAGAGTATTGAATTGGTAAAGTAAGACTCACCGCTAGCCAGACCTACCATCAGAAGAGACAATGCCAGTGAAGTTAACTTTTTTATAAGTAAAAGAAACATATATCTATGAGACACCATCATCCAGAAAATTCTAGTCATGAAATTTGGCTTAGTACAAGACACCTTCAAGTCAAGACATTTCTAGAATGAAACACCACCAGACTCCGAGACACCGGAAGTATTGCATCACCATTCCAGGACTCACTGTCACTATCACTAAACATAACTATCTCATTTAAATATTTCATAAAAACTATAATATTTAATATAATTTTGATTATTATTTTAAATATTTTTTCTTAAATTCTCAACAAAATGCATTGAAAAGTGAGTCAAACTTACTGTATAAGGAAGCATGATATTCCGATCCACATGGATATTCTTCCTCATACTGCTACTACTATTAATAAAGGAACCACACATCCTTGTGAGAAATATAGAGTGGTGAATGATCATGTAAAAAAGACATATAGAAAGATAAGATCTAGTTTTTACAGAACACACACATAGAGATAAAGAGATGAACTCCTACATACTGTAATCACTCGACTAAGAAAGCCAAAGCTCATACATATATGCTACTTTTCTCCAGTCAAGAACAAGAGTTTGCAACACTCTGTTCTTATGAATATTTCAGGAGAAATCAAATCAATATGAATTTATGAATACTTTTCATGAGTCATGAGCTGCACTAGATATAGACCTAGCACTTCTACTCCTTTACACTTTTTCTTCATTCTATTTACATTATTTTTTTTTATTTCGAGCAGTGTGTGTGCATAATCTATTTTATCACACACACACTATCTCCTTCATTTAAGTGGAAGATACTTGATATCTTCACAAAATCCTTATTTCTGTTTTACCATGTATAACTATGGTAGAGGTTCATGTGCGACCAGTTTGTTTGTACACCCACAAATAATAGTGGAAGAGTTCATGTGTGACCAGGACAGTTTCAAAACTATTTTAAAAACTAATCTAGGTTTTGGATCAACTTTTTTATTTTATATAAACTACTTGCTGGTGGGTGATCACCAAGTGGAGTAGACTAAGTCTCAACTTGAGACTAAACCACTTGTTTTAAATAACCTCTATATTCTTTTTTTACTTTGTTTCCTCTTTTAAAATTAAAACTATTTTAACCAAACAAAAACTAATACCTTGATAGTTAATATTTTTTACAATTTTTATAAGATTTCAATTATGTAAAAGGATTTCAAATGAGTAAGTAATATTTTATATTACTTACCAGAGAACCAATCAATATTCAGGAAACCTTGTAAAATATTATAAATTATAAAGATCTTCTATATTAATTAATCATGCCATTTTAAATTAATTTAGGGATTTCAAATTAATCATTTTTAATAGGAATTTTTATTTGTTACTCAATTAAACCACTCTTGAGATACTTACTCTGTCTAACATTTGGTATTAATGGATTTATTTCTTTATTATTTTAACAATGATTTTAATTAAGCTTTAAATATCTTGAATTTATGTTAGTTTTAAATTTATTTCTTTAAATGGATTCTAGAAAATATGTTTATGATATGAAAAGACCTCCCTTATTTAATGGAAATAATTATGCTTAATGGAAAATTAATATGAGAATGTATATAGAAGGCATGTGTTTTGATATTTGGTCTAATATTGAAGATGAATATGAAATATGTGTTAATTCTAGGGAAGACTGGGATGATTCTACAAAGCTAGTTTATAATAATTATTGTAAATAAATTAACCCCCTTTATCGTGCACTAAGAGATGAATATTTCAACAGAATTTCTGCATGTAAAAGTACTTATAAGATTTTGGAAAATTGGTTTGTTTCTATGAGGGAACTTGTAATGTTAAAGATATGTGTCTTAACACTTTTACTATTAAATATGATAACTTTATAATGAATATTGCGAAATTATTTTTAACATGTACCTTAGTTCAATGAAAATTTCAACATAGTGAGATTATTATGAAATATTGTTTCTTCCAAGGATCGGATCATACAGCTATTAAGATGCCTACCTGAAATATGGAGAGGAACATCTATCACCATTAAAGAGTCTTGTGATATCAGCATACTACCAGTCAAGGATTTGATTGGTACGCTTATGCTATATTAAGAAGAGATGAAGGTAAAATGTGAAGAATATTAAGAGACTAAAAGAAGATTAGTATCCTTCCAGACTACTTAATTTAAACAGAAGGAAAAATAAAAGGTAAAGGAAGAAGTTCAAGTTTGTTATTAAAGTGATAGTTAATACCCACCAGATAGTGATGAGGATATATATCATCTAGGTAGAAGTTTTGAGAAGTTTTATAGGAAGAAAACTTTTTTCATAAAGACAAACTACAAAGTAAAATATGACTCTAAAGGAACTTGGAATAAATACCGGAATAAAGATAAAAATTAGATTTTCTAATAAAAATGTAAAAGGAAAGGACATGTCAAAGTATATTATCCGAAGCTCAGATACATGAATAAATGTTATGAAAAGGAAAAAAGATATAAGAAATCTATAAAATCCACTTGGAGTGCATCTGAGGATAAATATAATGATTTAGATTCCTGACCTGAAAAAAAGTCAGATTGAGTGAATATGTATTTCATGAAAAACATCTCTAAGGTACCTAATTTATTTTGTTTACCTATTGAATCTATCATGTAATATGTATATATTATGTTGATTCTCACAATAAAGAAAATGATGATAATATGTCAAATGAAGAATTATTTGAGTACTATAACATGATATAATAAATGTTTAATGAGATTAAGGGGAAATTGAAAGTTTTAAATGGAAAACATGCTTTATTCGTGAATATAAATTCTGAACTGTTGGTTGAAAAAGATAAAAATGATCAATTGTTAAGAGAAAATACAAAAATTAAGATATCAAATGAGAAGTTAAAAAAGGACCTAGAAAAATTCACTAATGGTAGAGAGACACTCAAATAGATTTTAGGAAAAAAATTTGCATGTTAGTATGTTACTAGTATTGGATATCAACCTGGATAAAGGAGAGTAACAAAAAGAAATTTGTTCCTAAGTCTAAACCAGAAAGTTCTTCTTCCAATTATTTTTATAAATGAAATAATAAAGTTTTTATTTTAAAAATCCTTCGATCTATTTGTAGTAAATCAATAAATAAATTTTTGGTTCCCAAAACATTGATTACTAACATTTATAGAACCAAACTGATCTAGGTACCAAAGTTATTTATTGCATAAATTTTATTTTGTAGGAAAATAGTTTGAAGACCTCCTGTAGAAGTCTACGGTACTTGGGAAGCAGTTGTTCAAGACATATGAAAAGAGATTATTCATGCTTCAAGATACTTATTAAGATTGATGGTGGTCATGTCACCTTTGGTGACAATACAAAAGGGAAAATCATCATCCTTGGGAAAATCAGTAACAAAAATTTAGTTTTGATTTCTAAATTAATATTTATTTATGGTTTGAGATATAACTTGCTTAGTCTTTCATAGTTATGTGATGATGGATTTTATTTTAAATTTGAGAATGAAGCTTGAATTTTTTTGACTCTAAAAATGATTTTGTTTTTACTAATTTAATAAAGGACAATGTATATTCTATTGATTTAAACTCTTTAGTTTCTCCAAATTATTCATGCTTAAGTTCCTTTCACAAAGAATCTTGGATTTTGAATAGGATACTATCCCTTTGAAGCATTCACTAACTTAGAAATCTTACTAGGAAATAGTAAGTTAGGGATCTACCTAATCTTGAGTTCCCAAATGATAAAGTCTGTAACCCCTATCAAAAATGGAAACAACACAAATTTTCTTTTAAATCAAAGAAATAAGTTTCAACTTCTCAACCTATCTATTTGGTTCACATGTATTTTTTTTGGACCATATAGAGTTTTATATTAAATAGAAGGAAATATGTTTATGTTATTGTAAATTATTTCTCTAGGTTTACTTGGGAATTCTTTATAACTCATAAAATTAAAGTTTTATATTAAATTACCAATCATGATAAGTCTTTAGAAAATTTTAGTGGACTTATAATTAAGACCTTAAGAAGTGACTGTGGTTGTGAGTTTGAAAATCAAGATTTTGAATCTCTTTTGCTCGCAAAATGGATACACTCATAACTTATCCATTCATAGGACACCTCAACAGAATATATTTGAAGAAATAATAAATATAACTTTACAAGAGATTTACCAAACCATGTTGAATGGGAATGACCTACCTATTTATTTTTGGGAAGAAGCTTTGAATACAGCCTACTACACCATAAATATATTATTGATCAGACCTATCCTAAAGAAGATACCTTATGAACTATATAATAATAGGAAACCTAAGGTTAATTAATTTATATTTTTTGGTTGCAAAGTATTTATTATGAACACTACGAATAATATGACAAATTTTCCTCAAAAAGCGATGAAGGAATTTTCATTGGTTATTCAATCTCTAGAAAATCCTATAGAATATTTAATAAGAAAACCTAAACGTGGAAGAATCAGTTTATGTAAAAGTTGATGAGACTGATCCAAATAAGCCTAAGACCTATATAAAATATATTGAGGATGATTTTTATTCTCTAAATCTAAATTCTAAATGTTTAGACTGTACTATCAAATAGTTAGAAAAATCATCCAGTTCTGAAGAATTTCCAGAACTTCCTGAACCCAATCCTGTAGAACTAGAAGTAACTTGTCCATCTTTCTCTAGATCTATTAGAACTCCTATGTACCACAATTTAGACATTTTTAAGATATATAGATAGAGGTACTAAAACTATAGTTTATATAAGAAATCAAGTTGAACATAATTATTTATTATATATAATTGATCCTAGGAACATAATGGAGGTGTTAATGATGAATTTTGGGTAATAGACAAGCAAGAAGAATTAAATTAGTTTGAACAAAACAATGTGTGAGAATATGTAGATATACCCAAGAAAACCTTGACTATAGGCACTAAATTGGTGTTTTGGAACAAGTTTGATGAGTCAGGCACTATAGTTAGAGAAAAGTCTAGACTTGTTGCACTAGGTTATAGCCAAGAAAAAGGAATAGACTATAAGGAAACCTTTTCATGTATATCCAAGCTTGAGTCCATAAGAATCCTTCTTGCATATGAATCACATTTATATTTAAATCTTTATCAAATTGATGTAATGAGTGCATTATTGAATGGTTTTATAGTTGATTACATTTTGGTAGGAAGCCCCATGGTTTTCAAAATCTCAATTTTTGAAATAAAGTTTTTTCAATTAACTAAATCTTTATATGGTTTGAAACTGGCTCCTAGAGTTTGGTATGATAGGCTCAAAAAAAATTTAATTTAAAAGGATTTTGAAAAGGTATATATGACCCTAATATTTTCATAAAATGAATTTCAAAAGATGTTTTAGCAGAAAAATCTATTTTGATGATATTATTTTTGGATCTTCAAGAAATTCTATTAGTACTGATTTTTCTAAAATGATGAAAAATGAATTTAAAATGAGTTTAATGGATAAACTCAAATTATTTCTTGGATTTAATATTTTTCAAAACAAATAGGAAATTATTTTGATACAAATTAAATATATAAAAGATATTTTAAAACATTTTAATCTGGATAACACTAAGAGTAGTGATACTCCTATGAGTACCACCTATAAATCAGATCTTGATGAAGCTAAGAAACCAGTGGATCAAACAAGTTATAGAGGTATGATTTGAAGTATTCTCTACTTGGATACTAACTAATGAGATATAATGTTTACTGTGTGCATGTATGCTCAATTTCAAGCTAATCCAAAAGAGTCACACATAAATGTTGTTAAAATAATTTTCAAATACTAAGTATATAACCAATTTAGAGCTATTTTACCCTAGAGGACAATCATTTGATCTAGTGGGTTATTCTGATGCTGATTTTGGTGGATGTAAGTTAGATAGAAAAAGAAACTCTGGAACATGTCACGTTTTGGTCATGTCTCTAGATTCATGGTGTAGTAAAAAACAAAATTATGTTGCATTGTCTACTGCTAAAACTGAATACATAGTTTCTAGATGTTTTTATGCACAACTTTTGTAGATGAAACACACTTTACTAGACTATGAATATCAATTCCAACATATACCGATAAATTTTGATAATAGAAGATCTATAAAATATTTTTAAGAATCCAATTTCACATTCTAGGACAAATCACATTGATACACGGCATCACTTTTTTAGAGACCATTTTCAAAAGGGGGTTATCAATCTTGAGTTAATTAGTATAGAACATCAATTAGATGATATATTTACTATGCCTTTAAATTCGGAGAGAATGAACAATATCAATTATGAACTAAGAATAATTAATTTTGGTTAGGTTTAATTTTCTATGACACAAACTTGGTATAACACACCATTGGTATGACACAATGTTGTAGATGACACACCATTGTAGTTGACACACCATCGTGTTTGTCACACCGCTGGGTTGTCACACCATTAGTTTTTCATGCCATTTTGAATTTTAACTACTTTTAATGTTTTGAAGAATTGTTTTATTTTCTTTCAGTTTACACTATTTTCATGACTCGATATGTATATTTTCATGATAAAAAATTCAAATTCGAATTCAATTTTAGAATAAATAAAATCTCAAATGATAACAAAAAACTTTTTTATACTTTCAACACACCTCTACTCTCCATCCTTTCTCTCTTAACCCCAGTGCAACCCTTCTCCTTCCAAACCTTTTGACCTTCACCTTCGACCAAGCTTACCGAACTAATCTTCATTTCAAGAATGATTTTCCCTTATAAGACTTCACCATATGTATCAAGACCAGCTAAAAAATATAAGAGAAAGTCAAGTGTTCCAGCTACTATAGAACCTATTAACATCAATCTTAAAAATAGAGTTGTTGTAGTTGAAAACGAATTTGAATCAAAATGGTTGTTGTCAAGAAAGTATATAGTGCACAAAGTTATTCAAGATCAAGTCTGGTTAGATTCATTCTCTTTGAATAAGATAAATTTGTTTTCCAATATTGATACATCAGTTTTTCCAATATGTAGAGTTTGGTTTTAATGATGAAGAATAATATTAGATGAGATCAAGATTTAATAGTCATAGAGTAATATTTTTATCAAAACTTTGGGCCAAATTCTATGGAGTTCCTCATGAAGGTTTTTATGATGAATATTAAGGATCTATCTCTGAGGATAGTGACTTATTTTGTTATAAAAAAGATCTTGAATTTCTAATAGGTGATGGGATAAATAGAAGGCCAGTATCCTCCATGTTGGATGGAGAGTGTAGATTGCTCTTCAAATTTATTCAGCACAAGTTGTGTCTCATTAAAGGTAACTTTTCCACCATAAGATACCAATATTTATACTTTCTTAGTATTATGAAAAGAGTACTTAAGATCAATCTATGTAGGTATCTTATGGGCCATCTGTATGAGATGATAAATCCTTCTTTGGGATCAAATTCTATTATCTGTCCAAAGATTATTTATTCAATGGTAAAGGATAAAGTCCATGTTTTATATGATGAGAAAATGATTCTTGATTGTGTTGGTTTTTTCATTTCAAAAGCAATTTGATAAAGGATGAAGATCAGCTAGAACCCCTAGAATACATAGGGGGATGGTAATAGTGAAAAAATTATATGCTGAGTTTAATCCAATTGATAATCCAATAAGAGAAAGGGATATTATTGACCTAGGTTTAGATACAGATGATATTATTTTATATTTAGATAATCAAGAGGGTTCTTCATCAAAATAATAAGAAGAGAGTATCCCGTTGATGATGTAAGTGATCGATAATTGTCTTCAAAATCTCCTATAATCAATTATAGAGCTCCTAGTCCACCTAGGAGACTTAGAAAAAGATAAAAGTTTGTGAAAAGTTATATATAAGAGACAAAATTATTTGGATAAGATCAATATAAAATAAATTAATAAAATGAGGATGAAGAAGTCAATGGTGATGAAGAAGAGGAAGAAAAAAATGGAGAAAATGGTAGTGGAAATGGAGATGATAAAAATTGTAATGATAGTGATGCTGATGATGATGATTCTGACCCTTATGGTTTTGGTGGATGAATTATAAGGGGATATGTAGATATGACTCAAGAGCTTCTTGTTTCACTAAGTGATTCTGTTGATAATCCATATTTCATTGTATAATTGAATGATGTGTTTAAAGAGCATGATGAACTTTTTTAAGGGGCTAAATCTCCCTATTTAGAATTTCTTCAAGAGGATAAGGATGTTGAAGGAACTGAAGTGAGTTCATTTGGTGATGTTCAGACTGTGTCTGACTCTACTATGATTGAGAATCTGTCTATGATTTCTATTGTTGAGTAGCATATAGCTGAACAATCAAGGAAAGAAATTATTGAAGAAGAATATGGTATTGAATAGTTGGTTGATGTGTCTGCTGCTAAGACCTCTGTTAATGAGCCGAAATAAGTTGATTCAGATATGAAAAGGAAGATATTAAAATGGTAGAAAAACATTCTATTAGTAAATAGATAGAATCTAAGCCTACTAGGGTTGAACACACTATAGCTGCACAAAGTCCATATGGACAGAAAAGTGATGAACTAACTGTTGCACCTCCTTTTGTAAACTTTTGTACTCTTATGCTAAATTAGTTAATAGAAGAGAAGGGTATTTTCTTCAGTTCAATGGAACATGGTGGTTAGATTATAATAAAATTCATTATTCTCATGAATCCATTTCTTCATGTGTATGGTACCAACATTGTTATTTTGAAATCCATTCCTATAACCCCAGAGGCCTCTCTCAGACTAGGTGTTACCAGGGATCCATGAGAACCTCTGCCTACCCAATCCTAACCTTTTACTCTTCATCCCACCAAATCAACAAGACAACTCAGACTGCTTATTGTTCTAGGGAAACAAACTCATCAAGCTATTATTGGACTTCCAACTAGTGTTCCAAGTACCTTGACTAGAGCTTCTTCAGACCCTATTGCATCTACTTCTTCAAATTAGGAGACAACTAAGGACAAATGAAAAGAACCAATGGACCCCCTTTCCAGTCCTTAAACCTTAATCTTATTGGATTAGAACATGTATTTGATGGTATGTTTTGTAATAAATTTTTTCTAAACACTTCAATGGATGGATTTGATGAATATTATTCTATTTTTCATATTTATTATAACTATATGTCCTATTTTTCATTAAAATTGTGTTCTACCTTTTTGATAATCCCAAAAGGGGAGAAAACTATGGAATTTATTATATGGTATTTATTTTTGGTTTATTAATGTGATGTTTCTATGTTACTTTTGATAATATTTATTTTTTCTCTTTTTACATTTTATACTTGATAATTACCTTTATTTTCTTATTATTTATCATTGATACCATCTGAAATTAGTATGAATTCTATGCTATGATTTTCATTTTTGATCTTACATTTGATGTCATGTTTTATATTTGTGATATATTTGATTCCATGATTTGTGATCATCGAAAAGGGGGATATTGTTGAACTCCTTGTTTTAATGATAAACAAATCATGATTCTAATGATATTAATGAATTTCAAGTTTTTGTAAGTATTCCATAATTTGAGATAGGTGGTGAAATTGACTCAGTATTATTCATTTCCAGTCACTGCTAAAGATGAGACACCATTGGGACTTTCACCGATGAGATTGAAATATTTCTAAGTATGAGTCACTGTTTTCCATGAATCACCATCCTCATGAAAATATTGTTAAGTCTGAGACACCGTGTTCTTTTGAATATTTCAAGAGAACTCTAATCAAGATGTATTTCCAAATAATTTTCAAGAGTCATGAATTGAACTACTATAGATATGTCACTTCTATTCATTTACACTCTTAGTTTCTATATTCATTTATATTATTTTATAATTCTAGTAGTTTGTATGCATACTCTGTTTAATCACATGAACAAAATCTCCTTTATTAAACTGGAATATAATTTATATCTTCTCAAACTCTTTTTTTCTGTTTTCCTAACTATAATAGCTGTAGAGTTCCCTGTGTGACTTGTTTATTTGTACTCCCACGAATAATAGTGGAATAGTTCATGTGTGACCTGGATATTTTGTAAACTATTATAAAACCTGATCTAGGTTGTGGATAAACTTATTTATTATATATAAACTACTTGGTGTTGGGTGATCACCAAGTGGAGATGACTAAGTCTCATCTTGAGACTTAAACTCTTATTTCAAATTTCCACTGTATGTTTTAGTTTACATTATTTACACTTTTAAAACTAAAACTCATTTCACCAAAAAAAATAAAACTTTGTTAATTAATATTTACTAGTGTTTTTATAAGATTTTGATTAAGTAAATCAATTTCAAAGGACTAAGTAATATTTTATATTACTTACCTGAGAACTAATCAATATTTAATAAACCATTTTAAAGATTAAAAATTATAATTATATTTTATATTTATTAACGAGACCATTTTAAATTAATTGAGAGATTTAAAATTAATAATTTTTAATAGAAATTTTTATTGGGTACTAAATTCACCCCCTATTGAGATACTCACTCTAACCAACATTTGGTATCAAGTGGTTTCTTTCTTTGGTATTAAAGTTTTAAAATTATTTTTAACTATACTTTTATTTTAGATTTAAAGATATTAAATTTATGTTAGTTATAAATTTATTTATTTAAATGGAATATATATGAGGATTTTATTCTAAAAATAGACCTCCATTATTTAATGTAAATAATTATTCTTTATAGAAAATTAATATGCGAATGCTTATAGAAAGCTTGGTTTTGATATTTGATCTGCTATTGCAAATGAATATGTTATACTTGTTACCACTGGTAAATACTGGTATGATTATAAAAATCTAGAATATAATAATAAATGTAAAGAAATGAATTCCCTTTACTATGCACTAGGAGATGAAGAGTTCAACAGAATTTATGCATGTAAAATAGCTTATGAAATTTGGGATACTTTTTTTGTTTACTATGAGGGAACTTCTAATGTTAAAGATATGTGTCTTAATATTTTTACTATAAAATATGATAAATTTAAAATGAAGCTTGATGAACATATTTTTGACATGTACATCAGGTTCAATAAAATTTTCAATACAATGAGATCGCTTGGAAATCTTGTTTCTGCTAAGGATTTTATCATGAGGCTTTTAAGATGCCTACCTAAAAGATGGAGTGGAACATCTATCTCTATCATAGAGCCTTATAATATTATAAATATTCCAGTAAAGGAGTTTATTGGTAATATTGTGATGTATGATAATATCTAAATGTAAAATTAGAAGAAGATGAAGATCCTAAATGAAGATAAGTAGCCTTCCTGACTAGTACATATAAATAGATGGAAAAAGAAAAGGAAAAGGAAAAAGTTCAAGTTGTTAGGCCAAGTGGCAATGAATCTCTACTAGAGAGTGATGAGGAGATATTTCATCTGGTTAGAAGTCTTAAGAAGTTTTAAAGGAAGATTTTTTTTTCTGAAAACCAAACTATAATGGAAAATATGACTCTAGAGGAACTTGGAAGAAATACTAGAAGAAAGATAAAAATGAGGTTTTCTAATACAAATGTAAAAGGAAACGATATGTCAAAGAAGACTGTCCAATGGTCAAATACAAGAGGAAATATTGTGGAAATGAAAAAAGATATATGAAATCTATGAAAGACACCTAGAGTTCATCAGAGGATAGCTTCATTGATTCAGATTCGTCACCTGAAGAAAAGTCAGATTGAGAGAACATATGTTTCATGAAAAATATATCTAAGGTACCTGTTTTATCTAATTTAACTACTGAATCAGCTGTTTCAAGTGTGCATAATTATGATGATTCTCAAAATGGAAAATGGTATAAAATATGTCAAATGAAGAATTATTTTAGTACAATAACATGTTAGGAGACACATTTAATGATATTAATGATAAATACCAAGTTTTTCAAAGACAAAATTCGTTATTTGAAAATATAAAATCCAAAATATCTATTGAAAAATAGAAAAATACTCAATTTTTAAGATAAAATACTGAACTTAAGTTGTCAAATTAGAAGTTAAAGGAGGACATAAAAAATTCACTAATGGTATAGAGACACTAAAAAATATTTTAGGAAATAAATTTTCACTTAAGTATGTTACTAGTATTGGATATCAACATGGAAAAAATAGAGTAACAAAAAAATATTTTGTTTCTAAGTCCAAACCAGAAAGTTCATCAAACAATTATTTTTCTAAAGGAATTAATAAAGTTTTTATTTAAAAAACACTTCAATATATTTATAAGAAATCCTTTAAGAAATTATGGGTTCCCAAAGCATGGATTACTAACATTTATAGACCCAAAAAAATCTAGGTACCAAATTAATTACTTGCATAAATTTTATTTTGTAGGAAAACTAATTAAATACCTCTTGTAAAAGCCTATAGTACTTGGAAAACAATTGTTCAAGACACATTATAGGAGATTATTCATTCTTCAAGATCCTTATTAAAGTTTATAGTGGTCATGTCACCTTTAGTGAAAAAGAAAAAAGAGAAATCATCATCCTTGGAAAAATCGGTTAGAAAAATTCAATTTTGATTTCTAAAGTATTATTTGTTGATGGTTTAAAATATAAACTACTTAGTATTTCATAGTTATGTGATGATGATTTTTATGTTAAATTTTATATTGATGCTTTCAATTTTTTTAAATCTAAAAACAATTTAGTTTTTATTGATTTAAGAAATGATAATGATTATGTTGTTGATTTAAACTCTTTAGTTTCTCAAAATGCTTCTTGCTTAAGTTCCTTTCATAAAGAATATTTTCTTTGTCATAAGATACTAGGAAATTGAAACACTCAATCACTTAGGAAGCCTACTATTAAAGCGTTAGTTATGGATCTACCTAATCTTGATTTCTCAAATGATAATGTCTATAACCCCTATCAAAATGAGAAACAACACAAAGTTTCTTTTAAATCAAGGAAATAAGTTTCAACTTCTCAACCTCTCGAGTTGGTTCTCATGGATTTTTTTGTACCATCTAGAGTTTCTAGAATAAATGTAAAGCACTATGTTTATGTTCTTGAATACTATATTTCTTGGTATTATTGTGTATACTTTCTAGATCACAAAAGTGAAGCTTTCTATTACTTTACCATGTATTGTATGTCTATAGAAAATCTTATTGGACTTAGTATTAATACCTTAAGAAGTGACCATGAATGTGAGTTTCAAAATCAGTATTTTGAATATTGTTTCTCACATAATGGATACACTCACAACTTCTCTACTCCTAGGATCCCTCAAAAGAATGGATTTTTAGAAATACTAAATATAACTACATAAGAGATATCCTAGACCATGTTGAATGAGTGTGACCTACATGTTTATTTTTGGGAAGAATATGCGAATACAAATGGCTACATCATAAATAGAGTCTTGATCAAAATTATCCTTAGTAAGACCCCTTATGGACTATGAAATAATAGGAAACCTAAGTTCAATTACTTTATATTTTTTTGTAAAGTCTTTATTCATAAAAATATGGATATTTTGGAAAAATTTGGCTCCAAAAGTGATGAAAGATTTTTTCTTGGTTATTCAATCTATAGAAAATACTATAGAGTTTTTAATAAGAAAATGAAAACTATAGAAGAATATATTCATGTCAAATTTGATGAGACAGATCCACATGTGCCTAATATCTCACTAGAAAATATTAAGGATGATTTTTCTTCTCAAAATCTAAACTATGAACATTTAGAATCTACTATCAAATAGTTAAAAAAATTCTAGTTCTGAAGAATTTACAGAAATTCTTGAACCTGTAGAACCAAAAGTAACAAGTCCTTATTTCTCTAGAGCTATTATAACTCTTATGTACTGCAATTTTGAGGATATTTTTGGAGATCTAGAGAGAGATACTCAAACTCGATCTTCTCTAAGAAATCAGGTTGATCATCAAGCTTTCTTTTCTCAACATGAACATAAAAAAATCAATGAATCCATTAATGATTAATTTTGGGTAATATCCATGCAATACAAATTAAATAATTTTGAAAGAAACAAAGTGTGGGAACTTGTAGATAGACCTAAGAACACCTTTACTATCGACACTAAATGGCTGTTTAGGAACAAGATTGATGATTCAAGCACTGTAGTTAGAAGCAACTCTGGACTTTTTTCACAAGGATAAAGTAAAAAATAAGTAATAAAATATGTGGAAACCTTTTTATCTATATCCAGAATTGAGTATATAAGAATCCTAATTTCTTGTACAACCCATTTAGATTTCTTGATTTATTAAATGGATTTCAAGATTAAATTCTTGAATTGTTTTATAGTTGAGGATGTTTTTGTAGAACAACCCCTAGTTTTCAAAAATCTTCATTTTACAAATAAAGTTTTTAAATCAACTAAATATTTATATGGTTTGAAACAGGCTCATAGAGTTTGGTTTGATAGGCCCAACAATTTTCTTATTTCAAAACAATTTTCAAAAGTTATAGATAACCCTACACTTTTCATAAAACAAATTTTAAAATATGTTTCAGTATTAAAAATATATGTTGAGGATATTATTTTTGGATATTCAAGAAATTATATTTGTACTAATTTTTCTAAAATGACACAAAATGAATTTGAAATGAGTTTATTGGTTGAACTCAAATTCTTTCTTTGATTTCATATTTTTTAAAACAAAAGAAGGAATTATTCTAAATTAAAGAAAAAATAAAAAAAAATCTTTTAAAATGTTTTAATATGGATATCACTAAGAGTAGTGATATTCATATGAGTACAACATTTAAATTGAATCTTGATGAAGCTGGGAAACCATTGGATCAAACCAGTTATAGAGGTATGATTGGAAGTCTTCTCTACTTGACTGCTACCTGAAGAGATATATTTTTTTAGTGAATATATGTGTTCTTGCTTTCAATATAATGAAAAAGAGTCACACTTAAATACTATTATAATAATTTTCAAATATCTCTAGTATACATCCAATTTTTTATTGTTTTATCATAGAGGACAAGTATTTGATCTAGTGAGTTATTCTGATTCTTATTTTTGTGGATGTAAGTTAGACAAAAAATGTACCTCTAGAACATGTCATTTTTTGGGAAAGTATCTAGATTCATGGTGTAGTAAGCAATTTTTTGGTTGCATTGTTTAGTTCTGAAGCTAAATACATAGTTCCTGGTAGTTTCAATGCACAAATTTTTTGGATGAAACACACTTTACTAGACTATAGATATCAATTCCAACATGTCCCCATAAATTGTGATAACAAAACTATTATAAATATTTTTAAGAATCCAGTTTCACATTCTAGGACAAAGCACATTGATATAAGACATCAATTTTTTAGAGAAAATTTTCAAAAGGGGATATCACTCTTAAGTTTATTGGCATAGAACATCAATTAGATGATATATTTTCTAAGACTTTAAATTATAAGATAATGAAATATATAAAATATGAAATATTAATGATCAATTTTGGTTATGTTTAATTTTTTATGACACACCATTGGTATGACACACAATTGGTATGACACACCATTGGTATGAAACATCGTTGGTATGATACACCATTGTAGATGACACGTCGTTGTGGTTGACACACCGTCATATTTGTCACATCATTGGGTTATCACACCATTGGTTTTTCATACCCTTGTAAATTTTCTCAACTTCTAATGTTTTTAATCGCTGGTTTATTTTATTTTCGTTTATTCTATTTTAATGAATCGATACATATATTTTCTTGATAAAAAATTCAATTTCAATTTCAATTTTAGAATACCTAAAATATCAAATAATAAAAAAGACACCTTTTCTATTTCCATAACACCTATATTATCCCACATTTATCTCTCAAGCCTAGTGAAACCCTTCACCTTCCAAAACTTTCGACCATTACCTTCAACCAAGCTTTTAAAACCAATCTTTATGCCAAGAATAAAGCACCCATCTAAAAAATCACCATAAAAATTGAGACCAGATAATAAATAGAAGATAAAGTCAAGTGTGCCAACTACTATAGACCCTATTAACCCTGATCATGAATATAGATTTGTAGTATTCGAAAGGTAAGTTAAATCAAAATGGATTTTTTTCAAGAAAGTCTCTAGTGTCCAAAGTTATTAAAGATAAGGTAATATTAGAGTAGTTCTATTAGAATGAGATAGGTTTTTATCCAATATTGATAGATTCTTTTTTCCAATATGTCGATCTTGGTTTTAATGATGAAGAAGAATATTGGATAAGATCAAGATTTAATGATCACAAAGTAATTATTTCCACCAAAAGTGTTCCAAATACATCAGATTTCCTCATGAAGGTGTTTATGATGACTACCAAGGATCTATCCCTGACGATAGTTACTTATTTATTTTTGAAAAACATCTTTAAGAGGTAACTAGTGATGTGATAACTAGAAATACAGTACCCTCTGAGTTGGATGGAGAGTTTATATTTCTCTTAAAAAAATTCAGAACTTATTATCTCCCATTAAAGGCGACTTTTCCAACATAAGATACCAAGATCTCTACTTTCTTAGTCTTATGAAAATAAGACTTAATATTAATTTGTGTAGGTATCTTATGGTCCATATATTTGAGATGATGAATAATTATTTGAGATCAAATTATCTTATCTATACAAAGATTATTTCTTCAATATTAAAGGATAAAATCCATGTTTCTGATGATGAGTAAATAGTTGTGTATTGTGGTGGGTTTTTTACTTCAAAAGTAATCTTCTCAATGATGATGATTATATGGATCCCCTAGAAGAAATAGTGGGTTGGTGATAGTGAAATATTATATGATGAGTTTATTATAGTTGAGAATCCAACAAGGCCAAGCGATACTATTGACCCAGGTTTAGATCCAGATGAGATTGTTGTATATTCATATGATGAAGAGGGATATGCCTCAAAATAATAAGAGTAATAGTATCTTGTTAATGAGGGAAGTGATCCAGACATGTCTTCAAAATCTCCTTCCACAAATTATTGAGATCTTAGTCCATCTTGGATAATTACAAAATTAAAAAAATGGTGGAAAGTGATGAAGAGGAGACATAAGTTTCAAGAAAAGATTATTTTAAAATCAGTTAAAAAATGATAATGAAGAAGACAATGGCAATGAAGAAGAAGAAGAATAAAATTGAGAAAATTTTAGTGGAAATGGATATGATAAAACTAATAATGATAGTGAAGTTGATGATGATGATGATTCTAACCCTGATGGTTCAGGTGGAAGAGTTAGAAGGAGAGATGTAGAGATGCATCCATAGCTTCTTGCTTCACTAAGTGTTTCTACTAAAAAACCAAATTTGACTGGAGAAGTGAATCCAAAGATTAAAGGGAAATATGAACTTATTGAGGGGTAGAAATCCCCATATTTGTAATTTATTTAAGAGGATAATGCTGCCAAAGGAACTAAATTTAGTTCATTTGGTGATGGTCAGACTAGGTCAAACTCTACTATGATTGAGAAGATGTCTTTGATTGCTACTATTGAAAAGCATGTAGCTGAACAACCAATGAAGGAACTTGTAGAAGAAGAATAGAGAATTTAATAGTCGGTTGATGTGGCTGCTTCTAAGCCCTTTGTTAATGAGATGAAATAATTTGATTCAGTTGTGCATAAAGAAGATATTTAGATGGTGGAAGACCATGTTATTGGTAAATTGATAGAAGCTGATCCTTCCAGTGTTGAACACACTGTAGCTACACAGAGTCAAGATGGATAGAAAAGTGCTGAACTGACTATTTATCCTTCTCTTATACCCTTTGATGCTATGCCTTTAGACAGTTGGGTGTATATATTGACAGAAGAATGAGATATGTTCAATAGGAGTCCACCAAAGGATAGTGAAACTGAGGTTCGGAATGAAGAATATCCTAAGAGATCTATGATAACTCAAGTTGATTTTTATGGGTTGTTAAATTTTTTTTGCCTAATTTAGACCTCATGTATCTGAACCTGCTTCTCCTATTTCTACCATGCCAGTTGATGTAGTCACAAGGAGTGACTTAGATGCTTTTGGAAAAAAATTACTTTCATAATTTGATATATGTTTGAAGAATCAAGCTCCACTCCTGAAAAATCATAGTGATAATGATGTAAGATATCTCTTTGAATTAGTGATTCAACACATACAACTTAAGATTATGCATCACATCTAAGAGGTTGATATTGAAAACAAAAGGAAAATTAAAGAGGTAGAATATTTTAAATCAATGATGGAAGAGATGAAGTTTTCTTTCACTGATTCTTTTGATGTAATTATTAAAAGTATTGAGAATGTGTCCTTAGACACATCTACCTCCACAACACCTCATACAATTTATGTTGATTATATTCGAATAGTTTTCAGAGAAGAGGTTTCTACTGCTTCATGTGGGCCTGCTAGTGGATAACATTCCATACTGTTGGAGATTCTGATGAATTTTGAGCAGAGTACTAAGAATGATCATATGGTGATCAAGCGTTATTCCAAGGATATGAATTCACACTAAGAGATAATAACTAAAGATATCAAATACTATCCCTACAGTATTGATACCAAGCATTCCATGGATGAAAAAGTCAAATTTTTTTAGGATTTGAGGATTCATAAGTTACTTTGGCCTTTAAAGAGAAAGTAAGGTCGTTCAAGGAGATGACTCGTAAACTAAATTTGTTTATGGAAGAGAAGTGTGATTTATTTAGTGCAATGGAATTTGGTGGTTAGATGATAAAAGAGTTTATTAATTTCATAAATCTATTTCTTCATGTGCATGTTACTATAATCGTTACTTAGGAATCCATTATTATTACCCCAGAGGCGTCTATCAGACCAAGAGTTACCAGGGATCCAGGAGCACCTCTGCCTACCCAATTCCAACCTTTCCCTCTTCATCCTATACAAGCTAGTATATAAATCAGAACAGTTATTATTCTAGAGCAACGACCTCCTCGATCTATTACTAGACTTACAAATGGTGTTCCAATTACCTTTCCCAGAGCTTATTTAGATCCCATTTCATCTACTTATTCAGATTAGGATAATGTCTAAAGACAAATTAAAAGAACTAATGGACCCCTCTACCAATACTTAAACCATAAGATTTTTGTATTAGACTATGTATTTGATGGGATGTCCTGTGATAACTTTTTATAAACACTTATCTGAATGCCTTTGATGAATATTATTCTTATTCTAATATTTATTATTATTGTATGTCCTATTATTCATTCTATTTATGTTCTACCTTGTTGATAATCCCAAAAGGGGGAGAAAACTATTCCCTTTCTTATATGGAATTTACTTCTGTTTTATTACTATGATGTTTCTATGTTACCTTTGGTACTATTTATTTTTAATCATTTTACCTTTGATACATGATAATTACCTTTATTTTCTTATTTTTTATCTTTGGTACCATCAGATGACACACTACCAAATTATAAAATTGATAAAGTATGAATCACCACTAGAAAGACCTACCATCAGAAGAGACACCACCTATAAAGTAAAATTTTGGCTAAGTACAAGACACCACCATCCACGATACACCATTTTCCAGATACTACCAAACATGAAATTTGGATATGTACATGACACCTCCAATTTAAGACCCTTCTAGAATGAAATGTCGTCAGACTCTGAGACATTGCCAATATTAAGTCACCATTCCCGGAATCACTGCCACTATCAATAAACATAATTTTTTCATTTATATATTTTTAACAGTAATATTATCGACGTTAATTCTGAATTATATTTTAATTATTTTATCTTAAATGATCAATATAATTCACTGAAGAGTGAGTTAGACATGTTATACGAGGAAGCAGAATATCCGGATGCACGTGGATATTCTTCCTGATACTACTACAGATATTAAGAAAGGAAACAGACTTCCTTGTGTGTGTGTGAGAGAGAGTGATGAATTATCATTTAAACCAGATAGATAGAAAGCCAATAGATTATGCTTATATAATACACACATAGAGCTAAAGAGATGAACTGCTACATCTTGCAATCACTCGACTGAGGAATCCAAAGATCATAAACATCAAATGATTTCCTCATGTTAAGAAAAATAGTCTACGAAACTTTGTTATTATGAAGATTTAAAGAGAAATCGACTCAAGATAAATTTTCAAATGTTTTCTAAGAGTCATGAGATATACTTAATAAATATAAAGAAATTATATTCCTTAACACTATTAGTTTTTCTGTTCCATTTACATTATTTTATAGTTTTAGTAGTATGTGTGTATACTCTGTTTTATCACACACACACTGTCTCCTACATAAAATTAGAGATAATTGATATCTTCTCAAACTCTTTTTATCTATTTTCTCATAAATAACTATGGTAGAGGTTCCTGTGTGACCTATTTGTTTGTACTCCCACGGATAATAGTGTAAGAGTTCGTGTGTGACCTAGACATTTTGTAAACTATTGTAAAACCTGATCCAGGTTATAGATAAACTTTTTTATTTTATATAAATTTATTGGTGTTAGATGATAACCAAGTGAAGAGGAGTAATTCTCAGCTTTATACTAAACCACTTGTTTCAAATTTGCACTGTATGTTGTTTTACTTTATTTTCACTTTTAAAATTGAAACTATTTTAATCAATCTAAAACTAATACTTCGATAGTTAATCTTTATTAGTGTTTTTATAAGATTTTAATTAAGTAAATTGATTTTAAAGGACTATGTAATATTCTATATTATTTATCCAAGAACTAATAAATGTTTAAGAAACCCTTTGAAAGATTACAACTTATAACGATCAACTATATTGATAAACTGGGTTGTTTTAAATTAATTATGGGATTTCAAATTAATCCATTTTAATAGAAATTTTTATTGGTTACTCAATTCACCCCCCATTTTGAGATATTCACCCCAACCAAAACATACTTTAATGGAACATAGGATCTATAAAAGGAAGAAAAATTATTTCACCTACCTAAAAAATGATTAGAAAAAGTTAATATAATACTCAATATGAATAAACCTTCTTATTAAGAAGTGATAAATTAATTACTAGAATACCCCCAGTAGAAAGGCTACAATACTTTAACCTATAAATTATTATACCGCTAATTAAATATATATTATTTTATGCTTTATCTAATAATTCTGACATCCTAATAACTAATTAATCCCCCAAAAAGTTGGATTATGTCAAACTCAGACAACAGTATAACAACCATGTTTCCAACTATAGAAGATATGCGCATATTATTAGAGACCACCCATTATATTCTCATTAAAACTAGATTTACACTAAGTGTTTTAATTAGAAACTCCTTCCTCAGAGTATTAAGGGATTATTTAATAAACATGTTTGATATAAAAAACCATATATATTAAAAAAAGAAGAATAACTATCTAACTTTGAGTTTATAGTCAGAGTAACTTCTACCATAACTTATGGTATTTTAACATCAGTTGTAGTAATTTAATGAGATTTTCCTTTATACCTTATCCTTTTTTGAGTTGAATTATCTTGATGTTTGGGGAATACATTTGCATAGTTCCCTATCTCCTTACTATTGAAACACTGGACATTTCCGGCTTCATTATTTCCCTTTAACATACACACCTGATGTCCTTTCTCCCCATACTTAAGGCAAACTATCATTACCTTAAAGGAAGTACCTGGGTGTTTCTGTCTATAAATATTACATTTTTGAAATTACACTCTTCCCATTTTCCTATTTTCCATATTTCCATTTACATAGTGACCAATCATTGTATTTTTATATTATTTACCATTGAAAAAGTAATACTTGGGGAATTATTTCTCTATTTTAAGAGAACTTGATACCATATCATCACATTTTGGAAAAATTTGAGAGAGTAACACCCTTCAATGGGTTTGATTTTCTCCACTTAAGAAACAATCAATCTTATTCTCTGGATTTTGTACACAGTCTTTATCATGACTTTATTATAATTTAATATTTGATTCATAATTTGTAACAATTTCTTATGACCCTTATCCTGAATTTAAAAACATTATTTCCCAATCAACTCATTACCCATGATGAATGTATTTTTTAAATAATATCTCCATATAAGTCTCTCATTATATACCCTCTATTTCCTTATCCTTTTTATTATTTTGAATAAATGTCTACCATTGATTAGTATCACTCTTAAAAAACAATGTTAGAATAAAATTTTCCCTTTTATTACATCCTAAGTTTAAAATATATTTTCAATGGAGTTGATCAATTATTCTTATGCTAAAAGATTTATAGTCCCATTAAAGGATGGTGGTTTATACTATATGGATTAGTCCAACATCATATTATCATGTGGTGAAGAGACAAGTTGCTCTATATAGTGAATATTACTATTCATAACTTTACCTAATATTTTTTATAATTTTATTAGCTGAAAATATAGTCTTATATACTTACTTAAGAGAGAAGTTCTTATATAGATTTTGAGTGTTGATACATTATCTATTCCATACATTTGAAACTATTTATAAATAATTAAATATGCTAGGTTAGATCAAAAAATTATGAATCATAGTGTATAATTCCAAATTTGGTTCCATACCTAATATAAATTTAATATTTATGCATAGATAATCAAAAAATTATAAGCTCCGTAACATTGGTAATATATTAAAATCATAAAATATTTTCAAATCTTTCATAATGGTTTGTAAAGAGATTGTGAATTAATTAAAACATATCCCCCAAGAGTGTCCATCTAGGTGTGCATCCTTTGTCCCATTCATGGTGCACCAATGATGATCAAGTTAATACTGAATATTACCCTTTCAATGTAGTTACCCCTAGGTGCATCGGTTCCATAAATGCATCCACATTTCAGTATCCATACATGGATTTATTTTCTAGGAAACCAATTATTCTCTAAATTACCAAAACTTCATGATATTATCCTATAATTTGACTTATCCATAGATTTTTTCATTAGAAGATGTTATATAATCTATTTTTTACTAAATATAGTTCAGAAGGATTATACTAAGAATATCCAGGGTTTGGACAAGATGACCCTGAAATTATTAAATAAAAAGTAAAATTACAAAGTCAAGCATTAGAAGGGGTATTACAAAAGTGGGAGTATATTACACCCCACATGTCATCATACACTATTCTATAATAATAATCACGTATCCTGAATGACCAAATGGTGCTCAGTTCCAAAATTTCTTTCTTTTAGAGAGCATCATCAATGTAATTATATTCCCTATAGACATGCGATACAGATATTTGGAGGTTCCTAGCTTGATTGAGACATGCAATATAGTGAGGGATAATTATCCATGGAACATCCTTGGTTCATGATTTGAAAAAATTAACAGTAATTTTTAAGTTTGATTAAATCCTTAATGGTGTCCAATTATGGTGGAAAACATTCTTAATTTCATAGATAAAACCCCAAAGTTCAGTTTCATAAGAAGTACCTTTCCTAATAAAGTGGTGGACGAAGCATTTAATAAAACCATGGTAGGTGTGAAAAACACCCCCACAACCCAAAGGTCTTGGTGACCTAGTAGATGCACCATCAATGCTAAATTAAATGTAAGAGGGGTCAGGGGAATCCATTTAATGAACTTGAAAGAAGTATGCTTCCTCAGTTTCACTACAACTCCAAGCATCCAGAGTGTTTGCAGATCAATGAAACAGTTTCTCATAGTTCCTGTTTGAAAAACTACAATAACATGGATATCCTTATGAACGGAGATAAATCCTACATGAATAGATGCATGTTTATTGATGAAGAGATATTGATTTCTAGAGGACCAGATTGCATGGATGGTCGAGGAAGTTTCCACCAGCAGAAGGTTGTGAATTTGAGCACTCTTCCAACTCGCATTGACGAGTAACATGAGATCCTCCATATGCCTACAATATTTAAGGTCAAAAAAAATAATACTTATGTAATTTCAAAACTCCTTGGCATATGCACAGTCCAGAAATATGTGCTGCAAAGTTTCTTCGACTTTCAGGTAAATAAGAAATGCAGAGACAGTTTGTTGCACTATTTTCTTTAGTTGGTCATGCGTAGGGATCCAATTCTTCCATATACTCCAAATAATTAGATGCCTTTATGGTTGAATTTTTTTTCCTTGTATTGATTCGGCTGTTTTGGTGGTTTATGGGACCCATCACATTGCAACATATAGTAATATTTGAAATTTAAGTGGTTATTTTAGTTGGGGTTCGGTACCAAGGTATCCTCATCAATACAAATATAACTATATTTTTCCAAAATATATTTAGGGGAGATGATGTCAAAAAATTCATTATGTTGAGTCATAAAATCAGTCACAGTCATACAAAGATTTTTGGAGGGAACAATGGCAATGTCAATGGTACTATCCATCCATGGGGTATTCCAACAATTTAGATTAGAATATGTGCTTACCATCCAATTCAATTTCTTCATGATGTCATTGAAATACTTCTTGAGGGAGGTCAACACAGATGAGGTAAAATAGCGTGGTTATCCATTTAAGAGTTTCTATTTGAACCCGCATGATAAAAAATCAGTCGAGGGGTTATTTGAGAACAAAAGGTTCCATGTGAACTTATTGATACGGCCATCATTAATGGTTTTGATATCCTTGACCCCAAGACCTCCCATGTCAAACATCATAATACAACACCTCTATGAAATGGTGGTAAGCTTCCATTCATGCACTGAAACTGTCCATAAGAAGTATTTTATCATATGTTAAAGGTTACTCAAAATACCTTTCGACCATCTATATAGGGAAAAGGAATACAGAAATTTAGAAGTGATGACTGAGTTGATGAGCCATACCCTCCTAGCCTATAACATGGCCTTTACATTCTATATAGAAAGTTGGTTAATAATTCTAGAATGTATATTCCTAAGATAATGACATCGATCCTTGCCCCAAAACAAGGGAACCCCAAGGTAAGTGAATGGAAGTGAGGCCTTTCTCACTACAAGTGCTCTAGTATTTCTATTTTGTTCCCCAACATCGATTCTATTTTAAAAATGATGTAATATTTAATCCAATGGATGGCCTAACCAACCACATCTTCATAGTGATTATAGAAGGCATTGATAAAAAAATGTAGTCTTTATTGAGGGTTCCAAAAATAAAGGATATCAGCAGCATATAAAAAATGAGAATGTCTGAGGGTATCTTGAACATATTTAGTTTTCCTATAAATCCCATGGTTTGTGAGTTCATTGAAGCATATACTCATGTAATCCTTAGCAAGATTAAATAGGATCCCTGAAAGTGGGTCCTCTTGAAAAACACCCACAGTGAAAAAGAAGTAGTCCCTAGGGGATCCATTAACCAAAATGGATAGCCGTTCATAGATAATAATGATATAGATCAATATGATGAAAATATTAGAAAAACCATATATTATGTGGACATCAAAAATAAAACTCCATTTGATGATATCAAAGGCTTGGATAAGTCAATCTTGAGGGAAAATCTACCTTTCTTCAAGTGGATTTTCATTAAGTTGATACTTTTAGAAGTAGCAAACAAGAAATTTTGTATGCTTCTACTAGGAACAAACCAAAACTGGTGTGGGGTGATGTTATATTTAATGATCCCTCACAGAATGATCATTATGACCTTTCTAATAACTTTTGGAATAGTGTTCCCAAGGGAAAATGGCTTGAAATATTTGATATCAATTTCATTTTCCTTCTTAGGTATAAGATCGATGAAATTTGAGTTAATTACAAGGGAATAGAAGCATTATTGAAAAATTCATTAACTATAGTGGTCATATCATCCTGAAGGTGGTCCTAATAAAACATGAAAAATTTATTTGTAAACCCATCAAGTCTAGTAGCACTCTCCATGTTAAGAGAGAAAAGGGCTTCCTTAATCTACTCCTTCAAAGGGGCCATATTGAGAAAATGATTTTGATTTTATTTAATGTAAGGGGAAATTATATCAACCATATTATGATTGATTTCAATACCATCAATGGATTAAAGGTTTTAGAAATAGGCCACCACTACACTTGATATTTCAATTTCAAATGTGTGAATACATCCATTGATATTAATGTCCTTAATCCCTTCTCTTAATTTCTTTTCAATATGAAATCTTTGAAAAAATTTCGAGTTTTTATCACCCTATTTCAGACATTGAACATTTAATTGATTTCATTCTATCATTTCATTGACATTTAAGAGTTCATCAACTCTTCAAAGATATTGTATTTCTTCCCTAGAAAGATTATTTTTGTGTTGGTTTCTGATTTGGAAGCCTGTTAAATTCTATTTAACAATATTAATCTTAGTATCAAGATTAGAGAAAGAGTTCCTACTCCAGTCCCTTAGAAATATTTTTGAATTCCTTAACTTTTCAACAAAGGTGTGATGTGGGCTTCCAATAAAATCCATTTTTAGGCCTAAACAATGATCACTCTATATCCAGGAGTGGTGATCCATCTATTGTTAAAATTAAATGGTAAGGGATCTAACCTTGTAATGTGAGTGGAGATTTCCACAATTATTGGGTTATAATTAGAGTGGTTCTTAGGTAGGGTGTGACCTGATACACCAGTAGTTGCACTCATATCATCCTTGTAAATAAAGAATCTATCCAATTTACTCTTTTGTCTTCCATTCAAAGTATATCTAATCTTAGTGAAATCAGAACCTGTGAAGGGCACTTCAGAAATATTATATTGATCTATGCAGGAAGAAAATTCATCTGAGACAACTCTTTTGAAATTCATTCCAGTTTTTTCTTTAGGATTTATGATAGTATTTAAATCTCCAAAAATAATACATTTATGGATTATAGTTTCAGAGATATCTTCAATATCATTCCATATATCCCTACTTATGATTTATGATGTTTACGCATTGAGAAAAGACACCAAGAAGCTTCAACTCTGGAATTAAAGAGAGATAGAGATGTATTGTAATTTAGTACTAATTGATAAGATGTGATGGCTGTCATGATTGAATAACCAAAGATGATCCATGTTAATGTCATGCAGGTTTTGGGAGATAAATCTATATCCAATAGAGGACCATTTAAAGGATCTTGAGTTTTTAAAAAGTATCTTGGGCTCTACAATACTAATAAGAAATGGTTTTGGGCCATGATAAAATGTCTAAGGTCTTTGGCCATTAGGAGATTTCCGATCCCTTAATAATTATATTATAGGATCTTTATTATGGAGGGGGGCATTATCTTTATCTAGGGACCTCCACCCTTTGCTATATCTTTGTGACCTTTCCCTTTTTCCTATGACCTTTTTTCTTCCCTGGGCTTTTAGCTGTTTCATTCACTGTTAATTCATCATTGTCAACCTATACAGATGGTTCAGTATTGATTTGTCCTTCCTCTTGACTTTTATAATTTTCCACTTGTGCATATGTTTACGATTCATTTGTCTCATCAGACCATAAATTTACATTTTGAGGTGTAAACTTATTATTGTATTGTAGGTTTACAAACATTCCCTCTGAGTGAAGGCCTTTCTGGGCAACCTTTTTATGAGGAACACACAGGAAGGGATCCTCAATGATGGAGTTAATAATGGTGGGAGTTCCATACATTCTATCCCCCTTGGACTTTCCATTAGTGGTAGAAGGTGTGAAATGTGGATTTTCCTTCCCAGCCACAGGGTTGGAATCAGGTTTTTATTACCCTGTACTGTATTAGGTGTGCCACAAAGAAAAGCATACCCCTAAATAGCATGTCCTAGAATGACCACAACAAAAAGTTATCCATTTACCTCAGAATCCAACACTATTTCATCAGGTTTAGTAAGGGGATGCTAGATAAAGAGGGGTTCAGTGGTTCCCTCCATTTAGGTGGTTCATAGTGGATCCCTATTAACATTGGCATTCAGATTCAGGTTGTTTCCCTCACCATTAGGTTTCTCCTTACCAACCAGAGATTCATTTATAGGAGGCTCCTCATTTTTAACCTTGATTGTTCCCCCATTCACTTTTTTCCTAGAATGACCAGAGGGTTCATCAAACAAAGAAACAAACCTATTATCCTCATCAGAGGTTCTATGTTTGGTAAGTATTTAAGGAGTGAAAGTGTTTTTTTCCGTCCCCTCCCACCTTTGACATGTTGCATCATTATGTCCTTTAACCTTTCATTCTTTGTCTCTGTTACTATCAAAAAGAATATGAAAAAAATACCTAAAACCTGAATAGAACGTTTTTCTACTTTAATTCTATATTTCAAGTCTCATGATACCATCTCTTTTTGTCAGAACAACTTCTTCAACCAAAGTGGTGGACATATCAACTTCCACTAAAACTATGGCATAATGCCCAAACTGTGGGTTGTCTGTTTGCCTATAAAAAATAAATAAGGTTACATAAATAAGTAGTATTGAACCATAGAATAATTGGGTGTTGGTATAACCAGTTCATCCTATATATACGTATCCAAATTTGTTCATGTGTATTCTGAACATCAGTGGGATCAAAATTCCTGTCCAATTATTTTATGCATAAGAAGCCAGGTTTCAATAAAATTGACCCCCTACTCCCCGCACGTCGTTTGCATTAATTAGAAATAAATAATACATGATAATAGAATATACCCATATATTTCATCCTCCATTAATAAAATCCCCATAGATCTATAATTTTTTTAGTGAGGTCATTGAGTTTTTAGAATTTCGAACCTTTTGGTGTTAAGACTCGTGAGATGATTGAATATTTTCATAAGTTGACCATTTCTTAAACTTCTTCTTGATATTATGAGACATGGGACACTTTCCATTTTTTATCACATTTCATGAATGAGTTTAGTCAAAATAAGAAAAGGAAAGGCCAGATACATCCTTAACAACTTCTACAAAATTCTTTTTTTTTGACTGGAGACATCAGGAGGAGGTTGGTTTGAGAATATAAACTATACATGACATCATAATGAGGTTGGATTGAAAAAATTTTATTATCCACTCTAGAATATCCTTTCATATAAATTATAGTACACTAAATAACATATTAGGGAATGAACGTGAAATGAAACGGTGATCTCAGATGCTCAGTAAGGGAACTCTTTCATCAGAAGCATTAGAGTAAATAAGTCATGAATAATATAGAAGTAATAAATGATGATCAAATAATTCCATATACATAATAAAATGAGTTTGAAACTTATCCATGGAAAAAATAACTATTAAAATAATTAAATGGACATCAATCAAAAATTTTACAATAATGGAATGCATAATTCCTAACATCTTATACTTATAACTGAGGCCTTATTCCAAGACATCATACATAAATTGTTAAGGCATATTCCAAATAACAAAACCTATTTTTCACATGAGACCTAACAATTAATCAAGGGGATATGTAATGATAGTCCCTTATCATCACTTAATAATTCCAATGCATTCATTATATTAATATATAATACAACTTAATCAATATTCCTTAATAATAAATAACTATCCATATTGGTGGAACTAGAATATAGAATGTCGATACCTTCCCTAGTAAAAATGATCATAAGACATCCCAAGAAATATAGTGGATAGTATTATTATATTATATCCTTATTAAATAATAATATTCATTAAAATATGTTGACAGAGATGAAAATACTTTCAAAATACCACCGAAGCATTTCTTGAGGAAAATACCCTTCTCAATTTTGAATCACATTTTTATGATATAAAATTTTCAAGAATATTAGTAAAAGTAATTTATTTTAAATTGACCATTAAATGTTTTAAATGAATCTTCAAGGTAAAAAATTCTCATGATAGTGTGAAATTTTTTTAGTATAGTAAATGTTAAAACAATGTTTTTGTTGACACCTTTGGTAAAAATTGTATCATTCGGAAAATGATAAGGATGTTACTTTTAATTTTTTTATAGAAACTAAAAAATTTGTAAAAATGAATTTAATCAATCATTGTAACTTATTAAATAAATTTTTTAAATCATTTTAAAGAAAATATGGACATGGAAGAAAAAAATTCCTGATAGAATAGAAGGAAAAAAGTTAACTTTCCTTAAAAATATTATTTCCAAAATTTGAGTACTTAGAGTGAGTAAAATAAAATGAAAACTCATAGTTTCTAGAAATAACTATAGTATAAGAAAATATATGGGTTTTATGATATAAATATCGTACTATAACATGAATAGAAATTTAAGCATAAACAATCCAGAATAAGGATGGGATTTTAAAAGAAACCCTTTCCTTAGGCCTTACTTGCTTCGTAAGTAATTTTTAAAATCTTATATAATAAATTTAAATTTATTATAATTATATAATATTACTATATTCATGCTTATAATATCATATATTATCCAATTATAACATTTAGAAACCCATTCTTTAGTAATTATTTATCAAAATCGTTGTTTCTGAGTGTTAACTATTTTATTTTTCATATAAGTTTCATTTTAGTAGTATTTTTCCCAACATATTTCTCATGAATAAATAATATATTAAATTTAAATAATTATATAAATATAATATATATTAATTATATACATATTTATAATCATTCTTGAAATTAGAACCTAAAAAATGAATCACATCGCTTCATGGAGGCGGTAGTCCACATGTTTGCACGAGTGACATTATAATTTTTAATGGGTGGAAGGGTAAGAAAGTAAATTTTATATTATATTAAAATAATAATAATTAGGTAATAAATATCATATATATTCACCATTTTTATATTTATAACCATTCAAGTAATGTGGTGATGAAAAATTAATTACACCACTATGTGCAGATGGTAGGTTGTACATACACACAGTCGATGTTTTCATTTTCCACAGGATGGTAAGGATATGAATAAGGGTTATGCCACTAGAAAGATAAAATTTATGTATATTAAATATACTTATGTTGTTATAGGATCTTGGTTATAAGATATTTTACGGTGGTTTTAGAGGAAATGAAATGAAAGCAGCCGGTTAAGAGTTATACCTCTTCTTTGAAAACCCACCTTTGACACACACCTTAAACCTTCTAAATTTGTCCTTTAATGAGAAAAAAAACTCTAGGTAATGGTGAGTAAGTTTTAGAAGTTATTTTAAAATTTATTGGATGAGCTAAGCGGCTCAATTGGTGTGCAGAAGAGAGTAGAAGTGGTGCCCCTTTATAGGTGAGGGAAAGGACACACTTGAAATTACATAAAATATTTTAATAATATAAAGTCATTTTCTTGTGAACGTGGATCAGAATTTTTATATATTCAAATATTAAAAGGTTAAGGTATAAATATAACCAACCAATGAGGTTTATAAATGTTTAAGTGGAATATTTTCCCTTATCCCTTAGTTAAAACCCCCGGTAAACCTGTTTTAACCATAACTGTGGTACTTTTTTTTACTATTTTTACAATTAATTATTTGAAAACGTTATGTTGAAATTATTATCTACTTTTAATTGTTATAATTAAAAACATTTAATCCATTTTATAAGATTAAATTTGTAGATGTGACTTTAATTAATTTTAGTATAAGTACACAAAACACAATCAAAATTGTTTTTAGAAAAAATGTTTATTTTAGGAAAAAATGATTTACAAAAAAATAAAGTATAATTTTAATTATAATGAAATTAATTAGATTATGGAAAATAAAATCATACTTATTTTTCTTTTAAACCAAACAAAAACTGAATGGAACCTTGTAAATTCTTTTTAAAAGATAAGAACTAAATTTTTTTATTTAAACAAAAGCATTACATAGATTTGAAAAAATGTTAAGCATATATTTCTAAGTTAAAATTATATTTTTATATGAATTATATTACTTATTAAATATTTATTTATTATAGAAAAATGTTTCCTCATATTTCATGTTATTATTATATTATTATAATTTCATAAAATTAACATTTTTTATAAAATCGTTATTTTCACCATTTACATAAAAAATCAACTATTTATAAAAAATCTAAAAAACTGAACTTAAGATAATATTAGAAAACTAAATTAAAAAATGATATCAATTTAATAAAATAAAATTTTTAAAACTATAAGAAATTAATTATAATGTTTGCACAAAAAATAAAATTACAATCATTTTTGAAGAAAACAGATTTTTGAATCATAAAATGACTATTGAAAATTGAGTACATAATTATTATAAATTAATCAATAAAATTTTATTATATAAAAAAATATATATTTTTCATAATTTTTTTATTAATATTCATACCAAAAATTTAACCAATAGTTTATAATGGTCACCTTTATTGTATATGGTAGTTTTCTTAATGATCGATGTTGTGTGTTAAGAACGCTATTGAGCATATTATTATTTTAAAATAATTTTTTGGGTGCTACAACTCATGACCTGATTATATATGGGAGAATTTAACACTATAATAAAGAATATGAAAGACTATTTCCTTGTCATAATATGTCTCCATGGGAGTACTGGCCTAGAGAATGCTCGGATCACCATGCTCAATCTCCACCATTGGCCCTTTGGATATAAAAGAGAGACCTAACTATATTTCCTTAAAAATAACTCTGAGGGAAGAACTAATTACACCACTATTATTTACAGGAAATAACACTCAAGGTAGACTATTTATTTACCTAAAACACACAACATATGAAAAATGTGCAGTTCATCCTATCAAACATGTGAGATTTTATATGAAGAGACCTAGGGTTCATGATAAGAGTCAAATTTGGGTTCCAAATACTGGTCTTGAATCATTCATATCACTGTATATTTCATGATGATATAGTTAAATTATTAATCTGAAATCCGAGTGAAATATTATAATCGAAAAAGGTGTAATAAAAATAAAAATAATGATATTATTATTATTGTTAATAATATAAAATGGTTTTATGAGTAGGGGTAAAATTCATATGGAAACCACCCCTCTATCCAATCATCTTCTCTCTACATTAATTTTTGTTATATATTTTATTTATTTTTTAAATTTCGTTCATTAATTTTTCATCATGATCAAACTCATGGGGGAATCCCTATCCATCCATGTCTCCCACACCACGTGCATTGTGGAAACCTAGGGTTGCTTCCTCCCCACTATGGTGCCGTGAATACCACTATCTTGGTTTCCCTTCATTTAGTACACCACTTACACTACTGATTAACAATATAACCATCCATCATTGCGGCATCGTACTGAAGTTACCTCATGTCACGCCACATACCCCATCACTAATACACCCTATACCACTATTTTCGAGCCTCCTCGTGCCTTTTATGTGACCCTCTATGTACTAAAACCCACTTCCACTACTATCAGGTCCAATAGACCTCACATATGGGAAAGAAAAAGGGAATGGAAAAAATGGGGATCGATTCCCATATCGAATTCATCCCCAAAAACACATGATCAAAAATAAAATGAGAATTATGGAAAATACTACATTAATAATCAAGTACTTGGAATAAAACTTCTATAGAAAACATAAAACTGGAATCTATAAAATAATATTATAAAATAGAGAAATTAAAATGATATCAAGAATCCTACCTTGAAGGGGGAATATTGTTTCATTATTCCACTTTGAGTTCATGGATTTGTCTGTTGATCCTATATGAAGAATGCATCTATCGACTCTCAGTTCCTTGATATGCTCCACCTCCTCCATCACCCAAGATAGGTTTTGGGATGATAAACCTAGCATAAAGGGGTTTAGGATGTATTTTAATGGAGTATTATCATTTATAAGAATATTAATTAATTAATTAATTTAATTAATTAAGTTCCACCTCTGATACCCCTAGGAATCTCAAAGAGAACTCAACTTATACTCATCCTTTGGTAAACCCACTATTCTAGACTCAATGGTTGTCTTAGATTTCCCATCCATCATCTCTTCTCAGAGGAAATAATAATTATTGTGATAACACACATGTGGGAAAAAAATGATATTTTTATACTTTAGATATTATTTTTGAGGTCCATTCGTGCTCAAAATACCAATACAATAAAAAAATTCATCCAAAATACTATGTGAAAATATTACATAGCTCAAACACAGAAATCCAAGTTATATGAATAACTATACGACTTCAAGAAGAATATTTATTTAAGAATAAATATTAAAAAATCCAATCAAACAAAACATGATCATAATTTACCCAAACTCAGCCTGATGATAAACACTATATCCTAAGACTAACTAAAGCATTAAATTATTTATACAATATTTTTTATAAGTTAAATATACCAATTTTTTCCCTGGGGGGGGGGGCTTTGATCCTCTTACCCTTGAAATTAAGTTAAGTCATTATTAGGAAAGACTCGGGTCACTATATCCTCCCCACCTGGAAAACATTTTTATTCACTAAAAGGGAAAACTAGAGCTGTTAAACAAGAAATCTCAATAAATAATATCATTTAAAAAATCAACCATTGAACAATATTTAACAAACCAAGCTCTAAGAAAACACAGTATACCCCCACCCAAGAAAGAAACATCCTCTTTCATCACCAAAGATATTAGTTTGAACTAATCATAAAGAATGCCCAAAGTGGGAACATGAATTCTATCAAGGTGAGTCTTTCTAAGACTTAACACTAAATATATATTCCCATAAAATGGTTATCCAACCACATGGAATGAAATGAAACCACAAACCACTAACATACCACTCTTGAAGTTTCATTTCCAATATTACCTTTGGTAGGAGAGCCCCACTCCATACCTTTTAATAGAATTCAAGATGGTTTTTTATATGAGAACAACTCACACACTTCGCACTCTAACATCAAGAACCAAACATATATTTTTCACGGACACCATAAAGGTTTTGAATCATCATTCCTCTTTAGGCCCACATCAGTTTCACTTTCACCACTTTCCAGAAATACACAGACTCCAATGTCACTAGATTATGGAATGAGAATGACATAACCTTATTTCCCTATCTTGAAACTCATGTAAATACCTATCAGCATCTAAATCCTCAATAATATCACACCCATTACTGAGGATAACCTAGTTTTTTAGTATTTATTTAATAAAATCTACCAACAAGCACATCAGGAACAATACCAAAACCCAAAAATCTCCACTAGACATACCACACTGATGGTTGTACTTTTCAAGGTATGTATCCACTTAGAATGTTCTTGAAGATACTTAGAACAACCTCCTATATATAAACCATATTTCCCTAGGATAAGTGGTCAATGGTATCCCCACCATCATGAAAACCCTTTTGGTTCATCCCCTGTGAACATAAAGTCCCGCCATATCACTAAGTAGCCACCAACACTAGGAAAATCCATCACACAATGGAAGGGTATGGGTCCACAACCATCGATTGAATGTATGAAACATCTTCTTATCTGTTCATGAACCCACTGATCTAAATCTAGTTGCTCATGTTTCTCCTATACCATATGAACATAGAGTTCCCTTATATAAGAATCAACCACCACAACATTGATTAACATTTATGGTATGATAAGTGGGGGGGGAGATTCCTTGAACACCTAACAAGATCCTTCGCTAACTGATGTCAGGAGATGATTTATATTACACACCCATAGATTCCTTAAGGGTTTTCATCATCCCATATAAGAATATTTTAAAATCATTCAAGAGAATGAAATTTTATACATATGTCATCCTCTTTATAAGGTTCAACATTGGGTCACCTTTCTGAAGCACTTGAGAATTCCCCCACAACCACATGAAGTGATTTTATCATCTACACACATCGATCATAATTTTACTCCTACCACATGTTGGGAAGCTAACTACCACTCCAAGAAAGTGGGATCCACTCACAACACTTGAGGGTATCCCACTCACTTATAATGTCAGGAACCACCTCATCTACTAAACTATGCATCACCTCACAATACTAACCCTGATACCCAATCTATACTCAAATGGGTACCACTGAATATAAACTCTACCATGAAGGGCCATAATGAGATATCTCCTTATCTAATAAGAATTAACTCACACCACTAAGAGGGTGAGTGAAAGGTGGTCTCCATCAATAAAAACTATCTAACTGACAAAGTCCTGAGTAGGGGTTTCACTGGAGTTTCCAATCCTGAACATTTGATATATATATATATATATAATAACTTGCACCTGCACCACCTAGTATGATATTCCATGAAGGAAGGACATGAATTATACTATGGAATGATCCCTCTTACACTTGAATATATTTATTTATTGAGCACATATTCTTATTTTTTTGAATATCAGTAATCAAGTCCTGATCGGAACTATCCAAAGGTTGTGTTCATGGGAGTGGGTTAATGTATCATCTATATCTGAATGATCTTGCACTACTGGATCTTCAACCAAATGGCCTCCCAATAGGAAACTAGGCACTTAATAGGAAGGTTTCTGATCTAAATGATATATCCCATGTCGAGGTCTACCAATGATACAACTATGGATGACATCGAGAGAAAATAATAGACTTTTCTATAAGATATGATTCCTTCTCCCAATAAATATCAATCTACCAGTGCTCACTCAGGGGAATCTGACATAGGTAGTGTTTCATGGGAACACAACCACAACTCTATAACTCATCCTATGGAGTCCCTATATAGACCTTCTAAGCTAAAACAATTCCACTAAATAATATGTATTGTGGAAACCTCACAAGGTTTGTGGGTCTTGACACATACTCAATCATGGTCACACCACCCAATAGAGTGCCCCAACAACCTCATATACACTCTATCATGAACAAGGGGTCAAAATAAAAACATAGTAGATCAGTCCCATCACTATTTTGAGAAACATATCATTAAAAATGGATTTTGTTTCATATAAGACGACTAAAACAATAAAAAATATTTGGTAAGTAAAATTATAAATAGATGGAAAAACATTTCTCAAAATCTTGGAAATATGATATTTCCTGAGCATTAAACTCACCTCATAATCCCATGAGGTCTCAACTATTGTAATACACCTTGAATACATAGCCCATGGATAATCTGATCCATCCTAACTAGAATCACCATCTATCTATTATGAAAATCTATACTAAACATAAATGGGAGATAAACAACATTAGATCACATCAAAATAATGTCTATGAAATGATTCTTGAAAGAAACACCTCACTTCTCGCTAATTGGAGGTGATAGGACCAACATAAGGTATGGACTCATCATCACCCTACCTCTGTACAAAATTTGGATATCTATGGATAACACTATTCAATTGATAGAATGAACCCATAAGAATTAGAGCATATCTTGATGAGTTGACACAAGAAGGATATGAAGTACCACAATTAAAAATTATATAATGTATTCAACAAATTTCCTATAACCTGCAACTGGTGCCTCAGTGTATTGCATTGAAAATAAGTTATTATATTTCAGATGAAAGGATACATCAACCACTATAACATCACTGGGTTCCCTATCCTAAAAGATGAACATGGGACACCTTATCACCATTTCCCTAAAATCCCATCTATCATAAAATGAACCTAACTCTAAAATCTATCCCTAGGAAAAACCTAATCTGATACTAGTCCAATAAAAACAAAACCACAAGGGCCCCACTAGGCAGTAAGTTAACTATGCCACCCCGATCTCACCTCCAATAGGTCTGGGGCTAGTGTCTGACATTGAGTAGGAATAACTCATATCATGGAAAGAATTAGCCTATATCAACATGAAACTGATTATATATATCAAATTGATAACAATAACCATCTATATATATATGAACACCAAATTGTATACAACACATGTATGAGACGACTACTAAGATTCACATAGATAACCAATTCATAAACCATAATGTAAGTGGGAATGATACATGCTTGACAACCAAAATGGAAAACCTATCTATGAAATTTAGATTAAGTGGTCCTCATTGTAAGAAGACTCCAAACATGAATATATCCTCCTACCAATACCTACCTATACCACCAAGATCTACCAACACTGTGTCCCCCAAGGTCTCTAGGCATTAGCTCTAAAAAAGCCACCCCAAATCCTTATTTTCCAGGACTATCTCAGACTTATGTTTCATATATACATAAAAATCATGTGTGGGCCCATTTCCCATGATGGGGTGAATATAAAAATACTCAGTATGATTCCATAAAACCATAAAAAATAAAATAAAACCATCATCTCAAAACCAATTTTATAAGGGAATAACTAGAAGGAAGGCAAGAAATGATCTAGATATACTCAACCACTAGAAATCTCAGGGACATAATGAAATATAACTCTTTCCAACTATAACCCATGATAATTCACATCTCGTGATCATCTAATGATTCCTAGAGGAAAAATTCCATAATGATTGAAGTTCATAGTCATCCATACATCACATCTTGAGGAAAACCCTAGGGCGCCTGAAGAATCAGAATCCACAAAGTATCTTAACTACACTATGTTTTCTCCACACAACTACTAGAATCCATAAATGAGGGACATATATTTACTTGAATAAGCATGTCAGCAAAGGGGGTTCCACATCCTGTTGATTAGAACCACCAATACCGTGATGAAATACTAGAAACCCATAAGGAACCCACACCTTGTCCAAGAATAGATTTTTGGAAAGGCGGTACTCACCCTTATCATCAAAACAAATATGGTATAATGTAAAAATGAGAACATGGGGAACATGAGAGAGTCACACTCTTCCAGGATAAATAAATTACAAATAAAAAAGTATATATAAGGATCCAAACTATCCAAACCCAACAACACAAATAAAACTCTTTGGAATAGTAGTGGGGGACTCATGCCTCACTAAGAAAAAATATATCATACAAGGGAGTTCTAGCCCCTAGATAGAGGAACTTCACCCAAGAATATGGGGGAGTATCTAACTATATTCTTAGTGTGTGAGGGACCCGCACCTCATGAGTATTGAGGGAGTACTAACCCCAATAATATCTAGAGAACTTACACACCTAGTTTATGGGAGAGTACTAAACACCATATAAAGAATATGGGGACGTGTTGTTTGGTCCCATTTAAAATGGATGATGTTCAAGAGGTTTTAGGGGTGAATTTACCACTTTATTAAATTTTAAATATATATCTATAATTAAAATTATTTTGTATAAAAATAAAAATAAACAGTAAAAAATTATTTTTATACTAGTTCAGATCAAAGTGATGTGACATCTACTCTTCACACTCTCAACATGATATTATGACACACACTACGTGACCTAAATTTTGAAGGTGAGTCACAACTAGTTACAACTAACATTTTAACAGCTGGAGTCACAACCCAATACAATTCATTTTTCTCACCTATATGACCAATCCCTAACCTTCCTTTTTCTCAAATAGAGGAACAACAAAAAAATTTATTTTGAAGTAGAGGAAGAACAAACATTTTTTTTTTGGATTATGGAATAACCAAAACTCCTACATTTTACCAGAACAAGGCAAAAAAATACATAACATTTGAAGGGTATGTATCAAAATACATAATGTCCAAATTTTGATTATAAAAGGAAAAAAATAACAAAAATATTAAAGATTGAAAAATAAAACACAAAAAAACTAGTTAAATAATGAAGTTATGAATTTTGAGGCATCCTTTATTAAAATTTGAGAGTATTATATTGTAACATGGTAATGTTCAACAATATTCATCCTAAAAAAATTGATCACAAAATATACAACAATTCCTTTAAATTTTTCTTGCTATACTATTCATGTGATCTTTCCCAGCTATTATATCCTTGGCAATTTGATTTTTTACACTAGTTTTTTCAAACTTAATAAAGTTTCTTCATGTAAAACAACATTAAAATATTTAAAACATTTACAAAAACTTTAATATTATATCCATTGTATATTTTATTTCTCGAAGTAGTAATAAAAAAATTTAAAATAAAAAAATACATAAAATTCATTCGATATTGATTTCCTATGTAATAGTTCACATATATTATCTATTTAATTTTCAAGAGTAGTATAGTTAATCTTCTTGAAAACTAATCATGTATCACTATAAATAAAAATAATTCAAAACATATAACAAAAATACAAACAAGATTCTACCCATATAATTTTAATTTTAATCTTGTATAAAATATTTCTAAACTAATTTTCATAGGATTGAAATAATTAATGAGTAATTATGAAATTATTACATTAAGTGTAATGAGAAAAAATATATAGTAAATTAAAATACCAAAAAATTAGAAAAATATAGAATATTTTGAGTTTTAGGGAAAAAAGTATTGAGTCATATTAAAATCACGTATGAATCTTAAAATCATTACATTTTTTATTTTGTAAGAATCGATATCTTGTAAGACTTAATAGTTATACAAGACTCTAATTTCCATATGACTTTGAAAACACACTAAACATTAAATCATGATTTAATTTTAATTTATAAGACTTTAGTATTTAATGAGGCTTTTCTAGTCTTTTTATAAGACTTCATCAATTTTTAAGACTTTAAATACTGTAGAAATTCAGATCATGATAATGTTTCTCATAAGGATTGGAGTTTCACTTAATATGTTTCTAGAACATATGACTTCTAAATCTCATATGCCATTACATCCCATAAGACTTTCAAACTCAGTGCATAAAACTTCCATACATAGCATGTATGACTACATAAATTTTATATAAAAGAGAAATAAAATTCTTATGATATGAATTCATAGGATAAAGATACTTATAAGTTAAAGAGTCTTCTAATATTGAAAATACCATATAATAAGTAATAGAGTTTGTAAGATAGCAAAATTTTTATATGATAGGCATCCCATATGAAAGGAAATCCCTTTCTCAAATAATTCATTTATTAACTAAATTATAGATGGATTTATCTCTAAAATCTATTCATACGAATCATAATTAATTTGAAGACTTTTATAAAAATAATTAAAATGATAATAAACTAAATATCAATCATTGTTTTCTTCTATAAAAAGTGGAAACATCAAAACTTGTGTTATAGGGAATAAATAGTATTTTTCAGTTTATGAAAACATTAAGAAATAAGTAAGATGATTGTAATTATGAAAATATGATTTAAATATAGTGAAAATGATCAACTTAACAATCTCTCTATTTTTTATAATTTCAAAACCAAATATGATTCCAAAAACTTATCCCCGTTTTAAAATTATTCAAAGGTGTAAAAAATTATTCTCTTTCTTAATAAAAACTATTTTTAAAATAAAATATATATTTATAAGATAAAATAAAAAATTACCCCTAAGATAAATAATATTATATTAAAAGTAAACATTTAAATTAGGTTTAGAAACTAAAATTTTAGCCGCTTAAAAGGATAAATAGACATAAAATAGATAAGGAAATTTTCAGTAAAAAACCTTATAACAATTAATGAATAAAATAAAAATAGTAAAATAAGGAGATTAATAATAAAAATAATTAAAATACCCCAATATATTATTTTTTATTTCTTTAAACAACATAAAATTTAAAATGAGGTATGTAAAACTTGAAATCGTTGTGTGTGGGATAGAAAAACTGTTTGTTTGAAAGTTTGATTACTCTATTTGTAAAAGAGTTTTAAAGACCCAAAGATCTATGGATTCATAGTAATATATATAAGTAATTATAAAAGTAACCAATAGTGAATAAAAATGATATTAAACTAGATAAAAAATAGTTTTGAATACTTGCCTACCAAAAATTAAAATATGATTATATGTTAATAACCTATAAAATGCAAGTTAATTAAGAATTTTTACTACATAAAACTAAAATTGTGCCATAAAAATGATGAATTCCAAACTAAAAGAGTTGACATAAAGTGGGATTATAAATTTGAAATGATATTTTTCTTCAAGAAGGAACCTAAAATCTGTATAAAATCATATAAACCACAAAAGATTGAATAATATTAATTTGAAACTTTCTTTTTAAACTTTCCATCCAGCCAAGTCCATAATTTATTTTCTCAAACATAGTTAAATATAAAATATTAATGAAAATATATGCTATTTGATCATTATTTGGAACATATTCCAAAAATATTTCACCCTTTTGAAAATGGTCTCTAATAAAATTATTTCTAAATTCAATATGCTTTGTTCTTGAGGGATGTAAAGGTTTATTTGAAATTAAAGTAGCTAATGAATTATCACATAAAAAGGTAACTTGTTGATGTAAACATAAAAACCAGTCAATGTTTTCTTAATACATATAGATCGATTATAAAATATTACATCGTCTATGTATTCTAATTATATAGTAGATAAATCTATAAAATTTTATTTCATTATCATTTAAGAAACTATTATTTTTTGTATAATGTGACACATTTTACTTGTGATTTTTCTATCTATTTTACATCCACAAAAATCAGATTCTGAATAAATTTTTAATTCCAATGAAGTTATATAAGGATAGAACAAACCAATTTTTAAAGAAACTTTAACACATTTTATGATTATTTTGACAAATTTTACATGATGTTCTATAAGGTCACATTTAAATCTAGTACAAATACAAACTAAAATATTAAATCTGGTCGAGAAGAAGTTAAATATAATAATCTACCAATAATACCACTATAAATTTTATTATCTTCTGATTTTCTAGATTTATCAATATTTAATTAATATGAAGAACTCATGGGTATGTTTGAGATTTTACAATTATAAAGTCAAAATCTTGCAACAATTATTTAGCACACTTAGTTTGATTTAGAAAAATGACATCATTCCATTGAAAATTTTTAATTATAAGGAATAATTTTTATTCACCTATAAGACCTAAATTAAATTAAATTATCATTAATTATAAAAATTCATTACAAAAAGTATCATTTAAAAATAAAAAAATAATACAATTCACGTTAATTTGTATAATTAAAATATATTTAAAAGCTTTCTTAACAAAAAAAAAAGATAGACCTTTCTGTTATAAAAATACTTTAAAAAATAAAATTATATAATACTCAATACCAACCTCTTGGATATTTCTTATTTCCATAAAGTTATTTGTAAGGATTTAAAACATGATTATGAAATTTTTTTTATTTTAACACTAGGGTATTGTCTTACATATACCTATTCATAAATACATCCATTTTAAAAAATTACTTTTCACATCAATTTGAAATAATTTAAATCAATGAAAAGAAGAATAAGATAACAAAATTCTTATATATTATAATATAGAAACCAATTGAAATAATTCATCATAATCTATGAATTTTTTTATTAATATACTTGTTTAACTGATCTGGCCTTATTTTTAAAAATATTTCTAGATTAATCAAGTTTGTTTCTAAAAATCCACTTAGTACCAATTACTTGTTATTGTTTAAGAAGTTCAACTAAATTAAATAAATTAAATTTTTAAAATGGATTTAATTACTATTCTATAGAAAATAACCAATTAGAATCAGTTAAGGATTCATCAATATCCTTAGGAAAAAATATGAAATGAATATAGAATCAGAAAAAAATTCATTACAGAATTTCTAGTTTAAAATCTTAAATCAAAATTTCCAATAACTTTTTCTATTATATGATCTTTATGTGTTTTCCCTAATTTTTTAATAAGTTTAATTTTCTACTCAACATGTGAATTTTCATTTTGGGTTTAAATTTCTCTAAAATTAAAATCACTAAACTCTTTTTCATGCTATTTTAAATTATCATTATATTATTTAAATATATTTTCATTAAATTTTATATGTATATAATCTTCAACAGACATGGTTCCATTATTATAAACTCTATAGGCTTTACTTTTGTTTCAATAACCTAAAAATATTCCTTCATCATTTTTAGAATCAAATTTATTTAAATAATATTTTGTGTCATGAAAAAAATTGTATCTAAATAATCTAAAATATCCATCTTTTGGTTTTCTTCCTTGATAAAGTTAATAAGGTGTATTATTTAAAATAGTTCTTAAAGGAAATCTATTTGACACATATAGAGTTGTAGTTATAGCTTATATTTAAAAAATCTTGGTGCTTTAAACTCATTTAACATAGTTTTTATCATTTTTTATAATGTCATATATTTTTTCCTCTCCCTTACATTTTTTGTTATGGAGTGTTAGGGGTAAAACAATTGTGACAATAACCATCATCTGCCAAAAACATTTCAAATCCCAAATTTTGATTTTTACCAACCTATAAATTTTAATGGAAAAGATTAAGAAACCCTTTTCATTTTCAACTAATTTACAATAAGTAGAAAACTTTGAAACAATTTCAGATTTATGAACAAGAAAATAAACTCATGTATATATACTAAAATCATCTATAATGAAAAATACATAACTTTTACCCCTGATACTATTAGTAGATATAGGTCCAAAAAATCATCCTAAATGAGTTATAGAGGTATTACAGTTTTCAATTCCTTGATAGTTTTGAAATAATCATTATGATGTTTACCTCTCATGTAAGATTAAAAAATATAGGCACTATGCAATTTTAATTCTGGAATATAATTTTTTTCTTTATTAAAAAAACTTATAAAATATCATAAAATTTATATGCCTAATAATCCAATACTATAAAATTTTTTCTTATAAAATAAAACATAAACATTTATTATTTTGGTCAGTTATTTTATTAAAATTAATTTAATAAATATATTCTTTTCAATTTCCATAAAACACGATAAATTTATCTTTAAAGGAAATGAACTTATCATTTTTAAATTTCAAATTAATTCCATAATCACATAATTAATTAATATAAATTATATTATGTTTTAATCCTTTAACATATAATTTTTTAAATGAGAACTGATTTTGAAACATGAACCTCTCCAAAAACATTGAAAATACATTTCAAACTATCACAAAAGGTAACATAACCTCTTTCACATTTTTTAATGATGTACAATTTCACATATAAACTACCATATTATAATTTCCTATGAGTCAGAGTAAGGTTTAATTATGATATTTGTTTACCTATTTCAATATTCTATAGTCTTTTGAGATTCGAGGGTTGAAAATTTAGAGTTTCAAGAAAAGATTGTCCAGGTGCACAGTTTTGGAGCACAGTTAGTGCTAACCATGTAGAAACCATGAAATATAACGTTTTTAGTTTCTAGTAGTGATTTTCATGGTTTGATAACAGTTTTTTGAACTATGTGACCTTCCCAAGAAAACCATGAAAATACTTGGGATTTGGTCTAGAGGTTGTCGCACATATTGAGTATGGTTTTTCAAACTATGTGGCTATTCCCAAGAAACCAGGATACTTAGTTTTAAAGGGAATGTGGATGAACCATGGTTAGTGTATTATTTCTCTAACCAAGAAACCCAATATAAACGTCTTAAAATGGAAAATTACCCCAATTCCCTTGGTCATTTTCAACTATAATATCCTCTTAATCCCTCATTAGCTCAAAATATCCTCTCTTTAATTCCCTAGAGTATTATCCATTTCAGTCCTTAGTGATCTATGAACATTCTAGGTTAATATCTTCTTGGTATGTTCAGTTTTTCTCTTATTTACCCATTTCCCTAGATCTATCCTCAATATCCCTTTTCCTTGATCTGTTGGAACCCCATTGGGTTGTGATAGTTGGATCTAAGCTTGTAGATAGAGAATTGATGTTATTATATTTAGATATAATCTCATGAGTACTATATATCTCTATTACAAATCACCATTAGAGAAGGAAATTTGGTTTTTTATCATTCTTAAGGTAGGTGTATATATCATAAGGTCCATACCTTCCAATACCTTACATTTTTATGGTTTCCCTTGGTTTTTAATATCTGGAATCAATGATTTGAAATCCAAGAGAATTGATCTCTATGGACTATGGAAATGTTTTCTAAAAAGGTTATATTTTATGGACACTGTTTAAGACACATTATGTGTTTTATAAATTTCATCAATGATGATATTAAAAATGAAATGGGATTTCAAACATGGAAGTGGTGTGGTGTCCCTATATAAAATGTTTTATGAATATATGAGAATGAAATGAAATGGATTATCATTGTAAAATGTTTTATGAAATATATATTCATTTCTTTAATGGAATTATGAAATAATAACACATTGGGATGGAATTGGTGTATGGGAAAAAAAAGGAATATGTGAGCCCTAGTTGAGTTATCTATGATTGGGGGTGGTGCCCATGGTTCCATGGTTTTTAATGGGCTGACTTTATAAGGGAATGAGGTTCTATGACATTAGATTTCACTTATTCCAGTAAGTATTTATTGTTTTTCTTGGTTATATACACTATTCTGTCATGTATTTTTCCTTTTTCGATGTTTTATAGATATATTAAGTGCCTTTATAATGTTATTATTATTTTCCCACATAATATGATTATTGGTGATTGAAAACTATTTTACTTATTAGATTATTCCCTATGGATATATGTTATGTTATATTGCCTTATTTATTGAATATGGAATGTTTTTGAAAAGAAAACTAATGGATGATTTTAGAAAGAAAATGATTTACTCTTGAAATGTTTTATAAATATTTTTTTTATAAAATAATTGATATATTCATGTGGATATTGATTGTATATATTCCTTGGTGGTATCCAACTAATCTGTAGTGCTCACAATATACTTTTTTCCTTTTGGAATTTATATCTCTATTTTTGCAAGATATAAGTAAAGGGATAAGAATCGTGTAGATGAAGATTCTATTGGGTTATGTTACCTTCTAGTGGGTTGGGATGGACATGTAATATTGTTACATGGAGATGGACTAATGGGTTGATTCGAGTTCTATTTTGATAGTCATTAATTTTATATCGTGATATCTTCTAGTTATATGTGACCATTCTGGTTTGGTTATTTTTGATATGTTATGTATCTTTGGATATATGTTATGATATAATATTTTCTATCTATTATCATATATCTATTTTGAGTAAAATCAACCCCATAGTCCTTATATGATATCTTGGTTCTTGTCTCCAAACCATGCTGATTTGGAATGTTCTTTGGGCCTTCTGGTGAGATAATTTGTGTGAAATTATTGGTTGAAACAAGTTGTCTATTAACAATTGGTATTGAAGGGATATGTTATCATGAAAGAATGTAATAATTATTATGTATCACCCTATCATTTTTGGGGTTTGTTGAAATATTGGATATAGGATTGTTAGAACTCTAGAGGTAGTATGTAAGTGTGTCTAGACTGATTATTTTCATAACAATACTTGAGTTACCATTGTAATTACAGGGTTATCTAGCATCCTTTTTTGTTGTTTTATACATTTTTTATTTTTTTATATTCACCTTATTTTGAAAGAATGAAATTATTAGGAAAATGGATTCTTTTTTATATTTTTTTCTAGATTATTTCTTCTTTAAGAAGAATGTATCCAAATGATAGAGAAGATACTACAGTGAAATCCCCATATGTGAATCTTCTAGTTTAATTAACATCAGTGGAAATGATAGTCTAAATGATCTAGTTGATAGGGAAAGTTTCTATTCTTAAACAAAAATTGAGGGTGGATAATGATTTGGAATTCACTAAGAAAAATCCACCGATCATTCAGGGTGACAAGGGACCCCAACAATCAAAAGAATTAATTGAGAAGATTGAGTGTATTTTATACTTCCCGAAAACTCTATAAAACTACTAGGTTTTTTTTCACCACTTATATTCCTAAAGAGACATGAAGGAAGTGGTGGGAATATCTTGTGCAATCCTAGCTGCACAAAGATCTTACATGGACCACATTAAAGAAATCCTTCAATAAAAAGTTCTATCTTGATACATTGATAGAAGAAAACTAATGGGAGTTTATTTATTTGGATTATAGGGATTTTTCTATCATGGATTTTTCTACTCTATTTTTCAAGTTGGTGCACCTATTTTTAGTTCTTGTTTCCAATGAATATCTCTAGGAAAATAGGATTGAAATGGGTTTGAGGAATGATATTCTATATATATTGATTCTTATGTTCCTACAAACATTCGCAAAGGATGTGGATAAGGAATCTATAGATAGGGTATATATAGTTAGTAATGAAGAACTTTTTGGAGAATTAGCAATATCAGGAGGTATCTAGAGTTAATTTCTTGGTCAGAAGAGGAACTAGGGTGTCCATTTCTGAGATAGCACCTAGGGTATGTCATGTATGTGGGAAATTTATTTATCTTTAGTTTGTATGTGTGAGAGAATCACAAGGTAGTAGAGTTGGATCCAACTTCATCAAGTTCTCTTAATTTATAAATAATGAAACTAAAGGGGTGGGATATCAACCTTATGTTAAGGGTGATGCTCTTGTTGTGAAGAAAGATCGGGATGAGGTTGGATGTATCTATGCATCAGAGTATGCACTAGAGGAGTTAGAGGCATGAATCAAAGATTTGATAGGTATGGTGTTTATTTCATCCTTTAAAATTATGGATTTATTTTATAATGGTGTAACTAATTCATTTATATCATCCAAGACTATCAATTTATTGTGATTATAATCTATTTTCATTCCTTTTATAATGAATCTTTACACTCTTTTGGGAAAGAAGTCAGAGTAGGGTTTTAGATGCCCTAAATGTCTGGTGATGATTCCTGACCATGAAACTATATGGTAATTTTTAGTTCTTGATCTTGACATCTTTGATCTCATAATTAGTTTGAATTAGATGATTAACTATAAAGCCCAGATTGATTGTTATAACCATAAGGTGTAGTTATTTTCTTTCGATGGAGTCATTTGTGTCTTTTAGGGTGGATAAGATCCTAGATCTGAGAGGGAAGTTTTAGTTTCCCATAGTGCTGAGAATATACTATTCTAGTTATTGGAAATGTTTTTTGAGTCTTTAAATTCATGTATTAATGTCCCTCTTTCTACAGTGGTTAGTGAGTATCCAAACATTTTTCTAGATGATTTCTCTAGGTTTCTTCCTTAGAAGGAATCAAGTTTACCATATAATTTATTCTAGGGATGAGGAACATCTCTTTACCTTCATACCATATAGTAATCACTGAATTGAGAGAATTAATGTCTCAACTTGAGGATTTCAAGGCTAAGGTATTTATTCATCATCACATTTCACCTTGGATATTTTCGGTTCTATTTTCCAAGAATTTGGAATGGAGTTTTCTACTTTGTGTTGATTACTAGAAACTCAACCAGGTGACAATTAAGAAAGAATATCCCCTTCTTATGATTGATGAACTTTTTGATTAGATAAAGGGAGCCTAGTGGTTTTCAAAGATCGATATGATATAGGCGTACTATCAGATGAGTTTCTGAGAGAAAGATATTATTATTATGTTTTTAGGATAAATTATGAGAATTATGAGTATCTATTCACACTGTTTATCATTAAAAAATATCTTAAATTTTTATGTATTTAATGAATCAAATCATATATTAGTTCTTGGATTACTTTATAGTTTTGTGTATTATATCCTTGTTTATTGTATATCATTGTAGGATCATGTTGATCATTTGAATATCATCCCCAGAATCTTAAAAGAGAATCATTTTTATGGGAAGCTTTCTAAATTTAAAATTTAAATTCAAGAGGTGAAATTTATATTCAATATGATTTTTGAGAAAGGTGTCTTAGTTGATATATAGAATATTTAGGTAGTGATGCCTTGGGAGAAACCCATAAATGTGTTTGAGATATAGAGTTTCTTGGGATTTGATGGTTATCGTAGGTTCTTTGTTCAGGAATTCTTCAAGATTGTGTCTCCTATGATAGAATTGACCTGTAAGGGTGTGAATTTTTTTAGATCAATTAGTTCCAATGATATTTTGAAGTGTTTAAAGTGATATTGAATTTAGCTATAGTCTTGATTCTTCCTCAGTCTGGTGTTGGTTATGATGTTTACTATTATACCTCTGGTATGGGTTTGGGTTATGTTATTATGTAGGGGAGATATGTAGAATCTTATGGCTCTCATTAGTTACTACCTCATTATAAGAACTATCCCTTTCTTGATCTTGAGTTAGTATAAATGATGAAAGGTCTTAAGACATAGCACCACTACATCTTCTGAGAGTGGGTTATAATATATTCAGACCATAATAGTTTAAATTATATTTTCACCTATAAGGATTTAAAGTTGATATGAATATTCGGTGTGGGGTATATTCAGAAATTTTAATTTGATACTTCATTCACCTCTAGTAAAGGAAACATGGTCATAGAATCTTTGAGTAGAATGTTTCAGATTTTGGTTATGAATGAATTAGTGAAAGAGTGGTTCTTAATGATCTTGTTTTATAAGATACACTTGGATGAAGGGAGATCTTAAAGAAAGGTTTTCCATGATTTTTCTTAGGATAATTAATATATGGATAATCATATTCGACTTGGATAGGTGGAGGATGTGGAGTTTAAAAACCTTAGTAGGAATCTTTATAGTGTGGAGACCTTGGGTGAGTGGTCTTAGTCTACTGATGGAGCCTTGTTCTTTTGAGGTTGGATAGTTTTTATGATATACCTGAGATAGATTTTTATAATAGTGGACACTAATCTAATTGGTCTATTCACCATGGACCTACCATGATTCATCATGACTTAAGGTGACATTACTAGTGTCCAAAAATGAGGTGATCAATTTCAGATTTTTTTCTTAGTGCTTTACTTGATAGAGTATGAAAGTGGAATATCATAAGACTATTGGTTTTTTAAAACCATTAACCATTATGGTATGTAAAAGGGATAAAAATCCCTAGAAATTATGATGGGGATACCTCAAACTCCTAGTGGTAAGGATGAAATATGGATGATTATTGATCAACTCATGGAACTAGTGCATTTACTATCTATAAAGGTGTTAATGAAGGTACAAGATATTGGGCACTTGTATATATGAGAGTTTTTTAGAATTCATGGTGTTCCATTGGTTTTCATATCTTACATAGACCCACAATTTATATATCATTTTTGGAGTTAATTTTAGGTATGAATGGGTTCTCAGTTGAAGTTACGAATGAATTATCATCCCTATGTAGATGTCCTGTCCAAGTGAGTCATTTGGATTCTTGATGACTGCTTCAAGAATGTGTGATTTAATTTGGTAGATCTAGGGAGAAATTTATTCCCTATTGATGTTTTCCTATAAAAATAGTTATTAGGAATCGATCAGGATGGATCCATTTGACACGTTTTATGGGAGGCCTTGTAGATCACCTCTTTATTAAGAAGAGGTTGAATAACAATCCTTGGTTGGTTCAAGAATCATATAAGGGATAACATATATTGTGCATTTAAACACGAAAAGGTTAGTAAAAAGTCACAGTCTCCACAAATCAGATGTTAATTAGTGTCGTATTTGGTTGGATTTTAGGGTAAGTGTTTTGGTTTTCCATAGAGTATCACCACAGTTGGGATATAGATGTATGGGGAAGCAGGGTAAGTTGTCACCTATTTATGTCAGCTCATTTGATATTGTGAATCAACTCAGGATGGTGGATTGTCAATTGTAATTACATACTTTTATAACTTATATACATGATGTGTTCCACATTTCCAAAATGAATAAGTACATATCAGATTCATACCATATGATATAGTGAGATTATATTGAGATTGAACCCAATACCTTAGTGGTTGAAAGTCTTATTCAGATAATAGACCAATTGAGTAAGGTTCTATGTGGAAACAAAATCTCATTGGTTCGAGTGAGATAGTGTTGTGGGAAGGAAAACCATGATACATGGTATCATGAGTCCTTGATGATGTAATAATGGTCTTATCTCTTTTCGGGTTCATGATCGTAAGCCTTTATGGGGACAGAAAGATTTTATGACAAGGATAATCGTGATGCCCTCTAGGTTACATGTATGTTTTATTTTGATATTACTCTATCTATTTCAAGGATCTATAGGATTTCAGGATCTTAGATTTTAAAATTTAGAGTTTTGGAAAAAACAGGCCAAGTACACAGTTAAGGTTCACAGTTAGTGCTAACCACGTGGTATAGATCTTTGGTTTCTAGTAGAAATTTTCATGGTTTAAGCATAGTTTGTCTAACCATATGACTCTACTAGGAAAACTATATGATTTTTTTGGATTCATCCCAAAGTATATCACATGGATTGAGCATGGGTTTTCAAAATGTATAACTATTCCTAGGAAACCTTTAAACTTAGTTTTCAAGGAATAGTGGCTACAACATGGTTAACACAAAACTTTTTTAAACATGTGACCTAACCATACTACCCGATATGGACATATTAAAATGGAAAATTACCCAAATTTATTTTGAGTTTTTTAAATCTAATATAATTATAATCCTTCATTTTCTTAAAACATCCCCTCCTTGATGCTATGGTGGATTCTCCCGTTGATTCCTTGGCGATCCTTGATTGTTTGATGTGGATCTCTTCAAGGTGCATTAAGTTTTTATCTATGTTTCTATTCTTTCCCCAAGATATATCCTTGAAATATATTTCCATTTATCTATTAGCCCTAATTGGGGTGTGACTATGAAATCTATGGATGTGGATAGAGAATTAATGTTTTTTAGATATAGGCTTGTGAGGATCGTATCAATTTAATTCCCATCATTGGTTAATAAATCAATGAGGTATTCATTATTCTTAAGGTAGGTGCATCTATCATACAGTCTATCCCTTATCTTGAATTATGTTTATATGGTTTTCATTAGTTTTTAATATGTGGGATTTTGGATTTAAAATCCATGATATATGAATTGAGCTTTGAGGATTATAGAAATGTTTTCTAAAAAGGTTTTTTTATAGAAATCGTTTTAAGAAACATGAGCTATATGATAAATTTCCTCAAAGATTTTATTAAAAATTAAATGGTTTTTTGTGCATGGAAGTGGTGTGGTATCACTATTGAAAATGATTTTTGGAAATATAGGCTTGAAATAAATTTCTTTTCCATGAAATTGTTTTATGAAATATGAATTTATTTATTGAATGTAATGATGATGTAATAGAACATTGGGAAGACCTTGGGGTATGGGAAAAACTCTACATATGTGAGCCCAAGTGAAGTTATCTATTACTAGGGTAGGTTCCCATGATCCAATGGTTACTAGTGGGTAGCCTTTTCATGGGAAATAGTTTCTCAAAAATTAGAGATAACTTATTCTGGCCAGTATTTATTATTTATTTTAGTTTTTCACACCCTTGTTTCATGGGTTGTCCCTTTTTGGATTTTTTTGGATACAATACATCTATTTATATTGATATGGGTTTTTCCCACTTGATAAAAATATTGATTCTTGAAACCTTTTTTACTTATCTTCTTATTACTCATGGGTATATGTTATATCATATTTATCTGTTTATTTAATATTTCATATTTTAAAACAAAACCAAATGATGTTTTTATATTTAAACTTATTTATTTTGTAAAACATTTAGAAATATATTTTTTAAAAGTACTAAAATGCATGTGGATAGACTTAGTATATATTACATAGTGGTATCCTACTAAGATTTCATGATCACAACTTAGTTTTTCCCTTGGGTGTTTGTATCCTTGGTTTTTTCAGATACAGCTAAATGGAAGTTCATCATATAGAGGATGAATGTCATGGATCATGTTTCCTTTTACTGTATTAGGATAAAGGTGACATATGGTCACATTGATATGGATCCACGGGTTGGTTCAACTCCATTTTATTGGTCTTTTGTTTTAGACCTTGTTCTTTTCTTGTTGGATTTGACCTTTCTGGTTTAGTTGTTTTTGAAATATGATTTATCTTTGTATATCTATTATGATACAACATTTATTTCTATATTATCATATGTCTATTGCGGGTGAAATAATTCTCATACTCTTTATATGATACATCAGTGCTTTTTTCTAGCCTGTGTTGATCATGAATGAACTTTGGGCCATATAGTGGGCCAATTCATGTGACATTATTAGTTAACCTAGGTTTTTATATTACATATATTCCTAGAACCTCCAATATCCATGTACTAATTTTCCATTTTTAATTTTCTATGGAATATATCTTACAAACACATATTTAATGATACTTTGGTACCCATGAAATCTTAGATCAAATTGGGTTAGAAAAAGAAATTTTAGGAACCCATAATGATTTAAAAAACTTATTTATAGGTAATTTAGATGATAAGGATTTATAATTATAGGTTTTTTTGTGTCCAATAGATTATAAAAATCTTAAGGAACACTCAATCACATAATTTTCCTTCATTACACATCTAAAATATGTGGATTTAGTTATAATTCCTTTTGAATTATTAAAAAATAATGTGTTTTATATTATAGAAAATTTATTATCATAACCAATACCTATCTTGGATTTATATTTTTTTTTCATTCTTACCATTTTATCATAACATTACCTTCCTTGAAAAAATCGGGACAGATATATCTTTAAACATTCAAGTTAATTTTTAAGCTTGTTATTCTCATGAAGAACAACTATAAGTTTTCTTTCACCAGATTCATTATTTTTATAAAGACAATCCTTGTGTTTTTTATTTTCATTTTCAATATATTCTAAATCTATAAATATTTTAACATTGGTTCAAAAATCATTATTTATTAATTTATTATTTTATTTAAGAGTGGTCTTGTTTACCTAAACAAGAATCTTATAATTATTTTTGAGTTACTTAAATATTTCAAAAAAAATTAAGTGGATCACTTTTTTAACTTTCAATTTGATCACACACATCACCAACTAAATGTTTTTCAAAATTAGAATCAGAAGAATTGAATTCATATTTTATAACTTGATTTAAAGAATCCACCAAGCATACATTTTCTAATTCCTTTTTAGAACTAGATTATTCACTTAAATCAAAGTCCACAATACCATTCCATCCAACTTAAATATCTCGATTTTCCTTCCTATTAAACATTAAATTTTTCCTTTCTATAACTTTGGAAATTTAGGTTTAATATTCCCATTTCTTCTATTCTAATAAAAAGTTACATCTGGAATATCACTGAAAATAATATTACCTTTTAGGATACCATTATGATTATACCTAGGAAAATCCATCTTAGATCTTCTAGAATATATGTTTTTGTACAATCCCTTAGAAACATGATCTACCTCATTATTGTTAATTTCCTTGTATCTCAAAGTTTGATGAGTAAGTAGAAACATTCATAGATATTAATTAAATATATTCCCTTTTAGTAGATTCTTCTTCAAAAATATTTTATGTTCGAATTTATATTAATGTAAAGAATCAATTAATTCATCAAGAGTATATTATTTAAACTTATTGATTTCATAAATTTCAACCTTTGATTCATTCCATTTTTATATAATTATCTTATAAGTCTTTCCATAATAACTACATTATATAATTGTTCACCCAAATCATTCATTCCATTTACAATACTAGTAAGTCTATGGAACATTTGATTACTAGTCTCATATTTTACCATTTAAATCTCTTGATACTCTTCCCTTAACATTCCAAATTTAGTTCTTTCTAACTTATCAGATCTATAATGTGAAACTTGAGGTATTAGAAAAATTTAATGTGAATTTTTACATGATGAAACATGAATAAATATATTTCTATTAATTTCATAGTAAAATATATTCATCACATTATAATTCAATACATATACACCAATAATATTTACAATAAGGGAGACCAATTTTGTTTTAGGTAATGTTAAGGTTTTATTGTTATGGTCCCATGTTCTATACTCAAAATTCTTTATATAAACTCTAATAATATCCATAATATGTACCTTCAAAAAATGGTGGTCATTGAGGAATACATCGATCACTAGAACTAATTACCACCATCTCCAAAGATATCCCAATAATTTTTATAGCATAAGGAATAAATTAAGTTTATAGATAAATGAATGAAAAATTCATCACATAATTTAAATAATGATGATCACCAAAGGTTAATACTTTGATATCAATTGTTTAGTACAATTTAATATGGAAGATTGGGAAAGAGGGGGGTGAATTGACCACATTATAAAATTTTAAATATATATTTAACATCAATATTAGTTTTAAGTGGAAATTAAAATAAATAGGAATAAAAGTAATTTTATTATAGTTTGGATCAAAATGATCCTATGTATACTCTTCACACTTTCAATGTGTGTTTATTATTCCCACTATATAACTGTCCTATATTTTTATAGGGATTAACGACCCATTAAAACTAAATTTTCCACACCTAGAGTCACAACTCAATACATTTCCATTTTCACACCTAGAATAATAACCCAGAACTTTCCTTTTTCTCACTTGGAGACAGAACCCAAAACCTTCTTTCTGAACTGGAGGAAAAACTAACCATTTCTTTATCCAGACCAAGGAAAAACTAAATCTATTTCCTTTTACCATAAAAACTAATAACTAGAAGTACCTTTTTAAGGGAAGGTATATCCAAATACAAGGTCATATTTTTTAGTGTAAAATCATAAAACAATAACACACTCAGTAAATATAAAAATATACAACACCAAAGAAACTAGTTAGATAGTGAAGTCTTGAATGTCATGGTTGCCTTGATAACACATGAGAGAAGTATTGTGTAATATGATGAATTTCAGAATGAATGATCATAATAATAGTAATCATAAAATTTAAAGTGATTCCTTCAAAAATTTTAAATTGCACTATTCGTGTGATCTCACTTAGATCATATATCCTCAACACTTTGATTCTTTGAACTGGTTATATCAAACCCAATTTATAAAATTTCTTCTTTCACAATAACTACAAAATATTTCACACATGTATAATAAACTGAATATTCTAGTTGTTTCATATTTCTTTTCTCAAAGTAGTAGCTATTCATGTGAAACCAATTAATGAATTCGAAATTTGTTTGAAGCTAATTTCCTAGATACAGGTTCATGTGTATTATTCATTTAATAATCATGAATAGTATAATAAATCTTCTTGAAAATTGATCTCGTATCATTGTAAATAAAAAAAATTCTAACATACATAAAAAACATAATAATTCTTTTACTCACGTGATCTTAATTTTAATATTACATAATAAATTTATTAACTAAATTTCATATGATCAAAATAAATTATGAGTAATTGTGAAAAAATTACATAAAGTGTAAAAATAAAAAAATAATGTAAATAAAAATAAATAAAAAATAACAAAAATTAGAATAATTTGAGTTAAAAAAATAAACTATTGAGTTTTATGAAAATTAAATAATAATTTCTTAATATTATGATTTTGATATTTTTAAAACACTATATCATGTAAGACTTTATATTCCCATAATATTATGAATTTTTTTTACTTTGAAAACCCATAAGAATTTAAATAGTATAAGAATTATTATATGTAAGACTTTAATATTTAATAATAGTTTATCAGCTTGTTAGACTTTGAATTATACAAGAATTAAGATTATAGTATTATCTCTAGTAATACATGGAATTTTAAATAGTACTTTACTCTTCTCCGTATGAATTCTATATCTTATAATACCTCACATCCTATAATAATTTTAGAATCAGTGTGTATGAATTCCAAACTCAGTACCTATTAATTCATAAATTTTTTATGATAGAGAAAAAAAATTAATATTATAGGAATTTATGGGATATGCAATCTCATAAGATAAAGAGTTATGTATGATATGATAACATGTATGATAGGAAACAGAGTTCATATGATATAGAAATATTTGTATGATAGAAATCACATATGACCTGAAATCCCTTCCACATATGATTCATTTATTAAATCCTAAAAAGATGGATTTTGTTCATAAACCAGTTTAAAATAAAAATAAATAATGTGAAGATATTTATAAAAATAATTAAAATGGTAATCAGTTAAAGATCAGCCATTATTTTAATCCAACAAAATTTTATTCTTTAAAACTATTTTTAGAGGGATTAATTAGGATTTTATAGTTTAATAAAACATAAAAAAACAAAGTATTTTTTAAATTATAAAAAAAATGATTCAAATGATTTTGCAAGGATCCACTCAAGACCCACACCCTTTCACAACATGCTTCTGGGGGAGTATTGACTGTGGGAATGAATCAATTTCCATGCCTGATCCTTATCATTGGATCTATGGAGGTAAAACTAAAATATACTCTTATCAACTATTAAATGGACTTAGATGGTTAAATAGATTATACTATTTTGATCTACAGGGACAAGTAATCAAGATATCCAATTTAATTATCAAAAACATGAAACATATGAAAAATGTGCATTTCATAATATCAAACACAAGAGACGTTAAATGAAAGGACTCAAGGACTATGCCACATGTTAGATTTAGGTACCCAATTTTGGTATTGAATTGTTTACCTCAATTATAAGTTTGTAATTCCATAGATATATCGTCAATCTAATGTCCAAGTGAAAATTTACAATTAGAAAAATATGTAGTAGTAATAATAATAATAATAATATTGTTATTTTTTATTGTTAATATAAAATGACTATATATATAGGGGAAAATTCACTTGGAATCCATACCCCTCTCTCTAATCATATACCATCCCTATTATATATCAAGATATTTTTTAATATAATTTTTTTATTTTGTTTCATCATGATCAAACTACTTGGGGAATCCCAATCCATCCCTACCTCCAACACAATGTGTGTCATGGTAGCCCAAGGCCGTTGTAGCTTCACTATAAATACCCTCAACCTGATCCATTGTTGACACTTTAGGCCACTAACACAGTCATCCATCGTTGGTGTTCCATAATGCCACCACTTCATGCCATGGAACTACATAATATTAATCCTTCTACCCCTTCATTGAGATACCCTACACACACCTTTTATCCTCCTCATGGAAATTATGTCTCTATCCATGCACCAACATGCACAACCATCACCAACAGGGAAGAAAAACTTCATGTGTGAGAAAGAATAATGGAAAGGGTGAAAATGGATATCAATTATTGTTATCAAATTCTTCATTGAAAAAATGTGATCGAAAATAAAAATAGAGTTAGGTAAAAAAACTACCCTAATAATAATGCCATCATAATTTAAATTCAATAAAAAACATCGAAAATAAACTTAGAAAATAATATTCTCAAATAAAAAAATCAAAAATGAATTAAAGAATCCTTTCATTATAGTCAACATATTCACTTTATTTTGCTTCATGTTCATAGTTCCATTCATAAATCCCCCATGAAGAATGCATCTAGTGGATCTCTCTTCCTTAATCATCTCCCACCCTTCCTACCCCAAGATAGAGTTTATGTGGATAACGCTAGAATAAGGTGGTTAAGGATATATTTAATGGTGGAATTAGGGTTTCTTGGGTAGATTAACTAATTAACTAAATAAATTAAATTTTACCCATGACACCTACTCCCAGGAATCTCAAAGTGAACTAAAATTATAGTGCACCTTGCATAAAATCACTATTCAGAACTCAATGGTAGTCTTCGATTTCCCATCTAATACCTTTTTGGGATGAAAATAACGATTCTCATGAGAACAAGCTGGGGCTATAAATAATATTTTTATACTAAAAATATCATTTCTAAGGTCCTGCTACACCTATAATTCCATGATGACTAAAAATTTCATCTAAAACACAACATAAAAAAATTCCAAAGTTGAAAAACTAAAAATAGAGGTCACCATATCACTATTCATGATATATGAGTTATATTTATTTAATAATGAATACTAAAAAATCATATAAAACTAAACATGCTTAAAAATTCACCAAAAGCATCCTGAGATTAAATACCACATCTTAAGATCACCAAAACCATCTAATTTTTTGAGGTCACATATTAAAGTAAATTTAGTATTTTACCCTTTGGGAGGTCTCAAGCCTCTTAGCCTAAAAATTGAGCTACGACTTGATCATAAAAGACCCATGTCACCACATAAAGGGTGTCTTGACATGAATTGTGTTGGGTACATCTTTGTACAGTTCAATGGAGTAATAATCAATGATTTCATCAAGAGGGATGAGAAATACTTAGGAAATGGGTTAAACTCATTTATAAGTCTTTAAGTAAGGGACCCAACCAAGGGTACCATGTTTCAAGATGAGTTTTATACACATTTAGAATGTTTTATAGAGATATGTTTAATAATTAATCAATAGATATAAGTATCCCTTAAGTGAGGGTTATCATTTGATTAAAAAACCTTAATTAAAGTGAGTTGTTGGTGGGGAAACTTACTTTATTAAGTGATATTCCATAGTAAATTTTGTTATGAATCCTTTTTTTACTTGTGTATTGGCATTAATAGTTGATTTTTTAGTGATTTAATTACCCATAGGGTTTGGTTATTGAAAGGGAAGAATTTTTATCTCAAGGCCTTATTCTATTTTATGACTTGAATTATGAGAGTAGATTTGATTCTTAACCTAATTAGGGATGGTTTTGAGAGGTTTCTTGAGTGATGGCCTATAAAGGGAATAAAACCCCTTATATCTAATAATATTTTATGATATTATGTTGATAGTGAAATAATTTAAGGTTAAACATACAAAAAATCGATTTCAATTTTAAAATAAATTATTTAAAAATATTTTATATAGGAATAAATGAAATTATTAATCATTTTATATTTATTATGTCATTTCTATGCCATTTTTAATATTATTCCATGTTCTAGTTCATTTTTGTTGAGAATTTGGTTTATTCTTATACATTTCTTAACTATATATTATTTATGCTCTGATATACTTAAGCAATCCATAATTTGAAAAGAAGATTATAAGATTTTCTTTTGATATAGAATATCTATGAAGAGATCATGAATAATGATAATGGTTAATATAGGCATATTTTTATATTCCTATTAATTGTAGTATTATACTTGTTATAAATATGTTTTATACTATTTATTCATCCTTTAGATGAAGAGATATATGTTGATATTGCCTTGATTATAACAGTTATAGAGTGAAACACACATACCCATAGCCACAATATTTCTCTTATGGAAGATGATTTTATTCCACTTTCCCATGGGATGGATATTTTGATACTCTAACCATGTTCACACTTTACCCTTCCTCATGAGATGGGCTTAAAGGGCTTTGACTATTGTTCCCCATTTCCCTTTCCCATGGGAAGGTCACTAAAGTGACCTAACTAGTTTATATACTTTAGATCAGATTATGAACCATGATCAGAGTAGGTATAGTTTAAGCTTGATCAGGAATTGAAGTAGGTATAATGGTTTCTATAGTGTTTTGGTGATAATATGGAAACTCAATATTAAGGTTTTATTTTTACCATATTTCCTACTTGTCACATGTAACTATTATAGAATTATTGATATATTATATTCCTATTTAATGATGAGACTATATATCATATCATTATTATGCATATACACACATATATAATGGATTATGTTATGAACACTATTTGTGGTGACCTACTAAGTTATGTACTCACACCTTGTATATACATCTTGGATCATACTTAGTTTTATTTATATCACTTCAAGTATAAGTATGTATATGAGGGTAGGTTCATTGAATTTTTTGGACCAAGATAATGTTTATTATCAAGCTATAAGTTCATCATGACATAGAGTGATGGTGGGAAACATTTTTAGGAGGAATATATTGAACTTAATCATTTTTTTATTCATTTAAATTTTAGTTTGTTCATAATGTAACTTTATATTTGGGACACTATGTTATTTGTTTATGTTTAATGTATATATTTATAGGGTGTTTTGATATTATTGTATAGATATAATAGGTACTCATTGGTATATAAATTATCATTTTTATTTTGATAAATGGCCCATACTTGAAGAGGCTATGATGGATTTTGGGTATAATCTAATAATGACCTAGAGTATCACTAAAAAGTGTAAATCATTCCCCAATAATAAATGTATACCCTTTGTGCTAGTCAATATACCTTTATTATCAATGAATTTGATTTTAGTAGTGATTTTCTAGCTAGGTTTGAAAACATATCAAAATAGGATGTTTATAATATGTTTCATGAAGATATCTAAAGTTTTTCTCTCAAGAATGTGATGAATTTAATAATATAATTTATGTATGGTAATGATATTATTTATATTAATTTGTATCATATAGATCTCTACAAGCTTTGGGGGATGAATATTTTGTTTAATGATCTTGAGTTAAAAGGTTTTATCTAAAAGATTATTTCATCCTAGGGTGTTCAAATGTTTCTTTCCAAGTATGAAAGTGATAGAATGAGTTTGTGTGTGGATTATCATATTATTAATCAGTTGATGACTAAAAATAGATATCTATCATCTTATATAAATGATCTATTTCATCAATGGAGTAGATATCATTGGTTAAATAAGATTAAAATTCATTCAGGTTATTTTTAGATTATATGTAGGATAAGGATGTACCAAAGGCATTATTAAAGTTTTTGATATTGGAATTTTCAATTATTAGTGATGTAGTATGGTTGTATGAATTCTCTAGCAATGTTTGTAGATTTGATGAATCAAATATTTTATCCAATATAGACTTTTTCTATGTTTATTGATGATATTTTAATACATTAATTATTATACAAGGAGTGTGATGAACGTTTGACTATTTTCTTGGAGACACTATTTATTCATAGACATTATATAAAATTATAAAAAATAAACTTGTAGATTAGAGAGGTGAAAATATTACAGAATATTGTGTCTGAAAATGAAATTTATATTAATTCTATTAAAGATCCCAATGGAGTGTAATGGAGAGTGTTGTATTTGTTGTCAATAAAAGTATAGTCAATAAATATTTACTTTAGTTGGAAGAGACGTAGAAATGGGTCAATATATTAAAGAGTCCCATGAATGATAATTAATTTCATTAAAAGGGGAAGATTAAAGAATCCATCTAAAATTGGTTTCATATGCAATGTTGAGTTCCCATATTGTGAGCCATTTTATATGTTTCTAAAGGTCCATTCATGTGATGGAGATTTATTCCTATGATTGTAATAAATATTATCAAAAAAGATAATCTATGAATTCTTGAGGAATAAAAAAGCTACTTGTATATATTTGATGATTATTGGGATAAAAATAGTTTTAATAAATGAAAAGCAATGATGGTTGATAAAACATTGTCTATAACATGATCTTAATGGAAGTGTGTTTAATGTATTTTTTTCTCTCCATATCTATTTATAAATGGTTTCAAACATTTCTTAGTATAACATATTATTAATGGTTTCTTACCAATCTTGTTTATCTTGTTAAATATGATGAGAATGGATTGGAAACATATTCTAGCCTTATGTTTCCACTTGTTTCTATTTTTAAATTTTATTATATATTGATAAAAATGGTTGTGAGCATGGTTTTAATTTAAATAACTTAATTATGTGTTATTATAACCTCATGATCATAAGGTAAGTAAGAAAGGGGAAATAAAAATTGAAATAATAGGTTCTTTGGTACACCTTGTTTTGGTAGAAAGGTTGTTAACACAATATGGGATCACAGCTCCCTAACACTTTTATACACCTTTCCCAATTTCTAATGGGATGAGATATAATATTTCTTTCACTCTAGTATACACAAAACCCTCTCCACTATATATAAAGGTAGTTTTACTCCGATTGATTTATGTCCATTTGGATGGAATGGATACATGATTACCTATCTAACTCATCTCACATGTCAATATGAGGCTTGAATCAGGTATAGTAGTTGGGGGAACTAACCGATATAGGGTTTATTTGTTACTTATTCCATTATATTGTGCACTATAATTATTATACTTATATTTAACAAATTTATACTATTATTTCATATATTCTTACTTATAAAAGGATATTATAGGTAGGTTGGTAACTACATACTAGGTATACTTTACTCACACCATGAATATGATTCATTTGGATGTCCAAAAATACTTTCATTCAAGATCTGAGATAAGGATAAGTTCTGAAATATGAGATCCCATTCTACATGGATCCTTTGGTCTTTGATGGTACCTTTTAGGGATTTTAGTGTGATTTTATAGTGGGTTCAATAGGGGTTACCTTATATGTTTTGGTGGTTATTGTAAGAATGAAACATCATCTTTTGGGTCATTATTCCATGTTTTTATTACTCTTGTTTTGTGTATATATCTTTTCTGTTTCGTGGCCTTTATATTGGGGTGTCTTTTGGAAGTTTTGGAATTTTTTTTTATGTTTATGTTTTTATATATCACTTCATGTACTATGTATAATTTATTTTTCCCTGTTGGTGTCATTTTCATCTTCTTATATCTCCTGGGCCCTTAGGGGTATTTCGGTCATGAAAATTTAGGAATGGTCTCTATTGATCTGAGATAACTCTTTATAGGGATAAAACTACCTCTACTTTACATGTTTCATAATCCAAGATGTTTAAGATATACTTAGTAATTGAGAGGTGTGCCTAATGTATTGTAGAGATCCAACTCAATATTGATCAGTTTATCAAGACAGAGTTATTAAAAAATTATACCAGATCCTACTTCAAAGGTTCTCAAGTATGGGATTTAAAATTATTTAGTAGATAGGACTATCAAGATATAATATGTAACCCATAAAAATTACTTTCCCATATAATTATTGTTATTCTAGACTCACAAGTGGTAGTCTAGGATTTCATTTTTCCCATCCCCTTATAGTTTGTTCTATGTCCTTTGGTCTCATGTATAATACTAAATACTGATAGATTAGAACAGGTAAGATATCACAACATGTTATATTATTTTCTATATTACTTTATTATATTATTACAATAACTAGTTGTAAAATTATGTTAACTGAAAAAATAATAATAAATTAATGGTTATTCATTTTATATTTATCGCTAATAATTTTGTTAATATGGGTTAGCAACTGATTCCACTAATTGATATTTCCTTTTTATGCTAATGGTAACTATGAACTTTTATGTTACATCTAAATAATCTTATTATTTATCTTTTTATGATTCCTTATGAATGTGAAACTATTTTAAAATAATTTATAACATGTTTATTCTAGAAAATTATTTTTTGAAAATGAATTTGCAGGGGAGAGGGAGGGGTTTCACCATATTTATTAAAATACAATTATCGTTTTGGGGTTGTTCCTTATGTTAAGAAAATTTTAATATTATTATAAACATTATAATAGAGTATGAAACACATCAGACCACCTCCATCCAAATAAGAAGGGGTATATAGGTATATTTCACCTATTCAGCCTCAAGTTGACCCATAGTTCTTTAAGGAAATTTCAAATTATCTTCATAAAACTAGTTATGGAGATACTTGTATGTATCCAATGGACTCATAAATTATGAGGGATTTCAAGTTCAATCATTATCTAATGTTTTCAGGTGAAATGTCACCACATGTGTCTAAATATTGGATTAATTATCTCCACTATATAATTAATATTAACAAGAAACTTTAGAAACATAAAGTTTGAATATCTATTTACATTCTATAAGGGGAAGCCCAATAATGGAAGTTTGTGATGATCGAAAATAATAAAGATTATAGAGTCACCTATATCGGGGTTTAGGGTCATTTCTTGGAATAATTCTAACCTAATAACCTACATCAGGGGATGGAGAAGGAGTTCATGAATCCTCAATAAGAATTGATGTTATCCATGAAGTACACATAAACATTTACCAATTGACTTTGATAAAGTATTGATATTATTGGGGACGAGGAGTTCAAGGAACTCATATTTTTCATGATCTTGAAAGATCCTCTATAAACATAGGAGACATACTTCAACCTATCCACCTTCTTTATGGTATAAATGTAAGATTCCATTATCAAGATAGGATCCATATGTTTATAAATTTTTTTTATACCAATTACTAGTTAGTTCAGTTGGGATACCACATATAGTGTTTAAAAATAATGAAAGGAGGAGGTGAGTTGGCCCAACTCATTATAGGAGCATCTAAAAAGCATTTTGGTGCTTCCCAGTTCAATAATACCTTTTTTATAGTGTAACTTGTGTAAGAAATAGGGTAATATCAATCTATAATATACCTTTTAGTCAAGTTTATTCCATTATTATATTCATTATGGTCACCTTCTGAGATTTTATTTTCACAATGTATCAGGAAGAATTATAAAACAACATCATTTGACCAAGACCTTGAAATCTCAGTCGGCTGTAAATTCTACTGGTTAAAGTAGGCTACCCTTAGAGAGGTCAGGTAAAGGATATTTTTATGGTAGTAAGGACCAATTAAAAACTATATAGGATTTTTAGGGTTTTGATAGTGAATCACTAATAGATAATTCCTATAATGATGTAACTTTAAATCTTTCTTCTGTTAGAGGTTCTATTTTAGTATCTTATTACAGTTTATTATTATTTATTCAATATATGGGACTTATATTCTTTTATATTAGAGTATCTAGTTCCCAATAAAAATATTAAAGTCTAAGTACCCTGCTATTATATGATTCTTGACACCAATTTGGTGAATAGAATCAAGAAGATAAGAAAATTTAGAACCTTTTATTTAGTGATAGCATCTTACCAATTTTTTAGGGTTCTCATAGTGTTAGATATGAAATATTTTGATGTCATTCTAGTTAGGGATTGGTTATACCAGTTATGAGCCTATATTGACTACTATCATGGAAGATTATCCTATCCATCCCCAAATAGTGTTCAGTATATGCTCTGAGATGAGTGATAATTTCAATCTAGTTATGTGGGACCTGATCAGAGATAGATTAGTTCTATTTTAGAAAAGATAAAAAGCCTCATTCTAAAGGTAGTGTAATATAAAGAGAATCATATTTTACCTCCTTTTTAGATATTTATAAAGATATTAAATTGTTGAATTTTAAGTCTTACCTTCAAAAATAGAAGTGAAATTAACCATTTATCACCTACATGGAACTAAACCAATATCGATTCCTCTATACTGAATGGATCTAATAGAGGTGCTTGAATTGAAAATCTAGTTGTAGTAGCTTAAAGAAAAATGATTCATCAGGATGAGAAGTTCTCTATGGGGTGCTCTAAAATTTATTACTAAAAAGGAAAATGGGATACTATGCCTTAGTGTATATTATAGTAAATTGAATCAAGTGATAATCAATAATCATTAAAACATTTATAGAATTAATGATATATTTAAATAATTAAAGGGGGTAGGTTATTTTCATAGGTTGATCTATATTCAGAATATTATCGGGTTCAAGTGAGGCTAAAGGTCATACCATAGTAAGCCTTTCGAAGATATTATGAGAACTTGAATATCGAATCATGATTTTTGGATTAAAAAAATTCCCCTTCCATGTTTATAGATTTAATGAATTGGATCTTATATCCTTTTTTTGTAATCTTTTGTCTTTAATTTTGTGATTGGAATTTTAGTATAATCAATTTCACAAAAAGATCATGGGAGTCATCTCCATATTGTCTTGGATAGCCCATGGGAATATCAAATTTATGGGAATCTATCAAATATTTCATTTCTGAATTATAAGGTCAATTTTATAAGTCATGTGATATCTTAATCCTATATTTATGTGGATACTAAAAAGGTATAGTTTGTTATATCTTGGATGGTCTCTTTGAATGTGTTTTAGAGTTAGCATGATAGTATAGAAATTTTATCCAGGACTTCTCTAAAATTTCTACCTCTATAAAAGTGTAATTTAATAAAGCGTTTAAATTTACCTAGTTTGATCTGTTTTAATAAGCTTTACAAGTGATAAAGAAGAGGTTAAACATATATCCAATGATGATACTGCCCCAACTTAGTGAAATTTTTTAGGTATACTAATATTCTTATTTTCCCCCATGGATTTGTTGTTATATAGGATCAAAATTTAATTAGTAGCATATGAATCCAATTAGTTATTCCATCATAAACAGAACTATCCTACACATGATCTAAAATTGGTTATTTTTTTTTGTTCATTCACTAAAATTCTAAAGGAAATATCTTTTCCTTGATTACTGTTTCATTTTCACCGACCAAAAAAATCCTCAAGTACATATTCTCTCAATAGTAATTGAATTTTATGGAGTGACACTAGTTTAAATATATCTAATATTTCAACTATCATTTTAAATATACACCTAGAAAAGGAAGTTCCATTACTGATGCTCTTAGTCATAAGATTCACCTTCAATGGGTGTTAGATAAAAAATTCAGAGTGGAGATATATGTCCCTTAAAGCTTAAATACTCTTGAATGTGGTTGAGAATCATGGAATATCACACCTTTATCACATTGATCTCATTTCATCCCTCACAAAGAGTGTCAAGGAATCCCATATATCTAATGAAAATTACACCATTATTTAGAAATATTTTATGGTGGAGAGATCCTTAATGGTTGGTTTTAGAATTACTCCTCCTTGCTATTTTTGTAAGGGAGGATTGTGGGGCCTACTACCATAAGGGATGCAGTTATTAATAAATTTCATTCTTAGAGGAGGAAATTCCACCTTGGGATTACTAAAGTGTTTATTCACCTCCATCATCAATTCTGGTAGCCTAGTTTAAATTGGGTCATCATGAAATTCATTTACAGATGTATGGACTATTATAAGGTTTAAACAGAACACTAAAGAAATAAATATTCCCTTAAACTACTACCCCCACTAGTATGAAAATGAGAAGAGATAATCACAGACTTCATGACTAGTATTCCATGATCTACCATAGGTCGATATATCATATAGGCTATATTGGACCATCTGATGAATAAAACCAACTTCGGACATATCAAGAGGCTTCAACAGTGGTGGAGATTGAGAAGTTATAAGTTATAGTGATCCTTAAGATTCACATGGTTCCCATGAGTGTCATAATTGATAGAGATCCCATATTTACATATTAGTTCAGTATTGGTATTCAGTAAGTGTTGATCTATCAAGTTAAATTGAGTACCAATTTTAACCAATAAAATGATGGATAGTCCAAGAGAATAATCCATATTAAAGGGGATAGAATTTGAGCCTATGTACCTGACATTACTGGATCATGGGAGGATCATATTTATGTGGTTGACTTCATATACAAAAATAGTAGACATTCATCTATCCAAAATGGATTTTTATTAATAATTATATTGAATTCCATATAATTCTACCCTATTCTATATAAAAATAAGAAAGTCATATATGATTATGTCGAATATTGTATGGGTGATGAATGAAAAAGTGATGTAAATACAAAAGTGACCCATAACCTCTCAATAAAAAAGTATATATTTTTTATCAATAATGGTGTCATTTAGAATTAAAGTTTTTTTATAATGTTTTTATTTGGGTATCTATAAGATTATTTCATTGGAAGTTGGGAAAATAGGGGAATCAAACTCTCAGGTATATCGATCCTTTTAAGATACATTCCCTTGTGCGAGAAGTGGACTATTTACAAGGATTAACGATAATATCCAACTCCTTGTATAACACTTTTCATTTATACCAATTAAGTATGTAAATTATTGAACATTCACATGTGATTCATTATCAAAATATTGAGCATGAGGCTGCTACATCTTAAACATTTCATCTAATATATATCATCAACTGAAGTCAGAAGGTGTTATGGGTAACAGTTATTCTTATGTATTGAGTGAAATGGAAGCATGAGTGTCTCTACAAAAAGGATTAGGTGTGGGGATTAGAAATGAAAATTAAATGGATGATCTTCTTTCCCACATGAAGATAATATAATCTTATTAAGGATGAGAAATCAAATTATAGGGAATTTATGAAGACCTTTACTGTTATAACTTGGTAACCATAATTTTTTTCAAAGTTCAAATCCATTTTTGAGTATATTTTGTATGTAAATTGTTATATAAATAGTGTGAGAAGTTTTTATAAGTGGTAATAGAGATGGGAAAACCCCCACCTATTCCTTGGGATAATCAGGTACCCGGTGGGGCTCTTGGGGTACTATTGTGCCTATTTTTAACTAATGGGTACATGGTGAATTCTAGTTAGTTACCATTAGATTTATAGGGAAAATAAAATTAATAAATGGTATTTTTATATTTTAAAAATTAAAAATAATCCCCTTAATTATTTACTTAATGATTAAACTCCAGTTTTTAGTATAAATAAATTCATTGGATCCCCTTCCACCCTCTCTGCCATTCATTTTTAATATCCTTAAATCCATTACATGGATCAATGTCTCTTGTTCATATATTCTATCCTTATATTAGGTAATAAAATGGGTTTCATATAAAGAATTCATTGTCTATATTTTCCATAGATTAAGGTTTAAAAATTATTTTTAAATTTTTAGAGCTAGTGAAATCATATTACCCTTATAGACTCCTTCCATCTTAGCATTAATGTAATGTTATCTTTCCCGACATAAAGTTATTACCATGATTTCCATCTTTGACATTATATTTTATGTTAGTGTCTATCTAAACCCTAATTCTATTTTATTCTCTCGGTTAAACCTAAAATTAAAGTCAGGGATAAATAAATTTTATCTGAACCTAAGGATATATTCTAAAAATTAATCACTTGGTGAACATCTTCTCCCTCCCATATTCTGAGAGAGTTGGGTTAGAAATAGTTTAGGGATAAGTAAAAAAATAATAAATGGGGTTTTTTAAATTAATTTTTTCTGTTATCATTCACTTTATAAATATCATAATATTCCTTTTATATTTATAATTATGTTTTTATATCAACATGTTCATGTGATACGTATTTAATTTATATATTGTTGCGTTAATCCCTTATCTTGTGAAATGAATTTGGAATGTAAGAAATGTATAATAGGGAATAATTTTCCAAGTACTTGTATCTAATATTCACTATTTTTAAATTATTTTGGGCCTTTGTTAGTTTAAGAAATTCTTAATGGGTTCTTACAAATATTTTTTATCTTATTACATATGATGAGAATGGATCGGATTGACATTTTATCCTTATGTTACTATTGTTCACTAAGTTTAAATTTTATTAGATTTGTATACAAATGGGTTTGAGAAGGGTTATAAATTTAATAATTAAATTATGTTTTATTCAAATTCAAGATCATAAGGTTTGTTAAAAAGGGGTAAAAAGTTTTTGAGGTCTTCAATATTGCAAACATTTAAAGAAATAATTATAAGGAAAATAATTAACCATGAAGGAGATCAATAAGACGAATATTGTAGTAGAATTCAGAGAAGGGGATTCATCCTCATAAAACCTAGGTTGTTATATATAGAATATGTTTCATTATGTGAATAAATTCTTCCTCCACAAATCCATTTCATGTATAAAAAATTAGTGTAATGACCCAAACTTTCATTAATGAAAATCTATCTTGATCTGATTAAATGTCTAATTATGTAAAATGGTTATACAACATATGAACTTCATTGGTTTTATGATTTTTTATTTTAAAATACCATTAAGAATTGTTACTGTTGTTAATATAGCCGTTGAAAAGTGATCACATGATTATTATAAATATAGGGCTTTAACAAATCCAATTTACTTAGACAAAGGAAGTGATGGCCTCATCCAGTAGACTTTCCCCATACGAAGCCCATTTGTTGAAGCTCAGAAAGGAGGTGGCGTCATTGGTCTTATATCTTGACCAATCCAAAGCCAAGCTTGAATACGATAAGCTTGAGCGGAACCACCTATGGGAGAAGTGGAAGTTGATAGAGATTACCACTCGAGCAATGTTATGCGATCCACCCCAAGAGTCTATCCCCATCACACACCTTAAAATTTGGTATTATTTGGGTGTTATAAGGGGTTATGTAATAATAACCTAGTACTATGATTATGTACATTATTATTATATAGATAATATACATTCATTTTATTATTGTTACTTTGTAAATATTTTTTAAAGCACAAATAGTATTTTTAGTTAATATTAGAATAAGAAATCTATTTTGATGAATTAATGGATTTTTGAATCAAATAATATTTTAATAATATATTAATATTTTTATTAAATTAATTTTTATTAAATATAAATGATCGTATAATTTTATGAAAATAATTGAAATTTTTATTAAGGTTTGAAAGCTGTTTTTTTCAAAACCCATGAATTTTCGATAAATGTCATTTTTTATTTTAAAAGTAAAAAATCACATATTTAGAAAATTATTTAGATAAAATGAATATTATTTTTGGAATAAGGGCATCGAAATTATCCAACAGTGAATTTTTCATAATTGTTTGAGATAGTCGAATTTTTGTGTAAAAATTAAATACCATTTAAATATATAATGTGTTTTATGACATCATATTGACCCAATAGTGACGTAATTAAATAATATAAACATTATATTATTACAATATATGTTTTACCCTTAAAATAATGTGATTTTGGGTTTTTTTATTTACGTTACAAAGCTTTAGTGGACCCTTCAAGACTTATAAAACATTTTTTATTTTTAAATTGTTTTCCTTTAGAGTGTAACTCACCTACACATAAGAAAGCCTATTATTTTAAGAAGTTAGGACATTGTAATTATAAAATATTTTTTTCCACTCCTCGTTTTCAAAAACCATGGGCAAAAACCATGGGATGGTTTGTGGTTTTGATTAGTTTAATGTGTGGTGTCCCAAACCAAAATAATAAAGAATTCCCTCTCTTTTCCTATATAAACCCTCCCAAGATCCCATTTTCGTCTTCAATAAAATCCTTTTGAGTTCATCCAACCTATGAACTCCTTTCTCTAGAATCCTCCCAAGGTGCCCCAATCTACCAATAAGCCTCTCTCAAGCCTCTCCCAAGCCTTTGTAATCACACAACCAAGTAAGGGATTCCTTCCATTATCATTTTATCCAAGTTTCTTAATATTGTTATGCCATTTTATTTACAATTAGAAATGTTGTGTTATGGTTTTTCACCTCCCCTATACTTCCTTCTTTATTTTTTAATGATTGGATACCCCTTTATCTCTCATTAATTCCTTCCATGTACACCCGTTATTATGCTGAAATTCCGTAAGGAATTTCTCTCTCCTCATTTATATTCAAGAAATTATTTTGTATTATGAATCTAAATTCCATTTCATATGTTGGGACATGTATATATATGACACCCTTACTGTCAATTTTATTTACATATGATGAGACACCCATTTCTCTCTCATCAACCATTTTTATGAATTCTTATGTCACACCATTACGCTGTAGAAATTGCACTGTGTTTTTCCATGTCAAGATCATTGTGTAGTAAATACCATACCCATGTCTCTATAAAGGGTATTCACATTTATTCACATATACAAATTTATTGGAACTTTCATGTATTTATTCCACATTATTTAATCATGCAATAACTTATGATGTCTATTGATTCCATTTTATATGATGCATGTAGCACACTTATGCCTGAAATGAAATGCTTAAGAAGGGAGCACCCTAATAGCGCTCCAATGCATCAGGTAAAGATTAATATCATGATACGTCAAGTTCAATGAGTATTTAATCATTCTAATTAAATTGAAATGAGGATTTAATCATGATAATTCAAGTGCAATGAGGGTTCACTCATTCTTCATGTGTAATGAGCCTTGACTCATACTAATTTCATGTTAAGTGTTGTTGCCACATTTCCATGTAAAGATTATCAGGCTTTACCATGACTTTATGTTAATGTTTATCTTGTAATCCATTGATATGCCTATTGAATAACATGTATTGTATTCCTCATTTAATTCCATGTTCTTTCCTTTCTGGACATTATAGCTCACCCTTTTCTTATGCATGTCCTCAGGTTATCCCATGAAATACTAAGTACAAGGGAATGTAGTGGTCTTATAAATGAAGTTTTCAATAAGATGTTTTTTTTATGTTTAAAGTTTTTATGTAATGTTCCTAATCCCCAAAGACACAAGACCTCTTGATCTTCTATGTTGTATCAGGTGAAGGTTTTATGTAATAAATTATTTTAAGTTTGTAATAAAGAGAAGGGTTGTTATAGTTGGTATTAAAGGATAGGTTTAGTTATTTTTGGGATTAGGATCAGAAAACCCTAGTGAAGCCTTAGAGACTAGACTAAGTATAAAAAAACATCCCTAAGTTTTTTTGTGTATTGAGTAAGTGTTTTATCAGGAAAATACATCTCTGTCTGGATATGACCAGGTAGAGGCAACTCTGGCACAGATGTACCTAGGAGTAAAAACTTCGACAAGGAGTTTTGGTCCTGACCTTGGGTATCCTGGTACATGAAAATGGGCCTTGATGCACTCTTGGTTACGAAACTCTTAGGGGGTATTCTTTGGTAAATTAACAAGCTTTTTACGAACCATTATTAAGGGATTTTTTAAAAAAATGCCTCTAAGAATAAATGTTATAAATTAGATCATGGATAACATATATTGAATCTTATATATTAATAAGGTGAGGAAATAAAAGTAATTTATAAGTCATCCATTTTTATCTTTGGATTACCCTTTATCTGTTACCCATAACTTTCCTTTTATTCCAGCTAATAGTTAGTAATATGAGGATACATGCTAACAACCGATGCGAAGATCAATGCGATGACTGTTCTAATGAGATCCCGAATCTGATGGGAGTGGGAATCGCGAACTTTGTCACAATAGTCTCTCAGTTAAATCAAGCATTGAATAGGAAAATGGGTCAAGAGGAATGTTCAACACCCCCTAAGAAAGAACAAGTCTCTATCAAGAGATTCATGAGACAAAGGCCTCCTACTTTTAATTAATCATCTAATCCCTCAATCCCTAAACAATGGATCAACTCCACTGAAAAGATCTTCTACATCCTTCAATGTTCCAAACGAGTGAAGGTTCTCCTGGATGCTTATCATATGGAGGGTGAAGCTGATCAATGATGGACATTGATCAAAAATATGAAGCCTGAGGAGGATATTGAGGACTTGGAATGGAAGGATTTTCGAATTATGATTTTTGATAAATATTTTCTACACACCCTCCAGATTTAGATGGAAAGAGACTTCCTTGAACTAAATCCAAAAGATGACAAATCCTTCTGAGCATTTGAGGAAAAATTCATAAGGCTTTCACGATACACCTCTGGATTTTTCGTTACACCCAAATGCAAGGTTGAACACTTCTTTGGTGGGATGAAACCTAGCCTGTGAAAAGCCTTGGTGATATGTGACTTCGAAAACTATGAGGAAATTATCTGATGTGCCCTCCAGGTCAAAATGGAGATCGAATAATCTCAGGGGTATCATGAGGATAAGAAACATAAGGTCGAATTAAATTCTGTTAGTCCGATGGATAAAATCAATGGTTCTAAGAAAATATAGCACCCCACTTTCTAAATGTGAGAAAAGAAGCACCCCAAAAATTTCCTGAAGAGGATGAAGAAATTCTTTAGGCTTGAAAGAGAAGGGAACCTAGCCATCAACTTTCGAGAAGAAAAACCCACAGCTACGACATAGGAGAGGAATGCTCTGTTCGACTCTCAACGCATTGTTCATTGCTTCAACTACAAAGAACCAGGGCACCTTGCAAATTAGTGACCTAAGACAAGGGTTTTTGGAGGCAACCAACAACCTCTAAGGTAGAAAGGGAGAACGTTTTACATCATTATGGCCGAAGTGAACCCCGAAAATGAATGGTGATAGGTACACTAGTTATTCATTCAAGAATAGTGAACTTACTTTTTGATTCTGGTTCTACGAATTCTTTTATATCTTGAAAGTTTAGTAGAACAATCCCAACACCACCAAAAATCATGGAATTAAAGATGTCGGTGAGTACATCAAATGGGGAAATCATTTCATCCCATGAATATAACTCCTCCCCTGTCGTAATTTGTGGATTTAACTTTCTAATGAACCTCACCATACTCCCTCTGGTGAAATTTGATGCAATTATTGGCATGTATTAGATTTCCTTATATAAAGCCAACATAAATTTCCATGAGAGGTAAATCACTCTCCATGTGGAGAATCGACCCCTAATTATGTACAAGTGCAATGAGGAGGATGAATCTTCTTTAGTTCCATCATCTCAAGAATAGATATTACTACCCTATGAGCATGTGTATCTGGATCAAATTCTTGAGTCTAAGGAAAAAAGAAACCTTGAAGACATTCCTATTGTGAGGGAATTCGTTGAAGTGTTTCCTAAGGAATTGTCTGGTCTTCCTCCTAGAATAGATATTGAATTCTCAATTGACCTTATACCTAGGGAATTTCCAATATCCATGAATCTATATAGAATAGCTATTTTAGAACTTAAGGAGATGAAGAAACAAATACAGGAGAATCTAGATAAAGGGTTTATATGACCAAGTGTTTCACCATGGGGTACACCAGTCCTCTTAGTCAACAAGAAGGATGGTTCAATGTGGATTTGCATCGATTATCGTGAGCTTAACAAAATCACAATAAAGAAAAAGTATAATATTCCATGAATTTATGACTTGTTCGATCAGCTTTGTGGAGTACAATACTTCTCCAAGGGAGATTTGCAATCGAGATATTATCAAGTAAGTGTGAAGAAGGAAGATATCCCCCAGAATACTTTTTGTACAAGATAAGAGCACTATGAATTCATAGTAATGCCTTTCAGACTCACTAATTCCCCAACAATCTTCATGGACATGATGAATAGAGTCTTTAGAGATTACCTAGACCAATTTTTGGTAGTATTTATAGATGATATTCTAATATACTCCAAAACCAAGGAGGATCATGAGGAGCAACTAAGAACTTTACTAGAGACCTTGAGGAAGGAGAAGCTTTATGCAAAGTACAAAAAGTGTTAGTTATAGTTGAAGGAGGTCTCATTCTTGGGTCATATCATCACAAGTAATGGGATATCAGTGGATCCCTCTAAGACAGGTACAATTGAGGGATGGATGAGGCCAACATCAGTAATGGATATCCGTAGCTTCTTGGGGTTAGCTGGTTATTATCGCCAATTTGTGAGAAATTTATCATGATTGTCCAACCCTCTTACCGAGCTAACTCGGAAGGGAGTAATGTTTTCTCAGAGGGATGAATGCCAATATAGCTTCAAGGAGTTGAAAATGAGGCTTATCACTGTGCCTGTGCTCACATTACCCATGAGTGGATAACTTTTTTTTTCTATTTAGTGATTCTTCGAAGAAGGGATTGAGTTGTGTGTTGATGCTGAATGATAATGTGGTAGCCTACACCTCGAGGAAGATGAAAATCCATGATAAAAACTATCACACACATGATTTGGATTTGGCGACTATGATCTTTGCATTGAAAATCTGGCGGCATTATCTCTATGGGGAGAAGTGTGAGATATATACTTATCACAAGAGCCTCAAATATATATTCAAACAGAAAGAGATTAATATGCGCCAATGAAGATGGATAGAACTAATCAAGGATTATGACTAATAAATCCATTTCCACCCTAGGAAAGCAAACAAGGTGGAAGATGATCTAAGTAGAAAGGATCCAGTGATTCTTTCATTGATTAGAATTGAAAAGGATACAATCTTCTTATATTTGTAGAGGATGGACATAGGAATCATTAATAGAGGAATATCATCAATCCTTTCTCAAATGATTACTCAACCATCCCTCATGGAGAAAATAAAGGACACTCAAACAAAGGATATTGAAATTCTAAAAAAAGGTGGAAGCTATCAGAAATGGGAAATCCTCAGAGTTCATAGATGAAAAGGATGGAATTGTGATATTTGGGTCATGACTATGTGTACCATATAATCGAGAGATAAAGAAGGATCTTCTGAATGAAACACATAGATCAACCTTATCTATTCACCTGGAGAGCACAAAGATGTATCAAGATCTCTAAGAAAACACTGGGTTGGACAATATGAAAAGGGAGATTGCAAAATATACATCAAAGTGCTTGGTATGTCAGTAAGTGAAGGCTGAGAGGAAAAAGTCTAAGGGGATGATGAAAACACTACCCATACCAACATGGAAGTGGGACAAAATTTCCAAGGACTTTGTCACTGGACATCCAAGGAAATCCATAGGAAACAATTCTATATGGGTCATTGTGGATCATCTTACAAAGACAGTTCACTTTATTGTGATTCGAGAGGACTTCTCATTGGATCAACTTGCATGAATGTACATCAAAGAAGTGGTAAGGCTTCATGGAGTACCACTATCTATTGTGTCCGATCATGATTCGGGATTCACCTCGAAGTTCTAGAAAAGTCTCCAACATGATCGAAGAACTGGATTGAACTTCGGTACGACCTATCATCCTCAAAATGATGGCCCATCTGAGAAAACTATTCAGACACTGGAAGATATGTTAAGATCATGTTCTGTGAACTTTAAAGGTGGATGTGACCAACATCTTCCATTCATTGAATTCTTCTACAATAACGGTTTTCACTCAAACATCCAAACGGAACCATATGAATCCCTTTATGGGAAAAGGTTCAAAACACCAGTGTGTTGTGATGAAGTCAGTGAGCGTAAGCTACTAGGACCTGAAATGGTCGAAGAAATGTTGGAAATGGTGAAAACCATTCAATATTATATCAAGGAAACCCAAAGTCGACAGAAGGATTATGCGGATAACCATTGATGAGAGCTTGTGTTCAAATTTGGAGAAATGGTGTTTATATGAATATCTCCATGGAATAAGGTCATGAGGTTTGGGGAAAAAGGGAAGTGAAGTCCTAGGTACATCTTCCCATTCGAGATTCTTGACCGTGTCGAGGATGTGGCCTACCGACTACCACTTCCACCTACCATGGACAAAGTACATGATGTCTTTCATGTATCCCTTTTAAGGAAGTACATACTAGACCCTTCACATGTACTCTCTTCAGAGGTAGTACAACTGGAGGATGATCTTTCTTATGAGGAGAAACCAGTGAAGATCTTATATCGTAGAGAAAAAGTTCTACGAAATAAGACAATTCCCCTCATCAAGGTATTGTGGCGAAACCACAAGTTTGAAGAAGTGATGTAGGAATTAGAGGAAGTGATGATGCAGAGTTACCTGCATCTGTTTTAGTGTGGGAAAAGGAAATTTTGTGGGTGAGATTTCTTAAGGGGGGAAGATTGTAACGACCCAAACATTCACTAATAAAAATTATTCTTGATCTGATTAAATGTATAATTATGTAAAATTGTTATAAAATGTATACACTTCTTTGGTTTTATGATTTTGGATTTTAAAATACCGTTAAGAATTGTACCATTTCTAATATAGTCATTGAATAGAGATCACATGATTAGTATAAATATAGGGCTTTAACAAATCCAATTTACTCAGACAAATGAAGTGATGGCATCATCCAGTAGACTTTCCTCGTACGATGCCCATTTGTTGGAGCTCGAAAAGGAGGTGGCATCATTGGGCTTCGATCTTGACCAAGCCCAAGCTAATCTTGAATACGTTAAGCTCTAGTGGAACTGCCTATGGGAGAAGTGGAATTTGATAGAGATTACCACCCGAGCAATGTTATCCGAGCCACCCCAAGAGTCTATCACTATCACACACCTTACCCTTCAGTCTTATGTAGGTTTTATAAGGGGTTATTTAACAATACCCTAGTACTACTATTATGTACATTATTCTTGTATAGAGAATATACATTCATTTTATTATTGTTACTTTGTAAATAGTTTTTAAAGCACAAATAGTATTTTTAGTTAATATTCAACTAAGAAATTTTTTTTGATGAATTAATGGATTTTTGAATTAAATAATATTTTAATAAAATATTATTATTTTTATTAAATTAATTTTTATTAAATATAACTGATCTTATAATTTTATGAATTCAATTGTAATTTTTATTAAGGTTTGAAACCTATTTTTTTCAAAACCGATGAATTTTTGATAAATGTAGGTTTTTATTTTAAAAGTAGAAATTCACATATTTAGAAAATTATTTATAGAAAATGATTTTTTTTGGAATCAGGATCCCGAAATTATCCCACGGTGAATTTTTCATAATTTTCTGAGACTGTGAAATTTTGGGTAAAAATTAAGTACCATTTAAATATATAATGTGTTTTATGACATCGTAATGACCCAATAGTGATGTAATAAAATACTATAAACTTTATGTTCGTCCAATATTTGTTTTACCATTAAAATAATGTGATTTTGGGTTTGTTTGATTTATGTTACAAAGCTTTAGTGGACTCTTCAAAACTTATAAAACATTCTGTCTTTTTAAATTATTTTCTTTGAGAGCGTGACTCACCTCCACATAAGCAACACTATTATTTTAAGAAGTTCAGACACTATAATTATAAAATATTGTTTTCCAATACCCTTTGTAAAAATACATGGTCAAAAACTATGGTCTGGTTTCTGGTTTTTATTATTTTAATGTGTGGTGTCCCAAACCTAAATAATAAATAATTTCCTCTCCTTTCCTATATAAACCCACCAAGATCCCATTTCCTCTTAACTAAAAGGCTTTTGAGTTCATCCAAACTCTTCCCTCCTCTCTCTAAAATCCTCCCAAGGGGCCCCAAGCTCCCAATAAGCCTCTCTCAAGCCTCTCCCAAGCCTTTGGGATCACACTTCCATGTAAGGGATTCCTTCTATTCTCATTTTATCTATGTTTCTTAATATTGTTATGACATTTTATTTACAATTATAAATGTTAGCGTATGGTTTCTAACCTCCACCATACTTCCCTATTTATGTTATAATGATGGGAGACCCCTTTCTCTCTCATTAATTCCTTCCATGTACACTCGTTACTATACCGAAATTCCGTAATGAATTTCTCTCTCCCCATTTACATTCAAGAAATCATTTTGTATTATGAATCTAAATTCCATTACATATGTTGGGAAATGTATCTATATGACACCCTTATGGTCCATTTCATGTACATATGATGATACAACCATTTCTCTCTCAACAAACATTTTTATGAATTCGTATTTGATGTCGTTATGCTGCCGAAATTGCACCTCGTTTTTCCAAGACAAGATCATTGTGTAGTGAATACCATACCCATGTCTCTAACAAGGGTATTCACCTTTAGGCACATATAAATATTGAATGGTACTTTCATGTATTTATTCCACATTCCTTAATCGTGTAATAACTTATTATATTGATTGATTCTATTTTATATGATCCATGTGGCACACTTATGCATGAAATGAAATGCTTATGAATGATGCTCCCTGATAGCACTCTAATGCATTGGGTAAAGATTAATATCATGATACGTTATGTGCAATGAGAATTTAATCATGATAATTCGAGTGAAATGAGGATTTACTCATGCTAATTCATGTTGAATGAGGGTTTAATCATGCTCAATGTACAATGAGCCTTGGCTCATGCTAATTCCATGTTATGTGTTGTTGCCACATTTCCATGTTAAGATTATCATGATTTATCATGCCTTTATGTTCATGTTTCTATTGTGCTCCATTGATATGCCTATTGACTAACATATATTGTATTCCTCATGTTATTCCATTTTTATTCCCTTACTAGTCTTTATAGCTCACCCTTTTCTTATGCATGTCCTTAGGTTATCCCATGCAATGAAAAGTATGAGGGAATGTAGTGGTCATGTAAAGGAATTTTTCAATAAGATGTTTCGATTTATGTTTTAAGTTGTTATTTAATTTTCATAAGCCCGAAAGACACTAGACCTCATAATCTTTTATGTTGTATAAAGTGAAGGTTTTATGTAATAAATTTTGTTAAGTGTGTAATAAAGAGCAGGGTTGTTATAATCAACATCGGTCTTCCGTGCTCATTTCACCTAATTAAATTTTTATTTATAGTCTAAAGGTATATTTTGTATACCCTCACATGTATGAGTTTTTGTTTCAATATTTGGAAAAGTCCAGGCAGCCATAGAGAAACTTCATCCTTCTGTGAGGCAGCTAAATAGCTCCATAAATAAATATCATTTGTAGAGAGGTGTATATTTTTATCCACCCACAAAGAAAAAGTTTCATTTATGGGAGGAAGTGATTTTTTTCTTCCTATAGATAAAAATATTTTTTTTGTGAGAGTTGGTGATTTTCAACATCCCTCTATGTATTTATTTAGTCATTTATACACTAAGGAGTTTTGGACCCATATCATAACACTATGCAGATGTGATTCTTTCCATGTAACCCTTTTAAAACCATCATGTGGCATTCTATTTTGGAAAGGAAATTTTCTCAATGCCACCAATAAATACCTCGATGATTTCCAAAGTAGAAAGAAGAGGTATGAAACAAAATAGGGAATGAGAACAAGAGTAAATAATTTCCGATTATAGAAACCTAATACTCTAATATCACCTTAAAGTATCATCAGTTAATTATCATACAATATAAGATAAAATACATCTTGAAAAGGAGGCCCTTCACAATGTAATCCTCGCACAAGTCATCTATAAAGGAGGACCTTCATGAAGGAATCCTAGAGAAGGCACTATGTAAAGGAGGCCCTCCACAAATTAATAATTGCGTAGGCTCTCCAAAAATGATACCCTTCATGAATAATGCTTCAAAAATTCCCTTTATGGAGGATTATTTACACCATATCCCCAAAAATAAAACCATTCATGAAGAAATAAGTTCATGAATGTGGTACTCTCACAAAGGGAGACTTTTTGGGTATCCCACATAATGTAGAAAATCCCCTTTATGAAATGGGGTTATCCTTAGGTATTTATTACCCCATTATAAATTTTATCATCCTACACAGTTCTTAGATTCTCAAAATCCCCTTCACGATGCATCTAAATGTCCCCTATAGCTTCCTATAACTATGGTTTAAACTTCAAAAGGCTAAACAAAGACCTCTCCCAAATACCCCAAATTTACATGATCAAGGAATGCATAAATATTTACACATTTGTTCTAAGATTCCATTGATAAAAATAGGTTCTAGGGTTTCATCTATGAAAGGTATAACCCTTGGGATGAGAGAAATCAACGATTCCTTTGATAATAAGGGTCCCTATCAGGGATACACTAGAGAAGTTTTCCCAAGAATCATACTATAAAACTTTATACCACAGGATTGATCCTAATTTTCTTGCACACTTGGTAGAATCCTAGGTTAACTCAAAGAGATAGGATATATAGATAGTGTAATCCCTACATACACCCTTCTAGTCCCTTTTTCGGGAGAGGGAATATTTCATCTCATAACCTACCAATAGACAATAAGATGAGAAGAATGGAATCCATCATGGAGTAAATCCATTGATATTATTTAATGGTAATATAATTCCATTTCCTCTATATCCCACCCTACCTATTAACAAGAATGAAGATAAGAGAATGGGTGTCCTATCATGTATAAGACCCTAGATGGTTCCTATTAGAAACCTCACTAAATTTCCCAATATACTCACCTCAGGCTACCTTTATCTGTAATCCACATTCAGATATAATTGGTCACTCACATAAAATGTGATATATATTCCATAATCTCTTGATTATTCAGACAAAATGTGACTCACATGGGCTTAGATATTTTGGTTGATGATGCTACTAGCATAATTAAAATGCCTCCTTATTAGGTCTCCCCCTTAGGTGTAATCCCCAATAACATCCGATGTGGTCCACCTACTAGGTGTAATACCCAATTATATATTCCTTCTCCAATGTTTCTCATTGATTTATTCATATCTTGGCAAGTTCCAATTCATATGTCCTGATCGATTCTGTCCTTTCATACCATTCATGACATAAAAATCCCCACAACAAGATGTTAAATTCCATGGCCATTATACTAGTCATACTATGTAAAATTTATGACAATATCCTTACTGCATGATGTTCAACTACTTGTATATTTACTGTCACATGACCTTAAACTGTGATAATAGAACTCTATGGTCTTTGGTTCCCATTTCAAGAGGATATGTAGGATGCCCCCTGAGAGGACCAGTTTGGGATATACCTAACACTGAGAGGGGGTGAATCAGTGTTGAGGACTTTTTAAACCAATTAAAACTTTTATCCCTATACCTCTTGATCTTTTTGGATCTTTATTCTCTTATTCTCTTTTCCATATCGCATGCAATAATAGAAAGCAGTAAAAATATGCACACGATATTTTTACAAGGTTCACCACACAATAAGAGTAGATATGTCCTTTCCATGCATGGGAATGAACATTGCATGGATTCTCCACTATAATGTAATATGCTGTTACAATGGAGTTTCTAGGAAAACAATCTTCTAGCTAGTATAAGTCCCTACACTTTGGAGGAGATGGGAAACAATCCTCTTCCCTGGAGTGGGGATAGTCTAGTCCAACTTGCAGCCTCTAGCTGTTTCTTTATACTTCTTATAGAGACAGTCTTATTCCTTCATGATAAGGTAGGATCTGCTATTGGTCTTCTTTAGTGATCTTTACTTGATTACTTGCAAAGAAGTAGGCAATCATTTCTTCATTATATCTTTATATTCTTCTCTAGTGAAACACCAAATGCACTAGACTTCTTGTTTCTTCTTCTTAGTGAAATAACCAACTGCACTAAATCTTCTTCCCTCGTCTTGTTAGTGCACTAACCCACTGCACTAAATCTTCATCTCTCTTCTTGGCCAGAATCACATATACCAATGTGGTTATTCAGAAACTGAGGATCAGCTCACAAAGCATCATCTGAATTAAACTGCCCTAAATAATTGTAGGATTCAATTGGGCATACTCTGTTCTTCTTCTTCTTCTTCTCTTCTCTCTATGCAGCAAACCTGTAAGCTGCACACTCTTCTTCTTCTTCTTCTTCTTCTACTTCTTCAATGCAAAACTAGCTCCACTGAAAAATACTCTTCTTCACATGCTTTCTTTCAGTGAAAAAACATCTGCCCCGAGCTCTTATTCTTCTTCTTATTTCTAGAATCACAAGTTCTCTTTGTGATTGTAAAAACAATTAAGTATAGATCCACTTAGTATCATCTCATTTGATCAGAAGCTAGTAAGAACTTCTAGAGACACTCACAACTTGCACGCCAATCGTTACTTGCGCGCCACCCTACTTGCGCGCCTCCCTGCTTGCACGCTATCAAATACTTGAGCACCAAAATTATTCACAACTCACAAATTTCGCGCCACTTCTACTTGTGTGCCACTTCTACTTGCGCGCCATGCTTCTTGCTAGCCACACTACTTGCATGCCTCCCTGCATGAACACCACCTGTTTGTGCGCCACTCAGCTTACATGCCACCTTCTTGCATTCCACTCAGCTTGCGGGCCTACCTTCTTGAACGCCATTAATTACTCGCACACAACTATTGGGAATAACTCACAACTTGTGCACCACTTCTTCTTGCATGCCACTCTGCTTGCGCTCCACCCTACTTGCAAGCCACCCTACTTGCGTGCCTTATAAATAACCCTCAACTTACACACCACATCAGCTTGCGCGCCACTTCTACTACTTGCGCGATCAGAGCTCAAATTTTCTCTTAAGTGTTGAGCCTTAAAAATGAGGAGGCTAGTCATCTATTTATAGGAATTTTGGTGACTTTCGTGCCACATACACTTGTGCGCCTCTCTATCACTTGCGCTCCACTCCATCACTTGCACGACACTTTCTTTCCTTTGTCATATTATGATATGATGATGTTGAAATATGACTTTTATGCAACATACACTTGATCACGACATATACTTGCGTTCCACACTTGCGCACCACTTTTGACTTACACGCAACTTTCTTTCCTTTACCAAAATAACTTCTTTAATCTCCCTATCCTTCCTAAGGCTTGCACCACAAGTTCTTGAAAATTATGATATTTATGAAATACAAATCAACAAACCATCGTCTGGTTTTGTCCATTCTTTTTGGAATATGAATTCCAAATTACTTCTTTCATCCTCACTTCAAATCCTCAATTCCTTTTGGAGTGTTAATTCCAAAGAACTACAATCATCTATCTTCATCCAAAAGTGGAGGCTTGAAGCTTCTTCAAATACCTTCAATGTTGTAGACAATGTATCACCTTTGATACATGTATTTGGAACATTATGAACAGTTCAACAATCATATGATTTCAAGGGAATGTGTAATTCATGACCTTCTTAGAATTCCAAGTCCTTCCACACTCTTTATTCTTCTTCAGACATCATTCTCTACTTCATTCAAATCATATGATTCTTTTCTTAAAGTAAGCTCTTTCATGGTTCTCATGCAATCGTAAAGCATTGTATAGTCTTCTTTAAATCCTCATTATTCTTTCAATCATCCTTATATGGATGATACTTCACCATTCTTCATTGCTGTAAATAATTTGTCACCTTTGACACAATTTCTTTAAACTTAGTATCTATTAAACAATCGTCTGAATTGATCTTCTTAGGTAATTTCTAAAGTATGACATCCAATGCTATAATTCCAAAACAATTCTCCAGAAAACCTCACTTTGGCCAATCTCCACTAACTATTTAGTCCGTCTTCATCACCTTCTTTATTTTGAAAAGTATTGACAACTATTGACATCAAATACAATCATCATACACAAAGTGGTCCCAACAATCTCCCCCTTTGTATTTTGATGTCAATACCACAAGGTCTCCTCAAATGAATTTGTCAATGTCAAAATAAGAATCTTCTCTCTCCCCTTTCATTTCAAACATTCATTTCACTTTATCACCCCCTTATTGACAAGAAATAAAAAGTTCAAGGTAGAGAGGGTATCAGTCCTTACTTAAGCAGTGTGCCATCAATCATTTCACTCTAAGTCTACTTGAGCAAAGCTCGATGTAGAAAACAAGAGAATTTGATTAAGACAACAAAGTTGTCCATTATCCACTGATCGTGATACCTCATGAGATGAGATCTCCTACACTTGTCATAAAGGGTTTTCCACTTTCATTCCAGGACAAAGATATTGAATGTTATAGGAAATAATAAATCCTAAAATTCCTTCACTCACTTAAACAAAAGGATAAAAACATTCAAGTGAAATTAGCAGGATAAGTGGCCTTGGGGAACTCTCATTATTCTTATGTCACTGATTTACCTAGTTACTCTCCCATTATAAAAATATATTTATTTTGAGTAATCAAGGATGAGAGATTAAGAAACGACATACCTTTTACAATGACATGATATTCAGACAATATTCAGAGTAATTGAATTTTATACCAACTAATGTTGATACTGATTGAGATAATGACTCTGACAGCATCTTCACGTGTCTCCCCCTAAAGGGAACACTTCCCCTAACTGAATCCCAGGTTTCCCCCCTGAGATCTTACATCAACTTAAATTAATTGTATGATAATAAAAAATAAAATACAAAAAGATTTAATGGAATAAGGTGGATCCTCTTTTCTCCATCAATGTGAACAACAAGGTTGAGATGATCTTCTCAACCTAGATACTCTATTCTTCACACTTTCACAACTGATCTTCAATTCAGACTGTGATTGTGTGGAACTCACTATTTCTTCTATATCTTTGTGTGAGAATATATTTTATTCAAGGGCTTTCAAAGCACTAGAATCTTCTGGTGAAACTTTCATCTTTTTGAGGAATTTTTGTTGGGATAGATTAAATTCAAAGCATCTTTTAATAGTATGACCAGCCTTGTTGCACCTCACACACAAAACATCCTTTTCTTCATGTAGAATATTATTTTTTCTTTTAGCACAAGTATTATCCTGTACATCTTCCATCTTTCTCATTCTTTCCAAATCTTCTGTCCAAACCAATAAAATATCATTAGGGACCGAGGCATCATGATTGGATCTTCTACATGGATTCTTCTGAGTGGCTTCCTTATTAGTAGCTATTTTGGATGCACCCGCATTCACCTTCTTGGATTTAGAATCCAATGACTTCTCATCTTTCCTTCTTGAAATCTTCATGGGTGAATTTGTTTTTATATTATTTATTTGATTTCATCCCAAGGATTCTTATTCATTCTTACTAAGCTTCTGTGGTCTTCTTTTCCAATATGAACATGCACCATTCATATGGCCACTCCTATTGCATACATAATAGATGTTATCTAACATTCCAAATATGTTTGCAGTATATAGATGCTTTTGGATATGTGGATGTTGCTTATTCTTCTCTGTATTTCTCCCCCTTGAGATGATCTTTCTCTATGATTTTACATTTAAGGGGTTGTACCAATAATCTAGTGCACAATTCCCAAATCTATTACAACACCAGCATTGACCAAAAAACCTTGACTTATTCCTATATTATTTATAAGGTTTCTAAATCTTCTTCTTGGTATGTTGTGATTAGGTAGGGATCTATCTTCCACACTCTTTTCCCTATCCACCATAGCCATGATGGTAGGTTTCTTATCACTTTTCTTCATCCATACTTGTTTAGAATTTTTCTTCCAACCCGTACTTTTTGTAGAAACAATAACATTAATACAAGTTGGTATGGATGGTACCATTACTTTCTCAGTTTCTTTTTATAGATCAATGAGTGAAGCCATGATCCTCTTATCACATGTTGGAGGTCTTTTGACAGTAGAATAATCCAATGAGAATTTAATATTGATAGCAATAGTTTCCTTCTTTTGTGGAGATTCAATATGTTTCTTCTCAAGATTGGTAAACTCATATTCCAATTATAGACGTCTCATATTGAATATGACTTACTGGTCTTCAATCATAGTCATCTTCTCTTCACAATCCTTCTTTAATATTTCATCTTCATCTTCATGCATCTTTAATTTGTTTTGTAATAAAGAGTAATGTCCTTTGATCTTCTTGGAGTTTTCTTCCAAATATATATCCTTGACATCATTTCTTTTTTTCAGCTCATCTTCAAGTGCGTGGATCTTCTCTTATATAGTCTTGTTGACTCCCTCTTTCTCTTCAACATCTTTGAACCACTTTGAATAACTTACTTCAAATCCCCTATTTGTTGCTTCAAAGGATCTAACATGTCTGGAGAGCTTTAAAACATTCAGCAATTTCTTCCAGTAAGCCTTTCTCCAAAGCATCATTTTCTTCTTCCAGTTAAGTGATATTTTACTGAATGCATTGAAATACCCCATAAACAAGAGATGCACTCTCTTCAAGAATACCATGCAGAATCATTATTAATCTGTCAACAGATATTTCATGAGATGTTGTAGATTAAACATCACCACTTATGCCCTCATTTTCATCATGAGAATAATTTCAAAATGTACTAACACATACCTCCTTATCATTTGAGGTAGGAATGATATCCATATTCTTAGCGGAAACTTGAGCCACCTTCTCATAACTTTCCAAGTCAAGTATGTATTTAATGTCTTCCAGAAATGGAGAACCAGATACATCCTCTTCTTTAGATATGGGGGACTTCTACTTCAACTTTCTCTTCTCCTTATTTTTACTATTCATCATGGTCTTGATAGATATAGCCTTCTGTTCAGAGATAACTTAATCTTCACTGAAAGTTCACTTCATTGATAATTCAGGAAAGAAACTCAAATCTTTAAAAGAGAATAACTTCACTCTAGAGAATCGAACATAGGTTAACCTCCTCTGATACCAATTGAGTGGACTAGTTTGGGATATACCTAACACTAAGAGGAGGGTGAATCAGTATTGAGGACTTTTTAAACCAATTCCATCTTTTATCCTTGTACCTCTTGATCTTTTAGGATCTTGATTTTCTTAATCTTTTTTCCCAGTCTCATGCAATAATAGAAAGCAGTAAAAATTTGCACACGATATTTTTACAAGGTTCACCAATCAATAAGAGTAGCTATGTCCTTTCCATGCATGGGAATGACCATTTCATGGATTATCCACTATAATGTAATATGTTTTTATAATGGATTTTCTAGGAAAACAATCCTCTAGCCAGTATAAGTCCATACACTTTGCAAGGGGTGGGAAACAATCCTCTTCCCTGGACTGGTGATAGTCTAGTCCAACTTTCAGCCTCTAACTGGTTCTTTATACTGGTTATAGAGAAATTATTCTTCCTTTTTGATAAGGTAGGTTCTGCTATTAGCCTTCTTTAGTGATCTTCACATGATTACTTGCAAAGCAGTAGGAAAGAATTTCTTCATTATTTTTTTTCTCTTCTTCTCTAGTGCAACACCAACTGCACTAGACTTCTTATTTCTTCTTCTTGGTGCAATAAACAACTCAACTAAATCTTATTCTATCTTCTTGTTAGTGAAATAACCAATAGCACTAAATCTTCATCTCTATTCTTAGCCAGAATCGCATATACCAATGTGATTATTCAGAAACTGTGGATCAGCTCACAAAGCATTATATAAATTAAACTGCCCTAAAGAATTGTAGGCTTCAATTGGGCATACTATGTTCTTATTCTTCTTCTTCTCTTCTCTCTATGCAGCAAACCTGTAAGTTGCACACTCTTCTTCTTCTTCTTCTTCAATGCAAAACTAGCTGCACTGAAACCTGCTCTTTTTCAAATGTTTTCTTTCAGTGAAAAACCATCTGCACCGAGATCTTATTCTTCTTCTTCTTTCTAGAATCACAATTTCTCTTTGTGATTTTAAAAACAATGAAGTCTAGATCAACTTAGCATCATCTCAGTTGATCAGAAGCTGGTAAGAACTTCTAGAACAACTCACAGCTTGCGCGTCAATCCTTACTTGCACGCCACCCTGCTTGCACGCCTCCCTGCTTGTGCGCCATCAAATAGTTGTGCGCCATAATTTTTCATAACTCAAAACTTGTGTGCCACTTATACTTGCGTGGAATGCTGCTTGCATGCCACTCTGCTTGCACGCCTCCCTGCTTGCGCGCCACCTATTTGCGCGCCACTCAGCTTGCGCGCTACCTGCTTGTAAGCCACTCAACTGGCGCGCCTACCTGCTTGTGCGCCACTAACTACTTTCACACCACTGTTGGGCACAACTCAAAAATTGTGCACCAATTCTGATTGTGCTCCACTCTACTTGCGCACCACCCTACTTGTGCTCCACCCTACTGGCGTGCCTTATAAATAAACCTCAACTTGCACCCCACTTCATCTTGCGCGCCACTTCTACTTCTTGCGGGATCAGAGCTCAACTTTTCTCTTAAGTGTTGAGCCTTAAAAAATGAGGATTCTAGTCATCTATTTATAATAATTTTGGTGACTTTTGCACCACATACACTTGCATGCCGCTCCAGCACTTGCGCTCTGCTCCAGCACTTGCGCACTGCTCCATCACTTGCGCGCCACTCCAGCACTTGCGTGCCACTCCATCACTTGCGCGACACTTTCTTTACTTTGTCATATTTTGATATGATGATGTTGAAATATGACTTGCGCGCAACATACAATTGCACACAACATATACTTACACGCCACTTTTGACTTGCATGCACTTTCTTTCCTTTACCAAAAACACTTCTTTACTCTCCCTATCCTTCATAAGGCTTTCATCACAAGTTCTCCAAACTTATGATATTTGTGAAATACACATCAGAAAATCATCATCTGGTTTTGTCTATTCTTTTTGGAATATGAATTCCAAAGTACTTATTTCATCCTGAATTCCAATCCTCAATTCCTTTTGGTGTGTTAATTCTAATAAACTCCAATCATCTCTCTTCATCCAAAAGTGGAGGCTTGAAGCTTCTTGAAATACCTTCAATGTTGCAGACAATGTATCACCTTTGATACATGTATTTGGAACTTTAAGAATAGTGAAACAATAATCTGATTTCAAGGAAATGTGTAATTCATGACCTTATTATAATGCCAAGTCCTTCCACACTCTCTATTCTTCTTCATCCGTCATTCTCTACTTCATTAAAATCTTATGATTCTTTTCTTCAAGTAAGATCTTGCATGGTTCTCATGAAATCATGAAGCATTGCATGGTCTTCTTTAAATCCTCATTCTAATTTCAATCATAAATAGATGGATGATACTTCACCATTCTTCATTGTTGTAAACAATGTGTCACCTTTGAACCAAGTTCTTTGAACTTGGTATCAGTTCAACGATCATCTCAAGAATTTCTTATGTATGACATTCAATGCTATGATTCCATAACAATTCTCCAAGAAACCTCACTTCAGAAAATCTCCACTAAATTTATAGTCCTTCTTCATCTCCTTCTTCATTTTGATGAGTATTGAAAACTGTTGACAAAAAATACAATCTTCATACACAAAGTGGTCCCAACACCCCCAAGGTTCAAACTTGAGAATATCTACCTTCCAAATCCATCATCATGGTTCTTTTTTCCTTATGATTTCATCTATTCCATTACCTATCTAGGATATACTCTCATGATCCTAATTTTTTATTTCTATAGTTCCACATCCTAAGGGAATTCTTATTATTGGGTCATATACACAATAACATCATGCCCCCACCTGGAGGGCCTTATTCCTTTTGGGTGAATATCAATTTTTTCCATCAACATAATATTACAGATGAGAAAATATCTTTATTATAGGGGAATAAACATTGTGAGGCCCAAATTATCTAATTGTTTATTATTAATTTTGAGGTAAACCAACAAGGGACACTCATGTGTAAGTCCCACACCATCCATTATTAGACATCTTTCACCTAAACATCCTTACAACATAATGTAACATGAAATCCTGAGTCCCTATCACATGAGCTTAAAAGGTAAAAATTACCCCATTAAGTGGAACCAAATTACTTGGGTTCTAATTCCTTTTACAATGATACATAGGAATCCCTTTCTATTGGTCTATTCCCAACACTATGAAAATATACCACATTTCGGTATGGTTATAAACTACAGAGTTCATAACTATGCAGCTTTAAACCATATCCCTTTAAATTTAAGTATCACAAAGTAGTAATAAAAAAATATATAGAACCTATGATAGATATAAATGTTACCACCAATATAAAACCTCTATTACACATAGATGTTCACATTGATGGATAACCATTGATACAAACAATTTTTCACATTGATATGTGTTAATGACCAAATGATGGAACAAGGGTAACCTATTATACATGGAGATATGGGATGGAATCACAAAATATGTCTCAAATCTATAATATATTAAAATAGTATATATTAATACCCTCAAAAAGTTGTGATGAGACCGACCTCCTACCCTATCATCCAAAATGTATTCCAAAGCATTACTGATAAAACTACATTAGTGGTCACCATATTTTAGAAAGCAAGTCCATATTGAAATTCATATGGAATCTTAATGGATATATGGGCTATTGTGTGTTTCCATTACCATGAAAAATATTTTCCCATTGGAAAATTATTAAAACAAAATTAGTGATCTTGACCTAGATCCTTCAACTATTCTAAGCATTCCACAGTTGTTCATCGATCCATTTTTTCACATATCATACAAGAAAAAAAAATGATGAACCTTTTATGGTTATTTTAAATATTATGGAATTTCATAAACATATTTTGGGTCATTATCATGTAAAAAAATGGCATGAAATGAAGCCTTTAACTATAATATCAATTGATCAAAAAAATTTCTCAATTATGATGCTGCATTGATGGGCTTTCTAGTGTTTTTGTCGATCTATTCAGAACAAAATCAAAAATTATTTTTTTCTAAACTCATGTAATCTTCACAATAACAGATGTATGCCTCAAAATCCACAAGATTTGGGTCCCCACTTAACTAAAAGGATCTATCACCCTCCCATCATATTAAACACTATAAGAAGAATACATTATTTTGGGAGTACCACCTCAATGGTATAATATTGATTCTAGAGGTTTTTAGAGAATAAATTTTTGGCATGAAGCATCACCGATAATCCATTCAAGGATGATACATTAAGGAGAAGGTGGAACCCATCACCAACTTTAATCATTTTGGGTTCTTCTACCCAAAAAAATAATAAACACATCCTATATCTTAGGGAGTTTGATCAAGAGTTAAAATATGAATTCACCTTGGTCCCAGAGCCTCTAAGGAGGACTTGTGTTAACCAATTCCATAAACATAGAGTAATATGAATCCCATAGAATCTTTATTAGGATGTCACTTAGGTGATACCTAATCTGGTCACTCAGACATGAGCATCTGGGAGATCTAATCAGGCATAGAGAGCTTCCCACTAGATGGAGTGAGCCTATATCCCTTATTTTCTCAAATAATTATACCGATATACATTGGAAGTAATTGTAAAATAGGATCATATTAATATTCATTATCATCAATAATGAAATCATACTTTTTAAGAATTAGTGGAAAAATGTTTGTATATCTCATCCACAACTAGGAGGCAGGCACATATCTCCTCCCATGATCATCAATCCTGTTGGCATATCCCATCAATAGTTGGGGTAAAAGAATGTGTATATATTATTTATCAAACAAAATAATGGAAAAATACCATTCTTAATACAGAGTCCCATAAAATAGTTTTAGTGAAAATGGATGGATAAACTTATATCCATTCCCATATCATACAAAAATACCAACATATCGTAGAATATATAGTAAAATATGGTCATTGAAATATCTTGACATCTAAAAAGGTGAAAACACATATTCATTTCACTTAAATAAGTTACTCTATTTAGAATATATTTAAAAACTAATCATGATAAGGAACACATTCTTTTCCCATTTATGAGAATCATCAGAACAACCTGACACAGAATAATCAACTAGACCATGAAAACATTTCCATTTCAACTAGAGATCAGTAACCCATTTCAATGGCTGCTTCAAAGAAAAATTAAAATATTCAAGGACTTATTGACGTATTATGAGAGTCACTCATGTGAATAAACACATTCCCCCACATACTATGTGTATAATGGAATCAATATATCTAAATGTTAACCAAAAAAGTGGTACACATTTCTACACATTCTAAAAATACCATCTGTTGAGTCTAATAGAAACATGGGGTTCATATAAGAAGAATCCAATATATTAATGTTTTTCTCCACCACACATAGCTAAAAATTACCAAATGATAGAATCAAAGAATAATTATTTCTGTGGGAAGCCAAAAGTTTGGAAGAAGTCTTGTATTTCTACACTACTTAATGATAGTGTTCTTGAGGTTCTATATTTTAATAACAGTCCAAGATGCTATTGAATAATAATTAGATAGAGGAGTAAGTTATAGTTTCAAAGGTACTCCTTGATATAGTTCTACATGCATCCCTATAGGTCCTACTCAATGTGTTCTCCATAAAGGTCCTCCTTGTGGTGATATCAAGATCAAACATTGGAACTCCTCTCCTAATGTGGGACATGAACATCCACCTCATGATTGGAATATCAAACAACAATATGGTCCTCCCCTTTCCACTTTCCACCCTTAAGGTCCACCATAAGTAATATTTTATAGTATTTATCAGTTTGTATGGACATTAAGCCATTATGGTAGTTCTTCCCATGATGAGATTGTATTTGAAGGTCCTCCCTTTAGTGATTTATTATTTCAGCAGGAAGGTCATACCCTTACTGAAACGACCCCATAAAAGTACTCATATAATGAGGTAATCACAAGATTGATTCTTGTTACACTAATAACACCATATCTAATGAGAAATATCCTTTCTAATCCATAATATATCCATATGTAGTTATCATTATTTTTACCACCTTCAGATCGCTTATTTCTCAAAAAAATTGAAAAGACTCTAATTGATCATACACTTCTTAACAAGATATCCAGAAAACAACTACTTTGGTCAAATAATGTTGAGGAATATCTCATCTAGGATAAAGATTATTTCATAATGATTAGTAAATAACTAGCTATAGTTAGCATAAATGTCATGTTTTGGCACAAGGACACATCATAGTATAACATTTTGAGTTACTTGAAAGAGGAATGCATACAACATATTTGTCTAATTATATGAGTGAAATATTGTCTAATAAAGGATAAAAACATCCCATACATGGAATATAACATCATTATAAGGTGGTAGAAAATATCCTCTATTAGATGACCTATCTTACCATTCAATGTTGTTGTTCCTGATATATGGAATGTATAGTGGAGATCTTCAATGTAAATACTGTAATGATTTCTAAACTCTACTCGAATGGATTTTTGATACTCTATCTAACACACACATCATAGAATGTGGTGAGAATGAAGCACAATATTTCACTTTTCTCTCCAATTAGAAGAGATCACTATTAGAGATTTAATAAAATGTTATTTCTTCAGTCCAAATTTCATCTAGGAGCTCTATACATGCCAGCTAGTCTATTCTGTAGGGTCTCATTATATCCAAATAAAAAATGGTGGAATTTATAAGAATTATAAATAAAAATACTTCTAAATCATGCATTTTAAAATTTTAAACATTCTTTTTATTTGAGAAAAACTAATTTTTTTGATAAATAAATACCACCAATAAAGAGTAGTTTATATTCAAAGCATGAAACACATCTACCTCATGATCAAAAAATAACATGTATGATTAAAAAGAAAAAAATAGTAGAAAAAATAACATTAATATGAGAAAGACCCAAAGATATAGGGATGGTGGAAATTTTACAACCACCACCACCCTGAGGATCAGAAAATCCTAAAGAGGTTCAATATGTCACAGTGGCAGAACTAATCCAACCCCATCCTATAGGGCTAGGGTAATTTTTACCACAACCTCATCCTTCTCTCAGAAAGTTACTCTTATATAGGATTGGAAACACATAATAAGAGATACCATCATATTTTCTCTCATCATATGACATATCTCTCTTTTAGGTAAACAATCAATAATGGTTTATAGAGAATCTCTCAGAATCCCTCTCCAAAAATTAGTTATAGGGGAGAACTAAATAGAGAAGAATATACATCGCAGGGGTCATAAGTGTAAAAGGAATTATTAAAAAGAAAAGGTCAAATAGAGTTGTGATTTTACTTTTGGTGTGTATTTATAAGGAAAATATCTCTATATAAATATGATGAAAGAATAGTTCTAGTTGCACACTATGAATCAAAAAACTTCATCAGTGTTACCCCTACAAATGAGTTAGAACATGATATTAGTGCTGAAGAGATTAATGATGAAACTACTAACAATACTATAGTTCATGTAAATATACTTGAAAGAGGTGTGTGTACTTGTAAAAAGAGTAATAATCAAAATCACACCATTTTAAAAATTTCTACATCTTCAGTGAGCTTTGAACCAAATAAAATTGAATGGGTGTCTCTATATGCCACCCGCTACAAGAAGAGGTTGAGACCTATACTTTATAAGAGAGTGTTTCTAAATTTTTAGTGTATATAAAAGAGTTAATGTGAAATAAAACTGCGTTAATCATGGAAAATATTCTTTCTGGGTATATTCCCCAAACATATACACATGTTTCTCCTTTATTGAATCTCTTTTGGCATGGAGAGGTTGGTATACTCGTGATATGATATTCGGAGTTCCCTACATTAGGGAGGCTACCATAACCATGTTAGGAGAGATACCCAAGGTGAATCAACACTAGTTATCAGAAACATACATGAGAAAGAAAAACATATATGGACATAATCATTACATATTCTAAAGTATCTATCCAACTAACTATTCCATGAGATCATATTGAAATCATTGTATCTCTATCATCTCAAATGATAGTCATGGAATGAAGGAATTTATCGGTAGAACCAAAAAGAAATCCATACCCAAAAGGGTGGATGTAACTCTTACTCCATCTACTTTCAGAAATCGAACTATCTTAACTTTGAATTGAACTAGGGTTCCATAGAATCATCTGACACAATTCGTAACTATATATTTTATAATTATGGAGACCCTATAGTAGTAAGAGGAAACAAATATTATATTATTTTTCAAAATTTATACGTTCCATCATTTTTCTGGTATACCAATATGTAGGACAGATCAATCACAAGATGAGAAGACCTTCACCAACAATTACTATACTAATTAAATTCAACATTAAGAAACAAAAAATCATTGACCTCTGAAATTGTAATTAGTTTGAGAATGAGAGAGTCTCCGAAATTATTTCTAGGAGGATGGGTCTGACCTACTACATGATTTTACAACTCTCCCAAGAATAGTTTATAAGAATCTATATAGAGTGTAAAAATTATGAGTTACAGAAACTTTTCAACTAAGTAAAACATCTAGGTAGATTCCATGAGCTAGAAACATGTGAATAGTGGTTGGAAGATTCCATATGATGAACCGATACTATTCCTTATCTAGTACCAATATCTATGATGAATAGTATTGGAATGGCGGAAGTTAAAAATATAACACTTAAGCTAACTTTAGTGCCTCCTCTACAACCAAAACCATATAGTATCACATGTCTCACCCCCTGAATAAAATAAAAAAGAAAAATGTTCTCATTAGGAAGGGATAAAATATTAGAGGCACACACTATTTTAAGATATCATAAATAATATTTATTCCTTCCAAAATGAGTAGGTTCCTAGTTACATTATTGTAGTTGTAGAAAAAAACATTCTAAAACTGTCCAAGCCCAAGAATCCTAATCATGTTTTCCACAATTACCACCAAAATTATTATCCCTTACAATAAATACTAGGGCATACCATCCACCAGTTTATTGACTTCAAATACATCCAAACAAATATGGAAGATTCATGGTAGGTAAAGTTCAACACACCACCATCAATTGGCTTGTATTTCTAAAACCTTACTACAATAAGAATTGAAGTAGAAGTATTATTCAAAAAAAGGTTTATGGGAGTTTTATGATTGGATGAACATAATAATGGTAAACTATCAATATTTCATCCCCAAGGTATAACTGAATCAACTAGTCATAACCCTAGTAGCCTCTTCGATGGTTAATTTTACTTCTTCTATGATAGAACTCTCTAAAATTAAATATTATATGAAACGACACTAAAAGTGCAATGAGATAAATAAATATGAAGAAGACTTAATGTTGATGGTTAAAATAGTTTAAACCCTCTTATACTTTTCCCTTGATATTGAGAGGATGGACACGACCCCACCAAATGGTTTAACATGCACCACCCTTACAAATAATTCAATGGTAATTGACCTATAAAATAAAATCCACATTAGATGATGAATAACTACATATTTCTATCAAAGTAATTCATTTGGTGTATCTCTTATCTAAAGAATAAAATTATTATGACCCTAGTTTCCACTCTCACAATTTAGAAGTAGAAGGAAGAGGATATTGAGGCCAATGGGGTTGAGGGAGATGAGGCTAACATAGTCCTCAACATTTAGCTCATATTCTTATTAAGACCATATGTGCTGAAGAGACCCAGAGACATGAAATCTAGAGATATTATTAGGTGAACCAATCTACTTACTAATAATACATGGATCATTCAAGTCCGATTATACTATAGGAATAGTTGTAAAATAAATATCCTTATTCCCATCATTAAACTATGGAAAGTTAAGATCTTCCAAAAACATTGATGATACCCTTGAGTTCTGATTAGGGAAGGTATCCTCCGACACAAATGACCTCAGCTCCAAATCCTCAGACCAAGGAACAACCTAATATGGAAAATCACTAACCATTAGATTGGAAATATGACACATTGAAACATCTTTTTGTTGTTCCATCAAAGATTCCAAATATTTATTCACTTCATATCTCAAAGGAGCTTTAAAAAGTTATTTTTAAGGCCCTCTAAATTTCTCTTGAACTTTAATATGAGTTTGTTGATGCTAAGGTATATCTTGAAGAGACTGACCCTATCGAATGTCTTGTGGTCAAATACTTTACAGAACAATGGGATGCAACTATACAAGGGTATTTTAGACACTTTTACATTTCTAGAAAGATAGAAGATATTGAAATTTATCAGTATCTCATTGATTTTGGATCTAGAATTAGTATTATTCCAATTAGGGTACTCCAATAGTTTGGCCATAGTGAGGAATATTTGTCTCCCTCTACTATAAAAATCATGGGGTATGAAAAATTTGAGAAAAATCCTCTTAGATAGATTAATCATAGGGACCTATTTTTGGGGACCTTGTATTTTATTATGAATTCATGGTTGTTATCTAGGATAAAATATTGAATATCTAGTTTGGAAGACCATGGATTCATTCATATGAAACCATTCCCTCTTCATACCACTAATATGTCAAGTACTCTATCAATGGAATGACCAGAGTGTTTTATGGTGATTTTTACCTTTTTGAATCCCTAGAATCTTAGTGAATTTAATTGTTATTAGATCAAAGGGATGGGAAAAAACTTATTACATATGATGATATTTGGGTCACTACCCCTAATGATTTGGAAATTTCCCTCCTAAACCCATTTCATTAACTCAGTGAAGATTATAAATTTCCTATAAATCAGATGAAAGAACTATCACTAGATCTAGGATATCATCAAGTTATGTAAATATTTTCTAAATGGATAAACAATATGATAACCTTCATGTCATCTGATGGATAAGTATCTTCCCTTATAGAGCAGACACAGTTGATAGAGGAAGAGATAACCATTCCACTTATCAAGATTATTTTCACTATTGAAGGCCTCTATAAGAGATCCAATCTAAAAAGCATTTTGACCACATAGATAAGGATCATTGAATAGATCAACCCCAATCCTAGAAGAATGATAGTACACATGATAAGAGTACATTGACTCACTTCTGCATTATATTTGTCATGTCAGTAGAATCTATCCATGAAGGAGAATGCTTAGATCCTAATAATGATGATAATTACCAAGAGGAAAATATTCATACATTATCTTAAGGAGACCCCTGCATCACCATATAGAATATAAAATTTTTCATCTTCACCATAATAAAATAAAAATACCATAGTGACATATCCTGAATTATAGGATTTCAAAACTTCTTCTACCCTAGTTCATAATAAGGATGAAGGATATCATATATAGAAAGTTTCCAATAATAATGCCTACACATTAGCATATTTAGATTCTGAATATACCTCCCCCTAATTCAAAGAAGATAATACCTTCCTCAAAGTGTATTCAGATCCCAAAAATATCCATTCAAAACCTATTTCCAACAAAGATAAAGAAGATAGAGAATAGGGAGAGCATATTCACGTTTCCCCAAAAATTGTTGTCTATACATCAATACTCTGAGGATCTAGGGATGCCTCTTTATCATTCATGGTGGATAAAAATGATCCCTCATTATATTATAATTCTTAAATCATTACTTCATCACCCAATTCCATTGAATATGAAGTAAAGGAAGAAGAGGAAAAAGATCCCAGATATCCCCCTCCAGTATTTTAAGATGGCATATCTACAAACAGTAATGAACATAGATCTGTAAATTGGGTATAAAATAAGTTTCATAGATGGCCTTATTTAGTACTACTATGTCCCATAAATAACAATATAAATTTATATATTTACTAAAAAATAATCAATATATTTTCCCTCTAACTACATCAAAATGCTTCAGATTGATTCTAATGTGGCCATCCATCATTTGGGTCTACCTGAAGACCATCATGGATACAAGAAGGAATCCATGAGAATGAATTTTATTCATGAAACCAATATTTAATAATAAGTTTACATGATCATCAAATACAAATTCATTTGGTAGGTTCAATATTTAAAATATATTAACAATATTTTACCCATTAATAAGAATAATGGGAAAATCATAGTTTAAATCTACTTTAGGGATCTCAACTACCAAATCCCAATGGATGACTTACCTATCCATATCATAAAACATTTGATAAATGAAATGCTAGTTTCTTGGACTTCTCTATCATTGAAGGTTATTCTAGATGTAATAAAATATGGATAGTCACCAAATATAAGGATACCACCACTTTTAGGGTTTCATAAGCGGTGTACTACTATCAAGTAATTACTTTTATCTTGAATAATGATGTCCCCATATATAATAATACCATGAAATATGTTTTTAGACCTTTTCTAGGGAATAATATGGAATGAGAAATGAATGATTTAGATGTCAAATATCAACAAAAATGTGACCATATTGACAATATTGAGACTATTTTCAGTATAGTACAAAATCATAGCCTGAAAATGAATCCTCTAAAATTTGATTTTTGTGTAACATCTAGTAAAGTTATTGGATTTGAGGTATGTCATCATGAAGTAAAATTAAAACCTATAAAAACATGTACAATAATCAATATGAAACCTCATGAAAATATCAAACATCTGATATGTATTTAGGGATTCCTATATTACATGATACACATCATATAAAATCTTAGAGGAAAAAACATAACCTTCAACAAGATCATGAATAAGGAAACAATTATTTGTGGGATGAGGATTTATATGATGCTTTTAAAAATCTCAAAAAGTACCTCACAAGCCCACAATAATATTTTCCACCTATCTAAGGAAAGACACTTATTCTATATGTGGTTGATTTTGAGAAATTAATTTGTTCCCTTATATCAAAAAATAATTTTGTGGGAAAATAATATAATCTATGCTATTTAAGAAGAACCATACATGACACTATGATCTAATATTATGTCATAGAGAAGAATTATCTAGCATTGATCTTCATGGTCTAGAATCTGAGCCCCTACCTGCATTATCATAAGGTCTACTTGGTCTCTTGTATTGAACCACTCAATTATATCCTCAATCATGAATGGTTGAATAAATGGTTGGAAAGATGGGTATTAATCATGTATTACTTCAATATAAAATTAATATATCAAAATTCTATCAAATAAAAAACACTGGTAGATTTTTTCACTACATATCCTACTTTAGAAAGAACTCAAGAGGATACTGAATTACCCCATGATTGGTTTTTTCTTATTTTTAACACTCCCCTAACCTAGGATATGTATTTATATTTTGATTTAAAAATTCCAATTGGAAGAAGGATTGAGAACCCAAAACTCAATATATTTTTCATGGGAATTGTTCTTATTTTTCTAGAAAATGCAGTTTTTTCAGTTTCCTTCCTATTGTTAAAGGGATTCACCAAAAATAAATTTCAATACCAATATCTCATACTAGACTTATTATTAGTACTATAAATACTAGTGTCGCACATGAGTATCATGTATGATTTCGAGTTGGTAATAATATAGATAAATAATTATTATTCCAACAAGAAATAATAATCAATTCCCCTATTTGTTTCTTTGAGATAGTTTATAGCTAAAGTCCCCTATAGATAGACAATATCCAATATTCCATGTTAAATAAAATCATGATCGGATGCACTTGATAATATAGCCACATCTCTAGTAAATCAAACTCAAGACTAGGTAGTCATTAACATTTCATATAGTAGGCTGGTAATATGGAAGTGTTCAATGATATCAATACCTCCCCAAATTAAGGTAAATTGATAGCCTTGAGAACTAATACTAACATTGAATGGATGTCCCCTATATTGGAATGACTTTTTTGGGGAGTTATTATATTATAATAATCTAATAAAGAGAAGATATGATGATAATTTGTAAAGATCATCCATTATAATAGCCCGAATACTCGACAATTTATCTAAAAATATAGTTTTGATTGGATCCTCAGATTCATTGAAGGAAGACAGATGCTCACTGTTATGAAATAATTACACATAGGTTTTTAGTGACACTCATAAATATGGATCCAAGATTTCAAACTAGATCAAGAAGCATGGATACTACTGGCCTTTGATGAAACACGATTGCATAGAATTCAGCAAAAAAAAATTATTCTCTCCAGATACAAGAAAATTTCATCCATCAACCTCTATATTTTTTGTATACCATTAAATATTATTAGTCAATTTTTGTGTCTATGAAATTGATATCATGGGGATATCTACCCCAACTACAGCTAGGTTGTTAAATTAAAACCTTATTACCACTAACTTATTCTCTAAATCAGTAAGATTATATCCCTCAAATAGGCATGAATGAAGGATATTATCAATTTCATGAAGACATATATCATCACTAGATTTCATGTTCCTTGTAAAATACTAATGGAAAATGTAACCAACTTCTTATATTCCAAGTTTAAGAGGTTATACTAGTAGTATGAAATTATTTCTAATCACTCATAGAACAACATGAAATTTTATGATATATTTCTCATTAAATAAATTCAAATCTTTACTGACACACAACACTAAGTTCAAACAAACCATTATATACTAATAGAATATTACTATTTAATGTGGTTGTTATAGAATAACTGTTAGATTGGAGAGTATTAATAAGAATAACTAAATTATGAAAAATTATTGTTTAAACATGTATAAAATTAAATCATTGGTTATCAGTTTTTTCTAAATGAAAATAAATGTATTTGAAGGTAAATAGAGCTGTTTTTTCTAAAAAGCAATATTTATGCACATAATGTGTTTTTATCATAATATATCAAATTAATCTATATTTATGAATGATTTTAATTAAATATGCATATATTATATTCAATCATATATTTTAACATCTATATAATAGTTTTTAAATGGCATGAAATAAAAGTAAACTCAATTTTATACTTAAAAATGCATTATTTCTGAAAATGATTTTATTGCATTTCTCACACATATTACAAAATGAATTTCAACCACTTATTGAAATTGATTATTATAAAATGGATTCCATATTTTTAATGAATATAATTAATAATATTTAATAAGGATAACTTAATTTTTGGTCGTAATTAATCATAAACATGATAAACATTTGTCACCTCGATAAGGGTAAATATGGTAATTAATGTTAAAAATAATGTGACAAGTACTTAAAAATATATATAACACTAGGATAATTTCTCTTGGATGATTTTATTCCAACCATACTCATCCAATATTCAAAGATAACTAATCATTTTGTTATTTTTCTATGATAATTACCTTAATATTAATTTATGTAAAGAATAAATACAAAATTCCACCCTCTTCATTTTAATATCACTAATATTTTTCCATCGGGATAAAAAGATGACATCTTCTGTTCTAGATTTTTATTTTAAATAAGTATAATATTTTATCATGTGAATTTATTTTTAATTTTTTGTGATGTAATAATTATCTTAAATGATTACGCAATTCCAACATAATTCTTGTCCAAGTAATAGAAAAAGAAAATAAATAATTTCCCAAATATTAAAATTAATACAATTTGTATGAATTATTGTTCTACATGAATAATTTAGATAAATATAGCATATTAGGGATGCTTTAATAATTTATATTTTAACTATTTTTAAGTCAATCTATTTGAATAGTCCATAAACCAAATTTAATGGTATCTTTTGTTAAATAATATTTATGATAAATTATTTATAATTCATAAAAATGTTATAATTTTTAAAGTAAAGGTTATATGAATGATAATCTCAACTATTTTACACATATCAGACACTTTTCCTTTTATAGTAACTTTCATGACCCATAAAGTGTAAAATACTTTGATATTATAATCACTAAAGGGTTAATGGGGGGGTTGAACTATAAGATGATGGTTAAAACATCACCCAAACACGTAAAATTTTTACTGGATGAGAGTATTTCAACTCATACTCAATAAATTTTTCAAATATATTTATTTATTTCCACTATAATATGAAAATTAATTTATGTTAATTTTATACTTTAGGTAATTATAAGGGTTCACCTCCCCTCACTTATAAAAGGAAACATTATCTTCTCATTTATTCAAAAATTTGGAGCATTCTATATTTCAAAATACCTACCCTAAAACCATACAAGATTATTTCCCCAAATCTTATAGTTTTTTCTATTAAAATACCATCCTTTTTATGTCTTAATTTGTATGATAAAGTAGGTTTCACAACGAAGAGGTTTTACTCTTAATTGTGTACTTTCAATTTTATTTCTTCATATACCTCCTATAAATATATAGTATCCATTATAAAATAATGAATTTTTTATATTTAAAATATTAAATTCTCATTATGATGATGGAAAAACCATTATCCACCTCCTTTCTATCCTATTATAAAATAAAACATCGCTCATGTGTACGTGTGGACTACCACCTCTACTAAGCAATGTGTTTAATTTTTTGGAGTTAGTGACCTAGAACCAACTAATAAATAATTTATGACTACATTTATTCATTTTATTGAATATTAATTATGTTTATTATCACATTATGATTGTTCCTTTTCATGACATAATATGTGATAATGTTTAAAGGATACATGTCTTGTCAGAAGTAAATAGAAATTCCCTGCTATGATGAGATACTTTTGATATATGGAAGTATTAATCAAACACATTCCACATAGATAAATGATATTGTATGACTGGATACAGAATATACCCACTTCAATGGTAGGAGGATCATAAGACATTGATATACCATCTCAAGATTTTCACCCAGGTAATCTCTAAGAAAGGATGTTATGAGAACATATCCTTTAGTAGAAAATACACATATTATGTTTCATTGTATATTCATATCTATGAACATTTTTTATTTTTCCTTAGACATAGGATAATTATTAATGAATATCATAATTTTCATAATTTCATGTATTGGTGAAAACCATGATGGCATATGGTCACAATGAAGTAAGATACACTGGGGGCATCATGGGTGATATTGAAATAATTTATAATGTGATAAAAGATTTATCCATTATGAATATTAATTAATGTTTATATCTTTGGCCATTTTATGGGAATGGAGAGTGCTTGGATATATCCATGAAAGTTATGTTATATTTAAATTTTAATTTTCTAAAATTTATAAAAAGATACATCAAGAAAATATGCTTAATGAAACCATCATGAAGCCTTATTGATTTTAAATATCATGATAAATGGATTATATGGCATTGTAAGCATTAATCAGAGGCTTCACATCACTTAAACATTAACTTATTTCTATATGGATTACTTGGTGTATTGGTAGACACTGACCTTGGACTTTAAGCGGTTCTACCTAATTCCATTAAGAAGGGGCGTAGAGGGTCACACATTAAGTGTATCTAGAATATCAGTTAAATTCAATATTTAATTTAACAGGTTAGAATAAATAGTATATATTATTTATGGTTTAATATTTATTCAGTTGTTATAGATAAAAAATATTTAATAAAATAGTTATTTTAAAGAATAATGGAGTTAAATAAAAAAATTATTTTCAAATATTGTATAATATATTATTTATGATATTTATCAATGAATAATTTAGTGATATTTATTTTTTAAATAAATAATAATTATTCAAGGATTCATAAATATAGAGGATTATAAATGGAATTGGTTTAATAGTTTTATAGGAAATGATATAAATGATAAATAATTTTTCTTATGTGATTCACATGTCAACTGAATAATATTTTTATTGTTATTAGTTCATGTGGTTCACTAAGAATTAAATAATTGGTATGTGTGGATCATATGAAAATTGGTAACTCTAAACCCACCATAATAAATATCAAATTATATCACATTACATAGACACAATAGTTGTACACAATAGATATAGAGAAGTTATATTAATCCCTCGAGATATTTCTAGAGATATTGATTGTGCTCTATCATCCTACCCTCTCGATCCATCGAGAGAAAAGCAAGAATTACTCATTTCCGAAGAGATTTATGATGCGATAAACCTTGAATGGTGAAAGTGATCAGGATCATCTATGCTAGCACTCGATGAATTTGTGATGTAATTTTGAGTTTTTGGTACACATATGGATCATCCCTAGTGGGATTATATACTTGGATATTACAACTCAATGATAAAAAACAAGGTCAAGTCAACAATAACATCAACAGAGATAGAATAGAAAGTTTAGGTAATTCGAGACCTGTTTATAAATTAGTCATAAATTACATGTGATGATCCGATTTTTATGGTTCCATCTTTTAGTAAAGTAATGTAATATATGAATTCCATTATTCATGAAATAATTCATTATGTAAAACTTATATTATTCATAAATTATGAATAAAAATCCATGTTAGCTATTTCAAATATTCTCTTCTGCTACACATGAAATATATAAATGGTATTAGTGTTGTCACATATTTAATTTACAATTATTTATTAATATTTTATTGAATGTGTTGAATTTTAAATTTCTTTTACTTCATATATATATGCCTTCATGGAATCATAACATCAATTACTCTTCACTTTATTCATTATCAGTCAAATAATGAAAAAATGAGTTATATTAAATTAAAGAAACATCTAGAAACACCATCTGGTGATGCCAAGGGTTCTGTCCAAACAATACAAGAGTAAACAACATGTACCCCAAATGACATATCGTGTACCCATGTATCTTTTATATATCTTGCATCAATATCAGATAATCTTTATAAAATTTGATCAATGATCCAAAAAACTCAGATCAGTATGTATATCCAGATAAGATGACATATGGTTTGAAGTTTCAAATGTCATGTAATATGTGGATATGTATTTAATTCATCATGTCTTTATGATAGAGAACAAAGGGTTCAAAGCATGTCATGTATATCCTACATGACATAGGGTCTAAAAAACTATATCACTTCAAGGCCACATATCTTGTAAGGTTTTTACATGCCATGTAAATCATATATTTCTATGGAAGGGAACATGCCCAGTCCCAAATCATGTTTTTCAAATATAGGAAGAAGAGAATGCATGTTTTTTAATCTAGTAGATGTCATGTAGTCTACTGCAAATAACTTTCTCAATTTAACATGGGGAGAATAATTAACTATATAATTAAACCTTTTAACATGTGTTGTGTGAATAATTTATTTGATAGTACATTCCTTGTCATAGGATATTCAAATTTATTGAATTAATTTCCACATTAAATTCTAAAACAACAAGATGTGTATAGACTTTACATGTATCACGCTTCATACACATCAAGAACATCATATAATAGGAAATTATCATATGTTTCATTTTTCATTTTTTTGAGTGTAAATTCCATGTAATTACCTATCATTAAACGTGTTTTGAAGGACATGGGAATACACAAGAACAAAGATCATTCTAGGTAGTCCGGATGAGTATATGTCATTGCCTTTATATACACATTTGTACTTTATTAATTTTAAATAAAATATATTTGGTTTAAAATCATGGTTGATGGAAATTCAAGGATTTTTGGATGTAATTAATAATTATTGGATAATGTTTTATTAATTCATGAAATTTTATCTTAGTTAAATAAAGAATGATATTAATCAATAAATAGATTAAAAATGTATATTTGATCCATGTTGTGTGGATGATGATGAGATTAGACCAGACCTGTGTATGTGACTTAATAACATCCCAAGTTTTTCATAAATAGGTATTACATCATTTTTTAAGAATATTCATTACATTAAAAAAACAAACACCTTAGGAACATAATTTTTTAATTCCTTTGAAAACATGGAAACATAAACACTAGTCCATAAGTTGAAAACATCATCTCCCAATATGTTCTTCAAAACTAGAACACTTCTTAGAAATATCATACATAATACAAATATTAATTACCTAGGGAAAGGAAACATAATAAATAGTGATCTATGATGCTCAGTAAGGGTGAAAAATAGAGATACAAAATCCTAAAATTAATATAAAGATATAGGAAAATGAGAATAACATTTGAAAACCACACCCCACATACCAAACATCCTAAACATGAGTCATGGAATAAGTATTTATAGTTCATAAGACATGAATAAAAAGGTAATTAAAGTACATGAGCCATGAGATAATAAAATTGGAATAAGACATTGAATATGTGGTATACACATAATTATAGAAAATAATTTCTATATTAGTCAAGGTTCACTCCTAAGACCATCATAGTGTAGAAAGTACCTTACTAAACTATGTTCACTCCCTGTTCCAGCCCTGTCTCATTGAACTGAGTTCACTCCCCATTCTAGCCCTATCTTATTGAACTGGGTTCACTCCCTATTATAGTTCTATCTTAAAGAACCAAGTGAACTCGCCATTCCATTCATTTATATCTCTTGAGATATAAATCTTTACTAAATTCATTATAGGGAGATATAGGTCCCCCCCCCATCATATAATGAAAACCATATTTATGTGTTCCATAAGATCATAAAAAATCATCGCATAATAACCCATGAAGTGAAATGGTTATAATAATAATTTTATTATATCAGAACCTATTGAAAATAAACATGTTTCATAATTATTTCATCATAGAAAAACCTGTGAAAATTCATAAGGATTTCCTCATGGTATAAACCATGAAAGAGAAATGGATTTCATAATCATCATGACATAAAAAAAAATAGAATATTTATAGGAATAATATGAATTATATTCTTCTATAATATCCCTAATAATTTATATTTAACACTAAAGGATGTCATCTTAAATGGAAACAAATTTTGAAAGATCATTTAAAACATTTCTTGAGGAAAATATCCCTTTCACTTGGAAAATACTTTTTAAAACATATTTTTTTTGAAAACCTTTTTAAATGAAATTAAGCTTGAAAAATTATCATGTAATATTGAATCAATTATTTTTCATGATGTCAAAAAATTACATTCATGCTGTAAATATTAAATTTAAGATTCCTTTCACATTTTTGATAAAAGACAAACGGAAAATGTTTTAGAAAAAAAAATTTAGAATTCTTTAAAAAAACTTTTAAAAATTAAAACATGGATAAATATATCATTAATAAATCATATTTATATGAATGAAACATTTTTATGACCTTTTAAAAAAATATATTTTTGTAAGAAAACATATTTCTGACTGAAAAGAGAAATAAAGTTGGATCTTATTATAAACATTTTCATAATTATATTATGTACCAATGAGTGGAAAAATGGAACCATTACATTAAGATATCATGAATAAACATATTATAAGAAAATTAATGGGATTTATTGAGAGGTATTTTATTAGGTTTCAACATTTGATACTTAATCATAAACAATCTGGATAAATGATGAGATTATAACATAAAATATTTTCCAATTTGGTAATATTGAATCATAATCCACATGAAGAAATAAAAAAATGAAACATAAAATATATTGAGGTTGAATAAAATCATTTTATTACATGTCAAAGGGTATATATATATAGATCATGAAATAATAGAGGTTTATAACCTAACGTATGTCTCAAAAAAGGAAAATTGAGATAAAAAACCCTTACCTCTTTGGAAACTTTTGAACCATAAACCCCATAAAACATATGTCCTAAAATTGATATGTAAATTAAAATATTTTTTAGTAGAATCATGATAAAATAATTTCATGATCATTATTTACACCATATAAAAGAAATGGGTTGTGAATATGGCATGTGTCTCAAAGAAGTAAAAAAGTGAGACAGAAATCCATGACCTTAGGTATTCACTTTCATTGCACATGTTAAAATATATTTTATAATATATATATGTTTATTATAAATATATTACATAACCATATTCATATATAAAATACCATATATTATTTTCCTATGAACTTTTATTACCTTTTTATTTAACATTCCATGTTAAATTTATGTTTTGGGTAACAACTGCTTTGTTTTTCATATATTTTTTTATTTTTTATATTTGTAGTACTCTTACTTTGATCAGGGTTACATAATATCTAGAATTATAACCATGATATAAATATAATATATATCCATTATATTTTAATTTATAGTAATCCAAAATATTTAGGTATAGAAAATGAAATGCACCATTCTTGGAGATGGTTGGTCGTACGTACGCATGAATGTTTTTCCCATTTTTATATCAGATTGGAAGAAAGAAAGAAAAATGATATATTATAATTACAGAATATTTTTTGTTTCATATATATCAAATTTTTTATTAAATACATCTTTAATAAATTCCATGTAATGCGTGAATGAATCACATCGTTTCGCGAGGTGGTAGTACCTCATACACACGACCAACATTATCATATTCACACAAAATTAGCAGTATAAAGGTATGTGTGATATAATAATTAAAGAATCAAAATAACATCATAAATATAATTAATATCTTATATTAACAATAAATCCATCATTAATCCCAACTGTGATTAATGTTAATGGAAAAATGAACGAGATCAGTTCGTGAGGCAGTAATTCGTCAAACACACGAACGATGATTTTATAACACATTTGATGGAAGTGGAGATGGTTTTATGTAATTAAAATAACATAATAGAATCTAAGTATATTTAATATACTTATTTTATTATATATTCATGATATAAAAATAAATTAAGTGGTTGGAGGAAAAATAAAACAAAAACCTCATTGACGAACGTTACCTCTTCTTAGGCCATCCTCCTAAGGTTTGCACTAAAAGCCTTACCTGGTTGGATTTTTCCCAAATAAATGCTTATAGGACTAGGTTAGGGTAGTTGGAATGTTATTTGGAAATTATTGACCAACCATAAAGGGTTTAAAGGTTTTATTATGGGATGAGATGGTGTGGCCTTTTATAACTGGGAGAGAGGAAACACTTGGTATTGTTGGAAAGAATTGAGTTCTCTCACATTTTTCATATGTCAAAAGGGTCCACAATAGACCATTATTTAACCATAGATGTGTAATAGTATAACTATTTCTATAAAATAGTTTTTAAACAAGTTTATAAGTTATTTTTACCCTAATTTGTATAGTTTAACCCCTGATGAACCAATTTTCTACCTTACCCATGGTAATTAATTTTTACTACATTCATTTTTAATTTTGATTAAAAATTATGCTAACCTAATTATAAATTTTAAATTATTACTATTCTAAATATTGAATAAACTTTTAAAAATTCCATTCAAAAAAAGTGGGAAAAAATTAATTTAAAATTAATCCCTCAGACATGACGAAAAGCATGTTTTTAAATCAAAAAAGATCAACAGTGTAAAATGATTTTATGTCCAATTTCAATATGAAATTTATTACAATGACCTAAATTGGATTAAAATACTTATAATTTAACTAATTATACTTTGAAACCAATTTAAAATATAATTTAACTTTAAAAAATCAAATGAAAATGTAGTTTTCAATTAAAATTTTGTATTTTCACTATTCAAAAAAAAATGAAACTTTTCAGAAAAAACCAAAACAATTCACCTGATGATAATTTTGATATTTTAAAATAAAAAATTATGTTTATTTAATCAAATTAAATTTCTAAATGTGTGAAAAATTATTATTTTTTTATTTTTAACAAAAAGACATAAAAACATTTCTTTTGAGAAAATAGAATTTTCGAAATATATAAAGATTTTACTAAAGATCATGTATAATTTTTTTTATAAATATGTTTTCTTTATATAAAAAAATTATAATTATTATTTAAAAATTATTTATTACAATTTATATCGACTTGGTTATAATGGTTACATTTAAATAAATAAAATAATACTATATAATGTTTTTGTTAAAACTTAGGGTTTCATATAATGCATGGTAAGTCTTTGTTGTGTGTAGAAAAAAGCATAACACAAGCTTATCTTGGCGTCTAATACAGAAAAAGCCATAAAATATACTTAATTTATTTTAAAAGTAATAGTTTTTAAAAACATTTGGTGTTACATTCTACCCCCTTGAATTGAATTTCACCCTCATAATTTTTCACTATGATACAAGCAAATGAGGATACTTGTTCCTCATGATATCTTCATGTTCTCATATATATTTTTCAAACTAGTAGTTTCACCACAAAAAATTAACCAGGTGAGTGGTATTGTTTCATATAACTTTCTCTATATGATCCATAATCTCCACTTTTTGTTTATCATAAGAAATATTTTGATCTAGTAGTATGATATATGATTTTAATACATGTCAAGGGTCAGGTATGTACTCCCTTAAGAGAGATATATAAAATGCCTAATTGATTAGAGAGAGGTTTGGTGGAATCTCTAAGTGATAGGCAACCATCCCAATATGATCTTGAATTTCAAAGGGACTACTATACTTGAGGTTAAGTTTCCGTTTCTTCCCAATTCACATAACCATCTTCCATGGAGAAATTTTTAGAAACCAATTGTCACCAACATTAAATTATAGATATTGTTGAGGATTATTAGCATAAATTTTCTAATGACTCTGATTTTCCATGATGTGTTTTCAAATGGATTTTAACTTCTACTCCATTTCTTTATCGATCTTAGGTCCCAATAGATTTCATTCAACAACTTAATTATAGCATGATGGAGCTCTAAATTTCTTTCTATATAGGGATTTATTAGGAGCCATATAAATTTTTGAGTGAAAGTTATTGTTGTAAGAAAACTCAACTAGAGGAAGGTGTTGATCCCAAGCAACATTTAAATTTAATGAATAATATATAAACATATCCTTCGGTGTTTGAATTGTTCTTTCAGAATGACTATTTATTTGAGGGTGATACATAGTGTTAAAACTAATCTCTATATCATGATCTTTCTTATAACTCCACCATAACTTTTAGGTGAACCTTGGATCCTGATTAGATACAATGGAATGTGGTACTCCATGCAACCTTACCACTTCATTAATGTATATCCTGGAAGGATGATCCAAAGAGAATTTTTCTCTGATAGTGATGATATGTGATAACTTAGTAAGGAGATAAAATACATCATATATAGAATCGTTCTCTTTTGACATTGTGGGGAGTACAAATAAAAAATTCATTGTGATTTTATCCCATTTCCATTCTGGTATGGGTAATGGATGAAACCTAACCTTAGAATTTTGTCTTTCTACCATAACATATTGACATACTAAGCACATAGATATAAATTTTGTGATTTATTTATTCATGTTATCCCACAAAAAATACTCTTTTAAATATCTATACATCTTATTAAATACAAGATGAATAAATAATAAAGAAATATGAGCTTCCACTAACCAATCATTCTTCATGTCTGGTATAGACAGAACACATACATGGTTCTTGAACCTTATCATTCCATCATGATCAAGGTTAAAATCAGGAATATTTCTAACCCACTATTGCATCTATACACCTTCCTTATGTGCCAGTTTATTCTTCAATTGGATATGTGGTTGAACATTCAATTGGGAAAGATAATATTTTCCCGTTTCTTCAGGATTTCCATATCCATCCTTTTCAAATAAAGAAATATTGGATAGATAATGTAGTAATATCATTATTACTCAAATCACCAGCCACCTAGTTTTCTTACCCAGGACTGTAATGTATTGCTGCCAATCATTTGTTTTTTAATTTTATAAAAGTCGGGTTATGAGTGACCGGTGCCCAACATACAACGCCAATCCAGTACAACAGTGAACAAAACAACAAACATAAAAAACCAACATATAATTAAACATCATAATAACCACAATCATTCCCATATCACAAACATGATTCGTATTCTCCTGTAGCCGATTCCCATTCCTGATTTCTCCAAAAAATGGCACTTTGAACCCGATTGCCAAGCATTTCCAAATTATTCATAACAGATGCTGCCTTCTTAACCCCACTTCCCTTTTTGACGTCCAGAACCACCTGGCTATTCCTTTTGGAAGCATACCTTGTCCGCATTGGGCTTGGGAGATATGAGTAGTCTCTTATTGACCTCATTGATGAGGTTGCTGATGGAGGCCTATCGCCAGCAGACCCCTTCTCGATCCCGTCTTGAACAATGTCTCTAAAATAGAGCCCATCAGGGGGACTCCGGTTCTCTTTTCCTCCCCTGGACCTCTTCTTCCCCACCCCAGATTGTTCCTTCAACCCAGCAACATGACCTCCAGCAGAACCGCTCAGCTGCTGTTCAGCATGAAGACATTCAGTCAAGTGTTGTCGCCCTTCCTGCATGGTGAGTTCCTCTCCAGTCTTCACTAGTGGCTCCTTCCCCTTACTCTCATCCAGATGGACCTTAGGAGTCTTATCCCCCCCCAACAAAATTCATAGGAAGTCCCTTCTCATCATTTTCCTCAGGGCCTGTCACCGGTTCCAGCCCCAAGAAATCCTCCTGCCTCTTATCCTCCAACAAAACATCACCCTCGCCCCCTGAAAGGGCCTCTGCCTCTAGAACATCTTCCACATTACCCTCTGTCAAGACATCAAACCTGTTATTCAAATCCATAAAAGGCTTGGCCAAAGGATCCAGACCCTTAATCGGTCTGGCCCTGTTAACCACCTCCACATGACTGTCTTCACGCTCCTTTCCAACCTTTTCGGGTCCCGCGGTAGTAGGAGACCGAACAGCTCCCTCCTCATCCAGGTTCATCCCAATGCTGGTATTACTAATTGAATGATCTTCCTCCATGAAAATAACACCAGAACCAGAGCCGAGGTTATCCCCCACTGAAGGATTCCTCTGAGGACCCCTCCCTATTTCAGCTACCCCTTTTATCTTCGAAGCCAAACCCATCCTCAAATCATTGCCCAGTTCATTGTGTCGTATAACCTCCTCAGAGATTATCATATCCTCCTTTCCACTGTGATCGAACCTCCTCACACGAAAAACATCAGTCTAATGTCCCAACCACTTTCAGCAACCACAAAAATCCATCCAACTTTCATATACAACCCTCTGTTAACATCTGTACTCCTCCCCGATTGTAATCCAAATGTACTCAAAAGGGGCGCACGATGAATTAATTTCAACACACACCTTGGGATTTATCAGCTGGAAAACCACTTCCATGTGACAATCGAAACAAAGGAATCTTCCTACCATGTTGCCCAATAAAAAAATACTAGATGGGTTTTGAAACGGTAAAGGTAATTTAGGAAAACTAACCCAAACCGCGATGGAGGAGGAATCCCGATTTATATGCTGATCAAACGACCATCGTAGGAGCATAAAACGGATGCCTTTGAAAATACGAGGCGCCCTAGGCCATGCCTGGATGAGGTCTGTCTCAGACTCAAATCGAACCATGATTTTCTTTCTATCTAATAAACCCACGACCGCTCTTTCGTGAAGATCCCACAAACCAAATACAAAATGATCGAAATCATCCACCAAAGGTTTTCTATTCTTGAAACGAGCCACCAGGGTGATATTTACCAAGGATGAAGACTCCGTGAACTCTGATAGTGAGAGAGGAAGGTTTAGTGCTCCATCTATTAGGTTAGGAACCTTAGGTTTAATCAATGCTTTCAGAAAAGGAGGTAGATACTCTGGGTTAGAGAAAGGCCAGAATGACCGAGCTCTCTTGTGAGAAGATGAATCCCCCTCCCCCATCAAGGGGGGAGGATTCGGTTCCACGACCGCCGTCGTCACCAGAGGGAAGAGAGAATCGTGAGGTCAAGCCGTCAGGATTTATTTCTATGTGAAAATCATTCCCCAATCATCCCATGTAATGTATTGAGTAGTCATAATATTTAATAATCTATAACCATCTTCTTTGTTTCATACACAACTCCTTATGTGTGAACATATATGTTAAAATTTTATGATCGGTATATATATCACACTTTTCTCTATAAATATAATGCCTCCATATATTTAATACAAAATTTATTGTAGAAAACTCTAAATTATGGGTTTTATAATTTTTCTTATGATCATTAAACTGTCCTGAGGAATAAACTATAACCATGCCATTCTGTATAAGAACATTTCCCAATACCTTCATGGATGCATCATTATTGATTGAAAACCCTTATCCATTATAGTTTAATGTAAACATAGGTATATTGACTAATATTATCTTCAGTTCCATGGAATGTTCCACACATTCATCTATCTAGAGGAACTTGGTTCTCTTTTGAGTTAAATTGGTTATAGTATTAAATAATACTTATATATTCTCTATAAATGGTCAATAATATCTAGCTAAAGAAAGAAAACTCTAGATCTCAATCACTATGATTTTTATGGTCCAACATTCAATAGATTCATCTTTGATGGTTCTGATGATATACCCTCTCTTTAGATTATATGACCCAAAAATGAAAGCTTTTTTAGCCACAATTCACACTTTGTAAATTATTCACAAAGTTTATCCTTCTTTAGGGTATTTAGTACAATTATTAACTGATATTCATGCACATAATTTCACCTTGATTAGATAATAATATCATCTATAAAGAATACTAAAAACTAATCAAGGTAATATCTAAAGACTCTACTCATTAAATCCATGAATATTTTAGGGGAATTAGTAAGACCTAATGGAATAACTATATATTCATAGTGTCTATACCTTTAATGGAATGTCTTATTGGGTATATCTTCCTTCTTGACCCTCAATTGATGATATCCACAATGAAGTTCAGTCTTTGAAATGTATTGATCTATGCATAGTTTATCAAACATGCCATCAATATGGGGAAGATGATACTATTTCTAAATCACGATCTTGTTCATATCTTGAAATTCAATGCAGTGTTAGATTGATCAACAATTATTTGAAAAAAACAAGAACATGATCACCCCATGGTGACAAACTTGGCTAAATAAATCCCTTGTTATGGTTTTTTTGGAGTTGCTTCTTCAATTCCTGCAAATCAACCAGGGAAAATCTATTGGGATTCTTTGAAATTGGTGTGACATAAGATATGAGTTTTATTTAGTGCTCATATTCACATTTTGGTGAAATAATATAAAATTATTTCTGAAAGTCGTCAAAAACATCTAGAAAAATATGATGATAACTGATTCCAAGTTTATCCCCCAACAATATAAGATAAACACCCCTTCTTAATGGGAATTATGACCCATAAAATGGTTTTGATCACCATCAGAAGACCATACATATCATCACATTGATAGAAAATTATTGGTTAGTTTTTAGAATCAAATGTGACTTCCCTTACTTGAAAATTGATGTGGGATTTATGCAGATAAAGATAATAAATTACTAGGATGACATTAAATTATACCAGAGGAAGAATGAAAATTTTTATAGGAAGTACATTCCAACCAACTTCAACTGTAGGGGAATCATATAAATGAGATACGATCATCACACCATTATGGTTTTTCAATTCTAGTTCTACATCTAATATTTTAGTGGAATATTGATATCCATAGAAAACTATTTAGATATGAAAGAATGTGCTTATTTATAGTTAAATAATACATTAATAGTCATAGAGTGGATAATAAGTGTATATTTTACCATGTTGTTATCTCACCCCTCATCAGAAATAGTGATCACATGATATTTTTCCTTTTCTCTCGCATTAAGATGTTTCTTATGTCGATCAAAATCCTTAAATTGCAGGATTGGGCACTTGTTATCATAATTCTCATTCTCCTTACACTTGGAGAACCAAAGCGTGTGAGGTGAATTCTTTGCATCTTTCTTTCTACTCACATCATCATCTAACTTCCTCCCATCACTTCATTAATCAACTGCCCAAATACCTTCCCTTACACACTTAAAACATATAATAGTTCCCATAATGAAATTTCTCCCATGATTCTTCCTAGAATTTGAGAATAAAGGAAAGTTCATATTATTATATCTATGGTTATTATATTTAATTTTGAACTCCATATTTCTTTTATTGTCAAAAACCATGAGATTGACTCATAACTCTAACCTCCATTTCCACCTTTATAGAACATTGAACAATCTATTCATAGCTTTTTAAGTTTCTTATGGATAACATGATTTAGATTCTTGGTTTTAATCAATTGAAGAATGGATTAACATTACTTTCAGGTTAGATTATAATACCATAAGAATACGCTTCAAGTATTATAAAATTTACCTCATAGGTACCAACAGATTCATTATCATATTTTTTTTATCTCAAGGAAATCCTTCTCTATCTTCATACAGAGAATACGAGTAAAGGACCTATTGAAAAATGAGTTCTTGAACTTTTCCCAATACATTGATTCAATTTCATCTTGTTGCCTCATATTATTTATAATACTCCACCATTGATATAATTAACCTTCCTAATGATAGATATCCAAAATGATTTTTTCGTGTTCTGAACACCAGTGAAAAGGAAAATCTTTTCATTGGTACTGATCCATTTTTTAGAAACTAGTATAAAGAAGACCCACTAAATGAAGGTTGACATTGTCTCATTAAGGAATAAAAAAAATTAGTTCCCACCTTTTTCATCTAGAAGTATACCATGATCCATATATTGAGAATGTTGTGGTAGAATAATAATAAGATTATTCCTTATATCTCCCATAAAATTTGGATTCTCTGGAGGACAATCATTGCATTATTTTTCACACTTAGAATTGACGTGATTCCTTCATATTCCAACCATTGACTAAAATAAAAAATCATAGTATAAGAGACAATAATCATAGTGTGGAACCACATAATCATGAAAAATAACTTATAGGATATCTAAATCATGACACATTCTTCTTTAATCTAGGGAAACATAGTTTTACCCTAGGACATTCATAGTCATCTTCTATTTAAATCCATCATCATGGTTCATAACTAGTTTTTGAATTTCCAAAGAATGTCCCCAAGAGTGTCAAACTAGGTGTGCAGCAAGACCCATTTTTGTGTGCTAGTTCCCAATCATGTCTAGAGTAATACAACGTTTTTTTGGATTTGTTACCTATAGTGAACCCATCATATTGCAGATATTATTAAATGGTTTTTATCATAGTTAACTATTGAATACATCCATGTATTGTAAAGTATTGTGTCCATAAAATATTTGGTACATAATAAGAAAACATGAAACCAAAATAAAAAAATATTTTATTTAATCCCCATAATGAGATCCTAACATCCATTGAGCTTTTACATCTTTATAGAATAACTTGGGGAATACAAGACCAAAAGGGATGAGCTAAAAATCCCATTAAGGGAATAAGTATATGAATAAAACGTAGCCCATGGGTTAGAAGTCATAACATGATGACATAAAAGGTATAGAACATGAATAAAAAAATGAACGATAATATGTATAACATGGGAACATATAATCATGGAATCATTAAAATGTGTAAAAACATATAACATGAGATAAACATGAGTCAAGGCTAACCACCAAGCCTATATCACATGGTGGAAAAATTCCCATAAAGGAATAATGTTCACTCTCTATCCCACCATGAAATCTCATGATATTAAACATTAACCAATGAATTTGAGTGCTATTTGGGTTCACCCATCATAACATGTTCATGCATGAGTGTTCAAGAGGAAGAATCAAGTATAAGGGTTACACATGTAATGAATTGTGTATCATAATCATTTCATAAGAAATAATAAAAGGGAATATCATAATGGTGTCCATGAAAGAATATATTTAAATAAAAATAGAAATTATTAAGGTAAAATAAGAATATATCATGATAAATTATGTCCAATTGAATTTGAAACATGTAACAAAAGTGTCTAAGAAACATTAGATATGAAACATTTTAATGTAGTTTAAGGAAAATATTAATGAGAATTTAAAGTGGAAAAGAAAAAAAATTCATAAAAATAGAAATGAATGAGGATGGGTTTTCATGATAATATTAGTGTTTTTATAAAAAAAATAATGGTGGATTAATATATATTATGAAATTCACTTGAAAATTGGTAAGAAATCAGAACATTCCCTTTAATCAGGCTTGCTTATTAGGATGTTTTGAGAAGGGAACCTTTTTAAAACATGTATTTACCAATCAAAGAAGGATGATCTGATTTAGATACATGATTTTGGAACATCAAAACATAATTTATAAAAAATTTATAAAAATAATTAATCATTAAAATTGGGTAAATATAGAGAAAGATTAACCTGAATGAAAAACACAGGTTTAGGTAGAATCCCTTACCTTATGTCTGAAATGGTTCAGTACTAATACATAATGTACCAAATAATAATATTAGATAAATTAATTAATTAATTAATTAATAACCTTTTATACATGTATTTTATTTTTTATAATTTTATTATTTTAATTTATGACCTTTTTTGAAGGGTTATGAGATTCATTTTCATCGTTCGGGAATGTTGGTTTCCTTGGTTTTCATGATCGATTTACTTGTATACTTGTACGAAATATAATGTAAAATGAGAATAGTTGATTAGAATTTAAATTAAATGTTATTAATTCAATTTTATAATATTAAATGATGTTATATATAACTTATATGTGGCATGAGGATGATTCATTATATTAAATATTAGTGATTAAAGTTAGTTTATTTTGGTGAATTTTTGGTCATTACAAACTACTTTTGTTTTATTAATTAATATTATGTATAAAAACTGAATGTAGATCACTAAATAAGATTTAATACTTATAGTATAGTCTTTTTTAACCATAAAAATTGTTTTATGACCATACATTAAGGCAGTAATGGAAATTTAAAACTCGTCGTCCTTGAACACGATAAATCAACACACAACAGACGATGTTTTATTTTTTAGAAAAAAATATAAGGAGAAAAGAAATGATAGTGGGTTATTCCATAAAAATAATAAAATTATCATATATAAAATATAATAGATTTATAATTTTACTTGGTTAAGGGGAGTTGATGAGAGAATAAGAAAATAAATGAAATTGAAAAGAAATATAAAGAAAATGAAAGAGTATTTTACCTCTTGAATTTATCCTCCTTAAGAAGCTCTTTAAGGAAAGGGTTTTGGTCTTTTCTTGAAACCAAAGGCTCATCGACATGGGGGAGAGACTTCAAACGAGTATTGGGAATAATTTATACAAGGATAAAATCTTGAAAGGAGTAAGGATAAGGGGTGGTGAGGGGTGATATTTTTAGGGGAGGAGAGGAGTGTTTTCTCATTATTTTATTCATTAGTTTATTAATTTTACATAATAATATGAATAGTTTGAGAATTAAATATAAATATATTATATTAATTGAGGATATTTTGATATTATGGTCTTACATAATCTTTACATCATCTATGACTAAATAATTCATGTATTTGTTAATTATAGTAAACTACCATATTTCACTATTCACAAACATTTCAACTATTTTATAAAAATCCCAAAAATTCAACCAAACCATTTTTTAAATGCGTAGAATTAAAAAATGAACTCCATTATATGAAAATAATTTTATAATTATGATAAATTTAATTTTTAATTAAAAGTATCATTTTCTTGGAGACTACTGATTTTAAAAATATAACCGATTTTATAAAACTTTGAACAATTAATTAAGGTCTCTTAAAATTATCTTACAATAATAAGACAAAAAATTATTAATTTATGAATAAATTTTGTGCAAATATATTTTCTTTTAAATCATTATATTAATTATATTATTTTAAATAAACATTTATGTTTTATAAAAAAAATACCAACACATACATTTATTTACTTATACTATGATATAATATTTCATATTTTCATTTATACAATGACTAAATTTTATTTATACATTCATGTATGAGGTTACTATTCTATTGTACGAATTAATATTCCTAATGGACACATTACTATTCCAAATGTTAAGTAACTATTTGATTGGTATAGTTTCCTTAACATCTAGAAATTCATCTTATTTCCTTCATTCTTAATTTATAATGTTTTCAATGTATTCTATATCTGATTTTATGTGATTTATATTAGATGACATAATTATAAGAATGATATTTCCATTTATAGAAGTTTGGGTCATTACATTCACCCCCACTATGAAATTTCCCTATTGAAATTATATTTTATATACTATGGTAAAAATAAGTGAGGGTACTTCTCATGCATTGCTTACTATCTTTCCCATGTTGCCTCTTAGTACTTATAATTCTGCCATAGTACTTTGACCAAGTGAGTAGTCATTTTTCATATAACTTTATCTCTACGATCCAAGATCTTCATTGGATGCTCCTCATAAGAGATATCACTCTCCAACTTTACTTGCTCTAAATTTAGTAAATGTGAGGGATCTAGTATGCACTTCCTTAAGATGGATATGTGGAATACATTTTCTACTTGAGACATGGTATGTGGGAGTTATATTCAACAGGTCACAACTCTAACACGGTCAAGAATCTCAAAGGGGTTGGTGTACCTTGGACATAGATTTTATTTCTTACAAAATCTCATGAAACTATTCTATAGAGATATGTGGTGGAATAACTTGTCTCAAACCTTAAAAATCAAGCCCTGTTGACGATTGTATTCATATATCTTATATATAATTTGGGATAATTTGATTTGTTGCTAAATGATTTTCACCTTTTCCCCTATTTCTTCGAGCATTTCAGGTCCTAGCAGCTTACGTTCATCGACTTCATCCCAACATTCCTATGTTCTGCATCTTTTTTGATAAAGGGATTCATATGGAGAAATTTATATTCTTGAGTTGAAACTTTTGTTATAATAAAATTCGTCTGGAGGAAGATATTAGTCCCATGCTCCTTTTATGTTCACAAAACATGCTCTCAACATGTATTCCAATGTCTAAATAGTCTTCTCATATTGACCATTAATTTGAGGATGATAGGACATACTAAAGTTCAACTCATTGTTCATAGCATGATGAAGACTTTTCCTGAACATAGAAGTGAATCATGGATCCCGATAAGTTACAATCGATAGTGGTACTCCATGAAGACTTACTACTTCTGTGATATATATTTGTGATAGTTGATTTAGTCATAATTCTTCTCAAATTTTTATTGAGTGTGATAGCTTTGTAAGATGATCCACACCAACCCATGTAGCATTGTTTCTTATGGATGTCTTCAAAAGTCTGGTGAAAAAGTCCATGGTGATATTTTACCATTTCCATGTTGGTATGGATAATGTTTTCATTATCCATTTAATTTTTTTCCTTTCATCCTTAATTTTATAATATAACAGGAACTTTGATGTATATTCAGTGATATCCTTCTTCATTTTTTCCCACCAATAGATCTATCAAAGTTCTTGATACATATTTTTTCTCTATAGGTGAATAGATAAGTTTGATCTATGTGTGTCATTTAGAATATATTTCTTCATCTATGGATTGGATGGTACGAATATTCCTGACCCAAATCTTAAAACTCCTTCCTCATCAATTTTGGACTTTGTAGATTTCCCCTTTCTCATGGATTCCACCTTATTCTGAATTTTCATATAATTGCTTTGAGAATACATTATTTTATCCATAGGGGATGGTTTATAAATCATTTAAGAAAGTATTTATGGTGTTCCTTCCTTAATGATTCCCTAGTCCATCCTTTGAAAATATATGAATATTGGATGCTTCTCAATTATAATCATTGATAATGTTATAGGATCCTTTCTACATAAAGCATCTGCCTCATATTTTCTTTACCAGGATGGTAATGGATTGTCCATTCATAAAACATGATGATATATAACCATATTTTTTGGTTCATATTAATCTCATTCTATGTGAATATATATTTTAGGCTCTTTTGATCATTATATATCTCAAACTTCGACCCATAGAGATAATGTTGACATATTTTCAATGCAATGTTCACAGTTTCCAACTCCGGATCATTTGTGAGATATTTTTTCTCATGGAATTTCAAATTCATTGATGTGTAGGCTATCTGTTTATCATTTTTCATTTGTACATAGCCTAAGACCTTCTTTGAAGAGCTTATTTATACCACAAAGAGTTCCCCACTTGTTGGTAGCATGAGTACTAGCGTAGTGATAAGACTCCTTTTGAACTATTTGAAGTAGTCTTCACATTCATTGGTACATATAAAATTCACTCCCTTCTGAGTCATCTTGGTTAATGGGTTTGAAAATCATGAAAATTTCTTCAAAAACATCTCTAATACCCATCTAGACCATGGAAACTATAGATCTTCATTACTGATGTTGTCTTAGGCCACTCTACAATTTCCTTTGTCTTATAAGGGTCCATATATATATTTCTTTTTTGGTGATAACATGCCCCAAGAATATTAATTCATCCATCCAAAATTTACATTTACTAAAATTTTCATAATTGTTTTTGATTCACAAGGTATTTAGAATAGTATTCAAATGATCCTCATGCTCTTTCTTGCTTTTGGAGTATATTATAATATCATAAATAAATACTACCACAAATGTTTCACGGTAGTATCTAAGGACTCTTTTCATTAAATACATGAAAATTGGTGGATCATTGGTGAGTACGAAGGTAATAACTATGAACAAATAATGTCTATACCTCATTCCAATGGTATTATTGTGAATATCTTCCTTCCTAGCCTTTAATTGGTGATATCTCAACCGAAGAACCACCTTAGAGAATTAATTTTCCCCACATTGTTGATCGAACAATTCATATATCCGTGACAGGGGATACTTGTTCTTTATTGTGATTTTATTGATCTCATGATAATCAATGTAGAGTTTCATTGATCTATCCTTTTTTGATGAAGTGGACCGATGCACCCCATAGTGAAGTACTGAGGCATATAAAACCCTCGTCTAGATTCCCTTTTAATTGATTCTTAAGTTCCTCCAACTCAGTGGTGGCCATTAAATAAGGTGTCTTTTATATAGGAAAAGATCCAGAAATAAGTTTAATTTAGAACTCAACCTATCAATTAGGAGGAAGACTAAGCAATTATTTAGGGAACACATCAATGTAATCACACACAATGGTCTTGTATTTGAGTATGATCCCCTCATTTTTCTTAATCATTTGAGCTAGATATGATTGCTCATAAGGCAGTAATATCCACACTTGATACATTTATTATAAAGAAGGATCATCCTCCTCCCTACACTTGTACATAATTAGACAATGCTTTAGGATGTGAAGAGTGATCTTCCTGATAATTAATGTTGGATTTATATAAAGACATCCAATACATGACCAATATAGAATTAAACTCCACCAAACAAAGTATGAAAAAATTTTATAGAATGTTTACTCCATAAAAATTATCAAGGGAGGAGTTATAATCATTGGATGTAATAATTTCCCCATTTTCTGTTCTCCCAGATAACATAACCTTCATATTTTGAGGTGGTGTTTGAATAGTTCTACTAAATTTGAATGATATGAAAGAATGCATAGAACTAGAATCAAATAGTAAGTAATCTATTTTTTGAATGAATAACCGATATACCTGTGGCCACATCATTTTCCGGATCCGCCTAAACAATTTTTGTAGCATATTATATTCCTTACTACTTTGGTGGTTTTTGTTATTGATGAGCTCTAATAACCCTTGTCTTAGGGAAATGGATTTCAAAATTCCCATGTTTTTTATAGTTGAAACACTACACCATAGGCTGCGTGTTGATTTGAACCTTCCTTTATTCTTCTAAATTAGTGGGATTATTTATATCACATTCAGAAGTTGTTAGCCATATTCCTATCTCTTCCACATTTGAATCATCTCCTTCCCCCTTTAATAAATTTAAAGGATGCTTCTTCCCACCCATTTGACACATGGGATGTTGGGTCTTCTTTCCCTCATGAGACTTATATGTTGTCACACCCATATTAGACTCCATTTTTACCTTTTTATCTCAGGCCCCATGAGACCACTATGAGTCTCTGATCCCTATTTCAATATTAATAGAATAACAAACAATATCCTCATAGCTGTCAAAGTCTAAAATCACCAAATATTTTCATAGATTTGGCTTTATCCCTCTAAAGGATTGATCCATCTTGATTTCAGTGTTCATGAAAAATACAGAGGCGTATTTTGGAAGACTTGTAATGTTTTCCTCATACACCTTGATAAACTTGTCTTCCTTTTTATTTAGTAGGAGGAACTCCCTTTCTATCTTAATATGAAGGGTTTAGGTTAAATATTTATTGAAAAATGTTTTCATTAAATCTTCCCATTCCATGGAATCAATTTCTTCCTTAGACTTTGGGTTCTTGATCAGTGTCCAACACTGATCAAATTCCCATCAAAATGGTATACCTCCAGCAAAATATTCTCTTCTTCTGAGAAATAGAGGATAGAGAATATATTCTCAATAGAGTAAATCCATTGATCTATGCGGAGGGGATCAGAAGATCCACTAAACATAGGAGGCCTTTTCCAAATAAAGGATTCAACCAAAAAAATATCTTCCTTAGTATAAAAAGGGTGTCCCATACAATTCAAGTTATTATTCATAACATGATTTAGTTGAGTAAGTACTGTCATGAATTTTTGAGCACCCATTCCCATCATATTTAGAATATCATTAGGGAAATCATCACATTTCCTATAACATTGATTTTGTCATGGGTTCTTCTATTTCCATCCATTAATTAGTAAAAATTAATTTTAAGTAGGGGAATGGAATACTTATCTACTAATCATATAAAAAATAAAACATTTAATATATAAGTATTAACTTATAAATTAAAAATATATCTTAACTTGTGATACCCTAATTTTAAATAAAGGTTATTGAATTATACCTAGGGTTCTTACTAAAGTTCTCTTATCCTAAACTGAAAAAATAACTAGACCATGGTCTGATACCAACTATAATGACCCCAACATTCTACACATCCAATTATATGATATTAAGCATAATTAACCATTAAATAAAACTACAGATAATAAAGTATGATGTATTTACAAGATTAGGTACATAATTAGAAATCATGAAACCAAACTAAAAATATATATTATTTAATATCCATAATGATCTCTTAACATCCATTAATTGCATACATATTCATAGGATAACCTAGGGAATACAAGAACAAAAGAGATGAGCCAAAAATCCAATTAAGGGAATAAGCATAGGAATAAAACATAACATATGTGTTAGAAGGTGTAACATGATAACATAAAAGGAATGGAACATGAAAAAACATAATGAAGAATAACATGTATAACATGGTAATATATAATAATGGAATTATATGAATGTGACAACAACATATTACATGACATACAAATGGGTCAAGGCTAACCGCCAAGACTATATCACATGGTGGACAAAATACCATAAAGGAATCATGTACACTTCCTATCCCAAAACGACATATCATGAGGCTAAACATTACCCAATTAATTGGAATTCTATTAGGGTGCTCCAATAATAACATGTTCATGTATTAGTGTTCCACATGAAGATTCATGCATAAGGGTTACCCGTGGATTGAATTTGGTATCATAATCATGTCATAAGGAATAAAAAAGGGAATATAATAATGGTGTCCAAAGAAGAATGGATTTAAACCATACATGTACATTAATAAGGTAAAAAAAGAAAATATAGTGGTAAATTTGTTCCAATATAAGGGGAAACATGTAAAAAAAATTCTAATAAACTTTATAAATGAATCATTTTAGTAAGGTTTAAGAAAAATATTAAATAGGATTTAAAGTGGAAATAGAATATTTGTTTTTATAAAACCTGAAAAGAACCATGATATTTTTTCATGATAAAATTAGTGATTTTATAAAAAATAATGGTTTCTTAAAACAGATCATGTAATTCACTTGAAAATGGTTAAAAAAATCGGGACGTTCCCTTAAATCTGGCTTACATATCAGAAAGATTCAAGAAGGTAAACTTTTTAAAACATATATTAACCCATAAATGAAGGATGATATGATCTTGATAAATGAGTTGGGATTATATATAAAGAATTTATAAGAAGTAAAAAAATTATAATAATTAAAATTAGGTAAATAGAGATAAAGATTAACCCAAAGGAAAATGAAAGTTCATGTAGAATCTCTTACCTTATGTCTGAAACAGTTATGCACTTGTACTTAATTTTCTAAATAATAAAATTAAATAAATTAATTAATAAATTCATAACCTTTTATTTTTTTATTTTATTTATTATAATTCTATTAAGTTCATTTATGACCCTTTTAAGGGCTTTGATATTAAATTTCATGATTTTGGAGTGTTGGTTTCCTTGGTTTTCATGATCAATTTACTTGTATACATGTGTGAAAAATCATGTAAAATGAGAACATTTTTCTAGAATTTAAATTATATTTTATTAATGAAATTAAATATTATTAAATTGTATTATATATCATTTTTGTTATATGATATAAGGATGAATCATTAAATAAAAATTTAGTGATCAATGTTACTTTATTTTAGTGTTTTTTTAATTATGAAATAATTTTGTTTTATTAATTAATATTATGTATAAAAACTAGTTAAAATATATTAAATAAGATTTAATACATATATTATAATATGGATTAACCTTAAAATGGTTTTATGACCAGCCATGAAGTTGGTAATGAAAATTGAAAACTCATCATCCTTGAATATGATAAATAAACACATCACGAACGATACTTTCATTTTAGAACAAAAAGAAAGAGGAAAAGAAATGATGATGGTTTATTAATTGAAAAAATAAAATTACAGTATATAAAAAATACTATATTTATCAGGTCACTTGGATAATGGGAGGTGAGGAGATAATAAGAAAACAAAAGAAATTGAAACTAAATTAAAAGAAAATGAAAGTGGATTTTACCTCTTGAATTTATCTTCTTTGAGAACCTCCTTTGGGAAACAAATGTCTCCTAGAAATGGGGTATAGTCTTGGGAGGTTTATTGGGTATAATTTGGTAAAGGATCGAATATTGAAAGGTGTGAGGAGATGGGGTGGTGAGGGGTGATATTTATTGGGCAGGAGATGTGTGTTTTCTCATTATTTAATTTATTAGTTTATAAAATTTTCCCAAGACTATGAATAATTTTAAAATTATTATTGAATATATTAAATTAATTAAGGATATTTAAATATTATGGGATTATATTATCACTATATCATCTATGACTGAAAAATTCATGTATTTTTTAATTATTGTAAATTACTGTATTTCACTATTCACCAAAAATTCAACTATTTTAGAAAAATCCCAAAAATTCACCCTAACCATTTTTTTGAAATATAAAATAAAAAAATAAACATAATTTTCTGAAAATAATTTACAAAATATGAGAAATGTAATTTTTAATTCAAATCATCATTTTATGGGAAAATACCAATTTGAAAATTATAACTGATTTTATAGCATTTTGAAAACTAATTGAGGTCTCACAAAATTATCTTACAATAATAATAAAAAAAATAATTAATTTATAAATAAATTTTGTGAAAACATGATTTATTTAAAATGATTATATTAATTATAAAATTGTAAATAGACATTTATGTTTTATAAAAAAAATACCAACACTTACTTTTACTTACATAAACTATAATGTAAATATATCATATTTTCAATAATAAGATAACTAAATTTTATTTATACGTTCATATATGAGGTTACCATTCTATTGGAAAAATTTCTATTCCTAATGGCCGCATTACTATTCTAAAGTTCATGTTACTATTCTACTTTTATAGGCCCCTTAACTTCTAGAAATACATCTTACTACAATTATTATTCATTTATAAAGTTTTTATCATGTTATATATGTGATTATATGTGATTTTTACTATATGGAATAATGATAAGAAGGTAATTTCAATTGATAGAAGTTTGGTTCAATACATTACCCCTTGGTACATCTATTCGATAACCACATCCACTTGTATTATCCAGACATAGATTTATTTCTTGGAAACAAATCACTATATCCTTTACCAAAATTTCAAGACATTTTGCTTTACTTTTAATCACCCTTAGGATTATCATTAGAAATGTCCTTAGGGATATCATTAAGGTTTTCTCATCATAGATTCCAATGGTCAAATAAACATGTAATTTGACACCAAATATAGAAACCCAATATTTTTGTATATAGTTATAAAATAATTTTTTATAAATATTAATTACATTACACAAATACATTCCAGAGGACCATAATAGATTAGTTTCTTTGGAAATGTGGAAATATAAATAGTGGTCCATAAGTGAGCTACATCATCTCCCACTATATTCATCATAACTAGAACCTTTCTTAGTTATATCAAACATAATACATATCTTCATAACCTAGGGAAAGGAAACATAAGAAATTATGGGCTCAGATTCTTAATAAGGGTAAAAATGTAGATAGATAATCATAAAATTAACATAAGTGTATGAGAACGTGATCATAACATTTGGAAACCATACCCTTCATATTAATGATCATAAACCTGAGTCATGGAAAAAGGATTGGCAGTTCATTAAACATGAATCATAATGGAATCAAATAACATGATCCATGAGAGTGTAAGATTATTAAAATACCTAGAAGTTGTTTCATACACATAAGTGTATGAAATAATGTCAATATTATTCAAGGTTCACTCCTAAAACCATCATAGTGGATAAAGACCCTTACTAAAATGAGGTCAGTCCCCATTTCAGCCCTATCTTACTGAACCCAGTTCACTCCACATTATAGCCCTATATTACTAAATCAATATCAAACCCATTCTCAAACATTCCTTACGGAACCAAGTTCACTCCCAATTCCAGTCTAATATATCAAATGAGATATAAATCTTTACCCAATGTATTTGGGGGGGATATAGGTCTCAACCATCACATAATGAGAACCATATTTATGTGTGCCAAAAGATCATAAAAAATAATTATATCATAAACCATGACATGGAATGAGTATCATAAACATTTCATCATATCATAAACTATATAAAAAGATAGTTTACATAGTTATTTCATCATAGAATAACCTGCGGAAAGAAGCAGGATTCATATGCATTTCATCATGGTATAACCTATGGAATACAAATAGGTTTTATAAACATCATTTCATAAAAAAATAAGACATTTTGAGAAAGAATATGAATGTTATACTTGGATAATATTGAAATTAAGGAATAGGTAACACTAGAAGATGTCATCTTAGATGGAAAATAATTTTGAAAGATTATTTAAAATATTTATTTATAAAAATATCCTTTTCAATTTGAAAACACTTTTTAAAATATTAAACATTTTAAAATCCTTTTAAATTAAAATTAACCTTGAAAAAATATAAATTAATATTCAAATAAATGATTCGTCATGACTTTATAAAATTCTATTCATGGTTACACATTAAAATGAATATCTCGTTCACATTTTCAGTAAAAGCCAAATAAGCATTGTTTTGGGAAAAAATGTGAAGATTCCTTTCAATTTTTTTAAAAAAAGTAAAAAATGTGTAAAAATTTATTTAATAAATAACTTGGATAATAAAAAAATTGAAAAAAAAATTAGAATAAAAGGTTTCAGAAGAAATCATATTTCTAAATGAAAAGATAAATAATGTTATATTTTCATAAAAACAAATTTCATAACTATTTTAAGCACCAAAGAGTGTAAAAATGGCAACAGTACTTGATTATATTGTGAATAAACATAGGAGAATAAAATACATTAAAATTATTGAGTGTCAGATCATGTGGTATTAATATTGGGGACTTAATCAAAAAAAAATACTGACAAATGATGAGATTGTAACAAAAAAGCTTTACCACTTTGGTAATATTTAATCACAATCCCCATGAGTAAATAACATAAAATGTAACATAAAATATCATGAAGATGAATAAATTCATTATTTTACATTTAAAATGGGTTTTATATATATATCATTAAAAAATATAGGTTCATAACATAACGTATGTCTCGAACAAGGGAATGTGAGACAAAAAACCCCTTACCGCTTTAGTAACTTTTTTAATGTAATACCCATAAAAAATAGATCCTAAAATAGGCATGTAAATACAAATAGTTTTTAGGATAATAATAATAATATACATTCATTCGAATTATTGACACCACATAATATAAATAGGTGGTGAATATGGCATGTGTCTCACAGAAGTAAAAAGAGAGACAAAAATCCATTACATTTAGAATTTATTTCGTTGGACACATTTAAACCTCATGTATAATAAATTAAAGTTTATAATAAATATATTAAATAAAAATATTCATATATATTATATTATATATGATCTTATTATGAAATTTTATTTCCCATTTATCAATAATCCCATGTTAAATTTACGTTTCGGGTAATAACCACTCTGTTTTTGGTATATGTTTTGATTTGTTAAATTTTTGGTCATCTTACATTGATCATGGTTCCATAATCTACGAAATTATAACCATTATATAAATATAATATATATTCATTTTATGTTTATTTATAGTAATCCATAATCTTTAAAGATAGAAAATGAAATGCACCGCTCATGGAGATAGTAGTCTGTATGTACGCTTGAACGTTTTTTCAATTTTCTTATTAGATTTAAATAAAAAAATTAATGATATATTATCATAATATAATAATATTCCCTTCATATATATCAAAATCTTTTATTTAACCCATCCTTAATACATTCCATGTAAAGCACAAATGAATCATATCACTTCACGAGGTGGTTGTCCTCCGTACACCCAAATGACGTTATCATATTCCCAAAAAATTTAGAGTATGAAGGTATGATTGATATTATAATTATAGAATAATAATATAATCATAACTATCATGAATATAATATAGAAACTATAAATACATCATTAATTCAATTGTGAGAGGTGGTAATGGAAAACCAAATGACATCGGTTCGCAAGGCGGTAGTCTGTCGTACTCAGTGACGATGATTTCATAATCCATTTTATAGAAGTGGAGATGTTTTTTGGTCATTAAATTAACCTAAAAACATATAATTATATGTTATATACTAATTTTATTATATAATAATGATATAAATATAATTTAAGTGGGTGTATGATGAAATAATACCAAAACGCTCGTTGATGAACGTTGCCTCTTCTTTGGGTATCTTCCTTAAGTTTTCATAAAAAGTCTTCCATGGTTGATTTTTTGTCAAAAATAAGAATTATAGGATTAGGTTAGGGAAGTTTAAAGGTTATTTAGGTAGGTATTAGAAGAAAAATAAGGTTTTTAGGGTTTCAAAATAGAGGAGATGGGGTTCCCTTTTATACGTGGGGGAAAGGATAAATTTGGTATTTTTGAAAAGAATTAAGCACTGCCATGTTTTTAAAATGTAAAAAAGGGTTCAAAATGGACCATTATCTAAAATTTGAGGTTTAAAAGTATAAATAGGTACATAAAATTGTTTTTATTCAAGTTTATAGTTAATTTTTACACTTATATTTGTAGTTTAACCCCCAGTAAACCTGTTTTTACATTAATCGTGATAATTAACTTTTAATGCATTCACTATTCATTTTAGTAAAAAATTAATTTGAACATATTAGACATTATAAAATTTGACGATTCCAGATATGGAATCCATTTTAACAAATTCAATTCAAAAAATTATAAAAAATAATTTTAAATTAATGTCACTTAATTAACGATAAAGAGGGGGTTTTTCAGTGAAAATGATCAAATGTTTACAATGTTTTTATATCCAATTTCATTATAAAATTGATAGTAGTGACCTAAATTGGATTAATATATGTGTAAATTATATAATTATACTTTTAAACAAATTTAAACTACAATTTAACTTTAGAAACAAATTAAATGAAAAGGCAATTTTTAATTGAAATTTGGTATTTTTCAGTATTCATAAAAAAATGAAACATTTTAGAAAATAACAATAATTGACCCTAAGATAATTTTGAAATTATAAAATAAAAAAATAAGTTTATTTTATCAAATTAAATTTATAAAATTGTGAAAATTTCATTTTATTGTTATTCACAAAAATACATAAATAAGAATTTCTTTTAAGAAAATAGTATTTTCAAAATATATCAAGACTTTACCAAATATTACGTATTATTTTTTATAAATATTTTTTCTTTATATAAAATAATTATAATAATTATTTAAATATTATTTATTATAATTCGTATTGGGTAGGTTATAATAGTCACATTTAAATAACTAAATTAATAATATATCATGGTTTTGTTAAAACTCAGTGTTGCATGTAACTCATGCTAAACCAGCATTGAAGGTTTCATAATATTAACAAAATATTAACACAAGATTAAATTATTATTTAATGTAGTGATTAAAATCAATGAATTTTAATTTATTTGAAAAAAATAATGAATAAAAATTTGGGGTGTTACATATTGGTTTCCTTTTAATTATTTTGTATTTAATGTAAAATGATGGTTTGTATGTCATCCCCTCCTCATTATTATGTAAACAAATGCATGCCCATGGTTGATTTTATGAAATACCCCCTTATCTAATATATCGGATCCCCTCAACTTCGTATGAGTAAATTATTATGTAAGGATAGAGGCCATAGGCGATAAAAGGTGGTATAAGCCCCGAAGATGAGGCGAAAACAATCGAGATGATAAATTGGATCCGAGGTGGAATGATACAACATGAACCAAGATATATTTGAAGTTGTTTTAAACTAGGTTTGAGGGTCATTTTATCATTCTCTAGATAAAATAACCATTAGAAAATTACATTATAATTCCACTTGTATTTTATTTATGTCAGTTTCATTGTTGATTATTTATGTGTCTGGATGTGACATGATCACATAATAAATGAATTAACAAGAATTACTAATGGAATAACATAAAAATAGATTATGAATAAATCTTATAAGGAAATTTTAATTACTAAATTAAAATACATTTAATATTAACATGGCATATGATAATAAAAAATTGTGTTTTATGCATAAGGATAAAAATACCTCTACTAAAATATTTAGATGGTAAAAAATTCCATTAGTTAATGTAGACTTGAACCAATGGTTCAACGTTCTCACCCAGCCCAAGTCATTGTTCTTTTAATTATTGGAAAAAATTTATATTAATGTTTTGGGCTGAATTAACTTGGTTCACATCTTGGGTTAACTACCCATTTAGGACTGGGTGTAACTGAAAGGAAAGGCTTAAAGAAATAAATATCCAAGATTTATGGATTGGGAATTCTACTCAACAGATCAATGATCTATGAGTTAATGTAGTTGGAAAGTTACCCTACTGCAAAATCTATCAAATAAATTGGCTTAGCCAAGTCTGATTTATGAAAAGGGGATTGTAGGTTCATACCACTAGAATATCTATTCGACAGGATATTTCAAAACTAATGGTGAGGAATATTATATTTTAAAAAATAGTGGGAGGTTAATAAAATTTAATTTAAATTTATTTGTCTAATTTGGTAATAAAGGAATTACTAATAAATTTTCTTTAAATTTTATAGAAATTGGAAACAACATGACTTCAAAAAAAATCATTATGATCTATAATAGAGAAGGAAATACTTCTAACCAGAATGAAGTTATAATAATTTTATAGTAGTTTATGCATTATGTTATTCCATTAATATAAATTATATGTCATATAAATGACACTTATTGAGTCTCTTGTGAAAGAGGATAATGAGGAATAAGTATCCCTCTACTTGAAACATATGGATGATGAAATGGGATAGCTGATAATGATATTTATGCATTAAATTATGAAAAAATATATTGTAAATTGATAATAAATAAAATTAGTGTGACTCATTTCATGCCCTGTTGTAGAATCACCACTTTGGTCATGTAAATGAGAATAATTTCACATATCTCTATTAAGTTGGTTACTTATAGTATTTTGGGATTAAACAACTTGAAAGATGTCAGACATGTTTATAGGTTAAGATGACCAAACCAGCATTTGGTGGTCAATATGACAACAAATATCTTTCATAAACTTTAATTCAAGATTTATTGAATAAATATTCACTTAATACAACCCTAGAAGATTGTTAGGACTAGTTGATTTGGGTAATTTACTATATAGAATAAAAAATTGCAAAAAATACAAAGAAATAAACTAAACCTCCATAACAAGCCCTTAAATTTCCATGATCTTCTAAAACTGCTCGGGATAACCTGGGGTCATATATAAGAAAGGGGTGGGATATAAATCCCATTAACAGAATAATCAATGAATAAAATTATGAAATTAATACGTTTGAGTCAATAGAAATATCAAGGTAACATAAATGGGGTGATAATCATAAACTTGAACATCATATCATGATATATAATGATAACATAACGACAATATGTGGTTTTGGAAACAAAATAAAAAAAGACACTATAAGCATAAGTAAAGGAAAACCATAAACACATCATAACATCATGTTCTTCAGATAATCTCTTTTGCAACATATATGGAAGCTCCTGAGATAAAAACATTACCCAATTCATTTAAGGTCTATATGATTCTTGTCTCACCCATCACATTCATATCATGTATACACATAAGTATTACACATATATGATAGAACATAAGGATGTATTTGATCATTTTAATCCCATATTTAAGGATTTTATGTTAAAGAAATGAAATTCCGAAACAAATGAAGGATAGGAACAACTAGGATAATACCATTGAGTGGAAATGGGGATGGGTATTCACTATGAAAATTTTTGGCAAGAGAAATGGCAAGATAATTTCAGAATCACAATAGGGGTACAAAAATATTCATGGAAGGGATTAATGAGAGTGAAATGGTTTTATCATCACATTTAAATCACAAGGATAATAAGAGGGATTTGTAAAAAAAATCCCATCATGAATAACTATAAATAGAATGTCATAATATAAAAAAGGTTCTTGAATAAAGAGGAGAGGGAGAGAATCACTTACATCAAAAATAATGGGAAGATATTATTAGGATATATATAACCCCTTGGGAGGGATATATAGAGGTAATGTATGTGTAACATGGTTACCCAAGGATCTTTAGTGAAGTGTAATGGGAGGTTGGGTGAGTTTTTATTACAAAAGAGTGGATAATTCTTTATTAGTTTTTATACTTATGTTTTGGAATCTATATAATAAATTAATTCACACAAAAAAATATATGATGTTTTATACAAATAATTATTCCAAAGAGGAGTGGATTTTATTATTTTATAAGGATAAGAATCAAACTCCTTAAAATAATATGTTTATTGTTGTTCAAGTGAGTCATATTAATAAAGAAATTATTTTAAATCATTAAAATATAATATAGGATTATGAGGATTAATTATTGAGTTTTAAAATTATTCAAATAACTTCAAAAACACTTTATTTTAAAGTTAAAACATAATTTTTATTTTGGATACTCATTATAGTGTTTATTAGATCACTATGGAACTTTTATAATTTCTTAATACATACTGTATAATTATACCATAATCAATTTTTACCCAAAAATTCTACTATGTTAGAAAATTATTAAACATTCATCCTTGGATAATTTAGAAATAAAGATTTCAAAAATAATTTTTATTTTGGAAAATTAATTCTATAAATATAATAAATTACACTTTTAAATTCAATTCCAAATTTATTAAAAATATAGGTTTTTATGATGATAACATTTTTATGACCCTTATAAAAATTACACTTGACTCCCTAAAATTATATTATTATTTATATTTAAAATGCATATTATTTAGTAAAAAAATTATTGAAATAAAATTTATCTAAAAACTTATTGAATTAAATAAAAAATGTTTCTTGATTGAAACTATATATTTCCAAAAAATACAATTTTTGTTTCATCGTATCAAAATATATTCTTTATCCATCTCATTATTTAGTAATTATAAAGTAGTAAAAGATAAATATAATCATTGTTTTATTGAAAATAAAAATATAAAAATTCATACTATTATGGTATAGATACATTTCCCCATATTACAATAGTGTATGCTCTATGGGTAAGGAGTGTGATGGTGATATTTTCTTAGGTTGGTTCAGCAAACATGGTTTGGGCCCTAATCTTGATGATCTTGAACTTATTCCATAAACAATTTCACTCATGCCTTAATTATTTAATCTCATCCAATTCTTGGTCAGGGGAAAATCCTAGTGATTCTATACACTTTGGAAGCTCATATAAATGGGATTTATATGATACAATCCTACTAGTCAAGACCATCACTTCCTTTTTCTATGTCATTTGGATATTTCACAACCCTATATATACTAATAATACGATCACTATATAACATAAATACTATAAATGGTTATGATGTTTAATGGTATTTTAAATATAATAGGATATAACTTATAATCATCCAAAAACCGAATTCATTCATGTTTTTTCTGTAATATCATTTCTAAAGAAGGAATTTACTCATTTAAAAGGTATATTTCTTTTATAAATGGTCGAGTGATTAAATTATTTTTCCCTTCATATATTTAACCTTTGAAATTTCATTTTTATACTAAAATAGATAAGGTTACTTCTATTTGATCACCTATTATGGTTCTTAAGTCTCTTCCACAAACTCATAGTTTCACCATATTACTTTTTCCAGTTGAGTTATCTTGTTTTATAGTACCTTGTCTCTATAATATAATATCCTCAATATATGTTCCTCTAATGAAATATCATAATCTAATTTTACCACATTTATATTCATTACATGACATGGGTCTATTATGTGCTTCCTTAATAGGGATACATGAAATACATCATGTACATAAAATAGGTTAGGTGGGATTTTTAGTTCATAGTCCATTGCTCTAATGTGATCAAGGATAATTAATGAAAAAATGTATCTTCGACTAAGATTTCCTTTCTTCCCACACCACATGAAATTCTTCCCTAGTGAAATATAAAGGAGAAATTTATCACTAACCTGAAACTCAATCTCTCATTGATGATTATATTCAGAGATTTTTTGTTTAATTTCTATGGGTTTCATATGGTGTTGAATGGTTTGAACCTTATCTATCTACTATTGGATAAGGTTGGGTCCCATCATCTTCTTCTATTCAACATCATCACATAATGTTGGAGTCCAAAACCTCTCTCTATATAGAGCCTCATAAGGTTATGTTTGAATGCAAGAATAGAAAACGTGGTTATATGGGAACTTCACTTAGGGAAGTTGTTGATTCTGACATCCTTTTAAATACATTGAACAAGATATTAGCATATAATCTATAGTTTGAATTGTTATTTCAAACTGAACATCTGTTTAAGGGTGATAATAAGTGTTTTATCTCCATTCTATATCCAATTCCTACCGAAGGATTCTCTAAAATCATAAGTTAAACCATAGATCTCAATAAGATACAATAGAGAGTGTAAATCGATACAGTTTTACCACTTACCTTATGCATATCATGGTCAGTTTTCTATGAGATAAATCTTCCAAGATAGTAATGAAATTCACTGACTTGGTAAGGTGATCTACTGCCACCCAGATAGTGTTATTAACATTGGGGGTCATGGGGATTCCTATGATGAAATATATGGTTATGTTTTCCCATTTCTACACTAGTACGGTAAATGTTTTCATTATACCCTTGCATGTCTATCATTCATCCTTAACTTATTTTCATACCAATAATCTTGATACAAATTATTTATTTTCCCTCTTCACGTTATCCCTCCCATTTTTTCAAGCCTCTATACATTATATTGCTTCCAAGATGAATAAATAAGAATGAGCTATGTGAATCTCCTAGAATTTCCCTATTCATTTATAGTTTTTATGGGGTACATAACCAGGTTCCAAGCCTTATAAATCCATATTTAGAAAATTTAAAATAAAAAATACTCACTACCTTTTTATATAGTACCTCATTATCCTTATGATCCTTATTAACCCTATCAAGAATATATTTTTGAGAATTCATTTGAGCTTGATATGATAAATATAATTTTATTATTCCCATTACTATCCTCTGTATATCCAAGAAGATTGGATCCCTGGAAATTATCATCAAGGATAGGGTTACAAGATCTTTTCTACTCATAGATTCTTCTAAATTATTCACATTCCCATGATTGTAATAGATTTAATAGCCATAACACTTAATCATCTCTAACCACCTTCATTAGAACATATTGATCTCATTTTTATGAATATATACTTGAATCTTTTATGATCTGTATATATGTCACACTTCTCTCAATAGTTATAAAGTTACAAAATCTTCAGAAAAAAATTCACTATAGCTAATTATATATCATGTGTTTGGTAGTTATACACATGGATCATTAATTTAATTGAGTAATATGCGATCACTTTTTCATCTTGTATGAGTACACAACAGAATCCTTTTTTGGATGCATCAGTATGGATAAATAACCCTTCCTCACTGGTGGATAATGTGATTACATGGGAAGTTATTAACCTTTTATTAATCTATTTAAATATTTCTTATCATTCATAATTCTAGATAAAATTCTTCTTATTCCATGTTATCTTCATATGCGGTCTTGAAAACAAGAGAAGTTTCTCACAAATCGACAATCGTACCTATAAAATATAAGGAATCTACGGATTTCATTCATAGTGGTTGGTATGGGCCATCCTTAAATTACTAATATTTTTTAAGGATACATAGATATACATTTTCTTGTGATAACATGCCTCATTAATGTTACTTTCTCTACCAAAAAATCATATTTACTATACTTTTCATACATCTTTTCTTTCTGTATGGTCTTCAGTACAACATCTAAATACTCCTTATGCACTTCCATGATTTTGTACTAGATAAGAATATATTTTATAAATACTACCAAAATTGTTTTAAGGTAATCCATAATGACACTATTAATTAATTCCATATATATTTTTTGATCATTAGGGAGTCCAAATGGAATCAATATGAAATCATAGTGCGTATAACATGTATGAAAGATAGTCTTTGAGATATAAATTTTCTTCAACTTTATTTTATAATATCCTGATTGAAGGTCTACCTTAGGGAGGTACTGGGATCCACATAGTTGATTGAAAATTTCATCAATCCATGGTAGATGATACTTTTTCTTTACCATGAAATTTTTGAGTTCATCATAATCAATGTAGAGGCACATTAACTCATCCTTCCACTTGGAAATTAGGATTTGTGTAACCTAAGGTGAAGCACTTAGGTGTATAAACCCTTTATCTAGACTCTCTATTAGTTTTTTCTTTATCACATAATGTTAAATAATGGCCATTATATTTGGAGTCAAGGATATTTGAAAATCTCGAGGCTTATTTTCAATTGTGAACTCAACCCATAAGCTAAGAGAATGACCAGGCCTTTCTTTTAGAAACACATCATCAAATTCACTTAGAATTGTCATTTCATCAAGGATGATATCTTCATTATTCTCAATCATTTGAGATGGATATGCTTTATCCCAAGGAAACAAAATTCATACTTGATATTATGACAACAAAGGATATTCATCCTCCCCCTTTCACTTGAATATAATCAAATAATGATTTTTGATATAGAGGTTCATTTCCTTCTCTCAGTAATTTATTCTGCATCTATACAATGCAATCCAATCCATGCCTAGAATAACATTTAATTCCAAAAATGAGAGTATCACAAGGTTTTCTGGGAAATTACATCCCAAAAAATTAATAGGGGTGGGGTTATATACTTGGGATAAAAAAATTGACTCTTTTCTCATTTTCACTGGTATATCTATACCCATGTTTTGTGGTAGTTTTTAAATAGTTATACTAATATTTCATGATATGAAAGAATGAATAGAACCAAAATTAAATAGTATGTTCAATATCCTAGACTGAATAACTAGTATAATTCTCACTACGTCATTTTATGGATCAAACTCAATAGTTGTGATGGAATAATCTTCCCTTACTCTTTAGTCCTTGGATTTTTTTGTCATTAGATTTCATTATAAACCTTGGCCTAGTGCGTTGATTCATACAGTGTTGGTGTTCTTTGTAGTTGAAACATTGGAAATTATGACAAGGGTTTACTGGAGTATTCCATTCTTCCATCACATTAGTGGGTTTCTCCCATCAGTAATCATTAGCTTGGTTACGTTCCTTCCCGAACCTATAGCATTTCCTTGTCCCCTTCCTGAAATTTCCAGGAGGCATATTCCCACAATATTGATATGTTGGATGTTGGAATTTTTTAACCCATTAGTTTTCTCCATTATAATTTCATGATTAGAATCCATTTTACACTTTTTATCTCTTAGTATATGAGACCCATGAGATTCACTAATCTCTATTTCAACTTTGAGGTCACATCAGAAATTTTCCTCATCGTTTTCAAAGTATCTAATATCCAAAACTTTTCATGAACATGCCTTTATCCCACCCAAGAAGGAATATACATTAATTTTAGTGGAGATAAAAAATCCAAAGGAATATTTTAAAAGTATTATGATGTTTTTCTTATATGTATTGATGGATTAATCATCCCATTTCTTGAGGATAAGGAAGCCTTTTTCTATTTTCAACTGTAGAGTGAAACAAAAATACTTATCAAAAAACATTTTTTGGAATAATTTCTACTCTATAAATTTGATATCATGCTTGGGATTCATATTTTATATCAAATTCCACCACTGATCAGTTTTTCCATCCATATTATAAACAAAAATCATGAACTTATCTTTCCCAGAACATTGAAGGATGGATAATATATTTTCAAAGGAGTTGATCCATTATTTTGTGATTAATGGATAAGAATATCCACTAAAATTTAGGAGTCTTTTTTCATAATAGTATTAAATTAAACTTTATCATTATTAGGATGAATTATTTTTTCCTCCTGATTGAAGTTTATATTCAAAACATGAGTTAATTGAGAAATTATTTTGTTGAATTCCCAAACTGATAATCTTGTCAGGTTGGGAATGTCATTTGGACAACCATTACATTTATCATCACATTGGTTCTTGACAAAGTTTCTCATATTTCATGAAATTGACTTTAAGAAAGGGAAACATAAGGATTAAATCTATTAAACTATTCATCACATAAAATTGAAACCATGAATATTGAATGGAAAACTCATAATTGACATATATTATATAAACTATTTATTTATACATTTCAATATATGTTATTTATGATATATTTCATAACAAAAAATTTTATGTGAATTATTGTTCCCATCATAATTATTCCTAAAGAGATTATGAATTTAAAAAATCATATCCCATAGAAGTACCAAACCAGATGTACAGTAAGGAATTTGTTTCATGCACCAGGTTAAAGTGGAGTCTAGATCAATGTTCTATTTTTGGGGTTATTACCCCTGGGTACAACTAGGCCCGATCCCCATCCACTTGTTGTATTTATAGGGAGATTTAATTACTTTGAAACCACTTAATATATAATTTTACAAAATTTATGGACGATTTCCTATGTTTATTCTTACCCCTATGTCTTTTACTAGAGTTTTTCTAATTCTAATCCCAAAAAATAACTATAATTTCCTCTAACACAAACTATGAAAACGCATGCCATTCATACACTTTACATCATGATTTATTGTATAAGGATACACTAAATACAATAATGTGGGGAATAATTTATTTTGATAATTAGGTACATAACATAACAAAATGAAATAAAGTCGCACATACATAAACTAAAAATCCATAACTTTCCCTCCTTAATCTTCTAAAAGTGTATACGATAACCTGGGGACATATATAAAAAATGAGTGAGCTATAAAGCCTGGTAAGTGAATGATATATACATTACATGATGAAAGTAATATATGCGAGTCAATAGGTATATTAGGGTAACATAAGAGGGGTGAGAATCATAAACTTTCACATCATACCATGATTTAAGATGATAAAATATAGGCAACATGGGATTGTGGAAAAAACATAAAACATTATAAGAACAATTCAAAGATAAATATCAATAAAACATAATTTTTTTACTTATTATAACTTCACATGCACCATACATGTAATATAAATATATAAAAACATTACCCAATGCATTGGAGGGATATGCAATTTCATTCCCACCCATTACATTCATATCATGTACATGAAAAAGTGTGCCACATAAATTAAACAATATGAGGATATAATTCATCATGTTTAATACAATGATTAACAAGAGTGGATTAAATAAATATAATTACCCAATAAATTTAGGATATGTTCAACTAGTTTAATACCCTTGAGTGTAAATGGGGACAAGTATTCACTATACAAATGCTTAGCATGGAAAATCACATGATAATTTCAGCATCATAACTAGGGTACATAAATATTCAATAAAGAGAATAATGAGAACAAAAAAGGCCTATAATAACTAAAAAATCATAAATAAAGTAAGGGGAGTTTTTCAAAAATTATAAAATCCTATGAAATTTGAAATCAAAATGAATTATATAAAGAATGTTCTTGAATAAAGAAGAGAAGGAGAGGATCCCTTACCATGAGAGGGAACTTCTAAAAGCTTGGTTAGAGCATCTTAAGAACTTAATAACACCTTGTGAGGGATCTAGAGATGGAATATAATAATAAAATCTTACTATAAGGGTTTTTAGAAAAGGGGAATGAGAGGTTGGGTGGGTTTTTTATAGCAAAAGAGAGGAGAATTATTTTTTAATTTCTAAACATTGGTTTTGGACTCTACATGATAAATTAATAAAAACCAAAAACCATCCCATGGTTTCTAAAAAGGTGAAGTGGATTTAATTATTTTATAAGGATAAGAACCTTAATTATTGAAATAATACCCTTGTTAATGGGGATGTGAGTCATGTTTATAAATAATTTATTTCTAAACCAAAAACAATATTACATATATATTAGAGGATTAATTAAGGGTTTATAAAATTAATTAAATAAATTAAAAACAAATTTTTAATGTGAAATCATAATTTTGTTCATGGATCCTATTTATAGTATTTATTAGATCACTTTTGTTCTTTTATGATGTCATAATACAAACTGTATAATTATATGTTATTGAATTTTTCCCCCAAAATTTGATTTTATCTGAAAGTTATGAAAAATTCACCATTTTAAAATTTCAAGATGTTGATTCCAAAAATAAAATTTATTTTAACAAAATAATTATATATATATATTTACACCATTAAATTTACATCCCCATTTATTGAAAAATACAGGTTCTAACAACGATAACAAGTATTTCGAACCTTAAAAATTACATATGACTACATAAAATTATATATTTATTTTATATAAAATAAATATTATATAATAAAAATGTTATATTGAAATACAATTTATTTAAAAAATTATTAAATTCATAAAAAATTACCTTGATTGAAACTATATAATTTTCAAAAATTCAATATATGTTTCATCATATCAAAATATAATTTCTATCAAAAATATTAATTAATAATTATAAAGTAATAAAATGATAAATATAATCATTATTTTATTAAAAATTAAAATATAAAAATTCATACTTTTGGGGTATATATGAATTACCCTTAATTACACTAGTGAATTCCCTAAGTGTAAGGTGTGTGATGATGAGATTTTCTTGGGGGTTCGAAAAAAATGGCTTGGGCCATGATCTTGATGGGATTAATCTTCTCCTATAAATGGTTTCACTCCTTATTTAGTTGTTGAATCTTTGAATGATCTTGGTCAAGGGTAAGTCCATGTGCTATTATCTCCCTTAGAAGCTCCAACAAATGAGATTCATAGGGTACGATACTACTATTCTAGGATATCTCTTTGTTTGTATAAATTGGATTTATCATAACCCTATATAAATAATAATAAAACGATCACTGTATAATGGTTATAATATTAATGGTTATGATGGTTAAAGGTATTTTAAATCTGACATATTATAAATTATATTGGTTTAAAAATCAATTTAATTCATGTGTTTTCTATAATTTCATTTGTTAATATGGAATTTACACTTTTAAAAGGGGAATTTCATTAATAAATGTTAGAATCATTACAGTCAAGGTGAAGGGATCATATATATTTTATTATTCAAACACTCTAATATGTGTGAATGTTTTTAAGTAGAATATAGAGGTGGATTATCATATTTTATGACCTTTTAATGATGAATTGAGTAAGTAAAACTACATATACTTAATGAGGTATAAGTCTGAATCCTTTGAGAAGTTCAAAGATTTTAATAATAAAATTTTGTATCATCTTGGTATGAATATAATGAATATTTAATTAGAATGAGTTAGTGATTATCTTAATCAAGAGTTTATTAGATTTCTACATTAGTATGTGATTTTATCTCAACTCACTCCTCTTCATATGACATGATGGAATGGTGTTAGTGAATAGATTAACCATGCTATGATGGACATGGTAAAGTTGACAATGAGTTATGAAATCCTTCAATTATCCTTTTGTTGGTATTCATTGCACAGGAAAATATACATATTAAACTGATAACAACTAAAGTAGAAAAGGGAATTCCATTTTATTTTTTAGGGTAAATAAACCCATATTGACACATACTCATCCATGGGGGTGAGATGATTTTGTTAAGGAAAACTCAAGAAAAAAAACTGTCAGCCTAAGGAACAAAGTGTATCTTTGTAGTTTATCATAAGGAAACAAGGTGTTACAACCTATATAATCCCTCAGATAAAATTTTTATAGTGTCTATAAATTTTTTGATTTATTGATTGGAAACATATCTACAGGAATGATAGTGAGATAAAAGGTTAATTCTATGAAATTTATGCTCAAGATACACAAGAGTTGGTATAGTAACAGGGTCTATAAGTCATTATTGAATAAATTTTTCCTAAAACATATCTATTTAATAGGGTAACCAGGGAGGTTATAGAATTGAAAATATATAAATTTCTAGTCATAAATGATGGTGACTCATTATTGGTTTATAATAGTGACCCTATATCCAACAAGGAGGAAATAAAGATCCCAAAATCTAATAAATGGAAAGAAGCCATTGATTTCAATGTGGATTCCATGTAACAAAATTGTCTGTGGGGTTTCTTTGATCCAAAATTAGATGTAAACCTAGTTATAAAAAAAAATTATTTGAGATAAATTTAAACATAGAAGGTAAAATGAGTAACTACAATTCATAACTAGTGATTAAATAGTTAAAAACATGTCAAGGAATTGACTATAATAAAAAAATTCCTCTTAATTAAATATTTGAATCTATTGGAATTCTACTTTATATAACATATTTTGTGACTATGAGATTTAGCATATGGATTTCAAAAATACTTTCCTAAATAGAAACCTTTAAGAAGAGAAGTATATGATACACCTAGAATGGTTTGTGACTCTAGGTAATGACAAAAAGTTATGCAATGTGAAAAGATCCATTTATGGATTAAAGAAATAGTCTAGGACATGGAACATTTGGTTCAATGAGGCTATAATATATTTTTGTTTCATTAAGAATGAATGTGATCCATGTTTTTACAAATGTTTTAGTGGGAGTATAATCATTTTAATAGTAGTATATATTCATGACATATTACTAGTTATAAAAGAGATACCATCCTTACATGATGTTAATGAATGGTTGATAAAGTTATTATCCATAAAGGACTTAGGAGAAAAAACCCAGATTCTAATAATCAAGATCATTCATAGTAGATCATAGAGGCTACATTGAATAAGTCAATATTAACACATTGATATGATATTGAAGAGGTTTAGTATGGAACAATATAATAGGGTATTGGTTCCAGTGTCATATAGTGTACATCATTACAATAAGATGTAAAGTCATAGTCAAGGTATTCCTTTTGTCTCAACATAGGAGATCTGAGATGGAATAGTGAAAAGAAACCAATTGTTATCAATTCTATTGTCGATTTAGATTATATTTTTTATTCTAGTGTATCCATGGAAGCAATTTGGATTCAAAAACATTTTCCAATAGCTTTATATAGTGCCTATAAGTCAAGACCCACTCATAGTTTACTATGACAACAATGTAGTAGTGTCCCTTTCTAAAGAGATAAGGTCTCATCATATGAAAAATAATATACTTTATAAATTTTTTCCAGGATTTTTCTCAAATAGGTGATGTTATAGTGAGTATATTATCCACAGATAAAAACATGTATGACCATTTTATGATGGATCTATTTTTAAAGAGGCATGAGTATCATATGAGAGATAGTGGGATGAAAGTTATTAAATTGGATCCAGTGAAAGTGGGATTCTATTGGAGTTGGTGTTCTAGAACCAACTACAAAGTACCTACTAATTAAATGTATTTATTATCTTGAATGTTAATGAAGTTTCTTATCATATAAGGATTTTTCCAATCCATTTCATAACATGTGCTAATGTCTTAAGGATACATGTCTTGTTAAAAGTGTATAACAATTCCTTTCAATGATGAGATGCTTTAGGTGCTATAACCACATTCCTTAAACACATAATCTATGGATGGATGATATTTTATGAAAAGACACATAAAATATAGGATATAAGGTTTAAAAGGATCATAAGACATTTAGACACCTTCTTATGTTGTTATCCCTTGGTAATATGTAGGAAGGGTGGTTATGAGAATGTAACTGCTAGTAAGAAATACACATTTTATATCTCATTGGATGTTTTTTTCTATCAATTTGTGTATTAGTACATATAAATTAGTATTATCATTAATTAATATCATACATCATGTACTTTTTTGTGATGAAATAACCCTTGATGTAATATTCTTGCAGTGAATTCATATATTTTAGTAGAATCATGAGTGATATTACATTAATAAATAATTAAATAAATGACTTATCCCTTCTTTATATTAGAGGAAGTTATATCTAAGGCCATTTTATGTGAATGTAACTACCTTGATAAATCCATGGGCATGGTCTTTTGTAGGAAATTTTATTTTTTAAATGTCAATGAAAGAGATGTCAAGCGTATAAATTGAATACACCAGCACGAAACCTACTTGATTGGAGATATAATGATAAAGATATTATATTAAAAAATTAGAATTAAGATGAGGTTTTATGTTGTTGAAACATTATGTACTTTCCATATGGGTTATTTGATGTATTTATAAACTCTAACCATGCAATTTAGAAATTTATTCTTAATTCCACTAAGATATGTGCCTAGATGGAAACATAATAAGTGTATCAAAAATCTAAGTTAAATTCAATATAGAATCTAACAAGTTAGAATAAATAATTTTCATTCTTAATGGTTTAATATTTATTCAAGTTTAGTTGATTGCTAAGATTTAATCACAAGTTATTCAAAAGAATAAGTAAGTTAAAAAATATAAATATTTATTTGTAAGGTTTTATGAATATAATATTTTTTATATTTATCGATGAATATTGATATGATATTTATTTGTCAAATAAATAGGTATTATTTAAGGTTTGGTAAATATTGATGAGGATAAAACTATTGAATTAAACATTCTTATTTGAAATGATATAAATGATATTTAATTGTTCTTATGTGATACATAGGTCAAGTTAATAATATTTATATTTTTATTAATATATGGGGTTATCTTATAATTAAACAATTTTTAAGGGGGTTTATATAAAAAAATTTAACCCTAAACCTTCCATAAAAATTATATATTTATATCAATTTAGATAGAAAACTATATTTTTCATAATGGATAGAGATAATCACACTAAATCCCTAGAGTGATTTCTTGATATCTAGATTTTTTTCCCGTATCCTCTTGTCTCAAGCCATCCAGATAACACCCGGAATTCTTCATCCTTGAAAATAATTGTACTGTGACTAACCATGAATGACACACACAATTAGGATTGGTTGTTTTATCAACCAACGATTATAAAAATATGTTTAGAGGTTGTGGTGCATATTTGGATCACTGCTAGAGAGATTGTATACTTTGATCATATAGTGTAATGATGGTACGAAAAGATCGAGTCAACCAAATCATCAATTAAGAGATAATTACAAGTTCAAGTAATTATAAATATGATTATAAATTAATTATAAATTACATGAGACGATCATCCACTTCTAGTTTATACATTTGATCAATTAAAATAATATTCAATTTTTTATTTCATGACATCATTTATTTTTTATATCTCAGATTATTAAAAAAATAAGACTAAAAAGTTGAGTTCGACATGAAAAACAGGTGCTTCCAGTGTTCCTAGAACCTTAAATGTTTCCTTACCACGTCACATGGATTGTAATAATTATGGATTTATTTAATATATATTATATTATTATAGTTCTTTAAAGTCTATTTTTAATAAATTTTTCATCATTCCATCAATTGGAAAGTGGATATGTCACTCCTCTGTATATATAAACGACCATCTCAAAAAAGTGATGTAATTAATTTTTAATCATAACTTTATATGAATAGTTATAAACCTATATATAATGATTACATGTGCCACAAATGGAATTAAAACAATTCAATAGATGATGGAACTATGATCAAAGTAAAGAGACAGAGACTGTTGAGTTGAAACATGCATGAAAAATGAAGTAGTTATCACGTGGAACTATGAGTTTGATAAATAATTGTTAATAAATGGGTGACAAGATATTATAAGTAAATCAAATATGGTATGATATATATGAGTAAAGCTCTAAAATAAATTTGCAACACATCTATATTTATTATATGAGAGGTTCGAACACATATGAAGAAAGATGATACTTGAAGTAAGAGATTTTTGTTTTAGTCACATTTTAATATGGATTGTTTGTGCTTAAATTTCAATTAAAGGAAATTATTTGTTCCCTAATAGTTTCCTATATTTTTTACAAAAAGAAATGTCTTATAAAATGTTTTTAAGAAAATCTGGCCCTATTTCGCCTCTTTTGGTTGGGAATCTTTCTCCTCCAGATTGAAGTTATATAAAATGTTATAAAGAATGTTTTTAATATTATAAAATTATTATTTAAATTAATTTTTAACCATGTATTAATTCTATAAAAAAGTTTATAAAAAAATTCATTGAATTTTCTAAAAGAGGTTCTTTTGACCGATGTTGTGAATAAAATATTCATTTTAAACGATACTAACATGAACAAAACTTAATACCTAGATGACTAAAAAAATATTTGAATATTAATTTAATGGTTTCCATGTTTATTTTACAATAAAATGATTTCCATAATATTTTGGAAATATTTATATTTTAAATAAGTGATTTCAAAATTAAAAGGGTATTTTCCTCAAGAAACATTGTAATGATATTTTAAAGGAATTTTTATTATATGATAACTTCATTTGAGGTTTAATATTATTTAATGGGGGTAAGATCGAATTATTCCATACTTAGTATTTCATTGGATAGTCTATGATTATGATGATGAGATGTTTACAGAACCCTTTTATTTTATATTGTTTATCCTATAATGATATGATAAATGCTTTATGATCTTGTGAAAAATATATGAATGAATTATTATTGTATGATGGGTGGGTCTAGAATTATATATCCCTCTAATGAATTTCATAATAATTATGGAGTTGTAAAACTCCTAATAGATGATAGAGTTATTAAACTCCTAAGAGGAAACAGAGTTAATAAACACCCAGGAGATGATAGAGTTAACTAGATATAAGTTACTCCTAATATAATATTGGAATTATCTTTTTTAGATAATTCCATGATAAATGAATGATGACCAATATATATTTATAATTATGATTATGATTTACTCTTCAAATTATGATTTAAATTTTAAATTCTTATGATATTATATCATGGTTCATGATTGATTTATGATGATTGTTCACTCTATTGATTCATTTATTTTGAAATGATAATGCTTTGGGTCATGAATGATGTTTATGATAAAAAATAGGTTGGTTATAAAAATTTTAAGTTATAATTATGATATCATTATCATATGCTAATATATTTCTTGAATATGATATTTTATTGATATCTCCCATGTTTACCCTTATTGAGCATCCAAGCTTACCCTTTCTCAGGATTTTGTTTTCCCAGGTTATGAAGAATGGTTTAAAATATGTTATGTATAAAATGGGTACTATAAAAGAAGAAATCTATAGGATATGTTAAATAAAATTAATCTCTAAATACACTAAACCATTATGGTTTTGTGGAATTTATTGTTATGAGATGTATTAAATATTCATATAAAATGATGTAATATTTATTCATGTTATTATTGGTCCACCTTAGTTGTAATAATAATATAGATTATTTATTTTATGATATTAAGATTAGATAATATTTTTTAAATCATTATTAATGTATAAATTGTGTGGTTTTCCAAGAAAATAAATTCCTTCCTAGATATTGAAAATTGGAAGCAAATATAGAACAAATGCACTTATGGGTAACAACTATGGAAGTGGAAAATTATTTATTAACTTGATCCTCGTCGATGCATGACGAGTGGTCCTAAGACTAAAAACCTGACTAAACACCCTTGGGGGACATGATTGGGTTAATTTCCATATTCTTTATGAACTATTATGATGGATTTGAATAGATTATTACCATGAATGAACTAGGTTAAAACAAAGGAAACATATATTGAAAATAATGTGTCTTGATTTAGACATCCTATGAATGATTTTCATGATTACATGTTTACTCGCTATGATTTTTTAACACACTATGTTTTTTTTCTTAGTTTATGGTTGGACCCATTATGAATTATGCTAACACTTAATGTGAAGGGAAATGAAATTACCATCCTCATGAGAAACCAAATGTAATGGGAGTTGGGATGTGAAATCATATGGCCATTATCACCCAAATCTCTAAACATATGAATGGTAACAAGAATTATACATATTTACCAAATGAATAAAGGAATGAAAAAATCACTATCGAGTCTTTTATATAAAGATTCCCAAATTCCATCTTTGATTCATCTAATAAACTAATTATTGAGTAATTGATTAGTAGCATTGAAAAATATTTTCTATTATTTAGTGTTCAAAACATGAAAAATCCTTCCTTGTAGTATAGCGTTTGGATGGTTAAATAGATCAATAGTATACTCTTATCAAGAATATAAGAAAAGAGAAGGAAATTGACTCTATTATGTGGCAATAGATTAAGAACATATTTCTATGAACTCTTAACATGATAAAGGAAAGATAATTCCTAAAATTTTAAAAGAATAATGATAAATCCATCAGCACCAAGGAGGGAAATTTTACAAGACTTTAAATGTATGCTTTGAGTTTTATCATCACCCCTTAAGTTAAAACTGATAGATTATTTAGTGACTTAAGACCAACTCTCCAAAAGGAATTAAATATAAGGGTATTTGATAGCGAATAATTAATCATTTAATGTGATATCAAGATAGGAAGGGTAGTTGGAAACTCTGATTATTCTCATGGTTTTGGGGAAAAAGAAAGATAGAAATACTAGAAAATTCTAATAATAAAAACCTTATTGGAAATAAAATTAATCTTACTTCATGCTAGAAGTTTAGAAATAAGCTTGTAAGAAAATTGTCTTATGTGGTCTAGTAAATGTTTGAAGTATGGAAAATAAGGCCATCAAGAAAAATAATATTAGAGTTATATGAAGAGTCCAGTAAAATATTGGAATGGTGAAAAATCTCAAAAAAATATGCCACCCACACTCCCATACTATAATTGAAAGAAGTATAAACATTATGTTAATAAGTGCATGAATATGAGGATTAATGATGAAAATAAATATCATCAACCTCTTTATCCAAGAGATAAAAGGAAACCTCATGTGATCACTATTGGTATCTAAATTCCATTTAAAGCTGAAAACAACAGGTTTTGGGAAAACAAAAGCCACCATCCAACTCAAAGGGCCATTCTAGGACTGAAAAGGGTGGTGCATGCAAGTTTTAGTGCATGTTCACAAGGCTGAAATCCATGGGAAAATGACTAGAATTAAAATATGATGATATTTATCATCCCTTATCCAAATGATTCTAGTAAATACAAGAAAATGCACAAATGGTGGAAGGGATGCGCACAAGACATCAGTTTTTCACACAAGAGTACAGTATATGAGAAAATCTCTTCTGATCCAAATATGATGTCAAATCAGTGTCTTTCATGGTCAGAATCCTGTACTGAATCTATAAGAAACACATAAAGACTATTCTATGACCAAAATTTTATGCGCTCATGACTAAAGATTTTGGATATACATAAAAGCTCATCCCCCTTCTTTGGGTAACCCTCATGAAGAAGAAGTTATGCTATGCATAAGATCAATCTTCTACTACATCATGAAAACATGGAACACTCAAGGTAGAGATTCTTGTGATATAGGTTCCCCATGAGTCCATGATTTTCTGGTCCTATAGTTGAGTAATCCTCACCCAACCTATTTCATCCTAAGTCCGGTGCTTGAAAAGGATCCACTTGCACACAAACCTGTCCTTGCATGCAACCCCAAATATTGCATGCTCCATGTTTGAGACTCTATCTTATTCCCTTGTAACGGAGCCCTTGGATCATGTAACTCTTACGTGAAACCCTCAACACTTGCAAAAAAAACTTCCGAATCCCCTACTTGATCTACCCTATGCCTCTCATGCACATGTTACTCTACCTTCAACTACTGAACATGGGTACTCTAACCTAGATTTCTTCTGAGCATGAGGAATATAATGCAGACCTCATGAGGGAAAACCCCTCTCTTCATTATACCATTGTAGTGCCAAATCCATGCCCCACCCAGAGGAAAATTAGCATTGGTCACGTAAGCCCTGGGGGTGGGGAGTGTGTCCACCCATATCCGTGATGCATGACATAAAACCACATAGTCCCATGTCCTAGTCATATGACATTAAACTGAAAAACAATTCACTCAACACATGACATAAAACTATAGTCTTACCCAATACCACTAGAATTGGAAGCACTATGTGTGAGTGGAATGGGATTCACTCCAATAGGATGTCTTATGCATCACTAACATGGAATGAGACCCTCATCACCTTGAATAAGATCCTCTAAACATGGAATGAGATCCTTCCCTAGGAATCTTCCTAGTGTAATCCTCACACCATTACAACCAAGAGTGATTCCATTGCGAATGGAAGATTCCTCACATAATCCCCACACCATTACAACCAAAAGTGATCCTATTGTGAATGGAAGATTCCTCATATAATACCCACACCACCCCCCATGACGCTTCTCTCAAGAAATGAGTGTTAGATCTACTGCTTATTCATTTTTTTCACACTGGGCATTACTCATGTGGGATTAGAGGTTAGCAGTGACTATGAAATCTACATGACCATATGCTCCATGAGACTCCTATTTGGTATAATCCCAAATCACACTCAAACTGTGAGGCCTCATCCTTAGGTATAATCCAAAACCTTTCCAAAATATGTGGTTTGATTCTCAAATAATTTGGATATGTAGGAAGCCTCCCTGAGGACCAAACAAAACATCCACATATAACCAAATTTTACTTGAGCCACATCACTAGTAAGATCATGCTCCATCACCTAGGAGACAAATTTTCCTTTAGGTCCCTCAGGAAGCTCAATGTGTAATCCTCACACGACTCCAACCAAAATCAATCCTCTTGAGAAGAGAAGATTTCAGTAGTAATCTCCACACCATCCATCATCGACACTCCCTTTGTGACACGATATTACTTACCACATGACATTAAAATGAATTGATTGATCCTATCACACAACCATAAATTACGACATCAAACTATGTGGGTTATGATCTATGTCATCTAAATAGGGTACGTAGGATGCCTCCATGAGGTTAAACCCTGACTAATAGTAAACATCGGTTCTTCAGCCTAGGGAAACACCTCCTTGATCTTCCTCAAGGGGTATTCTAATCAAACTTTCGGGCCCTCCTCAAGGGGCCTCCCAAAAAATGGTAAAACTAGGTATTCACTCATAGGGACACACCTCCCTAATATACCTCATGTGGAATTCTAATCAACCTTTAGGGCTCGCCTCAAGGGGAATCCCAACCAACAGTAAACCTTGGAGCTCCCTCATTGGTACACACATCCTTGATCCACCTCAATGGGAATTCCGATCAACCTTCTAGGCTTACCTCAAGGGGTGTCTCGTTGAACGGTAAAACTAGGTTCCCCTAATAGGTAAAAACCCTATGTATCCACCTCCATGGGGTGTTATAATACATCCATCAGTAAACGTCCTAGTGTGACATATTCCCTCAAAGGGATGAAAATCCTTGATCTGCCTCCATGGGGGGTCCTGATCAATTAACCCAGTCTCCACAAGATTTTAAAATCATGCCTTGATCCATTATATCCAGATTTTCTGATCTATCTCCATAGGAAATTAAACTTGTGACCTAACCCCAAATATATAACCCATGCGAAACATGGATTCCCATGGTGTAATCTTTAGAATATTTATACCTCTGAAGTTAGTTATCACATGAAAAAATAGAATGCATAAGGTAAAATCCTCAAAGGACTTATGACCCTGGTGTTTCTATATCATGATCTACATGGGATGCCTTCAGTTTTGTTCCTATGATGAGTCCATGAGATGCCCTCTTAAGAGTAAAAATGAAGGTGACCAATGTTCCCAACGTCTAGAAATTCCAGAAATGCCCAACAAGAAAAATATATTTACTGAAGGTTACTTCCCTACCCATACAGAAATAGTGTCAAGATAAAAGTAGTGTAATTAACTGGTATCCACAAAGATATGGCATCGAGAAATATTTCCACGAACATGAATTTAATTTAAGGGGGAGAACTAGTCTAGGAGATGAGTTCTAATGAGGAAACCATAGAAGGAGGAACCAACATCCCATAATATCTTTATGTTAAAGGAGCATACATCATTGTTGAAAGTGATGAAAGCTTCCTGCCTTTGAAAAGTGGGAATGTGGGGAAAAAAGAGCAGCCTGTTCACACCATCCATTGATGGATGCGTGGGAATTCCCTGGAGAAATTGTTGGGACCTGATGTGTAACTCTTCTCCTCATCATGGGTACTATTAGTGTTTGAGAAATAAACAAATTATCATGTCGCCGAATCCAAATATCTGACCCCAGGTTCCACCAAAAAAAATAATGGGCCTTGCATGGAACTTACCATAGATCAGGGTAGTAAAAATTGTGTATTCCCAATCTGTAAAATCATCAGCATGAATCCTTCTCTGCTTTAGAATATTGGATGATGCTAGGGAATTGGATATAAACCTCATTGTACATATACTGATGGATGAATCCAATTACTCTACAGGACTTCAGCTATAGGGAATAAGCTACCCAGTGCTCGTAGGCACCAGGGTAGGAGAACCAATGATGTTATAATCCCACATGACCACTCTTCTAGCATGACCTCTTCAATGACCTCATCTACTGAGCACCCAAGTCTTTTCTCACCCTAATAAATCATCCAGAGGAGTGTTATGTACACCCTCATACGTCGGTATGAGCAAGGGGCATCATTTCCACAAGGTACATGGCTCACCGAGACCTGAAGTCTCCATTGCCTCAATACAACTACCACCCCCATGGCCTCTGTAGGGATAAAACACTCCTCATTCCCACACAAAAATAATTTGGGATCCTTTCCTTGGAGAAATCCTATGACTCACTCCCCTAAACTGATGAGGTGGGGGATTCATGAGTCAACCCATCCGCAACTATTTCTCGAGATCCACCAAGGAGGGATCCTACCATACCCCATAACCACTCATAATGACCATTCTTTCACACCAAATAATTGGTGTACTTTACCTTTGTTCTTCTAGCCTCGGTCCAAATGACGTGATTCCAATGTCAGACTTAGGCTTAGGGGAATGATCGGAAAGGGGCATCATCTTCCATGGCTTTAGTGGCCCTTTCCACCACCTGTGCATTCTTCCAAATCCCTACAATGGACGATAAAGGATCCATTTTTTCCCAATTGGGATTGAGACCTCATCCACCCCATAGTTAGGCTATGTTAACTCTATCAACCATTATCTCCACTTATATCTATTATGGGCCAACCCATAATGATTTGATTTAGTGAATAGGTCCTTCCCATCACTATAAAAAACCCAAGAGGAGGTCCTCCCCACTCCCACAATCAGCATGAAGGTCCTCCTCATTCCATTCCCAGATCAAGCTGTAACACCCGAGACTTTTATGAGAGATATTTTGTTTTTATGTTATATAAATCATCAAAGGAATCTTTCACTACACACAATACTATCTTGTCTTGCTTTACACGCAATCGCGACCTTCCTCGATAGCTTGCGTCGTACTCAATACCGAGTTTCACTAAACAACGATATGCTATTAAAATAATATTAAAACTAGCCGTTATGAATAGTAATACCCACTTTTTGAAATTTTGAAAATTTTATTTTTCAAAATTGACTTCATTTTTGGATTCGGAATATCGAAATTAGCCTAGGGTGAAATTTTGGTATTTTTCTGAAAACTTTTAATTTTTGAAAACACTGGGTTACTATTTAAAAACCGAATTTTTATTTAATTATTTATTTTATTTAAAAAAATTTTAGGTCAAAATTGATATATAATACCTATATAAGTTCAATTTAATTCATTGGAGTAATTTTATAATAATTTTAGATATATAAAACTTTTATTGAACTTTTCATCGTCTTTTACCCACCTCCTAGGAGAATTTGCAAATTTACATAAAACTTAATTTTACTGCTTCTGTGAGTGGAATTTCAATAATCCGAGAGACACGGTTGATGTCATTAAGTAAAATGTGGTTCAATGAGATGAAAATAATTTTTGGTGAAAAGTAACTTTTTACTTTTTTTTACCACGGTTAAAAGTAAATAGGGTAATTAAGGGTAAAAATGTTATTATTATTACCCTAACACATGTCCTAATTCTATTGGATAAGTTTAATTAGACCAAAAACAACCTTAGGAATAAAATATTACCATTTAGGCCCACTTGGATTATATTAGGACATTTATTATTAATTTATTTAAAGAAGGGTTAAAATAGTTAAAATCAAAGGTTAATAAGTAAATAATTTTAAATATAGGGTTATACATAAGATAAATTCGACTATAAATATTAATTAGAAAGATAAAGATATTTCCTACATAATTTTATTTTATTTGTAATTTTTAGACATTAAATAATTTAATTTATTTATGACACAAAGATGATGCAGTGATTATATTATTGATGAAATATTGACATAATAGAGGTTATAAATACCAAAATAAATGTAATTTGATACTTTTTACGAATTACACAAATTTTTTAGGTTAATATGACATGTTAGTATTGATTTAATTAACTTTTTTCGAACTGATCATTTTGTTATGATTTTCACAAAAATCAATTACTAAATAGTGTCAAAATTGACATAAAATAGTTTTTAAAACAAATATTATATTATTAATTTTTATTTTATTTATAAATATCTAATGTTTGTCCAAATGACTTATATAAAGTTATATATATTAATAATAAACAACTTGGGGTTCTTTTGGCATGTTATAGTAAGTTTATTAACCTTATAGTGTAAGAACACAAAAAGACACGGTAAAAGTAAAATTATCTAACATAAAGTTAACTCTAAATGATAAGGTCAAAATAGTAAATTAACTTGTCCAAATTATATTGGATGAGATTATTTAGACCCATAACCACCTTAGCTTAGAAATAAATCAATTTGGAGCTATTTAAAACCGAATATGGCTTTATAATAAAATAATATTTTTTGTTTTTCCAAAGGTGCCCCTCTCCTCCCTTATAAAAGGGAACCTCCTCCCTCTCTTCCTCACACCACTTTGAGCTTTAAAGCTCGGCCAACCCCTGAAAAATTCTCTTATACACTTCCCTAGAAACATCCTATAGGTCCTGGTCTTCTTCAAAGACCAATTTTAGTGCCCTAAAAGGAGGTCTCAAAGAGGCGCTTCAAAGAAGAGGTAATGTCCGTTACCGATTCTTTCAACTTTATTTCTTCTTCCACTTCTTCTTATTTAGTTGTTTCATTATGAAGTAATAACATTAGTATAACTCATATAATGATATGTTATTATAAGTATGAAACAACCCTATTTCACCATATATCCATCCTACGGAAAACGAAATCACCGCGCGTGTGTACGTACGGAATACCGTCTCCATGTCGTGGTGTAATCTATTTTCCACCACCACCTTACTTGGATGGGTATAATGGTGTAAATAATAACTATAAATTATTATTGTAAATTGATATTGATTCTGAAATAGTATAAATACACTCCATTACAATTTCACGATCATGGGAACGATATCATCGCTCGTGTGTACGTACGGAATATCGTCTCCACAATGTGATGCGACTCGTTCTACATGATCTTCATTGCATAATGATTATATATATGAATTGAATGAATTAATATGATATATATTATAGTAATACCATTCTGTAAATTAGGTATCTATAACCTAAAAGAAGAATAATAATTTATTCGACAAAACACGTATAAGAACAAAAAGCAATAAACACCCGAATAACAAGTAACAATGAAATATTACTAATAAGAAGCTAATAATATGACCATATATGATATCATAACAATGATTATGATTCTGGAATAAGTCAATGACATTATTTAAATCATTATACAGGAGGTTCTGACACTTACAAAGCAAATCAGACCTAAGGTAAGGGAAAATCTCGAAATCTCAATTTTTATCCGAGATTATTTATACTTCAGAATTTACTAGGGAATATGTATCATCCACATCCATGTTTCGTCAATATGTAATTTTTATATCCTTCTACAATAGTTTAAATCCAATTTTATCCTTCGGTGAGTTCTTAGTAAAATATATGGAAGGAATCTTCTGTTTTTTTCATACGAGGTACTTTTTGACTTTTCCGACAAAAGTACGAGAAGAATGTTTTTTTAACTTATACGGCATGAATGGATTTTTAAAACATTATTTCCAAGAAGCTTCCTTTAGAAGTTTTCAATTTTATTTTTAATCAACTTCTTTTAGTTTAGAATTTTATGACATGTTAAGAAAGGAAAAGTGTTTTTGAGGTAGAAATGATATTTTCCTCAAGAATGGAGTTCAAGTGTTTTATCAAAATTATTTTCCATCTAAGAGAATAAAGGGTTCTGTTTCTATCCCTATTATTACATTGATTTGATTATGTTGTGATTGAATTATTTTTTATGAATTCCTTTATCTTATATGAATTGTTTTATGATGTCACGATGTTTAAGAATCCCATTTTTATTCCATGGGTTATGCTATGATGTATGGTTTATGATTTTGTGGCACACATAAGAATGGTATCATTATGAGATGGGTGGGACCTATATCTCCCTCCAATACTTTGGGTAAAGATTTTATATCTCATGAGATAGACATGGCTAGAACGACAGGTTAAACCAGTTCAGTGAAACAGGACTTAAACGAGGAATGGACTCGGTTCAGAAATGGACTTTGTCCACTAATATAGTCTTGGAAATGAGTCTTGACTAATAAGAAATGATTCTCTATGATTATGTGTGTATGACACAAAGCTTCATGTTTTAAGTTATTGTAACACCCCAAGATTTTATGAAAAATATTCTTTTTAATTTCATTAATGTCTTGTGTTGTACGCTACACCAAAAGAATCTTGCACAACACGCATCCTTGACTTCCCTTGCATTACACAAAATCGCGACCTTCCTCGATAGCGTGTGTAGTATGCAATAACGAGTTTCACTAAACAACAATATGCTATTAAAATATTATTAAAACTAACCATTATGAATAGTAATAACCACTTCTTGAAATTTTGTAAATTTTATTTTTCAAAATGGACTTCATTTTTGGATTCGGAATATCTAAATTAGCTTAGGGTGAAATTTTGGTACTTTTCGGATAACTTTCATTTTCTGATGAATAGTGAAAATTACTAATTTTAATTAAAAACAACCTTTTTAATAAAAATAATTAATAGTGATAAATTATTAATTTTAGTGGTTTTAAAGTATATTTAGAATATATTTTTACAATTTAATACAATGTTGGTCATTAGATGTAATTTCACATTTAAACCAGACATAAACAAGTGTCAATCTTTTGATAGTTATTATCTCTTAAGAAAATGCTATTTGTTTTGACGACAGGAATTAATTTTTAAATTAATTAATGCAACTGATATGTTTTAAATTTGGTAAAATATATATCATTTTTGAGTTCATAATATCAAATATGGCTTAGGACTAATTTTTGGTATTTTTATGGAAACTTTCATTTTTTGATGAATAGTGAAACCACTAAGTGGTAGTTAAAAAAAATGAATTTTTCATAAAACTTAATTTTACCGCTTCTGTGAGTGGAATTTCAAAAATCCGAGAGACACGGTTGATGTCATTAAGTAAAATGTGGATCAATGAGATGAAAATAATTTTTTGTGAATAGTAACTTTTTACTTTTTTTTACCACGGTTAAAAGTAAATAGGGTAATTAAGGGTAAAAATGATATTATTATTACCCTAACACATGTCCTAATTCTATTGGATAAGTGTAACTCGACCAAAACCAACCTTAGGAATAAAATATGACCATTTAGACCCACTTGGATTAGATTAGGACATTTATTATTATTTAATTCAAAGAAGAGTTAAAAGAGTTAAAATCAAATTTTAATAAGTAAATCAGTTTTAATATAGGGTTATACATAAGATAAATTTGACTATAAATATTCATTAGAAAGCTAAAACCATTTCCTACATAATGGTATTTTCTTTGTAATTTTTAGACATTAAATAAGTTAATTTATTTATGACACAAAGATGATACAGTAATTATCTTAATAATGAAATATTGACAAAATTGATGTTATAAATACCCAAATAAATATAATTTGAGACTTTTTATGAATTAAAGTAATTTTCTAGGTTACTATGATATGTTATTATTGATTTAATTAATGTTTTTAGAACTAATCATTCTGATATAATTTTCACAAAAATCAATTACTAAATAGTGTCAAAATTGACATAATATAGTTTTTAAAACAAATATTATATTATTAATTGTTATTTTATTCCTAAAAATCTAAGGTTCGGCAACATTACTTAGATAAGGTTATATATATTAATAATAAACAACTTGGGGTTCTTTTGGCTTGTTATAGTAAGTTTATTAACCTTATTGTGTAAGAACACAAAAAGACACGGTAAAAGTAAAATTATCTAACTTAAAGTTAAAACTAAATGATAAGGTTAAAATAGTAAACTAAACTTGTAAAAATTCTATTGGATGAGAGGATTTCGACCCATCCCCACCTTAGCTTCGAATTAAATCAATTTGGAGCTATTTAAAACCGAATTTGGCTTTATAATAAAATAATATTTTTTGTTATTCCAAAGGTGCCCCTCTCCTCCCTTATAAAAGGGAACCTCCTCCCTCTCTTCCTCACACAACTTTGAGCCTTCAAGATCGGCAAACCCCTGCCAAATTATCTTCTCCACTTACCTAGAAACATCCTAGAGGTCCTGGGCTTCTTTAAAGACCAATTTTAGTGCCCTAAGAGGAGGAATCAAAGAGGCGCTTCAAAGAAGAGGTAATACCCGTTACCGATTCTTTCAACTTTATTTCTTCTTCCACTTCTTCTTATTAGGTTATTTTATTATGAAGTGATAACATCAGTATCACTCATATACTGATATTTTATTATAAGTATGAAAAAACCCTATTTCACCATCTATCCATCTCACGGAAAACGAAATCATCGCGCGTGCGTACGTACGGAATACCGTCTCCACGTCGTGGTGTAATCTATTTTCCACCACAACCTTACTTGGATGGGTATAATGGTGTAAATAATAACTATATATGATTATTGTAAAGTGATATTGATTCTGTAATAGTATAAATACACTCCAATAAAATTCCACGATCATGGGAACGATATCATCGCTCGTGCGTACGTACGGAATACCGTCTCCACGACGCGATGAGATTCATTCTCAATGATTAACCATTCATAAATGATTATAAAGTATATATAATAAGTAATAATGAAATATATGACATAATAATGATACTAGATTTATGTATATATATATATATATATATTAATGTCATCCAATTAATTCCATTCAATTCAATGAGGAAATGAAAACAACGTTCATGCGTACGTATGGCCTACCGTCTCCATGAACGGTGTATTTCTTTCCATTTATCGATATATTATATATATATATATATTATGAATATATATTATATATAAATCATCTTTTATATTATGGAATTAAGTAATCATGATCTATGTAATCATATGAATAATTACAAGTCAAAACACGGACGACAAATGAAAGGATTTTACCCAAAATGCTCTTTAACATGGAATTTACAAAAGAACGGGTAATATAAAGTCATAAGTGGACCATATATGATATCATAACAATGAATATGATTCTGTAATAAGTCAATAACATTATTTAAATCATTATACAGGAGGTTCGGACACTTACGAAGCAAATCGGACCTAAGGTAAGAGAAAATATCACAATCTCATTTTTATCCGAGATTGTTTATACTTTGGTATTTATTGGGGTGTATTTTATCATACACATACATGTTACCTCAATATGTAATATTGCTTCCATCCACCTACAATTTTTTAAATCCAATTTTACCTTTCAGTGAGTTTTTAGTAAAGGATATGAAAGAAATCTTTTGTCGTTTTTCGTAGGAGCTACTTTTTGACTTTTCCAGAAAAAATACGAGAAGAATGTTTTTTTAACTTATACGGCATGAACGGATTTTTACGATTTTATAAAGCTTGATTTTAATGAAGCTTACTCAAAAATATTTAATGACTATTTTCAAGAAAATCCTTTTCTTTTAAAAATGCATGACATTTTGTGAAAAGAAAATGATTTTAAAGAAGAAGGGATATTTTCCTCAAGAATTCATTTCAAGTGTTTTATCAAAACCATTTTCCATCTAAAATGAAATTGTTTCATATGTGTATGTTTTAAGTATAATGTCTCTATGATTTATATGGTTTAACTTTTCTTATTATGAAATGATTTCCATTTATTTTATATGGATTATTTTATGATGGGATGATTTTTATGAAACCCATTTTATTCATTGGGTTATTATGAATGATGTATGTTTATTTTGTGGCACAAGTAAGAATGTTTTCATTATGAGATGGGTGGGACCTATATCTCCCTCAAATGAATTGGGTAAAGATTTATATCTCATGAGATAGACATGGCTAGAATGGTAAGTTAATCTGGTTCAGTATTACAGGACTGGAACGAGGAGTGAACATGATTCAAGAAAGGGACTTTGTCCGCTAAGATGGTCTTGGCAGAAATGCCTTGGATAATATGGAAATAATTACATGTGCTTAATGGATTACACAATTACATGTTTTATTCCCATTCTATTTTATCATGATTTATGTTCCCTTATGATCTATGCCTTATGTACTTCCATGTTTTATGTCGTTGCTCAAGATTTTTAATGTTCCTGTTTTTTTTAAGTTCAAATGTATATGGTATTTTTTATTTTATCCATGCTTACCCTTATTGAGGATTTGAGATCACCCTTTTTATGTTTTATTTTCCCCCAGGATTAAAAGAAATATTTTAGTTAAGGAAACAAAAATGGGAAGATCTTTATGGGAGATGTTGAAGATCTTTCACCACGATTAGAAGATTACGTTCCAAGTTTCCAAAGACACTAAACTATTACAGTCCTTGTGTGTGTGTTTTTGTTATGTACTAAGTATTACAAAAAAGTAATGTAATGTCCATGTATGTTAAGCTTCGGGTCTCTATAGTTATGATTATTGTGATTACATTTCACTGCCATGATTTATCCCATGTTATGAAATTATGATTTCTTTTGCAGGGTAAGATTTCCAAAATGTTATGTTCTTATGAATATTATGTGATTGATATTTCTTTTGTTTACCCTTACTGAGCATTTGAGCTCACCCTTTTGAATGTTTTCTTTCCCCAGGTCAGGAAGAAGGTTATTAAGTAAGATATGCCAAAAGGGACTATAGATATGATGAAATAAATGGGAGACAGTGTAGACGCTTTATGAACTAGTTGTTTATGTTTCCCAGTTTCTAAAGACACTATACCTATATGGTCTATTCATGATTTTGTTATATGTTTTAATAAGTGTGCTTCAATTTTGAAGTAATTAACAATGTATGTAAAGTATGGGTCATTATAGTTGGTATCATAGGAAAGGTATAGTCAACCTTTGGAAACTAGGATGTGAAAGCCTTAGTAAGAATCCTAAGGATAAGTCTAAGCATAGAACACAATCTTAGTGTTTTAGAAATGGCCATGAATAACCTAGGACAAGACCTTAAGTGTGAAATTTTATTCTTGATTATGTGGTTTTCATATTATAATTAGTGTTTCTCACACTATTCTTCTTGGTTTTAGTCAATGGCTGGAACCCGAAGGAACTGTGTTATTGCGGAATGCGACGAGCAGTGTAATGATTGTCCCCCTGAGAAACCAAATGTTATGGGAGCTGGAATGAAAAATCTTATATCCATTCTCACACAACTTTCTCAAGTTATGAATCATGCAGGACTTCCAAATGAGCAAAGGAAAGAGAAACATTCTGTTGAATCCTTCATGAGGTAGCGTCCGCCTTCATTCAGCGGGTCTACTGATCCATTAGTTGTTGAAAAATGGATTAGTACTAATGAAAAGATATTTTTCAGTTCTTCAGTGTTCTGAACATGATAAAGTTATCTTAGCAGTGTATCGTTTGGAAGGTGATGCTGATAAATGGTGTAATCTTATCAAGAATATGAGGCAAAGAGATGAAATTGAGTCCATGGAATGGGACAAGTTCAAGAACTTATTTTTCAATATGTACTTCCCTCGTATTCTCCAAACAAAGATAGAGAAGGAGTTTCTTGAACTAAAGAAAAAGGATGATGAATCTTTTGGTACCTATGAAGCAAATTTTACAAGACTTGCAAGGTACGCTTCTGGTATTATTATCCAACCTGAGAGTAAGATCGATCGATTCTTTAGTGGCTTAAAACCAAGTCTTCGAAGGTCGTTAGCCATAAGGGACTTCAATAGCTACGAGGAAATCATTTGATGTGCTCTCAAAGTTGAGATGGAGATAGGAGTAACCCATCAGTCATATGGGTTTGATAAGAAGAGGAAAATGGAATTCAAAGGAAAATCTAAAGAGCACACTGAAAAGAAGATGAGTTTTCCCTTATGCTCAAAGTGTGGAAAGAAACATGGAGGGAGTTGTCTTAAAGGGACAAGTAAATGTTTCAAATGTGTAAAGGAAGGTCATCAGGCATTTGATTGCCGCAATGATGGGAAGAAGATGTCTAGTGATGCGAACAATGAAAAGGCTACACAGAGTGCACCTCATACACTTCAATGTTACAAGTGCAAGGAGATGGGGCATTATGCCAATCAATGCCCAAATCCAAGGGTTAATGATGATGGTCGACGTCAACAAACTCTTAAGGCTAAAGACAAAGGAAAGTCACATGCAATTTCTATCAGTGATCTGGAGTACGATAACGATGTGGTAAAAGGTACACTTACCATCCACTATAAAGTAGAAAATGTTTTATTTGATTCTAGATCCACCCACTCTTTTATTTCTGAAGAATTTTCTAAGGGTATCACTGTATTACCTCAACAATTAGATGTTGAGTTAGCTGTGACAACCCCTAATGGCACAACAGTCGCATCAAAAGTTTATAATTCTTCTCCGATTGAAGTTTGTGGGAAAGTGCTTCCTGCAAATCTTGTGATCCTTCCTATAGTGGAATTTGATGTGATTCTTGGCATGGATTGGCTTTCTCTATATGGATCTCATATCAATTGCCAAAGAAGGAAAGTCACATTTCATATTCCAGATCAATCTATGATCGTCTATCGATGCAAGGATGAACATAACCTTCCAGTGGAAATTTCTTCCATCTTATGGGTCTTGATTCCACTAAATGAAGGTTATTTATCTCAAATGGTTGGTGAGAAACTCACGATTAATAATATGCTCATTTTACGGGAGTTTGACGATGTCTTTCCAGAGGAATTGTCGGGTCTTCTACCAAATCGTGAAGTTGAGTTTTCAATAGAACTCGTACCGGGTGCTTTACCTATTTCAAAGAAACCTTATAGAATGGCCCCAATTGAGTTGCAGGAATTAAAGAAGCAACTCCAAGAGAATCTTGATAAGGGATTCATATTCCCTAGTGCATCACCTTGGGGAGAACCTGTTCTATTTGTTAAGAAGAAAGATGGATCAATGAGACTCTGCATTGATTATCGAGAACTTAACAATATCACTATCAAGAACAAATATCCTCTCTCGCACATTGATGACTTATTTGACCAACTACGCGAAGCTCAATACTTTTCCAAGATTGATCTTCGTTCAGGGTATCATCAATTAAGGTTCAAAAGGGAGGATATACCAATGACGGATTTCCGTACAAGGTATGGACACTATGAATTTATAGTGATGCCATTTGGTCTTAGTGATGCCCCTTCTATCTTCATGGATCTGATGAATAGTGTCTTTAGAGAATATCTTGATCAGTTTGTGGTAGTCTTTATAGACGATATTCTTTTATATTCAAAGTGAAAGGAAGAACATGAAGATCACTTGAGAATTATATTGATGACCCTGAGAAAGGAGAAGCTTGATGCCAAATTTACCAAGTGTGAATTTTGGCTTCAATAAGTTTCATTTTTGGGTCACATAATCTCAAAAGAGGGGATATCTCTGGATCCAGCAAAAATAGAGGTTATCGAAAGATGGTCGAGACCAACAACAGTAACTGAGATCTGAAGTTTTCTTGGTTTGGCTGGATGTTATCGACGTTTTGTGAATGATTTTTCATGATTATCTAATCCACTCACCATGTTGACTTGGAAAGGAGTTAAGTTTGTTTGGATGGAGGAATGTGAAGAGAATTTCAAGGAGTTGAAAAGAAGGTTATCCAGTGCACCTGTGCTCACACTGCCTTGTAGTAGAGAAAGGTTTGTGATCTACAGTGATGCATCCAAGAAGGGATTGGGTTGTGTTATTATGAAAAATGATATGGTGATAGATTATGCCTCACAACAGTTGAAAATCCATGAGAAAAATTACCCAACTCATGATTTGGAGTTAGCTATGGTAATCTTTGTATGAAAGATTTGGAGGCATTATCTTTATGGAGAAAAATGTGATATTTATACTGATCATAAAAGTTTAAAGTATATTTTCACACAAAAGGATCTGAATATGCACCAAAGAAGATGGTTGGAGATGATTAAGGATTACGACTGCTCAATTCATTACCACCCTGGGAAAGCAAACAAGGTGGCAGATTCACTAAGTCGATAAGACCATGCCAGTTTATCCATGATGAGGATCAAAAAAGATCCAATATTTATGGATTTACAAAGGATGGATCTTGGAATTATAATGAAAGGGGAAAATCCGTATCTTTATCAAATGAATGTTCAACCATCTATACATGTTAAGATTAAAGAGGCACAGAAAGAAGATGTAGAGTTAAAAAAGAAGGTGAGAAATGTTCCTGAATTCAACCTTTATTGTGATGGAATAATAATGTTCAGGAATCGGGTTTGTGTTCCTCCCATCCCCAAATTAAAGAAGGAGCTGCTGGATGAGGCTCATAGTTCTTCATTCTCTATTCATCCTGGAAGCACGAAGAAGTATAGGGACCTGAAAGAGTACTTCTGGTGGTATGGCATGAAAAGAGATGTTGCTGAATATGTCTCTCGATACTTGGTTTGTCATCAAGTTAAAGCTGAGAGACATAAGTCTAAGGGAATGTTACAACCATTACCCATACCTAAACGGAAATGGGAAAACATCACTATGGACTTTGTCACCGGACTTCCTAAAACATCCAAAGGCAATAATGCTATCTGGTTCATAGTTGATCGTCTTACAAAGTCTGCACACTTCATTGCTATTAGAGAGGATTTCTCTCTAGATCAGCTTGCCCAGATATATGTAAAAGAAGTGGTAAGATTGCATGGAGTACCACTTTCTATTATATCTAATCGGGATCCGAGGTTTACCTTAAAGTTCTGGTGAAGTATTCAGCATACTCTGGATATAGAGTTGAGTTTCAGCACTTCTTATCATCCTCAGAGAGACGGTCAGTCAGAGAGGACGATTCAAACTCTAGAAGATATGTTGAGAGCTTTCTCTATGGATTTCAAAGGTGGTTGGGATCAACACCTAACTTTGGTGGAATTTTATTGTAATAATAGCTTTCACTCCAGTATTCAGATGGCTCCTTATGAAGCTCTCTATGGACAGAAATGCAGGACTCCAACTTGCTGGGATGACGTTGGGGAAAGAAAGCTATTAGGACCTGATCTTGTTAATGAGATGGTAGAAAAGGTCTGATCTATTAAACAAAACATAAGAGCAGCTCAGAGTCGACAAAAAATTTATGCCGACAACCGAAGAAAAGACTTAGAGTTTGAAGTGGTGATAAAGTCTTCTTACGAATATCTCCTTGGAAGAGAGTAATGAGATTTGGAAAGAAGGGAAAGTTGAGCCATAGGTATATCAATCCTTTCGAAATACTGGATCGTGTTGGGAAGGTAGATTACCGATTGGAGCTTCCACCTAATCTCTCTCAAGTTCACGATGTGTTCCATGTATCTCTCCTGATAAAGTACATACCTGATCCTTCACATGTACTCAGCTCAGAAGTTGTACTGCTGGAACAATATCTTTCTTATGAAGAACAACCGATAGGGATTCTCGATCGTAGTGAAAAAGTCCTACGGAACAAGACCACTCGCTTGGTAAAAGTTTTATGGAGGAACCACCAATTAGAAGAAGCTACAAGGGAGCTTGAGGATATGATGAGGGAGAGGTATCCTCATCTTTTTGTTACAAAGTGACGAATTTCGAGGGAAAAATTCATTTTAAGGGGGGTAGAATGTAACACCCGAGAATTTTATGAGAATATTTTGTTTTTATGTCATATAAATCATCAAAGGAATCTTTCACTACACACAACACTAGCTTGGCTTTCTTTACACGCAATCGTGACCTTCCTTGATAGCTTGCGTCGTACGCAATACCGAGTTTCACTAAACAATGATATGCAATTAAAATATTATTAAAACTAGCCGTTATTAATAGTAATACCCACTTTTGAAATTTTGTAAATTTTATTTTTCAAAATTGAGTTCATTTTTGGATTCGAAATATCGAAATTAGCCTAGGGTGAAATTTTGGTATTTTTCTGAAAACTTTCGATTTTTGAAAACATTGGGTTACTATTTAAAAACCCGACTTTTTATTTAATTATTTATTTTATTTAAATTTATTTTAGATCAAAATTGATACATAATACCTATATAAGTTCAATGTAATTCATTGGAGTAATTTTATAATAATTTTAGATATATAAAAATTTTATTGAACTTTTCACCGTCTTTTACCCACCTCCTAGGAGAATTTGCAAATTTACATAAAACTTAATTTTACCGCTTCTGTGAGTGGAATTTCAAAAATCTAAGAGACACGGTTGATGTCAGTAAGTAAAATGTGGTTCAATGAGATTAAAATAATTTTTTGTGAATAGTAACATTTTACTTTTTTTACCACGGTTAAAAGTAAATAGGGTAATTAAGGGTAAAAATGTTATTATTATTACCCTAACACATGTCCTAATTCTATTGGATAAGTTTAATTCGACCAAATACAACCTTAGTAAAAAACTATGACCATTTAGGCCCACTTGGATTAGATTAGGACATTTATTATTAATTTATTTAAAGAAGGGTTAAAATAGGTAAAATCAATGTTTAATAAGTAAATAATTTTTAATATAGGGTTATAAATAAGAAAAATTCAACAATAAATATTCATTATAAAGATAAAAATATTTCCTACATAATTATATTTTATTTTAATTTTTAGACATTAAATAATTTAATTTATTTATGACACAAATATGATGCAGAAATTATCTTATTGATGAAATATTGACATAATGGATGTTATAAATACCCAAATAAATGTTATTTGAGACTTTTTATGAATTACACTAATTTTATAGGTTAATATGACATGTTATTATTGATTTAATTAACTGTTTTCGAACTAATAATTATGTTATTAGTTTCACAAAAATCAATTACTAAATAGTGTCAAAATTGACATAAAATAGTTTTTAAAACAAATATTATATTATTAATTATTATTTTATTCCTAAATATCTACGGTTCGGCCAAATTACTTATATAAGGTTATATATATTAATAATAAACAACTTGGGGTTTTTTTGTCTTATTATAGTAAGTTTATTAACCTTATAGTGTAAGAACACAAAAAGACACGGTAAAAGTAAAATTATCTAACTTAAAGTTAAATCTAAATGATAAGGTTAAAATAGTAAACTAAACTTGTCAAAATAATATTTTAGGAGAGTCTTTCGACCCATCCCCACCTTAGATTCAAAATAAATCAATTTGGAGCTATTTAAAACCGAATATGGCTTTATAATAAAATAATATTTTTAGTTTTTTCAAAGGTTCCCCTCTCCTCCCTTATAAAAAGGCACCTCCTCCCTCTCTTCCTCACACCACTTTGAGCCTTCAATCCCGGCCAAACCCTGAAAAATTCTCTTCTCCACTTCCCTATAAACATCCTAGAGGTCCGGGTCTTCTTCAAAGACCAATTTTAGTGCCCTAAAAGGAGGTCTCAAAGAGGCGCTTCAAAGAAGAGGTAATGTCCGTTACCGATTCTTTCAACTTTATTTCTTCTTCCACTTATTCTTATTTAATTTTTTCATTATGAAGTAATAACATCAGTATCACTCATATACTGATATGTTATTATAAGTATTAAATAACCCTATTTCACCATATATCCATCCTACGGAAAATGAAATCACCGCGCGTGTGTATGTACGGAATACCGTCTCCATGCCGTGGTGTAATCTATTTTCCACCACCACCTTAATTGGATGGGTATAATGGTGTAAATAATAACTATAAACTATTATTGTAAAGTTATATTGATTATGAAATAGTATACATACACTCCATTACAATTTCACGATCATGGGAACGATACCATCGCTCGTGCGTACGTACGGAATACTGTCTCCATGATGTGATGCGACTCGTTCTACATGATCTTCATTGCATAATGATTATATAAATTAATTGAATTAATGAATATGATATATATTAAAATAATACCATTATGTAAATGAGGTATCTATAACCTAAAATAAGAATAAGAATTTATTCGACAAAACACGTATAAGAACAAAAAAAATAAACACTTGAATAACAAGTAACAATGAAATATTACTAATAAGAAGTTAAGAATATGACCATATATGATATCATAACAATGAGTATGATTCTGGAATAAGTCAATGACATTATTTAAATAATTATACAGGAGGTTCTGACACTTACGAAGCAAATCTGACCTAAGGTAAGGGAAAATCTCGAAATCTCAATTTTTATCCGAGATTGTTTATACTTCAGAATTTACTGGGGAATATTTATCATCCTCTTCCATGTTTCCTAAATATGTAATATTTATATCCTTCTAAAATAGTTTAAATCCAATTTTACCCTTCGGTGAGTTTTTAGTAAAAGATATGAAAGGAATCTTTTGTCATTTTTCGTACGAGGTACTTTTTGACTTTTCCGAAAAAAGTACGAGAATAATGTTTTTTCTAACTTATACGGAATGAATGGATTTTTAAAACATTATTTCCAAGAATCTTACTTTAAAAGTTTTCAATTTTATTTTTAATCAACTTATTTTAGTTTAGAATTTCATGACATGTTAAGAAAGGAAAAGTGTTTTTGAGGTAGAAAGGATATTTTCCTCAAGAATGGAGTTCAAGTGTTTTATCAAAATTATTTTCCATCTAAGATAATAAAGGGTTCTGTTTATATCCCTATTATTACATTTATTTGATTATGTTGTGATGGAATTATTTTTATGAATTACTTTAACTTATAGGAATTTTTTTATGATGTCACGATGTTTAAGAATCCCATTTTTATTGCATGGGTTATGCTATGATGTATGGTTTATGATTTTGTGGCACACATAAGAATGGTATAATTATGATATTGGTGGGACCTATATCTCCCTCTAATGCATTGGGTAAAGATTTTATATCTCATGATATAGACATGGCTGGAATGACAGGTTAAACCGGTTCAGTGAAACAGGACTGAAACGATGAATGAACTCGGTTCAGAAATGGACTTTGTCCACTAAGATAGTCTTGGAAATGATTCTTAACTAATAAGAAATGATTCTTTATGATTATGTGTGTATTCCACAAAGCTTCATATTTTAAGTTATGATTATTGTGATTACATTTCACTGCCATGATTTATCCCATGTTATGAAATTATGATCTCTTTTTCAAGGTAAGATTTCAAAAATGTTATGTTCTTATGAATATGATGTGATTGATATTTATTTTGTTTACCCTTACTGAGAATTTGAGCTCAACCTTTTGTATGTTTTCTTTCCCCAGGTCAGGAAGAAGGTTATTAAGTAAGATATGCCAAAACGGACTATAGATATGATGAAATAAATGGGAGACAGTGTAGACGCTTTATGAACCAGTTGTTTATGTTTCCCAGTTTCTAAAGACACTATACCTATATGGTCCTTTCATGGTTTTGTTATATGTTGTAATAAGTGTGCTTCAATTTTGAATTAATTAACAATGTATGTAAAGTATGGGTCGTTATACAAGCAGAGGTCCTCCCCACTATAGCACCGATCAAAGAAGAGATACTTCTCACTTTATCGAAAACTAGTAAGAAGGTTCTCCCTATACTATCACCACTAGACAACATGGAGTTATGTAAAGACCCGTAAAATTCAAGGAAAAGTTTTTCTTAATTTTCTTTAGAATTTTACAAGAGCGCGGTTTCAGACGGCACCTGATTCCGAGGCCCAGAGTGCCCGGAATCATTTTCCGAAGTTTGGCTCGGGTACGTTCAGTGAACGAACGAGCGGGAATTCCTAACATTTGATCCGGTGCTCGGAATTGAAATCCGAGGGCACCGATGAACTCGCAGCGCCGATATTCGCTTAAAGAGACCTTTTCGGGAGTTGCGTTTGTTGCGGGTTGAAAGTTAGTTTTAGGGGTTTTTAGTTTGAGTTAAATAAAATTGTGTAGAACAATTTTATTTTTAACTTGTTAAAACCTATCAAAGGAGGTTGGGAGTGGGACCCACACCCACTTAACCTCCCTTGGGAGGATTAAGTGTGGTGGGGACCACACGAGCCCCTAAACCTTTCAAATTCTCCCAACTCCCTTAACGCCTCATTTAATGGCTTAAGTTACTTAATTAATTATGGGAGTTAAACCTTTTTGAATTTCAAACTTTTGAAATTCTTGTGTGTTTTGTAATAATAAAATAAGATGTTATCTTATTTTATTATGGGTTGTTTGTTTGTCTCCTTGAGAGCTTTTGGAGAGCTTCTTCTTCATCTTCAAGCTCTGACGAAGAACGAAGAACGCTCAAACTCCGACGAAGAACGACGCCTCTCTTCTTCGTCCTCGGTGTCAACAAGAGGGAACGCCGCTTCCTCCTCGGACCTTCCTCGTCGGCATACGAAGATTCGCCAACGACGTATCTCTTCGGGCATATCTCTTCGTCAACGGATTTGAAGAACGACGACCGCGACGCCCGACCTCCGCGACGCCGTCTTCCGCGGAACGTAGACGAATCTTCGAATCTTAAACCCGAGGTAGGGGTTGTTGATTCATTATTTATTTATTCCTTTTCTTGAACGTGGATCTCGCATGTCTAACTTGAGACTTGAATGTTTAAGTTGAGTTATTTATTTAACGTGAGGGGGGGGGGTCCGGACCGCATGAACACGGCCGAACCCCCCTCCATCGTTCATGTTGATTATTCTTGCGTGAGGAAGTAAGTGGCGTGGTGCCGTCGCACCACGCGGATGATCGTGCAAATATTTTACGCGGCGCCGTCGCGCTACGTCGAGGAAGAATCTTCAAGAACGTGACGTCGTCCCGCCGCGTTGAAAAGAATCATGGCACGGCGAAAGGGGCGCGGTGCCGTCGCACCGCGCCGGACGACGAACACCGCGGCCGGTTCCGGGCCGCGGCGGGACGAGGAGACCGCGGCCGGATCCGGGCCGCGGCGGGATGTGAAGACCGGCGGCCGGGCCGCCGGCGTCGGAAGTCGAAGGTGGGACCGGAATTTCCGGTCCCGTTGGTAAAAACCGGCCGGCCAGCTGGCCGGCCGGATGACATAAAACCGGGGGAATAAATCCCCCGGCCGGTTCAACAAAACCCCCCTCTTAATGAGGGGGGCGGTTCCTTGAAGGAGGGGGGCAGCCGGCCCCCCCGGTTCCGCGCCAGCAGGCCCCCCACGTGGGGGGGGGCGCTTTGAAAATAACGGCGCGGCTATGCCGCGCCGCTTGTTGAAAAACCGCGGGGCTTGCCCCCCGCGTGCCGACCGTGTGCGGCCCCTCGCGGCACCCCGAGCCGCCGCGCGGCCTCCATGCGGCGCCAGCCGCCAAGCCACCGCGGCCCGCCGCGCCGCCGCCCGCCGCCGCCGCGCCGCCCAGGGGGGGGTCGGGCCGGGTCGGCCCGGACCCGGACCCCCCCGTTTCGAACCAGAATTGGTTTTTGGCCCATAACTTGAGCCTCGGACCTCCGATCGACGAACCGTCAGCGGCAACGCGATCCTTGGATCGAGACGGTCGTTTCGGTATATCGCACTCAAGGTTTCGGGTTACCTTGAGTACGGCCGGGTTGGTTCGTTCACGAAACCAACCGGGCCCTCGGAGCGAAAACGCTCATATCTTGAGTTCCGGACGTCCGATTGGCGTGCCGTCGACTTTGATGGAATCCTCTAAGTGAGACGGATCTTTTGGCATACTCCGCCCGAGGTTTGGACGCAGGTGGAGTACGGTCGGGTTGGTTTTGCCTTAAAAACCAACCGGGCCCCGGGAACGAAAATGCCAATAACTCTCAGACCGGACGTCCGATCGACGCGCCGTCTGTTGCGTTGAGTTCCTGTTGACGATACGGAACTTTTGGATACATCAACTCTGGTCTTTGTGACAGTTGATGTATCAGCCTCTTGGCTCGTGGAGCGGATCCTCCGAACGATCTTACTGTGTGCGGGGACCATAGTGCTGGCTGCGACTGTTACTGTGACGACTACTACTACTGCTACTGTGACTGCGACGACGACAGTACAGAGATCCTATGTGGATTCGACGACGACGACTACAGCACTCAGCGATCCTACGTGGAACAGTGCTACCGAACCTGTGTGAGCTGAATCTTCTGTTGATCTTGGGTGGTGGAGCGCTTGGGTGTAGCGGCGGACCCGTGGTACTTGACAGTGGTGGTGCGCTTGGATGCAGCAGCAGACCCTTGGCGGTGGAGCGCTTGGTTGTAGCGGCGGACCCGCGATACTCTACGGAGTGTGTGCGCTTGGTTGTAGCGACAGACCCGCGACAGTGGAGACGTACGTGCGGAGTACGGAGACCGTGTAGATGACTGAGACCTGACGACTGCTTGACCGACTCGACTTGGAGTGAGTCGACTAGCCCAGTGGACGGAGCGCCCAGTAGTTGGCAGCAGACCCACGGCGGACGGAGCGCCTGGTAGTTGGCAGCAAACCCGCGGTACTCGTCAGAGGAGTACCTCAGTAGGCTATTTGGGTGAGCGCCCAGTAGTTGGCAGCAGACCCTCAGCGGACGGAGCGCCCAGTAGTTGGCAGCAGACCCGCAGTACTCGACAGGAGGAGTACCTCAGCAGTCATAGGTTAGTGAGCAGTACCTCGGAGTCGTGACAGGACTACTGCACACTTCAGAGACGGGGCTCTTCAGCAGCTACGGTTTCGATAATGAAAATCCTGGTTTGAGCTGAGTCTTTGATCTTTGTGTTTCCTCATGATTGAGATGGGTCGCTTGATAACTTAGGTATATGTATGGGCATATACCTGGGTAATAGTTATCCGTTGATTTCATAAACTTGTTATAAACCGTGTGGACTTGTACTGTTATCCTATGTGGATTTTACTGTTTACTCTTCTTTGTGGATTGGATTGTTCTTGGGCTCGTGTTGGAGCCGAACGGAAATTGGTGACATAGGTATATGTATGGGCATATACCTAATCAATACTGGATGTTACTTCGTGATTGTTACTTTTCTTCGTGGTTTATCCTTTGTGGATTTGAGAAACCTTCAGGGGTCTCGGGGTCCCTACTGAGTAGCTTATACTCACCCCTGCACGGGCTTTGCCCGCACTTCGTTGTGTTGGTTGCAGACGACGGACAGCGCTGACTGTGGATGAGGCTTTCGGAGTAGGTTGGTACCCGGAGGAGGACCACTGAGCGGGACGTGCTCGGAGCGGACAGTTGGACCCGAGGAGTTGTGAGCTATCTGTACCTACCCTTCAGGTAGGATCCGTGGTGGACGATCCAGGAGCTGTGCCATCTGTACCTACCCTTCAGGTAGGAATCGAGGAGGACGTCCCAGGAGCCGCTTGTACTTTCAGTTGCTGTATTCCCTTTCGAGTTGTACTTTACTTTCAGTTGGGCTTGTATTCCGGCCCCCTTTACTTTTCTGCACTTGTAGTTACTTTCCGCTTGCTGACTCTGTGGTGGTTGTTACTTATAAAGGCAATGCCTTCCCTGTTTACCGGGATTTTACGCCTTGGTGCTAGTCGCCAGCCCCTGGCCTATGGAAGGCGGGCTTGGGGTAGTCACGGCACGGGCCCCGAGGTCGGGTCGTGACAAATTGGTATCAGAGGAGTTCGGTTCTACCGCAGAACTCAGGACTCTGATCTTTTTTTTCTATGTGAAGCAATAGTGTTTAGTGTATTGAGTGTGGTTATCAGTCCAGGGAGTCCAGTGTTGGTGCGGCGGCCGACGTATCCGTACACCAGGACCCTGACTTCTGATTTCCGACTTAATGCATGAAAACACTGATTGCGTGTGTGTTTCCCAAAAGGTTTTAAGTCAGCTCAAACCAGGTCAGCTCACCAGGTATAAATCGTTGACCATGACACAACTGTTCAGGATGTCACCATGCAGATAGTTAGCTGGAGTTCCGAGAGAGTTCTCGATGATGGACCACCGAGCAGCGAGACTCCGGTGCAGGGCTCTTTTTCAGTGTTGGCACCATCGGGTGGTGTACCAGCAGCACCACCACCCGTTAGGCAGAGGATGCCACTAGCTGACGATGCACGCTAGCAGAGCGTGATGCACGAGTTCCAGGAGTAGAGGCCTCTGAGGATACGAGGCGAGACAGTTTTCCCAGGCAGCAGTGGACTGGATGGAGGCGGTTGCTAGAGTTCTACGCCTAGCTTGGATACTAGTAGAGCGGATGATGGTCTTAGCTCCTGTTGTTTCCAGTGAGTGACCATGAGGTTGGACCTTATAGTAATGAGGCTTCGGTACGCGAACCGATACCTGGGATAGTACCTACGGGTAGTGCGCCAGCTATGTCACTACCTGTTGGTCAGCAGACACTACCGGCGATACCGGTAGCGGAGACTCACAGGCTTAGTGCCTTACATATGTTTTAGCACCAGATATTCCTCAAGTTTCGAGGTGAGCCTGACTCGTAGGCGGATGAGGACTGGCTTGAGGAGGTGGTTGTGAGTTTTCTGGAGCTAATACAGCTTCGACAGTACGACATGTCGGAAGCAGAGCACTCAACGTGGCTTACCAATCAATCTTGGTACTCGTTGGTTACGTTGAGATCAGTTCTTTAGACTCGAACTTCTGAGTGAAGTGTGTCTAAAGGACATCCGAACCATTTCTTTTCCTCTATGCATTCCTACCTATGTTAGGATGCTAGAGAGAACCTTTGTGGTTGTGAACGTTAGCAGTGAAAGGCAGGAAACTAGCGCCAGTCTCAGAGACTCGGGCGTGTAAAATGTTTCAGGAGGAGGAAGTGCTAAGGACAGATGAATCTGCAGGGTAGCAGACGTGGAAGCAGAGCTTGGAGAGCAGCATGTGGTGGTGTACATTTCGACATGTTACGACCACCCGACTTAGTAGTCCCCGTCAGGCTCAGGGAGCAGGAGGGCTGGGGAGGAGAATAGCTGCATTGTGGTCAAGGGGTGTGACCCAGGAGCTCTAAGAATGATTCGGGGTATGAATTATGTCTACTACGAGCTGCCATATCTATGGACATAGGAACCAATCATTCTACCCTTCCACGAATCATGTCCCAGACCTAGAGGTTCCGGGTAAGTTGTAGACTTGACCCTCACGTCTGGAGATACCTTTGGGAGGAGACTCGATAATCACACTTACGCCGACGGTGTGATTTGACCTCGAGGCGAGAGTTTCGGTTGGAATCTCTTGGTGGCAGCGTAGAGGCCTTACGACGTTGATCTGGGTATGATTCACAAATCATACCCCAGTTGACTGTTTTAGGAAAACGTCGGAATGGGTTTTCATTGGTCGGCGAAAAGGAAACCCTGGGCAGCACATGTTAAACTCAGGCATAAGAGGGTGTGACCGATCACTCTTGAGTTGGTCAACCCTACCCTTGTGGCAGCAGGAGTTTTTAGTTACAGTTCTAACCTAAAAAGGGAAAACCTCTTGAGTTCGAGGGTGACGAACACGTTCTTATACGGTCTCACCCCGATGAGGTTTCGGAGATGTGGCCGAGGCGGCATGTTATCTCCGAAGTTCGATGGACCCTTTTGATCTTCAGCAGGGTAGGCGAGGAGGTTTACCGCTTGACCCTACCACCTCAGTCGCATCGGGTGCATAATGTCCACCACGTGTCTCAGCTGTGGAGATACGTGTATGTTTCTTCACACGTCATCGACCCCGGGAAGTTGGACGTCGATGACAGGGCGACAAGCACAGAGGTTCTAGTAGAGATCGAGGATCGACAGGAGCAGGATCTACGTGAACGGTTGCTTCCTCTGGGGTGCTTCTCGGGTAGCACGAGATCTTCAGGTGAGCATATGGGAGCGTAAAGCTCAGTTGCGTGCTCAGTACTACCTTGTTTCCCTTAAGTGTGAGTTGAAGCTTTACGGGGACGTAAAGCCCTGAGGTGGGAGTAATGTAAAGACCCGTAAAATTCAAGGAAAATTTTTTCTTAATTTTCTTTAGAATTTTACAAGAGCGCGGTTTCAGACGGCACCTGATTCCGAGGCCCGGAGTGCCCGGAATCATTTTCCGAAGTTTGGCTCGGGTACGTTCAGTGAACGAACGAGCGGGAATTCCTAACTTTTGATCCGGTGCTCGGAATTGAAATCCGAGGGCACCGATGAACTCGCAACGCCGATATTCACTTAAAGAGACCTTTTCGGGAGTTGCGTTTGTTGCGGGTTGAAAGTTAGTTTTAGGGGTTTTTAGTTTGAGTTAAATAAAATTGTGTAGAACAATTTTATTTTTAACTTGTTAAAACCTATCAAAGGAGGTTGGGAGTGGGACCCACACCCACTTAACCTCCCTTGGGAGGATTAAGTGTGGTGGGGCCCACACGAGCCCCTAAACCTTTCAAATTCTCCCAACTCCCTTAACGCCTCATTTAATGGCTTAAGTTACTTAATTAATTATGAGAGTTAAACCTTTTTGAATTTCAAACTTTTGACATTCTTGTGTGTTTTGTAATAATAAAATAAGATGTTATCTTATTTTATTATGGGTTGTTTGTTTGTCTCCTTGAGAGCTTTTGGAGAGCTTCTTCTTCATCTTCAAGCTCTGACGAAGAACGAAGAACGCTCAAACTCCGACGAAGAACGACGCCTCTCTTCTTCGTCCTCGGTGTCAACAAGAGGGAACGCCGCTTCCTCCTCGGACCTTCTTCGTCGGCATACGAAGATTCGCCAACGACGTATCTCTTCGGGCATATCTCTTCGTCAACGGATTTGACGAACGACGACCGCGACGCCCGACCTCCGCGACGCCGTCTTCCGCGGAACGTAGACGAATCTTCGAATCTTAAACCCGAGGTAGGGGTTGTTGATTCATTATTTATTTATTCCTTTTCTTGAACGTGGATCTTGCATGTCTAACTTGAGACTTGAATGTTTAAGTTGAGTTATTTATTTAACGTCAGGGGGGGGGGGGGCGGACCGCATGAACACGGCCGAACCCCCCTCCATCGTTCATGTTGATTATTCTTGGGTGAGGAAGTAAGTGGCGTGGTGCCGTCGCACCACGCGGATGATCGTGCAAATATTTTACGCGGCGCCGTCGCGCTACGTCGAGGAAGAATCTTCAAGAACGCGACGCCGTCGCGCCGCGTTGAAAAGAATCATGGCACGGCGAAAGGGGCGCGGTGCCCTCGCACCGCGCCGGACGACGAACACCGCGGCCGGTTCCGGGCCGCGGCGGGACGAGGAGACCGCGGCCGGATCCGGGCCGCGGCGGGATGTGAAGACCGGCGGCCTGGCCGCCGGCGTCGGAAGTCGAAGGCGGGACCGGAATTTCCGGTCCCGTTGGTAAAAACCGGCCGGCCAGCTGGCCGGCCGGATGACATAAAACCGGGGGAATAAATCCCCCGGCCGGTTCAACAAAACCCCCCTCTTAATGAGGGGGGCGGTTCCTTGAAGGAGGGGGGCAGCCGGCCCCCCCGGTTCCGCGCCAGCAGGCCCCCCACGTGGGGGGGGCGCTTTGAAAATAACGGCGCGGCTATGCCGCGCCGCCTGTTGAAAAACCGCGGGGCTTGCCCCCCGCGTGCCGACCGTGTGCGGCCCCTCGCGGCACCCCGAGCCGCCGCGCGGCCTCCATGCGGCGCCAGCCGCCAAGCCACCGCGGCCCGCCGCGCCGCCGCGCCGCCGCCCGCCGCCGCCGCCGCCGGCCACCGCGCCGCCCAGGGGGGGTCGGGCCGGGTCGGCCCGGACCCGGACCCCCCCGTTTCGAACCAGAATTGGTTTTTGGTCCATAACTTGAGCCTCGGACCTCCGATCGACGAACCGTCAGCGGCAACGCGATCCTTGGATCGAGACGGTCGTTTCGGTATATCGCACTCAAGGTTTCGGGTTACCTTGAGTACGGCCGGGTTGGTTCGTTCACGAAACCAACCGGGCCCTCGGAGCGGAAACGCTCATATCTTGAGTTCCGGACGTCCGATTGACGTGCCGTCGACTTTGATGGAATCCTCTAAGTGAGACGGATCTTTTGGCATACTCCGCCCAAGGTTTGGACGCAGGTGGAGTACGGTCGGGTTGGTTTTGCCTTAAAAACCAACCGGGCCCCGGGAACGAAAATGCCAATAACTCTCAGACCGGACGTCCGATCGACGCGCCGTCTGTTGCGTTGAGTTCCTGTTGACGATACGGAACTTTTGAATACATCAACTCTGGTCTTTGTGACAGTTGATGTATCAGCCTCTCGGCTCGTGGAGCGGATCCTCCGAACGAGCTTACTGTGTGCGGGAACCCTAGTGCTGGCTGCGACTGTTACTGTGACGACTACTACTACTGCTACTGTGACTGCGACGACGACAGTACAGAGATCCTATGTGGATTCGACGACGACGACTACAGCACTCAGCGATCCTACGTGGAACAGTGCTACCGAACCTGTGTGAGCTGAATCTTCTGTTGATCTTGGGTGGTGGAGCGCTTGGGTGTAGCGGCGGACCCGTGGTACTTGACAGTGGTGGTGCGCTTGGATGCAGCAGCAGACCCTTGGCGGTGGAGCGCTTGGTTGTAGCAGCGGACCCGCGATACTCTACGGAGTGTGTGCGCTTGGTTGTAGCGACAGACCCGCGACGGTGGAGACGTACGTGCGGAGTACGGAGACCGTGTAGATGACTGAGACCTGACGACTGCTTGACCGACTCGACTTGGAGTGAGTCGACTAGCCCAGTGGACGGAGCGCCCAGTAGTTGGCAGCAGACCCACGGCGGACGGAGCGCCTGGTAGTTGGCAGCAAACCCGCGGTACTCGTCAGAGGAGTACCTCAGTAGGCTATTTGGGTGAGCGCCCAGTAGTTGGCAGCAGACCCTCAGCGGACGGAGCGCCCAGTAGTTGGCAGCAGACCCGCAGTACTCGACAGGAGGAGTACCTCAGCAGTCATAGGTTAGTGAGCAGTACCTCGGAGTCGTGACAGGACTACTGCACACTTCAGAGACGGGGCTCTTCAGCAGCTACGGTTTCGATAATGAAAATCCTGGTTTGAGCTGAGTCTTTGATCTTTGTGTTTCCTCATGATTGAGATGGGTCGCTTGATAACTTAGGTATATGTATGGGCATATACCTGGGTAATAGTTATCCGTTGATTTCATAAACTTGTTATAAACCGTGTGGACTTGTACTGTTATCCTATGTGGATTTTACTGTTTACTCTTCTTTGTGGATTGGATTGTTCTTGGGCTCGTGTTGGAGCCGAACGGAAATTGGTGACATAGGTATATGTATGGGCATATACCTAATCAATACTGGATGTTACTTCGTGATTGTTACTTTTCTTCGTGGTTTATCCTTTGTGGATTTGAGAGACCTTCAGGGGTCTCGGGGTCCCTACTGAGTAGCTTATACTCACCCCTGCACGAGCTTTGCCCGCACTTCGTTGTGTTGGTTGCAGACGACGGACAGCGCTGACTGTGGATGAGGCTTTCGGAGTAGGTTGGTACCCGGAGGAGGACCACTGAGCGGGACGTGCTCGGAGCGGACAGTTGGACCTGAGGAGTTGTGAGCTATCTGTACCTACCCTTCAGGTAGGATCCGTGGTGGACGATCCAGGAGCTGTGCCATCTGTACCTACCCTTCAGGTAGGAATCGAGGAGGACGTCCCAGGAGCCGCTTGTACTTTCAGTTGCTGTATTCCCTTTCGAGTTGTACTTTACTTTCAGTTGGGCTTGTATTCCGGCCCCCTTTACTTTTCTGCACTTGTAGTTACTTTCCGCTTGCTGACTCTGTGGTGGTTGTTACTTATAAAGGCAATGCCTTCCCTGTTTACCGGGATTTTACGCCTTGGTGCTAGTCGCCGGCCCCTGGCCTATGGAAGGCGGGCTTGGGGTAGTCACGGCACGGGCCCCGAGGTCGGGTCGTGACAAGTTACTCCTCATATTTAAACCAATCAGAGTAGAGGTCCTCCCCACTCATTCAATATTCAACATGGATGTCCTCATCATGGTTTCAATAATTAGTATAGAGGTATTCTTCGTATTCAATGTCCTTAACATGGAGGTCCTCCCCATGCCCATTTAAACTAGCCTAAAGGTCCTCCTCTTACTCCAATCAGCCAGTATGGAGGTCCACCCCATGATATCACCACCAACAAACCTGGAGTTTCTCCCCATGTCTCTACCAACCAGAGAGGAGGTCCTCCCTGATAAAGCACCAACTAGAGTAGAGGTCCTCCACACTTCAACACCGACCATCATGGAGTTATACACCATGCTGATGACATGTATTTCCCTAAAGAACCATCCTGGGGAAGAAGGGTGAACAATCACTACCAAAGGCAAAATCCTGGGAAGTGCCATGTTTTTTCTACCTCGTCGATCATTCTGATTCCGATGCAGAAGATGACTCGGTATTTTATTTTTCAATTTAGTCATCAAATTATGGGGAAGGATCCCAACATGTGATGTTATCCATCTGGGAAGGTAAAATCCATAGGATCCCCAGGTCCCTCTTTAGGTACATATAGGTGGAGAATGTTTTGGATCCATTCTAGGGGCCCGATATGCAGCTATCTCCATCATTGTTGGCCTCCCCCACTACCAATACCAAAGATAATGGATATTTGTTTTGGTCTGGGATGACTCCTTTATATGATGAACTACATAATTACCGACTGATGAGTTCATCCTCTCTTGAACATGAGGCAATGTTGAGAACCCAGTCCTATAAGGACATTATGATGCGATTAACTCCACCCATAAGGGATGAATCAGTGTGTAGTGAACAGGTAAACCATATAGTGGATCTCCTTCCATCCAAACAGCCACTACACTGATCTATGTCTATTTTTCCACCAATATCTTGGCCATCGCCAATCGAATTTTGGGTTGACAAAGATTAAATCCATGTCTCTGAGTAAGAAATCCTATGGGAGACTCTAGCTGCTAATTAGTTTTCAATGGTTTTTGGCCAAATGAAACTTCCAACTTGAACATCTCGGAGTCCCTCATCGAGGTTCATGCTATGTGTTTCTTCCATACCATTTGGGAGACACTTCACCACCTTTGTGATCATCAGTTGGTCTATCTAGGAATCCAAGGGCACCTCGAAGACATTGATAAGTAGTGTTGAATGGTTGAGTTAACATCACTCCTAGTGGCTCAATACCCTGGATCTCCCAGTTATCACCATACCCAACAACATATATGCATCAAGAGCCTCATAGAGCCCTACTGAATATTGGATGAGGTTTATCCTCAGGTATAGATCAGTGGATGGGGACAATATGTTTCTATCTACTTCATCCCTATCCTATTAAATCCTAACCTACCCGTTAATATCAAGTATTTCCCTCTCAGTGTAGGTATGATAGAAATGGTTGTTCCTAAGTTTTCCAAAGAGAAAGACTCTGATGTAAGGTTTAACAGTGAAACCCCACTTCCTAGGGTATCATAGTACCAATTAAATCCTTATACAGGTGTTCACACCCACCAAAAAAAGGAACTTGGCCTTGTAGTTCTCTATGATTTATTTCCTTCCTATCAGAATACCAACAAGGGTAATCAAAAGGTCCATACCTATAGTATGTCCATGATTTTTCTAAAGATAGAGGCTGATCCCAGGATTTCCACCTTTCTTTGGTAGGTTTTAGAGAAGAAGAGGATGATTGATTAGATTCTTACTGAGCAATTCCCAAATTATAATGCATCTTGACAAGATCCCTTTTCTCATCCACCAGGGCAGTAATAGGTCCTCCTTGTTTAGTTGTCCCTAGTTGAGCTTGGTGATGCCACATATCTAGATAGATCAGTGGAAAAGGAATATAAGAAGGGACCACGATATGAGTCACCTAATCAAGATGAGTAGCATGATCATATTCCTCAGTACCTATATATAGCCGCTTCCCGAGCCATCAAGCCTTCTAACAAAGTTAATGATCCCATTTGATGGAATTTCATACCCGACATGGGTATATTTTATGCAAACACCCCTAGATTTTTGGAACCCCAGGTTTTCCCCATTCAATGGGATGGGTAACCCACTACATAATTTTAACCACTTCATCTTGATGTTCATGGCCAAAATGGGAACCCCAGAGCAGTAGGAGGCTGCCAAGATCTGGTGTTTCTTATAGAAATCGGAAGAAAATCCATTCACAAGATAAAGAAAATTGACTATCAGGTCGATCATTAGTCGGTAGGATCTTCATAGGAATTTCCTCTACCAGTTCATCTCCACCACATGGAAGACAAGCATTAATGACCTTGTTCTGCCTCCGAGGTGGAACGTTTTTTAGGCGGTGTGGAAATGGCTGACGAGGATCATCACCCGTCCCTTTTTCTATAGAGGCAGGTTGTCATTAAATTTACCATTCCTTTTTTTGACTCATTCAACATCATTATCCTTTATAGAAGGTTGAATTAACCCCGTGGGAACTGTTGGTCCTAGTGGGCGATTGCATGGGGGTCAAGCACTCCCGAAATCGTTCCTTCTCATATGTAATTTCTTATAATGGTGTCTAATGGGTTTATTTGTAGAGCCAAGAATTCCAAAAATCCATGGTATCCTTGATTCATGGACCTACTTTCCAAAGGCAAGCGCTCGTCGGTTGACTATTTGACCAACGACACTTAAGAACTTCATTGGTCGAGAGGACAGGAGGTAAGGCTCACTGCACCCTTCCAAGGGAGGATTTTTTCCTATTCTGGGACTCTCTTATAGATTTAAGTCATGTTCATATGTTAATGAATCATTGGTTCATTCTCAATGTGTGTGTCCACAGGCTACCCTTGGTTTGCAAAATCATCATAAGCATGTATATATTTGATGCTACAGAGGTGATGATGACTTGAGCCATGTAATAAGGTGCTTTGTATTTTATCGTCATATAAGGGGTATGGAAGGTGACTTAATATTGGGATTGGGCCCACAAGGAGGGATTCCTATGTATCATCAGAAGAGGAATCAGAACCCACGTAGTTCAGAATGTGTGGGGATTACGCATGGGAGTTACCCATTTGATGGGACATGGTTGGGTGGACCCTTTATGGATGGGCACCCTTTTGAGATCAGGCCTTCTGGTAGGTTTCCAACATATCCTGTTTTGATCAAAAATCAGAGTCCTCATAGTTCAATTGGTGTGGGGATTACGAATGGGAGCTTCCTATTTGAGGAGGAATGGTTGGGTGGACCCTTTATGGATTGGCACCCATATGAGCTCGGGACTTCTGGTAGGCATCCTACATATCCTGTTTTGATCAAGATTTAGAGTTCTCATAGTTTAGATGATGTAGATGTTATAATCTTCAAAAACCTCTAAGCACACATGAGTCATGCTCGGTGTGAGAAACAAGAGGATTTGAAAGATTCAATAATTCCCATGCCTCCTCCCCAGTTGGTGGGGGAGGGAGAGCCTGCGGCGAAAGAGGTCGGGGCGACAATGGGCAAGGATGTGGAGCAATGAACCTTTCTGTGTGAGATAAAATTAAAGTCATGAAGCCCAACCTTAGAATATTGGGGACTTACCTTAGTGGGAGGGCCCCAGAAAACATTTTGGAAAGGGGAGGAGTTCCATCCTCATCAAAAGGGGGAGAAAACCTAACCCCTTCGAATTATCACTATTCATCATTAAATGGAAAAGTAAGTGATCACCCTTAATACCGAGAACAAGGAGGTTCACGTCTGCATCCCAAGGTTGGGCTCCAGGTTACCGTGGGAATGTAGCCTCCCATACATTCTTAAAACCTTCACCTTTATGGGGAGGGCCTTCGTGACTCTGCATACCATGGGTATGTAGACTCAATAGGGAGCGCCGATGGTCTGATCATATGGGTCTGGTGGCTTTGGAGGAGGATTTGGCATAATTATAGAGGACTAGTTAGTGAAGGGACCATGGAGGACTGGACGGTAGTGGAGGGGTGAGGTTGGAACCAGTGGGAAAAATACCCAAGAACACCCCATTCCTTGTATTTACTTTTTTATGTGGGATGGGGGAGGCTCCACATACCATAGTGGTATGCATGCAGAGGGCCATCTATAGGTTTCGGGCGCAGCGGAAGCGCGTTGCTGGGTTTGCCCAACTTTAATTTTAACGTTAAACAACGTTCAATCTGAGATCCGTCACGATATAAAATGCCAAATCTTCAGAATAGAATGAAGAATGAAAAGAAAATAAGAGTATCAGAACCCTTGAGGAGGATCATCATATGTTGATTATAATTAATTTAATTAATGCATAAGAATTACCTCGTTGGAATTCTTTCTTCGTTGATGTGTCCGGTCACGATTCGGTGATCCTTCGTTGCGTCGTAGAATCCAAGTGTAGGATTCCTCTAGCAGTGATCCATACGTGTGTCATGTATCTCCGGATGTTGCCGAATGGATCTCCGGGTGCTAGTGTGGAAGATCCTTCACTTGTGATGTCCACCTTCGACCGCCTTGATCTGGTGGAGGATCTTGCTCTCGTAACTTGAGGGCGTTCTTGGTGGAAAGGGAATTCTCTCTTTGGCTTGAGAGTATTTCCAAATCCGTTATGCACAACAATGACTCTCCAAAATGTTGGGGTTGAGAGGATATTTATAATAGGGTTTGAGGTTAATAGAGTTATGACAATAAATAAATGCGTTACGCGTTTTATTTATTTCATTAACTCTTATTGAAAACCCCTAAGTCAAATTATTAATTCCTTGACATGCGCTCACGCTGATTATAATAAATATCATTTATTAAAACAATATTAAATCCTCAAAATACCAGCTGGAAAAACTACACGGCGTGTAATAATTAATACACGGCGTGTACTTGTTTTCCATAAAACTACACGGCGTGTATATTTAATATACACGGCGTGTACTTTTATTTTCCATTTTTCTCCACCACATTTATTAGACCTTGAGTAATGACTATTTATTTCTTAAATAAATGTAACTACATTACTCGCTAATAAATATATTATTTCATCCACAATATATTCTCTCGAATAACTAGTGTCAAAATAAATGCGATCACACATCCTTAAATAATTATTAAACCATAGTCGGGAATAAAATTTATTTAACTTGTTAAATTAATATTTAACTGAGATACATGGACACACTTAGTGTTTGACCCTCTAGGCCTCTTTCTTAGTGGCATTAGGCTGAGCCTGCCTAAAGTCCAAGGTTAGCGTCTAGCAACACGCCAAGTCACCCATAGAGAAAGAAGTTAACGCCGCAATGAAATGTCACCTCCTACGAACGCTTACCGTGTAATATAATATGTTTGTCTCGATATCTCCAATCAAGCGGGTTTCATGCTAGTGCCATCAACCCATGTGCTTGATTATTCTTTCTTTGACTTCCCGGAATTAAACTTGCCCATACCTTACCATGGCCATGGATTTATTTAAGCTGTATCAATTCTATCAAAGGGCCTAAGATATCTACTTCCATTATGGAACGGAAGGGAAAAATCCTTTCTCGCATTATCTATTAATGCGATATTACTCGTGACGCACCCAACGTATCCTACCTCGCTGCGAACAGTGTGTCGTCATAGTTTTCGTCAATACATCTACGTGTGCGAGTTGTAATACCCATTAATAATAATCTTAAAGTTTAAGGACCAATACACAAGTCCGCAGATAGGAACATCCAATGACATTATGAAATGTGGATTTCCTACTGGCGGGTCTCGTTCTCATAATATCCTCCAGGATATTACCAAGAGTGTACACCATGAGAAGGTGCCTCAAAGTTTTATGAGTCCTCACCCCTAATGACCTTTATTATTTGTGTCCCTCAAATAATATCATTCGGCCATAGAAAATACATTCAAGAATAGTGTTATGGAACTTCCGGGTTCTCATCATAGCAGGGATCCACTACGACCCTTTAATGCAACAGCTGTCCTTAGGACATTATCACATGACATGTCACGCAGAAGAATAGTCAAGATGTGATAAGGCTTTTATTTAATGAATAAAGTACAAAGTAGTTGGTTCTAGACCACAAACTCCAACAGACTCCCACTTGGACTAGAGCCAACTGCTAACAACCTTTAACCCGCTATCTCTCACATGATATTCATGCTTCTGCTGAGATATGCCTTTAGTCATGGGTTCTGCCACGTTCTCTTCTATGGACACTCTGCTCACTGCAACTTTACCCAGTTGATAGAAATCCCTCAAGAGGTGATACTTCCGGAGTATGTGCTTTGTCCGTTGATGTGACCTTGGTTCTTTTACAAGAGTCACCGCTGTAGTATTATCACAATACAATGTAATGGGATCTTTACTGCTAGGCACCACATCAAGCTCCTAGACAAAGTTCCGAATCTAGACAGCTTCCTTGGATGCATCAGAAGCCTCTATATACTCGGACTTCGCTGTAGAATCGGCGACAACTGGATGCTTTGAACTCTTCCAGCTCACAGCTCCTCCATTGAGACAGAAAACATATCCAGATTGCGACTTCAGATCATTCTGATCTGTTTGAAAACCAACATCAGCATACTCTCTGATGACAAGCTCCTCGTCTCCTCCATATACCAGGAACATATCCTTAGTTCTTCTCATATACTTAAGGATAGTCTTAACAGCAGTCCAATGTTGTTCTCCTAGATCTTCTTGATATCTGCCTACCATGCTCAGTGCATAGGCAACATCAATCCTGGTACATAACATGGCATACATGATGGATCCTATAGCCGAAGCGTATGGGATCTTTCTCATCCTATCTTTATCCTGTTGTGTCTGGGGACACATTTTCTTGGAAAGATGTAAGCCATGTGATACTGGAACCAATCCCCTCTTGGATTTTTCCATACTAAATCTCTTTAGTATCTGGTCAATGTATGTACCCTGACTTAGTCCAAGTAGCCTCTTGGATCTGTCACGAATGATCTTGATCCCTAGAATGTAGGCTGCTTCTCCTAAGTCCTTTATGGAGAAACACTTGTTCAACCAGTCCTTAACTGACTGTAAGGATGGTACGTCATTTCCAATAAGCAATATGTCATCAACATATACCACTAGGATGACGACCACATTCCCATTAAACCACTTATAAACACATGGCTCACATTCATTCTTAATGAAACCAAATTCCTTTATGGCTTCATCAAATCGAATGTTCCATGACCTGGATTCTTGTTTCAATCCATAAATAGATTTCTACAACTTGCAAACCCATTTGGCTTCACCTGGTGTCACAAACCCTTCTGGTTGTGTCATATAGACATCTTCCTGAAGGTTCCCATTAAGGAATGTTGTTTTGACATCCATCTACCAAATCTCGTAGTCATGTTAAACTGCTATGGAAAGTATGATTCTTATGGATTTAAACATGGCAACTGGCGAGAAGGTTTCATAATATTCAATTCCTTGATGCTGTTTGAATCCTTTAGCCACTAGTCTTGCTTTATAGGTTCTAACTTTACCTTCCATGTCCAGCTTTCTTTTGAATACCCATTTGCATCCAACAGGCTTTACATCAACTGGCTCATCGACCAGAACCCAAACTTGGTTTTGATATAAGGAATCCATCTCAGAATTCATAGCTTCTAGCCATCTTGCAGCTTCTGAGATTTCTACTTCTTCCTTGTAGGAGAGAGGTTCATAATTGTCCAACAATAATGATTCACCATCCTCGGTGACTAGGAAACCAAATCTCTCTGGTTCCCTTACCTCTCTTGAGCTCCTACGCAGTACTTGTGTTTCTGGAACCTCTTCTATGGGGACCTGTGGAACTTGTTCCTGTACCAAATCCTATGTATCTTTAGCATCAACTTCGTTGAAGTCAATCTTGCTCCCACTGTCCTTCTTGAGGATGTGTTCCCTCTCAAGAAAGACGGCTTGTCTGGTGACAGTCACTTTCTTGTCTTGAGGGTTATATAGGTAATATCCTTTCGTTTCCTTGGGATATCCTATAAAGATACACTTCGTGCCCCGGGGTGCTAGTTTGTTGCCCAAGAAGGACTTAACAAATGCCTCGCATCCCCATACACGTGTGTGCGACAAAGTGGGATTCCTTCCAATCCATAACTCGGATGGAATTCCATTTTCCACCTTAGTTGGTACTCGGTTTAATGTGTATGCTGCAGTTTGTATTGCATATCCCCAAAAGGATAATGGAATATCCTCATGACTCATCATCGACCTCACCATGTCCAACAAGGTTTGGTTCCTCCTTTCACTAACACCATTCCACTGTGGTGTATAAGGAGGAGTGAGTTGAGATAGAATCCCAGACTCCCGTAGAAGATCAATGAGCTCTTGGTTCAGATATTCTCCACCTCGATCCGATCGAAGCTTCTTTATCTTCTTACCAAGCTGATTCTCTACTTCATTCTTGAATTCCTTAAATTTCTCTAAGGACTATGACTTATACCTCATTAAGTATACATAGCCATATCTACTCAGATCATCAGTAAAAGTAATGAAGTAAGAATATCCACCTCTAGCTTCTACTGGAAATGGTCCACACACATCCGTGTGTACCAATCCTAGAAGCTTTGTGGACCTTTCACCTTGTCCACCAAAAGGCGGCTTGGTCATATTTCCTTGTAAACAAGCATGACATCTATCAAGTGGTTTTAGCTCAGTAGAGTCTAAATAGCCATCTTGGCAGAGCTTTGTCAAATGCTTCTTGTTCACATGACCAAGGCGGTGATGCCATAACTGGGTGATGTATGAGTCATGTGAGTTTGTTTCGTTATCGATTGCCAACACTTGGTTTTTTTAATTCAATACATACAAACCATTATTTAAATGTGTCATACCATAACATACGTTGTTCTTATAAAAGAGACAACCCTTATTTCCAAATTTGAAAACAAATCCATCCATATCCAAACAAGATACAGAAATTATGTTCTTGGTAACACTAGGAACATAATAACAGTTATGTAAAACCAAAATCATCCCAGTCGGCAATGAGAGGTGGTATTCACCAATAGCCAATGCAGCCAGCCTTGTGCCATTGGCAGCTCGAAGATCCACCTCTCCTCTGGCGATCTTTCTAAATCTACTTGGTTCCTGCATTTGAATACATATGTGAGCCCCAAAAGCTGTATCTAATACCCAATGTGTAGAAATAGAAAGATTGCACTCGATAACAAATGCAACTTTAGTATCCCCACGCTTCTGGGTGCAGTTCCTCTTCCAGTGGCCCTGCTTGCCACATGCAAAACACACTGCCTCCCGTTCCTTGCCCTGCCTCCGGATCTTCCCCTTCTTGGAGGGACGGTGCTCGAGGGCTTCAAACTGTTTATAAGTCTTTGGCCCCTTTGCCTTGTCCTTCCTTTTCTTGTTCCCCATAAGGACCGTGGGTTTTTCACGCCTCATGTCCTTATCTACCTGGAGAATCAAGGCCAGAAGCTCTGATAGACTCTTCTTATTGCCGCTCATTTTATAGTTGACAATGAAGTTAGAGAAGGTCTTGGGCAGTGATGATAGGATGAGATCTGTACGCAACTCATCCGAGAATTTAATCCCTAAGATGTCTAGGCATTCAATGTAGCCAATAAGCTTGACTACATGAGGCCCAGCTGGCGCAGACTCTCCAAGATTCGTGGTAAACAAAGCATCATAGATATCATACCTCTCCTGTCTCTCTTTCTCTTGGTAGAGATCTTTAAGGTGAGACATCATGCTATACGCGTCCATGTTTTCATGTTTCTTCAAGAGCTCATTAGACATGGCCGATAGCATGAATCACTGGACATATGTGGCATCATCCATGTGTTTCATGTAGAGAGATAATTCCTCATCACTAGCCTCTTTCCCAGGCGCAACTGGAATAGGCTCTTCCAGCACATATAATTTCCTTTCGTGGCGAAGGACGACGTGTAAACGCCTCTGCCACTCTTGGAAATTGGTGCCGGTGAGAAGGTTTTCTTTTTCAAGTATGGTACGAAATGATATGTTTGAAGTCATTTTCTTTCTATTTCTACAAATTAAGATGAGCAAAGGTTTAGTACTTTATTACAAAATTTGAGACAAATAAATAAATTAATACTTATTAGTCTCCCACTATTTTATAGAAATTCAATGGCCCTCACCATTGACTTCTGAATATTCTGTTGCGTGAATATTCTAGTGGAAAGGATCCATATTTCCCTTCGCATTACCCCAACTAGGGATGGTCAAGAAACTTGAAGGGTTTTAGGTAGGCATTCCAAATGCCAACCGCATTAACTCACAGCTCCTTGATCTGCTGAGTGGACTCCCCAATCTTGAAATCCTTTTTGGATTTCATCAACCTTTTCCTCTTGGTCACACTAAGTCCTGCTGTGGTAGTCAACCCTTGATGCGAACCAAGTCAAGTCAACCAAAAACCTTGAATTAGAATTCCACGATAATTGAAAGCACCCCAACTAGGGTTGGTCAAGAACTTTGAACTATGGTTCGATTCTAACAAAGATTATGGAAGGCTATGCTGACTTAATATTTATTTTGAGGGATTTTTCCCTTATACATAAATTTCCATTTTATTATCTTTGATTACATTCTTGTTAATATTAAGTGGGATATACTTAAGTGATTAACCATGTCTAAGATAATATTTACATATAAGCCGGTTTTATTTTAATTCCATCTTGCATGCTCGTTTAATTCATTAATTGTGTGATCATGACAACACACCCACAATAAATAAACCATGAAACTGACAGAAATAAAATAAATGGTATGATCATGAGCTTTTCTATTGGTTAGTTTATCTAGCGGTTGATAAACTAACCCAAGACCTAGGGGAGAAACACCTTGAACCTTTCAGGTTCATGTTTATAGCTTTCCACCTATCCACCTTTGTATCTCCTTGGATTGGTTTCACCATGGCTCCTGACTTGAGCCGCCTCCACTAGCTTGGGAGCTCCATCCATTACATATGCATTTATCTCACACACACGTGAGGGGTAAAAGGGGTTTTTACATAAAATAATCCTTTGGCGCTCAGGCCCTACATATTAATGAGGAGATGGCTCCCAGGCCAACAAATTTAATTTAAATAAATAAATTAAAATAAACCATTCACATACAAAGGTCTCAGTCTATCTCATTATCATCCATACATGCAACGATATTTACACATAAATAAAACTAGCATTCAATTCTTTAATCGTTCTTGTTTAAGATAAATCACACTCGAATCAATTAATTATCTTTAATTAATCAATCCTTTTATCTTAAATCCCTTTTCTGAATTTCCTTGAGATTCTCATCCATCATAATTTTAAAAAAATAAATTCATTTAAAATTATCCTTGTACGTGACTTGTACCTTGGGGGCAACCCGATGAATTCCCATTTATTACGCAGATGTTAAATTAAACACATATATATAAAACACCTTTCACGTGTTGTGCCTCAGCTTTATGCCTGTACCATGGTACACGTCTCAAGGGTTTGCATAATATAATAATAAATTTTAATAAATATTCATAATTTGGGTGAGTACACGGCGTGTAGTTCCGACTACATGGTGTGTACTTTTCTTCACCGTCAATCCGAAGTACACGCCCGGGGACATGGCATGTTAATGTACTTCGGAAATTTTCGGAGTACATGGCGTGTACAATGGGACACATTCCATGTAGTTTCCGTGTTAAACGGTTTCCAGCCGGGCAGGCCGTGTACGGAGTACACGACCCAACCCTAACCCGAAGGGACTACACACCGTGTTCATTGGACCACACGACGTGTATTCTGGAAACTGTGTGCCACCTTTTTCTGGTCAACACACGGTGTCTTAAATTCATAGAAAGAATCCAATACACGGGCTGATTTGGCGGATCAGTCAATGCATTGAACCTAGACTACACGGCGTGTACTTTTGAATAAACGCCGTGTATTCTGGTGTTAAACGGCCAAAAACGTTTGCCTCCTCCGGATGAGTTCCTCTATTTTATTTTAATCAAAATTAAAAGAAAAATTTGTTTCTATGAGGTGAACGAGAAATGAGGGAGGAGGAATAGATCTTGATATTTAGATTTCCAGAACGATTAAACTTGAATTGAAATAACTAAATTATTAAATGCGTAAATTACCAACGAAAAACTAAATAATTAAAATCAACAATATGACCCCCTCTGATACCACTTGTAGGTTCCGGGCACAGCGGAAGCGTGTTGGTGGGTTTTCCCAACCTTAATTTTAACGTTAAACAACATTCAATCCGAGATCCGTCACGATATAAAATACTGAATCTTCAGAATAAAATGAAGAACAAAAAAAAAAGAGTCCCGGAACCCTTGAGGAGGATCATCATATGTTGATTATAATTAATTTAATTAATGCATAAGAATTACCTCGTTGGAATTCTTTCTTCATTGATGTGTCCGGTCATGATTCGGTGATCCGTCGTTGCATCGTAGAATCCAAGTGTAGGATTCCTCTAGCGGTGATCCACACGTGTGTCACGTATCTCCAGACGTCGCCGAAGGGATCTCCGGGTGCTAGCACAGAAGAACCTTCTTTTGCAATGTCCGCCTTCAACCGCCTTGATCCGGTGGAGGATCTTTCTCTCGTAACTTGAGGGAATTCTTAGTGGAAAGGGAATTCTCTCTTTGGCTTGAGAGTATTTCCAAATCTGTTGTGCACAACAATGGCTCTCCAAAATGTTGGGGTTGCAAGGATATTTATAATCGGGTTTGAGGTTAATAGAGTTATGACAATAAATAAACGCATTACGCATTTTATTTATTTCATTAACTCTTTTTGAAAACCCCCATGCCAAATTATTAATTCCTTGACAAGCTCCCACACTGATTAAAATAAATATCATTTATTAAAACAATATTAAATCCTCAAAATCCCAACTGGAAAAACTACACGGCGTGTAATAATTAATACACGGTGTGTACTTGTTTTCCATAAAATTACACGGCGTGTATATTTAATATACACCGCATGTACTTTTATTTTCCATTTTTCTCCCCCACATTTATTATAACTTGAGTAATGAATATTTATTTCTTAAATAAATGTAACTGCATTACTCGCTAATAAATATATTATTTCGTCCACAATATATTCTCTCGAATAACTAGTGTCAAAATAAATGTGATCACACATCCTTAAATAATTATTAAACCACAGTCGGGAATAATATTTATTTAACTTGTTAAATTAATATTTAACTGAGATACATGGACACACTTAGTGTGTGACCCTCTAGGCCTCTTTCTCAGTGGCATTAGGCTGAGCCTGCCTAAAGTCCAAGGTTAGCATCTAGCAACATGCCATGGCACCCATAGAGAAAGAAGTTAACGCCGCAATGACGTGTCACCTCCTACGAACGATTACCGTGTAATATAATCCCTTTGTCTCGATATCTCCAATCAAGCGGGTTGCATGCTAGTGCCATCAACCCATGTGCTTGATTATTCTTTCTTTGACTTCCCAGAATTGAACTTGCACATACCTTACCATGGCCATGAATTTATTTAGGCTGTATCAATTCCATCAAAGGGCCTAAGATATCTACTTCCATTTTGGAACGGAAGGTACAAATCCTTTCTCGCATTATCTATTAATGCGATATTACTCGTGACGCACCCAACATATCCTAACTCGCTGCGAACAGTGTGTCGTCACAGTTTTCGTCAATACATATAAGTGCGTGAGTTTTAATACCCATTAATAATAATCTTAACATCTAAGGACCAATACACACGTCCGTAGATAGGAACATCCAATGACACTATGAAATATGGATTTCCTACTGGTGGGTCTCGTTCTCATAATATCATCCTGGATATTACCAAGGGCGCACACCATGAGAAGGTGCCTCAAAGTTTTATGAGTCCTCACCCCTAATGACCTGTATTATTTGTGTCCCTCAAATAATATCATCCGGACATAGAACATACATTCAAGAACAGTGTTATGGAACTTTTGGGTTCTCATCATAACAGGGATCCGCTACGACCCTTTAATGCAACAACTATCCTTAAGACATTATCACCTGACACGTCACACAGAAGAACAATCAAGATGTGATAAGGGTTTTATTTAATGAATAAAGTACAAAGTAGTTCGCTCTAGACCACAAACTCCAACACCATCTGCATACCAATGTGGTATGTGTGTATGGGTAAAAGAAACCGCATACCATAGTGGTATGCGTCCCATCACACCACATTGGGTTCCTTCCGCGTACTGATGCAGTATGTGGTGCCGGGTTTAGTCTGCGTAGCCGTACACTACATAGAGAACTATATTGAAGGGGTTCTAGGGGATCATCGTTCGCAGAGAGTTTATCTGTGAGAAGCCCTTGGTTCGCGGTTGACCAGTTAAGTTCACAGATCTATAATTTTTATTCAATTCCCCCGTCTTATGGTTCATGGCCAGCTATACCTGTGGAGGAGTGGTTCACGGTTTGTGCTTTGTTGATGAAACAAGATGGAAGCTGGAGTGTAGCCTCTAAGTCTCCCTCAAGATTTCTTCATCCATCCTTCTCTCTGTCATCCTCCCTCTCTGTGTGTCCATCTGAACTTCTACTGTTATCTTTTTATAGATTACTGGAGAGATCATATCTATTGGGCACACAACACCATTTGTGGAGGACCATTGATGCAGTATCCTGACTCGTGGAAGACTCCGTCAACTGGGGTTTGCAGAGGCTTTGGTCCACGATAATAGTCTGCACAACCCTGCACGTTCGCTTCGTCTGCAAACTAAGGGGTTTGCGGTACGATACATGAACTGGTCTTACACACACAACATCTTTGATTTACGCGGGTCACGGATTTTCTTGCTTGTTGTCCATCGCCTTGCGGGCCAGCAGTTTGTGGTTTGTCTCACATACCTGGTGTTTTGAAATCCATATGCTTCTCATACCATTCCCGGCGATGGTACGTGGGCCACTTAAAAACCTTGAAAACTTGAATTCCTTCAAGTTCCTTCAAAGAATTGTAACCCAAATTGAGTCCCTTCACCTTGATAGACTTGTAGAAGCACTTTCTTCCTTCTACAAAGTGATTATGGGGAGATTTTCTCCTCTTGGAAGAATATTCAGGACCCTAAAAATGCCCCACATCAGAATGGTGTCTGTTTGGAATGAAAAGGAGACTATTATGATGTAGAAGCGATCCTGAACAAGAATGGTTCATGGTAGAATAAGTAGACCCGATAGGAGGGGACCAAACCAATATATAGGGGTTATGTCTTGTCCACATACCGAACTTGAATTAGTGAACCTAACATCAAAAACTACTAATAAAGACTTAAATTTTAATCCACAACTTTTGAACACGAACTTAACCAAGGTCGAGGTTCGCATTTTCTTCATTATGCGAACCGTTTTGTTCGCCAGCCAATAGTTCATGGGCCTAACCCTGTCTGTTTTTTCACGTACCATGGCTATACATGGTGAACTACATCTGCATACCATAGCTACAGGCAAATTAGCATCCACGTGTCATGCTGTATGTGAAATTCTCCTTCCGCCTACCGTTTCTAGGAATAGTACACCGAGCCTTTTGTATACATGCTTTAAGTTCTTTAGCCTTTTTTTCATATCCTTTGCCCAATAATTTTTTATGGGAATAAATTTTCATCGGCTTATGGATTTCTTTACCTAGGCTACAATGGATGATTCACAGGCTACTGTAGACGTCTCTGCTTCTTATGAGGCTATAATTACTTCCGCTATTTCTTCTACAGACGAAAGATCAAAGGATTTGGTGGCTTTGGTTGATGAAAAAACTCTGGCCATTCCATTTCACCAATCCCTTGTGAATCTACTCATAGTGGGTCAATGAGATTACCCGGTCTCAGAAATGATTCCTTCTTATGAGTTTGGCCTTTTGTCTAACACAGAGATCCTAGCGCCAAACCCAATTGATCATCCTGTTGCCTAGATAATTAATACATCTATTCTGAAGGCATTGATTTCTTCCAAGGGGAGGTACCTTAAGATAGATACCACCTCTGGGCCTTTGTTTCACTATGCACCTAGAACCTTAGAGGGAGTGCAACAGAATCCAAATCAGACAAATCACTATTACCATGGCATCGCGAGGAAGGCCACAACGAATGAGCAGCACTGTTGGTCATCTCCACGGGACCTTCATCCTGGAGGCTCGTCTGACTTAGACTAGGGGTGGCAATTTTGGTTTCACTATATTTGTGAAGAATTCCGAGCCGAGCTACATGTTGTGGGAGTATAAGAGGAAGCCTGTGTTTTCCAGAAATACACCCATTGTCCTACTGCCCTCATTTCAGAGCTCTTAAGCAGGTGGTGTCCAAATACCAACACTTTCCATTTGACCCACAGTGAGGTTGGCATCAGCCTTTGGGACATCCGACTAGTTTTAGGAGTCCCTATCATTGGGTACATGTATGATGAATTTATTCTCCCCTCTTATGTTTGGGATGAATAGGAAATAACCCCCCCCCCCCCATCCAGGAAACTCATAATCCAGGCGAAGACACTTTTGGAGGAAAGTTATCCCTATCCGAAGAAGGAAGTTTTGTTTGACGATTGGTTTACTACTTTTGATAATCATACTGGTCTCGAGACTGATCTATGGAGACCCAGGGATTGTCACACAAAATCCACCCAAAGGAGAGCGGGTACTTACTGGCCTATGCTAGAAGAAGGGGATTTCCAGAAATGGTGATGGGGTATAATCCCTAACTTTGATCGGTTATTTTGACTGGTAGATTTCTTGGCCATGTTCTTGATTGAGTGGCTTTTACCATTGTGGGAATCTGGTGGTGTAAGAGCCTCAACCATTATCATGGCCGCTCAGTTGGGCACCAGAAAATGTATCAATTTTTCTATCCCCATGTTGGACAAGATATACCGCCTGCTGGGCCGAATCAGTGAAAGGGGTCACCCTACCGGATGGTTGGCCCTCTTTAAATTCTTTGGGGATGGATGGGATCCCACATAGGGGGTTATTCCATCATCAATTCCTTACAGATCCCTCATTTGACCCTCCAACTATATCTTCATAGCACTAGTGGGGTCATGCTAGCAGTTTGGGCCTTATAGGATAAGAAAGAAGAGTAGACCGAAAAGAATGATCATGACCTAATGGATTGCCTCAACATTTATGAACGTTACTCTTACCATCCTTATGATTCCCCCACTAGTACCATTATGAAAAATGAATCTAAAGACTTTATCAATTGAGGTTACGTCTTTTCTTTGTGAGAAGGCATTATGGTTGCTCATATTGGAGGGGAAATTATCTGTGAGGGCCATGAACCCTACAGGTTTAGTCGGAAATTCAACTATGTTCAAAAGTTATGTCCTCCTGCTCTTAACAGTACTTACCAGGAGAAACATCTCATGATAGCCTGTCAATTTTGGCTGATGTTTACCGGGGAAGACACCCATAGCCAAGCCAGACATCCAGATCCTAGAGATTATGTGCCCTTCCTTACCAAGAACTATGTTGAGGCATGGGTTAAATTGTACCCTGATGTCTAATTAGCTAACTTTTTTCCCATTGTATTGACTTCTAGGGAATCCAATTCCAAGTGAAAGGGGAAGAAAAAGGAAGTTTCTAAACACCCTCGACCTTGAAATGTTATTCGAAAGTCTCTTCGCTTCCTCCTGGGTAAAGTTGTGAAAGATGAGGTTATGACCTCACGGGCAGCTGAACAAGCTACTAGATCTACTGCTGAGAGTCCATCATCATTTCTTTCCGAGGCCAATTTTCCATTTTCCTGGAGGAAATGAGACCTTTTGAAAGGCCATCCACCTTCCCATGGCCGGTCCTCTTACAACTTAATGAAACTCCTCCAAACTAGGGAAGTTTCCATTATTGGTATTGGTTTCTTGTCAGCACCTACTAATGTTTCTTTCAATGAGTATCCAGATGAGGTTGGTTGATACCATAATGACCTCGAGACCCTTATCAACTCTCGAATTGGTCGTTGTAATTACTCTTATCAGGTACTTTCTAGGTTGTGACCAGAAACCACTGATGAGGATGAAATCATCATTGGCTTACCTACTATGGCCACCATGAAAATGGTTTCCTCTTTTCCTCCATTATCTCATAAATGCACCTCTTCCCAAGGTCCTGAGTTTGTAGGGATGTACGGTAAATGTTTACGGTTTTCGAAGCCTACCATGATTCCTCATATTAATCTTCCAGCGCTGGCCATCCCAATTAAGATTGTGTTTCTGGAATCTTGGAGAGTCTGGGATGAATTGAGGGCAAGCACCTCAGATGAAGATATATGGAGGCTTCTTCAGAGGTAACTCTTCGATATTCTAGGTTTTGGGGGATCTATTGCTCTAACTTGTATTTCAGCTGATGAAGAACCTAATGAGGTGGTAGATTACTTGATTAAAATGGATAGGTGCCTTCAGGCTCCTACAGTTGGGCGTTACTGGTCAGACCGCATGGCGCTGATGGAAGTATTTCCATAGGGAGAGGTCTTATCTGCAACCTATGGCCTTAAATTCACTTATCAAAAATATTATTAAATCTTCCCCCTTTACTTCTAATTTTACAGGGGCCTGTCAGGTCTCGGGATATGACTTTTTCTCCGATTTATTCTCCCAGAGGTACTATTGCTGGGAGCACACCCCCTCACTAGTAGGGATACTTTTGAAGGATCTCCCGGATCTCAAGAGCATATGAAGGTAGTTATTGAAGACTCTTATAGGGTGTTTCCTCCTCTATCTCCTCTTGGTGGTCCTATTCAGGATCCATCTCCCCAACAGTCAAAGAAACGCAAGAAAGCCTCATAGCTATCGATACGTATTCAAAGGGGGATCACAAGTAAGTGTCCTCTCACCTGGTTATTGAACCAAATGTATTTACTTTGTTGACTCACTAGTATGTATATGTGTTTTTACGTAGGTCCTATCAGTAACCAAACATCGACCACTAAGGCATCTACAACCCTTATCCCTCTTAGGGTAGAGGAAGGGTCACCATCTATTATGGTTGACCAAGGCAGGGAAACAGGGCATTTGAAGGTGTCGAGGGTGATGTTGACCTTTCATGTGTTCCTACTCCTACTTGAAATTTTTCTTCCTGAAAAATGGAATGACATCCAGATGCTGAGGGCTCATTTGATCTTGCCAAGCCAACTCTCATAGAGAGGGACAGGGAAATCTTTTTGGCAGGAGCCGAGTCCATTGACGAGCACCAGGTTTTGCTGGATCTTATAGGGGCTTCAAATATTGTTGAGCGTATAAATATCAACCGATCGGATTTTGTACCTACATAAGTAATTCCTTCAAAATATGATACTCTACCTACTCGTGGTAGATATAGGGAAGTCATGGTCGATGAGGCTAATGTTATGTCCCCTAAAAATCTGGAGTAGGCTATCATTCCATTTTTTCAAGTTCTAAGAGGGGTTATGTTTTCTACCCTCATTATTCCGAGACCAGTATCCTTATCCTAAATGACTATCCCCACAAGTCCTATATTAACCAGTGACCTTTTAAGGTCCATCTTGAGAACTACTGTTTTGGCTGATCATGGCCCTGGGTCCTCAGTACCCTCGTATATCCATGGAGCGTGGTTGATGATTGAAGATATAGCGCCACCTGTTTTGGAAAAAAATACTGTTACGGGAGTGGGAGGTATTTTTGTCTCCTCCTCATCCATGGGATTACAACCACATCCCTTGGAAATAGCAGCGGACACCCCTTCTTTTTTATCCATTACAATTACCAGAGATGAGGCTGCTGCCGGGCTGAGCCATTCTGTAGCTACCAAATCAAGTCCCCCCTGACAACATTCATTCCTAACTACATTTCATTGTCAAGGAGTGATTCTGTGGCTGATCAAAAAGGTATGGTCGATTTTCATCCCACTCGACTAAAGGCATGGAGAAATATCTGGAGATTAATCTCCCAGACTCCATTGGATGAGATGCTAGTGAAATTGCACAATTTAAACTTCCAGTTTGTGGTTTTGGGATTTGTTGGGTTTAACTATCATGTCATTTATGACATAGTAAGGCTGGTGGTTGTTGTGCGGGAGTCAACTGGTATTCTCGCATCTCAACTTTCTGAGGTGGAGTCAGTGGTATATCTTGCTGTTACATGGAAAATACTTGATGACAAAGCTGCCACCCACGCTGGAACGGTTGCAAGGTTGCAACGTGAAATTATAAATAAAGAGTCCTTGATGGAACAAATTGACTAGGAAGGGGAGAAACAAAGCCAAAAACCGGAGCAGCTTAAGCAGGAGCGAGCCCGGGCCGCAGCCGCTATTGAGGAGGGCATTGGCAAGTGAAAGAGGGAGAGAGGATTGGTCTCTAAGCTATGAGGGAGGTAGAGGCACCACAGGAAAGTGCAGAAGCTGAGATTATGAATTTATTGAAGCTCCGCCAAGAGGTTGAGGATTCACACCAATCATTGGTGCAACTTTATGACTCTGCCATGTGACTCTTGTAGAGATCCTGTCTTGCTTTTGAGGAGAGGCTCTAGGATGTGGACGCCCACCATATGTATCTTATAGAATATTATGGAACCAGTTTTCCTTAGGATCCTCTCTCTTTGCCTTTTTTCTGCTATGCAAATTATATTTCAATCAAGCATTGATTCTAAACCATGACTTGAATTCAGTAAACTGAGATAATCAAATTGATCTCTATTTATTTTTGCCTGAGACATGGGACTCAATGAGTGTAGTTTGACTATTGCTGAGGTTTTAAGGAACAACTCACAAACTTTTATGTCTTTTTCATTATAACCCTAATTTCTTTCCTAAGCCTACTTGAAATGGGCTTAGCGGGTATAAATTAACTTTTCCTTAGGCCGCCCTTTGCGAGTTTTCGACCTAACAAGCTTTACACCTTTTCTGATGGCTCAATGTTTCCATCTTTTTCTTTTAACGGACCGATACTTGACATTTTTCCCAGAGGTTCCCTTTTGCAGACTTTTCCTCTGGCAAGTATGGCATCTTTTTCATTGGAAGTTCAATATCCTACAAATCAAAATTTCTATTGATGCATTCGGTCTAACAGCTTTGAACATACTTAACGGGGCAAGGGACCTAATTCAAGACCACCAGCTGAGAATGTTCTAATTCCCTTCAGACATGGATTAAGGATTTTTATTGACCCTTGATTTGTGGATTTTGGACATGCATGAGGCTCGGGAACCACTTTAGGCATATAGAGGTAGGAAAGGACTCTCCTAGGGACGAATTTGCCTTTGATTGATGTCCATTTTTGTGGTCATTGTATGAAGATCCACCGGGGCATGATATGCATAGTCAAAAAAAGGTTTCCGTAGGAAACTGGCATTCCATTTCTGATATCCTTATGGGATTTGAAACATTTTGACTTTATTTTGAAACTGGGAGCCATAGTGGTAGCTGGCCTAAGCAGTAGCGTCTAAAGAAATTAGGGAAATTCATGTCGGTTTTGAGTGGGAAACTATTCCCGCACATTTATTTCTTGCATGAGGGAGAGATGGTGAATGATCAAGTCAATTAAAAGTTATTATAGGTCATTGGCACTTGGGAAGAAATAGGTACATAAGACAATATCCAAGTGTCTTCCAAATCTAAGATGTGACAAGAAAGTATTGTCATTTGAGCATATGAAATCTGGAAAGGACTCTCCTAGGGAAAAATTTTTTAGTTGGAAATGTATGCAGAGCCACCAGGGCATGATACTCATATTCAAGAAAAGGTCTACGCAGGACACTAGCCTTCCATTTCCAATGGATATTGAGGATTATGGAGATTGGGATCCTTCCGAACATGGTATGTTACGTTCAATGAGGGGTGCACCCGAGCATCAAAAAGGGGCATTTTAACTGATCTTATTCGGGGAAACCCGGAAACGAGTAGGGGAACTCTTATTTTTTATGTTGGTCAACTTCATGCATATAGATGGGATATATTTATAATCCTCGAAAGAGACCATAGATGAATCCAGCCCGTATGTTCCGATATATCCAGGATATATGTAAGGAGGAAAGTGTAAACCGTGACATTAAGGGCCCTTGAATCAGGAGGGATGAGAAGAGGCTTAGAAGTCATTGGGTATACTAAGATAATAGAGGACTCTCATGGGGACGAATTTCCTTTGATTGATAGCCGTTTTTGTGGGAAATGTATGCAAATCCACCACGACATGATGTTCATAGTCAAGAAAAGTTGTATGCAGGACACTTTCCTTCCATCTCAGATGGCCTTGGAGGGTTATGGGGATTCAATATCACTCAAAGCACGATGTTTGGAGTATGGAAGGAGTGTATCTGGACATATTGGGGGCATTCGGGCCACGATTTACTCATGGAATCAGGCATCCCTTACATAGATCAAACTCGTACATAGGGTGAGGCATTCGTTCCATCTTTGGGATAACTGGTTATTTAACATCACATGGCTAGGACATACGGTCATCTTGAGGGAGGGAATCATGAAATGCCTTTTAGGGTCGTGATGATAGGACCAAATTCCTGGACTGTTTTTTGATAATGTCATGATGCATCTCTCGCTGAAATCCCTAATCCTACGTGAGCTATGCTCCATGTGAGAAACAAGGGATTACGAGGGCTCTGTGTCATTTCTTAGGAATAGAAAAATCAGTATTAGAGGAAACTTTTGGGCTTAAACCATTGTTATGAAGCTTAACATCGTACAACGGGGATGATTTTGGCCTTGTAGTTTAACATCGTGTACTAAGGATGTGATGCAATGCAGTTTAGAGTCATGTAGTAAGGAAGTGATGCTATGCAATTTAGAGTCATGCAGTGAGGATGGTTTTACTATAATAAAGATCTTCAATAGTTTTAGGTTAATTGTAACCAGGATGTTTTTACATTCCTTAAACATGAGTGATGACAGAAGGTGTAAACCATATTCCCAAGGAAAACTTGAATCAGGAGGGATGACATGGGGCTTGGAATCTTTTGGGAAAACAAAGATAAGAGAGGACTCCCCTAGGGAAAATTTTTCATTTGACTGATGACCATTTTTGTGGGAAACGTATGCAGAGCCTCCGAGGCATGATGTGCATAGTCAGTCAAAAGGTATCCACAGGAAACTGGCCTTCCATCTTAGATGGCCTTGAATGATTATGAGGATTCATGTTTTCCCAAGGTATGGAGTGTGAAAAATAGGAAAGATGTGCCTAGGAATGTGAGAATACTTGGACCATGATTAACCATGAACTAATTAGAGCTTCCACATAGGTCTGACCCATATGTATTGGGGGAAGCAGGATCTTTTGACTTTTTATGGCCGACAGGCATGTGTAGAATCACATAATACATAGGACTGGGCTACACATAACTCTCAAAGAATTTTTCAATTTATTGTCATGTGATTGGACCTTTCATAGACTCCCCGTACAAGTCTGACCTATGTATGGAGGAAAAATGGCATTTTCTATTGGTGGGTGGGCCAGGATGCCAAATCTGAGCATCACTACGTATCTTGCAAAGGAAAGAATCTAGCCACACATAGTTTTGATTGTTCCCTATGCACGCTCGCGCATCGTTGGGCACGAGCGACAAACTAAAATTTATAACCTACTTACTACTTAGGACAATGGAAAGATATGGTCGAACCACAGGGAGACCTTATGTTGTGTTTGGTGATCTAAAAAAATAAACTAAACAAAAACACACACAAGAACAAGCAAACATAGTTAGTGGTGGAGAAGAGGAGAGAGTGAGAATTGGTGTGTAAGGAAATGAGGGTGAGCTGGTGAGTGAAAAGGGATTAGATAGAGTAGTAATAGAAATTGTGGTGTAAAACAACCAATAGATGAATATGAGGGAAAGTCCACTGGCCGATTTGATATTGCTTTTCCTTGTTCATGCACTAAAGTTAAGAAATATGGATCTGACTAAAAGTAACTGGTCAGGTTTGTTTTATGGTCAGTTTATGATGAAATAGCTCTTATAGTCCTTTGACTGTAAAATTCATTCCATCCAAAAGAGAAAATAAGTCAGATGTCATCGGGCTCAACTTTTCAGTTGATTTTGTTATGTCTCTCTCATTCGAGCATAACTCACTTGTCAGTGAGTTCCTCAAATTGAAATTGTTTTTATTATGGTGAAAACAAGATCAATTTTCACTCGATCTTGTTGTTTTGAAAATAAACTCGTTTATAAATAATGAGAGAGACAATCCAATAAAGTGATGTGGCACATGGATAAGAATAAACAAATAAAATAAACCATCTTATTCCCCCGAATGAATTTAGCTGGACATAGTGGTTGGTTTTAATGCAACAATAGAGTAAGAAATAATGATGTTTATGTTAAATTGAGTTGTAGAAAAACTGAGCACAAGGAAAATAAAATTGTTCATCTCCCTGCTTGATCTCCTGAAGATTTAAATTTCTGCTGCTCAATGGTGGATGCGATGCTGGAATGCGCTCAATGTCCCGCCCGGGGAATCGAGGTTTGAAATTCTCTGATCTGCTGCTCTCGGTACTCAAATCTTCTCGCGAAAGAAGATGTTGTATGTTCCTCCTACTCTGCTCCCCCAGTCCGGATCAAAGTCTCGCTGCTTGTCTCAAGTTCCCTCTATCCCCAATGTTCTTCTCGAATGCTCCTTCTTCGCTGGATAGATCAATACCTCTCCCACCTCTTATGCATTCATCACCCAGTCGAAGTCTCTGGAATCTCCCCCGAGGAGTTTCCTGGCCTCCATGTGTAGTTTTCACTATGATGCTCCTCCCACACTGGTCACAAGAGCAGTTTCTCTTAATAGAATGAAAAAGATGTGCACGCGGTGAGAAAACTACAATCTTCCCTGGAAACGCAGATCCACGTGGCGCTCTTTTATGTGCACGTCCTGACTTTTTAGTGAACTCCCTATAAGTGTATCCCGCCCCCCCTGCCACGAACAATAACAAACACACATGATCCCAATAAAAAGTAACCGCTATAACTAAATAAATTTATACACTATATATTAATATCACTACTTAATGTTAATAATACTAAAAACTTATTAATATATATATATATATATGTATATATATATATTATAATACCTCAAATATTAGTAATATATATTTAATAACTATTTTATTTAATTAATACATATATTAGTATAATATATAAAATATTATATTCTATTTATTATTTTTCCTATTATTATTATTATTATTATATTGTATATGAAATATATACTATATATTATATATATTATATGTAATAATAAAATAAAATAAAAACTAACTAAAAAAGTAAAACACAAACAGGAGTATGTTCGGTGAAGTGTGGGGGGAGAGGGTTTAGGTGCAGGATGTGGGGGTTCGAACAAGGGAGGTCTTGGAAACTGCTTTGCGACGATGAGGAGATGCGGGTGTGTCGCGAGGGTCCGTGCGGTGCCAAGAATGAGAAAGGCGGGCAGCGCGGGCTGTGGCGAGATGAGCCGGCAGATCGGTTAGGGTTTGTGGTGGTACGCCGGTGACTTCAGGGGGTGTTGGCGGTTGTGCGGGGATGTCGCAGTTGTGTAGGGGTGTCGCGGCTGTGGGGGGAAACTGAGGGCGGCGAGCGGTGAGGTCCGAGCACCATCACAGGGGTGAGGGACATCAAGGAGGATGTGGAGCCGCAACGGTCAAGGTGAGCTGGCGAGGACTTGCGGCAAGGTTAGGGGTTCGATTTGGGCAGGCCGCAGTTGGAGGAGATGTGGGTAGGTCATGCGCAAGGGAGTCGGTGCGGAGTATTGGAAAAACGAGGTGGCATAAGGTAGATCCGGTGTGCTCAGACTCGAAGCAGGTGAGGGTTGAGGCGAAGTTTTCCAATAGGTTCATATCTTGGTGTTCCGATTTGCTGTTGAGTCGAATGCTGTTTTTCATAGGCATCTATGGTATATTTTTTTCTTCTTCTGATTCTACTGGCTTGTATTTTGTTGCCTCCGTAATTGCTTGATGCTTCGGTTTGTATGTTGATGCTATGTTGGAACGGAGGATAGGGGAACAAAGGAAAACGGTGAGACAAAGTTAAACAATAAAATTAATAATGCATTATTTAAAAGAATAAATTTATTTGGGTTTAATAACATAATTTAAAACAAATAAAAATACAAATTGTTACTTGCTTAAATTATTTAACCAATTAATTAACCAATTAATAAAGTAAATTAAAGAATAAGAAATATTAATTGAATAAAATTAAATTGTTTAATTGTTAAAAGACTAAAAACCAAAATGAGTTATTTATTTGCAATTTAAAGAATAAAAAATTAATTAATTAAATTAATAAATTAATAAACTAACTGGAATGAAAAATTTAAAAAAAATAAAAGAATAAATAAATAAAAGTAAATACCACATGACTAATTTAATTTAAGAATTATTTTAAAAGACAATAATGTATATTAAAACGCATGTTTTAAACAAAAAACTGATTATTTTACACAACAAGTACAAAAACACAACAATTATCAAATATTTACTAAAACCAATCATTTTGGTATAAAAAAGTCATTAAAAATATAAACAGGATGTTGAAAAGAGTGTTAAAATTGAGCCGCATCAAACTCCCTCACACTTAAAACTTTATTTGTCCTCAAACAAATACATGCCTTTTACTTTAAAACAGAAAGGTGTTTTGTGAGTTGCAGCTCAAAAGGTGCATGATTGAACTTTAATATCCAAAGAAGCATGACCAAACAATGAGTCAGGTTTTTCAAGGGTGTTCAAAAATAATATCTTCCTTAGCTTAAAAAAACCCACTGAAAGTCCAAAGCATCACAAATTCAAACAATATTGTCAAGTATGTCATGCCTCTTACTTGCACTCATTAACTATCCTACTTCACCGTCCAATTCAAGTTCTAATTCCAGGAGTGTTGATAGGTTATATGAAGTGGGACTCAAAACATAACCAAGGGAACCTTCCATTCTCACCTTCCCCCCAAGTTCTAAAAATTAAAGTCCATTAAATTGATCACTTTATTGATTGAACTCAAATGAATATTAACCAAGTCAATTTCTCCCTTCTTCATCTGGGTTCAAAATTCCCCTCACCTTAACGAGTTTATTTTTGATAGGGGCCCTTTATTTTAATTTTTCCCAACCATATTTCATGTGCAGAGCACAGTGCATATCACTTATTAAGATTGAAACTGGTTTTATTTATTCACAGAAACACACCCAATGCACCATGTCTCAGATACTCATCGTGGGATCCCATTTGCCCATTTTACTCCAGTTACAAAGGGCTTAATTAATAATCATTCAGGTTGAATTCCTATAGTGATTGAATATTATTTAATAAAAATGTGAGTCCCATGGGTTCCAGGGAGAACTTCTAGTTACCCTAAGTCATGATCATCATTCCACAAAACCTATCCTGTCACACATCCATCCTCAGTTCCAAAAAAGATAGACCCATAGAGACAGTGAACAATTTCACTCAACAATCATTCATGCTTAACAGTTTTTGACTAAATTTCACTCTCAACATCCAGAAAACAGTTATCCACTAAATAGGACATAACTAAAGTACCACTGATCCTCCAATGACCATAAAGTGATGAAATGCTTTGAAATTTTTTGAAGGAATTTTGAACCATTTTAGAACCATTTTTTTGAAAAAAAATTGATCATTTTTTTAAAAAACTCATGTTCCAGAAGGGAGAATTCGAAATGCCACTAGAATAACCCCTCTCCCCCACACATAAAACCAAACATTGTCCCCAATGTTGAATCTCAAGGTGGGAGACATTTGAAGTTCAATATTGATGGATATTTTAGTTGAAAAAGGATATGGAGAGGTAGGAATGAGGTTCAATTTTTTTTTCTTTTCCACACAAAAAGAGAAAGAAAACAAAAACAAAAACAAAAACAAAAACAAAAACAAAAACAAAAACAAAAACAAAAACAAAAACAAAAACAAAAACAAAAACAAAAACAAAAACAAAAAAAAGTAAACAACCCCACCAACCATCACCAGTACCCAAGTACATTTCTATTCCTAATATGTTCATGCTCTGAATTTTTTAAAGAGCAGACAAAAGATTGTATCAATGTACTTCAAATAGTTGCATGATTAGCAGTGATATGCAACAACAGCATAATGAAATTGAAAACAGTGGGTGCAAACAGGTTTAAAAAATCAGTTCAAAAAAAATTCAACTCTCTATATACTAGCAGTTAAACACCCATGTAGGAAAACACGACCATTTCTCACAGATTAGGGGGAAGTCCCCTGAACTTAGTTCACTATGAAGATTAAGCATGTAATTGAATGTGAAAAAGGCAGAACAAAACTTCCCTGAATTATTGGACCTTTAACAGTGGCTTCCATCAACAGATTCTCTTTAGCAATGATGGATATTTACCCCTCGTAATAAACCTTCAAGTTCAAATAAGTAAAATAAGCTTGCAGATTTTGAAGTTCAAGATAAGTAACCCAAGAGAGCGAGTATAATGAAATGTTATTCATATAATGCAGTTGATTGCTCCCTTGGGTTTTCTTGGACAAGTTTCTGGAAGAAAAAACTTTTTATAGAACAACAATAGATCATGAATCACCATCAAGCAGTTAAGAAATTAAACCAGAGAACAAGCAGTAGGGATTAACTTTATTAATGAACAAAAATATAAGGAAAACAACTAAGAAACCATTGGCTAGTTCCCATGCAACACTGAGTTTATAGTCCTCAGTTAGACTTGAATCAGCTCATTCTTCTAATAGAGATATGGTAGCCAATCCCTTTGGATGCCCTTCAAAGAAGTGCTTTATTCTTTGACATTTGACTAAGAAATATCTATTCTCTTCTCCAACTAATTCAACAGCCTCATTAACCAAAACTCAAACAATGGTAAAGGGTCCTGACCATTTGGACTTCAACTTTCCTAGAAACAACTTCAATCTAGAGTTGAAAAGCAGGACTCTCTCACTAACCTTGAAATTCCTATTCTGAATGATTGAGTCATGAAAATCCTTTGTTCTTTCTCTATAAATTTCAGCATTCTCATAGGAATCTCTTCTAATCTCATCCAGTTCACTCAGCTATAGTAGTCTCTTCTCTCCAGCAGACTTAAAATCAAAGTTAAGAGCCTTCACTTCCCAATAAGATCATTGTTGTAACTCCACAGGTAGATGAAATGTTTTCCCAAAGAGTATCCTAAAGGGTGACATCCCTATAAGAGTCTTATAAGTAGTTCTGTAGGCCCAGAGGGCCTCATCCAACTTCCTTGACCAGTCCTTCCTAGAGCTAGACAGTGTTTTTCTAAAATCTGTTTGAGCTCTCTATTTGAAACTTCTACTTGCACACTGGACTGTGGGTGGTAAGTGGTGCCTGTCCTATATGAGCACCCATACTTTTCCATCAAACCTTTGAACTTATAATTCTTGAAGTGAGTCCCATTATCAGTGATGAATGATTGAGGCACACCAAATCTAGAAAATATGTTTTTCTTGATGAATTTAACAACACTAGCAGCTGAATTGTCGGGCAGAGCTACTGCCTGGACCCACTTGGACACATAGTCCACAACAACTAAAATATACTCATTCCCATATGAGGATGGGAATGGTCCCATGAAGTCGAAGCCCCACACATCAAATATTTCAACCTCTAGAATACCTTTTTGGGGTAGTTACTGCCTTCTTCCATCATTTCCCAACATCTGACATTTCTCACAGCCAATAACCAGACTCCTAGCATCTTTAAACAATGTTGGCCAGTAGAAACCATCCTATAGGACCTTTTGTGCAGTCTGTTATCCTCCATGGTGGCCACCCCATGGTGATGAATGGCAGCTCTCAAGAATGGGAAAAATCTCATCCTCAACCACACATCTTCTCAAAATCCCATCAGCACACCTCCTAATGAGAAGAGGGTCATCCCAAAAATAATATTTCAGTTCAGATATAAACCTCTTCATATGGTTGTGTGAGAGATCCTTGGGCATGACTCCAGCTTCTAGAAAGTTGGTATAGTCTATGAACCAAGCAGACTGTTACATAGAAGCAGCCAACAAGTGTTCATCAGGGAAAGAAGTGTTGATCTCGTTTGGTTCCTTACTTGGATAATTGGGCAATTAGGACAAGTGATATGAAACTACATTCTCATCCCCTTTCTTATCCTTAATCACTAAATCAAACTCCTATAACTACAAGGTCCACCTCATGAGTCTGGGATTTGAGTCCTTTTTAGATAGCAAGTACTTAAGGGCTGAATGATCTGTGAAAACTATGATCCTTGATCCTATCCAATACTCCCTAAACTTTTCCAAAGAAAACATCACAACATCCAACTCCTTTTCCGTGGTAGAATAAGTTTTCTGGGCATCGTCCAATAACTTACTTGAATAGTAAATAACATGTAGTTTCCTATCTTTCCTCTGCCCTAACACGGCTCCTACTGCAAAGTCACTAACATCACACATAACCTCAAAAGGAAGCTTCCAGTTAGGAGCAGTGATCACAGGCGAAGTAGTTAACTTCTCCTTGAGAAAATTAAAGGCCTATAGACATGTCTCATAAAAGACAAAGGGTGTGTCCTTAACCAGAAGGGAGCACAAGGGTCTAGTAATCTTATAAATGTCCTTAAGGAACCTTTTATAGAACCCAGCATGACCCAAAAAACTTATAATTCCTTTGACATTTTCATGTGGGGAAAAATTTTGTATGACCTTAATTTTAGCATTATCGACCTATAACCCCTTCTTAGAAACTTTGTGTCCCAAAACTATGCCTTCAATGGCCACGAATTGGCACTTTTCCATTTTTAAGACTAAGTTGGTCTCTTGGAACCTTTCTAACACTAGTTCCAGGTTTTTCAGACAGTTCTCCAAGTTATCTCCCATAACAAAAAAATCTGCCATGAACACTTAAATTATCCTTTCAACCATGTCTGAAAAAATTTATACCATGCACCTATGAAAAGTGGCAAGAGCACCACACAAGCCAAAGGGAATCTTCCAGTAGGAAAATGTCCCAAATGGACTGGTGAAGGTGGTTTTCTCTTGGTCCTTTGGTGCAATGGAAATATGGTTGTAACCAGAATAACCATCAAGAAAGAAGAAAAATTCATTGCCTACTAATCTCTCTAACATTTGATCCAAAAATGGCATGGAAAAGTGATCCTTTCTTGTCACATCATTAAAATTTATGTAGTCTATACAGAATCTCCATTTATTCACTGCTCTTGTCTGGATTTTCTCATTCTATTCATTAGTGACCACTGTCACTCCACTTTTTTTGGGTACCACCTGAACAGGACTGACCCAGGGACTATCAGAAATGGGAAAAATTATTCCAGCATCAAGAAACCTAATCACTTATTCTCTCACAACTTCCTTCAGGTTTGGGTTGAGTCTTCTTTGGGCTTCTACTCTGGGCTTACACTTAGGTTCCATGGGAATTTTATGCATAAAGAAGGTTGGACTTATCCCCTTGATATCAGTAATTGACCAGCCTATGACTGACTTGTATTTCTTCAAAATAGTAAGCAGATTTTTCTCTTGACTCACCTCTAGATTGGATGAAATGATAACAGGAAGGGTGGAGTTGTCTCCTAAAAAATAATATTTGAGATGGGCAGGGAGGGGCTTGAGTTCAAGGGTGGGTGGTGACTGGCTTGAGGGAAGGCACTTAGGCCAGGGTGGCCCAAGGTCTTCATGCTGCCTCTTGAAGAAGGCAGTAGACATGGATTTTTCTTCAGTGCGAGAGCTTCCAACTGATATCTCCTCAAACATAGACTCCTCTCTCGGGGTAAGAATGTGATCCAAAACAAACTCATCTGGGTTATCCAAGAATTCTCCCTCATACTCATCAACAAATTCTCTCTCCTTACATGAGCTGATGCCCATGAAAGCGGCAACATGGATTTCAGGTTCACTATTGATTTTAGCTATCATTCTCAAAAACTCTTCTTCCTCATTATCAACATTACTCTCAGAAACTAACATATCATATTTGGGGAAGAATGGGTGGGTGGTTTCTTGGATTTTCTTAAACACATTGAATTCTTCTTTCTATTCACCCAAATTGAAAATCAGTTTCCCTGTAGACACATCTATCACAGCTCCCCCTGTGGCCAAGAAGGGCCTAACAAGAATGATAGGAACCTCCTCATCACACTCCATATCAAGTATAAGAAATTCAGTAGGCATTAATAGTTTTCCTGCTCCCACTAACAGATCATCGACCCTACCCACTAGATGAGTAATAGACCTATCAGCAAGCTGTAACACAATAGTGGTGGGTTGGGGAACTCCTAATCTCAGGTGCTGAAAAAGTGATCGTGGAATCAGATTAATACTAGCACCCTAATCACAAAAACAATTTAACTTACCACCTCTACCCCCAAAAGTTCAAGGGATGACAATGCTTCCTGGGTCCTGAAGCTTATAAGGTATCCTATTCTGCAAGACCTCACTACACTCCTCTATTAAGCTATAGGTGGCAAATTTATCCAATGTCTTTTTGTTTGAACATATTTTCTTGAGTTATATTAGATATGATGGGCTTTGAATCAATGCTTCCAAGAATGGGATATCAATGTTTATCTTTTTAACCACTTTAAAAAAATTCAACAGTTCAGAATCATGAATTGGTTTCTTAATTCTTTTTGGGAAGGGGATTACAGGGGAAATATTCCTCAGAATTGGGGGAATCTCTATAGCTTCTTCTTCAACAATTTTTGTCCCATTATTGTTTTTGTTTTTCAAGCCATTTTCTTGGGGTTTTTGAGTTGGAACAGCATGGACTGGAGGGATTCCAGTGGTGCTGTCCAGTTTTCCAGATTCAGGTTCTTTTAGATTTGAGTTTCCAGCTTCATCCAATTTCTCATTTTTATAATTTTGGGGTTCTTTCCTAGGGTCTTGGTGAGTTTGGAGACCACTTCTGGGGGTCACATCCATGGAATTCTCCATAGGATTGGCTTCAGTGGTGTCGGGCAACCTACTCTTTTCTCTATTAGTAGAATCCATAGCCAACTGCCCCATTTGAATTTCCAAGTTATTAATTTTAGCATCCATTTGAACTTTATCATAACCATTCATGGTCTTTTTTTCATAAAACCTCCCTATCAATTGATGGAACATGTCTCTCACCTCATCTTTTGAGTTGGATGACTCAACCTTAGGTTGGGGTTGGAGATGGAATTATTGCCTAGGAGACTGCTGGAATCCGGGAGGGGCAGTAGGTCGAAGGACTCCCTGCTCCCTCCATGAGAGGTTCAGATGGTTCTTATACCCCTGTGTAGGTGTTGAAAAAAGGATCATCCCAAGGCTGCATCTGAGGTCCATAGCCAGCAAAGCCGACACTCTCATGAGGCTAGACATGCATATCAATGTTTGGACAACAAATTTGGGAATGGCCAAACATGCCATAGTGGTGGCACTACTCCTTAAGTATTTGATGTGGGTTCTCATTAAAGAACCCATCATCTTGGGCTTCATCTTGAAGAGCAGGGGTGGTTTCGTTTCTCATAATGGTTCACCTCCTAGAGCATTTATGCTAGGAATTTTGAGCTAATGTATTAAAGATTTGTTTGAGCTCCTCAATGGTCCTATCACTAAAGTCTCCTCCAGAAGACTGATCCACCAAGGTTTGGTGGTAAGGGGTGAGACTATTGTAGAAGGTGTCCATGAGGAATTGGGGTGTACATTGATGGTTTGGACACTGCTTCAGAAAACCTCTAAACCTATCACAGGCTTCATGAAACTATTCTTCTTCATCTTGATGGAATCCAATTATTTTGTAACTAATTTCAGATGTCAACCTCCTAGGATATAATTTCTTTTTGAAGGAATTGTAACCTTGATCCTAGGAGACAAGGATTTATTCTTCTAACTATTGGAACCAAGACCTAGCATTTCTCTTGAGGCAGAAGGGGAACACTCTCAGTTTAAGCTCTTCCTCAGTGAGACCCCTAAGTGGTAGATTCTAGACACTACAATAAAAGGCTCTAATGAAGTCAATAGAGTCTTCATTAGGCATTCCATTAAAGGCAGGAAGCTGACTAAGCTTAGATTTCTTGATAGCGTATTTCCTGGATCTAGGAGAGAGTCTAATGCATGAAGGGTTTCTAGATACTGAAGGAAACAATAATTCTCTAAAACTATGCCTCTCAACTATCTCATTCTCTGGTGGGTTCATCATTCTAGGTTAGTTCAAATTCTCAGGAAGTGGGTTGTTCAAGTTTTCATTTATGTTATCTTCCATTTTGACCTTGTATTTGTTCCTTTTCACTTCCCTGAGGTGTTTATCAATTTCAAGATTACCAGGTACTAAGTGTTCAGACTTAGACCTGATTTTCATGCAGCATGTTCACAATTTGTTTTTTGAATTTCAATTTTTTTTCTTTGTTTTTGCAGATTTTTTTTCTAGTGGTTTTTTGTGATTTGTTTTGTGATTTTTTTTATATATGTGAATTTTTGTTTGTTTTGTTTATCGCACCTAGCGTCCTTGGAAATGGCGCCAAAATTTTCATGCTCAAACGCCATTGGGTACATGAGACAAACTAAAATTTATAACCTACTTACTACTTAGGACAATGGAAATATAGGGTCGAACCACATGGTGGCCTTATGTTGTGTTTGGTGATCTAAGAAAAAAACTAAACAAAAACTCACACAATAACAAGAAAACACAGTTAGTGGTGTAGAAGTGGAAAGAGTGATAATTGGTGTGTAAGGAAATGAGGGTGAACTGGTGAGTTTAAAGGGAGTAGACAGAGCAACAATAGAAATTGTGGTGTAACACAACCAATAGATGAATAAGAGGGAAATTCCACTGGCCGATTCGATATTTCTTAGCCTTGTTCATGCACTGAAGTTAAGAAATATGGATCTGACTAAAAGTAACTGGCCAGATTTGTCATCTGGTCAATTTGTGATGAAATAGATCTTACAGTCCTTTGACTGTAAAAGTCATTCCATCCAATGGCGAAAATAAGTCAGATGTCACCGGGATCAACTTTTCAGTTGAGTTCGGTGTGTCTCTCTCATTCGAGCATAACTCACTTTTAAGTGAGTTCCTCAAATTGAAACAGTTTTGATTATGGTGCAAACAAGATCAGTTTTCACTCGATGTTGTTGTTTTGAAAATAAACTCGTCTATAAACAATGAGAGAGACAATCCAATAAAGTGATGCGGCACATGAATAAGACTAAAAAAATCAAATCAACAAGCTTATTCCCCCCAATGAAATTTAGCTGGACATAGTGGTTGGTTATAATGCAATAATAGAGTAGGAAATAATGAAGTTCATGTTAAATTGAGTTGTAGAAAAACAGAGCACAAGGAAAATAAAATTGTTCGTCTCCCTGCTTGATCTACTGAAGTTATAAATTCCTACTGCTCAATGGTGGATGCGATGCTGGAATGCGCTCAATGTCCCGACCTGGGAATTGAGGTGTGAAATTATCTGATCTTCTGCTCTCGGTACTCTAATCTGCTCACGAAGGAAGATACTGTATGTTCCTCGTGCTTTGCTCCCCTAGTCTAGATCAAAGCCTCCCTTCTTATCTAAAGTTCCCTCTATCCCCAATGTTCTTCTTGAATGATCCTGCTTCGCTGGATAGATCAATGCCTCTCCCGCCTCCTGCAAATTCATCACCCAGTCGAAGTCTCTGGAATCTCCCCCAAGGAGTTCCCTGGCCTCCACGTGTAGCTTTCACTTGCCACTCCTCTTGCACTGGTCACCAGAGCAGTTTCTCTTAATAGAATGAAAAATATGTGCGCGCAGTGAGAAAACTACAATCTTCCCTGGAAACGCAGATCCACATGACGCTCTTTTATGTGCACATCACGGCTTTTTAGTGAACTCTCTATAAGTGTATCCCGCCCCTTGCCATGAACAATAACAAACACCCATGATCCCAATAAAAATTAACCGCTATGTATAACTAAATAAATTTATACCCTCTATATTAATATAACTACTTAAAGTTAATGATAATAACAAATTATTAATATATATATATATATTTATTATAATACCTCAATTATTCGTAATATATACTTAATAAATATTTTATTTAATTAATACATATATTAGTATAATATATAAATGCTTATATTATATTTATTATTATTCCTATTATTATTATTATATTGTATATAAAATATATATTATATAAAATATATATTATATGTTATAATAAAATAAAATAAAAACTGGCTAAAAAAGTAAAACACAAACAGGAGGGGGGTCTGTTCGGCGAAGTGAAGGGGGAGAGGGTTTAGGTGAAAGATGTGGAGGTTTGAAAATGGGAGGTCTCGAAAACTAGTTCGCGGTGATGAGGAGATGAAGGTGTGTCGCGAGGGTCCGTGCGGTGCCAAGTAGGAGCAAGGTGGGTAGCACGAGCCATGGCGAGATGAGCTATCAGGTCGGTTAGGGTTTGTGGTGGTTCACCTGCAACTTTAGGGGGTGTCGGTGGCTGTGTGGGGGTGTCGCGGCTATGCGGGGGTGTCGCTGCTGTACGGGGGAACCGAGGGTGGCAAGAGGTGAGGTCCGAGCACCATCACAGGGGTGCGGGACAACAAGGAGGAAGTGGAGCCGTAGTGTTCATGGTGAGCCGGGGAGGACTTGCGGCAAGGTTAGGGGTTCGATTTGGGCATGTCGCAGCTGGAGGAGATGTGGGTAGGTCATGCGTAGGGGAGTTGGTGCTGAGAAGTGGAAAAATGAGGCGGCACAAGGCAAATCCGGTGTGCTCACACTCGAATCAGGTGAGGGTTGAGGCAAAGTTTTCCAATAGGTTTAGATCTTGGTGTTTCGATTTGCTGTTGAGTGGAATGCTGTTGTTGATAAGCATCTATGGTATTTTTTTCTTCTTCTGATTCTACTGGATTGTATTTCATTGCCTTCATAATTTCTTGATGCTGCGGTTTGTATGTTGTTGCTATGTTGGAACTGAGGATAGGGTAATAGAGGAAAATGGTGAGACAATGAGGGAGTAGAGGAAGCAACTTGTGAAAGAAACGGTGAGATAGGCACTGTTAAGATGGTGTGAGTGTGGTTACGGTGAAACAGTGAGGTGCTGCAAACGGTGGAAAAGGGGTGGAATACGGTGGGTAGAAAGTGGTGGCACCTTGAGTGATGTTCACAGTCTCACAGTGAGGCTGAAACAGTGGGACAGAAACGGAGGCACCGTAATGGAAACGGTGTGACGTGCCACCGTGAGTACCTGAAAATTAAAAAGAATAGATTAAATAAATTAATAATTTAATAAACCTAAAATTAGATTAATCAATTAATAAATTAAATTAAATATAATGGAATTGAAAAATAAATAAATAAAAAAATGTCAAATAATAAAATTAATAATGCTTTATTTAAAAGAATGAATTTATTTGGGTTTAATAGCATAATTTAAAACAAATTAAAATAAAAATTGTTATTTTCTTAACTTATTTAACCAATTAATTAACCAATTTAAAAAGTAAATTAAATAACAAGAAATATTAATTGAATAAAAATAAATTTTTTAATTATTAAAAGACTAAAAACCAAAATGAGTTATTTATTTGCAATTTTAAGAATAAAAAATTAATTAATTAAATTAATGAATAAATAAACTAACTGGAATGAAATTTTTTAAAAAATAAAAGAATAAATAAATGAATGTAAAAACCACAGGACTAATTCAATTTAAGAAATATTTAAAAAGGCAATAATTCACATTAAAACACATGTTTTAAACAAACAACTGATTATTTTACACAACAAGTACAAAAACACAACAATTATCAACTATTTACTAAAAACAATTATTTTGGTATAAAAAAGTCAATAAAAATATAAACTGTATGTGGAAAAGAGTGTTAAAATTGAGCCACATCACCCTACAAGAGTTTGCTCGATGTGTTAGGAACACTTGAGGACATATTGGTTTCAATTGATACAGGTGTCGGGCCTATCATATTCCCCTATGATTTATTTGTGTAAGATAATCCTTACCACTAATCCTAAGATCAGGTGAGTTATACTCGGTGTGAGAAACAAGGAGTGGTCGTAGAGTCTCCTTTGCAAGTATAGGGATGTAGAGAATATGATGGGGGCATTTTATTTTTCTTTCCGGATGGGGCTGGCCAAGCTTGAGGATCGAGGTATCTCTACATATCATGTGAGGGAAAGAATCAAGCAGTACGTAGTTTTGTATGTAACTTGTATCAAATCGGCTCAGTCCAAAGGGTATGGGAACTTTCATTCCACCCATCACGGTTATCAGGTCTACCATGTTACCCCATAGTTGACATTGGTAAGAGAATCTCTACCACCAATCCTAAGCTTACGAGAGCTATACTCTAGGTAAAAAACAAGGGGTGATAAGGGTTTCCTCTATGAATATAGGTAGATATGGGGTGTGGTGGAGGAAATTTTTTAAAGGGTCTGGGCCAAGATCAAATATTGAGGTGTCGCTATGTATCCTATAAGGGCATGAATCAAGCCGCACGTAGTTCTGTATGAGATCATGCAGTTTATTATCATGCGATTAGGATATTTTATGCTACGTAGTTTAACACCTCATGGAAAGGACATGATTCACAATTTAATGCCATGTTTCAGGGACATTTGTCTTATAGATTAACGTCATGTGGAAAGGATGATGACTTATAGTTAAGGTCTTAGAGTTTGGACCGTGATATGTGATCAATTTTTAACTCATAGTTTAAGGTCATAGAGTTTAGACCATGATATTGGGTTCATGAGATTGTTAACCATAATTTAAGGTCTTAGTTATTAGACCTTAACATTGTGGGGAATTTTTATGAATTATATTTTATGTTCGTAGAGTTTGTACAATAACATTGGGTCACATGAAGTATCTCTTCAAGAACTTCTCATTTGCAGAAGCCTTGGTGAGCTATCCGTCCATTGATATCAGGGCGTACACTCCATTGGAATAGACTCTATGTATAACATTTGGTCCTTCCCACTCTCATTCAAGATTTGGAGGATTCTTCCTGAGTATCATCGGGGTTCTGAGGACTAAAACCATTTCTCCTTCAAGAAAAGATCGAAGGAAAACCTTTTTGTTAATGGTTCGTGAAATCCGATTTTGGTAGATTTACAAATCGTGTAAAGTATGCATCCTTTTATTATCTAGCTATTCCAACTCATAAAACCTTTTTTGGGATTGCTCATTTGTAGACATTTGATCACAAATGGCCACACGAAGTGGTGGCACTTGGTTTTTGATAGGTAACAAAACCTCTGCCCTGTATACTAGTGAGTACGAGGTTGCCTGGGTGGTCATGTGGGTCATGGTCCGGTAAACCCATAAATCCCGAAGGAGCTTGTATGGCAACGATTTATTATCCTTATCAACCATATTTCAAAGTATGTTAGAAAAAGTCTTGTTGAAAGCCTCTATATGACCATTGGCCGCTGCATGGTAGCGGGACGAACAGTTCACTTTGATTCTGCACTCTTGGTACAGCTTTTCCAGCTCAGTAGAGAATAAGTTAGTGTCGTTTTCTAGCAGTATTGTATGGGGGACAAAATATTTGGTGATGATGTTGGACATCACAAAGCTGATGATGTTTTTCACCCCGAAATCCTTAAGGGGTAAGGCTTTGGCTAATTTGGAAAAGAAGTCGGTCGCTGTGAGTGGGAACTTGAATTGTCTGGATGTGGCTGGAGGATATGGTCCCACAACATCTATCCCCCAAGCGACGGATGGCCAAGATTACATAGCTATATAATGTAACTCCGGGGGTGGTCTATGAAATTAGCATGAACAAGGAAGGAATGAGACTTCTTAGTGAATATGGCATAATCATGTATCATGGTGGGCCATTAATACCCAAGCCTCCTAATTTTGTGAGAGAGTTTGGTTTCTGACTGGTGTGATCCACAAGCTCCAATGTGCACCTCTTTCATGATGACAACTGTTTCTTCTCCATCAATGCACATGAGAAGGACTCCATCAAGTCCTCTTTTGTATATGAACTTTTCTTGGTTTATTCCATTGTATAAGAAAAAAGTTTACTTCCCATCTTTGGACCTGCTCACTTTCATCCCTATCTGGTGGGAGTTCCCCATTCTGAAGGTAATTTTCAATGGATGACATCCAACCTCTGGTATGACCATAAGGCTTGGGAACATGACTAATTTTATCAATTTCCTCCATATTTATCTGAATGAATGGCAAGACCATCTTGTGGTGAGCAATGCGAATGACTGTTTCATCTCGGTTGGGATTAGCCAAGGTTGTGGCTGCATTTTACAAAGTGTTGTCTTGAGAATTTTGTGACCAATGTACACAAGTCAACGTTGGTTCTGATGGTAATTCTTCCATCAATGCTCGAACATTGTTCATCAAAGGAACCAATACTTCTTTCTTGATAGAATAGTGACCATTAACCTTTTAGATAACTAGCTCTGAATCACCCTTTATTTTTAGGTGTTTGTCTTGTATTTGGAGTGCCAATTCTAGGCCTGCAATGAGGGCCTGATATTCCGCTTCATTGTTTATGCATCCTTCCAAAAGCAGGAAAGAGTAAGCAAAGATGGACTTTTCAGGAGACATGAGTATAACTCTCATCCCTACATTGTTGAGCTTGGGATCCTCCATCCTTTTCCCTGGAGGGCTTCAGGAAGCACCGTCGAAGTACATCTCCCATGCCAAGGGGTTATCTTGAACAGAAAACACATCTTCATCCTGAAGTTCAGCATCCAACAGTGCTATTTCTTCTGAGGGGTGCTCGACCAGGAAGTTTGCTAACGCCTGGCCTTTGATGGCCTTATGGGGAATGTATCGTATGTCAAACTATTGTAGGATGACCGCCCGTCGTGACAGGCGCCCATTTAGCATGGTACGGTTGAGGATATATTTGAGCGGGTAGTAGTAGGAGACCAGGTGGAACTCATAATGTTGTAGCTAATGCCTGAGCTTCTGAGCCGGGAATATTAGGGCTAGGAAGTTCTTTTCAATCTTCGAATACTGAATTTCGGCATTGATCATTGTCTGGATAAGGTAGTAGAGGTTGTTCTTTCTGTCGGCCTCATTCTTCTACATGGAGAAGGTGCCTAATGACCATTCCTGGGTGGTTAAATATAAAATGAGCAGTCTCCCCTCGACCGGTAGCATGAGCACTGGCAGGATTAGGAGGTATCTTTTAAGATTGTCAAACACTTCTTGGAAACAATTATCCCATTCATACGTAACTCCTTTCTTCATGATCCTAGTGAAAGGTAAACATTTACCTTCCAGGTAGGATATGAAGTGCCGAATGTAGGTGAGGTTCCCCTAGATACCTCTCAACTTGGTGAGGTTGTGAGGTGGGGAAATTCCAAGTATGTATTTTTTCTTCTCGTGGTCAAATTCAATGTCGCGATGGCATACGACAAAGCCGGTGAATTTTTTCGAGGTAACACCAAAGGCGTAATTAATGGGATTCATCTTTAAATTATGCTGTTACAATTTTTTGAAGACAGTTTCAAGATCAGATAGGTGGTTCAAGCATTTTTGTGATTTAACCACCACGTTGATGACATAACACTTGATGAATTTTCCCAAGAAGGGCTAGAAGATGCGATGCATGGTGCACTGATATGTGGCACCAACATTCTTTAGACCAAAGGGAATAAATTTATAATAGAAAACTCTTTAATGGGACCTAAAATAAGTAGGTTATTCATTTCCTTAGGCCATTCATATTTGGTTGTATTTAGAATAGTCGTCCATGAAAGAGATGACTTAATATCCAGCTGTTGCATCGATAAAAAATTCTGTGATCAGGACTGGGAAGTCGCCTGTTGGGAAATGCCGATTAAGGTCCCTGAAGTCAATATATATTCTAATACACCCATTATTCTTTTTTATATAGACTATGTTCGCCAGCTAGACTGGATATTTGAACTCTCGTATGAAGTTGGATTTGATCAGCTTGTCAACATCAGCCTCTATTTTGGCAGCATGCGTTAGGTGGGTCCTTCTAGCTTCTTGTTTATAGCCCTGGTGATCTTTTGGTAATCTGAGATGATGGGTGGTGACTTCAAGATCGAGACCTGAAATCTTCATGTAATTATAAGAAAAAACATCTCGATTATTCTTTAGTAAGGAGGTGTATTCCTCCTGTTCCTCGACAGGCATGGCCACACTGATCAATGTGGGTCGCGGGTCATCTTCAGTGCCCAGATTTTTCTTCTTAAGTTCATCGATTGTGGTGGAGACACCTTCATTGAATGCATGAGGGACATCTTTGAGGTCTTCTCCCTCATCATCATCATCATCATCATCATCATCATCATCATCATCATCATCATCATCTTCATCATCTTCATCATCTTCCTCTTTTGATGGAGAGTGGATTTTTGAGACGGACTTTCCGATGTTGGAAGAGAAATCGTCTTTTTCCTTAGTGTGTGAGGAAAGGGTAGTTTTATGTCCCCAGGGTGGTCCAGGAGCATCTTTAATAGGGATTTTCTTGAAAACATGGGAGTTATCCCACTTTTCTGTTTCTTTGAACTTGGTGGTCATAATAGAGACCGTTCATACCACTGAGTCTGCATCCGGGCTTGTGTTTATGCACTCATCGTGGTTTATGGGTAGTATGTACTCTTCCCCAAGTTGCTGGAGGGGGTCAGTGGGAGACATCTCCAATCCATTCGGACATTGATCCAATCAACGTCATTAGACGAAATATTTTTTTCTTCCAACTCATAGAACCCTGCATCGATATAATGCCATTCAAAAAACTCAAACAGGGATTTATCAGCGTTCGACATAATTTTTTTCCCATTAGTGCAATATTTTATGCACTGATGGTATGAGGATGGAATTGCAGTGTGCTGATGCAACCAGGGCCTCCCTAATAGAACATTAAATGTTGTACTTTTCCATACAACCAGGAACTCAGAGTCTGATATGAGATATATGAGACAAGTTTTAATCTTGATTTTTCCCAATGGTTTCTGATCACCTTTGTCTTATACCACCAAATTTGTAGTGAAAGGTCTCAGGATGTCTTCATCATACCCCAGCCGACGAAGCGTTCGCAGTGGGAGGAGGTTAACTCTAGAGCTATTGTCGATGAAGATCCTCTAAACATCAATTCCATTTATCATTCTGGACACATATAAGGGTTTGGTGTGCCCTTGCATGATGGAATATTCATCCCTGTCTGTGAAGGAGATGACATCGTGATATTCTTGGGACTAGTCTCTATCTGGAAGACATCGGCCATTGCTACTTCGACCTCAAAGTCTTGGGGACTTGGTAAGGCTTCGATGAGTTCCTCCCTAAGATCTCCAGAAAGGCTCAATGCATATAGGATTGATAGCTTTGTTGGTACTGAATCCAGATGCTTTAGAATATCATATTTCTTCTCTAAAGGTCGGTTCTTCATGGATCAGGGTTTCTCTTTTACATACACATTAGGGGTTTGAGATTTGGATGTAGATGGTTCATCCTCTATCACAGGGACCGAAAGTGATTCAGTCCATTCCACATTTGGATGAACTGGTCTGCCTGTATGCCTTGGGGGATTTGGTATTTTTTCTCCCTCTGATAGATATTCCAAGGTAACTAGGCATGGATTTATTTCTACGGGGGGAAGGAGAAATCTGGTTCCTGTTGTGTCTGTTAGAGGGACCTTCCATGAGTTTCCATAATGTTAATAGTTTGAATTGTGGCATGGACAAGAATTTGACTCCTACCACGATCATACCTTCCAAGAAACCTATGGCCTCTATGGCCTCTTCCTCCATATCTACAGTTGGGCATAGGGAATTCGGGTTGGTGGTCATAGTCTTCATCAGAGAAGGGGTCTATCAAGTGAATGACGTTAGTGGAGCCAAAAATCAATTCTTAATCTGACAACATTTCTTTCTGGTTGTCTCCTACTGATGGTACCATTCATTGGGGTGGTTCCCATTGTTCCATTTGGCGGGGCGGTGCCCATTGTGCCGTTTGGTGGGGTGGTTATCATTCTGACATTTGGCGGTGCAATACCTATTGTGCCAAGACTATTGGCATGAAGTCTAAAAGCATCAACACTAACTTCGGCTTTGGTGTCAGCTCATCTTCTTTCTCTTGATTTCTTCCCTTCTGGCATTTAGAGGACCCTGGGGCCGAGGAGGATGGATGTGCTGTATTAGGAGATTTTGGGGGCATATTTTGTTGTTTAAACTAGGCCTGGAGGATTTTGTGGACTCGGCCAACGGTCTTATGGGTCATCCAGCTATCAAACATTTGATTCTTCTTTCTGGTGTCTATTTTCCACTCATCTTCCTCTCTTGATTCATAGGTGGAAACATATACCACATGTTCTGGTGGTGGGACCAACTTAACTTGCCCAAAATCCACCATATTTTTAGGAGATCCTTGAAAACAAATAACTCATGGATGGTATGTTCTAGTATTTGGTGATACAGAAAACAATTTGTAGTGTCATCAAGACCTACTTCATTGGCTCACTTTGGCTATGGAAGCTAGAGAAAATTGAAATTCATGGAGGCTATGAAATAGCTGGGGACCTGGTCATCTTGGAATGAATAAACTTTATTTCTTTGTTCTTTGAACTGATTTATTTAATTACCCTGTCGCTTGTCTTGTCGAGGTGGGGGTGGATTTTGGCATCTAGGAGGTCCCACAAGGTTTGGTGGGGGCCTCACAACTGGAGATGGTGCCAGGGGTGGCTTAATCACGACAGAAGCCACTTCATCTTTTCCCATTTTTTCCCTGGGTTTGATTGGGCCATTCAGGACTTGAGGTTGGTCCATTACAAGGAGTCTTATACCCTTTGGGCGATGATAGAGAATTCTCTAAATCTGCTGGTGTACTTCACTGGGATGAGCGATGTTCGTAATTCATCCCAATGGCGATAGATGCACATGGAGAGCATCTCGTCTGGGGGGAGTGGCCGGTTCAGGGAATATTTCAGGTCCTTCTATATAGAAATAGAGTCTAAGACTCTTTAGTTCTCTCACTATTTGGTGTTCATGAGGTCACTGACCTTTGTCTTGGGTAGCATCGAACTGAACTAGAAGATAAACTATCATCAAATGTCCTCCAATCCTATAATGAATTTGCTGTTAGGCTAGTATACAATAATAAAGTCGATCCCTGCAGGGTTTTTATGAAGAACATGAGTTTTACAGCTTCTTACTACTCCAGAGTTCCCATAATGGGACCATAGTAAGAGTCATAGTGCATCAAATGATGTTCTGGGTCCCCTGATCCATTGAATGTTTGGAATACAGGGTTCCCAAAGTTTGGCGGTGGCGGAACATTGGTCACCCACTTAGGGTAGGGTTTGCGCTCTGGTTGTATCGAAGCGTGCCACCTATCCATGGATTCTAGTCGAGCTGTTAGCTGCTCGAAAGTGTTTAAGAGACCTTGATGCATGTCTTGTCAGAGTTGAGCTCGAGCTGGTGCGGCAGTGGCCAAGACTGGGCGTGCAGGTGTGACTCGAATTTGGGGTTGATACCCATTAGAAGGTATCATTTTAGGGTTTACCTGGATATATTCGAATGCGTTCCCAGTGAGGGGAAGTCTTGATGTCCTTCTGGGGTGGTTTTAAATGGTCCTCTAAGCATGGTTTCATTCACTGGAATGAGTGCCTGTAGCATGGGACCTCTTATATGAGCACCTGATGACGTTCCGCGAGGGGAACACACCCAGCGAGGTAACTCCCTTGACGTAGCTCAACATTAATTTTCCTAAGCTATTTCATTTATTACCCCTTCCCGGTGAACCTTTCCTCCAGGGTGAGGGACACATTCTCATGGGGAGGAGGTGGTGGGTCATAGAAGACCTTGGATTTATTTTTCTCCTTGTTGGAGTTTCGCGGGGGAGGTAGAGACGGGTTAATTAAATGGGCACCCAAATTTAGGATCTCTCTTTGATTCTAGGTATGCACTCCCTTAGGATTGGTGTGGGATTCCTCTAGAATGGAACCATCTTCCTTCACGTCTCCTTCTTCCGCGTCATTTCCTGTGAGATCTGTGGGGTTGACGTTTACCACATTCACTGAGGCATATCGCATTGGGGGTGGTGTACCCAATGTCGAATGGTAGAAAATATTTCTGTTCCCTTTTCCGGACATTATCATTCCATTCTATGGTATTCTTTAGGATTCCTGGCGAAGAATGACCCAAAGGGATCCCTAGTATGACCTCGTAACACACCTTTGTCTCAGAGGGTGCGAACCATGAGAAGGGGTGGAATGGTTAACTCCTCTATCCATCGTTCTTCCTAGGCAGTGGAAGATAGATGTCCATTGTGTGGGGATTTGAGGTAAAAATTCCCCCATCCCTGGATGCTGGGGTTGTTCCCATTCAGCTGTTGATGTGCTATGACATGGTTTTTTTGTTCGTATAGCGGTATTTTGATTTTAAAATTCCACCAGCCCTATGGGTTGGGGTTGTACTCGTATCGCGGTGGTAGCCGCCGCTATTTCCACCCATTCAATTTCACTTACTCCCACATAGGTGTTATTCAAGTATGGAATTAGTCCTACACAGAGTCTATGGCCTTTTTAAAGCATGGGAATTGTTTGCTGGTTGGCTTCCCTGAGGCGGGAAGCCTGTTGGATGTTCCTGGTCACCTAACTCAGAAGCTTTTCGATGGCTTGATCCCTTTGGTCCTAACAATTTTGAGACTTACTCCAGGCTGGTTTTTCTTGAGTATCCCATCTTCTATGAGTAGTGGTTTCACTTTATTGTTTCCTATGGGTGATGACATTGCAGGATGTTATTTTCGATGGGGTGTGTTGAACGAGACGTGGGATGAAGTGAAAATCTCTATGTTCTCCCCATCCCTGAATGTGAACTCTAGTCGGGGAATTTCCAATGTGGCGACGTAATTTATGTAGTGCATGGAGGTAAGCCAATTCAAGGGTTTTTTTGCTTTCTAATTGTGGTTGCCTTGCGGATGGGAGGGATTTGAGGCTGTTTAGATGGAGAAGCTCCCCTATTTTGCTGACATGGTCTGCGTACCCTTCGTAGGGTTGGAAATTTTCTTAGATCTTTAGAAGGTTCATCCATATGTTTAGGAGAATGTCATGCATTCATTCTCTAGAAAATTCTCCTAGTATTTCAAAGTGAGAATTGGTCCTATTATAATACATAACTTCTATATTTTCCCTAGCTAGTTTCCTTCTCACAAACAACATATCATGTTGTTGTTCTTCCGGAGGCTCCTCTACTTGGTATGCCCAAATCGACTTTGTCTTATTAATTTCATTCCAAGAAACTGGGATGGTGGGTGCCTCATTGATTTGAGGATGCTGTAGGGGTGGCTTAGAAGATGAGCATAGCCCTGGTCCATCCTAAGATTTAGAAGGAATATAGCTCATTATATAAGGATTGCACGATATGTCTGACTCCTTTCCGAGCACCTCATCATAGGAGGAATTTCTTACATTGGTTATAGAAAGGGGAGGAACTTCTTTCCAGCATGGATATTGGTTGCGAGAAGGATCTTCACTAGTGGTGCTATGATGGCAAGGACTACCATTGCAACTTGATTCCCGACCACGATAGTTTTCTTTAAAGCATATACACAAGGGAGGACCTTCAGGGAGGGACTTAGAAAGGGGAGGAACTTCTTGCTACTTGATGTCACTATGGGGAGGACCATCACCGTAACTGTTATTATAGGGGGGCCTTCACAATGACAACCATCATGGTGAGGACTACCATCATGACTTGATATCTGGCTACAAGAAAAATTTCTGCAGTGTACATCCTGGGGAGAGCCTTCAGGATATACTGAAATGAGGGGAGTACCTTCTTGTTGCTTGACGTTTCCATGGGGAGGACCTTCACAGCAACTTTCATTGCGGGGATGGACTTCGCAATGACCATAATCATGGTGAGGACTACCATCATGACTTGACGTTCGACTATAGGGAGTAGCATATCTCCTGATTATACCCTATGTAGGACAATCAGGGTGGATGAAAATAAGGGGAGGGCCTTCTTGATGTCTGATCTTCAGGTCGAGGGGATGGCTACCATGACGCGTATCTAGATATAGGCTCTTTTGATCGATCATTCTTGACCCACGAAGTGAGCCATTGTGGGTTTTATGTGGAGGAACTTCAGAAATTCTGCTATCGAAATTACGGGGAGGACCTTCGCAACTGCTACTGCCACTTCCATAATTTGGTAATGGAATGAAAGGGTCTTTAGACTTTGTTGATATATTTTTGAGGGTGTCAAGAACCCCATTTTCCAGTAGAGTAGGATCATGTATGTTCTCTTCATTTTCTGGTTACCTTTGGTGAATATCATTTTTGGGCGCTCTCTTGTTGGTAACTAGGGCCATCTTCTGTCAATAATTGCCTTCATATACGAGTCCCTGTCTTTTTGGGCTCTGTGATATTATCGGGATACGCCAACATATATCTTGAGTTTTGGCAGGGATATTTCCTTCCCTAGAGAGACCACCACGTTGGACTAGCGCCCCCAGTTGGAACGTGAATTTGTTCCCAATTTGGTTGTCTGTGTGTCGCAAGATATTACCGTAAACCCTCTCGGACTAGAGAAGGGATTCATAACTGCTCTGGAGTAACTAACTCATTTTGTGAGCGAGTCATTCCATTCGAGGGAACCGGGTCATGGGCCTAATTTCTCACCTTTTCCACCGATGAAATGATATCTTTGTATGTTTGGAGGATATGGTCTGGAATTGACATCTGATATTCCATAATTTCTAGGATTTGTTGGGATACATATTTAGCTGGAATCAGTATGAAGGCCCATTCTGATTTTGGGGCAGGATTTTGTGCCTACTTCGTTCCTCCATGAGTTTCCAGTAGATACTGGAAGTTATTTTGTGCTGGGATAGAGGAACGAGTCTTTTACTAGTTATTCTCTCTAGTTTCCACTTTATTTGACTGGTGGTATTCATATTTAAGAGCAGGAATTTTCATTCGCTCGCTTTCCACTATACTTATCTCATGAGATTTGTAAGCACTCACAAGAATTTGACTATGCTCATATTTAGTTTCCACCATATTTGGATGGAGGCCTTGATATGCATCAACAGGTGTTTGTGACTGTATGTAGCTGAGTTCCGCCCTATTTGGTTGATGGAATTCTTATGAATCAACATGTATTTTTTCCTGAGTATAGCCTCTTGCTGCCCTATTAAATGCAGACTTGAAATGCATCAATAGGTGTTTGTTCCTACATGTAGCTAAGTGCCTCCCTATTTGGTTGATGGGATTCTTGTGCATCAGTAGTTATTTGTGCCTACATATAGCATGTTTCCGCCATATTTTGATGGTGGGATTGTTGTACATCGGTAGGTACCTGCATCTACCTTTATCTTGCCACTCTGTCTGCACGGCAGGACTGGCGAGTGCTAGCCGGAACATGCGTGTCCTCATATTTTTCCACCCTATTTATATTGTGATCTTGAGTGGAGAGGGCAGAGTTGTAGGTCTTCCCATTGAACACCAACGAGTTAGTACAACATAGATGCTCCTCAAGAACCAGGGTGATTGCGTGGTTCTGATTGTTCCCAACGAGAGTTTGATCGATGTGTTAGAGACACTTTATGACATTTTGGTTTCAGTTGATATAGGTGTTGGGCCTATCATATTACCCTATGATTTATTTTTGTAAGAGAATCCTTACCACTGATCCTAAGATCACGTGAGTTATACTCGGTGTGAGAAATAAAGAGTGGTTGCAGAGTCTCCTTCGCAAGTACGGGGGGGTAGAGAATATGATGGGGGAATTTTATTTTTCTTTTTGGGTGGGGATGTACAAGCTTGAGGATCGAGGCATCTCTACACATCCTTCGAGGGAAAGAATCAAGCCGTACTTAGTTTTGTATGTAACCTATACCGAATCGGCTCTATCCAAAGGGTAGGGCCACTTTCATTCCACCCATCACGGTTACCGGGTCTACCATGTTACCCCATAGTTCACATTTATAAGAGAATCTCTACCACCAATCCAAAGATCACGAGAGCTATACTCGAGGTAAAAAACAAGCAGTGATAAGGGTTTCCTCTATGAATATAGGTAGATATAGGGTGTGATGGAGGAAATTTTTTATGGGGGATGGGCCAGGATCGAAGATCGAGGCATCACTATGTATCCTACAAGGGCAAGAATCAAGCCGCACGTAGTTCTGTATGAGATCATGCAGTTTATTGTCAGGATATTAGTACATTTTATGCTATGTAGTTTAACACCTCACAGCAAGGAAATGAGTCACAGTTTAATGCCATAATTCAGGGGCTTTTCCTTATAGTTTAACTTCATATAGAAAGGATTGCGACTCATAGTTAATGGTCTTAGATATTGAACCATGATATTTGAGCATTTTTAACTCATAGTTTAAGGCCTTAGAGTTTGGACCATGATATTGGGTTCATGGGATTGTTACCCATAATTTAAGGTTTTAGAGCGCAGACAATAACATTATGGGGCATTTTTATGACTCATATTTTAGGTTCGTAGAGTATGTACAATAACATTGGGTTATGTGAAGTATTTCTTCAAGAACTTCGCATTTGTAGGAGCTGTGTTGAGCTGTCTGTCCATTGATATCTGGGCGTACGATCCATTGAAATAGACCTTATGTATAACTTTTTGTCCTTCCCACTTTGGTTCAAGCTTTGAGGGATTCTTCCTTAGTATCATCAGGTTTCTGAGGACTAACATCATTTCTCCTTTGAGAAAAGATTGATGGCAAACCTTTTTGTTGAAGGCTCGTGTAATCCGATTTTGGTATATTTACAAAAAGTGCAGAGTATGCAACCTTTTCTCATCTATCTATTCCAACTCATCAAACCTTTTTTGGGATTTCTAATTCGTAGAAATTTGATCACAAATGGCCACACGAAGTGGCGGAACTTGGTTTTTGATAGGTAACACAACCTCTGCCCCGTATACTAGTGAGTACGAGGTTTCCTGGGTGGTCATGTGGTTCATGGTCCGGTAAGCCCATAAATCATGAAGGACCGTGTCTGGACACAATTTCTTATCCTTATCGACCATATTTTGAAGTATATTAGATAGAGTCTTGTTGAAAGCGTCTATATGACCATTGGCCGCCACATGGTAGCGGGATGACCGGTTCACTTTGTTTCCGTACTCTTGGTATAGCTTGTCTAGATTAGCAGAGCATAAGTTAGTGTCGTTGTCTATCAGTATTGTATGAGGGACACCAAAATTGGTGATAATTTTGGATTTCACAAAGATGACAATGTTGTTTTACCCCAAATTCCTTAAGGGGTGAGGCTTCGGCCCATTTGGAAAAGAAGTTGGTCACTGTGAGTGTGAACTTGAATTTTATGGATGTGGCTGGGAGATATCGTCCCACAACATCCATCCCCCAAGTGATGAATGTCCAGGAGTACATAGCTATATAAAGTAAATCCGAGTGAGGTTTATGAAATTAGCATGAACATGGCAGGAATGAGACTTGTTAGTGAATATGGAATAATCCTGTATCATGGTTGTCCAGTAATACCCAAGCCTCCTAATTTGGTAAGAGTGTTTGGTTACTGACTGGTGTGCTCTACAATCTCCGGAATACACCTCTTTCATGACGACAATTGTTTCTTCTCCATTAATTCACATGAGAAGGACTCTGTCAAGGTTTCTTTTCTAGAGGAACTTTTCTTGGTTTATCCCATTGTATAAGAAAAAGTTTACATCCCATCTTCAGACCTGCTCACTTTCAGCCCTATTTGGTGGGAGTTCCCCATTTGAAAGGTAATTTTCAATTGAAAACATCCAACCACTGGTATGACCATAAGGCTCGGGAACATGACTAATTTCATCTATTTTCTCTGTATTTTCCCAAATGGATGGCAAGAACCTCTAGTGGTGAGCAATGCTAACGACTGTTTCATCCCAGTTGGGATTGTACAAGGCTATGGCTGCATTTTCCAACGCGTTGTGATGAGCATTTTGTTACCAATGTACATAAGTCAACATTGGTTCTGATGGGAATTCTTCCATTAATACTTGAACATGTTTCATTAAAGGAACCAATACTTCTTTCTTGATAGCATAGTCACCATTAACTTGTTTGATTACTAGCTCTGAATCACCCTTTATTTTTAGGTGGTTTTCTTGCAATTGGAGTGCCAATTTCTGGCCTGCAATGAGGTCCTGATATTCTGATTCATTGTTTGTACATCCTTCCAAAAGTAGGAAAGTGTAAGGAAAGATGGACTTTTCATGAGATATGAGTATAAATCCCATCCCTACTTTGTTGAGCTTGGGATACTCCATCCTTTTCACTGTTGGGCTTTGGGAAGCACCATCGAAGTACATCTCCCATGCCTAGGGGTTATCTTGAATTGAAAACACATCTTCATCTGGAAGTTTGGAATCCAACGGTGTTATTTCTTCCGAGGGGTGCTTGACCAGGAATTTTTCTAACGCTTGTCCTTTTATGGACTTATGGGGAATGTATCGTATGTCAAACTATTGTAGGATGGCCGCCCATTGTGACAGGCGCCCGTTTAGCATGGGACAGTTGAGGATATATTTGAGTGGGTTGTAGTGGGAGACCAGGTGGACCTCATGATGCTATAGGTAATTCCTGAGCTTTTGAACTGCGAAGATTAGGGCTAGGCAGTTCTTTTCAATCTTCGAATACCGAATTTTTTCATCGATCATTGTCTGGCTGAGGTAGTAGAGGTTTTTCTTACTGCATGCATCATTATTTTTCATAAATAAGGCACCTAATGACCATTACTAGGTGGTTACATATAAAATGAGTGGTCTCCCCTCGACCGGTGGCATGAGCACTGGAAATCTTATGAGGTATCTTTTAAGATTGTCAAATGCTTCTTGGAAATAATTATACCATTCATACGTAACTCCTTTCTTCATGATATTGGTGAAAGGTAAACATTTACCTGCCTGGTTGGCTATGAAGCGTCGAATGTAGATGAGGTTCCCCTGGATACCTCTCAACTCAGTGAGGCTATGAGGTGGAGAAATTCCAAGAATGGATTTTGTCTTCTCAGGGTCAACTTCGATGTCGCGATGTGGTACGACGAAACAGATGAATTTCGTCGAGGTAACGCCAAAGGTGCAATTCAAGGGATTCATATTTAAACCATGCTATCACAATTTTTTGAATAGAATTTCATGATCATCCAAGTGGTTTGATCATTTTCATGATTTAACCACCACATCATCGACATAACATTTGATGAATTTTCTCAAGAAGGGCTTGAAGATGCGATGCATGTCACACTGATATGTGGCGCTGGCATTCTATAGACCAAAGGGAATCACTTTATAATAGAAAGCTCCCTGAGGGGACCTGAAATTAGTAGCTTCTTCATCTACTTGGGCTATTTAGATTTGGTTGTATCCAGAATAGCCATCCATGAAAGAGATGGATTCATATCCAGCTGTTGCATTGATCAACAATTATGTGATCGGGACCAGGAAGTCTTCTTTTGGGAAATGCTGATTAAGGTCCCTAAAGTAAATTTATATTCTAATCCACCCATTATTCATTTTTAGAGGGACTATGTTCGCTAGACAGACTAGATACTTGAACTCCCATATGAAGTTGGCTTTGATCAGCTCGTCAACTTTAGCCTCTATTTTGGAAGGATGTGTCAGGTGGGTCCTTCTAGCTTCTTATTTATAGCCCCGATGATCTTTTGGTAATCCCATAGTATGGGTGGAAACTTTAAGATAAAGGCCTGAAATCTCTGTGTAATTCTAGGAAAAAACATCTTGATTCTTATTTAGAAAAAAGGTGTATTCATCCTACTCCTCAATAAGCATGGCCACACTAATCAAAGTGGGCCAGGGGTCATCTTCAGTGCCAAGATTTATCTCCTTATGTTCATCGATTGTGGTGGAGACACCTTCTTTGAATGCATGAGGGGCTTCTTTGAGGTCTTCTCCCTCTTGTTCTTCTTCTTCTTCTTCATCATCATCTTCATCATCTTCCTCTTCTGATCGAGAGAGGATTTTTGAGATGAACTTTCCGATGTTGGAAGAGAAATCATCTTTTTTCCTTAGTGTGTGAGGCAAGGGTAGTTTGATGTCCCCAAGACGGTCCAAGAGCATATTTAATATGGATTTTCTTGAAAACATGGGAGTCATCCCTCTTTTCTGTGTCTTTGAACTTGGTGGTCATAATAGAGACCATGTATACCAGTGATTCTGCATCCGGGCTTGTGTTTATTCACTCAACTTGGTTGATGGGTAGTACGTACTCTTCCCCAAGTTGCTGGAGGGGGGTCAGTGGGAGCCATCTCCAATCCATTCAGGGAATTTATCCAATCAACGTCGTCGGACGAAATATGTTTTTCTTCTGACTCATAGAACCCTACATCGATATAATGCGATTCAAAAAACTCAAACGAGGATTTATCAGAGTTCGACATCCATTTTTTTCCATTAGTTCAATATTTGATGCACTGATGGTATGAGGATGGAATTTTAGCATTCTGATACAGCTAGGGCCTCCCTAAAAGAACGTTGAATGTCGTATTTTTCCATACAACCAGGAACTCAGAGTCTGATATGAGATCTATGAGCCAAGTTTTAAGCTTGATTCATCCCAATGGTTTCTTCTCACTTCTGTCGTATCCCACCGGAGTTTTAGTGCAGGGTGTCAGGCTGTCTTCATCATACCCCAGTTGATGAAGCATTCACAGCGAGAGGAGGTTAACTCCAGAGCTATTGTTAATGAAGATACTCCGAACATCAATTCCATTTATCTTTCTGAACACATATATGGGTTTGATGTGCCCTTACATGATGGTGTCTTCATACCTGTATGTGAAGGAGATGACGACGTGATATTCTTGGGACTAGTATCCATCTGGAAGACTTCGACTGTTTCTACTTCAACCTCAAACGCTTGGGGACTTATTAAGGCTTCGATGAGTGCCTCCCTAAGATCTGCAGACAGGCTCAACACATCTAGGAGTGACAGATTTGCTGGTACTAAATCCAACTGCTTTAGAATATCATATTTCTTCTCTAAAGGTCGGTGCTTCCCCGCTCGGGGTTTCACTTTTACAAACACTTTAGGGTTTTGAGCTTTGGATGTAGATGGTTCGACCTCTGTAGCAGGGACTGACAGTGCTTCAGTCCATTCCACATTTGGATGAACTGGTCTGCCTATATGCCTTGGGGGATTTGGTATTTGTTCTCCCCCAGATAGATATTCCAAGATAACTGGGCATGGATCTCTTTCTATGGGGGGAAGGAGAATTCTGGTTCTTATTGTGTCTGTCAGAGGGACCTTCTGTGAGTTTCTGTGATGTTAACGATTTGACTTGTGGGGTGGCTAGGAAATTGACTCATGCCACGATCATACCTTCCAGGAAACCTCCGGTCTCTACGGCCTCTTCCTTCGGCTCTCCAGTTGGGCATAGGGAATTCAGGTTCATGGACATAGTCTTCATCATAGAATGGGTCCATCAAGTGAATGACGTTAATGGAGCCGAAAATAAATTCTTGATCCAACACCATTTCTTTCGGACTGTCTCCTTCTGATGGTACCGTTCGGTGGGGCGGTGCCCGCTGTGCCATTCGGCGGGGCAGTGCCCGTTGTGACGTTTGGCGGGGTGGTGGTCGTTCTAACGTTTGGTGGGGGTGGTCATGCTGTGCCAAGACTATTGGCCTGAAGTCCAAAATCATGAACATTGACTTTGGATTTGGTGTCAGCTCATCTTCTTTCTCTTGATTTCTTCCCTTCTAGAATTTAGAGGACTGTGGGGCCAAGTAGGATGGATGTGTTGTATTAGGAGATTTTGGGGGTATAGTTTGTTGTTTCAACTGTTACTAGAAGATGTTGTGGAATTTTTTGATGGTCTTATAGGTCATACAACTATCAAATGTTTTCTCCTTCTTTCTGGTGACTGTTTTCCACTCCTCTCCGTCTCTTGATTCAGAGGTGGAAACATATACCACCTGTTCTGGCGGTGGGACCAACTTGACTTGCCCGGAATCCACCATATTTTTTAGGAGATCCTTGAAAAAAAAGAACTCATGGATGGTATGTCCTAGTATTTTGTGATATAGAAAATAATTTGGATGGTCATCAAGACCTACTTCATTAGCTCTCTTTGGCTCTAGAAGCTAGAGAAAATCACTATTCATGGAGGATATGAAATAGCTTCGGACCTGGTTGTCTCGGAATGAATAAACATTATTTCTTTGTTCCTTTAATTGATTTATTTTATCACCCCATCGATTGTCTTGTCGAGGTGGGGGTGGATTTTGGCATCTAGGGGGTCCCTCAAGGTTTGGCTGGGGCCTCACAACTGGAGCTGGGGCCGGGGGTGGCTTAAGAGTGACAGGAGCCACTTCATCTTTTCCCATTCTTTTCCCTGGGGCTGATGGGGCCATTCAGGACTTGAGGTTGGTTTATTTCAAGGAGTCTTCTACCATTTGGGTGATGGTTGAGAAGTCTCTAAATCCACTGGTGTACTTACCTGGGATGAGTGGTGTTCGCAATTCATCTCAATGGTTATCGATGCACATGGCGAGAATCTCATACTGGGGGAGTGGCCAGTTCAGGGAATATGTCAATTCTTTCCATCTGGAAATGAAGTATAAGACTCTTTATTTATCTCACTATTTGTAGTTCATGAGGTCATTGACCGTTGTCTTGGGAAGGGTCAAACTGAACTAGAAGAGAAACTGTCACCGAAGGTCCTCCAAGCCTATAATTGAATTGGCTGATAGGCTAGTATACCATACTAAAGTCGAACCATGCAAGGTTATTATGAAGCACTTGATTTTTACAGCTTCTTTCTTTTCTAGAGTTCCTATCATGGGATCACAGTAAGAGGCATAGTCCATCAAATGTTGTTCCGGGTCCCCCGATCCATTGAATATTGGGAATACGGGGTTCCCAAAGTTTGGCGGTGGCAGAACATTGGTCACCCACTCAGGGTAGGGTTTGAGCTCTAGTTGTATTAGAGCGTTCCACCTCTCCATGGATTCTAGTTAAGCTATTAGCTACTCGATAGTGTTTAAGAGACCTTGATGCATGCCTTTTCAGACTTGAGCTCGAGCTGGTGCCGTAGTGGCCAAGACTGGGTGTGTCGGTGCTACTGGAATTTTGGGTTGATACCCATCTGGAGGTATCATTTGAGGGTTTACAGGGATATATTCAGATGCCTTCCAAGTGAGGGGAAGTCTTGATGTTCTTCCGGGGATGGGTTAAATGGTCCTCTGAGCTTGGTTTCATTCACCAGAATGAGTGCTTGTGGAATGGGACCTCTTCTAGGAGCACCTGCTGACATTCTGCGGGGGGAACACACCCATCAAGGTAACTCCCTTGACGTATCTCAACATTAATTCATCTGAGCTCTTTCATTTATTCCCCCTTCCTGGTGAACCTTTCCTCTCGGGTGAGGGAAACATTCTCATGTGTAGGAGGAGGTGGGTCATAGAAGACCATGAATTTATTTTTCTCCTTTTTGGAGTTTCACGGGGGAGGTAGGGATGGGTTAATTGAATGAGCACCCAAATTTAGGATCACTCTTTGATATCAGGTATGACCTACCTTAGGCTCGGTGTGGGATGCCTCTAGGAGGGAACCATATTACTTCACGTCTCCTCCCTCTACATCATTTCCTATGAGATCCGTGGGGTTTACGTTTACCACATTCACTGAGGCATATTGCATTGGGGGTGGTGTACCCAGTGTCGAATGGTTGAAAGGATTTCTGTGCCCTTTTATAGACTTTCCCCTTCCATTATGTGGCATTCTTTGGGTTTCTTGGTGAAGAATGTCCCAAAGATAGCCCTGGTATGACCTTGTAACACATTTTCTCGGAGGGTGCAAACCACAATAAGGGGTGGAACATGTAACTCCTCTGTCCATCGTTCTTCCTAGGTGGTGGAAGACAGATTTCCATTGTGCGGGGATTTGAGTTAAAAATTCCCCCAACCCTGGAGGCTGGGGTTGTTCCCATTCACCTGTTGATGTGCTACGACATGGATTTTTTGGTCTTATGGGGGCATTTTGATTTCAAAATTCCCCCAGCCCCGTGGGTTGGGGCTGTTCTTGTATCGCGGTGGTAGCCACCACTATTTCCACCCTTTCAATTTCCCGTACTCTTGCATATGTGTGATCTGAGTATAGAATTGGTCTTGCACAGAGTCTATGGCCTTTTGAAGACATGGGCATTTTTTGCTGGTTGGATTCCCTGAGGTGGGAAGCCTGCTAGATGTTCCTGGTCACCTAACACGGAATCTTTTCGATGGCTTGATCCCTTTGGCCCTAACACTTTTGAGACTTACTCTAGGTCAGTTTTTGTTGAGTATCCTATCTTCTGTGAGTAGGGGTTTCACTTGATTGTTTCATATTGGTGATGACATTGCAGGATGTCATTTCCAATGGGGTGTGTTGAACGAGATGTGGGATGAAGTGTAAAGCTCCATGTTCTCCCCATCCCCGAATTTGAACTCTAGTCGGGGCATTTGAAATGAGGCGATGCAATTTATGCTGTGCATGGAGGAAATCCAGTTCAAGGGTTTTATTCTCCTTTATAACTATGGCTACCTTGTGAATGGGAGGTCTTTGAGGTCAATTAGATGGAGAAGTTCCCCTATTATACTGACATGGTCCGCGTACCCTTCATCAGGTTTGAACTTTTCTTATATATTTCGAAGGTTTTTCCATATGTTTAGGCGAATGTCATGTGTTCATTAACTAGACAATTCTACTGGTATGTCGAAGTGAGAAGTGGCCATAGGCCAATAAATTAATGGTATATTTTCCCTAGCTAGTTTTTTTCTCACAAACAATATATCATGTTGTTGTTCTTCCAGAGGCTCCTCTACTTGGTATGCCCAACTTGAATTTGTCTTAATAATTTCATTCCAAGAAACTGGGATGGTGGGTGACTCATTGATTTGTGGATTCCGCAGGGGTAGATTAGAAGATGAGCGTAGCCCCGGTCCATACTATTATTGAGAAGAAATATTTCTCATTATAGAAGGAGTCCCTGATATGTCTTACTCCTTTCCGAGCACCTCAGCATAGGAGAACTTTCTCACATTGGTTATAGAAAGGGGAGGACCTTCTTGACAGCATGGATATTGGTTGCGAGAAGGATCTTCGCAAGTAGTGCTGCGATGGTGAGGACTTCCATTGCAACTTGATTCCCGACTGCGGGAATTTTTTTTATAGTTTATACCCTAGAGAGGACCTTCAGGGAGGGACGTAGCAAGGGGAAGACTTTCTTGCTACTTGATGTCACTATGGGGAGGACCTTCACAATAATTGTTATTGTGGGGAGGGCCTTCGCAATGACCTCCATCATGGTGAGGACTACCATCATGACTTGATATATGGCTGCAAGAAAAATTTCTATAGTGTACATCATGGGGAGAGCCTTCAGGATGTACTGCAATGATGGGAGGACCTTCTCGTTGCTTGACGTTTCCATGGGGAGGACCTTCACAACAACTTTCATTGCGGGGAGGGCCTTCGCAATGAACATCATCATGGCAAGGACTACCATCATTACTTGACGTCCGACTATAGGGAGAAGCATATCTCTAGTGTATACCCTAGGGAGGACTATCATGTTGGATGAAAGAAAGGGGAGGACCTTCTTGCTATCTGATCTTCAGGTCAATGGGAGGGCTACCACGACACACATCAGGAGATAGGATCTTGTTATCGATCATTCTTGACCCACAGAGTGAGACCCAGTGGGTTCTCTGTGGAGGACCTTTAGAGTTGCTAGTAGCAACATTGCTGGGAGGACCTTCGCAACTGCTACTGCCACTTCCATAATTTGGTAATGGAATAAAAGCGTATTTAGACTTTGTTGATATATTTTTGAGGACGTCAAGAACCCCATTTTCCAGAAGAGCAGGGTCATGTATGTTATTTTCATTTTATGGTTTCCCATGGAACCTATCATTTTTAGGAGCTCTCTTGCGGGTAACTGGGGATATCTTCTGTTGGTAATTGCCTTCATATACGGGTCCCTATCTTGTTGGGTCCTGTGATGTTATTAGGATACACCGACAGGTATCTTGAGATTTGGCAGAGATATAGCCTTCCTTGGAGAGACTAGCACGTTGGACCGGTGTCCCCCAGTTGGAACGTGTATTTGTTCCCGATTCGGTTGTTCGTATGTCACAAGATATTTTTGTAAACCCTTCTGTACTGGAGTAGGGATTCAAAAAATGATCTGGAGTGACTAACTCATTTTGCGAGTGAGTCATTCCGTTCAAGGGAACCAGGTCGTGGGCATGATTTCTCACCTTTTTCGCCGATGCAATGATATCTTGGCATGTTTGGAGGATATGGTTTGGAATCGACGTATAATATTCCATAATTTCTAGGATGTTTTGGGATAAATCTTTAGCTGGAATGGGTATGAAAGACCATTCTGATTTCAGGGTAGGATTTTGTGCCTGCTTCGTATCTCCATGAATTTCTAGTAGATACTGGCAGTTCTCCTATGTTGTGACAGAGGAACGAGTCTGTCATCAGCTATTTTCTCTAGTTTCCACCATATTTGACTGGTGATCTTCATGTTTACGAGTAATTATTTTCATCCTCTTGCTTTCCACTGTACTTATCTCACGGGATTTATATGCATTCGCAAGAATTTGACTTTGCTCGTATTTAGTTTCCTCCATATTTGGATGGAGGCCTTGATATGCATCAGCAGGTGTTTGTGCCTGCATGTAGCTGAGTACCACCCTATTTGGTTGATGGGATTCTTGTGAATAAGCATGTATTTTCTCCTGAGTATATCCTGTTGCTTCCCTATTTAAATGCAGGATTGAAATGCATTAATAGGTGTCTGTGCCTGCATGTAGCTGAGTGCCACCCTATTTGGTTGACAGGCTTCTTGTGCATCAGTAGTTATTTGTGTCTGCGTATATCTTGTTTCGGCTCTATTTTGATGGTGGGATTTTTGTGCGTCAGTAGATACATGCATTTTCCTGTAGCTTGGTGCTCTGTCTGCACGGAGGGACTGGCGAGCGCTAACCAGAACGTGCATGTCCTCGTATTTTTTCACCCTATTTCTATGGTGAGCCTGAGTGGATAGGGCAGAGTTGTAGGTCTTCCCATTGAACACCAACACGTTAGTACAACGGAGATGCTTCTCAGGAACCAAGATGAGTTTGTGTTCTTGATTATATATTCTCCTCCCTTGGTGGGAAACCCAATGGGCCCGGGTCTCCTGGACTTTGGCAGGTTCCCTCGACAGAAGGTCTTCCTCGATAGGAGGAGGCATGGTCGTCCGGTGTCGGTGGAGACACTCTATGGTGGAGGCCCGTGAGTATGACCTATATACAGTTGAGATGAAGTATTTGGTATTGAATTATTTTTCCTCCCTAAGGTAAGGGAGGTAGTCTTTGTCACGTTCTGGGGACAAGCTCCCGAAACAGTTTGAAATGACCATCGGGGCAGCCTTGCACTAGGGTACCACCAACAGTAGAAGAGGTGGCTGGCAGACCTTTGTAGAATGGAGGGGTTGTCTTGAAACCTCCAGCATTGGGATAGTACAATTTCATTGGTACTATTTGATTAGCCTATTGGATACCCAGCATTGAATACACATGGTATGTGAGGGGGTCTTTCTCTTCGTTGAGGCCCCGACCACCTGCGGGGTCGCTGATGTGTACGTCTTCATTGATCGTTTGGGTGTCATTTGGATCAAAGTTCGCTCTGTGTAAACTTTAAATATACATATATTAAATAAAGACCACAAAACATCGTCAAGGTAGTATTCCATTAGATATGCATATTTGGTGATTCAGCTAGGCTCCCTTCCCCTTTTCTTTTTTTGCAAGGCGAAGGGGCCTGAGTGGGGTGAGACCACCACCTTGGTTAAGGATTCATGTCAGGTTCACCTTTTTTGTTTCACCTATGAGGTGGTGTGTTTTTTGAGTGGTGTGAAAATGGACGACTAGGATCATCACCCGTCCCTTTTTCTATAGAGGCAGGTTCTCATCGAATTTACCATTCCATTGTTTCGACCCGTTCAGCATCATTATCCTTTAAAAAAGGTTTAATTAACCCCACATGAACTACTGGTCCCATCAGGCGATTTCGTGGGGGTCAATCACTCATGCAATCCGTCCTTCATGGATGTAATTTCCTCGTATGGTCTCCAATGAGTATATTTGTGGATCCAAGAATGACCATAAACCCTAGTATCCATGATTCATGGACCTGCTTTCCAAAGGTAGGCGTTTGTCGGCTGACAATTTGGTCAAAGACACTTAAGGACTCGATTGGTCGAGAGGATGGGAGGCCAGTCTCACCGCACCCTTCCGAGGGAGAATTGTTTCCTGTTCCAATACTCTCTTATAGATTTAAGTCGTGTTCAAATGTTCAAGAATCCTTAGTTTATTCTTGAAGAGTGTGTCCACGGGCTACCCTTGGTTTGGAAAATCGTCGTAAGCATTCATATATTCGATGCTATGGAGGTGATGCTGACTTGAGCCATGTAATAAGGCACTCTGAAGTTTATTGTCATCCAGGTGGGACAGAAGGTGACTTGATATTGGGATTGGTCCCACAAAGAGGGCTTCCTACATATCCTCATGAGAGGAATCAGAACCCACGTAGTTCGGAATGTGTGGGGATTATGCATGGGAGCTTCCCATTTGACGAGACATCGTTGGGTGGACCCTTTATTGATGCGAACCCTTTTGAGATCGATCCTTCTAGTAGACATCCTATGTATCCTATTTGGATCAGGAATCAGAGTTCTCGTAGTTCAGATGGTGTGGGGCTTACGCATGGGATCTTCCCATTGGAGGAGGCATGGTAGGGTGAACCCTTTATGGATGGGCACCCATTTGAGCTCGAGCCTTTTGGTAAGCATCCTACACATTCTGCGTTGATTAGGAATCATATTTCTCATAGTTCAAATGGTTTGGATGTTGTAATCTTCAAAAAAAACAAATCCCATGTGATTAATGCTCGGTGTGAGAAAAAAGAGGATTTGAAATATTCAACAATGCACATGCCTCCTCCCCTGTTGGTGGGGGAGGGATAGCCCATGACAGAAGAGGTCAGGGTGACGGTGGGAGAGGGCGTGGAGAAATGAACCTTTCCATGTGAGATGTAATTAAAGGTCATGAGGACCGACCATGGAATATTAGGGACTTACCTCAGTGGGAGGGCCCTAGAGCATGTTCTAGGAAGGGGAGGAGTTTCTTCCTCGTCAAAAGGGGGGAGCGAAAATAACCCCTTGGACTGCTCAGTATTCCTCATTTAATGGAAAAGAAAGTGCTCAACCTTAATCTAGAGACCAAGGAGGTTCTCGTCGGTGTCCCAAGGTTGGGATCTGGTTTACCATTGGAATGTAGCCTCACCAAAATTCCCGAAGCCTTCACCTTTATGGGGAGGGCCTTTATGACTCCTCTTACCGTGGGTATGTAGACTTAATGGGGTGCGCTAATGCACCCAATGGTATGATCATACACATTAGGTGGATTTTTAGGAGGCTTTGGCTTAATGTCGGAGGACTGGTTAGTGAAGGGACCATAGAGGACTGGATGGTAGTGGAGGGGTGAGGTTGGAACCGATTGGAACAATACTTGAAAACACCCCATTACGCATACTGAATTTTTATGCAGGATCGAGGAGGCTCCATAAAACATAGTGGTATGCGGGAAGAGGGGTTATTCGTGTACCAATGTTGTACACATGCATGGGTATAGTCAACCATGTACGATAGTGATATAAAGACCATCACTCCACTTTGGGTTCCATCTGCATACTGATGTGGTATGCGGTGTCGGGTTTATTCCACGTAGAGGTATGCTACGCAGAGCACCATATTGAAGGGGGGTCCGAGGGATCATCGTTTGTGGGGAGTTCATCTGTAAGAAGCCCTTGGTTCATAGTTGAATAGTTAGGTTTGTGGTTCTATTATTTTTATTCAATTTGCTCATTTTATGGTTCTTGGACGGTTGTACCTGTGGTGGAGTGGTTTGCGGTTCGTGCTTCGCTGATGAAACAAGATAGAATCCAGAGTACATCTTCTAAGTCTCCCTCAAGCTTTCATCATCCATCCTTCTCTCCATCTGTCTCTCTCTCTGCGTGTCCATCTGTACTTTACTATGCCCATTTTATAGAGAACTAGAGCGATCATATCTATTGTGAACATGACACCATTTCCGGAGGCCCATTAATGCAATATCCTGACCTGTGGAAGATTTGGTCAACTAGGGTTTGTGGAGGCTTTGGTCTGCGATAATGGTTCGCGAAACCCTACATGTTCACTTTGTCCGTGAACTGATGGGTTCGTGGCATGGTATGCAAACTGGCCTTACGCGCAGAAATCCATTGATTGACGTGGTTCATGACTTGTCTTGTTATCTGTCCATCGCCTCGTGGGCTAGAGGTTTTCAGGTCATCTCGCATACCTAGCGGTTCATGATCCATCTACCCCGAATACCATTCCTGGTGATGGTATGTAGGCCACTTAAAAAACATTAAAAAAATTTAATTCCTTCAAGTTTCTTCAATGAATTGTAACTCAAATTGAGTCCCTTCACCTTAATATACTTGTCGAATCACGTACTTCCTTATGTTAAGCGATTGTGGGGAGATTTTCTCCTCTTGGAGAAATTTTCAGGACCCTACAGACCTATTCAATTTCAAGAAACTACCTGATGAGAAAGTTGTAGATTTTTTCACTAGGTGGAAAGGACTAAAATAATCACTTGACATTCCATTGACTCTAGAGTATCTGATAACAATGTGCATGGGAAATATCAAGACTAAGATGTTCCCTACCCTCATCACTAATAACTTCCTAGGAGGTTTTTGAGTTTTTTTCTAAGAATGGTTTACATTTTTAGGAAGGCTGGAAGTATGCTAAAAAAAGAATGTTTGTTGCCTCCTCCACCTGCCATGAGAAGATCTTAAAAAGAAGATACTACCTCCATAGTATAGGTAGAGTCCCTCCACAAACTGTTGGATTCGTTAGACCCTTTTCTAGTGGAGCCTTTCTGAGTGAAGTAGCCTCATCACAATCAGCCTTTCCCAACGCAGAATTAGTAGACATTGCCTCTCCAATCACAACCACATAAACATGAAAATATTTCTCTATACACTCATCATAGTTCATCCCTTTTTCAGATCCAAGATCTTAGAGTGCCCCTCCTAGACAGAAGGAACTAGACCTATTCTTTCCAAGATGCATAATTTCCTAGGTATTTCATTAGTAATCTGGATAAGGGGATTATAAAGCTTCTAGAGAGAAAGAGGCCCCATGAATATGAATACACTGACCACTCTGATCATTTTCCATACCATAGGAACCTTGTACATATAATCAAGGACTAATATGTGTTCATGTATTGGATCTTGGGCCAAGTTATAAATGTTTTGGTCAAGTTGGTTAATATCTCAGCATATGTGGCACATATTCATGTCAAGCTTGATTATAATAGCAAGATTTAAGGAAAATGGAAGCATGTTTCCAAAATAGTGACTAAAATTTATAATTAGTGGTTGGAACTTAGGGTAGTTTTGCATTCCCAAGGTCTCATCCTTGCCTACTTAGGCCAGCTCGAACATCCTAAAGTCAATGTGCCTTCCCCTACTGGAGCTTACGCATCCATATCATAGCCCTCCAAAATTTTTAAGTGTATGTGCCGATGAAACAAGGTAACCCAAAGTCCCCCATCAATGCCAAATATTCCTCTCACCCCCAATAATTTCATGCCTTTAAAGTTGGGAATTTCGTCTAGGGCTTGCCCAGCATTGAATGAACTCTATGATGATGAGAAGGATAATGACCCCATGAATTCCATCGACTTGATAAACACATTCACACTACCTAATGATGAGGAATATTTGGAAATACCCCCCTAGTGACTATGGATGACCTCGTTGAAAGGGAGGTCAAGGACATGAAAATCACTGAAATATTAAGGCCAATGCCTCAAAATGATCTGTACGAGACCATAAAAAAGTTTTGTGTAGAGATAAACAAGTGTCGTCCTCCCAGCCTTCTTTATTAGGCATGAAACCATAGATGTCCATTTTAACTGACTGAGAAGAAAAACTAGGACCGAACTGTGATTGAATGCATCCAGGTAAAACTAGGCCTCAACCTGCTAATAGTTAGCCACTAGGGGTTTTGAAAATGTTAGCTGATGAGATGTATAATATTTCTAGTACCATCCAGAATGCAGCGGTATAGCTGCTAGCACCTGTTATGCCACTAGTGAAAGAGCAACTACATGTGGGAAAAAATGTGCCCCAAGTGAGGAAGTGCGTTGTGTTAAAGAACCTCTCTAGAATACCATAAAGGATATTAATTATCAAGGACTTATTCTTGTTTAAGGAAATTCATGAGGCCCTTATACCTTGAAGATACCATTCCATTTAAAAGTAGAAGTAGCGGTCTTAGAGACCTACAATTCATAGGAGGATGAGATAGAAGAATTCGATGTCATCATCTCATTCTCCAGAGAAGATGAGGGATCCCGCATGCAGGGTCACCTATGATTTTTTTACATCATAGGATAGTTAAATAGTGTGTAAATATGATTCTACCTAGTGGATAAATGTTTTGGGATTGACCTTATTCTGACCCCAATTCTCTACAAGCCTTATATGACTGAAGAAAATCCAAGTCCCTCTAATATGAAGACCCAGGGTTATGACATGACAGATCAGAAAATGTGTGGCTAGATTTGGTTGAAGACCAAGTTTGGATACTTGATTGAAAGTCCCAAATTCATGGTTGTCTCATAGGATACCTCTAACAAAACATTGATGGGTAGGCCTTACCTTCATCTGCATGAAATAGTTCCCCCCTCGTGTCACTAATGCCTCATGTACTCCCTCAATGGTCATGTAGGTGTGCTTCATGATGATGCACCCCCTTTAAATACCTTTGAATCCCACAATATAGATTCTGGACATTACAAGAGATAAGGGAATAATTCTTAGACCAATGAGGATGAGTGAACAACCACTACAACCAGTCCTTGGGTAGATTTGGACAATGCTTTATTTCTACTGATTCATCGATTGGAAGCCACCATGACGGACTTTGGAAGTTTCTTCATTATTTCCAATAAAAAGGACTATAACATCCCTAAATCAAAGAAAAGTTAGAATATTACCCCATAATCTTACACAGGATAGTCCAAGGTGAAAATAGAAGCCCCTTCCACTATGAGGTTCTGAGATGTTCTCCCATGGTCACCATTTCATGACATTCCCTCCTGTTCCTCGGGGCCAGGTTGAATCAAAAGAAGCCAACCCACCACCATTTATTTGATATTAATCATGGACCTCACATTTAGAATGCTAATGGGATTGGATTTAAAGCCTATACCTCTACAGTTTTAGTAGATAAAGAACCCGTCATTAGATATTACGTATCATCCCAAGTAGGCACCAGCGTTCCTCCAGAATTATCTGACATGGATGAATCTCTTCTTAGTGATACTCCTACCTCAGATGATGAAGATAATTTGGAATATTCTCCTCTAGAATTTTAAGAGGGAATCTCCACCACCGTCGATGAGTTGGTTTAGTTTAATCTTGGTACTAAGGAAGATCCAATACGAACACTGATCAGTGCATGGATTCCCCAAGAGGAGCAGTAGTAGTATGCATATTTCCTAAATAAAAAACAAGATGTATTTGACCATAATTATGATGAGATTATAGGACTAGACACTTCTATCATTTTCTACTATATGGGTCTCCTAGTAATCCATCCTAGGTTTAAGAAGCATCCAACAAAAATGCACCCTTCTCATGGTGTCATGGTTGAGGAAGAGGTTCATAAGATTATCAAATAAAACTTCATAAAGAAAGTTCAATACCCAAATGGCTTGCCAAAATCATCCTAGTTATGAAGAGGAATGAGAATACCAGATTCTATATCAACTTCTAGGACCTCAACTATTATTTTCGAAAGGATGATTTTCCCTTTCTAGTAAAAAAACTAATGATTGATGCCACAACTGGGTTATAGGATCTATCCTTCAAGGATTGATACTCCAGGTACAATCTGATATCGATTTCCACCAAAGATGAGGATTCTACCAACTTCATAGCATTGTAAGGGACCTTTTTTATAAATTAATACCTTTCGGTATGAAGAATGAAAAATCCAATTTTTAGTGGGAGATGAAACCCATATTCAAATCGATCCTTGGGATACTAGTGGAATTCTACCTGGATGATTTGGTGGTCAAATCCCTCCAATGTCATAACCATATCAGAGATGTTGAGAATTTTTTTTGGATTGCTTTACTCTTGGTATTTGAAAATGAACCCCTTTAAGTGTGCATTATGGGTTTCCTTTGGTATGTTTCTTGTATTTTTCATCATATACAGAGGTATTGAGATCAATAATAGAGATGTTCAAGTCTATCATCCAAATTCCTCCCCCAAGAAACCTATGGGAGCTCCAAGGCATTAAAGGCCACTTATCCAACATGCACAAATTCATTATGAGCATAGTTGGGAAGTTTAATACCTTTTTTATGATCATTAAGAAGGGAACCATCTACAAGTGGGATGAGGAGTGCCAGCAAACCTTTGATAAAATAAATAAGTATCTTCTACAACCTCTAGTTATGATTCCACCAATCTGTGAGAAGGCTCTAGACCTCTACATGACTTTCCTAGAACAATACCTCAGAACCCTTCTATATCTAAATAACTATGAGTGAATAGAGAATATTTTATACTATATCATTCACATTCTCCTTGAAACATAGACTGGATACTCTCCTATTGAGAAGGGTTGCCTAACTCTAGTTTTTTTAGTAGAGAAGTCACATCATTTTCTTAAGCATCATGAGATATAGTTGGTTTCTTGAGTAGACACACTAAAGTATATAATGAATCTACGCATGTTGATGGAACAGTTGGAACTTCTGGAAGTGACCATTTAGTAGTTCAAGATCATGTACATCCAATTAAAATCTGTAAAGGGTTAGGCATTGGACAAATTTTGGTCTGCCCATCCGGATCCTAAAGAATTTTATCCGGATGTTTATTTCTTAGAGGAGGCTATTCTTTCAGTGGATCAATCCATGCTCTATTGGAAGATTCACTTTGACAGTACATCCCCAAATCAATCCATTATAAGGCTTAACGATCCCAATCTCAATATACCATTCATAATGATCATCTTCATCACATCGACACAGGTTGTCCTACCATATTCATTCTTGTTTTCAAAAGGCTTCACCTAAAATGAGGTAGAGTATCAGGCTCTCATCACTAGTGTCGAGCAAGATCTCATGATTGATTCCCCATTATTTCATGTGTAAGGAGACTCCAAGTTAGTCATAAAATAGACCAATGGTGACTACATCGTCATAAAGCCAGAGCTCGTGCCCTTGGTGGAGCACACTCACCAGTTAATGTCCCAGTTCCCCTATTATCCAGTAGTGACTCATGTTCCTTAATCGCCGAATGGTCGAGCTATTACCCTAGATAGATTAGCCACATCTCTTACAAAACTTTACTAGGATGAAATATTCATTCATGCGGTGTATTAGATATCCATTTCTCCTATCATTACATAAAATGATGAAATCTAGTAGGTGAACCATCTATCTATTGGTTATTCAACATTAGGTCTACTGATTTCTGGCGTAGTAGAATAAAATTATGATTGGACAACTATTTTGGTAGAGTATCTCCAGCTTAGTGTTCTCCTATCAAATTGAGCTGAGTATGAGTGAATCTATTGGTGTGCAACACAGTTCACCATCCAGAGTAGGCCTAACCTCAAGAAGACTCTCTACAAATGTGGTTTTTATGGAATTATATTCCATTAAAACTAATGGGATGATATTCCCCATGTTATATAGGATGTTCATGCCTAGTCTTGTAGTTACCATCATGCGGTAGTGAATCTCTCCCATCATATTTGGAGTATAGACTACTTCTATCCCACCATGGTATAGGACTATATCAAATATTCCAAGAGGTTTCATGTGTGTAAACTACAGGATAACTTTAGGAATCGACCACCATAGCTTCTCTAAAAAAACAATTATTCTTGGCCCCTTGCAGTATGGTGACTCTATGTTGTGGGACCATAACCACTTGAAACAACCCTCCAGATAAGGTTCATTTAGAATGCAATATATTTCATCTCGAAGTTGGTATAAGTGATTCCTATCAAGGAAATCAAGGCTCAGTCTGTGATTGAATTGGTGAGCTCCCACATCATTCATTAATTCGGAGTCCCTCATTCCATTCTTACCGAAAATGGTGAAAACTTTCTTGATACCAAGATGAAGAGATTTTATGCCAACTACAATATTTAGTAAAACCATCCTTCTTACTATCACATGTGAGAAAATGGAAATATCGAGACATTCAACAAGACCCTCTCTAACATTTTGTAGAAGATGGTGGGTCAGAACAAGAAGAGTTTTTTGGAAAAGAAACCCAATATCCTATGGTCCTATCAGATGACGACATAGAATTCCACCAAGGTGAATCCATATTCCCAAGTGTATAGAACAGAGGTAGTCCTTACCATTTAGGTTCATTTTCCTTCACTTTGAATAGATATCAACATCCAGAAGACTCTAGAAAGAATAGTAGAATTCTATTTTATTGAGCCGGAATCCCTCGAAGAGAACATTCTCCAGGCCTTTCAAAATCTTGAGAGCCACCAGAATATTTTATTGAGAGTGTTCAACAAGAAGTATTGGCTCTACTTCTTCCTCCAGGGAGACACGATACTATCTCTCAGAACACCAATGATACCTTGAAATAATATTCTAATGTAGGAGCCTAAGTGAGAAGGACCTTACATTATTCACAAGGTCTATTCCAATGGAGCATACAGTTTGATCACCATGGAATGAGATTGAATCACTCCCCCCCACTAATTACAAGTTCCTCAAACTATAATTCTCAAAAGAGGGAGAAAATGGTCTAAAATCCATGAACTTAAACATAGATTCGGAGTGCAAGCATCACGAATCTAAACTCTATGTAGGTCCTCTCTGAAATATTTGGTATGGAATTGGGCCTCCTAGGCCCTCATCCATGTAAATTTTTTTCACTCTATTTCACTTCACATATCAGTTTGATAATACCTATCATCATGGTCCAAAATCTATGAACTTAAACTAAGAACCTCATTGGTATGAGATGAAAGACCTTAAAATAATAACCATCCTATAGTCCATGCAACATTAAATTAAACTATTCTTAGGGTTTCGAACTTTATGACATTAAACTAGGATCCTAAAATCATGACTTTAAACTATACAAAGGTTTTCTATGGGATGTTTTGTGTGGTTTTGAGCCTCTTTGGTCCTCATTCACGTTGGTTTTTTCATGAAACCTCACTACACATTCCCATTTGAGATGATCCATACAACCTTAAACTAGAAGTTAACATCCTCAGTGCATGATGCTAAAATACATTTATAAAAAGATAAATTTCATGATTCCTCTTAAACATATAAGAGATTATAATTACCCCATTTCAAATAGATATTCCTCATAAAAAAATTATGGGATGGTAGACAAAGCTTCCCCATGTGTCGAACATGGTATACCTGAGGATAATCGTGGAACGCCTCAATCACCTTGTCCAAGAGGATAATCTTCACCAGTGTTAGTCATCTACCAAACTATGCTCTAGGACTACATGTAGTTTGATTTCCATTCTTATGGTACATGTAATGAATCCCAAACTTATCATCTCTAGGACTGACTACAAATTCATTAACCCTTTGACCACATGGTCCCCATCATGGTCTAGGAATTATTACCTTGAACCATATATAGTTTTCCTTAAGGTACATATGTGTTACATGAGCCTTCCTAGATATATTCCCATCAGGTTTTACCTCTTGTGTACCATATATATATATAATCATTCCCCTTAGTCCAAGAAACATGACTCTAAATTGTCTGCTAAGGTCCAAAATATATGACCTTAAACTGTGTGGGTCCCATTCCAAAACTATCTATGGTTTCATTCCCATCCTTATGGGATACTTCGCAATGCCTGAGATTCTCATCTATGTGAACAAATGTAAATTCATAAAATCATACGACCCCTTATCCCAAAAACTATTTTGATATTTAAGACCTTAAACTAATAGCCACTCTCAGTCCAAGCATCACGATTTTAAACTATATTTGAGTATTTATGGGAATGTATGATGTAGTGTTGAGACTCCTGGTCCCTCATTCACATCAGGTTTTTCAATCTACCATGCTACACATCTCCTCATTTAGGATACTTATAATGGTAAAAAATCTATGACCTTAAATTAAGAGCTCATGGTTTGAGAATTAAGACCTTAAACTAATGGCTTTGGTCCTTACAGTATGACCCTAACCTATTTTCAATACCTAGGTTTAAATATAACATTTTGATACACACTATTGGCATGCTCCAATGCACCGTGGTGTCGAACCTAGGGTGTCAAACCCCACATAGACATTCCTTCATTCTATTCCATAATTTTATTCTTTCTTGGTTTGGATTTTCATCATCCTTCAAATCCCAATGTGCCTCCCTAACGGTGATGGTGCATGGATGAAATGGCTCACCTCCCATTATGGGATTGTGCCCTGGTGGATCTATGGAAACAAAATATGGATTATGTGTTTCAAATTTAGTCAACAATCGATCCTACATTTTGTTGGTCGGAGAGTGATGGCAAGAGGGGGGGGGGGTGAATTGCCTTTTAAAAATTAATTAACAATTTAAAAACAATTTATAAATGCAGCAGAAATAAAAGGGGCAAGACACAATTTGATAACGGAGTTCGGCTTAAACCAAAGCCTACGTCTCCGCTCCCAACTCAACCGTTGAGAGATTTACTTCAGCTTGCTTTTTAATGGTTGTAGCAAGAAACCCACTAGCCGTTTTAAGGTAGGCTAGATCACCTTCGTACAGATTGATTTTTTATGATGGTTGTAGCAAGAAACCCAAAATGAAAGTGAGGAAGAAAAAGGATGGTTTGTTTTAATACAAACCCAATGAATAACTAAACAATTTAAATAAATAAATTACAACAAACTTGAGGAAGCCTTGAGTGCCAAGAGTGTGAGAGTAGTTGATGTAGAGGCAGCCCAAGCTTCAAGGATGGAGGTGGATCACAAGTAGCCTTGGAGATTTGTCGTTAGAGCTTTAAGGGATCAAAATATCATTCCAATGTTTCATTTGTGTTCCCGGCATCCATCCTCGTCTATTTATAGGAGAAATATCCCCAAATACTTCAATACAGCCGTTGGAGGGCTTCCGGAGCCGTTAGGGGTCAAAAGTACAAGTCCAGTCAAAGCCCAACAGCTAGTTTGACTGGGCTTACCGGCTGACCGGTGCTTGGCCACCGGCTGGCCGGTGCACCAGAAAGAAGGCAGAGATTTCTGTTTGGGCTCCACCGGCCGGCCGGTGGGTCAGACAGAGAGCAAGCTCTCTGTCTAGTTCCACCGACTGGCCGGTGGTCCAGCCACCGGAGGGCCGGTGGTCCAGACACCGGTTGGCCGGTGGCACCTGGCAGTGGGAAAAGCCTACTGTCTGGTTCCACCGGCTGGCCGGTGGTCAGGCATCGGCTGACCGGTGGAACCTAGCAGAGAGCATTGCTCCTGCCAGAGACCACCGGCTGGCCGGTGGTAATCCACCGGTTGGCCGGTGGACTCAGAGAGTCCTTTTCCAGTCTTCTTGGGCCAACTCTTTGGCAACCTTTTTCCTATCATCAAAAACACTTGAAAACAAGTTAGAAAACGATGAGAGTGATTGTGATCATTAAAATCCAAGAGAGAGGGGTACAACAATCTCCCCCTATTTTGATGATCACAATCACAAAAGAGAAAGATTTTTAAAAAGGATATGCCAAATAAAAGAAAAAAAGAAACTTGGACATGAAAAAATTTAGTGATCATTTTAATATAAGAATTTCATAGATGTATCATGTATTGAAAAAGATATTAATCTTGTAAGGATTGAAATAAAGAGAATGGTTTATTTTGAAATTGTAATCATAGGTCATTTAAAAGAACAACTGAAATCAAAAACTTAACCATTTAAAAACAGATTTTGATGAAAGTAATAACTTAAAATTGAACTTTTAAAAAGAGCACTTAATTAAATGAAATAAGTAACTAAGTAATAGAGAGTTTTTCTCCCCCTTTGGGATTATCAAAATAGGAGGAAAATTATGAATGGAAATTAGAAAAACAATAATAAAGAGGTAAGCAATGACAATAAGGATGGATAGATAAGACAACTTGAATTTTATAAAAGTTGAAACGTTACATAGAAAGTTCAAAATACAAATACAAAGACAAGTCAAAAACAGGAACGACTCTATTCACTCCTAGAGGGCCGAGAGTGACGACGACGCCTGAAGGTCGGAGGAGCCGGAGGAGCCTGGACCGCCTCAAAGTGACGATCTAGAGAATCGATCCGAGAGTGGAGCTGATCAAACTGAGAGCTGAAGTAAGAAAACTGTAAGTCGAGCCGGGTCTCAATCTGATCCTGGAAGCAAAGGAAATCATCAGCCGTCACTGACAAGCCACCAGTATCAGCGGGAGGGGGCACAGCCTCAGCAGGCTCCGGTGCATCATCACCCGCTCCATCTCCCTCATCAGCAGCAGCAGTAGCAGCCTCACCTTCATTGTCACCACTCCCTTTCTCTTCATCATCACCACTGTCCTCACTATCTGAAAGAGGATAGGAAGCGGCAATGGCAGGAGGCATGGCATGGGTAGGAGGGTGTGAATGTGTCTGAGGAGAGTAAGCCTTGAGAAGGCCCTCCTTGTCAGTAATCCACTCCTGACGCCAAGGATGCCAACGAATGTTCATCCGTTGCACCATCATAAAATTGATGATGCTATCCTTCTTTGGCTGCTCGAAGGAGGTAGCACGGAGAGGGACATCAAGAAAGGTAAAGATTTTGGTCAACAAGCGCCCGTGAGGTAGAGTTTTGGACCGGCGCGGGTGCTCAGCCACATAAGACATGGCCCGGAACAGGAACCGGACCAAATTGAAATGAACGCCTCTGGTGATAAAAGAAAGAAGATAAATGTCAATAAATTTCACCGTATCGTGATCACCGATACAGGGTGCAAGGGTGGTCTGAATGAGGCACTCAATGATGCGATGGTTAGGGGAGAGCTGGGAGAGCTTGACAATGGGATCGGTGGGCTGCCCTGTGAGATGATCAAGAGCAACAGAAAGATCAAATTCAGGGTCCCGAGGAAACTCCCCCTGAGCAAAAGCATGAGTTCCAACATGAGGAACCCCTAGCATCCTGGCAACCTCCAAAGAAGTGATAGTGATGGGTTGCCCAAGAGCGGTGGTAGAGATGGTATCGACGTCGTCAGAAACCGACCACGTCAGGTGAGCATAAAATTCTTTGACAAGAAGGGGATAAATGACATCCTTCTCAGGAGGTTCAAAAAAGGAATGCCAGTGTTGATATTCAATAATCGAGAAAAGCTCGAGACGAGCAGAAGACAGCCATGAATAATCAATTACTCTACCCGGCAGAATGACTTTGTCATGCCAAATGTCCGGAAGTTGAGGGATTGAAGGAGGAGGAGGTGCCTCTTGAGCAATGCCCTTTCCTTTGCGTGAAGATCGAGGACCCATGATGGCAAAAGGAAGAAAATTGAGAGAGATTGAGAGAAGAAGGGGTTTGAGAGAGCAAGGAGGAAGAAAGGAGGCTAGGGCAAGAGGGAGGCGCTGGTTTGGAGGTGCCGCACGAGAGGGAGAGAAAGAAATGGGAGGGGAAGGGTTTAATTTAATTTTTAACCCTTTCCCCAGCCGGCCCAAAAAAATAAAACCCGACACCACCGGTTAACCGGTGATGTACCACCGGTTGACCGGTGGTATTAAATTTCATAAAAAATTAAAATAAAATAAAATAAAAAAGGAGTTTAAATAACTTAAAAAGTAATAAAAGTAAGCCAAAAAGAGTCAAATATTTAATAGTGCTCATTGACGAATCATTCCTAACTCCCCCTTAATAAAATCAAAACGTTCAACCGGGAGCAGTTTGGTAAAAATATCAGCTAATTGGAAATCAGTAGAAATGAAGTCCAAAGTGATATGCCCTTTTTGAAAATGGTCACGAAGGAAATGATGCCTTAAATCTATATGCTTAGTCCTAGAATGTTGTATTGGATTCTTAGAAATACTAATGGAACTAGTGTTGTCACACCGTATAGGGACATGATCGTAGGAAAGGCCATAATCCAAGAGAGTGTGCTGCATCCAAATAATTTGGGCACAACAATTACCAGCTGCTACGTACTCAGCCTCGGCAGTAGAAAGAGCAACACAATTTTGCTTTTTGCTACTCCATGAAACAAGGGACTTGCCTAGCAGATGACAGGTTCCACTAGTACTCTTACGATCTAATTGACATCCGCCAAAATCAGCATCCGAATATGAAGAAAGTTCGAAAGAAGTATTAGAGGGATAAAACAAACCAATGTTTTTGGATCCTTTTAAATACTTAAAAATTCTTTTGACCGATTTAAAATGAGATTCTTTGGGATTGTCTTGAAAACGAGCACAAAGGAAAACACTGAACATGATGTCAGGACGGGTCGCAGTTAGGTAAAGTAGACTCCCGATCATACTCCTATAAAGCTTGTTATCCACCGGTTTCCCGGCTTCATCTAACGTAAGTTTACAAGAAGTACTCATGGGGGTACTAATTTCCTTTACTTGATCCATACCAAAACGACTTAAAAGTTCGTTTGTGTATTTGCCTTGGTTTAGAAAAATACCATTTGAATTTTGAAGGATTTGAAAACCAAGAAATTTTTTTAATTCCCCCATAAAGCTCATTTCAAATTCTTTTCTCATTAAATCTAAAAAATCAGTACAAAGTGATTCTTTGGTTGAACCAAATATAACGTCATCAACGTAAATTTGGACAATTAAAAGATCTTTGGAAGTGTGTTTTAAAAATAAGGTAAAATCAACTTGACCCATTTTAAAATCATTTTCTAAAATAAATTTTGTTAACCGCTCATACCAAGCCCGAGGGGCTTGTTTTAAGCCATATAGAGCCTTGGTTAACTTAAAAACATGATTTGGAAATTTTGGATCTTCAAAACTGGGGGGTTGTTCAACAAAGATTTTTTCTGAAATAAAACCATTTAAAAAAGCACTTTTAACATCCATTTGAAAAAGTTTGAAATTTAAGTGAGCGGCGAATGCCAACAAGATCCTAATGGATTCCAATCTAGCAACGGGTGCAAAGGTTTCACCATAATCAAATCCTTCTTCTTGATTATAGCCCTTAGCTACTAGGCGAGCCTTGTTCCAGGTTATATTTCCTTGATCATCAAGTTTGTTCCTAAAAACCCATTTAGTGCCAATAATTGGATGATCATTGGGTCTTTCAACAAGAGTCCAAACATCATTTCTAGAGAATTGATTTAATTACTCTTGCATTTCAAGAACCCAATTCTCATCATTAATGGCATCATTAATGGTTTGAGGCTCTATTTGAGAAAGAAAGGCTTGATGTTCAACCTCGTTGAGGATTGATCTTCTAGTTCGAGTACCGGCTTGAAGATCACCTATAACATTTTCTAAAGGATGGTCTCTAGAAGGTTTCCAAACCTTAGGCAAGGTGGAAGGCGAAGAAGGTGAAGAGGGTTCTTGATGGTCATCCTCCTTGGGAGGAGAAGAGGAATCATTCAAATGAAGCTTATCAAGCTCATCTTCAACATCTTCAATGACCGGGTGAGGTTTTGGAAGAGTTTCATCAAATTTGATGTGAGATGATTCTTCGATGATTTTTGAACGTTTATTGAAGACACGATAGGCTTTGCTTGAGTTGGAGTACCCAAGAAAAATACCTTCATCGGATTTGGCATCAAATTTCCCGAGGTTATCTTTTGTGTTAAGGATAAAGCATTTACAACCAAACACTTTAAAATAACCAACTTTGGGCAATTTGCCTTTCCAAAGTTCATAGGGGGTTTTCTTAAGAAGGGGTCTTACAAGGACTCTATTGATAGTATAACAAGCAGTGTTTACCGCCTCGGCCCAGAAATATTGAGGGAGGTTGAATTCACTAAGGAGGGTTCGAGCAATTTCTTGGAGAGTTCGGTTTCTCCTTTCAACCACTCCATTTTGTTGTGGAGTCCTAGGGACAGAGAAGGTGTGATTGTATCCTTGAGAGGAACACAATTCATCGAATTCTTTGTTCTCGAATTCACCTTCATGGTCACTACGGAGCGATATAATTTTATATCCTTTTTCGTTTTCTACTTTCCTAGAGAATTTCAAAAAGGTTCTACAAGCATCATTTTTATGAGCTAAAAAGAAAACCCAAGTGAAACGAGAAAAGTCATCTACTAGGACAAAGGTATAGGATTTTCCACCTAGACTTGCTACAGGGGTAGGACCAAAAAGATCAAGATGAAGGAGCTCAAGAGATTTTGAGGTGGACACTTCCTTCTTAGATTTGAAAGAAGATTTGTGTTTCTTGCCAAGTTGGCATGGCTCACAAATCAAATCTTTCTTAAACTTAAGTTTAGGAAGGTCACGGATGAGCTTGTTCTTATTAAGCTTTAGAAGTGAATGAGAGCTACAATGCCCCAACCTTCTATGCCAAAGCCAAGACTCATTGTCAAGAGCACTTAAACATTTAACATTTTGGCTAGCTAAAGACTTTAAATCAATAATGTAAACATTTTGAAAACGGGAAGCAGAAAATATCAATTTGTTTTGAAAATCAAACACATTGCATAAATCATTTTGAAAATTCACCGAAAAACCACTATCACAAAGTTGACTAATGCTAATTAAATTATGCTTTAAACCTTTAACAAATAAAACATCTTTAATTAAGGAGGTGCTACCAAAACCAGTGGTACCTATTCCGACGATCTTGCTTTTTGAATTGTCACCGAAGGTGACGTATCCTCCATCGAATTCTTCAAGGGAGTCGAACTCGGAGGGATCGCCACACATGTGCCTCGAGCATCCGCTGTCGAGGTACCACGAGCCTTTCGAAGTCCTACGTTTTTGGTGTTTATCCTACAAAATCAAGAGTGAATAGATTTTGGTACCCATATAAGTTTGGGTCCGAAAAGATTAGCTAAAAGAGACTTTTGAACCCATACTTGTCTAGAGGGATACATCCTAAGATATTCATCCGAGTAGGTAATGATTTTGGGGCGGCCATATCTAGCATTTTTACAATCGCATTCATAAATCATATGTCCGGGTTTTCTACAATAATTACAGAATTTATTTTGAGAGATCCCCCTTACAAAAGTAGTGGGTGCTCTAGAAGAGGTGGCTTGCTTGTTAAAGCCAAGTCCATGTGTGGTTCTAGCCAAACGTTGAGAACCTAGCAATTTGGTCAAATTTTGTTCACCTTGGGTGAACTTGGCAAGATATTCCCTTAAATCTTTAATAGTTGAATTCAAAGAATCAACATTTGGAATATCTTGGACCTTAAGGGCAAGTTCCTCATTCTTTTTGAGAAGTTGATCTTTTTCAGAAATTAGAATTTTGTGTTTCTTTTCTAAGTCCAAAAATTTAGAGGTAAGTTCGTGAAAACCTTCCTCTAATTGATCTCTCGCATTTTTGAGATCTTCATAAGACATTTCATTATTAAAAGAAGAAGATGAGGAAGAGGAGTCGGAAGAAGATACCTCATCAAGTGCCATTAGGCATTTTCCACCTTCATCGCTTGAGTCGCTTGAAGACATGGAGTCATCGCTTGCACTCCATGTTGACGCTTTGAAAGCCTTCTTGTTTTTCTTTTCCTTTAACCTTTTCTTGAAAAGAGAGCACTCCGGTTTGATGTGGCCTTTCTTTCCACATTCAAAGCATGTAACTTCTTTTTCTACTTTTGGCTCTTCCTTTCGTGCCCTTTGAAAATTCTTCTTTTTCTTCATGAACTTGCTCATTTTTCTTGCATGTTGAGAAATCTTGGATCCGCTATCATCGGAGGAGCTTTCTTGCTTTGCTTTGAATGCTATGTTCTTTTTCTCCTTGAAGATGTTACCTTCTTTATCGTCTTGCCTCTTCATGGTAATCTCATAGGTCATAAGTGATCCAATGAGTTCCTCAACCGGCATTTTCTTGACATCTTTCGCTTCTTGGATTGCCGTCACCTTGGGAGCCCATGAGCTTGGTAGAACCCAAAGAATCTTATTGACCATCGTCTCTGCAGAAACATCATCTCCAAGAGACTTTCTCCCATTACACACATCAGTGAAGCGAGTAAACATTTCCGTAATAGATTCGTGTGGGTGCATGGTGAAACTTTCAAAGTCTTGACGATACATATCTAATCTAGTGTCTTTGACTTTGTTAGTTCCCTCATGGGTCACTTCCAAAAGATTCCAAATTTCATGAGAAGTGGTGTAAGTAGAAATACGATTAAATTCATTACGGTCTAACCCACAATAAAGAGCATTCATGGCTTTGCCATCTAGCTCAAAATTAGCAATGTCTTCGGGGGTCCATTTAGACTCATATTTGCTAGAGAGAGTATAGCCTTGCAAAACAATTCTATATATAGGATAGCCAATACTTCTAAGAAAAGTAATCATGCGAGTTTTCCAATAATTGTAGTCGGTTCCATCAAAGAATGGAGCCCGAGTCATGGAATACCCTTCGGGTGCTTGTGAGGAAGAAGCCATCACTATGGATTTTGAGTTTGTAACCGATTAAGGTATTACACAAACTCTCCCTCTGATACCAATTGTTGGTCGGAGAGTGATGGCAAGAGGGGGGGGGGGTGAATTTCCTTTCAAAAATTAATTAACAATTTAAAAACAATTTATAAATGCAGCGGAAATAAAAGGGGAAAGACACAATTTGATAACGGAGTTCGGCTTAAACCAAAGCCTACGTCTCCGCTCCCAACTCAACCGTTGAGAGATTTACTTCAGCTTTCTTTTTAATGGTTGTAGCAAGAAACCCACTAGACGTTTTAAGGTAGGCTAGATCACCTTCGTACAGCTTGCTTTTTTATGATGGTTGTAGCAAGAAACCCAAAATGAAAGTGAGGAAGAAAAAGGATGGTTTGTTTTAATACAAACCCAATGAATAAATAAATAATTGAAATAAATAAATTACAACAAACTTGAGGAAGCCTTGAGTGCCAAGAGTGTGAGAGTAGTTGATGTAGAGGCAGCCCAAGCTTCAAGGATGGAGGTGGATCACAAGTAGCCTTGGAGATTTGTCGTTAGAGATTTAAGGGATCAAAATATCATTCCAATGTTTCGGTTGTGTTCCCGGCATCCATCCTCGTCTATTTATAGGAGAAATATCCCCAAATACTTCAATATAGCTGTTGGAGGGCTTCCGGAGCCGTTAGGGGTCAAAAGTACAAGTCCAGTCAAAGCCCAACGGCTAGTTTGACTGGGCTTACCGGCTGACCGGTGCTTGGCCACCGGCTGGCCGGTGCTGGGCCACCGGCTGGCCGGTGGGTCAGACAGAGAGCAAGATCTCTGTCTGGTTTCACCGGCTGGCCGGTGGTCCAGACACTGGGTGGCCGGTGGCACCTGGCAGTGGGCAAAGCCTACTGTCTGGTTCCACCGGCTGGCCGGTGGTCAGGCACCGGCTGACCGGTGGAACCTGGCAGAGAGCATTGCTCCTGCCAGAGACCACCGGCTGGCCGGTGGTAATCCACCGGTTGGCCGGTGGACTCAGAGAGTCCTTTTCCAGTCTTCTTGGGCCAGCTCTTTGGCAACCTTTTTCCTATCATCAAAAACACTTGAAAACAAGTTAGAACACGATGAGAGTGATTGTGATCATTAAAATCCAAGAGAGAGGGGTACAACACATTTGTTTTCCCCATTATTTATTATTATAGTTGTGAGTTCTAGGTTTTTAATGTTGTCAAAAATCAATCATTTCCTCTCATTCACCCCCTTATATAGGCCTTTAAAGTCTTGAATTACCTCATTTCCACCTCCTTATATCTTGGTGGAATCATAAAACCCTCAATTTCACCTATCTATGCATCTGTACATGTTAAGAGGTTAGGAAATATCATTTGGACATTCCCAATTGGACCTCTCCTCTCCCCCGAGGTGCACTCCCATGTATCGGTAAAATTCCCTCACCATCCCTTGTTTCCCACACCGAGCTTGACTCAAGAGGGAATATGATTACTGATAGGAAGTGTACCGATATGGTCAATCTTTACATCACATAATGTCCTCGAATCATAACTTTAAACTATATTTCTACCATCTCTATAATGTATTGTGTGGTGTTGGACCTCGTTAGCCTCATTCACATCAGGTTCATAAACTTGTCGCACAATGCATATCCATTCATGATGCTCTAATTCTTTTAGCATTATGAAAGTAAACTATATTATTCCCTAAAAATCTAGGTAATATGAATTTAAGCTATCTTCAATGGTCCAAACTAGGAGATCTTAAAATATGACCTTTTTCTTCCTGATACTTGTGTGATATGAAATTACTACTCTTTCACATTGGGTTTATCAACTTCATGCTGCACAAGTAATCTTGTAAAATCACTTCTATGGTCCATTCATCACTAATTTAAACTGGTTTCCCATATTCCAGGAAACATGAATCTAAACTGTCTGCCATGATCTAGGTCATTTGAATTTAAACTGTGTGAAGTGCCTCAATCATATGACATTAAATTATGACATACACCCTGGTCACATGTTGTTTAACTATATGATACACCATTTCCATTGTATGTTGTTAATTGATGCGTCCAACATCCTTACCATACTATGTTAAACTATGTATCAATCATCCAATTTTTCATGTCATAAAACTGCTAGACATCCTAGGACCTTTATTGAGAGGTCCTCTCCTCTAGTGACCATCCTCTATCGCATCGTTCACATTTTAAACTATCGCTCAGAATACGAGATGATTCTTTCCCTATAAGATGAGTTTGGATATTTTCTTAGACACATAAAACCATACAAATGTTCTTTAAGACACGATGGTGTAATTACAGGATTACTGGAATCCATTCGAACATTCTGCCACATCAATTTCCATGCTTCACATACCCCTTATTTGAATACCCATCCTTATCCATGTCTAAAGGGACCCCCTAATTGCATGGTGTTTGGATAAGGATATCCTACCATTCTGGGTCAATGTATTAAAAGAAATTGGGAAAATTTTTGAGACAGGTCCCACAATTCAAAAATGTTCAGCGCCTAACCCTCAATTTCTTTTCCCCATTCACCGGCTAAGCAACATGGATTCTGTATTTTGAACATGGTCAACAATTATCCTATATCATGATGCCACTCTCCTTGTGTTCCAGATTTTAGGCATTATGATTCACAATCCCCATTCAATTTTGTTTATATAGAATTAAATTCTTCTAACGTCATCCCATTCATGCATCACAACATTTAGAAAAAGAAAGTTGTCTATTTTGAGAGCCCCATTCTCCAACTACAACCTCTCTCAGCTCGAAGACTCAAGGTGGTCAGTAAAAAATAGTATAATTCGAGTGTTTTATGGTTATCTAACACTTATAAAAATTAGATATCATATGGTTGTTCATTATTTCTCACATTGGGCATGACTCATGTGAGCTTAGGGATTTGTCATTGGATGTTTCATGAATATGATTGAAGTACATGAATTGAGAGAAACAATGGAAATATGTCCATTCACATAGAAAGTTATCAAAAATAGACAACTAAGAAAAATATGTCATTGGAAAGGGTCATCCACATATTGGAGCCTCTCTCTAGTCCCTAAAAAATTTCCCTTATGACTCTTCTTGAGAAATAGAGCATTTCATATCCTCTAACCACGTCGTATGGAAATGAGAACTTGTTGCTGCCACCCAAGCTCTACTTCCTCCTCATATTCCACATGATGAATCTCATTAGCTCTGATCTATGATCGGTCCTTCTCAACCTGAAAATTATTTATTTTAAGTATTTTTTACCTCATATGACTCTCAACCTCTTCTAGCTTAGCCCTCAGTTAGCAGATGACCTCAACTTGGGTGTTGAGAAAGGAATCATGCTTAATCTTCTACACCTAAAGATTATAGATTTATTGATTAAATTAATGGAAATTCTTAATGTTTTTAGACTTCTGTTGGTTCCAAGAAACCATAAAATGATGACTTCCTTTGTGCACCCGATTAACAAGGAAATTGCGGACCAGTGTGTAGAGATCACAAGCCTTGACCCCTCTAGTGCTCATGTTACACATCATGTGGTAGAGGGACCCCATAAAAATTACTAGGTATATTTCTTGTTTATGGGTGTTGAAACACTATATATACCTCCATGCTCTACACTAGACTACGTGACTTTCTTCAGTGGCCTCTAACCCTGAATATTCTTACTCTTCAGGTGGTGGAGGATCATATTCTGGGAAATTTTTAATAATTGAGGCAATAGGATCCTTCTAGGAAATCCTATTATATGGTCTAAGATCTATAACATGAGTTTGGTGGTCCTCATTCAAATATTCCTCAACAGCTTCATCCCCTCCAGCCTCATGTTCTTCCCCTCCAATGGCATCACTTGCAACCAAAGAAGACTGTTCACCTAGGATGAAGGATAAATCAATTTGAATTATCGTTAACTCAAGGACTCGTGCGGATATTAGAGAAGGTACCTACTATACTTCCAAACTAATATGATTTATAAGAATGTAATATTTCTAGCACTATTTAAAATGAGAACACATCATTCAATTCAATCAATGAATGATGGACTAAATTCAGACAAGAAAAAAAACTTATAGGAGGTGAGTATTAGAAAATTGAGTCCTAGAGTCATAGTAAGGAGCTCCGCCATAGGAGACCCCATGCCACCAGTTGGTACTTCAACAGTTGATGACGAGTCCTCTTTCATTGATCATATGGGATTTTCATGAAATATAAAGACACACTAATGAAAAGGATCCTTGAAAATTTGACATGGGCTAAGTGACTCAAAAAAATTTCTTACCTTGAGAAAGACGTATTTTTATGATGTGATGCCTAGTGCACATAAATTCCTTAGGATTGGGAGCCTCCATTGGAATTCCAGGACATGATACCCCATAGATAAGTGAGAGGCCCTGGGGGTCTGAGGCTGACACCTTGGCCTCCTCGACTGACCCACCTCCCAATTCGGCCTTAAGAACATGACCCATAACAAATCCTTCAATACCTGTTGGTGCACCTTCACCCCCCTCAGTAAGGCCTACATTCCCATCTCCATGATGCTCTTGTAAAAAAATATCTTTAGTTGGAGCTTCCAGATAATTAATGGGGGAAGGCTTAAGAAACGAAAATAATTTAAGTCATACCTAAAGAAATTCACCCAAAATATTATTCAGAGGCTGTGATTTCACAAAATTCTTAGGCACTCCCTTGATGAGAAAATGATTACTATAATTCTTTATTTTTGGAGTCTTGTGCTTCCTCTTTGGTCGATTCCTCCTCAGATGAATTGGCATCTCCTCCCATTCTATCTCGTCGCCATGCATCACCCACACCAGTGTAGAAGGGGGTTTATACTTCCCCCAATAACATGCCTAGGAATACATAACTATCAGATATGAATTCCTATTATAGAATCTCACCCTAGAAATGATCCAAATGGTCCTGAACTTTGTAAAATTGATGCAATCTCATTTCATCCTTCTAGAAAGGCCCTCTATCAACGTTGATGTTTGTAGTGTCCTCCAAGCTAAACAATGAGAAGGAAATACAACATCAATAGCTAGGTGTAACTAGTACTTCAGCTTCTTACCAGTATCCTCTTTGGATTTAAGAATCTCGGCATGGAAGCCACCTACATTTTCCCTAGGCCACTTCAGATACCCTTCTCCTCCAAGAGGCGGGGGTGCGACTACACCTTGAACAATCCCCATCTTGGCTCTAGCCCATGTTTCCCCTATTCCTTATCTTGCCACTTGGGGTTTCCCACATTCTTCCTTTCTGCTCTGGCTCCTTACTCACTTGCTCGACCACCTGCATGCACTTCCAAAAGATTTTCTATAGATATGCTACCACCTAGTTTCTAGCATAGTCCGTCTACATGACAATATCGACATTAGTTGGTGGCAGCACAATCGTTTCCCCTGACCCCACATTCACTATCATACACCATAACTCACGAAGGACATTGTTGTGCCACTCCACAAGGACACCCTTGTTGACTCTCTTAATCACTCACTAGAGGCACCTGAACTACCTAGCAAAGAGGGATCATGTATACATCACACTTTAGACATTCCCTTCAATCCCCGCTAGCAGCATTCCACCCCTAAATCTCTATATGACTCATTCTCTTCCTATATACCTTGAAGGTTATCTACCATTAGGATGATCAGAGATAAGAAGGGGTGGATGTTGATATTTTCATGGTTTCCAATCCAAATAATAATCCTAGTATCATCAAGTGACACTAGCCAGACACCAGAAATATTCAACATAGACGGCCGGATAACAACATTTCGAGGGATAATAACATTATAGAATTCATATACCCTGAGGTGTGTCATGATCTATACATGTATTAACTGGAATGGTCCACATATCCTCCTTTGTGTTCTTCCCCTTTCTACATGGACGAGTAGGCTATAGAGTCGGTCCATCACGAGTACCCACATGTTGACTCTATTTCCAGCCACTAGATTCATTCCCATCTACAACATCCTCGATCATAGTCCCTTAAACACTTCCTTGACAGAAAATATCAAACCACTCAAGAATGTGGTGAGAAATTAAGTGTATAAGACTAATAGATCACATCTCTCTACCATGATGTATCCCCACTACTCAAACTTCCCATCTTCCAAGATCAACCATTATGATCTTTGCCTTCTCCCATGTGGTAATATTGGGCACTAGTTTTCCCACCCTAGAATCCTCACAACCAAATTCCTATTCGAAAGAATTTTAAACCATTATTTCAAGGGGATTTACCTATAAAATATAGAGCGTGTTTCATGTTCTTCTTTATTTCTTCCATAAGGTGTTGCGTCGGGATAGAAGTATGCTCCTATCATTCCAAGAATTATTGGATGGAAGTAATTTTTCATACTAGAACCATTACAGTGGAATGAAACCAATATAGTGTATATCCCATATAATTGGGATGACTTACCCATGATGAAGATGGAACATGTTCATATTTGGGGACCATCAGCTATGGAGCTTTGGTACTAGCTTTTGTTAAAAGTAAAAGTGAAACTATGAGGTCCACATCGCCTCATATGGTCTGATATGGTGTATCTCCACCCTATACTCAAGACAAGTATAGCATACCTAGTAATACCAGACCCATTCATTGGTAAACATTCCACCCGATCGCATGTCCCAATCCTTCTGCTAGCACAAGAAATTATCTCTCACACTTCTTTGAAAAATGGTGGCATAATGGTTAGTGAATTGTTTTACCTCTAGATCCTCCCTCATGACAGTCCTAGTCTGCCCGTTAAGGGAATAGATGGAAATAGCCTTGTGATTCCTTCTAGGATGACTATGAATAGTGATGTTCTAGCAATTGAGCTCATTATCATGTGGGGACCACAATCACAACAAGTTAACCTTTAAAACTGGGATGTTAACCTAATTTTTCATCCCAATTCCCCATAATGGGAGGAATATTCTCAGTAGATAGCTCTTCTATGCCTCTTTTATCATGGAAACAATCACTTTATTATCCAAGATGAACCTCATGGATCAAGAGATCTGAGTATTTTTGGCCATTTCAGCTCTCTAAGAAGTATCCTATTCAGTCTAAGACATCTTATATTGGGGGTATATTATTGTTTATTCTGAAAATTACAATGGAGGTTCATGTAAGGAGGAAGGTTTTTCATTCAGAGGTAGATGTTTCATACCATTCTAGTAGCAGGTGCACAAGATGAGGCTTGGGTGGTAGATTCAGTTATGTAAAAGAGGAAGTCAGTGGGAAAGTAGTTTCCAATGCTCTGAACAATATTTAAGACCCAATAAAAAGATTTTCTAGTGTGCAGAGTGATCTTTCACACCCAAGAACTTTTTTTAATGTCCATACAAGAATCAAAACATCTCTTCAAAGTTTACTTCTGAACATGATCTTCTAGTCCTCTTTTAGCTCAGATTTCTAGGTGGGATTTTTGGCACTGAAATTCCATTTAAAGCTACAAATGACCATTTTTAGGAAAACCAAATCCACCATCCAACTTGAAGAACCATTTTAGGACTGACAAAGATGGTGAATGAAAGTTATAGTGCATGCTCACAAGGCCACAATCCACATGAAAATGCATTGAATTCTGAATATGATGATATTTATCATCCCTTACCTTAAAATGATGCCAAGAAATACAAGGAAATCATATGAGAAGTGGAAGTGATGCATGAAATATATCAACATTCCACGCAATAGGTCAATTGACACAAAAATCTCTTCCATGCCAAAGAAGACATCGAATCATCATCTTGTGTAGTCCAAATCCCACACCACAGCCAAAATCTTTTTGTAAAGACTCTTACATGACCAGAATCTTTCACATCCATCATTGAAGATTTTAGTGATAAATAAAAGCTCCCCCCTTATTTAGGGAAACCCTATAAAAGATGATGTGTCACACTGCTACGTGACAGATCAATCTTCCGCTACATCATGAGAAAATGGAACACTCAAGGTAGTGATTCTTTCATGATGGGTTCCTTGTGAGTCTCCGACTGAATGGGCCCACTATTTAGTAATCCTCACCCATCCTCTTTTAACCTAAACTGGGTGAGTGAAAAGGGTCCACTTTCGCACAACCTTGGCCTTGAACATAGACCCCAAGCTTGCATTCTCCCCTCTTTGAGACTATATGGAATGAACGTTTGTTGGAGCCCCTGGCCCACACAAATCTTGAGCGCAACCCTACAAACATTTTCACAAAAACATCCGAGCCCCCTACTTGATGTCCTACAAGCCTCCAGTTCACCTATTACTATTCCTTCTAATTCAGAGCATGGGTTCTCTAACCCTAGTTTCTTCTGAGCATGGGGACTCTAATGTAGAACTCTTGATCGAATACTCCTCCCATTTTTGTACCCAAGTAGTACCAAATCAATTCCCTTACCATAGGTGGATGATAATTAGAAACATAGGACCTGGGGGTGGGGATTGATTCCACCGAGGTCTGTTCCACAAGACGTAAAACATCCTAGTCTCTCATCCTAGTCATATGAAATTAAACTTCATGAAAACATCCTTAACACATGATGTGAAATTTTAGTCTTACTCTATGCCATAAGCGCACGATGCTTCATTTTTGAATGTGTGGGATGACCTCTAATAGGATTTCTTATGCATCACCTACATGGAATGAAATCCTCCTCACATAGAGTGAGATCCTTACTTAGGTAGATTCCATGCATATGATCCACACCATTTCGACCAAGAAAAAACCTCCTGCAATGGTAAACATCCCATAATAAGCCCCACACCATCCCCCATGATGCTTATCTCATGACACGAGCGTTAGATATACTATGTCCTTTTGTTTCTCACAACAAGAATGACTCACGTAGGCTTAGGGATTAACGGTGATTATGAAATCTTCATGACCATATGCTCCATGTGCCTCCTGTTTGGTATAATCCTGAATCACACTCAATAATTTGGGTCTCCTCCTTAGGTATAATCCCCAACTATTCCAAACTACATGGTCTTTGATTAGAGAATAACTGGGATATACAGGATTCCTTATGAATTTCAAACCCAATATCAACATTTTCCCCAATGTTGTCCAGGCCACATCCCCAGTAAGATCAGGACCCCTCATTTGGGAGACCACATCCTCTCCAGATCCCTTAAGTAGCTCAATGTATAGTCCACACACCACTCTAACCAAGATAGATCCTATTATGAAGGGAAAATTTTATATGTAAGCCCCAAACCATCTATCTTCAACTCTTTCTTCATGACATGAGCATCCTTACCACAAGATGTTAAAATACATGGATCAATCCTATCACATGACCTTAAACAGTGACATGAAACTATGTGGGTTTCGATCTATATCTTCAAATCAAGTTATGCAGGACACATCTACGAGGTACAATCCCAACCAATGGTAAAACTATTTATTTCCCTTGTAGGGAAACACCTCACTGATCCTCCTCAAGGGGAGTTTTTATCAACTTTTTGTGCCGACCTTAAGGGGAGTACCAACAACCTGTAAACCTTGGTGATCCATCCTAGAAAAAACCTCCCTAATCCACCTCAAGGGAATTTATGATCAAAATTTTAGGCCTGACTCAAGGGGAATCCCAACCAAGGGTAAACCTAGGTGTTCCCTCTTAGGGAAACACCTCCCTAGTTCTCCTTAAAGGGACTTCTTATCAACCTTATGAGACTGCATCAAGGTGTGTCCCAACCAACGGTAAACTTAGGTGCTCCCTCCAAGGGACACACCCCAATATTCACTTCAATAGGGTATTCTCATCCATCCATCGGTAAACATCCATGTGTGTCATCTTCCCTCCTAGGGGGGCACCTCCTTGATTCATCTTCATGGGGTATATTGATAAATAAACCTTATATCCATAAGAAGTTAAACTTGATCCCCAATCCATCTTATCCAGTCATTATAACCCATCTCTACAAGTCATTAAACTTATGAACTGACCCTAAATGAATAACCCATAAAAAAATAGGATTCCTAAGTTGAATACCTTGGAAGATATGTGCCTACATTGTCAGTTTTATCAAGAACAACATGGGATTCCTAAAGTAAAAAAATACCCAGATGACTTATGCCTCTGGAATTTCTACCTAATGATCAACATGAGATTCCTTGGGTTCTACACCTATGATTTTTCCACGAGACTACATAATAAGAGGAATAAAAAAGGTGATCAATGTTCCCAAATTCCAAAAATGATAGTGATTCCCAATGTGAATACTCTCCTGACTAAAGGTAGTTACCCTTCCCTGAGAGAAACAATTTCAAGAAAATATCAGTGTAGTTAACAGGCATCCAAAAATAGATGGAACTAGGAATTAGTTCCATGAACATGACATAACTCTATGAGGGAGACCTAGACCCAGAAATGAGTTCCAAGGAGGTATCCATGGAAGGAGGAACCGACATCCCATCTCTAAAAACCCAATTTTAACATACATGGATTTTATATCATTATTGATGAATAAATAAAAACAATCCCAAATACCATTTTAGTTTAGTACATTTAGAAACATGGAACAAAAACCTCTAGTTTAGTGAAATATATTAAATGTTTCCCAAAAAGATATTTCCCTTTTGTACTCCTAACTAAAACCTTTCTTTTTAACCTGAGGAAAAGAAAATAAGAGAAGGGTGGGCTTAGATACTCAGTAAGGGAAAACATGGGTGATATGTAAACATAAACATGAGCATAACGAGTATGTGAATATGATCATAACATTATAATATCATGCCATGTATATCAAAGGTAAACTTAAATCATAAGGAAATCAAAGAACATAATCTATAAGATCATAACATTGACATAAGACATGAAATTGTGAAATACATATAAATTTATAACTTTTTGAACATGTATAAATATTAATAGGTTCAATAATTAAATTAAGGACAAGAAATAAAAACCTTACATAAACATACAGACATGGAAACTAGGTCTACACATAAATTTCGTGAACATGAAATTAGGCTCACACATAACATATATACCTAATGAGTTATCCATATTTACCCAATGCATTGGAGGGAGATATAGATCCCACACATCTCATAAATAAATCATTCTTATGTGTTCTAAAAGATCATAAATAATCTTATCATTACCCATGATAAGTAGCGGGTTTCAAAAGCATGTATCCCATGAAAGAGAAATGAGTTTCATAAACCTCAGGAGAAAACAAATAAACCATTTAAAAAATGAATATGAATGGAAAATTAGGATTATTTTCCAATAAAGGCATGAGTAACACAAATATATTTCATCCTAAATGGGAAATAATTTTGTAATACCACTTGAAAACAATGCACAAGAAAAATGTTCTTTCTTATTTGAAAACATTTTATTTTGTTAAAATGATATGCAATTTTAAAAGAAAATAATTTCTTTGAAATTAACCATGAAAAATTATAGGGTAAGATTTATAGAAATAAGGTGTTATGAAAGAAGTTTTTTTCATGCTGTATAATTTAAAAGAAAACATTATTCTCATACTTTTCCTAGATATGTCAAAAAATACATTGTATTAAAAACGAAAAAAGATTTCGTTCATACTATTTAGTAAAAATTCACCAATGGGTAACATTGAATTTAAAAAATTGTTGAATAATATAAATAAAAATTTATAATACATATTTCTGAAACATGTACATGGATGATAAATATATCGTAGTACATATTTACATATATATAATCTCAGATAATAATGAGATTGTGAAATTATCCCTTAACTTAAGTCGTGGTTCCTTAGTATGTATAAAAAAATCAGGTATAATGGACTAAATAGTGTTATAAAATTATTCTAGAACCAAATGTATATTTATGATATCATATTTGATCATATTATTACCCTTTTATTAATATTTCATTATTACTCTTCCTTTGGGTGGCAATTGCTTCATTTTTCTATGCATGGTTTATCATATAAGTCCCATTTATTATTCATAGGTTATAGTTATATAATTTTCATAATGTTATTAATATAATATATATCATATTTATTCATTTTATACATTTATATTATCATGATTTAGTGGTGATCATGGTGAATGAATTGTATCGCATCGTGGAGACGGTAGGTCGTACGTATGCACAAGTGACGATATTATTCCATTAATTGTGAAATGGTATAAAATTGGATTGTATATATTTTGATTCCAGAATAAATATTAGGTTATAATAATAATATGTACTTATTATTTCCATCATTATACCCATCCATGTAAAAGTGGTGGTAAAAAATAGATTACACTAGAGCATAGAGACGGTAAGCCAAATATACACATGCATGTTGATTTCATTTTTCCTTTGATGGATAAAAAGTGGAATATGGTTTTTCCATAATTATAATAACAGGTCACAATATAATTTATACTAGATTTATTACTTTACTATGGAAAAAACTCATTAATATGAAGTAGAATAAGAAATACTTTTCAAATAATCGGTAGAGGAGATTACCTCTTCTTTGACGAGGACCCTCTAGATCTCATGTTAAAGGTAGAATAGGTGGTATTTTGAGAAGAGAAAAACCATTAGAATGTGATTATGGAAGTTGATAAGGGAAATGGTTATGATATGGTTGATATTGAAGGCTCAAAGTGATGTAAATAAGTGAGAGAGGAGGTTCCCTTTTATAATTGAGGTGCGGGGAAATTTTGAAATTCCAAAAATATTTATTTATAATAAAAATAAAACCACATAAAAAACCTCCAAAATGTTTTATTTTAGAATATGAGATGATATAAGGTTGTAATATATTCAAAAAATAAATTTTAGTCAAGTTTTTATATCAATTTAATCCTTATTATTTTAATTAACACTTAGATATTCTATTTTAATTTTAACTAATGTAAGAAATTATTCAATGTTAAAATAGTGTGCTTTTTAATTTTTTGTTGTTAATTACACCATTAATGAACTATTTAGAACATTTTATACCATATAATTATTATATTATATTTTTTTAAAAATTATTATGATTTAAAATAATATGATAAATCATTATTTTGATAAACAATCAATAGTATAAATTTTGACACTATTCAATTCATTGATTTTTCAAAATATCAGGATAAGATGCTAACCTAGAATTTTTTTGATATACATATAGGTTCAAGGTAATATATAATTTTTTTATATATTAATTATCCCAAATTATATTTATTTTAATATTTTTAATAATATTAATTTGATATTTCCGCTAATAAAATATTTTCTACATCAATTTTGTCTAATTATTTAATAAAATTATTTTTTAGGTTGAATTAAAAATAAAATACCATTAAAATTTTATTATTCTATATTTAATAGGAATATTTATATTTGAGTATATCTTATGTGAAATTCTATATTAAAATTTTCATTTTTATTAAAACATTAATGCGACAACTTTAACATCACTTAAAATAAAATATTATAAGTGTCATAATCTTTTTCCATGTGGCTACAAATGGTCAATAATTTGATAATTGGATGATTATAGTAGATATATACTCAAAAAATATTATTTTTCCTTGTTTTTGGTCTTTTATTGTTTATTATCATTTTAATTAATATTTTTTTTATTTTTCATTAATTAAATAATTTATGCATTAACATTGTATAAGATTTTAAGATAATTATTTATATCATAAAAATTAAAAATAAATTACCATGATAAATAAAAAAAATTATCTTTAAAATGAGTATTTATAGTCTAACTTACATTCTATATAACCTTATATTAAAAATGATATAGTTATTAAATTTTGAGTAAGACATATTTAACTTTTCATTGAATAAAATATATTAAATGTTCTAATCTCATCCAAGTGGCTTAAAAAGGGATCCATTTCGACCAAAGGATAATTTAGGTCTAAAAATAATGATCCAATTATATTAATTCAATTGTTCGTACAAATTTATAATATTATTTTTACAATTAATTACCCGATTTACCTTTTTACCGTATTTATAAAACATTACTGAAGTTACTATTCATAATGAAAAAAATAAAAGAAGGATATTAAGATAATTTAGATTCTTTAATTAAAAATATGGAAAACATTTTTTCAAATTAAAAAAATATAATTTTCGATAATTAATTTAAAATCAATCCCATTGTCGGAATGAGAAAATGAGTTTTAAAAGTTAAAACATGAAAAATATCAAAATGTATTTACATCTAAATTAAATGTAAATTTAATAATAATGATATAAATTATACTAACTGATAATAATATAATATATTTATTTTTTAAAACCATTCAAATATTTTATTTAACACTATAAATAATTTTGATGAAAAATTAGTTTCATTTAAAATGAATTAGTTTTTTCTACCCATCAAAACATGAAACTTATTATAAAAAAACCAATTTTTTTTGATACTCTAATTTAAAATAAAAATATTTCAATTTCAAATTTTATATAAAAAAGTGTCAAAAAATAGATTTAAAATGGGTGCTCAATTAGAAGGTGGTAAAACTAATTTTTTTTGAAAAATACTTCTTTTATCCAAAAAATTGAATTTGTTCTTATATCATTTCTATAAAACATATAATATGAATTTTAATCATTATATTGGATAGATTACATATATATTTCATTAATAATATCTATTAAGATTCATTTTATTATTTTATAAAATCACCTATTATCATTTACAATGTTTTTCAAAAAAAAACAATTCCTTTTATTTAAAAAAGGTTTTATTTTAATTTATACTTAATTTCTCACCAAATAATAAATTATATATATATACATGTGTAAATAATATTTTCAAAATTTAGTTAATATTTTTCATATCTGACATTATAACGTCCTGGTTATTAGGTAACATAATAATATTTAGTTATTTTCTTAAACTTGGTCATAATTGAAACAAATTATATCAAAATAACTTGAAATTATGTGTAACACAAGCTAAGAATAGTGTTGAATTTACAGAAAGCTAAGTCAGTGTTTCTTGTCGCAAAATATTATCTTCGTGCAGCGTAAAAAATAGGACATCAAAGAAAATAATAGATATATATCCCATAAAAATCTAAGGGTGTTACATTCTACCCCCCTTTAAATGAAATTGACCCTTGAAATTTGTATGGGTTTTCAAAGGATTAATATTTGAATGTTTATTTCATATGAAACTACATTATTAAAATGAATAATAAAACTTTCTTTTTAAAAAGTAATGTTGAAAAATAATGGTTACCTAAAGTAAATCATAACTATGATTCTATATAGGATAACATAGGTAAATATTTATGCCTGGATGAAAAATGTAAATAATAATAGATATTGATAAAGATCACTGATCACCAGAAACAAGTGATCCAAAGAATGATAACCATCTCAAAACCATAAACTAAAGATGTTTGATATAGGTAATTGGTATCATAAAAAATGATGATAACATGACGACCTTTTATATCAAGATGCCTTTTCTTAATGTTAAAGAATTTGGATGAGAATATACACTTTGTTAGTTTCTACACAATATCACCCTTATGTTGTGCCTTGATTAATATCTACTTCATCTCTTATTCTAAGAAATGGAGTTGAATTTATCACGCTCAAAACGTTATCAGATAATGAGATCCAAAAATAGAATTATAGGTCTTTCCATATTTCTTTATCACAAAAATATTATTAGCACAAGTTATCAAATATGAATAAGCCCACCTATAGTGATATAATACTTTAATCTAACAATATTCATATGAAGTTTAACACAAACATTCCATAAATTTATAACCTTAAAATCCTTCTGAAATATAAAAATCCAAAACATTATAAAGATGTTAACTAAATCTATGTAACATTTATCCCCCATATATCATAAGGTATTTATTGTTTGTCACATTCCAAACATGTGAATGCCTTCATCATGTATTCTCTTGAAATAAGGTAATAACCTAAATTACCATAAAACCTTAGTGAAAACATGCATTATTTAAAAGATTAACTCATTCCACATACCATAAATCCAAAAAATTCTATATACTCCATCCATGATATGATAAATCACATTTTCATCATATCAATCTTGAGGTCATTAATGCTATCAAACATCCCTTTATTTCCTTATTCAAACAGTATGCACATATTAAGGGTTATCCCTCTCTTAATATGTTTTCAAAAAATATCTAAATCACTTTTCGTGGTTACCAATACCACTCATCTTATAATCTTAAATACATATAGAAAACCATAGTTTACCAACACATAGATATTTCATTATTCCATAATACTATAAAAGTGATCCTATAACTTTATTCTGGAATCCCATTACATAAACACTAAATCATTCCACTACTTTGTTGTCATACTTTACATTTCCAATAGTGATCACTTGTGATTTGCCTTTACCTTTTTCCTTAAGAGGTTTCTGATGTCGATCATCATCGACAACTTTTGGATTAGGGAATTAGTTAGCATAATGCCCCATTTCCTAGCACTTGTAGCATTAACGTGTGGGAGGTGTATTCTATTTATACTTTTATCTATTCACATAATTAACTATATTTTTCCCATTACTTCGGCACTCAAATAAACAATGGAATTCTTTTACACACTTAAAACATTTACTGGTCTCTTCAAGATAATCTCCGGCATGATTTTTTGCACACTTTGAGCATAAGGAAACACTGAAATTATTTTCACCATGGTTTTTATATTTTCCCTTGAACTCTATATTTCGTTTCTTGTCAAAACCATGAGATTGATATGTAACCTCAACTCCCATTTGTAACTTGATAACAAAAAAAAAATCTCTCCATAGCTACTAAAGTCTCTTATTTCTAACACACATTGATAACTTGGTTCTACACCACTGAGCAATCGATCAACCTTACTTTAAGGTTAAATGATAATTACAGAAGCGTACATTTCAAGTCTTGTAAAAGTTTCCTCGTATATATCAACAAATTCATAATCATTTTTATTAATCTCAAGGAATTCCTTTTATATTTTCATATGAATAATACGAGGAATGTACTTATTAAAAAATAAGTTCTTGAACTCATCCCGTCCCATAGATTCAATTTAATCTTGCTACCTAGTATTTTTTAATAGAGACCACTAATGGTCTGCTTCACCTTTTAAATGACAAAAACCCCAAATGGCTTTTTTATGTTCTGAACAGTGAAGGACAAAAAACATATTTTTTGTGGTACTGAACCATTGTTCTAAAACAAGTGGATCAAAAGACCCACTGAAAGAAGTTGGATTTTTCCTCATGAATGACTCAACAGAATGTTATTACCTTATCAACTCATTTGGAAGTCCATAATAATTCAAAGATTGTGTAAGTATAGATATAATATTTTTCATTCCATCTCCCACAATAGTTGGTTGTTCAGGAGGGCAATCATTGTATTGACCATTGCATTAATCATTAACATGGTTTCTTCAGATTCTAGCCATTTTCTGAAATCCAAAAAAAAATAGTGTGAGTGGAAATAATCGTACTGAGAAAACTACTTAATAAATGGAAATTAATTTAAATATCTAACATCCATGTTTTAACCCCAGCTTATCTATGATCATTAAAAAAATTTCATGATTTTTATCTATAAATTGACTTCTGCTTAGGGAAATCCCTAGAAATTTCCTTAGAAATATCTCTAGGGATATATTTAAAGTTTTCTAAAACTAGTTTCTAAAGGTTAAGTAAACCTTTTTTCACGACCCACCTCCTTGGGCCATGAACCTTGTCATCCGACCCCATGGGTCTCTTGTAATACCTTGGTTGCCTTCCCAGCACACCATAGGATATTACTCACTAGGGTGGCTTATCAAACTAATGACTGTCCCCACAGGCCAACACATGTTCTTTTAGAGTGTTTTGTCTCTAGAGATATTTCTAAGGAAATGTTTAGGGATGTCCCTAAGGAGAAGTCAATGTATAGATAAAAATCCTTAAATTTTTGTAACGATCATAGATAAGCTAGGGTTAAAACATGGATGTTAGATATTTAAAGTACTTTCCCGTGATTAAGTAGTTTTTTTAGTACGATTATTTCCGATCACACTATTTTTTTGGATTTCAGAAAATGGCTAGAATTTGAAGAAACCATGTTAATGATGAATGCAATGGTCAATACAATGATTGCCCTCCTGAACAACCAACTATAATGGGAGATGGAATGAAAAATCTTATAGCTATACTTACACAATCTTTGAATCATTATGGACTTCCAAATGAGGGCACACAATAGGATATTACACACTAGGGTCGCTTATCAGACTAATGACTATTCCCACAGGCCAACACATGTTCTTTCAGTGTGTTTGGTACCCACTCACACACACCCTGGGAAACTTCTCAGAAGGTCACCCATCCTGATTACTACTCTAGGCCAAGCATGCTTAACTATGTAGTTCTAATCAGATAGGCTCCCGAAAAGAAAGGTGCACCTTATTGACATGGGTAGTAACATTTAGCCTATTAAGTCTCACTTTTCCAAGGGTGTTACATTATCCACCCCATTAAATCACAACGCCCTCGTTGTGGACCCCAAGCCTCAAACCCATGCAGTGCCTAAGCACTTCCGGCTGGGTATTGGCTCTGATACCATTTGTCACGACCTACCTAACCAGGCCATGAACTTTGTCATCTGGCCCCATGGGTCTCCTGTAATACCTTGTTTTCCTTCTCATCACACCATAGGCTATTACTCACTAGGTTCTCTTATCAGACTAATGAATGTCCCCATAAGCCAACACATGTTCCTTCAGTGTGTTTTGTTCTCACTCACACACACCCTGGGAAACTTCCCAGAAGGTCACCCATCCTGATTACTACTCCCGGAGAAGCATGATTAACTGTGGAGTTCTAATCAGATAGGCTTCTGAAAAGAAAGGTGCACCTTATTGACATGGGTAGTAACATCTTGCCTTTTAAATCTCACTTTTCTAGGGGTGTTACACCTTCACTCTAATACCTTTTCTAAAGAACTGCAATTGACATACAAGTATGTTGTATCATTATTCTATAATTCAAAAAAACATTCCAAAATACTGTATTAGTTTAGTTCATTTTGAATATTGTAACACAAACTTCTAGTCTAGTGAAAGATCTTCAACATTTCCATCAAAGTTCAAACACTTTTTTACTCCAACCTAAAACCTTTATTTATAACCAGAAGAAAAGAAAACATAATAAAGGGTGATATCAGATGCTCAATAAGGGAAAAAAGGGTGATATATAAACATAAACATGAGCATAAAGTGTATGATAATGTGGTCATAACATTAGATGACAATTCCTTGTATATCAAAGGTAAAATTGAATCATAAGGAAATAAAAGAACATAATCAATAAGATAATAACTCTGAAATAAGACATGAAATTATGGCATAAACATAAAAATATAACTTTGTTAACATTTATAAATAGAAACAGGTTCACTCATTAAATTAAGGACATGAAATCATGCCCCTATATAAACATATAGACATGGAAACCAGGTCCACCTATAAATGTTTTGAACATGAAATTAGGTTCATGCATAACATATATACCTCATGAGTTATACATATTTAACCAATGAATTAGAGGGATATATAGGTCACACCCATCTCATAATTAAATCATTCTTACATCTTCCACAAGATCATAACCAATCATATCATAACCCATTAAAAGTAGAGGTTTTCAAAAATATACATCCTGTAAAAGAGAAAAAAGTTTCAAAAACATAATTCCATCAAAAAATAAACCATTCAAAGAATTAATATGAATAGAAACATTAGATTTTTTCCCTTGAATACTTGAGTAACAAAAATTTATGTCATCTTAGATGGGAAATAATTTTGAGATATCACTTGAAAACAATGCTTGAGGAAAATGTTATTTCTTCTTTGAAAACATTTTATTTTCCTAAAATGGCACCCAATTTTAAAAGAAAAAAAATTATTTGAAATTAAACTTGAAATTTTGTATTGTAATATTCATGTAAATAACTCATTATGAAAGTATAAAAATCTATTGATGCTGTATAAGTTAAAAGAAAACATTAATCTTGTATTTTGTTTTCAGATAAGTCAAAAAGTACATCATATTGAAAATGTAAAAAGTTTTCTTCCATAACAAATAGTAAAAATTCACCAATGGGTAAAATTGAATTTAATCAAGTATATAAGAATATAAATAATATTTTATAATACATATTTAGGAAACTTGGGCATGGATGATAAATATAATCCAGTAAATACTTACGTATAAATAATCTAAGATAATAATGAGATTACAAAATTATACCTTACCTTAGGTATTGGTTCCTTTATATGTATCAAAAAATCCTACATAATGGATTAAAGAGTATTATAAACTAATTTTATAACAATATTTATATTTATGATAACATATATGATCATATTATTACCCATTTATTAATATTTCATTATTACTCTTCCTTCGGGAAATAATTGCTCCATTTTTCTATGCATAGTTTTTCATATAAATCCTATTTATTCATCATAGATTATATTAATATCATTTCAAAAATGATATTAATGTAATATATATCATATTTATTCAATCTATTCATTTATATAAATATTCTTTAAGGTAGATCATTGAAAATTATTTGCATCACGTCGTGGAGATGACTAGTCATTCGTATACATCAGCGACGATATCATTCCCTTAAGTGTGAAGTGGTATGGAAGTGGATGGTATATATTTTGTTTTAGAATAAATAACATGTTATAATTATCATATTTAATTATTATTTTTGTCAATATACTATCCATGTAAAAGTGGCGGTGAAAAACAGATTACACCATAGTGTGGAGACGGTAAGTTGTACATACACACATGTGGTGATTTCATTTTTAATTGGATGGATAAAAGGTGGAATATAGTTTTTACATAATAATAATAACTTATCATAATATAAATGATACTGGATTTATTACTTTATAATGTAAAAAACTCATGATGAGGAAGTATAAGAAGAAATAATTTTTAAAGAATCAGAAGAGGAGATTACCTCTTATTTGATGAGATCTCTCTAGATCTAATCTTAAAGGAACTAGAGTTGGTCTTTTGAGAATACCAGAAAATATAGAATTTTCATAGGGATGTTTATAAGGGAAATGGGTAGGTTAGGTATGAGCTTGAAGGCTCAATGCAAAGTGAATACGTGAGGGAGGAGGTACCGTTTTATAATTGAGGTGGGGGCACTTTTGGAATCTCTAAAATATTAATTGATAACAAAATCAAAACACATAAAAAAACCTAAATAATTCCATATTTTGTAATATGGGATTTGACAAGGTTGTAATATCATAAAAAAATAAAGCTTAGATAAGTTTTTCTATCATTTTGAACCTTATCATTTTAATTAACCCTTAGTTATTCGATTTTAATTTTAATGAAGGCAAAAAATTATTCAATGTTAAAAATGTGTAATTTTTTACTTATTTGATGTCAATGAGACAAAAAATAAAAAATTTAGAACATTTTAGATCGTATAATAATTATTTTATATGTTGAAAAATGTATTATGATTTTTAAAAAATTTAATAAATCATTATTTTGATAACTAATCAATAGTATCAATTTTGACACTATTCAATTCATTGATTTTTAAAAATATCAAGATAAGATTTAAACATGAAAAAAATATTTTTTTTAAATCACTAAGAGGCCAGGTTCATCTATAAAATTCATTTTATATATTAATTATACATAATTATTTTTATTTTAATATTTTTAATAACATTAGTTTGATACTTCCATGAAATAAAATAATTAATACATATGTTTTGTGTAATTATTTATTATATTTATTTGTTGGATAAAATTAAAAATAAAATAATATGATGAAGATAACTATTATATATTTCTTAGGATATTTATAGTTTAATATATATTCTTTAAAATACGAGTTTAAAATTTTTACGTTTATTAAAACATGAACGTGACAACTTTAACATTAATTTAAATAAAATATTATAAGTGTCATAATATTTTACATGTGGATTTAAATGGTCAATAATTATAACCTTGGATAATTATGGTGGATATATAATCCAAAAATAATATTTTTCTCTGTTTTTTGATCTTTTAATGGTTATTATCATTTTAATTAAAATTATTTTGTTGCTTTTTCATCAATTAAATAATTTCTCCACCATCATTGTATAAGCCTTTAAGGTAATTATTTATATCTTAAAAATTAAAAATAAATTAAAAATATTAAAAAAATTATATTTCAAATGATTATTTATAGTCTAAAATAGTTGCATTATTACCTTACATTAAAAATGATATTGTTATTAGAATTTGGGTATAACATATTTAACTTTTATTTAAATAAAATATATTAAATGTCCTAATATCATCCAAGTGGATTCCAAACGATACCATTTCGACCCAAGGATAGTTTAGGTAGAAAAACACTAATCCAATGATATTAGGAATTTTTTTAGGATAATTTTATAATATTATTTTTACTATTAATTACCAAATTGATCTTTTTACTATATTAATAAAAAATTACTGATTTTACTATTCATAATTCCCAAAAAAAATATATTTAAATAATTTTTACCCACTTATTGAAAATATGGAATCCATTTTTAAAAATTCATAACACAGAAGGTGCATTAATTAATTTAAAAATAATACCATTTTTTGAATGAGAATAAAAGTTTAACAAGTTAAAAAATTAAAAAATTGAAATGTTTTTAAATTTAAATTAATTGTAAAATTAATTCTAATGACCTACATTATACTAAGTGATAAAAATATAATCTATTTATACTTTAAATCCATTCAAATATATAATTTAACACTATAAATAAATTTAATGAAAAAGTAGTTTTAAATTTAAATGCATTATTTTTTTACTAATCAAAACTTGAAACTTATCCAAAAAAACCCAAAATTAAACCAAAGTAAATTTTGATAATATAATTAAAAATAAGAAGTTTAATTTTTCAAATATAATAGGAAAATTTATCAAAAACTAGATTTAAAATTGGTGCTTCATAAAAAGGTGACAAAACTACATTTTTTAAAAAATACTTCTTTTATACAACAAAATTGAATTTTATCTTATATCATGTCGAGAAAAAAAAATATGTATTCTAAAAATTAAATTGAATATAGTATATATATATTTTATTAATAAATTCCATCAATAATTATTTTTTTATATACTCACTTATTTTCATTAAATAGTTTTTTCAGAAAAAAAAATCCCTTTTATTTAAAAAGGGTTTTATTTTCATTTATGATTTATTCCCCGCTAAAAAATTAATTATATATATACATGTGTAAAATATATTTTCATAATTCAGCTAATATTTTTCATAACTTCTATTATAATGGATATTTCATAAGGTAACAGAATAATATTTAGTCGTTCACTTAAACATAGTCTTTTGTGAAATGAATTCTATCAAAAGAACATGAAATTGTGTGTAACAAAAGAGAACCATAATGTTACGTATACTTCATGATAAGCCAATGTTTCATGTAATTCAATATTATCTTGGAATAGTGTACAACTCGAGACATAAAATAAATTAAAAAATATATATCACATAATAATCTTATGGTGTTACATTCTACCCCCCTTAAAATAAAATTAGCCCTAAAAATTCATCTGGGGTTTTAATGGATTAATACTTGAAAGATTATTCCACAGAAAATCACATCATACATATGAATACTAAGACTTAATTTTTTAAAAAGAAAGTTGAAAAATCATGGTTACCCAAATTAAATAAAAACTATGTTTCTACATTGAAGAACATGGGTAAAGATTTGGTTATGGAGGAAAAGAGTAAATAATCATAGAGTTTGATAGTGATCACTGATCACCAGAAAGAGGGTGATCCATAGAAAGTTAAAAATCACAAAAACATAACGTAAAGATTCTTGAAAGAGGTTATGGGTATCAAAAAATGGTGATAACCTGATTAATATTTATATCGTGATCCCTTTTCTTAATTTTGAAGAATTTACATGAGAAGATATACTTACTTGAATTCAGCACAATCTCACCCTTTTATTGTTCCTTAATTAATATCGGCTTCATCTATTATTCCAAGAAATGATTTTGAATTTATCACTCTTGAAGTGTTAGCAGATCATGAGATCCATAAATAGAATTATAGGTCATTCCATTTGTATTTATAGAAACAAAAAGGTTAGCACAGTTTATCAAAATTCATAAGTCCACCTATAGTGAGATAATAGTTAACCTAACAAAATTCAATTGTGGTTTAACTTATACTTTCCATAAATTGATAACCTTACAATCCTTCTAAAAGATTAAAATACAAAACTTTATAAATAGGTTAACTAAATTGACTTAACATTTATCCCCCATGTATCATAAGGTATCTCTTATTGGTCACATTCCAAACATGTGAATGCCTTCATCGTGTATTCTCTTGAAATAAGGTAATAACTTGAATTAATATAAAAACTTAGTGAAAACATGCATGATTTCAAAAATTAAATCTTTCCACATACCATAACTCCCAAAAATTCTATATACTCCATCCATTATATCATAAATCACTTTTCCATCATATCAGTCCCGAGTTTATTAATGTTATCAAACATTTCTTTATTTCCTTATCCCAACATTATACACATATCAAGGGTTATCATTCCATTAATATGTTTTCCAAATTTTATTGAATCAATTTTCATGGTTACCAGTTCCACTCATCATATACCATTAAATAAATATGGAAAACCAAAGTTGACCAATACATAGATATTTCATTATTCCAAAATTCTATAAAAGTTATTCTACAACATTATTTTGGAATCCTATTACAAACACACTGAATCATTCCACCACATCCTTATCATAATATACATCACCAATAGTGATCACATGTGATTTATATTTTTATTTTACCTTAAGAGGTTTTTGACATTGATCATCAACGATAACCCTTTGATTTGGGCATTGGTTAGAATAATTACCCATTTCCTTACACTTGTAGCATTGAAATGTGGGAGGTGAATTTTGTGTATAATTTTATCTATTCACAACATTACCTATCTTTTTCCCATTAATTCATCACTCAACTACCTAATGACCTTTTTTTCTAGAATTAAAACATTTACTAGTCCTTTTAAGATAATCTCGACCATGCTTCTTTCCACACATTGAGAATAAGAAAACACTCAACCTCTTTTCACCATGGTTTTGAGATTTTCTATTGAACTCCATCTTCCGTTTCTAATCAAAACCATGGGATTGATATGTAACCCAAAATTTCATTTATACCTTGATAAAAAAATGCAAAACATCTTCATAGATACTAAAGTATCTTATAGATAACACCCTTAAAAGACTTGGTTTTAAGCCACTAAAGAGTCCATCAACCTTACTTTTAGGTTGGATGATAATGCCAGAATTGTACCTTACAAGTCTGGTTAAATTGGCCTCATATGTACCAACAAATTCATCATGCTTTTTTTAACCTCAATAAACTACTTTACCATTTTTTATGATGAATATTAGGAATTTAATCATTGAAAATATGTAATTGAACTTGTCTCATCCCATGGATTCAATTTCATTCTACTGTCTCATATTCTTGATTAGAGTCTACCACCAGTCCTCTTCGCCTTCTAATCTATAAGCATACAAAATGAATTATTCATGTTCCGAATAGTGAAGGACATAAAATATTTTTTCAGTGGTACGAAACCATTGTTTAAAAACAAGTGGATCAAAAGACCCATTGAAAGAAGATTGACGTTGCCTCATGACAGACTCAACAAAATGTTATTCCATTTTCGAGTCATTTAGAATTCCATAATGATTCTTAGATTCTATAAGTATAGAGATAATATTTTTCATTCTAGATACCATAACATTTGGTTTTTCATGATCAAATAATTGAATTGATCATTTAATTCATCATTTACATGGTTTCTTCGGGTTCCGTCCATTTTCTAAAACCCAAAAAAATAGTGTGACCAGCAATAATCGTACTCAGAAGACCACGTAATCAAGGGAAAGTACATTAAATATCTAACATACTAGTTTTGATCCTAGGTTATCCATGATAATTACCATAATTGAAGTATTTTAACCTACACTCTAACTTATACTTAGGGACATCCCTAGACATATCCTTAGAAATATGTCTAGGGATTTCACTAATGTTTTTTCAACCTAGTTTCTAAAGGTTAACTAAAACTTAGCTTTGATTACAACTCTAATGACTGAAGATTGACATACATAAATGTAAAATCATTATTGAGGAATAAATAAACACACTCCCAAATACTATAGTAGTTTAGTTCCTTTGTAAACTTGGAACACAAACTTCTATTTTAGTGAAATATATTAAATGTTTCCCACAATGATCTTCCCCTTTTGTATGCCTACCTAAAACCTTTCTTTATAACTTGGAAAAAAGAAAACATAATAAAGGTTGAGATACGATTATTAGTAAGGGTAAACAAGGGTGATATGTAAACATAAACATGAGCATAAAGGGTATGAGAATGTGATCATAACATTATAAAATCATGCACTGCATATCAAAGTTAAACAGGAATCATAATGAAATAAAATAACATAATCTATAAGATCATAACAATTACATAAGACATGAAATTGTTGTATTCACATAAAAATTTAACTTTTTTAACATGTATAAATAGTAATTGGTTCACAAATTAAATTAAGGACATTAAATCAGTCCCTTTCATAAACATAAGGACATGGAAACCTGGTCCACACATAAAATTTATGAACATGAAATCAGGTTCACACATCACATATATACCTCATGAGTTATCCATATTCTCACAATACATTTGAGTGAGATATATGTCCCACACATCTTATAACTAAATCATTCTTACATGTGCCTCAAAATCATAAAAATGCATATCATAACCCATGAAAACAAGTGGGTTTCAAAATCATATATCTCATGAAAGAGAAACGACTCTGATAAACATGATGCCAAAAAAAATAAAACATTACAAGAATGAATATGAATGTAAACATTGAATTATATTCCCATAAAGTAATGATTAACACAAACATATTTCATCTTATATGGGAAATAATTTTGAAAGATCACTTGAAAATAATGCTTGAGGAAAATATCCTTTATTCTTTGAAAAAATTTTATTTTCATAAAATGACATGACATTTTAATGGAAAATAATTTATTTGAAATTATCCATAAAATATTATAAGGTGATCTTCATGTGAATAATTCATTATGAAAGTGTAAAAATACATTCATTCTGTATAATTTAAAATAGAACTTTCTTCTCATACTTTTGCCAGATAAGTCAAAGAGTACCATGTATTGAAAATGAAAAAAGATTTATGTCATTATATTTAGTAAAAATTTAACAATAGGTAACATTTAATTTAAGTTTTTTAAAATAATAGAAATAATATTTTATAATTCAAATTTAGTAAACATGTACATGGATGATAAATATACTCCTGTAAATACTTACGTATAAATAATCTTGAATAGTTATGAAATTGTGAAATTATCCCTTAACATAGGCCACAATTACATTTTGTGTATTAAAAACTCATGTATAATGGATTAAAGAGTGTTATAAACTTATTATATAACCATATTTATATTTATGATATCATATATGATCATATCATTATATGTTTATTGATATTACATTATTACTCTTCCTTTGGGTGTTAATAGATTTATTTTTCTATGCATGGGTTGTCTAAAAGTCTCATTTATTCTTTATAGGTTGTATTTATATCATTTAAATAATGATATTAATGTAATATATATCATATTTGTTCATTATATACATTTATATAATCATTATTTAATTGATATCGTGAAGAATTAATCGCATCACGTCATGGATACGGTAGACTGTACATATGCTTGAGCGATAATATCATTCCCCTGATTGTGAAATGGAATCAAATTGGATAATATATATTTTGTTCCATAATAAAATTAATGTTATAATAATTATATTTAATTACTATTTCTATCATTATAACCATCCAAGTAAAAGTGGTGGAGAAAAATAGATCACACCACTGCATGGAGATGGCAATCCATACATACGCATGCATGATGATTTCATTTTTTATTGGATGGATAAAAGGTGAAATATTGTTATTACACAATCATTATAACATCTAATAATATATGTGATATTATATTTATTACTTTATAGTGGAAATGACTCATGAAGAGGACATCAGAAAAGAAATACTTTTGAAGGAATCAGTAGATGAGATTACCTCTTCTTTGATAAGATCCCTCTAGATCTCATCTTATCGACACTAGAGTTGGTATTTTGAGAAGAAAAACACCTCTAGAATGTGAATAGTAAAGTTGAGAAGGTAAATTTGTAGGGTATGGATGAAATTTAATTCTCAATGTGAATTGAAGAAGCGATAGAGGAGGTCCCCTTTTATAATTACGGTGAGGGTAACTTTTAGAATCTCCTAAAATAAAAATTTATAATAATATAAAAACACATCTAGAAAGCTCCAAAATTTAATATTTTAGAATATGAGATGAAATAAGGTTTTAATATAGTCAAAAAATAGATTTTATACAAGTTTTGTTATCAATTTAAACCCTATAATTTTAATTAAGCCTTTGTTATTTTATTTTAATTTTAACTATTGTAACAAATTATTCAAGGTTAAAATAGTGTGATATTTACTTATTTGATGTAACTTATACCATTTATAAAAAATTTAGAAATTATAAAACCATATAATAATTATGTTGATTTTTTTAAAAGTTATTATGATTTTTAAATAATTTAATAAATCATTATTTTGTTAAACAATAAATAGTATCAATTTTGAAACTATTCAATTCATTTATTTTAAAAAATATCAAGAAAAGATGTTAACCCCCAAAAAAATGTCTTATTATATATCTATGTGGTCAAGGGAATCTATAAAATTTATTTCATATATTAATTATCACAAATTATTATTTTTTAATATTTGTAAAATCATTATTTTAATATTTCCATTAATAAAATAATTATTACATCAGTTTTGTGTAGTTATTTAATATAACTATTTTTTGGGTAAAATTAAAAATAAAATAAAATTATGAAGATAAATATCCTATATTTCAGTGGAATATTTTTATTCAAATATATATTTGTAAAATACAACATTAAATATTATATATTTATTAAAACATGAATATGGAAACTTTAACACCACTTTAAATAAAGTATTATAAGTGTCGTAATCATTTTTACATGGATATAAATGATCCATAATTCGACCCTTGGATGATTATGGCCGATATATACTCATAAAATAATATTTGGTCAAGTGTTTTTGTCTTTTAATGGTTATTATAATTTCAAATAAAATTATTTTATTGATTTTTCATCAGTTAAATAATTTATCCATCATAATTTTATAAGAATTTAAGGTAATTATTTATGTTCTAAAAACTAAACACAAATTACCATGATAAATAAAAATATTTCATCTTTCAGATGAGTATTCATAGTCGAACTTATCTTATGTATTACCTTATATTAAAAACTATATTGTTTATTAAAATTCGAGTAAGACATATTTAACATTTCATTAAATAAAATATATTAAATGACATAATCTCATCCAAGTGGCTTATAAAAGATATAATTTTGAACAAAGGACAATTTAGGATGAAAAACACTGATCAAATTATATTAGTATACGTGTTGGGGTAATTTTATGATATCATGTTTACCATTAATTACCCGATTTATCTTTTTATCGTATTAATAAAAAATTACCGAAGTTAATATTCATAATTCAAAAAAATAAAATAAATATATTTACTTGATTTATACCCATTGATTAAAGATATGGAATCAATTTTTAAAAATTTAAAACATAGATGTTTCAGTAATTATTTTAAAATTAATCCTGTTGTAGGAATGAGAAAAAAAGTTTTAAAAGTCCACACATGCAAAAGATTGAAATGTTTTTACATCTAAATTCTATGTAAAATTAATTAAAATGACCTAAATTGTATTAAATTATAGAAATATAACCTATTTATACTTTAAAACCATTAAAATATATAATTTAAATGTATTAATAAATTTGGAAAAAGTAGATTTCAATTAAAATGCATTATTGTTTTACTATTCATTAAAAAATAAAACATATTAGAAAAATAAAAAACAAATCAAACAAAGAAAAATTTAATAATATGATTTCAATTAAGAATTAAATTATTTCAAATTGAATATAAAATGTTTCAAAAATATATTTAAAATGGGTCCTCCATCAAAAGGCGACAAAACTGCATTTTATGAAAAATACATCCTTTATACGGAAAATTGAATTTGTTCTTATATCATGTATAAAAAACATATAAGATAAATTTTAAAAATAATATTTAATATATTACATATATATTTCATTAATAAATTCCATCAAGAGTGATTTTATTATTTTATAAACTCACTTATTCTCATTTAATTTGTTTTTCAAAAAACATTTCCTTTTATTTAAAAAAGGGTTTTATTTTAATTTATAATTAATTGATAAAAAAATAATTAATTATATATATACATTTGTAAATAATATTTTAATAATTTAGTTAATACTATTCATATCCTCCATTATAATGACTAGGTTATAAGGTAACATTATAATATTTAGTGGTACGCTTAAACTCGGTCTTATGTGAAATGAATTTTATCAAAAGAACATGAAATTGTGTGTAACAAAAGCCAAGAATATTGTTCTATATACCAAAACCTAATCTGTTTTTGTGTATACCACAAGATTATTCGGGTGTAGCGTACTACACAAGACATCAAATAAATTTAAAAAAATCATCTCATAAAAATCTCATGGTGTTTCACCATCATCCTGTTTTGATAAAAAAACATATCCATTGAAAGTGATGAAAGTAATACACATTTGGAAAGTGATAATGTGGGGGAAAAGAAGAATATGGTGCACGCATGCCATGTACAAATGTGTGGGCACACTCTGGAGAAAGCGTCAGAAACAATCACAACTACTGAAGTGGGTCACGAGAACAAAGTGGTGAAAGGTTCACTTACGATATGATCTAAAAATGAAAATATTTTATTTGATTCTGGATCTATACACTCTTTTATATATTAATAAATTTATAAGGGCATCAAATCACCACAAAAATGATTAGATGTTGATTTACAATAAAATCCTCAAATGTGTCAATGATCACATCTCAAGTCTATATCTACTCTACAATATAGTTTGGTGGGAATGTGCCTCCTAAAAATCATGTGATTCTCACTCTAGTTGAATTTTATGTAATTTTGTGTACGGATTGTCTCTATCTATATAGTTACAATATCATTTTACAAGTAATTTAAGTCACATTTGATATTTTGTATCAACCTATTATTTTCTTTTGATTCAATTATGAATATGAACTTCAAATTAAAGTTACTTCCATTTATGTGTTTTACTACCTATTTGTGAGGGGTATTTATCTCAAATGGTTGGGTAAAAAATCAACATCCAAGACATGACACTTTTTCTAGTATTATACAGATGTATTTCATAAACAAATTTCATATTCTTCTCCTGAATCATGGAGCTAGTTTTTCTATAGAACTATTACCTAATTCTTGCCTATTTCAAAGACTCCATATAGAATGACCATGATTTAGTTGTATGAATTGAAGAAGAAAATATGAAAGAATAATTATAATGAATTCATGTGCACTAGTTTTTCACTATGGGGTGAACTTGTTCTTTTCGTTAAGAAAAAATATGGTTCAATGCATCTTTACAATGATTATTATGAACTTAATAAGATTACAATAAAGAAAAAGTGTCATCTACCTTGTATTGATGATCTATTTGATCAATTATGTAGATCTCAATATTTTTCAATGATTGATCCTAGATTTGGATATCATCAATTGAGGGTCAAGAATAAGGATATACCCAATACAACATTTTGTATGAGGTATGTTCATTATGAATTTATAGTAATATCATTTGGACTTACTAATGATAATTATATATTTATGGATTTAATGAATTGAGTCCTGTGATATTAACTTGATCTATCTGTAGTAGTATTTATGGATGATATTCTTATATATTCAATGAGTAAGTAATATCATGGATATAATTTTATGAAGGTGTTGATGACCCTGATGAAAGAGAACCTATAATCCAAATTCTTCATGTTTCAATTCTAGTTACAAAAAGTTTCATTTATGGGTCATATAATCTCATGTAAGGATATATTGGTGGGTACTTCAAAGGTGGATGTTATTGAAAAATGGCACATACCAATCATGGTAATTGAGATACATTCTTATATTGGTTTGAAAAAATTATAATGATTCTTTGTGAGAGATTTATCAGGTCTATCTAATCCAATAACCAGGTCGACTCTGAAGGGATACAAGTTTCTTTGGACAGATGAATGTGAAGAAAATTTTACGTAGCCGAATAGAGGGTTGGTCAGGGAACCTATACTTTCACTACCCTATAGTGTAGAAGGGTTTGTGATCTTTAGTGATGCATCAATTAAGGGATCAATATACATCCTTATATAGAATGATATTGTGATAGCTTATACCTTACACCAATTTAAAATTCTTGATAAAAATGACCCAACTCATGATTTAGATTTAGAACTAGTAAATTTTTCACTGAATATATATATGCATTATCATTATGGACTATGCCATGATATATATACTGGTTATAAAATATTTATGTATATATACACACAGATAGTGTTGAATATTCTCTGAAGGAAATGGTTTGAGTTTATTAAAGATTGTGAATTCTTAATACACTACCCATTGGGAAGATGAACAATGTGACTGATGATTTGAGTAGGAAGAACCATGCTAGATTTTCCATTTTGAATATTTATAGAGATAAAATATTTATGTTTTTTTAGAATATGGATCTAGAAATAATTATGAATGGGGATAAATAATATCCATCTTAAGTGAATGTTAAACCATCCATCCATGTGAGGATTAAAGATATGTTGAAAGAAGGATATTTAAATATAGAAGAAGGTCTCAAATATCAATGATTTGATACAAGATTGTAAAGGAATGATAAGATTCAAGAAACTCATATCTATTCTATCAATACCAATCTTGATGAAGGATCTATTTCATGAAGCTCATATTTTATCACTCTCTGTTCATTTCTAATGTATGAAGATATATATAGACCTGAAATAAAATTTCATTTAGGATAATATAAACTTTATATTTAAAATTATGTATCTCTATTCTTGGTATGTAGTCAAGTTAAGTCCAATAGATGGATTTCTATAATGATATTACAATCCTTACCCATACCTAAATGAAACAGAAAATAAATCACCCAGGATTTCATTATTGGTCTCCCAAAAACATCAAATGGTCATAATGATCATTAGTTTATAGTCGATCGCCTTATAAAATCATAAAATTTCATTTTCATAAGACAATATTACCCCCTTGATCATATTTTCATGATATAAATTAAGGAAGTGGTAAGATTTTCTAGAGTATTGTAATCTATTGTATCTTATTAGGATCAGAGGTTTTCCACAATGTTATTAAGAAGTCTTCAGCAGGATCTAAATACATAGTTGAGATTCAATATTTCTTATAATCCTTTAATAGATGGTTATTCTAAGAGAATCATTTAGACTCTATAATAGATGTTGAGAGATTTAAATATGCATTTCAAAGGTGGTTTGTATCAACATATTACTTTGGTATTATTTTCACACAAAAATAGCTTCCACGCAAGCATATAGTTGGATCTATTTGAATACCTCTATAATGGGAGGTGGATAACTCCATCGTTTTTGGATGAATTAGGGGAAATAAAGATATTGGGACCCAAGATAGATGTTGAAATTGAAGATAATGTAATATCTATTCAACAACACATCATGGAAGCTTAGAGTTGGAAAAAAAGATTATCTAACAATGATTGGTGAGATCTAGAGTTAAATGCTGGTGACAAGGAATTATTATAAATATATACTTAGAATAAGGTTATAAGATTTATAAATAATTTAAATATGATCCCTAGATATGTCATTCCCTTTGAAATTCTTGATCATATAGGAAAGTTTGCTTATTTCTTGGTGTTTCCACTGAATCTTTCTCATGTTCAAGATGTGTTCCATGAATCTCTCTTAAGAAAATAAATAGATGATCCTTCACATGAAAAAAAATTAGTGGCCCTACTTCTAGAGAATATTATATATTTTTAATAATAACTAATGGGTATTCATTATTTAAGAGTGAATGTACTGTGAAAAATTACCACTCACCCGATCAATGTTTTATGGAGAAACTATAAATTTTGAGGAAGCTATGTGGGACCCCAAAAATATGATGAGGCATAATTTTACAAATTTATTTATATCAGAGTGATTAAATTTCAAGGAATTTTTTTTTATAAGTGGGTATAATGTAACACCCCATGATTTTATGATATATTTCTCTTTAAATAAATTTAATTTCTTTGATACCTTTCCTTACATGCACTGACGAGTTTAAACAAACCTTGATATACTATTAAAATATTATTAATTAATGTGATAGTTACAACAAATTTATTTGATTAGTGGGTATTCATAAAACCAAAAAAATTATGAAAATTTATTATTTACACATGAATAAAATTAATTCATTGGTTATGAATATTTTAGAAATGAAAATTAAAGCATTTGAAGGTAAATAGGGATGTTTTCCAAAAAGAGTTTTGTTATATGAATAATCTGTTTTATCTTAATAAATTAAATTAATTTATATTAATTAACAATTTTTATTAAATTATTATACAATTCATCACATCATATATTTTAACAACTAGATGATAGTTTTTACAAGGTATTTAATGAAGGAAAACTCAATTTTATATTTGAAATTCATTTTTCTAAAAACAGTTTGGTTGCGTTTTGAAAAATTATTTTAAAATGATTTTCTTTAGCTTATAGAAATATAATATTATAAAATGGATTACATATTTTCAATCAAAACAATTAACATTATATAATAAATTCAAATTAATTTTTTGTCATAATGAATACTAACCATAGTAAATATTTTTCACCTCTATAAGGGTAAATCTACTAATGATGTTTAAAAATAATGTGATAAGGATTTAAAATTCTTTTTAACACCAAAATAATTTCTATTGTATGCATTTATTTCTACCATAATCATCCAATATTTTATGATACACCAACATGTTTCCATTTTTCTATAATAATGACCTTAATATTATTTTATGTAACGAATAAATACAAATTTTCAGTATCTTTGTTTTAATATCCCTCAAATTTTTTCATAAGGGAAAATGAGGTTATATTATGTTCTAAATGGTTATTTTCTATAAGAATTTATTTTTTTATCATGTTAATTTTTTAAATTTTTATGTACGGAATAATTATCTTAAATTCTGACTCAACACCGATAGAGTTCTTATTCAAGTAATATAAAAATAAAATAAATAATTGTTTAAAAAATAAAATTATTAAAATTTGAATGAATTATTATTTTCCATGAGTACTTGAGATAAATATAACCTATTAGTGATGTTTTCAAATATTTTTTCTTGAATTTTATTTCTTTTCTTGTTTTTAAATTCGAACTATGTGAATAGTCCCAAAAATGACTTTAATGGTATCTAATGTTAAATAATATTTCATTAAATGATTTAATATTCATAAAAATATATGATTTTACCTAGGTAATGGGATACAGTAAAGCATATAAACCCTTTTTTAATTATAGATCACTTTTCCTTTTATAGAAACTTCCATAACACATAAATAGTAAAAAACACTGATATCACGGTAATCATAAAGAGGATTAATGGGAGGGGGGTTAAATCTAAGAGATAAGGTCTAATATATCACTTAAACATGTATAAATATTATAATATGAGATTATTTTGACTAATATTCATCCAAGTGGAAAAATATATCAATTTACACTAAAAGATGAGAACTAATTTATATTAATTTAAAACTTTAGTTAATTATTAGGGTGCCCATACCCTCACATCTAAAATGGAACCTCCCATTCTCTATTCAGAATGATTGAGACTTATATATCATCCAATACCTTCCCTAGTACCATCCTATATTTTTTTACCTATATCCTAGAGATTATGGTATTACCAAAATATCATCCTTTCATGGATTAAAGTGTACGCTAAAGTATATCTATCAACATTGATGTATGACTCTTAACTGAGTACATTCAATTTTATTATTTCTTCTATTTCATTTAAATATAAATTATCCATTCTCAAAAAATGAAATATGTTTCCTCAATAAAATTAATTTTTATTATGATTCTAAAACTACCATTATCCACCACTTTTCCATCATCTGAAAAAAACATCACTTGTGTGTATGTGTGTACTACCACCTCCATGAAATGATGTGTTTATTTTTTCACCAATACTAAAACGGGATGGCTATAATGATATATTTAATAAATCAATATGATATATAAGATATCACTATAGTAATATAATGGAGAATTATTATTTACTTTGTTTCATTCTATCCATTAAAAAGTGGAGACATCACTCGTGTGTATATATGAACCCTCATATCCATGAAGTGATGTAATTAATTTTTCATTACTGATTTATATTAATAGATATAAAAGTATATATAATTCATACATATTATACTCATTAAATGGTAAAAATTATAGATACGATGGAACTATGGCCAAAATACAATGACCAAGACATCCAAACCAAAACAAGCATGAAGAAAAATAGTTATCACCCTAAATAACAACTTTAATAAAGAATAAAATTTTAATTTTTTATTTTAGGAATGATATTTTATGAAAATTTGAGAAATCAGAAAAATCTCCATAAACTAAGAGAAAAATCATACCACACATAATGTGGTCATTCCAGAAAAAATTAAAGGTGTTGGAGTGATTTACCCTATGTAAACACTATTTAGTAGAGGTTAAATTATACTTTATATTTTCCTTAATAAGTTCTATGAAATGGTAATCTATCTTATCCCATGTTTTCATGTTTTCCTCAATGATGGTTTAACCCTCCTTGAAACCATGTATCAATATATGGTTTTATTTTTCAATACAAGCAGCCCACTCTTTGTTCAAATCAACTAGAAGTGGTCTTTCAAAAATTCTATGTGCATCCTAATTTTTAACATTAATCATGAATTATTCATCAAGAATATCTTTATTAGAATTTAGTATAAGCTCTTGGAAAAGTTCTCTACTAGAAACCTCATTATCAGTACCCATTGAAATTTTAGCTGTTGATTCCATCTCAGGATTAGGGTTTATTTCCCAGTTATCCCAATTCTCAATCAAAGATTATGATTTCCTTCTCATACCACCTATATCCTCATTGACCCTTTTTCTAAAAGTTGGATCTTGAATATCTGACTTACCATGATTTTGAATATCTTCTTTTAAACATGTGGATTCAACTAGAGGGGTCTCTACCCCAATTTGTTTTTCATTTATTGAGGATATAGTAACCATGGTTTTTGTTAAGTTTGTGTAGTATTTTTTGTGGCCTTAATTTTCCACACTTATTAACTTGAAATTTTACATAATATAGGTTATATTTATTTCCATTTCTGGATCCCAACCCAACACTACTAATTGGGTGGGGTTCGTTTTCATAATTTTTTATAGGTTGTGAGTCTGTTTCCTTATCCCTCCTATCAATATATTTGAGGGATGTTGATCTTGTAAGCTTCACTTTCCATCTAGGAATATATTTTCTCCATCATTCTGGATCAAAATTCTCTTTATAACCCCCTTCAATTATTTAAAATTATTTTGAAGATATATTGAAATTTGAGGATATTTTTTATAGGATACATCCTCCTCAGAGAAGTTGTTACATCCAAACCAAGAAAAACCTATAATCAAAAGAGTAGTCTTAAATAAGGTTTGGTACCATTACAATAATCTCAGATACCGTCTGCTTGTCCTATTTTCTTCACACTTCCCACACCTCCAATATTCAAAGTATAAATAACGGTGGGAGGTATCATTAGAGGGATCATATCAACTTCTCCCGGGGTCTGTATTATCAGACTAAAGTTTCCCAAATCTCATCTCAAGTTGTGAAAGAAATCGATAACCTTTATATTAGAGTACACGAGATCCAAACATTTATAGAGAGGATCATCAATGGGGGAATCTATAATATGTAAATGATTAATAGAGAGGTTCAAATGCGAGACAGACCCAATCAGCAGAGGTATAGAAACCCCATGTTGTTCCATGGTACCACATCAACATGACGAGAACAAGAGACCCAAGCATTTCTAAGATGAACATAAGTCTATCCAAGTCTTTAAGTCCACCAAAAAATGTATTGGAACTCTTTCTATACCGATATCCTTAACCACTCCATTGGTGGTTTAGAAACGTCAACTTTGACACATATACATGGGAAGATAAAGTGAAAAATGATATTATTTCTATTATACAAGAACAAAAAATGCCCAACAAAACTACCTTGCATGCAGATAATAAAAGGATTATGGAATGGAATTGAGAGTATATGAAATAATACTCAAAATTATTTTTATTAGAGAATCTCATTTCAAGTTATCTAATGTTTTTTTGAAAAACATACATAATTTATCCTCTTTTATTATAAAATCTTCTTCCTCTATATCAAATTTAAATAAAGTGTATTCAATATTGTTTTTAATATTATCCAATGCTTATTTAAAGTAATTTTTACCCATGTTTAAAAATATATAAAAAGGTTTAAGAATAATATTATTGATTTTTTTAATAAGGTACCTTTTACTAAAGGTGTTAACCGAATCCCTATTTTAACCAATTAAGGAAAGAAAGGAATTTCCAAATTTCATGAATTATCATTGAATTAAAGTTACTTTAATATTTTTCCTTATTATTTTCAAATAAAATGTTTTCGAAAATATTTTAATTTTTTTTTAAATTTTAAATTTTTGATTACAAAATGAAAAGGGAAATTTCCTCAAGAAATATTTCAGTGATCTTTTATAAGAATTTTTATTCTATGAAAACATCCATTTATGTTACTTATAATATACTGGGGATATTATCCAATGATAAAATCCCAATTATTTCTCTATATGTTTTCTGATTATGATGATATGATATTTACTAAACACTTTATTTTACACGGGTTTCGCTATCATGATATGAGGAATGTTTTATGAACTTATTTTATAAATATGAATGGATTATGATTATACGATGTGTGTTCCTAGAATTATATAACCTTCTAATGAATTAGGTAATAATTATTGAATTATGAAACTCCTAAGAGATGATAGAGTTCATAATCACCTCATATTTTAAAGGTAAACTATAAAAAGGTTAATCCTAAGAGAATATATGAATTATCTTGTTTAGGAAATTCCACGATGTATTTATGATTCCCAAGATATTATTATGAATATTCTTATGATTGAGACACAAAAATTCCTATGATATCTCCAAATTATTCTAATATTCTTGAATATGATCATCAATTTATATAACTTATTTTCACCCTAACCAAGAATATAAGCTCATCATTTCTTCTATTATTTTTCCCTGAGTTATGAACAAAGATTTTAAGTATGGTATTTCTGAGAAGGGTAGTATGTGAGAAGAACTTTGTGGGAGATTTTGAAGATCACTCCTAAAATAAATTATGTGTGCATGTCATCTTTGAATACACTAAACCATTAATTCTTTAATAGGTTTATTATTATGATATGTATTTAGTATTAATAAAAAATTATGTAATATTTATATATGCTATAATCAGGTCACCTCAACTTATCGATAAACCATGCAGGGGAAAATAGATAGTTTTATTATATAAAAAATACTCAATCTAATATACTCTAGAAGATGTTGGATAATTAAAATTAAACCCTAGTCTAAAAAACTTTTTCACGTTTTGTTGGATTATCAAACCGCAACTTGTATTGCTATGCAGGAAATACAATACTCATTTGTTTTCAAGATAGAGGTATTACTTCCCATGGATTTCAATCTACCTTTTATTTACATTGCATACATTCAACTATCCTAATAAGAATAGTCTTAGAAATGATTGGATGATTTATAATGAAATTATGAGAAGATAATTTTCACCATGTACAACATGGATGTTCATCAAAACCAAGTTGTGTGATCGTTAAATAAGAAAGTCCATCTTCATTAATTACTTCAAGGAGAGATAATTTTGGTTCTCATAACCCCAATGATACCAAGAAAAATTCCTTTAAATCTCAATCCAATTTTGAAGGAAACTTATTTCATACACAAGGTCTAATCTTACATAGCTTCCTTCTTATAAAATGGGGATGGGGATAACATTAAATTGGATACCATTACAATGTTTCTCAATAAGTACTTAGAAAATCCATCATGTTAATCAACTAAGGTACTAATTTTATGACCGTAAATTGAATGTCAGGATCTTAGTTACAAAAGGATGGTAAAATATGTGACATAATTCCTAACTACAATATTATAAACTAAACAACATAACCTCGTAGTAACATTTTTTAAAACTTCTATACAATATCCCCTCTATATGATGTTAAACTACATGGTTATCATCCCAATTTAAAGTTATTATACTGTAATGTAAATTTCATAGGAACATGAAATTAAAAGTTATGAAAACTTCCATATTGTGAATATCAAATCTCATGATATCTACTAAAAATACCCCTATCATGTTCTCTAGTATAGTGTAGTTTATTCACCAATTTACTCTTGTTTATCACACTGGGAATGGGCTACGTGACATTAGAAGTCTTATTCGATCAAAATAATTAAAAAGACTAATAAAACCATGAACACGGATAGAAAGATAAATTTCTATAGTTTATAAACATAAAATGAATATAATGGCTTATTCTTCATAACATAGATTCCATACAAAATAATCAGATATGTAATACAATCCTTAGCACACAATCTATCCATACTCATAATATATCAATTACCATTTCCTTTTATATGAGACCGATAAATACAAAGAATAGATTTCAATTAACCATGCGTTTCTTTATTACTATTATTATAGGATACCTAGTGACACCTAGATCTCTTATTCAAGGCCTATCCATGAGTAAAAGACATTTCTCTTCCCAGAATATTATATAGATCTATGTAGGGAATTTATTTCAAAGAATTATGTGTGGATTTATGATTTACTTATCAAGATTTAAAATTATTCATAAATCCTTTATCCATGTCCCATTCATGAAAAATCCCTGTTCCACCTTAGTGTCTGAGCCTTTTTGGAAATATTTTAGTTTTCTAACAATAGGACAATATAGTGAAGCCTGGTTTTCTTCACCTGTATGAGAATTTTATCCATGTAGAATAGGCCTCAAAAAAACTATGTAGAGATTGATAAAATGTTTTATTGAATGTATAAGAGTATTTATGGAGGTAACCGTAGTATATTTACCCCTCTACAATGTACAATTTAAATCTACACCTGAGTATTCATTGTAGATTTCTTCATTTGTGAACATACACTAAAATTTTCCCTCTTATGTTTGAGTTTGATCTATGTGGGGAGCATAAAATAAGAACTTTTTATGGTTTTATTACTACTCATTTAGGATGTGTAGTGATTTATAGGTCCAATATTTTTAGATATCCACAAATTCCATTAAGGGTATTTTCCATCACTCCTATGTATGCATTTAATCTATATAGGATCTTTTAGTGAAGATTCATTTTCTAAACTGTACTAAGAAATAATAGAAAACATTCACCCATATTAGTGTTGAAGTTCTCCTTATTCATATTGAATCCTTCCTATTGACCTCTTACAGTTGGATATCACAAGAAATATATATTTATTGATTTCTATACACATAGGATACATAGTGACATCAGGATCCTTTATCCAAGGCTTAGCTAAAAAGATCAATAGGACCTCAACCCATCTTATCTTCTTTACCTGGGGATTTTGTACCTCACTTTATGCCTCAACCAACTTATTGTGTTTTATGTGAACTATATTAATAAATGGATTCTAGAATATGGTTATATATATATATATAAACCTGTGATACGATAAAATGTACCCATTTTTAGATGATGAAATATGTGTCCTTATTTCATTTTATACAACTTCATGATATACAGTTCATCTTTCTAGACTTTAAACTTCTCTGATTAGCCTCCCATATGAGTCCTGGTTTTCCTATCTGAGAGATATATCCTTGTAAGGGTTCCTGATGTAGGGTCTTTCTCTAAAAAAATATTAGGATAACATATCCCTTTCTCAATACTATATCCTAATTCCTAGAGTATAAACTACATTATAATAACTATGAACAGATTGATTTCCGTTATCTCAGGTTATGTGTCCAAACACCATGTTCAAGACTCAACAACAAGTCATAATTCAGTTCCACCCCTTCTAAGGGAACCATATCATCACAATTATGAAAGTAACAAGTCTAAAATGACTCCATTTTCTTTTTAAGCATTATTTATCATAAATTAAAGTTCCTTATTTTAGTTTCTTGGATATCTATAAGAATTTCATTGGTTATCGACAATGATCATATTCCACTTCGAATGACACATCTACTTGACTATCCATAATATAATTCCAATATGGATTTTCATAATCACCCTTGATATAGCATGTCAACTAGTGGAATCTTTATAATAATGGATAATATCTTTTAATTTCTATATTCCCAATAGCATCAATGTGGAACTCATCATTAGAACATGATAAAAATTAATTCATTTCATATCGACTCCACATCATGGCGCCTGATCCATGAACCTCAAGTTGCGACTCAAATTTCCACTACCACTAGATCAATAGTTGTTAGGAAATTCTTTGCATTTGAACACTTATAGGGTTGTTATTCTCACCCATTAGGTCCATGAATAATGACTATAGCCTATGTTAACACCTTTGAGATGGTATATAATGGAATTGGGATATCATTTCACATTATGAAAACTCTTCCCTCACCACGACAATGACTATCTCGACCCTTAGATCTAAACTTCAAATAATGTGCACCTTCTCTGAGAGAGTCTTTAGAGGATTTCGTTCTATAGTATCATCAAGGTTTTCATTTTACTCAATGTGAAAACTATATCACTTGATATTTAAAGCTATAAAACCTGAAAATAATCACCTTTAGGTCAAAGATCTATGACCTTAATCTCTATCCATCTTTAATACAAATCGTAAGGCCTTACACTATAGGTTAAAAATACATAAAACATGTTATCTCAAAACCTCATAAAGGGTTATATGAGCAAAAGAAAAGTCTCCACTCTCTAAGAATCCCATTTTTGGGGCATAGGAAAAATTTGAGTGTAAATTGAAAAGGGAGAAAATTCTTATAGGGATATTCATATGGCCTTAGAAAAAGTTTATCCATGTTCACTAGGCCCACTGGTTTGGGGAAAATTTTGAACGGTTACATGTCATATCTATTCTTTTCGATTCTGTGTTTGCTATGTAGCAGTGTAGCCTTTAGAGTGTTAAAACCTTTATGGAAATTTTCTTCCTTACATAAGCCCACATATTTTCATAATTTTTTTAATCCTTGAAATAATTAATTGGATATTAATAAAATCATATTCTACATCAAAGGACAGTTCTTATTGACTATGAATTATATACACAAGATATGGATTTATATAAGCGCCCTCGATGTGGCCTATAAACAAGAGGCATGTCCGTCCAAATGAATGAATCCTCTAATTTCTATATGCCATGAAACTATTGTAATGGAATCTATCTTTTGAATATTATCTTTGTGTCATCTGACCCAACCTAATTCAAACTCCTAGATTAATTAATTAAACAATCTATAATTCAACTATTCAAGTGAATTAGATACCTTCAACATTAAATACTTGTCCATCAATCCCATTTCACTGATTGAATATTAGATATATTTCTATTAAAATTAATATGAGTCCTCATCACGTAACATTAACCCACACAACAAGATGGTTTGAAAATCATGATAATAAATTGAATTCCTCCATTCATGATGTTCTCTGTGTCTCTAACACCAGACCATGTCAACTAACATCTTGTATTTATTTCCCTTATTCACACTCAATTAACCTTTGGCCAAATTTATTTTACCTTAAACTAAATCAATATATCATCAAACTTATGAGGCCTTAAAGTGAAGCTACATATGTACACATCTATTTAGACTAAAACATTATCTTTGTTGGTCTGATATGAATAGCCAAAACCCACATAAGGAAGGAGACAAAAAATTAACTATTTTAAAATACTAAAAATAATTTCCTAGTAAAAATTTTAGTTTCTAATCAATGGACATAAATTCTATTTTTATGAAAAATTGAGCATTTAAATACTGTCAGTCACAAAACTTGTTAGGATGAAACATGTATAGGGAAAACTATAAAAAATAGAATTCCTTAGCTTCTAAACTTTCCAATGTGAATTCTTAGGAAAATGTTAATGGGAAAAAATATTCAAAGCATGTGGGTCCACAATATAACTCCATAAAAAGTAAAAATATACTATATAGGCCTCTTATCATAGTAAAAATTTAGAAAATTAATTTATACCCTCATACATGGGATAGAATTCCTAATAAACAACATGAAATTACTAAAGAAATAATTTAAATGTGATTGAGTCCTTTTTAACATTGGAATCCTCATTCAAAATTAATTTTCATGATCTTTATCTTATTGAAAAATATATTTCATCCAAATGGATGAATTCTAGTGTTACGATGATAATTGTAATGCCTATACCCATCTTTGAGCCATGCCTAGGAGAAAATATTTCATTCCAATTTAACTAACTATAATGTTATAGTGATGTTATTTATGCATATACCCATTCATAGACACACCTAAGAGAAAATATTTCATCCAACTAGAATAACTATAGTTTTATTGTGATAGTAGTTATACTTATACAAGTCCATGAGTCACTCTAAATGGGAAATAACTTTGACTTGTATTTAGGGACCATAATTTACTTCATTTAAAATTCAATGTCCAAACAGATTCACATTATTTTGATGCTACATTTTAGGATTCTTATATTATTACAATGTGTTAATCAAAGTAGAAAATAATTTTATAAATTGATAACAATTAAGATCAACTTTTTTTTAATTCATCACCAAAATAGGGAGAAATATCCACCATTTGAGTCTCTCCCTATTGTTACCAGAAAAGGGGAATGGATAAAAAAGATGAAATGGGATATGTTGAACTATATTAAACAAAATATTTTAAATGGTTATTAATGGAAAACTAAAAGATTTCGTATTTATAGGATTCTTATTTGGCCAATGGATGTGTTCTCTTAACATAAGTGGTTAGTTCTCAACTCCTTTATTCAACATCTCCATGCATAACATTTTTATATAGTATATGCACCCTCAACGTTGACATATGAGCCTAATACTCCCAAATGTTATATAATATTAACAACCCCCAGTATTTAAGCCAAAAATATTTATAATCAAATTGATTTAGCTCCCCTATGAACCCTTCATGTCTTACACTTATTGATTATCATGATCAAACAAGAGGAAACTAAATTCTTGGTCCACCAGTATCTATTTGGAGGTTAGAACATAATGTATTTGAGTTACCAAGTGTTGTTAGATGAACCTAACTATACCTAATCCCTAGAAGAACCATTTAAGGATCTCTAATTTATCAAAAATATCATTCAATTGAGTCATTGGGACAATATCATGAACTTACCAGCATGACCATTTTCCCATAGCTTGGTTTTCTATAGTAGTGTTAGGATCACTCTGGTTACATTATACTAAATTTATATTGTTTAGAATCATGTATTATATATATGAAACCAATTTAGTCAGTAACATAGGAATGGAGGAATCGTCAGTTTCTACTTCCTGGTTTAATTCAGGAAATGAATGGATAGGGGTGATCCCTACTGCTGGAGCACTTTCCATTTATGCAACAGGATCAATGTATATATTATAACAAACCACCCTTGTCAGTGACACAAGATCTGCATCATTCTTATTGTAAATGGGACTTGAAAATAAATATTACATATAATTCTCGGAGCTCATGGTTTTTCTAATTCTTCAACTCAAAAACCTAGTCTAAGGGGATGTCAAGTAAGAGGGTTTGGGAAGCCAATAGTTTGTTCACCTATCAGACCGACTCTCCAAATATGTTTTCTATGTATTGATACCCCCATGATTTAACATTCTCCCTTGTTAGGTATGTTGAGTAATTAGTAGGTTGTAATGTGAGATTCACTCATAAATCCCAACATGCTAGATTCAACCAATGATAATGAATTGTAGTTGAGTCTCTCTCTCTCTCTCAATGTTGATAAGAGGTTGTGACATCACCTTTTGTAGACATATAAACTACCACACAAAAATATTATTTGTGCATGGTAGAAAAATGATCACTCCCTCTATTTGAGATACCAACTACCCATATTGAAATAAAATAATTTAAGAACATTCTTTTCGAATTCCACTTCCCTTGTCTTTTATTGTACTAGATGGTTTCATATTGGAAAAAATGGAAAATTAAATGGGATTCATCACATTGTAATAACATTATAGACATCCAAATACATTGGAAAAGCATTAGATTTGTTTATTAAACTACTTAGAGAAGAATAACGAGGGATTGTTGAGTCATTTTTCTACTCAAATAATTGGAAATAGTCCACCATCTAAATATATAGGAATTAGAATGTCATGCTAATATGATTGTGATAAATTCCTTCATGTATGTGTCCCAATAATTGAAAAGACCATGCAAGGGTCGGTACTACCATATTAACAGACTCCCATTATTCTAGTTACTTTTACTGCATAAGGGTTATAATCCAAACACCATAATGGGAACCACAAGTTTGGAAAACTGATTTTTTCAGAAGCATTGCTAAGAATCCCTCTCGATGAAAATTTGAATTCACATATGAAGAAATTGCAAAACCCCATGTGTTGTAATGTCCTGGTTCTAGGGTATCCTAGTATGAGACTAGGATATGTTAAGAATATTGGGTAAGTAGGTTCCTTGTACACCTATCATTTTTCCTTGGTAAATTAGGTTGTAGAAATATTTTCAACCAGTCACTGAATTCTATAATTGAGCGGGAATTAAGATATTTTCCAAATGATCTCTCTGCACTAGTTAATAAGTACCTCTATAGTGGAGGGTCCTATTCTTCATATGACCAAATGTTAGACATGTGAAATAACTCATCATAAATTTTTCTTATTATTGGGATTCCCACTCATTAACAAATATCATACAAACTGATTCCCACTTCATTATGTGGTGGGTGAAAGGTGTTGGTTTCTGAGAACCAATGAATGAACAGTTTAGGAAAAATCTCATCCAATGGATACATTATAAATTTATAGGTCCATAATACATGGTACATATGAAATCCCCCCACATGAACATGGTAAATTCTATATAGATTTTACGTACCAAGAAATCCTAGACCAGTTCAATATATTTTTTTGAGATCATATATATCACGTTCGGATCAACCCTCTATTGAATTTATCCCACGTTATGTTAAAAATGGAGGTTTAATATTGAGTGATGAGATTTTGGACCACATCATGACCATTTTGTTTCAATAGAGATATATTTAGGGTAAATTAACCTCCTTGACACAAATCTAAGACTAATTGACCCACGGTGCAGATGTTTGTCTGAATACAATTTGAGGAAAAAATGAACCAAGTAGATGAAAATATTCAACTGATCCCTAGAATAATGGTATCATATTTCAACATAAATTCATATATAAAAATATTTTTAGACAGAGGGTAATTCTGAACCACTAGTGTGAGAAGATATTTTAGGGATTTTTTATAAAGAATAACATGATATTGAGTATTGGTATCAACATTGTTAGCAATAAAAACAATTATTTCAATCACATTACTTAAATAAGATAATTGTTTTGATCTATAATCCATGGTCCTTGTAATACACAATGATAATGATTTTTAAAATTCAAGGTTTTAAGACATTTTAAAAAAAGTTTACAAAGTTCAAAATTATTCATCGTGAAATAGGAACTACAAAAAACATGTTGCACATACACTATTATATAGACCACATAATTTCTATGTGAGACTATAATTTTAGTTAAACAATCTTTCCTACAAAGCATAAAATGTATCCCATGGTGTAAAAGTAAACAAATTCCCTATTGGTATGTGATTAAGTCACCCATAAAGGAGGGTTTCCATGTGGAAGAAATATTGGTCCATGTACATTGATCTGATCATGATGGACTGTAGTAATTATTTTCCAAATAAATTCTCTTTAAACCCTTAATACAGGGGTTATACCTCCTCCTAATACAATATTACCCCATAAAAAACTTTTAGAGGTCTGTGTTTCTTCCTTGAAATCTTCCTCTCTTTGTGTTTATTGGACCACATTCCAAGGGGGGACATTTTTTAGGCTTATAAGCTTGAAAGTATTTGAAGAAATAATTGAAAGGATGTTCATTGACCAAGAATGATATCAATGGGATGAAAATCAGAGTATAATTTAGAAAAGGGGACTCATCCACATAGCAACCATGCTACTTCTCAAAGAATCCATAACACTATTTGAGGAACTCTTTTATCTACAAATCCATTTTATTTGTTAATAATCCACATTAGTTCTCAAATATACATATCAAGAATATAATTTTATTTCTTAGTCTTTTGGAATATTTTTTATTCCATCCCATTTATAAGTTTCAATTTAAAACTTTAGTGAAGACTTGGTATTTTCATAGTAGTTCGATGCTTATGTTAAGCAGCTGATGCACTTTATAAAGAAATTTCATTTACGGAGAGGCATTGTTTTTTATCATCTATAAAGGGAAATATTCATTTATAAGAGGTGGTGATTTTAGGACACAGGTAAAGTGAATGTTTTGTTTGCAGGAGGTAGTGATTTTCAGCCTTCCACAAAGTATTTTTGTCATTTGTGGCTCATAGGACTGAAGTATTCACCCATCGTATGACACTATGAGAATGAAATTTCTCTCATGTAGTCATTCATGAACAACCACATGGATTTAAATTTCAGAAATTTGGTTTCTAAGATTATGATGATAAATAACCCAATAATTCTTTAAGTATAAATAGGAGATATAGAACACTACATGGAATAATAAAGAGAAGAAATAATTTCCAATTCTAGAAACCTCATACTTGTATCTCACAGTGAACGACCTTCAAGTAAAAAACATATAAAAAAGATGACCCCATTTTAAAAGAGTCCCTTTATAAATTAATCCTTATGCATGTCCTATGTAGAGGAGGCCTTCCTTGAAAAAGTCCTTGCACAATCCCTCTGTAATGTTAACCTATCACGGAGAATTATTTTTATAGAACCTTCACAAAGGATGCATTGAGAATCCCCTCCAAAATGGAAACCCTTCATAGAGGAAGCTCTTTGAAAAGGATTTACACTCATAAAGGGATCCTTTTTTAAGCATCCCATTCCATATATCATGTACCCTATATAAAATTAGGTTCTTCTATAGTATTTATTACTCCCTTATCAATATTTTCATCCCAAATAACGTTTGGATTCAAAAAAAAAAATCATTTGTGAAGTATCCAAATGACCCTAATAGATATCCCCCAACATGGTTAAAAATAAAAAAAGCTAAAAAATACCTCTCATAAAGATATTGAATGTACAGAATTTTGGATTGGACACCTATGTGAACCTACTTGATCATGGATTCTCTTGATAAATAGCGGATCATTGTTATTATCCCTAACAGTTAGAACCCTGAAGGTTACTGTAATTATGGATTCCATTGAAATTAGGGGTCCCTATAAGAGGAAAACTACATCATTTTTCACCATTTTCTTATAGAAAACCCTAGATGATCTAAAAGTAAGAATGAAAATCTAGAGTTCTCGATAAATGTTTTTGTTAAATAAATGAGAAACGAAAATAAAAACAATGTAAACACTATATCTACCCTTACATTCCCTTAAACAGGAGTGGGCCTATTTTATCTAATAATATAACAATAGGTAGGAATATGAGAGGAAGGGAATAATTCATAGATTAATCCCCTAACCTTTATTTAGGAGGTTATAGTCACCCTTCATCTATATCTAGCCTTTCCTATCAGTAGGTAGGAAAGTTGGAGAGTTGGATTAATCTACAGTATAAGACCCAAGATGGTTCTTATTGGCGAAGTTACCAACTCATCAAGGATACCAAACTTCGGATACCTTAGTACATAAGAACCATTTAGATCTAACTGTGGACACAAATACAATGCACAAGGTATTTGATCATCCCTTCATTCTCAAAATGGGAAAGAATTATGTGTTCTTATATATTTTTTATGATCATTCTATGAGTATAATTTAATTTCATCCTTATTGGGCCTCCTATATAGGTTTATGTGTAATGTTTTGGACCTTCTGACTTGTTAATTTTTAATAATTCTAGTGATTTAGGAATCTCATAGGCCCAAAGGGCATCGTTATTTCCCTTGATTCTAATAAAAAAATTATTTTTTCCTTGATGACTCATACTAAAAAGGAATATTAAAGTGGAAGTACGGGGTTGATCCCAAAGAGAGAGGGGAATGTGATAGAAAATTCTAAACCAATGTTCAAGTCTCTCAAATTTTAGTTTGATTTTATTAAAATAATTAAATAACACAAATTAAATAAATGAATTCATGTTGATAGAAAATAATGGATCAGGGTAAATTATGGGGATTTAAAAAAAAGGTAGTCCTAAATCTAACTTGGAATAGTCCTACGGATTTGGCTGTGAATAGGTTCAGTGGTAACTAATTGGTTTTGGTCAAACAAATTAGCTCTACCTATTCAAAAAATATCCCAAGGTTGGGGTATAGCTACATACCTATGTCTACTACACTTAACTTCTATGTAGAAATCACCACAGGATAATGTTCAAAGTCCTCCTCAAATAAAATTAGGTTTGGTTCATTCAATTTCACTTCCCATGGTTAAGATTGTGGAAAAGAATGTGATGAAAAGTTTTTTCAACCAAATTACTAGACCTAGGGTTTACAAGGTTTGATTTATATATTTAGAATAATTAAGAGAAACCCTACTCTTGAACCATAACCGTAATAGGATTATTCGCACATAAAATAATTGAATGAATTTAGTGAAATTAATTACATGATTGAAATAATGATTAAACCACTCAAAAGAATGAATTACACAATTAAAACAATGAAAAATTGATTAAATACTAACTTGAACAAAGAAACAATAAAGAAATCAGAAATGAATGAATGATTTTGAAGGATAATGAATAAAATAAAGATATTTGAATTAAACTATAATTAATTCAAAATTATATTATGGAAATAAAAGAAAAAAATAAACCTATATATGAAGAAAGGTGGGTCAAAACCAAACAAAACCTTCTTTGTAGTTGATTCTATTGACGCCTAAAATGGAATGAATTTATATTTTTTAAACTCATTATTTATAAATATCTAAGTCACCCCCCATTTTACATTGGTCAAAGATATCCTTAAATGGATGATATGATCACAAATACCAAACTCCCACCAAAGATAACTGGAAATCACCATTTTTTAGTTAGCCTGACGTGTAAACATCATGTAATTAGTACTCTACGTGTAATCATTGGGGCTTAAAATCTTCATAGCATTCTATATGATTTGAAAAGATATCTAGAGATTTTTAGTATGTTTCACGACCTGACACATATGTGTCATGGAATGACCCAGATGTATCAGTCCATAGAAAAGGTAATCTTCACTCCAACATCTTATCTATTTCTAAGCTGATTACAAATTCTTCATGGAATTTAAATTCACATGACATGTGATTATTAAATGACATGTAATGTCATCTTCTAGTGAAGGAAGCTCTATTTTCCTTGGTTATTCAATTTTGTTACTCTAAAACATCCCATGTTCTCTTTGGCTTCAATCATCTAACTCAGAATCTTTGTCATTTTTTTATCTCACTGCACCACTTCACGGCTCGAGGTGAAGTGATTTTTTAATCCTCAAGTGGTTGTTCTCTTTGTAATTTTTCCAAATATTGATCCTTCATAATAATACACAATACATAAATATTTTCCATGAAACTCAAAATTAATCAATTACTATGTAATGAATTCACATATAAAAACCCATAAATATATTGATATAAAAAAAATTATCAGTGTCCAGAGGAGGTTCTGAGGTAGTTAGCTGGAAAAAGGAGGTTGCACCCTGAAACGTTATCTCAGGAGGATTCTTTGGCAGGTATTCTTAAGCTACATCACAGAGGAAAATAACTATGATGTGTGAGGGTTAGTTGTGGTGTAGAGGACTAGAGGAAGTTTTTGGGATATTATACCATTTCTGTAAAGCCTTCAACATGGATATGGGATGTGGTGTAGCCTCTTAGGTTTTGTAGTATGGATGTGTTGGATACAACATAGGGGATCTATGTGTAGTTTTGGTGGAACTTCCATTTTTTAGAATGGTTGTGATGTGGAGACCTTGGATACAGAGTGGAGTCTTGACTGTGAGTTTTTTAAATTCTGTTGATTTTGGGGTAGTTGTGTCATAAAGCTAGGCCATGGTGAATCACCACTTACTATTGTTGGGTTCTATGGCATAGGGGTCTTGGCTGCACCATGGTCCTTTCCCTAGTTTTCTAGATCTATGGTATAGATATAGAAATGATATTCAGATGGATATTTGACTAGCCATGTTGTGTAACACCCCTTCCCCTTTGCACCATAGTCTTCACATTTCTGGAATTTCAACAACATAGTAAAGGGGGGTTCATTGTGGTACTATGTTTTGTAGGCCACCTATAAATTCCAAAACCACCTCAAACAACCTTATTCTTATAAATTTCTCCTCAGTTATTGGGTGACCCAAGTGCATCCCAATGAGGCCTTTCTTTCCCCTTTTATTAGTTTTCAATCTCGGTCGTGGGTGATAAATCCTTAGAGGTTCTAAGTACATTTCCTTCACTCCATCCCCCATTTCTCCCTATTATTCATCTTCATAAGGTAATTCTCAATGAAAACGTTGGTTTGTGTAATGTTTCAATAATAATATTTTGTATTCTATTGATATTAGGTTGATCGATGTGTTATCCCCCTTAAAGGTCCTTGGTGGTGACCTCCATCTCATTCTAACCTTGTGCAATCGTTATCAATGCTCTATTTGAGGTAGGGAATCCTTCTTTTCTCATCTAGTTATATCATGCAAGTGGGGTTATTTTAATTTTATATTTTGGTATGATAGAATGAATTGTACTAATAATGATAATGAATTGTTTTATTTAAAATTAAAGGGGGTGGGGGACGAAACTCATGTCTTACCACTCTAGATATCATTTGATATTGAGATTTTACATGCATGATGACTTATTGAAAATCATAACTATTCATTGTTTTTTTGAACTGTAGTTTTTATAAATATAGAAACCTTATTTTGTGGTCGTTTGTAATCACATAAATTGAAATTGGATAAGAACATATATTCTTAAAACAAATTGGTCTCACATGGAAATTATGGATTGCATGATAATTCCCTTGAAATAAAGAATCGAAATTAATGAAAATACCCTTTCTAAATCTGAAAAGTGATATTTTAATGACGTGGAAAGAGTTTTGAGGTGTATATGTGTTTTGTGGTGGTGATGTGTGGTTGTGTTGTATGGTGTTGATATGTAGTTGTGATGTGGGGGATGATACAATGTGAAGTGGTTGTGTTGTGGTGGTTGTGATGAAAAGTGGTGGTGATGTGAAAGGGTGGAAATGTGGGGATTTTTTGTATGATGAGGATGGTTAGTAATGATTTTTTCAGTGATTTTTTATTAGTAATGGAATTAAATTGAAAATGATGAATTGAAATGACATTGGTTGAAATGGTTAATGAAATATTTAAATGACACTATTTGTGTGGTCAAATGTTGTGGATTTTTGAATTTGAAATAAATTGGATGGAATAATGAAGTAGGTTGGTAATTAGAAAATCTATAAATTGGATTATATTGAAAATAAAGGTATGTGTCTTGTAAATTCTGGTTTGTTGTGTAGTTTTGTTCGTTTAGAGGTGGTAGTGAAATTAGCGGATGTTGTGCGGTTTGGAAGAGTTTTGTGAGTTGGTTGGTATAGTTGTTGGGAACCCATAGTTTGGTCTTGTGCATGCATATATATATACACCTTGTATGTTCATTAAGACTTATATATGCACCGCACCCATGTTAAGCACTTTTTAATAACAACAAAATGTTTTGGGGGTGTTTTTCCCAACATTTAGAAGGTGAGGATGGATGGATGGATACACACTATTACCCCCTCTCTTTTAGATGATGTTGAATATAAGGGGTTTTATGGCCAGAAGTAAAAAAGTTCACTATGGTGATGTTTGATGAGATTATTTATGGAGGGGTTCATGCCTGGTGGGAGGAAAATATGAGGCTTATGTCCTTCTTATTCATGATACCTGAATACTCTAGTTATGGTTGTGGGCGAGATGTGATGTCATGTGCTGGAATATGTGTCTATGGGTGAAATGTGATGTGATAGACCATGTGCCTATGGGTTATACCTGATGTTATGTTATGGTTCTGGTCTCTTTAGGTTATACGTGATGTGATGTGATGTCATAGACCTGGTGTGTTTAGATAGGGCTACAATATAAAAGGGATGAGAGAACCAAGACGTATGATGTTGTGGCGTGAGAGTGGAAAATCACAGGGAAAGTAGTGTGGGTTACATTTTTGTTGATATTATTCTTATTATGTTATCATACATGGATTTTTTATATAGTGATAATTTCATGGTGAGGATGGGTTTGGTTAGTTGACCTGTTTAGGTGTAGTTGGTTCTTCTGTTTTATCACTGGTGTATTAGTATTCTCTTTTCAGATATTCATAGGAAACCTTGGGGTCGATCCTACTGAGTATACTTGTATTTTTTCCTTATTTATATACAAACTATTTTCAGGTTTTCGGGAGGACTACCTAGATTATGATGGACATTACCAACTCAAAAATTTGGATCCATTTTTGAGTCACTTATATAAGAATTTTATTTTGGGTATTTATTTGGAGAATCATTGTATTTTTTTACTTTATACATAAATTATAGGGATGTTTTTTGTTTAATTTTCATATTATGTTATAATTTGATTGACCATTTATATCCTATCTCCCCATCCTATATCATTATAATGGTTAATGTCTTCCATATGTGAGATTTTTATACCCTTGGTGCTAGTCACCAACTCGAGGCTTATTGGATGTGGGAATCAGGGGTCATTATACTTCTTCCATAATTATTGGGCCCGGAGGGGCACCATTGGTTTGAGAGGTCATGAAAAAGTGGTATCAGAGGTTTTGGTTGAGGTATGTGATGGAGTTAAGAGTTAGGAACAATGAAGATTTCAAATATTGGTATGGATATAGTGTAATTGATCTTGGTGCATGACATAATATAGGGAATACCAGCTTAGAAATGGGATTTTATTCCCGTATGATTTGACATAAGGACTGTTAGTCTACTGAACAACTAAGTGAGGTGGTACCTCTAGTTTTTTAGAGACCTAATATACGTATATTAATAATAATTAACTCATTTACTCTTTTTAATTAAATTAAATTAGGATGTTAAAATTAATTAAATGAATATTAATGAAATTACATACTACTGTGCTTAAAAAATCAGTGTTTTCCTTTTCAAATATGGATCTTCGTTATCATCTACATGTGGTTCAGGATATAAGTGTTCATTAGGTTTATTTATTTTATCATAAAAGGGTTTATCTAGTTTTGGAGGATGATAAGTGATAGAAAAAAATCAATTACTTTTAGTGGAAATATTTGGAGAATTATGAGGGTAGAAAATCTTCTCTAGATCCAAATATCTGATTGTAGGAGCATGAGATAGCCTTCAATTTTATATAGGCTCACATAGAGTACTGGGTCTCATATGTAGTTACTAATATATGGGGAGTGGCACATTAGCAGTGGATATGGTATTTGGGTGAGAGAAAAGAGGTATATTTTTTATGGATCAAAATTTAGAATGGGTTCCATGTAGAGTTCCTTTCATCAAGCATAAAGGGAATGAAGAGACATGAGATTCTCTCTATTCATTAGGGAATCATGTCTATATAATATCTTGGGATATGTTCAAGGACCATTTACATTTTACCCTGTATCTTTCCTAATGAGGAGTCCCATGAGATATTTCTTGAGGAGGAACTCCATCCTTGTATCAAATATGTTGTTACTCCCTTTACATTACATACATATGTATAAGTTTATAATAAGAAGAGGTGGTTGAGAATGTGAAATCATGAGTAGGTTTACCAAAAGAGGGGGACCAGTAGTGTTCCTTTAGGAGTAGAGTTTCCATTATTAGATCCTATGATTTGGGGCCTTTTAGTTTTCGACTAATAGGGAGTCAACTTCAGAAACTTCTTTTCCAACCTTCTAGGGCTAGTGGGTTTTGTGTTCTTCCATAGGGACTTGGGATGATGTGATTATATTTTTCGTTTATGATCATAATTAAAATCAGTACCCCATGGTTCTTGGAGTTCATTCTGGTGGAGTTGGTTTGGTTTAGTTTCATTCTCAGTAGTAGCCACAAATGAGGCCTTTTCAACTATAGGGGAATCAATCATATTCTCCACTGAGATTATATGGGGAAGGAAGAGGTCGACCTAAAAATGTAACTTATCTACAAGTACCTTGACATGATATTTTCTATGGAGGTGTCTGGTAGAAGAAAATCAGAGGATTTTGGTGTGGTTACTTTTATGTGATAAATGTGGTAGGGCTAGAGGGTCCAAAGATCATTAGAGGTGTGATAAGATTTTCTAATAACTTCTTGTGTTCTTTTTTTTGATTGAGGAGTATAATATCCATTGTTTCACCTAATCTAATCTATTCTCCAAGACTTGGTGTAGAGAGGTTTCACCTTCCACTGGTGTTGACTACTCTTAGTGGAGGCCATCTCAGCTTTTGTATATCTGCATGATGGGGCCAAATCCATAATGTGCGGCTATTTTACTTTTATATATGTAGTCATGAGATGTCATTATTAACATAGACTAGATGTATTTAATTCATTCTATTATTGAATTCTTCTAGAGTAGACTCATGTTATCAGATGTGTATGGCCAATGTGCGGGTTTCATCGATGGTCGAGGTTATCAGGTGGTCAACAGATGTGTAGAGCCCCTTATTTATTTGATAGTTGAGTTTTCTAGGAAATTGATGGATATTAGAATGGAGGAGGATCCTAGGGGTTTTATAGAGTTTCTCTATGATTTTTTGGGGAGGTTTTGACAATACCCACTCAACATGATGTTGAGTTTTGGATAGACATACAACCCGATGTGTCTCTAATTTCAATGGATCCTTATTGAATAACACCTTCTTGGTTGAGAAAGTTTAGGATTCATATATATGATCTAATACATATAGTTTTCATCCAACTTAATGTGTCATCATGGGGTGCTCTATTGTTATTCTCCAAGAATTTGGATGGTATTCGAAGGCTCTATATAGATTACCATAGGTTTAATCAAGTGTTGATAAAAAAATTATACCATATTACAAGGATTGATGATCTTTCCAACCAGTTTAAAGGATCTAATTCATTTTATAAGATTGATCTTTGGTCTAAATATCACCAGCTAAGGGTGAAGGAGGATGGTATCCTGAAGACTTCCTTAAAATGCAGGTATATGAACTTTGAGTTCCTGGCCATTTCATTTAGTGTTATGAAAGCACTATTTGTTCTCACATGGCTCATGAACTCTATGATTTGTGAATTTATGGACTAGTTCAATGTAATTTTAATTAATGATATATTGATTTACTTGAATTTAGAGAATAAACCTACCAATTATATCAAATATGTCTTGTAAGTTCTTAGATTCCCAATTGGATGTTCTAGACATGATATTAACATTACCTTCAGCACGTGGTGTCTCAATAGGGTGTGGCTATGTACCCCTAAAAGATTATGGTAGTTTTTTTGTTGGAAATCACCCAATAATATGGAAGTGGTTTTTAGTTTTTATGGACTTTCAAGTTATTTTTGGAGGTATGTTTCTGATTTCTCATGGATTGCGACCCTATCAATAGCTCTATCCATGAAATACTAGGATTTTATCTAGAATGATCATTGTTAGGTAGAATTTGATTACTTGAAGGGTGTATTGATTAGTTCTCTAGTTATTCAATTTCCAAAGTTAGGAGTGGTGTTTAAATAGTTTTGTGATGCTTCCCATATAGGATTTAGATGTATCCTAATGAAACAGTAAGAAGTGTTCTCTTATGGGTCTAAGAAGATAAATACCCACAAGATTAACTATATAGACCATAATTCGGAGCACACATTGGTTATGATTGCACTGAATATGTGGAGGAATTACCTCATTGGGGAGTGTTTTTTAGTCTCCATAGATCATAAAATCTCAAAGTATATCATTTCATTGTAAGATCTTAATCTACAAAAAAAAATGTGGTTGAAGTTTCTTTAGGAATATGAACACAAGATCACCTACTCTTTAAGAAAGGGGACTGTTGTGACTAATGCACTGAGGAATAATTACAAGAAGTTTCTTATGTGTTTGTAGATTCTTGTAGGGGGATGGAGGAGTTGGAAGCCTTGTAATTATATGTGAGGGTAGTTGATGGTGGAGGTCTCTTGTTTCAAATGATAGTTCAATATTATTTGATTACATGGATAGTGGAGTCCCATTGGGGAGGCTTACAGACATAGTTGATGTCTAATCATGTTGGTTTTTGTGATTCACTAATGGGGTGGTCAGATGATGGTATGAGTAAAAAAGAATTTTGGAAGAGGTTTTTTATTCCATGCAAAAGCATGAGGGATCCCTTCATGAGTTTCATAGATCACCTTTTTCCATACACATGGGAGTATATAAGATGTACCATGGATTGAGGGTGCAGTTTTGGGGACGCATGATAAAATTAGAGGTGACCAAGTTTATGGGTTTGTGTCTGGATTTCCAGTAGGTGATGGTTGAACATTTTATTCCTATGATTTTTTTGCAAGACATGGTTATTCTGATATTTAAGTTAGAAAAAACCTTGATGTGATTATTCAATTGTTAACCCTGATCGTCATATGTTTTGAGCTTCATCTAGTTAATCATGGGTTTGTTGATGAAATATGGTAACTTCCTAGAGAACATAGAGTTATTCACTATGGATTTTTTGGTGATGATGTATACGGACGAGGGGATTATTTTGCATGAAGTTCCAAGATCCATTATCTATGATTAGGGAAATCATTTTATCTCATGAGTCTAGAAGAGATTATAACATGATTTTTCAGTCATTTATCCCTCAACACTGTATTCCATCATCATATGGATGGATATTAGGAGTAGACCATGAAAACTCTAGAGGATATATTTTAGGCATGTTACTTAGATTTTGGTGGATCTTGGAAGAATCACTAGCCTTTTCTTGGGTTTTCTTTAAAAAACAATCATTCATATATTGGAATTTTCATGTTTAAGTATTTTTATAGGAGACTGTGTTATTCTAAACTGTGTTGGGATGAGGTTAAAGAGTCATCTATTATCAATCACGATGTGGTTCATATCACAACAGAGATGGATCAAGTGGTTCATTAGAGGGTTAGGGAAGTGAAGGACTGGTATAAGTCTTATGTTGATCATATGATTATGCCTTTTGAATTCAATTTTCATGGCCATGTTTTCTTGAGAGTCTCCCCATGACATGGTTATCTTACATTTTATAGGGTGAGTAAGATCTCACCCATGTTTGTTAGACCTTTCAAGGAATTGGGGAGCATTAGTGATGTGAGTTTTTTGAAAGGATTCACGATATCTTCCACATATCTCAGCCCCATTAGTCTCTTCCCGATGTCTCCCATTTCATATAATAGGCAGAGTTGGTTATCTAGGAGGACAAAACATTAATGTAATGGTGAGTGGAGAACAAGAATTTTCGAGAGAATGCACTTCTTGAATATACCTTTCCTTTGGTTCATGTGTTTTAGAGTCCTGGTGTCATGGAGGGGAGTATTTGGTAGCATGATATGTAGATGCGTTCCTAGTACCTATTGTTGTTTTAACCTTTTTATCTTTTTCTTTTCCATATTGGTGTGATGTTTTAAAATAATTATTTTATGAAATATAATTTTCTTTGATAGTTGATGTTTGTTAACAACTTCAATTATGTGCAGCTGGGAAAACCTTATTTCAAATCAATATATGTTATATTATGACACATTTTAAAACTGTTTTGGTGAGTTAGTGTGCCCCCATGAAGATAATATCTTAATATTGAATATAGAATTACTTGATTTGTGTTCTTGGGACATTTTTATGAGATGGTTGTAGAATTTTGCGGATTGGTCTATGTGGGGGTTGAGATGGTGGTGTATAAGGTTACATAGAGCTGCGATAGCTTATGGTAGACGTAAAATATTTTTTTTCTATGTAATGTTTTGTGAGACTTTTTAGAATGGTATGGTGTGTTTGGTTTGTTGAAGTGTTTATTTGTAACAATATCCTTGATAGGAATCTCATAGGATAGTTGTTTGGAAATTTTACCCTCCTTCCTTTCATGTTGGTTTTGCTTCTTGAGGATGATAATAGTTTTAATGGTATTTAATTGAATATTCCAACCCTTCTGACCCATTACTTTTTGTGATTTCCATTAATGGAGGTGTCTATAGGAGGTTTCAAGGTAGTTAGAGGGAAAATGTATGTTAGAACTAAAAATCTATCTGAGGAGGATTATGTGTCTTAGAGGCTTGGGTTTTATGTTTTTCAGACCACCTATAAATTCTAAAACTACCTCAATGCTCCTCTTTCTTCCCAAATTCATCTCATTTCTTAGGTTACTCAAATGTATCCTATAGAGTTATCTCCATAAAATTGTATTGTATTTCAAACCAAACCTTGGGATACAAATACTTGGAGGTTATAAGTAAGTGTTTCTTATCTCCCCCCTTCCATATCCCTATTATTTATCTGGAGGATGTTTTTTTTCAGGAAAACCACTGGTTTGGATGATGTTTTTGGATGAAGTTGTTGTGGGATATTGTGTTTAGGTTGATCAAGGTGTTCTCCTCAATCAAGGTTCTTGGTGGTAGTAGGTCTCTCATTCTATCATTTTTAAGTAATCTTTAAATCTCCATTTGAGGTAGGGAATCCTTTATTTTTCATATATTCATATTTTCAACAACTATGTTGTGACAGTTTAAGAAAAATCTTCGAACTTTTCATTTTTTTCTCTTGGGTTGTTTTTTAGGGGAAAATGGTAATTTATCCTACCAAGAGATCTCATATAAAATTTTCAAGCATTTTATTTTTAAAAGAATAATATTTTTACCCTAGGATAAGATTGCGGTGTAATTCTAATCTATTCAAATTTTGGCTGAAGATTTAATATTTGATAAATTAAATATTATTTATTTCTGTATGTTCATTCAGTTATATATTTTGTTCAGAGTTTTGGATCTTTATTCTAACTTCATGATTGAGTCTAAAATGGGGGTGGAGGGTTCCTTGACAAGGTATAACCTTGTGTCAGGAATCAGTTCTAGGCCATGCCCTCTTTTCCTCTCTCTCTCCACCTTTTATTTTTTCTGTTATTATTTATTTTATTTTATTTTTTAATATTTTTTTCTCCTTTCCTCCTCATGTCTGTCTCATTCTCCCCCTTGGGGTTCCTATTAGAATAGAGAGAGTAGAGGGAGAGGAGGGGGGAGAAGAGGGAGATAGGGGTATGGAAGTGTCGTTGTGGAGCTCAGGTCAGATTAGATCATATGTGGTAGATAAGGATCACAAATCATATTAGATCTTCAGTGGTTTCCACATAAAGGTAGGCCCACTAAATATTTTTTGTAGGAAATCCTCATATAATATTTTTTTTGAAATATGTAATCTTGTTTTTTGGTTTTCGGGGGCCCCTTAATTGTTTATTTTGTAGTTTTCGACTGAATAATGTGTTTTAGGGGGGCCATGGGGGGATTTATATGTAGGAAAGTCTGATAAAACGGAATGTGGTTTGATGAAAATGTGATACATGTTCTTCCTTTTTGGGGGTGATTATATTTTTATAAGTACACACCTTGTACTTTAAATACACTCAGTGTATTTCTACATGGGCATGTGGACAGGTACTTGGGCATGCGGAGCTTTCGAGAAAACACATCATATACCTTGGGTATACTCCATATAGTGGTACTTGGCCATGTATCCATATAATAGGGTAGATAAAAATTTAAGGCTCTATATGATTTTCTAGGAGTACATGTCGAGTCGTGGGACTTGGTTATGTGGCCATGTACTTGGGAAGATACCCCATTTGGAGGGGCATTGTTATGTAATAATACACGGTTAGATGTCATGCACATGAAAAAATACACTGTAAAATCTATGGTGTTTCATGGACATGTGGATGTACATGAACAGGTTCAACTTTGAGGTTACAAAACATATAATCAAAAGTACACATCGTGTTCTTTTTCTCGCAAGTGGTTTTGGGTGTCTTCATGACCTGTAGTCAAAATTGAACTTGTGATTAGTCCAATGTGATAATTTTTTCACATATATTAGAATGGTATAATCCTTTTGGAATTTAGAATCAGTTTAGATATTTTTTGGAATGAGATAAATTTTTGGGAGGATTCCTTCGAGGATTAGGTTTTGGATTTCCAAAAGGGGTTGGGTTGTAGGTGGTGGGGCCCATGGGTGGGTGTTATCTTTTTGATAACCTTATATGAATATGCCAAAAGAGTTTATACGAAGTTATTTGGACAGATCCAAGGAGGAGGGATCGGTTTTTTTCATGGATACGATTATTTTTTGGTTCATTAGGGTTTGGACTAGTAATAGACTTGGGGATAGGGTAACATCATGTGATGTGGGGCATGGTTGGGGGCCATTTTCATGAGTTTGAGATGGGTCTGAGTGAACTTTTTGAGGAATTTCCTTCTAGTAATGGTTCTTTTTGAGGTTTCCCTTCTAGGTGGTGTTTCTTGAGGTTTTCATTCTTGGCAGTGGTATTATTGAAGTATCCCTTTGGGGTAGAGTTTATCATGGTATCCCTTATGGATTTGGGGGTTTCTTGAGGCTTCCCTTCTGGACTGGTGTCCTGTGGGTTTGAGATGGGTAACAATACACTGTTCATTTGAGTAGGCATCACCCAATGTTTGGTTTTTCTAAAATATCCCCATGTAGGGTGTCCTACGAGAGCTGTGGTTTGTTGGATGAGCCCCTTTTATGGCTTCCTATTTTTTATGGGGTTTTAGGAACCATAGTGGCTTACCTATGTTTGGTTGTCCTGTGAGATGGCTAGTTCCAGTTTTAGTGATTTTGGTTGGTAGGTGTGGGTGTTATCTAACCTTGGTTCTTAAGCATGTATGCTTAGAGGTTTGAGTTTGTTCTGGTATAGGACTAGGTGAGAGGGGATACCTTTAGGATATTATTAGACCAGACATAGGACCTGATATTTATTCATTCACTCTCCTTTGCTAGTTGGTTGTTGTGAGGTAGGGATAGGGAGATTATGGATGATATGGATGAGTGCAGCCTCCCTATTTGATCTTTTCTCCTTAGATATAGTTCATGGACCATGGAGGATATGGTGCTCCTCGGTATTAGTTTATATGTGTTTAGGTAATGATAAGGTAGCCCAATGATGTGATGATAGGTTCGTTCTTCCCATCAGGTTTTGAATGACTTTTTGGCATAATAGAATACTCCCAAGGTTAAAAAAGAGTCCCTACCCCAAGTTCATATTGTACCATTGGAATCCTATTGAATGGTATATGCAATTTGGTGTTTTAAATAGTGGTATAAGATCCTGGGGTCTGTCATGTGTGCTTATCCTTATGGGGTACTTTGGATCTCCTTCTTGATTAGGAAAACATGATTGATTTTGTGTCTATGCTAACAATGTTTCATAATTAATTTTAATAGGGATAGAGAGATGATGGTTTTACCTATGAGAGATAGTCTAGAACTAGAGGTTTTTTATATCTTGTTTGGTTAATATCTATATTTTTTTATATTTTATGTAGGGATACACATTCGGCTAGACTGGACATGATGTATATTGAATTCACATGTTTTGACAGTAAATGTTAGGGCCACTGTTGGGGGTATCCTACTAAGACATGTTTCTAACCCCCTGAATGGACAACTTGGTGTATAGGTAGACCTCATGTCTACTTTCATGTTGAGAATGAGATGAAGTGGATCAGTTGGAGGCCCTGTGTTTTTTAATTGTGCAGAGATTCTCGTGTGGAGTTTAAGGTTCATGCGGGAATGGTTCAGTATTCATGGAGACCGGCTATGTTTTTCATATCAGAGTAGCAGTAGATCCATTTATATTTTTATTTTTATTTTTATTTTGTATGTGGTCATCCTAGTGGGAAACCAGTGTATTCTTTTTTTCCCTTGAGTTGGTATGAAACATTCTATCATTTACAACTACTTCAGTTATTTATTTATTATGCTCACATTGATGTTCATGGATTTGTATGTGTTTAGTTTATTTCCACAAATATTTCACTCTAATATGAGGTAATAGTCTCCCCATTTCATCATCTTAGTCCCTAGTTACTAGTCAGTATCCTTTGGTGTATTAGGAAGCGCACTTGAGGGCATGTTGTGGGTCGGATCGGGTGATGGGTCATGTCACCTTGGGTTGATTCGTGATAAAATGTTATCATATGATTATTTTTCATTATATTACTCTTTAGGGAGTCTATTGCCATGGTATATAGAAATGTGTCATATATTGTGATGGATATTAGGATGGAGCATCATGAACACTTGTTCTATAAGGATGTCCAATTTACCAGGGTTATAGGATTACTACTCTTGGGTTTTTTATGTTATAATTTTTATATTTTCACATCAAGTGATGCACTTAGTTTTATAGATTTTATTATTTATTAATTTATTATCTATTTTCCCGATGGAAATAGGCTTGCATTCATGCATAATTATAGAAACAAAGATTTTATTTTTGTAAATTTTTTTATTTTACTGATGATGTAGGGTTAGTTGTTTAACGTGTCTACAACTTCTTATACATTGTTTCCTCATATAAGTACTTGGTGAAATTCTACTCAAATAAGCCACATGTAACATTATTTGGATGTAATTTCATGTGTTTATCACGGTGGGGGGGTACTATGGTGTTGGAGTTAAATTCCCTTTGTAGATGATGGTGTGGAAGCCCTTCTAGATTACTATGGGATTTGGGATTACCTACTGCTATTGGTGGTGGTTTTATTGGTGAGAGAAAGGATACCTAAGATATGTTTGGTTTCAGCTACAGTTTCCCTAATATTTTGGTATCAATGAGATGTTCTATAGTGAGGATAATGTTTCCTGAGTCTTGTAAAGTATTGTGTTGTGAGTTCTTGGCTATTTAAGAGGGCACATTTTTTTAGATTCCTAGCCCTATAAATTTTGGTTGTGCTTTGGGTATCATAGTGGTAGCATGTTTAGATGATTTTGGTTCTCTATCAATGCCCATGTGGTTGGTGGTCATGTGGAGAATTTAGTAATTAGGGAGGTTCCTTGTTTTGTATAGAGCCAAAGGTGATCTAGTTTGTTGAAATTGGACTGTGTGAGGATCTTGGTCAATGGTTTTGCTATGTTAGCCTAGGTTCATTAGCTCACGTTTCATTTCAACATGATTTTTTTCTTATAGGGTTTTTAGAGAATAACTCTTCCTTGGGGAGGATAGTGGTGGTTGGAATGGTTTTTTGGGATAAATATTTGTTGAGCGATGGAATGTGTGCACTATTTTGGCCCAATACTACTTGGATCGTGAGTTCGGTGCTTGAGGTGAAGTGTAATGAAAATCCTAATGGTGGTTAGTGAAACATCGGATATTATGGGTTATGGTTCTCATTTTAAGGGGTTCATTGAGTGTGGGGATGCCATTCATGGTGATCATATGGGATGTAGTTGGTATTTAGTGTTGGTTCTCTAGTGTGATCAGATTAGCCATATAAAACCACTTTGTTCCGCAGTGGATGGAGCATGGGATATGAAGTTGGTGTTTGGTTTAGGGGAGATGATAAAGATACTAATTTGGTGGGGAGTATCATATCGGTTACTGTTAAATGTCCCTTATGTTAGGTGGACTGTGGAAACTATAGGACTGCTTAATGGATGGTTGTGGTTACATTTGAAATTATATTTTTAGGGTGAGGCTTGGGGGTTTTTTAACTATTGAGGCTTCAAATGTGTGAGAAGAGTTTATAGTGTGGTTTGCCTCCCAAAATGAATCATAAAATTTTAGGAAAAATTTTGGAAATTTTAATTTTTTCTCTCAGGTGTTTTATGAGAGGGAAATGGTAATTTATCCGATCAGGATATCTCAAATAATTTTTCTAACCACACTGTTGGTCCCATAATTGTGTTTTTACCCTAGGAAAGTAGTTTATTATAATTTCCATCCATTCTAATTTTTGAAGAATATTTACGATTTATAAATTAAATATTACCTATTCATGCATGTTCATTGGGTTATATCCTCTATTATTAACATCAGATCATAATTATAGCTTCATGATTTATTCTATAATAAGGGTATTTTCTTAGGTTAGGCATAACCTTGAATCAGGTGCATAGGCTAGACCAATCCCTCTTTTATTCTCTCTCCTCCTTTTCTTTTTATTTTATTTTTTATTTCTTTTCCCCCTTTCCTCATATTATGTGTTATGTATTAACAATCTTTTTGGATTACCCTGTTACTGATATAAAATAGGGGTAGGATATATAGAGAGAGATAGGATCAGAGAAGGAAGTGTTTCCGAGGAGCATGGGTTGCATCAGATCGTTGTGCGGTAGCAGTGGATCAGGAATCAGACCAAAGCATTGGTGGTTTCCACCCAGATTTTATTTTTAATATTTTCTACAAAATCTTATTATAACAGTTTTTATGCTTTAATCTTGTTTTTGGTTTGTTGAGGACACTTAGAGGGTCAATCTGGTAGTTTTGGGGTGCATTAGGGGGTTTCAGGAGGTTATGTGGGATTTCTGTTTTGGAATTCCCTATCACATGACATGTGGTTTGATGAACACATTACATATGTTATTTATGTTCTAGGAAGATGATGTTATTATAATTATATTCCACTGTGTTGTATTACTTGGAAATTTGGCCATGTACTTGGGTATATAGAGCTTTCGAGACTACACACTATGTACCCAAGGTACACACCTTGTAGTGGTACTTGTCCATAAATCCAAGTCCTTGGGTTATAAGAACTCAGATCTTCTTTTCAGGTATGTTTTTCCTTTTCTGGTTGTTTTTAAGAAAAATAGGAAATTATTGAAATTTTCGAAGTACACGTTATGTACTTTATGAATACACATCATGTACTTGGTTACAACATGTATCTAGGTGTTTTCCATGTAGCGGCCATACACACGGCCGTGTGGGGGTGACTTAGAGGCCGCCTAAAGTGGAGTACGAAAATGGCGAGTACACGGGGTGTAATTTATTTTTTTTCATTAAACACACCAGGGTCACATCTAATCACCAGAACTATCTTCTTCTAGGTTTTCTTTGTCCTAGAGAACTCATATGGCTGCGATCATTCTCCGATCCCCCGAGCCTCCATACGATCTCTAATTCGACTGCTGTCAATTGCATTGGGATCGCCTCAGTAAGATCTCTCTTATGCTTGATCTTCGTTTCATGATTCCTCTTATTTCTCAAGTTATCCTCCATTGAACGTTTTATATGTGTTTGTAGATCTTCGGCGATCTAAGGTCATTCAAGCCTTGAGGTTCACATATAGTGATCTCCCACCACCGCGATAGGTGGTTTGTGCCTTTCCGTTGAAAGTCTTTGAGTATTATGTGAAATTTTGACCAATAAACTTGAATAAGGTATTGTGTGTTTACCATTTAAATCCTGTTGACTGCCTACCATGCTTGTATGATTGTGTAGAAGCTAATTGGATTGTGAATATGGTTAATTTCTATGCTTTGGATGTGTTTCTATAAATGTTTTTCGATGCATGTTTTTCCTGTTTTGACCTTTGGGTCCAGTTCTTCTGTTAGGATGCTGTTTAATTCCAATGCCTAGTATTGTAGGATGGTGTGAATGTCGTTATGACATGATTGATATACTATATACTGGTTATCCAAGTAGTTATGTAGGTTTACTTTGGCCATATTTCATTGTTATGCTCATTGACCTACATAGGGCCATGAGAACCTGGTGTTGTAGACTATAAGGGGAATTGACCGAGTGAGATTCCTCAAAGTGTCTTTGAGCACTTTAGGCTATAAGGGGGATTGACCAAGTGAGGTTTCTCAAATATACTAGGACCACTTGGGGCTATAAGGGGAATTGACCGAGTGAACTTCCTCAGAGAGTCCTTTATTGCTTTAGACTATAAGGGGAATTGACCGTGTGAGCTTCTTCAGAGAGTCTTTGAATTACTTGAATGACTTTAGGCTATAAGGGGAATTGACCATGTGAGATTCCTCAGAGGTTCCTTGACTAACTTAGACTATAAGGGGAATTGATTGTGTGATCTTCTTCAGAGAGTCTATTTATATATTCTTGTGAATGAACCAGAGGGGTTAGACTGAGTGTACTACCCAGAGGGTTTCTTTTACTTGGTAGGTAGGACCAGAAGGGGTGGTATATGAAAAATTCCTAGAGGGATACCTGTTTGTGTTTAGCTTCTTGTTTAGTTGTTTCTTGATATTGAAAATGTGGATTTTTTAGTACTGAGTACTTTCCTATTTTACTGCTTTATGTACTTTTTCCTTCCATATATTCACTGATTGTTAGGAACAAATATTCAAGTGGTTTCTTAATGGGATTTAGTCTCACACCCTATTTGGGCCATGCTTTTGGGCCCAAACTGATTATATTGCTACAGGTATAGATAAGGGAAAGATCCCTTCTACTTTAGGAACTTGGCTTGCCCTGGAGCTGGAGAGAATGGGACCAAGCTTAGGCTTGCGATGCTGGGGATCTGTTTATCTATTTCTTTTGTACATTGGTTTAGTACTATTTTTATTCAGCATTGTGATTTGTTTGGATGTTTTCCTAGACATATGTATCATGCATCAGTTTATATATATTTGCTCCAGTTCTTTATTATCTCAGTCTTCTGCTATTTAGTGTTGTTGGATATTTATGGATTCTGCTTTTGTATATTTATTTCTCTTCCACTATTTTACTCTTCCAATGAGGGCATAGTTTCCCACTATCACACCCAAGGCCCTCGCTGCTAGTTGGAATCCTCGGGAATTCACGGAAATGCGCTTGAGTCCATGTGACCGACTGGGTACGGGGTGCCTCTAGGTAGCTTCTAGAACCGAGACATTACAAAGTAGTATCAGAGGAATTATTTTCTATTGACATAGTGTTTGGAGCCTTTAGCCAGGTATAGGAAGGAATTGGTAATTGGTAATAAGTTGTGCCAGGGAGTAGCTAAACCATGTACATGGAAAATCCAATCTACCTCATTTATTGCAACTTTTCTGGTTTTCAATTTTACAGTTTATTTGATTTCACCGTTGGGTGATTCACATGTATTGTGTTGTTAGCGTTGATATTATTGAGGTTCTATTTCTGTCGCAACCCAATGAGATGAGGGTATTCCATCTCATGCATCATATAGTAACTTGTTATAAATAACATGTCATGCATTCTTTGCATTCCATTTAGGATGAATTAGCGATTGCATGTTATCGTGATAGAGGTTGTGTAGAATATGAATGTTGTTGTGATAAATGATGTGATAAAAATATCTACTTCTTGTTAGAGCATTGATTGTGTAAGGTCTTGTTTGAATGAACACCAAACTTTGGTTCTTGAGGTGTTATGGGCCATCATGGACCAGAATTTGGTGGATCATTTCCTTTTTTTCTTTGTTATAACATGTATAAGATGACAAGCTTTGATTCACGGGGAGTGTGGGCCCTCACGAATCGTAATTTGGCACTTTAAATGTTCTTTTCCGTGTTTTTTGGGTTCCAGAGTAGTTTTTGAGGCTTAAAATTCAGAAAAACTCAGAATACATGCTGTTTCATTTTGACCACACACCATGTGTTCTTCTGTTGCGGAAGAAATAGTTTTTCTTAAGTACACGCCGTGTGGTTTATGTACACACCGTGTAGTCTCTAACCATGTCATAGGCCATGTGGGCAGAGACACAGAATGAGGAAAATCTGGTGGGAACACGCCGTGTACAAGTTTCACACACTGTGTAGTGTTGACCATGTGTCCACCTGTGTAACTAACAATACAGACACGTAAACCATAAGCTATACATGCCGTGTCAGGATTAAACACACCATGTATTCTAACTCAGGTACCCGGTCGTGTCACTAACAACATGGGTCGGTGTTATCCTTTCATGTACATGCCATATCCTCCTTGAACATGCCATGTAGTGTGATCCATGTGTCGGGTAGTGTCACTAACAACATGGGCCAGGTGAAGCTTGTCTAGTACACGCCATATCTTCTGAGAACATGCCGTGTAGTCTTGTATTAAGAGATCCATGTGTCTTAACCATGTAGAAGGACTCAGGCAGGGAAAGAGGAATCAAGTACATGTCGTGTGTTAAGACAACATGCCATGTGTTTGGGGTGTTACACGACCAGTTTAGGCAGGAGTACACGCCCATGTAAATAACTTAAGGGAACACACCGTGTAGGAATTGTACACGCCGTGTAGTTATGTTTTGTGAAACTTGAGTGCCTTCTTTATCTTATTCCCTTCATAAACTTCTATTTTTGAGTCCTTTACAATCTTGTTTTAAGTTGTGTGCTTGACCATGCAGATTCATGCCACCGAGGCGTCCTCCGATTGTGTGCTATTTGTCAGGCGGTGATCAGACACCGGACATGGCTGATCATGGACTACCTGCAGATCCTCCTATCATGCCAGTCATGGAACCAGTTTTTATACCCGACATAGGTGTCGATGCACAGTTTAGAGAGGGATTTTTAAGGATGATACATACCTTTCAGGGAGTGCCTCCTCCTACCCTGTTGATGGAAGAATTGACGCGGGTCTTTTAGCAGTAGCATCCTCACACTTTCTCAATGGATGAAGGACCCCAAGCTACAGAGTCATGGATAAAAGCCACACTAACAATTTTTGAGCATCTGGAGATACCCCCAGAGAAGAGGGTGAATCTCACTACCTACATGCTTCGTGACTCCTCCCAGAGATGGTGGGATGTGATCTCACAGGCAGGATGCCAGCACAATACAACTTGGGATGAGTTTCAACACATCTTCAATGATTACTTATATCCAGAGACCTTGATGGCTGGTCGAGACCGAGTGTTCATGATCCTGGAGCAGGGTACTCTTATTGTAATGGTGTATTCCTCTCGCTTCACAGATCTGCAGTGTTTCACACCTATTCCATGAGGTGATGAGTTTTTTATTTCACAGAAGTTTGAGGATGGTCTGAGTCACGAAATCCGATCATAGGTGAACATCTTCAGGTTGACTGCGATATCCTCTATCGTCAACTAGGAACTGATCACAGAGCGCAATCTAAGGGATTATGGAGCTGTGATCCAGGGCGGTTTGGCATCCAGAGTTAGTATTCCTTCTATTGATAACAGGAAGCACCACGGGGAGTCTTCACGAGGAGTTCAGAGTAGGCGGGATGCATCTTCTGGTATCCAGGTGGTGTGCTACCAGTGCAGGAATAATGGGAATACGAGGCCACATTTCTCGAGAGACCCAGTGGAGTGACGATCTTTCAGAAAGATGGGTCACCTTCAACACTTCTGTCAGATCTTCTCACCAGCAGCTGGTGATAGGGGTTCTTCTATGACTCTGTGTTCAGGAGCAGCACCACCAGTTTCTCACCAGGCAGGGAACTGGAGTTCTTCCAGCTATTCATACTAAGGTGGAGGTCATGGACATGGCAGACAGTCACCAGACTTTCAGTGGTAGCCGGGTGGATTAGATTAGAGTGTTCAGGCAGGGTCACACGGTCGTGGCATAGGTCAGACTTTTTCAGTGGAGTAGACTCAGAAGGAGAAGGATCCTAGACCCTCTACAGTTCGAGGTACGATCTTAGTAGCCTCAGTTTTATCTTATTCTCATTTTGATACAGGGTATTCCCATAGATTTATATCTATTGCTGTTTTGGAGAGCCTTGGTCTCTGTATCTTTTCCTCTACTGATATATTGATGCCAGACACTCCGTTGGGGACTAGAACGACTAGTGTACGTTAGTGTAAGGAGTTCCCTCTAGATGTTGGTGCATGTAAATTTCTATGGGACCTCTATTTCCTAGTGATGATGGGCTATGATTTCATTCTCAAGATGGACTGGTTAGTTCCCTTCTAGGAATTCATCGATTGTTATCATCATAGTGTGAGTTTTTTATCACAAGAGGGTGGATCCTTTCTTCATAGGGGCAAGTGGGATGTCTAGGCAAGCAGAGAAAAACCCAAGCATCATGGGTTGGGAGGATTTACAGTTCATATTGCTAGTATATATTTGGATGACCAGGGGACTTCATAGATGGACTTTCCTCCAGTGGTGGATTTCTTCAGGGATGTCTTTCTAGAGGATTTTTCAGGTTTACCTCCAGAGAGAGAGGTATAATTTTCTATTTATCTTGTTCCAGAAGTAGCACTGGTGTCCATTACTCCTTATAGGATGGATACACCAGAGTTGCAGGACCTCAAGAAGCAGTTGGAGGAGTTTCAGGCGAAGGGTTTCATCTGACCCAGTACTTCTCCTTGGGGTTCGCCTATCCTGTTTGTGAATAAGGCAAACAGTACCCTCAGGCATTGTGTGGACTATCAAAGTTGAACCAGTTGACGGTCAAGAACCGATATCCCTTGCCTAGGATTTATGATATCTTTGATTAGCTTTGAGGAGCCCGAGTGTTCTCGAAGATTGACCTGAGGTCTGGTTACCATCAGTTGCACGTAAGACCATCATATATACCTCTTACAACCTTCCAGAGTATGTGTGGTCTATATGAGTATATGGTTATTCCATTCGGTCTCATGAACGTGCCTGCAGTTTTCATGGAAATGATGAAATGAGTGTTCCATCCATACATGGATTCTTTCATGGTTGTCTTCGTGGACGATATCTTGGTGTACTCTCACACGGAATGACCATGACACCCATCATGAGATCATTCTGAGTACACTGAGAGAGTATCAGTTATATGCCAAGCTCTCAAAATTACACTTTTGGATGGATCAGATTCACTTTTTGGGTCCTGTTGTCTCAAAGAAAAGACTATCAGTAGACCCAGAGAAAGTGAGAGTAGCGGTTTCCTCAGAGAATAAAAATAAAGTCTTCAAGGTGCGGAGCTTCCTAGGGATGGATGGATACTACAAATGCTTCATACAAGACTTTTCATGATTAGCAGCACCACTCACAAGTTTTACTAAGAAGGGTGCCAATTTCTTTTGGTCATATTCTTGTGAGTCAGCCTTTCAGGAGCTGAAATGTAGGTTGAATTCAGCACCGATACTAGTCTTTCCAAAGCTGGGAAAGAGATATACTATTTATTGTGATGCACCCGGTATCAGTATGGGGGCTGTGCTTATACAGGGAGAAGGAGTCATTCCGTATAGGTCTCAGCAGTTGAGACCACATGAGAGGAATTACCCGACTCAAAATCTGGAGTTGGCAGCCATTGTTCATGCCTTATGCTGTTGGAGACATTATCTTCTAGGAGAGAATTTTGTGGTTTTAACTGACCACAAATGTATCATGTACATCTTCACCCATAGTGAATTAAATTTGATATAGTGAATGTGGGTTCAGTACCTTCAGTCTTTGGACTTTGAGCTTTCCTACATGTATGGGAAAGGAAACACAATGGCTGATGTGTTGAGGAGGACTCAGATATAGGCAGTCCAGGAGGCCAATAGTGAGTTACAACTTATGTCTCTATTCTCTGAGATGCATTAGAAGGTGCACGATAGACAGGTGCGGACTTTCCTTTCTTCTATAGTTTTTACCTCTACTCTTATTGATTGAGTGTGAATGAGGCAGCTATCAGATTCAGAAGGCCTAGTCCTACGGGAAGGTGTGTCAGGAGAGGACCCTATTCCTGGGTGGACCATAGGCGAGGATGAGCTCTTGCGTTTCCAAGGGCATGTATGGGTGCTAGAAGACATACACGAGGAGCTGATGCGGGACTTTTATTCCTTAGTTTGGGTAGTTCATCCTGGCGTCACCATGATGTATCGCGATCTGCACCATCAATATTGGTGTCCAGGTATGAATAGAGATGTTGCTAGTTTTTTCATGAAGTGTTCCACCTATCAGCAGGTGAAGGTAGAGAATCAGTGGCCATAAGGGCTTTTACAGCAATTATCCATTCCCAAGTGGAAGTGGAATGATGTCACGATGGATTTCGTAACATGGTTGTCGAGGTCTCTTGGAGGGAATGATGCAGTTTGGGTTGTTATTTACAGGCTTACAAACGTTTCTCACTTATTGTTGATCAAGGAGACCTTCAGTGTTAATGAGATGGGATGGCTTTAAATATGTGAGATTGTACATCTGCATGGAATTCCACACTCTATTATTTCAGAAAGGGATGCACGTTTTATTTCTCAGGTCTGGAAGGGGCTTCAGAAGGCTTTGGGTACACAGGTACTTTTGAGTACAACTTACCACCCCCAGATAGATGGCCAATCGAAGTTTACAGTTCAGTTTCTTAAGGACATGTTACGAGCATGCATCCTGGATTTTAGAGGTTCTTGGTAGAAGCATATACCTCTTGTGGAGTTTTCTTACAACAATAGTTTTCAAGAAACTATTCAGATGGAACCTTATAAAGATTTTTATAGTAGGACATACTGATCACCCTTATGTTGGATAGAGGTAGGAGATGCTTCTTTGCTAGGACCTCATCTTGTTCAGGAGACCACCGAGCAGATAGAGTTGATTCGGAAGAGGATGGCTACTGCACAGTCTCGACAGAAGTCTTATGCATATCAGCGGAGACGACCTCTAGAGTTCAAGGTCGGGGATCAGGTTTTCCTACGTGTCACACTGAGGTTAGGACATAATAGGATTAGGAGATAGGGTAACCTTTCACCGAGATACATCGGGATGTTTGAGGTGTTGGAGAGAGTCAGGTCGGTTGCCTATAGGATGCAGTTACCTCAGAAGTACCAGGCTATGCATGATGTTTTTGTCGTTTATCAGCTCCGATGTTACTTTTCATACTCGTCTCATGTCTTTAAAACTTAGGAGGTTGAGCTCGATGGGGATATGTCATTTGAGGATAACCCTATCCGTATTTTCGATCGCAGTACAAGGGTTCTCCGTGGCCGGTCTGTTCCTTTGGTACGAGTGCTATGACATCACAGGAGGGTACAGGACAAGACTTGGGAGAGGGAGGATGATGTACGAGCATAGTGGCTGGAGCTATTCGGGGGTTCTTATTCTATGCTACGCTAGGGAAATTCGGGGATGAATTTATTTAATGGGGGAAGTTTGTAAGAACCCGTATATTCTTTTCAGGTATGTTTTTACTTTTCTGGTCATTTTTTATAAAAAAGATAAATTCTGGAAATTTTTGAAGTACACACTGTGTACTCGGTTACCGTAGGTAGCCGGGTGTTGGCCTTGTAGCGGCCATGCACATGGTTGTGTGGGGGTGACTTGGAGGCCACCTAAAGCGGAGTACGTAAATAGTGAGTACACACTGTGCACTTCAAAAGTACATGTCGTGTACTTTTTTTTTCATTAAACACATTGGGGTCACGTCTAATTGCAAGAACCTTCTTCATTAAGGTTTTCTTCACCCAAGAGAACCCGTACGGCCACGATCCTTCTCTAAGCCCCCGAGCCTCCATATGATCTTCGATTTGACCGCCGTCGATTGTGTTGGGATCACCTCATTAGGCTCTATCTTCTTCTTAATATTCGTTTCATGATTACTCTTCTTTCTCAAGTTATCCTCCATTGAAGGTTTTAGAAGTTTTTTTAGATCTTCGGCATTCTAAAGTGATTCAAGCCTTGAAGTTTACATATAGTGATCTACCAACACCGACGTAGGTGGTTTGTGCCTTTCCGTTGAAATTATTTTTAGTATTATGTGAAATTTTGACAAATACCCTTGAACGGTGTATTGAGTGTTTACCGTTTAAATCATGTTGACTGCTTACCGTGCTTGTATGCTTGTGTATAAGTTAATTGGATCGTGAATAGGGTGAATTATTGTGCTTTGGATGTGTTTCCATGCATGATTTTACATGCATGTTTTTTATGTTTTTACCTTTGGGTCTAGTTTTCCTGTAAGGATGTTGTTTACTTCCCATGCCTAGTATTGTAGGATGTTGTGACTGTTGTTCTGACATTCTTGATATACTATAGACTGGTTAGCCAAGTAGTTCTATATGTTTACTTTGGCCATATTGAATTTCTATGCTCGTTGACCTACACAGGGCCATGAGAACCTAGTGTAGTAGACTATAAGGGGAATTGACCGAGTGAGCTTCCTCAAAGAGTCTTTTAGTAATTTAGGATATAAGGGGGATTGACCGAGTGAGCTTCATCAAAGAAACTAGGACCACTTGGGGATATTAGGGGAATTGACTGAGTGAGCTTCCTTAGAGAGTCCTTAACTGCTTTAGACTATAAGGGGAATTGACCGTGTGAGCTTCCTCAGAGAGTCTTCAAATTACATGAACGACTTTGGGCTATAAGGGGAATTGACCATGTGAGCTTCCTTAGAGGGTCTTTGACTACCATAGACTATAAGGGGAATTGACTGTGTGAGCTTCCACAGAGAGTCTATTTATATATTCTTGTGATAGAACCAGAGGGGTTAGACTGAGTGTACTACTGAGAGGGTTGTTAGTACTTGTTAGGTAGGACCAGAGGGGATGGGCTGTGAGTACTTCTGAGAGGGTTACCTATTTGTGTTTATCTATTTGTTTTGATGTTGCTTGATATTGAAACTATGGATTGTTTACTGCTGAGTACTTTCATGTTTTACTACTTTCTATACTTTTTCATGCCATATATTCACTGACTGTTAGGCACAGATCATCGGGTTGTTGCCTACTGGGATTTAGTTTTACACCCTGTTTGGGACATGCTTTTGGGCCCAAAAAAATTATATTGCTAAAGGTATAGATAAGGGAAAGCACCCTTCTACTTCAGGCACCTGACTTGCTGTGGAGCTAGAGATAATGGGACCAAGCTTAGGATTGTGATGTTTGGGATCTGTTTATCTGTTTCTTTTGTACTTTGGTTTAGTACTATTTTTATTCAGCATTGTGACTTGTTTGGCTGTTTTCCTAGTCATATGTATCATGCATCATTTTATATATATGTGCTCCAGTTGTTTATTATCTCAGTTTTCCATTGTTTACTATTGTTGGATATTAATGGATTCCTCTTTTTTATATTTATTTTTTTTTCCACTGTGTTACTCTTCCAATGAGGGCATAGTTTCCGCACTATCACACCCAAGGCCCTCACTGCTAGTCGGTAGCCTCTGGCGTTCAAGGAAATGCATTTGAGGCCATGTGACCAACCGATTATGGGGTGCCTCTGGGTGGCTTTCGAAAACGGGACGTTACACTGGTAGATGGATTTTTCATACAACACACCATGTACTAGGATTAAAATTCATGTTTTGGGACATGGCTATGTGGCCATGTACTTAGGAAGACACCCTGTGTTAAATGGAATGGAAACGTAACAGTAATTGGGAAGATGTCGTGCCCATGAACTAGTACATGAGTAGATCCTGAGTGTACCCGAGTTATGGGGAAGTATATGGCCAGGTGAACCTTGGAGGGTATATTCCATGAAATCAAAAGTACATGTTGTATACATTTTCTTGTAAGGGGTTTTTGGTGTCTTGATACCCTGAATTCATAATTGGACTTATGAGTAGTCCATTCTATAAATTTTTTTCATTTACATCATAATGTTAGAATCATTTTTGTGTTTAGAGGCCATTTGTATTGTGTTTTTACTAAGAAATTTTTGTGGGATGATCCCTTTGAGGTTTTGGTTTTATATTTTCTGTAGGGGTTTTATTGTGAGTGGCGAGGCCTATGTGAGTATGTGTTCCTATTTAACACATAGGATAAGGATGACATGTGAGTTTATTTTAGGTTCATTGGACATATCCTGAAGGTGTGATCAAGTATTTTTTTGGGAAAGATCACTTTTAGGTTTCTTGGGGTTTGTAATGGTGGGATCCTTGGGGTTCAAATGACATCATGGGATGTTAGGTATATTTGGGAGTCATTTCACACGTTTGAGATAGGTATGAGGGACTTTATGAGTAATCTACTTCTAGGGATGGTCCTTCTCGAGGTTTCCCTTCTAGGAGGTGTTATTTAAGGGTTTCCTTATAGGTGTGATGCTTCGTTAGGTTACCCTTATGGGAAGTGTTTCATGAGGTTTCCCTTATGGGAGAGGTGTTTCCTAAGGTTTCCCTTCTGAGAGATTGTCTTGTGGGTTTGATCTTGGAGACCATCCATAGTTCCTTTTAATGGGCATAGACTAATGTTTTGTTTTTCAGGTGGATCCCCTCTTAGGTTTTCCTACCTGATATGTGGTCTGAAGGTGGATCCCCATGTATGTTTTTCTATTTGTGCTAGGGTTTTGGGTACCATGGTGGATTATCTATTATTGGTTGCTCTATGATATGGAAATGCTAATTTTAGTGGTTCTGGTTGGTGCGTATGAGTATTAATAGATCATGGTGCTTTAGCTTGTAGGAATGGAGGTTTGAGTTTGTTATTATTCATGAATGGTTGAGAGAGGAGACCTTTGTGATATTATTGGATTTATAGTATTCTTTGAGATTGATTCTATTTCTCTCCTATTCTAGTTGGTTGTTGTGATGTGGGGATAGGGAGCTTATAGAATATCTGGATGAGTATAGTCACCCTAGTTTATCTTTTCATATAAGCTAGGGTCCATGGATTGTGGTGGATACAATGCTCCTAGGACTGGATTGTATGATTTTGGGGCTTGATCATGTATCCCAAAAAAGTTATGACATGTTTTTTCTTTTCATCAGGTTTTGTAAAACTTTTTGTAATGGTAGAATACTAATGACATTTTCATAGAATCCCTACCACCAGTTCAGATTGTAACATTTGATAAATATTGTTCGGTAGAGGTGCTATTGTGGTTTGACTCCTTGTATGATATCCTAGGGTCCTAAATGTGGGTGTATCCTTACAGTGTAATTTGGAGATCCATCATAATTATGAGGATTCACATGATGTTGTGGATAAATGAGCCACGTTTTAAAATTCCTTTAGTTGGGGCCAGATCGAGAGTAGTTTTACCTCCTTGTGTCAGGATAGAACCCAAGGTTTTCTATTTATAAAATTTTGGTTACTTTATATATTTATTTATCCTTTATGTTGGTATTCATATTTAGATATTATATAAATAATGAATGTTTTAGGAAAATGTTATGAGGGAAGATGTTAGGACGATCGTTGTGGGTGGTCCAATAAAGTTTGTTTCTCTCCCCCTACACATGATACTCAGTGTACATTTATACCATATGATTGATTTTAAAGTGAGCTTGGGATATAGTAGATCTGGCAGAAGACTTATGTTTCATGATCGATTAACAATGCTTGTGTGGAGTATGATGTTCATGCTTGAGTTATTCAGTAGTCATGGAGACTAGGTATGTGGATTGGATCAGAGTAGTAGTCAAGCCTTTGTATTTATTTTATTTATTTATATTTTGTATGAGATCATTCTAGAGGTTGACTAGTTTTTTTTCCATGAGTTTTTATGACACAATCAGTTATTTATAGATATTTCAATCATTTATTTATTATGTCCACTTTGATTTTAATGGATGTTTTTGTGTTTGTTTTATTTACATTATCATTTCACTCTGATCTCAAGTAATAGTCTCCCCACTATATCTATTTAGTCCCTCATCACTAGTCAGAATACTGTGACTCACAGAGAGGCATGCATGAGGCCTTATTGTAGGCCAGATCGGGTGATGGGTATGGTCGACCTGGGATGGTTCACAACATGTATCATGTTGGAGGCGTTATTCTCTTGTTATCTTTTAAGAATATAGTATAGTTATATATAATAAACATAATAATTTGTATTAATTTATATTTAATGGGATGAGTAAATAAATTAATGTTTTACTAATTTTTATATTATTTTATATTAGGATTGTATGAGCTTTATTCCACCCTAAAAATCATGTCCATTGGGGTCTTTGTTTAAACTATGGTTGTTGTGATAATGAAACCCTTATTGTGTAGTTGTTTTTTATCACTTTGAATGATGTTTGATAAGAATTTATATTTTTCTAATAAATTGTTTTCACATGGAAATTGTAGCTTTTTTTATAATTCCCTTAAACTAAAGAGGTTAAAGTTAATAAAATACCCTTATAAAATCTGAAAAGTGATATGTGAATGATGTGTAAAGTGTTGTAATGTTTGGTTGTGTTTTATTATGGTGATATGTGGTTGTGTTGTGCAACAGTGACATGTGTTTGTGGTGTGGGGTAGATGTGGTGGGAAGTGGTTGTATTTTGGTGACAATGTTGAGACCTGGAATTGATGTAAAATGCTGGAAATAAGGGACTTGTTAGAATGATGAGGATGGTTGGTTGTGATGTGTTTTGTTGTGACAAACTACTGAGTAGTAATGGAATTAAATTTAAAATGGTGATTTGAAATGGCATGGGTTGAAATGGTTAATGAATGGTTTAAATGGAAAGGGGTGTGTGGTTAAATTTTTTGGATTCATAAATATGAAATAAATGGGCTTGAATAATGAAGTTGGTTAGTAATAGAAAAATATATAAATATACTTAGTTTGAAAAGAAACAAATGAGGCTTGTTTCTTGTTGTGTGGTGTTATTCATTTAGTGGTGGGAGTGAATGTGAAGAATGTTGTGATCTTTTGTGGGGATGTTGTGAGTTGGTCGGTGCTCTTGTCGTAAAAATATATGTGGGGCTTTTGTATGGAAATATATATATACCTTGTATAGTCATTGAGAATTCAATATGAACCCCACCTAATTAGAGTACTTTGTGCTGAAAACCAAATGTTTTGGGAGTATTTTTTCCAACATCCTAGTGGTGAGGATGGATGGATGGATACTTACTCTTTCTTACTCTCTCTTCCAGGTGATATTTACATGAACATGTTGTGATGGATAAAGTAAAAAAGTTTACTGTGGTGATATTTTATGATATGGATTATAGTTGGGGTCATTAATAGTGGGAGGAGGGAATAATGTTGATGTCTTTTATGTTCACGATACCCTACTACACCAGTTACAATTTTGGGAAGGATGTAATGTGATTTGATTGTCCGGGTGACTTCTGGTGAGATGTGATGTGATGGATTAACTGTTTTTGGGAAATAAATGGTGTAATTAGATGGTATTTGTGTCTTTACATATGATGTGTTGTGATGAACCAAGTTTGTTCAGGAAGGGTAACTATACAGAATATATAAGAGTGCTAGAGTTTATGATGTTGGGGTGTGAGGGCAGAGAATCACTGGGAAAGTGGTGTCAAGTACCTTTTTATCAATATTATTTGTATTATGTCATTATACTCAGATATGTTATTTTATGATCATATCATGGTGAAGATGGTTTTGGTTACTTGACTTGTTTAGGTGCTTCTGATTATGTTATTTTCTAATTGGTGCATTAGTATGAACTTCTCCTATTTTTCATGGGAAACCATTGATATGATCTTAAGAAATATAATTTTATACTTACCTAACATATATAAAAACTATTTTTAGGTTTCCAGGATGACTAACTGACATTGTTGGACATTACTAGATCGACCCTTTTAAAATCTTTTGAGTCATATCTATAGGTTTTTTTGTATTTATTTGAAGAATCCCTATATTTGTTCACTTTATACATGGATTATGGGTGTTTTTTTATTAATTTTTTATATTATGTCATGGATTTGATGGATTTTTGATATCATATCTCCCAAAACTATAATGTTATAGAGGGAAATGACTTCTATATGTGATATTTGTATACCATCGGTGCTAGTCACCAACTTAGGGCCTATATAAGGTGGGACAAAAGGGCCATTATACTTCTTCCATCTTTTTCAAACCAGGATGAGTACTATTAGAGGGAGTTAGTAATGATAGTAGGTCCCATTCAAATCATATGGAATCCTCCTACTATGTGTAATCCCCAATTATATATGTATTTAGCTAAGATGCTAATTAATCTAAGAATATCTTGGGTAGTTATAATGTGAATGTCCATATTGATCCTCTATAATTACACCTTTATTGACATAGGCATCCCCATATAAATAATTTAAACTAAATGGACAACATGCTTACCACAAAATTCAAAGTATTGTCCTATCACGTAACATTAATATATGTCAATCAAATTATGTGGGATTTGATTCTCATTTAAACGATAAATGTAGGATGCCTTCCTAAATTTCAAACCCACTATCATCCACCTTCCAAAACTATCTTAATGGGCCCACAGTCCTCATAAGATAATTTAAATTCTTCCCTAACCTAGCTATATTCCCATGAGACCAGAATTCCACTTCCCCAAGGACATGTTCCCTATGAATTAGTCTTATTCGGCTATATTCAAAATAACATCATGCCACCTCTAGGATCTCCAAATTCCTTTTATGTGACTAATAATTTTTTATTCATCCATGACATATTCTTGATAAGTCTATATCTACCTAACAAGTTCATTTTACTAATGAGGCCCAACTTATCACATTGGGCCATATTCCTTCTTAGGTTAACCAAAAAGGGCCGCTCATGTGTATGTCCAAGATCAACTATTATTAGTCATATTTCACCTAATATTCCTTACCATATTTCATTATATTTCATGTATCAATCCTTTTTATATGACCCAAAAAGGTACGACATGTCCCATTAAGTGGAATAAAACTACACGGGTTCTAATTGTTTTTACAATGATACATAGGATGCTGTTATTATGGGACTGATAAAAAACTATAGATATCTAATGGTTCATTGGTGGATGATAGATTATAGAGTTCCCAATTATTATAATTTAGACCATATACCCTTAAAATTAAAAATAAAAAATTAATAAAAAAGTTTTATAAGATTTGGTACATATATATGGTACCATTTAAAGAGAACCACTAATACATAAAAATGTTAAAGCTGGTAGAGAACTTCTGGTACATTAGGATATTTACATTGACACATCTTAACAACCAACTGTAGGCACAATGTGACCTATTAATCATCGAGATGTGGTATGGATTCATGAAACACATATTAATTATATACCATATTCTACGAGTTAGGAAAAAATCCCCTAAAAAGGTACAATGAGACTGATCTCCTACCATCTTGACTAACATGTATTTTCAAAGTGTCACTGATAAAACTACCTTAGTGACTAAATACATTTGGAAAGATATTCTATACCAAAGTTCATACCACACCATCATGGGCATGTGATCCATTGGATGTTTTTGATTCCATGAACAATATTATCCAATCAAAAACTAACTGAAACATATTAATTATAATAATAAGAGCTTAGGTACACCTTGGTTTGATAGACATGTTGATTATACTGGATGGGATTGTAGTGCCCTAAATATTTTATACCATTTTCCAATTCCTGAAGGGTTAAGATAAATGTTTTATTTGAATCATATATAAATGAAACCCATTAACCTATATGAAATGACTATTGCACTCAAAATTCTTTATTTATATTGGGTGGTAATGATTATAATATTTCCTCACCCACTCATCTCTGAGACCAATCCAAGGTGTGAAGAAGGTATAATAAGAATATATCCTCCTAGTATATGGGGTTATTTATTTTTGGACACCACTATATTTTGTAATAATATTATCCTTATTATATTTACTATATTTAGACTATTTTTCAGACACTCTGTCTTATGATAGGACATTAGATATGTGTTGGTGATTTCCTACTTGTTATACATACTCACACCTCACACATGCATCATTTAGATGTGTGAAATACTTTTATTCGTGATCCTATAAAAGGTAAAGTTCTTGAATATGGGAGACAGTTCTACATGGGGACTTGGAGATCTTGTAGTACCTTTCAGAATATTTTGTTAGGAATTTCAAGAAGGATTGGTGGGTCTATACTTGGAGTTTCTGGTGATTTCGGTAAGCACGTGTAATTATCTCTTGGGTCATTATTTTATGTTTCTATTACTCTTATTTTGATTATTTAACTCACCTATTTAATTCCCATTATCTTATCGTTGTCCTTAAAATGTTTTAGAACTATTAATTTATGTTTATGTTTGTATGTGGTAGTTCATGCATTGTGAATAACATACTTTTCCCCATTGTTTCCATTGGTACCTTTTTATATCATTTAGGTCCTTAAGGTCCATTTGGTCGTGCCAATTTAATAATGTACTCTATTGATAAGGGATTAATATTTTATGTGGGAAACCATATCCCACTTACTTGTTGTCTATCCATAATAGTTAATCCATCCTCTGTTGAATGGGAGGTGTGCCTGAGGTATTAAGGAAACCTAACCTGATACCAATCAGATTCTTTGGACACAACCATTACATTATTAATCTTCTTTATATTTATGGTTTAACGTGAATCATTAAAATATATCAATAACATTTAGAAGGATTATATAATAGAAAACAATTCTTTTGAGGAATCCATAATTCCAGGGGAGATTACACCAAAGTTGGTTGGGTTTCCATAAAGATTTTAATTAATTTACCTTTTCTTTCATTCTAGGAACCAAAACAGATATCAAATTACTAAATAAAAGCAACCATTATTTATAACTACCCATTCACATGTTTTGATTGAGAATATACTTCCGGGTATCAATGTAACAGAATAAATGGGACATATGAAACTATAAATAATGATGAACCTTTTTCACTAAAAAGATGACATCAATATTAGTCATATCAAATAGAGTGAATCAGGTCTTAGTTTCAAACATCATATGGATAAGATAATGTATATAATTTTCTGTTCTCTCATTCTTTTTTGGGTAGAAGAGTGCTAATTTATAACTCCAAAGAGTTTATATAGAGGATGGGTACTAAGTATTAGTATATTGTTGAATATGTAACTCCAAATGCAAACTCCAATGGATTTATATTCATGTTATGTTGTCATAGACAGGAAAATTCCATATTGAGATCTATTAAGTGTTCAAGATGCTGGTGTAATTTAATTTACATAATTTCAATATAATACTTTACAATCTTCTCTTAGAGGGGCATAATTATTTAGTTAATCCCATACAGTTAGTGTAACATTCATTTTTATGCCAAATACATCACCTAGTGGATGGGTACTAATCAAAGATCCCTAAAGGAAATGTACTCTTTATCTTCAAATTCCATCTGAATTTGATTGTATTTAAACCCAAAATTTTAATTAAATTGAAATTCCATGATTAGGTATATATAATTATCCTTTGGATAATAGTAGTTTAGGTCAAAAAAGATGACAAATACTAAAATATTTAGATTATTTGTTTTATCAATGAATTTTTTATTTATAATGTTTTGGTACAAAATCTCGTGGATAAAACAATTGATGACCAATTTGTCCACTTTATCATCGACAATGGTATTATAGAATTGATGCATACTCCTTTCCTCTTATTTTAAAAATCGGTTATTGGTTAGCAGACTTGAGAATTAAAAGGACACATCGATGGTCCAAACATAAAATTTTAATTTAATTCCATGTGAAATTATCCTAGTATCAAGGAACATGTTGTGATCATTTATAACGAGTCATTTTCTTGATAAATTTTGTAGGATACATGTCTTCTTTGATACCCATATTTGATTTATTGAATTTACAGTGGTTGATATGGCTTCTTTAAAGGTTAGATGAGCACAACCAAGATATTTTTTATCATGATATATGGTTGAAAATAGTTTATAATTATCCTTTACATCAAATGGTTGAATAAGATCATCACTGTATTCATGGGAGGTATAAAAAATTATGGGTAGGAATAGGGTATATAAACACTGATAAGATCATATTGATGATGACTGAGTTTTTATATAGTTAGGACTTTCTCTTGAAGAGATCTTTTATTTTAGAAAAATTTCGTGCACGAGGCGAAAATATTTCACTAAAAATCACATTTATAAATACACACAATAAACCATGGTCAATGTACATGATGTGTATGAAGTGAACCTTATTTTTTTTGAATGAACAAAGACATATAAATAACTCTTTAGATTTTTATTGGAAGAGATTAAATTATTCCAGGGTATTTTATCTTAGTTGGAAGGATGATTTGACTTCCCATGTTTAGTTTTTTCCCTCAATGTGAAGGATAATAAGAAGAAAACTCTCTTTCAAATCAATATGCGTATTATAATGGGTATCTTTATATACATTTTTGGATTTGGTGCGTTAGAAAAAACTTAAATATACATTATGATTACTTTTATTCAATGTTTTTTATATAAATAAATTTTTTATCAGACCAGGATTGTTCATCTATGTGATATATTCTGTGATAATGTCGAAAGAGTTACTGTTTCACTGAAAGGTTATAACAGTTCCCCACTATGACGAGAACCCATAAGTGCCATGATAGGATAATTAAATATATTTTATATTGAAGGATGATATTTTTATTCGGAAAATGATACATGCTTTTAAGGGTGGAGACTCATATATCCTTGAGGCACTTTCTCATGATATATTCCATTGGTAATTTCCTGTGATAGAGATTTAAGAACATAACCCACTAGTTTGAAAAACACATTTATATGTGTCATTGGATGTAAAAATCTATGGTCATGTGTATTGATACTTAGAAATTAAGACTATTATGATGAAATATTATTATTCATGTGCTTTGATGTATTGAAGAATATTGTGATGAAACTGTTTGTCCTAAAGAGAAAGAAATAATGGACTAAAGGGGAGCAACTTTTACTTCAAAAAATTTAAAACAAATAATAAATTAGTCTTTAATATTTTCTAAATAATGACTATAATATAATATTTAGAATATAATATAGTGGAAAAAATGAACATGAGATTTTTATAGTTGTTCGGATAAAAAAGATCATACTCTATTATTCAATCTTCCCTACTTGGTGAGAAAATAATGTACCCACTAAGAAAACATTATTTTTAAATATTTTATAACCTATTTATAGACCATGTCTTTTACAATACCCAGATGCACAATCAGTATAGAAATTTTTAAAATATTCATAACCTATAAATAACTATTTATTATATCCAAAACATATATTAACCTTACTTTTCTTCATGATTCATAACCCAAGGAAATTTATTTTGGTTTGTATAATAACCAATACTAATCGTTTTTTTATTTGGAAAAGAATAAATTGATTATTATAATTACAAAAAGATAATGTAAAACTATTGTAAAGAAACCCCTAAAAATAATGAAGACCACCATAGTATAGGATATGTCTCTAACAACACATGAATTTACATTATTTATATTCTTAAATAAATTCAATTACTTCGACAACATTTGTTACATAGAACAACAAGCCTAAACAAAAGATTAAATATTATTATTTAATTCTGAAAGTTATCACCTAGATGTTGGATTGGAGGGAATGAATGTGATTAAATAAATTATTAAAAAATATTTTAAAAATGTTTATAAAATTATTTCATTTGTTACTTTTTGATTAGATATGAAAAAAAACCAATTGAACATAATTGATGTTTTTTTATAAAAAACCCTTTTTTATTCCCATAATCGAACTTTATCATAATTAATCACTATTGGTGAATGATATGAATGATATATATATATATATATATATATATTACAGAAAAGGTTGTTAAATTCATCTAATATGTTTTATAGGCTTATGATAATAATAAATCCATTTTAAGCATAAAAAGTTGTATTTTCTAAAAGGGAAATTTTCTTCCTTTTAATGGAACACCTGTTTAAAATCTATATTTTGAAACTTTTATAAATTTTATTTTAAAAAAACATAATTTTTAAAACAGGGATATCAAAATTATCTTAGGGTGAGTTTTGGGTATTTTTTAAATATTTTTTATTTTTTGATGAAAAGTTAAAAATACTACCTTTTAATTGAAAACTATCATTTCATATAAATATTTCATAATGATAAAATATATTTTAAATTGATTTATAAGTATAACTAGTTCAATTATACATCCATTAATCCAGTTTAGGTCAGTTTAATAAATTTCACATTGAAATTGGATATAATAACATTTCAATATTTTTAACATTTACAATTTAAAACCCTATTTTCCCATTGCATCTTTGGGATTAAAATTTTATATAATTTTTCCAATTATGGAAATTTAATTTTTAAAAAATGATTCCATATTTGGATCAAAAGTCCCAAATTAGGTTTTAAGGTCATTTTCATTTTTAGACAAAAAAACTTTACCGTGGTAAAACAATTATTTACCGAAGTGTAGGTAAAATAATGAAAAGGGTTAAAGATGAAAGGTAAAGGATTAATATACCAATAAAATACAACATTAAATGGGTTTTTTAGGTCCTTATGATTGAAAAATAGAATTTAAAATATTAACTATCATAAAAATTCATAGAAATTAATGCCACAACAGTGTGGTTAGATTTAAACATAAAATTATCTTTATTTAATCACATAAAACCACCTCTCCTCAAGTATAAATACCATCCCTCGTGACCCCATTTCGACTCAAAATATATGAATATAATAAATTCTCTTCCAAAACCTCTCACTCTCACCCTCATAACTTCCATGTGTTTCTAGGACCACCAAATACCAAATCTATGGACTTCATGGGGTCCTCCAAAGAGATGATATTCAAGAGATCGTTTTCTCAAAACACCTCTCTTATTTTCATTTTTTCTTCTACTTTCTACAAATCTCATTAATATAACTGGTAATATAATTATATAATCATATTTATACTTTAATGTTATGTTTATAATTTATTAACTTATATCAACCCATTTTATTAACTCCCCTTATATAAATAAATGAAACTATTGTGAAAATTATGTTAGTTAATCATCTCTGTGAATAACGATCTTCTTCATTTTCTATCATCAACTCCAGGGTAGTACATAAAAGTGATTTTATGGTTAAATAGAATTTAAATAGTTATATTATATCCAATTTCATGTTTTTTAACTAATAAATTCTCATAATTCTAAATAAAATGAAACTTGTTTTTGATGTTTGGAAAAACCGCCAAAATAAACTAATCATTTATCACTAAAATTTTATCAAATTAATCATCCACATGTTAAAAAAGTTATATATGGGACCATTAATACTCAATAATTTACTTAATACAATTCCATTCTACTCCTGTAGTTGTATTCCCATTTTAAAAGAACATTCATAATTATACTCATGAGAATATATCATGAAACCATTAAACGAACACACCCAAACCATTAAAATAATTAAATATTATTAATGAAATGGGTGAAAAGATGTCATAAAAATATAAAATAATGTATTTTAAATATTAATACTATTTTTAATGAGTTAATAACTTTCTTTAAACCATTTTACACGAGATCAATGTATGCACCACTAAAGGGAAGTGCGAGATAAGGGTTTTCTCATCTAACATTTATTTCTGTGGGATATATGTGTTATTTTACACTTATTTCTTATGTGTGATGTATGTATACTAAACTTTGATATATTATATCTTGAATCCCATTATATTCATGGTATTCAATGTTTCATTTTATAATTATTACTTTTATGGGGCATATGATCTGACTGATTACTAGTGGCAAGGGATTCCATTTCAATTTACATTCCATTGAGTTTTACTTATTATTATACACCATTTAACTTCTATGTGGTGTATATAATTTCCCTTTGAAATGTAATTTCATGATTGTTTCATTAATCATGGTATTTTAATTTTTACTTTTAATTATTTCAACAAAATGGATTTAACTTGAAAATTACCAAGTGATAAAACTTATTACATAATATCACTTTCTTATGTGATTGTTAAATTCCTCTTGAAACAACCAATTTATCATAATAATTTTCCATTTTATTATATATTTATTTTAAATATAAATATACTTGTATGATGGATTTTATTATAGCGTAAATTTTATTCTATCTTTACATATATTATTTTCTTTGAATGTTATTTGATTAATTTTGGAAATATTGATAAATTTGTTTCTTTTATTAAATATGAATATTTTATGTAAGGCACATTTTTTACTAATAAAATAGATTATTCGATATATGAGTAATTATTTGGGATGGTATAAAGGGGTGTATATTGGTTATAGATAACCCCTCAATGTATTGATATTCTCATGAGACAAATCAGATAACCTAACATTAAATAGTTTATTACCTGTAGATTACAATGTCTTGTGAAAGGTTTTGACAATAGTGGTTCATGTGACAAATAAATAACATGAAATAATTAATAATTTCTTGCATTCATAATTCAGTGGTTATTATCCATATGATTTTCATTATGAAAAAATCTATGGATGCATTTCATTCTTAGTTTATTGATTAAAAGCATGTTTTTTAGTTATTTACCTTTCTATATTGAATATTCTCATTGATTCATTATTTATATTATTTTAGTTAAATATTATTTGGTATTTGATCTCACCCTTATTTTGTGTCATTTCCCCATGTAATGAATAATATATCTAAAATGAGTTCAACAATGTGAATTACTTTCCTTTATTATGTTTTATTTTCTATTCCCACTATAAGATGTGTTTCATGTATGTATCTAGTTTACCAAGATTAATAAACTATTTGGTCCTTTAGGATGAGATTTCTTTCATCTTATCCTAATGATGTAAATTAAGAAACTAGCTCTGGGCTACTGGGGTTGGGGTTATTAAAGTTGGTATCAGAGCTTGTTTCATAGAAACCATGGGAACTAGATTTAGAAAAAACAAATATTTGGGAATATAACCATATGAATGACTTTGAGGATAAGTCTAAGTATAAGATAATATCTTATATATTTGGTAATGTCCATGAATAACCTAGGTTAAACCTAAATACTTATATATTTATAAGAACTTTTCATTATTTAGACATATAGTGAATAATATTATCTCACTTTGATTAATGTAATTTGGGGCTTGCACTTTTCTTTTTTGGTTTTAGTTAACGGTGGGAACCAGAAGGAACTGGATTAATGATGAATGTTATAGATTATGTGTGGTTTAGAAACCAAATGGGATAATTAATAGAGTAATGTATATTGTGTTTTGAATAATCGGTTATCATGATAAATGATTAAAAACTACACCTTCACCAAATCTGAAAATCACCAAAGAAAACAAGGATAGAGTTCAGTGATAGCTTAGGAGGTAAAGATCACGTAGAAAAGAAGATTAAATTTTCTATATATTTATAATGTGTGAAGAAACACCCAAATTAATTTCTTTGTGAAACAAATAAGATAGTTTGGGAGTGGAAATAAGGATATAAAGTATGTAATTTCTGAGGAAAAATAGAAAGTTTAGAATAATGTTATCCCTAAGGTATTATCGATGGTTGAATGTTTTAAATGTGGGAAATAAGGGAATTATGAAAATAAATGTCCTAGTGAGAAAACTCATGAAGAGAATCTAAAATGTTATACATGTATTGGTTATAGTTATGATGATAAAGAGTCTATAAAGGACAAATGAAAGGTAGAAGGTATTAAGAAATAAGATAATGAAGTGTAATTTTTGGTTTAAGAAGGAAGTAGAATGATTAAATTTCATGTGTATTTAGATTAAAGATTTTTTTTATCAATTATGTTCTGGTTATAAGAATCATGATGTATATAAGGATTGTAAAAAAGTACTTCTTTAAGTAATTGGAGGTTTGTGATGAATAGTTCTGGAAACTAAGAGAAGTGATTCTATTATTAGTTATTCATTTAGAAAACACAGGATTTGGGGAAGAAGACCTCAATATGTGATTGATATTTATATAATGAAGATAAAGATATGTTTATGGGATATTATAGGTGACCATTAAAATTGGTTAACGATATTTATGGTTTATATTTTATAAGACCCCAGCCTTGAGATTAGGTATTACCTGATTTGGATTTTTAGTTTATAGAAGGATTAAGAGGAGTAAATAAAGTCTCTAGGGTGTTATATGGGATCAAGGCTGAAGAATTTAAGAAAATGGGGCCTATATGTGCTGAGAGATTGGTTAGTGCATATTTTCTAGTAACCATTTTCCATAACTGTGCACCCTGTTGAACGGTGTGCACGGTTGGGGAAAACCATGCAGCATAGCCCATTAAAATGTGTAGCATGTGTTCCACTTGAATTTTTGTTAATGGAAATACTTCACACTATTTTTAAAACCATATGGGTATCCAGAAAAATTGTGTGTCTTGATATTCTCTTAGAAAGAGGGAACCACTTGGTTGGAGAACAATTTGGAAAATCGTGTGAAAAAATCGTGCGCCTCATTAAAAGTGTGTTTCTACCATTTTCCATCCTGATAATTTTTATTTATCCCTTTAATTTATCTCTCTTTAGATCCCCTCCAACCTAGGTGAAAAACCAGTAGCCCCCTCTTCTCCCATGGGTGATATTATTTCGATTATTGGGCTCTTGGATTGTCGTTTAGTGTGAATCGAAGCTCTAGGTAAGTCTTCGACTCCCTTTCCCTCCATTTTCTATAAGATTCGTGGTGTGTGGTTTCCTCAAGTTATGAATCCCTAAAAACCTCTTTTTACAATGTCTTCTTGGAGGGAAATTTTACAGTTATTTTAGTTTTAGTCAAGGTATAGGTTTAATAGAGCGGTTGTCTACGATCATGAGTTAGGTAGTCTTAAATCTTTTTCCCATAGTCTCATTTTTATATATTTTTATGTGGTTGTTCCAAAGTACTAAATTCTTTTATTTTAATTTTATTGATCTTGAAGAGTGATTTTGCATTTAGTTTTAGGTGAGACGCCCTTTATAGACTCCATTGGGTTTGTTTATGATGTGAGTCTAAACCAAGGGTTACCCGTAAGGTATGATGAACCCTTGAAAATGGTGAAATAAATTGATGAACATTGGGAAAAGAAAAATATTATAATGAATGGGTTGTAAATTGGGATTGAGTATGTGGGATTGGTAAAAAGGGTAAAATTGGATTGATTTTATGTTAGATTTATATAAAATTCATAAGGGGAATTTTTAAATGTTTTAAATTATATGTTTTGGGTTTTGACCCTACCATGATTTTCAATGAAGGAAATGATGTTTTGAAAGTGTGTAATTATTTGAAAGGAGATGTTGACCTCAAAATGATTTTCAATAGGGGGTTTCTATTAATGGATTTCAAATGATGATTTGAAATGGAGGTGTATCCCCTTTATTGTGAAAATGAATAATTATTGTTTTGAATGGTTAGAAATATAAATGAAATCCTTGGGGAATGTTTTAGTTTTTTTTCAAATAGGATGACCCATTTTTTAATGGATGACCTCGATATGATTTCAAATGAATATTTTGAATTGTTTTTTATTCCACGATGTAGTTTTAAAGGTCTATTGGGAACATAGGAATTGAAGGGACATGTGGGATTGTGATATATAACCAATAATGATTATTTTAGCATTTTAACATTGTTATGAAATAAACTAAATGGTGAATGTTCCTAGATGATTATTTAGCACAATGAGGTTTTTTTATTAATGGAATATGTGTTAATGGATTCAGAATTATAATTGAGATATGTCTAATGAGCTATGTTTGTAAATGATAATTTTTTTGTGGTTACGACTTGTGTTTGGTAAATGTGTTTTGGTTAAAGATGAATTTGCACATGGCATGGTTGTATGTGTGGGGTATTGGACTTGAGGATCTATTCTTAGAGTTGGGTTAGATTAAGTCTCTAAACCCAACCCCCTTTAAAGCATGAGTTATTGATATGAATGAGGCTCTATTTACCTAATGGATGCATTTGATGACAATACATGGACTGAGGCTCTATGATAAGTGTGATGAAATTGTTTGTGAAATATTAAACCTAGTGAGATAAGGGATCCGACTTATCCCCTTATGCATATTAGTTTACCGGTATACATCATAGTGTAATTGATGAATATTTATAACCCATGGGATGAATGATGGAAATGGTTTGATTAAATATTTATAATTAATGGATCTAGGGTATGTTGATAAAATTATGATTAGTGAATTCCACTTGGGGTTAAAAGTATGTAACCCTATTCTATGGATTAGGATCATGATGTGATCAATGTTAGTTTAGTTGATTTGTTGACCCTAGAAAAAATAATGAATATAATGGTCACATTGTTTTTTTGAAAAAATGGTGAGATATGTCCCTTTTTGGTTCCCATATAAATTTTATTTCACTTTTTTTCCTACATACATCATTGTATAGACTAGTTATTGCTTTAGACACCATTGATCGTGACCAACTAAATTGTACTAACACCCTACTCGAGTAACCATGTAACTTTTGTACCCAAGTATATTTTTCTTGTTTTTAGGTACAAGTTCAGGATAGGGACCTGGTGTATGGTTTATGATTGTGTTATTGGATTGGAACATGAGTTGTTAAAACTAGGTTGGGACTCAGGTACGTGCTTCAGGATCTTTTGGTATTTTTGGTTTTGGGGTTTTATTTATATGATTGCATGAAATGTAGTGTATTCATCATACATTTACCCCACGTGCTACTTGGTTACTGGTTGGTGTGGGTCGTATGACTTTTCTTTATTGTTCACGTTGATTGTTATATCTATTGATGTTACTTATGTTCTGGATTAAATATAATAATCGGGTATAGTATCCCCATGTTTGTACTTAGACCTGAACTCTTAGTCGACAACCTCTACAGTATGGGGAGGCATGCCTAAGGTCATGTGATTACCCAACTTGGGGGTACCATATATAGTGGCCACTGGGCTATGGAAGTTTCATCTTTGTTATGAGTTTATTACATAATTGTATTGAAGGAATAAATTCAATACCCTAATATTTTTTCTTGTTTTCATTAAAGTTTTATGGTGATTACCATGTTTTAGGAGAATATATGATAAATGTATTCACATGTTTGGAACATGTAATGAAATAATTTATGTTATATAGGGGTAAATGTTTGATCACATTTTCGGATTTAGAATACGGGTGGTAATATTTATGAAGATTCTTAATGTTAATTACTCATCGAATATAATAAGTTTATTTTTGGAAATTATTGTTTAAGGTTAAAATATGACTTATCATATTAGATAACATGTGATAAAAATTCCAGTTTTGACAAATATTTATAGGCCAATTTAATTACTTATGGATCATTTGATAAAATTGTATTTGGAATAAATTTACATATTGAATATCCACCTCTTGGTTTAAGAAATAGAGTGTAAATAGAACGAAGCACAACCAAAGGATGAGATTATTATTGAAAGAAATCAACTAAGTTTATTTTATAACATTCTTTTCAAAATAGTAAAATAATATCTAAACTCTAGCAAAATGATTTTGGAACAAAAAAATTACCTGTTTACTTTTCTTACCAAGAAATAAATATTCTTTTAACCCATCTAGAATTCATGGTTTTTTGACTCTTAAATTTTTAATGACAATGCTTTCTATAACTCTCCATATGAAATTGATAGTTGAATTTCTCATCCATGCCCATGTATTCACTTACAACTAATGTTCTCATTTTCAAAAGAATAGTTTTTTGGTGACCATCACTTTTCCCTTTTTTATTAAGAGGATTTTCAATTTACCCTATTTACGATCTATGTTTCCCAAAAAAGAGTTTTCAAGTATCAACTATTCATTTTCAAAGTAAAATTTCAAATTATTAGTAAAGAAAATATTAAATGAGGGGATAATGTGACACCTCGACATTTTACGGTATGTATCTTCTTAAATACATTCAATTTTTTCAATATCATACATTACACAGAACACCAAGCTTAAACAAATGATTAAATATTATTATTTAATTATGATAGTTATAACCTAGCCATTGGAATGAAATAAACGAATGATATTAACTTAATTATCAATATATAGTTCACACATGTTTATAAAATTAATTCACTGGTTACTAATTAATTATAATTGAAAATAAAAACCAATTGAACATAAAGGATGCATTTTTTGTAACAAAACTATTTTTATGCCCATAATGGAATTTTATCATAATTAACCACTATTAGTGAAAGTTATTAATTAAATACATAATTTATATATTCTAAAAAATGTTTTTAAATTACTAAATTAAGTTTGATAGGCTTAAGATAAGAGTAAATCCGATTTTAATCAGGAAACTATATTTTTATAAAAGGAAATTTTCTTCCTTTTAATCCTGCAACTATTTTAAATATTAATTTTGAAACTTTTATATATTTTATTTTAAAAAATTTAATTCATTTTTAAATTGGAAAAATCAAAATTTTCTTAGGGTGATTTTTTTTTTTTATAATACGTTTCATTTTTTGATGAAAATTTAAAACTATTACATTTTAATTGAAAACTAACTTTTAATATAAATAATTTGTAATTCTATATTATATTTTAAATTTATATTAATGTACTATTAGCTCAATTACAAATCAATCAATCTAATTTAGGTCGTTTTAATCAATTTCACATTTAAATTGGTTATAAAACATTTTAAACATTTGATCTTTTTTACTTTAAAAACATGTTTTCCAATTGTGTTTTTAGGATTTATTTTAAATGTAATTTTTTCTAATATGTGAACTAAAATTGGTAAAATTGTTTCCATATTTTTAATTATAATTTCTTGACTAGGTTTTAATTTCATTTTCATTTATAAAGATAAAACATTTACCATGGTAAAAAAATTATTTATTGTAGTATAGGTAAAATAATGAGAATGGTTAAAGTTAAATGGTAAAGTCATAAAATACATAAAAAATAAAAAATTAAATGGGGGTTTTGAGGTATTTATGGGCCCAAAAAATAATTTAAAACATTAATTATAATCCAAATTCATGAAAATTAATGACACCAAAAATTGGTTTTATTTAAACATAAAATAATGATTTTTTAATAACTTAAACCCACCTCTCCTCAAGTATAAATTTAATCACTCACCACCCCATTTAGAATCGCAATCCTTGAGGGTCCTAAAATATCTTCCAAACCCTCTCCTCAGCACTCATCCCATGTCCAAGTTTTACTAGTCTCACCAACATACATAATCCAAGGTCCTCAAGGGGTCCTCTAATGAGGTGATATCTAAGAGGTAATTTTCTCAAAAGACTTCTATTATTTTATTTTATTCATATAATTTATCCTCATATATTTCACCCATAATGGAATAATAATTCTAGAATCATATAAATACTATAATATTATTTTTCTGACATAATATCTTATATCCACTCTTTTTATTACCTCCTCTTATTCAAAGAAATGAATCTATAGTCCAAATTATATTAGTTAATCATGCCCGTGAATAATGATTTTTTTGCTTTCCGTTTCCACCTTCATGACTGGTCATAAAAAAATTGTTCTGATTAAATAAAATTTAAATATACATATTATAAAATATTTCATGTTTTATAACTACTATATAATCATACTAATAAATAAAATGATACTACTTCATGATATTAGGAAATACCTATAAAATTAATGAATCTTTTATCATTCGCATTTTATCAAATGAATCATCCTCATGATAGAAAAAAATGATATATGTGACTATTCATATTATAGGAATTTCAAGAATAATATTTCATTCTACTTATATAGTTTTATTCCCATTTTATAAGAACAACAATAATTATATTCCTGAGAACCAACCATGAAACCATGAAATGAACATACCCAAAACTATGAAAATAATGAAGTATTATTGATTAAATGGGTCACAGGATGTTATGAAATAATCACAAAAGGTGTTATAAATATTAATATTGTTTTTAATAAGTTATTAACATTCTTTAAACCATTATACAAGAAGTTAAAGTACGTACAACTAAAGGGAAGTGTGAGGTAATATTTTTCTCATCTCACTATTATTTCTGTGAGATATATGCATTATTAACCACTTATTTCTTATGTGTTATGTATGTATATTTCAATTTGATATAACATATAATTAATCTCATTATATTCTTGGTATTTAATTTTTCATTTAATAATTAGTACTTTCATGTGGTATAATATTAACTGATTACAAGTGATTAGGGATTCTATTTCATTTTACATTCCATTGAGACTTATTTTTCCTTATACACCAATTCAATTCTATGTGGTGTATATACTATCCCTTTATCATGTAACATCACGATTTATTCATTCCTCGTGGTATATTAATCTTCACTTCCAATTATATCATCCTAGAAGATTTTAATTGAAAATAACCAAGTGATAAGAGTTATTGAACAATATCACTTTCTTTTGTGATTGTTAAATTTATCCTAAAACAATCACTTTATTATAATCAATTTTTATTGGACATTAAATTTATCTCAAATATCAATATTATTTTATGATAGATATGATTATATCCTATACCATATTCCATTTTTACATACAGTGTTTTACTTTCAAATTTATTTGATTGATTTTGAAAGTATTGATAAATCCGAATCATTTATTCAATAAAAATATTTGAAGATAAGGAACACTATTTATTCATTAAATATATTAATCGATATACGAGGAACTATTTGGATGGGTATACATGGGAGGGGACCTATTGTAGATATCCCCTTGATGCATCAGTAGTTTCATGGGATGAATCAGTTAATCTAGCATTAAATAGTTTATTACCATTAATTAAATTGTCTTATGAAATATCTTGACAGTAATGGTTAATGTGTCAGCTACATGGTTTCCAACAATTAAGCACTGCCTGTATTTAGAATTCAGTCATTATTATCCATAGAATTTTTACTACGGAAAATCTATAGTTTCATTTCATTCTCAGCTAATTGATTAATTGAAATGTGTATTTAGTTATTTACATTATAATATTGACTATGATCTATGATTTATTATTACATCTACTTTATTTAACCCTTACTAAGAATTTGAGCTCACCCTTATTTTGTTTCCCTTCCCCAGGTTATGAAGAAGATATCTTTACAAATTTCAATAATGAAAATTACTTTCATTTGTTTTTTTTATTTTTATTCCCATTGCAAGACGGGTTTTATGTATGCATCTAGTTTACCAAGAATACTAAAATATTCAGTACTATGTAATGTTATATCATGTATATTATTCCAATAAAAATAATTAAGGAACAAGATCTGGGCTACTGGGGTAGGGGTCGTTAAAATATTGAATTTGATGTAGATAGATTATCACAAACTACTTCATTAGTAAAGAATCAAATGTTGAAGTTCCTTTGTGATCACACCAATGAAATAGTGAAACAACATTAGTAGAAGATATCAGTACTTGTGTTTATTGTATCAGTTCATTTTTTTCACTGCTTCCATTGAATTTGTTTAATGAAAAATCATTAGTGGTCATCTAGATCCCTTCGTCGATTCTTGCTGCACATGAGTTTCTGAAACTCATCACTTCCATTCAAGGGTTAAAAATATTTTAAAATATGGAAACTTATACATACGTTTTTGTTTTGGCATGCTATACTTCCTACATTAAACTTATGAAAACAATTTTAAATATTTTCATTAGTACATATGGAAATTTTCCAAATAAATAATACAATAAAATTTATTCACACAGAATTGCAATAAAAATATATAAAAGAACATAGTATGAAAATTATTAATCAAAACAATATTTTCATAGTTTTTTTAATCAAAAATCTTCTAATATTGTTATTAAGTAATTAATGTATTTTTCAAAGTAATATAATAGTTAAAATAAATAAACCTGAATTTTATTAGAATATAAAAAAACCACTAAAACAAAGCGTCATTACACAATTACTGCATGTGAGTTTTTATAAAGAATTTATGCACACAATATTTAATAAATTAAACAATTTATATTTTTTAACAAATAAAATAAGTTTATAAATTAAATTAATAATAAAAATATTTTTTACAATTTTGTTATATTTATAAATGTAATACTAGTTGTGATTGTTCTACTATCCGATAACCACACATTTTATAACTATGAGACTCAAGGTATATATTTTTTAACTGATGGTAGAAGATCCATGCTACTATTACTGATGAAAATAAGGATTCACTACTGTTACTGTTCTTCTACTGGTACCTAGAACAAATTTACATGCTATTTTTAATTAAGGAATAGGTGATACTTATAAAGAAGATACTAATATTAATGTTGATGTTATACTACTGTTACTATTAACCTTAAGTAAGGGAGTTCTATTGCTAATAGGGTGTTTCCACCCAAACTGAGAAGATTCTATCAGTGAGTACGCATGATTCCATAGAAAGCGGATGAAGATGGTTTTGAGTAAGATATAGGACACATAAAACTAGGAATGAAAATGGCCAGATGTGATTCTTTGTGAGGTATCCATGGATGTTTCTAACTATTATGGATAATGGAAAGGGCACTATCATGAAGGTATATGGCTAATGTTAGAGGATGGACTAAAATGATTCAATCATTTTACACAGTTTAATGGAATATGTTGATGCAGATACATGCATGGATGACTAAATTGGGTTTTACAGTTGGGGGATAGAAATTGAAAGATGACCCGAGCTATAATGAAGCGTGAATTAGCTAAAAGATATAACCAATTTTCCAAAGATCATGTAAGGGTAATCCAAAGATCTTAATGTTCATGTAGGTGTACCCATGATTTTTACATGTAGCAAAATGGAAATATGTAAAATACCTAAGCTTTATAAAGGAAAGTTTAAAAATATAATCATTTCATATACGTAACTTATAATGGATATAACATGGGAAGGGATCATGGATGTATATAATGAGATACACGAAGGGAAATAAGAGATTATATTTTCTACATGAGGGTAAAATGAAAATTTATTATACTACATAAGGTTGACAATAGTTTTTCATTACATCCGTAAGGGTAAAAATGTGCGGTATAAGGGAGAGGAATATTTAATAAATACCATGTAAATGTAAGTTAGTTCAGTATGTAATGGAAAATTAAAAATTTTATATATTGAATTATTGTAACTTAAGTGTTGCGTAATGGTACACTAATCAGTACATAAGGGTAAATAAAGTTATGTAAATATCATGTATGGGTTGAAATAATACATGTAAAGGTAAGATGAATTTTATACAAGCTGCATAAATGTAAGTTTCAAGTTATACATTATATATAAGGATTTTTTAACACACTACATAAGGGTAATAGGAGTTCATATTTACTGTGTAAATGTGAACAAAGAAAAATAAATATATTATGTAAGGGTAACTTCTGAATCTATGTAAATGTAAATACATTCACGCATAAGGGTAAAGAGTAAATTATAATACTCATGTAAGGGTAATAAGAAACATATAATTCCTACATAAGGGTATAGAAAAACTTACAAAAAATATTTTTTTGATATGAAATAACTAAAAATAATTATAAAGAATATTAATAACATTAAAAATAAATGATAAGAATTTATAGAATAACTTGCTGAATAAAAATTGACTTTTTATTAAAAAAGGAATTGAGAAAACAAGTCCACTCCAAATCATGGTTGAAAAAAATGGTGAAGAATAAGGGAATCCCCAGTTATTAATAATTTACAATCATTAGAAAGAGATCCTATGCAAGCATTTAAAATAGTGCTCACTCTCGAAGTTCCTTTGTTGGAAATAGAATCCACGATGAAGTTCCCTTCTCTACACATGTGTATAATGTGGATTCCTTGGTTGATGTTTCTTATACAATTCATAATAAAGTATTCCAAATTCCAAGGGGCTCTGTTTGGGCCTTCAATCAAGTGGACCAGTACGGATGAGTTTGATTCAAATTCTAAATCTAAAAATTTAGTCTTCCACAGAGTATAAATCTAGTATCTATGGATCTTATCTCTGCTCCCAATAAAGTACCAATACTGTAAAATGTGGTAAAAAATATAAGGATATATCCCTGATATTCTCTTTTTAAACCTCCACCCCACATCGCCCTAAAGATATAGGATCCATCCATGTTTAGTTTCTTACTGTAGGCATGAGTTATCCGTTTAATCCAAATACCATGAATGCTTCATCTCTTTTCCTCGGGGCAGAAGATTCTCGGTAGATGTATTTATAAGGAAGTAGTTGACACCCCTCCTTTCAGTAGCACTCCCTATTCAAAAATTAGAGACAATGTATGAACTATATGAGCATGGAAAAGTATCTTCTTCCTTATATAATTTTATTTCCCACTTCCCAAATGGTCCAAAAAATACCTGAAAAAATCATTGATTGGGTTTTAGTTTCCACTCATTGTTGTATAGCTCCCCAAAACCAGTTCTCCAAAATCTTATGTATAATATCAGTATTACACTGAGGACCCAAACTATTACCTAAAAATTTCTAGATCCCTATAGAAAGTTACCTAATGAAGATAACATTCCACAATGATTCCTATTTCAGTGAATTGTATCAATGACATCAGGATTCCAGAACCACACCTTTCCTTTGAATGTTCTCATCAGTTGGTAGCACATTGTTCCATAATCTCCAAACAATAAAATTTTAATTTACCAGGTATCGCTTTACACCAATTTTTTAGAGACCATTAATCGATTTAATTTCTCTCTTGCCTCTTATATTTGAAGTCCATCTTGTTAAAATCCCTAGACGATGTTCTTGTGAAGCCCCACCCTATTGGGTCTATCAACCAGTTGAATATTCCTATAAAGATCCCTATAACCTTGGTTTAAGATGGAATTAAGGAATTTTGGGTGCATTCCTTCCTCGTTGAATGGGATATTGGGGACTAGAAAACCCATAAAATACAACTTCTCTATATGTAATTAACAAAAATTAATGTCACCACTTCCACCACCCAGTGGACCTTATCCAACATCTCCTCAAGAAAGTCCAATATGAACTAAGAAAAAATAGATATCCCCATGTTTCATTCATACCATTCTCATAGTTATAACCATACCATTTTTCATGAATTTTTCCTATAGGAAATCTCCCTCCCTGATCTCCCATGCCATACGGGCCTGCATGGCATGAATTGTTTCCTCAACACTATAAAGGTTAATGCTTCCTTTGTCAATAGGTATTTCCAACTGGTGTCATGATTCACTGTGACATTTTATGGTTTCATTCGCATCCCAAAGGAACATATTCATTTTTTTACCTATCTAGTTTATTGTCCCCTTTGGTGGTTTAATGATGGAAAAACATGCATATAAACCAAGGAACACGCCCGGTTGATCGGATTTATACGCCCTCCAATAGAAAGAAACATATTTTTCTAGATGAATATTATTATTGTATTTCTACTAATGATGTTACTAAACATGGATCCTTTCCTTCCTTAAATGGATATGGGTGCACCAAGATATTCCATCAGGATTTGAAGACTCTTCAAGCCAAGACACTTCTATATTTTATTTTTGTGACCTCTAGGTCATTTGTTAGATATGAACACACTGCTTTTCCATTAGTTAATATGTTGTCTACTCAGATTCCTATACACTGTAGTTATGTCCATGGGTATGGTGATTGATCTACAGATACCATTTATGAAAATGATAATATCAACATCAACATATGACATGATATAATTACACTTCTGAACCTATTTTTATACAACATCAAGGAATAGTTTTCAAAACACCTCATGACGTTCTAAGACAAAGCCTCTTGAGCCAAGAAGAATAGGTTAGGGGAGATGGGATCTCCTTGTCTAACACCACACATAATCTTGAAAATCTTGAATCCTTTCCCCGTCAATGGTATTGAGAACCATGGTGAAGTATAACATCTGAAACATAAGTTTCAAAACCATTCATTAAATCCAAATTTCCAAATCAAAATAATAATAAAATTCCATTCAAGCCAGTCATAATATTTTCTCATGTATAACTTAATCATAATGCTGGAACTCATTTCTATCAAAATTTAAGTCATCAACAATATATTTAACAATGTTCATTTCCCCTTAAATGCATCTACCCTACACAAAACCATGCTACTCATCTAAGATAATATTTGGTATGAAACCACTTAGTCCTCTATTCACTAAGCTGGATATAATTTTGAATGTGAAATTACAGAGGTCGATGGGTCTATACTGAGTTAGGTCGGTAGAGTCTTTAGATTCTGGTAAAAGAACGACCCTAGAAGAACAAATTGCCTTGGGAATTGGACCTCCTCTGAAAGAATCTCGAACCGCCTCATGCACTTAACCCTTGAAAATACTCCATGTTTCCATGAAGAATGGCCCAGTGGAACCGTCATGTTTGGGGGAACTCTCTGGTTTTAGACGAAATTCAATAACATTATTAAAATAAAAAAAATAAAACAATTCCAAAAATATATTTCTTAACAATAAAAATAAACATTTAAATAATATTTAATAAATATAAGGATTTTCAATTTAACAAAAAAATAAAACCAATAAAATATAATACCAAAACAATCAACACTAAAAATATCTTCTATTTTGTAAACTATAAAACCATACTTTTCATTTAAAAACTCCAAAATTTATTCCCCTTTTAGAAGTTTATCAAAAATATAAAAACAATATTGACACTCCAAAGAATTATTCTATTTTAAAAAATATTTAAAATCAATTTGTAATTTCAATTTGTTATATTTCAAAATTTATTACCCAAATATAGAAAAAGAATATCTATGATAAACATTTATCAATATAATCCATTTTGTATGGTTTATAATATGACATATAAAAAAAATTCTAGGAATATTTAACAAAACAAATATTAATCTTCTTGCATTATATTTCAAAAAAATAATAAATAATTTTTCTTTAGGGGTTTCAAAAATAACATTCCATGATTTAAGCATCTAAAAATATCTGATCAAAGAAGATCAATTAAAGAAATAATTTAAAAAAAAATAAAAAAAAATGTATTATAAATATAATTGGAACATTTCTCCCCTTGTATTAAAAATTATGATACAGAAGATACCATGTGTATGTTATATTATATAAAAATATATTTAGAGTATAAAATAGACTTAAAAAGGTGAATCATAGTTAGATAAATGATTCAATCCAAGGAATATCTATTAAATTCATGTAACGTAAAAAAACAATTTCCTTTTTAGAACCAAACCAATATTTAAAAATTTCAAAACTATGAACTAGATTTACAAGACAAAAAATATTTAAAATGTAACGCTCTGACCCCAGTTACCCAGAGTCGGTGCATTATTTTAACACATTTGCAAGATTTCAAGGAATCAAGTCCCAAAGGACCGATCAGTTTAGCAGTCTAGGAAAATAGATTACATACATGAATGTTACATTACACTTCATAACATACACAACAACATAAATAATCCTTTATGAACGCCATTATTCCATCGGATTAACCCTATATATCAATCACAGTACACTTCTTGGAATCCTTGGAAAAATAAAACATAGAAAGGGGTGAGCTCAGATGCTCAATAAGGATAACAATACAAAGGAAACTTTCATAAATAAGCATAAAAATTTAAGGCAATGTATAACTAAAACAAAAGCCTTTTAAACTTGAACTTCAGCATAATATGGAAAAAATAAAATGAAGAAATGTCATTTACTTATTCACATGGATATTCTACTATTAGAATAATCACATGAAATATCACTAACCACTTTCATAATGATGGAATGCATAATGCCAGACTATCATAACCACATAGTCAAGGCCTTGTGCCAAGACTACAAGTAAGATTTTTTCAAGGCCTTGTTCCAAGACATTAGTTTGTCTCATGAGACCTATCGATGCATCAAGGAGCTATAGTGGGCTCCACTCGTCACTTACTAAGTACAATGCATTCCTCATATGAACAGGTTTAAACATAACATAAAAATTCATATTAAAACTAGAATATGAAATGTCAATACTTTATCCATAAACCATGAATGGTATAAAAATAACACATCCATAGTCAAACATATCAAAAAACCTTCAAAACAATATGGATGTTTTGTATCATAATAAATCAACTACAAATAAGCTTAAGATCCATCAAAGGATGTAGACATAGATGAAATTAAAACTATTTGAGATAAATATCTCTTTTTTTTGAAATCATTTAAATGTCACATAATTATAAAATAAAACATTTACTTTGAAAATATTCTTATAAGATTTTAAGGTAAGTTTTGAAGATTTAATAACGTCAGAAAATATCCGCACTCACCGTATAAGTTAAAAAAGACATTTTTACCTTAATTTTGTCGAAAAGGTTTAAAAGGACCTTGTTTGGAAAAAGAAGGAAAGATTACTTTATAAGCATCTTATAAAAAGTAAAACAAGGGTATAAATGACTTTAACCCATTGTCTATAAAATAGTAATAATTTTTTGAAATACATTTTTAGGAAACATGGATGTGGATGATAAAGAGGTCCCAGTAGATAATTACGTGTAAACAACCTTGGATAATAAAGAGATTGTGAAATAAAACCTTACCTTGTACTTTTACTTGGTCGAGGGAAGTTTAGCCTCCTATATAATGGTAAAATAATTGTTATTAAATTATAAAAAGATCATATACTTTAATATGATATCATATATGATCTTTTAACAATGCTTTGTTAATAATATTTTAGTATTATCGTCGTTTTAGGTGTTCACTTACTCATTATCTTTTATATGTTTTGTTACATAAGCCACACTTGTTATCCATAGGTTGTATATTATTCATATCCAAAATGATATAAAGTCCTTAAATATTATTTTTTATCATCAAATGAGAATTATTCATGAATGTATATGACGGGGAATTAATCTCATCGCGTTCGTGGAGACGGTACTCCGTACGTATGCACGAGCAGAAATATCATTCTTTGGATATTAAAATAATATATAATTGGATGGTGTATCATATATAAAGAATCATTATCATGTTATATTTATTATTTACATGAATTACACATCATTATTTTACCCATCCAAATAATAATGTATTGAATAACAATTAAACGACGTGGAGACGGTAAGCCGTACATACACACGAATGGTGACATGTCATTTAAAGGATGGATGGAATAATGAATATAGTTGTACCATATTTATAATAACATCACTGTATATATAAGATACTGGATTTATTATTTTATAATGGAAATAACAAATAAAGAATAAGTGGAAGAAGAAAGGAACTTGAAAGAGGGTGGTGAAAACATCACCTCTTCTTCGGGTTCTTCTTTTTGATTTGATCAAAAGGGCTCTTCAGGATGGATTTATGATAAAAATAAGGTCTCTAAGTTGATTTGAGGGAAGTTGGGAGAATAGTTGGGCAGGGGTTGTCGGAGCCAAAAGGCTTTGAAGGTGTGAATTAGAGAGAAGGGGGAGTTCCCTCTTATAAGAGGGGTGAGGGGTACCTTAGGAAAAACTTAAAATATTATTTTATAATAAATTCATATTCAGTTTATAATGGCTCCAAAGTGACTTATTTCGAGGATAATGTGGGGATGGGTCGAAATACATTCAACCAATAGATTTTAGACAGGTTTTGGTCACTATATTAACCTTATCATTTATATTTAACTCTTAGTTAAATAGTTTGACTTTTACCATTGCTCTTTGTATTTTTAAATTATATGGTTAATAAACTTACTATGTACTTCCAAGCGAAACCCAAGTGGTTAATTAATGATACACCTATCATTATATAATTCCTTTGGCCTAACCTTATATTTTTAGGAATAGAATATGAATTAATAATATAATATTTGTTTTAAAAACTCTTTTATGTAAATTTTGACACTATTTGGTATTTTGTTTTTTTTTCTAAATTTATAACAGCATTATTACTTCGAAAAAAATTCATCTAACCAAACATAATATGTTATATTAACCAATAAATTAGTTTAATTCATAAAAAGTTTCAATTTACATTTATTTTGATATTTATAATATCAATTATTTTAATATTTCATTAGTTAGGAAATTACTACATCACCATTGTGTCATAAATAAATTAAATTATTTAATGTATAAAAATTATAAATAAAATATAATTATGTAGGACATAGTTTTATATTTCTAATGAATATTTATAATCAAATTTAGATTCTGTATAATCATATATTAATTTTTTTAATTATTTAACTTTGATTTTATCTCTTTTAACTCTTCTTTGAATTAAATAATAATAAATGTCCTAATCTAATCCAAGTGGACCAAAGAAGTTCATATTTTATTCCTAAGGTTGTTTTGGTTGAATTAAACTTAGAAAATATAATTAGAACATGTGTTAGGATAATAATAATATCATTTTTACCCTCAATTACCCTATTTACTTTTAACCGTGGTAAATAAAAGTAAAAAGTTACTATTCACAAAAATTATTTTTATCTTATTGAACCAAATTTTAATCTTTTATATTTATTGTGTCTCTTGTATTTTCGAAATTCCACTCACCAAAGCGGTAAAATTATGTTTTATGTGAATTTGCAAATTCTCATAGGAGATGGGTAAAAGATGGTGAAAAGTTCAATAAATATTTTAAATATCTAAAATTATTATAAACTGACTCCAATGAATTGCATTGAACTTATATAGGTATTATGTATCTATTTTGACCTAAAATAAATTTAAATAAAATAAATAATTATTTAAATAAAAAGTCGGTTTTAAACTATAACTCAGTGTTTTTCACTATTCATCAAAAATTGAAAGTTTTTAGAAAAATATCAAAATTTCACCCTAGGCTAGCTTGAATATTATAAATCCAAAAATGAAGTCCATTTTAAAAGATAAAATTTATATAATTTCAAAAAGTGGGTATTACTATTCATGACGGTTAGTTTGATTGGTTGTGGTGTGTTAGAACTCAAAGTTGCGTACCACACACGCTACTGTATTATTCAAAGAGAAGCGTACCGTGGAAGGTTGGGGTGTTATATTATCCCCTAATTCAATAAATTTCATCCTCAAAATTTGAAATTATTTTCAAAAATAAAAGATTGAAAATAGAAAATACCTATGGGAAAACCCACATCAGAAATTAGGTTAATAAAATTTAGTCTTAATAATAGGAAAAGGGAAATGAAAGGGTCACCACCAAATTATGATCTCGATTAGAAGAACATTGGTGTAAATTAGAGACATATAATTAGAGGAAACATGTAAATATTTATAGGTAGTGATTGAGGTCATCAATCACAAAAAAGTGTAAAATCGAGGGCCTTAAATTCATCAATCTATGATGATTTAAAATACCATTAGTTCAAAAAAACATATGGTATTAGGAAAACACATTTTTGGTTTTAAGATCCATTCAATAATGTATAAGAATTAATTTATTCATAGAATTAGAGAAGAAGAAAAATATATACTTGACAAGTAGAGTCCCATCCTTTAACTAATCTCTACCACAAACTCATCATTCACTCTAAATGATAATATAACTTACAAATAATATTCTATTTATATTATTCATATAGGTTTCAAAAAAATGAATTTATAATTCATCTACCGGATTTTTTTAAAAAAAAAGACTACATTATTTAATCCAGGACATCACATGGGCCAGTGGTAGGTGATACACCCTTTTCTCCCTTCGGTTGCGGGCTCAAGTCCCGAGACTTTATCGGACGCGACAGGTTGCCGCCCGACCTCCGGGTTGTCCTTTTATGGAAATCCAAAAATAATCTCAAACTAGAATTATCCAAAATACTTCTGTCCAAACTCACAGTGAAAAATTTATAAGGAAGTTAAAAACAATGAATATCCTTTTTACCGCTTAATAACATGTGAACACCTTCATCACGTATTCTTTTAAAACACTACGACATCCTGAATTACCATAAAATATTATTGATTACATTAATGATCCCTTATTCCTTATAGAATACTGGATATACTCCTTCTATCCAAAAATGTTGTAAACTCCAATAGTGATTGAATATAAAAACCATTAATCAGTTTCAAGGTAGTCAATAATGTACAATATAATTTATCCAAATCAATCATGTATTATTCCAAAATCACTACCTCGGTATCAGAACCATATTATGGTTTATCTTTCTCTCAACCATATATTTTCCAAAAATTTAACCTTCTATTGAGTAACTTTTCTTAGTTCCACATAATCTCAAGTCCTTAATGAAATAGTGCTGCAGTACAATCCTTATATACTCCATAAATATTATAACTAGTACATTGTTGACTCAAATGACATAATTCTCTAATAACAACATAAGAACTCTAATCATTCCTCCTCATCCGTGGTAGTATCATAACTTGATTATTATCCAATAGCATCATTTGGGGCATACTCTGATGATTTTGACATTGGTTCGCATAGTGTCTCAACTCCTTGTAGATGATGCATTGTACATTTGAAACCTTTTTCTTACCCTTGCAGTCACGTACATGGTGTGCTTTTTCTCCACAATTATAACAAACTCCCATTACCTTCAAGAAAGTTCCAAGGTGTTTCTTCCCACAGTTATCACATATGGGAAAATTCTTCTTTTACATCTTCCCTTCATCCATCTTTCTCTCCTCCATCCTTTTCTTCTCTTGCCTCCCTTCAAAACCATAGGAAATAGAGAATTCTTTATTTATATTATTAATACATGATAATATTTCTTCATATGTTGAGAATACATGGGAGACTATTTCCCTTATAAATGATGGATTAATACCATGAAAGATATGATCCTTCTTACTCTTTGGATCATACGTATTGCTGGAGTTCACATTCCTTCTACTGGGCACCATTTCTATACAATGGCATAAACTAGGTCAGTTTATGAATTGCAATGAATAATTCCAAACTTGTAAAATAGATAACGTAAATTGAATGGTTTATGGATATAATACATAATCATAAATATTTTTTCATTGAGGAATTATATACTCATAAACCCTTCATTATGATTTGTAAATAGAATGAGAATTATCCTAAGCATATCCCCCGGGAGTGTCGTAACCAAGAGTGCAGCAAGGCCCGTTGTCATTCACCAGTTCCTGTTCGAGTCTAGCTCAAAGCGGTGTTTTTGTGTTTTACCCCTAGGTAAATTTGTGCCAGAGCCGCCTCTACCTACTCATATCCAGACAGGGATTTATTTTCTTGTAAAAACTCTCAAAATCTCTACATTACCAAAATTCTAGGAATTTCTTCTATACTAATCCTCAAAGTCTATCTTAGGTCTATGTGCTCTAATCAGATTTTATCTAAATCTATCTTACAAGGTTAGTGATAAAATTCCTTTGATACCAACTGTAATGCCCCGACCCCAGTTACCCAGAGTCGGTGCATTATTTTAATACATTGGCATGATTACAAGGAATCAAGTCCTGAAGAACCGGTCAGTTTAGCAGTCTTGGAAAATAGATTACATACATGAATGTTACATTACACTTCATAACATACAAAACAACATAAATAATCATTTATGAATGCCATTATTCCCTTGGCTTAACCCTGTATAACAATAACAATACACTTCTTATAATCATGGGAAAAATAAAACATTGAAAGGGGTGAGCTCAGATGCTCAGTAAGGATAAAAATACAATGGAAACTTTCATAAATAAGCATAAACATTTAAGGCAATGTATAACTAAAACAAAAGCCTTTTAAACCTGAACTTTAGAATAATATGGAAAAAATAAAATGTAGTAATTCCATTGACTTATTCACATGGATATACTACTAGTCTAACAATCACATGAAATATCACTAACCACTTTCATAATGATGGAATTCATAATGCCAGACTATCATGACCACATAGTTAAGGCCTTGTGCTAAGACTAAAAATAAGATTTTGTTAAGTCCTTGTTCCAAGACACTAGTTTGTCTCATGAGACCTACCGATGCATCGAGGATCTATAGCGGGCTACACCCGTCACTTACTAAGTCGAATGCATTTCTCATATGAACTAGTTTAAACATAACATATACATTCATATTAAAAGAAGCATACAAAATGTCAATACTTTATCCATAAACCATGAATGGTATAAAAATAACACATCCACAGTCAAAAATATCACAAAACCTTAAATACAATATGGAAGTTTTGTATCATAATAAATCAACTTCAAATAAGCTTAAGATCTATTAAAGGATGTTGACATAGATGAAATCAAAACTATTTGAGAGAAATATCTATTTTTTTAAATCATTTAAAAGTCACATAATTATAAAAGAAAACATTTAATTTGAAAATATTCTTATAAGATTGTAAGGGATGTTTTGATGATTTAATAATGGCGGAAAATAGCCACACCCTCCATATAAGTTAAAAAAAGACATTCTTACCTTAATTTTCACGAAAAGGTTAAAGAGGACCTTGTTTGGAAAACGACGGAAAGATTACATTATAAACATATTGTGAAAAGTAAAAAAAGGTTATAAATTACTTTAACCCATAATATATAAAATAGTAATAATGTTTTGAAATACATTTTTAAGAAACATAGATGTGGATGATAAAGAGGTCCCAGTAGATAATTACGTATAAACAACCTCAGATAACAAAGTGATTGTGAAATAAACCCTTACCTTGTACTTTTCCTTGGTTGAGGGAAGGTTAACGTCCTGTATAATAGTAAAATAATTGTTATTAAATTATACATGAATCATATACATTAATATGATATCATATATGATCTTTTAACATTGCTTTGTTAATAATATTTTAGTATTATCGTCGTTTTGGGTGTTCACTTACACGTTTTCTTTTATATGTTTTGTTACATAAGACACACTTGTTATCCATAGCTTGTATCTTATTCATATCCAAAATCTTATCAAGTACTTACAAATTATTTTTTATCATCAAATGAGAACTATACTTGAATGTATATGATGGGGAATGAATCTCATCGCGTTCGTGGAGACGGTAATCCGTATGTATGCACGAGCGACAATATCATTTTTTTGATATTAAAATAATATATAATTGGATGGTGTATCACATATACAGAATCATTATCATGTTATATTTATTATTTACACGAATTACACATAATTATTATACCCATACAAATAATAATGCATTGAATAACAATTAAACCACGACGTGGAGACGATAAGCCGTACGTACGCACGTATGGTGACATATCATTTAATGGATGGATAGAATACTGAATATGGTTGTGACATATTTATAATAAAATCACAGTATATAGATGATACTGGATTTATTATTTTATAATGTAAATAACAATGAAAGAATAAGTGGAAGAAGAAAGGAACTTAAAAGAGGGTGGTGAAAACATTACATCTTCTTCATGTTCTTCCTTTTGATTTGATCAAAAGGGCTCCTAAGGTTGGCTTTCTGATCAAACTAAGGCCTCTAGGTGGAAGTGAGAGAAGTTTAGAGAATATTTGGGAAGGGGTTGGCTGAGCCAAAAGGATTTCAAGGTGTAAATTAGAGAGAAGGGGGGGGGGGTTCCCTTTTATAAGAGGGGTGAGGGGCACCTTTGAAAAAACTTAAAATATTATTTTATAATAAATTTATATTCGATTTATAATGGCTCCATAGTGACTTATTTCGAGGCTAAAGTGGGGATGGGTCGAAATCCTTTCAACCAATAGATTTTAGACAGGTTTGGGTCACTATATTAACATTCCAATAGATTTTAGACAGTTTTGGTTCACTATATTAACCTTATCATTTATATTTAACTCTTAGTTAAATAGTTTGACATTTACCATGTCTCTTTGTATTTTTATATTATATGGTTAATAAACTTACTGTATACTTCCAAGAGAACCCCAAGTGGTTCATTAATGATACAACTATCATTATATAAGTCCTTTTTCTGAACCTTATATTTTTAGGAATAGAATATGAATTAATAATATAATATTTGTTTTAAAAACACTTTTATGTCAATCTTGACACTATTTGGTATTTTGTTTTTGATAAAATTATAACAGCATTATTACTTCAAAAAAATTCATCTAACCATCAATAATATGTTATATTAACCTAGAAAATTAGTGTAATTCATAAAAAGTTTCAAATTACATTTATTTTGATATTTATAAGATCAATTATTTTAATATTTCATTAGTTAGGTAATTACTGCATCACCATTATGTCATAAATAAATTAAAATCTTTAATGTCTAAAAATTATAAATAAAATATAATTATGTAGGAAATATTTTTATATTTCTAATGAATATTTATAATCAAATTTATCTTATGTATAAACCTATATTAAAAATGTTTTAGTTATTTAACTTTTATTTTATCTCTTTTAACTCTTCTTTGAATTATATAATAATAAATGTCCTAATCTAATCCAAGTGGACCAAAGAGGTTCATATTTTATTCCTAAGGTTGTTTTTGGTCTAATTATACTTAGCCAATAGAATTAGGACATGTTTTAGGGTAATAATAATATCATTTTTACCCTTAATTACTCTATTTACTTTTAACCACGGTAAATAAAAGTAAAAAGTAACTATTCATCAAAAATTATTTTTATCTTATTGAACCAAAAATTACTCCTTGATATTAAATGTGTCTCTTGGATTTTTGAAATTCCACTCACAGAAGTGGTAAAATTATGTTTTATATGAATTTGCAAATTCTCTTAGGAGATTGGTAAAAGACGGTGAAATGTTCAATAAAATTTCTATATATCTAAAATTATTATAAACTGACTCGAATGAATTACATTGGAATTATATATGTATTATGTATCTATTTTGACCTAAAATAAATTTAAATAAATTAAATAATTATTTACATAAAAATTAAGTTTTAAACTATAACTCAGTGTTTTTCACTATTCATCAAAATTGAAAGTTTTCAGAAAAATACCAAATTTTCACCCTAGGATAATTTCGATATTACGAATCCAAAAATGAAGTCCATTTTAAACGATAAAATTTATATAATTTCAAAAATTGGGTATTACTATTGATAACAACTAGTTTGAATTGTTGTGGTGTGTTAGAACTCGAAGTTGCATACAACACACGCTACTGTATTACTCAAAGAGAAGCGTACCGTGGAAGCTTGGGGTGGTATATAAAATAATAACAAAAATAAACTAAATTGAAATGAATAAATGAAATTTTGATGTTAATAGAGTACTTACCTGAATCAGAAGTATTCAAAAATTATATTTCAAGGAACCAATAAAAGAAATATACTATTAAAGTAGTATGTGGTTAATAATTTTAATAATAAGAAAATACCAGAACTAATGTGTAAAAAAAGTTAATATAACATAATAAAAAAATTACTTTTCCAAAACATTAATATTTATTGAAATATATTTCAAATAGATTAATCCAAACTGAAATCATTCAATACTAACCATTTTAAATCTATTTTAAAACTTAAATACCACTATATCAATTAATTAAAAAACAGTAAATCCCCTTAAATTCATTATTTTTAAGATAAAAATTAAATAAAAATATTTATAGTGTATATAAACACATTAGAAACACATATGACACTAAATATTATAGCTAAATAATACATGACATATCAACTTACTAAAACAGAAAACAAATAGAAGTTAAGGTATATGACTAGAGACTAGAGATTAAATTATCATGATAAAGGATATTATATATTATACATACTAGCATACTAGTTTCTAAAATAGTAAAGAATATAATTGATGTCCAATAAAACAATATTTGACTTGTTATGCTGAAGAAATTAGGGATAATAGGATTTGAGTAAGATCATTTTGATACAACGGATTTCGTGATTCATTTGAATTGATAGTAGAACTTTTAGCCACCAAAATAAATTTAAAACATCTAATTATTGGTATATTTTTAAAAAATTCATATATATTGTTTTAGTATATTCAAATGATCATTTGAATTTCATGGACCATTCATTGGAATAATTCAATTTCATTCTAAATTTAAAGAATGTTACACTCAAAATAATATATTTTAGATTTTTTAAAAAATAGCCTTATTCATATATGGTGAAAATCAATTATAACTAAAACAATTATTTTTACAGTTTGGTTTCATTATGGAAATATTTTTATTATATTTCTCTATTCCTTGAACAAAAGTATAAAATGCATCATTATAATTAAAAACATTGTTTCTCAAATCCACATTCACTCATTGAATATCATATAAATAAGTATAGAATTTTTCATTAGACCGAGAAGATTTATTTATAAATTTTCATTTTATTTCCTATACTTCTTACACTCATTCTCAATTTTAGTCAAGTCATATAAGACTGAATTAAATATTTACTCATAATATTTATCTTATACCTCCAAAATATATTTATGTCTATCATATTATTATTTTAGTTTCAATATCTCTAAATAATAATTTTTTTGTATTCCTCATTTTTGGAAACCCTGATATTTATATTTTTACATTAATTTTAAATTTTATCATTTTATTTGAAAAATTTATTATTTTTATTTTTTAAATCACTATATTTCGTAATCTTTTCGATACAACCATTTCTTACTTCCTCATTTATTATGTAATTGTTTTAATTTTGATTTCACAAAATCAAAATCAAAACATGAATCATAATTAATTTATTTTTCATCATCAATACTAGTATCATGATAAAAATTTGTGGCTTCTATAGTAAAATTTGATTTAGAATACCTAGAACATTTACCCATTAAAATAATTTAGTAGGTTTTTCAAAAAATTTAAAGAAATTATCATGTACCTCGTAATGTAAAAACATTATAGAAAGGTTACATGTTTCCTATTCAATTCCTCATTCACTTCTTGAATCATATATATATGAAAAATAACATCCTCCAAAACATAATTTCTTTTCATTTCCCTATATTTATTTTTCATTTTTTGAATTTTTGATTTTGGGAAAATTAGTTCAGATGTGACCATTCATTCTAAACTCATAACACGTTATATATAAAACATTATCTTCATTACAAGTGTCATATTTCTTATATTCCTTTTTATTATTCCTTATGAGATTATTCTTTGAACCATATTTTTTCATAAATTTGAAATCATTTCTTCTTGTTTCATCCACATACATATATTTTCCATGGGAATCCAATTCATAATATTAGGAAAATTCATTTATTTTTTTACTTAAAAGAAATACCTTTATTTTTTGTAGACTCCTCATCATCAATGTTTTTCAATTCAAGATCATACTATATTAAAAACGATTAATTAATCTAAATAATACTCTTTCAAATTATTAATTTCACCAATCAAATATTTCTTTTCAAGTCATATTTTTAGTAATTCTCTCAATACCCATTCAGTAAGAGTTGCATTATACAGGGCTTCACCAAGTGAACCAATTCCATTTCTAATGTAGGTAAACCGGTGAAACATCTAGTTTATTGACTCATATTATCCCATATTAATGTCCTGGTATTATTCTATTAGTATTCCTATCATCGTTCATTTTCGATTTTCTAAACCATATTGAGAAACTTATAGAATTATCCAAATTTCATGGGGTGTCTTACAAGATGAAACATGGATATACACACTTTTACTTATAGCATAGTACAAAATATCCTTTAATTTATAATTCAGAACATACATTACTATTTCATTACCAAAAAGTATCTCTGGATCATATTTTGTTATAGTATATGGGTTCTCCATGATAGTATAATGATCCATGCTTAAATTCTTTATGTATGCTTCCATTCAGTCTTGGCAATACAAATAATCGCTTCCATAAAAAATTGTGGGTTTTGAGGTATCCAACAGTCATTTTTATTAATACCTACTATCTTCAAGAATATTATTCCTTAGAATTTAAGTTATAGGATAAGGTTAATAAAGAGAATATATAAAAAATAAAACCTATATCCAAAACTAATGCACTACGATACCATTTTTTGGTCATAGATAAATGGAAATAATGGACTGTTTTGGGTGAATAGTCCTTCAAAAATTAATGAAAACCAATTATAGTTTACTAGTGTGAAAATAAAAATTGTAGTAGAGTGTTCAAAATATAATGCAGTGGAAATAAAATAAGAATAAATTATTTTTATAGTAGTTAGGATCACAAATATCTGACTATATGTAATATCCCAACCCAAGTGCCACTCACTGGTGCCCTGATCCAATCGGTTACAAAACCTCAAGCGCATCTCCTCGTATGCTAGAGGCTACCTACTAGCAGTAATGAACTAAAATAGACCATGGAGATACTATACCATCTTTATAAAAATTGCACAACAGTGGAAATAAATAACAATAACCAAATGATATAGCTATAACCATAATAATACCAATATCACAAGATGACCAAAAATGAGAAATACAATATCAAAAGTGAACTATAGATATTACACGCTAAAGTAAAAGAAAATTTTCAAAATGAAAATCCAAAATTAAAGAAACTAAAAACTCACAAGAGGGTCCAGAACCATGTTTGGTTCCCTCATCCATGATTCATCCAGACGTAGCCATCTAACACATGGCATTTTCCCTTATCTTGTCCTGCAATTATGAAATATATTCAGGTTCCGATCAGCCATCCAGAGTTTGGTGTGAGTAAAACACAGTAGGCAATGACCAACAGGGTCTAAAAAAATATCCATTCAATAATAGGTGTATCCATTCTTATAAATAATAAATAAAAGAAAAAAAGTAAACAATTTAAACTTATTCAAATACTATTCATTTTACCACATAACACTTGGGATCTCGGGGAAACCTTAACTCTCAATACCTGCTTCAGCCCGTGATGGAGTCTCAACTATCCCAAATGGATATCATATAACTGAATTCCCATGTTACTATTCATTATCACAATTCACATATGAATTCCACTATGACCATTCTTCATATCTTATTTCATTATGGGCTTTTGATTTAGTAGACAATTTCTCACACACAATTAGGAGATGATAATTCAAGTGTTATCATTCCACATATACTATCACACTATGTGTTTTTGATGTAGCATACCATATCCCATTCACAATTATCACATGTGAATTCAATTTTTACCATTCAACATATCTAATCACACTATGGTATTCTAATATAGTGGACCATGTCCAAAACACATTTATCACATTAATTAAATTTCAAATTAATTAACCAAAGTCAAAATTTGCACATACCCATTAGTACGTTAATTAATTCAATAATTTATTAATCACATCAAGTACATTAATTAATTCAACAATTAATTAATTATTTTACAATATCAACATCTAAAGATTAATTCAAAAATTATTTATTCTTATTTACAATTCTAATATCTATAAGGAATTCAATAATGAATTATTAAACATCACAATCTTAATATCACATAATTAGTTCAACAATTAATTATTCATACTAACAAAATCAATATCTCATAATTAATTTAAGAAATAATTATTCAAACTCACAATATCAATATCCTATAATTAATTAATCAATTAATTATTCATACTCACAATCTCAATATCTCATAATCAATTCAACAATTAATTATTTATACTAATAATATCAATAACTCATAATTAATTGAATAATTAATTATTCACACTCACAGTCTCAATATTCGATAATTAATTCAATAATTAATTACTCATATTCACAAACTCAATATATTATAATTAATATAGTAATTAATAGTTCAATTGAACAATGCCAATTCCATCATAATTAATTCATCCATTACTTATTCGTAATCTACAATCTAATATCACCCAATTTCAAATTTGACTCAATTAATTAATTCATTAAATTAATTAATTCCATCATGAAATAAATTTCTTAACAACTAATATCAATTTTACAATTTCATACACATAATTGATAACACAGATTTAGGATTTGAATTATATACCACCAACCTCAATTTGATAATAAATGCTCGCCAATGGAAATCCCATATTTGAGTGAAATAATGACGTAGAATGAGATCTAGATCTTAAACCTCAATTAAAGATCATATTAATCATGATCCCTCAATTATAAATCTATATCCATAGTCCTAGATCTTGATATAACCAAAAATAAAGAATAAAAACCCTACAACAGATGGGAGGAGAATGAGAAAGGGAAAGGAAACCACATTGGATGAGATCTTTCTTATCGGGAGGGGTGCAAATATTCAATCCACACTTTGGATCGCAATTAACGGAGGTTAAAATGGATTAGAATCTATTAAGGAGGCACCAAAATCATGAAAAGGAATTAGGGGTCGATTTAGGGCTGAATGGTGTTAAATGATGGCCCAAAAAATTTGAAATCTAATTTTAGGGAGATTAAAATCCCGTATGCACAGTTTGCTACTCAGGATGTACGATTACCCCAAACCATGCACTTTAACTATTCACCTCTTATAGGGGGAGTATTGTTTCTCCTTGTAGGGAAAAATATTTGACAAACCATTCTCCATAAAAAAACCACTCTTTCCAGGGTTGCATGGTTTGATGGACTAAGGAACAAGTTAGGGAAAATTATGCGCCAACTTTGCACTTCCCACTTTCTTCCACTTTTCTTACAAAACTATTACACAAACACACCCCAAGGTAAAACACAAATGAAAATTACTCAACATAATGAAAAATAGTCCCTATAAATGAGACTGAGACATCTCATAAAAAGGTTGGGGGTTTACAGTATACTCTTTATTTTTCTTTACTCGATCATAATATTAGTACCCACAAAAAAATACACTTTTAAAGGTATGATAACCTATTTTTAGACCATGGATTTTACAATACTTGGGGGAAAAACCAATTCCTGACTTTTTACTGGCAGCAAAACCTATACCAAAATTCTTACTTGAGTCACAACCTATATTATCTGTACATTTCACCAGGAGTCACAACTAATGGACTATCATTTTGGTTGGTTGAACAACCAATACCAAAGTTTCTTTTGATTTGGAAATCTTAAATTGATGCTAACAATTTGAAATTGGCAACATAAAGATAACATAATGAAAAACTAAAAAACAAGGAATACCAGCTGAGAAATAAAGATATTGAATTTTATATAGATCGATGATCTGCAACCGCTTTAGGAGTAAACAATTGAGCATTTAAATTCCTTTTTGATCGTACTAGTGAAAAAATGAAAAAAATACTTACAAAGGATCTTAGAAATTTTTTATGATGTATCAGTTCATTTATTTCACTATGTTTCTTGATATTTATTCAATGAAAAATCACTAATGGTCATATAGCTCCCTTCTTCAAATCATGTTGTGTGGTGGTTTCCTAAACTCATCACTGCCATTAAAAAGTTAATAATATTTAAAAATATGGAAACATATCATTTCCTTTTTATATTAAAACACTCTAATTCCTTAATTGGACATATTAAAACACATTCAAATATGTTCGTTAGTATATATTATAATTTTTATAATATATAAAACAATAAAGAATATAGTAACATAATTTCATTAAAAAATATAAAAGAACATAATATGAAACTTATTAATAAAAAATTTAACAATATTTTTCATTAAAATAACTTTTATTATTGTTGTTAAATTATACATGTATTTTTTCAAAATAATAAAATAGTTAAAATAAATAAATTAACTTGATCATAATTAATATATAAAAAACCCACTAAAATAGAGCATCATTACACGATTACAAAATATGTTCCTATATAAGGATTTTATGAACAAAATATTCAATCAATTCAATAATTAATAATTTTTAACAAAAAAAATAAGCTTCTAAATAATAATATAATAATAAAAATATGTTGAGGTGCAACAATTAAAAATTTAATACCAATTTTAATAATTATATTGTGTGGTGGTTCCACATTTTATAACTAAATAAGAAGATATATTTTTTAATTAATGGTAGGAGATACTTGCTGCCACTACCATTGAAACCGAGGATATTTTAACATAATTTCTCTACTACTGCTACTGCTAGAAAAAAAATGTGGATAACATCATTAATGAAGTAAGATGTGTTAATATTGAAAAAATAAACTACTGTTAATGTTAATGAGTTGTTTCCTTTATTTTTCACCAAAAGTAGGGGAGTGTTACCACTAATAGGGTGCTACCACCAAAAAATGGGACATGTTAATGGTGAGTGTGCATGTTTCCTTTAAAAGAGGATGAATATGGTTTTGAGTAACTGCTTGGAGGCACAGAAGCACATATGGATATTTTAAGATGTGAAGATCTATGATGCCACTATGGATGTGTCAAAATGTTGTGGGGAAGGACAAGGGTGCTGCATTGGAATGAACTAGATACTATTGGGGGATGAATCACAATGTTTCCACCACTGTGAATAGTTGAATCAAACATGTGGATGTGATACATGCATGAATTAATAAATTGTGTTTCATGGTTGGATGATAGCACGTGGAAGATGACCCAAGATGGGTATAACTTAATTTCCATAGCTCAAGTAAGTATAAGCCACATATCTTAATGTTCACATAAGTGTACCCTATATTTGCACATGCAGTATAAGGGTAATCTATAAAATACCTAATCCATATAAAAGTAATCTTCGAAGTCTAAAAAAATGCATAAAGGAAAATTATAATTGATATAACATCCATAAGGGTAGGTTAACATGCTTTGTGAGGGAAACAATTGAATATACCAGGATATGTAAAGGTAAATAAGAGATTTCATACACTTTAAAGCTCGAAATATAAAGGTAAGAGAAATTTTTTACAAGTTGTGTAAGGGAAATATTCAAGTCATACATTCTACACAGGGTTAAGTGAAAACTTTATATATGGGTAAGTAGAGTTCATATTTTCTGTGTAAAGGTAAACAAAAAATATATATATGTTGTGTAATGGTAACATCAGAAGCTTCGTAATGTTAAATGAAGTCATGTGTAAGGGTGAAGAGTAAATTCATTTAAGGGTTACATGAAACATAAAAAACTTATTTAAGGGTATAAAAAAACATTAAAAAACTAATTTTTCGTGGTAAATAATTAAATATAATTATATATAATAATGAGAATATTAAGAATCAATATTTAATGAATAATTAAAAATTAAATTCAAAAAAATTTATTAATATTAAAAATTCTCGAAATATATTTATTAATAATAAAAATTAACATTTATATATTTTTTCAATAAATATAGGGATTTTATGTTTTTTTAAAACAATACAATACCGAAACTCCAAACACTAATAGACATATGTTTTTGGAAATGTAAGATAAATTGGGTACGTCATGAGTAATATTGAATTAATGAATAATGTGTGAAAAGAACTATCCCTTCAGTTCTTTAACATAATTTTATATCCCATTCCATTTTATGGGAATGAAACACCCTAATTAAATCCATTTCCATGCTGTATTTTGGAAGGTTCATTTACAAAAACTCAATGAAGGAGACATCGAGAACATAGGTTGATGACATCAACATGCAACCTGCTTGATTGAAGATATCATGATAACGAGATTATATTAGACAATAAGCATCCATATGTGGTTGTATAATGTTGTAATGCTAACTTATTTCATTATGGGTGCACTGACATGTTTTTATATGCTAAACTTGAACTTTAGGAGGCTCTGCCAAATGACACTACAAAAATATCCTAGAGGGTCACACTCTAAGTGTATCTTGTAATTTAGTTAAATAATAATATTATTTTTTATTTAAAATTTTGAATAAATATTATTCTCGTACGTAGTGTAATAATTATTCATTTTTCTTGATTGTATATATTCTATCCCTAATTATTCTAGAGAATATTTTGCTAGAAGAATATTTAATAAATAATTATTTTTCATTTAGTAACTAATATTTATTTATTTATTGTCAAATAATGTAGTGATATTTATTTTTTAAATAAATGGTTGTTATTTAATTCTTGATAACTATTATGGAGGAATGAAAAATCACGTTTAAAGTCCTAGTGAGAAATAATATATAATATATATTATTTGAATAAATTTTAATCTATTTATTCAAAAAACAATATTTAATTAATTAGCTGGTTTTCACATGTCAAGAAATAAGAATATTATTTTTATTATATACATGGGGTTTCATGGGGATTAGGGAAATAATAAGGGAATATGTGAAATTATTATTTTCTAACCCTAACAGTATTTAAACACAATTATATTATTTGTAAACCAAATAGTATCTATTTTTTTGTGTGCCTAATGAATCCAAAAAAGTATATTAAGCCCTATATAGAACATCTCTTAGAATGATCACAAGAATAGTGAGTGATCCTTCTCCACCACCCCTCCTTATTTTAGAGAGATCATGGAGAATCCATATTGGAAGTTATTCTCATGGAGATCATAGACGAATAAAAAAGGAATTAGGATTCCTATGCTAGAACTTATAGATTCCTATAATGATGGTTAGTGGTTTTTTGGTGCATGTGTGGATCACCAAGGGAGGAAATATACAATTATTCTTCAAATAAAACAATGGAAGGACATTAAGACGTTTTAAGATTCATCAATGAAGAAATAATTAATCAAAATTAAATTATTAAAATTATAAATTAATTATAAATCATTATGTGATGATCCTATGTTTGGTTATAGTGTTCTAAAATCAATTAATCCTTGATTCAATTCCATTGGTCACAAAATTATTCATTGGTGTGCATCTCAGATTAATCATAAATTATGATAAAAATATATTTTGGGAATTCCCTACTGATTCTTTCATTTCACCTGAAACCTTCAAGTGGTATCAAAGAGTTCGATGAATAATTTATAATTATTTAAAGATTGATGATTTATTTATGCATTTATTATTAATTTTAAATTATGGTTTAATAATTATTTAATCATAATAAAAATATCATCGATTCATCCTCTTTATTATCACAAATATAATCAGAAAATGGATTAATTTTGAATGAAGAACATTCCAAGATCTCATCAGGAGGTTCTAAGGATTATGGATGGATAACAAAAGAGTAAAAAGCATGTATCTCATAGCTACATGCCGTATACCCATGTTTAATTCACCAAGACAACTCAAAAATTAATTTGGATCATGTGAATTTATTACATGTGGTATGTATTTAACACACCAAAATTTGACTGATCCATCATGGAAACTTGGTTAACCAGACTAAACAATGCATATTCTATTAGTCAAAGATGAGTTGTGTGTTTTTACATGACACATGTGACTGGAAACCATGTGACATGGAGAACAAATGACATGTGTCACTTTTACATATCAATTTATTCATTAATTTATGTTTCAGGACAAAAAGACCATTCCCTAGGTTTGTGAAATTAATTGACAGTGAATATTTATACATGAAATATATTTATCTAGTCCATAACATGTATATTAATTGTTTACACAAAATTTAAAATTAATTTATTATACTGCTTAAAATTATCAACATGTGTTTCGTGTGTCATTTGATTGACTCATAAACTCTATGTGATGGGTTTTATGTATATATATATTTTAAATATATTATTAATTTACAAATAATATTATGAACTAAATTTTTTGTATATGACCTAATATAATGATTAGTCTATATGAATTAAGAAAAAATACACTACATAAAAAACATGTGTTCAATTTTTCATTTATTTGACAGTTCACCCCATGAAATTTTATTATTTTATGTGTATTATTTATTCCACATGAGTAAAAAGTATACAAATATAATATATGCTGGGTAGTTCAGACAGGTACTCACCATGTTTCATCTAGGGTACATTTTTTGTACATTGTTAATTTTGAATATATTTATTTAATAAGTTTAAAATTGTGATGGATGAGAATATCATAAAATTTTGGATGAGAAGTAAGATAAAAGAATATATTAATTAAATAAGAAAATTATTTAATTTTATTATGATTTATATTAATTAATAATTATTTGGATTGAATTCTATAAAATTAAATACATAATTCTTTTTATGTATGTGGATGATCATGAGCATAGAACGAACCAGTCTGAGTGATTGGTATCCTCTAAATTTATTATTAAATTAAATGGATGGTCGGTGCATCATCCATTCTCTCATTATGTATAGGATTACATGCTCACTATTTCCTTTTATATAAACCCCATTAACTAATTTTTTGTTCCCCTCACCTGTGTGTGAGTAAATACAACATCCCCAAACCCGCACTCCTAGATTTGGTGCTAAAAACAATATTTACATTCCTGGCTTCAATAATGATAAACATGACCTAGTTCCAAGACATAAAAACTTACAATATAAAATATAAATATTTGATAAGTTACATACCTGAGGTTTATTTAGGTTTAGAGTTTTAGAGAATTTGAAAAAACTCAAACATGACAATACCCAAGTCTTGAAGTGACCATTTTTCCTATTATACACCCATTTTATTATTTCACAAAAAATTCATTATATGCCATAAAATTCTTTACACATGAAATTTTTATAGACTCAAATCATTTAAAATAATTCTTCAAAATCTTTGGGAAAGTAAACATAAAAATAGTGATTTCAAATACCTTATAAGCGTAAAAATAAGCATTTCTATTTGAATGTTATCAGTGAGCATAAGATGATCTGAAGGGTGTGATGAAATAATAAAATTGAATGAGAATAAAATAAGATAATTCATACCCATAAATACATGGATCATACATCATTAAACATGGTATGAATCTTTATCAAAAGAAATTGACATGAAAATCAATAATCAGCAGCCATGTGATGTTGATATTTATCAAAGAGAAAATTTAAATCTCATCAAAATAATAGATAAAATGTGATGATATGTTGGAATATTATCTTTATATAATCATTATAAGAACCCTTATAGATTGGATCAATTTTCATTGTTAATAACCATACCCTCTAAGGAGTAACCTTTTAACAAATTAAATTCATCATCTCTTAGGAGTTACTTATATTCATTCAACCACATCATCATTAACCAATGTATTAGTAAATTATTAATGATGAACCTACAAAATATCAGACAAATTCCCTTAAGTACTTGGTATGACTCCCCGATCCCTATTTCATCCATAATTTCAGAGAACCCTATCTTGAGAAAAAATTAAAATCTTTCACTTCTCAATATAACAATAACCATTATTATTTCAAATAATGATTTAACATGTGAAATTAAATGTGTTTCATAACTATCTCTAAGAAACCATCACAATACATCAAAATAAAAAAATACGATGGAATCATTACAATATATCCATAGTAAATAATAAGTAATAGAAAGTATTATTGTTGTTTGTGAATCGAAATACCATTAAAATAGAATTAAAAACATTACTGAGAAAAAATAACCTTTCCACTATGAAAATCACATTTAAAAACTAAAAATTACAAATTATTATGAAAATTATTTTATATAAAAATAAACTGGAAATATTATGAAGAGATCATAAAAGAAAATAATGTTCCTAATGATAGAAAACTCTATTCATTTTTTAAATGTTAAAAGTAAAAATTCTTTTCAATTTTGGGAAATGAGTGTTAGAAGTTACCCATGAAGAAAATGTTAAGAAAATTCCTTTTAGAAGCTTTAAAAATAAGTTAAATGATTATGTAAAAAAACATTAGGAAATAATTTGTGTTTAAAACAAAAAATTATAGATAACATTTTAGAAAAAATGGATTTTAAAGTGCAATATTCCTGATCTAAATAAAGATACAAGATCTGTATCACTTACATAAAAATTTCATGATGTTTCATTAATAAATAAGGTAGGAAATAGAAAATAATAATTTAAACCAAATTCATAAAAATATGATAATAAAATTGATGTTTATTTAGATAATAGAAGTATATAATTTCAAAAAATGAACCTTGAACAAAAACAATCTCGAAAGGAACTTAGCTTCTCACATAAATCCTTTACCGAATTGGTAATTTTCAAATAAAAAGTCATTGAAATATAGACTATTTTATGGATATTAAAATCCAATAAATATCATGGAGTAATATTTCAAAATTTATTCATGATTAATTTGGTAAACTACACAATTAAATTATGGTGGATGTCATGAAATATTTCTCAACAAAAATACAACGAGACAAAGAAAACCCCAACAAAGATAATTTATTGTGAAGTGACAATTTATCCATGAATTGATCGTGTAAACATATGTAAATCCACATAAATAAATTGGTAACATATAAAAAAATAATTTATAGATGAATTCACACATAATAATTTCATAATAAAGTCAATTAAGATGAAGTATAAACCAATGAATGTAAATTGAGTTAAGAAAACCCTTACCACTTTGCAATATTCACGTAAAATCCCCTTATTTGAAATAATTTGAATTATTACATAAAATAAAATTAATCATGTTCAATACGTGATAAAACATGTTAAATGGGAAATATATACACTTTATAATACAAATTATGTGTTTTACATTAAAACATTCCTTAATGAAGTGAAAATGAGACGAAATATCTTACCTCGAGTCCATATTTTCTATATATATATATATATACTTTAACAGCTATATAATAAACATATATTAAATAAAAAATTTAAGTAACAATTTATATTTTTATTAATTTTTCATTTAATAATTTATTTCGTTCATTTCAATGAAATATTTAATTACATGATCGTTTAAGTCAATGTCGTTTGTTTTGAGGATGTTCGATTGATAGTTACAGAACAACTTTTGTATGTTGATTGTGGTAAAAATAATAATAATTACATAATATCTAGAATAAAAATACTGAAATAATAATCTTTATATATAATAATTATACTTTTAAAACCAATCATTAATGGTGGTTATAAAAAATAAATTATGTTATAATAATACAAACAGTAGATCATACGTACACATGAGTAACATTTCCCTTTTTCAATGAACGTGAAAGAAATATTGTAAGTATTATTTCATAAATAAATAATTATAATTATATAATAAATATAATATTATCTCTTTACATAATATATATATACCATCCATGTGATGTGGTGGTGAAAAATGAATCACCTCGCTTCATGGTGGTGGAAATCTACACGTATGCATGAATGCCATTATCATTTTTCAATGGATGGAAATGGAAGAAAATAAATGGTATATTATCATTAAATATTGATAATAATTTCATGAATACCACACATGTATATATATATATATGCATTAAATACATTATTATAACCAAACGTGAGAGTCAGTGATGGAAAATGAAGTACATAGGTTCATGAGGCGGTGGTCCACCGTAAACACAAATGATGGTTTCATTTCCCATTTGAATGAATAAGTAGATGGATTAAGGTTTTGAAATTAACAAAATGAAATATTTTTATATGGTATTTTTTTATTAAATCATAATGGTTAGAATCATTTTTAATGAGGTAATAAAATAAATAATACTAAAAAATTCGGATAAAATTTACACCTCTTCATCAAAAAACATTTTTTTACACATTAATCTTTATAAGGTCAGTATTATTCACAAAATAAGTCCAATAAAACATGTTTTTGGTTGTTATTAATGTAGTTTTATATGTATTTTCTGAAATAGAGTGATTAAAAGGTAAGAGGATGAGACGAGAGGAGTCTCCCTTTTATTAATGAGGGGAGGGGAACTCTAGGAGTTAAATAAATTATTAAATTAATATAAATTTATTTTCATGGAAATGTGGCACAAAATTCCTATATTGTGAATATATAAATATTTTATGTAAAAATAATATCATTAAAGAATTATTTTAAAAGTTCAGGTTATTTGTTCACCCTTATATCTTTGTTTTCACCCCCTGTTAATTCTTTTTCTGATTGTCATGATATCAATGTTTTTTAATATTTAGGGGTCATGAGAGTTACTTTAAAAGGAATATTGACCCATAAATGGATAATGGATGGTATTTTAAAACATATAAAATTCACTTTAATGATCATAGGATATTTATTAAATTTAAATCAATTTAAAAATTATTGTTTATTATGATGTATCATTAATGATATTTTTGGAACTATTAATTTAATTTAGTGTTAAACGCATAAAGAAACTAATATAATTAAAAAATTTCATTTAATAAATCTATAATATATTATTTATATATTTAATATATATTTTTACACTATAACTCACCCAATAAAATTACTTTATGTGTTTTTTAAATTATTTACATGGTTTTTCTATTACAAGCATAAACATCATGTTGACATTGCTTAAGCATTTATGTTCATTATTTCATGAGAAAAATTAAATAATAAATTAACAACATTAAAATAAATTCATTATTAGAAAAATTAAATTATATATTCATGCAAAATATATTTTTGTACATATATTAATATATGATATAAATTTAAAATCAATAGAGTGACAATCTGTATTTTTCTTTAAATAAAAAAAATATAAGTCACATTCCATGAAAAATGGAACAAAAATTTTCATTAATTAGAATCCTATATGAGTATGGTCAAACACCACTCATCAATTAGATTAAATACAAGTTTTTGGGACATTTCTATTTCTTATCATATTATTTTTAACCTTAATTACCTGATTTACCCTTACCGAGGTGGCAAATATTTACCACTCTTACAATTCATTATAAAAAAAATTAATGGAGTTATTTAAAAAATTTGAAAATCATGATTCCCATTATGGGATCTCTTTTTAGGATTCAATTCCTAGAAGTTTTAGGAATCATTATTATTATATATTTGTAAAACGCAATGAAAAACAATTTTTATAAAAATATGTTTTTAAGACCCAAAAATGAACTTATACAAAAAATATATTATAATTAGTATTCAAATGTAATTAATTATATTATATAAAATTAAATAACATTTATGTAAATTTTATATCAAATTCAAAAAATAATGGGACTTTTTAATGAAAAATATGAATGTTTTACAAAAATTCGTATTTTCACAATTCATTGAAAAATCAATATTTTTAGAAAAATAAAAAAATAACACTAAGATAAATTTGATATGATGATTCTAAAAATCATATCCTTTTAAAAAAATACAATTTCTAAAATTATACGATTTAATTATATTATACTTACATAGAAAAGTTATAAACTATTTTTGAAGAAAAAATATTTTTAATGCATAAATGACCTTACTCTTAATCTATAAATGAATGTTAAATCATTAAATTAAATATATAATAAAATTATTTCACAATATTAATTTATAAATATATGAATTTAACCTTTTAAAATAAAAATATATTTCACCCATAAAAACATATTTACAAATAATATTTCTTTTACCTTCAAAATATTTTATCTTCATTTTAATCCTATTGATAATAAAGGTATAATTGATTATTCATTTAATTTAAGGAAAAAATTATATATATATATATAAATATATATATTTCATAATATGATTATTTTGATTCATAACCTCCAATTTAATTACTAGGATATAACTATCATATTTAAATAATAATATTTTTTGATTTGTTTAAGCTTGATTTCATGTGTCTAATATGCTATCAAACGTAATATTCTTTTAAAATCTAGGTATATTGAATTATACCCCTTTAATAATTTTAATCCTTGAAATTTTAAATTCCTCATGATAATGAAGGGATTTATATATTTAAATACCTTTTTAAAAACCCACATCTTAAAGGGTTAGTAAAACCTCCTCTTAAAAATAGGAAAAGGGAAATATGAAGGTCATCTGAAATAACACATAACTAGGTTTCCAAATATAAGGACATTAGTGGTATTTGAAAATATGGACATAGTGGGAAAAATAGTGTTTAAATAAGGATGGATAGTGATATATAAAACTAATCATAATAAATTGAATGATAATGAGAAGGTAAATAACCACAAAATCATAAATTAATGTGGTATGAAGAATATTATCAATTAATCCAAAATGAAGGTTTTCAAGATCCATTTCCTAGAGGTGAGAAATTATTTTTCCATATATACATTTAATAAAATTGAATATAAATAATTGATTTTGACTAACTCCATTAATGAAATTTCATTATTTGGTTGCATGTTTTAATTAGTTTCCACTATTATCTCATCTTTTAGTATAAATAACAATTATAAATATTTAATTCAAAAATAATTATAATGAAAATTTTATTGACTATGAGGTATATAAAGGGATTAAAAAAATATTTTACCTATATTTCCTACAAAAAATGGTTATCAAGTGATAAGATAATACCAAAAATGAAGAAATATACATATGAAGAAACCAATCATTTAACTCCAAAATTTACACAAGAACAATAAAAGATCATTATAGATCATTCAATAAATAAATATAAAAATATCCAAAAATAATCTCTATAACCTCAACATTAATTAATGTTTTAACCTAAAAGGTTTTCTCATTCATTTCATTTTAAATCCTAAAAAATGTAATTGAATTATTCTAAAATAATCCTTTAGATTAATCCTAAGGGTTACACATACCTCAAACCAATAAAGGGTCTCCCAAATATAATTAATCACCAATAAATCCAATTAATTAAAGTAAAAAAGGGTATCTAATACTTTTAACTTACAATCAATATTAAACTTATAAACCCTTGATAGTATCTAAAATAATTAATTTAACCTCAATCAAAAACATATCGGTATCCCAAGTTATCTAAAACCTCAACTGATACCAACTATAATAGCTCTGTGCTTGCACTATAGGATCCATTTCTAAAACATAATCTTTTTATTTCTAGATTTGATACTAAAAAATGACTCAATTTTAACCAATCAAAACAAACATCTTCAAAGGGAAATTTAGTATCACTTACATAGACAAGGATACATTTTAAGAGAGGGTTGAAAATCTTAACATCTGAAATGTATGGAGTTTTTGAGAGGGTTTAAAATCTTACTTGAATTCAAACTTTTAGATTTTTGGATGTTCCAACATAAAATTTAAACATATAAATTAAGTTTGGACAGGTAAAAATATTAATTGTTTTAATTGGGATATGTACAAAATGGGTATTAGGGGATTGTTTTATTTTCTAGAGTGTTATGCTTCAAACGATAAATTTTAGGAGACACAACACTGGGAGTACACTTGGAGCATGGTTAGTGATAACTATACGACCTAAAATGTGTAGACCATTTAAACTAGATAACAGTTATTTGAAGTCATGTGAGGGTGGTTTATGGATATGAAATTTGGTCTAGAGTGGTCGATGGACCTACATGTGTAGGCCAATAGTCTGTCTATATTTGTGTTATAACTATGCGAAGTGGGTGTATCTTTGGATAGACGCAATGCACAGTTTCCACATGGTTATCAAAACCATGTGTCTAAACCATGAATCTCATTTAATGTGATGAGATTAAAAATTTTCACATTATTAATTTATGTTTTCAAGACCATTTTTCTTTCATCCTTCACCAATAGCCTCCTCTAGCTGTGGAGATCCCCTCCTCATTGTTTTAGTTTTATTTGAAACTTATTTGTCTAAGATTAGATTCATGCTTTGTTAGTTTCATTAGATAGATATATGTAAGGATGGTAGTATTTTTTATTATTTTTATATGTTATCTTTTTTGGAATGATATTTCTATCCAAGCACATTTCCCATATTTTCATGGAATTTTTCTGATTCCTCATTTTCATTCATTTTTGCTTGAATGAAAGGATAATCATCAACAAGAGAACATATATGGGTATAATGTAGGTGGTTCCTAGATTTCTATTAATTTATAAATATTTTATGGAATATATAAAAATAAACATGAGTGGGGTGTTCTAGGTGAGATAATTTATTTAACTATTTTATTTTCTATTATTATTGGAATATATTTATGGTCAACTCTTGGATTGTTTAGATACATGGATACACGAATGGAAATGCATATGTGAAACATAGTTCCAATTTGGTTGGCCATGATGTGTCATCATTTAAAGTTAGTTTAATCATAATATGAATACATTGGTTCTATGGGAAGGGTTTGGAATTGACCTCTTGGATATTGGGTGATGATGATCAACAAAATATAGGTTACATGGTTAATCAAGATAATGTGTTGTGTGATATATAGTTCCATTGTTGGGAGTCATGGTTTTCATGTGGTAATGAAAGAATCCAGAGTTGTGTATTTGGTTTTTTGGTGATTTTTTTTCTCACATTTATTGATTGAAAGCACCATTGGGTTCATGTGCACACATGATCTCGACCTTGTGAGGAGGTTTTGACCAATAGATGTGGGTGGAGGCCTCCATAAAATTAGAAGCATAGGGGATAGTGAAAAACATCATTTATAAAGGATCTTATCACCAAATATATCCATTGATGTTGGTGTTAGACTATCAAATGGGGGATGAGGCCCGCCATTGTGTTGAGGCAAATGGGAAAGGACTATTGAAGGATGGATGACACCATGCCTTGGGACATCAATCTAATAAGCTGATTTTGATGTTTTAAAGAGAATTCCAAGGGACGTGTGATATGTTTATGGACTTGTTAATGGGATGTTAGGTTAAATTGACTAGTTTCATATGTTTAACTTGTTAGAATAATGTCTTGTGTGGTGTGGAGATGGGTAAGAGTTGGGGGTTATTCTGGTATGATAGATAGTAGATAAATTGTTCCACTTGAGCAATAGAAAAAGTAGGTAAAATATCCCTTGTGGTTATTGAGTATATATAAATAGAGTTATATATTATATGAGTATAGTTTATATTAAATTATGTTCTGCATACACTATTATAATCATATATTGAATACATGAATACAACAACGATGGCGTGCTGAGTTCAGACTCACACCCTGCATGGGCCCCTATGGACACATGAATACTTTACCGATTTTAGACTAGGTAAGGTATCAGACTAATTGGATAGAACATAGTGAGTAGAGATGCACTATGGGTACATGGGATGGATGATGGATAGACCAGGGGTTATTTTTCACTGTTCTGGGGATATTTTTGATATTTTGTTTCCATAATTATATGATCGGTCCATAGGTGATGTGGTATGTTTTTGTATATATGAAATGACATGTATACATTATTTTATTTTATTTAGATTTTTATTTGACTCATTATTTCTATTGTATTATATGCTTCAACTAATTTTTATTGATCTATTCTTAGTGTTGTTATTATTACCATTATTATTATTAATATCACCAAAAGGTGTATTCCCCCACCCCACCCATTATCATCTAATAGAACCTCACAACTAGTTGGAGGCCTTTGGTGTATGAGTAGAAGCGTCTAAGGATTAGTGTACATATGGCATGGAGAATAGGTTATGTGGATCCCATGCTGGGGTTATAAAACATAATTCTTAATAACCTAAGGAAAATAAATCATAAGATATGTGATCTCAAACTCTATGTACGGGAAAACATTAGAATTAACAATTTAATGTCCTTAGTGAGAATAAAATGACCATAAGTGTATTATGACATAATCCAAATGCATGATCATAACATAATTTATTTAATACCCATAAAAACATGGATCATAAACCATGATACATGCCATTAATCTTTATCAATGGTAATAGTCATGAAAATCAATAATCATGATCCATGTGATGCCAATCATGATGAAAGAAAGCATTTAAAAATAAAAGGAAACGTAGATACAATTTATTAGTATCATGGAACATTATCCTCATATAATCATTACAATAACCCTTAGATATGGTATAACCATACACAGTTCACAACAATAATCTTTTAGAAGTAACTAGTTAACTACATTATCTATTAGGAATTACATACATTCAATCAACTCTATTGCCATTACCCAATATATTAAACTGCTATAACGAACCCACCCATAACATATCAAACAATTTTTCATAAGTATTTTTGTTAACTCCCCAATAATTCTTTCATAAATAATTTCTAAGTCATATATCATGAGAAAAACAATTAAAATATTTTACTTTTCAACATAACAATAAACATTTTTGTTTTATAGCGTGATTTACTAGTGAAATGATACAGGTTCCAAGAAAATAACAAAAAATAATCATAATAAATCTATATAATGAATTAATATTTTATTATTACAACATATCACTAGTGTATAATAAGAAATATAATTGGTTTTTATCAATGGTGAATAGAAAACACTTAAAATATCAATAAAGTAATTCTTGAGGTAAATACCCTTTGAAAAATAAACATCAAATTTAATAACTGAATACTCATTAAATATTGTGAATATAATTTTCCTTGAAAATAACCATGGAAACATATAAAGGAATCTTTAATGAAAATAATGGTCATGATGGTGGTGGAATCCATTCATGTCATAAAAAATAGAAAGAAACATTATTTTTAAAAACATTAATGATATTCAAAAGTGACCCATACGGTTAATGTTATGAAATATCCCAGTAAAACATTTAAAATAAGATAAAAAATTATGTAAAATAATTTATTGGAAACAATTTTTATTTAGGAAATAACCTTCTTGAAAATATTTCAGATAATATGGATGTGGAGGAGAAATATTCCTGATCTAAAATAAAATATAAGATCAGAATCACTTACAAACAATTATCCTTTTTTTCTTTAATCAATAAGGGATGAAATGGGAACTCAAAATTTAAAAAAAAAATCATAAAGAAAATATAATAAAAGTTACATGTTTCACTAAAATAAGAGAAATTATTTCCCTAAAAGAACATTGATCATAAATAATCTTAAAAATAAAGGATATTGTAACATAAAGACTTTATCACTTTGGTAAATTTAAAATCAAAATTAATTCAATTAAAGAGTATGATATGGATCTATAAATCACATTAATTTCATGTTTAAATATGTAAAAACTGATTCATTAGTACGTAAGTATGCCATACAAGTAAATCATGGTGCACGACATGAAACATGTCTCACGAAAATGATATTGAGTCAAAGAAAACCCTTGCAAAGATCATAAATTTTGATGTGATAATTAATCCATGATGGGATTATGCTCACATATTTAAATCAATATAAATACATTTTAATTATACAATAAAAAAATTTATAGATAAATTCACACATAATAATTTCATAATAATTTCAATTATATAGAATTATAACCCCATGAATAAAGATTGAGATACAAATCCCCTTACCACTTTTTAAATTTCTATTCCAATACAATTGGATGAATTAATTTGAACCGTATCTTAAAATAAAAATAAATATGAATAATTCATGACAATAAATTTAAAATTTTCAGTATATAAAGCATAAAAAGTAAATTAGGTGCATAACATTAAAACATGCCTCAATGAAGAGTAATTGAGACGAAATCCATTACATCGAGTCTATATTTTTCATATATGTCCTTTAACACATTTAATCTGATTATATTAATTAATTAATTGTTTAATAACCATTTATAGGTTTATCAATTTACAATTAAATCATTTGTTTCATTGATTTCAATTATATACTTAATCAGTTAAGTCCATGTTTTGTGTTTTGAGGATGTTTGGTTCATAGTTGTAAAACGACATCCGTATGTTGACCGTGATCAAAGTGAATATTTTAAAATCATCTCCAGAATAATAATAATGGTATAATTATTATTGTTATATAATAATTATACTTTTAAAACCAACTATGAATTATGGTAAAGAAAAATGAATTATGTTTTAATTATGGAGATAGTAGGCCTTTGTTAAGCATGAGTAACATTTCCATTTTCAGCGAACTTGAAAGAAATAAGGTAGGTATATTTTATCTTTAAATAATGATTATTTTCTCATAAATAACATATCATTACTTTAATAACTTTATATACACCATCCATGTGACGTGGTGATGAAAAAAGAATCACATCGCTTTATGGAGGTTGTAATCCAAACATACACACAAATGAAATTTCCATTTATCAATTGATGGAAAGGTACGAAAAAAGATGTTATATTAACATTAAATAATTATAATTAATTAATTAATATCATATATGTAAATTAAATCCATAATTATAACCATCCAAGGTAATCAGTGATGTAAATTGAAGTACATCGATTCGTGAGGCAGTGGTCTACCGTACACACGAATGATGGTTTCATTTACCATTTGATGGAATAAAGAGATGGATTAAGGTTAATAAATTAAAACAAATAAAAAATAAAAAATTTATTATATAAAAAATTTATTATATAAAAATGGTTAAAATAGTTTTTATGGACATAGAGGATGAAATAAAACTAAATCATTCGGTTAAAAGTTATACCTATTTTTCAAAAAACCTTATTTACTTTAAAAATTAATCCCTATAAGGATGGTATTATGACCAAAATAAGACCTATATAAAGTGTGGAAGGATTTTAGCATGGTATTTGGATAGTTATTGGAATAAATATAGTGATAAAATGGTTTTAGGAAGATATTAGAGGAGGTTCCCATTTATAGGTGAGGGGAGGGGCACTCTTGCAATTATTTAAATTATAAACTTACTATAAATTAATTTTCAGAGAAAATTGAAAATAAATAGATTTATTTTGAATATATTATTAAGATGAGTAAATATACTCTCATATAATAAAACATTTACAAGTTTAAGTAATGTTTTCTCTATTTATTTTAACCCCCCATTAACCCTTTTGATCATTACTATGATATCAAACTTTTTATGCTATTTAGGAGCCATGAAAGTCACTTTTAAAGGATAATTGAGCCATAAAAGGAACTTGGTTTATATTGTGGACCATATTCAATTAAAATTTCTAAATATATGGTTTTTATGAATTTTAAATTATTTAATAAAATATTATTTATTATAAAATATCATTAATGACATTTTTGAAACTATTCATTTAATTTAAATTTAATGTAACTAGAATAAAAATGAAATTATAATAGATAATTTTAAAAAATATCTAAAATGTTATATATATATATATATATCTATAAAAATCTTGGAAAACTATAAATCACCCAATGAAAATAACTTTTCGAGTTTTTAATATCATTTAATTGATTTTTCTATTGTTTGCCTAAGCACTATGTCGGCGTTGCGTAACCATTTAAGGTAATTATATCATTACATTTTTTTTAAATATAATAAAAAATTTAATTTCAGTATAATAAAAATAACCTTTAATATTCATTCATAAAATATTTTTATCCCTATGTGAATATATAAGATAAATTTAAAAGAAGGAGAATAACATTTTGTATTTTTATTTACGTAAAATAATATATAACTCATTTTCAAAGTCAAATGGCACAAAATTTACCAAATATGTAATATTAGTTGAGGATGGTCGAACAACACTCATAAAATAAATTAAATTAATGTTTTAGTCTTATTTTCAGTCTTTATCATATTATTTTTAACCATAATTACATGATTTACACTTACTGAGGTGACATATATTTACCATAGTTACTATTCATTAGGAACAAAAAAAGGGATTATTCACTAAATTTGAAAAAAATTATCCTAAAATTGGGATCCATTTTTTAGATTAAATTCCTATAATCAGAAGAAATAAATTTTACTAAAAATGTGTAATACACAATGAAAAAAAATTTGTAGAAAAATTCCTTTTTAAGAAAAAAAATGAACATATACCAAAATAAGTTATAATGATTATTAAAATGTCATAAATTAGAATATATAAAAATAAATTATTATTATGTGACATTGAGAATAGAATTAATAGCATAATGGTAGTTTTTTACAAAATGAAATCACATTTTTACAAACATTTTTATTTTTCCCTAGTCATTGGAAAATAAATACTTTTTGAAAAATCCCAAAACATTACCCTAACATAATTTTGATATGTTTTTAAAATGATAAAATTTTTATCAAATAAAATTTTTATAATTTGGATGTATTAATTATATTATCCATATACAAAAATTATTTAAAACTATTTTTGAAGAAAAAATATTTTTAAAGCATAAAATGACATTATTATTATTCCATAAATTAATATTAAATCATTAAGTTGAATATATAATATAATTATATTAATTATATTAATTTATCAATAGTTATAAATTTAAACTCTTAAGATTAAAATTTATTGGTCCCATAAAAATATTTTTTATAAACAATATACGATTTACCTTCAAAAATTTTTATCTTCAATTATATCTATTTGATAAAAAATGAATAATTGATCATTAATTATATTCTTGGAAAAAATGTATATTTCCTAATTTTATAATTCATATTCATAGCTACCAATTCAAAATCTCGGTTATAACGATCACATTTAGATAACAATATTTTTTTTGTTATTTTATGCTCGGTGTTGTGTGTCTTGTATACTATCAAACATAATCTACTTTTAAAATCTCAGAAAATTATAGTAAAATCTTAGGTAATGGATTTCACTCTCAATCAGGTGAAGGTGGATTACATTTAGATTTTAGGAGAAACTAATCCAAGATATACATGGTGGATAGGTGAAAACTGCAACATGAACCAAGTCATGGTTCAAGGTGTTTCCCCAAGATCAATGGTTAGTTTAACATCTTCTACATAAAAAACCATTAAGAAAAAATAATGATCATTCCACTATTATCATTTCATTTTTTCCAAGTTACATGGTTAATTTAATTATGGATGTTTTTTCACGTTCAAATGAAAAAAGGATTTAACAAGTATAGAATATTGAACTATAATAAAGTTGGATTATATGAAACAATTATCTAAGAAACAATTAATAACATAAATAAATACACTTAATATTAATAATAATTTAATAATGATAAAATGGGGAATTTATGTATAAAGATTAAAAGACCCTCAATTATATATATTAAGTTATTATAGTCTATCACTACTTACATTATAATATAACCATAGTTCAAAGTGACTAACTAACCAAATTTGTGGTGCTTTACATTATTGAGGAATTATAACATTGGGTTTGGCATGATATAACTTAATTCAAATCAATGGTTGACTATAAAATAATAACATGGTGAAATTGAGAGTGAAAGGTTTAGGAAATACAAATTATGATTTTTAGGATTTGGGGAGTCCAAAAAAGATATCAATAAACTACAAGTTGATGCAATTAGAAAATTTATATTAACATAAAACCCTTAAAATAACTTTTTAGGAAAAAAAATGGGTTATGAGATTCGGAATATGGTTCATTACAACTATAATGCCTAAGAAATAGGTTATTCCAAATATTATGGTGAGGTCTTTGGGGTTTTTATAAAATAGTAAGATATTGGTGGATTTAATATTCATTATGAAATTTTATTAGATAAAGTACTAAAATTATGCTCCTATTATTTATAGAAATGACAATTCACATGACTTCAAATATATCCCTATGATCCATATGTTATAAGGATATACTTATAACAATAAATAATTTTCATGAATGGAAATATATATTGTTTGTTATTCTACACCATGAAAAGAAATTTAATTTTATAGAAAACCCCAATCCTAAAGTACATAGACAAGAGGATAGTAATGAAGTATTATCTCTCAAAGAGATTCATTTGGATAATGCCAAATAATTTCAATGTTCTGGGTTATCTTCTATATCCAAAAAATTTCAATGTTTCATTCTATCCTCATTCAATCAAGATGATTGGATACAAATAGTTCTTTATTATTGTTGGTATTAAATTCCCTTCTGATTTTTCCATAGATATCATCCGTTCCCCACTACCTAAATCATTATTCAGTTTCATTGAAAATTACAACATGATAAATAAAAAGAATACTATTTTATAATATATTACTCTCATTCACCTAGTTTACAAGGACATGGTGAATGATGAACTTGCAGTCCTTATGGTGAATAAGAAAATGAAGAATAAAGAAAAGTGTCCCAAGACTCACACCAAGTATAAATAAGCAGAGAAAAATCCATAAAAAAATAAGATTCAATGGTAGGAAAAATAAAATGAGGTAGTATGTTTTTTATTTTCCAATCTATGTCACTGGAAGTAGAACTGCACCTATAATTAATAGGAAGTTAAAGTGAATTATTTATCAATTTTAATCTTTCTATATCTAAAAATTGAGTATTAAATAAAAATTATGGAGATCATATTTGTATCAAATTATAGGATCAAATTAGATTTATAAATATTTCTATAGGATGGGAGGAACTTTGAAAATCCAATAGAGCATGACTCACTGCCTTTTCAATAGAAGACTACCACTTTCCATGGACAACAAGAATGATTTTGGTTTAAAAGAACTGTTATTTTTTATAAATTTTTACTAATAACATCATCTTTATTTCTTTCCACGATATGGATGGTATTATTTTAATATTTTTAAATAAATAATGCCTCTTTTACCAAGAAAACATTTTTTATGGTATGGAATAACTAAAAAATGATCTTTATGTTTTAAATTAAAAAAACCATGTATTTGTAAAAGATAATGAACATTGTTTGTATCAATCATAAAACACCCAACTATAGAATCAACATATTGGTCATATAAATGTGAAATATTTGACAATTATATATTAATATGTTTATTTAGACTCCTTAGAGAAAAAACCAACTAAATATGCCATTCTTGTTTTCAAGGGAAATGTCCAAAAAAACATACCGAGGATAGAGGGAAAACCCCACAGAGGTTCTTTAATTGGTACACACTGAGTGTGTGGACCATTTAGAGTTGAAGATAAAGGTGTAATTATTACTTCATGACTTTTAATGATGACTTGAGCAGATATTTCAATGACTATAAGAAGAGGAATAAGTTTTAGGTATTTAATAAATTCAAGGAATTAAAGAATCAAGTAGAAAATCCACAAGGTTAGAATATAGAGAATATTGTACCTATTCTTGGTGGTGAATATCAAGGGTCTATCTATATTTTATGGTAATTTGGGATTCTATCTCAAATCCCTCCACCTTATAAACAATAGCGTAATGTTAGTAGTGAAAGGATAATTTGTACCTTTCTAGACATGAAAAGGTCAATGATGAGCCATGTATATCTTCTTTTATACTTTTGTGGATATGAATTATAAACTGTGTAATAAACACGAAACCAAGTTTCAAAAAATGTTAAAAACAGAATTACCTTAATGTTATGGTGTTTAATGAAAACTATTCTATCACTTACATGTGCATGCGGATTTTAGTTGTTTTTTAAGGAAACAATTGGAAAAAAATAGAACCCTGAGGTATAAAGTGTATTTTTGTAAGATATCCTAGGAAGCTAAGGCATACTATCTATATTGACCCTCAGATAATATATGGATTATTTTAGGACATCCAAATTTCTTGAGATGGATAAAATCTTCATGTAGGGTAGTGAGAGAAAGATTTAATTCAATGAAGTTTATTCTCAAGATACACATGAGTTTTTATAGAAATATAATTTATAGGACCCCATGGAAGAAGTCATATCTGAAACACAAGTACAATGTAAGAGTACCAAAGAGGTTGGATAACCATAAAGATATAGTTTTCTATCCATTAAATATGGTGAATCATTTTTTATTGACTATAATGAACCTCTCTCCTATAAGAATGTTGTAGAGATCTCAAAAGCTACATGATGTCTAGATGCCATGAAATCTAAGAGGGATTTTATGTACCATAACTATTTCTGGGTTTTAGTCTATCCCATAATTGATGTAAATCTTGTAGAGGGTTAAATGAGTATTCATGATAAAACTAGTCATGTAAGGTAAAGTAAATACCTATAAATCATGGCTAGCAGATAATTCCTTTAAACAACACCAAGGTATTGACAATGATAAAGTGTTTTCTCCATTTTTGATGTTTATATCACTCAGAATTTTACATTCTCTAATAGTATACAATTCATATGAAATATTCTATATGTTTGTCAAAATATATTTCCTTACTACAACCATAAATAAGATGTCTATATAATGAAACTAAAGGGGTTTTCACTTCAACTAAATCCAAAAGGGTTTTCAAGTTACATAAATCTATTTAAATATTGAATCAAGAATCCATGTGTTGGATCATTCAATTAAAAAAAGATTTAAAATAGTTTTCTTCCATTAAAAATTAATGCGAGCCATGTGTTTACAAGAAATTTAGTGAGAGTGAAATAATTATATTATAAGTACATGTTAATAAAATATTACATATTGGAAATGATATACTAGTCTTATAGTGATTTAAGGATTGGTTAAACAAGTGATCCTCCATGAAGAAATTCAGTAAAGAATCCCACAATCTAGGGATTAAGATAATGTTTGATAGATCCATAAGGATTCTTGGACTAAGTCAAGTTATATAAATTTACCATATACTAATTAGATTTTGTATGGAACAATCCAAGAGAGGGTTTATTCTAGTGTCACATGGTATATATATTTCTAAGAAAATATGTCCTCGAATACAAGATGATAATGAGAGAATGATTAATATCCCATAAATTTTTTGATAGGATCAATCATGAATGACATCTTGTATAAAAAAAATATTTTCTCCTATACCTTGATCATGGAACGAAAATATCAAGATCATCTGAATGAAATTTTTTTTATACCATTAAGGATATCCTTATGTTTGTGAGAAAAACTAAGGATATGTTCCTAGTGTATAGTTGATATGAGGATAGAGTCATCAGGGTTTACACCAAATCTAGTTTTAAAATATATTAGAATTATTTGAACTCATAGGCACGATAATTAATCAGTCAAAAGGAGGATCTTTGAGCTAATAGAGTTCAAACCAGTCATTTTTCATTGATTCTATAGTGGTTTTGAGAAGATAGTGGATTCTAGTGAAACAAATAAATCTGTTTGAATAAAACAATTTGTCTAAGATCTTAATGTTGTTCCTAGAATTAAAGATCCTATCACATTATATTGTGTTAATACAATAGCAGTGGATCTCAGAAAAGATTCAAGGTCACACCAATGAACAAAGAACTCACTTCAGAAGTATCACCTCTTGATAGTTTTTTTCATAGGGTTGAATTTGTAGTAAATAGAATTTACATAGATCAGAACATAATAGTCCCTTTAAAAAAAGTAATATCTCACTAGAATTGTAACGACCCGAATCCAGAGCCACTCAACTGGCACCCCATACCCGGTTCGCCACATGACCTCAAGAACGTTTCCACAAATTCCAGAGGATACCGAATAGAAGCTAGGGCCTAGGTGAGTCAGTGGGTAAACTATGCCCTCATTTGGTAAAGTATGTGGTGGACGGAAAATAACATAACAATAGCGGAAGCAGTAAACAACACACGACGACTGAAACTGAACAGCAGAATCAATGTATAATATAATAATGATGCAGCATGACACATGTGTCTATGGAAAGAATAAAAAACAACGTGCTGAAATACAACTGAAACCCAAGTAGCAAAAGTAAACAGTAACTCTAGAAGCATTGTTAGCCTAAGCTCGGTCCCATGCTCTCCAGCTCTAACCAGCAATCAAGCAACTGAGGTAGAATGGCCTCAATACCTATCCACACCTGCAACCGTATAACCTATTTGGGCCAAAAAGCAGGACCCAAATAGGGTGTGAGACTAATCCCAGTAGCCAACCACCAAAATATATGTTCCCTACTGTCAGTGAGTAATATAACAAAAGTAATGGAAATAAATGTAGTAGAGAAGCAGGGGTACACTAAAGTAAACAATCATACAATTATCTGTTCACATTTATTTATTAATTCAATTCAATCATTTAATCATCAACCAAAGAATCTAGCAAATCGTTCTATAGTCCAAAGACATAGCAAGTAACACAACAGGTATCTCAGAAGACTACCTAAACTACAAGCAGTACAAAACCAAGCATGTTCTTTGGCTTGGTGGACTCGTCACAACCAACTAACAATATTTATTACACTGACCCTCTGGGAGGATCACGTGGTCATGCCCTTATGGTCAAGCATTCGATCGAAGGCAAAGACACTCTGAGGAATCACTCAACGTCAATTATCCCTATGGTCTTGTAGTGATACTAAAAACTCTCTAAGGAAGCACTTACGTCTAATTCCCCCTTTAGTCTCAATTCGATAATTATCAGACCCTCTGAGAGAGCACAAATTCAATCCCCCTTATGGTCTCGTAATGGTAATAATTAAACAGGCCCTCTGAGGAAGCACTCACGTTAATTCCCCCTATGGTCTAACTACACCAGGTTCCCGTAGCCTTGCGTAAAAGCAATAGCACGTAAACGATTTGTAGCATCCCTAAGTATGTCTAGAAACTACTTGGCTAATATCTACAATGCATCAAAAGCATATAAACAGTAGGAAATACATGCAATCAACTATATCAAGGTAAGGAAGCAATGCAACAAGGTCTGCCTCACAGACAACCTAATCCAAATGGTGATAAAAAACCAAACAAAGGAAAACACCCATGGGGTGATCCTAAAAAATGCTAACAAGAAATTATTAATCATCTAATAACCTCAATCATACATGAAATCTAATGCAGATAACAAAACAGGATCAAAACCCTAACCCGAGATACCCGATACATGGGTACCCGACACTTTTGCACCAATAAATTAGAGACATTCAATGTAGGGAAACAAAAAACCTACCTCAATCATCATAGATTTATATACTTGAACCTAAGTCTGTGAATCAGACTTGAACAAAGTAAATCTGCAAAAACATCTAAAACGTTCAACCTCAGATAACTCACATGAGAGGAAGAATCAGGAAACAAGGCCAAAGAAGAACCAAGAACTCACCACTTAGATTCTATTGCAACCGATGGTGTTCAATTCGGATCGCCGGTGATGGATCAGTGTCTCGGAGAAGATTCGGCCTCCTCGGATGCTCTGGGAAAAATTAGGTGGAGAAGAAGACGAAAACAGGGTTATGTCGTGACACCGGTCCGATTAATGAAATAAAAATAAAAGTACACGGCATGTACTTATAGAGTACACGGTGTGCACCTGGGTTTTACATACTCTGCTTTAAGCATCTTCCACATCACCCCAAATGGTCGTGTGTGTGGCCTGGACACAGCCAACACACGGCCTCACGCAGAAGAAAAGTACATGGCCTGTACTTATAAAGTACACGACGTGTACTCTGAAAATTTACAGATTTTCCCCTTTTTCTCAAAAACAACCAGAAACCGAAAAACATACCTGAAACAAAGATCCGGGTTCTTAAAAACTTCCCCCATTAAATAAATTCATCCCTGAATTTCCCTAACGAGGCATCGAAGAAGAATCCTTGAATAACTCTGGCCACTGTGATCGCATGTCGGCCTCCCATTCCCAAGTCTCATCCTATACACAGCCATGCTGCCATAACACCCATACCAGAGAAACAGACTGACCACAGAGTACCTTTGCACTATGATCGACAATCCTGATTGGATACTCCTCGAACGATGCATCCTTCTCCAGCTCAACCTCCTCGGGTTGAAAAACATGAGATGGGTTTGAGAAATACCGCCGAAGCTGAGAAACATGGAAGACGTCGTGCATAGCATGATACCTTTGAGGTAACTGCAACCTATAAGAAACCATCCCGACTCTCTCTAGAACCTCAAACGGCCCAAAATATCTCGGCGAAAGCTTTCCATATCTCTTAATCCTTTTATGTCCCAACCTCAGGGTAACACGCAAGAAAACCTAATCTTCAACCTCAAATTCCAAGGGTCGTCTCCACTGATCAACATAGGATTTCTGCCGAGACAGTACAGTAGCCATCCTTTTCCGAATCAACTCCACCTGCTCTGTGGTCTCCTGAACAAGACGAGGTCCCAGCACAGCTGCCTCTCCCACCTCCAGCCAACACAAGGGTGATTGGCACGACCTACAGTACAAAGCCTCGTAAGGTGCCATCTGAATAGTTGATTGAAAACTATTATTATAGGAAAACTCCACTAGAGGTATATGTTTCTCCCATGAACCTCCAAAATCAAGGACGCATGCTCGTAGCATGTCCTCCAACACCTGAATCGTGCGCTCCAACTGGCCATCTGTCTGGGGATGGTAAGCTGTACTCAGAAGTAGCTGTGTACCCAAAGCCTTCAGTAGCCCCTTCTAGAAGTGTGAAGTAAAGCGAGCGTCCCTATCAGAAACGATAGAACTCGAAACCCCATTCAAGCATAAAATCTCCCGGATGTACAACCTCCCATGCTCATCCACACTGAAGGTCTCCAAGATAGGTAAGAAATGTGCAACCTTCGTGAGCCTATCCACTATAACCCAAACCACACCATTCCCTCGAGTCAATCTCAGTTACCTTGTCAGGAAGTCCATCACAACATCATTCCACTTCCACTCAGGAATGGGTAACTGCTGTAGAATCCCTGCTGGCCGCTGATGCTCGGTTTTCACCTACTAACAGGTGGAGCACCGCATAACAAAACTAGCCACATCCTTCTTCATACCTGGCCACCAATACTGATGACGTAAGTCTCGATACATCTTTGAGACACCAGGATAAACTGCCCAAGATGAAGCATGAAACTCCTGCATCAACTCCTCACATATGTCTACTAAAACCCATACGCGATCATGAAAACGTAACACCTCATCATCGCCCACTGTCCACCCTGGAGTAGGGTCTCTATTTGACACACCCTGCCGTAGGACTAGTCCTTCTGGTTCTGATAGCTACCTCATTCAAAATCGATCCAGAAGAGTGGAGGTAAAAACTATAGAAGAAATAACCTCCATTCCCTGTCTATCATGCACCTCCAAATGCATCTCATAGAATAGACCCATAAGCTGCCACTTGCTACTGGCCTCCTGAACTGCCTGGAACTGAGTTCTCCTACTCAATGCGTCTACCACAACATTTCCCTTCCCAGGCGTATAAGCAAGAATGAAGTCGAAAGACTGTAGGTACTCGACCCACCTCCGTTGTCTCAGATTTAAGTCACACTGCATGAAGATATACTTGAGGCTCTTGTGGTATGTATATACCTAAAAATTATCTCCCAGAAGTTAGTGTCTCCAACAATGCAAAGCATGAACAACAACATCCAAATCCAGGTCGTGCATAGGATAGTTCTTCTCATGTGGCCTCAACTACTGAGATCCATATGCAACAACACGATCCTCCTACATAAGAACTTCTCCAAGACCGATGCTAAATGCATCACAGAAAACTATATAACTCTTTCCCGGCTCTAGTAAAACTAGAATCGGTGCTGAAGTCAATTTCCCCTTTAGCTCCTGAAAGGCTGAATCATAGGCTTCTGACCAAACGTACTTTACAACTTTCTTAGTCAAGCCCGTCAACAGTGCTTCCAAGCGTGAGAAGTCCTATTTAAACTGCCTGTAGTAACCATCCCATCCTAATAAGCTCTGTACCTCGAAGAAATTCTTTGGTTGATCCCAGGTAACTACCGCTCTCACCTTCTCTAGGTCAACTGATACTCCTTTCTCTGAGATAACATGACCTAGGAAGTGAATCTCATCCATCCATAAGTGGCACTTAGAGAGCTTAGCATATAAATGATTCTCTCTAAGTGTACTCAATACGATATCAAGATGGGTAGCATGGTCATGTCGAGTGTGAGAGTACACCAAGATATCCTCCATGAAAACCACCACGAAGGAATCCATATAAGGATGCAAAACTATGTTCATCAGTTCCATGAAGACTGCTGGTGCGTTCATGAGGCCGAACGGAATAACCAAATACTCGTACCGACTATACCTGCTCCGGAAAGCTGTAAGAGGTATATCTGATGGTCTGAAATGCAACTGATGATAGTAGGATCTCAAGTCGATCTTTGAGAACACCCTGGCTCCTTGAAGATGATAAAAAAGATCATCAATCCTCGTTAAGGGAAATTGGTTCCTGATCGTTAACTGGTTCAACTTCCGATAATCCACACAAAGCCGTAAAGTACAATCCGCCTTCTACACAAATAAAACAGGTGAAACCCAAGGAGAAGTACTGGGTCGGATAAAACCCTTTTCCTGCAACTCCTACAACTACTTCTTGATCTCTTGAAACTCAGGCATAACCATCCTATTAGGAGGTATGCATACTGGTGCTTCTCCTGGAACAAGCTCAATAGAGAAGTCTACCTCACGCTCCAGAGGCAACCCCGAAAAGTCTTCTGGAAATACATCTAGAAAACTATCAACTACTGGAGGATAATATATCTGAGAAGTACCCTGATCTTCCAGATATAAACTAGAAATCTGGGCTGTAACCCCACCCAACCCATGATTCTCTGGTCTAGCTCTGCTTTCCTGGACATCCCATTCACCCTTGTGAAGAGAAGATCTTCCCTCTGGTGATGTGAAACTCACGCTGCGGCGATAGAAATCGAAAAGGGCCTGAAAAGGAACTAGACAGTCCATTCTGAGGATGACATCATAAACTGTCATCTCTAGGACATAAAGATCCCACAAGAAGTGACACCCACCAACCTTAAGGGGGCACTCCTTTCACTGACGCACACTAGCAGTTCTAAGTACAAAGGGAGTGTCTGGTGTCATCATATACTCAGAAGTAAAGATAGTAAGATTAAGGCTCTTCATACTGTGCACATAAATAAAGCTATGAGAAGCTCCTCTATCAAAATGTGCAAAAGATAAAACTGAGGCTACTAAGATCGTACCTCGCACTATGGAAGGTCCAGGATCTTGCTCCTGATGAATATGCACTACCGCAAACGTCTGGCCCGTACCACAACCCTCTGTAGTAGGTTGAGATCCCTGGGGTGATCCTCCCTAAGCCTGAACACTGTGTCCATAGCCTCTACCCTGGCCTAAACAACCTGTAGAGCTCCAACCCCCAATCTACTGTGGAATTGGTAAACCTGATCCTCCACGTGGAGTCAAAACTGATCCTCCTTTGATAGCCACTGGAAGAATAACCTTGCAAAACTGCTGCAGGTGACCCATCTTTCCACAAGATCGGCACTCCACTAGGTCCCTCGGGCACTGTGGATTCTTATGCCCGTCCTTCCCACAATGATAGCACACAAATTTGCTACCTTAAGGGACATATCAATTCCTCGAGTCACCTCATGTAGACTCTCAGTGGCGCTTCCTGCTGTCATAAGGAAAGGTACTAACTTTGGATGTTGAACCGCCCTGGCTCACTACTTCGGTATCTCTCAGATTCCTCTCCGTGATTAGCGCATAGTTGACTATCAAAGAAATAGAAGTCAACTGGAAGACGTTCACCTGTGATCTGATCTCTGTCCTAAGGCCCTCCTCAAACTTCCTCACTAAAAATAGCTCATCATTCCCCAGGACTAGAGTGAAATGTTGTAACTCAGTGAAATGAGAGGAATAATCCATAACTGCTAGAGTACCCTGCTACAGGTTCATGAACTCTTTGGCTCTATCGGCCCTCAGCGTCGCTGGGTAGAAGTAGTCATAGAACGTACGCTGAAACCCGTCCCAAGAAACTATCTGCTGACTCCCTGCCTGAGAAACTACGTCCCACCATATCTTGGCGGAATCTCGTAGCATGTAAGTCGCAAGATTAATCCTTATGTTTGGGGGTGTCTCGAGATGATCAAATATAGAAACCATCACTTCGATCCAAGATTCAGCAGCCTAATGTCCTCCATCCCCTGAGAACGTGAGAGGATGCTGCTGCTGGAAGACTCATGTAAGCTCTGCCATAGACTAGGCCAGTTTCTGAGCTCCCTGAAAGGTCTGTATGAACCTCATGAATCCCTCACGGAACTGTGTGTTTGCACCAGTATTCGGGATAACTGCCTGTGCCATATCCGGCGTACGATCATCATCAGATCCTTGATGTGTGATGGGAGGACATCTTGGCAACATGACTCTACAAGGTAAAAAAGACCACATTTTTTAGTAATGAGAACAATTTCAACTTAAGAGAGATAAAGTGGAACAGGAAGGGAAAAACTCTTAAAACTGAAAAAACATAGTTACACGGCATTTAGTCCCTATACATGGAGTGTTCCATAAAGATTTTAATTGGGCGTGTACACCGACCAAGATGGTTGTGTAAACAAAAACTACATGGCGTGTTCTTACATATACAAGGCGTGTACCGTCCTTTTTCCTCCTTCCTGGTTACTCCTACATGACTAAGTCACATGGACTGTCCGAGCCTAAGACTACAAGGCATGCCTATCCACTACATGACGTGTCCTTAAGGTTTTTCCCCTATCCGTGTCATTATTCATGCGGACTGGTACACAAACCAAAACTACACGGCGTGTCAACAATGTACATGGCGTGTCCTTATGGTTTTTCTCCTATCTGTGTCGTTAGTCACACAGACTGGTACACGGACCAAAACTACACGGCGTTTCAACAACGTACACGGCGTGTTGTCCCTAAGATTTTCTATCCCATTTATTCAACTACACAGCTGGGTCATACTGACCATTACTACACAGCGTGTCAACATGGTACGTTGCATGTTGTTACTGAGATTTTCCATCCCATGTGTTCAACTACACGGCTCAATCACATGGAAGAAGAGTACACGACATGTACTTCAATGTACACGGAGTGTAACTGTGAAAAGTAGTTCTTCCCGAACAGAAGAGCACATGGCATGTGTTCATTAGGGCACACACCATGTTATCTGGGTTTTTGGGCAGTAGGCATACAAAACTCCCCAAAACAACTGAAAAAAACTGAAAACTAGAACCTATGTGTCAAATTCTGATCCGTGGGGGCCCATACTCCCCGCGAATCAAAGCTTAACATCATAACAATTCATAAAACAAGTATACAGTATGATAATCCCATGATCCACCAAATTCCAAACCTCGTGGGCCCATGAAACCTCTAGGATCAAAGCTTAGCGTCCATTCCAAATAAGTTGTAAGATAAAAAACACCCTATCAACATAGCAGGTATTTTTATCACAACAAATATCATAACATCATGCATAATCTATCACGACATCTATCATAACACCATGCAATTTCTAATTCACCATAGATGGCATGGTAAAATTCATGACATGTGATTTTTCAAACCAGTGCCTATATGATGCATGAGATGGAATACCCTCATTTCATCAGGTTGCGACAACATAGAACCCCGATCATATAAACTGTAACAGCACAAAACAAGTGCATCACCCAACGGTGAAATATAATCAACTGTAACACTTGAAAAAACTAAAAAGTGAAATTACAAGGTAGTATAGCTTTTCCCTATACATGGGTTAATTACTCCCAGGAATAGTTAAGTACCAACTACCCATTTTTCCCTATCCCTATCTATTATCGCCAAATAGTAAGGAAATAGAAAAGAATGAACCTCCTCTGATACCACTTTGTAACAAACCTGAATCTAGAGCCACTCAACGGGTGCCCCGTACCCGGTTCACCACATGACCTCAAGAATGTTTCCCCAAATTCCAAAGGCTTCTGACTAGCAGTGAGGGCCTAGGTGAGTCAGTGGTGAAACTATGCCCTCATTTGGTAAAGTATGTGGTGGATGGAAAATAACATAACAATAGAAAAAGCAGTAAACAACACACGACAACTGAAACTGAACATAGGAAGCAATGTATAATATAATAATGATGTATCATGACACATGTGTCTATGGAAAGAAGTAAAAAAACAACATGCTGAAATACAACTGAAACCCAAGTATCAAAAGTAAATAGTAACTCCAACAGCATCACGAGCCTAAGCTCGGTCCCATTCTCTCCAGCTCTAACCAGTAATCAAGCACATGAGGTAGAAGGGCCTCAATCCCTATCCAGACTTGCAACCATATAACCTATTTGGGCTGAAAAGAAATACCAAAATAGGGTGTGAGACTAATCCCAGTAGGAAACCACCAAAAGATCTGTTCCGTACTGTTAGTGAGTAATATAGCAAAAGTAATGGAAATAAATGCATCAGAGAAGTAAGGGTACACTAAAGTAAACAATCCTACAATTATCCATTCACATTTATTTATTAATTCAATTCAATCATTTAATCATCAACCAAAGAATCTATCAAATAGTTCTATAGTCCAAAGACAAAGCAAGTAACACAACAGGTATCCCACTAGACTACCTAAACTACAAGCAGTACAAACCCAAGCTTGTTATTTGTCTTGGTGGACTCGTCACTACCAACCAACAATATTTATTATACTGACCCTATGGGTGGCTCACGTGGGTAGGACCTTATAGTCAAGCATTCGAATAAAGAAAAAGACACTCTGAGGAAGCACTTAACACCAATTCCCCCTATGGTCTTGCAACGATACTACAGACTCTCTGAGGAAGAACTTACATATAATTACCCCTTTAGTCTCGATTCGATAATTTTCAGACCCTCTAAGAGAGAAAAAAGTCAATCCCCCTTATGGTCTTGTAATGGTAATAATTAAATATACCCTCCAAGGAAGCACTCAACGTCAATTCCCTCTATGGTCTAACTAGACCAGGTTCCCACATCCTTGAGTAAAAGCAATCGTATGTAAACGATTCATAGCAGCCCTAAGTATGTCCAGAAACTATTTGGCTAATAGTTACAATGCATCAAAAGAATATAAAAAGAAGGCAATACATGCAATCAACTATATCAGGGCAAGCAAGCAATGCAACATGGTTTGCCTCATAGGAAACCTAATCCAAACAGCAATAAACAGCCAAACAAGGGAAAACAACCATGGGGTGATCCTAAAACATTCTAACAAGAATTTATTAATCTTCTAATAACCTCAAGCATACATGAAATATACGACAGATAACAAAATAAGATCAAAACCCTAACCCGAGATACCCGATACATGGGTACCAGGCACTTTTGCGCCAAAAACTCAGAGACATTCAACGTAGGGCAACAAACCACCTAACTCGATCCTCGTAGATTGATATTCTTGAACCTCGGCCTATGAATTGGCCTAGAATAAAGTAAATCTACAAAAAATTCTAAAACGTTCAACCTCAGATAACTCACATGAGAGGAAGATTCAATAAACAAGGAAAAGGAAGAACCAAGAACTCACCGCTACGATTCTATTGCAACTGACAGTGTTCGATTCAGATTTTTGGTGATAGATCGGTGGCTCGAAGAAGATTCGGCCTCCTCGGACACTCTGGACAGAATTAGGTGGAGAAGAAGATGAAAACAGGGTTAAGTCGCGACCCCGGTCCAATTAATGAAATAAAAAGTAAACTACATGGCGTGTACCTTGGTTTTCCGTACTCCGATTTAAGAAGCTTCCACGTTACCCCACACGGCCGTGTGTGTGGCTCGGACACGGCCATCACATGACCTCGCGTGAAAGAAAAGTGCATGGAATGTACTCTAAAAATTTCCAAATTTTCCCCTTTTTCTCAAAAATGACCAGAAAAGGAAAAACATACCTGAAACGAAGATTTGGGTTCTTATAAGAATCCTGAATATCATGTAAGAGGTAGCTAGTTGGAAGTTGTTAATATTCATATCCTGTTCAAGTGAGAGTTTTTTGAAGTTTATTCCCTTGAAAAATATTCTATAAGATTTATGATTACTTATATTAATTTTTATTAACATAAATAAAGTTTTTTTCATATCATGATTGTTCTTCTACATGACATAGTATGTTATAATGTCATAATAGTCACTGTTGCACTAAAAATTCACTAAAGTTCCACACTATGATGATAACTTAGAAGTTCCATGATAGTATTCCTAAATATATGTTATATAGATGGATGCTGCTATTTTTATGGGACAAAAATGATATAATATATCTAGGGTAGAGACTCCTTGGACATTGAGTCACTTACTCATGGTGTATGCCCTTAGTAATTTTCTGTGTTGGAGATTATGAGAACCTAAATCTATAATATGAAATATATATTTATTTATATCATTGGATGTTCCTATATAAAGATATTTTTACTGATCCTTAGACTCTATGATTATTATTAATGAATATTATTAGTTGCATACATTGATGTATTGACAAAAACTTTGATGACATATGTTTGTAGAGAGGTTGGATATGTTGAGTGTGTCACGACTAATATATCATTAATGAATAATATGAGAGAGTATTTTTCCATTATATTATTTAATGGAGTTTTATATCTCATTTCCTTTTATGTGAATTAATAGCCTAATTAATTCAATGGACAAGGTGTTTTGTGTGTCGGTTCACTTCTGAAAAGTCAAAGAAGTAACATCGAGCACATAGGTTGATGATACCATCATGAAAACTTATTTACTAGAGATATCTTCATAATAGGGATTATATTATATAGTAAGAATTGGTATGAGGATGTTTTATTATGTGAAATTAACTTCTTTCTCTAGTGGTGACTTAGCGTGTTGCAATATACTAACATTGGACTTTGGGCCGATCCACCTAATTCCGCTAAGAAAGATGCCAAGAGGGTAACCCATGAAGTGTATCTAGAACCTTAGTTAAATAATAATAATATTTATTACTTAAAATTTGGAATAAATATTATTCTCATAATTTTTTTAATAATTATTCAGGTTTTCATAATTTCATATATTTCATCACTAAAATTCAAGGGATTATTTTTGTGAGAAGAATATTTAATAAATATTTATTTTATATTTAGTGTATAAATTATTTATTTATTTATTATTGAATAATGAAATGATGTTTATTTATTTAAAAAATAGAGATTATTAAAGGCCAGATAAATATAGTGGAGGAATTCTAGACTGAGTTTAGAAGTTTGGTGAGAAATAAAATATAAATAATATTATTTGAATTTTTTTTAAAATTATTCTAGAAATAATATTTTATCAATACATTGGTTTTAATAGGTGAAGAAATAAAAAAATATTAGTATAATTATAAACACGGGGTTCCTTGGGCATAAATAAATAATTTGGGTGCATGTGCAATTATTATTTCTATCCCCATCCCAATTTAAATCCAATTATATTATTTCCACAACTAATGCTATCGAATTGTTGGGTGTGTATAATGACTCTGAATAATTCTCCCATGATGTAGAGAGCCCCACTAATAGAATTCCCATAATAATGGTGAGTAATCCTCCTCTACCAACCCTCTTGATTCTATAGAGATCAAGAAGATCCTTCTTGGAAGGGATTAATGTGGTGATCAAAGATGAATGACATGAGAATTAAGATCTTTTTTACTATTTGTTGAAGATTCCTATGGTGATGGTCGAAGGTTCATAATGCATGTGTGGATTTCCAATATAGGGAATATTGACTTGATTACACAAATGAAATGAGGGTAAAATTTATAATTTTTTTCAGATTCATCAATTAATAAAGAATTCATCATAAAGTAATTCATGAACTCCTAAAATTAATTATATATTATTATGTGACGATCTTATGATTAGTTCTTGTGTTCTTATATGAATTAATATTTGATTAAATATCATTTGTGAAAATATTATTTTTAGATGTACATCTCATACCAATCATTAATTTTTATAAAAAACTGAGTTAGTCATGGAAACTTAGTCCTTCTGCTTCTTTCAGATCCTTCATCAATTTAGTGTTTCCACCTATACAAAATTCATAATTTAAGGATTATTCCCTTCCCTCTCATAGTACCCAAAATATATATATTGACATTCACTTGATTCAAAACCCTTGTTTTCTCCATAAAATAATCCCACTTTTCTATTGATATATAGCATGAATTTTTTTTAGAAATATAGAAAGATTGTGTGAATATGCAATCAAGACATTCCCAACAGGATATAAAATGTCACATTACATCCAACCACAATGAACACAATATATAACATTTGGTCTCTAAATTTTGACTTCATCTTGATATTTTCCAAGCTATTAACCTCACTTATGTCATATTCCTAGATTTTAATATTGGATAGATTCACATTTTCCACCTTGTTTCATGGTGGTCAATGTTCATGGATTGAATGTGAATTATCATGGAGGAATTTTCCACAAAATAATTGGTGTATATCCTTATTTTTTGAGTTTTTTGAATACATGAATGGGTTTTGTATACCCTTATACCATTGATCCATGTTATTTTTACATGAAGGAAATGATTACATGGAATTCTTTGATTTTATTATTCTCATGGTATTTATCTATGATTTCCACTTCATTCTCGAAATACTAAAAATATTTTAGGACTTTTATAATGGTTGATCTGAGCTCTTTAGACAATAAAATGGAATCAAATATTACCTCCAACACTTGAATAATAGAAATTTTATTCAAAATACTATAATATTTATATCGGGGTATAGGTCTCATTCTAGGATACTATGATTCGTCTTGAGGCATAGAGGATAGAGGTGTTCATATAGATTATTACCATTGACGTTAATCCATAATTTGTTTTCTATTAATTGCTCTATTTAACTAGGTAAATAGAAAAAACATACAAGTCAAAAATTCCTAGTGGAACTATATTTTTAGAATTAAATGTAATGTATGACTCAAGGATAATCCCTTATAACTTTATTAGACACAACTATATTGAAATAAACCCACCCTATCTTCTCTTCAGGTTTTCACCTCACTCACCATATGACATTCCCATCATCTTGTAGTTCCATTTACAGATCAGTAAGGGCTGATGGAATGCCTCCATACCCATAATTCAATCCTGGGATCAGTTAGCTTTTTATAGTGACTAATACTATAATGATCCATCATATGGGGTTTCATCTTGTATATGTGAACCTTATTTTGTTCCATATCCTAGATTCCCTATACTCCAAAGGCTCATGATGTCCCGAGGGCCCTATGGCCCAAAGGACTAATTTTATTGGCATGAAATTCCATTTTGAAATAAATAGTACTACTTTTATAGTACAACTATACAGTTCCTACTATAGTACCTACCCAACTATAATTCTACAATAATACTTTTAGAAATTTGGACCCACCAAATTTTGAAACTAATTTATATGGAATATGATGGGGTGACATTATCACACAGGTAATCCACCAACTATAGATTATTCCCATTAAGTCTAACATGAAGTCACATATTTTGAGGCATCTTGAGAATAACTTATATAAATATTATATCATTTTATATGAAAAAAATATATTACACAATAATTCATATCCCTAAACTTTAAATTTTTAGTGAATTTGGAGACACTATACACAAAAAACAAACTTCATTAAAGATAATCAATGTATCCCATAATATTTTTTATATCATAATACCTTTTACAGACATATACTACTTAAAACCATTCTTCATAGCATGGGAAAAATGGAAACCTAGTAACGGGATACCTTAGATTCTCTATAATTGTAAACATAGGAGATAGAAATCTATGATCATATACAAGAATAAGATAAGTATATGTGTATGAGAGAATGATAATAACTTATAAATTTCATACCCAACCATTCATAGATCATAAATCATGAGTTATGGAATAAATACTTTTTTTCTTAAAAAACACAAGTCATAGGAGTGAGGAATCTCATTAAACATTCATGAGCCATGAGAATATGTCAAAAGAATATGAACATATCATAGTAATTATGGAAAAAACATAAGGATATAAAAACATTTCATTACTAAAGCATCACTTCCAAATACATCCTCAAAGAGTGTAAGAATTATAAAAATAGATTGGGTTCACTCCCCTACCTCTATTCATCTATATAATGGGTTTACTCTACATCATCTTCATATTATCTCATGAGATATTAATCATTACTTAATGAATTAGAGGGTTTTGACAGACCCAAAAATCACATTATGGAAACCATACATATGTGTGCGAAGAGATCATAATAACATTCATAAATTCATTATAACATAACCTATGGGAGATAAATGGGTTTCCTGATGATTTCAACACCATATAATGTTAAGATATCTAGAGAAAGAACATGATTGGTATCACTAGATCATATCCCCAATTTTTAGAAATACCAAAGGATAGAATTTGTATTCTTTGACAATAATGTTAGTAAAGGTTTTTTAAAATAAGGTTGTTCGTGGTTTCTAACCAAGATTTATTTGGGAATATAAATTAATTTTTATTTATTTATTGATAAAAGAATTTTGACCAATTCATGTTGATGATAAAAAAATTGGTGAACTCATCTTTGGGATATTTTTAGTTCTGAAATATTATTGGTTAAAGTATCTAGTTGAAAATGAAATTCATAGCTATACATGATGATGTGTTGAAAAGGTGATGATTGGACAAGTAGAATATGGCTAGAGGCATGATAAAATTGAGGTTCATGGAGTGTGTAACACAAGAGTGAAAGATAGCTAAAATAGGAAAGCACACACCATAGATTTGGCTATAGTGGGTGTGTTGTTAAGCGAGTTCTTCTAGAAATTCCATAGTGGTCATGATCCACACCATATATGAGATATTTGAGAGTGTAATATGTATTAGAAGAGATATTTGAGGGTAAATCCAAAGTTTTTTAATTCTATATTCATAATGACTATGCCACAGTGCTGATGGTTGTGCTATAATGATGGATAAAGGATGTAAAAAAGAAGTCCAACCTTAGATGACTTGACAAACCGGATTGACACTTAATGTGCGAGAGAATGCTTTACCATACAGGATAACAAATAAGGATATCCATCCACATTAGTACCAGGAGGAAGGTGAGTGCACATGCGGGAAGGAGTGCACCTATCAGCAGTGGTCTATGCCATAGGGTGGAAGTGTAGAGGAAGTGGTCCATGTTGCAAGGTGGAAATGTGGTGGTCTCCAAGAGAAGACCCTGTTACTCACAATAAGTGAGTTATAGGAGGTGATTTTTTTTTATATTTCATGGGAAATAAAGTGGATTTTATAATGTGGGTTATGAACATCCAATCTATTACACAAGAAGCTTCACCACGATGCATGAACCTATGAGCAAGTGTAGATCACCAACTATGTAAGGGGACATAGATCAATCCCACTCTACATAATAGTAAACTTGGGCTCACATAAGGTTATTTATAAGACTAAATTACATACAATAGAAAGATACACTACACCCCCTTGAATAAGAAGAAGTGTAAGTCCACACCATAGAAAATAGATACTATACAATATGGTTTTTAGAGGACTTTGGAAGCCAATCAACATTTCAATGTGTTCATGCCACCATAGAGAAGGTAATTTTATAGATTCTATGGAGGACAAGAATTCAAATCCATAGATTTGACTTATGCTATGGAGGTTTTAGATTCAATAGAAGTGAAGAATTCAGAGTTCACTATTCTTATAAGAGACCACACTGATGTGATGTGTGTACACTATATCTAGTTTGGTGTGAGAATCAGTTTCAAGTTATCATGCTGGAGATCCCAAAAGAGTGATGGCAGTGTTATGAGAAGATTTTTTTGGATTTTTTCAAAAATGGAGAAAAACATTGTGGAATTCTAGACCACAATGTAGTGAGGTCTGAATAGTGAATAAATCACTATGGTAGACCTTTCCATGATTTAGAAGATGAAAAATGGGAGGTGCTACACCATTTTACTTCAGAACACATCGCATCTGGGAAGTTTTCAATTGGCATTAAATTTTTCTAGAAATTAAAGGAAGGGTATTTATTTCCTTAACTCAACAGTGTCTCACTCAGATTCAAAGGAACATTAATATCACATAAAATAAATGGGACACTTGTCATGATCCAAGGAAATGTGATTTTCAATCCCAACCATTTGATTGAAAGTAAATAGAGGAATTTAATATAAAAAATATTGTACCATTTTTATAAAAATACATCAAAAAATAGATAATATTGATGATCTTATTTTTATATGAAGAAGAAGAAATTTTTCAAGATAGGGGGATGGATTTCTTAAAAAAATTACATTTATTTAAGATCCTGAAAAACTAGAAGGTTTATGATATGGCTATAGTAAAGTGATGTTCTTTTAGAAGCATTATTTAAAGTAAAGAAGGTTTTGCATCAATGTGTTGTCATATAGGAGAAGGATATTCCCAGTGGGACATAAACAAAGAATCTACTCATACGTAAAGATGAAATCAATGAAAGTTTCTATAATAAACCTACATGTCCATAATCTATGAAGGTGATCCTTTCCATTGGAAGTGATCCAATGAATGAAAAATTGAGGGTGTGAACCTTGGGAAGCAGTTAGCTACCCTAAAACTAATAAGTTATTAAGCCTATGTATATGAGTGACATAGCCTGAAACTTTTATAGTAGTGATATTTATAGTGATTTTAGTGCACTAAACAACACTGATTCATATTCCTTTGATATATTGCAGTGGGGGAGAATAAAGTAAATACTTATATATATATATTTACTTTATGCATACACACCAAACAAGATCAAGAATATTAAATTATATTTGGTTTATGATTAATAAAAGTGACCCTCAAGGTTGTGAGGTCAGGATACTTGAAGAGAAAGTGAATCTTGAAAGGAGTGACCATTTTAATTGTCATTGATAGTTCATACCTTGATTTCCCCCTATGTAATCTCATGAAAAGTCCATTTTTTTTAATCCCAATAAGTGTTATCATAAGGATATGTTAAATATTGGATTTTTTATTTCCCTTTCCGGAAATTAAGTTATTTTAAATATGGAATTCATAGTGAAGGCTCCATTATTTAATAGAAGGAATTTATAATTATAGAAAATGGAGTTCAACTAATTCAAGGAAGTTTCTCTTAGAGTGTCAATAGATTTTTTTGAACATAGAAATATTCTAAAAATGAATGTGGATTCAATTATAATATATTTATGGAAAATAAGAAAGATTAAGTGAGAGTTTTCTTATGATAAAAGGAATAAATAATAAGAACAAGATGAAGTCATTCCGAAATTTTTATTCTCCTTCCAATGAAAAATATATACCAGATTATTCTAATTTTTACTCTCATGTGAAGAGAGGATGTGAAATTTCAAACTCTCACTTAGAGAAGAAAATTATATGTGATTGTCAAGATGAAATGGAATCAACATTAAGTTACAATTCCATATAATACACATGAAATGAAAATAGGTATCTATTTTGTATCATGTATGGATTATACTACTCGGTGATTAAACATTTATCCTTAGAGAATATGATATTAATTGACCAAGAAGTGGCCTTGAATTCTAGATATCATAAAATTGGAATGGAGATGGAAGAAAAAATAGATACACTTTAAGTGATTCCCTAATAAACCTTGAAAAAAATATCTATATGGAAGGAGTTGAAGGAGAGAATCATACCTATTAAGACCCAACCTGATGAAAAGAGACAATTAGGTGTGGATGATTCATTAAATATGAGTGAAATGGTTTCTTAGTCAAATAGAAATATATTAAAATAAGTGACCTTGAGGAGAGGATAAACACATCATTTGAGAATTTAAGACCCCACTTAAAGTTACTTAAACATTTTAAGAAATGGAGAGGAATCAGAAACTGAATTCTAGAAGTACAGTTTTATGCAATAAAAAATCTGGAAGTGTGGATCTAAAAATGAAGGAGGAACTAAAGTGTTTTCATTCAATAATATTTGGAAATATTCTGGATAGGTGCTTCAAATCTAACAAGCCCAAAGTAATTATAAGAACTCTAGAAGAGACAAAATCTCAAACAATGAGACAAAAAATGGGTTATGATCAATATAGAAAATGATTAATTTTTTCGAACCTCAATCATATGAAAAGGTATCTAAATAATAGAAAATCATGGAAGGGTAAGGAATCTATATAGAGACACTCCAATCATATGACATACTATGAGATTATGTTACCTGGAAAAAGGCCTACAAATATGGAAAATAGGTTTAATATTTTGGATAATGATAATGAGCCTTAACAAGGGGTGTCTCAAGCACCAAAATCTGGGTACTCAGAATAACTTTCTTAGAGGCTAGGAAATAAAATCTAGAGGAAAATGAATGACTTCGTTCGAGTAGTGAAGAATTTGGAAGAGAATGTGAATTTGAATCCACCAAGGAAGATGTATTCCAAGATGTAACTTTTGGTAATAAATAATGATGTTTTATAAGGAGGACTTACAGAAACCAATAAGAGGAAAAATGAAGATTCAATGTAGAATAAATCTAGAGGTGATATCCACAGGTGATGCAACTGAAGAATATAACTGTTCAAGTGTGATCGATTACACAATTGTGGAAAATCCCAAGCTATGGGAGGACAAATTTTTTTTACATCCATGAAAATAATGGAATAATATCCTTCACACAAAGGAGGTACCTTGTAAATATGTTGATTTGTCTAGCTACAAGTGATAATGGAGAATTGGAAGAGGTGATTTCATTCATTTCCTAAAATCTCAATAATTTAAAAAGGAAAGGTGAACGATGATGTTTTGGTTCATCATGACCAAACCTACTTATCAACTTGAAGAAATTTGAGGTACCCCTCTCCACATGTTGTTTATTGTATCTATCTGGGAAGAGATGCATAATTAAATGGGAGGTACGATCCATGGGGTGATTTTTCTTGAAAATCACATAGATGAATGTTCTATAAAAGCACAAGTGGATGTATATTAATGAAAATATGTATATGCATAATATGTTTCCTAATTTTATACACTAACAAGTGATGTAAAAAAATTCAAGAGATAATTTCTCAGAGGAGTTATACTGACATCAAATGAAATTAAATATTTTCAAAAGTTTTTAACATCTATGAATATCTAAAAGTTATGGAGTTCAAATGACATCATTTGTTTAACTTAAATCACACATTCAAGAAGTTTCATCAAATGTTTATCAAGTGGTATCAGGTACTTCATCATGTGGTACATTTCTCACAACTATGTACTTTAATATTATTTACTAATGGTTTACTGTGAACTAATAGAGATCACATGTTGTATTTTCAAAGTGGAAAAACCAAAAAAAATTGTGTGTTTCTTGGTATTCATGACTGATATGGTCAACCTTTTTATTTTCTATAAAAACTCATGTTTCCTATACTGAGCTCTAACTTATTCATATCAGAGGATTTACTGACATCTTAAGTGAAAGTGGTAAATTCACTCAGTGAGTATAATAAATAAATATTACAGCAAAGGATATTTTCTTTTTTAATATGAGGTTTCAAAGAATTTAGATAATGAACATGTTTTTGAGTCCAATGAATGTTGTTTTTTTGAAATAGGGGGAGAAAATATCCTCTGGTGGAGAGAAAATACCAAACAGGTAGTTCATCTTTCTTAGAATATTTTCCTATAATAAGGGGGAGATGATGGGAAGATAGTTTTCCTTATAATAAGGAGGATAATAAATAAAATTTCATCTCTAAATTTGTATAAAAAATATAAGGACATACCCTTTTCTTTTGAAAGACCCTTTTTATTTCAATGAAAATTAAATGGAGAACAAGATATTTTATTAGGGGAGAAGAAGACATCATTAAGGGGTAAAAGAAACTTTCATGTGTGCATTGAATGTGGGGGATAAAATGCATGTTGTATGTTTTCAACAGAATCCAATGAGGGGGATTGATATAAACCCCAAAGGATTGAAGTTGTATTTTTTGACCAAAAGGTTGGTCAATATTATTAAAAATAAGGTTCTTTAAGGTTGATAACCAAGATACACGTCAACATCTTAACGACATATTTTTTTTGAAACTACCATTGTTTCCAACAGATATTGAAGATTACAAAATTCATGAAGTGATCCTTAGGATATTTTTATCTCCCAATGATGATTATCCTAGGTATATTTCTGAAAACACAATTCATATCTATTCATATTGAAGTGTTGAAAAATTGATTATTGGATAACTAGAATATGGCTAGAGGCATGGCAGAAGTGAAGTTCATAGAGTGTGTTTCATAAGAGAGAAATTTGAGAAATGGGTATTCCAAAACTATAGTAGAATTCATAGTGGTTTTGTTGTGAATGGATTTCTTCTAGCTACACCACAAAAATCATGCTCCATGTCATAGAGGAGATGTCAAAGAGTGGAATAAATTATAGTGCATTTATCTACACCATAGAATAGATTATGTAGGGTAACACAAATGTTTTTACATCCTATAGTTACAATAACTATGTCTTAGTGTTGATGGTTTCACCATAATGAAGGATGGATGATGAAAAAAGAAGGCTAACCTTGCTTTCCCAGCTCTTCTAGGTCCACCCAACATGTGTGGTAGAAAGATCAACCATGTAGGGGAATCAAAAAGGATAACTAGCCAAGATGGAACTAGGTGTTAGGTGATAACACATGTGGGTAGTCGTATGCATGTAATAATTGGTCCACACGATAGGGAATCTGCACATAGGATGTATTCCACGCCGTATGGTGGAATCATTGAGGATTCCTAGATGCATTCCATTTACTCGCAATCAATGAATCATGGGATGTGATTTATTATATTCCACGAGAAATCTAGAGAATTTTCCAATGTGGGATGTAGAGATCTTATGATAAAGCACAGGTAAGTTGACCAAGTTTCAGAACCCATTATATACGGGTAGAACCCCCACAACGTAAGGGTATATAGCCTAGGTCCCCTATGAATAAGGGTAGGCTCGAGCTCACATAAGGTTATTTCAAGGTTTCTATGCCACATCAGATAAGGCTATTCCATAATACCCTTAGAAATAAGAAGTTCACACTATAGAAATATGGCTACTGTATAGAGAGGTTTTGAGAGGAATTATAGGTCCACTAGATATTTCAAGGTGATTGTTCCACAATAGAGAAGGATGATCTGAAATTCCTATAAAGAATAATAAGATAAAGCTAGATATTACGCAAGATTGATTGCGGAGTTACTGAACATGATTTATATATTTGGTCAAAAACAGAGGACGACCCCACAATACCCTGGACTCTACCGTAGTGAAGTATGAAAAGGGAAAAATTCTCCTCGGTATCCCTGACCACACTGTAGAAGTTTAAAATTGGAAATGTTACTCCATATAAATTCATACCATTCCATAGCTAGGAAGTTTCTTCTTAGGTGGTAGTTTCACCAAAAATTAATAGAAGTAGAGTAATTACCTTGACTCCAAGGATTCTAACTTGGATTCAATGGAAAACTTTCATCAATTAAATACGTGGGGTACTTGGAAAGATCATAAGAAAGATATGTTTCAATCCCAACCTTTGGATTAAAAGGATATAGAGTAATTACTTATAAAAATGCATATATATGTTCTAGAGAAATACATCTAAATAGAGATAATGTTGTAGATTTTATTCTCAAATAAAGAGGAAGGTATTGTTCTAGATGGGGGGTGGATGTCTTGAAGAATAAGAATCTATTTAGTATCCTTCAAAAGTAGTTGTTTTTTGTACATATATAAAAACTATGTTGTTCCTAATGAATTATAGAAATTAGGGAAGGTTTCACATCAATGTGTTTTCATAGAGGTGAAAGAGAAGCCCATCGAGATTTTGAAAGTGAATTTATTCATATATGAAGATATAATCAATGATGGTGATGTTTGATAATGGACCTACACTTCCATAAAACATAATTGTGATCCTTTCCACCATAAGTGATCCAATGATTTAATATTTGAGGGAGTGACCCATGGGAAGCACAAATCTTTCCATGAACCTAGTAAGATAGGGAGGCATGGTATAAGAGTGACATAGCCCAAACATTTCTAAGTAGTGATCTTCATAGTGTTTTTGGTGCGTGACACAATTCTAATGAATTCTCCTTGGATTTATCTCAACAAGGTTGGGATATGTAAATAATTGTTTCAATATTTAATTTATGAATGCACATAAAAAAACCAATAAAACTAAATTATATTCAATTAAAGTTTAATCTATGTGACTTTGAATGTTTTTAGCTAAATATCCTTATAGGGAATGTGATACCTTAAAGGAGTAAGAGTTTTTATTTTCAGTTATAGTGAATACTCTAATTCACCCCAGGTTAATATCATACCAACTACCTTGTTTATTCCCAACACTAGTGAAACATAAGAAACATCAATAGATGTTGATATAGATGAAAAGTTCCTTTAAAATAACATTCAAACCATTATATGAATATTTTATAAAAAATATCATTTTATTTGGATAAAATTTTAAACAAATTTTCTCAAAATAATGTAAAAATGATTTTCTTTGAAAATAACATTGGAAAATTTCAAAAGAAGCTTCAAATCAAATAATTTTCATGGTGACATGAAACTTTTTTCATGTAGAAAATGATTAAATAGTTATCCCTTCCACACTTTTTTTTAAAAAATCCATAAATAAGATCTTTAAAAAAAATTATATTTTTCTATTCCTTTGAAATGAAATTCAATTTTTTTTGAAAATGAAATTAAATAACTATAATATTATAGAAAGTATTATTCTTGTAAACATTTTAGAAAACATATACATGTAACAAAAATTTCATTTAAAAAAATAGAAATATGTTCAACTTTTAATAAAAACATTTTTCACATCATTTTATGTACCAAAGAGTAGAGGATGAAGGGAAAATAGGAGTACCCCATAAATAACTAGAGTAGAAGAAAATAGATGGGATTTAAGAGATACATATTATATATCTCCCTAAAATAATATTGAAGTATAAAACTTATCGACTAAAAAAGATATCTCAATATAAACACTTACCTCAAGTCCTGACTTTCTTTGTATGAGCTCGTATTCTTTGGGATACCTCATTTTTCTTATAATTTAAGCCTTAAAATATTGGCCTTTTGAAAGATAATAATCTCTATAATTTATGGAGGGATTTATGGATATATTTTGTCATATCATGGCCAAACTAGAGGGGTCAATGTTTTTGAATTAGTGAAGGGAGGGGTTACCCTTTAATAACTGTGGTGGGGTAACTCTTGTAAATACATCAAACTTTAAAATATAGAAAATTTTATTAAAGTTCATGTAGAACCACATGATCCCAAATTCAAAGATAAGATATTGGTAGATTAAAATCCCTTAAACCAATAACACATCGCTTTGGTTTAGAGATATTTTATACTTTATATCTTTATTTGTCCCCCCATTAATAATTATAAATATGAATATGGTTAAAAACATTTACCATGGTTACTATTAATAATGAACAAAAAAACTGACATATTTACCAAATTTGGACATTTTCACTTTCAATTGGAAATAATTTTATCAAAATCAATTTCTATTAGTGGAATAAATTCATTCTAAAATAATCACATGAAACGCAAAATGAACAATTTTTAGGAAAATTTATTTTAATAAAAAAATAGGGTATAATCAAATTCATTTCCCGGTTAAAAACCATTATATGAATGTTAAAATATTTTATTTAATGTATTATCAAGACATTCGATTAAAATCATTCATTAATAGTGATAAATTTAATAAATTAAGACAAAAACACTTTATGGTTGAAAAATTAATTTTTCATAAAGGATTCGTGTTTTACATTTATATTCATTTATTTTCATTTATATCCAATTGATATCCAATGAATTAATTTTATAAAAATTTATACATTACTTATTCATAAGTTTAATAATATTAAGTATGTTTTTAAAGAAAATATATATGAAAGTAACAATTTTAATATTTTTTTCAAAAATTATTCTTTTGTACTAATAGTATTTCTTAAGTGAATTTAATTTTTTTTTAAAATTATTTTTATTTAAATTCCATATAATGTGATTCATTTTATAATTTTAAGCAATACTTAAATAATTTTAGGGTTGTATACATCATAATATATCAAATTTGTTTATTTATTATAGAGACATATCTTCTAAAATCTCAGGGTGTTACATTCTACCCCTTATTAGAATTTTACTATTTATATTCTATCACTATGATATAAGAAATTATGATAAATCTACCTCATAAAGTCCTTGAGTTCCTATATTTCTTCCTTTATTTTTTATTCCTTCAGATAACCTCAATCGGGTGGGTAATCACGTTCCATAACAATTTAACTCAATGATCCATAATTTCTACTGGTTTCTAATAATAATAAATATCATTCTCCAATGGTATGTACATTGAGCTTTGTACATGTAAAGGATTTGGTATGTATGCTCTCAAAAGAGATTCATGGAATACAACATGAACCTAGGATAGGTTTAGAGGAAGCTCAAAGCTATAAGATTCCATTATTATATAATCAAGAATCTTATAGGGACTGATATATCTGGGGATTGGCTTTCCCATATTTCCAAATCTCATAACATTCTTACAAAGAGATATCTATATGAGTATTTATCAATAAATTTTAACTTAAAATATCATTTATGATTGTCAGAATAAATTTTATATCAACTCTTTTGTTATAATGATGTATTTTTTAAAGGTTAAAACATTATCTTCCATTTCTATAACTACTTAAGGTCATAATAGATTTTTCCCCAACTTTATCTTAACATATTTAAGTTATCCACTTATTTCTATATATAGATTCATAAGGAGCCATCTGAATGCTTGAGTGGAAGCTACTATTGTACAAATATTTAGCAAGAGGAATTTCATGATCTGAACCACCTTTTAAATCCATATAGTAATCTCTTAGAATAAATTTTAGGGTTTGAATAGTCCTCTTTGAATGACCATCTAACTAAGGATTATTTTTAGTGCTAAATCTCAACACCATATTAAAATATTTCTATTTTATTCCAAAATATGGAGGTAATACTAATATCTCAATCAAATATGATTGAGGGAGGTACTACATGCATCCTTTATACTTCCTTAAAGTATATTTTTGTGAGCTGATCAAGAGATAAATTGTAACGTCTTGGACTAAGATGCCACTGAATGGTGCCCTGTGCCAAGTGGGTCACATGGCCTCAAGTGCATCTCCCTATATTACAAAGGATTCCGAATATCAGCGAGGGCCTAGGTGAGTCTATGGGGAGACTATTTCCTCATTAGCAGAGTGTAAGACAACGAAATATGAATAACAGTTACAAATAGCTAAAGTAGTAAACCATACAAAAGAAATAAACAACAAATGATAGATAGTATGACAAGCTAGAAATCATATCATATACAAGATAATGATATATGTCACATGTTATTATAAAAAAATAGGTACACAATATTCATATACAATATATGTCTCAAAATAAAAAAACAAAATAATCCCAGTATCATCGCAACCCTCAACTTGTTTTCATGCTCTCCTAATCCTAAGCAGTATAAAACATACCTATAGGAGGCTGCTTCCCCTTATCATTACATGAAATCATATAATCATTTTGGGCCCAAAAACATGACCTAAACCGGGTGTGGGACTAAATCCAAGTAGGAAACCAACCATAGTATTGTCCAATGAGTTAGTGAATATATTGCAGGTAGTGTGCAATAAGAAAATAGTAAGCAAGGGAGAACTAAAATGTAAACATTCTACACACTCTGGTTTTCATTTCATATCCATTTAACATTTCAATATTGTTGAGATTTATGATTATTGATATTTGTCTCAATATTGACATCCCTGTATAACTGGTGTCACAATAGATGCCTCATAAGGCCATCTAAACCAGAACGAGTGCAGACAAAATCCAAGCTTGTGCTCTGTCTTGGCAGATGCATTATAAGTCATTTCATTTCAATATTCAATTTATAAACTAATCCCATACTTGATATTCCTAAATTGGAAATCAAGAATAACTCTAGGTATAATATCAACCAACACCCTAAAAGACCATCCCTATGGAACCTCTCAGGAACCCGGTATTTCACTAGGTTAGTTATATAGTCCATGTTATCTAATTCTGTCCTTGGCGGTCCTCCATGGAAGCCCCAAGTGTCACCGATTAAATATAATCAAATTAACCTTGAGTCCATCCATGGAATTCTTAAATTGGTTCCATTTATCACTCAGGATATGAGTCTGTCCTCGATGAGTCTATCCATGGAATCCTTCAATAGATCCATGTATCACCAATGGAGTTATCATATTTAACCACCGAGTCCGTCCATGTAATCTTAAGGGGGATCCATGGGTCACTCAAGGTATAAAGGTCAATAGTCACATGATATCATCCATTACATTCTAATATTAATCCATGTGTCACTCAAGTCTATTCATCATCTAACCATTTCAATTCCATTTAACATGATGAGGTCTAAACCAAGAGAATCTAATAATAAACATTCCTCAAAGGGTGTATCAAACCTTGACCAAACTTTACGGGGTTGAACTTTCAATTAATCACGTGGGAATATTTCCTATAATAAGAAACATATGTGTAACAAACTAATACATGGATTTAACATCATTTAAATCATGTAGGAATACCATAATAATTATATTCCCATGATTGATCAATCCATTTCATGGAACAATCTCAATTTCAATCACAAGGGCTAACACCTCAAGGGCCATCCAAATCTCATATGGTCATTTTTAATATTAGAAGACTAACTAGCCTATCAAGCTATCACAAGGCTCAATTATAATATAACTCACATGGGAAAAACCATAATTAGAGAAATTAAATCAAATTTCATCAATTCAAGTCATTTCTTATATGTACTCACATGGGAAAGGCATACAATAAACAAGAAATCTTAAAAACCCAATTGTACATAGGGGTCAATGGGAAAGTCATCCATACCATACCATTAATTATTTCAATTACAATATATCAATATTGAAATTTAATCCACATGCCAATTCTCATTTTGACATCCCCTAACATGGGGTAAAAAGGATTGCCTCATGGGCATCCAAGGCCAAAAGCCATAAAGGGTCACTCAAGGAATTTCACCGATAGGGTGATCCTTAATCAAGGTATAACACCTATAACCTACATAATCATTTCTATTAAATTACCTAAAACATGATAATAAACAATATGGTTCAATTCCAATTTAAGTTATTTCCCTAAAAATGGGTGCACGACACTCTAACATATATAAGTGATCTACCTTTCAATGATAAGCACTTGACCACCTACCTTAGGTCTGTTCTAGATAGCTCCTCCTGTATCAAGATCCGATTCATCCTGGTTAGGTATAAATCTAAATAATAGATTAAGAAAGGGAAATTAGGGCATAAGAGCCTAAATCCAAATAGAATAGTTGATATTTAGAAGAATCAAGAAAGACTAAAAAATAAAAAAGGCCTTACCATTATGGATCCAAGGATATGGACCACACTCGAATCAGAGTTTGGCTGATGAGTTGATCTGAAACCAAGTTTAGTAAATCTTGAGATATTTTCAAATATAGGGTCCACTTTCCATTTTAAGAAAAACCTCATTTTAGGGTTTTAAATAATTTTATTTTATATTTAAAAATATTAAAATTATAAAATAGTAGGGCTCGCACGGTTTATCCACACAGCTTGAAAAACCATGTAGAAACCATGCACAAATTTCTATATCCTTGTGGAATAGCCCATGTTCAATCCCACATGGTTTATAAAATATTCAAAAACCATGTTAAAATCCACTGTCATGTTCTATAAAAACTAAAAAACTGGCCACATGACCATGAAACTCCTCTTAAACGGTTTCCTAAAACTATGTGTCCAATAGGCCCCCACTGTCCTGCCTCGCACGGTTTTTAAAAACCAAGTGGCTTTCCCCACATGGTTTTCACTAATCGTTCATGCGGATTAAAACATCCAAACTTTAGGATTTGGGCTCTGGAATAGACTCAGACACCCCCGATACCTCTGTGACCTCAATGAGAACTCACATTATGGTTTAATAAAGTAATAAAATCAAGAAAAGGCAGAAAACACAATATTTGTACCTCAAAGAAGAACCAAGTTCTTAAAAACATCCCCTATTAAAGAAAATAATCCTCAGATTTCCTTTCCAATGATGGTGAAGTAGTATTTGAGAACAACACCGGACACTATGATCAAATATCAGCCTCCCTCTCACAGGTCTTGTCCGGCACTCACTCGTGCTTCCATAGCACTCGTACTAAGGGAATGGACTGACCTTAGAGAAATTTCATGTTATGATCCACAACACATATGGGATAATACTCAAATATTCATCTACCTATAACTGAACCTCCTCAGTCTAAAACATGTGAGATGGGCCTGAATTGTATCATTATAGCTAAGAAAAATGGAATACATCAAGGATAGACTTTTACCTCTTAGGTAACTACAACCAATAGGCAACCGGCCCAACTCTCTCTAGAATCATGAACGACCTGAAATATCTAGTAAAAATATTTCCCTTTCTCTTGAAGCTATTGTGTATTATCCTCGGTGAAACATGTAGAAAAACCTGATCCCCAACCTCAAACTCTAGAATTTTTATATGGTGCTCGACATAAGTTTTTTGATGAGATTGCGTAGTATCCATCCACTTCTAAATCAACTGCACTTATTTTGTAGTCTCCTAGACAAGATGAGGTCCCAACATAGGTACCTCTGCTACCTCCATCCAACATAGGGGTGTTCGGCATGGACTACTCTATAGATCCTTATAATGCACCATTTGAATAATATCATGAAAGATATTATTATAGGAGAAATCATACAGGGTTATATACCTCGACCAAGAACCCCAAAATATAAGATGCATTCCCAATGAATGTCCCAAAGAACTTGAATCATGCTGTCACGAACCATACTCGGGGCCCGTTCCATGACTACCCCAAGCCCGCCTTCCATAGGCCAGGGGCTGGCGACTAGCACCAAAGGCGTAAATCCCGATAAAAGGAAAGATATTGCCTTTATAAAGTAAACAAACATCACAGAGTACGCAAGCTGAAGTAAATACTAAGTAAACAGGGTACAAAAGTAAGTGCTGGAAAGTAAATGGGCCAGAATACAAACCCAACTGAAAGTAAAGTACAACTGAAAAGAAATTACAGCAGCAGAAAAGTAAGGCAGCAACACCGAGCCGTCCACTGGAAATCCCACCTGAAGGGTGGGTACAGATAGTCTCATCATCTCCTCGGGTCCAGCCGTATGCTCCATGTACATCCCTTCCAGTGATCCACCTCCAGGTACCATCCAGCTCGATGATCCTCCACCTCGATCAGCATTGTCCGTTGTCTGCATCCAACAAAACGTAGTGCGGGAAAATCCCGTGCAGGGGTGAGTATACGATACTCAGTAGGGACCCCGAGACCCCCATAGGTCTCCTAGAATCCATGAAGGATAATCCACAAAGGAGAGATACAAACACGAGATAACAATCATCCCTACTTAGGTATATGCCCATACATATACCTAAGTCAGAAAACCCAGTTCGACTCCAACTTCCGAGCCCAAGTTCAACCCAGTCCCCACAGGAAAGTACAACCCAATCCACATAGGAAAGCAAAACCCAATCCACACAGGAAAGCAAGTCAATCATATCAAAGATAATGATTGAAAGTCCAGACTCAGCTCACACAGGTATACTACTTTCGATGAGGGGTGGAGATGATTAGATGTATCCTCTGAATCATCTCCTCTGCCGAACCGACATAGGATCCATTTACAGAAGTCGTCGCTGCCGGACCCACGTAGGATCCAAGTACAGTAACCATCGCTGTCGAACCCACGTAAGATCCAAGTACAGTCGTCATCGCTGCCGAACCCACGTAGGATCCAAGTACAGTCGTCATCGCTGCCGAACCCACGTAGGATCCAAGTACAATCTTCATCCCTGCCGAACCCACGTAGGATCCAAGTACAGTCGTCATCGCTGCTGAACCCATGTAGGATCCAAGTACAGTCATCCTCGTCGTCGCAGTCGCAGCCAGCTCTAGGGTTCCCGCACACAGCACGCTCGATTCCGGGAGGGTTCACTCCATGATCCAAGGGGTTGATACATCAACTGTCACAACGTGCAGATTTTATGTATCACAAAGTTCTGTCACGTCAATAGGAACTCAACGCGATAGACGACACGTCAATCAGACGCCCGGTCTGAGAGTTATTGGCCTTTTCGAACCAGGGGCCCAATTGGTTTTTAAGATAAAACCAACCGGAACATACTCCAGCTACATCCAAACCTCATGTCAAGTAATCCAAATGAACCGTTTAATTAAGAGGAATTCAACAAAGTTGACGGCACATCAATCGGATGTCCGGAGCTTAAGTTATAAGCGTTTTTGCTCCGAGGGCCTCGTTGGTTTTGTGTTCAAACCAACCCGGCCATACCCAAAGTTATCTGAAACCTTGAGTGTAATATACCAAAATGATTTTCTCGATCCAAAGATCGCTACGCAGCTGATAGTGCATCAATTCCCAAGTTATGGGTGTTTGAAAGGATCTGTCTGAAAATAGGGGGTTCGGGCCCGGTCCGACCCGGATCGATACCCAATGGGTCGGCCCGAACCGGGTCAACCCAACCCGGGTCCGGGTCCAGTCTATTTGGGTGGGGCCCAACCCAGCTGGCACGGCGCTGGTGGATCGCCCCGGCGCGGGCGGTCTGGCCCGACGCGGGCGGTCCGACCCATCGCGAGCGGCTCGGCGCTGGCCGAGCGGGGCACAAAGGGGGGAGTCGCCCCTTGCGCTGGCCGAGGGTTTCAACCACCAGCTTTTCTGGAACAGTTGGCCATTAAGGCTGGCCTTATGCAATATGAAGGACCCGAGGGGTCCCACCTCCAGGTGCCGTCGGCGGCCGGCTCGGCCGGCCGTCCCTTTGAGAAGCCGCCGCAGCCTTAGGTCGCAGCTTCTGTCCGAACGACGCGACACGATGGCGTTGCGACCCTCCTCCGCGGCCCGCTCCTGGCCACGACTTCCTTTGGTCTCACCGGGGTGGCGTGATGGCGCCGCACACATCCACCGCATCTTGCTCTATCCGCGGTCCCTTTTCGTTCCCACGCGGTGCAACGGCACCGCACCGCCTTCGCCGAAAGATCAACAAGGATAAAAAAATTAAAGGGGAGGAGGATCGGTCGTGTTTGTGCGGTCCGATATCCTCCCGTTATGTCGATAACAGGCATCCAAAATAAAAAATACATTCTCAAAGATAGTACAATCACAATTTTAATTGATTAAAATTGAACTTAACCCTTACCGTGGCACAAGTTGTCGAATGCTGATCGTCGCAGGAAACGACATCGCGGGGTGAAGCTCCGTATACGTCGACGGAGAACGTCCGAGGAGGAAGCGGTGTCTCCCTTCCTTCGACGTGGAGAGAAGATTGAATAGAGTGATTTCGTTGGCGAGTTTCCTCATCAGTGCCTCCTCCTTGTCGTGGAGGAAGAAGAGAACAGAAGAGACCGGGTCTCCGAGTCGTTGCTCTTCCTCGGAGAAATAGCATTCTTCCTTGAAGTGGGGACGTTCTTTGGTGGAGAAGATGAAGTTCTTCCAAGAGAAAAGAATACTCAAGAGCTCTCCCCCCTTTTCTTAACACAACAAAATCCAACCAAAATAAAATAAGGTTTTTCCTTATTTTATTTACCCATGCAAGCAATTCAAAACTTTAAAATTCAAACTCTTAATTAAATTATTTTAATAGCTTTAATCAATTAATTTAATGTGAGAGTTGGCATGCAATAAATAGAGAGAGAGGGCGAGTTACAGATTAATGGGGGGGGGGGGTTTCCAACTTTAAGAGGGGTTAGAAGAATTTGATGGGGTGGGGCTCGTGTGGGCCCCACCTCACAAATATCAAAACAAGAGGAGTTAGGATCTAGTAGGTCCCACCCCATCTCCCATACTTAGGATAAAACCACTTAGGTTAGAAGTAAAATTTGTACTACAAATTTTATTTACTTCACATTTAATCCTCAATTTTTAATAACTCCTCCCGAGAAAACGCACCTTCAGAAAAGGTCCTCTTAAGGAAATACCACTGCTGCGGTTTCATCGGTGCCCTTGGATTTCGATTCCGAGCAACGGTTCAAAAGATAGAAAAACCCACTTGTTCATTCACTGAACGTACTCTAGATAAACTTCTGAAATTGATTCCGGGCACACCGAGCCTCGGAATCAGGGGCCGTCAGAAACTATGTACTCGTCAAATACCAAAGAAATTAACAAAAAATGTTCCTTGAAATTTACGAGTTTTTAAATTACTCCCAGTTATGGGCTTTACGTCCCCATAAAGATACATCACAAAATAGGAAAACAAAAGAGGGTACTGTGCATGAATCTGAGCCACCCACTCCCAAGTGCTCTCCTGGAGGTTCCCGTGCTGGCACCTGATGCGTACTAGAGGAATCGACCATCCATGTAGGACCCGCTCCTGTCGATCATCGATCTCCACCAGAACCTCTGCAAAAGTCACCCCATCATCGATGTCCATCTCTCCATGGTCAATGATATGTGTCGGGTCGTGCACGTATCTCCTCAACTGAGATACGTGGAAGACGTTGTGCACCCGGTGAAACTGAGGTGGAAGAGCCAGGAGATAAGTCACCTCGCCTATCCTAATGAGAACCTTGAATGGTCTGATGAAGCGCAGAGATAAATTTCCGCCCTGGCCAAATATCTGTAATCCACATTGAGGTGAGACCCGTAAGAAGACGTGGTCACCATCCTCGAACTTCAGTGGTCTCCGCCTCCTACCAGCATAGGACTTCTGTCGGCTCTGTGCAGTCCTCATCCGCTCATGGATGATCTGCACCTTCTCTATAATGGCCTGGACTATCTCTGGTCCAACAAGTGCTGACTCCCCAGGGTCTGTTTAGCATAGGGGTGATCTTCAAGGTCGGCCTTACAATGCCTCATATGATGCCATCCCGATGGAGTGGTAGCTGTTGTTGTATGCAAACTCCACCAAGGGTAGGAGATCCTCCCAGCTGTGACAAAAGTCAATGAAACATGCACGGAGCATGTCCTCAAGAGTCTGAATGGTTCTCTCCGTCTGACCATCCGTCTGTGGGTTAAAGGTGGTGCTCAGGCATAGCTGCATCCCAAATGCCTCCTGCAACCCCTTATAAAGCCGAGAATTAAAGCGAGCATCTCGATCAGAGATGATAGTCGATGGCACACCATGAAGTCGTACGATCTCATGAATGTAGAGGCATCCCAAGCTCTCCACTGAGCCCTGCTCTCTGATGGGTAAGAAGTGGGCCGACTTGGTGAGTTGGTTGACAATCACCCAAATGGAGTCGTGGCCTCTGGAAGTACATGGAAGCCCTATCATGAAATCCATGGATATCCCGTCCCACTTCCACTCTGGGACCTCTAGAGGCTGTACCAAACCTACTAGTACCTGGTGCTCTGCCTTCACCTGCTGGCAGGTGAGGCATCATGAAACGAACTCTGCCACAACCTTCTTCATACCCAGCCACTAGTGCTATCATCTGAGGTCCTGGTACATCTTCGCTACTCCAGGATGTACCACTATAGGGGAAGTGTGAAACTCTCTCAGCACATCCTCCTGTAATGTAACTGGTACCATGGTACGTCCTCTAAAAAGGACGACCTGCTCACCTCCTACAGAGAATCCATCAGGTTCCTGTCCTGAGGATAACTGTGCATGTCGCATCTCACAGTAAACGTCCCCATGCTGTGCCTCTCCAACCTGCTGAAGAAGTGGAGGAGTGACTTTGAGCGACTGTAGAAAGTCTGCCCCATCTCTATCCATGAAGGATATCTATAAAGCGACTAACTGCTCTGTCGCCTCTCCAAGTAGCTGGATGCTCGACCTCCTACTGAGAGCATCAGCTACTACGTTCCCCTTTCCAGGAGTATAGACTATCTCAAAGTCAATGTCCTGGAGGAACTCAAGCCATCACCATTGTCTCAGGTTCAGGTCCTTCTGCGAGAAGATATACCTGAGACTCTGGTGGTCAGAGTAGACTGTAAAGCGCTCACCCATCAGATAGTGCCGCCACATATTCAGGGTGAAGACCATTGTTGTTAACTCCAGGTCATGGGTAGCATAGTTCTGCTCAAGCTGCCTCAACTTTAGTGAACCGTAAGGGATCACTACTCGCTCCTACATCAAGACACACCCGAGTCCGGTTCCTGATGCATCACAGTAAACTACGTACCCTACGCCCTCCTCCGGTAGCCTCAAGATGGGTGCACTGGTAAATCTCTGTCTCAGCTCCTGGAATCTCTGCTGACATCTATCTGACCACACGAAGGGTTTCCCCTTCTTCATCAAAGCTAAAAGCGGTGCTACAACTCTGGAGAAGTCGAGCACAAATCTCCGATAGTACCCAGCCAGACCTAGGAAACTCCGCACCTCTGTCACACTCCTAGGTGTCTCCCAAGCTAGCACTTCCTTGATCTTTGCAGGATCCACCGCAACTCCCGCCTCAAATATGACGTGTCCCAAGAAGTGGACCTCTCGAATCCAGAACATACACTTCGAGATCTTACAATAAAGCTGGTGCTCTCGAAGTGTATCCAGTAAAACCCACAAGTGGCAGGCGTGCTCCTCCTCAGTAGTCGAGTAAATCAATATGTCGTCAATAAAAACTATGACAAATCGATCGTTGTAAGGCTGGAAGATCCTGTTCATGAGACTCATGAACACTTCTGGTGCGTTGGTTTTGCCGAAAGGCATAACCAAGAACTCATAGTGGCCATACCGACACCTGAAGGCCGTCTTCTGCACATCCTCTTCTCGAACTCTGAGTTGTTGATAGCCTGACCTGAGGTCTATCTTCGAGAACCATCGTGCTCCCTTGAGCTGATCGAAGAGGTCATCAATCCTCAGAAGTGGATACTTGTTCTTTAAGGTCACCTGATTCAGGCGATGGTAGTCGACACACAGTCGCAAGCTCCCGTCTGCCTTCTTGGAGAACCAAATTGGGGAAGCCAAGGGTGAAACACTGGGTGGAATGAATCCTTTACCCTGCAAGTCCTCCAACTGTACTCGTAGCACTCGAAGCTCAGCGGGATCCATCCAATATGCTGGAGTACATATCGGGGCTGTCCCAGGGTACCGGTCAATATAGAAGTCTACTTCTCTGCGAGGAGGTAGTCTGAAAATATCGTCAGGAAAAACGTCCGCATACTGATCCACCAAAATAGGAAAACTCGGACTCCGCACATCAACTGCTCCTAGGATGAGACTAGACAACTAATGGGTGATCGCCTGTCCTCTCCTCTGCGTAAGTCCATCCTGTGCTGCAAAGTCTCCCTTCTCACCGGTGAAGGTCAGCCTGCTCCCATCTGTGCAGACACACCACACTTTGCACCTAATACAGTCTATCTGAGCATGGACCGTAGATAACCAATCCATGCCCAATATGACGTCATAAGGGATTGACGCCACTACAAGAAGATCCCAGCTGAAGATCTCGCCTCCTAGAGTAAGCTCACACTGCCAGCACCAGTGCGTAATCGTCGAGTCTACTCTCGTAGGAGTCTCTAGCCGTAAAGATTGAGCCAACAGCTCCGTCGGAATATCCGAGCTCCGAACAAGGGCAACGACAATGAAAGAATGACTCACATATGTGTCTATAAGAACTGCAGCAATGGTGGAGTAGACATAGATAGTACCTCAAATCATCTCAGGTGTGCCGTGGTCATTGGTCTCTGCTGCCTGAAGCTGAGCCTGCCTCTGCCCGCCATCTCCCTGTGGTCGGGGTGGACATCTTGTGGTGGTGGTGGTGGAGCCCCAAAGCGTCGTCCACCACATGCTGCTTGGCCATATCCTCTACCTCGTCCGCCTGATCCCTGCGGACCGCCACGGTCGAAACTCTACCTCGGCCTGGGTGGTCCCTCAACTGTCGGATGATCCTCTGCATGGCGGGTCGGACAGTCACGAGCCATGTGGCCCTGCCCGCCGCATGCATAACATTGTCTGCCTCTCGATTGACTGGCTCTACTATGTGTGCCCCAAAAATCTGAACCAGTGTCCTGAGGTCGTCCACCTGATGGTCTTCTCCACTTGGACCCCTGTGACATTCGTCGACTACCAGCTGTAGAAGACTCCGCTACGTGTCGCCCTGCAGTGGGCCTCACTGCTGGCGTAGGCTCAGCAAGGAAGATCTCCACGAGAAGGGATCACTCCAGTACTCCTGCCTGCGTCGGAATGCTGAGGGAGATCATAGATGCCCTGATCTCATACCTCAGTCCCTGCTCGAAGGTCCGGGCCCAGAAGAATGGGTCTCGTACCATGTCCGTGGAGTAGCGCGAGAGGTCGGTAAATCTCACCGAGTACTGGGCTACTATCATGCTACCCTGCTGCAACTGTAGTAGCTCCTGAATGCGCACCGCATGGAGGGTGGCTGGAACGAACTCTGAGCGGAAGAGGATCTCGAAGTCCGTCCAAATAAGAGATGCCTCATCATGCACCTCGAGCATCAGGATCCACCATCTACCTGCTGCCGCGTTTAGGAGACTCGCCGCTAGGATCACCATGAGGCCAGCTGGTGTCCCTACTAATTTGAAGACTCGAACAACATCTTCCAGCCAATCCTCGGCTACTTGAGGGTATGTCTCTCCATGGAACCTATGCGGTCTCTGACATTGAAACTCATGCAGTGCACTCAGGCGACGTGCACTCTCAGCCGCTGGGGCTGGTGGCATCGGTGGCTCGACGGGTAGAGGTATCGCCGCTGCCTCCGCTATAACGGGGCCCTGCACCGAGGCCTCGTCACTCGGTGGGCTACCGTCTCACACAAAACTTGGAACCCTAGCTGGCTACCATCGTGGGGGCATCCTGAAAAGAAACAGGTGCGCCACGGTCAATAAAATATACCTGGTGAGCTAAGACAAAGTAATCACAAAGAAAACTATTGAAACACACATGCAATCAATGTTTTCGGGCACTGAGTCAGAAATCAGAAGTCAAGGTCCTGGTGTATGTATACATCGGTCGCCGCACCAACACTGGACTTCCAGGACTGATAACCACACTCAATACACTTAACACTGTTGCTTCACATAAAAGAAACTATCAGAGTCCTAAGTTCTGCGGTAGAACCGACTCATCTGATACCAATTTTTCAGGACCCGTCCTCGGGGCCCATGTCGTGACTACCCCAACCCTGCCTTCCATAGGCCAGGGGCTGGCGACTAGCATCAAAGGCGTAAATCGTGATAAAAGGGATGGAATTGCCTTTATAAAGTAAACAAACATCACATAGTACGCAAGATGAAGTAAATACTTAGTAAAATGAGTACAAAAGTAAGTGTTGGAAAGTAAATGGGCCAGAATAAAAACCCAACTGAAAGTAAAGTACAACTGAAAAGAAAATACAATAGCAGAAAAGTAAGGCAGCAACACCGAGCCATCCAATGGAAATCACACCTGAAGGGTGGGTACAGATAGTATCCTCATCTCCTCGGGTCCAGTCGTCCGCTTCGTGTACGTCCCACCCAGTGATCCACCTCTAGGTACCGTCTAGCTCCACGAGCCTCCACCTCGATCAGCGTTGTTCGTCGTCTGCATCCAACACAACATAGTGTTGGCAAAGCCTGTGCAGGGGTGAGTATATGATACTCAGTAGGGACCCCGAGGCCCCCGTAGGTCTCCTAGAATCCACGAAGGATAAACCACAAAGGAGAGATACAAACACAAGATAAAAATCATCCCTACATAGGTATATGCCCATACATATACCTAAGTCATCAGACCCAGTTCGACTCCAACATCCGAGCCCAAGTTCAACCCAGCCCCGGCAGGAAAGTACAACCCAATCCACAGAGGAAAGCACAACCCAATCCACACTGGAAATCTAGTCAATCATATCAAAGATAATGATTGTAATTCAATACTCAGCTCACACAGGTATACTACTTCTGATGAGAGGTGGAGATGATTAGATGTAGCCTCTGAATCATCTCCTCTGCCGAACCCATGTAGGATCCAAGTACAGAAGTCGTCGCTGCCGGACCCACGTACTATCCAAGTATAGTAACCTTCGCTGCCGAACCCACGTAGGATCCAAGTACAGTCGTCATCACTACCGAACCCACGTATAATCCAAGTACAATCTTCATCGCTCCTGAGCCCACGTAGGATCCAAGTACAGTCATCATCGCTGCCGAACCCACGTAGAATCCAAGTACAGTCGTCATCGCTCCAAAACCCACATAGGATCCAAGTACAGTCGTCATCGCTGCCGAACCCACATAGGATCCAAGTACAGTCGTCATCGCTTCCGAACCCATGTAGGATCCAAGTACAGTCGTCATCGCGGTCAAAACCACGTAAGATCCAAGTACAGTCGTCCTCGTCATCGCAGTCGCAACCAGCTCTAGGGTTCCCACACATAGCATGCTTGATTCCGAGGGGGTCTGCTCCACGAGCCAAGGGGTCGATACATCAACTGTCACGAAGTCCAGAGTTGATGTATCACAAAGTTCCGTCTCGTCAATAGGAACTCAACGCGACAGACGACGCGTCAATCGGACGCCCGGTCTGAGAGTTATTGGCCTTTTCGTCCGAGGGGCCCGGTTGGTTTTTAGGCTAAAACCAACCCAACCATAGTCTAGCTGCGTCCAAACCTCAAGTGGAGTAATATAAAAGAACCTTCTCAATAAGATGAATCCAACAAATTTGACGACACATCAATCGGACGTCCGGAGCTTATGTTATAAGTGTTTCCGCTCTGAGGGCCCGGTTGGTTTCGTGTTCAAACAAACCCGGCCATACGCAAAGTTCTCCGAAACCTTGAGTGTAATATACTGAGACGAACGTCTCGATCCAAAGATCGCTACACAACTAACGGTGCGTCAATCAGAGGTCCGTATCCCATGTTATGGGCGTTTGAACGGATCTGTCTGAAAATAGGGGGTTCGAGCCTGGTCCAACCCGGCTCGTTACCCCTTGGGTCGGCCCGAACCGAGTCGAACCAACCCGGGTCCGGGTCCGGCCCATTTTGGAATGGCCCGTCCCGGCTGGCGCGGCCCGACCCGGCGCTGGTGGCCCGGCCTGGTGCGGGCGGTTCGGCCCGGCGCGGGCGGTCCGGCCCGGCGCGGGCGGTCCGGCCCGGCGCGGGCGGTCCGGCCCGGCTCGGGCAGTCCGGCCCGGCGCAGGCGATCCGTCCCAGCGCGGGCGGCTCGGCGCCGGGTGAGCGGGGCATCTCGGTGCTAGCCGAGCAGGGCACAAAGGGGGACACCGCCCCTTACATTGGCCGGGGGTTTCAACCCCCAGCTTTTCTGGAACGGCCGGCCATTAAGGCCGGCCTTGTGCAATCCGCGGGACTCAAGGGGTCCCGCCTCCAGGTGGCTTCGTTGGCCGGCTTCGGCGGCCGCCCCTTTGATAATCCTCCACGGCGCGACGACGCCGCGCCCCTCCGCTACGCTCCTCCACCGTGGCCTAGTCCGGCCGCTGTCCCTTTTCGTTCCCGCGCGGTGCAACGACACCGCGCTGCCTTCGCCGCAAGTTCAACAAGGATCAGCAAATTAAAGGGGAGGAGGATCGGCCGTGTTTGTACGGTCCGATCTCATCCCATTATGTTGATAACAAGCGAAATAAATGACATGCTCAACGATAGTACAAGCAAAATTTTAATTGATTAAAATTGAACTTAACCCCTACCTCAACACAAGTTGTCGAACGATGATCATTGCGGAAACGACGTCGTGGGGTGAAGCTCAGTATATGTCGACGGAGAACGTCCGAGGAGGAAGCAGGATCTCCCTTCCTTTGACATGGAGAAAATATTGAATAGCGTGACGTCGTTGGAGAGTTTCCGCATCGGTGCCTCCTCCTTTGTCATGGAGTAAGAAGAGAACAGAAGAGACCGGGTCGCTAAGTCGTTGATCTTCCTCGGAGAAATAGCGTTCTTCCTTGAAGTGGGAACATTCTTCGCTGGAGAAGATGAAGTTCTTCCAAGCGAAAAGAATACTCAAGAGCTCTCCCCCCCTTTTCTTAACACAACAAAAGACAACCAAAATAAAATAAGGCTTTTCCCTATTTTATTTACCCATGCAAGAAATTCAAAACATCAAAATTCGAACTCTTAATTAAATTAATTGAATAGCTTTAATCAATTAATTTAATGTGAGAGTTGGCATGCAATAAAGAGGGAGAGAGGGTGAGTTACAGATTAATGGGGGAGGTTTCCAACTTTAAGAGGGGTTAGAGGAATTTGAAGGGGTGGGGCTCATGTGGGCCCCACCTCACAAATATCCTAACAAGAGGAGTTAGGATCTAGTGGGTCTCGCCCCAACTCCCATACTTAGGATAAAACCACTTAGGTTAGAAGTAAAATTTGTACTACAAATTTTATTTATTTCACATTTAATCCTCAATTTTTAACAACTCCTCCCGAGAAAACACACCTTCGGAAAAGGTCCTCTTAAGAAAATACCGCCTCTGCGTATTCATCGGTGCCCTCAGATTTTGATTCCGAGCACCGGTTCAAAAGATAGAAAAACCCACTCATTCGTTCACTGAATGTACCCAAGAGAAACTTTGGAAATTGATTCCGGGCACACTGGGCCTCGGAATCAGGTGCCTTCAGAAATTGCATACTCGTAAAATCTCAAAGAAAGTAAAAAAAAATCATTGAAAGTTACCGGTCTTTACACATGCGCTCTAATTGGCCATCCATCCGGGGGTGGTATTCCATTCTCAAAATCACCTAAGCACCCAAATCTTTTAATATCCCTTCCTAGAAATGAGTAGTAAATCAGGAATCCCTATCTAAAATGATAGAATGAGGGACCCCATGATATTGTAAAATCTCACATATGTACAACCTTCCAAGATCATCAACACTGAAGGTTTCCTTGATCGATAGAAAATGTGCATCCATTGTGAGTCTGTCAACAACAACCCATACTGCGTCTTTACCTTGAGGAAACCTTGGTAAACCTGTCTTGGAATCCATCATGACGTTATTCCATTTCCATTCAAAAATGGGTAGGTGGTGTAAAATTCCGGCTAGTCACTAGTGTTCCGCCTTCACCTGTTGAAAAGTTGAACATATAAGGGAAAACTAGCAACATCTATTTTCATGTCTAGCTAATGATACTAATGATGTAAATCATGATAGATCCTGTTGAGACCAGGATACACATCCCAAGATAAATCATAAAAATCCCACAATAGTTTGTCATGTGTTTATGAAGAGACCCACATGAAACCATGTATTTACAGGATGTTATCCTCGCCTATGGTTCATCCAGGAGGAGGTTCCTCTCCTACCACACTCTCCCATAGAACTAGGCATTTGGAATATATTAGCTACCTCATCCTCACTCTATCCAAAAGGGTAGAGGTCACAACTAAGGATAATATAAACTTATTACCCTGAATTTCATGCACCTCAAGTGCATCTCAAAGAACAACGCCACAAACTTCCACTCACAAATAGCCTCCTACACTTCCAATATCTGAGTTATCCTACTCAGTGCATCATCAACTACATTGACATTATTAGGGGTGTAGGATAGCTCTAAGTCAAAAGACTGAAGGTATTCATCCCACATTCACTGCCTCAGATTCAGATCATACAATGTAAATATATACTTGAGGATTTTGTTGTATGTGAACACCCAAAAACACACTCCCAATAAATAATATATCCAACATCTCAATACATGAAAAAATGCAGCTAATTCAAGACTACACATCAGGTAATTCCTCTCATTTGGCCTCAACTGCTAAGACTCGTATGCAAAGAATTGACCCCCCTACATAATAACTTCTCCTAGTCTGATACCTGATGTGTCATAGTACATAGTGTAACTCCTTCCTAGATTAGGAAAAATCATTATCGGTGCTGAATTCAATCATCCATTTAGCTCTTGAAAGGTCGTCTTATAGTAATTTTTCTATACATACTTCACACCCTTCTTAGTCAATCCCATCAATGATGCTACTAATCATGAGAAGTCTTGTGTGAGATGCCTATAGTAACCATACAGACCTAAGAATCTCTTCACCTAAAATACTTTCTTAGAATTATCCTATATAACAAATGATATCAACTTCTATAGGCTCACTGATACTCCTATATATGAGATTATGTGACCCAGGAAGTGAATATGATCCATCCAGAAGTGGTAATTTGAGAGATTAGCATATAAATTATGCTCTCTCGTGTGTTCAAATTCATCTCAAGATAATTTTCATTATCATGTCGATTTTTAGAATACACCAAGATATCATCGAAAAAAACCACAAAAAATAAGTCAAGATAAGGATGGAACACTTGGTTCATCATTTCCACAAAGACCATTGAAACATTCGTTAGACCGAACGACATAACCAAATACTCATATTGACCATACCTGCTCCAAAAGTCTATGGAAGGTATTTTTGATGATCTAACACACACCTGATGATAACCAAGCCTAAAATAAACCATTAAGAAGACCAGATATCCTCGAAGATGGTCAAAGAGATCATCGATATGTGACAAATGATACCCGTTCTTAACCATCAACTGGTTCAATTTCTAGGAATCCAGACATATCCTAAGGGTATTGTCAAATTTTTCACAAAAAGGACCAACAAACCCTTGGAAGAAGTACTGGGTCATATGAAACTCTTGGCCTCTAAATCCTCTAACTACCTCTAAGCAATGCCCAATCCTTTGTAGCCATCCTATAAGGAGGAATGGATACAGGTGAAACTCCTGGAACTGACCCAATAGAGAACTCTTCCTCTCCCATCGAGGGTAATCCTAAAAATTCATCCCAAAAAATGTCCCAATGATGATCAACTACTGGAAGGAAATCATCCTGACGTACACCCTGGCCCTCCAGATATAAACTCACAATATGGGCTATCATCCCACCCAGCCTGCGATGCTCAGGTCTAGCTTGGATCGCCTGGACATCCCATTAACCCTTATGGATGAACTCACCAACCTTTGGTGATATAAAACTCACCCTTTGGTGATGGAAATTAACAAAGCATAAAAAGGAAAAAACCAGTCTATCCAGAGAATAATATCAAAGCATGTGATATCAAGGAAGTATAGGACCTATAAGAAGTGAAACCCACTAACCACAAGGGGGAACACCTGGAACTGACACACAACATCCATCTTAATCTCTAACAGAGTGTATAGAATCATTATTCCATAAAAAGTATAAACATAGAGCCCAAGGACCTCTAAAATAGTCATAGATATAATGATTTGTGAATCCCCTCTATCAAAAAGTGTAGAAGCTAAAACAGAGGCTACTAGAATAGTACCTATGACAGTAGAAGGTATGGGATTATAATACAGATGGGTATATTGCATTGCATATGTCTGGCCTATACCGTGACCCTATAACACTACCTGGCTAACCTGAGCTGGTCCACCGTGCTATCACTATGAACCTGGGGACTGGATACCATGACCACTACCTTGGCCTAAATGACCAGATATACCCTAGCTCCCCTCCCAATGAGAAGCTGATGACCATTCTCCTGAACGTGGATTCATTATAGACCCTCTCTCATTGGATGCTGGTGGAAACATTCTACAGAAGCATAAGAGATGATAGATGTTGCTGTAAGATCAGTACTCGACTGGGTCCTTCATACACTATGGCCTTGTAGGTCCCAACCTACCGCAATGGTAACACCTCATTTGGATACCTGAAGAGATTTTATAATTTCTAATATCACTTTGGGGAATATCCAAATGATTCTTCCTATTACCAGTTGATGCAGTACCAACCCTAGGTGTCAAACCGCCCTAGCTCTCGCCTCCATATTTCCTCAGCTTATGCTCTTTTATCAATTCCTGATTCAAAATTATAGAAACATTAGTCAACATGAAGACATTCTACTACAATCGAGATGTCTTACATGAGACCATCCTCAAATCACCTAGTTTTTGATAACACATCACCCATCAGAATATATGTGAAATGATGGAGATCAGTAAAATGAGCTAAGTATTCCATAACCAATAACAATTCCTTATCTTTATGTAAGAAATCCTAGGATCGACCAACCCTCAATGTCTTGGGATAGAAGTAATCGTAGAAGGTCATGTGGAACTCCATTCAGGCCATCACCAAATGAAGATCAGTATGAGTGATAACATCCCAATATCTAGTGGAGGAATCGAATTTCATGTAAGTAGTGATATTTACCCTCATCTATGGAGGCTTTTATAAGTGCCTGAAGATAGACATCATGGGCTCAATCCATGACTCCATAGGCTGTGGTCTGCCATCCCCCGAAAACATGGGCATATGCTACTCTAGAAACTCATGCATCAACTCTTACATAGTCAGGGAAAGTCATGGTACTCCCTTAATGGTCTGCATTAACCATATAAAGACTTCATAGAACTGTGCCTCAACACCTATACCTAGTGTAATAGTTTTTTCCACAACTGGTATGGCTATAGGTTCCACCGGTATCCCATGGACTACCACCTCTAGAGTGTGATCATCACCACCGTCTTAGTATACAGCTCGTGGTCATTTTTGTGGCATGGATCTACAATTCCAAACACACCTTAGGTTACGATCATTAAGGAGTTCACATATGAAAAGAAAAAAAAGAAAAAATAATAGGTAAAAACCTTCCTCTATACGAACTCACCCTTTTTCCTTCCCCATGGGTTTGGTCTAGGTTTCAAAAAAATGAGAGACATTACCAAAATCCCACTATTAAGGTTGGATCTATGCAAGTTCTCTATCAATAGCCATTTTAGTTTCAACTACTTTAATAGAAATTTGATTTCAAAATGAGTTCACATTCACATTCATTGAATTGATACTCATTTCATAATTATGACATTTCTTTTAGAATGTTAAACCAATGGTATTCTAATTTCTGATTCATGGGGGCCCATACTCCCCAATAATCAAATCTTGGCATCCATCTACGGCACATCATAACCTATTTCAATTTAAGGCTGAAGCATGATTCCCCAAATTCTGATCCAATAAGGCCCATATATCTATAGGAAGAAATCTTTAAATACCTTTATTTCACACCATAACATATCACAATATATCCAACACAACAACATACATATTTATCAAGTAATATATCACAATAGCATGCAATCGATAATTCTTCCTAAATGGAATGGCATAATGCATGGAATATGAAATCTAATAGGTGCCTATATGATGCATGATATGGAATACCCTCATCTCCCTGGGTTTTAACACAATATAACAAAAATCATACCAAATATAACAACATAAATCAAGTTCATCACCCAATGATAGAATCAAATCAACTATAATTTCCAAAATCTAGAAACTAAAAATTCAATTCAAGGAAATTTGGATTTTTCCTATATGCAGTTTAGATACGCCCAGAAACAACTCAATACTAAATTCATATTCCTTCTTAAAACTAAGGTTTAAAATGATGTTTTAAAATTAATTTCACTCTCTAAATTTGTCTGGGTTGTTGAAGGTTTAATACATGAAGTTTAATTCAAAGAAACCGACATTTAGAAAATTTAACAATAACTTTTCTGTTAAAAAGGGAATGTTGGAACCTTAGTGGTTACCCAAAGTAACATATAACTAGCTTTCTACATCGTAGAACATAGGTTGTGAGTAAAGATTTGATATAGATGAGAAGATTAAATATTTATATGGGGTGGTTGGGGTCATCAATCAGAACTAGTGAATGATCAATTAAAATTTGAGGGCCTTAATGTCATAAATCCATGATGATTTAAATGCTATTGATTCAACAAAAATTAAGGTATTAGGAAAACAAATTTTCCTTTTTGATTATTATCCTATCTTTGATTAATTATTTTATTGAAGAAGAATACAACCAAATTGTCATTCTTTGGTTGTGATTTGATCTATTTTAAATTCATCCATTACATCAAGAAATGGATTTCTAGAAATTAACCTTGATTCCAGAACCACTAAAATACAATTTTAGCAGATATTAAGGCCCATAAAAGAATGAAAATTATACCTATTTATCTAAAAATATTCTTAAAAATCAATATGGTTAATACATTAATCCCTAAACATAAAAAGTAACACTACCATTTCACCATAAATAATTATTCATCATAAATAATTGTACATAAACCAGTACATTATGTCGGCCAATCGTATGCATGAAATGCTTCTCATCCTTCAGTCATGGGTTTAAGATACTAAACCTTTCTGGGAATGATTGGTACATGATGTCCTTTTCTAAAACCACACTCATATAATTTCCAAAATAAATATGATGGGCATCCTTGAAATATAGTTAATCACTAAATCACATTGTATCTAAGGTTTTTAATACAAAATTAATACATAAATACCTCATTAGAAGTTTAACAAAAAAATTTATGACAGGTTAAACTTATAAGCCTTCTGAAAGATTGAAATCCAAAGCTTTAGAAAAAAATTCATGAAATCAGCTTATCATTGATCCCATATATATCACAAAGTACCAATTCTTTTTTAAATTCAAAAAACATTAATAAACTTATTGTATATTCCCTTTAAACATGTAAATAACCATAATGACCATTAATACTTTTGGAAAACATTCATTTTTCTTTATTCCAAAGTATATTGGATATATTTCTTAAATCCAGAAATGAAGTAAACTTCATCAATGATAGCATAACCCACCTATTAAAAAGTCCTTACATAGTTCCATGGAAATCAATATCATCTAATTTACATATTCATAACATCATTATCCTAACATTAAGAACATATTAAGGGTTATATTACCTTAGTCAAAATATCACATTGTCATTAAATCACTCCACTAGTCTATTGCGAACATTAACCATAAACTTGTAAATACCGAGTGAAAAAACATAATTAGAATAACCTAGATATATTTCATCTTTCATATAATTTTTTTTAATCCAAATACATATAAACTATGATTATTCCACTTAATAATTATGTCATTAACAAGGCTACCTCATCATATTACACAATACCACTTTCCTTTTATATTTCATATGTAGTCTCATCATCATCAACAATGTAACCATTACTCACACCACCTTGTTGATTCTCTTCAAGAGATTTTTTCACGGGACATTGAGTTTCATAATTACCACTTATTCTACATTTAAAACACTTATCATTAAATTATGTCTTAGGGAGGAAAATATTCTCATCCATTCTATTAACCAAACTCTTAATTTTTCCTTTGTTGTCACTTGCTTTGTGTCCTTCTTTTACACAGTTAAAACATCTTTATGTTACTCTAATAAATCCACTTAGTTTATTATTTCCACATTCATGACACAAAGTAAACTTATCTTCTTTTCCTCTATGGTATACACTACCCAAAATCTCAGTGAACTCATTCTTTCTCTTCCTTTGTGAGTTCAGGAGTTGGTTTAGGTACATGTTGTTAATCATGTTCCTTAAAAAATGATTAGTCATGATCACAACATCTTTCACTCTAGTCATCATCCCACTTGATTTCTCATCAAAAAATCTTCTATCATATTCAACCCTAATCCAGTGCCTTCCCGTTCCCACCATTGAAGAAAACTAGGAGTATAGTGTGAGAATTACTTATCATAGAATAAAACCACATAATTATGAAAATATTTACTTATAATATTTCCAAATCATTACACCTTCCTTAATATTTGACACCCTAGGTTCATCCTAGGTTACTCATAGCCAACTTATATGTAAATCCATAATGGTAGTTTGTGAAGAGTTTGAAAATTTACAAAGCATATCCCCCAGGAGTGTCAAACCATGTGTGTAGTAAGGCTCATTTTCATGTACTAGATTACCCCGATTCAGGCCCGGAACATATTGTCAATGTTTTTACTTATATATAAATCTATTATAAATCCACATACACTTTTATTATCTAGAAAGTGATTTATTTCAAGAAAACTATTCACTCTACCCATTACAAAAATTCCTGGACATTTTCCTAAACGTTGACTCATCCTTATACTTATCCTTAGAGATATCCCTAGACATATCCTTAGAAATATACCGATGGACCCCAGTGAGTTTTTCTCTTCTTAGTATCCAATGTATGACTAAAACATTACTTTGATACCAACTAAAGTGACCTAGGATTGACATATAAGGATATTACATAATTTTAGAAGAATATTTAGTACATTAAAAAAATACATGTCCGAGGACTGTAAAACTTTACTGTCTTTGGAAACTTAGATAAAAAATTCAATCCTGATGAAATATCTTAAACATCCCCCATCAAGGTATCTAACTTTATTACTTCTACCTAAAACCTTTCTTCATAACCTTGGGAAAGTAAACATAAGAAAGGGGTGAGATCAGATGCTAATTAAGGGTAAATAAGGGAGATATGTAAGAATAATTATGAGCATAAGGGTATGAGAACATGATCATGAAAATAAGAGATCATACCCTCTATATCAAAGATCATATATATGAATCAGATCACAAATATTGTCAGTTTATAAGACACGAATGAATAGTAAATAAATAATAAAATATATGAAAGCATAAAATAGGAATGAATAATGGTATTGTGGGAGACACAGAAGCATATAATATGATTTCCATAGTAGCCAAGGCATTGGTTCCAAGACCATGTTGGTAGTATGGGTTCACTCCTCATACCATCTTGGTAGTCATGGTTCACTTCAATGGCCATATTAGTAGCATGAGTTCACTCCTCATACTATCTTTTTAGTCATGGTTCACTTCCATTGCCATATTAGTTGCATGATTTCACACCTCATACCATCTTGGTAGTCATGGTTCACTCCCATGGAGAACTTAGTAGTCAGGGGTCATTTCCAACACCAAATTAGTCTATATCATTAGATATAAGTCTTTACCCAATGTATTGGAGGGAGATATAGGTCCCACCCGCCTCATAGTAAAATCATACATACATGTACTAAAAAATCAAAAACAATTATATCTTAACCCATGAAATGAAATGGGTATCATAAACATGTAAACATACCATAACCTATGGAAAATTATAGAGGTTTTATAATAATTTCATCAAAATAATAACCCATGATATAGTAACCAATTTCATAAACATATAACCTATAAAAGAGAAATGGGTTTCATAAAGGCAATGCGATTAAGCATAACCCATTCATAGAAAGGATATGAATATATAATTTAGATCATTTCCTAGAAGGTCATGAGTAACATCAATGAATGTAATTTTAAATGGAAACTAATTTTGAAATTTCTCTCAGAAACAATTATTGAGGAAAATATACTTTCTTTATTAAAAAAGGATTTTTATTACATAAAATCATTTCCAAAGAAAATAGTTTGAAAAAAATAAAGAATAATTGAAATCATTTTGAAAACATATTATCTATAAAACACATATAACTAGCCTCAAAACATTCTAAAAAACTATTCCTTTGAAAACACTTTAAAAACAAATTAAGGAAGGTTGAAAATGTTTTTAAAACCACTTTACTTGAAAACATATGAATAAAGATTGAAAACATTTTGAAAATAGTTTTCCTTGAAAATAATTCGAAAACATAAAAAGGAAGCTTGAAAATGTTTTGAAAAACATCTCTTTAAAAATATTTTTGAAAATTTTTAGATAAATTTTTAAAATTTTTTGAAAACCATTTCTTTGGAAATACTTGGAAAACATATAAATAAAGCTTGAAAAAGATTTTGAATAAATTTTAGAAAATAAAATATTTTTGAAAATATTTTTCTATAAAAATAACATTAAAACATGAATATCCAGAATATTTGGAGAAAATTTTCTTTTAAAAATAATATCCTCTTAATATTGTATAGAAAGCTTCAAGTTAATGAAAATGGGTAAATTTGTACATGTCATATGAGGTGAAAAAACATTCCTTTTGCACGGTGTAAAGGTGAGAGAAATGCCTCATTTGGAAAATGGAAAATATATTGTTTTATAAAAAATGTTAAATTAAAAAAGTGTAAAAATGTATATTAATTATCATAGTATATTATTATAATACTCCTGGAAACTATTTTTATAAAACATTGTTTTGAAGGAATATAGATTATTGACCGAAGAGAGGGTATTGTCTGGGTTTCTTAAAAACACTATCTTAATAATATTATATGCCAAAGAGTAAAAAAATGGTAACACTACATGAATATAGAATTAATATATATAAGAGAAAACAATTCAAGAATGTATTAAGATATGGAACATAATAATTCATCAAAGGAAGCATAAACAGAAAAAATCTTGAAAGGCGATGAGATTGTCTCAATAAACTCTTTTAACTTGCTAACTTGGGATCATACTCTCCATGTAAAAAAATAAAATTACATGAATCTTAAAATATCATGAAAATAATTATATTAATAATATAACATATAAAATGTAAGTATATACCCCTGAAAAAATATTTTAGGTGCATAACAAAACATGAGTCTCATAGATGGAAAATTGAGACAAAACATTTTTACCAATTTGGTAACATTTCAAAACTAAAACCCACGAATGAAATTTCATAAAAATGAGATTTTAATAAACATAAATTTAAGTATGATATAAATATAATACAATCATATTCAGTACAAACACTACCCAAAATGGAAGGGTGGTGAACATAGCATATATCGCACATGAATAAAAAGTGAGATGAAATCCCCTTACCTTTTTTCTTGACTCTCTTCATACTTGTACAAGATACCTATATAATAAATATGAGTTTATTATAAATGTTTTACAGAAGAATATTATTATATATAATACCATATATGTTTTTATTATGTCTTTATATTACCCACTTGATAATGATCCTTTATTAAGTTTTCACTTGGGGGAATATTTGCTCTATTCTTCACATGTGTCTTGACTTTTAATATCATTGGTATTTATATATATATCAACATTTAAAATTTTTAAATAATGATATAAATATCATCTATATCCATTATATTTATATTATAATAATCCATATCATATAGAAGTACAAAATGGAATACACTGTTTATGGAGATGGTATGTCATACGTACACATGAACATTGTTTCCATTTTAACTGTTGCATTGAATCAAGGAATGAAATAAAATATAATTATATATATATAATTATTAAATTATATTTATGATATCATATATATCTTATAAACTAACTAAAATCATCCTTAATAAAATCCATGTTGTGTATGAACGAATCATATCTGTTTGAGGGGGCGATAGTCCACACTTCCTCAAACGAGATTATCGTATTAATAGCAAATGAAAAGTAAAAACATATGTGTTTAAAAATGAATAAATAATATTAAATAAATAAATAATATAATATATGAAATATATAAATATATTTTCCATAATATTGTCTACCTTGGTAGGTGGTAATGGAAAAATGAACAATCATCATTTTGTGAGGCAGCAGTTCACCGTACACAGAAATAGTAAGTTAGTTACCCATTAGATGGAAGTGTGTGTAAGTTTAGATTAAAAACCTAGAATAAAAACATCCTAGTATAATTAGGATATTATTTTCTCATAAAATAGTGGAATAATGAGAGTGGAGGTGGTGGCTAAGGGAAATAATGGAAAGGATATTGAGAGAAGACGTTACCTCTTAATCGGGTAACTCTATTTGGATTGTGCCAAAAAAGATTCCTTTAGTTGAATTATTCCCAAGGTAAGGATTATAAGATAAAGTTATAGAAGTTGGTAGATTATTTGACAAATCCAATTTACTTAGACAAAGGAAGCGATGGCCTCATCTAGTAGAATTTCTCCATACGAAGCCCATTTGTCGGAGCTCGGAAAAGAGGTGGTGTCTTTGGGATTCTCTCTTAACCAAGCCCATGCTGAACTTCATCATGTCAAGCTCGAACGAGACCGTCTACGGGAAAAGTAGAAGTTGATAGATATTACCACTCGAGTAATGTTATCTGAGCCACCCCAAGAGTCTGTCACCATCACACACCTTACCCTTAGGTCTTATGCGGAAGTTTTAAGGGGTTATGTAACAAATCACTATTACTATGTTCATGTACATTATTTTGGTATATAATAATGAATATAATTTCTTGTCATTATTGAAACATTGTAAATAGTTTTTAAAGTACAAGTAGTGTTTTTAGTTATTATTCAATTAAGAAATATATTTTATTAAATTAAGGGATTTTTGAATTAAATAATATTTTAATAAAATATTATTATTATTATTAAATTAATTTTATTATATATAAATTATCATATAATTTTATGAATGTGATTATAATTTTTATTAAGGTTTGAAATCCATTTCTGTCAAAACCCTTGAATTTTCTATAAATGTCAGTTTTTGTTTTAAAAGTAAAAATTAACATATTTAGAAAAATATTTAAATAAAATAAATTATATTTCTGGAATCAGGATGTCGAAATTATCCAACAGTGAATTTTTCATAATTTTCTGAGACAGTCAAATTTTTGGGTAAAAATTAAATACCGTTTAAATATATAATGTGTTTTATGACATCATAATGACCCAATAGTGATGTAATAAAATACTATAAGCTTTATATTCCTCCAATATATGTTTTAACATTTAAATAATGTAATTTTGGGTTTTTTTGACTTACTTTTCACAGAATTAATGGACCCCTCAAGACTTATTAAACATCATGTATTTTTAAATTATTTTCCATGGGAGTGTGACTCACCTCCACATAAGAAACCCCATTATTTTAAGAAGTTCAGACTTTGGCCTTATAAAATATTTTTTTCCTCTTACCATTGCCAAAAAACCATGTGCAAAAACCATGATCTGATTTGTGGTTTGGATTTTTTTTAATGTAAGGGGTCCCAAACCTAAATAATAAAGAATTCACTCACCTTTCCTATATAAACACTCCCAAGCTCCCACTTCCTCCTCACTCAAAGCCTTTGGAGTTCATCCAACCTCTTCCCTACTCTCTCTAGAATCCTCCCAAGGTGCCCCAATCTCTCAAGAATCCTCTCTCCAACCTCTCTCAAGCCTTGGAAGCACACTTCCAAGTAAGGGTTTTTCTTCCTTTCACTTTTTTTGTCCAATTTTCTTAATATTATTGTGCCATTTTAATTTTAATTATAAATTATGGGGTATGGTTTCAAACCTCTCCCATACTGCCCTATTATTGTTTTAATTATGGGATACCCCTTTCTCTCTCATTAAATGCCTCCCATGTACACCCGTTACTATGCCGAAATTCTGAAAGGAACTTCTCTCTCTTCAATTACATTCAAGCAATACTTTTGTATCATGAATATAAATTCCATTACAATTGTTTGGACATGTATCTATATAACCCCCTTAATTTACATTTCATGTAAATATGACGATACACCCCTTTCTCTCTCATGAACCATTTTTATGAATTCTTAAGTCACGCCGTTACGCTGCTGAAATTGCACCGATTTTCTAAGACAATGCCATTGTGTAGTGAATACCATGCCCATTTCTCCATCAAGGGTATTCAACTTTATGCACATTTACTTATTTATTATAAAGTTTAATATATTAATTCTATATTCCTTGATCGTGGAATAAATGATTATGGATAATGAATCCATGTTTTATGATCCATGTGGCACACTTATGCATGAATTGAAATGTTTAAGAAGGGTGCACCCTTATAACGCTCCAATGAATTGGGTAAAGTATAGTATCATGATACGTCATGTGCAATGAGTGTTGAATCTTTCTAATTCAAGTGAAATGAGGTTTTACTCGTGCTTCATATGCAATGATAATTTACTCATGCTCCATGTTCAATGAGCCTTGGCTCATGCTAATTCCATGTTAAGTGTTGTTGCCACATTTCCATGTTATGATTATCATGCTTTATCATGCCTTTATGTTCATGTTTCTATTGTGCTCTATTGATATGCCTATTGTCTAACATGTATTGTAATCCTCATTTATTCCATGTTTATTCCCTTACTGGGCTTTATAGCTCACCCCTTTTCTTATGCATGTCCTTAGGTTATCCCGTGCAATGCTAAGTACGAGGGAATGTAGTGGTCATGTAAAGGAAGTTTTCAATAATGATGTTGTATTTAATGTTTTAAGTTGTTATGTAATGATCCTAAGCCCCAAAGACACTATACATATTGATCTTCCATGTTGTATCAAGTGAATAGTTTATGTAATAAATTATTTTTAAGTTTGTAATAAAAGCAGGGTTGTCACAGTTGGTATCAGAGGGAGGTTTAGTTATTTTTTGATATTAGGATTAGAAAACCCCACTAAAGCCTTAGAGACAAGATTAAGTATAATAAAGACATCCCTATGTTTTGGTAAGTACTGAGTGAGTGGTTTATCAAGAAAATACATCCCTATCTGGATACGAGCAGGTAGAGGCGGCTCTAGCACAGATGTATCCTAGGGGTAAAACCAGAAAACACTACTTTGAGCTAGACTCGAATGAGAACTGGTGCACAAAAACGGGAATTTCTTCCCTCTTGGTTACGACACTCCTGGGGGATATGTTTTGATAAATTCACAAGCTTAGTATGAACCCTTATTAAGGGAATTAAAAAAAGTCCCCTAAGAATATATGTTAGAAAGTAGGTCATGAAAATCCTAGATTGAAGCCTATAGACTCATGAGTTAAGGAAATAAAAGTTTATTTATAAGTCATCAACTTTTGTCTTTGGATTACCATTTATGTGTTACCCCCCAACATTCCTTTTTTCCAGCTAATGGCCAGTAATAGGAGGACTCGGGCTAAAAACCGATGTGAAGATCAGTGTGATGACTGTACTATTGAGATGCCCAATCCAATGGGAGTAAGAATCACGAACTCTGTCATGCTTCTCTCTCTTCTAACTCAAGATTTGAATAGAAAAACTGGTCAATAGAAACATCCAAAACCCCCTAAGAAGGAACAAGTCGCTATCGAGAGCTTCATGAGACAAATGCCTCCTACTTTTAGTGGATCATCTGATCCCACGATCGCTGAACAATGGATCAACTCCATTGAAAAGATCTTCTCCATCCTTCAATGTTCTGAACAAGAGAAGGTTCTCCTGGAGTCTTATCGTATAGAGGGTGAAGCTGATCATTGGTGAACGTTGATAAAAAATATGAAGCCTGAGGAGGAGATCGAGGCATTGGAATGGAAGGACATCCGGAATATGTTTTTCGATAAATATTTTCCATGCACCCTCAGGCTTAAGATGGAAAGGGACTTCCTTTACCTAAAGAAAAATGATGAAGAATATATTGGAGGGTATGAGGAAAAATTTACAAGGCTTGCACGATACGCTTCCGGATTTGTCGTTACCCCCGAATTAAAGGTTGACCGCTTCTTTGGTGGGCTGAAGCCTAGCCTACGGAAAGTGTTAGAGATCCATGACTTCGACGGCTATGAGGAAATTGTCCGATGTGCCCTCAAGGTCGAAATGGAGATCGGGGAATCATAGGGGTATCATGGGGACAATAAGCGTAAGGTGGACTTCAATTCTGGTGGTCCGATGGATAAATCCAATGGTGCTAAGAATATCCAGCACCCCACTTGACAAAAGTGCGGAAAGAAGCACCCTGGAAATTGCCTCAAGGGGATGAGAAGATTCTTTAGGTGTGGAAGAGAAGGGCGCCTAGCTATTAACTGTCAGCAAGAAGGACCTATGGCTGTGACATGAGAGAGGAATTCTCTGTTCGAACCTTAACGCATTGTTCATTTCTACAACTTCAAAGAACCGGGGAATTTTTCAAATCAGTGCCCTAATCCAAGGGTTTTCGGAGGAAACCAACAACCTCCAAGGAAACAAGGAAGATCTTTTTCCATCACATCTGCCAAAGTAAACCCCGAAAATGAAGTGGTGATAGGTACACTAGTTATTCATTCAAGAATAGTGAACATACTTTTTGATTCAGGATCTACAAATTCTTTTATGTCTAGAAAGTTTAGTAGAATAATCCCAGCACCACCACAAATCATGGAATTGAAGATTTCGATGAGTACGACAAATGGGAAAATCATTGCATCCCATGAATATAACTCATCCCCTGTCATAATCTGTGGATTGAATTTCCCGGAGAACCTCATCATACTCCCTCTAGTGGAATTTGATGCAATTCTTGGCATGGATTGGATTTCCTTATATAGACCCAACATAAATTTTCAGTAGAGGGAAATCACACTCCATATGGAGAATCGACCTCCGATTCCATACAAGTGTAAGGAGGAAGATGAATATCCTTTAGCTCCATCATCTCAAACACGGATATTACTTCCCTATGGGCACGCGTATCTGGCTCTTATGATTCAGTCCAAGGAAGAAACCATCCTTGATGAAATACCTATTGTGAGGGAATTTGCTGAAGTGTTTCCCAAGGAAATACCTGGTATTCCTCCAAAAAGAGACGTTTAATTCTTAATAGTACTTATACCAGGGGTGCTACAAATATCCAAGACTCTATATAGAATGGCTGTCGTGGAGCTTGAAGAGCTGAAGAAACAACTACAGGAGAATCTGGATAAAGTGTTTATACGCCCAAGTTCTTCACCATGGGGTGCACCAGTCCTCTTCATCAAGAAGAAGTATGGGTCAATGCATCTTTTCATAGATTATCATGAACTTAACAAAATCACGATAAAGAACAAGTATCCTCTGCCACGGATCGATGACTTGTTCGATCAGCTGCGTGGAGCACAATACTTCTCCAAGGTAGATTTGCGGTCGGGATATTATAAAGTAAGGGTGAAGAAGGAAGATGTCCCCAAGATTGCTTTTCGTACAAGATACAGGCACTATGAATTCATAGTAATGCCTTTCAGACTCACTAATTTTCCAGAAATCTTCATGGAATTGATGAATAGAGTCTTTAGAAATTACCTTGACAAATTTGTGGTAGTCTTTATAGATGATATTCTAATATACTCCAAAACCAAGGAGGATCTTCAGGAGCATTTAAGAACTGTACTAGAGACTTTGCACAAAAAAAAGATCTATGAAATGTACACCAAGTGTGAGTTCTGGTTGAAGGAGGTCTCATTCTTGGGCCATATCATCACAAGAAATGGGATATCTATGGATCCCTCCAAAACAAATGCAATTGAGGGATGGCCGAGGCCAACATCGGTAACAGATATCCATAGCTTCTTGGGGTTAACTGGATATTATCGAAGATTTGTGAAAACTTTCTCACGATTTTCCAACCCTCTTAGCAAGATAACTCAAAAGGGAGTAATGTTTTCTTGGAGTTATGAATGCGAAGAATCCTTCAATGAGTTGAAAAGGAGGCTTATCACTGCGCTCGTGCTCACTTTACCCACAAGTGGGGAACCTTTTGTGATATTCAGTGATGCTTCAAAGAAGGGCTTAGGCTGTGTACTAATGCAGAATGATAAAGTGATATCCTATGCCTCAAGACAGTTGAAAATCCCTGATCGAAACTATCCAACACATGATCTGGAGTTGGCGGCGGTGATCTTTTCCTTGAAAATCTGGCAGCATTATCTCTATGGGGAGAAATGTGAGATATATACTGACCACAAGAGTCTTAAATATATATGCACACAGAAAGAGCTTAATATGTTCCAGCAAAGATGGATAGATCTCATCAAGGATTATGACTCTTCAATACATTACCACCCTGGGAAAGCAAACAAGGTGGCATATGTCCTAAGTAGAAAAGAACCAGCGATTCTATCAATAATGAGAATTGGGAAGGATCCAATCTTCTTAGAATTGATGAAGATGAACATGGGAATCATAAAGAAGGGAACATCATCAATCCTTTCACAAATTATTTCTCAAACATCTCTTTTGGAAAGGTTAAAGTATTCTCAAAAGGATGATGTGGGAATTCAGGAAAAAGTGGAAGCTATTGAAAAAGGGAAATCCACGGAGTTTAATGTTGACGAAGAAGTAATTGGGCAATTTTGGAAAAGACTATGTGTTTCGTCAAGTCTGGAGCCGAAGAAGGAACTTTTGGATGATGCACATAGTTCAAATTTCTCTATTCACCCAGGGAGCACAAAGATTTATCGAGATCTCCGTGAAATTTTTTGGTGGAATAATATGAAGAAGGAGATCGTTGTATATACATCAAAGTGACTGGTGTTCCAGCAAGTGAAGGCAGAGAGGAAGAAGTCTAAGGGGATGATGCAAACATTTCCCATACCAGAATGGAAATGGGAGAACATCACCATGGTCTTTGTCACTGGACTTCCGAGGACATCCAAAGGCAACAATGAAATTTGGGTTGTGGTGGGTTGTCTTACAAAGACTGCACACTTCATTGCTATTCAGGAATATTTCTCATTGGATCAACTGGCACGGATATATATTAGGGAAGTGGTAAGGCTGCATGGAGTACCACTATCTATTATGTCTGACAGAGATCTAAGATTCACCTCTAAGTTTTGGAAGAGTCTTCAACATGCTCTGGATACTGAACTGAACTTCAGTACGGCCCATCATCCTCAAACTGATGGCCAATCTGAGCGGAATATCCAAACACTTTAGGACATGTTGAGAGTGTGCTCAATGGAATTTAAAGTAGGATGGGATCAACATCTTACTCTGGTTCAGTTCTCTTATAATAATAGTTTCCACTCAAGCATCCAAATGGCACCATATGAAGCCCTTTATGGGAAAATGTGCAGAACACCGACGTGTTGGGATGAGGTCAGTGAACGTAAGCTGCTTAGACCGGAAATGGTCGACGAAATGGTGGAGAAGGTGAAAACCATTCAGCAGCATATCAAGGTAGCCCAGAGTCTACAAAAGTGTTTACAGATAATCATCGACGAGACGTTGAGATTAAAGTTGGACACATGGTTTTTCTAAGCATATCTCCATGGAAGAAGGTCATGAGGTTTGGAAATAAAGGTAAGTTTAGTCTAAGGTACATCATCCCCTTCAAGATTCTTGATCATTTCGGGGATGTGACCTATCGACTAGCACTTCCACCTACCATGTCCAACGTACATGATGTCTTTCATGTATCCCTCTTAAGGAAGTACATACCGGACCCTTCACATGTACTCTCTTCTGAGGTGGTACAGTTTGAGGATGATCTTTCTTATGAGGAGAAACCAGTGAAAATCTTAGATCGTAGAGAAAAAGTTCTACAAAATAAGACAATTCCCCTCATCAAGGTGTTGTGGTGAAACCACAAATTTGAAGAAGTGACTTGGGAATCGAAGGAAATGATGAATTTGAGTTACCCACATCTGTTTTAGTGTGGGAAAAGGAAATTTCAAGGGCAAAATTTCTTAAGTGGGGAATATTGTAACGACCCAAAGTTTCATTAATGAAAATCCTTCTTGATCTAATTAAATGTCTCTTTATGTAAAATGTTTATATAAAATGTCAACTTCTTTGGTTTTATGTTAATAATTTTGACTATTGCTTTTATAGACATTGAACAGTGATCACATGATTAGTATAAATATAGGGCTTTAAGAAATCCAATTTACTCCGACAAAGGAAGCGATGACCTCATCCAGTATAATTACTCTATACGAAGCCCATTTGTTGGAGTTCGGAAAAGAGGTGGAGTCTTTGGGCTTTGCTCTTGACCAAGCCCAATCTGAGCTTCATCATGTCAAGCTAGAACGAGACCTTCTATAGGAAAATTAGAAGTTTTAGAGATTATCACTCGAGCAATGTTATCTGAGCCACCCCAAGAGTCTGTCACCATCGCACACCTTACCCTTAGGTCTTATGTGGCTGTTTAAAGGGGTTATATAAGAAATATCTAGTACTATGTTCATGTATATTTTTTTATATAATAATCAAATACTTTCTTCTCATTATTGATACATTGTAAATAGTTTTTAAAGTAGAAGTAGTGTTTTTAGTTATTATTTAATTAAGAAATCTATTTTATTAAATTAAAATATTTTTGAATTAAATAATATTTTAATAAATTATTATTATTATTATTAAATTAATTTTATTATATATAAATGATCATATAATTTTATGAATGCAATTATAATTTTTATTAAGGTTTGAAAGCCATTTCTGTCAAAACCCGTGAATTTTCGATAAATGTCAGTTTTTATTTTAAAAGTGAAAATTAACATATTTAGAAAATTATTTAAATAAAATAAATGATATTTCTGGAATCAGGACGTCAAAATTATCCAACGGTGAATTTTTCATAATTTTCTAAGACAGTCAAATTTTTGGGTTAAAATTAAATACCGTTTAAATATATAATGTATTTAATGACATCATAATGACCCAATAGTGATGTAATAAAATAATATAAGATTTAGGTTCGGTCAATATATGTTTTAGAATTTAAATAATGTGATTTTGGGTTTGTTTGAGTTACTTTTCAAAGCATTAATGGACCCCTCAAGACTTATTAAACATCCTGTATTTTTAAATTATTTTCCATGGGAGTGTGACTCACCTCCACATAAGAAACTCCATTATTTTAAGACGTTTGGACTTTGGCCTTATAAAATATTCTTCTCCTATTAACTTTTCCAAAAAACCATGGGCGAAAACTATGATCTGATTTTTGGTTTGGATTAGTTTAATGTAAGGGTCCCAAACCTAAATAATAAAGAATTCACTCACCTTTACTATATAAACCCACCCAAGATCCCACTTCCTCCTCACTCAAAGTCTTTGTAATTAGTCCAACCTACGCCCTACTCTCTGTAGAATCCTCCCAAGGTGCCCCAAGCTCTCAATAATCCTCTCTCAAGCCTCTCTCAATCCTTGGAAGTACACTTCCAAGTAAGGGTTTTTCTTCCTTTCACTTTTTTTTTCCAATTTTCTTAATATTGTTATTCCCTTTTAATTTCAATTATAAATGCTGGGGTATGGTTTCACACCTCTCCCATACTGAACTATTATTGTTTTAATGATGTTATACCCCTTTATCTCTCATTTAATGCCTCCCATGTACACCCGTTACTATGCTAAAATTCCGAAAGGAACTTCTCTCTCTTCATTTACATTCAAGCAATACTTTTGTATCATGAATCTAAATTCCATTACAATTGTTTGGGCATGTATCTATATTACCCCATTACTGTTAATTTCATTTAAATTTTATGAGACACTCCTTTCTCTCTCATCAACTATTTTTATGAATTTTTATGTCACGCCTTTATGCTGCTGAAATTGCACCGATTTTCTAAGCCAATGTCATTATGTAGTGAATACCATGCCCATTTCTCCATCAAGGGTATTCACCTTTATGCACATTTACTTATTGATTATAAAGTTTAATGTATGAATTCCAAATTCCTTTATCATGGAATAAATTATTATGTTTAATGAATCCATGTTTTATGATCCATGTGGCACACTTATGCATGAAATGAAATGTTTAAGAAGGTGAACCCTTATAGCGCTCCAATGTATTGGGTAAAGTATAATATCATGATACGTCATGTGCAACGAGTGTTGACTCTTTCCAATTAAAGTTCAACAATTGTTTACTCATGCTTCATGTGTAATGATAATTTACTCATGCTCCATGTGCAATGAGCCTTGGCTCATGCTAATTCCATGTTAAGTGTTGTTGCCACATTTCCATGCTATGATTATCATGATTTATCATTCCTTTATGTTCATGTTTCTATTGTGATCTATTGATATTCCTATTGTCTAACATGTATTTTACTCCTCATGTATTCCATGTTTATTCCCTTACTGGGCTTTATAGCTCACCCCTTTTGTTATGCATGCCCTCAGGTTATCTCATGCAATGCTAAGTACAAGGGAATGTAGTGGTCATGTAAAGGAAGTTTTCAATAAAGATGTTGTATTTCATGTTTTAAGTTGTTATTTAATGATCATAAGCCCTAAATACACTATACCTCTCGATATTCCATGTTGTATCAAGTGAATAGTTTATGTAATAAATAATGTTTATGTTTGTAATAAAAGAAGGGTTGTCATAGTTTTCATATTCATTTATAATTAATTGGTAACATATGAATTTATATTATATTATATAAACCATATAATTTCATAAATTAGTTAATAATATTCATAACCTCTAATTAAACAACAAGGTGTCATCATATTACCTTAAATAATCACTTTATAATAATAAATTATTTTTCGGTAATCGTTTGTCTTTTGTGTTATTAAATTCATCGAAGTAAGTCATTTCTGTTTATCATGCAAGAGAACCTCGATGTTATGTGTAGAGCTTGCCAAAGTTTATGTTGTGTATGGTGCATTATTAACTTGGTGTTGCATGTAACACATTACAAACATAGTGCATTAATATAAAATGAACTATCTTCAGTGTTGTATGAAATAAAAAATATCAAAAAGGTTAAATTAATTCTAACAAATTACAATATCTCAGGGTGTTACGCATTCTTTTATAGGGATTAATATTAAAACGATACCATAGTGGTAAGCATTTTATGATATAATCTCATTTATTATCATGATGGTTTATTATTATTCTTCCAATGATGAAATATTATGTTATATCTATCAAGAAACTCATGAATATTCTTTTCATGAGGTTATTTCTTGAGAATATATGTTTTACATTCTATTTTACTATATTTATGTATTCAAGAGTCTAATAAAATGTTTTCAAGGAAAAATGACATTATTTCTCATTTTATTTGAAATCCATTTTCTTCCATATCTTTGTTTTTGTAATGTTTTTAGTAATTTTTTACTATTATCCAATTATTTTTTAAATTAATGTTTACCCAAGTTATAATTTTTTATAATTGGTTTAAAATGTGTCTTCTTCTCTTTTTTTGAACAATTTACTTTTGTTTTTTTACCAAAAATATGAAAGGAATAATTTTCTAATGTACATGGATTTAACTTAAATTTTAAATATCCTGAAAAATATATTATTTTAGGTTTACTTAAAAAAAATTCATCGTTAATTTCTATGAAAATTATTCCTTAATATTTAGGAAATTTTTAGATTTTAAATAAGTGATTTAAAATTGAAAAGGGAATTTCCCTCATGAAATATTCCATGTTATATTTCAAAATAATTTTCTATATAATATGACATACTTTAACATTACATAATCTTTATTAGGGATATGATCCAAGGATATCATCTTTATTTTTTCTCTGGATAGTATATATTTATGATGATAATATTCTTATGAAACTCATTCCTTTTCCCTGGTTATTCTATATTGAAATGTTTATAAAAAACATTTATTTTCAAGGTTTATGATGTGATTAATGATTTATGATATTTTAGAACACATATATATGATTCTCATTATGTTAAAAGTTAACCCAGAATTATATAGACCTCTAATTCATTGGATAAAGGTTGATATCTCAAGAGATAAATATGACTGGAATGGGGAGTGAACTGAGTTTATTAAGAGAATCTATCCACTATTATAGTACTGGGAGTAAACCTTGACTACTATGATGGTTTTGGGAGTGAACTAATTCAACAATGATATTATTGGAAATAATCCATGACTAGTAAGTAAATTTTTTTTGACGCTTATGTGTATTCCACAATTCCATGTCTTATGTAAATTTTATACCTCTATAGAACATGTTCATTGATTCCATTATGATTAATGTCTTATGAACTCCCATGATTTACTCCATTACTCAAGGATATGATCGATGATATACAAGGTATGGTGTTCAAATATTATTGTCATGTTCTCATAACATTATTATCGTGTTATAATTACATGATCATTGATGTCTCCCCTGTTCACCCTTATATAACATCTGAGATTGTACTTTATTATTATTACTTTACCTATGTTTTTAAAAATGGTATTATAAATTATATGTATAAAAAGGGTTCTAATTTTGATGAACATATTGGGAGATTACATAGTTCACTTATGAACCAGTTGTTTATGTGTCTAAGTTTCTAAAGATACTAGACCTTTAAGATTATGGCATGGATCACTATTTCATATAATTAATATTAATTTATTAAGACATGGTATCTATGTAAGAAAAGTGTGGGTCACTAAATCCACTGCATTAACTGTAGATGTAATTGGGGTAACAAATGGTTGATTTAATCATGCTTTAATTATTACATGTGTTTTTATTAATGACATGTATGTGATCTAGCCAAAATATTTTTATGTATTATTATCAATGATTCATTCATTTCTCTTTATTCTTTGGGATTGGTAGTAGATACATAGGTCATGCGAGCCTTGTAATTTTCTAGCTCCACTAAACCTTCATCTAATTTTTTTTAAAGAATCCCCATGAAGAAGAAACAATCATGGATCATGTATCATAAAAATTTATATTAGGATAAATTATTGTGTAAATCATCAAGAACATCCTCTATAGGATTTTTTATTTCTATAAACAAATCAAATTATACTAAAGTGTATAAAAGAGGCACCTAAGAACATATTAACACTAAAAAGAGTATGTACTATTCATTTTAATCTCAAATTTGTGATGTTTTAACTCCTTATAAAAACTAATCATTCTTATATTAATGTGTATTTATTGTTGTTATTGTGTTTTAATAAGTGTTTATTCCTAAAATTTGATAGGTTTAGGGGTCAGGGATAGAGATGCCAATTGCTTGATGGTGATGAAAATTACTTCCTCCTTCTTGACCAACCTTGTTTTTGTTGTTAGTTATGTTTAGGAAATAATATTGGTTTAATGTATAATGTCTAATATATTTTCACCATTTAATCAAATTTCTAAAATCCACTTTGGTATATTTGTGGTATCATCATCATAGTTTACTCATATTTAAAGCATTCCAAATAGATCTCTGTAGTTATTTTAAGGGATGTTTTATCTTCTTGGGATACAGTTGGCACATATAATGGGAGATTAAATTATTTAATCACGTTTTCTATTACTATTTTCAATAAGAGAGATAACAAAAGATTTTTTCCTTGTATTTGAGCTAAATTGGATTTGGAGTTACCAATTGATATCTTAGAAAGTTGTAATTGATTCAACCTGTAGGTTTCCACAAAAAATGATTGTTGATACATCTATAATTTCAATAGAAAACATAAAATAAAATACCTCTTATAGTTTATGTGTCCTTATATGTGGGATAAACCAAATGGTAATAAGATTGAGTCACCACTATAGGTCTCCCATTCTTTTAAAGGAAAAGAATTTGGGCTTCTTGAAATTTAGTGGTGGAAGTGATAAGTCCACTAACTTGAGATTTATCTCTCCCTTGGTTTATACTGATGTATTATATGTTTTCATGGATTTTATTAAATTAGTAAAGGAATTTAGTGTCTCATACAATTATTCCCCTCCTTATATATAGACATGATTTGTATGGATCATCTGAACTGGATATTGGTCATGATTCATGAGAGGTAATTCTTGGTGGTCCACTATTGAGGTAATTAATTAGATTGATTAATATTTCCTAAGACATTTTATAAGTGTTGGGTCTACACATGGATTATGGGTAGTTTCTTCTTGTTGAGGTCTGTCATATAGTTTTGGTGGATCTTTTAGTTGAATTACATTATCATTGGGCATGTTCTATCAAATATACTCAGAGTTGATTCAATGGTGGTTTTTAATTTCTAATCTTAAATTGGAAATAAAATCATCATAATAAATAGGGTCAATAGTTTTAGATTATATATGGCTTCATGATGTGGTAATTCCCTTACCCTTAATCTATTTATTGACTTGTGGTGTATATGGTAATGTAAAATTGGGTAGTAACCCCAATGCTTTATCTTATCTTTGGCCTTGAGTGTACTAACCATCCTTATATGATTCCTCATGAGAGGTGTTTTTTGATGATGGTCCATCCGTATGTGTTTCATCATTAGTGTGATGTTTTGTATTATTATTTATCTCTTTTATGAAGACATTCATCAATGCATACATTAGTGGAACCAAGTCACCATCCACATATGTAAAATTTGGGGCTTAAATCCCAATCAGAATAACAATTAAGGTATTTATCATTATCAAATATTGAGGCCTATATATTGAAGAAACTTATGACCTATGAACCTTGTGGAATATTACCATATAATTTTAATTCACTCTATAAGTTACAATTTATGTTTCTTCAAAGTATGTGATTAGGACAGAATTTCCCTAAACATTTTCTATGACCAAAAGGGGGAATTTGGTGAAAATTATCTTTTAGGCTTCCCAAAACCTTGTAAATATAACTTTACTTATAGGAGGTTACAAAATGGTTGAATTATATTAGATATATAGGTCAGGATAAAAAAAACCCCACCCTTGTCGGTTGAGGATTTCCCTATGAGGCTCTAGTTGGGGTTTGCCTCTACAAGCCTTTTGGAGTTATATTCAAATGAGTATAAGATGTGGGGTATCTAGCATCATAGTTGACCTTATTTTGAACAATATTGGATTAAGTAAGATTACCATAATGGGTATTTATGCCTTCAAGTGTTTATAACTCTTTAAATAGGGTTCCACCATTATTATGAGAAAAAATCATTAAATATCCAAATAATTTATCAATTTTTTTAGAAATAGATATTTTTTTCTTTAGATACACAGTGTTCCTATTTTTTAAACCTATTATATTTTTTTCACCTCATACTTAGTGTTATTCCAAGGGGGTGACATTAAATGACACCATAAATGAACATTACAATGTAAAATAATGTTATTTACTTTGAGAGTCTCTCTAGGGGATAATAATAGGGCTAAAGTTTAACCCAACATCCCTCCTCCAGTCCATGACACATATATGGGGGGCTTCTTAATTTATTTTTCAATTTTCCCTATGTCCATCTATGTAAATATATTATAGGAACCTTTGTTATATTCTTAATCTAGGGGTAGATGATACCAAGAGAGAATCAAGGTTAATAATAAAGAATTTTTAATTATGTATATTGATGTGACCAGTATAACCAATCTACGACATACAATAGAAACTGGTATGATTGAATTTCACCCACAAGTTACGATGGAGGCATGTAATATATTACTCTTTGATGTTCTCATACATGACATACCAAAGGGTTTTGATAGGAAAATGTATAACAGATACTTTTTATCACTATAACTCACATAACTTATCTTTGGAAATGGTTTTATCTCTAATAGAAACACAATCAAGTTTTTTTGACAACATGGGTCATTTACTAACTATATTATCGAGTATGGTGATAGTGCCTATATCATTTTTAGTTTCACTTAAATTCAATTAATCAATCAATAAAACTATTTTTTATCTGTCTCTTAGAGTTTTTCTTAACTAGAATGAAATATTTCTTGTCACTAGTGTAGTGACTTGAAGGATTAGTTCTAGTTTTTAGAGAATCTATTAGTAAGATGTTACATTTATGTACCCCCTACAATCTACCATTTATTAAAGAATAACCCATTTCTAGTATACAATGGGAAACCATTTTAGTCTTTTATGGGGTATATATATAGAAAATAACACTATATAAGGGATCAAATTCTTAATCATGATGGAATATAAAATATATATTGGTCTCCTAGTCCTCATGCCAATGTATCTATGAAGGGGATCAAGGATGGAATATATCTCCCCCGATTTTATGATTAACCACATAAATTATGAGTTTTATTATGTAATTGATGGTACTTATGTTTTTTTTTAAATGTATCCTTACCTAATGATGACATCAGGTAAATGTTAGAAAATTTATATTGATTACATCTCTTAAATGACTCATGTTGCAGGGAGATTTCCCCTAGTCGGGCCTCTTCAACATCATATTGGGGAAATCCTCCATTTGATTTGATAGTGTATCCATGGGTATGAACTCTATGGGAGTTTATTATATATTAATGGGTAGGACAAAATATTACTCAAAGTGACTTTCTATTCTCACCATTTCACTATCAGTTTTTGGTGACATATCTTAGTTTTCTCAAAAGCATCACTGGAATTAGCTTATATATAAATGGTCTGTTTAGATTTACCTCATGGGGAGCTCCATTTGAGTTCCTAGCATTGAATCCATGGTGTAGAAACACCTTCAATAATATTTGGGGAAGCCAAGGGCGTGTGATGATATATAGAAAAACGATTGGTATGATTCCTCCTAAGAAACTCCAATGTTTCCTCTTTAATGCATGTGATATATTTAAATTACTACTACAAGTAAAAAAGAAAATCATCGTATCTATACAGATAAAGGATCCCAAAGTAGTTTAATGTGATAATGGTGGCCGCATACCTGTTTCTTTATTTTCATCATATAATTAGTCTCTATGGATTTACCCTTTCAAAATGTTCATAGGATTCTATTTTAGTTGGGATCCGGTTATCCTAGAATTACATTAGTTCCATCATATTCCCCATCCATCGAAGACATTGGTTTCCTATAACTGTGGTATCCACATTTAAGACAATAAGAACATATTTATTCCGAATTAACACTAGGTATTTTTTTTTGTTTTAGATGCATTGTTAGCTATTATACCACCCCCACATTGGTTGGATTCCATGAGACCTCACTGCCCACTAGTACTGGTGGTGATTAAGACACTATATGAACCATAAATAAACAAATCATTAGTATATTATAATAATTTTTCATAGATGATTGGTTAATATCTTTAATTTGAAAGATTACTCATGTTGGGTAAACCATTTTTGTTTCAATTATTTTTTCCCTTCCATAATTTCCCTCCTTTATTAGTTATAGAATGCTAGTTTATTATGATATTCATGGGAAAATTGAATATATGGGAGGTTAAATCATCTCATAAAGAGATATTTTCTGGTGTATGTCTCTATTATATATTAATTCCATGTTTTGAAATTTATCCTAAAAACTAATTAATAAAATTTCTTTCCACCTTAGTGGGGTAAAGATTGGTGATAAAAAGTATTGAAAGATACTTATAAACTTAAAGGAAACTACAAAAAATTAAATTAGCATGTGGTCAGGGAGAAAGGACTTTAATTCCAATTATACAAGAAGGGTGTCCATTTTAAATTTTAAAGACATATATTAAGAAACCCTAAGGATATATTTCATCTAGTAAGGTGAGAAAGGTTACACCATAGTTTAAATCCATTTCATAATAAATAAAGGGTATGTCAGAACATAAAATTAAATGAGAAGGTATGAAGAGTTCATTGTAGTTTAAATCATGATAGGAAGGAATAAAGGTTATAACCGAGTTTAAATCAATATAGAAAATAATTAAGGGTTTTTCATATTTCAAGGATGGAAATTATTAAATAAAGGGTTATGATAGAGTCTAGTGTCATATTAGAGGAAAACATTTATGTTAGAGTTTATTGTCACCTAGTAATATGGAATGTTGCATTGAAGTTTAGTGTTTTCCAACAAGGATGAAAGGTTTTTACAGGAGTTTAATGTTATCTAGAAATACTCATGGTTTATATTGGAGTTTACTATCTTTCAATAATATGTAAATAGTTAAACTATATTTTAAGGTTATTCAAAAAGACAAAAGGGTTTATGGCGGAGTTTTTTATCATTCATAAAGATAGTATGATTTGAAAAATGTGGAAGTTATGATGGTGTTTGGATTAAAACTATAAAATGATTCATATATATTCCCATGAAGTTAATAATATCCCAAAAAGTTCATGGTAAAATTTTAATGATGTATGATAGGATGTGACTCTCATTATTAATAAAAAAATAGTAATTTATCCAGATATAGAATACACAACATAAAATTTAAATCCAAGTGAATAGGAAATAAAAATCATTTTTCATAATGGGCCTAATAATTTAAATTTATGTGAGTATGTGTACCATTTGTCTCATGTTCATATGATACATACCCTTATCATTAAAGTTTAGGTCATATGATAAGGACCAATCCATACAATTAAATTTCATACAAGATGGACCATTGTGTATGGGACTTATGTTAATACAACCACTAAAGGAATCCATTCCCATTAAAAGTATTCAGAATGGAGGGGTATAGTAGGGACTTAAAAAAGAGTAACTGAAGTCATTTCTAGACACATAAAATATGGATACTAGTTGTATAATTTTTAGAAATACATCAATGAAATTATAAATTAAAACCCCATAAATGAACTAGGTGAAGGTATGTGAGATCCACTGAGAATGAAAGGGATAGAATGTGGATGTGTGAAATTTGATTCGATCCTATATATAATATCACAAAAATTAAGTAGATCTTAAAAATAAATATGTTATTTGGTACTCACTACTAAAGGTTTACACATAATATGAGTTGGTATTAATCATGAGAAGACTAAAGTTTGAATCCTGGAAATGAACTAGGTTATGATAAAATATAATTGGTTCCTATGTAGGAGTACACTAAATTAATCATTGTAGTGAGGATATGTACCCCTTGAAAAGATAGTCATTTACACATCATATCATAATTAATTTTTTAGTATCTATTTAATGATTTTTTATTAGATGAGAATGTAGTGATCTGCCAGACTGGGGAGGGATTTGATGGTCAAGACCTTTTGAATGAAACCTTCATCTTACCAAACAATTTTTTTATATTGGATAATTACATTTTTGGGGTCACTTGGGTGGAATATATCTACATAAATAAGAAATCATTAAAAAACTTTGGGTCTTATAAAATTAATCAAGGACCTTGGAAACACCTCATAGGGTTGAATAATACATACCATATATACCCTTCACAAAGGTTATTTTGAGATTTTCCTTAAAGGGTGGCCTTTTCCATGGTTTGAACTTATGGACATGTCAACGTGTTATATCATGAATGTGTTATAATATGAAAATTTAGATGAACCATAATTCACCCATCTTTAACCTGACTCCTTTAGGTTTTTATTCACAAATCACATGTGGGATTCAACATGCTTTTATATATTAATTAATTCATGATATGTTAAATCTGGGATCTCTATTATTTCATGGATATTTAACCTCCTCCCTATTCTTATATCTATCGATAATGTGAGGTTCAATGCTCTATTGATTTTTAAAATCATATTACTCTTCCTACCTAAAACATTTCATGTTATAATGAACCTAACCACTATGAGATTATATTTCCTCTTAAAATTATCCTTTTAATTTAATTCTAAAGATTTATTTAATGGTAAGAAAGGGTTATTAATGTTTTTAGAGATGATAAAATAAGTAGGGGTACCTAGGTGTTGATATAGTACCGAGTACCTAGTAGGCATATATTAGTGTAGGGACTACAATTGGTTGTTGATGGGCATACATAGGTACCATGGGTAATATCAATGGCTATAGATCCAATTCCAACACCACCAGCTACCTAATGAACTAATACATGGTAATATATGTAACTATAAGTGGGTTTTTAGTGTGGATAAAAAATTATCATTCAACCTCAAAACTTTTATCCCTAATCTCATTGAACTTGGTATTTAACCCTCATTTATAGCCATTAAACCCCCCTACGATTCTATCATTGTCCTCCATTCATTATCAAGTTATTATATTTAAATCATGGTCCTAATGGATTACATTAGGTTAGTGGATCTCATCATCAACTTGGGACAAGTCGATTCGCCCTTTAATATTAACCTTTTTTCTATTAACCTATGATAAAAAGCATCGTAATTTATTTTTTTGGGTCTTGTAAAATATTTCAATTCTTTTAGTTTTCCATCTATATAGGTACTAATGGTGTTGAATCTATGTGAAACTATGGTAATATTTCTATTTTTCATTTATTATTTATTCCTCATTAATGGCGGTAATCTAAAGACCTAAAATTATTACCTTAGGTTGATTGATTTAATTTATTGGTTGAATACATTCTTCTTCTAGACCCCAGAGTAATGTTATACATTCATTTTTGTATGTGAACCCTTTCTTTATCATATAAAAATAATTCATTATTTTGGAAATGGTACAAGACCAAGTTAATTAAACTATATTAAAAAATTTCAATACTAATATAGTATTTTATAAATTATTTTATGAAAATAGTAAATTTTTCTTATTAAATTGATAGGTTTCTATCACTTAGGATTTACATAACTACTATATGAGTATTATGTATATTTTTTGGATGTCCAATTAGAATTCCCAAGTCATTATATATATTGACATGTATATGTAATCATATTAAGAATTATATCATACTTATATCATTATATTTTAAATTAATATTTGGATTGAAAATTAAACCACTCTTTGGTTTGAGAATTATAATTTAAAAAATTATATAGGGGTATAAATAATTATATATAGTTATTGGATATTTGTTTAAAATTTTAAATAATATATTTCATGTATAAATCTTGAGAAGCTACCGATATCTTGGAAAACAAGTGGGTGGTATGGAATGATATCAAAATGCCATGGTTTGATATACAATTTCCCCTATTCTCGAAGGGATGGGCTATAATATTTACCCAAATATATATACATGAACTATTTTCCCCAAATGGAATTGTTATTGCATCCTAAATTAGTTGTATATGTGCATTCCAGATTTCAATTGTATTCTCGAAGAAGGTAACTTGGGTATGAACCCTCTCAAGGTTAGAAGTTACATGACATTTCTCTAACTTATGACTTACACCTCTGATATGAGACATTTATTTGTTTTTCTCCATATTCCATCATATTTTCACTATTTTACATTATAAAAACCTGATAATATAAAAATAACACAATGTTTGATATCATATACAACACTCAACACCCATATTAAACTAACAATGAAATATTATTATTGAATATTATATTTATAACCTAGATGTTAAATTAGAAGGTATGAATAGTATTAAAATAATTATGATATATATATATATATAAATTTAATACTCAATAAAAAAATATTGATTAATTATTAGGAAATAAGCACTCAAGTTTTCCATAAATTCATTTTATGGCTCAAAAATACGTTTTTAAAATAGTTATTAATTATTCTTATAAGAAAATATTATAAATAATTTATGTAAATTTTAGTTATTTTTTTTGATAAAAAGGATATATATTTTTATTTAATTGTGGATAAATTACCTTAAAATGATTTATTGATAATTTTCTGAAAAGCTTTTTTTTTTATAAAAAGTGAACAAACATTTATTGAAAGAATTATTTTCATTTAAATTAATTACAAAATAACCTTATATTTTGGATTAGTTTTAAAATTTTCTTAGTTCATTTTGATTAAACATAATCCAATTAATTTTTTTATTCATAATTATACTTGAATTTGGTATAGAAACATTTTTATACTTAAAATACATTTTTCTAGAAAATCGCATTTCTTTATGTTTTGCATGATTAATTTTAAATGAAATTCAACCAAATTTTTGAATTTAATTTCATAAAATGGATTCAAATTTCTGAATAATCATAATTAATATTATATTATAATTTTAATCTAATTTTTGATTAATAATAATATAAACCATAGTTAATTTTGTTACCATGATAAATGTAAAATGGGATAATTATAGATAAATCAAATGTGATATGGTTTAATGTTCATTAAACACATTCCTTTTTTTTTATTTTATGAGAAACTTTCATCAATATTCATCCAAATATTAAAAATATGACCATTTCTCCATCTATATTTTATTTTGACTTTATATTATTTTAAGTATTGAAAAATATAAAATGTCACTCTCGGGCTTTTAAATTTAACTCATTTTTATTTTTAAGAAAAACAGTTGTATGTTCAATTTTAAATAATTTTTGAAAAGATAATTTATTTATTTTATCATGTATTTTTTTTAATTTTAGTGATAATTTTTTTACCTTAAATTCTTAATCAATGTCGACATGGTGCTTATGGAAGCCATATAATATTCAAGTAAATGATTTTAAAAAACTCTAAAAGTAATGTTTTTTTGGGAGAGTTATAATATCACATGCATTTTATAGATCAATATACCATACTAGGGTTGTTTTAAATATTAATATTTTAATTACATTACTATATTTATGTCATTAAAGTCAAATTAATTGAATAGTTCCAAAAACTGACATTAATGATATTTTATAGTAATGAATATTTTATTAAATGATTTAAAATTAATTAAAGTACTATATTCATCCATGTAAATGGTATATAGTTTAATATATTAACCAATTATCATTTATTAGTAAATTTACATTTTATAGTAACTTTCTTGGCCCGTAAAGAGTAAAACACATTGATATCATGATAATTGTCAAAATGCTTAATGGGGGTAAAAATGATATAAGGGTGAAAACATAATTTAAACTTGTCCAAATATAATTGTATTAAATAATTTAGAATAATACTTATCCTATATTCTATTTATATAAATTTTTTCCACTTTAACTTGAAGATTAATTTATATTCGTTTAGTGTTCTAAGTAATTCCAATAGTACGGCTCTCCTCACTTATAAAAAGGCTCCTCCTCTGATCTATTCCTTAGAAATTTTTATCACTCTAGCTTGAAAAATCCATATAAAAGTATAACCCAACATCCATCACCATTTACTATAAGTATTTGTCTTACCAAAATTTCAAACCATTAAGGCTTAAGGTGTAATCCAAAGAGGTTATCTAGGAATAATGTACAAGTTATAACCAAACTATTTCAATTTTATTTCTACTTACACAATATTAAAATCATCTTTAACCATTTTCAAATAATAAAACAATTATATGAAAAATACTAAGATTTTGTTACATTAATTTATTAACTTATAAAGATCTCTTTCTTCCATCAAATGGGAAATGTAACCATTTTGTGTGTGTATGGAGGACTACAGTCTTGCAAAATGATGTGATTCATTTTCGATCACCCCTCTCATGAATGTTTATAAAATGGATTTAATTTATAAAAATTATTTTCATAAAATATTTATCATTATTTAAATATAATATATTATCTATTTTCTTACTTTTCCATCCATTGAAAAATGGTAACGTTGTCCATGTGTACCTATGGTTTACCACCTCCTTGAAGCGATGTTATTTGATTCTCATCCCTGTATCATATGGATAGTATATATAAGTGAATTTAAGGAACTGATATGATATTTATAATATAATAATCATTCTAGAAATATAAAAAAAATACTTATCTTATTTCCATCATGATCGTTGATAAATGGAAAGGTTACGCATGTGTACATTCAGCTAATGTCTCCATGCATGGAACATAGTCCATTTTTCATAACCATGTTTCATGGTTTATCTTAAAATTATAAATAATGCATAAAAATTATAAAAATTTCATGATTTTAAATATCTATATTATACAATAATGAATTATTTTCCCCTAGTCATCCTATCAATTTCATTTTAGAGTTATGAGCAAAATATCATCAAAACATCTAATGTGGACTCAATTAATTAAGTAATTATATATTACTTAGTAATGAATAAAATAAAATTAATATTAAACTAGGTAAATGTTATTAATAAATTAAATAATTAATATATGTTAACTATTACATAATATAAACAACGTATGTGACAATTTAAACTCAAGGTAAATGACACTTTACATTAAAAACATCATTTTTTATGTTATAAATATTTATTTTTTAAATCTTTTTGATCCATTTACATATTCATAAAATTATTTTATGGATGTATTTATATGAAAATAAATTCATCATAAATTTAAATTTATATTTGTTTTTATATTAATTGAAGTGATTTCAAAATTAATATTTTAATACATTTTATACAGGATGTTTGAACTTTATTTACAAAAGGAATAATGAATGTTAAATTTTAATGTAAACAATTCAAATAAATAAAATCCTTCCCTTTATTCTAGTAATTTTAGTTTGGAAAATTTGGTTCTAAAAAAAAGGGATATATTAATATCCAAAAAATATATCTTATGGGGTCAAAAGTAAATTTTTATGACTTTTATGATTGAAATAAAATATTTTATTTGTTTAATATATGTTATGGTCCTTGGAAATTGTTTATAATGATGGGTGAGCATCTTATATCTCATTATAACGGGTGATCCTGTTATAGATCATTATGATGAGTAGTCCTGATATGGCTCTCTAATACTTTGGTTAATGATTATCTTCTTTAGAAAATTATATTGGAAGTTGATTATATTGTTTATTCCACTTCTAAGGGTTCTTTTAATAGTTATAGAAAGATGATTTCCCAAGGAACATATATGACATTTCTATTTTTTTAATGATTTTTATGGAAATATATTTGAAAAGGTATGATAATTATGTTTTTTTTAAATTAATGATTATTCCCTTTTATGGTAAATATATATATATATTGAAGAATTTTTTTTTCAAGGATTATAATGTTTTCTAAATAAACCTTTATTATTGTGATTTTTCATTTATTTTTCTTTGTAATTTTTTTCCTAAAAAAAGGGTAGTGAATATGATTCCATGAGTAATTAAATGATTATTTCAGATCATTGTTTATTATGTTAAATACAAACTCACTTTTAAGATCTCTTGGGTTTAAAATGGACAAATGGGTTTCATTCTTTTTTTATATTTTCCTTACTGATCATTTTATGCCCATCCCACATTTTTAATTATTTTTTAAAGGTCCCAAGTATTATTAGAAAAGTTAATAATTTTAGTTAAATGTATTTAATTTACCTTAAATGAAGCTAAAATATCTTTATAAAGAACATATGTTTTTTGGAAAATGGATATTGTGTGTAAGTTTCCACTTTTACAGAGTTCTTATTAATTCTACAAGACTCTAAAATGTAAAGTTCTTTAAGAGTATAAGTGATAAAATATTTCATTTTTATGTTTCAATTTTTGTATGGTTGAAATTTGATTGCAATTATCAATATAAAATCCATAAATGTAAATATTATGTTTTTAGCACCGGATCTAGGAGTGCGGGTTTGCGGTTGTTATAGTTGGTATCAGGGAAAAGGCTTACATAACTTTTCATATTATGATGTTTTTAGGTTCAGTTAAATTAAGTGTTATATATGCCATCATGGGTTTATAATTTTATGGTTGATCATATGTTTATTAATATAGATACCTTTTTTAATATTTATGTGATAAGAATGCTTTGGGATAAATTTATTGGGATTTGATAGATGTTTAAGGAATATGTATCCCATAAGTTTATCTTGTGAAAATTTATTTGAGGAATAATACATTTCAATTTTTTTTTGACATATGTTTAATGGAATTTATAACCATTAGTTGGTATATGATATTCGATGATTCAATAATTATGCTTTATTACTTTTTCAAAACATATGTTTTATTGTATAGATAACAATGGGATTTAAAAGTGATTAGGTGATTAGGTGATTAATATTATTTGGGAAAAATATCACTATATTTTTTGGGAACATTTCATAATGAAGTTAAATATAATATTATTAGATAATATGGTATTTTATTTGAGGAATAAATATTGAAACATCTCTTAGAAACATATATTACATTATTGTGGGTTTGTGGCGATTTTGGTTATTTAAGGAAATGAAAAGTATATTTTAGAGATTATATGATTAGTGAATATATATTTTTGGTGATCTGAATTTATGATTAACTAGTGTTTCATGGTGATATATATTAAATTAATATTTAAGGAATATGTGATCAAGTCAATCTAGTTTTTTTTATTTTTGAATATGGAGTATTTTAAAGAGTTATTTATGGAAATTTTAAAGTTAAATTTTGGGTGTTATTGATAAGGATTTTAATATTAATTTATCATTTATTCCTTGGATATTATCTTTACATTTTCTAACCATTTTAGTTTTTGTTAATATATAAAGACAAGAAGAATATATTTTTATCCATTTGTGGATTAGGTTATTTGTGAGATGATTATTTTAGTGCATTAGGAATGAAAATTCATATTTAATACTCATTATTTAGAAAAAAAATATGATATTTTAGTTTAACATGATTATGGGATGAAATTATACTTTTCATGTAAGTATATTTCATTATGTTATTAGTTTATATGGTATAGAATTTCCCAAACTCTAGAAAAAGGATATTGAAAAAAAAACTTTATCCTATTACCTTTATTTTTGATTAATTGATGGTATTTTTCACACCTTAATGATTTCTGATTTTATTGTCAGTAACTTCATCATGATGATTCACTCTCTTATGATCAATGTTTTTATAAATATTTATCATTAATTGAACATTAATTATTCCTTCGTGCCCATATTTCCACATTCCGCTAATGTTATCCTATTAGTAAAACAAGTTACGTGTTCTTCCAGATGACCTTCATTTTTACCTTTCCATATTTTCAAAAGGATGTTTTATTGACCATTTTTATGATGTGGGTTTAAAAAAAAGGTATTTTCCAATTTCAAACACTAGATTACTAAGATAAAGTTAAAATTGTGAGGAAAAATTTATTAATGGGGCTCGAATTTAATATATTGATATTTTAAAATAACACTATGTTCAATATCATATATAACACACAACACCTTGCCTAAACGAACAATGAAATATTATTATTTAAATGGTATAGTAATATCGTAGCCAATAAATTAAAAGGTATTCATATAATTAACATCATTATAACATATATATATATATATATAATTTCTATACTCAATAAAATATATTGATTAATTCTTAAAAAACATGAACTTAATTTTTCATTAAATTCCTTTTATTATTAAAAAGTATGTTTTCTTCAAAAATGGTTTTTTATTTATTTTTTTGATTGAATATAATAAATAATTTATAGAAATTTTGAGAAATTATATTTTATAAGTAGTTTATAATTTTATAATTCATAATTACAAAATTATCTTAGATTGTTTTTTATAAGAATTTGAAAGTTTTAGTTTTCAATGAATAGTCAAAAATAATTATTATTATTGAAACTTGTCTTTTATTTTCCAGTGCTTACAAAAGAAAATTATATTTTGGATTTTTTAAAAAAAAATTCATTTATACATTTTGATTAAGAATAATCTAATAAATAATATCAGAATCAATGTGATACTTTAAATTGGTATAAAAACATTTGTATACTTAAAAAGGCATTTGTTTGGAAAATAGCTTCTCATCGCGTTTTATGGGTTTAATTTTAAATTAAATTCTGTGAATTTTTAAAACATAGTTTTATAAAATGGATTCCATGTTTTTAATAAGAATAATTAAATTAGAAAATAATTTCAACTTAATTTTTAGTCAATATTAATAGTAACAATAGTAAATGTTTTTACCGAGGTAAAGGTAAAATGGGTAAATTACAGTTAAACATAATGTGATAACACATAAAATTCATTTAGAAAAATGAATTTATTTCAATTTATGACTTTATTTCTTCCATAATCATCCAATGTTTTGCAATATGGAAGTTTGTTCCCTTTTAGCTTTAATTGTACCTTTATATTATTTTAATTAAAGAAAAATAAAAAATGTCACTCCCTTGATTTTAAATTTTGCTAATTTTTTTTTAGAGGAATATAAAGAGGTTGTGTTTAGTTATAAATGGTTATTAGAAAGATAATTTTATTATTATTGAAATTTATAGTTAATTTTTAGTGATAAAATAATTACCACTTATGCAACACCGATACAGTGCTTGTGCAACCAGCAGAAAAATCAAGTAAATGATTTTAAAAAACCCCAAAAGTTATATATTTTTTGTAGATTTAGAAAATAAATATAAATATATATATATATATTACATATTAGGGGTTTATTAATGGTTTATATTATAATAAATTAATATATGGATGTCATTTAAGTCAAATTAAATTAATAGTACCAAAAATCACATTAATGACATTTGATATAAAAATATTTTATTAAATAATTTAAAAATCATAAAATTTCATATATTTAACAAATTTAATGGTATATTGATCAAAATATCAACCATGTTCCATTTATATTATCTTTTTTGACCCCAAAATAGTAAAAGCATAGATATCATGGTAATTGAAAAAAGTGTTAATGAGTATTAAGATAAAGAGATATGGGTAGAAAGATAGTATATAAGTTTCTAAATTTTATTATATGAGAGTATTTTTACTCATAAAAATCCTATATTATAATTATATTAATTTTATCCACTTTAAGATAAAAATCAATGTACATTAATTTAATACATTATATAGTTCCAAGAGTGCCCATCTCCTCACTCATAAAATGGAAACCCCTATCCTCTCTTCCTCACACCATTGGATTAATCTAGTTTAAAAAATACCATCACATGTATCTCCCCAAAAACCATACCCACTTCTGAAATTTCTTGGTCTCACCAAAAGACCAAACCTAAGAGGCTTATGTTTTATGCCAAAGAGGTTATAAAAAAATAATGTATAAGTACTAACATCACTATTTCATGTTTATTTATTCTTATAACCTATTAAAATTTTCTGTTATCATGCTGGAAAAACATCTTACATATAATTTGAAATTTTTATATTAATTTCAGAACCTATATCCATCTCTTTCTTCCATCAAATAGGAAATTAAATCGTCATTTGAATCTATGATAAACTTCCACCTCAAAAATCGATTCAATTTCCATCACCGCCTCTCAAGAATTAAAATAATAATCAATTTAATGTATATAAATGAAATTAATGAAATATTTATCAATTTTGGAATATAATATATTATCTATTTTTTTACCTTTCCATCCATTGAAAAATTATAACATTGTTCGCGCGTACCTGTGGATTATCATTTCCATAAAGATATGTGATTCTTTATTCATCACTGTATCACATGGATGGTATATATATGTGTATTTATAACATAATATGATATTTATGATATTATAATAATTCTATAATTATAAAATAATAGTTAAATTCATTCCCTAATGATCGTTGAAAAATGGAAGTGTAACTCATGCATATGTTTGACCAAGCATCTCCATGATTGTAACATAGTTCATTTTTCCAAATCATATTTAATGGTTTGTTTTAAAGTAAAATTTATGTAAAAAATCATAATTACATCATGATTATTATTATTTATATGAAAAAATATTTATCTATTTGACCATTTTCAACCTATGAAAGTCATTTTGGACTTATTATCCAAATATCATCAAAACATTAGACGCAAAAATAATTGATAAAATAATTTTATATGAAATGATTATAAATAAAATAAAAGGAATAATAAAGTTGAAAAGGGTTCTTCAGAAAGTAAATAATATACCTGAATTTATTATTATGAAAGATAAAGAACATACGTGATGATTTAAAGATTATCTAAGGGACACTTTACCTTAAAAACATTATTTTAAGTGTTATAAAGATTTATTTTCTATATATTTATATTCTATGTGCATATTCATAGAATTATTTTATGGATGAATTTATAAGGGCATAAGTGAATTATAAAGGAAATCTTACAACCATTTTTACATTATTTAAATGTTTTTTAGAAGGATTCCTTTTTCATATTTTATATGAGACGTTTTGACTTTCATTACAAAAGGAAAAAAGAAATGTTCTATTTAAATGTACACAAAATCAAGGAATTTTGTAACTTCCACAACTGTTATATGATTATTTTTTATTCCTTTTTAATATTACTTTTTTTCTTCAAATAAAAACCCCTATCTCTTTTTTGGGAATTTTATTTTTGAACATTGGGTTTTAAAGGAAAGGGATATATCAATATCCAAAAAAATTTTTCTTATGGGTTCAAAAGTATATTTTTATGAGTTTAATATAGAAATAAATGATTTTATGTGTTTGAAATATGTAATAGTCCTTGGAAAGTTTTATATTATGATGGGTAATATCGATATATCTCATGATTATGGTTGATTCTAATATAACTCACGATGATGGGTGATCCCAATACAGCTCTCCAATGCATTGGGCAACAATTATGTTCAGTAAAGAATTATATTGGAAGTTGACCATATTAGTTATTAAAAATGTAATGGTTCCTATAAGGGCTCTATAAATATGATTTACCAAATAATATACATTACATTTCTATTATTTTTCATTATTTTTCAAGGAAATAAATTTATTTCAAAAGTGATATTAATGATATTTTGGTTTAAAGGAATGATTATTCCTTATTAGGTAAAAAAGTTTTGTTTTAAGAAACAAATTTGGATTCTCTTTTTTTCTAAAGATAACCTACTTATTATGATTTTTCCTCTATATTTTATTATATTTTTTAGGAAAATGTTTCATTATGAATCTTATTTCATGAGTATTTAAATGATTATTTGATCTCAAAGTTTATTCTGTTAAAATCAAACTCTCTTTTATGATCTCATGGATTTAAAATGGAATAACTTGTTTCTTTATTTTTTATATTACTATAATTGATATTTTTATTCACATACCATGTTTTTAGATATTTTTTATAGGTTTTAAAGATGAGTAAAAAAGTTAATGAATTCAGAGTTCCAGATATAGAAGTTATCTTCAACAAAGCTATCATGTCTTTATGAAGAACTTATTTTGTGATAAAAATGTATATTGTGTGGATGTGTCTGCATTGCAATATTTTATCCTAATTCCCTAAAACACTAAACCTGAAATTTATTTTTATATATAAGTTATCTAATACTTCCTTTTTAAGTTGTAACTTTTGGATGGTTGAAATTCCGTCACAATTATTAGTATCAAATCCGTATATGTAAAGATTATGTTTTTAGAGTCAGATCTATAAGGGAGGGTTTGGGGATGTTATATTTACATACACCTTAGATTATGATAGGTCATAAAGAAATAAAAGATATTTAATTTTTCCCAAAGGGGACATATCTGTTTCTAAAAGTGAATTTTCTATTGGTAAAACGTTTTACCAACATATATCTCCCTATCACTAAACCGTTGGTAAAAACTCTGTCGTTAAATGTTTTTTGTAACATATAAAATAGTTTTTTTGCAATTATAATTATACAAAAATAAAATATATATGTTGGTTAAAGTGTTTAACAACATGTTACAGTGAAATGTTTTTCTATTGGTAGTAATATTTCCAACATATAATATATATTTCTTTAAGAATTAAATTTGAATAAAATTTATAAATTTTTATTTATAGTAAAATTTCATATTATATTTATTATTTTATCATATATAATATATTAAAGATGATTTTAAAACATGTTCAAACTCAGGAAAAAATTATTATATTAATAATGAAATATTTTATACAAAACACTGGATCCCCCAACCCTCCCCCCACGCTAGATCCCCGGTCCACCCCCCCCCCCTTCTAGGACACTCATTCATTCCATCTTCCATACAATTAATCTAGCTCCAGCTCGAGCACCCCATCCATGCTGTATAGTCAACTCTAACTCCAGCACCCCAACCATGCCAGCAACCAATCCATCTCCAGCTCCATCACCCCAACCATGCCAGCACCCAATCTATTCCATTTAGTCAACTCAAGCTCCAACAACCAATTCTAGATAAAAGAAAGATTAAATTTCACTGGAGACATAGGAGGTTTTTTTATATTCTCACGTACACCTTGATCCACCCTTATGATGGATGGCCCAATATTGTTTTCATACTCCTCCATAATCCATCTATGTTCTTCCAACATCAACCAACTTTAGTAATAATTCTGCAGAAAAAAATACTTCCCCAAATTATAATCAAAACATAGAAAAAAATATAGAAACTCAACCAGTACTTCATGATGTATATTCGAAAGAGAAACTCACCCTCTTAAAAATAATAATAACCCAAGTTGCATCTCATACTCCTCTTGCATCTATCCATGATCATCAAACATCAGCTATCGATGTAGTGATTCGCATAAGAAATCTATTTCTATCAGGATCTTAGCAATGTTACCTCCACACTACCCAACTTTAGACATCAATATACCAATGAGATATCAACATTCATTCAAAATTAAATTTCATTTAATTTAAATTGTAGGTGAATGTATGAAATAAGACTTACATTTTTGTAAGTGTTTCAATAATGGATATTCCAAGAGAGAAAAAATCTTTATAATGTCAATTATTTTTTACAGGGAAAAATATGTTAAAAACTAGTTGACAGACAAAATAGGTTAGACATAAATAATGAAACACCAATGAAGATGAATGTAGTGAGCTGAAGCTTGAAATTTTCCAATTATAGGACACCAAGACACTACGATAAACTCACTAACCCCCCCAAAGAACAATTTACCTGAGTGCAATGAACTATATCTTGAAACATTCCAATTCTGGGACACCATGACACTACGATAGAATCACTGAAAACCCCCACAAAGAATAGTATACTAAAACTCCTATATCTTCCATCCATATTTATCATCACAAGTTTATCAAATACTCCTCTATCTTTCTGCATAGCTTTATATTAGTAATAATTTACAAAAAAAATAGAGAAATGGTTAAAAAAATAATTAATATTCCAGAAAACTCACCTCGAACCTTACTTAACATATCAAAAATGAGAACACAAACATACAAGATGATGAGATCGTACTCAGAGTCAGGAATCTTAAATATTAGTAGATCAAAGAAAGATGATAAAATAAAGGTGACTCCTAAAAACCATGCATACTTTACCTAGATAAGTTAATTAAGGAAAATGACCACAAGACCATGACAAGAATGGTTTCAATGGTGTATCCAAATGAAATATTGAACTGAAAAAAACACTCCCTTCACCTAGAGACCCAAATCAAAGAAAAATTCCATATCCACCTCAAGATTCCCTACGACAACAATGATCAAACACCCACATCCCTGAGGCAAACCATATTACTCTCCCTTTATTTGGCCATGTCATCACATGGACTCAAAATCCATGCCACTTAGTTTTTCACTACACCATAGAAATGAACCCATTGTTAATGAAGACTCCAAATAATAATCATACCTCTACGACCACCTGCACATGAATAACGACTATGAATCTAGTGTTGGAGACCCGTCACAAACACTACAGAACACCACTAAAAACATGCATGAATTCCAACGTACACCCAAAAAACCTTGAAATGAACCATCAAAGCAAAAAATTAAAAAATAAAAGAAAGGAAAACACAACCTATCACAAACCATAAAAAACGCATCTAATAGGTTCATCATAAGAAATTTATCAAAGGGAATTCCCTCTATTGTTCACAAAAATTAGTAAATGAAAAGGGAGGCCATGAGAAATAATTTTGTCACTAAATTACTATTCTCACGAGTAAATATCATAATTTAAGTGATAAAGCCTTCAACCTATATATGATTAGTGAAAACAAAGAACACAAAAAATCAATTTGAACCAAAAAACATCATGCAGAATCTCGAAGAAACACGTTTAAACCAAAATAGTAATAAATAAAACAACAAACCTAATCAAACATCATTAATCTATTCAAGTCGTCACTCAAATACCAAGAGGATATGATTATAGAAATGATTTGATAAATCCCAAAAATATGGAATATCTAAATTATTTTTTAATATCATTTTCAATTTTAGAAAATAAATATTTACTAAACAAATTCGATAACATATTTTATTCCATATAAGTGGAAAGATAACCAATGAATACTAGAACAAATTTATAATGTAATTATAGTATCAAATAACATAAACATTCAAGATATATTCAATGTTTCAAAACAAAAATTGAACACATAATATTTAATTCATGAAAATATTAACAACAATATCAAAATAGTTATTATTCAATACACAAAATGAAATGATCTAAACAATGTTTCAACGGTAAAAACAAAATAGTTTGTGTCATAAAACAAAATCTAAATTATCACAATTCTAATTCTAAAACAAAAAATGAAGCATAAATAGTTCAAGGAAAACGAAACAATAGAGATGATAATAAGTGAGTATCCAAGAAAATGGAAGTTACCTAGGCTAAGGTGATGAGACACCTAGAGTTGTATGAGAAAGCTCAACCAGAGACAACAAATAGTGAGCCCGAGATAAGTGACAAAAACATAATGCGATCTTGAGACTAGTGAAAGAGGAACAATCCAAGACTAGACCATCGATGCACACACCTCTATAACTTCTAAAAAACCTATAAAAGCCTCCACACAACATCAAATATATCTTGAATCATACACAACAAATAAACACAACTCAAACCAGGGCACACATACAGAGTCTGAGCCTAACACCCCTTAATAGCTAAGAAGATCCAACACCCCTAAAGGGTGTGAGGAAATGCCTAACCAATCTTAGGGGCCAAACATATATAGAACAAGGAGCTTGGACTGACCAATATGCCTCAAAGGAAACATCAGAAGAGAGAATGGTCATCGGGGCATTCTAGAGATCACGATGCGAGGGGATAACCTAGACCAGTCAGAACCAAGGAAAAGGGTGATTGACCATTAGTAGTTGAAGAGAGAACCAAACAATATAAGAACCTACCACAAAGAGAAATGAAAAATGTGGAACCCAAATAGGAGGCAACCGAAATAACGAAGGTGAAAGTAAAGGGTCTACGAGGAAAGAAGACTTCACTATGATAGAAAAGGTGGAACCCTAGATGAAAAGATAGAGAGGGAGCCCCCCAACCGAGTGAGGTTCCTTGATTATGATAAGGGGATTTCGTGCGGGGACACCTTTGAGGGTGCGTCAAAATTTCTACAAGGCTGTCCGTAAAGAACATCAGTTGCGAGAAACATCGAAAGTTGGGAACGAGGTCGGTTTGGGGTAGGTGAGTGTTTCAACACACATTAGGTTTTTTTGTGGATACATTTATTTATTTATTTTTATATATATATATAAATAAATAATTTATTAATTTATATAAAAATTATATTACATAAGGATTATGTTTTCATGTATCTATATATATATTACCAATAAAAATTACTAAATTTTGGATACTTTAATTAATTATATATTTTTATGATCATATGATATGATTGTAATGGGTAATATATATATCTATATATTTATTTTTTTATAAAATATTTGATATTACTAAATAATATATTAATAACGGATTGTTTTAATGGTAAAATATTTGTTGTTAACAATAACTAATATCAATATATTTATTTATCAGAAAATAAATTGTTGGTATTATTATGATAATACAACAAATTTAAATGTTAGTAAAAGATTTTTTGGTATCGAACTACAAATATAAGCAGATATAAATGTTGGTAAAAATAAGTGTTGGTACCTAAAGTTAATATCAACAGAATTGAATATCTGTTTGAATTAATCATTTTTACCAACAGATATATTATCTGTCAGTAATTTTCTGTTGGTAAAAGTCACTTTTTTGTAGTGGGGGTTGGGGTTAAGACTACCTAATGTGTATATTCTACATACATATTTTACATGTATTTTTTTGGATTCATATAAAAACCTTTGTTCATTGTCTAAGAAAGTAAAAAAACTAGAACATGAAAATTCCTAGGACAGAGTGTGTGGTCTTATAATAGACCCTTTTGGATAATTTGTTAAAATTTTCAGAACAGATATAAGGGATATCGATAGGAATATACGAAAAATATCCCACTTATAGATGAACCATTTTTTATCTTTAGAGTGTGTTTGGATCACTAAACATGTGTATTGATATTTATTTCTTACCACATTTTCTATTTTATACTTTAAAAATATTTTGGATTTTGATTGTGTGTAAATGCATGTTCAGATAGTTATTTTCATTTATGACTATCCAAGTAAATACAAAGTCTAGGTACGTTTATATATTAACATGTTGTGTGTGTCTAAATGGACTACTTCTCTGAAGGTCATGTCAAAATTTCAATATGAACATCCAATGTTTCAGTTAGCACTTAAAAGGGGAATCCATATCCCATATGTGTATTACTCATCCCTCCACTTTGATGCTTGCCTCTGGTGACTCGGAGGTGTGAATGAGGTTTTGTGATAACATAACTTGGGTAATATTCAAGTATTTGGGTCAAGGTTGTTAAAATTTTATTTCATATCACAAAAAAGGATCTTGGTTATGATACATTGAAGTATATATGGGATTGGTCTATCAGGACATAATAAATAACCCATTAATATTCCAATTGAGGATAATTATAGAACAAGAATGAATTATTATTGGTATTCTAAGATATTTTTTATCTTTTCATGAGTTATTCATAAATTCTTGAGTCACGAGCATCATACCAAAAATTTATAATTATGCACAAGCAGGGTATTTTTATATATCAAGCAATTTTAAGTCTTTGATCAATTATTTTATTGTTAGGACCAATTAAGGATTTATATTAACTAAAACTTTAATAATAAATAAATATTTTTCCAATATATTTTTTGTCAATTACTATGTTAATAGGTATAAATTATTTATTCCATGCCTAAGAAAACTATGTTTATTTATATTGGGTGTTATACTTTACATCTATATGTTTAAATTATGAATTCAAATGTTTATATTGGGTTTTTTATAGAATGAAAAGTTGTTTTAATGTCTTATAGATTATGTCCCAAAATAAAATGTGTTTCGATAAATTGAAATAATTTAAAGGAGAGGGAGGAAAATGGTTATACCTGACCTTTATGGTTTTTTCTAAACATTTAGTTTCTTAATTTTGGGAAGAAGGCTTAAATTTCCAAGTTTACCATATTTTTATAGTTTGACACCTATATGCCCACCACCTACCATGAAGAAAGGGTAGAATAAACATACACCACCAACTCAACCTATGGGTGATCATTGGGTTCTAGAAGGGATATCCCAACTAAATAAAGCTATTAATCAAGGAGATCCATGGTGATAGACCAACATTTTTTATATCATGAGATATTTTTAATTTCATGATCCTATAACCATTAAGGGTAATGTATCTCCATAGTAATATAAGGAATGGAAGGATCTCCACCACCACATATTTTAGAACATATATACACTAGAATAACATTAGGTTTGATTGGGCCCCTTTTATCTAGTTGCAGAAGGTCTTCAGTGGTCGTACATTATGGTCGAAGCTATGAAATACTGAGGATTTTCCTAGAATAACATTTAGGATATCATTTTTAAGAAATTATACCTTGTAACTCTATATTTGGTAAAGTATGAGAAATTTATAGAACACTTGATGGGATTTATTTCTATTATATATAACACTATCAAATTTATTGATTTAATTTTTTTTACTCCAAACATGATTGGGGATGAAGAATCAAAATCATGGTATTTTGAGATGGTTATAAATGATTATCTAGAGTCTCATGTGATGTGTTTTCACCTATATAATTCTTTATAGGTGGTAGAGAATTATATCCTCTCTAAGATAGGATGTAAAGGTGGTTTTGGTACTAATACCTCTACATCTACCCATGAAATAGGTGTTATCTCTTCTAGTGGTCAGAAGCTATGATGAGAGGAGATGTGAAGTGGAGGCCCTCGATATGGTAGCTAAAGTGGTGGTGTGAGAATATATATTATCTTACGAAGACATAATTTTTTTTATTACTGTGGGTTCCAATACTTATAAATTTTTGCCATAACTCTGAGATTAATCAACACTGTACCTATGGTAAATAAGGAAATCATCAAATATTTAGTTGATTAAGTGGAAATTATTTCATTTTGAAATCACATTAGATGTTCTATATATTAAAGGCATAGTCTATTTCTCATTTCACTAGATGTAGTTTACCCACATATACCATATTAGGCCAATGATTCAGAAATTTTAGTTAGGACCACTTAGCTACAATGAAATCAACTATATAGGGATTCACTCATTAGGGTTATCTTATAGGTTGAGAAAATTTCTGTTCAATTAATCAAACTACTAATGATGCTAGAGTAGTCCCTTCTACTTTTAAAGGTAATATTTAGGTATCGTATAATTTATAATGTTATATTTCTTGTACATGTGCTTCCCATTATTAAATATTTATGAAAGACAAAACTTTTATTGAACATAAATTGGATGTATCACCCACTTTTATAAGTCATGTTACACCTCTTGGGAAAATAATAGAAATGGATATTAATTATTTATTTTATTCACTAGTAGTGTATTTTTATGTGAATCTAGTAGATTTTATGGTCTTTATTATGAAATATTTTGATGTTATTAAAATATATTAGTTAACCAAGTTTCGATAAAACATCGACTACTACAAAAAAAGTGTATCCTTCTCATTTTCTATTGATACTTAATAAAAATTTCTTTTTGAGTGGGAGTTTCATGCCAATTTGGATGGTCTTGATTAAGGTAAATTGGGAGTGATTACCACTAAATGATCTAGTTTTTTCCAAGTATAAGTTTTCAATAAATTGTTATAGCTTAACCTATAATGGTATATCATTATACTAACACCTTTCCTAAATATTTCTCATGATTTTCTCCTAGGAGATAAGTGGAGGTTACCATTGATCTATTTACTACGACTAAACCTATCATAATTTGTATATATTTTATGGAACCATATGAACAAGGATTGGTAAAGATTTAGTTTGATGATAATGTGGAAAAGGGGTTTGTTATATTGAACACTTCGCCATATGGTTCACTAGTTCTCTTCATAAAAATTTCCAATGGAATTATCTGCCTATGAGAAGACCATCGGAATATGAATACAATAATGAATATGAATCATTATACTTGGTATAAAATTTATTTTCTATACGATTAATTACTGGGTGATTCTTTTAAATATTAACCTTCATTAATTTTACCATCATCTTTGATTAAGGATAGAATATTTTCTAAAGATGTATTTTTATAGATGATATAGTCATTTAGAGTTTTTGGTGATTCTATTTTATTTAACCAATGTTTCAAATGTGTTAAAATAATTAATGAACTTGATATTTCATCCCATTTTAGACTATTTGGTTCTAGTATTTGTTGATGAAATTCTTGTCTAATCAAGATATTTGGATGAAAAAGTCAACATCATTGAATTGTGTTAGAGACATCACGAGAGAAGCAGTTGTATGAAAATATATATTAATTTTTATTTTGAATCAAAGAATTCATATTCGTTAACATGAAATTTATCATTTATAAATATTATTGGATCCTAATAAAGGGGATTTGGTGATGTCCTATAGATTTTCCTTGAATGTGTTTGGATTATAGAGTTTATTTGGATTGGTGGTATGCTACCTTCATTTAATTTAGGATTTCTAGAATTTCCCCACTCTAATGATAGTTTGTAAAATTAATGGATTAAATTACTTATAGTCCAATCATTATGAAGTGGATTTATAATAGCTTAAAAAATTATTAGCAGAATCCCCGATTTTTATTTTTCTTAATCTATGTCAAGGATTTTATTTATATTGTGATATATTATCAGTCAATAAAAGGTTTCATTATTATATAGGACTATCAAGTTATGGAATATGGTTCTAGATAACTACTTCATCATGAAAGGAACTATCCTAGAGATTATTTTTAATTGGTCCCCATTGTTCAGCCCTTAATGTTTTAGAAGGACTAAATATTTGGTGAATAATTAATAGTATTCATGAACCACAAAATCTTAAAATATATATTTTATCAAAGGGATTATAATATAAGAAAAACAATACTTGGTTTAATATCACTAATTTTTGTATATTAAATATAATCTAAGGAAAGTAAATTGAGTTTCGTAATCCCATATCAAGAAGGTACAACATAAAGTGATCTTGAGGAAAATTAATATATGTGACTAATAAATTTCATAGAGGAACTCAACTTAGATGTGGTAGTGGGTCAGGGTGAAACACATTCATAGAACATTGACCATACTTCATCTATCATTTAATGTTTCAAAGAATACCAAATCTCTAAACATGATAGTACTGTTATTTTATAGAAAATTAATTATGATTAGATATTCGATAGTGGGTTTCAAGATACTTTTTATTTCATATATTTCCATGGAAGGTATTTTGTTCCAACTCTTATGAGGGAGTATATGATGATTTATTATCATGCTTATTGATGGGATGTACATCTTTTAATCAAAAGGAACTATTTTTATGTTCATTACCTACTCTGGTGGCCTGACATGAAAAATGTATCATATAATACATTTCTAAACATTATAATTATGAATAGGAAAAACAAGAACACAAAAGGAATATAAGTGTTATTTATCCCCATCGTATAAATTTTTTTAAATGGGAAGAAATTAATATATATTTGTAAAATGTTTACCAAGAACCTCTATAATTCAGTATATATTTTAGGAGGTCCTAGATCTTCTGACTAAGACTACTAAAATTTTTCCTACAAATGATTCCTCCTTTTTGATGAGTTGGGAAAGATCTATGTTATGTAGATTTTAAAGCATCATGGTATACCAACAAGAATCACCTCAGATAGGTATTTTAGGTTAAAATAACAATTATATCAAGATATTTAGTGAACAATGAATTATCATGTGAAATTGTGTTCTACATTTGATCCACAATTTGATGACCAGTCTAGGAAAACCATTTATATCCTATAGGATATTTCATGATTCTATTCTTTTGACTTTAGTGAATCATTAGAGTAATTCCTTTCATTGGTTGAATTTTCTATAACAACTGAAATTATTTATCTATTCAAATGGATCTTTTTGAATAACTTTATCATAGTTTTTATTATTCTTTTCTTTATAGGGTAGAAATTGAAAAATACATTGTGATCATGCCTAGAATAATTTAAGAGATGATAGAATGGGTGAAGTTGATTAACAATTGACTTATAAAATCTAAAATCTAGAAAAATTATTATAATAAATGGTTAAGGTTATTCTTGTAATTCAAAGTTACTAATCATGTATTTCCCTAAGTTTCATGAAGATAAGATCACCAATGAATGGTAAATAAAGGTAATTTGACATGAAGGTATAACAAACCTTTAAAAATATTGGGATGTATTAGAGAAATAATATTCCAACTTTCTTTTCCCTTGAGAATTATTTTCATTCATAATAATTTCAATGTTTCTAAACTAAGGATGCATGTACCTAACACTACACATGTAATATAATGAAATGTAATTGATGATTATAAATCTTTTATAATGAATATTATCAATATATCATATATTATAGTGGTATGGTTTTATAGGGAAAAGTGATTTCTCTCATTCGGGTTAGGTGGAAACATGGGAAGCTTCATGAGGAAACATGGGAGTGGTAATATGTGATCAAAATTCAATAGCCAGACTTATTTCTTTAGAAAGATGGTTTAAGCTTCATGGAGTGATAATCTCTATAGTGGGGAAGTTGAAAATACCCTATCCCCTATGGTTTATAAATCCCTCTTAATTTGAACCTTTAAAATTCTATTTTCGATTAGCATTTGAAAATAATATATTGTTAGAGGAGTTTAGAGGTAGGAGCAAATGAGATGGGGTGGTACCAATGTGTCGGGATTGTACCAGGTATCTAATGGGAATACAAATAGAGCCTAGTGGCACCCTATCAATTGAAAATCCCATATCCACACCCCTGGGTATATAGTGGACCTACACTGGGTACCCGTTAGTACTGTTGGTAGTGTTTTTATTACAGATAAAAAATTTACATTCACCACAAAAGTTTTACTCCTAAACTCATTCATCTTTGAATTTACCCCTCACTTACAGTCGCTAGAACCCCCCAATGTTCTCTCATTTCCATTCCTTCATTCCCAAGGGATTCTATATTATACATGGAATAAATTTATTATTTTAAGTTGTGGTATATTATCCTTGACTTTGTTCATGGTTGTTTAACCTATAATATTCTCCTCTTTTTATTAACATATAGAAGTGAGATTAATCCATTATTTTTCTATTCTATGTCTTATAACATCCTTTTGATTCTCTTAATTTCCCTTATGTCAAGTTATAACTAGAGTTCACACTGGATGAATATAAGGTAAACTTAAGTTTTTTCCAATCATATCCACTCATATTTAATGGAAGATATCTAAAAAGCCTAAAATATCTCACCTTAGGTAGATCAAATTAGTATTGTAGTGTAATATCATTTTACTTTATACCTTGTGGTATATTTTTTCTTTTATTTAAGTATATGAATATATTCCTCCTCTCATTCACATAATTATTTGGTTTAATAATGGTGCATGTCCCTAATAATTGAACTATCTTAAACTATATTCTACTAATAAATTATTTTAGATATTAATTTGGGGAAAAAGTAAATTAATTAGATTTAATTGATTGGTGTTTATCCATTTGGACCACTATAACTATAATATGATTGTTATGTATGTTTTATGGTTTTACACATAAAATTTCATAGTCATACCTTTTGGATTGAATATGTAATTGGTGTAAATGTTATAAATTTTACGGTCTTCTGTAGTATGAATAAATATTCAGATGATAAATTACCTACTCTTAAAATTTTAAGAATAATCAAAAACTAAATTATAGTTGGGTACCGCTGATTGATTGTAATTTCATGTTTCTAAAATTTTAGTATGTTAGAAATGATATATTCTTTGCATGAATCTTAAGAATGTATCCACATATTGATTATTAGGTTGGTGATATGGGATGGGATCCATAATATCTCAGAATTCATAGAGTTACATTTTCACTTAATTTTTTGTTTAAATTATTTCATGATGGTTAATGAAATGTTTACCAGGTGTATGTGGAGGTGTGGGTGAATTTTGGGGGTTTGGTACATAAAAGGAAGTGGAAATTGTTCCATCTTGTGCTTGTTTCATGGTTGGCGCATGGTTATTGATAATCGTGCACCCAAACCATGGTATCCAAGAGGAGAGGTGCATATTTTAGTAAACTATATAAGGCGATAACCAACCATGTGGGCTTAAATAGAGCCATTCTGTATGTTTAGTTCATGGTTTTTCAATCCTTGTGGGATCCCCAAGTAACTGTGAAACTTATAAAACTCTTAGATAAAGGGTAGCACACGTTTGGTGCATGGTTTAAAAGATTGGTCAGCCAAACCATGCACCTCATTAAAAAGTGTATTTTTACCATTTCCTAACCATGGTATTTTAAGGTTTCTACCTGATTTCTTACCCCATTTATTCTCCAGTAACCCTATTGATGAACCTAATCTCCCAAATCTTCCCAAGGGTTGGTCTCCTTCATTTTTAGCCTGTTTGGAGTGTCGTTCGGTGTTGATTTAAGATATAGATAAGTCTAACACTTCTGTTTCTTATATTTTCATGATTATGACTTATATATTTTTATTCTTATTCCAAATCCCTAAAATTGTCTTTTTCTAATGGATCTTAGGTTTTTTATTCAAAGGGTGTTTGGATCCATGTCAAAGTCTAAAGGTAAGAATCTGGTTGTCTTCAGAATTGAGGTAGGTGGTCTACAAGTTATATCCCATTATCTTGACATTTGGTTTATGTGTATGTGATTATAGATTGGTGTTTTTTTATTGTGAAATTGATGATTAGAACTATTTGTTAAATTGGTTGGCTAAGGGGTGGATTGCAACCCTCATGGTCCTCATGGGATGTGTTGAGATTGATTGGACACATTATAGGGCCACCCATGGGGTGTTTCATTACCCAAAATGGGAAATGGTAATGTTGAGCATAGAATTGATTTGTAATGAAGAAGATCCCTTGATATCTATGTTTACATGTTGGTTTGTAGTATGAAATGGAACAAAATGTAATTGTGTCTAGTTGTTAACAAGGAATAAGTGTTTTTTTGGAAGAATGTAAATGGGCTAAATGAATTATGGATTGTTAAGGGATAATCGTGTTGTTCCAAAGGCATGTAAATGATAAATGGGTAAATTGGGTTTAGACTTAAAAATGAGAATGTGTAAATGGGTTAATTCATAATTATGGTTTTGTAACAAATTAACTATGAATTGAGAATGATGTTTGTATTGTTTGATTATGGTTTGTTGGAATTCCATATATAAAATATGGTTATTAAACATGTGCACATGGATTGGTGGTCTGTGGAATATTTTACTATGTATCCTCCCTTGTGTTGGGTTAGACTGAGGCTCTAAATGCCTCCCCTAAAATGCATGGGATAGGGAGCCAAACTGGGGCTATATGCCTCTAATAGTTTCATTGGATGAAACTTCCTCGAATGAATCTCCAAGGTATGTGGGATGTAATTTCTGTGAAATGATTTCCACTAGTGATATAGGGAACTTGACTTACTACCTTATGCATAGTAATTGAACGACATAGGCCTTTTTGTTAAAAATTAATTGCATAACCCTTATAATAAATGATTAAAAGGATTTATGTGGATAGTGTTAACTAATGGAAACAAATTTAATTTTGTTTAACTAATTGTTTATTTCATACTTTTATACCCTATCTATTTAGACTGGATATTTTTTAGACACCATTGGTGGTGGCCTACTTAGTTATACTCATAGCCTTCTCAAGATGTCATTGGGTACCCGAGAAGACTTCATGGTTTCAGGTCAGAAGAAAGGAAAAGGATAGATGATACAAGGTTGATTTCACATGGGATGTTATTGGATGAGGGATCTGGACTTGGCGTTCAGACCCATTTTGCGTAATCTTCAATTATATATATTTTTGTTTTCATTAAAATTGACATGGTATTGACATTGCATAGCATGTTTACATTTGGTTTTGGGCTTGTACCCAGTTTCGAGATATGTTGGTAATGCATGTTCATTGTTTATTCACTATTTATTCCCTTATTTAAGGTATATCTATTGTGGATCACACTAAACAAGGGGTATAGTCTCCCAATGTGATTCATTGGACCTTTTCTAATATTCATTATCCACTAGTGTATGGGGAGTCACACCTGAGGGAATGTGGCAACTCAACTTGGGGCCCGGTTTAGTGGAATCCATGTTGGGGATGTTACAAAGTGGAATTAGTGGAGATTATTTTGATTTTACTTGCTATTTAAGAATGGTAGACATGATATTAGGATGTGTCGGGCCTTGGGAATGACATCGTTCATGGGAGTAACTAACCACTGTATGAGGGAAAACCTAGGTACCCAAGGTGGGAATTGATGTTCTTAATATGTGTTTTCGACGCTTTTGATGGGGCCCGCACACCCATCTGTTTTGAGGACAAAGAGGACACACTGGCTGTTGCCCCGCATTCCCGCTTTCTAAAGGCGGGCGACATCCGTCACTTATTCAGGGATGTTAGCTCCTGGATCGAAACGGTATGATGGGATGTTGGTTCCTCCTTCCAGGGATTCCTCCTTGGAACTCACCACTTAGTCCGAGTCTCCCTTAAAGATTAAGTCATTGTCCATGAAACTCTTCCTAGTTTCATATATTCATGGATGTTGGTTAATTTCATTGCTTCTGTTGGCACATTCCAAGGGGTCTAATTAGGGTAGCAACCTTCGATCGGGGGAGTAGTCACGTTGGACATCACTAGTGTGTGTGGACAATGAAACACTAGAGCGTCTGGATTTCTTCCCCTTAATATAATGATTTTCAAGGGCGTGGAAGCCCGAGGTATCCCATGTCGAATTCGGGGAATTATATTCTATATGCATGTCTTGGGGATTTTCCTCAGCTTCATCTATTTAACACAGGGTATGCCATAGGTTTAACATCTAGCGGAGATGGATCAGACTGACCGGAACACTAACTAGAGTGGATCATATGGGTGCAACCCCTGGAGGGAACACTGATGTCAGGGCTAATACGTGGTTAGTTACCTGATAACAGCTAGGAGCAGTGAAGAGGTGAATTGGCCTGATCTCACTGGGATGTAGAGGCCCGGGTAAGAATCAGGATGGATGATGGAGAGTTGAATGAAGTAGAGGGAGAATGAGATGGAACCGACTTAAGGATGAATATGATGTTGGGATTGAGCTTTTAAAATACTTCCTATGTATCTTCGTGGCAGGGAATCAAAGTCCGCTTAGTTCGGTGGGGCGATGAGACACTTGAGGAAGCAGACCGCGGGAATGGACGCATGGATGGGATTCAGAAGAAGTGGAACCTACGGGTTGGGGGAATGACCTTCTCAAAGCACATAGGCTCAAGGAAAAGACCAGTATGAGACATGTGTGATGGTCTTGAACCAAATAGAGGCTTCCTACATATCTTTACTTAGAAGGGATCAAAGTCCACGAAGTTTAGGATGGGGGCATAAAACCAGGGTGTGCACAGAGGACAACGACCCGATGATATACTGGGGATTACACATGGTTAGAATCTTGGGTTGGTCTGATGCCAGAAGGTGGACCGGAGATGTGGGTCCCAAAAAAGGGTACTACAATGGCTTACCACTGGTTGGGATTAACAACGGCTTACCTCTGGATGGGGTCACAATGACTTACCGCTGGATGGGGTTACAACGGCTTACTGCTGGATGGGGTCACAACGGATTACTATTGGATGGGGTCAAAATGGCTTATCACTGGATAGGGTCACAATGGCTTACCGCTGGATGGGTCACAATGGATTACCTCTTGATGCGATCAAAATGGCTTACCGCTGAATGGAGGACAGTTTAGTGTCATGTGGGACAAAAAGAAGCATACAGTTTATTATTGTGCAGGACGGGGTGGACCGACGTGAAGTGGTCGGGACCAATGGTTGTTGGGATTGAATCTCAGGGAGCCTTCCTAAGTACCTTACGTTTTCAAGAATCAAGGACCACATAGTTTGGAATTATGTTTGGGGATTACACTCCAGGCTGCCTAGAGAGGATGTCATGGTCGATGATTACTCTAAGGCCACGTGAGGGATGCTCAGGGTGAGAAATAAGAGGCCACAAATGCCTGATGAGCAAGTAACAAAAGGTGCATCTGTGGGAAGTGAAATGGATCTTACACATGGTTAGTGACCCAAAGAGGAAACAGGGGCTTACGTGTGGTTAACGTCCCAAGGATATGGAGACTAGGACTTACTCTAGGATGAAGGGCCATTGGCGATAAAGTCCAAAGGGAGAGGGATTTGGCACCAAAGAAAGGAGGGATTTGTTGCCCATCCCCCCTCTGGTCTTTGGCTGGGTAGAAGATAGGAGGAGCAGTGGTGCTGCCTCCTGCAAGAAAAGCTAGAGGCTTACACCAAGGTGGTTTCCCTTTTCCCATGGACAGACACCACTCCAATAAAGAGGATATCATTCCATGTGGGGAATGATTTCACTCCCTTGGAGACCAATGGGTGTAAAGAATGTCCAAGGTGGGGAACCCCACATACAATGCACGGGGTGAGGTCATAGTTTAATTTCATGTGTTGAGGAAGAAGGTTCTTGGCAGTTTAACGTCCTACTGCTCGGATGAGGTGGGTTCACTCTGCAACATTTATGACTTACATAACTGATACCCCCTCCCCCCTTGAGGGAGGTAATGTATCAACAATGCCGTGGTGAGGGGGTGTTATGGAGTGATCTATTGAGGGGTCCACGTTAGCGTGGCTATGAAAAGAAGTAGTAGCAGTTAGCGTGCCTATGCGAAGAATCATGAGGCGAAGCAACGCAACGGGAAGTACCGTCCAAGGGACTTTAAAATCACTTTGCACAAACCTAGGGGGTCGCACCAGAAAAGGAGTTGCAGAGTAAAGAGGTTCATTGGTAGATGCCTCAAGAAGCTCTGGTGCTCTATGAAGTGGAGGGGCTTCATGAAGGGGTGTGATTCACGAGGTGAAGTGGTCTAGCCTAGCCATAGGGTGTAGGTGCATATGGAAGGTGCTTCGTAAAGTGGAAAGGTATTCACAGAGTAGTGATTTGTGAAGAAAGGGTGCCTTGAGAAGCATAACATTGCGAGGAAATGTTCTTCAAGATGCACAGGGACCCTGACGTAGCATGTGGGGCCCGTTTTCATGGAGGGTAATTCGAAATGAATAAGTTCTCTATAAAGACCCGAGTTCCTTTGGTGATCTCCTTCCTTCGCGGAGGGCCGTGGGCTCCACAAAGGGCATCCCTCTTGGAAGCGGGGCTTAATTCATGCAAAGGGGGAGAGAAATTCGCGATGCAAAAGTACCTTGAAAAGCTCATGGTTTGCAGAGCAGAAATTGATTCACGATTTGAGAGCTAAGAAGGTGAATGGTCATAGGATCCATCTTTTGGGCTCATGGGGAGCCCAATATTTATATGCAAGGGGCGCCGCAAAGTAAAGCTCGCTTGGTGAGAAGACAAGGGGAATTTTGTCATAACCGTGGAACATCCCTCCTCATTTCTTTGTGGAGACTTCATGAATTTCAAATGGGATTGCGGAGCATCATGGATCCTTGCTCCGCGTCGGCTTCACAAATGTCAAATGGGTTCGCAGAGATTCCCACCTCCTTATGCCGCGGAAGCTTTACGAATGTCAAATCGGTTCATGGAGCATCCCACCTCCTTGCTCTGTAGTGGGTTTGCGAATGTCAAATGGGTTCATGGAGCATCCTGCCTCCTTGATCCATGGTGGCTTCACGAAGGGGGATCTTTGTTCTAGCCACGGGGATACGGGGGCTCCGTGAACAAGCTTTACAAGGAAACTCTTAATGCTTTCCTTTTGATCTTGTTATTCCAAAATTTTGGCACCAAAAAATTCCCCCCGCCCCTTAGATTGGGGGCCAAAGAGAAAGTGAGGGTCAATGTATGAGGGTAAATCTCCAAAATCCATTGGTCAATCTTGAAGCTAGATCATGAAGGAGGTTCGTTAAGTGGAGAGAGGATGTGTGGGATGAGCGTTCCACGAATCTCACCGTGGTTAGATGCACCGCGGAGCGCCAGGTGTCCTTGCCTATAAATAGGAGAGTTGGCCTCTCTTTTTTCCTTTCTCTTATCTATGTTTTTGGAATTTAGCGCTCTCGATTCATGAAGTTCCATGTACTCTGTGATTACTCTCTATGAAACAGGCCTTCTGCTTCGTGGCGCACAACGAGTCTTTTACTTCGCGTCAGTGCACTCTGTGACTTGCTTCTGAAGGCTATGGCAAGGCTCCGCGAACTTCCTTCATGAATGAGCTCCGCGAATGAGATTCACAAAAGTGCTTCACGATCCAGAACAAAAATACATCAAAATCTCGAAAACTAAAAGTCTCGCCAATAGGCTTCTAGGGGTTCCTTGTGGATTCTACCCGAAGGGAGAAGATGACGAATATCTTGGGTCTAGGGAAGTCTGTTGGAATCCATTTTTACCACTATTCACTAGTGGAACAGCTTTCGGAAATCCAAAAAAACTATCCAATGTGAAAGAGGTTTCCCCTATACGGATTTGGCCTAAGGGATGATTTCTTCATCCCTCAAGTGAGTAGGGTCGAGCCAGCCTACTGGTTCAGGAGTATGTCGTGTTAGTGCCAGTGGTTCAGGGAGGCTGACAACCATGCCTTGGAGGACTTCATACCCTTCAATGCTAATTGTCTGTAAAATAATTTTAATGATGTTTATGGGAAGGAACTACAACCAGATACATATACCCTCCTATACCATACTATCTTGAAGGCAGACCTAAGGAACCTGGGGAAGGGGTAGTCCGATGAGTGGGATCTGCACCAGGGCAGAAACATCATAGACGACTAGGTCTGGGCCTACTGGGTAGGTGCTTCGTGTGAAGAATTTTGGGCAGAGCTGAGGATATTGGGCCTATATGTGGAATCTTGGGCCTCCCAATTCCATATTTATCAGTTGAAGAAGCTGATGCTAGAGTTGCTGAGCTGTTGGTTGTCGAAGACCAATACCTTCCATTTGCACCATGGAGAGGTTGACATCAGTCTATGGGATCAGCATTAGATCTAGGGGGGTCCCAATATTGGGGGTAATGTATGATGAGTTACTCCCCGTTATGAGTGCATGGTAATCCCCAAATCAGATTCCACTACTGTCGATGGAGATAATAAACCTGATGTCGGGAGAAGACATGGAAGCAGTGAGGGACGTCCATTTCAGACAATGGTTCAAGCAGTTCCTGAACTTCCTGGAAGATATGCAGATTTCGGTGAGGCCTCAAACTTTCCTGAAGGGGGATAAACAAGGCAAGGAGAAATATTATTGGTGGATCTTGGAGGGTGGCCAATGGAAGACGTGGGGATTCATCGTTAGTACTGAGTAACAACTGGTAGTCAGGTTGTCTTCCTTTATTGTGGTGCTCATCTGTAGTTGGATCCTACCGGTTAGGGACACAAACATGGGTGTGTGACTGAGGACATTTATCATTGCATCTATGCTGGCAACATGACCTAGAAGGCTCTGTAGTTTTATGTCATACCAATAAGGATGATAGACACATAGTTTAAACGTCATACAGTGAGGATGATGCACATAGTTTAAAAGTCATACCTCCTGGACTGGGATCGGTCCCGAGGATCCAAGAAGGTTAATGACCCTGAGGCTGGGCCCAAGGCCAAATTCCTGGGCATCACTATGTATCTCATAAAAATGGGAATCAATCCAAATGCAGTTCTTAAGAATGGAATGGCCAGAGGCCAACACTGATAGGGTAAATCCTATCTGAAAATGGCTCTGGTGCATCCCATGACCAACATGGGGAATCCTAAACTTATTCAGGGTAGAACCATAGTTTATTTTCGGGAGTCAGGGACACGTGGGCTCGTTCCTTTTAACATCATATGATAGGACGGAGAGTGAAAGGGAAGATCCCAAGAAGGTAGTATATGGTGTGTTAGCTATAAACCTGATGTGAATGAGGACATATGGAGTCTGCATCACACCATGCCTCCCTGGAGGAAGTTTTCTAGGTCAAGGGACCAAAAGTGAATTTTAGGCTAGGCCCGAAGCAAAGCGGTCGAGCATTTCTATGTATCCCATGAGGATGGGAATCAAGCCACACGTAGTTCTAGAGTGTTGTTTAATGTCATGCGGGATGACGCAAGGCATGTGTGGCATGGCTATGCCAGTACACGTCCTACCAAAACTACTAATCCCACATGAGTCATGTTCGATGTGGGAAACAAGAAGTAGTTATGGGAATTTCCTAACATAGGAATGAACATGTTAGGGGTAATGGAACGCTAGGTGAATGGTGTCCCAGTGATGCTAAACCACCTATATAACTCAGCTGGATGCGTGAAGGAGTAAAGATGAGTATGTTTGAATTCCACTTGAATATAAGGATGTGGAAATATGTGAATCATTATGATCGAGATCTGTACCACAACGATGATGGCGGGACAGTAGGGGATAACTATTGACCATGTTCGAATCACAGTATCTATTCTACGTTAGCCTGGAATGCAGACAGAAAAATGAGGGAAACCCAATGAAAATGTTTGAAACATGAGACCTGTCACAAATGTCGTCTGAGGTCCTCAAGGACATTGGCCCAAGACGGTAGGTAAGCTAGTGTGGCATGAGAACAGGTCGTAAAGCGGGTCCCTTCAGACATGTAAGAGGATGATGATCCAAATAACGGGCTCACGAAGCTTGGACATGGAATGAGGGAATGTCCCTGTGAAACTTCCACACTTTGGGCACTACCAAAACACATCTGAGTACGACAATAAGATGTATCAGATAGAGGGATTCGAGTCCCCCTTTAAGGACAAGGGTCCTAAGGTTGAATGCTTCAAACCTAATGGTTGTAGGATGGTCCATTAAGGGGGGATTGATTTAATGGACTCTATGAAGGGTGGAAAAATAGCCAAATGTGACACACAGTTCCCATATAGAGATCATAGTTTAAGGTGATAGAACTCGGACCAGGTTGGGAAAAGATATGGGAGGCACTTGGTGTGGCTATTGCAAAACCTGACATGAAAGAGAACCCAAGAGGTACTCTCCACACCACTTGTTCTAAAAAGGGGTTCTGTCATAGGGTCCAAAAGAGAGGGAAAATGATTATGGATTCCTAGGGATGGACCCAGAGAAAAGATGTCTGGGTATTCCAACATATCCCATAAGGATGGGAATCAAGACATACGTAGTTCTGGAAGGTGTCCTATGGTTTGACATCTTGCATCAAGGAAGCATAATGATCTTATTTTATGGTCATATAACTCGGAACAGAGATGGATGGGAATGCGGGAGGCACATGGTGATGTAATTATAAAACCTGATGTGAATGATGACCTGGAGTTTGGATAACCATGTGTTTCTTGGGGTGGTTTTAAGTCGACGTACCAAAAACGAAAGATATATTGGGCCCAAAGTAGAGTGTGCAGGCGTTCCTACGTATCTTATAAGAATGAGAATCAATCTATATGTAGTTCTTGGGGTGGCATGGTAAGGTACCAATGGCAGAGATAAGAAGGTCGTGCAGATCTAGCCCTCACACCAAAACAAGCAGTATTTGATAGATCTTGTTTGTCCTTTAGGAAGAATGTGTGTTTTTTTGTGAAGCGGTGGACCTAGGATAGAATGTCCATGCATCGCCACAAGAATCAAGCCATATGCAAGCATTCACAAATGGTATGGTGTGTAACTGATACCAAACATGATGTCTTCTCAGATGAGAACACCATGATGTAGTGCCATTTTTTTCGTGCATCCAGGATGATAATGTCACAGTTTAGGGTCATGTGATGGGACCAACAATGCACTTTTAATGTCATGTGGTATAGATGAAACTGTTTAAAGTCATGTGGGACTAGGCAACACAATTTAAAGGCATATGTCTTAGACATATATAGGAGATATGAGGTTCAAGAGTGAATGTTCATGGCGTGATAAAGCATACCTGACGTGAATGAGGATGAGGCCAACATCACACCGCGCACAATTCTGAGAAAGAAACCTTGGGCCGAGGGGCCAGAAATGTTTGGAGAATACAGGGTAGGAGAGACTAGATCCTAGTTAAGCTGGACCCTAATATGAGATGTCCGAGCATTCGTATGTATCCCATGAGGATGGGAATCAAGCCATACATAGTTCTTGTAGTTTAACATCTTGCAGGATGATATACAGTTTAATGTCATACGAGACAAGAGGTAGGAGGGATTAGCTCCGTGAAGGGGAGTACATGGTGGGGTAATTGTAAAACCGATGTGAATGAAGGAATAAGCCCACAAACACCACATCTTGTGGTCCTATAAGAGCTGGGGCCAAAAAGACAGAACAAAAGAGATAAATTATAGGAACACAATCTGGACCCAAAGACGATATGTCTAGGAATTCATACATATCCCATGAGGATGGGAATCAAGCAATACATAGTTCTCAAGAGGGGGCATATAAAGAGATCTTAGTCTAAGGTCTTACTGCTCAGACCATGGAGAAGCGGAAATCTTCCAAGTAGGTGCATTCCGAAGTCCAATTTGTATGCCCACATGAGTCAAACTTGGAGTGGGAAATAAGGGAGGAAATGTTTTTCAATACCTAGAATACATGCCAAGGGAAACTCGGTGTGGAGCCCCGAATGTCACCTTACCCTGACTTTGTCCTCCTAACATGAAAATGTGAACTGAGGGATAGTGCCAAGAGCGTCAAAATTCCACTTGGACATGATGGGGTGGAAAATGATGGGAATCATGTAACCAACATTCAAGGTTTGATGGGTTTGGTATGACGATGGATGATAACTATTGACCATGTTGAAAACACAACACCCATACTGTGTTACCTAAAATGAGGACAAAAAATGAGAGTTGACCGCTGACCGTATTCACAAAGCATGACTTGTATCATTTTTTTGTTCAAAACACTCAAGGGAGTTGGCCTGTAATGGTAGGAGAGTCCTTGGGCCGAGCATCCATGTCATTTGGGGGTCCCTTTGGAAGTGAAAGATAATGAAATACCAAATAAAGTGGAACATGAAGCCTGAAAAATTAGTGAAATAATGTCTAGGAAGAATCCAACACTCTATGCTTTGAACCAATGTACTCTTGGGCACATTGGAAAATCAACAAAGATGGTCGAGGGACCCAACTTAAGAGCAGTTGACTTGAAAAGATGAGTGTAGGGAAAGGGAACAAAGGGCACTCAGGATAGAGAGGTATGCGGCGTGGTTGTTATTAACCTGACCGGAATGGGGACATAAGCTCATACCACACCATATACCCCACTCCTAAAAGAATGCAGGCCAAGGGGCCAAGATGATAGGGAGGTCTCTAAGAGATGGGGCTGGACCTAGAGACTAGACATTTGGGTGGTCCTACGTATCCCATAAGGATGGAAATCAATCCACACGTAGTTCTCAAGGCCATGAAGTTTGACGTCATGCGGTGAGGATGTTGGTACTCTTAGTTTAAGGTCATAGGGTTTGTATCGTAGATGCTTAGTTTAATGTCATATGCATGGGACAACTAAGTGGAGAGGGTGAATCAAGGTGCCTATGGAAGACCACAAAGTTTCAATGATGATAGAGGAACATTGTTGATAAGATTTGCAACACATTATCCGCCCTTGTGTGACCAGAGTTTAGGGGAAAACAATTGAGCGTCGACCATTGACTGTATTATAAACACGAGACTTGTATCAATTTGTCTCTCAATATCCTTGGGGAAATTTTCCTGAAACGGTAGGAGGGCCCTTGGGCTGAGCACCTTCACTGTTCGGGGGTCCTTTTGGATATAAAAGATGATGGAAACCCCAAATTATGGGGCTCACGAAGCATAGTAGGGTATGTTCTCACGAAATGAAAGATAAATGGAGGTATGTATCAAAGGGGTATGTGCGGTGTGGAAAAATAGCCCGACATGAATGGGGAAATAAGCCCATACCACAACGCACATTCCAAAATGAGAACTCGGTCCAGGGGGCTGAAAAGGGTCGAAGGACCTGAGGCTAGGCATCCAGGACAACTTTAGCCATATGATCCCTCATGCGGTTATTTCTTTACCTCGGATCCTAATCCCACATAAGCAATGCTCGGTGTGGGAAACAAAGGAGTAGGACTAGGCTCTTCCCATCACATAAAGGTCCGACAGCTGGAATCACACTCCTACGTGAGGCAGACCGGGGCTTGAAGAGACAATGGGGCAGAAGGAGCCACTACACTCCATTTTTGGAATATATGGGGGTGATGACATAGACTAAAGATCATTTTTGACCAAATTCAAAACACATTATCCACATCATGTGACCTGAAATGAGGACAATAAATCAGCATCGACCACTGACCATACTCGCAACGTGGGACTTGTATCAATTTGTTGTTCGAGGTCCTTGAGGGAATTGGCCCAAAACGATTGGAGAGCCCTTAGGTAAGTACATATACTGTTTGGGGGCCCTTTCAGATGTGAAAGATATTGGAAAACCAAATTATTAAGTGTGTAGAGCATACATGTGCCAGTGCAACATAAAGTCATGTTGGGAGGTAGAAGAGGTGGGGATCTTCAGGGATGAGGGAGACATGGTACAATTACGATGAACTTGCTGTTAATGAGGGAAAACTCCTACACCACACCATGTGTTTCATCCAAATAGTAGATCCCGAAGTTTGGGGCAGGGCCTATGAACGAAATGTCTGAGCATTCCTACGTATCCCATAAGGATGGGAATCAAGTCGTACGTAGTTCTGAAGGCCATGCAGTTTAATGTCGTGCAGTGAGGACGTGGAAGGAGAGAAGAACGAGGGAGGGAAAATAGTACAATCATCGTAATACTGACATGAGTGGGGCCAAATCAGCCTACATGAAACCATATGGGATCCTACAAGGTGAATATACCCTGGAGGATAGTCAAAGAGGACATTGGGGCTGAGCTCGAGATGAAGCGTCCGGGAATTCCTACGTATCCCATGAAGATAGGAATCAAGCCATACATAGTTCTTACAGTTTAACGTCGTACAGGACGATATACAGTTTAAATTAATGCGGGATGAAATATAGTTTGATGTCATACAGGATGACATACAGTTTAATGTCATGCAGGATGATATATAGTTTAATGTCATGTGGTATGACATATAGTTTAACGTCATGTGGGATGACAAACGGTTTAACGTCATGTGGGATGACATACCTTTTAACGTCATGCATGACATTTTATAGTTTAAGGTCATGTAGGACCAGAAAATTTAAGGTCATATAGGACCAAAAAGTTTAAGTTCATGTAGGACCAGACAATTTAAGGACATGTAGGACCGTACAGTTTAAGGTCATGCTGGACCATATAGTTTATGGTCATATAGGACCCAACCGTTTAATGTCATGTAGAACCACAATGTAGTTTGTGGTCATGCAGGACCGTACAGTTTAAGGTCATGCAGGACCATAGGGACTCAATCAAAGTATTTCTTAAGGAACTTGGCATTGGTGGGAGGAGTTATAAGCTCATCATCCATAGTAACTAGTGAGAATGCGCCATTGGAGTAAACCTTGTGAATGAAGTAAGGTCCTTCCCATTTGGGCTCCAACTTGGGTAGTTTTCTACCAGGAATCATTATTTTTGGGAAGAAATCTCTCAAGGTATCATTGAAGCATTTTTGAGGTGATTGTGTTTGATGACAAAGTGGACATCTGAGTGGTGATTGTTGACAAAGCATAACAATGACATACACACTTGTTGAAAAAGAGGATTTCATGGTGGAATGTCGAGTTCAAGAGTTTTGGTTCACGATCCATGTTTGATTCAAGAACGTGGACAAAGGAATGGATGATTTGGAGGAGGTACAAAAATAACATATACAAGGTGGCGTAGTTTTTCAGTGTTTGCCAAATTTTTGGGCCTGAAAATTGACAAATGATGAAAAGTGGTTTTGGCCAAGGGACTTGTGCGCTGTGTACTTAAAGACATGGAATCTTGCGCGCCATATGTTTTTTCAAGATCAGATCATCAAAATATGGCAAAGGGACAAGGGTCGCATAAGTATTGAGTTGGTCGCACAAGTTACTTACGCACCGTGAAGAGACATGTGCGCTGATGCCTAGGGGGATTGGGAAATTGCGCGCCTATTGTTTTTCAAGATCAGAAGATCAAAATATGGAAAAGGAAATAGGGTCTCACAAGTATTTGGTTTGGTCATGCAAGTGAGTAGCGCGACAGAGGCTAGGGCGGTTGAGCTGCGTGCTGAGACTTGCGCGCTGGAGGGGGACTTGTGCACCGTCGCGCAGGTAGTTCAAATGCGTATAAATACTGGACCACCCCTACTCATTTTCACAGGATTTCAACACTTTGAAGATTCAGAGCTCCCATCGCGCAGGTGTGGTGGTCGCGCAAGTGGTGGTGTGTCGTGCAAGTCGGACTTGTGTGCCAGTGTTGGAAGTTGCGCGCCAAGTGTTTGTTGTGCGCCTAAGGTGGTTTGGGCAGCAAAGTAAGTGCGTCGCGCAAGTTTGGAGAAGATTAATCTTGAGTTGAGAAAGTGTTAAGAAATAATTTCACGCCAGTGTTGACTTGCACACCGAGGCTTGCGCGCAGCCTTAGAGAAGGGCGCCAAGTAAGGTTGATTTCCAGCAGTGATTTAGGGATGCGTGGAAGCTGGGGGATTGCCCGATACCTTCGGTGCAAAGAGAAATTCATCTATGGGTGAAGGTTGAGCTTCAACATATCATTTACATACAAGAGAGGATTTATTCATTTGTGATAATGAAGAGACCTACAGGTCTATAAACTATGAGTGGATTCCTTCTAGAGTAGTGAGAAAAGGAAGAGGAAAAAGGTGATCCTCTCCACTGGTAGTGAGCCAGAGAAAGAGAGACCGGGAGTGACCCTTGGGAAAGCAGTGAGCTAACCCTAAATATTATAAAGGCAGTGAGCCTGGGCATAGAAGTGATCTAGCCCGAACCTTGTAAACAGCAGTGTGCTTTAGTGAATTTGGTACATCGGCTCATTTCCATTGTATGATCCTTGGACGTAGCCCAGTGAGGGTGGACCAAGTAAAAATTGTTGTGTCATGTGCATGATTTACATTTTATTTTTGTTGTGCAGTGGGAAAGAGAGATAAGAGTGTTTTTCTTAACAGGAAAACAAGATCAGAACGGGATATAATTTTTAATTAGTCATACCCTGATTCACCCCCCCCTCTCAGGGTATTCAGCCTTGTGGGCCTAACAATTGGTATCAGAGGGAAAGGTTGATATTCGTTCTTCTCTCAATAGAGGTCACTAATCATAAAGGGATTCTGATCTTCGACAGATGTAATTTTCAGATATGGAAGAATCGAATGCAACACTATTTCCGATCATTGGGAATGGATGTGTTTTCAGTAGCTATGCATGGTATCACAGCTGATATTAAAAGTGGTGCATTATGAGAAGCTGAGCATAGAGAGTTGGATGCTGATTCAAAAGAAATCAATTCCTTAGGGGGATCACTTTACAATCCCAACTACGCAAAGGTGATGTCATGGAAAATGTCACATTCCATGTGGGAAAAACTATTGAATATATATTAAGGAGATAAAAAGGTCAGAGAGGAAAAACTGCAAGTGTTGTGGAATAAGTATGAAGATCTGAAGATGAACCCGAATGAGTCTATTGACGCATTATTTGATAGGTTAAATATTGTTGTGGAAGATATGTGAGGACTTGGTGAAGTTATTGAAGACATAAAGATCGTAAAGCGCATCTTGAGGAAGCTTCCACCTCGATTCAATCTGAAAGTTTTAGTACTTGAAGATAAAGATCCCAAAGAGCTGACATTGGACAATTTGCACAGTACCTTGGTTGCATATGAGATGAGGAATGATGATAATGAGGTTTTGGAAAAGTGGAAATCCAAAGAGATGGCAGTTAAGGCCATGAAGAAGCTCACCATTGAAGATTCTCAGGAAGAAGAAGAGATAGATGAGGTGATTTCATTCCTTTATTCAAATTTGCAAAGAGGAAAAGGAAAGTTTAAAGGGAAACCTACAATATCATTCTTTCGATGTGGAAAGGTTGGTCATCCTACGACAAGGTGCCCCAAAAAGTTTCAAGATAACGATAAGGATGACGATGAAGTTGAAATTCCCAAGAAGAAGTCTTCAGTATTTGTGAAAGGGAAGAAACAATTCAAGAGAAATTTCTCCAAGAAGAAGAATATTCTTTCACAAGAAATAGACAGTTCAGATGAGTCTGAGGATGAAGAGGTTGAGGAGTTTGAATATTGTAAAGATCATGGAAAAAATGAAATGGTGGCTATTGTCGGTAGTGGTCAAGAAAAGGAAGAAACCGACGCTGTTGAAGAAGAAGAAGAAATTTAAGGTAGAGTTTACATGGAAGATAAATTGGAAGAAGCTCTTGAAGAGATAGATATTTGGAGAGAGAAAAAAAGACAGCCAACAAGGTGGTACAAGATGCCAAACTCTACATGCAACAACATGAAGATGAGAAGTCTGAGCTTGTAAAAGAAATAAAAAACCTCAAGTCTTCAAGGCCAGAGAGCACAGAAAAGGTTGATGAGCATAAGATCAAGATAGAAGAATAGAAAAAGGAGATTGATGGTTTGAACGCAAAATTGAAAGATCATGTCAAGCATATTGAAGAGGTTGAAGAGGAAGTTGTCGATCTATAGAGAAAAGTCAAAGACCAGAAAAACCTTTGATTCCTAACACATTCCTGGGAAGGCAGGTTTTTACGAATACTGAAAGAATGAAAGAGGAGCCTAGTAGTTTAGCAGGGAAGAAGAAGCAATTGAGCTCAGAAGTTAAGGTTGTTTCAGGGCTTAATCAGAAACAAAAATATGTGACAATTGAGGTCAGACCACAAGAACCCGTCCTGAAATTGAAGGTTGATTTGGGCACAAAGAAAAATCAAAATATTCTGAGATCCCAAAGGGAAAATTGTTGTGCTGAAGTAACACGAAGGAATGAACCTTATATCAGGTGTTATTGTTGTGGGAAGATGGGACATTCAATGTATGTGTGTTCCATAGCCAAGAGATATAGAAGGGAACAATAATAGAGGTGGCAGCCACACAGACAATAGTTTTATTGAACATATTTCAAAGGACACTGTTTTCGGTGTGGAGGATTTGGGCACATGGATAGATATTGCTCTTCGACCATACAGAGGAATGTTCCAAAGCAAAATCAAAATTTTGTCAAGCAGCAGATTAATAAACCAACAAGTGAGTTAAAAGTGAAAAATATATTTGTAGCATTGCAAGATGAAGCTGGTCCATCACACTTTAAGGAAGATCAAGTTCCCCAAACCACACCGCGTGTGAGGTCGAAGACATGGATCAAAAAGAAAAAGGATGAGAAGGCAGTTGTTGTGGAAATTTCCCTTAATGCTTCAGATCATTCAGGAGTATGGATCATTAATAGTGGTTGCACATCCCATATGATAGGGAACAAGGATCTCATTACAGGCATAAAATATGACAAAGAAGGAGTTGTTAAGTTTGGGAACGATGAAGGGCTGAAGATTGTTGGTTCTGTAAAGGCCAAATTTGGGGGAAAAGAAATGAGACGTGTTGATTTCTTGGTAGTAGAGGGTCTCAGTCATAACTTACTCAGTGTCAGTCAACTATGTGAATCTGGGAACTCTATCCGATTTACCAAGAAAATGTGTGTTGCGAAAGTAAAAGATGGGGTAGTTGTTCTACAGGGAAAAATGACAAAGGGAAATCATTACATTTTAAGTGGGGAAGAAGATATGTGCTTTTTATCTAGAGAGGAGTAAAACCAGTTGTGGCATAAGTGACTTGGCCACCTATGCCAACCATCCATGGAAGATCTGGTAAAGAGTGATTCTACTAGAGGCCTTCCCAAACTATCACGTGATTGTACTCACACATGTGATGCATGTCAACAAGGGAAGATCATCATGAAGACATACAAGACAAAGGAACAGAAATCAACCAAAGTGCTCGAACTGGCACATGGAGATGTTTGTGGACCAATCTCACCACGAGCCATAAATGGGCAATGGTACTATGTCTTTTTCATTGATGATTATAGAAGAATGGCTTGGGTATTTGTCATTACCCATAAGACAGAGGTGTTTAGTTGCATAAATCAGTATAGGCGGGAGTCAGAAAGGATGCTTGGGTAGAAGATTCAGAAGTTCCGTACCAATAACAGGACAGAATTCACAAACATTAAAGTTAAAGGCTATCTCGAGAAACACGAGATAAGGCATAAAGTTTCATCAGTGAGAACTCCCCAAGAGAATGGAGTGGTTGAAAGGAGAAATAAGATCATCAACAACATTTCCAGAACAATTCTTATTGATAAGGACCTATGAGAGAAATATTGGAAGGAAGTAGTTTTGACATCGGTATATGTTTCGAACAGGTCTATGTTGTGTCCGAAGCAAGGGAAGACTCTGTATGAAATGTGGCATGGAAAGAAGCCAACATTGAAATACTTTCGTATCTTTGGAAGTAAGTGTTTCATTCTCAACAACAAAAATCACAGGAAGTTTGAGTCATGAGGAGATGAGGGAGTATTCCTCGGCTACTCAGGGGAGAGAAAAGCATATAAATGCTTCAACAAAAGGCTGGGAAATATTGTTGAGAGCAATGATGTCACTATTGTTAAAAAGGAAGAGAATATTCAAAGATCCAGTGACCAGTTTCTGGATGAAAGTTATGAGGATATAATCAACACATGGGGAGTATAAGTGGTAGAGGCTGAATCAGAAGAAGATTCTAATGATGAACAAGAGGAAAAAAAATCCGAATCTGCCAAGAAGCCAAAGAGTCGAGCTGATATTTATAGGAAAAATATCATTGGTGATCAGACAGCTCCAGTTCAAACTCGAATAATGAAGTCATTACATCAAACATCATTTTTATCTCAGGTGGAGATGAAATTTTTTTCCGATTCAGCTGAAGATGAGCACTGGGTTCAGGAAATGAATGAAGAGCTTGATAACATTGAGAAGAACCAAACATGGGCGATTGTTTCTAGACCTGCAGATAAGAATGTAATCGGAACTAAATGGGTCTATCGCAACAAGATGAATAAATATGGTGGAGTAGATCGAAACAATGCACGTCTAGTGTGAAAAGGGTACTCCCAGATAGAGGGAATTGATGTTGATAAGACATTTGCACCGGTTACAAGGATGGAGACAATCGGATTATTTTTTTCCATTGTAGTGCAACAGAAGTTCAAAGTCTTCCAGATGGACGTAAAATCTGCATTCCAGAATGGGGTTCTAGAAGAAGAAGTGTATATTGAGCATCCAAATGGTTTTCTCATTCATGAAGATGAGAGTAAAGTTTGTCGGCTGAAGAAGGCGTTGTATGGGCTGAAACAACAACCAAGAGCATGGTACTCAAGGCTTGAAAAGTCTTTGAAGAAGATTGGTTTCCATCGTGGTGGAGTTGATTACAATCTCTATTTCAGAAATGACAGTAATCAAAGGCTGATGATGCTGGTGTATGTCGATGACATAATTTTTGGCGGATCAGATGAAACTCAGTGCATACAGTTTTATGAATACCTGAAAAGTGAGTTTGAGATGTCAATGATTGGAGAGATAACATTTTTCCTTGTTCTACAGGTGACTCAAGGAAAGAATGAAACATTAATTTCCCAATACAAATATTCCACGGAGGTTCTAAGAAGGTTTAGAATAGATAATTTCAATGAGATGAAGACTCCGGTTGCTACCCGGATGAAATTATCAAAATATGAGGATGTAAAAGCAGTTAATATCACAGAATACAGGCAAATTACTGGAAGCTTGTTGTGATTGACCGCGACAAGGCCTGACATTGTTTTCGCCACATTCCAAGAAGCACGATATCAAAGTAATCCCAAGGAAAGCCACATGCTTGAAGTGAAAAGAATACTATGGTATATCAAGGGCACGGTGGACTTCGGATTGACATATAATGACAAATCTCAGACAGAGTTATTGGGATATACTGATTCCAATTGGGTCGGTTCAGCAGATGACAGTAAATCAACATATAGAGGTGCATTCTATCTTGGTGGACTATGTATTTATTGGTTAAGCAAGAAGAAGGATTGCATTTCATTAAGCACTACAGAAGTAAACTATATTGCGGCCACTCAAGCATGAACACAGTTATTGTGGATGAAACAGTAGCTTGAAGATATGGGATTTGAAGTGAAGTCTCCGATCAGAATTCAGTGTGATGACTCAAGTGCTATCAATATTAGAAAAATTCCAGTTCATCATAGAAGGACAAAGAACATTGATATCAAATATCATTTCATCAAGGAGAAGGTGGAGAGAGGCATTGTGAAGTTGGAGTATGTGCCTACAAAAGTACAGGTTGCAGACATTCTAACAAAGGCCTTACCCAAGGAAGCTTTTGAAAGGCATCGACTGGCTCTGGGAGTTTAGTCGACTCCCCACACTTAAAGGAGTGTGGATGTGAAACACCCCCTCTCCCCAATGTATGATTTGTTTTTTACCTAATGTGTTGATGTGTGTTCTCTACTCTGTTACAGACTGCAAAGGAGTGACCTTTGGGTTCGTTGACAAAGGGGGAGAAAATAGTGATTGTTCAAGGGGGAGACAGTGTGGCAATTTGATAAATCATAATTGATTTGGGGAGAAGCTAACAGGTGGAGCAGCCATATAGGGGGAGCAATGAGAAAGGGGGAGAGTATTAAATCTGACAATGCTATAAGTCATCGATCAAAGAATAGATATCACGGCAACTGAGGATTGTGATAAAAGCAGATGAGTGGTGTTGGAAGAATATTTCCAAAAAATTGGTATCAGTTTGGCGAAAATTGGTATTAGTTTGGTGTCAACAATGGGTGTAAGAGATGAAGTGATTCATTGATGAACTTTTCATTTACTCTTGTTTCTCACACCGAGCATTGCTCTTGTGGGCTTAGAGTATGTATTGAGTAAATCCTTGATCGCTATCCGAATCGCGATAGGCGAATGGGGGCTGAAAAATCAACGACGTATCTTTTTATAGAAGAGTTGTCAACAAACCCAAAGGGGGAGATTGTCGGGAAAAAATCCCTCAAGGTATCATTGAAGCATTTTAGAGGTGATTGTGTTTGTTGACAAAGTGGACATCTGAGTGGTGATTGTTTACAAAGCATAATAATGACATAAAAACTTGTTGAAAAAAGGATTTCATGGTGGAATGTCGTGTTCAAGACCTGTGGTTCACGATCCATGTTTGATTCAAGAACTTGGATAAAGGAATGGATGATCTGGAGGCATTACAAAAAGAACATATACAAGGTGGTGCAGTTTTCTAGTGTTTTCCAAATTTTTGGGCCTGAAAATCGACAAATGAAGAAAAGTGGTTTTGGATAAGGGTCTTGCGTGTTGTGTACTTAAAGATATGGAATATTGCGCGCCATATGTTTTTCGAGATCAGATCATCAAAATATGGAAAAGGGACAAGGGTCGCGCAAGTATTGAGTTGGTCGCACAAGTGACTTACTCACCGTGAAGAGACTTGTGCGTCGATGCCTAGGGGGCTTGGGAATTTGCACACCTGTTGTTTTTCAAGATCAGAAGATAAAAATATGGAAAAGGAAATAGGGTTGTGCAAGTATTTGGTTTGGTCGTGCAAGTGAGTAGCGTGACAGAGGCCAGGGCGGTTGAGCTGCGTGCCAAGACATGCAAGCCAGAGGGGGACCTGCGCACCATTGCGTAGGTAGTTAAAATGCCTATAAATACTGGACCACCCCTCCTTATTTTCACAGGAGTTCAACACTTTGAATATTCAGAGCTCCCGTCGCGTAGGTGTGGTGGTAACGCAAGTGGTGGTGTGTCGTGCAAGTGGGACTTGCGTGCCAGTGTTGGAAGTTGCGTGCCAAGTGGTTGTTGTGCGCCTAAGGTGGTTTGGGCCGCAAAGAAAGTGCGTCACGCAAGTCTGGAGAATCTTAAGCTTGAGTTGCACGAGTGTTAAGAAATACTTTCATGCCAGTGTTGACTTGTGCACCGAGGCTTGCACGCCGCCTTAGAGAAGGGCGCCAAGTAAGGTTGATTTCCGGCAGTGATTCAGGGCTGCGTAGAAGCTGGGGGATTTCCCAATACCTTCTGTGCAAAGAGAAATTCATCTATGGGTGAAGGTTGAGCTTCAAAAGATCATCTCCATACAAGAGAGGATGTATTCATTTGTGATAATGAAGAGACCTAAAGGTCTATAATCTATGAGTGGATTCCTTCGAGAGCAGTGAGGAAAGGAAGAGGAAAAAGGTGATCCTCTCCACCAGCAGTGAGCTAGAGAAAGAGAGACAGGGAGTGACCCTTGGGAAAGTAGAGGGATGACGCTAAATCTTGTAAAGGCAGTGAGCCTGGGCATAGAAGTGATCTAGCCCAAACCTTGTAAACATCAATGTGATTTAGTGAATTTGGTACATCGGCTCATCGCCGTTGTATGCTCCTTATACGTAGCCCAGTGAGGGTGAACCAAGTAAAACTTTTTGTGTATTGTGCATGCTTTACATTTTATTTATATTGTGCAGTGGGAAAGAGAGAGAAGACTATTTTGCTTAACAGCGAAACAAGATCAGAACGAGCTATAATTTTTAATTAGTCATACCCTGATTCACCCCCCCCCCTCTCAGGGTATTCATCCTTCTGGACCTAACAATTGGTATTAGAGGGAAAGGTTGATATTCGTTCTTCTCTCAATAGAGGTCACTAATCATAAAGGGATTCCGATCTTCGATGGATGTAATTTTCAGATATGGAATAATTGAATGCAACACTATTTTCGATCTTTGAGAATGGATGTGTTTTCCGCAGCTATGAATGGTATCACAGCTGATATTAATAGTGGTGCATTATCAGAAGCTGAGCATAGAGAGTTGGATGCTGATTTAAAAGAAATCAATATCTTAGGGGGAGCACTTTCCAATCCCATCTACACAAAGGTGATGTCATGAAAAATGTCACATGCCATGTGGGAAAAACTATTGAATATATATGAAGGAGATACAAAGGTCAGAGAGGCAAAGCTGCAAGTGTTGTGGAATAAGTATGAAGATCTGAAGATGAACCTGAATGAGTCTATTGATGCATTATTTGATAGCGTAAATATTGTTGTGGAATATGTGTGAGGACTTGGTGAAGTCATTGAAGACATAAAGATCGTAAAGCGCATCTTGAGGAAGCTTCCACCTCAGTTCAATCCGAAAGTTTCAGTACTTGAAGATAAAGATCCCAAAAAGATGACATTGGACAATTTGCACAGTACCTTGGTTGCATATGAGATGAGGAATGATGATAACGAGGCTTTGGAAAAGGGGAAATCCAAAGAGATGGCAGTTAAGGCCATGAAGAAACTCACCATTGAAGATTCTTAGGAAGAAGAAGAGACAGATGAGGTGATGTCATTCCTTTCTTCAAATTTGCAAAGAGGAAAAGGAAAGTTTAAAGGGAAACTTCCACTATCATGCTTTTGATGTGGAAAGGTTTGTCATCTTGCAGCAAGGTGCCCCAAAAAGTTTCATGATAACGATAAAGATGATGATGAAGATGAAATTCCCATAAAAAGTCTTTATCATTTTTGAAAGGGAAGAAACAATTCAAGAGAAATTTCTCCAAGAATAAGAATCTTCTTTCACAAGAAATAGACAGTTCAGATGAGTCTGAGGATAAAGAGGGTGAGGAGTTTAAATATTGTAAAGATCATGGAAAAAAGGCAATGGTGGCTATTGTCGGTAGTGCTCAATAAATGGAAGAAATCGACACTATTGAAGAAGAAGAAGAAATTTAAGGTAGAGTTGACATGGAAGCTGAATTGGAAGCAGCACTTGAAGAGATAGATATTTGGAGATAAAAAACAAAGAAATCCAACAAGGTGGTACAAGATTCCAAACACTACATGCAACAGCAGGAAGACGATAAGTATGATCTTGTAAAAGAAATAGAAAACCTCATGTCTTCAAGGCCAGAGAGCACAGAAAAGGTTAATGAGAATAAGCTCAAGATTGAAGAATAGAAAAGGGAGATTAATGGATTGAACAGAAAATTGAAAGATCACGTCAAGAATATTAAAGAGCTTGAAGAGGAAGTTGTCGTTCTACAGAGAAAAGTCAAAGGCCATAAAAACCTTTGATTCCTAACACATTCCTGGGAAGGAAGGTTGTTACGAATACTGAAAGAATGAAAGAGGAGCCTAGTAGTTTAGCAGGGAAGAATCAGGAATTGAGCTCAGAAGTTAAGGTTGTTTCAGGGCTTAATTAGAAACAAAAATCTGTCACAATTGAGGTCAGACCACAAGAACCCATCCCGAAATTGAAGGTTGATTTGGGAACAAAAAAAAATTAGAATATTCAGAGATCCCAAAGGAAAAATTGTTGTGCTGAAGTAACACAAAGTAATGCAACTTATATCAGGTGTTATTGTTGTGGGAAGATGGTACATTCAAAGTATGTGTGTTCCATAGCCAAGAGATATAGAAGGGAACAAGAATAGAGGTGGTAGCCAAACAGACAACAATTTTCCAGAACATATTTCTAAGGACACTGTTTTCGGTGTGGAGGATTTGGGAACATGGCTAGATATTGCACTTCGACCATACAGAGGAATGTTCCAAAGCAAAATCAAAATGTTGGAAAGCAGCAGATCAATAAACCAACAAGCGAGTTAAAAGTGAAAAATAGATTTGCAGCATTGTAAGATGAAGCTGGTCCATCACACTTTAAGGAAGATCAAGTTCCCCAAACCACACCAAGTGTGAGGTCGAAGACATGGATCAAAAAGAAAAAGGATGAGAAGACAGTTGTTGTGGAAATTTCTCTTAAATATTCAGATCATTCAGGAGTATGGATCCTTGATAGTGGTTGCACATCCCATATGACAGGGGACAAGGATCTCATTACAGGCATAAAATATGACAAAGAAGGAGTTGTCATGTTTGGGAACGATGAAGGACTGAAGATTGTTGGTTCTGGAAAGGCAAAATTTGGGGGAAAAGAAATGAGACGTGTTGATGTCTTGGTAGTAGAGGGTCTCAGTCATAACATACACAATGTCAGTCAACTATGTGACTCTGGGCACTCTATCCGATTTACCTAGAAAATGTGTGTTGTGAAAGTAAAAGATGGAGTAGTTGTTCTACAGGGAAAAAGGACAAAGGGAAATCTTTACCTTGTAATTGGGGAATAAGATATGTTCTTTTTATCTAGAGAGGAGGAAAACCAGTTGTGGGATAAGCGACTTGTCCATCTATGCCAACCATCCATGGAAGATCTGGTAAAGTGTGATGCTGCTAGAGACCTTCCCAAACTATCACGTGATCGTACTCACACATGTGATGCATGTCAACAAGGGAAGATCATCAGGAATACATATAGGCCAATGGAACAGATATCAACCAGAGTGCTCGAACTGGTACATGGAGATGTTTGTGGACCAATCTCACCACAATCCATAAATGGGAAATGGTACTATGTCTTTTTCATTGATGATTATAGAAAAATGGCTTGGGTATTTGTCATTACCCATAAGACAAAGGTGTTTAGTTGCATAAAGCAGTATAGGCGGGAGTCAGAAAGGATGCTTGGGCAGAAGATTCAGAAGTTTCGTACTGATAACGGGACAGAATTCACAAACATTCAAGTTTAAGGCTATCTCGAGAAACATGAGATAAGGCATCAAGTTTCATCAGTGAGAACTCCCCAACAGAATGGTGTTGTTGAAAGGAGAAATCAGATCATCAACAACATGGCCAGAACAATGCTTATTGATAAGAACCTACCAGAGAAATTTTGGAAGGAAGCAGTTTTGACATCAGAATATGTTTCGAACAGGTCTCTGTTTTGTCTGAAGCAAGGGAAGACTCCGTATGAATTGTGGTACAGAAAGAAGCCAACATTGAAATACTTTCTTATATTTGGAAGTAAGTGTTTAATTCTCAACAATGAAAATCACAGGATGTTTGAGTCACGAGGAGATGAGGGAGTATTCCTCAGCTGTTCAGGGAAGAGAAAAGCATATAAATGCTTCAAAAAAAGGCTGGGAAAAATTGTTGAGAGCAATGATGTCACTATTGTTGAAAATGAACAGAATATTCAATGATCCAGTGACCAGTTTCTGGATGAAAGTGATGAGGATATAAGAAACATAGGGGGAGTAGAAGTGGAAGAGGCTGAATCAGAAGAAGATACTGATGATGAACAAGAGGAAACAAAATCTGAATCTGCTAAGAAGCCAAAGAGTCAAGATGTGATTCATAGGAAAAATATCATTGGTGATCAGACAGGTCCAGTTAAAACTTGAATAATGAAATCATTAAATCAAACATCGTTTTTATCTCAGGTGGAGCCGAATTTTTTTTCCGATGCAGCTGAAGATGAGCACTGGGTTCAGGCTATGAATGAAGAGCTTGATAAAATTGAGAAGAACCAGACGTGAGAGATTGTTTCGAGACCTGCAGATAAGAATGTCATCCGAAATAAATTGGTATATCACAACAAGATGAATGAAGATGGTGTAGTAGTTCGAAACAAAGCACGTATTGTGTGCAAAGGGTACTCCCAGATAGATGTAATTGATTTTGATGAGACATTTTCACCGGTTACAAGGCTGGAGACAATCAGATTATTTTTGGCCATTGTAGTGCAGCAGAAGTTCAAAGTCTTCCAGATGGACGTAAAATCTGCATTCCTGAATGGGCTTCTGGAAGAAGAAGTTTATATTGAGCTTCCAGATGGTTTTCTCATTCATGAAGATGAGATTAATGTTTTTCGGCTAAAGAAGGCGTTGTATGGGCTGAAACAAGCACCAAGAGCATGGTACTCAAGGCTTGACCAGTTTTTGAAGAATCCTGGTTTCCAGCGTGGTGGAGTTGATTACAATCTCTATTTCATAAGTGACAGTAATCAAAGGCTGATGGTGCTGGTGTATGTCGATGACATAATTTTTGGCGGATCATATGAAACTCGGTGCAGACAATTTTATGAATACCTGAAAAGTGAGTTTGAGATGTCAATGATTAGAGAGTTAACGTTTTTCCTTGGTCTACAGGTGACTCAAGAAAGGAATGAAACATTCATTTCTCAATCCAAATATGCCAAGAAGGTTCAAAGAAGGTTTGTAATGGAGAATTCCAATGAGATGAAGACTTAGGTTGCTACCCGGATGAAATTATCAAAATATGAGGATGGAAAAGCAGTTAATATCACAGAATACATGCAAATTATTGGAAGCTTGTTGTGCTTGATCGCGACAAGGCCTGACATTGTTTTCGCCACATGCCAAGCAACAAGATATCAAAGTAATCCCAAGGAAAGCCACATTCTTGAAGTGAAAATAATACTACAGTATATCAAGGGCAAGGTGGACTTCGTCTTGACATATAATGACAAATCTCAGACAAAGTTATTGGGATATACTAATGCCGATTGGGCCGGTTCAGCAGATGACAGGAAATCAACATCTATAGGTGAATTATATATTTGTGGAATATGTATTTCTTGGTTAAGCAAGAAGCAGGATTTCATTTCATTAAGCACCGTATAATCAGAGTATATTGCGGCCACTAAAGCATGCACACAGTTATTGTGGACGAAACAGAATCTTGAAGATATGGGAGTGAAGTGAAGTCTCCGATCGGAATCCTATGTGATGACTCAAGTGCTACCAATCTTAGAAAAAATCCATTTCATCACTGAAGGATAAAGAAAATTGATATTAAATATCATTTCATCAAGGAGAAGGTGGAGCAAGGAATTGTGAAGTTGGAGTATGTGCCTACAGAACTACAGGTTGCAGACATTCTAACAAAGGCCTTACCCAAGGAAGCTTTTGAAAGGCATCGACTGGCTCTGGTAGTTCAGTCGAATACCCACACTTAAAGGAGTGTGGATGCAAAACACCCCCCTCTCCTTGAGGTATGATGTGTTTTTCCCTAATGTATTGATGTGTGTTCTCTACTCTGTTACAGACTGCAAAGGAGTGACCTTTGGGTTTGTTGACAAAGGGGGAGAAAATATTGATTGTTCAAGGGGGAGACAATGTGGCAATTTGATAAATCATAATTGATTTGGGGAGAAGCTAACAGGTGGAGCATCCAGATATGGGGAGCAATGAGAAAGGGGGAGAGTATTAAATCTGATAATGCTAGAAGTGATCGATCAAATAATAGATATCACGACAACTGAGGATCGTGATAAAAGAAGATGAGTGGTGTTGGAAGAATATTTACAAAAATTGGTATTAGTTTGGTGAAAATTGGTATCAGTTTGGTGTCAACAATGGGTGTAAGAGATGAAATGATTCATTGATGAAATTTTCATTTACTCTTGTTTCTCACACCAAGCATTGCTCATGTGGGCTTAGAGTATGTGTTGAGTAAATCCTTGATCGCTATCAGAATCACGATAGGCGAATGGGGGATGAAAAATCAATGACGTATCTTTTTATGGAAGAGTTGTCAACAAACCCAAAGGGGGAGATTGTCGGGAAAAAATCCCTCAAGGTATCATTGAAGCATTTTTGAGGTGATTGTGTTTGTTGACAAAGTGGACATCTGAGTGGTGATTGTTGACGAAGCATAACAATGACATACAAACTTGTTGAAAAAGAGGATTTCATGGTGGAATGTAGAACTCAAGAGATGTGGTTCACAATCCATGTTTGATTCAAGAACATGGACAAAGTAATTGATGATCTGGAGGCAGTACAAAAAAGAACAGATACAAGGTGGCACAGTTTTCCAGTGTTTGCCATATTTTTGGGCCTGAAAATCGAAAAATGAAGAAAAGTGGTTTTGGCCATGGGACATGGGCGCTGTGTACTTAAAGACATGTAATCTTGTGCGCCATAAGTTTTTCAAGATCAGATCATCAAAATATGGCAAAGGGACAAGGGTCGCGCAAGTATTGAGTTGGTCGCACAAGTGACTTACACGCCGTGAAGAGACTTGTGCGCTGATGCCTAGGGGGATTGGGAACTTGAGCACCTGTTGTTTTTCAAGATCAGAAGATCAAAATATGGAAAAGGAAATAGGGTCGCGCAAGTATTTGGTTTGGTCGTGCAAGTGAGTAGCGCGACAGAGGCCAGGGCAGTTGAGCTGCGTGCTGAGACGTGCGCCCCGGAGGGGGACTTGCGCACTATCACGCAGGTAGTTCAAATGCCTATAAATACTAGACCACCCTTCCTCATTTTCACAAGAGTTCAACACTTTAAAGATTCAGAGCTCCCATCGCGCAGGTGTGGTGGTCACGCAAGTGGTGGTGTGTTGTGTAAGTGGGACTTGCACGCCAGTGTTGGAAGTTGCGTGCCAAGTTTTTGTTGTGCGCCTAAGGTGGTTTGGGCAGCAAAGGAATTGCGTCGAGCAAGTTTGGAGAATCTTAAGCTTGAGTTGTGCAAGTGTTAAGAAATAGTTACACTCCAGTGTTGACTTGCACACCGAGTCTTGCACACCGCCTTAGAGAAGGGCGCCAAGTAAGGTTGATTTTCGGCAGTGATTCAGGGCTACGTGGAAGCTGGGGGATTTTTTGATACCTTCGGTGCAAAGAGAAATTCATCTACGGGTGAAGGTTGAGCTTCAACAGATCATCTACATACAAGAGAGGATGTATTCATTTGTGATAATGAAGAGACCTACAGGTCTATAAACTATGAGTGGATTCCTTCCTGAGCAGTGAGCAAAGGAAGAGGAAAAGGTGATCCTCTCCATGGGCAGTGAGCCAGAGAAAGAGAGACCGGGAGTGACCATTGGGAAAGCAGTGAGCTGACCCAAAATCTTGTAATGGCAGTGAGCATGGGCATAGCAGTGATCTAGCCCGAACCTTGTAAACAGCAGTGTGCTTTAGTGAATTTGGTACATCGACTCATCATCGTTGTTTGCTCCTTGGACGTAGCCCAGTGAGGGTGAACCAAGTAAAAATTGTTGCGTCCTGTGCATGCTTTACATTTTTTTATATTGTGTAGTGGGAAAGAGAGAGGAGTGTTTTTATTAACAGTGAAATAAGATCAGAACGGGCTATAATTATTAATTAGTCATACCCTGATTCACCCCCCCCCCCCTCTCAGGGTATTCAGCCTTGTGGACCTAACAATTGGTATCAGAGGGAAAGGTTGATATTCGTTCTTCTCTCAATAGAGGTCACTAATCATAATGGGTTTCCTATCTTCGACGGATGTAATTTTCAGATATGGAAGAATCGAATGAAACACTATTTCTGATCTTTGGGAATCGATGTGTTTTCAGCAGCTATGCATCGTATCACAGCTGATATTAATAGTGGTTCATTATCAGAAGCTGAGCATAGAGAGTTGGATGCTGATTCAAAAGAAATCAATTCCTTAGGGGGATCACTTTCCAATCCCATCTACACAAAGGTGATGTCATGCAAAACGTCACTTGGACACCGTCGTGTATGTAGTTCAAATGCCTATAAATACTGGACCACCCCTTCTCATTTTCACATAAGTTCAACACTTTGATGATTCAGATCTCCCGTCGCGCAGGTGTGGTGGTCGCGCAAGTGGTGGTGTGTCGTGCAAGTGGGACTTGCGCGACAGTGTTTGAAGTTGTGCGCCTAAGGTGGTTTGGGCAGCAAAGGAAGTGTGTCACGCAAGTTTGGAGAAGCTTAAGCTTGAGATGCGCAAGTGTTAAGAAAGACTTGAGCGCGAGTGTTGACTTGCGCATAGAGGCTTGCACGCCGCCTTAGAGAAGGGCGCCAAGTAAGTTTGATTTCTGGTAGTGATTCAGGGCTGCGTGGAAGCTAGGGGATTGCTCGATACCTTCGGTGCAAAGAGAAATTCATCTACGGGTGAAGGTTGATCTTCAACAGAGCATCTACATACAAGAGAGGATGTATTTATTTGTGATAATGAAGAGACGTACAGGTCTATAAACTATGAGTGGATTCCTTCCAGAGCAGTGAGAAAAGGAAGAGGAAGAAGGTGATCCTCCCCACCGGCAGTGAGCCAGAGAAAGAGAGACAAGGAGTGACCCTTGGGAAAGCAGTGAGCTGACCCTAAATCTTGTAAAGGTAGTGAGCCTGGGGATAGAAGTGATCTAGCCCGAACCTTGTAAACAACATTGTTATTTAGTGAATTTGGTACATCAGCTCATCGCCGTTGTATGCTCCTTGGACATAGCCCATTGAGGGTGAACCAAGTAAAAATTGTTGTGTCCTGTGCATGCTTTACATTTTATTTATATTGTGCAGTGGAAAAGAGAGAGAAGAGTGTTTCTCTTAACATCGAAACAAGATCAGAACGGGCTATAATTTTTAATTAGTCATACCCTGATTCACCCCCCCTCTCAGGGTATTCAGCCTTGTGGACCTTGTTGGAACCAAGGTCTTCAAAGCATGATTTGGCGTATGGTTTGTGTTTGTTTTCAATCCTCAGTGGAAGTTCAGGATGTGTACCAACAAAGCGATCATACCGTTCAAGCAGAAAACAGTAGTGAAGGTGGCACAGTTTCCCAGTGTTTTCCAAATTTTTGGGCCTAAAAATCGGCCAATAAAGTAAAGTGTTTTTGTTAAAGGTACTTGCACGCCGTGCTCTTGGAGGATAAAAGACTTGCACGCCATATGTTTTTGAGGATCAGAACATCAAAATTTGGATAAGAAAATAAGGTCGCGCAAGTATTGGTTGGGTCGTGCAAGTGAGTTGCGCGACAGAGGTTCTGGAGACAAGACTTGCGCGCCGTCGAGGGACTTGCGCGCCGCCGCGCAGGGGGTCCAGTTTTCCTATAAATACTGGACCACCCCTTCTCATTTCTCATGGAGCTCAATACTTCAAGATTGTTCGAGCTCTCATCGCGCAGGTGGTCAAGTCGCGCAGGTGGTTGTTTTGTCGCGCAAGTAGAGCTTGCGCGCCGGTTGTTGGTTGTACGCCCAAGGCGGTTTGGAAGAGAAAGGAAGCGGACCGCGCAAGTTTGAAGTCGGGGAAGGAAGCGTCGCGCAGGTGTGTTGATGACACTTGCGTGCCAGCTTGGACTTGCGCGCCGTAGTGGGACTTGCACGACTGTCTTGGAGAAGCGCGCCTGGTTTTGCTGAAGCCCACCGGCCTGTTTGGAGCTGCACGAAAGCCGAGAGACTACCCGATACATTCGAGGAAAAGTGATATTCTTCTTCTGGTGAGAATCGGACTTCAATAGAGCATCTATATACAACAAAGGATACACTCTTATGAAAATTATGAAGAGACCTTCATGTCTATAAACTGAGTGGGACTTCACCAAAGGCAGTGAGCAAGGGGGAGTCAACGGGAGTGACCCGAGGGAAGCAGTGAGCTATCCCTGAACCTTTGTAAAGGCAGTGAGCCTGGGACAGACTGACTGTACCCGAACTTTTGTAATCTACAGCTAGTGAAGCATAGTGGATTTTGGTACGACCGACAACCTATCGGCGTACGCTCCTTGGACGTAGCCCTTAGTGGTGAACCAAGTAAAAAATGGTTGTGTCTTATCTGTGCTTGTGAATGTTTTCTTTCTGATCATAATCATCATACAGGTTCAACAAGTTCCTACCAACGTGGGAACAAGATCCATCACATTAAAAGAAAAAGTGGTCACCCTGATTCACCCCTCCCCTCTCAGGGTGTCCTGGGGTCCTTCAGACTTAACAATTAGTATTAGAGGGAAAGGTTGATATTAGTTCTTCTCTCAATAGAGGTCACTAATCATAAAGGGATTCCGATCTTCGACGGATGAATTTTTCAGATATGGAAGAATCGAATGCAACACTATTTCCGATCTTTGGGAATGGATGCGTTTTCAGCAGCTATGCATGGTATCACAACTGATATTAATAGTGGTGCATTATCAGAAGCTGAGCATAGAGAGTTGGATGCTGATTCAAATGAAATCAATGCCTTAGGGGGATCACTTTCCAATCCAATCTACACAAAGGTGATGTCATGAAAACGTCACATGCCATGTGGGAAAAACTATTGAATATATATGAAGGAGATACACAGGTTAGAGAGGCAAAGTTGCAAGTGTTGTGGAATAAGTATGAATATCTGAAGATGAACTTGAATAAGTCTGTTGATGCATTATTTGACAGGGTAAATATTGTTGTGGAAGATATGTGAGGACTTGGTGAAGTCATTGAAGACATAAAGATCGTAAAGCGCATCTTGAGTAAGCTTCCACCTCGGTTCAATCCGAATGTTTCAGTACTTGAAGATAAAGATCCCAAAGAGCTGACATTGGACAATTTGCATAGTACCTTGGTTGCATATGAGACGAGGAATGATGATAACGAGGCTTTAGAAAAGGGGAAATCCAAAGAGATGGCAGTTAAGGCCATGAAGAAGCTCACCCTTGAAGATTCTCAGGAAGAAGAAGAGACAGATGAGGTGATGTCATTCCTTTATTCAAATTTTCAAAGAGGAAAAGGAAAGTTTAAAGGGAAACTTCCACTATCATGCTTTCGATGTAGAAAGGTTGGTCATCTTGCTGCAAGGTTCCCCAAAAAGTTTCAATATAACGATAATGATGATGATGAAGTTGAAATTCCCAAGAATAAGTCTTCAACATTTGTGAAAGGTAAGAAATAATTCAAGAGAAATTTCTTCAAGAAGAAGAATCTTATTTCAAAAGAAATAGACAGTTCAGATGAGTCTGAGGTTGAAGAGGTTGGGGAGTTTGAATATTTTAAAGATCATGGACAAAATGCAATGGTGGCTGTTGTCACTAGTGCTCATGAAAAGGAAGACATTGATGATGTTGAAGAAGAAGAATAAATTTAAGGTAGAGTTGACATGGAAGCTGAATTGGAAGCAGCTCTTGAAGAGATAGATATTTGGAGAGAAAAAACAAAGAAATCCAACAAGGTGGTACAAGATTCCAAACTCTACATGCAACAATAGGAAGACAAGAAGTCTGAGCTTGTAAAAGAAATAGAAAACCTCAAGTCTTCAAGGCCAGAGAGCACATAAAAGGTTGATGGGCATAAGCTCAATATTGAAGAACAGAAAAGGGAGATCAATGGCTTGAACGGAAAATAGAAAGATCACATCAAGCGTATTGAAGAGCTTGAAGAGGAAGTTGTCGATCTGCAGAGAAAAGTCAAAGACCAGAAAAAACTTTGATTCCTAACACATTCCTTGGAAGGCAGGTTGTTATGAATACTAAAAGAATGAAAGAGGAGCCTAGTAGTTTAGCAGGGAAGAAGCAGCAATTGAACTCAGAAGTTAAGGTTGTTTCAGGGCTTAATCTGAAACAAAAATCTGTGACAATTGAAGTCAGATCACAAGAACCCGTCCTGAAACTGAAGGTTGATTTTGGAAGAAAGAAAAATCAGAATATTCAGAGATCCCAAAGGGAAAATTGTTGTGCTGAAGTAACACGAAGGAATGCACCTTATATCAGGTGTTATTGTTGTGGGAAGATGGGACATTCAATGTATTTGTGTTCCATACCCACTAGATATGGAAGGGAACAAGAAAAAAGCTGGCAGCCAAACAGACAACAGTTTTACAGAACATATTTCGATGGACACTGTTTTTGGTGTGGATGATTTAGTCACATGGCTAGATATTGCACTTCGACCATACAGAGGAATGTGTCAATGCAAAATCAAAATGTTGGCAAGGAGCAGATCAATAAACCAACAAGTGAGTTAAAAGTGCAAAATAGATTTGCAGCATTGCAAGATGAAGCTGGTCCATCATACTTTAAGGAAGATCAATTTCCCCAAACCACACCGAGTGTGAAGTCGAAGACATGGATCAAAAACAAAAAGGATGAGAAGGCAGTTGTTGTGGAAATTTCCCTTAAAGCTTCAGATCATTCAGGAGTATGGATCCTTGATAGTGGTTGCACATCCCATATGATAGGGAACAAGGATCTCATTAAAGGCATAAAATATGACAAAGAAAGAGTTGTCAAGTTTGGGAACGATAAAGGGATGAAGATTGTTCGTTCTGGAAAGGCAAAATTTGGGGGAAAATAAATGAGACATGTTGATGTCTTGGTAGTAGAGGGTCTCAGTCATAACTTACTCAGTGTCAGTCAACTATGTGACTCTGGGCACTCTATCCGATTTACCAAGAAAATGTGTGTTATGAAAGTAAAAGATGGAGTTGTTGTTCTATAGGGAAAAAGGAAAAAGGGAAATCTTTACCTTGTAAGTGGGGAAGAAGATATGTGATTTTTATCCAGAGAGGAAGAAAACCAGTTGTGGCATAAGCGACTTGGCCATCTATGCCAACCATCCATGGAAGATCTGGTAAAGTGTGATGCCGCAAGAGACCTTCCCAAACTATCATGTGATCGTACTCACACATGTGATGCATGTAAACAAGGGAAGATCATCAGGAAGAAATATAGTCCAAAGGAATAGATATCAACCAAAGTGATCGAACTGGTACATGGAGATGTTTGTGGACCAATCTCACCACGAGCCATAAATGGGAAATGGTACTATGTCTTTTTCATTGATGATTATAGCAGAATGGCTTGGTTATTTTTCATTACCCATAAGACAGATGTGTTTTGTTTCATAAAGTAGTATAGGTGGGAGTCAGAAAGGATGCTTGGGCATAAGATTCAGAAGTTCCGTACTGATAACGGGACAGAATTCACAAACATTCAAGTTGAAGTCTATCTCGAGAAACATGAGATAAGGCATCAAGATTCATCAGTGAGAACTCCCCAAAAAAATGGATTAGTTGAAAGAAGAAATCATATCATCAACAACATGGCCAGAACAATTCTTATTGATAAAGACCTACCAGATAAATTTTGGAAGGAAGCATTTTTTACATCGGTATATGTTTCGAACAGGTCTCTATTGTGTCCGAAGCAAGGGAAGACTCTGTATGAAATGTGGTATGGAAAGAATCCAACATTGAAATAATTTCTTATCTTTGGAAGTAAGTGTTTCATTCTCAACAATGAAAATAAAAGGAAGTTTGAGTCACAAATAGATGAGGTAGTATTCCTCGGCTACTCAGGGAAGGGAAAAGCATATAAATGCTTCAAAAAAAGGATGGGAAAATTATTGAGAGCAATGATGTCACTTTTTTTGAAAAGGAATAGAATATTCAACGATCCAGTGACCAGTTTCTAGATGAATGTGATGAGTATATAATCAACACAATGGGAGTAGAAGTGGCCGAGGCTGAATCAGAAGAAGATACTAATGATGAATAAGAGGAAACAAAATCTGAATCTGCTAAGAAGCCAAAGAGTCGAGCTGAGATTGATAATAAAAATATCATTGGTGATCAGACAGCTCTAGTTCAAACTCGAAGAATGAAATCATTACATCAAACATCATTTTTATCTCAGGTGGAGCCAAAATGTTTTTTCGATGCAGCTGAAGATGAGCACTGGGTTCAGGCTATGAATGAAGAGCTTGATAAGATTGAGAAGAACCAGACGTGGGAGATTGTTTCGAGACCTGCAGATAAGAATTTCATCGGAACTAAATGGGTCTATCACAACAAGATGAATGAAGATGGTGTAGTAGTTTTAAACAAAGCATGTATAGTGTGAAAAGGGTACTCCCAGATAGAGGTAATTGATGTTGATGAGACATTTGCACCGGTTGCAAGGATGGAGACAATCAAGTCATTTTTGGGCATTGCAGTGCAACGGAAGTTCAAAGTCTTCCAGAAGGACTTAAAACCTACATTCTTGAATGGGGTTCTGGAAGAAGAAGTGTATATTGAGCAGCCAAATGGTTTTCTCATTCATGAATATGAGAGTAAAGTTTGTCGGCTGAAGAAGGCGTTTTATGGGCTGAAACAAGCACTAAGAGCCTGGTACTCAAGGCTTGACTAGTATTTGAATAATCTTGGTTTCCAGCGTGGTGGAGTTGATTAAAATCTCTATTTTAGAAATGAAGTAATCAAAGGATTCTAGTGTTGGTGTATGTCGATGACATAATATTTGGCAGACTAGATAAAACTCAGTGCAAGCAGTTTTCTGAATACCTGAAAAGTGAGTTTGAGATGTCAATGATTGGAGAGCTAACGTTTTTCCTTGGTCTACAGGTGACTCAAGGAAGAAATGAAACATTCATTTCTCAATCCAAATATGCCAAGAAGGTTCTTAAAAGGTTTGGAATGGATAATTCCAGGGAGATGAAGACTCCAGTTGCTACCCGGTTGAAATTATCAAAAGATGAGGATGGAAAAGCAGTTATTATCACAAAATACAGGCAAATTATTGGAAGCTTGTTGTACATGACTGCGACAAGGCCTCACATTGTTTTCGCCACATGAAAAGCAGCAAGATATCAGAGTAATCCCAAGGAAATCCACATGCTTGAATTGAAAATAATACTATGGTATATCAAGGGCACGGTGGACTTCGGATTGAAATATAATAACAAATCTCATACAGAGTAATTGGGATATACTGATGCCGATTGGGCTGGTTCAACGGATGACAGGAAATCAACATCTAGAGGTGCATTCTATCTTGGTGGAGTATGTATTGCTTGGTTAAGAAAGAAGAAGGATTGCATTTCATTAAGCACCGCAGAAGCAGAGTATATTGGGGCCACTCAAGCATGCACACAGTTATTGTGGATGAAACAGCAGCTTGAAGATATGGGAGTTGAAGTGAAGTCTTCGATCGGAATCCAGTGTGATGACTCAAGTGATATCAATCTTAGAAAAAATCATGTTCATCACAGAAGGACAAAGAACATTGATATCAAATCTCATTTCATCAAGGAGAAGGTGGAGCAAGGCATTGTGAAGTTGGAGTATGTGCCTATAGAACTACATGTTGCAGACATTCTAACAAAGGCCTTACCCAAGGAATCATTTGAAAGGGATCGACTGGCTATGGGAGTTCAGTCGACTCCCCACACTTGAAGGAGTGTGGATGTGAAACACCCCCCTCTCCCCGAGGCATGATGTGTTTTTTCCCTAATGTGTTGATGTGTGTTCTCTACTTTGTTACAGACTGCAAATGAGTGACCTTTGGGTTTGTTGACAAAGGGGGAGAAAATAGTGATTGTTCAAGGGGGAGATAGTGTGGAAATTTGATAAATCATAATTGATTTGGGGAGAAGCTAATAGGTGGAGTAGCCAGATAGGGGGAGCAATGAGAAAGGGGGAGAGTATTAAATCTGACGATGATAGAAGTGATCGATCAAAGAATAGATATCACGACAGATGAGGATCGTGATAAAATCATATAAGTGGTGTTGGAAGAATATTTCCAAAAATTGGTATCAGTTTGGTGAAAATTGGTATCAGTTTGGTGTCAACAATGGGTGTAAGAGATTAAGTGATTCATTGATGAATTTTTCATTTACTCTTGTTTCTCACACCGAGCATTGCTCATGTGGGCTTAGAGTATGTGTTGAGTAAATCCTTGATTGCCAACAAAATCGTGATAGGTGAATGGGGGCTGAAAAATCAACAACGTATCTTTTTATGGAAGAGTTTTCAACAAACCCAAAGGGGTAGATTGTCAGGAAAAAATCCCCCAAGGTATCATTGAATCATTTTTGAGGTGATTGTGTTTCTTGACAAAGTGGACATCTGAGTGGTGATTGTTAGAAAAGCATAACAATGACATACAAACTTTTTGACAAAGAGGATTTCATGGTGGAATATAGAGTTCAAGATCTGTGGTTCACGATCCATGTTTGATTCAAGAAAGTTGACAAAGGAATGGATGATCTGGAGGCGGTACAAAAAGAACAGATACAAGGTGTCGTCGTTTTCCAGTGTTTGCCAAATGTTTGGGCCTAAAAATCAACAAATGAAGAAAAGTGGTTTTGGCGAATGGACTTGTGCACCATGTACTTAAAGACTTGGAAACTTGTGCGCCATATGTTTTTCAAGATCAGACCATCAAAATATGGCAAAGGGACAAGGGTCACGTAATTATTGAGTTGGTTGCGCAAGTGACTTGCGCGCTATGAAGGGACTTGCGCGCCAATGCCTAGGGGGATTGGGAACTTGCGAGCCTATTGTTTTTTAAGATCAGAAGATCAATTTATGGAAAAGGAAATAGGGTCGTGCAAGTATTTTGTTTGGTCGCGCAAGTGAGTAGCACGACAGAGGCCAGGGCGGTTGAGCTGCGCACCGAGACTTGCGCGCCAGAGGGGGACATGCGTGCCATCGCGCAGGTAGTTCAAATGCCTATAAATAATGGACCACCCCTCCTCATTTTCATAGGAGTTCAACACTTTGAAGATTCAGAGCTCCCGTCACGCAGGTGTGGTAGTCGCGCAAGTGTTGGTGTGTCGCGCAAGTGGGACTTGCGTGCCAGTGTTGGAAGTTGTGCACCAAGTGTTTGTTGTGAGCCTAAGGTGGTTTGGGAAGCAAAGGAAGTGTGTCGTGCAAGTTTGGATAATCTTAAGCTTGAGTCGCGTAAGTGTTAAGAAATACTTGCGCGCTAGTGTTGACTTGCGTGTCGAGGCTTGTGCACCTCTTTAGAGAAGGGATCCAAGTAAGGTTGATTTCCGGTAGTGATTCAGGGCTGCGTGGAAGCTGGGGGACTGCCCGATACCTTCGGTGCAAAGAGAAATTCATCTACGGGTGAAGTTTGAGCTTCAACAGAGCATCTACATACAAGAGAGGATGTATTCATTTGTGATAATGAAGAAACCTACAGGTCTATAAACTGTGAGTGGATTCCTTCCAGAGCAGTGAGTAAATGAAGAGGAAGAAGGTGATCCTCTCCACCGGCAGTGAGCCAGAGAGAGAGAGACAGGGAGTGACCCTTGGGAAAGCAGTGAGATGACCCTTAATCTTTTAAAGGCAGTGAGCCTGGGCATAGAAGTGATCTAGCCCGAAACTTGTAAAAAGCAGTGTGCTTTAGTGAATTTGGTACATCGTCTCATCACCGTTGTATGCTTCCTGGATGTAGCCCAGTGAGGGTGAACCAAGTATAAATTGTTGTGTCATGTGCATGCTTTACATTTTATTTATATTGTGTAGCGAGAAAGAGAGAGAAGAGTGTTTTTCTTAATAGCAAAACAAGATCAGAACGGAATATAATTTTTAATTAGTCATACCCTGATTTACCCCCCCCCCCTCTGAGGGTATTCAGCCTTGTGGAACTAACATTGGTTCCCTTAGGTCCAACACCAAGTTTCCTTTCAAGAAAGAGTGGAGGCGAAGTTTCGTGTTGAAAGCCTTCGATATCTTCTTAGGATGCCTTTCCAGATTGTGTAGGGCATGAAGCATGTTCTCGTCGAGCACTTCCAACTCATCCAGAAAATTTTTGCTACTTTATCTGGCGCTTGATGATCATAGACAGCTTTTCACAATGAGGTCAATTGATTATTGATGGGCAGGATGACCTCCATTTTGTTCACCAGGGAATATGGGGTCACCTAGGTGGAATTACAAGTCCTCATCCAATAAGACCATAGGGCATTGGGGAGCTTGTCTGGCCAACTCTTATTGTTCTGACCAACCATTTTTTGCATAATGTTAGAGAGGTTTTTGTTTAATGCCTCGATCTGTCCATTTTCTTGTGCATGGTAACGGGAGGTATGGTTAGAACGGATGTTGTACATAACATTCAGTTTCTTCAGCTCAACTTCTCGGATGTCTGTACCATTATCGGTGAGGAAGGCGTAAGGGACTCTAAATCTGTAGATGATATCAGAGTTCACAAAGTCAACAATGGAACGGTCCTTGACCTCCTTGAGTGGAACTGCCTCTGCCCACATGGAAAAGAAATCTGTAGCGGTCAGGATGAAGCTACACTGGTGAGCTGTCACCAGTGGATATGGTCCCATGACATCAAGTCCCCATACCACAAATGGGCATGAGTACTTGGTGGAGTGGAGAGGCTCTAGCATCCGATTCTTGAGGTTAGGATGAATTTGGAATGCATGGAACCTTTTGGAAAAATCAATGCAGTCATGGATCACGGTGGTCCAAAAGTACCCCAGTCTCAGGATCAGGTGAGATAGCTTCGGCCCAGTCTGATGAGCCCCATAAGAGCAGGCATGAACCTCCTACATGACTTGGGAAATATCATCTCCTTGAATGCAATGGAGGAGGACCCCATCAAACCCACACTTGTAGAGGATCTTCTCATGACCTAGGCCATCCTGGAGGGTGAAATGTAGTGCGCGACATTGGATTCTCTCATGGTTGGCTTGATCTTCCAGGACATTACCATTCTGGAGATACTCAAAAACGTATATTCTCTAGTAGGGATTCACTTCAATCATTGTATCTAGGGGATATGGGGGTCTTGACATGGAGGCGATGGCGGTAAGGTGGCTTACATGCAGGCGTTCATCATCATCTAGAGTGACATGAGCGATGATTCTCTGTTTTTCCATGTGAATAATTAGATCATCCTATTCGAGCTATACAAGTGACACAGCTAGGCTGGCCAGAGCGTCAACTCGACCATTCTGAGATTGAGGGACATGAGTAACTTCTGGATGAGATGGGAACTAGACCATTAGCAGGAGAGAGTGTTCAAACAATGTCATGATCTCTGTCTTTCTGACGACATAGTCACTTTTGATATGTTTAATGACTAGTTAAGAGTCCCCTTTCACATGAAAATGGGGAACATCTATCTTGATGACCAGCTCGAGGCCAGTAATGAGAGCCTAATACTCTTCCTCATTGTTGGGGAAGCCTTTTAACAATATGAATGAATATGGTCGAACAACTTGTGCTGGGGTAATGAAGACAATGCCCAGGGCTACTCTGTTGAGCTAGGGGTCATTGAGACTTCTATCGTTGGGGCTCTGGGAAACACCATCCAAGTGAATTTTTCAGCATGGGATGGTTCATTCAACTAAGAGGATTGCCTCGTATGGAATGTCAAGGTCCAGAGACTGGTCTGTGGGAGCTGGATGAGAGGTGATGAAATATGCCAATGCTTTCCCCTTAATATCCTTATGAGGGACAAACCTGATGTCGAACTGCTGAAGAATTACCGCCCACCGAGCTAGAATACCTATCAATATGGGGTGGTTCAGAGTGTACTTCAGCAGATCTAATTAAGATACCAACTATACCACATGGTGCTACAAGTAATGTTGCAATTTCTATACTGCGAATACGAGGGAAAGGCATCTATTCTCGATAGGGGAGTATCTATTCTCCATATCGAGGAGCATGCAGTTGAGTTAGTAGAGTCTATTCTCTATTCCCTCTTTGTTCTTCTGGGCGAGAAGGGTTCCAAGAGATCTCTCTAGGGCAATCACATAAAGGACCAGTGGTTTTCTGGAGAAGGGTGGATTAAATACTGGAAGATGGATCAGATACTGTTTAATTTCCTCAAAATTAGTCTCACACTCTTTGTCCCACTCATAGACGGTGCCTTTCTTCATGAGCCGAGAAAAGGGCTTATACTTTCTGTCCAAATTCGTGATGAATAGGCATATGTAGGCTAAGTGGCCTTGGAAACCTCAAAGCTCCTAAATGTTTCTCAGAAGAGACATCTGGCTAATGTCCTTGATGTTCTTTGGGTTGATCTCAATTCCCCTGTATCTGACAACGAAGCCGAGAAACTTTCTAGAGGTGACCCCAAAGTCACACTTCAGTGGGTTCATCTTCAGGTGATGGGAATAGAGGAAGTCAAACACTTTCTCAAGGACATTGAGATGGTCCTGATGCTGGAGATATTTTACCACCAGGTCATCCATGTAAGATTCAAACAACGTTCTGAGTATCGGCTTAAATATGCAATTCATAGCCCGCTGATAGGTGGAATATGCATTCTTTAAAGTGAATGGCATGAATTTGTGACAAAAAGTACCTTGTGGTGCCCTGAAAGCTGTAGAGTCCTCATCCTCAGGGTCCATTTGGATCTGGTTATACCTGGAGTACACATCCATGAAGGAGAGTTCTTGGAACCTATCTATAGTGTCTATCAATAATTCTTTCACAGGAAGGGAAAAATCATATTTCAGATTGTGACGTTTGAGAACCTGGAAGTCGATGCAGACTCTGATCTGTCCATTTTCCTCCTTACCGGCATAATGTTGGCCAGCCACTTGGGGTACTTGACTTCCTTAACTAAATTTCCTCTGATGACCTTATTAACTTCTACCTCAACCATTTCACCATGAGAAGGGTGCATCTTTCTAGGAGGCTGCTTGAACCCGCGATGATTTTCTGGGAGACCGAGGCGGTGGATGGCTACCTAAGGATCTATTCCTGGAATCTCTTCATAACTCTAGGTGAATACATCATAGTTTTTTTTAAGGAGGTCTATGTACTACTGTTCCTCCTCTAGGGGCATGGTGTCACTGATCAATGTGGGTTTCAAGTCTGACTCGTTACTGAGGTTCACCTGTACCAATTTATCAAACGTGGAGGAAATTACCTCTTCAAAGGTAGGGGGAATCCTTTAAATCCTCTTTTTCACTTATGAAGGTGGGATCCTCAGTGGGAGGAGTTTCCTTTAAGTTGACAGCTCCCGATGGGAGGCTGGAACTAGCCTGAGCGGTAGTGGACACCACATCGGGGGAATCCTGTGGTGCTGAAACCAATGCAATGAATGATGTTGATCTGATCCCATCTGGACTTTCTCCCTAGAGTCCATGCTTGATGATATCAAAGAATTAGTGGCACGTCGGCTTAAGATGGATTATCCTATCCCAATAGAATAATCAAGTATGACGTATTGCCGTTTCCATGGGGTGGACATCCCGATACCTTATGGGAGTAGGAGGCTCTAGGATCACCTGATCCTGATTTGTATAAGAGTACGAGGTGAACTTATGACATCACCTAGACTTGGGAATGTGTTCCCCCCTAGTCCTAGAAACAACTAATCATTGTCTCATGTATGGGGTTGTAGCCTCCATTTAGTGGATTTGAAAGACATAGGCATAATTTAGATCTATCAATGGGTCTATCGTAGCTATGGAATGATTTAACTTGTTAGCCTATATCCAATTTTCCTTTCACTTGTAATAGTCAGCATCTAGACAGAGGGCTTTACAAGAGGAAAAGGGAGATGCATCACCTTTGAGTACACTGACTCGACCCTATCTGTGTGAGCAGGATGGTCAGCGTCACCTGGGGGCAGTTTGCCAAGGGGAAGTTGTGCCTTCCCCTGCTACCCTAGCGGAGGATCACCGTATTCTAGCCGTCGCTCCGCAATACATTCAGCAAGGAGGTCGTCGACCATCTTTTTATGTTCGTCGATTTGCTGATGCAACACGGCTTTTTCAGGATCTTCTTCCGCCTTCTACAATAATCCAAATGGGTCAGAGGGTTTGAAGGCTCTGAGGAGTTCCTTTCCCATGTTGGGATTCCAATTGAGAACTAGTGCCTCGATGGGCACAGGAAGACCAAGTCGATTTCTCTGATGGTGAGTGACCCTTCCCAATGGATCTAATAGCAGCGACACTCCCTCAGGGGGTAAGTCCCCATCTAGGAGATCCAGCTTATTCTATCTCTCTGATAGGTCATCCATGTTAACAACCACCCTTCCTAGAGGCATATCCTCTATGTCTCCTAGAAAATCGGGCTGACACTGGATGGAACTGAAATGGAGGGCTGGATACTGCCCCTAGTTATGGATTTGCGCATGGGGAGAAGCCTCCTTGATTATCCCGTGGAGCACTTCAAATATATAGATTCATCATTGTTGGAGGCTCTTATGGCGGCCTGGTGAATCAAGGCACTAGGCCATGAGGAGTGTGGACAAATTGATTAAATGACGTTATTGGACGATATATTCAAAATGAGAATAGCTCTTGGGGTTGGCCACTCGTCTATGTAGAAGGTGGAAATGAGCCGCTCAGAGGGTCTGGTGAAAGAATCCAACCTCCTCTTAGGTGAGTGCATCTGGTGCCCTAAAATTTGGCACTGTAATTGGCCAGAACATCTTTGGGAAATGGTCCGTTGTGAGAATATCCCACATGATCCTTGGTCCAGATTCAAGATCTGTCTTATCATTTCCCCACTAATCTACTGGAGGTGGCTGGGGAACTGGTAGTGGTACTAATGAAGACTACTGATATGGAAAGCTCGTAGGTGGGGAATATAGCGAGTGAGTAGACAAGCTGCCGTATCTTGGGCTATCCTCCGAAGAGTGTAGTGACTTTTCCACCACATCACGGTAAGACAGGCTCGCGACCACATTTTTTGGGGACGGGACTACAACTTCTGACGATGGGCTACACTTCTTCCCATCCTCTATTGGTCCCCATAATAGCTCTTTGTGATCTCTAGTCGAGATAGAGAGTGCTTCTGGAGATAATTGCAGCGATTGTATGACCCGAACCTATGGGGTTTCCAAATTTTCATCCTCCTGGATGTACCTGTAAAGGGAGGTTAGAATCCGATGGACCTAAAATTATGGAAGTATGAGGCTGATGTGACTTGTTCCTTCCCCAACCCTTGACCCAGAGTATCTAGTTTAGGGTTTCATCGCTATGTTTGACTCAAGATCTTAGAAGAAAAATGATTTGATCTAAGTCTGATTCTTCTCGGTGTTTTTTTTATGGCGGCGATGAACCTCCCACCTTCCCTAGGATGGTTCTTCAAAACAGGGTAGATTTCTAAAATGAGGAGGTCCTTCAGCCGTACTGGTTCTGGGGCAGGTAGGACTTCCTATTGAGTGAGATGGGGTGTGAGGAGGACCTGGAAAGATATCAAAGGGAACATGGGGAGAACCTCTGTGTCCACTGAATGATGTGTAGAGGGGACCTCCGCCTGAAATGCTGGAGTGGGCAGGACCTCTGCTAGAGCTGATATGAGTATGGGTGGGACTTTCGTGCTTGCTTCCCTGGCAGCTTCAGCATGAAGAGGTTCCTCGTACTGGTCAAGCCAAACACGGGTAGGACCTCCATGCTGGGTGACAATGAAGTGAAGCTGACCTTCCCCCCTCTGATTGGTAAGGTGAGGGGGGGCCTTCACTGGCTGTTGTAAGGACATGGGGAAGCCCCCCATACTGAAGATTGACCAGATGCATAACATCTCTGTATCGATGGTTCGTGGAAAGAGTAATGACCCCATTCTTAACGTAATGATTATGGGAGAGGCTTCCATACTGAGTGTCACTACCATGGGGAGGACCCTTGTTCGGATTGAAGGTAGCACGAGGTGGACCTCCATGCCGATCTTGTAAGTGGGGAGGACCCACGTTCTCCATGGTGGCGATATGGGGAGGACCTTCTTACTGGGTGTCGCTGCCACGAGTCGGTCCAAGACTGGTGCTCCCTACACCAGTGACTGAGAGAGTAGACCCAGCCTGCCCGTGGGGCAATTGGGTCATTGGTCTGGGATAGGTTGCCCCTACTCAGTGTCCACATGAGGCTGATGATACTTGTTAGTGGTGTTCTGAGCCACATTAGTTGCTAACGCCAACACCCCTTGGCAGGCATCCTCCTCAGCCTGCATCCGACACTGGCGTCGAGTCAGTTGGACCAGGGTCGATGGTGCAGGTATATATCTTACCTTCTCTTCAGCCAGTGTGACTGGGTGGTAGCGCTGTCACAGCCTAGTGGGGTCCCTCATTGGGCTCCTTGGAATGGGATCCTGATTGGGTTGTCCCTGACATTACCTACATCGTCGGTGTAGGGGAGGGATTCTTTGAGAAATTCCAGGGAAAGGCTCCTGAAACAATTGTACGTTGGGGTGGGGAGAAGTGGCTCCCTGCGCGACCCTTGGGGGTGGTGGTGGCGATGAGGAACAAATGCCTCTAAATTCGGGCGGGCCATATCCCAAGTCGAGATAATCCCCTCCTCCTCGTATCGGCGTACGAGATCTAATATCACCCTTCATTTTACGAATTCAGAAGGGGATATGGGGCATGGGTGCCTAGTAGATATGGGTTTGGAAGCTATCGTAGAAGTGGTTGAGCCATGTGCGATTTCCATGTTGGCGTTTACCTTGCCCCTTCATTGGTGGGTGAGTGGCGATCAGATTCCTGGTGCAGCAGATTGGTTCCTGAAAGCATGGAGATTAAACCATTAGTGCTAAAACAAAGAAACTGAAGTCCAGTTCCCCATCACCATTCCGTCTCCTGTGGCTGGTAAAAAGGATCCACACTAACAACCCCGCAGATCGGGATGTCCAATTTTTTGACTACCCCAACTTCTGGTGAGTTTCACACCAGGCCTGCTATTTGCTTTGTGGGACCCGACATCGGATAACTGGATCTGGTGACCCGCTAATCCACTAATGTATCAAATGATACTAATATCCACATTAAGGAGAAGAAATCCTTGTTAGGATCACCATTTATTTTTTCGACTCTTTCGTCGGGGCGCGTGAACCCGTCTGTTTTGAGGATGATGAGGATGTGCTGGATGTTGCCCCGCATTCCAACTTTCCAAAGTCGGGTGGAATCTTCCACTTATTCAAGGACATTTTCTCAGTGATTGAAACACGATGAATGTATGTCAGTTCCTCCTTCCATAGATTCCTCCTCAGAACTCGTCACCTAGTCCGGGTCTCCCATAATGATTAAGTCGTTGTTCGTGAAACTCTTATCATTTCCATATATTCATGGAAATATTTTAATTACACTAATTCTTGTGGGAGATTCTAAGGGGTCTGGTCAGGGAAAAAACATTAGATCGGGGGAGTAGTTACTTTGGACATCACTCGCGTGTCTAGACACTGGAACACTAGAGCGTCTGGTTTTATTCCCCTTATTATAGGGCTTCTCGAGGGCGTGGAAGCTCGAGGCATCCCACGTTGAATGTAGGGAATTATATTCCATAGGAATGTCTCTAGAGTTTTCCTCAGCTTACCATGTTTAACACATGGTATGTCGCGGGTTTAATGTCTAGAAGAGTTGGATCAGACTAATCAGAACACTGACTAGAGTGGATCAGATGGGTGCAACCCTTGGAGGGAACATTGATGTCAGGTCTAATATGTGGTTAGTTACCCAGTTACTGCTCAGAGCATTAAAGAGGAGAATTGACTTGATCTCACCGGGATGTGGCGGCTCAGGTAAGGATCAGGATGGATGATGGAGAGTTGAAGGAATTATAGGGAGAATGAGATGGAACTGACGTGAGGACGATAGTGATGTTGGGATTGAGCCTTGAAAATATTTCCTATGTATCCCCGTGGTAGGGAATCCAAGTCTGCATAGTTTAGTGGGGTGATGGGATACCTAAGGAGGCAGCCCATGGGAATGGATTCATGGATGGGATCCGGAGGAATTGGAATCTCCAGGTTGGGGAATGACCTTCCATAAGAACATAGAATTGAAGAAAATACTAGGATGAGACATGTGTGGTGGGTTTGAAACTCATGGAGTCTTCCTACATATCTTTCCCTGGCAAGGATCAAAATCCACATAGTTCAGGATGGGGGCATAGAATTGGGGTGTGCGCAGAAGAAAACAATTTGATGATATACTGGGGCTTATGCGTGGTTAGCATCCCGGGTTGGTCAGATTCTTGAGGGAGGACCATAGATGTGGGTCCCAACAAAGGGGACTACAACGGATTACCGTTGGTTGGGATTGAAAATGGATTACCGCTGGATGGAGTCACAACTACTTACCACTGGATGGGGTCACAACGACTTACCGCTGGATGGGGTCACAACGACTTACCACTGGATGGGGTCACAATGGCTTACCGTTGGATTGGGTCACGAGGGATTACCGCTAGATGGGATCACAACAGCTTACCGCTGAATGGGATCATAATGGCTTACCACTTAATAGAGGACATTTTAGTGTCATGTGAAACAAAAAGCGGCGTATAGTTTATTATCGTGCAGGATGCGGTGGACAGACGTGAACTGGTCGGGACCAATGGTTGTTGGGATTGAACCTCATGGAGGCTTCCTACATATCTTACCTTGGCAAGGATCAAAGACCATGTGGTTCAGAATGGTGTTTGGGGATTACACTCTAGGATACCTAGAGAGGATTTCATGGTCGATGCTTACTCTAAGCCCACATGAATCATGCTTGGTGTGAGAAACAAGAGGCAGTAAAGGCATGACGATCACGTCACGAAAGGTGAATCTGTTAGAAGTGGAATAGGTTTTACACGTGGTTAGCGACCCAAAGAGGAAACAGGGGCTTACGTGTGGTTAGCTGCCCAAGGAGATGGAGACTAGGACTTACTCCAAGTTGGAGGCCCATTGGATACAAATCCCAAATAGAGAGGGATTTGGCACCAAAGGAAATAGGGCTATGTTGCCTATCCCCCCTCTGGTCTTCGGCCATGAAGAAAATAGGAGGGGCAGGGGTTTTGCCTCCTACATAAAAAAGATAGGGTCTTACACCAAGGTGGTTTCCCTTCCCCCAGAGACATACGCCGCTCCAATAAAGAGTATCTCATTCCATGTGAGGAATGATTTCACTCCCATGGAGACCAGTGGGAATGAAGAATGTCCAAGGTGTGGAACCCAATGTACGACGCACGAGGCGAGGTCATAGTTTAATATCATGTGATGAGGACGATGGAACTTGGCATTTTAATGTCCTATAGCTCGGACTAGGTGGGATCACTCCGCACCCCTTAGGACATACATAACTGATACCCCCCCTCCTTGAGGGAGGGAATGCATCAGAAATTCCTTAGTGAGGGGGTACTATGGAGTGATCCATTAAGGGGTCAATGTTAGCATGGCTATGCGAAGAAGCAATAAACATTAGCGTGCCTATGTGAAGAAGCATGAGGCAAAGAAAAACAATGGGAAGTAATGCCCAAGGGACATTAAAATCACTTCGTGCTAACCTGGAGGGTCAGACGGGAAAAGGAGTTGTAGAGAAAAGGGGTTCAGAGGTAGAAGCCTTGTGAAGCTTTGGTGCTCCATGAAGTGGAGGGACTTCGCGAAGGGGTGTGTGTTGTGAAGTAAAGTGGACTAGCCTAGGAATTGGGAAAATGTGCATATGGAAGGTACTTCATGAAGTGGAAATGCATTCACGGAGTAGTGCTTCGCAAAGAAAGGGTGCCTTGCGAAGCATAGAATTGCAAATAAATGTGCTTGGTGATGCACAGTGCCTCTGCCTTAGCATGTGGGTCCCATGTTCATGGAGGATAATTCAAAAATCATAAGTGATCCACAAAGACTCGAGTCCCTTTGGGGATCCACTTCCATCGCAAAGGCCCGTGGGCTCCGTGAAGGGAATCCCTCTTTAAATAGGGGCTGAATTCATGCAAAGGGGGAGGAACTTCATGACGCAAATGTAACTTGAAAAGCTCATGCTTTGCAGAGTAGAAATTGATTGACAATTTGGGAGATATGAAACCAAAAGGTCAGATGATCCTTCCTGTAGGCTCAAGGGGAGCCCGGTATTTATAGGCATGGGGCGCCGCAAAGCAGAGATCGCTCGGCGTGAAGACATGGGGCATTTTATCATAACTACAAAGTATCCATCCTCCTTGCTTTGCGGAGGCTTCACGAATGTCAAATGGGTTCATGGAGCATGTGGCCTCCTTGATCCATGGTGGATTTGTGAATGTTAAATGGATTTATAGAGCTTCTCGCCTCCTTTCTCTGTGGTGGCTTCGCGAACATCAAATTAGGTCACGGAGCATCCTACCTCCTTACTTCGCGGCGGGTTCGTGAATATAAAATGGGTTCGTGGAGCATCCTGCCTCCTAGATCAGCAGTAGCTTCGCGAAGGGGGAGATTTTCTTCATCCACAAGGCTATGCGGGCTCTATGAACAGGCTTCACAAGGTAGCTCCAAATGCTTACTGTTTGATCTTATTCTTCCAAATTTTTTGGCACCAATAATATGTGTTGTTATAGTGGAATAATATTTCACTATTGGGTGATGGAATTGTTATATTATGTGACTATTTTAATTTTTTTCTTGTGGATGTAATGGAAAGATGATGTGCATTCTGTCATCATTTTAGTCACCTAGGAATTTAGGCAGCATGGATGATGGTAGGAACACAAGGGGAAAGTGTGCGACACATGAGGGATAAAAAATGAATTCTTTTTTCTCAGAAAAAATCAATAATGTAATGTCAAATAAAGATAATAAAAATGGTTAAATTTAAAGTATGTGAATGAATGGAAAAAATATTGTGCTTAACTTAATGTTATAAAGGAGATAAAATGTTGGTTGTAACAGGTTTTGTAGTGGGAAGGGTATCTAAAAGAGAATGGTTTTTTTGTGAAAGAGGAAACAATTTAAAAAGGGTTTATAATGAAAGACTTGTGACTATGGATGTTGGTTTACACCATGTTGACCATGAAAAATGTTAGGGATGGTTGAGGGTAGTTATAGAGGTGTAATGATATCCTGTGGGATAGTGTATGTGAACTGTGTTAATTTTGGATAGTGGAAAACATTCATTCATGCAACTGTAGAAGCTTTGTGTAATGTGTTCTGAGGTGCGTGTTGGAATTTTATGAAGATACCTCTATAATGTCAGGCACTAGTTGGGTGGGAATAAGATGTCACTGAAAATGATCCTCCAAAAATAGAACAAGGGAACCTGATGATGTAAGGTAATAGGGGAGAGGATTAGTTTCGTGAGAACTTCACTCGTTTTATGAGGATGCTAAAATGGGACCAAGAATGGCTTGTGCCCAGTATGTTTGAGATAACTAGGGAGTTTCAGCTGCTACACCCTCTATATTTTGAAAGAGAGGGAGTATTGTATTTATCTAAGTTTTATATAGAGTATATTAAGATGATTATTTATCACTTAGAGACTCTTCCTGAGCAGAGAGTCAAATTGGAGGCTTACATGTTACGGGGTGAGGAAAAGCGCTGGTGGGATTTTTTGTTTTAGAGACAAAAAGATGATGGTATGTTATTGAAAGACTTTGAGTATAGGATTCTAGAGAATTTCTATCTAGATACTTTGAGGTAGGAGAAGGATATATAGTTTATGAGGTTAACTTAGGGGTATATGTAAATGATGGAGTATGTTGGCCACTTCACTGGCTTGAAACACTGCATTCTAAAGTTGGTAGGGGATGAGATAGCTATGGAAATACGATTATAAGAAATAATTAGATAAGAGATCAAGTCACAGGTAAATATATTCTATTAAAATAGGGTTACTAAAGTGGTGGATCAAGCCCTTATTTCATAAGGGAACCTCAAAGAGGCTTATGGTGGTGGGAATGTAGTTCCAGTTGGGTGAACCGGTGTCACGACTTCTAATGGTAGGAAGTGCCTCTTAGAGATTTTACATTAGGGTGGTGGTGTATAGAGTAGTCAAAAAAGGGAACCAACCTTATAGGGTAGTAACTTAATTTTCTTCTATTAGTGTGACATGCTGGTACACATGCCTATAAAATCTCCCTAACCACCGATTGACTCCCAAGAATTCAGAAGAATGGGGAATGTTCATAGGTTATATATGAACCATTGAAAGTTGGGCACTAATGGTGGATCATGGATGGTGTAATGTGCAGGTAGGGGGTTGGTTACCCCATATCCGGAAGGCAGTTGGAGCTCTACCATTTATACCAGTCAGGGTAAATGATGAGTTACACCAAGGTGAGAGCATTCAAATCAGTATGGTACTACAACACCATGAAATCATGCTAGATCCTAGAGTAGAAGGTCATGGTAGCTTCCTGACGTTTAGTCAGCACCAAGAGGTGGAGAACCAGGACCATCGAATGTTCGAGGTCTGATTCTTGTATCTTCAATGCTTTCTAGAGATTTATTTGATATAGGTGACTCACACTCTGTGATATCTTCTTATTTTGTGGTATTTTTGGGTCTAGTAGTGAAACATTCCCATGGGGTTATATCAATTGATACCCTATTAGGGGTGGGACAACAAAATATTCAGTAGTGTGAGGGGTATTCTCTTGAGGTTGGTGGGTATCATTTTCTATGGGACATGTTTGTGATCGAGATTTTAGGTTTTGATTTGATTTTGGAGATGGATTGGCTCGTGTTTTACCAAGACCAAATTTACTATTATCTCTATAGGGTAACATTTACATCCATGGAAGAGGACACTTATATTCACCACGGGGAGTGGGATATCTGAGAAGGCTATATAAAGCTAGTCTTCTGATAGTTGGGTAAACTCACATCACAAGGGGAATGCCTTATGTTTGATTATGGGGAAGTATAATAGATTTTACTCCCTCTTGTGGTGGATAAATTTCAAGATGTTTTTACTAAGGACTTATCATGACTGCCACTTGATTGATATGTGGAGTTCACAATAGAATTTTTGCTGAGGGTAGAAATAGTTTTTATTCCACCAATCAAGATAGAACCTGAAGAACTCTAGGAAGTTAAATCTTAGTTAGAGGAGCCAGAGAACAAGGGGTTTATTCATCCTAGTATGTAACCATGGGGATCTCCGGTGTTGTTTTCCAAGGAGGCTGATCAATCATTGGAATTATGTATCAATTATAGGAATATAGATTAGATGAAAGTTAAGAATAGATACCCTATTCCTAGAATATATGACATATTTGGCCAGTTGAGTGGTGATTCAGTGTTATCTAATATTGATTTGAGATCAGGATATCCCCAAATGAGAGTGAGACCATCTAATGTACCAAAGACTGCTTTCAGGGTCATGTATGGTTTATATGAGTCTGCTGTAATGTCGATCGGGTTGATAAATGTCCCAAAAGTGTTTATGGCTCTAATGAACTGAATCATTCACCCATACCAGTATCAGTTTGTAGTTTTTTTGTAGATTATATCTTACTGTAGTCCAAAACACATGATGATCATGAAAAACATCATTAAATCATTCGGATTAAACTAATAGAGAATATGATATTTTTCAAGCTATCTAAATGTAATTTCCTATTCTCAAGGTACATTTCTAGGGTCACATCATCATGGATAAAGGTGGGTCTTTGGAGTGGTAGAAAGTGTAGGCAGCCGTATCTTAGGAGCCGCCTAAGAATGTTTCTGATGACTAAAGTTTTTTGGGATCGGTTAGATATTACCCAAGGATCATTAAATAATTTTCCCATTAGGAAGCACCAATCTCGGGCTTGAACAAGAAGGGAATCAAGTTTTAATGGACTGGGTCATGTGACAGTTCTTTCTAATAGTTTAAGAAATAGTTTACAACTACACCGATTTTGATCTTACCCAAGCCATGTAAGAGGTATACCGAGTTTTGTGATGCATTATATGTTGGGATTAGGTAAGGTTTGGTGTAGGATATTTTGTTGTTATGTTTGTTTAATGTAATTTTATGCCACATGAAAGCAATTATATCATGCATGGAATTGTTCTATCTATGGTGTATGTTCCTTAAAGTTTTGGGGATATTACTTGTTAGTAGAGAGGTTTAGAATGTATACAGATCATATAATCCTTAATTATATCTTCTCTAAGTGTGATCCGAATCTTCAGTAGTGAATATGGGTTCAGTACATATAGTCCTTTAATTTTCATTTGATTTATATGGTAGGAAAGGGAAACAGTGTTGTTGATTCTTTGAGTAAAAATATGAAAAATCAGCTTGTTTATAAATCTAGTTATTGGTAGAGGATGGTGGCATTGTTTGTTGAGATACATATGGAGTTGAAACATTGAAATGGGAAGATGAACCTTGCCTCTTAGGAAGTTGAGTCCACCCTTCTATGTAAAATCAAGGATAGGCAGTACAAGGATCCAGACTAGTGCTTGGTTTTGAAGGAAGGTATTAAAGTTTTGAGTTACTTTTTTGTTGGATTGTTGGTGAGGATGGGACCGTTTATTTTTGTCTCCATGTTGTAGTGCCTATATGTATGTGGGAAGAGTTGATGCATGAGTTTCATGCATCAATGTGGGCTATGCATCCTAGAAATAGTATGGTTGTACGGGGTGTTATGAATGATAGTCACAGATGTTGATCCATGGTTCACTTAATGCTTCTAGTAGGGTTCACATAGAGCACTCAAGACCCAATGTTTTTGAGTATGACTTTTCACCAACAAATAGGCAGGCAGTAAGAGTGTACTATTCAGGTTCTAGAAGACATGTTGAGGGCTTGTGTCTTGAATTTTGGTGGGTCGTGGTAGAAACACTTGTCACCTTTTAAGTTCACCTATAACAATGTTTACCAGGATATGATTCAAATGTCTCTATATGAGGATCTCTATGGGAGTCCGTGTAGATCTCAGTTATGTTGGATAGAGGTTTGGGAATCAGTGTTGTTAGGGCCGAGTCTTGGGCAGGAGACGTCGAAGAAAATTTAGTTGACTCAAAAATATGTGGCTTTGAATTATATTAGATAGAAGTCATATGTGGATTGTCATCATCAACCTCTTGAGATCATGGTTGGTGATCATTTTTTTATTCAAGTATCTCCAATGTTGGTTCATCATCAAATTCAGAAATAGGGAAATTTTGCACCCTGGTATTGTGACCATTTGAGATTTTCAACAGAATCAGACCGGTGGCGTACTGATTGGGTCTTCTGTAGTGATATTGTGGTATAAATGATATTTTTTCACGGCTTAGGTAGTATCACCATGTAGCATATCATGTGATTGATGTTGAGGATGCTGAGATTTTTTCTAGAGAGCCCTTTGAAGAGCGTCCAGTTCGTATCATGGATCGTAGTGAGAAAGTATTATGGGGAAGGAATGCGCCTTTGGTATGAGTTTTGTGGTATCATGGTAATGTTTAGGGAGAATCATGGGAGAGAGAGATGGATATGTGGGCCTAATGTCCTGATAATTTTAACATGGATGCTTAATGATTATTGGGAAGAGAAGATCAAGGATGATCCATTATAATGATGGGAGATTTTAAGATTTCAGAGTTCATGGAGGTAAGTTTTCATTTATATTTTTGTCTAAATACCTTAATTATGGTTAATTAAATGTTTAACGGGTGTTTGAGGAGGGTTGGGGGAGTTCAGGTGGTTTAGGACATGAAAGGAATAGGAAATCTGGCCATCCTATGCTTACTGCAGGTTGTCTCATGGTTAGTTATAACTGTGCACCCAAACAATGATAGCCAGGAGAAGGGGAGCATGCTTTAGTAAATTGTGCAAGGGGGAGTGCAAACCGTGTGATCTTCGGCAGAGCTATTTCTCACATTTAGCACATTGTTTTTAAAACTATGTGGGCACCCCTAGGTAACCATGTTTCTTGGACCCCTCTTGGACAGAGGCTAGCATACAGTTGGCACATGGTTTAGTAAACTATGTGGCCAAACCATGCACCCCATTAAAAAGTTAAATTTTACCATTTTTTCTCCCAAGATTTTAAGTGTTCTACCTGATTTATTCCACCATTTCTTTCCCTGCAACCCTGGTGATGAACCAAAACACCCAAATCTTCCCAGGAGTCAATCTCCTTAATTTATAGGGTGTTTATATTGTCCTTTGGTGTGGATCGAATTTCCAAGTTTGTCTAACACCTATCTTCCTTTTTTTCAGATTAGTTCTTCTGGATTTTTTATTATTATATTGAATCCCTAAACCCATTTTTTACCAGGGGATCTCAGTTTGGGGCTTCAAAGGGTGTTTAGATCCAAGTCAAAAGCAATGGTTAAGGGTGAGTTTTTCTTCGGAATCAAGTTATGGGGTCTACAAGTTATATCCCATAGTATTGATGTTTTTCATATGTGTATCAGAATGTGCTTTCTTGTTTTCATGTTATTCTATTAATTATTTAATAATATTGGGTAAATTGGTTTGATAAGGGATGTATTTAAACCCTCACGGTCCTTGGGGGATGTGTTTAGATTTATTGGACCCATTAAAGGGACACCCATGGGGTGCTACATTACCAAAACATAGAAAATGATAATGTTGATCATATAATTGATTTTTAATGAAGTATAACCCTTAATATATTTGTTGACATGTTGGTTTTGTGTATAAAATGGAATGAAGGGTAATTTTGTCGAGTTGTTAACAAGGCATAAGGGGTTATTTGATACAATGTAAATTGGTTAAATTAATTATGGATTGTTAAAGGATAATCTTGTTGTTTATAAGGATTGTAAATGATAAAAAGGTTAATTTTGTTAATAATTGTAAATGATAATGTGTAAATAGGTTAGGGCATAATCATAGTAATGTATGGAATGAACTGTGAATTGTGAATGACACATGTATTTCTTGATTATGGTTTTTTGTAATTTCTTATGCAATGAATGGTTGTTAAAGAATGTCCACATGGCTTGTCAGTGTGTGGTATATTGTATTAAGGCTCCTCCAATGGGATGAGTCGGACTGAGGCTTTAAACCCCTCCCCTAGAATGAATGGGTTAAAGAGTCTGACTAAGGCTCAAGGTCCCTAATGGTTTCATTGGATGAAACTTACTAGACTGAAGTGACAAGGTAAGTGTGATGTAATTTTTGTGAAATTGTTTCCTCTAGTGAAATTCGGAAATTGAATAATTCCATTATGAATAGAAATTGACTGCCATAGGTCATTGTGTTAATAATTAATTTGCTAACCCTTGGAACAAATGATGAAAATGGTTTAGGTGAATAATGTTTACTAATGTAACCCGATTAACTTTTGTTTAACTTGGTTTTCAATTTTATAATTGCATACACTATCTATTTAGAGTATATATTTTGTAGACACCATTGGGGGTGACCAAAAGAGTTTTTCCCACACCCTTATTGGACCACCATTAGGTACGAAAGCATACTTCATGGTTGTAAGTCCAGGGAATGGAAAATGCCTTATGCTATAGTGTTGACTGGTCATTGGATGTGCATGGATGAAAGATCTAGACTTGGAGTTAGGACCCATTTTGGGGATTCTTTAGTTCTCTTTATTTTGATATTTCTTTACACTTGTAATGGTATTGAAATTAAATAGCATAATTACTTTTGGTTCTCGGCTTGTACCTTTTTTTGGGAGATGTTGGTAATGAATGTTCATTGATTATTCAATGATGATTCCCTTATTTCAGGTCCATCTTCTATGGATAATTCTGAAAAGAGGTTATATTATCTCCACGTGTTTCATTATACCCTCACTACTAGTCGGAAGCCTCTGTTGTATAGGGAGTCATGCCTACTATCATGTGGTTACTTGATTTGGGGCACCGGTTTAGTGTCCTCTAGGTTAGTGACATTACAGGCTCACAATTCCATGAATTTTTATAACCTTTCACCTAATTTTGAATGGATGGCCTGAATAATTACCCAATAGTGTATACCCAATCCAAATTCCTATGATGGTATGAGTATTAAAACCTAACCCAATTCTATATTTTTTCCTCTTTCTTAGTTGTATATCTTTTCCCCATATTCCAAGCATATTCTCAAAGTAACTAACTTAAGTATGTACTCTCTCAGTATAGGGAGTTTCATGTCATTTCCTAGACTTATGAAGGATACCTCTAATATTACATACTGATTTGTTTTTCTTCTAATTACTCTAAATTTTCACTTATAAAATATATACTTTAGCTTATGATAGGTTTAGGGGTGGGGTTATGACCACCTTTTGTGTATATTATACTAACATCCTACAAGTTCCATTTTGGGATGTGTATAAATTCTTTTTTATGTGATCTAATAAAGAGAATAGAATCAAAATATTGAACTTAATGGGATGTGGAGAATATATTTTAGTGGAAAAGTTTTTGATACTAGGTGAACAAATAAGGTTTTCATATAAGGGTTTTCCATAGGAATCTATAAAGGGGATCCAACTTATGGTACTTCTATTTTTTTACTTTAGGGTGTGTTTGGACCACCTAACATGTGTATAGGTTTTTTTAAAATTGTATCACATGTTTTTTATATTAATTGAAACTTTTTTGGATTGTGGATTTGTGGAAATGCATGTTACTATAGTAATTTTAATTTATTATAATCAGGGAAACTATATTAGATAGGTTCCCCAATAGGCTAGGAGGTTTTGTTTGTGTCTACATATTACTTAGGTAAAGTAAATGATAAAATTTTATCATGAATCTCCAATATTCTTGTAATCACTAAAAGTGGGAATACCATCTCCCACATGTTTATTACGTTACCATTTTCATTTTTGCACCTTCAAATATAGGGATGTGTGTCTGAGGTATTTTCATAGTGTGATATATGTATTATTCAGGTATTTTCATTATAGCCATTACACTTTCATTGGGCCTAGAGTTTTTCATTTGGTGAGATTTTATCTTGGAACAGGTTGAGCTTGTAGTTTTGAATAATATTCTTCCAAAACTAAAATTTCGATAAACGGTTTCTTCTTTTTTTTTTGAAATTCTGTTTAATAAATTTTGAGTTTTAGAAACAAGATATTGATGTGATCCAATTCTAGACTTTACAACTTCTAATTGTCATAAATGAAATGTTTTCCTTGGGATTTACATCAAATATGCAAGTGTGAACATATAAATATAATTATGGGTTTTATAGGAAAATAGAATATTATCAAGTAATATTCCACTATATCATATAAGATAGATCATGGATTAATTATAATAAAAGGAAGTATAAATAATAAGAATTATTTATAATTCATTTATGAATCTTAACCTCAAAACGTAATACCAATGTTCACTACCAAGATATCATCTGGTTAAGAATTTATCAAGAGTTTTTATCATGGTTGGTATGGATTATTTCTCCAATACCTAATTCATACCATCTTTAGAGAGTAAAAATTCTCCAATGAATTGGGGGGATTTAAAATTCAATGGAAACCCAATACAACACTTATTTATAACATAATTCAATACTTTAAACAAATATATACATGAGTGAATAATATAAATCATTTATATCATATGATAAATCATCAATTTTAACCCATCGGTAATGGGTGTGGGTGAAAATATAAGGAATAAATAATCGATGAATGATATTAGTAACTAGATAAATATCGTTTAATAAAGTGGATAACATAGTATTCAACGTTTTTGATATGAGATAATATTAAACCTCTTGATTCATTAGGGTTTAAAAGGATCACATAAAAGTTTTATCAATGTCACAATTGAATAAGTATTTGTTTATTAGGGGTTGTAATAGTCAAGCACCAGTTTAAGGATGAATAATCTCCTACAGATTCAATATTATATAAACTATATATTTTATTATCATTAAGAATACCAAACTATTAAAGAATAAATTAGTAACATTTTACACTAAAGGTTTATTTTTTTCAATACAAGGTGCATTATTGAAGACCCTAATGAAGCTTGAACCTTGTTTATCAAATTCAAATTTTCTAGATATATATCAATTAATATAAATTACATATCCACTATATTTATGATACATGATATGTATAAAAATTTATAATTTTATAACATGACAATAATTTAAAAAAATGAATGAATAATTCTTCTAAGATTTGAAGAACACACTAGGATATTCTTAATAGAATGAATGAGAAACAGTCATGAATAGATCATAAATTGAATAATAATATATTGAATATAGGGAAATATTAAAAAAACTAAAATGTAAATATATAACTTCATAGGATTATAAAAAAAATATTCCTAACCACAGGGTATCTTACTAAATTAAGATTTTAGGGAGTGGAAAAGAGAAAGAAAAATATTATGAGATTTCGAGTATTGAGAAATGGTTAATAAGTTTGTATTAATAACATGACTTGGGAAATTTTTTAATTTTGTTTTAATATATCCGCTAGAAAACTAGATTTTGATAAATATATTTAAAATGACATGAATATGCTTTGATTCATGTTATTTTATATTTAAAAAAAATATTTTAATTCTTAAAAATACAAACTTCTATTTTATATTTTTCTTTGATTGGTAAAAAAATGATTTCCAAAATAATACCCTTTAAAATGGTAAAATCACTTTTATATTTTAAAAATGACTTTATATGTTTTAGAAAAATATATTAAAACTTTTAAACTAATTTTTTAACTAATAAAACATAATTTACTACATAAAAAGTTTATTTAAATTATTATATCAAATTTATATCAAAATGAGAGTACATAGTATACTGTATATGCATATTGTATTGTACTATGCAAAAAAATAAATTGTTTAAAATAATTGTCATGAAATAATTTTTTTCATTAAATCAATGTTTCAATTCCTATTTTTAAATACTTTTTATAAAAATAGACCCCTAACTATTATAAATTTAATCATTAAAAAATAAATAAACACCTCTTTATATAATTCTTTAATGGAAAATATATGCATACCAATAAAAATAATTTTTTATCATATCATAACATACACATAAAATATTTTTTGACTTTTAATATATATAAACATTTATTAAGAAATTGGATTTATTATTTTTTAGGATTACTTATAGTAATTTAATTATTATTCCATCTGATATATTATTATTATTCTAATGGCCAGATTCCCAAAAAACATATTTACTAATTTTGAATGGACATTCAAGGATTATTTTACCCCATACCCTAATTTAAATCATCCAAATTATTCTCTGAAATAAATACAATTCATATAATTAAATATATCAAACAGTTATACATTTTTTGAACAGAATATATTTAATAACCAGGTACAGATTCCATACTTTTGTCCAAATTTCAATTGGACCCTAGTAAAACCTGTATATTTCCATATGATGGCATAAACAACAAAGTATGATTAGGATTATGTGTGAATAAATATTCCCTCACAATAAAAATGAAAAAGGTAATAATAGAAATTTTTAAACAATATTCTTCGAATAACCATAATATATGTAAGAAATAATATATTCAAAACATTACCAGAGTTTGAATATAGAATATAAATGTTAGGAAATATAAGAATAATAGGAACATGCTTTTTTAAATTGTAATCAAATGTAAATAGTCCAGTAAATTAAAATAAAAAAATCCCCATACCCATCGATTTAACCATCGACTCTTAATTCTAAAAAAGACTATCACCTCTCATAACTCAACATCCTAAAAAATCTAATGTGTTAGGGATTTCACCTTACTTAGATCAAGAAAATTAAGTTTAATATATATTACACAGTAAACATGAGGTGTGTGTACATTTTACCTAGTTGGTAGTGAGCACTTAACTCCTACCTATGTACCAAAATACCATGTTCATGTAGTACAAACATAGATTTTATTTATTCTATGTGAGTGGTGAAATAATATAATTGTTCATATTAAATATTTCGGATTATATATCTCATGAAAAAATATATATATGATGTCATTAACAAGTTCACAATGTGGTTATTGTAGTTAATTAATTTAATCATGATAAAACTATATCAAAATTATACCTTGTTCTATTTGAAGTCATTAACACATTCTCATAATCATTGATGGTTGTAGCTCAACAGATCCAAAACAGTGACCAAATAAATCATCTATACATGTTTAAAAGTATTTTTAGTATAATGATTTAAAAACCATAGATGCTATCATAAACAATATAAGAAACCTTCTATGTACTAGTGATTACTGAAACCCCATTTACATGATCTGGGGAGAATACATGGGATTGGGGTGCTCAAAACTCTTGTTACTTACTCAAATAAATTATATAGATGAGTAAGAATCTCTTAAATTCATATAAGAAATATTACTGATGAATTTGGGTTTTTTAATTATATAGTTATGTTAAAACTTATTAAAATTCCACTTAAGTCCTTCAATATGTTTATCCTTATAAATAAACCATTTCTTATATTTATGACCTAGTAAACATTTCATAACATCCATAAATATTTTATCACTTACCTATAACATTAAATTATATCACATGATTATGTATGATTCATTAATTCAATTATTTCATCGTATAATATATTTAACAAACATTGAGTAAGGAATATTAATTTGTAAATTATTTTACTTATATTCACTAAACAACCTATTAATACCATTAATTAATAATTTCAATTATTAGTACTATTATAAACTCATACAATAATTAATTTTTTATATACTTGTGATTGTTCACACTTAGAGATTAATTGACCCCCATTGTGGGGTCCAACATAACCTATAACACAAATTCTTTAGAAATTAACAATCTTTTGAATAAACATAGTGTGTGAGCCTCTAGGATATTATATTTATGGAAAGGATTGTTATTCATATAACATAAGTTGTATCTATAAACACATATAACAATTTCTTATCTAAAAACTAGATCAATCACTTTACAAACACTGAAACTCACGTGTGTGTTTTAAAATACACCTTGGTATTTAAGGGATTTTAATAAAAACATACATCCAAAATTCCTTGATCATGCCAACCTTTTCATTTTTGAAAAACCATATAATTTCTAAAATCTTTATAGAAATTATTTTACAAAACTATTTTCCTTATATTTATAAAAAACACAAAAATCCTTGCAATTTTAAACATTCCACATTCTACCACATAATTTTACTTTTAAAATGGGGGTTTCCCCAAACAATATTATTAATCATTACCCTATCTAATCCAAATAATAATAATCAATAATCAATCGTACATGACCCTCATATGAATATTAAACTAATTTCCCCTTATAATGTATTTTAGAAGGAATCAAATAGATTAAAATTATCTTCAATTAATAATTGATCTTAATTATGATACATGTCAAAAAAAAACAAAGTCATGTGTATATTACCTAAATATACCACTAACATGATGCATGAAAAACTCACCATATCTCAAATAATCCCTATAAAACATCTAGGGTGGCATACATATTGCATTGGGATTCTTGGTTCAATACCTCACCCAAATCTAGAGTGCATACTCTTGATATAGAACATCCCTTGGTATATTAGGTTTCAAATGAAACATCACAGGCTAAACATTCTATTGATCAAACTCACAAGACATAGAATCCTATCTCCATCACTAATATACATTGTCCCATTTTGACACACACTCTAATACCACATTCAAATTCCCTAACACAGATCACCTAAATGGAACCAAAGCAGGGTGTTTTTTAATACATTATGAATTCAACTCTATATTATAGTGGCTAATAACTAGAAATGAGGTCCTAAAATAGTCATGGGGATACTATATCCTTAAAATTAAGCCCTAAGTTCATGCTTGAATCTGTGAAAGATTCATCATGAACTATTCATAAAATGAAAAAACCTAAAATTTATAGAGAATAAACTAGGGACTAAGAGGGATACCATAGTCTAGAATATATGTTTTTAAAAAATATATACGATGAACTGATAATAAATAGAGTAGGAGTAACCAATATATAAAATAATCATAATCAAGGTACTTATGAAAAAAATTAACCAAAACTTTTATAATCAATGTCCAACGGACCAGCTCATGTGCTCATTTATATTGAATCATCAAACTCTATAACATTATTTACAAGAACCACATGTTCATATCCAATATATACCAATTCCTAAAAAAAACATGAAATTATGTCAATATTTGTTGAAAACAAATTTATTTACATAGGAAGGGTTGAGTTCAACTACTTAGAAGAATTTTCCAACTCACCTTGAAACTTTGTGTGATTCTATGGTTAAGTGCATTTTTATGAAAATATTTTTATGGTTTGAGAATTATTGCTTAGTGAAAATAATCCACCCGAAATAATAACACAACATGTACATATAGAAAAACCCTATTACTATGTGGATGGAAGACATATGCACCGTTATAAGTCACATCAGTACTACTCAACTCTGGATATAACCTACTTTTTTCTGATCAATAACCTCATACCCTCATGAATCATTAATATATCAACCATAAAAACTGCCATCTTAATAGAAATAATCATCAATGTTCCAAACCATATCAAAAAAAACATTCTTATTGGAGTCCCACCACAACCATCAGTCAACTCACTGCCCATGAATAAATAAAACCTCAAAATATCATGGAATATAAAAATAAAACAATATCATCAAATCAAGAAATCAAGTAAGAAACAACCATAAATTAAATTTAAAATAGAAAAATATAAATAGATAGTCAAATATGGACCAAAATATTAAAATACCTAAAATTAGAACCCCCTGATAAAAAAGGGAAACCTAAAGAATGGGTCTTAACCTCATGAAATAACAATCCTAACACTCACACCCTTCCCCATTACATCAATCTAGAATTTTATAATGATATATGAAAAAATAAACATTCATAACTTCTGGATCAATCCCATATCTCTCATGTGGTCACAGGGGATGGAACTAACAATATGACCATGCAGCCTCATAAGTACACTAATCACTCGAATTGCCCATCAAACCATCAAAAAACAAAAAGTGTGTGCCATGGACAAGACCTTGATTCATATGGGTCCTTGAGAATACCCATATAAAAACTATTTTATACATCTCATCATAACCACTGAAGGGTCAGAAATTGTCTTTCTTGTAGCCCCGTTAGTCATTACTTCACATTTGGATGCCAATAAGGATTAAAAAAATCTAGAGTAAGTCATATAAAAACTATTTAAATATTTACATGACCTCATAACCCAAAACATGATAATCATAAATATAATAACCAACCCTGATGTTTTCTAGTATATCACCTACTATAGGTATCTATAAACTATTTAGAGGTCAATGACACAATCATATGGTATCTCAGACTACATGATCTGTCACAATATCTCATAAGAAGTTATATTCCATATAAACTATAATGTAAACTCAAAAAAAAATCCGTAGAATGTAGAGAATTTAATCTTATCTTATATCATATACATATCTATGATAAGGATCTTCATTATAAATATTCATAAATCATGATCTCAGCTACAACTCACCCAGACTAACTACCGCCTCAACCACTGAGAGAAATCCAAATTCTCTCATCAAATGAACTAAAGAGGCTATACAAATCAATAATAATCCCACGAAATGACCAATTTATAATGGTTAACATCTCACACATCTCACATGGTTTCTATGGACCTATTCCAAAAGGAATCCTAACATGTATCACAATCTATTCTAACCAACCAATCAGCCAACTTAAGGAATCACATATGGTTTATATGCTTTCATGAATCACTATTATTTCACAAAAAATAGTATAAAATCATAAACAAGTAATATAATATTAATCATACAAGATTTTGAAAATAATACATTTCCCACACTAGGTTAGTGAGACAAAAAACATTTCTCAAACCAAGACCTTCTATAACCCCATAGAAATCTAAATCACAAGCTACATTCAAGTCATTTATAAATTGAATTGAATAATTTCATTACTCATGGTACACCCCTGGGAATATTCCAAATGAAAAAGTTCATTAGAAACCCCAATTTTTTTTGAATTCCATTTCAATACCAATTCATTAATTTACCAATTTTATAGAGAAAAAAACTAATTTTTTAAATTATATTTAAAAATTGAAAGCTTATTTAATTTTTGAAATCAAATTCATGTAAATAGAAAACCCCATAAAATGGCACACTAACACTCATTCTACTAAATCATCACAAAAAAACTATTTATCATGTTAAACAATCATTTCTAACAATTAGGTTGATGCGATTCAACCCCAATTTCTATGCTAAGACCAATGAATTCATTAAAATGTTCAAAAAATAAACATAAAGATAGAACATGAACATAACATCAATAAATAAGGAAGATATTTGGTAATTTAAGGACCAATTACCTCAATAGAGAGCCATAAATTTATTCTAATATCTAAACAACCAACTTTAATCTTAGAAAAACTTATCTCATCCATAAACCATGTAAAATTAACAAAAAAAATTTTAATACTAAATCCCCAATTGGCATAATAGGTGGAAAACTCACTAGGTGACATATTAAAAGAAAATTCATGTAGTTCAGTCTGAACACATGCCTGAGCCTAAACCATGTAAAATCCAAAAACTTACAACTTGAATCAAAATCCAATTTATCCCAATTTCTCTAAAATTCTAAATTAAATTCAATGGGTGACATATGTTAAGATGAATAAAATTTATCAATAGGAATAACAACTTTAAAAAATTATTATATAAAGTTCACCTAGAATCCCCATCCTATTAAAGCTATTACATTATGAATTGGTGTAATATACTATAAAACCATAGACAACACCATGTAAAGTAGTGGATAAGAGAGTCTAAAATACAATAAGAAGGAATATGGTGATATAACCTTGTATTAGTGTGATGAAAAAATACCAACACACTAAAATTAATGGGAGTTAATAGAGAGTTATAAAAAAACCAAAGATATAACACCCTCTTCTATTCAATCGAAATAAATAAGAAAACCCAAAAGAACATCCAATAAACCCCCCCCCCCCTCCAAAAAATTACATTACTTGGGTTCATTGTGATATGAAACACTATATCCAAGTGAAACCCCTACCTAGGGAACCCTAACAACCATAGGGGAATATTGTGTCATGGCCACTATATTCACAACATGAAACACCTTTCTATAGTAACAAAAAATATTCCATAGAAACCCATTATGACATGACATAGGGTGTCATAGAACAACCCCATTGTTGTTGTATGTCCCCTCAAAAAACTCGAGAACTGGATATTATATGGAATTTATGGTTTCACAATGAAACATACCTTGTTGTGTAATGCTGATAAAAATTCCAAGACATACTCTTATGCATCACATCATAGAATAACCTCACACATTATGTCATGTCATTCCACCAAATCTAGCATTAAATAGAGGTTTCATGTCGATATACCTTACCATCATGGTGTAACCCTCTCCCTTAATAGATCAAAACCCTATGTTATGGTGTGATGTCCCTCTTTCTATAAAAAAAATATATCTATCCATTATGGTGATAAAGAATGGTCCTTAACCCAGTTCACTGACTCTAAAATTAGCAATATATTACAATAGTGAAATAAAGACTACTTTTTTATAAAATTACATTTATTAGTGATCCAAGAATCATAAAACATTATATCAAAACATTGTTTAAGTATGAGAGTGGTGGTATTTTTGAAACTATAAGTTTTTATGTTTGTTTTAAGTTTATTCTTCTATATCCCAATCCTAAAATCCAACCATATAGATTGGAAGGCTCTATAAAAATGAGTTTGGAAGAAGGTAAATGAGAATATAGAAACATAACCACATTAGTTTTATGTAATCATAATCATAATCTCACATAAACATCAACATGATTACATATAATCAACACATAAATTTAATGTCAACAGGGAACCATGTCATGGTTTAAAGATTAAAAAATTATAAAAAAGCGCCTATATTTTCTAGAAATTATAAGGTAGTCCTTCAAATGTTTTAAATTCAAAAACAATCCTTTAACTTTTGGCATTGACGTGATGGATCAAATTTATAAAATAATTTTATTTTAGTTTTTAAATGTAATAAGGATCTACTAAATTTATATTTTAAAATTAGAATAGTTCAATCCATCATTCTGGATAAATATTTATACAACATAGTGATTTTTTTTGAATTATACTCTAAGGTTTTTTGAAATGAAATTAAATGAACAGACAAACCATATTTGGGTTAATCATACTAGATTCCTCAAAAAAATCCACTTAGAAGACTCATATAAAAGTAATTCTTAAAGATAAGGATATCTTTGACATTATTGAGACCATAATAGTAAATCGTGATTCTTCTAATGAAGTATAGGGGTAGATGTTGAACGAGATGATTAATAAAACTCCCCTATTTATTGATTAAAAATATATAAACATGATGTTCAAGAGAGTAATATATATAAACACTGGATAAAGTTTGAAAATATATATGAATCAAATAATAATTAAACCGATATCTTATTGTTAAATCGGATAATAAATATGTGACTATAAAGTGGAAACTTTATATCAAAACTCAATAGTAAATTTCAAATCTGTTTGAAAAAATGGGTGGTTGATACTAGAGTATAATTGATGGTGATTCAGAAAAACCCATACTATAAACACTTTCAAATAGTTGAGATGCACTGGTCTTCTCCCTTATAAATTCAGTTCCCTGAGGTATACATACTATAAAAAATAGAAAATAATGAACTTTACAATGAGGCACTTGAAGGTAGGATTTGAGTTATGACTAAACAAAATCTCTCATCATAGATAAGGGATAAAGACAACAATGAGGTGGTCGATGATTATGAAGTAGAGGCTGAAGGAATATTATTATAAGGTAAATTTATGGAAATAGGATAACATATAAATACTAATACTATGGAAATGTGGGATGTATGAAGTATAATTACTAAAAGTTATGACAATAGAAGGAATGGGTTAAGAACCAAAAAATAATATATTCATATTCGCAAGTAAAGATCCAAGAAATTTTCACATTTCTATAATGTTGGGGAAGATACATTCCTTTATACATCGACCTAAGATAAAGATTGGTTGGTTTATACATCATCATTATTCCACGACACTATACATTTTGAGTATTTATTTACTTATCAATTTGGGGACTCTACTTTAGTAAAAATGTGAAATATCAATTAAATTGTTATTTTTGGCATGGATGGTATCCAAGACAATATTGATTTTGGATACAAAAATCACCTTAAATAATCTTCAACATGTTCCAAGTCTTTATATGGACCTGTTATTTGGTATATCCATTGAAATATATGGCTCTTCCGATAAATGTTTAACTAGTGTATAAAAGATGAAAAAAGCATCCACATCCATACCATGAGAACACATATGTGGTACGTTGAATAAAACTCATGTGAATATTTTATAAAAAACCACAATAAGTTGAATTGAGAGGCATCATCAAATATTTCGAATAAGTGACTTGGCTACATTTGTTAAAGAGGTCCATCCACCTAAGAAATAATATGTATATCAGTATTAATAAGAATTCATACTAGATGCCTGAAGAAACTTCTGGTATAAGTAGAAATATAGAGTCTTAATACAAATCTAGGGAGTTTGATGCCTATTATGGGAGTGAGGGTATACGACATACAAGTAATATCCCACTTACTTCATAGTATAGTATATTTTTAAAAAGGATAAAAAGTAACATCATATAGAAGGTTGGAATAATGATGATTTTTACTAAGCTACCAATTCCATCTAGGGAGAAACAATTTATGTTTCATGTAACCTCATCAATAGTTCACCATCAGTCCCTATAAATTTCAATATTCCAAATAACTGATGATTTGGAATGAATCCCTCTAACTCTAATTGATGAGTTTTTAAATGCTTAAAATTTTCTGTATGAAAAGTGATCAAGTAGAATCTATTTAGGAGAATTACTCTATGTATCCCAATTAGCTATATAAATATGGAGTTTGAATACATTCTTTGGAAAACGAAGGTGAAGAAAGAGATAATAAGTATGGATGTCATGTTCCATGCTATCTATATGACCATGGAAATTGAAAATCATATAATTTATTGAATATAATGTATTTATGAATAAATTACTAATGCAACACCCATACCGAATTAACGAGTCACTAAAGCATAAGAGGTGTAGGAAATCCCATCACTAGAAATATAATAGTAAGTATATGTGAATATTGAGTAAGAGGAGACTCAATATTATCCAATATATGTTTTAAAACCATTTTAGGATATATGTGATTGTATAGCTCCAAAATCTAACACTTCATAGGTTCAAAGAGTTTTAAAAGGAAAGTATCTGTTCAAAAATATCTTGAATCGAAGTATAATTTTATGACTAGTGATGGGAGCCATGAGGATATTAGGAATTAGTATATCATCATATAAAACTCGATTGATTCCATGTAATATAGGAATAAAAGAAGTATTCAATGAATAACCATGCTTTTATATAAGTACTCTAATTTATGAAAGAACAAATGAATAAATGGGTGTTCAAACTCAAGAAGGATGGTTCTAGAAATGGGATCAAGCCCAAATCTCAATTATTAATTGAGTGATTCCTTAAGAATAATGGAGTTTAATTTGATTAGATTTCTTCACCTTTGTTAAAGATATATTTAATTGCATTCATTTTCAAATTGATGGATATCATAGAAATAAATATTGAGTAGATGAATGTGAAGATAAATTTTCTTCATGATGATCATACAAAAGAGAATTGAATAAATTAACTAGAACGTTTTGAGGAATGTGGACAAGAAAAAATCATGTGAAATTTGAATAATTGTTTATATGGACTGAAAAAAGCTCCCAAAAAGTGGTAAAAATATTTTTATCATTTATATTTAGTTAAGGATATAGGTGAACATAGGTGGACCATTCTGTCTACTTCCACAGATTTCTGGATGATACATTCATTGATATCCTAATATGTATTTATGAAATATTGATCATTGAGAAAGATTTAGTGAATATAAACTAGTTAAATAACGATTCATACAAGTATTTTGATTGGGATTTGATCAATAGAATATGGGGATGAAAATCATTCACAACAGGAAGAGAAGGATATTACGGATATCTTATGAGAAGTATATTGAACCTATTCTAAAATGTTTCAATATAGATGGATCCAAACCAGTGAGAATTACTCTGGTCAGCCATTTTAAGTTGATTAATAATTAAAGTTTGTTTTTCATGATTGAATTTGAGGAAATGGGTATGATACCATTCTCTTTGGTGGTAGGATGTCTAATATGTGTTATGATGTGTACAAGTCCAAAAAATACCCATGTAGTTGAGACTATGAGATATAATATCTCTATAATCATAGGAAGTAGCACTAGGATATAGTTAAGTAAATTCAGAGTTATATTAAAGGTAAATCAATGTAATTTTTATGATATGAGGTATATGATGTACTTTATGAGGACTGTATAGATATATATATGGTGAGGATCTAGATAGTATAAATTTTATGTAACTACTCATATTTAACTTTATATGAGGAGATGTATCTTTCCATTCAAGGTTATCAAATTCTATTACTTTATCCATCCTTAAAGAATGGTTCATTGTTATTATAGAGGCCATAAAGGAGATGTTTTGGTTAATGAAGTTTCTATAGAATATCAAATTTATCTAGGGGTATAGTGTTCATTATGATAGTTATAATGATTTGTACTTGAGAAATAATTCCACATAAAACATTAAAATATATCATATTTACATTCACTATCATTGGATATGTGAGGTAATGGATTAATATCTATATAGACTTATTAAAGAAACATAAACTAGAATATAGTGGGTATACTACAAAAGGTGGTAACTCAGTAGAATATGTACCTTTGAAAATTTTCAAGAATATTACAACTAGATGGGGAGAATTGATGATGTTCCAGCTACTCACTACATCTTTTCCTATGAGGATTCTAAACACTACCAATACGAAACTATCCATGATAATCAATAGATAAGGCTCCATAATAAGACACATTGATTACATCAACACTGCTATAGTAAATTTCCATCCTTCAAAAGAATTTTTATAAAGTTTTCATCTTTAGAATTCTGTAAACTTTCTCTTTTTACAAAATTTTGACCTTTAAATTTTTGGTTGAGGGACATTCCTAGAAAAACTAATGTTAAAGATCTAAAGAACCAGTAAACTTGATCTTAGGTTTTATCTAAATTACTAGGCATTCTCAAGTGTGATAGTGTGACCAAGAACCCAAGATCTAGATTACCTAATCAATTTCAACGAGACTCAGTTTTATAAAACATATAATATATCCAAGTAGATAATGAGTCATTAAAATACCATAATTTCATAATAGTGTGAAAAAATATTCCTTGTACTAGTCGGCCTAGAATATCCCATCCAAAAGAATAGTCCAAGCACTTGTTTAACCCCATTAGTCCATTGACACAACTATAAAGAATTAGTATCTCCCATATTAATCATTGATCCCTACATCAATTACACCAGCACTTCTTGTTCAAACACTCTAGTATCTAATGATTAAAGGTTACAATGTGCTTTAATTTAGTGAGTTTTCGATCTAAATAGAATTTATTTATAGGTGTTGAAGGACGAGTGAGGGTAAGATAACATGATATATGAGGTTGGGGTGTTTGTACATATATATACTATATGAAGGATTCAAACATGAAGAAGATCTATGTGACCTATATGGATATGGTGTGTATATTTATAGGGGATAGAATGGAATAACTATGGATGTTTACTAAAGTGATAGATGAAATAATCTTTTTCCACTAATCTTTATGAATTATCTATATATAGAATATCTCTGTGTAATGGGAATCAACAAGTGTAAGATTTTGTCAAAATTGAATACCAGTTACTGATAAGTGTCATTATACGAAAATATTGATAACATCAAACATGTTTATAGACTTCATCGCCACATATTTGTTGTATATGTTTAGGTAATGATAATGACTTGTCCTTAGAAACATTATTGAGACAAGTTGGTGATTATAACTTCAAGGTTGCAGCATCGAATATTATGATAATGTAATATAACATGGTATTTGGTTGTGTGAGTCATTAATAAGATCTTTATATCCATTAATTATTTAAATTTGATGTGTTTTTTATTTCATGAAAAAAAATTATTTGTGAAGAATATAAATCATTTAATTGAATTTAATTAATCATAACCCCTTATCATCCAATTTATATTATTTCATTTTTGTTTGAATTTACTAGCCACCATTTTCTATTCACGAGAGCATCTCTATAAAATCACTTATTATATATTTATTCACTTTGACATGAACAAATACCTTACTCTATTTTAGTTCTTTTCAATTATTGTTTCTCGTTTTTTAGTATTTTTTCACTTAATTCAATTTTATTTAAATATTTTTAAACAATGACTTATCTATGTATTAATATTTCACTACATTGTTTTTTAGAATAAGGTTCAAAAGATATAAATATTATTTAGGATTATATGGCAGCTTTAGGGGCTATTGAAGTTAAAAAAAACACTCATTTTTTATTCCAAGAAAAGTGGTTAATTTCCTAGAAGTTATAATGTTCAATCAAATAATATTATATAAAATTAAAGAACATAGTGAAAAATAAACTATCAGAAGTTAAAAATCTTAACTAAAGTAAATAAACAAAAAAACAGTTGAAAAATAAACACAATGCAAAAACAATGCATGGAGTATTGGATAATAATTAAAATATCCCCGAAAAGGGTATTAGTTTCTAAAGAGTTTCTACAAGTACTCAATGTTTTATGAATGAAATTTATATTCTGAATTTATTTTTGATTCATATTTTCTAATCTTGTATAATATAACAAACATGTACCACATTATGAAAATACAAAATAGTTTAATATATTAATTCAAATATTACATTTAGTTAATAAATATATATATAATAATTGAATGTTTTATAATGGGATAAAAATATAAAATAAAATAACTATAATATGAAATCGTTTATCTCCTCGACCGCTTAGAATGAACGCACTCATAGAAAACATTGTAGACATGAAGAAGAATATCAAACATGTAACATGATTTTTAATAATTAAAATATATAATATTTAGAGAAAATAAAATTGAATAAATAATAAATTAAACATGGTTTATTTATAGAATGTTCAAAAGCCATGTGGATTTTAAAAATATGATTGTCAAAATAGTAATTTGGCTATTGGAATAATAATCTAAGCATTAGTAATATGAACTAGAACACTAGAATAGTAAATTTATATATGATATAACCAAATAATATTTTGATATATTATAAAATTAAAATATAACCACTTTATGCTGTCTCATAGATAAATAAACATTTTAAAAATGATAAAATAATTTTTTACATTTTTATACAACATATATGCTTTGTTTTTATTTTTATGATAAATATAACAATTTCAAATAAAATTAATTTTTATTAAATTGTTTTATAAAATAATTATATGTTATATATAAATTAAAAAATAATTTTTCACACCATAATTACCTTTTCAAAGGGTTTGAAAATTGATCATAATATAAAAATTAGAATTTCTATAAAATAAATAAGGATTTTATTTAAAAATTAAATTTCTTATATTTAGAAAAAAAATTAAATATTTTATTTTATTTTTATAATGTAAATGATGAAAAGTTATTAGGGGGGGATTTTGGTATTTTTCTAGAATAGTTGATTTTTTGTGAAAATTATAATATAAAAAAATAAGGCATCTGACATTATAAGTTAAATTCATGAATAACTTTGTCATGGTTGATGTAAGTATTTGGGGAAGATATTAAGTGGTAAAACATTTTAATCATACATCCAAATGACCCAAGTTCAAAACTAGGGGGTGATTTTTTATTTGGGCCTATGAGACTCTGGTTTGGGGGTATAGTGAGTCGAGTTCACAGTGATGTTGGTGGGGGGAGACATCGATGGTGTTGTGATTACAGTGAAACGAGTGAAATAGGTTTCTAGTTGCCTTTGGTCATGTAGGAGTAGGTGGGAGCAGATTATTCCATTGGTTATACCATATATGAGTAGGCCTCATAGGAGGAATCATTATAGTATCAGCAACTAGGGTAGAACTAACTATATTGAGAAATAAGAGAGAGTATGCCCCTTCTCCACCTGTACAAGGAACCATGAACCTCTAAATGGGGAAATATTAGTTGATCATCCAAGCAAGGTGGGTATTTATTCACCATCGATGAAGTATATGTTGGGGAGGCATAGTTCCATTATAGTTTAATCTTTGGGCCTTCAGGTCATACATTGGGCATTGTTCCTCTAGGAATACAGGTCATGTAAGGGTTTCATCATACCTAAGTTAAAAAAATGGGATTATGTATTAATAAATACATATCTACGGCCTTCAAGCATTTCTAGATATGGTTGATGTGAGAAACCATTTTCTAAAACTCACATACTCAAATTAATATATATTTTCACTAGATTCATCACTGTGTATAGTCTTGAGCTAAAATAATAATCAAATTAATATTATTTTAATAAACTCCCATATCTTCCCCTTAAAAATACCACTGTCACCACCCCTTCTCCTCGCAAATTTTAATCCTTTTATCATTCCAAAGTTATTCCTAGTCTTATTCCTAATCTTATCCCCTACATACTAGTGCTTATGGTCTCACTTAAAACCTAAAAAGGTGATTTAAGGTTTTTTCTAAGGGAGTGCATACAAAGAGGTGATATTCTCAGCTTATCATTTTATTTACATTTCCTCCTCTACCTCCTCTACATTTACTTCATAAAAAATGACATTATAAAATTAGAATAAAATATATACTAAATATTTTTAATGGAATATCCATTTTCAAACTTCCCATTAATTTATTCTTATTGAAATTTTTGTTCATAATATGGTCTGATCACCACCACCATGAACAATAAATTTTATTTTCCACAACTGCCTTTATAGATGGTTTAAATCAATTATCGTGGTTTAAGATTATATAAATAATTTTATCTTATTTTCATTAAAATTATGGAATGGATATATCTCCATAATATTAAATGAAACCCTAATATGTTCATCATGGTCATAAAAGCTATATAAATGAACTAAAAGTATATCTAGAAAACCTATACCCTATAAATTATTCCTATTTACGAATAATATTGATAATAAAGTCATTTTTAAATTTTATAAAAACATTAAATCCATACCATTATACTTATGGAGTTATATATCTATTTCATAATGAACTTGAATATTCATCCAAAAGTGATGTGACCTCAGAACCACGAAACGAATGACCAAGGGATAGTGGAAATTGACACAATACTTCAATTAAATGGGTCTAACCTATCATATGGTCTAAATAATAAATCATATATACTTAAATAAGGTTATAAATAATGTTTTTAATAAATATAATTTGATTTTTTTGGAATTTAAGTGAATGTAGAGAGTGAACCAGGACATGATGTAGGCAAACTCTCTGAACCACCCTCATATCTTATGGTTATGCATTATATCTCACTAACATTCATTATATATTTATTTTTTTGTTGAAAAACTTATATATTATTTATATATTCACCTTTAATATATACTTAAGGCATTTGTTTTTCTTTTTTGGGGGAATACAATCTTTTGAAGTTCTTTTCCCAAATCATTCTTGTAAGAAAACCTAATTTAAGGAAAATTATTATTTCTTATTTAATGTAAAGAACAAACCATGAAATATTTTCCATCATTATATGTTTTCTATAAATAGTAATTATTTTATAGATGAAACTCTTCATTAACTTCCGGTTTTATGAATAATATTATTATTTTTATCATATTTAAAGATTCCATACCATTTTCTTAGAACCTCACTAAGTATATTCATTTCCAAAATTACTTCTCCCCCATTCCTAATGAAATTTTATTAAATATAGTCCATATTTTATACATTTATTATTTATAAAAATATAAAGAATCAATCTATTTAAATTTTTATTTTGTTTTGAATTATTATGAGAAATCATTTGATTAGGATTTGAGACAAGTTTATGTAACCTTTGTCTTTCAAGGGGGTTTCTTTATGATTATAACCTATGATTTATTTTCATAAGTGGAACACATATGCATGACCATGTATGATGTGTGAACCTAAATTGATCTCAACTACATTGGGTAATGTGTACATTACCAGATATGACGTGCATAAGATTTGGGATTAAACCTAATCCTTCATGGGCCTCTTTCCACCATTTTATGGTACCTTGAGAATCATCCTTGACATAGATTTATATTGTCGTGTATTATGATGTTTCCAAATTCCTATGATTCCATGATCTTATGATTACATATTATTTATATCATTCTTCCATATGACTATTCATGGGTTTTTTCATTTATTATATAATATTACTCCATTTGACTCATTTGATATGCTTTATTATCATGCTCGTTCCCTTAATAGGATTTATAGCTCACCCCTATTGTTTATTTATTTCCCAGGTTATCCTATGCTATTTTAGAATTTAAAAGGGATATAGGATTTCATTATGGAATTTAGAATATTTATTTTTTATTTTATATTAATGTTGATGTTTTATGAAGTTACTCTTCTGAGGTCACTTATCCTTTAGTTCATTAGGTTGTGTTAATTGGATATTTATGTTAAATATCATGTAATATTATGTGTAAGAGGCTTCAACAACTATAATTGGTATCAAATAAAGGAATAGTTACTTTTTGGCACTAGTATAATAATACATTATTTAAATCCCTAGGGATAAGTCTAAGTATAGTAATACATCATGAAATTTTGGTAAAGTATAGAGCGTGTGGTTTCTAAGAAATGAAATATCTTTTTGGATACTGCATGTAGATTTGGATATAAATCCAATATACCTAGGGGTAATAACCTAGAAATGTGTCACTGGGACTTAACTCAACAAGTACTTGGGGTACAACAAATATTCCTTATTTTACACCAGAATTGACACTCTTAGGGATATGATTATGTAAATTCACAAAATCATTACAAACCACTATAAAGGACTTCAGTAGACTATTAGGTTAGGCACCCTAATATGAAAATTACCATGGATAAACAATATTGAAACCTAGAGACTCATATTTTTGGATGACCCTGTCATTTATAATTTATTACTTATCTGTTTATAGTTTCATTTTTATATACTTATTAGTTAAAGGATTCTCATAAATAATTTTTTTATATTTTACATAATAGAGGGAAATATGAGAAATTAAGATGACATCCACTGTAATAGGAAACAATATTAGTTACCTGATGAGATTCCTCAACTTATGGGAAAGGGAGTCAAGAACTTCATGAAAATACTAGCTCAACTGTAATAAATTATGAATAATAACTAGAATCTTTGAGAATTACCTTCTTCTCCTATTAAAGAAAATTTCGTGGTTGAATCATCATTCAATAATGGCCTCATAATTTTAGTCTATATTTTGATCACCTCATCACAAAAAGAATATATTAACTCCATTGATATAAATTTTATATCCTCTAACTCTCTAGAAAATATAAATTCATACATGAAATCTATCACGAAGAGGTAAATCCAATTATTTTTGGACACTAACAAAGAATAAAATTCCCATGGAAAATTCTAATCCATGGAATGTGAAGGATTTTTATAAAAACAATTTCAATAAATAGTTTCCATAAAATCTCTATCTTAAAATGGAGAGGGATTTCCTTGGACTGAAGATAAAAGAAGATGATTATGTTGCGGAAAGTGAGGAAAAAATCATAAGTCATTCATGATATAGCTTCGTATTTAACATAGACACTAAATGTAAGGTGGGCCAAATCATTACTGGATTAAAGATGATTATATGAAAATAATTGGAAATTTGATACTTTAAAATCTATAAATAGATTATAAATTTTTCACTTAAGGACAATACAAATATTGATGATTCCTAATGATCTCTATGGTTTGGAGATAAAAATTAAAAAACACGGTTTAATTCCGAAGGATCAATGGATAAATACCATGGTGGGAAGAAAACCCAATAGCCCAAATTTTGGAAGAGAGGGATGATGCATCCCAAAGGAAGGTCGTGTGCTATCACTACAGCTGAGGTGGACCCTAATAACACAGTGGTGATATGAATGCTAGTTATTCATTTAGTAATGGTGAATATAATATTTGAATATAGTTTTATACATTCATTCATATCATGCATGTTTAGTAGATCCATTTAAAAAATACTATTAGTGGAATTAACCTCCAAACTAAACTTTTCATACGCCCCTTAGTGTCATTTTATGCTATAATATTCATGGATTGGTTGTTTTTATATAAACCCCAAAAATACTTCAGGGATAGAGAAATCACTCTCCCTGCCCCTAATCATCCCCCTATTCTATACAAGTTTATGGAGGATGAATATCCTCTAGAATATTGTTCTAAATCATGGATATTATTTCTTTATTAGAAATAATTCATGTCTCGAATTATTGAGATAAAGGATAGAATAATGATTGATGGCATGAACATTATGAGGGATTAATCTAATGTATTCCCTAAAGATTTTATTGACCTTCCTCCTAATATATTTGTTGAGTTCTAAATTGAACTTATACCTAGATTGCTTCCCATATCCAAGTCTACTTATAGAATTGTGACCACAAAATTGGAAGCACTGAAGCAGAAGTTACAACTGAATCTGGATAATGGTTTTATATGTCTTAGTGATTTACCATGGGGAATTCTAATCCACTTCGTGAAGAAGAATGATAGTTTAATACACATATTCACTAATTGTTGTTAACTAAAAAATCATGATAATTAAAAATTATCCGCTTCCATGGATTGGTGTATTATTCGATCAACTATATTGACCACATAGATTCTTTAAGGTGGATCTCTGGTTAGGATATCACCAATTAAAGGTGAATGAGGAAGATATTCCCAATGATGACTTTCAAAAAAGGTATGGAAAATACGAGTTTATAGTGATGCACTTTTGACTCAATAATGCTCCAAAAATATTTATGGAATTAGTGAGCATAGACTTTAGATATTATCATGATAAATTTGTGGTAGTCTTTATTGATGATATGTTGACGTATTCAAAAATCATGGATGATCATGTGGAGAATTTAAGTTCTTTTCTAAATAAATTTGTAAAGGATAATATATATGGAATGTGGAATAAATATAATTTTTTGGAAAAGGATGTATCATTATTGGGGCATGTTATCACCATAAAATTAATATATTTGGTTCCTTTTAAGACAAATTTGATTAGGGAGTTCCCCATAACAACATTTGTAATATATATCCATTGTTTTCATAGAAAATATGGATATTATAAATAATTTTTTAGAAACGTATCATGATTTTCAAACCCAATATGAATAATAAATATGATGGGAGTGAATTTTATCAAGGTAAATGAACATTAAAATAGCCCTAAAGAATTGAAAAAAGAATCTTATCACTACAACAATAATCACACTACATATAAGTGGAGAAACTTTCATGGTATTCATAGATTCTTTAAATTTGGGATTGGGATGTGTACTAATTAAAAATTATAATGTGATGAACTATTCCTCAAGAAAATTGAATGTACATGATTAGAATTATCGAACACTTTATTTTTTATTGGGGGTAGTTATTTTTTTCATTGAATATTTGATGGTATTATCTCTATTTGGAGAAGTGTGAAATATATATAAATCATAAGATCCTCAAGTATATATTCACATAAAAGATGATTAATATGTACTATAGAATATGGTTAGATCTCATCAATGACTATGACTACTCAATCCATTTACATCTCTGAAAGGTGAATAAAGTGGAATATTCTATAAGTAGAAAGGATCCAAAAAATATCAATAAAAGGAATTGTGAAAGTTTCAATCTTCTTAGAATTAAAATAGATGGAAATTAGAGTCATAAAGAAAGGAATAATATCTTACCTAGCTCAAATTATTTCCTAAACATCCATTATAGAGAAGATATAGGATACTCAAAGGGATGATATTTAAATATAGAAGAAGGTGGAATAAATATAAAATGGGAAATCAGTGTAATTAAAAATTAATGAAGAATGAGTTTTAATATTTGGGTAATTACTAGGTGTACCATCAAAAACTAAGATAAAGGAGTTATTTAATTATTAATGTAGTTTGAAATTCTTTAGTCACATAGGTAGCATAAAGATGCATCGTATTCACTAAGACCAATTTTGGTGGGTTAATATAAAGAATGAGATCATAGAATATACATCAATGTTCCTTATATTTCAATAAATGATGGGAAACCATGAAAGGTCTAATAGAATGATACGACCATTACCCCCACCTATATGGAAGTCGAAAAAAATTCACCATGTATATTTTGATAGTTCTTATGAAGAAATCAAGATAAAATAATTCTATATGGGTTGTAGTGGGTCATCTTACAAAACATTCCCACTTCATTTAAATTTAAGAGGATATTTCACTCGATAAACATGAAATTATAAACATTAGGGATGTTATGAGGCTTCATGGAACACCATTATAAATTGTATTTGATTGATATCAGAGGTCTAGATCCATGTTTAGGAAAAGTATCCAACATGGTATAAAAATTGAATTGAGATTTATTATGTATTATCAACCCCAAATTGACGTCCAATTTGGGTGGAATAGTTAGACACATGAGGATATGCTGAAATCTTGCACACTGAAATTTTAAAGCGGTTGGGATTAACATCTTACTTTGTTTAAGTTATCATACAACAAAAATTTCCACTCAATCATCTAGAAGGATCCATTTGAAGACCCCTATGGGAAGAGATGTGGGACACATACATGTTTTTTTGAAGTTGGTGAATATAAGTAGTTGGGACATAAAATGGTTGAATAAAATTTAAAAAAGGTTAATACAATTCAGAAGTACATTAATATAGGACATATTTGATGAAATAGTTATGTGATAACTGTAGAAGAGACCTAGATTCTAAGGATGGAGATAAAATGTTTCTCTGCAAATCCCTATATAAGAGAGTCGTGATATTTGGGAAGAAGGGAAAACTTAATCATAGATATAGTGGCCTCTTTGATATTCTCATTGCATCATATCTGTGTCCTATAAAATTTACCTCCAGCTAGGCCTCCCCCATGTATATAACATGTTATACATATATAGTAACCCATACATTTTTAACATATATGTTAAATAATGTAATAATAATATTATTTATATAACATCATGATCCCCACCAAAACTATAAAGGTTTACTATATTTCAAGAAAAGATACATAATTATCTTATTTTAGGAATGATATTCTATGTCACGACCCAAACCAATAGGGCCCATGCCATGACTCCCTATTCCAGCCTCCAATAGGTCAGGGGATATTGACTAGCACTGAGTTGGAATATCACTAACATGAGTGAAACTACATATGTACATGTACATACACACACTTCTCCAAACCCATAAAATGATGAAATGTAAAAACAATTGAACAACCAATGCAAGCATAAATCTATATCCCACAACAGAGTATGACAATGTAAAGAAAGTAAACTAGGACAAATAAAAGACCACCAAAAAGAGTCTGTAACACAAGTCTAACCTAAATGTAAAGGTATTGGGACTTCTGTTCGAAAGCTGTAGGAACACACCTCAGTTTATTCGGTCTCACTAAGCACTATCAAGTCCAGGTCCACCTAGGACTCCATCAAAAGGTTGATCATCTTCATAAGACATTAAATGTGTGGGAAAAGCCTGTGTATGGGTGACTATAATAATACTAAGTAAGAAACATAAAAACACACAAAGAATATAATAAAGGGAAATACAGCCAGCACTACAAAAGTATATGTCTACAACACATATAACAAGAATATCTTGATATACTAATTCCAAGAAACATAGTTTATATGTAACCCACACCCATAGTATACCAGACCCGGATTCTAGCTCAAATATTCTTCAATGCACTATTTTGGGAGAACACACTCCTGAGTCCAATAGCACTAATGAATCATTTATAAGAGTTACAGATCATTGGGTCTTGTAATGAGAGATAATACACACTGAAAGATCTAAATAGAGAATAAAACACAGATAAGGATCATAGCGAGGGCCATGGGGTGATACCAAAAAATCCATTTGGACTAACCTTATAAGTAGAGGGTCATAACCAAGTAGAATTGGTCATGTCGATACCCAAAACTCTACCTTGGTTATGAATATGAATAGAGGATCCCACATCGATCCACTCAGAGGGATTCTAAAAACTCTATCCAATAAATCCTTATGAAGGGATCATAGTACTTATAGTTGGAAACAATTCATACCAACCTTTAGGTAAATGATAAGGGGAACAAAACCTACTGAATAGTTTATAAGATTTATAGGATAAGAGATCTATTCCACGTATGATATATCACACAACATGTAGATAGGATACACACCATGTCCCTTGAACCCGGGTTCTGCCTCTGTAAATGGAATGTGTAATTCAAACCATGTCAGTGTAGTATAGGTGAGTACAAGTCATGTAGAGGGGTTACACATTGTGTCTCTATACACTGGGTCTCTTCCATGTACTCTAGTTGTGTGCCAAAACACGACAACATATTGTTTACCCATGCCAATGTACCAGTACAAGGGGTATCCTATGTATATGATCTAGGCCTTTTCATGTGGGGGAGTACATGTCATGTAGAAAACATGTGTAATACACCCCATGTATGTGTACTTATTTAGGTATACACTAATCAATTCAATGGTGGATACACACAGTGTAGTAAAGGGATACATGTTGTGTATATCAGGATTTTCTAGAAACCTTTCTTCTTCCTCCCACTTGTGCCCATTACATCATCTATTCAAAATCTGACTCCAATCACACCAAAATCCTTGTATCATCTCAACATAGCCTCACCATTGCTCGAATAATGGATTCCAGTTTCTATTCCATTTGAAAATGGATCTATTGATCGTTCTTCATTCTATTTCGAAGAATGACGAAGAATGAGAGATCAGGAATCCACCATCTTATGAATTTGTTTGACTCTTTCATTGCACCTCTACTGTGTCATACTGATCTTAGATCTACAATTTTCGATCGTCATGTAAAGAAAATACTATGAAATAATTGATTGTTTGAGATTTATAGAGCCACATGATAATGAAGAATTCTCATGAAGAATGATGAACAGGTGGAGAAAAAAAATCAATCAAGAGGTACAGACCTCAGTAAATATTTGTGTCGATCTCGATCTATTTCCATTAGAAAAATAATGAATAAAAAATCACAAAGATAATTCTCCTCTCAAACCCCCCGAAAATAATCACATCCAGCAAGACGATACTACCACATCTCAATACGTTCACTGATTGATTTTTTCCCATCGTAGAATTAATGAGTAGGGAATAAAAAAATTAAATCACACACCCTACCTTGATTTAATCCGATTAATGTAAAAGAATAAGACATTGTTTTTTTATTGGAATGATTCATCAAATACAATGTACGTTGATCTTCAATCTGAAATTCCTTCCCCAATCACTTTAGAGAATTCTATGAATCTCTCTCCAATGATCATCTATGGTCTCCATTGTTATACAGATAATTATGGTATTTTTAATTAAAAGTCTATTTAAAGACTAACCAATTTCAAAGTAAAACATCTGAATTGAAATAATTTATTCAAATTAGTTTATTCATTTCTTTTCCTGTGAATACTTCTCAACAAGCGACCAATGCCGACTAATATTAAGTCATACTGAGGGAAAAAATTGCATTCTGAGTTCAACGGTGCCCTCAAATATTCGATCTGACCCCCCATTTAAACTTATTCCACTTTTTTACAGAAAACCATGTGCATGATCTATTTAATAAATTTAATATATTTATGTAAGAACCCAGGTTTTGGGACTCCGAGACTTTGAAAATTTTCTTAATGTCATTCGAGAGCAGGGTGTTCAAACGGCATGCTATTCTGAGGTCCGGTGTGCCCGAAATTAATTATATAAAAATGTTAAGTGTTTTTATATTATGCATGCATGGTTAACTAAAAAAAATGTGATATCTCTTATACGGTTAATTGGATCGAAAATCTGAGACCATTGTTGGGTCCTGAACGCGGTGTTTACCATCGGCATGACATAAAATGAGTCGGCGCGGGACGTTCAGATCCTTCACTCATTGGTGGTGTGTTAAATGGATAATTAAATTATCAAATTATTCATTTAATATCTAAATCCTGAATAAATCATAAATGTTAAAATCATATAGGAAATACGAGGGCACGGTTGCGTCCGGAGCGTGTCGTTTACCCTAGGCGAGGTGTAAAAGTTTTGGGTGCGGGCCTGCTGTGAGAGATGTCACCTAGGGGAAAACCATATTTCTTAATTAATGAATTAGTGATTTTTATCACTGACGATATTTTTGAATAACTTTTGAACAAATCCTCAGAATGGAAATCCAAGACTCCCATTGGGTTCAAAATGTGGCGTTTTGCCTAGGCGCAACATAAAATGAGCGGGCACGTAGGTTTCGGAATCTGCGCTCGTCGGCGGAGTTCAGATGAGTTTATAAATTCCACTTGGGGAATTAAGAGGAAAAAATATTTTCTCTATCACTCTCTCTCTCTCTCTCTCTCTGTCGAGCGTTCTTCTCCATTATTCATCATTCTTCACTGTTCTTCACCGGATTGAAGAGCAGACTTCGGCAGATCGAAGTCCAATCGAGCAGGCGCATCGCCAATAACGAACGGATCCAACTAGGTAGGTTTTCTGATTAAATTTCACAACTTCATGAAATTATTGGAATTTTTGTTAATTTTGTCATTTTAAATTCTTAAATTTTAGAGTTTGGGGCATTGGCCGAATGAACACAGCCAACGCCTGAGCCCCGTTTTATCTGTCGTTCTTGGGAGTTCTTCGTCCAAATTTTCAGACACAAAAATTGTGCTGGATCAATGATTGGGGAAGGGGCTACGAAGGCCTCGCCTCGAGGATCATGAACCCGTGTTCTCTTTTGAATTTGGGCCACCAGAGTGGTGGCAGCGGTCGTCAGAAGCCCCGAATCTGGAAATGGCGGTGGCCGGAGGTCGGGATGGTGCAGCGGGGGTTCGGACGAGGTAGTCGGCGCGGATGGGGTTCTGATCAAAGCGGAAGGCGGCCAGGCAGTGTCGGGTGTCGCCGGCTGGTAGAAGGTGGTGTACGGCCGGAGGAGTGGCTGGCCGAAGGTGGTGCACGACCGGAGGAGCCAAGTGGCCAAGGGCAGCAGGGACCAGAGTCCGGGGGTGTGGCGGCGTCGCAGCAGAGATCGCAGGGAGGAGTGGGCATAGGCGGTGTGCAGTGGGTTGCAGCGGGCCGCGATGTTCGAACGAGGCAAGGGTGCGTGCGGCGGCATTCGGTGGGACCCCGGAAAGCGGAACGAGGAGGCCGGACCGAGCGGCAACCTGTGACGTGGGGTTGGTGTGGCGTGCCATGACATCGGCGGTGGGAAGGAGGACCAGGCGAAGCCGGCCCGTCGAGGTCAAAGGGGTAACCCGAAGCGGTCAGCGACTCAAGTGTGTGGATAAGACCAGGACCCGCACTTTGCGGGTCCTGCTGGCGCGACGCTGTGACCGGCTTCGGCCAGTCTGCTAGAGAGAACCGGACCCGAGGGGTGCAGTGAGGGTAGAGCAGGCCACGGAGGTTCGGGCCGGACCCGCGGTTGGGCCAGGGGCCAGTGGTTCGGTCCGGGCCAGCCGGGGTGAACCGGCTTGGTTGGCCACCCTTACATTCAGGGGGCCATATATTCTAAACGGCGCGTCTGTTTGGCACGCCATCCACAGCTTCAGGTTCGTGTCTATGAGACGAACCATTCAAAGTGAGTTTCAGAGTTTTTGGGGTTGTGTGCCCGAAGATGGGTGACCCAAGGAGCTTTTATTTAATAATAATAAACTATTATTATAGTTGCGACAGATGTGGATCGCGAGCCGGATGTCTGTTTGATGTGCCGTCAGAGATGCGGTGGCCCTGGAGCTGAGACGGTCCTTCCAAAGTTAGTTCATAACCTTTTCGAGTTGGTTTCACTACTCGGTGGCCCGAAACACTTAATGTTAATAATTATCTATTTATTTATTTATTGTGTCGGACATAACTCTTGCTTGGGTTGTCCGATTGACGCGCCGTCAGCGGCAGCGTGACCCTAGTCCACATGCTGACTTTTTGAGATACTTTCCGAAGCATTTGGGTTAGAGACAAGGTGCAGGCCCCACATGGCCTAGTTCGCACGTTTTATGGTGAAACACCACTTTTTCACCTCACATCCATTTGGTGTGTTTGAGCACTCTTTTCTGAGTGTTTTTCTGAGGGGATTACAACGGTGTAATCCGCCCACCTAAATTCGAGCCCGAGGAATGGGCCCTATGAGGCGGCTTTTAGACGTATGCTACCTTTTTACAACTTATTCTACACAAGTCTATTGAGGGGAAATGAATAGCCTATGCCGTGTGGTTATCAGCAAGGAACGCGATGGTATGATCTGCGTGACATGTTTTGGGGTCGAGGTGTGGGCCCCACAGGGACCCACTTGCGTTTAACGCGGGGAGTTGTAGCTTCCGCATCCGGAGTCCATTTTAAGCGATGTCAATGGCATTGTGACCCTGGCATCAAGACAGAGTTGACCAAGGCGGTTTCAGGTGTTGAAGCCGGACTTGAGGCGTGGGCCCATGGGCTGTATTTTGAGCTGTGTGCAGCGTACTGTGACTTTTCATCAGGTGTCTGTTTCGGGCATATGAATAGTCAATTCAGCATGTTTTTTTGAGAGCATTGTGATGGCACAATTCGCCCGACCATTTTTGGGAATGAGGTCTGGGCCCTTTGGGACGTCGTATGGGATTAAAGTGGTGTTGAATAACATTTCCATCGGGAGACGTTTCTAGCGATTAAGTAGTCTATCTCATGTGTTTTTCTACGAGGATTACAACGATGTAATTTGTTTGGGCCTGCAGAGCCTCTTTCGAGATCTCATTAAATGTGGAAACCTAAAAGGGAGTTGGTCGGAGGTGACACACTCCAAACCTATGCATGGTAGTGGAGTTAGTGGCACCTAGTGATGGCATGGGTAGTGTGGAGTTATCGGCCTACTTCCGGGTTTACCCTCCAGCGAGGCTGGGTAGTGGGATACCCGTTGACCTTAAGGTTTCCCTCCAGTGGGGCTGGGCAGTGGGATACCCATTTACCTTATAGTTTACCCTCCAGTGGAGCTGGGCAGTAGGTCATCGTCGACTTAGTTAGGGTTTACCCTCTAGTAGGGATGGGCTGTGGGTCACCCGATGATTTATTATGGTTTACCCTCCAGTGAGGTTGGGAAGTGGGTCACCATCGACTTATTTAGGGTTTACCCTCCAGTAGGGCTGGCCAGTGGGTCACCCGATGATTTATTACAGTTTAACCTCCACTAGGGCTGGGTAGTGGGTCACCGTCGACTTATTTAGGGTTTACTCTCCAGCAAGGCTAGGCAGTGGGTTACCAGATTATTTATTACAGTTTACCCTCCAGCGGGGCTGGGTAGTGGGTCACCGTGGGCTTATTAGGGCTTACCCTCTAGCTGGGCTGGGCAGTGGGTTACCCGATGAATTCTTCCAGACTCAGCCCTCTGATGAGGCTAGTCTGTGACTTTTCTCCATGATTACCAGAGCAGGACCCTTGGTGGTACGGTTTAGCGATGAGGAAGCTTTGGCATGCGGGACTGTCGGGCATCAGTGATGGATATCCTTTGAACTATTGGCCACTTTTCATAGGATGAGCTTGGAGATATAGATCCCCTTACACACTCGTTTGGGTTTCTTGTTGAGAATATATATACACCCTACTATTTTCCCACTCCTAGGGATCGGTTACTCTCCTTCTAAGAGGAGCTAAGACGCATGGGGTATGCCATGTACTTTCCCTGTCTAGCTCCTCTTAGATTAGACAAGTCTACTTCCTTCCTTTTTTTGGGTTGAGCTGCACTCTCTCTATCATACTCTTACACTATTCTAGTTATGTCTACCGCTCACCGTTTTAGTACCTCCTTTATTTCTCCCTCGAGATTTTGGGGAATTCTACTGAGTATCTTTATACCAACCCCTGCTCAGGCTTTACCCGCACTTATTGTACCCTTACAGACATCGAGCAGGTCGATTGATAATATGGAGGAGCGTGGAGGACACATAATCTTGGGCTGCGTTCAATGGTCGTAGGAGGATTTCTGGGTGTGAGACTCACCAATGGTTTACATTTTTTTTACTTGTCGCCAAGTTGTGGCACCTTTCTGGTTGGGTGCGTGTTTTTCCCCTTTTACTATTCATTTTACTTTTCAATACTTTTCCTCACTATACTTTTACTGGTTAGAGGTCGATGCATGTATGTTGGTATCCCTTTTTGTAGCAGTGTTGTATCTTTATTTCATTTATCTGCACTTTTTCATTGAGTTGCTACGGGTTTGCGTACAGTTTCTTAGGCAAAGGCCTCCCCTAGTTTGTTGAGCCTTCGACGCTAGTCGCCAGCACCTAGCCTATGGAGGCGGGCTTGGGGTAGTTGCGGCTTGAGCCCCGGTGTGGGTCGGCTCGTGAAAAAGTGGTATCAGAGGTGGTTCATTCCTTGGGGTGTTGTTTGAGAATCCCTAAAAAGGAATTGGTTGATTTTTGGGGACATAGTTTCAACATGTCTCGAGAGCGGCTCTCAGGCCATAGAGTCCAGTGATGGTGCAGCGGCTGACGTATCCATTCACCAGGACCCTGATAACCCTCTTGTCAACTCGGCACACTGAGACACTTGTTACAGGGAATTTCGTTCATACATCATATAGGATTGAGTCTTTGACTATCCTTATTGAGTAAACTCCCCATCGTTGTTGGTATATATATATATATATATATATATATATGATCATTTGACCGCGGTACTCATTGATCAGATTCGGGATGTCTCCACGATGATATCCAGCCAAGAAACTAGCTCCGATTCATGACGATGATTCTGTGAGCGATGAGGCCTCAGTTCGAGATCCATCACATGATTACCCTTTCTCCAGGAGGACAGGAAGTAGCACCTACACCTATGGAGTAGCAGATAATACTGGTAGCGAGGGCCGATGACGAGTGCAGGTTGGGAACTCTACATGAGTTCTAGCGCCATAGAGGTTCCATGGTGAGCCATACCCTCAGATAGTGAAGGTTAGTCTAGAGTCGGTTGTCCACTTCATCAGGCTTGTTCGGACAATGACATGTAAGACGATGTCTTTGAAAGCCAGCCTTTTTCCACCACGCAGTTTGGCGTAGTAGAGACAGGGTTACTCAGATACACGATGAGTCGGTACTCCCGTGGGATGACTTCTAGCAGTTGTTTCGTGAGGAGTACTAATCCTCCTACATATGATTTTTATGGTTTTGGGAGCTACTAGAGCTTCAGCGGGGAGTGATGGCAGTGGTTGAGTATGTGACTGGGTTCGCAGACCTTACTCGGTACCCTTTGGACGTGGTCCATGACAGCAACTCCCGAGCACAGAAGTTTGAGCGAGGTATTTGTAGAGGAGATTATGTGCCAGTGTAGTTCCCTTGGGCATCCTCACTCATCTCAGGGTGCTGGAGCAGGCACTGGTGACAGATAAATTTCTGTTAGAGGGATGGAAATTAGTAGGGCCTCAGCGCTGGATGTCTCCCCTTGATGAGACTCAGGCACATGGTTGGGGGTAGCATTGAGCACCAAGACAGCCCAGGGAGGACTAATGTTATGGTTGTGATGTGCGGGGTCACGTGGCATGAGACTATCTGACTGAATGTTCTGAGTCTTCCAGATTGTTGGTAGATGCGCTACCACGGTAGAGGTAGTGTCGTGATCATAAAACTCCCAGGTGAGGATAGGGTGGTCCCCAGGGAGGCATTGTTGGCAGAAAATCTGGAAGAACTATGATTGGAGGATGATGTTTCGAGGTCCTTCCACCACCACTAGGCGGCCCATGTCAGGCTCAGGGAGTTGACAGATGGGGCTGCGGGTGACTGTGTGCTATGGATGTCTACAATACTGCATCGCATGAGATGACAAGAGGTATGCTCTGTGTCTTTTATACTTTTCTCAGTAGAACTTTTTAGACACTACATGAGGTACTCTTTTTGTCTAACTCCTTGTTTGAGGGGTTATCGGGGGTGACGCAGGGCGTCGGTGTAACCATGTGTTGGTGTTGTCTGACATAGCTTTGAATGCATGGGAAAGAGGGGTTCTTCTTCCACTAAGAATAATTTTTTGTGAAGCAATCAAAACCGTGAGGGAGAGTCAGTACCACTCAAAGTGGATAGTATTGAGGTGCAGTGGATGAGTCCCTCTGACATGTGTATTCATGGAAGGGTTGTGCAGTGGAGTGTTAGAACTATGTTCTAGATTTGCCAATGGGGATTTTCTGCTTGACCTCTCTTTGCTTGAGGTGCCACTAGTGGGTTTCACATATTTTCTATTTTGCGGATTAGTCTCCTTCCAAGAGGGGCAAAGACACGTGGGGTATGCCATGTGCTTTCTATGTCTAGCCTCTGGCGGTTGGATGATTTTTCTCACCTACCCTGTTCATTGGTACCTCACATGCTCGACGTCAACCTTGATACAATTATCAATTACTGGTCAAGGTGATGGACACCCCATAAACTGAACTACGCGATTCACTATGTGGTGGTGGAGGTGGTAGTCCTTGCACTGAGAATGTGGAGACGATATCTTCTGGGGGAGCGCTTTGTGGTTTTCTCAGACCACGAGTGTCTCAGGTGCACCCTCGCCCAGAGAGGCTTGAACCTGAGATGACAGTGCTGGTTGAAATTTCTGCATGACTATGACTTTGAAGTAGTCTATGGTCCAGAATATGGTAGTGTGGTAGCAGGTTCCCTCAGCAGAGATCCTCGGTTTTGATGCAACAATTGTGAAAAAATGTGTGACTAGATATTCTTGTGTGTTTCACCAAATGGGTACTCTAAAGGAGGGAATCACAAGGCCATGTTCTAGGAACAAACCATGATATCAGTTGCGACAAAGTACAAACCATCTCTTCGGTTCACGTGATTTTCCAACTTGGTGTTGTGCAAATTTCCTTGGGAGTGGGAGAGCTAGGTGTGAGCTTTGTATCCCGAGTTTTTCTTCCTAGTTTTATTTTTCTGGGATGAAAAGCTTGAAGGAGCGAATGATGTAAGAACCCAGGTTTTGGGACTCTGAGACTTTGAAAAATTTCTTCATGTCATTTCAGAATAGGACGTTCATACGGCTTGCAATTCGGAGGTCTGGTGTTCCCGAAAGTAATTATATAAAAATTTTAAGCGTTTTTATATTATGAACTCATGGTTAACTAAAGAGAATTTGATATCTCTTAGATGGTTGATCAGATTAGAAATACGAGACCACAGTTGGGTTTGAAACATTGTTTTTACCCTAGGCGTGACATAAAATGAGTTAGCGCGGGACGTTCGGATCCCTCGCTCGTTGGCGGTGTGTTAAATGGAAAATTAAATTATCAAATTATTCATTTAATAGATCAAACCTGAATAACTCCTAAATGGTAACCCGGATCAGAAATCTGAGGGCATGGTTGTGTCCGGTGCGTGCCATTTACACTAGGCGGGGTGTAAAAGTTTCGGGCGCGGGCCTTTTGTGAGAGATGTCACCGAGGGGAAAAACCGTCTTTTGGAATTAATGAATTAGTGATTTTTATCACTGATGATATTTTCAAATAACTTTCGAATGAAGCCTCAGAATGGAAATCCGAGACTTCCATTGAGTTCAAAATGTGGCGTTTTTCCTAGGCGCAAAATAAAATGAGCGGGCGCAGAGGTTTCAGAATCCGTGCCCATCAGCAGAGTTCAGAGGAGTTTATAAATTCCACTTGGGAAATGAAGAGAAAAACCTATTATCTCACTCTCTCTCTCTCTCTCTTGAGCGTTCTTCACCGTTCTTCTGCATTCTTCTCTTTTCTTTTCGGGATTGAGGAGCGGACTCTGGCGGATCCAAGCGGGATCAAGCAGGCACGTTTCCAATGACGAACCGATCAAACGAGGTAGGATTTCTGATTAAATTTCGCACCTTCGTGAAATTCTTGGAGTTGTTGTCAATTTTTTAATTTTAAATTCTTAAATTTTAGAGTTTGGGGCATTGGCCGAATGAACCCGGCCAATGCCCAAGCCCCGTTTTATCTATCTTTCTTGGGCATTCTTCGTCCAAATTTTGGGACACACCAATCGTGTCGAACCAACGATCGGGGGTAGGCGCTACGAAGGCCCCGCCCTGAGGATCCCGAACCCGTGTTCGGTTTTGAATTTGGGCCACCGGAGCGGTGGCGGCGGTCATCGAAAGCCTCGGCTCCGGCAAGGGTGGTGCCCGAAGGTTGGGGTGGCGAAGTGGGGGTTTAGAAGAGGTGGCCGGCACAGATGGGGTTCAGAACAAAGTGGCAGGCAACCAGGTGGTGTCAGGTGTTGCCAGATGGTTGAAGGCGGTGCACGGCAGGAGAAGCGGCTGGCCGAAGGGGGTGCGCGGCTGGAGAAGCCGAGTAGCCGAGGGCGGCAGGGACCGGAGTCCGGGAGTGCGTAGGAATCGTAGAAGATCCCGGAAAGAGAAGTGGGCGCAGGCGGCGTGCGGCGGGATGGAGTGGGCCGCATCGTTCGGAAGAGGCGAGTGTGCCCGCGGCGGCGTTCGGCAGGACTCTGGAAAGTGGCACGAGGAGGCCGGAGCGAGCGGGATCCGATGATGTGGGGTTAGCGCGGCATTTCGCGGCGCCGGCGGCGAGTAGGACGACCAGGTGGAGTCGGCTCGTCACGGTCAAGGGGGGAAAACGAGGCGGTCATCACCTCGGGTGTGCAGAGGAGACCAGGACCAGCACTTTGCAGGTCCTACTGGCACGATGCGTTGACCGACTTTGGCCGGTCTGCTGAGGAGAACCGAACCCGAGGGGTCCGGTGTGACTGGAGCAGGCCGTGGCGATTCTGGCCGGACCCGCGGCTGGGCTGCGGGCTGACGGTTTGGTCTGGGCCTGCCGGGGTGAACCGGCCCGGTTGGGCCCCCTTACATTCGGGGGGCCGTATATTCTAAACGGCGCGTCCGTTTGAGGTGTCGTCTGCGGCTGCAGGTTCGTGTCAGCGAGACGGACCTTTAAAAGCGAGTTTTGGAGTTTTGGGGTTCTGATCTCAAAGATGGGTGACCTGAGGAGCTTTAATTTAATAATAATAAATTATTATTAAAGTTGCGACAGACATGGTTCGTGAGCCAGACGTCCGTTTGACGTGCCTTCAGAGGCGCGGTGGCCCAAGAGCTGAGACGGTCCTTCCAAAGTTGGTTCGGAACCTTTGTGGGTAGGTTTTGTTGCTCGGTGGCATGAAACACCTAATGTGAAGAATTAATTAATTAATTAATTAATTAATTAATTAATTAATTAATGGTTTCGTCGGACCAAACTCCTGCTTGGGATGTCCAATTGACATGCCGTCAGTGGTAGCGTGACCCCAGTCTTTGTGCAGGCTTTTTGAGATTCTTTCTGAAGCATTCAGGTTGGTGACAAGGAGCGGGCCCCATAGGGCCTAGTTCACATCTTTTACTATGAAATGCCACTTTTCACCTGACATCCATTTGGGGTGTTTGAGCACTCCTTTCTGAGTGTTTTTCCAAGGGGATTGCAACGGTGCAATCTGCCAGCCTAAATTCAAGCCCGAGGCATGGGCCCCCCGAGGCGGCTTTCGGAGGTATGCTGCGTTTTTATGACTTATGCTACATAAGTCTGTTCAGGGCAAATGAATAGCCTGCACCATGTGGTTATCGTCAAGGAACTCGATGGTATGATCTGCGTGACGTGTTTCAGGGTCAAGGTGTGGGCCCCACAGGGCCCCGATTGCGTGTAATGCGGGGAGTTGCAGCTTCCGCATCTGGAGTCTGTTTTAAGTGATGTCAGAGGCATTATGACCCTGGCATCGAGACAGAGTTGACCAGGGTGGTTTCAGGCATTGAAGCTAAACTTGAGGCATGGACCCCACATGACGTCTTTTGAGTTGTGTGCAGCGTACTGCGACTTTTTCATCATGCATCCATTTCGGGCATATGAATAGTCAATTCAGCATGTTTTTACGAGAGAATTGTGATGGGGTAGTTCGCCCGACCTATTTTAGGACTGAGGTGCGGGCCCCACGAGATGTCGTATGGGCTTAAAATGGTGTTGAACAACTTTTCCACCAGGATCCATTTCCAGAGAGTAAGTAGTCTATCTCACTTGTTTTTCCATGAGGATTACAACGGTGTAATCTGTTTGGGTGTGCAGAGCCTGTTTCGAGATCTCATGAAATGTGGAAACATGAAAGGGCGTTGGTTGTAGGTGACACACTCCGAACCTACGCATGATAGTGGCGTTAGTAGCACCCACTGATGACACGGGTAGTGCGGAGTTATCTGCCTAGTTCCAGGTTTACCCTCCTGCGAGGATGGGTAGTGGGATACCCGTTGACCTTAAGGTTTACCCTCCAGCGGGGATAGGTAGTGGGATACCCATTGACCTTACATTTTACCCTCCAGCGGAGCTGGGTAGTGGGTCACCGTCGACTTATTTAGGGTTTACCCTCTAGTAGGGCTGGGCAGTGGGTCACTCGATGATTTATTACAGTTTACCCTCTAGTGGGGCTGGGTAGTGGGTCACCGTCGACTTATTTAGGGTTTACCCTCCAGCAGGGCTGGGAAGTGGGTCACCCAATGATTTATTCCAATTTACCCTCCAATGAGGCTGGGTAGTGGGTCACCATCGACTTATTTAGGGTTTACCCTTCAGCAGGTCTAGGCAGTGGGACACCTGATGATTTATTACAGTTTACCCTCCAACGGGGCAGGGTAGTGGGTCACCGTTGACTTATTAGGGCTTACCCTCCAACTGGGTTGGCCAGTGGGTTACTCGATGACTTCTTTTAGACTCATCCCTCTTATGAGGCTAGTCTGTGACTTTTCTCCGTGATTACTAGAGTAGGACCCTTGGTGGTATGGTTTAGCGATGAGGTATCTTTGGTATTTTGGACTGTCGGGCATTAGTGATGGATATCCTTTGAATTATTGGCGACTTTTCTTAGGCTGAGCTCGGAGATAGAGATCCCCTTACCCACTCGTTTTGGTTTCTTGTTGAGCATATATATACACCTTACTTTTGTTCCCACTTCTTGGGATCAGTTACTCTCTTTCTTGGAGGGGTGATGATGTGCGGGGTATGCCACGTACTTTCCGTGTCTAGCTCCTCTTAGATTGGATGAGTCTACTTCCTTCCTTTTGTTGGGTTGAGTTGTACTCTCTCTATCGTACTCTTACACTATTCTTGTTCTGTCTACCACTCACTGTTTTAGTACCTCATTTGTCTCTCCCTGAAGCTTTCAGAGCATCCTACTGAGTATCTTTATACTCACCCCTAATCATGCTTTGCCCACACTTTGTGTTCCCTTTCAGACAACTGACAGGTCGATTGAGACTACGGAGAAGCGTGGAGGACACGGGATCTTGGGATATGTTCAATGGTCATAAGAGGATTTCTTGGTGTGAGACTCACCAACGGTTTACCTTTGTTTTACCTATTGTCAGGTTGTGGCACCTTTCTGGTTGGGCACATGTTTTGCCCCTTTTACTATTTAGTTTACTTGTCAGTACTTTTTAGCACTCTACTTGTACTGGTTAGAGGTCGATGCATGTATTTTGGTTTCCCTTTTTGTATCAATGTTGTTTCTTTCTTTCTTTTCTCTACACTTTTTCATTTAGTTGTTGTGGGTGTTCGTACAGTTTCTTAAGAAAAGGAGTCGCCTAGTTTGTTGAGCCTTCGACGCTAGTCTCCAGCCCCTGGCCTATGGAGGTGGTCTTGGGGTAGTTGTGGCTCGAGCCCTAGGACGGGTCGGGTCGTGATAATTTAAAACATTTATTTCGGGCACCCCATGCCTTGGAATTGCATTCCTCTTAGTGCCTGGTCCCAAAAATAATCCATATAATATTTAAAAATAATACATGGAAAATTTGATACATTAAATTCTCCCCACCTTAGGGTTTTAGATCCTTTAAAATCCAAAACAAGGGCTGCTCTAAAAGATATGGGTATTGAGCATGAATCTAAGCCTCCAACTCCCAAGTGACATCTTAGAGATTCTCTTGCTGTAATATGATTCATACCTATTGAATCAATCACCCATGAAGGATCCTTTCCTATCGATCCTCAAACTCCACTAGGTACTCTACAAAGATCTCTTCATCCATCATGTCCAGATCACCCTAGTTGATAACATTCAATGGGTCATGCACGTACCTCCTCAATTACATCATGTGGAAGATGTTATGTACCTTGTCTAATTTAGGAGGTAGAGCTAAGATACACTCCACCTCACTTACTCTACACATGTCTAGAAAGGGCTGATGAACCTCAAAGAAAACTTTCCACCATGACCAAATGTTCACATTCCTTATCAAGTTGAAACACGTATGAACACATGGTCTACATCCTCAAAACCCAAAGGCCTTCATCGCTAGTAAAAATAAGACTTATGATGAATTTTTTGTAGTCTTCATCCACTCCTAGATGATCTTCACCTTCTCTTTTGTGGCACACACCATCTTCGGGCCCATGAGTGATGACTCCCCTGTGTTAGTCCAACAACATGGTGACCTACTTGACCGCCCGTACAAAACCTTGAATGCTATCGTGCCAATGGTGGAATGGTATATGTTGTTTTACACAAACTCCACCAGTGGTAGGGGATCCTCTTGACTATGACCAAAATCTAATATGTAAGCTCATAGCATTTCCTTTTGAACATTAATGGTTCACTCCATCTATCCAGCAGTTTTGGGGTGAAACATTGTACTCAAGCGTAATTGAGTTGCAAACACCTCCCATAATCCCTTCCAAAAACTGGATGTAAAGAGAGAATCTATAATGACCCATAAATTACATACATATATATTACTTCAAAATTAAGGTTTATTCATTACAACATATAATAAACCCATGATAGGACTATATAGGTGTAGTGTCTTTAGAAATTGGTAAACATAAACAACTTGTTCATAAAACATCTACGTTGTCTCCCACTTATATCTTCATAAATGGAGTCATTTTTAACATATATTACTTAATATATTTCTTAATTCCCTACAGAAAAGAAACAGATGAAAGGGTGAGATAAAATGCTCAATAAGGATATAAAATGGAAATATCAATCATATCATAATCATAAGACATAATAACATAACATTTGGAAGTCTTATCCTGCATATAAAAGATTGTGATATCATGTCATGGGAAAAAATTTCATAAGAATTAGTGGACATAATACAAAAAGTCATAACATAAGAAATGACATTATTTGGAATAAAAATAATCTTATAAAATCATTTCATAGTAGTCAAGGCTCATTTCCAAGACCATCATAGCAGACAATGCCTATTACTGAACTGGGTTTACTTATCTTTCTAGCCTTGTCTTACTGAACCAGATTTAATTTTTGTTCCAGTAATGTTTATATCATGATATATAAATCTTTACCCAATTAATTTTATAGAGATATAGGTCCCTCCCATCTCATAATGAAATCATTATTATGTGTTCCACAAAACATAAATCATTCATCATATCATAACCCACGGAATAAAATGGGTTTATTAAACATCATTCCATCATAACATAATCCATGTAAAACAAATGTATTTGCAAAAATTTAATTATATCATAAAAAATAAATTCATATAATAAATATGAATAGAAACATAATTGAATATAAATAATTTCACCTTATATGGAAAGTAGTTTTGATATAACACATGAAATTAATTTTTGAGGAAAATATCCTTTCCTCTTCCAATATGTTTTCTTTTCTCAAAATGACATAAACTTTTAAATAAAACAATTTCTTTTAAAATAACCATGAAAAATTGTAAGGTATTCTTCATAGAAATAAGGCGTAATGAAAGTGTAAAAATGCATTCATTTCGTATTAGTTAAAAAAATAATTCTTCTCGTTCTTTTGCAGGAAAAGTCAAAAGGTACCTCGTACCGAAAACAACAAGAGATTCATTTATTATTGTTTAATAGAAAAACAAAAATGGTTAAAATTGAGTTTAAAAATTTTTAGAACAATAGAAATAATATTACATATTTAAAAAAGAAGGACGTGGATGGTAAATATACCCCAGTAAATACTTACGTATAAATAATTTCAGATGATAATGAGATTGTGAAATTATCCTTTACCTTAGGTTTGATATACTTCATATGTATCCAAATCTCATGTATAATGATTTAAATAATGTTATTAAATTATTCCATAATTATATTCATTTTTAGAATATCATATATGATCATATTATCATTTGTTTTTTAGTAACATTTCATTGTCACTCGTTATTCGGATATTAACTGCTTTATGTTCCTATAAAAGTTTTATCAGATAAGTTCATGTTAAAATTATTAGGTTATAGTAATATAATTTAAAGAATGATATTAGTATAATATATATCATATTTATTCATTCCATTCATGTATAGAATTTTGGTTTAATGAAGATCATGTAGAATGAACCACATCGCATTGTGGAGACAGTAGGTCGTACGTACACACGAGTGACGATATCATTCCTATAATTATTGAATGACATTGAAGTGTATTGTGTATAATATTTCAGAATAATTATCATGTTATAATAATCATATATCTTTAATATTTCTATCATTATACCCATCCAAGTAATGTGGTGGTGAAAAACAGATTACAACATGGCGTGGAGATGGTAAGCCATACATACGCACACATGTTGATTTCATTTTTTAGGATGGATCGAAAGTGGAATATGGTTGTTTAATAATTATATTAACATATAAGTATGTTATAGATATTGATTTTATTACTTTATAATAAAACAACTAATGAAGAATAAGTATAAGATGAAAGAATTATGAAAAAATAAGTAGAAGAGATTACTATTCCTCAACGTGCTTTCACTAAATCTCTCCTTAGAGCACTAGAGTTGAAATTTGAAGATAGAAAGAACATGTATAATGTAAATAGGGAAGTTGATAAGAAAAATTGTATATGATGGCTGAGATTGATGGCTCAAAGTGATGTGAAGAAGTGGGGGGGGGGGGGAGGTGCCCTTTTATAATTGAGGTGAGGGACACTTTTAGAAACTCCATATATAATAATTTATAACAAAATAAAACCCTACCAAAAAACCTCCAAAATGTAACAATTTCAAAGATGAGATGAGATATGGTTGTAATATAATAAAAAAAATAAATTTTAGACAATTATTTCTATCAATTTAAACTTTTTCGTTTTAATTAACACTTAGTTATTCTTTTTAATTTTGTACTAGGGTAACAAATAATTCAATATTAAAAGGGCACAATATTTACTTATTTGATGTAAAATAGACCATAAATAAATAAATAAGATCATTTTATATAATATAATAATTATTATATGATTTTAAAAAAAATTATTAATTATTTTTAAATAATTTAATAGAACATTATTTTTGATAAAAAATCAATAGTATCAATTTTGGCACTATTCAATTCGTTAATTTTTAAAAAATATTAATATAACAAATAACTTTGAACCAACAGTTTTATTATATTACTATGAGGTCAATATTATCTATAAAATTCATTAAACATGTTAATTATCCCTAATTATATTTACTTTTATATTTTTAAAAACCTTTATTTGATATATCTCTTAATAAAATATTTACAACAACAGTTTTTATGATATTATTTAATAAGATTATTTGCTAAATAAAAATTAAAAATAAAATAATACGATGAAGGTAAATCTTCTATATTTCATAATAATAATTTTAGTATAATTTATCTTCTGGAAAATACAATATTTAAAATATTATACTTATTAAATTATGAAGGTGACAACTTTAACATCACTTTAAATAAAATAATATAAGTGTCATAATCCCTTCTATAAGGCTCCCAATAGTCCATACCTTGAACCTTGGATGATTATTGTCGATATATACTTGACCAATAATATTTTTTCAAGTGTTTGGATCTTTTAATGAGTAATATTATTTTAATAAAAACCATATTATTTATTTTTCATCAATTAAATAATTTCTGCATTATTAATGTATAAGCTGTTAAGTTAATCATTTATTTCCTGAAAATTACAAATAAATTATTACGATAAATAGAAATATTTTATATTTCATATGATTATTTATAATTGAAATTATCTTTAGTATATCCTTATATTCGAAAGGATTTAGTTATTAAAATTTGAGTTAGACATTTTAAACTTTTCTTTAAATAAAATAAATTAAATGTCATAATCTCTTCAAAGTGGATTCAAATGGATAACATTTCAACCCAAGGATGATATATGTCAAAAAAAAAATCATCCAATGATATTAATATAAGTGTTAGGGTAATTTTATAATAGTATTCTTACTCTTTATTAACTGGTTTTCCTTTTTCCTGTATTAATAAAAATTACCGAAGTTACTATTCAAAATGCCCAAAAATAAAATAAATCAATTTACTTAATTTGGACTTACAGATTCAGAATATTGATTATATTTTTAAAAATTCAAAACATATAATTTGCAGTAATTAATTTCAAATTAATCCCATTACCGGAAAGAAATAACGAGTTTTTAAAAGCTAAAACATTGCAAAAGATTGAAATGTTTTTACATACGAATTAGAATTAAATTAATAATAATGTTATAAATTATATTAAATGATAAAAATATATTATATTTATACTTTAAAAAAATTCAATTTTATAATTCAACCATACAAATTATTTTGATGAAAAATTTTGTTTTCATACAATTTAGTTTTTTTACTATTCCTCAAAAGTTCAAAGTTATTAGAAAAATATCAAAAATTCATACAAAGTAAATTTTTATATCCCCATTCAGAAGAACATGTTTATTGTTTCATATTAAAATTATTATTGTGTCAAAATATTAATTTAAAATGGGTTCTCCATTCAACGGCGTAAAATTACCCTTCTAAAAAATATAGGTTTTTAGACATCAAATAGGGTTTATTCATACCCTATGACTAAAATATTAATTTGATGAATATAAAAAATATATTATTAAGTATATAAACTATATATCTAAATGATTTCATTACCAATAGTAATTCAGTCGAAAATAATAATATCGAATTGATTTATATTTTTCATAAATAATTGGATTCCAATGCATTCAAAATGTGTTTTCATAAGTTAGTTATACTTATTACTGTTAACCTAATGAATAGGATATAATGGTAATTTTATAAAAAGGTTATCTCATAGATCATTTAAACATGTGATTATGTTCAAATCAATATATTTAAGAGTTAAAATTATTTAAAGAAAATATTTCATAAAAACATCCAGGTGTTACATTCTACCCCCCTTAAACTGAATTTTCCCTCGAAATTCATCACTTGAAAAAAAATATGAGGATTAATATCCCTCATTATATCCTCATGTTACCATATAATTTCCTCAAATTTGTGGTTCTGGCATAAAACTTTAACCATGGGAGTGGTCTTGTTTTTTAGAACTTTTTCTCTACGATCCAGAATCTCTATTGGTTGTTCTTCATAAGAAAGATATTTCACCAGTAGTACAGCTCTAAGTTTAGTACCTATGAAGGATTAGGTATGTAATTTATTAATAGAGATACATGGAACACATCCTTAACTTGATTTATATTTGGTGGAAGTTCCAGTCGATAACCTACCTTCCCAACACGATCCATAATTTCAAAAGAACCAATATACCTAGGGCTCAGCATACCCTTATTTCCAAATCTCATTACTCTCTTTCAAGGATATATTCGTAGAAAAAACCTTATCACTACTTCAAACTCTAGGTCCTTTGTTCGGTTGTCAGCATAACCTTTTTGTGGACTATGATATACTCTTATTTATTGTTGAATAGATCTAACCTTCTCTACCATTTCATCAACAAGGCCAGGTCTTAATAGATTTCTTTCCCCAACTTCATCCCAAAATGTTAGAGTTCTTCAATTATTTCCATAGAGGGATTCATAAGGGGCCATCCAAATACTGGAGTGAAAGCTATTGTTGTTGGAAAATTTCTACCAAATGTAAATTTTTATCCCAAGCACCTTTGAAATCTATAGAGAAAGTTCTCAAAATGTCTTCCAAAGTTTGAATTGTCCTCTCAGACAGACTTTCAGTCTTAGGATGATAAGCAGTGCTGAAACATAACTTGGAATCCATAGCATTCTGAAGACTTCACCAGAACATCAAGGTAACCCTCAGATCCTGATCAGATATAATCAAAAGTGGTAATCCACGAAATATTTTCAGTTACCTTATATATATTTTAGCAATATGATCAAGATATAAATAATATCTACTAGTAATGAAGTGTGCCGACTTCATAAGGTAATCAACTATAGCCAAGATAGGACTATTTCCTTGGGACGTTTTGGGAAGTTTGAGAACAATGTCCATAGTGATGTTTTTCCATTTCCATTCTGGTATAGTTAATGGTTGTAACATCCCATTAGAAATTTTCCCCTTAGTTTTAACTTGATTAAAGACCAAGCATCAAGAGACATATTCAGCATCATCTCTTCTAACTCCATTACACAAGAAATACCCTTTAAGGTCCATGTTCATCATTGTGCTTCGAGGGTGAATAGAGAATGAAGAACTATGAGCCTCATCCAATTTATCCTTCATTAATTATGATGTGGTAGGAATACAAAACTGATTCCTAACCCTTATTTTTCCATCACAATAAAATTTAAATTCAGATATATTTCTCACATTTTTTTGTAGATATATATATTTCTTCTATACCTCCTGAATCTTCACTTGTATAGATGGTCAAACATTCTTTTGAGAAAGTTAATATTTATCTCATTTAATTAAAATTTAAAGATCCATGATTTGAAAATACATCTATATTGGATCTTTTTTATCCTCATCACTGATAGGCTAGGATGGTCTCGTCAACTCAAAGCATATGCCACCTTGTTCGCTTTCCTAGGATGGTAATGTATTGCGAAGTCGTAATATTTAATCAACTCCAACCATATTCTTCAGCACATATTCAGATCCATTTGTGTGAAAACATACATTAATATTTTATGATCAGTATAAACATCACACCTTTCACCCTAAAGATAATTCCTTCATATATTTAATAAAAAATTCAGGCAGCTAAATCCAAATCATGAGTTGGGTAATTTTACTTATGGATTTTCAATGGTCGTGTGGCATAATCTCTCAACATATAATTTTTCATGATACCACATACCAAACCCTTCTTGGATGCATCACTTTAGATCACAAATATTTATACACTACAAGGTAGTGTGACCACATGTGCACTGGAAAAACTTCTTTTTAGCTCTTTGAAATTCTCTTCACATCCATCCGTCCATATGAAATTAACTCATTTCCGAGTCAACTTGGTTAGTGGAATAGATAATCATGAAAAATAATTCAAAAAACATCGATAATATGCAACAAAACCAAGAAAAATTCGGATCTCAATTATCATTTTTTGTCTCATCCAACTTTCAATAACTTCTGTTTTGGATGCATCCATAGATATCTCATCTCTTGAGACTATATTACCCAAAAATGAAACTTTCTGAAGACAAAATTCACACTTGGTAATTTTTTATAAATCTTATCCTCTCTTAGGGTATTCAGTATAATTATTAAGTGCTCTTCATGTTCTTCATTTCTCTTTGAATAGAAAAGAAAATCGTCTATAAATACTACCAAAAACTGATCAAGATATTGTCTAAAGACCCGATTCATTAGATCAATGATGATAGTAGTGGAATTAGTAAGAAAACAATGCATCACTATAAAATAATAGTGTCCATACTTTGTACAAAATTCCATATTTGGTATATCCTCCTTCTTGACCCTTAATTGATGACATCTTTAATGAAGATCAATCTTGGAAAAGTATTGATCCCTACATAGTTGGTCAAATAAGTCATCAATGCAGGGAAGATGATATTTTTTCTTGATAATGATCTTGTTAACTTCTCAATAATCATTGAAGAGTCTCATTGATCCATATTTGTTCTTAACAAATAGAATGGGTGGTCCCCAAGGTGATGCACTAGTGTATATAAATCCCTTATCAAGATTCTGTTGGAGTTTCTTCTTTAATTCCTGCTACTCAATTGGGTCCATTCTATAAAGTGACTTTGAAATAGGCATAGCACCTGGTATGAGTTTTATTGAGAACCCAACATCCAAATTTGGTGGAAGACCAAGAAATTTATTTGGAAATACATCATCAAAATCTCATACAATTGGTGTATTTTTAATTAAGAGTTTCTCCCCAACCATTTCAGATAGATAACCTTCATTTATAGGGATCAAGACCTATAAGATGGAAGAAATTTTTATTGTAAGGTTATATTCATCCATGAATCAATTGATGATCATATATTGGTCTGAAATATGAAATATGACTTCCCTCCCATAGAAATTAATATGATCCCTATATAGAGAAAGTCAATCCATACTAAGAATCACATCAAATTCAACTGTAGGAAGGATCACAAGATTTGAAAGAAGTATATTGCCACAAACATCAACCAAATAAGAATTATAATCTTTTGATGCGACCATTGTTCCACTAGGAGTTGTCATAGATAACTCAACATCTAATTGCTGAGGTAATACAATGATACCCTTATAAAATTCTTTATAAATAAAAGAGTGGGTGGATCCAAAATCAAATAAAACATTTTCTACTTTAGAGTGGATGGTAAGTGTATCTTTTTCTCTATTCGTGTCATTAGACATCTTTTTCCCATAACTTCGGCAGTAAACTACCCGATGACCATATTTTATATACTTAAAGAATTTACAAATCCCATTAAGACAATTTCCTCCATGTTTATTTCCACATTTTGAGAAAAGGGGAAAACTCATCTTTTTTTTTCAATATGGTCTTTAGATTTTCCTTTTAATTCAATTTTTATCTTCTTATCAAACCCATAGGATTGATGGGTTACTCCAATATCCATATCAATATTGAGAGAACATTGAATGATTTCCTCATATCTATTAATATATCTTATGGATAATGCCCTTCAGATACTTGGTTTTAAGACACTAAGGAATCGATCAATTTTACTCTCAGGTTTAATAATAATTCCAGAAGCGTACCTTGAAAGTCTTGTAAAATTTTCTTCGTAGGTACCAACAGATTCATCATAATTTTTCATAACTTCAAAGAACTAATTCTCCATATTTATTTGAATAATATGAGGAATATACTTATTTAAAAACAATTTCTTGAACTCATTTCATTGCATTGACTCAACTTCATCTCTTGTCCTCATATTCCGGATAATATTTCACTATTGATCAGCTTCACCTTCCAAACGATAGACTGCTAAGATGACTTTATCATGTCCAGAACATTATAGAACTGAAAATATCTTGTCATTGGTATTAATCAATTGTCCATCCACTAAGGGATCAGAAGACCCACTGAAAGAAGATTGGAATTTCCTCATAAAGGACTCAATAGAATGTTTCTCCCTCCTTTACTCGTTTGTATTTCCTACATGATTTGTAGCTAGAGAATGTTGTGTGAGAATAGCAATAAGATTTTTCATTCCATATCCCATAATATTTGGTTTCTCAGGAGGAAAATTGTTTCATTGACTGTCAAATTTATCATTAATGCAGTTCCTTCAAGTTCCAACCATTGAGTAAAACCAAGAATCATAGTGTGAGAAACACTAATAATAATGGTAAAATCACATTATTAAGAATAAAATTTCAATTTAGAAAACATTAGGTTCTATCCTTGGTTATTCATGGTCAATTCTAAAACACTAGGATTGTAACCTATACTTAGACATATCCTTAGGGTTCTTACTAAGGCTTTCTCATCATAGTTTCCAAAGGATAACTATACCTTTACTCTAATACTAACTAAAACGGCCAATAATTTACATACATTGATATTAAAATAAAAATTATGATTATTCATTACAACATATAAAAAAATCCATGATAGGATCATATAGGTATAGTGTTTTTAGATACTGGGAAACATAAACAGTTGGTTCATAAAACTTCTATGTTGTCTCCTGCTTATATCATCATAACTAGACTCCTTTTTGACATATCTTACTTAAAACCCTTATTCATGGCTTGGGGAAAAGAAAAATATTAAAGGGTGATCACAAATGATCAGTAAAGGTAAACAAGGTAAATATCAATCATTTCAAAATCATAAGACATACGAATATAACATTTTGAAATCTTATCATGTACATGAAAGATCTTCACATTATGTCATAGGATAAAAGTTCATATGAATTAATGGAAATAATCCCAAAGTCATAAAATAATACATGAAGTTTTGTGTCAAACACATAAGCCTAAAAAATAATTTCATATTAGTCAAGGCTCCTTTCCAATACCATCATAGTGGATAATGTCCATTACTAAACTGGGATTACTTATTGTCCCGACCCTGTATTACTGAATCATATTTACTTGTTGTTCTAATAAAGTATATCTCATGAGATATAAATATTTACCCAATGAATTAGAGGGAGATATAGGTCCCATTCATCTCATAATTAAATAATTCTTACATGTGCCACAAAAAAATAAATCATTCATCATAGCACAACCCAAGGAAATAAATTGGTTTCTTAAACATCATTCCATCATAACAAAATTCACATAAAACAAAAAGATTTTAAAATTATAATTTCATCATAAACAAAATAAAATCATATAATTAATAGGAATAAAAACAAAACCCTATTTAAATAATGGAATCTTATATGGAATGTAATTTAGATATAACACAAAAATTAAATTATTGATGAAAATATCATTTCTTCTTAAAATACATTTTCTTTTCTCAAAACACCACACAATTTCAAAAGAAAATAATTTCTTTGGAAATAACCTAGAAAAATTTTAATGTAAGATTCACGCAAATAAAGTGTCATTAAATATTAAAAATATACTCATTACATATAAATTAAAAAGCATTATTCTCATAATTTTGTTAAAAATGTCAAAAAATACATCATACTGAAAATAAAAAAAGGTTCCTTTAATAATATTTAATAAAAAATCACCAACAGGTATAATTGATTTTAAAAAATTATATAATAGTAGAAATAATATTACATATTTACACAATATGGACGTGGATGATAAATATACCCCAGTAAATACTTACATATAAATAATCTCAGATAATAATGAGATTGAGAAATTATCCCTCACCATAGGATTGATAAGATTCATATGTATCTAAACCTACTATATAATGATTTAAATAATATTATTTACTTAGCCTATAATCATGTTAATTTTTATGATATCATTTATGATCGTATAATCATCCATTTATTAGTACCATTTCATTGTCACTCATTATTCGGATATTAACTACTTTATGTTCTTATGCAGTTTTTGTCAGATAAGTTCATTTTCCACTTCTTAGGTTATATTATATCATTTAAAGAATAATATTAGTATAATATATATCATATTTATTCATTTCATTCAAGTATATAATCATGTTTTAATAAATATCATCAAGAATGAATCACATCACATCATGGAGAAAGTAGGCTTTACGTATTCACAAGCGACGATATCATTCCCATAATTGTAGAATGTTACTGAACTGGATGGTGTATAATATTTTAGAATTAATATCATGTCATAGTAATCATATATAGTTATTATTTCCTTCATTATAACCATCCAATTAAGCTGGTGATGAAAAGTAGATTACACCACAGAGTGGAGACAGTAAGTCGTACGTACACACGCGTGGTGATTTTGTTTTTCATAAGATGGATAAAAGGTGGAAAAAGGTTATTTAATAATTATAAAAATATATAAATATATTATTGATACTGATTTTATTAATTTTTAATTAAATAGATAATTAATAGAACGTATAAGAATAAAGAAGTTTGAAAGAATCAGTAGAAGAGATTACATCTTCCTCAATGTTCTTCCTCTAAATATCTTCTTAGAGCACTAGAGTTGGTCTTTGAAGATGACCAAAACCTCCAAAATGGAAATTGGGAAGTTGATAAGGAGAAAAAATTGAGTATGGGAATGCTTGAAGGCTCAAATTCTTGTGAAAAGGTTAGGTAGGAGGTTACCTTTTATAATTGAGGTGAGTTTGGTTGATTATATTTCTACCCTATCTCATCTCATATTCAATATTGGTACATTTGTTTGTGGTGAGGGACAATTTTAGAATCTCTGTAAATAATAATTTATAATAAACTCAAACACTACCCAAAAAAACCAAACAAATGTACCAATATTGAATATGAGATAAGATAGGGTAGAAATATAATCAACTAGTTAATTTTGAACAAGTATTTCTGTCAATTTAAACATTATCGTTTTAATTAAAACTTAGTTATTCTATTTAATACTTATATAGGGTGAAAAATAATTCAATATTAAAAGGGTGAAATATTTACTTATTTTATATAAAATAAACCATAAATAAATAAAATGGAAAATTTTATATCATATCATTATTATTATATATTTTTTTTAAAAAAATTAATTAGTTTTAAATAATTTAATAAAACATTATTTTTGATAAACAATCAATTGTATAAATTTTGACACTATTCAATTCATTGATTATTAAAAAATATTAATATAACAATATAACTTCTAACCAAAAGTATTATTATATTCCTAGGAGGTCAAGGTCATCTAGAAAATTAATTATACATGTTAATTAGCCCAAATTATATTTTCATTAAAAAATTTAAAATCATTTATTTGAAATTTCTCTTAATAAAATAATTACTATGACAGTTTTCTCTAATTATTTAATATGCATATTTTCTGAATAAAAATTAAAAACAAAACACTATGATAAGTATAAATCTACTATCATTTAAATTAATAATTTTAGTCTAATTTATCTTCTCAAAAATAAAATATTTAAAATGTTATACTTATTAAATTATGAAGATGAAAACCTAAACATCACATTAAATAAAATAATATAAGTGTCATAATCTCTTCTATAAGCCTCTAAATGGTGCATATGAAACCACTGCATGATCATGGTCTAGTTATAACTGAAAAATAATATTTGTTCAAGTGTTTGGATCTTTTAATGGGTATTATTATTTTAATAAAAACTATATTATTGATTTTTCATCAATTAAATAAATTCTGCATCATTAATATATAAGCTATCAAGGTATTTATTTATTTCCTAACAATTACAAATAAATAACCATGATAAATAAAAACTTCTTATCTTTCAAATGAGTATTATAATGTAAATTATCTTTAGTATAACCTTATATTAAAAATGATTTAGTTATTAACATTTCTGTGAGACATATTTAACTTTTATTTAAATAAAATAAAATAAATTTCATAATCTTCTCCAAGTTGATTCAAATGCATACCATTTCGAACCAAGGATGTTTTATGTAGAAACACAGTCATCAAATGATATTAATAAAAGTTTTAGGGTAATTTTATAATTGTATTCTTACCCTTAATTACTCTGTTTACCCTTTTACCGTATTAATAAAAATTACTAAAGTTACTATTCATAATGCCAACAAAATAATTTTTTTACATAATTAGGACCTACTAATACCAGGTATGGAGTAAAATATTCAAAATTCAAACTACATAAGTTGTATTAATTAATTTGAAATTAATTCCATTTTCAGAAGGAAAGAATGGGGTTTTAAAAGATAAAACATTTCAAAAGATTAAAATGTTTTTACATATGAATTCAATGTAAAATTAATGATAGTTACATATATTATATTGAATTATAAAAATATATTCTATTTATGCTTTAAAACCATTAAATATTATAATTTAACCATAATTTAATTCTATAAAAAAGTTGTTTTCATAAAATTTAGTGTATTTTTACTATTCATCAATACATGAATGTTATTAGAAAAATACCAAAAATATATACAAATTAAGTTTTTATATCCCACATAAAAATAAAATGTTTATGTTTTCATATAAACATTTTTAATGTGTCAAAATCGTAATTTAAAAGTGGTTGGTCATTAAAGTGCGTAAAATTGTCCTTTAAAAAAATAGGTTTTTATACATCAAATAGGGTTTATTCATACCCTATGACTAAAATACCCATTGGATGAATAAAAAAAATATGTTATTAATTATATAACATATATATATATATATCATTAATTTCATTACTAATAGTAATTCACTCAAAAATAAAAATATCTAAATGATTTATATTTTTCATAAATAATTGGTTTCCAATGAATTCATAATGAATTTTCATAGGTTAGTTATACTTATTCCCTCTAAAATAATGGCTATGATATAATGACAAATTTATACTAAGGGTGTGTCACAGTTTATTAAAACTCATGATTACATGCAATGAAATCTATTTAAGAATTAAAATTATTTAAACAAAATATTTCCTAAAAAACATCTGGGTATTACAACATCATTATCAGAAACAATCATCGATGGAAATCCATGGAGTCTGGATATATCCTAAACATAAAGGCATATCGAACTCTCTACTGAACACTGTTCACATATATCTTGGATGTGGGCCTACATGGTGAGTCATTCTATGATCACCTATATGGAATCCTATACCCTAGACGTATGTGGTAATCCCATATAAAGGTTCATATATATCTCATACCAATTCCACTCCAAGACCTCAAGGGGTTTGGGTCAAACCCACTGGAAATTGGTTATCAAAATTCACTTTCTGATAAGTAGGGCATCGAGAGATGAATTCTACAACTCCTTTCTTCATCTCTAGCCACCAAAACTAGTGTCTGATTTCTTATTACATCTTTTCCACACCAGTATTTACCACCAAAGGATATGTGTGATACTCTTTTAGAACCTCTTACCACAATGTCATTGGTACCATAATGCATCCTTTGAAAAGAATATTGTGCAACCCACCTTTTGAAAATCCAACAGGAGAATGCCCTATAGATATCAGAGCACATAGGGTCTCAAAGTCGATATCACGAAGTTGTGCCTCCCTAACTCATTGTAGGAGTGGAGGGGTGAAAACCATCGATTGAAGGTACAATTCTCCATCTAAATCCATAAAATACTATTGTAATGAGTCCAAATACTCTAATTCATCTTTCAGAAACTATGAACAAGATCTCCAGCTAAGATCATCTTCTACCACATTCCCCTTCCCATGAATAAAGAAAATTTCAACATCATAGTCCTAGTAGAACATTAACTATCGCCTCTGTCTCAAGTTAAGATATTTTTGGAAGATAGTATACTTAAGACTCTTGTGATTGGAGTAGATGATAAATCACTCACCCATCAGGTATTGTCACCACATACCCAAAGCACATACTACCAATGCTAACTCAAGATCACGGGTCATGTAGTTCTTCTCATGTGATCTCAACTGGCATGAACCATAAGTAATCACCACTTTCCTCTACATCAGAACACAACAAAGACTGATACTTGTACATCATAGAACACTATGTACTTGACACCCTCCTCTGGAAATCTTTATATGGGAGTACTCATGAAAATATAACTCAACTACTAAAAATATTGTTGACACTGATCTTTCTACAAAAATGGATACCCCTTTCGAGTCAATGTTTTCTTTGGTCATGATATCCTGGAGAAATCATGTATGAATCCCTAGTAATAGCCTTCCAACCCAAGGAATCTCTAAACCTCCATCGTGCTTTTCAGTGTCTCCTAAGCTAACACTACCTCATCCTTGGTCGGGTCCACTATGAATCCATCCACTAAAATAACATGTCCGAGAAAGTCGACCACATTTATCCAAAACTGAAAATTTTAGAGCATTCCATAAAGTCAGTGATCTCAGAGTTCATCCAGAACCATCCTCAAGTGTATCACATTATCATCCTCAGATGTCGAGTACACAAGGATATCATTGATGAAGACCACCAAAAACCGGTATATGTAAGGATTAAATATCCAGTTCATGAGTCCCATGAACACTGATATGGAGTTCATTATGCCAAAGGGAACCACCAAGTACTCATATTTACTGTAGCGACATCTTAATTCCTTCTTTGATATATCATCATCTCATACTGGAAACTGGTGATATCCTGACCTATGTTCGACCTTCGAGAACCACCATTCCCCTCCTAATTAATCAAAGAGGTCTTTGATCCTCAGTAGTAGTACTTATTATTAATAGTCACCTGGTTCAACTATTGTTAGTCCACACACAACTTGAATCTCCTGTATGAAATATTGGAAAGGAAAACTAGGGATACCCCGGGTGAAACACTAGTTCTAAAAAATCCTTTCCTCTACAAGTACTCCAACTTCACACTCAACTAACGAAACTCTATAGGAGACATTAGATATGATAACATAGATTTCACTGTCATCTAAGGGTGTAGATCAATGCATAATTCTATCTCTAAAGGGGAGATAAACTTGGAACATCTTTAGGAAAAATGTCCTCATACTCCTCCACCACTACAAGAAACTCGGAACTCATAATATTCACTAAAAACAAAGTTAGGCTAGCCAATTGATGAGTAATTGGTTATACCCTTTTATGGATGATTCAAACCTGCACTCTCTAGGTTTACTTTTCATCAAAAAAACATGGTTCCATCACTACAGACACACCACACACTTCACCTAAAACAGTCAATCTAGGCTTGAACTGTAGATAACCAATCCATACTAAGAATGATGTCTTAAGGGTTTGATAATTCTACCAAGATGTTCCAACAGAAACTCTCACCTCCAATAGTCAGGTAACACTATTGGCACAGTGTGTGATCATTGATTCTTCTCTAATAGGAGTCTCTAAGCATAATGGTCAATTCTATGGTTTAATCGGAATCTCTAAGCCTCAAAAAAGATATGTAGAGAGAAAGGAATGAAAATAACCCATGTCTATCAATACGATATCTAAGGTATAAAAGACACATATCAAAACTCAAATCATATTTGGAGCCTTTGGGTCGTAAGACTTAACTACTTGCACCTATCCCCATCCATGTACTCCATGTCCCTGAGCTTGGTAAGGACCACCTAGGGTGGTGGCAGTAACATGTCAAATCATTGACTACCTCTTGTTGCTCTCCCAACTCCTCTTCCACATATAATATACTGTGTAGATACCTTCCCCTACCACTGACTCTACCTCGGTGTCCAATCAATGGCCCCTATTTCAGCTATATGGTGGGTCATAAAATCTTGTGCAAGATGTCTCCTACCGTCACATGAGTACCTGCAACACCCCAGGTAAATAAAGAATATAACATTTTCATATTTATCCATATTTGTGAATAAAATATTAATATGACTTTAAAGGGGACGCTATGCTCGATGGCGTACCCAACACGCAACAGCGAGTTTCTTGGGAATCTTACGTTGCACTCTAATAATAAAATAATATTATTTTAAATGGTAGTTAACATGTAGCCATTGTATTGGCAGGAATGTATAGAAATAACTAAAATATGACTATATATGTTTTTAAATGTTTTTAAATTTATCTAATAAAAGATAAAGGCATATAATACGGAAAAAATTCAATTTTAGGCTTATATGCCCTAGTTTTCACTAAAGGTTCACTTATCGCCTTTTGATGGAGAACATTCATTAAATATAGTTTTGTTAACTATTATACATCTTTTTGGACCAAATAAAATTCTTCTTAAGAATTTGGAAATCAAAATTTACTTTGTGTAAATTTTTGGTATCTTTCTGATAAAGTTCATTTTTTAATGAATAGTGTAAAATGTTGTATTTTAATTCAAAACCTCTTTTTAATCTAATTTATATATATCATTAGATTATCTTTTTAATTGTTTTTAAAGTGAAATTAGAATATATTTTTGCCATTAAATCCAATAGTGGTCTTTGGAATTAATTTCACTTTGAAAACAGACTTAAAATAGTGTCAATCTTTTGATACTTATTGTTTCATAAAAACACGCTATTTGCTCTAACAGCGGGAATTAATTATTAAATTAATTAATTTGACTTATTAGTTTTGAATTTTGTAAAATAGACTTCATTTTTGAATTTGGAATATCAAATATAGCTTAGGGTTAAGTTTTGGGATTTTTCTGAAAAACTTCAATTTTTGATGAATAGTGAAACCACTAAGTGGTACTTATAAAAACTGATTTTTCCGTTGAAATGAAATTTTTCCATATTTATGTTTTGAATTTCAAAAATCAGACATACATGGTTGTCATTAAGAATTAAAATGTGGTTCAATTGGATAAAAATAATTTTTTGGTGAATAGTAACTTATTAAGTTTTTAATCGCGATTAGAGGTAATTAGTGTAGTTTAAGGTAAAAATAATGTTTTAATAATATGAAATGAACTTGATACATGTCATAAACTCATTGGATGTGTCATGGACGACCAAGACAACCCATGGGTCAACTTGGGGACCCCATGAAGCCACTTTGGTTGGAAAATGACATTAATATCTTTTTATTTAAAGTTAAAGTAAAAATGAGACAAACATGAAATGATTTACTAAAACAATTTTTACATGGGGTTATACAAATCCGATTTTTGAAAATAAATATTTATTGGAAATATAAAAGGATTTCCTACATTATAGTATTTTTTTTATAATTTTAGACATTAAATAAATTAAATTAGTTATGACATCATGATGATGCAACGATGACCTCATTATTTAACGATTTAAATAAAATGGAAATATAATGTAATATCTAAGACCTAAAAATGTCCAAAACCTATTGGATGAGTTGATATCGAACCCTTATCACCTTATCTTCGAAACACATCAATTTGGGACCTCTTAAATCCGAATACCATTTTAAAATAAAGTGACTTTTCTTTACCTTCAAAGAGTGCCCCTCCTCTCCTCTTATAAAAGGCCCCCACCTCTACCTCCTTACCCACACTCCCAAAGCCTTTGGCTCGGCCAAACCCTGCACATTTTGTCTCTAAACGTCCCTCTCTAACTCCTTGAGGCCTCACTTTGGGCAGAAGTCTTCCCAAGGAAGCCTTTGAGCTCAAACCAAAGGGAGTTACCCGATTTTAAGGTAATGTCTTCACTTGAGTCCTTTTGTATTATTTTGCTTATCCGACCCCCTAAACTCTTTTTATTCATTTAGTTTGTAACAAATACAGTATCATCAATATACTATGATGTTGTTATAAGAATTATTTGATCTACAATTTCACACACCTACATCTAATGGTTAAAGAACATACTGTTTCTGAGGATGGCGAATTTCTGCCTCCCGAAACGATGATTGTTCAACATTCTTATAACACCTTCAAAGGTGGACATTAAGATGAAACTATATTTATATATGATATATAATATTTTTATGTTTTCCTTAAGCTTCTATATTTTTCATTTTGGGCATACATTTATGGTTTCCATTATGGGTAAACACGATATCTTCATTTAAGGAAGTGCGGACTACCGCCCCCTCAAAGTGATTTGATTCGTTACTACCATATGTGGTACGTGTAAAGGGTATATTTAATGATATTATATATGATACCATACTGGAATTAAAATACTATTATGTATCATTATGTTTTAATTCCATTAAATATGAAATAGAAATGGAAGTAGTGTTCATGCGTACGTACGGCTTACCGTCTCCATGAACGGTACATTTCATTTCTTATCTCAAAATGTTATGTAATATTATAAGTACATATATATAATGGATATATATGTAATATATTACATCAAAATTATGGATATCATTCTGGAATATAACATATATATATCTCTCTCATTTTGTTTTAATTCCATTAATAGGACAAAAAATGAAAGTAGCGTTCATGCGTACGTACGACCTACCGTCTCCATGAACGATGCTTTTCGTTTTTTATCTCCAAATGATATTGAATAGTATGAAATGAATATTTACTGGATATATATGATATTTTAATCATTAATACTATTCTGGAAATTATTTACTTATAACTACATGGGCAATCTCTTTTCAAAAAAGATCATTTTTGACTCATGTACCAAACATCGGCAAAAACATCTGATATGAACTAACATTATTAAACAATTATTATAACTTTTAATATGTGATATGAACTGAATAATAATCTCTAAAGGAGGTAATTAGGCAATTATTAATTGACCAAAGTTTATTATTCAGGAATATAAAGAAACGAAGAAGACAAGTTGGACTTGAAGTAAGGGATCCTACTCCTCTCTTTCTTTTTAAGTACACTCTTTTATGTCATTCCTTCTAAGCTCACCTTTCTTGTTATTGGGATGTTATTTTATATTACTATTACTGTAATTTTTATGTTCATATGATGAGAGACCATATTCTCTCTCATCAATCCATTTTGGAAGTTTTGAGTGGCGCCGTTAGGCTGCCGAATTTTCGTAAGAGATCTAACCTCTCTCTTTCTCTTTAAGTACTCCCCTTTATGTCACTTATTTTAAGCTCCTCTTTGTTATGATGGGGGATGTTATTTTATATTCCTCTTGCTGTACATTTTATTGTAATGTGATGAGATACCCTATTTGATCTCATCAATCCATTTTTGGAAGTTTTAAGTGGCGCCGTTAGGCTGCCGAGTTTTGATAAGGGATTTTTCATCTCACTTTTATTCCCGTGAGAATTATGATACATTTGACACAATTTCCTTTGGGTGGTGTATTTACTGACCATTATTTTACTCATTGTGTAATATTCTTTCATTTATGAGTATTTACATCAATGATGTATTGTCCTTCTTGCACGGGGCGTATGTTTCGAAAGATACCCATGTCAGTAAGGGAACCTTTCACCCTCCTCTTTTTAAAAGACTTATTTTGTTATGTCTTTTAATTCACATAATATTATTTTGTGATATGTTCTTCTATATCCTTATTGATTTTAATTTTATATCCATGTGATGAGATACCCTTTTTATCTCTCATCAACTCTTTTTATGAATTTTGAAGTGACGCTGTTAGGTTGTCTAATTATTGCAAGGGAACTTCTTAAGCCAATTTCGATTCTTTGGGATAAACTTGTACACCTTAAATATGTCGTTCTATGATTATGTGTGAATATCCTCTGATTGTTTTACACTTAATACCCACTTATATTTCGTGAATTCGTTTGTCACACATAGTTATGTAACTGATTTATCCTTAATCCAAGGATACCGTCTTTGTATGGGACTTCGTCTCAATCTCATTTCATTGAGGCATATTTTGTATTATACACAACCTTCATTTATACGGTGTATAAACCCCTATGACTTTTACATTTATCAAAAAAGAATCTTTTTATACGAAGCGTTTTACTAAACGACAAAAGGGAATGTTTTTGTCGTATGTATGCGGCGACAACGACTTCTCCGCCGCCGTGACCATTATTTGCGTTTCGGCTTCCTCTACAAGCCATACCTTCTTTTTAAAAGAAAAATAAATACCATGTTTTACTTTTATTTTATTTTGGTATTGAAAATGGTTTTCATAATGTTTTTATATCAATGTGTTGTATTGATATCTTGTGATTGAAAGGTGGAAATTTTATGTTTCCTTTATGCATGTTTTATGTGGTATGATTATGTTGAGGTTCTTGGGCATTATTATGAAGACGGGTGGTTCCGTGATAAACTAAGGGCGGGTGAGCCTGATATAGCTCTCCAATTCATTGGGTAACACGAAGGAGTGAAACGTTAAGGTTTCTCCGAAGAGATTTAGGGAATATACTGTGATGGGTATTCCAAATGTAACCAAAAGGGTTACTCCCTACGTAAGAATGTTATGAATGCCTCAAGTTACCTTTATGTCTTATGATTTCTATGATTTATTCATGATTTGATGAGGTATGTTGAAGTGCTTATGTTTTATGGGTAAATTATGATTTCATTCTTATGTATATATGAACTCATGTTTCCTTTCCATATTTTTATAACCCTTACTGAGCTTTTTATGCTCATCCCAAGTTTTTGAAATGTTTTTCACAGGTCAAGGGAAAGGTACAAGAAGTGATGATAGTGTCAAGGATGTGTCAAGAAAGAATCCATGTTTTATTTTTTCAATATGTTTCCGTTGATGGGAAGAATTAATACTGTCTTTTATGTAACCACTTTGTTTAAATGTGGAATGTAATGCAAGTTTCATGATCTAATTCTCTAAAACTCTAAACCTGAAAAGATCCTCAATGTGTAATCTTGTAATAACTCAAGATTAAGTAAGGTTTAAGGCTGGGGCCTTATAGTTGGTATCAAAGGTTGGTTTAGATAACTTTAGAGGTTAGGGTATTCTTTAAGCATAAGTGACATTACCATAATGGTTATGATTTTAGAAAGAGTCCTAGTTTTAGATAAAGTGAATGAGTAAATATATCTTAGTGTTTACCTTCCTCATTAGTACATGATGGTTTTTTTTGATATACTCACACTGACCTTTTTTGTTTTAGTAAATGGATGGATCTAGCAGGCACCAAAGTAATAGTGGATGTGAAGGAAACTGTGACAGTTTTTTGAGCAAGCAACTGAATGATATAGGAGCTGCAATGAGAACTCTTGTGATTATCCTCAACCAACTATCTGGAGTCATGATTGACCACCTAAACCTTGGCGATTTCTCTAAGGCATCATATATGCGAGAAACAAATCCCTACGGAAGTACATGTAATAATCATAAAGGTAAGTGTGTTCAAAAACCTATGTGTCAAAGATGTGGAAAGAAACACCTAGGAAAATGTTTCAAAGGGACATAAATATGCTATAGATGTGGAAATAAAGGTCATAAAGCAAGAACCTGCCATGGAAAAAGGAAGCATCCAGTTGAATCGTGGAAAGGGAAAGAAGTTCTTTCTGAGGGATAAATTGAATGTTTTAAATGTGGTGTGCATGGTCATTATGCAAACACATGTCCTATGAAGAAGTTTCGTGAATGGGGTCACTAAGAGCGTACAAATGTTTTTTTACCAATACCTAATGTCATTCCGATTGAGGATGAAGAAACTGACAATGACCAATCAAAGGTATGTATTATTTCATGACTATTGTTTTCCTGTTTTGGAATCTTAGGATATGATTCATGATTTTGTTTGTAGGAAAGAGGTATTTCAGAATAAGTTGGAAAGGAATGGTTAATGGATCATGAAGAATGTTGAATGAGTAAGATGTCAACATATAAGGGCTTAAAGAGTTATGGTGATATTCTTAGGATTATTAAGTCTCTTTTGATGATGGGGTTACATTAGAAGACTTTTTATATTATGTGTAACCCTGATGTTTAATATAGTAAAATTTTATTCAAGGAATAGTTATCTTTTCTTTTGTGGACATAGTTATAAAGAACCATTTAGAGTTTACATGATCCTTACTTTTGAGGTAATTATGGGTTACTATATGTTATGATGGAAGTGAAAGGAATGAGATAAACTTGAGGTTAAAATATGTTATGATCTTTTTTGAAGATTTTATCTCGTTTTGTGGAATGTTTTAAGAATTATGTAGTTTTGGAAAAAGGACAACACGCAGACCGTGTGACAACCCGTCGCGTCGGACAAAGTTGCGGGAATCGAACCCACAACCAAAGTGCGACTAGTATTTATCGCCTACCACTGGACTACGTGAAGTCCCTGGTTATTTTGATTGATTCTTTTTAGTTAGATGATTTTATGAATTAAGAGTAAGTTGATTTTGGGTTATCTATGGAAATTTATTAACCCATCATGGAGGATATGTGATTGGGCTAATTACATTTCAATATGAGACTTTAAGAGCAACTAATGTTGTTTGGATATAAATTTTGCGATTTAACTTGGAAGACTATGTGACTAAATCCTTCAAATATTTGGGTTTCAATCTTAGTTTGGTTTACTTTGAAGAATTTTATGGACAAATTGTTTATCGAATGGTCCTCGTTGAACTTTGGGTTTGTTGGACAATTTTGGAGATTAAGAATAGATTTTCTTTTTATAAAGGGTTATCCTTTTCTGGATTTTCTAATCTTGTACTAACCTTTTTTGGTTTTGGTTTTGGTTAAAGTCTAAAGACATGGGAAGTATATAGTGCTCTTTTGTGTATTAGGTGATTCTCTAGAAGTTGATTATAGTACTCTTAATGCGAACAAGTCTCCCTAAATACTCATCTTTTGGAAAAAATATGAGTTTGATTAAGGAATCTAGTAAAAGTTGAAAGTCAAAATGATAAGTGATTATGTTTCCTTATGAATAAATTCCTCAATAAAAAGTAACTTAAAACAAAAATGTTGTCTATTCACTTTTCCTACTGGGGAATCGAATACCGTTTTACCCATCACAAGTTTGTGATTTTCTTATGGTTAACTTTCTCCTAGACATGTTTACTATCACTCTCCCTCAAGAACATGACCCTTTGCTTTTTCTTCCATGTCCATGTTTTTCTACATATGGGTTAACTCGGGTGACCTCTGTACTTATCTTCCTTTATTTTAAAGTGATTGTTTTACCGACTCCTGTTCCGATGTGGGACTTTCAAGGATATTTCCAAGCTCAATTTTAAAAATTGCGAGGACGCAATTACCAAAAGGGGGGAAGGATGTAACACCCCAGGTAAATAAATAATATTACATTTTCATATTTATCAATATTTGTGAATAAAATATTAATATGACTTTAAAGGGGACACTATACTCGATGGCGTACCCAACACGCAATAACGAGTTTCTTGGGAATCTTACGTTGCACTCTAATAATAAAATAATATTATTTTAAATGGTAGTTAACATGTAGCCGTTGTATTGGTGGGAATGGACAGAAAGAACTAAAATATGACTATATATGTTTTTAAATGTTTTTACATTTATCCAATAAAATATAAAGTCATAAAATACGGAATGAATTCAATTTTAGGCGTATATGCCCTAGTTTTCACTAAAGGTTCACTTATCGCCTTTTGATGGAGAACCTTCATTAAATATAGTTCTGTTCACTCTTATACATCCTTTTGGACCAAATAAAACTCTTCTTAAGAATTGGGACATCAAAATTTACTTTGTGTAAATTTTTGGTATCTTTCTGATAATGTTCATTTTTTAATGAATAGTGTAAAATGTTGTATTTTAATTCAAAACCTCTTTTTAATCTAATTTATTTATATGATTAGATTATATTTTGAATTGGGTTTAAAGTGAAATTAGAATATATTTTTACCATTAAATCTAATAGTGGTCGTTGTAATTAATTTCACTTTGAAAACAGACTTAAACAAGTGTCAATCTTTTGATACTTATTGTTTCATAAAAACACGCTATTTGCTCTGACAGCGGGAATTAATTATTAAATTAATTAATGTGACTTATATGTTTTGAATTTTGTAAAATAGACTTCATTTTTGAATTCAGAATATCAAATATAGCTTAGGGTGAATTTTTGGGATTTTTCTGAAAAACTTCAATTTTTGATGAATAGTGAAACCACTAAGTGGTACTTATAAAAACTGATTTTTCCATTTAAATGAAGTTTTGCCATATTTGTGTTTTGAATTTCAAAAATACTACATACATGGTTGTTATTAAGAAGTAAAATGTGGTTCAATGGGATAAAAAGAATTTTTTGGTGAATAGTAACTTATTAAGTTTTTAATCGCGATTAGAGGTAATTAGTGTAGTTTAAGGTAAAAATAATGTTTTAATCATATGAAATGAACTTGACACATTTCCTAACCTCATTTGATGTGTCATGGCCGACCAAGACAACCCATGGTTCAACTTGGGGACCCCATGAAGCCACTTTGGTTGGAAAATGATATTAATATCTTTTTATTTAAAGTTAAAGTAAAAATGAGACAAACATGAAATGTTTTACTAAAACAATTTTTACATGGGGTTATACAAATAGGATTTTTGACTATAAATATTAATTGGAAAGATAAATAGATTTCCTACATTTTAGTATTTTATTTATAATTTTTAGACATTAAATAAATTAAATTATATATGACATCATGATGATGCAGTGATGACCTCATTATTTAACGATTTAAATAAATTGAAAGATAATGTAATATATAAGTCCTACACAAGTCCAAAACCTATTGGATGAGTGGATTTCGAACCCTTATCACTGTATCCTCAAAACACATCAATGTGGGACCTCTTAAATCCGAATACCATTTAAAAATAAAGTAAATTTTCTTTACCTTCCAAGAGTGCCCCTCCTCTCCTCTTATAAAAGGCCCCCACCTCTACCTCCTTACCCACACTCCCAAAGCCTTTGACTCAGCCAACCGCTGCAAATTATGTCTCTAAACTTCCCTATATAACTCCTTGAGGCCTCACTTTGGGCAGAAGTCTTCCCAAGGAAGCCTTTGAGCTCAAACCAAAGGGAGTTACCCGATTTTAAGGTAATGTCTTCACTTGAGTCCTTTTGTTTTATTTTGCTTCTCAAACCCCCTAAACTCTTTTTATTCATTTATTTTGTAACAAATCCAGTATCATCAATATACTAGTATTTTTTTATAATAAGGATTCGAGCTACACTTTCACACACCTACATCTAATGGTTAAAGAACATACTGTTTCTCTGGATGTCGAATTTCTGCCTCCCGAAACGATGATTGTTCAACATTCTTCTAACACCTTCAAAGGTGGCCATTAAGATGAAACTATATTTATATATGATATATAATATGTTTATGGTTTCCTTAAGATTCTGTATTTTTCATTTTGGGCATACCTTTATGGTTTCCATTTTGGGTAAACGCGATATCTTCATTTAAGGAAGTGCGGACTATCGCCCCCTCAAAGTGATTTGATTCGTTATTGCCATATGTGGTATGTATAAAGGGTATAATTAATGATATTATATATGATACCATACTGGAATTAAAATAATATTATGTATCATTATGTTTTAATTCCATTAAATATGAAATATAAATGGAAGTAGCGTTCATGCGTACGTACGGCTTACCGTCTCCATGAATGGTACATTTCATTTCTTATCTCAAAATGTTATGTAATATTATAAGTACATATATATAATGGATATATATGTAATATATTACATCAAAATTATGGATATCATTCAGGAATTATAACATATATATATATCTCTCTCATTTTGTTTTAATTCCATTAATAGGACAAAAAATGAAAGTAGCGTTCATGCGTACGTACGACCTACCGTCTCCATGAACGGTGCTTTTCATTTTTTATCTCCAAATGATATGGAATAGTATGAAATGAATATTTACTGGATATATATGATATTTTAATCATTAATACTATTCTGGAAATTATTTACTTATAACTACATGGGCAATCTTTTTTCAAACAAGATCATTTTTGACTCATGTACCAAACATCGACAAAAACGTCTGATATGAACTAACATTATTAAACAATTTTTATAACATTATAATATGTGATATGAACTGAATAATAATCTCTAAATTAGGTACTTAGGCAATTATTAATTGACCAAAGTTTATTATTCAGGAATATAAAGAAACGAACAAGACAATTTGGACTTGAGGTAAGGGATCCTACTCCTCTCTTTCTTTTTAAGTACACTCTTTTATGTCATTCCTTCTAAGCTCATATTTCTTGTAATTGGGATGTTCTTTTATATTAATCTTACTGTAATTTTTATGTTCATATTATGAGAGACCCTATTCTCTCTCATCAATCCATTTTGGAAGTTTTGAGTGGCGCCGTTAGGCTGCCGAATTTTCATAAGAGATCTAACCTCTCTCTTTCTCTTTAAGTACTCCCCTTTATGTCACTTCTTTTAAGCTCCTCTTTGTTATGATGGGGGGGTGTTATTTTATATTCCTCTTTCTGTACATTTTATTTTAATGTGATGAGATACCCTATTTGATCTCATCAATCCATTTTTGGAAGTTTTAAGTGGCGCCGTTAGGCTGCCGAGTTTTGATAAGGGGTTTTTCATCTCACTTTTATTCCCGTGAGAATTATGCTACATTTGCCACAATTTCCTTTGAGTGGTGTATTTACTGATCATTATTTTACTCATTGTGTAATATTCTTTCATTTATGAGTATTTACATCAATGATGTATTGTCCTTCTTTCGCGGGGCGTATGTTTCGAAAGACACCCATGTCAGTAAGGGAACCTTTCACCCTCCTCTTTTTAAAAGACTTATTTTGTTATGTCTTTTAATTCACATAATATTATTTTGGGATATGTTCTTCTCTATCCTTATTGATTTGAATTTTATGTCCAAGTGATGAGATACCCTTTTTATCTCTCATCAACTATTTTTCTAAATTTTGAAGTGACACCGTTAGGTTGTCTAATTATTGCAATGGAACTTCTTAACCCAATTTCGATTATTTTGGATAAACTTGTACACCTTGAATATGTCGTTCTATGATTATGTGTGAATTTCCTCTGATTGTTTTACACTTAATACCCACTTATATTTCATGTATTCGTTTGTCACACATAGTTATGTAACTGATTTATCCTTAATCCAAGGATATCGTCTTTGTATGGGAATTCGTCTCAATCTCCTTTCATTGAGGAATATTTTGTTTTATACACAACCTTCATTTATACGGTTTATAAACCCCTTTGAATTTTACGTTTATCCAAGAGGAATCTTTTTATATGAAGTGTTTTACTAAACGACAAAAGGGAATGTTTTTGTCGTATCTATGCGGCGACAACGACTTCTCCACCGCCATGACCATTATTTGAGTTTCGGCTTCCTATACAAGACATACCTTCTTTTTAATAGAAAAATAAATACCATGTTTTACTTTTCTTTTATTTTGGTATTGAAAATGGTTTTCATAATGTTTTTATATCAATGTGTTGTATTGATATCTTGTGATTGAAAGGTGGAAATGTTATGTTTCCTTTATGCATGTTTTATGTGATACGATTATGTTGAGGTTCTTGGGCATTATTATGAATACGGGTGGTTCCGTGATAAACTAAGGTCGGGTGAGCCTGATATAGCTCTCCAATTCATTGGGTAACGTGAAGGAGTGAAACGTTCAGGTTTCTCCGAAGAGATTTAGGGAATATACTGTGATGGGTATTCTAAACGTAACCAAGAGGGTTACTCCCTACGTAAGAATTTTATGAATGCCTCAAGTTACCTTTATGTCTTATGATTTCTATGATTTATTCATGATTTGATGAGGTATGTTCAAGTGCTTATGTTTTATGGGTAAAGTATGATTTCATTCTTATGTATATATGAACTCATGTTTCCTTTCCATATTTTTATAACCCTTACTGAGATTTTTATGCTCATCCCAAGTTTTTGAAATGTTTTTCACAGGTCAAGGGAAAGGTACAAGATGTGCTGATAGTGTCAGGGATGTGTCAAGAAAGAATCCATGTTTTATTTTTTCAATATGTTTCCGTTGATGGAAATAATGAATACTGTCTTTTATGTAACCACTTTGTTTAAATGTTGAATGTAATGCAAGTTTCATGATCTAATTCTCTGAAACTCTAAACCTGAAAAGATCCTCAATGTGTAATCTTGTAATAACTCAAGATTAAGTAAGGTTTAAGGCTGGGGCCTTATAGTTGGTATCAAAGGTCGGTTTAGATAACTTTAGAGGTTAGGGTATTCTTTAAGCATAAGTGACATTACCATAATGGTTATGATTTCAGAAAGAGTCCTAGTTTTAGATAAAGTGAATGAGTAAGTATATCTTAGTGTTTACCTTCCTCATTAGTACATGATGGTTTTTATTGATATACTCACACTGACCTTTTTTGTTTTAGTAAATGGCTGGATCTAGCAGGCACCAAAGTAACAATGGATGTGATGGAAACTGTGACAGTTTTTTGAGCAAGAAACTGAATGATATAGGAGCTTCAATGAGAACTCTTGTGATTATCCTCAACCAACTATCTGGAGTCATGATTGACCACCTAATCTTTGGCGATTTCTACAAGGCATCATCTATGCGAGAAACAAATCCCTACGGAAGTACAGGTAATAATCATAAAGGTAAGTGTGTTCAAAAACCTATGTGTCAAAGATGTGGAAAGAAACACCTAGGAAAATGTTTCAAAGGGAAAGAAATATGCTATAGATGTGGAAATGAAGGTCATAAAGCAAGAACCTGCCATGGAAAAAGGAAGCATCCAGTTGACTCGAGGAAAGGGAAAGAATTTATTTCTGAGGGATAAATTGAATGTTTTAAATATGGTGTGCATGGTCATTATTCAAACACATGTCCTGTGAAGAAGTTTCGTGAATGGGGTCACCAAGAGCGTTCAAATGTTCGTTTACCAATACCTAATGTCATTCCGATTGAGGATGAAGAAACTGACAATGACCAATCAAAGGTATGTATTATTTCATGACTATTGTTTTCCTATTTTGGAATCTTAGGATTTGATTCATGATTTTGTTTGTAGGAAAGAGATATTTCGGAATAAGTTGGAAAGGAATGGTTAATGGATCATGAAGAATGTTGAATGAGTAAGATGTCAACATATAAGGGCTTAAAGAGTTATGGTGATATTCTTAAGAGTATTAAGTCTCTTTTGATGATGGGGTTACATTAGAAGACTTTTTATATTATGTGTAACCCTGATGTTTAATATAGGCAAATTTTATTCAAGGAATAGTTATCTTTTATTTTGTGGAAATAGTTATAAAGAACCATTTAGAGTTTATATGATCCTTACTTTTGAGATAATTATGGGTTACTATATGTTATGATGGAAGTGAAAGGAATGAGATAAACATGAGGTTAAAATATGTTATGATCTTTTTTGAAGATTTTATCTTGTTTTGGGGAATGTTTTTTGAATTATGTAGTTTTGGAAAAAGGACAACACGCAGACCGTGTGACAACCCGTCGCGTCGGACAAAGTTGCGGGAATCAAACCCACAACCAAAGTGCGACTGGTATTTATCGCCTACCACTGGACTACGTGAAGTCCCTGGTTAGTTTGATTGATTCTTTTTAGTTAGATGATTTTATTAATTAAGAGTAAGTTGATTTTGGGTTATCTATGGAAATTTATTAATCCATCATGGAGGATATGTGATTAGGCTAATTACTTTTCAATACTAGACTTTAAGAGCAACTGATGTTGTTTGGATATAAATGTTGCGATTTAACTTGGAAGACTATGTGACTAAATCCTTAAAATATTTGTGTTTCAATCTTAGTTTGGTTTACTTTGAAGAATTTTATGGACAAATTGTTTATCGAATGGTCCTCGTTGAACTTTGGGTTTGTTGGACAATTTTGGAGATTAAGAATAGATTTTATTTTTATAAAGGGTTATCCTTTTCTGGATTTTCTAATCTTGTACTAACCTTTTTTGGTTTTGGTTTTGGTTAAAGTCTAAAGACATGGGAAGTATATAGTGCTCTTTTGTGTATTAGGTGATTCTCTAGAAGTTGATTATAGTACTCTTAATGCGAAAAAGTCTCCCTAAATACTCGTCTTTTGGAAAAAAATGTGATTTTGATTAAGGAATCTAGTAAAAGTTGAAAGTCAACATGATAAGTGATTATGTTTCCTTATGAATAAATTCCTCAATAAAAAGTAACTTAAAACAAAAATTTTGTCTATTAACTTTTCCTACTGGGGAATCGAATACCGTTTTACCCATCACAAGTTTGTGATTTTCTTATGGTTAACTTTCTCCTAGTCATGTTTTCTATCACACTCCCTCAAGAACATGACCCTTTGATTTTTCTTCCATGTCCATGTTTTTCTACATATGGGTTAACTCGGGTGACCTCTGTACTTATCTTCCTTTATTTTAAAGTGATTGTTTTACCGACTCCTGTTCCGATGTGGGACTTTCAAGGATGTTTCCAAGCTCAATTTTAAAAATTGCGAGGACGCAATTCCCAAAAGGGGGGAAGGATGTAACTCCCCAGGTAAATAAAGAATATTACATTTTCATATTTATCCATATTTGTGAATAAAATATTAATATGACTTTAAAGGGTATGCTATGCTCGATGGTGTACCCAACACGCAACAACGAGTTTCTTGGGAATCTTACGTTGCACTCTAATAATAAAATAATATTATTTTAAATGGTAGTTAACATGTAGCCGTTGTATTGGCGGGAATGGATAGAAATAACTAAAATATGACTATATATGTTTTTAAATGTTTTTACATTTATCCAATAAAAGATAAAGGCATAAAATACGGAAAGAATTCAATTTTAGGCGTATATGCCCTAGTTTTTACTAAAGGTTCACTTATCGCCTTTTGATGGAGAACCTTCATTAAATATAGTTTTGTTCACTCTTATACATCCTTTTGGACCAAATAAAACTCTTCTTAAGAATTGGGGCATCAAAATTTACTTTGTGTAAATTTTTGGTATCTTTCTGATAAAGTTCATTTTTTAATGAATAGTGTAAAATGTTGTATTTTAATTCAAAACCTCTTTTTAATCTAATTTATTTATATGATTAGATTATCTTTTGAATTGGGTTTAATGTGAAATTAGACTATATTTTTACCATTAAATCCAATAGTGGTCGTTGTAATTAATTTCACTTTGAAAACAGACTTAAACTAGTGTCAATCTTTTGATACTTATTGTTTCATAAAAACACGCTATTTGCTCTAACAGCAGGAATTAATTATTAAATTAATTAATGTGACTTATATGTTTTTAATTTTGTAAAATAGACTTCATTTTTGAATTCGGAATATCAAATATAGCTTAGGGTAAATTTTTGGGATTTTTCTGAAAAACTTCAATTTTTGATGAATAGTGAAACCACTAAGTGGTACTTATAAAAACTGATTTTTCCGTTTAAATGAAATTTTTCCATATTTGTGTTTTGAATTTCAAAAATCTGACATACATGGTTGTCATTAAGAATTAAAATTTGGTTCAATGGGATACAAATAGTTTTTTTGGTGAATAGTAACTTATTACGTTTTTAATCGCGATTAGAGGTAATTAGTGTAGTTTAAGGTAAAAATAATGTTTTAATAATATGAAATGAACGTGACACATGTCCTAACCTCATTGGATGTGTCATGGACAACCAAGAAAACCCATGGGTAAACTTGGGGACCCCATGAATCCACTTTGGTTGGAAAATGACATTAATATCTTTTTATTTAAAGTTAAAGTAAAAATGAGACAAACATGAAATGTTTTACTAGAACAATTTTTACATGGGGTTATACAAATAAGATTTTTGACTATAAATATTAATTGGAAAGATAAAAAGATTTCCTACATTATAGTATTTTGTTTATAATTTTTAGACATTAAATAAATTAAATTATTTATGACATCATGATGATGCAGCGATGACCTCATTATTTTACGATTTAAATAAAATGGAAAGATAATGTAATATATAAGACCTACACATGTTCAAAACCTATTGGATGAGTGTATTTCTAACCCTTATCACCATATCCTCGAAAAACATCAATGTGGGACCTCTTAAATCTGAATACCATTTTAAAATAAAGTGACTTTTCTTTACCTTCCAAGAGTGCCGCTCCTCTCCTCTTATAAAAGGCCCCCACCTCTACCTCCTTACCCACACTCCCAAAGCCTTTGACTCGGCCAACCCCTGCCCATTTTGTCTCTAAACTTCCCTCTCTAACTCCTTGACGCCTCACTTTGGGCATAAGTCTTCCCAAGGAAGCCTTTGAGCTCAATCCAAAGGGAGTTACCCGATTTTAAGGTAATGTCTTCACTTGAGTCCTTTTGTTTTATTTTCCTTCTTAAACCACCTAAACTCTTTTTATTCATTTATTTTGTAACAAATACAGTATCATCAATATACTAGTATGTTTTTATAAGAAGTATTTGAGCTACACTTTCACACACCTACATCTAATGGTTAAAGAATATACTGTTTCCGTGGATGTCGAATTTCTGCCTCACGAAACGATGATTGTTCAACATTCTTCTAACACCTTCAAAGGTGGCCATTAAGATGACACTATATTTATATATGATATATAATATGTTTATGTTTTCCTTAAGATTATGTATTTTTCATTTTGGGCATACCTTTATGGTTTCCATTACGGGTAAACGTGATATCCTCATTTAAGGAAGTGCGGACTACCGCCCCCTCAAAGTGATTTGATTCATTATTACCATATGTGGTACGTATAAAGGGTATACTTAATGATATTATATATGATACCATACTGGAATTAAAATACTATTATTTATCATTATGTATTAGTTCCATTAAATATGAAATAGAAATGGAAGTAGTGTTCATGCGTACGTACGGCTTACCGTCTCCATGAACGGTACATTTCATTTCTTATCTCTAAATGTTATGTAATATTATAAGTACATATATATAATGTATATATATGTAATATATTACATCAAAATTATGTATATCATTCTGGAATTATAACATATATATATATATATCTCTCATTTTGTTTTAATTCCATTAATAGGACAAAAAATGAAAGTAGCGTTCATGCGTACGTACGACCTACCGTCTCCATGAACTGTGCTTTTCGTTTTTTATCTCCAAATGATTTGGAATAGTATGAAATGAATATTTAATGAATATATATGATATTTTAATCATTAATACTATTCTGGAAATTATTTACTTATAACTACATGGGCAATCTTTTTTCAAACAAGATCATTTTTCACTCATGTACCAAACATCGACAAAAACGTCTGATATGAACTAAAATTATTAAACAATTATTATAACATTATAATATGTGATATGAACTGAATAATAATCTCTAAATGAGGTACTTAGGAAATTATTAATTGACCAAAGTTTATTATTCAGGAATATAAAGAAACGAACAAGACAAGTTGGACTTGAGGTAAGGGATCCTACTCCTCTCTTTCTTTTTAAGTACACTCTTTTATGTCATTCCTTATAAGCTCATCTTTCTTGTTATTGGGATGTTCTTTTATATTACTCTTACTGTAATTTTTATGTTCATATGATGAGAGACCCTATTCTCTCTCATCAATCCATTTTGGATGTTTTGAGTGGTGCCGTTAGGCTGCCGAATTTTTGTAAGAGATCTAACCTCTCTCTTTCTCTTTAAATACACCCCTTTATGTCACTTCTTTTAAGCTCATATTTGTTATGATGGGGGGTGTTCTTTTATATTCCTCTTTCTTTAAATTTTATTATAATGTGATGAGATACCCTATTTGATCTCATCAATCCATTTTTGGAAGTTTTAAGTGGCACCGTTAGGCTGCCGAGTTTTGATAACGGATTTTTCATCTCACTTTTATTCCCGTGAGAATTATGCTACATTTGCCACAATTTCCTTTGAGTGGTGTATTTACTGACCATTATTTTACTCATTGTGTAATATTATTTCATTTATGAGTATTTACATCAATGATTTATTGTCCTTCTTTCACGGGGCGTATGTTTTGAAAGATACCCATGTCAGTAAGGGAACCTTTCACCCTCCTCTTTTTAAAAGACTTATTTTGTTATGTCTTTTAATTCACATAATATTATTTTGGGATATGTTCTTATATATCCTTATTGATGTGAATTTTATTTCCAAGTGATGAGATACCCTTTTTATCTCTCATCAACTCTTTTTCTGAATTTTGAAGTGACGCCGTTAGGTTGTCTAATTATTGCAAGGGAACTTCTTAACCCAATTTCGATTCTTCAGGATAAACGTGTACACCATGAATATGTCGTTCTATGATTATGTGTGAATGTCCTCTGATTTTTTTACACTTAATACCCACTTATATTTCATGTATTCGTTTTTGACACATAGTTATGTAACTGATTTATCCTTAATCCAAGGATACCGTCTTTGTATGGGACTTCGTCTCAATCTCCTTTCATTGAGGCATATTTTGTTTTATACACAACCTTCATTTATACGGTGTATAAACTCCTTTGACTTTCACGTTTATCTAAAAGGAATCTTTTTATACGAAGCGTTTTACTAAACGAAAAAAGGGAATGTTTTTGTCGTATGTATGCGGCGACAACGACTTCTCTGCCGCCGTGACCATTATTTGAGTTTCGGCTTCCTCTACAAGACATACCTTCTTTTTAAAAGAAAAATAAATACCATGTTTTACTTTTCATTTATTTTGGTATTGAAAATGGTTTTCATAATGTTTTTATATCAATTTGTTGTATTGATATCTTGTGATTGAAAGGTGGAAATGTTATGTTTCCTTTATGAATGTTTTATGTGATACGATTATGTTGAGGTTCTTGGGCATTATTATGAAGACGGGTGGTTCCGTGATAAACTAAGGGCGGGTGAGCCCGATATAGCTCTCCAATTCATTGGGTAACGCGAAGGAGTAAAACTTTAAGGTTTCTCCGAAGAGATTTAGGGAATATACTATGATGGGTATTCCAAACATAACCAAGAGGGTTACTCCCTACGTAAGAATGTTATGAATGCCTCAAGTTACCTTTATGTCTTATGATTTCTATGATTTATTCATGATTTGATGAGGTATGTTAAAGTGCTTATGTTTTATGGGTAAAGTATGATATCATTCTTATGTATATATGAACTCATGTTTCCTTTCCATATTTTTATAACCCTTACTGAGATTTTTATGCTCATCCCATGTTTTTGAAATGTTTTTCACAGGTCAAGGGAAAGGTATAAGATGTGATGATAGTGTCAAGGATGTGTCAAGAAATAATCCATGTTTTATTTTTTCAAAATGTTTCCGTTGATGGGAAGAATGAATACTATCTTTTATGTAACCACTTTGTTTAAATGTGGAATGTAATGAAAGTTTCATGATCTAATTCTCTGAAACTCTAAACCTGAAAAGATCCTCAATGTGTAATCTTGTAGTAACTCAAGATTAAGTAAGGTTTAAGGCTGTGGCCTTATAGTACCACTACCTCTCCCTTCACTGAATGGACCCACCTTGTGAGCCCTGAACTTTGATCCTCTCTCCTGGGACCTGCTTTGAAAATGTATCCCAAATTCAGGTCTCTAATACTTACGTCAGCTCCTTGTGACTATGGTATTCACTCCCAGTTTCCCACTACTAACAACCAGCCGTTGTGTTTTTCCATCCATGAAACTCTGAACCACAAAAACCCACTCTAGAACCCCCAATATAGGTAGGGATGAACACATGGAAAACGCTAGCTCAGATGTCTCTATACAAACCTCACTCAATGGTTTGAGCCCCAAAGAAATGATATCGAACCATATCAAATACGTACCTGGAGAGGTTTTTAAACATCTATGAATACACATCTACTATCGTGTGGCCCATCTAGAGTAGCAGAAGCTCTTGGATATGTACATTCATTAGAGTAGATTGTGAGAAATCCTCTATGAAGATATGCTAAAACTCTATCTATGAAATGTTAACCTCGTCATAACATAGGGTAACTAAACCCTACCATTGCCCTGTTTAGCCAAGAAGAAGGCTCACTACTAGGAACACCATCTGATCTGCTGGTGTCTTGACTAGATGGAGATATCGAGTCACCGCCTCAATCCAATACTCATTTTCTTGTGGGTCAAGCTAGCTTCATAACCTAATGGGTATATAATACTGAAACTCAGGAAGCACGATCAACATACGCACCTCATATACTTTAATTGTAGGTACTACGTGCTTCTCTATAGGTGGTGGTATGGACGGTGCACCACATGAAGGAAACGTCTTTAGAATTGGTCACACAATTTATGAATCATCACAGAAAGGATCATCCTCATTATCATCATGTTGAATCCTAGATAGTATACATCGTGGAGGAATCCTAAAAGTAAACAAGATATACCACGGTCAATGAGTATATCCGAAGAGCTGACCCAAGATGGAAATGGAACCACAACTCATTCCTATATGATGCATGTAACATTTTTTTCTAATAACTGATGTTCTCATGTACCACATCTAAAAGCATGTGATCAAAGTCATGTTGTATGGATATATCAGCTATCGCCCCAACACTGGAGTCTCTGGCCTGAAATCTGAACTCAAAACACTTGACACTATTTCCCCGAACCATTTTCACAGACTCTCGGTCCTATGGTAGTGCCGAACCGCTTTGATACAACTTTTTCATGACCCGTACTAGTGGGGACCATGCCAATACTCCCCAAGTCCACCCCTAATAGTCCATTGGCTAGTGACTAGCATCGAGTAGGCATACCACTAACATGGGAGGAATTTATTAAGTATCTATTCACATGAGAAAATCTCCAAGACCACAAAATGATGAAATGTAAAAACAAATGAACAATCAATGAATGTATACATCTATATCCAATAACCAAATTATGAAATAAAGTAATGAAAGTAAACAAGTCCAAATACAAGGACACCAGAAAGAGTTTGTAACACAATTCCAACGTGAATGTAAATGTTCTGGGACTACTTTATGAAATCCATAGGAACACACCTTGGTCTCTCCTATATCACCAAGCACTTTATAGTCCAATTCTTCCTAGGACTCCATCAAAAGGTTAATCATTTTCATAAGACATGACACAAGTTGTAAAATCCTATATAGGGTTGATTTTAAAAATACTCTGTATGAAACCCTGAAGAACCAAAAAGCATATAATAAATGGAATTATAGTAATTTCAACATTGGTATATGTCTACAACACATATAACAAGAATATTCAAATATACTCAATCCAAGACACAAAATTTAGAGGTAATCCACACAAGAATTATACCAGCCTAGGTTTCTATTGTTAATATTATAAAATGAACTCATCCAATAAAACACACTCCCAAGTCCAACAGCACTGATGAGGTCCATCTGATAGGTACTGCTCATCAAGTCTCACCATGAGAGAGAATATATGCTGAAATATCTAAAGAGATTTCGATACACATATGATGATCACAGCCAGTTCTATGGTTTTATTCTAGTAAATCCATCTGGATAAACCTTCTAGGCATAAGATCAGTTCCTGGTAGTATTGAACAGGTTGATACCCAAAACTCTACCTAAGGCACGAAGATGAATAATAGATTCCACACTAGGCCTCTTGAGGTGATTCCAGCAACTCTATCCAATAAATATTTCTGAAGGGATCCTAGTACAAGGAGTATGAAATGATTCTTACCAACCATCAGGGAAAAAATATAGGGAACGAACCCCAAAAATCATGCCCAAGATATGGAGGACAAGATATCTATGCAATGTATGAAAGAGTACATTATGTGTAGAGGGGATTCAAGCAATTTCCCTTAACCTAGAGTTTTGTCTGTGTAAATGACCCACATCAATAAAACTATGTCTGTGTAGTATAGTGGATTGCATGGTGTATATAGGGGTTATACTTCATGTCCCTATACACTGGGTCCCATCTATGTACTCTAGCCATATGCCAATACACGACATCAGTTTGTGTACCCATTCATGTGTTCCAGTAAAGAGGGTATCCCATGTACATGATATTGACCTTATCGTATGGTGGAGAACACACCATGTTGAAAACCCATGTACTCCACTCCATGTCCATGTACTTCATCATGTACACAAAAATACATTTAATGGGGGATACATGACTTGTAACTAAGGGCTACACACTGTGCGTATCCTTTTTTTAAAATAAACCCTTATTCTTCGTCCTGCTTGCATTTGTTCCACCGTCAAATTGGAATCTGACACCAATCACACTAGTAGATTAGGATCATATTGGTTGAGCCTCCCTTTTGCTTGAACAACTGATTCTGTTGTCTAATAAGTCTGAAAAAATGGATCTATTTATTGTTATTCATTCTATACTGAAGAACACTAAAGAACATGAGATCATTGATCCATTTTCATATGAATCATTATATCTCCATCATCACACCTCAATCATGTTATTGTGATCCCATATCTATGATTTCATATCGTTCTTCCAAGAAACGAATGTATAATGAACAATTGGTCATGATTTGTCGAGTCGCTGACCAATAAATAATTCTCGCGACGAAAAATGAATTGGGGGGGGGGGAGAAAAAATCAATCATGATGGATGGGCCTTGATTGATGTTCATGTCAATCTTGATTTGTTTTCATTAGAAAAATAATGAATAAACTGAATCACCGAGATAATCCTCCCATAAAAACCCCACAAATAATCACATCCTGCAAGATGATCGAGCCATAGATAAATCTATTCAATGATTGACTCGTGTTTGTAATAGAATCCAATAACGGGGAATAAACAAATTAAATCACATGTCCTGGCTCAATTAAGTTCTATCACTAATAAAGAACTCTAATTTTTCATTATCTTTGGAAAGATTTTTTGAATCTGATGTGTGTCAATCCTCAATTCTAAATTCTGTTACCGATAACTTGAGGGAAATATATAAAGCTCTCTTTAACAACTATCCAAACTCTACAAGGTTATGAGTCTAACCATAGGATTTCTGCATAATATGTTATTTGAAAACTGACCATTCTCCACATAATACCTTTGAAATAAAATAATTTATTCAAATTATTTTATTCATTTCTACGCCTGTAACACCTTTTCCACCAACGACCAGTGTCGACTAATTTTGATTTGTGCCTAGGGTAAACCTCATGTTTTGAGTTTAATGGTTCCCTCTAGATTATGATCTGGTCACCCATTTAGATTTTATTCCACTTTTTAAGGAAATTCGTATGCACATGATATTTAAGATATTTAATGTACTTTAAGCATTTATTCTGAGCACATCGGGCCTTGTAATTGCACACAGTCTCAGTTTCTGGTCTCGAAAATAATACATACACTATTTAAAAATAATACATGTAAAATATGATGCATAACATTCTACATCTCCCAAAAATATATTCCTACATAGTACACTTCATAGAGATGACCTACTTTAAACCTTTTTTCATAAATCGGTGACTGCATACATAAGAATGGTTGGGCTTAGATTCTTAGAATGGGTAAACCTAAGAGATATCAATCAATGATCATAAGTGAGAATAAGATAAGAATAATTTAATGTGAACATAATCAAAACATGTAATAATCATAACTAATCACTCAATAATCATTAATCATAAATCATGGAATAAGTATTTTTTATAACAAAACTTATAATTCAAAAGTGTGTAGAATAATCAATAATAAAAGATAATCCATGAAAACATATCATAATAACAATACATATGTTTTTGGCATACATAAAGATAGAAAATCATTTCCTTAATCAAGGATCGCTACCAATACTATGAGAGTGGATTGGGTTCTCTCCCCATTCCCATATATCCTTAGAAAAGGTTTAATCCCAAGACTATCACAGTGAATAGATTCCTTTACTAAACAAGGTTCACCCCCCATTCCAATTATTATTATCTCATGAGATAACAACCAATATCTAATGCATTGGAGGGCCATATAACTTCAAGCCCACCCATCACTTAACGAAACCCATAAAAATGTGTGACAAAATATCCTAAAACATTAATCATATTATTATATCATATCCTATGATAAGAAAATGGGTATCAGAAACATATCACCATATCATAAAAATTATAAGAAATGACCACCATAAATGTTTCATCATAACTTAATTCACCCATGGGAAAGAAACAATTTTCATAGAATCGTCTTTAAATAATCATCATCATAAGCCATGTAGTGAAATAAATTGTATGGTATCAGTATACCATATCCTAAGTAAAACATAATTAATATCAAAGGATGTTATAATAGATAAAAAATATCATTAAAAGTACATTGGAATTTTTCTTGGGGAAAATTCACCTTTTATTTTTATATCACTTATTTAAAATCCAAATATTTATAATGTTTTAATAAAAATATTTTTTTGAAATTAACCATGGATACTTCTAAATAAATCTTCAAAACATTGACCGATCATGAAGGAGGAAAATTTTATTCATGTCTTAATCATTAAAACAAATATTTTGTTCACTCCTTTGGAAAAAGTGCATTGCTCGGGAAACAACAAGAATATTATTTTAAAAAAGATTAAAAAATGTTAAAATAGTTAAAATTGATTTTAAACATTTATAAAATTATAACCAAATAAATTCTTGAAAACGTGTTATAAAACATGTATGTGGAATAAAAATATTTTCCGACCAAAATAGGATAAATAAGGATGAATTTTCTATTAAAACATGTTATGAAATATTTGGAGTACTAAAGAGAGAAAAAGGGTACTAAAATATCAAGATACCAAAAATAACCAAAGGATAAAAAATAATGGATTTTATCTGATAAGGATCATATAATTACCCTCAATGTAAATCCAATCATAATTAATCTCGATTAAAATGTTATTGAAGAATAAATACATTACCTCTTTTGTATATTTTGCATCTTTATATCCACAAAATAATAATTTGAAATGAAACATTAAATATCATGAAAATAGGGTGGTTAATGATATAAAATCTCAAATGGGATATATATAAACCTCATAGAATAATATAGGTGAAAAACATAACATATATCTCAAAGAAGACAAATTGAGATTATAAACTGTTACCTAAATTCACTTCTTGCTTTGTATGTATTCAAATATCTATTATAATAAATAAATATTTATTATAAATATATTATATAACCATATTAATTCATATCATAGCAAATATTATTTACTTATAACATCTTATCCTTTATTTATTAACAATTCTTTATTAAAATAATTGTTCTAAGTAAAAACTTCTTTTTTATGAATGTTTTTGTGAGATGGTTTTGGTAATTTATACTTGGTCATGGTTTAATAATATAAAGAATATTAATAATTAAATAAGTATCATATTTTTTTTCATTATATAAAATTTTAAAATTATTTATATAAACCAATAATGAACAATGGATTATATCACTTTTTGGAGATTGCAGTTTGTCTGTGCAAACAGGTGATGATTCCACTTTTTGATGGTTTGAAGGAAAGAAAGATAAAAATAATTCAACATAATATATTAATTATTATATCATATATAACATTGATATTCATTAAATATATTCTTATTATGATCCTTTTATAGTCAAAATGATAAATTAATTACATCACTTAGTGGAGGAGATAGTCCACACGTACGCACGAGCGATGCTATACTTTTTTAAAAGGATGTAAATTTAAGTAATTATATAATATATTGTACTTATAGAAGTATAATTAATCCATAAATATCATATATAAACATTAAATCCATCATAAAAACAAAACATTAATTATGGTGATGGATAACTAATCATATCGCTACATGGAGGCGGTAGTCCACCCATACGATAGAATGATACATTAATTTCCAATATGTTAGAAAATAGGGTGAATAATGGTGGTTATATAATCCTAATAAAATAAAATAATGTTTATTATACTTAATTTATTTTTTTATAATGAATTCCATATATTTACATAAGGTATAATAAGAAATGATTTAAAAAAGGTCGGGTAAATCGATTACCTGACCTGAAAATTTATTTTTTATTAGATTATCAAAAGCCGCTTTAAGGGTGAGAGGGAACTAGAAAAATAAGTAACCCACTACACATTTCAAAATTTGAAACCTCATCAAAAGCCGATGAAAACATTTCAAAATTCAAAAGATATCAACAAAACCCGATGATCTACGTCATCATCATGAGAACCATTACTGCTTTCTAGTTATCATAATCACTAGTACCACTTTTTCATCACCATCCATCCCCACATCTTCATCGGCGTCCTACTACCACTCCGGAGACCTCCAGAGACTGGGGACCCCTAGTGCGGCCGTCATACTCAACATCCACACCATCTTTTTCACACTCGTCATCACCATCCAAGCCAACATCGCACATAGAAACAGTAACTAATAACACCGAAACCAGATGCCAAAATGACAAATAGATATGAAAAACCAGGAATCGTCTTCACCGGAGGACATCGACTCATCCCACGCATCGATCCCCAAAGGCCGCCGAACCGCACATCCCAAAACATCATAGAAACCCCCACTCTAAATCTGATAGGGAAAGGCATAGAAGAACCCGAAGTCACAACAGGGCTTGGAAAGCTAGAGGGTTCTGAACACCAGCGGCGTCGAAGAGATAGAAGACCAGAAGCTGTCCAAGAAAAAGAAAACCCGACCTCGGTAGTTCTTAAAAAGTCGTCATCCACCGAACCAAAACCCAAAACCTCTTTGAAACCTCTACTCCATCACCGACCAGAAGTGGTGCAGAGGATTGTGAATCTAGAGAAAGACTAGGGCGGCCGAGGGCATCCACAATACACCACCTTTAATGCGGAAGAAAACCCACCGAAGCGAGCGCCATAGAAAATAAACCGGAAAAGAAGAAAGAAAGAACCACCAGATGAGAAGAAGAAGAAAATCAGAACGAATGAAGGCTAAAGAAGAGTGAGTAAAGGGGAAGATTCATCATGATGAGAGGGACGCGGAAACCCTAGGGGGAGAGTTGAGAGCGGGAGAGTCCAGGTGAATGGGGTGCCATTTTAGGTAAATGGATTACCAATTCTTCAGTTGACCTCCATTGGATACCTTATTAAGAACCCTTAGGATAGTATTATAAGAAGACAAAAACCTCTAATTCATATATATGGAGGTTGATAAGATATTTTGGTATTTTTATGTCAATATAGGTGGATCAAACTGGATTAAATAAGAGAGATGAGGGGTCACATTTTATATGGGAGGGAAGGAGCACTCTAGATAAATTTTACAAAATATGAAAGTATTATAAAGTCCCATTCAATGATAAGTGGTAAAAAATTATATTAATTTAGAATTAAATATGATATATTATTTAATTAAACTCATATAACATGGTTTATAATATTGTTTAGGTCATTTTAACCTTTTGTCTCTTTAAGTTAACCCCTCATTTACCATTTTAATCCTTAACCGCGGTAACACATTTTTCAGTCATTAAGGGTTGAAAATTTACAACTAAGTTAACAATTGAAAATAAAATGGTTAATGGATTAATTATTCAGTCATATTATATACCCTTTTTTCGATTTTTATTTTTTTTTATTTTTTTTAAATCATTTTACAAAATACTATGTAACAACAAATTTCATTAATTGCATTTTTGAGACTATCCAATTATTTTGATTTTAAAGCTAGGAATACAACATTGAATTTCGAATATAAACCATTTAAAAAAATATTATACATTATAATTAATAATAAAATTCATGGAAAATGAAAAATCATCCAAAAAATATTTATTTTATGGTCTTTAAAATTATTTTTTAAAGTTTTCTACTGCTTGCACAAGCATTGTGTTAGTGTTGCATATGAATTACAGATAATTGTATCATCATTAAAAAATAAAAAATAATTATTGTAATAAAAATAATTTATTATTATTAAAAATAATAATTTTTAACCAAACATAACCTCTTTTAATTCTCATGATAAAATATAATAGTTTTTAAAATAAAAGAGAGTGACATTTTGTATGCTTATTTGCTTAAAATAATATATACAAGTCATTATCAAAGAAAATGCTACCCAATTTCCATAAATTTTAATATGTAATGATTATATTCAAATAAAATTGATAAAAATATATTAATGTAATGTATTATGGTTATTTTAAACACGTATCTCATTGATTTAACCATATTTTACCTATTACCCTTATCGAGGTGACAAATACTGAAAATGGTTATTATTTTGAGTGGAAAAAAATAAAAGGAAACTATTTACCATAATTTATCCTCATAATTCCAAATATGAACTTAATTTTTAATGATTCAATTTTTATATGTGGAATAATTAATTTTAATATAAATTCATAAAATTAAATGAAAAAATAATTTTTAGAAAAATATGTTTCTAAGCCTAAAATTTAATTTATATTAAAATAATGAATATTGGGGATTAAAATGGATTTATTTATATTATTATAAATAAAATTTATCATATATAACTTTCATAATATATTAAAAATAGATAAATACTTTTAAATTACAAGATTCAATGAAAATAAATGATGGCATTTGAAAAATCGGTATTTTTCACTATTCGCTAAAAAATAAATCTTTTCATAAAAATATCAAAAATAGACCCTAAGTTAATTTTGATCTGATGATTTCAAAAAAAAAAATTAATTTTATAAAATAAAATTTCTAAGCATTTTGAAAAATAATTATAATTTTCTCCCACAAAATGAAATAATTATATTTTTTTTGAAGAAAATGCATTTTTTGAAGCATGAAATGAATTCACTAAAAATTGAGTGATTATTTCCTAATAATTAATCAATAATTTTTAAATGAGTATGACCATTATACATGTAATTAATAATTATTTTACTCAAATTCATACTCAGAAATTCAACAGTTATTTTATAATAGTGACATTTATATAGTAATATTTCTATAGTTTATCAAAATTTGATTAATGTTTGGTGATACATGGTAAGAAAGATATTAATATTATTATTAATTTAAAAAAAGGTTTCATGTTGTTACATTCTCCCAAATTAAATAAATTACACCCTCTAAATTTTAATTATCACTTACTATAATTATTGTATCATGACACAGTAAAAAAATCTGATGTGAATTTAATTATAATAACCAAAGTATTTATCACTACTAAGAAACTCATTATTTCCTAATAAATTCATTATAAAACCAAGTAGGTGTCATTTATCAAACTCCTCAGTTTCCAAAAAACTATAATTTCTGAGTGATACATTTCATACAAGACTTAATAAATTTATGTTCCTCTTACATGGGTTGTGGAAATAATTTACAATTAAGGTACAAAATACAGGGTAACATACTTACTTTATTTTTTCCATTCCATAAGAATAATTTCATCCTTGCATTATTCTCCAAGATGTTTCCCATCAATTATTTATCTCAAATTCCATTTGATAAGAAAACATGATGATTTTTTATGTTTGAATAACTAAAATTAACAATATATTGATCATAAGATCTATAAATGAATAAAAATTCATTATTCAGGTCTCTAGATATTTTCTCTAAAATGGTCAGAAATTTTTATTGGATATTTATAAATTTCCATATTATGAAATAAAACGTCAATCTCAAAAACATTAACAATAACACCCAATGTTTAACTTAAGTCATTTAATAAATAGTTAAACATAAGACTCATTTAAAATATGTCTAATCAAAATAAAAACCCAAAAAATTATAAATAAGTCCACTAAATTTCCAAAATCAACATAACTTTAATCCCTAAACATCATAAAGTATCTCATTAGGTCATTTACTAAACATGTTATTTCCATGATCATATATTCTTTTAAAAATGTTAATCATTTCCCAAAATAACCTAAATCAATAAAAAACATCAATGAAAAAAATAATTGCTTCCAAAAATTATCTTTATCCTTATTCCTTTAAAAAATCACAAATGTTCAAATATATTCCATAAGTCCAAAAATGCAGCAATCAGTACCAAAGATAACATAAATCACATTTTCATCATATTATTATCCAATTCCATGGTCATCAATACTATACATTTTACATTATCAATATCAATAATCTCTTTATCTAAAATTAACATTATTATATCATTATCATTCATATAGTAAGTGTTACATATCCCTCAATCATGGATTTTCCAAAAAAAATCAACCTACCACCAAATCATTTTTCTATTTTACTATTACCATTTGGTAAATTCTTTAAGATCTATAAGAAAAACAACTATATAAAAATCCTTATAAGTTTCATGACTATTATAACTAAAATATTATTGATAACACACTTTAATAATATAATTCTCAAATCCCAATACCTAAACACTTCAATAATTCCAATTTAATGATTTCCATAACATATGACCTTCAATGGTCTAATAGTTAACCCTTTTATTAGGTAATTAAATAAGATAATTTCCAAGTTCTTCAAAAATATTACATTGAACTATAAATGGAATATTAGGATGACCATCATTATCCTCTATTAAACTATTAAATTTTCCTTGGAAATTACTTTCCATATTCTCTTATTTTCTACACATAAAACATTTTATCATTCCTTTGAGTCGTTTCCCAGGGTGATTCTTCCTAAATACATGATATGTAAGAAGTTGGATATTCTTCCCTCTGTGGTCTTCATTAACTAAAATCCTATGAAACACCATATTTCTATTCTTATGTGTGTTCAGAAACCCACTCATGTTGAGATAGTTTATATTATAAGAAGACAAATGATTAAGAGTAATCAATAGGCTTAAAATTCTATCCCCCATTTCATTTGGTTTATCATGAGTAGAATAATTAAATTATTCATCACATTCATCATTAACATGAATCCTCCTAGTTCTATCCATTCAATAAGACCAAAAAGTATAGTGAAATCAATAATAATCAATGCGATTAATCATGTAATCAGAAAAAATAATTTATAGGATATCTAAATCGTGACACATTCGTTTTAATCTATTACACCATCAGTTTAACATGAGTCATTTGTGGTCATAAATTATTTAAATACATCATAATGGTTGATAAATAAAATGTGAATTAACCTAAGAATTTACCTTGGGAGTGTCAAACCAGGTGTGCAGAAAGAGCCCATTCACCATGGACTAGAATGATGGATGAGATTCACTCAAACAACTATTCTTGGGGAAATTATCCATAGATTCATCTATTATAAGACCATTTCAACTTATAGTATCTAAGTAGAAATGAATTTCCAGCTAAACATCATAATCTCTACCTTACCAAAACATTAGGATGTTATCTTATACTTAGACAAATTCCCAAAATTTTTACCAAATATTTCTAATCTAAATCACCAAAACAACAGAACCCCTCTCTCATACCAAATATACCAACCCATATTTTCATAAATATGAAATACATCTTATTATATGAATATTAATTGCATAACATCATCATCTATGAAAGGACCAAAGAGGTTTAATTTATTTGGAGTCTAGATACATAATAAAATTATTTCATGAAGGTTCCTCAACATCCCACACAAATATCGTGCCACATAGTAAATTATGGAATTATCTGCTATACCAGTGGTTCAAAAATGTTGGTTTGGATGGAGACTAGTTGGAATATCATATACCAATGTTTCTCTCAACCATTGGATAGTTGGCTGTTGGGAACGTCATATACCAACAATTTTTAGTGAATCAATTATATAGGGATACAAGAATTCTATTTTACCAACAATGTTTTTTGAACCATTGGTTCAAGTCTATACCAAAGGTTTTGAAACTATTGGTATACACCCCCCTCCCCAAATTCCCTATGTTGTAGTACCCCCACCCAGCCCAACAATCCACCAAAACCTTCACAACAAGCCACCAAAATCCATAGCAGCAACTCGCCTTGTTCAATTACCTTAAAATAAACATCGCGCACCAATATAAAAACAATGATAACACAAGAAACCAATAAACCAATTAAACCAGTGATAACACACATTCAAAACATCATATATTTTTATTCAAAACTAATCATTAAACATAAAAGGTTATAAATTTTAGTAATTTTTCAATTTTTCCCTAATCACCATTACTTTCATCACCATCATCCTCATTGTCATCCTCGCCTTCAATATCCCTATCACCCTCAACATCATCCCCACCTTCATCCTAACCATATTCCTTGCCATCACCATCACTTTAACTAGGAATTTCATCATCCCAACCACCACTAAGACCACTTCCAAGTGCACAATATAACGTACTCATCATCAATATATGGATCATGAGAAACAATGTTATCTGGTGGATTTGATGGATATAAGACTATGATAAAATTAATAAATTCGTTGTTAGCCCTTTTATTCCATTAACACTCTTATATAACCATTGTTGTTCCTATTCTTCCTTTTCCTAAGCCTATTTTTCCCATCCATTATATTTTTTCAACATGGTGCTACCATAACTTTCACCTGAAGTTGTCCAATATGCAGTCAGGATAATACTCTTCCCTGGTTAATATCGTACTCTGTTATGGTGTTCATCTCCCAAAACCTAATGTAAGTGATTGTTTGGCCCAATTATATCAGTTCTTGCTAATAAAGGGAATCCAAAGCACAATGTTATAGATATAAATGGACTATTTAGTTATAAAATAGATATTAAAATTTGAAATCCACAAATTAAAACATATAATATACAACTATGTCAGTTCATTTACCGTGCTTCAATCTATCTTTTTCCAGCTCAAGTAAAATGATTTTCTCAAGGCACACATCCTTTAATATTAAAAACCTCCCACTAAAAGGACATTGAATGTAGAAAACCATAATTTAAAATATTTTATTAATAATTAATTTCATAACTAATATCAAATTAATAAACTCGATGATCTAATATGATTTTATATAATTATTGATTACTTTGTGCTATTATGACATGAGTTGGTTAAAAAACCAAATTTTATATAATAAACTAAGAAAATTAAGTATATGATTAAATAATGATTTGATAAGTTAACATAAAGTGTAATTTAAGGATTATTGTTTGTATTTATTATTTCTATTATTATAAGGGACATGTAATTATAGAATAATGGAAATGGAATGCCTAAATTGAAAACAGGTAATCATGATTAAATACATGTATAATAAGGTAAAATGGAATGGTGAAATGTATACAAGATGTGTTCATTTTTTTGTTTTTTATGATTCTAGGATTTAATTAGAAAGTGGTTAAAATAGGGAAAATCAAGGTAAATCTTTCATTTATGGGTATTGATGACAACGTATATTAAATATTGGTTTGTTTTTTTATATATTAATGAGAGGAAAAGATTTATTATTTATTTTTTTAAATAATTTAAATGTTTAGTTGGTATGAGATTATGAAAGGTTAGCGTGGTATTGATCCTGGTTTTTCCAATTCAGTTTTAAATCGTATAATTTTATTTAGTTTTTTTTAATTTAATATGGTTACATATGGTTCAATTTAATTCAGTTTGGTTCGATTATATTCAATTTTTATTAATGTCATACGATTTCATTATGTTCGGCGCATTTTTTAATATTAATTTAGTTTGGTTTATTCTATATCGTATTTATTTATTTTGATTCACCAATATTTGTTTACAACATTTCATTTTAATTTGATTAATTTATTTCATCCCTAATATGATTCAGTTTTGGATATGTTACATTATATTCATTTAGTAATGTTAGATTTCATTTGATTTACTTCAATTCAATTCCATTCAACTTTATTTGTTCTAGTTTGATTTCTTTAATTTTTATTCACTTTTTTGGATCATGTTCAAACTAGTACTTTTAGGTTTCCTCTTTTCATGTTGGATTCTTTTCTATTTAGGATGGTTCAATTTCATTAAATTACAATCAATTCAGTGTGGTAATATAAACTTCTTATTCATTATTGAATTATTTATGTTTTGGATTGGTTGGTTCATAATGAATTGATTTGTTTTTTTTTCATTATTTATTGGTTTCTATTGTTTCATATTCGTTCAGTTCTAGTTGACTTATGTCTAGTTAATTCATATATATTCACTTTTTTATATCAAATTTATGATAGTTATATTTGATTTTCTTTGTATAATGTGGATAATTTTTGTTATGATTAATTCAATTTAATTATTTGTTGATGGATTTTATTTTTTTTATATATTTTTGGTTTGGATTTTTGACCCTATTCGGTTTGATTAAATATAATTAAAATTTTTCTAGTAGAATTTTTTAGGTTCGTATACTTTTGGTTTGGTTTGATTCAAGTGAAATTGTTTCAACTTAGTTTATCTTGGATTGTTTCTATTTGATTAACTTTTGATCAGTCATTGTAGGTATTGTTTGGTTTATATTGTTTCTTTTTATTTTAGTTTATTTTTGTTATATTTTATTGTAATCAGATGTTCGTGCTTTTTGAAAATAGTTATCAAGAAACACCCGAGTTTGGTGTTTTGATTAGCTTTTCACCTAGGGGTACCACCTATGGTAAATGGGGGTAGGGGATAAACGACTAGGTCAAATATTTCACTGTCCATTGATGGGGTATAAATATTTTATGAATTTTATTTTAATGGTTTATGTTGATATATAATAATATAATGAAATGATAAATTTAACGACATTTTCACAAACCTAACAATCCTAATCCTAATAATTTCAATACACACTAAATAATTTCCATAATAAACAAAAAATATCATGATCATTTATCCAGTCAAATTATAAATTGAAGGAAATATGGAGGAAACAAAAGAAAGTGCATGTCTTAATGAATAATAATGGAAGTCATAAGATTCACCCAACTCTATTTTCCCATAGTATCCTAACTAACACATATAATATTCACACATGACTAAGAGGTTATATAGGATTCCATAAGAAATTGTTCTATGTTAAACACCATTTTACAATTCCTGATAATAATAATTTTTTGGACATATCCAAAACTATATAATTATTCAATATATTTTTTTTGAAAAAATTCTAATAAATCCCAATAATTTACTATTAAAAAATTTTATTTACATAATTTATTTAAATAAAAAATTATAACCAAGTATTTTACTTAATTTTTGTCATGGTCCACCATCATAGTCTACCCCAAGGTGTGAAAAAATTTTATAGCATCCCTTTTTAATTATTTCTTCATGAAGCTTCCTAAATAATCATTTTCAGTAATAAAAAACTATGTATTAATGAAAATCATTCTAATTTTCATTCAAAAACATCAAATCTAATTAATACGTTAAACATTGTACTCTTGCAATAATAAATAATTTCTTGATAATATGTTACTAGACACTCATTTATGATTGGTTTTTCCTCAAAATATTTACCAACTCTAGCACACCATACACTATACAACTCATTCTTATATTCTCACCACAACTCACCTAATTCCATGCGTAAGGATGTCCTCACAACCTCACCATCAAGAAAATTATAATGAAGTTAACAACCAAAATATGAATTCAAATAAATAAAATATTAATATAAAATTACATCCAATGAATTTTCTTACCCATATTTGCAACCAAGAATTATCATTTACTTAATTTTGAAGGTATCTCTAGGAGAGTGGCCCAATGGGAATGATGTAAAAGTATTTAGCAGACATCACCAAAACATTATTACATTCTCACCCTATTTTTTCAACTATTTTATTGTCCTCATTGTACTCCACCATAAGTAGTGTTTGTTACTTCCAAACCACACTCATGCATGTATTCCCATTCCTCCTAGTGGAAGATCTTACTTTTAGAGAAAAAATAAATATTATATTAATATATCTTATAATGAAAATAAATTATGGTCAAACAAATTACTAGGATTCTAAAAATATACCTGAGGCAGTTTGACCAGTGGGTTCCACTAGATACCTATGCTCTAAAGTAACATTTAAATGTATAGAAGGTGGGAGACCCAATGTCTACTCTAGAGTTTTAGAATGTTCTGGAGTAGAAGTTGAAGGAGCATGATTGTAGAATCTCAAGGAGGAGGATGTAGAATGATAAGAATATGGCATAGACATCTGTGGAAATATATAATATCTATGGGGAGAGGAAGACATCATAGGATAAGGGAATGATAAGTTAGAAGGATAATTTGTAAATTGTGGAGAAGACGTTGGGGGATTAAATATCCTGGGTTCCTCTAATGACACCAAGGGATCAGAATGTTTGATAGATTGAATGTCCTAGGAAGAGAGAAGCACTAATCGGGTACACTGAGTGGTGCACATGGCTCTAGTACCACCCCCTCATATCATCTGGCTGAGAACTAGTACAACTACATTGATCAAGGAATAAATATCACATAAGTATTGGGTCTTGATTAAAATTTTAAAAAAATTAATCATATGACATTATATGTTATATATATATATATTTGAAAAAACATAATCACAATAGGAATCAAAGAAGGGAAACCTATCTCTTTCATGATTATTTTATGTCATACTTATTTAAGGAATATCAATTTTCAAACCAAATAAAGGATATGTAGTGATATAACAAATGGATTTTATATTTAGTGGGAATAATATCAAAACATAAATGAAATGTCATAGAAAAATAAATACATTCAAATTTGATTGTTTAGAAAGGGTATGATAGAGTTTTCTTCTATTTTAAATTTGATACAATTAAATTTTGGTTATGTAATTTGGTTCATTTTGGAAAATTGATTAGGTAATTTGTTCATTTTTTGTGTTAAGTCATTTGGTTCATATTTTGGGTTAGGTCATGTTTCCATTTTTTGGTTATGTCATTTTTTTCATTGGTTTAGATTTTTATTTTAATTTGTTAAATATTTTTCAATTAAATTCATCCTGTTTTTTGTTCCAGTTTGATTATTTTGGTTTGATAGGTTCTAATATAGTTCAATTAATTATTATAAAATAAAACATAGAGAAAAATGCAACTAGTATATATTAAAAATCAACATGAAGTTCAAGTTGGATACAAAATATTTCTAATAAATAGTAAATACGATTGAACAATACCAACATTAACAACCCAAGTCAAGCTAAAAAATAACTGAGAACATAGAGGGATGATTCTATATATTTCCCACCACAAATTTAGGTTCACAATAAACTCTGATAATTCCACTACTGGATTTATCAAAAGTAATAAATCGACCAGGGACAATGGGAGAAGGGATGGTGTGAATTCCATCATCATCATAATCAAAAATATGTGTTGGGATTACTTCAATAATGACACCAAATTTAGGCTGTGGATGACCTTTCACATAAAAAAATTTATTTTTCCATTAATGACGATATATATGGCTCATAATTAGCAAGAGTGTGAGTTGTGTTAACAACTCAAATTCTACAATCCTCAATAAATGTTCAATGCATATTCATTAAATCAACCCACATTAATTTCATCATAGTGGCTCGACTATGAGATTAATAATACAATTAGTATTTTCTTAATGACTATATAATAAGATATATTTTAAAATTGAAGTCTACTATCGGATGCACTGGTATAATATTTTGTTTTTGGAGTTACCAAAACACCATCATGTTGTGTTCTCATATTAATTTCTTGTTTAGTGATAATAAATCAGAACCTCTTGATCAAAATTTATTTGCATTCATGAACCAAGAAATTAGGACAAAAATATAATTCTCTTATTTTCTTAGAGATAGATTCATAAGGAAAACACAATATCTAAAATAAAAATAAATATTAAAATTAATTAAATATAAATTTTATTATTTTATTACAGTAATACTTCAACCTTTAATTCCAACAAAGTAGAAAAACTCTGCTATGAAAAGTCTCTATTCTTGTAAATGAAAAAGAATGATGGTTTCTATTTATCATTTGATTGTGTTACCTTCTAAAAAATTGAAATAGTTTAATAGATTTGAATAATTACATGAGATGATATATGATATACATGTTTAGTTTACATACATTATATATCCATATAACAAATCAAAGTTAATCAAAATTGAGTAATGTTCCATCTCTCTCTCTTGAAGGATTAATGTGGTCAATGTATATGATCCGGGAAATCCGTATGTTTGGGGAGGTGATGAAAAAATATTTTCAATTTTACCATACCGTTCTTCATTATTTCTTATTGGTCTATTCTATAATTTAGTCACATTAGAAAAATACATTGAACTGATATCCATACATTCTTGAGCCAAGTAACCTTTCATGATAGAACCTTTGGGATGCTTCTAGTTTGGAATATAAGACTTCAATGTGTACATATTTCATTTGATTAGATACATCTAATGAAAAGTAAAAGTCCTCCAAGAAGTATTTTGGTTGGAATATGGATGGTTAGATACATAATGCATGTGAAAAAGTATATAGAAAATATTTTTTCTAACTCAGACAAAATTAATGGTTCCTCTTCCATGTTTTTTTTTTCAGAAACTACATGGACAACTTATTAACATAATGATATCTATAAAAACTGCATGAATAAATAAATGAAACCCTTACATTCTTTGATAGTAGATTATGGATGGAAATTGGAATCAACTCTTGTAGAAGGATGTGATAATCATGAGTCTTCAAATATTTCAGATTCAACTCTCTTCTCTTGACCCATTTTGTTATGTTCCTTAAATAGATGAAGGAACTTAAACTGACACTAGTACTTCTAGAAATTGATTTTTTTTATATAAGTATCTACACATAAAAAGTGTATGGAACTTTCCACTTATTCTCACTATTAAACATAGGATGTGTAACACCCCAAGGTTTCATAGTACAATATGTCTTTAAAGTAATTCAATAGCTTGCACCTCACACAACATCGAGTTCGAGCGCACGATGACTTACAAAACTAGTCGTTCAAAAGAAGTAATGAATAGTATTAACTGAATTTTGAATTTTATATATTCATTATAATTTTAACATCCATATTATATTTTTCTTAGACATAGTATAGGAACAAATTAATTTTTTTAGATAAAGGAAGTATTTTTTTAAAAATGCAATTTTACCGCCTTTTAATGGAGAACCATTTTTATATCCAATATTTGACAATTTTATATATAAAATTTGACAAAATAAACTTCTTATTTTTAATACGGCCATAAAAATTTAGTTTCAATAAATTTTTGGTGTATTTTTGATAACTTTCATATTTGGGTGAATAATGAAAATTAATAAATTTTAATTGAAAACAACTTTTTTAATCAACATAATTTATAGTGTTAAATTATAAATTTTAATGGTTTTGAAGTATAATTAGATTATATTTTTACCATTTAATTAAATTTTGTCCATTTTAATTAATTTCACATTGAAATTATACATAAACAATTGTCAATCTTTTGATAGTTATTGTTTCTTAATAACACGCTATTTGTTTTGATAACGGGAATTAATTTTAAATTAATTAATGTAACTTTTATGTTTTGAATTTGGTAAAATAGTAATCATTTTTGAATTTGGAATATCAAATATTTCTTAGGCTGAATGTTTGATATTTTCCTGAAAAACATCAATTTTTATGAATAGTAAAACCACTTAGTAGTAGTTAAAAAACTGACTTTTTCATTTAAATGAAATTAAACCGTTTCTATGAATTGAATTTTGAAAATCTAACATACATGGTTGTTATTAGTAAGTAAAATGTGGTTCAATAAGATAAAAATAATTTTTTGTGAATAGTAATTGTTGACTTTTATTTACCGTGGTTAAAGGTAAATAGGGTAATTCAAGGTAAAAATAATATTATAATAATACAAAATTACCTTAACACTTTTCCAAAACTTATTGGATGAGTCATGGCCGACCATGGGCATCTTTGGGTAGATTTTGGGACCCCATGGAGCCACTTATGAGTGATAATGATAGTTTATTTTAATTAACTTAAAGTAAAGACAAAAATGACATTAACAAATATCGTTTAGTATATCAATTTTTACATGGGGTTATATAAGTCAATATTTTGACTATAAATATTAATTGGAAAGAAAAAAATATTTCCTACATTATGGTATTTTTTATATAATTTTTATACATCAAATATATGAAATTATTTATGACACAATAATGATTTACTATTTACCTCCTTAATAAATTTCTTAAATAAATAAGATTGTTAATATTAAAATAATATCCAAAACATGTCCAATTATTATTGGATGATTTTATTTCTACCATGAGTAATCTTATATTATACTTTAATTAGTTTTGGGCCATTATAAACCTAATATATCACTATATAATAAAATAACATTTTCACACTTTCTTAAAGAGCCCCTCCTCCCCCTTAAAAAAGGACACCATTTCTAACCCATTCCACACACCTCTCAAGCCCCATGTCTCATCCAAACCCTACACAAATATGCTCTCAAGATCCCTATATTACACCTAGAATCCTTATCTTAGGCATAAGACACTTCAAGAAGTCTGTTTGGTTCAAAACAAAGGAAGTTACCCAAATTAAAGGTAACAGTTTCTCTTAAATTCTTTTGTTTTATATTGTTTTATTTTACTTATCCAACCCCCTAAAATATTTTTATTCCATTATTTTATAACAAAAACAGTATCCTAAATATACTAGGATGTTGTTATGAGAATTATTCTAACTAAACTTACACACACCTCTATCTAATGGGTGAAGAACATACTGTTTTTGTGGTTGGAAAACTAACGCCTCATGAAATGATGACTGTTCGATTATCTTGTACCTCCTATATTGGTGGCCATTAATATTTCACTATATTTATATATGATATATATTATGTTTATGTTTTCTTTGTGCTTATGTATTTTCCATTTATAACATACCTTTATGGTTTCCATTATGGGTAAAATGCGATAATTTCATTTGAGGAAGTGCGGACTACCGCCCCCTCAAAGTGATATGACTCGTTAATGACTTTTGTGGGACATATAAAGAATTAAGTTAATGATATTATATATGATATTATACTATAATTATAATATACCTTTGTATAATTATGTTTTATTTCCATTAAAATACAAAATAGAAATGAAAGTAACGTTCATGTGTACGTACGGCTTACCATCTCCATGAACGGTGCATTTCATTTATTATCTCCAAATGTTATGTGCTGTTATAAATACATATATATATACTATATATATAATATATATATGATATCTAAATCATTTATATCATTATGGATATAACGGAATTTTGACCACATGGAAAAATTGTAATTATAACAAGTTCATTTTGGACTCATGTTCCGAACATCGATAATATATCCAATATGAACTCAAATAATTAACTAATTGTTATAGCCAGGTAATAAGTGATATAAAAGGAATAATAAAATTTAAAAATTTTCTTAATAAATTATAAATTAACTTAAGTTTATTATTCAGGAAGAACAAGGAACATACAAGACAAGTCGGACTTGAGGTAAGGGGTTTCTTATCTCACTTTTAATTCTGTGAGATTTCCATTGTTCACCACTAATTTATTGCATGTGGTGTATTGTGTACTTCCATTTGATATATTTTATAATGATTATATTTATATTCATGCTATTATGTGAACAATTTTGTGTTTATTAACTTGTTTTCATACGACATGATTGATTACAACGTGGTAAGGGGTTTTCATCTCACTTTTTATTCTCGTGAGATTCATGTTATATTTGCCATTATTTCCTTTTGTTTGGTGTATGTACTGCCCAATATTGTATTAATTTTGTAATATAATTCAATTTATGGGTATTTAAATCTTCATTCTATGACCCTTCTTTCATGGGTTTTATGTTTCGTAAGTTACCAAATTAGTAAGGGAACCTTTTAACCCAATTTTTATTCCTTGGGTCAATCTTCTAAATCTTAATCATGTCATGCTATGATTATGTATAGAATCACTACTTATTTATTTATTTTTTAATTTCCACTCCCCTTTGTGTTGATATAATTTTGATACACATAATCACTCAATTGATAAATTCTCAAGTCATCGACATGAACTTGATAAGAGTAATTTTAACTCAATTTCCATTCATTGAGTTAATCATCTAAGTCATTGGTTTTGTCTTAAAACAAATATGTGTGAATGTAATATGATTTATTTACATTGAATATACAATCATATTTAGTGTATTTATATACTTCACACATAATTATGTTTTTGATTTATCCTTAACATAAGGATACAGTCTTTATAAAAAAATTCATCTCAACTTACATTCTATTGAGACTTCTTTGTTGTTATGCGCCAATTCACTTTTATTTGGTGTATATACTATACTTTGACATAGTATATCATGAATACATTTATTATAATTATATTATAAAGTTTTTATTAGCTCAATTATTTGTATTCAAGCGTCTATCATTTGTTTAGGAACACTAACTAAAATATCATTTTAAATGTTTTAATGATTTATTATTCTAAATATTTCTAATTAATATCAATGTTTTAAAAATGATTTTAAGGATTTATTTATATGGAAATTAATGTTTTAAAATTAAAGTTCCTTTTAAAAGTTTCAAAGTGGTATGGGATACATTGATTCAAAAATCTATTCTAAAAAGCTTCTTGATAAATAGTGAGAGTTTTAAATGTTTTCAAGAAAAAAGGGGGATATTTCTCTCAAATAGTTTTGATGGTTATTTTCATCTATGTCAATATCCTTCATTATTATCTATTGAGGTTGATATATTCTAAAAAAATCTTCCATAGTGTATTGAATGAGTTATGTTTGACTGTGGATGTGCTATTTTTTTACCATTCATGGTTTGTGGTTAGAATATTGACATTTCATATGTTAGTTTTAATACGAATGTTCAGATTATATTTCAACATTTTCATATGAGGAATGCATTGGAATTAGTAAGTGAAGGGTGGAGCCCGCTATATCTCCTTGATGCATCATTAGGTCTCATGAGACAATTAGGCGTGGAATTGGTCGAGGCCTTTCCCAATTTTGATATATGGTTTTGGCCGAGGCCTTAATCATTTTTAGATGACTTGGACGAGGCCTTGAAAAAATGTTTCAGAATGTCCGGAATTATGCATTCCATCATTATGAGATTAGATATTGATTTTTCTTGTGGTTATTCGACTATTATAATACCCATAAATATGTTTTATTATGGAATTATTGTAACACCCCAAGATTTCATAGTGCGTTATTTCTTTAAAATAATTCAATAACTTCCACTATACGCAACACCGAGTTCAAGCGCACCATGACTTACCAAACTAGCCGTTCAAAAGAGGTTATGAATAATATTAACTGAATTTTGAACATTATATAATCCTTATAATTTTAGAATCCATATTATGAGTTTCTTAGATATAATGTAAGAACAAATTCATTTTCAGTATTGCGCTTTTACAAACTTTTAATAGTGAACCCTTTTTAAATCCAATAATTTTAACTTTTATATATTCAATTTGACTAAATAAATTTACTTTTTTGAATGGGGACATAAAAAATTTACAATGAAACATCTCAAGCTTCCACGGTACGTTTCCCTTTGAATAATGCAATGACGTGCATTGTACGCAACTTCGAGATTCTAACACACCACAACCAATCAAACTAGCCGTTATGAATAGTAATACCTACTTTTTGAAATTTTATCTCTCAAAATGGACTTCATTTTTGGATTCTGAATATCTAATTTAGCCTAGGGTGAAATTTTGGAACTTTTCAGATAACATTTATATTTTGATGAATAGTGAAAATTACTAAATTTTAATTGAGAACAACTTTTTTAATCGAAATAATTTATATTGATAAATTATGAATTTGAGTGGTTTTAATATATATTTAGAATATATTTTTACCATTTAATACAATTTTGGTCATTTTACATAATTTTACAATTAAACCGGACATAAACAAGTGTCAATCTTTTGATAGTTATTATCTCTTAAAAGCACGTTTTTTGTTTTAACAACGGGTTTTAATTTTAAATAAATTTCTTCCACTTCTGTGTTTTGAATTTGGAAAAATGGATTCCATATTTGGAATCAGGATGTTCAAATTGTGTAAATAGGTAACTTTTAGTTTTAGACATTTTGAAAAATTACTTCGGTAAATATTTTATTTACCATGGTTAAAGGGTAAATCCGGTAAATAAGGGTTAAAAAATAATATTATAATAATACTAAATTACCCTAAAATGTGTCCTAACCTTATTTGTGGATACAATTCCGACCATGGGCATCTTTGGGTCGATTTTGGGACCCCATGGAGCCACTTGTAAGTGATAGGGACACTTTATTTTAATTAAGTTAAAATGAATACAAAAATGACACAAGCATATATCCTTTAGAAAACCAATTTTTTACATAGGGTTATAAATGTTGGATTTTAGACTATAAATATTTATTAGAAATCTAACAAGATTTCATACATAATAGTATTTTATTTATAATTTTTAAACATTAAATAATATAATTTATTTATGACACAATGGTGATGCAGTAATTACTATAATAGTGAAAAATTAAAATGATTGATATTGTAGATACCCAAATAAATATAATTTGAGACTTTTTATGACTTAAACAAATTTTCTAGGTTGATATGACATGTTAGGAATGATTTAATTAATGTTTTTTGAAGTAATAATTCTGTTATGATTTTTACAAAAATCAATTTTTGAATAGTTTCAAAATTGACATAAAAGAGTTTTTAAAACAAATATTATATTATTAATTGATATTAAATTCCTCAAAATCTAAGGATCGGAAAAGAGACTTATATAATGATAGGGGTATCATTAATGGACCACTTGGGGGTCTATTGGATGTATATAGTAAGTTTATTAACTATATAATATAAAAATAAAAAGTGACATGGTAATTGTTAAACTAATTAACTAAGAGTTAAAACTAAAAGATAAGGTTAATATAGTGATCCATACCTGTATAAAACATATTGGTTGAGTTATTTTCGACCCATACCCATCTTAACATTTAAATAATACACTTTGGAGCCATTATAAACCGAATATGAATTTATTATAAATTATTACTTTTAGTTTTTACTAAAGAGCCCATCCTCCCCCTTATAAAAGGACCCAACTTCTAACCAATTATTCACACCTTAAAAGCCTTTTGGTTCGTCCAATGACTACCCAAATACTCTCTCAACTTCCCTTAATACATCCTAGAGGCCTTACTTTAGTCAGAAAGCCAACGTAAGGAGCCCTTTTGATCAAATCAAATGGAAGAACCCGAAGAAGAGGTAATGATTTCACCACCATTTTTCAACTTCCTTTCTTCTTCCACTTATTCTTTCTTTGATATTACCATTATAAAATAATAACTCCAGTATATTAAATATACTTTGATGTTATTATAAACATTTTACAACCATATTTCAGTATTCAATCCATCTTTTGAATAACATGTCACCATACGTGCGTACGTACGACTTACCGTCTCCACGTCGTGGTGTAATTGTTATTCAATAAATTATTATTTGGATGGGTATAATAATGATGTGTAATTCATGTAAATAATAAATATAACATGATAATGATTCTGTATATATAATATACCATCCAATTATATATTATTATAATATCAAATGAAGGATATTGTCGCTCGTACGTACGAACGGACTACCGTCTCCACGAACGCAATGAGATTCATTATCCATCGTATCCTTCAAGTATAATTCTCCTTTGATAATTAGAAATAATTTTTAAGAACTTTATATAATTATGGATATGAATAAGATACAACCTATACATAACAAACACGTCTTACGTTACAAAGAATATAAAGGAAAACGAGTAACTTAACACCCGAAATGATGATAATACTAAGATATTATTAACAAATCAATGTTAAAAGATCATATATGATATAATATTAATGTAAATGATTCTTGTATAATTAAATAAAAATTATTTCACCGTTATATAGGAGGTTAACCTACCGTCGACCAAGGAAAGAGTACAAAGTAAGGGGTTTCATATATCACTTTTAATTCAGTGAGATTTCCATTGTTCACCACTTATTTATTGCATGTGGTGTGTGCACTGCCCATGATTGTATTCATTGTGTAATATACTTTAATTTATGGGTATTTAAATCATCATTTTATGATCCTTCTTTCATGGGTTCATGTTTCATAAGTTACCAAATCGATAAGGGAATTTGAAATTTCAATTTCCACTCATTCGACTTTATGCATACTTCATTGATGATTTTACTCCAAGATTATGTGTGGAATAACTATTAATTTGATTATGTCATAATTTCCTCTCCCCTTTCTGTGGATATAATTTTTATACAGATAATCACTCCATTGATAAATTCTCAAGTCATCGGTATGAACTTGATAAGAGTAATTTTCACTCAATCTCGATTTGTTGAGATAAACATCCAATTCATTGGTGCTGTTTTTACTAGAATATGTGTGAATGTACTTTGATTGTTTTACACTAAATATCCAATCATATTTAGTGTATTTATATTTGTCACACATAATTATGTCGTTGATTTATCCTTAACCTAAGGATACTGCCTTTATGAGAGATTTCATCTCAATTTACATTCCATTGAGACTTCTTTGTTGTTATACACCAAATAACTTTTATGTGGTGTATATAATGTACTTTGACATAGTATATCATGAATACCTTTATTATCATGATATTACAATGTTTTGATTACCTCAATTATTTGTATTCAAGGGTCTCTCTTTTGGTTAGAAACTCTTGCAAAAATACCATTTTTAAATTTTTTAAAGACTTATTCTTCTAAATCTTGCTCATTAATGTCCATGTTTTAAAAATGGGTTTAAGGATTTATTTATATGGACATTAAAGTTTTAAAATTAAAACTCCTTTTAAAAGCTTCAAAGTGGTATGGGACACTTTGATTCAAAAATCTATTTTTAAACGGCTTCTTGACAAATAGTCTGACTTTTAAATGTTTTCAAGAAAAGGGGGATATTTATCTCAAATAGTTTTGATGGTTATTTTAATCTATGTAAATATCATTCATTATTATCAATTGAGGTTATTATGATAAAATACAATCTTCCATATTGTATCGAATGAGTTATGTTTGACTGTGGATGTGCTATTTTTATACCATTCATGGTTTTTGGTTAAAGTATTGACATTTCGTATGCTAGTTTTAGTACGAATGTTTATGTTATGTTTAAACAAGTTCATATGAGGAATGCATTGGACTTAGTAAGTGACGGGTGGAGCCCGCTATAGCTCCTAGATGCAGCGGTAGGTCTCATGAGACAAACTAGTTTCTTCGCACAAGGCCTTGACAAAATCTTATTTGTAGTCTTGGCATGAGGCCTTGGCTATGTGGTTATAATAGTATGGCATTATGCATTCCATCATTATGAAAGTGGTTATTGATATTGCATGTGATTATTCGATTAGTAGAATATCCATGTGAATAAGTAAATGGCATAATTTTATTTTATTTTTGTCATACTATATTGAAGTTTAAGTATAAAAGGATTTTGTTTTAGTTATACATTGCCTTAAATGTTTATTCTTATTTATGAAAGTTTCTGTTGTATTGATTACCCTTACGGAGCTTTTGAGCTCACCCCTTTCTATGTTTTACTTTTCCCAAGATTCCAAGAACTATATTGTGATTGATATGCAGGGTTAAGACAAGGGAATAATGGCATTCATAAAGGATTATTTATGTTGTTTTGTATGTTATGAAGTGTAATGTAACATTCATGTATGTAATCTATTTTCCAAAACTGCTAAACTGATCGGTCCTTTGGGACTTGATTCTTTGTAATCATGCCAATGTATTAAAATAATGCACCGAATCTGGGTCACTGGGGTCGGGGCGTTACAGTTGGTATCAGAGGAAGTTTAGAAATAACCTTGGAAACTAGGTTTAGATAAACCTTGATTAGAGCACATAGATTTAAGATGTACTTTGAGGATTAGTATAGAAGAACTTCCTAGAATTTTGGTATTGTAGAGATTTCGTGAGTTTTCCGAGCAATACATCCCTGTCTGGATACGAGCAGGTAGAGGAGGCTCTAGCACAGATGTACCTAGGGGTAAAAACCGAGAACACCTCTTTGAGCTAGACTCAAACAGGAACTGGTGCATGACAACGGGCCTTGCTCTACTCTTGGTTACGACACTCCAAAGGGATATTCTTAGGATAAATCTAATTTTCTTTACAAATCATTATGAAGGGTTTATGAGTATATACTTCATCACAGAAAACATTTTCATGATTATGGATTATATCCATAAATAGTTCAATTTATGTTAAGTGTTTTATTTGTATGAAATTATGTATTTTGATTCATAAATTGATCTAGTTTATGACATTGTTTAGAAATGGCGCCCAATAGAAGGAATGATAACTCCAACAATACGCATGATCCAAAGAGTAAGGATAATCATATCTTTCATGGTCTTAATCCAGGATTTAGAAGGGAAATAGTCTCCCACGTATTATCATCATATGAAGAAATAGTATCATGTGTTGATAAGATAAGGAAAGAATTCTCGGAGTCCTATGGCTTTGAAGGGAAGCCAGAGAAGGAAAGGATGGTAGAGATAAGGACCGATAAAAGGAAGAAGGTAAATAAGGATTTTTCCATATGTGATAACTGTGGAAAGAATCACCTTGGAAAATTCTTGAAGGGAATGGGAGTATGTTATAAGTGTGGAGGAAAAGGACACAAAGTATGTGACTGCAAGGGTAAGAAAATAGTTTCAAATGTACAATGCTTCATTTGCAAGGAGTTTGGACACTATGCGAACCTATGTCCCAGTCATCAGACTATACCGCAAATGATGCTATTGGATAATAATCAAGTTATGATACTACCACATATGAAGAGGAATGATTAGAGTTCTTATGTTGATATGTCATTTGAGTTTTGTATCAACAATGTACTTGTTATAATAATTATGGAGTATATAAGGATTGTACTGCAGTACTATTTCATTAAGGACTTTAGATTTTGTAGAACAAAGAAAAGTGACTCAATAGCGGGTTAAATTTTTGGAAAATATATGGTTGATAGAAAGATAAACCATAATATGGTTCTAACACTGAGGTAGTAATTTTGGAATAATACATGATTGATTTGGATAAATTATATTGGATATTCTTGACTACCTTGAAACTGATTAATGATTTGTATATTCCATCATTGTTGGGTTTTACAACATTTTTGGATTGAAGGATTATATCCATTATTATTTAAGGAATAAGGGATCATGAATGTAATCAATATGGTTTTATGGTAATTTAGGATGTTGCAGTGTTTCAAAAGAATACATGATGAAGGTGTTCACATGCTATTACGTGGAAAAAAGGATCTTCATTGTGTTTACCTGCCTTATAAATTTTGGACTGTGAGTTTGGACAGAATTATTTTGGATAGGTCCAGTTTGAGATTATTTTTGGATTTCTATAAAAAAGACAACCCGGAGGTCGGGCGGCAACCCATCGCGTCTGGTAAGGCCGCGAGACTTAAACCCACAATTGAAGGGCGACAAGGGTGTATCACCTACCACTGACCCACATGATGTCCTGGATTGAATAATGTTGTTTTTTTAATGGTTCTGTTAGATGAATTATAAAATTCATTTTTTTGAACCCTATACGAATAGGATAAATAGAATATTATTTTTGAGTTCTATTATGTTTTAGAGTAAAAGATGAGTTTGTGGTAGAACGTAGTAAAAGGATGAGACTCTACTTGTCAAGTATATATTTTTCTTCTTCTTTTATTCAATGAAGAAATTAATTCTTATACTTTAGTGAAGGGATCTTAAAACAAAAAATGTGTTATCCTAATACCATATGGTTTTTTGAACCGATGGTATTTTAAATCATCATAGATTGATGAATTTAAGGCCCTCAATTTACACTTGTTTGTGATGGATGACCTCATTAACTACCTATAAATATTTACATTTTCCTCCAATTATATGTCTCTAATTTCCACCAATGTTCTCCTAATCGAGATCATAATTTGGTGGTGACCCTTTCATTTCCCTTTTCCTCATATTAAGACTAAATTTTATTAACCCAATTTCTGATGTGGTTTTTCCCACAAAGATATTTTCTATTTTCAACATTTTATTTTCGAAGAATAGTTTCAAATTGCGAGGATGCAATTTATTGAAGGAGGGGAGAATGTAACACCCCAAGATTTCATAGTGCGTTATTTCTTTAAAATAATTCAATAACTTGCACTACACGCAACACCGAGTTCAAGCGCACCATGACTTACCAAACTAGCCATTCAAAAGAGGTTATGAATAATATTAACTGAATTTTGAACATTATAGAATCCTTATAATTTTAGAATCCATATTATGAGTTTCTTAGACATAATGTAAGAACAAATTCATTTTCAGTATTGCACTTTTACAAACTTTTAATAGTGAACCCTTTTTAAATCCAATATTTTAAACTTTTATATATTAAATTTGACTAAATAAATTTACTTTTTAGAATGAGGACATAAAAAATTTACAATTAAACATCCCAATCTTCCATGGTACGTTTCCCTTTGAATAATGCAATAGCGTGCATTGTACGCAACTTCGAGATTCTAACACACCACAACCAATCAAACTAATCGTTATGAATAGTAATACCTACTTTTTGAAATTTTATAAATTTTATCTCTCAAAATGGACTTCATTTTTGGATTCGGAATATCTAATTTAGCCTAGGGTGAAATTTTGGAACTTTTCGGATAACATTTATATTTTGATGAATAGTGAAAATTACTAAATTTTAATTAAAAACAACTTTTTTAATTGAACTAATTTATATTGATAAATTATGAATTTGAGTGGTTTTAAAGTATATTTAGAATATATTTTTACCATTTAATACAATTTTGGTCATTGTACATAATTTTACAATTAAACCGTACATAAACAAGTGTCAATCTTTTGATAGTTATTATCTCTTAAAAACACGCTTTTTGTTTTAACAACGGGAATTAATTTTAAATTAATTTCTGCCACTTCTGTGTTTTGAATTTGGAAAAATGGATTCCATATTTGGAATTAGGATGTTCAAATTGTGTAAATAGGTAACTTTTATTTTTATACATTTTGAAAAATTACTTCGGTAAATATTTTATTTACCATGGTTAATGGGTAAATCCGGTAAATAAGGGTTAAAACATAATATTATAATAATACTAAATTACCCTAAAATGTGTCCTAACCTTACTTTTAGATACATTTCCGACCATGGGCATCTTTGAGTCGAATTTGGGACCCCATGGAGCCACTTGTAAGTGATAGGGACGCATTATTTTAATTAAGTTAAAATGAATACAGAAATGACACAAGCATATATCTTTTAGAAAAATGATTTTTACATAGAGTAATATATGTTGAAATTGCGACTATAAATATTCATTATAAATATAACAAGATTTAATACATAATGTTATTTTATTTATAATTTTTAGATATTAAATAATTTAATTTATTTATGACATAATGGTGGTGCAGTAATTACCATAATAGTGAACAATTAAAATGATTGATATTGTAGATACCGAAATAAATATAATATGAGACTTTTTATGAATTAAACAAATTTTCTAGGTTAATATAAAATGTTAGGAAAGCTTTAATAAACTTTATTTGAAGTAATCATTCTGTTATGAGTTTTACAAAAATCAATTATTGAATAGTGTCAAAATTGACATAAAAGAGTTTTTAAAACAAATATTATATTATTAATTGATATTAAATTCCTAAAAATCTAAATTCCGGCCAAGAGACTTATATCATGATAGTTGTATCATTAATGGACCACTTGGGGGTATCTTGGATGTATACAGTATGTTTATTAACTATATAATATAAAAATACAAAGTGACATGATAATTGTTAAACTAATTAACTAAGAGTTAAAACTAAAGGATAAGGTTAATATACTGACCCAAACCTGTATAAAACCTATTTGTTGAGTCGTTTTAGACCCATACCCATCTTAGAATTTAAATAATACACTTTTTATCCATTATAAACCGAATATCAATTTATTATAAATTAATACTTTTAGTTTTTCCTAAAGATCCCCTCCCCCCCCCCTTATAAAAGGACCCAACATCTAACCAATTATTCACACCTTCGAAGACTTTTGGTTCGGACAAGACCTGACCAAATACTCTCTAAACTTCCCTCACTACATCCTAGAGGCCTTCCTTTAGTCATAAAGACAACTTAAGGAGCCCTTTTGATCAAATCAAAAGGAAGAACCCGAAGAAGAGGTAATGATTTCACAACCCTTTTTCAAGTTCCTTTCTTCTTCCACTTCTTCTTTCTTTGTTATTACCATTATAAAAAAATAAATCCAGTATATTATATATACTTTTATGTTATTATAAACATTTTACAACCATATTTCAGTATTATATCCATCCTTTGAATAACATGTCACCATACGTGCGTACGTACGGCTTACCGTCTCCACGTCGTGGTGTAATTGTTATTCAATAAATTATTATTTGGATGGGTATAATAATGATGTTTAATTATTTTAAATAATAAATATAAAATTATAATGATTCTGTATATATGATATACCATCCAATTATATATTATTTTAATATCAAAAGAATGATATTGTCGCTCGTGCGTACGAACGGACTACCGTCTCCACGAATGCGATGAGATTCATTCTCCATTGTATCCTTCAAGTAATTATCATTTTATGATTAAAAATAATGTTTAAGGACTTTTTATAACTCTGGATATGAATAAGATACAACCTATCCATAACAAACATGGCTTACGTAACAAAGAATATAAAGGAAAACGAGTAAGTTAACACCCGAAATGATGATAATACTAAGATATTATTAACAAATCAATGTTAAAAGATCATATATGATGTAATATTAATGTAAATGATTCTTGTATAATTTAATAACAATTATTTCACCGTTATACAGGAGGTTAACCTACCGTCGACCAAGGAAAAAGTTCAAAGTAAGGGGTTTCTTATCTCATTTTTAATTCAGTGAGATTTCCATTGTTCACCACTTATTTATTGCATGTGGTGTGTGTACTGCCCATGATTGTATTAATTGTGTAATATAGTTTAATTTATGGGTATTTACATCATCATTGTATGATCCTTCTTTCATGGGTGCATGTTTCATATGTTACCAAATCGATAACGGAATTTGAAATTTCAATTTCCACTCATTCGGCTTTACGCATACTTCATTGATTATTTTACTCCAAGATTATGTGTGGAATCACTATTCATTTGATTATGTAATAATTTCCTCTCCCCTTTCTGTGGATATAATTTTTATACACATAATCACTCCATTGATAAATTCTCAAGTCATCGGTATGGACTTGATAAGATTAATTTTTACTCAATCTCGATTTGTTGAGATAAACATCCAATTCATTGGTGTTGTTTTTACTAGAATATGTGTGAATGTCCTTTGATTGTTTTACACTAAATATCCAATCATATTTAGTGTATTTATATTTTTCACACATAATTATGTCGTTGATTTATCCTTAACCTAAGGATACGGCCTTTATGAGAGATTTCATCTCAATTTACATTCCATTGAGACTTCTTTGTTGTTATACACCAAATCACTTTTATGTAGTGTATATAATGTACTTTGACATAGTATATCATGAATCCCTTTATTCTCATGATATTAAAATGTTTTGATTACCTCAATTATTTGTCTTCAAGGGTCTCTCTTTTGGTTAGAAAATCTTACTAAAATACCATTTTTAAATGTTTTGAAGACTTATTATTCTAAATCTTTCTCATTAATGTCCATGTTTTAAAAAAGGTTTTAAGGATTTATTTATATGGACATTAATGTTTTAAAATTAAGACTCCTTTTAAAATTTTCAAAGTGGTATGGGACACTTTGATTCAAAAATCTATTTTTAAACGGCTTCTTGACAAATAGTGTGACTTTTAAATGTTTTCAAGAAAAGGGGGATATTTCTCTCAAATAGTTTTGATGGTTATTTACATCTATGCCAATATCATTCATTATTATCTATTGAGGTTAATATGATACAATACAATCTTTCATATTGTATCGAATGAGTTATGTTTGACTGTGGATGTGCTATTTTTATACCATTCATGGTTTGTGGTTAAAGTATTGACATTTCGTATTCTAGTTTTAATATGAATGTTTATGTTATGTTTAAACATGTTCATATGAGGAATGCATTGGACTTAGTAAGTGACGGGTGGAGCCCGTTATAGCTCCTCGATGCATCGGTAGGTCTCATGAGACAAACTATTGTCTTGGGACAAGGCCTTGACAAAATCTTATTTGTATTCTTGGCACGAGGCCTTGGCTATGTGGTTATGATAGTCTGGCATTATGCATTCCATCATTATGAAAGTGGTTATTGATATTACATCTGATTATTCGATTAGTAGAATATCCATGTGAATAAGTAAATGGAATAATTTCGTTTTATTTTTCCCATACTTTGTTGAAGTTTATGTTTAAAAGTCTTTTGTTTTAGTTATACATTGCCTTAAATGTTTATGCTTATTTATGAAAGTTTCGGCTGTATTGATTACCCTTACAGAGCGTTTGAGCTCACCCCTTTCTATGTTTTATTTTTCCCAGGATTCCAAGAACTATATTGTGATTGATATTCAGTGTTAAGACAAGGGAATAATGGCATTAATAAAGGATTATTTATGTTGTATTGTATGTTATGAAGTGCAATGTAACATTCATGTATGTAATATATTTTCCAAGACTGCTAAACTGATCGGTCCATTGGGACTTGAATCATTGTAATCGTGCCAATGTATTAAAATAATGCTCCGACTCTGGGTCACTGGGGTCGGGGCGTTACAATTATTTACTCAGCTCATATTCCTACCATAAAGTGTTCGTGTTTACTATTTGTAAAGGCATGTGTTTTCTATTATTCACCATGCATAATGTTTATGTTATATTCCTCTATATTTCCAACTCTTACTAAGCATTTGAGCTCACCCCTTTCTTATGTTTCATTTTCCCATGATATGAAGAAGTTATTATTAGTGACTTGCAGGCATAATCTAGGAAGCTTGGATGTTTCTAATGGAATAATTTAGTGTTGGTTTTCTTTTCAAGTTCTAATGTTGAACTTATATATGTATCGTGTTTCCAATAATACTAAATGGATTGGTCCTTCGGGACTTGATTCCTTGCAATCATGCCAATGTATTAAAATAATGCACTGGCTTCTAGATTCTGGGGTCAGGGTGTTATAGTTGGTATCAGAAGAAGTTTAGTACAACCCACGAAAACTAGATTAAAAAAAACAGATTAGAGAACATTACCCTAAGATATACATTGAGGATTAGTATAGAAGAAAATCCAAAAAATTTGGTAATATTAATATTTTTTGCATTTTCCAAGCAATACATCCATGTATGGATACAAGCAGGTAGAGGTGGCTCTGGTATAGATGTACCAAGGGGTAAAACCCGAAAACACCACTTTGAGCTAGAATTGAACTGAAACAGGTGCACGAAAGTGGGACTTGCTTCACTCTTGGTTATGACACTCCCAGGGGATATGCTTAGGATAATTGAAATTTTCATTACAAACCGATTTGAAGGATTTTAATATAAGATGAGAATAAATAACCTTGGTTAATCTTAGGGTGTTTTATATTGAAAATAATGTGTGATGATATTTTCTAAATAATTTTATGACTATTCTTACTCACAAAATACTTTTTGGTTTTAGTAAATGGCTAGATTCCATTGAAGTCATAGTAACATTGAACATGATGTACAATGTGGTAACAATGGTGGAAATGAGAAAAAAAATGGAATGTTGATATGTGTATATGATATTTTCTTCATGCTGAATAAATTTTCAAAAAATATGATCAACAAAATATATATTAACCAACTCCCAGACTCAACAAAGAAAATAAAGGCGGTAAATGATAAGAGCTCTAGCAATGGAGACCATGGAGAGAAGAAATACCAATTTCTATCATGCCAGAAATGTGGAAGGAGACACCTAGGAAAGTCTCTAAATGGAACAAAGAAATGCTTTATGTGTTGAGAATAAGGACATAAAGTAAATAATTGTTGAAGAAAAATGAAGAGTACTATGGAAGAACATAAAAATGATCCTAATAATCCAATTAAGATTATTTTTCATAAATTTAAGGAACCTTGGAATCACCCAAGTCAATACCCTATTCTATAGGATAACCTATTGGTCAAGGGAGAACCTATGTGGAAATAAATTGATGGAAAAATGTTTAAAGGTATTAGTGATCTTTTTTGATGAGATTACTTTGGATGAATTTCCCCTCATATGTGTAACCCTGCAATTTATCATGTGAGAATGGTATTTGAGGAATACTTATCCTTTCTCTTATGGATATAGTTATAAATAACCATTTTGGTTTATATGATCCACGAATTTGAGGCAATTACAAATTATTAAATTTTGGGATAAAAATGCGAGGTATAAGATAACATTTTTGGTTAAATTATGTTATGGTTATTTTTAGGAAATTATCTTATTTTGGTAATGTAATAAAATATAGTATTTGAAAAAGGAAAACACACAGACCATGTGACAACCCGTCGCGTCGGAAAAAGCTATGAGAATTGAACCCACAACCAGAGTGTGATTAGGATTTATCGCCTACCACTGGACTACGTGAAGTCCTTGGTTAGTGTGATTAATTATTTTTAGTTAAATTATTTTATTAAGTTGATTTGAGACATTATGTATTATCAAATATTCTTAGTTTAGCAACATGATTTGGTGACTAAGTGATAAATGTTATTTTGGAAGACTATTGACACTCCTTTTCATCACATTGTCTAAAAGAATGGAAAGGGAAATGACTTAGAAAAAATTGATGCATCATTGGAAGAAAACATCAAAAATCGACAAAGTCGTGAACAAGGCTTCAAAAACACATGTGTCGCGCAAGTTCCATCACTGTCGCGCAAGTCTACTTGCGCGCCGCTTAATGGTCATGCAAGTGACTTGCGCGCCCTAAAGGATAACTGCCCAGGGTCTTCTCCAGCCTATAAATAGACCCTGTGGGCCCCCTATTTGAGGGGAATTTTTCAAGAAACTCAGATTTGAGCTCTCGGCGCCCTAGTCTCTTCTCAAAGCTTCCGGAACACTTCTAAGGTAATTTCTTACCTAGAACGGAAGATCTAAAAAGGGGGAGGAAGGCCTAAGTGTTGAAACTCATCAACAATTGTGCGCCTGAGTGGCCAGCCCTTAAGGAAAATGGACACACTTGCGCACCGCCTAACCCCGTCAATAGAACTTGCGTGCCACTCTTCTAGAAGAACCTCAAGATGATTCTAAAGGCTTTAACCAAGAGTCGCTCAAGTATTTCCCTGCTGGTTAACCATTGCACAAGTACCCATGTGTCGTGCAGGTATAACTGCGCGACCAGGACTTGCGCGCCCACGCAATACCTGCGTGCCTGCCAGGACTTGCGCGCCCCTGCCTTTTTGGGTTCCCTTCTTGCCCATTTCACCCCTCATAAGCCATTACACCTCTCCTATTCAAGATTCAGTCTTCAAGACACTCTTCAAATCCATTTATGGCATGATTTCTTGATTTTACTTCCTTATCTGAAAGGAATTTTGTGGAATATCTCTCAAAACCTAGCGATTTACACATATTTATGTCACTAAAGATTGAGATTTCATTCATTCAACCTCATCCTTTAAGATGAGAGAACTCATTAACCTAGGCCTCATTTTCAGGAATAAGCCCCAGTTATAATTCTTAACTTGGGCCTCCTTTTTAGGAATAATCCCCAGTCATAATCATTAACCTGGGCCTCCTTTTCAGGAGTAATTCCCAGTCTCAAATATGGGCATCCTCTTCAGGAGTAAGCCCCAAGTCCCTTAATTTTTCATGTCTCTTAACATAGGCCTCCTTTTCAGGATTAAGCCCCAGTCTTAATTTCTCTTAATCGATCCTAATTTACCATTGATATGGGATTCCTTCTCAGGAGTAAAACCCAATCATAAGTCCTCTCCAAATTTGGGCCTCCTTTTCAGGAGTAAGCCCCAAGTTAGAGTATTCAAATCTCTATGAAGCACATATACCTTTGTGGACCCTGTTCCTAGATTTCTTCCTTGAAGTAAATCCTAATCTTCATTTATCTGGGCAGTCATACATACATAAGTCCCATATTATTTCTTATGATTGCATCTTTCATGGCACAATTGTCTGATTTTTACCAATACATCTTGTTTCTCACACCGAGCATGACTCACGTGAGCTTAGAGTGTAAAAGTAATTATGACATCCTTCTTTGAGCCATCAATGATAAACATCATACTCCCTTACTCGAACTACGTGGGTTCTGATTCCTTTTCTAAACAAAGGATAAGTAGGTAGCCCATCTGCAAGTTCGATCCCAACTCTGAAATAATACATGTCCTTCTGAATGACAATAAACTTCTAGTGCCCCAATGAGTGGCTTTAAAACCAGCATGGTCATCATAATGACCAAGAGACTTCTATATAAATGTGTCAAAGGATACCATTGACCAAGAATCTTTAATAAATACAGATGATTATCTATAGATGAAGAACCTCGAATACATATAAAAGATTCTCTAAATTTACTAAATATTTAATCATTGATTATTAGATCTGAAGGAAAGCACATTTTATACTTGTTAGTGTAATAAGGATTCAATAACATATCTTAAATCTATAAAGAGAGTCCCGGAGTAGACAACAATTCCCCTCAAAAAGGTGTGATGAGTCCGACCTCCCATCCCCTCGACCAATGCAAATTCCTAAGCCTCATCAGTCCACAAACTAATGAGCACCTACCTTTGGAAAGTAGGTCCAAATGGATGTGGAATCATTGGATGTTTCTGGTTCTACGAACAAACCCGTTAGAAACCGATTGGAATGTTTGAACCTTCAATCAAGGAGGTCATCCCCAAATTCCGAGGGAAACAAAAAATGGTGAACCTGACGTGAATCCTTAACCAAGTTAAAATGATGTTTTACCTATTTGTTAGGCCCCTATTTAAAACTCAATGAGAGGGCCAACAAAAACAATCATTGAAATATGGTCTCATCCAAAAGATGTAGTGGCTGAATTTATCTTGATTACGTCTGTTTTATCTAAGGCACTCTTTATTAGATTTTCTGCATTCTAGGAAATGGCTTCTCTCAAGTTCACACCTGTGAATACCGCTGCTGCAAATGTCACTGCTGCTACTCTTGCTGAATCGTCGTCCGCTCTGAGGACGATATCACCTACTCAGCATCTTCAACACTGGGTATCAAACGTGCTGGTTAAGGAGTACCATCAATATAGTACCATTCCAACTCTGGAGGCTGCCCGACAAACCCTCCATGTGAATAACTCACCCTGGTCATCCGGACAGTGATGACCAGTGATCAAGAAATAGGTGGTGCTAACCACCGTCTCCAACTGTTTCGGGTCGTTATCCCCAGAACGCAATCACCATTCGCTCCCTTATTCTGGGGAGGTGAATGAGCAGGTCCCTCAGGGCTTTAATTCAAGTAGACATGGGTCTTTCCTGAGGGCTCCCACCAACAATCGCCACCAGACTCATGCTACAGTGCTCCCTCAACTTGATGAGGGTACCGACTCCAGGCATTCGGCTCAGGTTCCTTAAACCCGAGCAGGCAAGACGAATCACCAGAGGTGAAATCTGGTCAATAGTGAGCAGGTTCTCATCTCTTCCATCTCCGGAGAAATCCACCAACCTAACGTGGTGGAAAGCAACGAGCAGGCACACACACCTGCCCGTTTTAATTCTGCTGTCTAGTAGACTCGTCTGGCAGCGTCACGCCAATCCCGCCAGGCAATTCCGGTAGAGAACTATAGGAATGAACATACAATTGTTTATACATCACCATCTAGTCACGGACTCGTTTGACTACATATGATGGATCTCGTCAACCACGTTCGGCGAAGTGAAATCAGCAGGCACATACACCTGCTAGTATTGATCAAGCCTACCTAAAGTCTCGATTGGTAGCATTCGGAGAAGTCAGTCGGAAAGCTCCAGTGACAAACAGGAGGCAGACTCAACTCTCTTCCCCTACACTTGATTACTGCCAGGATTCACTGATAGGAAAAGGAGGATAATAGTATGCACATACACCTACTCTAATCACAGAATGGACGTATATCCCCGTTCTGGCAGCTGAAATCACCAAGTATATTCTATTAATGGTGAAAGAGTAGAAGAAAATCCCTACTCATATCCTAGATGTCTGTTAGGATATTATAACAACTTCAGCAGCATCTTAGGGAAAGACACATAAATCTATCCCTACTAGTGGAGTGACACATCAACAGTTCACTCCAAAATAGACACACACATCTGTTCCAGTCCAAGAGTGTTGTGGGGCATACTCCCCCATATCATACGGACAACCAAGTCAGGCACATACACCTGATTTGAGTGGATATCGTCAGCCTAACCTAACCATCTCTCCTGACCAGGCACATACACCTGCTCAGAGCAGCCAATTTCGTCAACAAGTGGTTTCCAAGGAGAGTAAGAAGGCGTCTAATAAAAATACATGCCCAACACAGACAATAGATCAAGAGACAATCTGTAACAAGGCCTTGCTTGATGCTGGAGTTCTTGAATCCCTCAGAAAATTATCTGTTGGAATCCAAGATTCTACTCCCTCATTTCCCAATAGTGGGAACATTAATTATGAAGGTCTTCAACATACACTTACTCATGAAGTCTTTCTTCATGACAATTCGGTCGATCGTGAAGTTTCATCTTCAGATGAGAGCTACAATAACCCTATGTGTGGCCAGGATACCAAGGAGAAAGAGATCCCATCTTTTGCTGTAACCCACCATGGTGGTCCTCCCCATGATGATGAATTTCTCTGCGAAAGTCCTCTCCGTAGTAGTGATGCACATTGCCTGTAAAATGCTCTAGTGGACAATGTAGTGCCGAGAAAGCCCTTTTATCTTGAGGCACTTGCAAATGTGAAATCAGTCATGTCTGATGTTTCATCGCTAGCAGGTGAAATACTTTCTCAATCGGAAGATATCCCAGGGTGTAGGTCATTTTCCGAACCACCCCTAATTCATGCATCTTCTAGTTTAATCAGTTATTTCTCTATCAATCCTGTTGAATCTAATGAAGCAACAAGGAAGAACCATCTCTGGTCAAAACAGATAGAAGAATATTCATCAAATGATGAAGAGGACATACTGAACATGAGAAAACAACTGGAAAAAGGTGAAGTGCCAGTCATGTTTTGGCCTATGGATGACTCTCAGTATGACATTCTAGAAATGTTGACGGAAGATGGAATTCATGATATTCGTCTCAACATATGGAAAACTCTTTTCCAGTTGAAAAAGAAAGTATTATCTTATGATGAATATGAAAATCATGTTAAGATAATATAAGGGTTACAACGCCAAATTGACTTGGCATCTCTATCAGTCTCTCGATATCTGAAGGTTGAAAAGTAGCAGAGAGCCCTTCAGCATTCATGCCTTGGTGTACTAAGAAAGTAGCACCAGTTAATTTCCAATTCACCATCTGGTATTCATGTTAGAGGATGGGGTGTTCATGGAGCACTGCATTTCACAGTGCTCTCCAGTCAGCAAAGCCCACCGAAAATGGTCTCATGCAATGTTATTGCCCATGGTCGGCCACAGTCAATGGGATTTGTTTGTAATCAAAAGCTTTCCCAAGAACATGCCTCAACTAGTTCCTCTCAAAATCAAGAATACAGAGAAAAAGTTGTTGAATTACTCCTGCATAAAGAAAACGAGAATATTGAACAGGCCTCTCGTTTAGAGAAAGCACATCACCAAGTGACAGAAGTGTTAGAAATCATCCAGCGGTCTTTTGAACCAGGTGATAAAAGTGGATGTCGATTGATGCATCCAGCTAATTTCCGGACCAAGGTCAACAAGATCAGGAGAGCTTCTAAGAAAGTCTCAGACATAGCATTTCAAGAGCCAGCCCAACTCACTAGATTGGGGACTCTTTTAAACCAACCCTCAGAATCAACAAATAGGATTCGGGAAGTTGAGAAACGACAGCAGAAACAACCCCTATCCACCGGACTGGGGACTTTTTTAAATCATCAATCCCCTCCTCAGAGAAATTCGGTCTTTTCTCGATTGGGGAAGAAGCCTCAAGAGGAACGAAGAGCCAAATTATTAGGAGATTCCCTCCAAATTATGGTTCATGAAGAAGTTCCTGAGGGATCGAATCAACAAAAGGCAATGTCTCATCAAAGACATGGAAGAAGACAATATCACAGAAATGCTGATAGAAGGGATGTGATGTGTTATGCATCAATCAATGTCATCAATGTCGTTGTTGTTGATCCACAAGATGAGGCTCACTCAGGGGACTCAGATGAAGAGATTCCTACTCAAGAAGATGTATGCACTGACACAAATGAAGAAGGTGTGCGTAAAAGAAATCAAAGGGTTACTCAGAACCTAGGTAATCCTTCAATTAACCCACTTACCCCTCTCCGAAAAGGATCCAACAAAGGGAGGTGAAAGAATCAGGTTACATATCCTTCCTCTGGAGAAGGCCAATCGCTCTCACTAGAGCAAAGGTTTGCACAACAGGAGGAAGAAATGAAGGAATTAAGGAGGTTGAATACAGAACTACTTCAGGTTAGTCTTCTTCTTAAGCATGCTGGAGTCTGTCAGCCAAGGGAATCTGTTGTAGCTACTGAGATGGATCAAGAATATCCTCCTCTATCAGTACACCCTCACATGTCTAAACCTACAGGTCAAGTGCAACAACAGTTGGCACTGCTACCATCAGTTGCAGCACCAACCACCACATCTGTCCAAGCTCCAGTCATTGCACCTTCCCAAGTCCAAGTTCAACCAGATGTTTATCAAAAGTTAATAACTACCATTGAGTCATTAACATCTCAGTTAGAAACTATGTAAGGGAAACGTGCGCAGGTTCAACCAGAAAATAAAGTTTACCCTGAATGGGAAGATTCAGTCTCTCCTCTATCAAGTTTTGGAAACCCTATATTCCCTATTTTCAATGGATAAGGAGACCCTGAATAGCATTTAATGCATTACGTGTCTTTTTGTGATCCTATGATGAGAAATCTAGAGCAGAAAGAAGCAGTAAAACTCATATGCTTCGTGCGAACCTTGAAAGGACCAGCTTTTGTCTGGTATACAAGCTTGAAATCCCGGTCAATTACCGGATGGGAAGATCTCCGTCAACGATTCCTTCTTCAGTTCAGCTCAACTTTTCCAAAGACAACAGTTTTTGATCTTAAAAACTGTACGAAAATAGAGAATGAAAGGGTCTCATATTTAATTGCTCGCTGGAAGGGGTTAACATATTCCCTGATCCTAGCACTCCCTCAAGAAGAATTGTTGCCAATTTGTGTGAAAAATTTGTGTGACGAGTTACGCACACCGTTGATCCCTATGAAATACACAGGAGGGTTTCGAGACCTTACTTCAATCACTCAGTAGATTTAAGATTCCATTATACAGGCTAAGGATAAATCTCGTGTAATTCCATCAGCTCCAGGAAGAAGAATGGGTAAAGAATAAACTGCTACAGTTATGCTTAAACAGGCACCTGTACCTGTTTCTACTTCAAAACCTTCATCTTTTCGAAGGGATCCACCTCCTGAGAGCCAACAAAAAAGGTAATTTCGTCCAGATGATCAAAGATATCAAAGAAGAAAACAATTTGAGGATATGAGGAGCAAAAAATACTCTTTCTGAAATGAACAAGTTCCTGGTTACTTCATTTCGGATCTGGAAAATAATCTGGTTCAATTGCCAAGGCCTAAGAGGCCAAATAAGGAAGGAGATGAATAACATCCCAATTATTTCCCTTTTCATAAAATTTTGGGGAATCCCATCCAGGAGTGTTTTGTCTTCAAAGACCTCTTGCAAAAGATGGTCGACTCAGGACAAGTCAAACTAAAAGGTTCTTCAGCTCAGGTAGCATGTGTTACTGCTACAGTTCCAGAGGAGGAAGGTGAATGGAAAGAAGTCAAAAGCAAAAATTCACAAAAGTATGATGATTGGATGGTCAGAAAGACAATAAACCTAACTCATGCTATTTTGTTAACACAATTAAAGAAACCGATTGTGTCTTCTTACATGAATATTGCGGCAAAACCCTCTTCATCAGAGGGAAATTCCTCAAAGAAACAGCATGATTCAAAGAAAGAAAAAGAATCAGAAGAAGATGAGTATGTGTCAAAGCCTAAGTTGTCTTTGACTCTAGCAGACTTCATGCCATCTACTTCAAAGCAACGGGCACCGCCCCACCAAACGGCACAACCTAAACAGGCTAATCAGGCAGAGTCTTCATCATAAGAAGAGTTAATCTTCGGTTCTGTTAATATGATTCAATTAACAGATCCATATTCCAGTCGCAGTTTCGATTTCGATGAGCCTGAATTCCCTGTATCAAACAGGGGAATCAGAGGAAGTTCCAGAGGCTAAGGATACAGGGGAAAACGTGGAGCTTTCAGAAGCCACTATTCCAATTCTACCCCTGCTAGAACTGTGTACGCAGAAGAAACTCATGGTAGATCCCTTCAACGATCTTAGAAAGAACAAGCAAGTTCTTCTACCAATAGAAAATTCAGTCCTGACACAATTATTTTGGAATACCGGTTGAAGGTTCCATCTTCTTCCTCTCAGCAAGTAAATTGATCTAATCGGTCTAATCTTCCAAAACCCGGAATATTGCAAACTCCTATCCCAATACAAGATGCATCAACTTCCAAAGCATCTACTTCCAAGGTACCTTCTAAACCACATATTCCTGTTGGGAAACGCAGACTTCTAGATCAAAAGTATGATGTATTGAAACACTTGGCCCAAGTAATAGCCAAGTTATCAATTCTGGTTGCTCTGAATCTGTCAAGAGATCTTCGGTAAGCACTCATCGAGGGTTTATCAAGTCCTCAAGAGTTTGAAACTGAAATTACTGCAGCTGAAGTCTATCATGTAGAGAATAATATTGTAGAATTCCATGCAATAATATCTTTTACTGATGATGATGAAGATGATGTTGTGCATGGGAATATTAGACCTTTGTACTTATCTGGCAAGGTCAATGGCGTAGACGTCTGAAGAGCTTTCATTGACAATGGTTCAAGAGTCAACCTCATTCCCATTCGTACACTTCGTTGATTGGGACTCACGGAATCTTATTTATCCCCTTCTACCAAGAAGTTACAAGGATATGATAAAAATGAACAAGAACCACTGGGCGAAGTTACACTCAGAACTCAGTTTGGAGGTCTTGTATGCAATTCGTATTTCATGGTTGTTGATCAAGACTCAGCTTTCAACATCTTGGTTGGAAGACCCTAGCTACATCAACATGTGGCTATCCCTTCATCATACCATCAATGTCTCAAATATTGTTTCGATGGTCAAGTTGGGACATTGTATGGTGATAAGGCCATGTTCAAGACATGTGAGTCTCAATACATTGAGGCGGAATTCTATCACATAAAGGGAAGGGAGAAATCCACAACAAAGGAAATTACCAAAGTTAATGCTCCATATGGTTTGGAGAAGTTTCCAGTAAATCTATTTACTCATGTGAGTACCGATTATGTGTTTCCTATCAGTCAAATTGACATGATAGACCCAAATCAAAATACTCTTATGGAAAGATCCATAATGTTAATTACGGAAATTGAGCCAGACAACATGGGAGAAATTGGTAACCCACCAAGCACTGATGAAAACACAAATGGTGACGTCTTCATTTCATCTGCTGAAATCCAACAAGTATATACTTCTCCAATTAGTCCAGAATAAGTTATAACAACATTGGAGGTGAATAATTATGTCGATTTTCAATCCATCATCTCCTCTTTATTACCCAAAGAAGACCCTTCATCATCAATCGGGTCAGAAATGGAAGCTTCTTCTTCAAGATATGCAAATTTTGACATCTCTTCTGATCATGAAAATTCTACTTTATCATCTACTATGCAAGTAGAAACGAAAGAAATAACACATGAAGAAGAAGAAGAGGAAGATCTCAGAGATGCTCCTCCAGCATTTCAAGAGGGTATCTCTACCAATGTGGATAAACTCAGAGAAATAAATCTGGGTACAAACGAAGATCCAAGACCCACTTTAATTAGCGCGGCCATGAATCTTGAAGAGCAAGAGCTGTATATTTCTTTTCTAAAGAAAAATAGAGATATATTTTCTTGGAACTATACAGAAATTCCTGGGCTTGATCCTGATTTTTCTACTCATCATTTGGGTTTACCAGAAGAATATCGAGGATTTAAGCAAGACGCGAGAAGAACACACCCAACTTATGCTTCCAACATTGAAGCTGATGTGGATAATCTTATCAAAGATAACTTCCTCGGAGAAGTTCAATATCCCAAGTGGTTGGCTAATATTGTCCCAGTAAAGAAGAATAACGGAAAAATTTAGATTTTTCATTGATTTCATAGATCTTAATCGGCATATTCCTAAGGATGATTTCCCAGTTCCAATTACAGAACTTTTAATTGATGCAACAGCTGGTTATGAAGAACTTTCCTTCATGGATGGATATTCCGAATATAATCAGATCTGAATGGCCCCAAAATATGAGGAACCCACAGCCTTCCGAGCCCCTCAGGGTGTGTTTTGCTACCGGGTAATGCCCTTTGGCTTAAAGAATGAAGGTGTAACATATCAGTGTTCCATGCATCATATCTTAAAACCCTTCTTAGTGAAGTTTGTTTAATGCTATGTAGACGATTTGGTGGTGAAATCCAAACAACCTTCTAATCACTTGGCTAATTTGGAAGTCATATTCTACAAGCTTCAACAACATAATTTGAAGATGAACCCCTTAAAATGTGCTTTTGGGGTAACCTCAGGAAAATTTCTCAGCTTTATTGTACGCCATCGTGGTATTGAAGTAGATCCTGAGAAGACCAAGTCAATCCTTGGTATGTAACCTCCTCAAAATTTTAAAGAATTAAGAGGACTTCAAGGACACTTATTCTATATTTGGCGTTTCATCGCCAATTTGGCAGGCAAAAGTTTACCCTTCACCAAATTGAGGAAGAAGGGAGTCACTTACTAGTGGACTGAAGAATGTCAAGAAGTATTCGATATTCTAAATAAATACATCTTGAGTCCACCGGTACTCATGCCACCTGTTGAAGGAAGACAACTTATCCTCTATGTGATAGCTCTAGAGCGATCATTGGGTGCCTTTCTTGCTCAAAATAATGATGCTGGGAATGAAAACAACCTCTACTATCTCAGTCAAACTATTATTGAAGCAGAAACCCAGTATTCAAGTATTGAAAATTGCTTCCTTGCATTAATATTTTCAGTTCAGAAGTTGAGACACTACCTGCAACATCACGAGGTCTAATTGGTATCTCACAATAACCCTCTCAAATTCATCCTTAGTCGTCCAATGCTTACAGGACGTCTGACAAGGTGGGATGTTATATTGTAGCAATTCGACATTCAGTATGTGTCTCAAAAAGTGATAAAGGGCCAAACTCTGGCTGATTTCCTGGCTGAACACCCTTTAGTGGAAGACACGTCTTCAGATATTGAACTCCCTGATGAGGAAGTCTTCTCTATTCAAGAATGTCCTCAGGCATGGGAAATGTATTTTGACGGTGCTTCCAGAAGTCCAACAGGGAGGAAAATGGAAAATCCTAAATTCAACAATGTTGGCTTAGGAATTGTGCTCATTTCTACAGAAAAGGCAGTGTTACCTTATTCCTTCTTATTGTGGGAAGTTTGTACCAATAATGAAGCAGAATACCAAGCTCTCATCGCAGGCTTGGAATTAGCGCTTTAAGCACAATTGAATCACTTAAAGGTGAAATGTGATTCAGAAATTGTAATCAAACAAGTCAATGGGTATTATGCCATCAGAAAAGAAGAATTAATCCCTTTGTATGATTATTTCAGGGAGTTAATGGTGGAATTCCCATCGGAACTGACATTTTCTTATGTCCCAAGATCACAAAATTCTCAAGATGATGCAATGGCTAATATAGCCACAACTCTGGAAGATCCAAATCAGGACGAGACAACCATCAGTATTACCCACCGTCATTCAATTTCACCTTATGTCCAAATCAGAACAGAGGAAATTAATGAAATTAGTCTCATTCCTGAACTGTATGGTCATACTATAGGATGTATGTCACCTATCAGGGAATACCTTCAAAATGGAACACTTCCACCTGATAGAGATGAGAAAGTACAAATCTGGCGATGTGTGGTCAATTTTACTCTTTATGATAGCCCAGATCACCTAGAGAAAATTCTCTACAAACTTGGTTTTGATGGAGTTATTTTCAGATGCATTTATGGTGAAGAGAAAATGGCTATCATGAAAGAAGTGCATGCAGGAGTCTATGGTGCCCACCATTCTGGACGTAGACTATCTGATCATATTCGAAGGCTTAGATACTTTTGTCCTTCAATGATACAAGATTGTGTTTATTTCACAAAGAAGTGTCATTCATGCCAAGTACATGCCAACTTCATTCATCAACCTCTCGAGTTGCTTCATACAGCTAAATACTGATGGCCATTTGCCACATGGGGAATGGATGTGGTGGGACCTTACCCTTCGGCTACGGCCAAGCAGTTTAAGTACATTCTTACAAATACTGACTTCCTTTCCAAATGGGCAGAGGCAATACCTCTCAAGTAAGTCAGTTCTAAATGCGTTGTTAGCTTCATCAAGTCTAACATCATTACCATATTTGGTGTCCCTCATACCATATTGATGGACAATGCCACCAACTTATGTTCATCTGAGGCGAAGAAATTTTATCAAGAATACAACATCAAATCCAACCATTCATCTCGGTATCATGCAGCGGCCAATGGCCAGATAGAAGCTTTCAATAAGACTCTGTCAAATATACTGCAAAAGATGGTGGATAAATATAAGAAATCATGGCCTGATAAACTCTTTCATGCTTTATGGGCTTATCAGAATACAACCCTCACTATAACTCGGTCAACTCCATATTCATTGGTATATGGAACAGAAGAAGTCTTGCCAATTAAAGTTCAACTACCCTCGCTCAGAGTTTCCATTAGTGATCAATCATCTACAGATGAACAATATCAAAAGCGATTGAATGAATTGGAATGATTAGATGAGAAAAGATTGTGCACTTTGCACCACTTGGAAGTCTATCATAATCGAATAGCACGAGATTTTAACAAAAATTTTCGTCTTCGTTCATTTACTCAGGGAGAATTGGTATTAGTTCTCAGAACTCCAATGATACCAGGAAAGAAACCTCCCAAGATTGATCCAAAATGGTAAGGACCTTACTCAATACACAGGGTCTACTCCAATGAAGCTTATTCATTAATCTTGATGGATGGAGAACTCATCACTACTCCAACTAATGCCATATTTTCTAAGAAGTATTTTGTAAAAACACAAAATATATCATCTGTGGTCCGGTATGACCTTAAACTGCACCACCGTCCAGCAAGACGTTAAATTGCATCGTCAACAGTCCATGCATATGACCGTAAACTATTTTCACATACGTCCAACATGACGTTAAACTATGTCCCCTTCATCGTCCTTGCTATATGACGTCAAACTATACAACAACGGTCCATACATATGACATTAAACTCTTTGTATTCCTTTCGTCTCACATGATGTTAAACTGTGACTTCCTAACTACATGGCACTAAACTGTACAGAAGTCCCTTACGTCCATCATGACATTAAACGGAACCATCCATGGTCCATGCATATGGCCTTAAACTATTCGCACTTTCTTCCAACATGACGCTAAACTGTATCGTCCCTTTTTCGTCCAATATGACATTAAACTGTGAAAAAAAGTCCCTAATACGTCCAACATGACGTTAAATGGTGTACTCTTTTGTCCTTACTTCATGACATTAAACTGCACAGTCGTCTTTTTATCCAGCATGACGTTAAATTGTGTTGTCTCCATCGTCCTAACTAAACGACACTAAATTGTACAGAAAGTCCTTTGATATGTCCTACATGACATTAAAATGTACTTTTCCCCTACTACATGACACTAAACTGTGCAGCACCAATAGTCCTAACTACAAGACATTAAACTGCATAGTCCCTTTTTATGTCCTAAATGACATTAAACTGTGCATCGTTAGGGTTGTTTCTACCTCTTGTTTCTCACACCGAGTATGACTCACGTGATCTTAGAGAAAAATTCAAACCATAACACTCTCTCTAGGATACTAACCATGTGTAAGTCCAAACACCATCATTTTTAGGTCATTGTCCCCAAGAACAACTTGATCATTAATTCATTATTTAATTGAACTACGCAGAATTTGATCCTTGCCTTCTAGGCTGGGTACGTAGGCAACCTACCAAGGTTCAAGCCCAAAACCAATCTTTTCACATCGGTTCACCTCCATCTTATACGATGTTGATTCGTGAAACCGTCCTCTAGAATCAATATAATTACATTGGTTCACATTCTTCCTTGATATATGATGTTAAAATATAAAACACTTTCGTCTAGTATGACAATAAACTAAAATATTCTTTAATACCCTCACTTGAGAGGGAATAATTTTTTACATTTATTTTCAATCATGTTTTATTCCAAAGACTACATGCATACATGGCAATGCCCGAACCTTTTATCTTGGGTTAAACCATCATTGCACTAAAGTCCCATTTCACCCTTCACATGTATGAACCAAATATGTACAGAGGGTATTTCTAGAACTACGTGGGCTTGATTCCCATCCTTATGGGATATGTAGGAACGTTTGAGTGTCCCTCGAATCCAGCCCCAAGTCTTTGGGCCTAACCCCAAATTCCACTTTCTGTCCCTTGGCTGAAAAGCCCCCATGAAAACACACACTGTGTATTTCTTATAATGGTCTAAGATCTATGACCCTAAACTAGGATCTCTAATCCTTTTGTCCCACACGACGTTAAAATGTAGTTGAAGAACTATGTATGGCTTGATTCCCATCCTTATGGGATATGTAGTGAAGTCCAAAATTTCCATTCAGGACCCAACCACAACATGATTATGGTTAGCATTGATCTTTGTATCTCTGTATACATTGGACAATACCCATCTTTATGTGTCAAAATCCTAACCTTAAATATTTTCATATCTTGATAAACCTTTTCTTGACTTCTAGTCACAAAAATGTCAAACTTTTGAGAGTTCTTTTTCCTAACTATGCGGTACGTTCCCTTAGGAGGCCTTGCATAAACAGTCTCCATAACAGATTTGTCAGCCAAAAGATACTATTATTTGACTATGTAGCCAATGCCCTTAGGTGGACCTGCATAATTCAACCCCCTCACAGGTTTGTCGGATACTGGTAACTTCATTCTTGGGAATAATGCCTCTTTTTCCTTATTTTTCTTAAATGACAATATGTAGGGATCCGTAAAAATAGCCATCCTTAACATATTTTTCCCATATCCTTTTTCATGATCTGAAAGCATTCAAGTCTATGGTTTATATTCTCCTTCCCTACGTTTGGGTTAGACCTTCATAGGAGTGATGTCCATCCAGTTCTTCGATAATCTTGTTTGGAAATATCTTCTCCATATTCAAGTACCTATTTCCATACAACAAAATCTATACTTTGGAAAATTTGAATCTCCATAAACTTTCACTGGATTTTAGAACTAGGAAAGTAAATTTCTGAGAGTTCTTTTTCCTGACTCTGCATTACATGCCCATAGGCAGCCTTTCATAAAAATTCTACATAACCGACTTGTTTTCCAAAAGATACTATTTATTTGACTATGCAGCCAATGCCCTTAGTTGGCCCTGCATAATTCAACCCCCTAACGGGTTTGTTAAATAATGGTAACCTCATTCTTGGGAACTACTTCTTCTAATTCCTTTTAGCTCTTTTTCAAATCATTCCTCAGGTTTAAATATTCTTAAGTCATAGTTTACATATTTTCCCTAATACTTGAGTATGGTACTATGTTTTCAGATGAATTGTCAAGGAATTGAGTTAATTATAATTCATTCGGTCAAAGCTATTTCAACCTTAAACATTAGACTCTTTATGTCCGATGTGAATGACTTTAAAATGCCCACAAAAGACAAAGGAACTCTGAATAAAACTCAAGTTCCAGCTCACTAAACATACATTTTGTATGATTTAGGTAATATTGAGAAATTAAAAGGTTCAAAGTTTGTAGGGTTATTTACATTAATCCTAGTAAAAATCAAACTATTCTTACTAGGCCCATTGGCTTAGGTAAAATCTAAAGCAGATAGAAAAAGAAAATGCAGGTACAAATGATTGAATGTGAACGTGTTTTTCATTGATGCACAAGAGTTAGAAGGACATCCACAGACTGGAGTCTCTTCTCTTTTTTCAGAAATTACAAAATACTTTCAACATAACTCTTCATTTGATTTACGGCATCCCGAGATTCATCAGTAGCCACCTGGAATTCATTCATTCAGCTGGATTCCATAAGAGATGCAGTGATACCATCTCTTCGTGGAAGAACTGTAAAAGAACATTCTTGAGTGCGGTTTGAGAAAATTTTCTACTAATCAAATAGTGACTCTGTTTCTGTCCAAGAGACTAGGAAGATGGATACATGGATTTGAGAATTAAGCATTGGAAGTAAAGAGCCATTTGGAGAGAGTACTCTTTCTAGATATTGTTATAATACCATATTTGTCTTCTCCCCACCAACCGGTAGTGGAGAACATTTCAGCCCATGGGTTTTCCATTTTCATATCTGCAAGGAAATGGCATGCAGGAAAAATTTGAAAGTTCACGCCAATGTTGTTGCTCTTAATGCACAACATAACCGAAATAGAAAAGTAGCAGTGTAGCTGCATCTTAGGCATATAATTCTTGTCATATAGAACATTGACTCCTTGCATATGACCATGACCATATAGAGGCAGGTAGATGCTTTGTTGGAAATTAAGATGATAATTCTTCAAGTACTTATCCAAATCTGGGAGAGTGCTATCGCATATATCATAATAATCATGTCCAATGATGTTCATCATATCATCAATATTCTTTCTAGCCAGTCCATCAGCAGTTCCGATTCTCTTGGGAGCCATTAAATCTGCACAAGAGTTGAAGAAATTAACTCTTAAATGGATTGATTTTTCATAAACTTTGTGAAGAAATTTGAAAAAAATGGATAAGGAATTATGGCGCGCAAGTCTAATTTTGACGCACAAGTATGGATGGGACGTGCAAGTTTTTGGCACGCAAGTATAACCACGCAAGTCCAAGTATCTATACAGCAGCACGACAGCAAAGAAACATCAGAAAATAGAGCAACTTGCGCGGTGAAGGTGACCTGCACGGCGAGAGCTCGAAGGTTTGAAATCTGGATGCTTTGTACGGAAGTGAGGCCCTCTATTTATAGATGCGTCCAGAACCCTGCATGCCATACCCTGCATGACAAAAGGTCATACCCCTGCGTGCCAGGCCCTGTGCGATGACAGCTACGCGACTCTCACCTGCGCGCTACTTTCCCTTTGGTTTTCTTCTTTTCCTCAGAGTCACATCCTTATTCTTCCAGATCCAACTCTGAGGGGGGACTTTTGTTGAAGCTCCTTTTCATCACATTGTTTAAAAGAATGGAAAGGGAAATGACTTAGCACAAATTGATGCGTCCTTTGAAGAAAACATCAAAAATCAACAAAGGCATGAACAAGGCTTCAAAAGAACATGTGTCGTGCAAGTTCCATCACTGTCGCACAAGTCTACATACGCTCCGCCTAATGGTCATGGAAGTGACTTGCACGCCCTAAAGGATAACCACCCGAGGTCTTCTCCAGCCTATAAATAGACGCTGTGGGCCCCCCATTTGAGGGGAATTTTTCCAGAAACTCAGATTTGAGCTCCCGGCGCCCTAGTCTATTCTCAAAGATTCTGAAACACTTCTAAGGTAATTTCTTACCTAGAACGGAAGATCTAAAGAGGGGGAGGAAGGCCTAAATGTTGAAACTCATCAACACTTGAACGCCTGAGTGGCCAGACCTTAAGGAAAATGGCCACACTTGCACGCTTCCTAACCCCTTCAATAGAACTTGCGCGCCACTCTTCTGGATAAACCTCAAGATGATTCTAAAGGATTTAACCAAGAGTCGCTCAAGTATTTCCCTACTGGTTAACCGTCGTGCAAGTACCCATGTGTCGTGCAGGTATACCTACATGACTAGGACTTGCGCGCCTGCCAGGACTTGCACACCCCAGCCTTTTGGGTGCCCTTCTTGCCCATTTCACCCCTATTAAGCCATTCCACCTCTCCTATTCAAGATTCAGTCTTCAAGACACTCTTCAAAGCCATTTATGGCATGATTTCATGATTTTAATTCTTTATCTGAAAGGAATTTTGTGGAATATCTCTCAAAACCTAGTGATTTACACATCTTTATGTCACTAAAGATTGAGATTTCATTCATTCAACCTCATCCTTTAAGATGAGAGAACTCACTAACCTAGGCCTCATTTTCAGGAATAATCCCCCGTCATAATTCTTAACCTAGGCCTCCTTTTCAGGAATAATACCCAGTCATAATCATTAACCTGGGCCTCCTTTTCAGGAGTAATCCCCAGTCTCAAATATGGTCATCCTCTTCAGGAGTAAGCCCCAAGTCCCTTAATTTTTCATGTCTCTTAACCTAGGCCTCCTTTTCAGGAGTAAGCCCCAGTCTTAATTTCTCTTAATCGGTCCTAATTTACCTTTGATATGGGATTACTTCTCAGGAGTAAAACTCAATCATAAGTCCTCTCCAAATTTGGGCCTCCTTTTCAGGAGTAAGCCCCAAGTTAGAGTATTCAAATCTCCATGAAGCACATATACCTTTGTGGACCCTGTTCCTGGATTTCGTCCTTGATGTAAATCCTAATCGTCATTTATCTGGGCAGTCATACATACATAAGTCCCACATTATTTCTTATGATTGCATCTTTCATGGCACAATTGTCTGATTTTTACCAATACCTATTTTTTGTCACACCGAGCATGACTCACGTGAGATTAGAGTGTAAAAGTAATTATGACATCCTTTTTTGATCCATCAATCATAAACATCATACTCCCTTACTCGAAATACATGGGTTATGATTCATTTTCTAAACAAAGGATACGTATGTAGCCCATATGAGGGTTCGATCCCAAATCTGAGATAATACATGTACTTCTGACTAACAATAAACTTCAAGTACCCCACTGAGTGGCTTTAAAACTAGCATGGTCATCATAATGACCAAGAGACTTCTGTATAAATGTGTCGAAGGATACCATTGACCAAGAATCTCTAATAAATATAGAGGATTCTATATCGATTAAGAACCTCGAATACATATAAAACATTATCTAAATTTCCTACATATTTAATCATTGATTGTCAGATATGAAGGAAAGCTCATTTTATACATGGTAATGTAATAAGGATTCATGAACATAACATAAATCTATAAAGACAGTCCGAGAGTAGACAATAATTCCCCTCAAAAAGGTGTGATGAGTCCGACTTCCCATCCTCTCGACCAATGAAAATTCCTAAGCCTCATCATTCCACAAACTAATGAGCGCCTACCTTTAGAAAGTAGGTCCAAATGGATGTGGAATCATTGGATGTTTCCGGTTCTACAAACAAACCTGTTAGAAGCCGATTGGAATGTTTGAACCTTCAATCAAGGAGGTCATCCCCAAATTCTGAGGGAAACAAAGACGTTCGCTCTTTTGGGTACACTATATTCCTAAGAAAAATAGAATACTATGGGATTTCATTTGAGGAGTAATGGTGGATATTTTTCAATTTTTTTATTGTGGATTTATAGCAATTTGGGTTATTTATGAGAATGATTAACCTATCATAGAGAATATGTGATTATGTTAATTACTTTTATGTATATGACTTTAAGAGTAGTCGATATTATTTGGAGATACAATTTAACGTGTAAGACTATGTAATCAAATTCCTATGAGTTTTGAGATTCAATATTAGTTAGTATTATATTGAAATATTTTAATGACAATTGTTCATTGAATGGTATTTGTTGAACTTAGGGTATTGTTTGTTTAAATTTTGGAGATTAAGAGTAGTATTTCTTTTTATAAAGGATTGTACTTTTTGGGGATCATATACTAATGCACTAACCATTTAGGTATTGGTTAATGTTTAATAAAAATGGAAATATATATTTCATCCTTTGTGGATTATGTGATTCTCTATAAGTTGATTTTTGTGCTTCAGGTGTAACCAAGTTATCTTAAATACTCATCATTTGGGGATAAGATGAGTTTGTGGTAGAAATTTATTAATGGATTAAACTCTACGTGTTAAGTAAGTATATCTCCTTATACTCTTAGTCAATCTCTTAAATAAACTCATCAGCATTATGAAAGGAAACCTAAAACAAAAAAGTTGTTCGTTTACTTTTCCTACTAGGTAATCAAAGACCTTTCATCCCATCACAAGTTTATAGCCTTCAGATCATTGAATTTCTCCTAATAATATTCTTGATCACTCTCCATTAGAACTTGATGATTAGTTTTCTCTTCCATATCCATTTTTTTCTTACATGTAACCCTAGTATGTGTTATGTTCCGTAACCTTCACAGTTAACTTTATTTATTTTAAAATAGAGGCCTCATTAATCCATTTTAGATGTGGGATTTCAGATAAGATATTTGGAAATGTCAAAGCCCATGTTTTCAATCCCAACCATAAATTGTGAGGAAGCAATTTATTGAAGGAGGGGAGAATGTAACACCTCAAGGTTTCATAGTACAATATCTCTTTAAAGTAATTCAATTGCTTGCACCTCATAAAACATCATGTTTGAGCTTACGATGACTTACCAAACTAGTCGTTCAAAAGAAGTCATGAATAGTATTAACTAAATTTTTAATCTTATATATTCCATATAATTTTAAGAAACATATTATGTGTTTATTAGACATAGTATAAGAACAAATTATGTTTTGCAGATAAAGGAAGTATTTTTAAAAAAATGAAATTGTACCGCCTTTTAATGGAGAACACTTTTTAAATCCAATATTTAACACTTTTATATATTCAATTTCACAAAATAAACTTCTTATTTAGAATTGGGACATAAAAATATAGTTTTGATAAATTTTTGGTTTATTTTTGATTACTTTCATATTTGGGTGAATAGTGAAAATACTAAATTTTAATTGAAACAAATTTTTTAATCAAAATAATTTATAGTGTTCAAGTATACATTTTAATGGTTTTTAAGTATAATTAGATTATATTTTTACCATTTAATCCAATGTTGTTAATTGGAATTAATTTTACTTTGAAATTATACATAAACAAGTGTCAATCATTTTATAGTTATTATTTCTTAAAAACACGCTATTTGTTTTGACAACAAGAATTAATTTTAAATTAATTAATACAACTTATATGTTTTTAATTTGGTAAAATAGAAATATTTTTTTAATTCATAATTTCAAATATATATTAGGCTGAATTTTTGATATTTTTCTGAAAAACTTCAATTTTTTATGGATAGTAAAACCACTTAGTAGTCGTTAAAAACTGACTTTTTCATTTAAATGAAAATTTACCATTTCTATGAATTCAATTTAGAAAATACAGCATACATGGTTTTTATTAGTAAGTAAAATTTTGTTTAATAAGATGAAAATAATTTTTTGTGAATAGTAACTTTTGACTTTTATTTACCACAGTTAAAGGTAAATAGGGAAATTAAAAGTAAAAAGAATATAATAATAATACAAAATTACCTTAATTTTGTCCTAACCTTTTTGGATGAGTCATTGAAAACCATGGGTATCCTTGGGTCTATTTGTGGACCCCATGGAGCCACATATGATTGATAATGACTCTTTATTTTAATTAACTTAAAGTAAAGACAAAAATGACATTATCAAATATCGTTTAGTATATCAATTTTTACATGTGGTTATATAAGTCATTTTTTCGTCTAAAAATATTCATTGGAAAGATAAAAATATTTCCTACATTATAGTATTTTTTTTAATTTTCAGACATCAAATAAATTAAATTATTTATGACACAATAATGATGTACGATTTATCTCATTAATAAATGATTTAAATAAATAAGATTATTAATATTAAAATAATATCCAAAACCTGTCCAATTTTTAATGGATGATTTTATTTCAACCACAAGTCATATTATATTCTATGTTAATTAGTTTTGGACAATTATTAACCGAATATCTCTATATAATAAAATAATATTTTCACACTTTCTTAAAGAGCCCCTCCTCCCCCTTACAAAAGGACACCATTTCTAACCCATTCCACAGACCTTTCAAGCCCCTTGGATTGTCCAACCCTGGACCCAATAATCTCTCAATATCCCTCTCTTACACCTATAATCCTTACCTTAGGCAGAAGTCAGTTCAAGAAGTCATTTTGGTTCAAACCAAAGGAAGTTACCCAAATTAAAGGTAACATTTTATCTTAAATTCTTTTGTTTTATTTTGTTTTATTTTACTTCTCCAACCCCCTGAACACATTTTATTACTTCATTTTATAACAAAATCAGTATCCTAAATATAATAGGATTTTTTTATGAGAAGGATTCTAACTACAATTACACACACCTCCATCTAATGGGTTAAAAACATACTCTTTCTGTGGTTAGAAAACTAACGCCTCACGAAAAAATTATTGTTCGATTATATCCTACCTCATCTCATGGTGGATATTAATATGTCACTGTATTCATATATTATATATATTATGTTTATATTTTCTTTGTTCTTATTTATTGTTTCCATTTATATCATACCTTTATGGTTTCCATTATGGGTAAAACACGATAATTTCATTTGAGGAAGTGCGAACTACCGCCCCCTCAAAGTGATATGACTCTTTAATGACTTGGTTGGGATGTATAAAGTATGGAGTTAATGATATAATATATTATATTATATTGGAATTATAATATAACTTTGTATCATTATGTTTTAATTCCATTAAAATACAAAATAGAAATGAAAGTAGCGTTAATGCGTACGTACGGCTTACCGTCTATATTAACGGTGCATTTCATTTCTTATCTTCAAATGTTATATACTGTTATAAATACACATATATATATAATGGATATATAATATATATATGATATCTAAATCATTTATATCATTCTGGAGACAATGGAATTTTGACCACATGGATAAATTATAATTCTAACAAGTTCATTTTGGACTCAAGTTCTGAACATCGATAAAATATCCAATATGAACTCAAATAATTAACTAATTCTTATAGAAAGGTAATAAGTGATATAAAAGGAATAATAAACTTTAAAAATTTTCTTAATCAAGTATATATTAACTTAATTTTATTATTCAGGAAGAACAGGGAACATACAAGAAAATTCGGACTTGAGGTAAGGGTTTTCTTATCTCACTTTTAATTCTGTGAGATTTCCATTGTTTTCCACTAATTTATTACATGTGGTGTATTGTGTACTTCCATTTTATATATATTATCATTATTATTTTTATATTCATGTTATTCTGTGAATTATTTGGTTTTTTTAACTTTTTCATACGACTCAATTGATTACAACATGGTAAGGGATTTTCATCTTACTTTTTATTCTCATGAGATTCATGCTATATTTGCCACTATTTACTTTTGTGTCATTTATGTACTACCCAAGATTGTATTCATTGTGTAATATACTTAAATTTATGGGTATTTAAATCTTATTTTAATGATCCTTCTTTCATGGATTTTATATTTCGTAAGTTACCAAATCGGTAAGGGATCCTTTTAACCCAATTTCTATTCCTCGGGTTAATCTTCTAATTCTTAAAAATTTCATGATATGATTATGTGTGGAATCACTATTTATTTATTTATGTTGTAATTTCCACTTCCCTTAGTGTGGATATATTTTTGATACACATAATCACTCAATTCAAAAATTCTCAAGTCATCGATATGAACTTGATAAGAGTAATTTTAACTCAATTTTCATTCATTGAGTTAAACATCCAAGTCCTTGGTTTTGTCTTAAAAAGAATATGTGTGAATGTCCTCTGATTGATTTAAACTGAATATCCAATCATATTTATTGTATTTATATCTTTCACACATAATTATTTCATTGATTTATCCTTAACATAAGGATACAGTCGTTATAAAGGAATTCATCTCAACTTATATTCTATTGAGACTTCTTTGTTGTTATGCTCAAATTAACTTTTATTTGGTGTATATACTGTACTTTGAAATATTATATCATGAATCCCTTTATTCTCATGATATTATAAAGTTTTTATTACCTCAATTATTTGTATTCAATCATCTCTCATTTGGTTAGGAACTCTAACAAAAATATCATTTTAAATGTTTTGAAGATTTATTATTCTAAATATTTCTAATTAATGTCCATGTTTTAAAAATGGTTTTAAGGATTTATTTATATGGACATTAAATTTTTAAAATTAAAATTCCTCTTCAAATTTTCAAATTGGTATGGGACACTTTGATTTGAAAATCTATTTTAAATAGCTTCTTGATAAATAACGAGACTTTTAAATATTTTCAAGAAAAGGGGGGATATTTCCCTCAAATAGTTTTGATGATTATTTTAATCTATGTAAATATCCTTCATTATTATCTATTGAGGTTGATCTATTATAATACAATCTTCCATATTGTATTGAATGAGTTATGTTTGACTGTGGATGTGCTATTTTTATACCATTCTTGGTTTGTGGTTAAAATATTGACATTTCGTATGATAGTTTTAATACGAATGTTCATATTATATTTCAACATTTTGATATTAGTAATGCATTGTACTTAGTAAGTGATGGATGGAGCCCACTATAGCGCCTCGATGCATCAGTAGGTCTCATGATACAATTATAAGTGGAATTGGCTGAGGCCTTTCCCAATTTTGATATATGGTTTTGCCCGAGGCCTTAATCTTTTTTAGACATCTTGGCCTAGGCCTTGACAAAATGTCTCAGAATGTCCGACATCATGCATTCCATCGTTATGAGATTAGATATTTATTTTTCATGTGTTTATTCGACTAGTAGAATACCCATGAATATGTTTTATTATGGCATTATTTACTCATCTCATATTCCTGCCATAAAGTGTTTGTGTTTACTATTTGTAAAGGCATGTGTTTTCAATTATTCACCTTTCCTAATGTTTATGATATATTCCACTCTATTGCTTAATCTTACTGAGCATTTGAGCTCACCCCTTTCTTATGTTTCATTTTCCTAGGATAAGAAGAAGTTAGTTATGAGTGAATTGCAGGAATAATCTAGGAATCTTGGATGTTTCTAATGGAATAATTTAGTGTTGTTTTTTCTTTTCAAGTTGTAATGTTAAACTTATGTATGTATCTTGTTTCCAGGACTACTAAACTGATCGGTCCTTTGGGACTTGATTCCTTGTAATCATTCCAATGTATTAAAACAATGCACCGGCTCTTGGATTCTGGGTTCGGGGCATTACAGGATGCAATTATGGTCTGATACCCCATGCCACCAAGTCACATGGAAATAATAAATAATCTTTCATATTTCCCTTAGAATTTAAAATAATTGAAAGAAAAATTTCACATATGTTTTTTCAATGTTTATTAAATCTATAAAATGACGTAAAAAATTTGTTGAACAATAAGGAAACTCAATGAAGATACATTTTTTCTTCCAATTGTAATCGGTTTCAGTAGAAACATTCTTCTGCTTTCTAGATTTCACCTGAGCCTTCCCAAATGAAAAACTGACATCTTTGAGTTCATTAAGAACGTCAGCTTTATACATACACTAAGGTGGGTTTTCAGTCTTCCATGGTATTTTAAAACCTTTGAATATTATTCCTCTATGGATGATCCATTCAAAATAATTTTTTATGTCGCATAAAACTAGAAATATGGCGACATTGAATACTTTTGGATCATGTATTCTTTATACAAACATGCCATGATTTTTTTCCCTTCAAGATCCATCCACTCTTGATTTCATAAGTATTAAAATCATTTATCATCCACATAAGCATATAAGTCATCTGAAATATGTCTTTTAAACATGCATTATATGTTTCCACAACCATATTAAAAATATTTTTCAATACTTTTATTAAATGATTCACGTAAAAATATATATAATTTATATGATCCTGAGGTCTATATATGAGTATACTCATGAAAGTGAAAGGTTTTTACATATACTTCCATTGAGGAAGTTTATAAATATGTATGAAAAAATTCCATGTGGGGTAAAATGAAAAAATCTTCTAAAATGGATTAAAGGTGTCACATGATAGACCCAACCTCACATTACACATTTCTTCTAAAAATAAAGATATCAAACATCAGATGTCTACCATTCCAATACTTTTATATAATTAATGAACTCATCATTATCCATTTATCTTGGTAACATTACATCATATTTTTGTTGGTATTTCATTATACATGAAAAGATTTGGGAGTACATAAATCAATGGAACGTTCTACATTACTTTTTGTGGAACATGGGATGGTGTTCCATCAAAATTTGGATTCCATAAAAATGTGTCACATTTTAAAAAATCATTTTGTTCATTAGTTTTATCTTCGAATAAGCTGAAGTCCTTTTTTCAATCCAGAATTTTGGTTTTAGAAAATCAATGATCATCAACTAACTTCCCTGCCATATAATATTTTGAGGGAATATTGTAACGACCCAAAGTTTCATTAATGGAAATCCCTATTGATCTAATTAAATGTCTCTTTATGTAAAATGTTTATATAAAATGTCAACTTCTTTGGTTTTATGTTATGAATTGTGACCATTTCTTTTATATCCATTGAACAGTGATCACATGATTAGTATAAATATAGGGCTTTAACAAACCCAATTTACTCAGAAAAAGGAAGTGATGGCCTCATCCAGTAGAATTGATCCATATGAAGCCCATTTTTCATAGATCGGAAAAGAGGTGGCATATTTGAGCTTCGCTCTTGACCAAGCCCAAGCTGAGCTTCATCATGTCAAGCTCGAACGATACCATCTACGGGAAAAGTAGAAGTTGATAGAGATTACCACTCGAGCAATGTATTTTGAGCCATCTCGAGAGTCTGTCACCATTGCACACCTTACCCTTAGGTCTTATGTGGCTGTTTTAAGGGGTTATGTAACAAATAGGTAGTACTATGTTCATGTACATTATTTTTGTATATAATAATGAATATACTTTCTTGTCATTATTCATACATTGTAAATAGTTTTTAAAGTACAAGTAGTGTTTTTAGTTATTATTTAATTAAGAAATTTATTTTATTAAAATAAGGGATTTTTTAATTAAATAATATTTTAATAAAATATTATTATTATTATTAAATTTATTATATATAAATGATCATATAATTTTATGAATGCAATTATAATTTTTTATTATGGTTTGAAAGCCATTTCTGGCAAAACCCGTGAATTTTCGATAAATGTCGGGTTTTTTTTTAAAGTGAAAATTAAAATATTTTGAAAATTATTTAAATAAAATAAATGATATTTTTGGAATCATGATGTTGAAATTATCCAATGGTGAATTTTTCATAATTTTCTGAGACAGTCAAATTTTTGAGTAAAAATTAAATACCGTTTAAATATATAATGTGTTTTATGACATCATAAAGACCCAATAGTGATGTAATAAAATAATATAAGATTTATTTTAGGCCAATATATGTTTTACCATTAAAATAATGTGATTTTGGGTTTCTTTGACTTACTTTTCAAAGCATTAATGGACCCCTCAAGACTTATTAAACATCTTGTCTTTTTAAATTATTTTCCATGGGAGTGTGACTCACCTCCACTTAAGAAACCCCATTATTATAAGATGTTTGTACTTTGGCCTTATATAACATTGTTTCCCTCTTCCCTTTTCCAAAAATTGTGGGCAAAACTATGAGCTGATTTGTGGTTTGGATTAGTTTAATGTAAGGGGTCCCAAACCTAAATAATAAATAATTCACTCACCTTTCCTATATAAACCCACCCAAGATCCCACTTCCTCCTCACTCAAAGCCTTTGGAATTCGTCCAACCTCTGCCCTAATCTCTCTATAAACCTCCCAAGGTGCCCCAAGCTCCCAAGAAGTCTCTATCAAGCCTTGAAAGCACACTTCCAAGAAAGGGTTTTTCTTCCTTTCACTTTTTTTCAATTTTATTAATATTGTTATGTCCTTTTAATTTCAATTATAAATGCTGGGGTATGGTTTTGAAACTCCCCCATACTACCCTCTTATTGTTTGATTGATGGGAGACCCCTTTCTCTCTCATTAAATTCCTCCAATGTACACCCGTTACTATGCCGAAATTCCTAAAGGAACTTCTCTCTCTTCATTTACATTCAAGAAACACTTTTGTATCAAGAATCTAAATTGCATTAAAATTGTTTGGACATGTATATATATTACCACCTTACTGTCTATTTCATGTAAATATGATGAGACACCCCTTTCACTCTCATCAACCTTTTTTTATGAATTCTTATGTCATGCCGTTACGCTGCAGAAATTGCACCGATTTTCTAAGCCAATACCTTCATGTAGTGAATACCATGCCAATTTCTCCATCAAGGGTATTCACCTTTATAAAAATTTACTTATTTATTATAATGTTTCATGTATGAATTCCAAATTATTTATCATGTAATAAATTATTATGTTTAGTGAATCCATGTTTTATGATCCATGTGGCACACTTATGCATGAAATGAAATGTTTAAGAAGGGTGTGCCCTTATAGCGCTCCAATGCATTAGGTAAAGTATAGTATCATGAGACATCATGTGCAATGAGTGTTGACTCATTCTAATTCAAGGGCAACGAGGGGTTACTCATGCTTCATTTTCAATGAGAATTTACTCATGATCCATGTGCAATGAGCCTCGGCTCATGTTAATTCAATGTTAAGTGTTGTTGCCACATTTCCATGTTATGATTATCATGCTTCATCATGCCTTTATGTTCATGTTTCTCTTGTTATATATTGATATGCCTATTGTCTAACATGTATTGTACTCCTCATGTATTCCATGTTTATTCCCTTACAAGGCTTTATAGCTCACCCCTTTTCTTATGCGTGTTCTCAGGTTATCCCACGAAATGCTAAGTACGAGGGAATGTAGTGGTCATGTAAAGGAAGTTTTCAATAAAGATGTTGTATTTCATGTTTTAAGTTGTTATGTAATGATCCTAATCCCCAAAGACACTAGACCGCTCGATCTTCATTGTTATATCAAGTTAATAGTTTATGTAAAAAATCATGTTTAAGTTTGTAATAAAAGTAGGGTTTTTATACTTAAAATGTTTCATAGTTTTTAATTTGAAGATTTCTACAAATACCATTAACCATTTCACAAGATGAAATATTATAGTATATATTCATTATCATTGTATGTAACAAAGTCTTACATAATTTTTAATTAACTTAATATTTTAACTTTTATTATCAAGTAAACTATGAAATTTACTTTGATGGAATTATATAATTTCCAGTCATCATATATTAATGATAAACACTAGTATTAATCATAATTCTCTTCATCTAATCAGTTCAGTACTCACATTTATAACCGTAAAAAATATATGGAAAGATTAAATCAAATTATCTAATGTTAAAATTGATATTCCTTAAATTAAAAAATAAATTGATATTTTCTCTTCTATATGTTTGTGTAAGTAATTTAAATATAAAATATTTTAAATTAATAGGTAATGATATGAACTATGATACCAATTGTTGTCCCAATAGAAAAAACACATGAAATATTCAAGACGAGGATGAATTGAATTTGGAAAAAAACAATAAATTTTTTACCCACTCAATGTAGATAACTATCCATAAGTTGTAACATCAAAAAAAACCCATACAATAAAAAACCAAATAACATTGAAGAAATTAATCAGATGTTAACAAAACATAACTGATGCAATCAAAAAAATAAATAGTAAAATAAGCACAATTTAAAAATAATACATGGAGTAATATATGAAAATAAAATTTCCCCTATAAAAGATATTATTTAATAAATATTTCTAATCATGAAAATAATAATTTTTTTCCCAAATTGGTATGAAGTTGGAAAAAAACTAACATATAAAATCTACACATAGGATCTTCATTGATCTCATCAATTGGAAGTAACAAGTTCTACACCAATCACTTATTTGATAAATTTTAGATTCATTCATATCTATCCTTAAGATATTATTAAATTAGCATGAACAAGAAAAATTCCATAACCAAACTTTATTGAACATCACAGTTCAGATGAATGTAGGTTCTTATCCATAGAATAACATCAATCACCATGATCAGATGTCATGTATTACCCACCAGTATCTCTGCAATCCAAAATATTAGAAGAAAAACAATCATAATATAAAAATTTAGATAATTTATAAAAATTACTCACACATAGATGATCTTAGTAAATCACATTAAAACAATACAATAAGAAGAAGTCTGAAATAGAAAGATGATTAAAAACATCATGATTGGTCATTTTACTAACTCTTTCGAGTTCATTAGGATTGGTTATAATAGAATCAAAACAAAAAATATATTTTGATGCATTAAATTTAGTAAATATTATCAATGATTCATAAATTAGAAGGATTAATGACTTAATTGTAATTGAGTAATTGAAAGCTATAATGTTTATAAATAAAACATTAAAAAAAATTCAAGTCAGTTCAAATTAAATGTAAAGTGTATTGTGATTTCCAAAAAGGATTTAAAAGATCCATTTGAATCAACGGTACCTTAATGAAAAGTTCATGTTTTTATAATTTGAAACCATTATTTGGTAATATAATGGTATTTAATCGATATTACATTTGTTTTTACATTTGATAGTTTTTTATCTTTTTGAATTTTTAGACATTTTATAATTTTCATGATAAAAATAAAAGTGAATATGGTATAAATATTATCTTATAAATTTATAAAATTGAATTATTTTTATCTCTTATAGTTAATATAATATAAATATTCAAAAAAATTAGAGAATATAATAATTAAATGTTTTAAAAAAACATGATAGATAAATTAGAATTCTTGAGTTTCAAAATTATATTATTGGATTTATATAATTATTACACCTTGAAATTTTGGGAAACACATCATTCATTAGACTATCAAAAATATATAGAAATTATGTACCCAATTAATCATATTTTAATTATTACCCATATTCACTGGAATGTCTAGTGAATAAGATATACCTTCAATTATATATTTTTAAAGTAGTGTCAAATAATTTCCTCTTCATGGTCTCAAAGTGGATTAATTAATAATGACATGTTTCACTTTTTATCATAAAACTTTTATGTAATTGGTTGTTATAATTAAATTATAATAACATGGATTTATGGAAATAATTCATTAATTCCATCATTAATAAATTTTATCAAAAAAATATGTTATCATCAGTTTCCATTGCATATGCTAATGGAAACATTTTAGGAATATTTAAATCCCATATGTACAAATATTATTAATAAATATTTTATAGGATAATATACTTACAAAACAAAAAAAATATATGAAGGAAACATATAATAAAATTTCCCCAAATAGAAATAAAAAAATTGAGTGGTAAAAGGATCCTCAGAAATGAAATAAAGTGTAATGAACACACTTTTTCTCAAATGGAAAATATTGTTAATAAATTGAAAACATTGATGAATTAAAAACAAGATCATTCTCAAAACCAACATCAAAATCCTAGAATTTTTTTTACAATATCGATTTATTTTAATATTTATTCATACTTTCCAAATATTTATTTTCCATCATTACCTCTAGAAGATTACTATTATATAGGTTATGGTAGTAGATGAGAATGAAAAATTTATACATTCTCCAATGATAAGAATTAATTCCAAAGTAATTATTTAAATTTTTATTAGGGAGATAAAAAAGTAATCTACTATAATAACTAGATACCAGTACTTTAATAGACCATATTATGATCAAGCAGATGGTTTATTATGACCTGGAAATAGTTTAAAATAGTGATTGATAAAATTCAAGACTAAGAAAGAGTATAATTCTGAGAAATAATGTAATGAAAATAAGGTGAACTTGAATAACATTATGTAATAACTTTTTTAATTACACTGATGATTGAAAAAATTGGAAAATTCAAGATTCCTAGAACCAACATATCAATCTATCAATATAATGTAATGGAATCTAGTATATAGAGTGGACTCAATAGTCAACGAGTTGAAAAAATAGAACCTAAACTAGAAAATTATGATACAATAAATGAACTATAGAATATTGAAATGGATATAAAATCTAAGGGGTTGAATAAAAAGAATGATAATAAGATAATAAATTAATTTCCAACTAATTTTATTTTTTTTATTCGTTTTCAGATGTGAATTATGTTCATCGAACTGAAAACATCTACTTACCCTCAAATTTGTAATGGATCATCATGAATGTCACTAAATAACTATTTTACAAAGACATGTAGTGAATTGGGTGTTTTTCTAATGATTCTTTTTAATTCATGTAGGTTGAGTGGGTGTGAGGACAAGTTCGTCACACATTTTTAAGTTGATTCATGGCTAATCTTAAACTATATTTTATATTTAATATTTTTTCATGAATACTTCCCAAATCACAATGTGGGGATGGTTTCTCCTATTCCAATAATCTAATCAAAACCAGGTGTTTGATTTGAACATCTGTATATATATATATATATATATTAGAGGTCCTATATATTTCTATTATTAATTAGTGATACAATGATTTATATACACAATTGGGAACTCTGAAATTTATCACCATAAAGGGTCAATTGTGGTGGAGCTCAGATTTGGATTTTGAGATGGATTCTTATATTTCATTATGATGGGAATAAAAACTCAAGTAGTTCAGTACCACTTAATGGGGCTTGACATACCATTTAAGGTTGGGTGATCATCACCTATCCATGCAGTTTAACATTGGTAAGTACTACTAGGTGAAAGGTTTCTAACAATGGTTGGCTATTTGGGTTTTTTCTATCTATTGGTAACTAAATAGAAAAAGGTATGAATAATATTTCACTCATCAATAGATTCATCCCTAGTTCATCAACAAATAAGGGTGAATATCCTCAGACTTGTCAATATAAGGATGTCATATGGTCGTCACATGGGAGGTAACTATCTCAAGATGGGTCTTACATCAAATTAGAGGCCCATATATAGCAATCAAGAGGAATATCTCCACATGATCATTATTGGGATCCATAAGAAGAATATTGACTCAAGGTGTATTAATGAACCAATAGAAGAATATAAAATCAACGAGTACACAAAGATAACATGATTTGTATCTTAAATCAAGTTACAAATAAACCATCTTATTCTTATCACACAAGACAAAATGGTTGTTCGAGGATACTGGGTTTGATCCTTAGAGAGGATAATTATTTATCTTTATTAATATAAATCAAATACTAGGTAGTTTAAGTGAAATACTTTAAGGTCATATGTGTACACACATCGTTTAATTTTAACATCATGAGATGAGGATGTGTGCTATGAAGTTTAGAGTAATATACTTTGGAATTATAGGTGGATCCTATGAACTGACTAATTTATATTAATAGATTGATCAACTAACCAACTATTTTCATGTTACTCATGATCTATGTGAGAAAAAATATATAATAGAAGATCATTCATATATCCTAAGAGTTTGTAAATTGTGATTGAATAGGGCTAACAAAGAGGTACTTCTCTATGATGCCTAACCAGAAAAGTGACTTGAGTGAAGGAAGGATGGATTGGGTCTTACACCTAGTATAAATCCAATATGGGATGTTTATTTCATAAAAGGGGTAAAAATAAAAAACTAAGAGGGACTTATTCGTTGATTTTTTACCTTTGTGGTAGGTTTTGGGTTTGCACCAAAGAGGTGATTAATACATGATAATTAGGAGGAATATCTTGAACCAAGGTGAATGTGTGGGGATTATTCATGCAAACATCTTAGAAGTTACTAACCTGGACAGTGACTCAGTTGAAGGTATTATTGGTTCTTACAACTGATAGGTGGCCCATGGAGTATACCTCTTTCATAGGAGGGGTGAAAATATGAGTGATATTAGGGGTTATAGATTAAATTACCTGAGATACTGACAGAGATAATATTTTCATATTTATACATTTGTTTATAATTTATTTAATTACTTCACATTAATCAATTTTATTTTATTTGCATCATTTTATGACTTTTGGCGAGTTTCAAGCTTAAATGTGAAAAGTGGTTAATTCTGGACATTAAACAGATTTATATTGCCTCTGTATTTCGATCATAACGCCTACATTTTGTATCCAATTAACCTGATTCCTTTTTTTTAGGATTTCATGCTTCGTGGGATACATATAAGTATTGAGGAAAAAATTCCAATTAGAACTCCAACATGCCCAAACATTTCGGTCAATGTGAACACTTCTTCTGGCCGGCAGAATGGACCACACCATATTCAATGAACCATATCTTGGACCACCGGCCTCCCAATTCATTTGTCCCAGCTGGGTTCGTAATCCTACTAGAAGGGTCATATTATCTCAAAATATCAGAATTAAATTCATTAATTAAGGCCTCCAATTAAACGGTCAATGTTGGGTTGGTGGAATAGTGATTAGCGGCCAGAATAAGTCAAGTCTACTAAATCGGCCATAACTCCTTCCACACGGCTCCAAATGAATTAAAACTTCGTGGGTGGATGGCCAACTTCATTCTTCACCTTCTATAATAAGGGACCTCAGCCACATTTGGCAAATAGGTGGGAGAACGTAAGCTGAACTTCTGGTAGACAGATTCTGGAGGGGAAACTTTTGATTCTTTCTTTTATTTCTTTTATTCTTTTTAGTTTTGTAATGTATTCATCTTCCCAATTCTACTCAATTACCCTTACCATGGTAGGGTAAATCTTATGAGTGATTGGGGAAGGTTGGGTTTTCCATTTTTTAATGTATTATTTCATGCGCTTAATGTTATAAAATGTTTTCTTTATTATGAAGTTAGTTTCAATTGTAATAACAGCTTATATTATCTTGTGCGATTGTATTTGATTTTATATTCTGTTGTTATTATTGATTTGCTTAATGATAATTATATCCCTCACTAGGTTATGGTCTATATACGATGGAATAAATCAGAACGTAGTGGTGAAGTACTTGGTGATCGTCGGTACGTGTGAGATTTGTACTGAATACTCAAGATTGTTTGGGATTAACAAGACCCGATTGGGAATTGCCTTAATCAATTGAGGGTATTCTCTACAACTCTTTCACAAAAGGATAGAGATTATACCAAAATAAGTTTTTAGTAAGGTTTAATCTCCCCAACATCATTAATCAAATAAGTGAGATGAAGTGATTGTGAAATCTCATTTTAATCGATTTAATATAAAAAAATGAATAAATAAGAACTATGATAACATTACAATTGGAAAACCAAACCCGACCAGATCACCCAATAATTATCACTATTTTTAATCACATTCCTTTTCAATTTGTTTTAAATCTTATACTTTATTGCTTTCTTTAGTTTTGTTTCATTGTTTTCAAAATCAAACAAATTCAAATACAAAGTGACAAACATGATTGTTGTGCGCTTCTCTCTGGAGACAACTTACGTTAACTACTATACTATATTCTAACTTAGTAAATAATTGTTTTTTCCACACCCCATGACAAGCACATGTCAAAACTTGGCACCGTTGCCGGGGATGTAGTGCCACAATCTAATTATTAATATTTAACATTTTTTCAAAAAAAAAGTTAAAAAAATATTTTTACATGATGTTTTCAAATGATTATTTCTTTAATTCATGTAACAACTACCCACATTTAGAAAATTTAGATGAGGCTGGTTATGATACAGTTCAGATGGAAGAACTTAAAATTGACATAGCAAAACTAGAGAACAAAGTAGAACTTGCATTTGAATATGTCCGTGCAATGATGGAAAAACCAGAACCTATGAATGAACCTGAGGAGGACAAGAAAGAAGAATTACCTATTGAACTACATGTGGGAGAGAAAAAAGATCTAGATGAATTATGGAATGAGTGTGAAGAAATACTTGATCCACATATTCCTTACCAAGTAGAAGATCCAGAACCAATGAACGAAGACACCACTAAAGCAGTAGAAAAAAAGATGGAGGAGCCTTACTACCTAACTCTATCTTGTTAAATTCAACTACAAGAGAAACCTCATACTGAAGAATCAATTGATTTTGAGCCACTTAAGGGATATAATCTTTTTCTTAACTCTTTTCATTCTGATTATATAGAATCTGAATTTAATATCACCTTCCCTTGCTTGAAAGTTTCATATTTGGGCAAAAAAATGTATTGCCTTGGTGGATGAGGAAAAAGAAGAAGATACAACTGAAGAAGAACATATGGAGCTCCCTAAACAAGATGAATGCTTATTAGAGGAATTTCAAGAGGAGACAAAAGTGGATTTTCATGAAGAAAAAGAGACACAAGATTCTTACTTTGGAAGGGACGAATTTGATATTGATTCACCATGTTTTAATATTATTCAAAATGAATTTCACTCTGATTCTACCATTGACTGTTATTTTGATGTAGCAAACTTTGATCAACCACTGGAGAATGATTATGAAGTTTTGCAAGTGGAGACCGATAATGAAGACTCATTCATTATCATACCCCCGCCATGCATGTTTTATCTCATTTTCATATGGGTGGATTTGGTGTACCATATCCATGTCGTCCTCAACAAAAAGGAAGAAGTTCAAGATGGAAAGAAGAAGTTCTGGTGGTTCATATTAAAGAAACATCACCCACCATCAGATTGGGAATAACCAACTGAAACTGCCCATGCAACATATCACTGCCTTTATATTTGAAATCACATTCTTGTGAGGCTTCTGAACCTATTATTTTTATATTCTTTACATTCACCTCACTTCTTGATAGAACCAAATCATGCTTGATTTAACCAGAATTTGATTTATTCCTGTCAAAACATGAGGGTTTGAGGTACTTGTGTTTTAAATGATTGAGTCATTTCTTTGGTTTGAAATCCCCCTTTTCAAGATAATCCCTTTCATAATGGCCTACTTTTAACATTTAATCCTTGTAGCCCATATAATCCATGAACATCCTGTTAGGTTAGCCACATTACAAGCCAATATTCTCTATCCAACCTGCTCTTAAAGTGAAATTGCATGATCTATTTGAACATAAGTGTGGGGGGAATATGTCTTGTATTTTACTACCTATTTTTGGGGATACTTTGGGTGAAACAAATGTTGAAGAGATGTTATTGCTACAAAAAAAATCATTCTGCTGAAAGCTGTGCCTTTTCTGGAGCTTCTAATGTAAAAAGGAAGCTGTGCCTTTTCTGGAGCTTTCAAGAAATATTATATTTGAGAAGATGGAAATGTCTGATACTGAAATGGTGAACTATGATAACATTCCTTGATATTCCATGGAGAAGGATTTTATTTTCTTCTATGGAGAGTTAAGAGAAGACCATACTTTTGTGAAAATTAGAGTAATGCAATTTTGCTTCAAAAAGAGCCAAGCCCTCTTCATTCTGCCAAAGAATCTTTCACATATAAATCCTACCAACCTAAAGCCACATAACAACCTTAACAACTTCTTATGATAAACATATGTCATTGACTCACAGCGGGTGGAGATGTAGGAATTTATCAAGCCTATGGTGACCCTTGTATGAGTTTGGATGAGAAATACATTGCTAAAAAATTGAAATTTGTGTAATGAGAGATAATGAAAGTTAGGTAAGTGTTTTGTGTGCATTGGAGGAGTAATGAAGAGTAAATTTATTGAATGATCCTAAATTATGAAAATGAAATAATATAGTTTGAGGAGGCATGATATATTTTGTTTCTTGTTTTCAAATTGGTGGATCTCATGGATATGTGTTTTGAATTTACTTTGAATTTATTTTGATTCTTACTTGTCCAGGTGGGGGAATTGACAGAGATAATATTTTCATATATATAAATTTGTTTTTAATTGATTTAATCACTTCACATTAATCAATTTGATTTTATTTGCATCATTTTATGACTTTTGGTAAGTTTCAAGCTTAAATGTGAAAAGTGGTTAATTCTGGACATTAAACAGATTTATATTGCCTCTGTATTTCGATCATAACTCCTACATTTTGTATCCAATTCACCTGATTCCTTTTTTTAGGATTTCATGGATAGTGGTATACATATAAGTATTCAGGAACAAATGCCAATTCGAACTCCAACATGCCCAAACATTTCGGTCAATGTGAACACTTCTTCTGGCCGGCAGAATTGACCACACGACATTCAATGAACCATATCTTGGACCACCGGCCTCCCAATTCATTGGTTCCAGCTGGGTTTAAAATCCTACTAGAATGGTCAGATTATCACAAAATATCAGAAGTAAATTCATTCATTAAGGCCACCAATTAAACGGTCAAAGTTTGGTTGGTGGAATAGTGATCAATGGCCAGAATAAGTCAAGTCTACTAAATCGGCCATAACCCCTTCCACACGGCTCCAAATGCATTAAGACTTCGTGGGTGGATGGAAAACTTCATGCTTCACCTTCTATAAGAAGGGATCTCGGCCACATTCGTCAAATAGGTGGGAGAAAATAAGCAGAACTTCTGGTAGACAGATTCTGGAGGGGAAACTTTTGGTTCTTTCTTTTATTTCTTTTCTTCTTTTTAGTTTTGTAATGTATTAATCTTCCCCATTATACTCAATTACCCTTACCATGGTGGGGTAAATATTATGAGTGATTGGGGAAGGTTGGGTTTTCCATTTTGTAATGTACGATTTCATGCGCTTAATGTTATAAAATGTTTTCTTTATTATGATGTTGGTTTCAATTGTAATAACAGCTTATATTATCTTGTGTGATTGTATTTGATTTTATATTCTATTGTTATTATTGATTTGTTTAATGATAATTATATCCCTCACTAGGTTATGGTCTATATACGATGGAATAAATCAGAACGTATTGGTGAAGTACTTGGCGATCGTCGGTACGTGTGAGATTTGTACTGAATACTCAAGATTGTTTGGGATTAACAAGACTCGATTGGGAATTGCCTTAATCAATTGAGGGTATTCTCTATAACTCTTTCAAAAAAGGATAGAGATTATACCAAACTAATATTTTAGTAAGGTTTAATCTCACCAACATCATTAATCAAATAAGTGAGATGAAGCGATTGTGAAATCTCATTTTAATCGATTTAATAGAAAAGAATGAATAAATAAGAACTATGATAACATTACAATTGGAAAACCAAACCCGACCTGATCACCCAATAATTATCACTATTTTTAATCAAATTCCTTTTCAATTTGTTTTAAATCTTATACTTTATTGATTTCTTTAGTTTTGTTTCATTGTTTTCAAAATCAAACAAATTCAAATACAAAGTGACAAACATGATTGTTGTGCGCTCCTCTCTGGAGACAACTTAGGTTAACTACTATACTATATTTTAACTTAGTATATAATTTCTTTTTCCACACCCCATGACAGGCATGTGTTAGATACCTAACCTCATAGATAATTTAGGTGAAGTTTTTATGGGTATTATGCCTAAAAGGAAAGAAATGTAGGATTCCTATGATGTAAAACGGTGAAAATATTAGACATATTGGAGCTTATACATTAGCTACCTTATGATACCTGACCAAGTATATGAGTCGGTTGAAGGGATTTTTTCAGATTACACCTATAACAAGTCCCAAGAAATATTCATATGTCTTGAAATGTGAAACAATATAAGATATCGTGTGATTAATTCATTATCAATACTATGATACCCAACCAAGTATATGATTTAGGTTAAGGTGTGTTTGGGGGATACACCTAAGAGGAAACCCATAAGGAAAAAAAGTGTATATCAACTCAATGAATTTTTTAATCTAAGAAGAGAATCTCAACTGAAGGTGTTTCAAGAAACAAAAATGATAATATATAATTTATGTTCTTTGGGAATCCATGTGGGGTGCTTGGAATCATGGAATTTCATCAGATGAAATTTGGGATCAAAAGTATTATAATCTAAAATATGTTTAGCCCAACCTAAAAACTCTATAGTGTGTAGGGGTAAAGCCCTAGCTATGTGGAAATGTGGGTTAAGGATGAAAATATGGATTTTAAAAGAAGATAATGCCCATATAGGTACCTTTTATAGTGAGTAATTAGTATTAGTGGATGAATATAACTTTCCATGTAGAATAAGACTCCTACGACTAGCTTTATAGAGCATCTATATAGGGTCATCCCCATAGGTATTGCATCATAAGTAGAGGGATTGCTTCATATAGGTATTGTTTCATGAATGGATTTCTTTATGAAGGCCCATCATAGGATTTTGTCTTGAAGGACCTCCCCATTTCAAAACATAATAATTTTTCTTGAGATTATCGAATTCTGTGACTCCTCATGTCCCTATATCTCTTCCCCCTCTTTATTAAAGTGAGAGCCTATCACTATTCAACCCACCAAAGTCCTACTGGATAGTGGTAAGATGAGTGTGACACCCCAAGTCCTCCTCCCATAGCCTAGGGTCTAGAAACAAGAACTGGGTAGGAATATCAGTGAAATTGGATGCCTTAGCCTATAGTACTTGTACCATGTACACAACTATCTCCTAACAATACTGAAGAGACCTAATGAATGTCTGAAAAAATATAGAGTTTAAACCATGCAAGAACAAATATATAGGAAATACATCAAACTATAAAAGTTTAATAAAAATTTATAAAGGGTAAAAATACACACTCAACCAGAAATGAGGTTCCAACCCAACAACCACTGGGGAAAATGATAAATTATAGAGCCTAATTCACAATATCCAATGCCAACCACCGAACATGATCATCAACTCCAAGTACTAATGTTATTCTATAAAGTCACATCTAATATACTGATCATATTCATAAGATAAAACACATTTGGGTGAAGCCCGTGTAGGGTTGAGTGTATACATACCAAGTAGGATAACCTAAGAACCAAGAAGGGGATGCAACAGAAATAAAAAATAGTCAACCCAACCCATAAGAAAGGGGTAAAGAAAAATATAACATAAAATATGCATATAAGAAACACAAGTTGAATAGTTAAATTGGATCTTCATCTACATGACTACCACATGAAAAGTAATGTTTTCATCTCAAGGATCTTTTGAGGAAAATTGAGAAACCAAACAAGACCAAGACACAAAAATGAACCACATAAGGGGATCACCAAGATATTGAGGAAAAATATAAGGATGTAAGAGTCAACCACCCAATATACCACTCATTCCCATGTGATTATTTATATATCTTGATCATCCTTTAAGTGAGATTCAATCAGATCTCCCATTTTATCCCATGTTTGAATATATTCCTCTACAACGACCTTCCCTTCATTTAATCCTCACAAAAAAATTATATCTTATTTGTTGATCAAATTTCTTTTTTCCTCGTTAATCGAAACCTGAATCATTCTATCGTACATATTACTGATTACCTATTTCATAGAATTGATTCGAAAATATTCTTTTTAAATTTCCTCCTTGAAATGAATAAAATGATTCAATTATTCCTAGTTTTCCACTCCTACTTGTCCTCCCATCCTGTTCGAGACTCTGACTAACACTCTATCCTAGTCATTCATCTTGGTTCCACCTTTAGGTTATTTTTTTCTTTAATTAGAGTATTCTTCCCAAAAACTAACTTCACACCTTCAACCACTACTAACTCCCATAAATTGAATTTGATCTTGTTATACCATTTCTTACTTAACGATCTAGTTACTATTGTTTTTGGAGTGCCCAAGTAATCTTTACGAGGCCTTGATTCCCCCTTGTGGAATGACAAATTAACTGAATGAATATTTAATTTCTTCTCCATCCTTGATCCAGAACCAACCATTTTGGGCCCGTTAGAGTTCTTCTCAAAAGACATTGTTGGATGTGACCCGACCTCTTTATTACTTAGCTCATCATCTTCTGAAGACAATATCACGACCTGTTTTTGTTTCCATCTTAGAAAATATATTATGCATCTTTCATGATCCACATTCTTTATTTCATATCCATTCAAGTTAAATTATAGATTTTGGATCATAATTTGATTTGATGCTTTACAATGGTCAGTATTCCCTCGACCTGGAGACACTTCCACATTCAGGTAAGGAGAGTTATATTTCTCATCAAGAACCCTTGAATCAATGTGGATGTAATCACCATTATAAGAATAAGTTTTATCAGTCTCTTGTCCATTAAAATTACCTCTATACTTGATATTATCAAAAAATGAGGGGACCTGAATGGAATAAGGCACTCATGAGGCTTGCTCTGTCAACATGAAAGCACCCAGAACATCTTTCAACATTGTAAATATATCCTCAACTTGTGGGTCTTGATTCAAATCGGTCAGCTTAACAATTGAGGGGGCCAAACTTAGAGCAAGATCGAAAGCCGTACAAATCATAGGAAGATCAAAGGTAGATAGATCAATTGTCCATAAGGGTTCTTCCACCACATGGGGATCCCTACACCCCTATTGATAGGATAAAGAGTAATAACCCAAAATCAAGCACAACTAATAGAACTTTTTCCATGATTAGAATAGAACCTTCTTCTAGAAACATAATTCATTGCCAAAATTAATCCATACCCAAAAAATTTATAGTTTTAAAACATAAACCGTGATTCATAGACATGGGGAAATCCAATGGAAAACTTATTTTTTTATACATTCCAAGCACAAGAAGTGGACGACCAAATTCCCCATCATACTGATGATTGAAATATTATAAAAATGAAGGGGGTTTTATGTAGACTAATCCATAGTGTTGTAATTGTAGTATCTTGATTCAGATGAAAATCGTATGACCATAAGAATATTAAGGAATGCGACCCCTTAAGAAATTAGGGATATTTGGACAAGGCTGTAATCAGATCCTCCTCCGAAGAAAATTGGATCATAATTTGCCACATTATGAAAAGGACAGCGACAACCAAATTTTTAAATCCCCAAGATATTGACACAAATATGTGGAAATATTACACCGATGGTTGATGTCATGTAAAATAATCAACCAAAGTTAGGTTAAGAAGGGTCGAGGTTTCCATGAACTCCACTATTCAAATCTAAAGCTTTAGGAAGTTATTGAAGAGGTGGAACACATTATGGAAATGCTTGATATCAAGGAATGGTGGGAGAGATTCTAAGTTAAATATGGGTATAAAGGGGGGAAATGAGAACCAGTTGAAGGAATAGGGAGTCCCCCTCGAACAAGGGAGAGATTGAAATGATCAACATCACCACCTAGGCCATCACCAGGAGCACCTAAGGTCACATCTTGTATCCAAGTATCATGCATCAACTCTCCTAAATATGGAGGCCCCAATCCATTCCATTCCATTGCACAACTGAGGGATCACCACTCAAATAAAGGACCTAATCACTTCCTAAGCTCAAGATGGGGAGTTAAATCTATATATAGAGTCCATTTACCGTCTATAATTTTGGGTATACTCACCTCTACCTATATGAATAATATAGGGGACCCTCCACTTTGAGAGAGAGGTAGAGAGAGGGGGGGGGGGAAGTACTGATGCCAATAACACTCAAATGATCACACCTAATCACGGCCACCAGATAAGTGTCTCTAAGAGATGAAACCTTCTAGAATCACCTACCATCATATATCTACTAATAAAATAAGGGATTACATAATATTTCACATGAAAAAAATACTCAAGAAAGGCTACTCATTGGCCCAAATATGAGTCTTGAAGATGTAGATATGCAAGGTTAAAGTTTCTATAAAACACACATAACATGTGAACTCACCTAGACACATGGGTGTTTCCTCTCATCCACACATCTTTGATATCCATTTTGATATACAGGACATGTACATGGAGTACATGGCGTGTCTTGGCAGGTTGGGGTATGTATGTGTCCTCCCAGTATGTACATGTTTACCTGGTCGAGCCCTTGTACCTGGCCATGCCAGTGTACCTAGTCGTGCTCATATACCTAGATATGTTAATGTCCATGTACAATGATGGTATGTTATAAGATTACAACATCAAATAACATGTGATTTTGAAGTAACACAAGGCATGTTATATTTAATTCTTCCCAAAACTATTGTCACCGGAATAAGGGGACTGCACGACGTTTTCTCTTGAATTATATGATGTGTAAGTCATGATTTTCTAGAAATAAAAGAACTATTCATTCACCTCATGTGAACCTACACCACCACTATATCCACCATAAATCACACCCATGAAGCGTGGATCTATGGTTGACCACACCCAAACCGTTACGAGTGGATGAATTTTGGCCACCCAAAAAACATGCAGATCATCCCTATCACACCACACCACCGTTTTACCTCTCATTTGGATGATATAACATGATCTACCATCTACATATGTCAAAAACACCCACATATAGAATTTCATCATGATCAATTCATAAAATAACGATCTCTAACTCATTCACGTAATCACCATGAATCTAGGGATTTGATCATACTTGAATCTGACCCGGTAATGTAAATCCATAAACCCCATGAGATAATGATTATAAATGTAAATAATGGGGGTAGAAAACCACATGAATAAGGTGTAACTATTATTAGAGGATTTTATCTATACCAACAACTAAATATTTGAGTATCTAAGGGTGGGATCTGGGTGAAACAAAATGGGGAAACACATAAAATAAGAAGATAAATAATAAAATAAAATAATTTAAATCAAATATGGAGGAAATACATGATATAACACGAACTAAACTGAGATTGTATTTCTAATTAGTGAATAATGAAAATGCTGGTGAGGAAGTTGATGATCTTGTATTGTTTGTCTTCTATCACACCTTTCTCTTCTATCATTCCTCATTGATCCTCATTCCTAATACACTAAATCCAATTATATACTAATCTATAATATCCTAGGTTTTTTAGATAACCCTAGAGTAATATTTATAGAAATTGTAAGGGTTTAGATAATTTCTTAAAATAAATAAAAATATTTATTTATTTTACATATTGCACCGGCAAAGGTTTCCCTCAACCAGAAATGTGACACTGAACAACATTATGTTGTTCCTAGGGTAATACCCACATTCCGGAAATAACTGTTGTGTTTAATTTCCCATTTAAATATTTGATCTATGGGTAAACCATTGGTTTTGAAAAGATATGCACGTATTCTTTAATATCTGTTAATATTTTTAATATATTAATCTTGGAGTCTATGAAACCCAAACACAGCTCTGAATCTCAGAAAATATCCAGAGATATTTATAGCAATATTCAAAGGATAAAACTAAAAAAACATGATTCATTACATTCTCCCCTTATTTATGGATATTCACCTCAAAAGCATAAGCTATAAGAAAAGGTGGGGGTACTAAGCATGCATGTGGATATTATGTTCCCAGATGATATCCTACACACTCACATGATTCCTAAAAACTAAAAAAAGGGGTAGTTTATCCATGTGGGTCCCTATACTTTCATTCCTTGATCATCACTTAGTACTCTGAGAAGGTGGATCCATCCCCGATATCTAGGTCACCCCAGTCAATAATGCACATCGGGTTATGCATCTATCACATCAAATGTTACACATAGAATATTTCATGCACTCGGTCTAATATTGGATAAAATTCCAAGCAGTTAAAAACCCCCTCAAACCTCTATAAGATCCCAATGGATTAATGAACCATAGGGATAACATGTTTCCCTAGACAAATCTCTACAATCTGAAATGTCTTTAAGACTCAAAGGAAAACATGGTCTCCCTACTTTAACTTAAATAGAATATGATGTTGATCATAATAATATTTATTTTGGATATTGGTCGTTCTCATAGGATCACAGATCACTTGCTCCTTCTCTATTATTTCCCACACTATATCTAGCTCAACAAGAAGTGTATCACCAATATAAGTCCAGTTCAAGGGTGAACTGTAACATCTCCCAGAAAGGGACTAAAAAGGTTAAATACCAATAAAATAATTATAAATATTTTTGTAATAAACCTTCACAAATGATAATTGATCCCTATATATCCAACTGAATTCCATCACACAGGTTCTCATCATATCCTCCAAAACCTAGTTGTTTTTCTTGGTATGGCCATCTTTATGGCTATGAAATTCCATACTCATTATTAACTGGGTCTCAAAATCCTCTAAAAAACCTCTCCACATCAATGATGTGAAATAAGAATCACAGTAAGATATGGTTTTTATAGGTACCCAATGACACCAAATTATATCTCATGCATACAACTACCCCAAAATTGTGACAAAAAATTACTCCCTAATAGTAATAAATTATGTTGACTTATTAACTCATTTAATAATAACACAGATATCATTATAGACTCTCACTATCTATGGAATACCTATAAAAAATAAATTGATATTGAATCCCACTTCTAATTAGTGTTCTCAATAGGTTGAGTCAAATCTACTGGAACATGATGTTCAACCTTTACCTACTAACTTCTTAGACATCGAGAAACAAACTCTGCAATGACCCACCTCATGCTAGCCCACCAAAACCACCAATGAAGTTTATTGTATATATTTTCCATATCTATATGTATATCCAAGGGATAGGTATGAAACTCCCTCAAAACCTCCTCATGTAACATGACTGGAACCACCGTCCAACCCAGGAAAAGGATGACGTGCTCCCATCCTTCATAAAATTTTCTTGTACATCTTTTGAGGAAATCTTGTCACATAGAACCTCACAGTTAATGTCTCCAAACTGATCATATCTCATATTACAAAGAATATATGGAGTCACCATCATATACTAAAGATAATATACACCCCTCTCAACCACTAGGGTCATCTACAACAAAGACAAATACTCATATACCTTCTCAACCCATCGATAATGGGACTTACTACTAAGGGAATCATCTACCATGTTTCCATTCCATGTGGTATAGAATATCTCAAAGTTGTAGTCATACAAGAAATCAAACCAATGACTATGTCTCCGATTAATATATCTATGATTAGAGATGTACTTGGGACTTTCATGGTCTGAGTAAACAAAACAACAATTGCCTAGAAGACAATTCATTCACATATTCAAGGTGAATACTACTACTACAGACTCTCATGGGTTTCCTAGTCCATATCATTGGGTCTCAACTACCTTGACCCATAAGCGATCTCCTCCTACCTATTCATCAACACACAACTGATACCATATCTATAAGAGTCACAAAACACCATATACTTAATTAACTCTTCTAGAAGTCTCAATAAAGGATCATGGGTCAACCTCTACCTCATCACCCCATAGGATCATTGACACTACTAAATCCAAGTGAATAGATACCCATTACAACTAAATGAAGTCAAAGGGGATGTTTTCCTAGAAAACTATTCAATGAACTTCTAGTAGTATCCCACCAAACTGAGAAAACTACACACCAATGACATGCTCTTGGATCCCAATTGATCATTCCATAATTCTTCATCAAATCCAAAAGTAAACCACACCAAAAGATTACTTGCATTGTAAAGTGAACCTCATAGAGCCAGAACATAAAATTTTAGAGCTTATTATAAATTATGCATTCCTGGATAATGTATATGACTATAGTAAAATAATCTGCATGCTACGCATCAGACACAGAGTATACGAGAATTTCATTGATAATAAAAACCATGAATCGATCCAAGTATGGACGGAATATTTTGTTTAAAATATCCTTGAACATAGTGATGGAATTAGTCACACTAAAATGCATCACGGGGAACTCATAGATTCTGTAGAAACATCAAAATATTTTGTTTAGAATATAATCCTTGTTAACCCTCAAATAATGGTAACTGAGATAGAGATCGATCATTGAGAACCAAATCGCACCTTTCAACTGGTTGAAAAGGTATTAAATCCTTGGTATGGTGTATTTTTTCTTCATCATTACCTAATTCAGAAAACATTAATATAGTAAAATCATTAAATGGCTATTTTCCTTTTTTATGAACAAAACCAGAGCTTCTTAGGGGGACACACTTTTTTTGATAAAACCATTATATCAAAGGTCTTCTGACTACACCCTCATACCCTAGTGCTCGGCATTGGCCATCAGATATGAGACATAATATATCGATGTAATCTCAGGTTGTATGTTGATGCAGAAATAAAACTACCACCTTGGAGGTAGAATAGAAGCATCTTTGGTATAGATGTCTATATAATCATCCATTTCTATTAGAATCTAGATTTTTGATGATCCCACAAATCCAAGGGAAAAACTCACAAACAGATGGGGGATGGGTCGTAGACTCCTAGTCACGATCCCCACACACTCATCCATAAGATATCTCTCTTCCAAAAAGGAGAATTTCACACCATATTTATAATGGAATATAACTCCCTATGAGGAAATTCAATATATATATGCACCTCACAAAACCATTCCATACCCCTGATGACTTCATAGGGTATCATCATAGTGACTAAGAGGTCCCACGAGAAACTCTCTTCACCAAATGACAACTTTCACTATCAACTGACGTGTGATACTAAATAATCTCTCTATATAAGAACCTATATCCATATTATCTCAAATAAAGAATAAAATAGAATAAATAACTCTCTCATGATGAATATGGAGATAATGTAATGAATCATGCCTATGGAAATAAGTACTAGTGCTAGAGTAAAAAAAACATAGATTGTACCTCAATGCATCTCACATGAAGCCTGATCATATCCACCTATATCCAAAAAACTATATGTGCCCCCAACCACCATCCCTATGACCCTGGTATGGGACACCATGTGGTGTTAGTGGTGGTGGATTTATCTCATAGCATCATCCTCCACTAATATCTCATAATTGTGGTTCTCCACCTACTCCTCTAATAGGACCACCTCCTTGGGGGCCACCCTGGCCATGCCAGGGAGAACCCTGATCATGGTTCATCCAATTACATGGTGGTTCATCCACTAAATATCTACCATCATTAAAATATTAGATTTGAAAATAATTATCCAAGTTTCATTTCCCATCACAAGTATAGAATTGTCTCTCATTAGGTTGACAAGATCCTCTAAGTGAACCCTGAGCCATAGATCTGCACGTCTGTGTCTGGAAAGAAGTATGCATCATACATAGAGACCCTACCATCTAAAACCTTCTAAATACTATATAAGATTCAGCCTCATGGTGACGACTACCGAATTTTTCTTCTTGATTTCCATTTTCTGGGAATATATCTATGAAAAAATCCTCCTCCAACATTAGTGGGAATATTTTAGGTGACCACACTAGCACATATGTCTTTATGAATTCCCCGCTTTAAATTTGATGACTGAAAGTATCCATCCTACACCATATTGAGAGAGAAATATGTGAGGTTAGTAAACCTTGATGAATACTAATATAATGAAATATCACCCTACTAAAGCTCTAGAAGATTGTGGATTTTCATAGAGTACAAGGTCGAAGGGTAATAATCATCAGAGAACAACTACTAGATGTCTAACTATAAGAGAATCATCTCATTATTGGTTTGAGTGATCAGACCCCACCAGTTCCAAGATACACCATGAAGAAGAGTGGTCAAAAGCGTAACCATCTAATCAGTTAGGTTTTGAACAAACCTGAAAACTCATAAAACCACCCCAAACCATTCCTCCACTACCTAAGGGTTTGGATTGCCGTAAAACATTAGTAATATCTATCAATGGAACTCATATAAAATTTTGATCTTGATCATATCACCCTCATGGCCTATCAGATCTATCAGATACCCAGTGCATCATCAATCATGTATCTAGTCCACTAGAAGTGGATCTATGCACTGCTCAACAGGTGGTAGTAATGTTGTGTATCTGTCTAGAAGAAACATGAAACACCGCATAATTTTTTGAAATATATTTTTTAAAATAGATTTAATTAATTTTATATCTTGCATTACAATGAACATCGAGTTTTCACAAGCATCAATATATTATTAACACTATTATTTAAACAAAACTATTATAACATAATTATAAAACTTTTCAGTATGAATAGGAATAATATTTTTTTTGAAAATTATATATAATGGATAAATATAATGAAAATAAATTGAAAGTAAAAGTAATTAATTTTATTTAAAGTATTTATATGGTTTGAAAATTAATTTTCCTAAAAAAAATATTTTAATTTCTTTCTATGGATAAATTTTAAAAGTTATTATTTACCAATTTTAGAAAATGTATTTCAAAAAATGAATTTTTTTTTTGAAATCAACTACTAAAATTTATCTTAAAGATAATTTGTAATGTTCCTAGTCTAGTTACTCCATCATGTGACTGAATCGGGGTTGGCTCTGTGACCTAAGGTGTGCCTTCTCGTATTCCAGAGGCTGTCGACTAGAAGAGAGGGTGTAAAAAATAGTGGGGATGCTATAACCACTAGAAGAGTGTAGTAATACAGTCGAAAATAATAATAGAGTAATAGAAATAGTGAAAATTATATATTCAACAACCAAGGATATTTAAGATAATAAATGGGAACTCAATAATAATAGAGTCATGTAATAATAGACATAATTGAACAAATTGAAATACTAGATGTCCAATAAAATATAAGACCATACAGACTCAAATAAAGAATCTAAGACCCCAATCTTGATCCCCATGTTGATCCCATCTCCAAGATCCAACCCATAAAGTAAGAAACAAACAACCTAAAGATCCCTTGACATTTTCCACAAATGCATCCATTAAATCTATTCAGGTACCAAAGGGCCTCATGTTCAAGTTGTGATTATAACTTCGTAGGTTAACACCACCATGCCTAAAAAAATATAGTTTAAGATATATATTCTATGGAATAAAGTGATAAAATAGGGGTATTAATTTAATATATTAATAATACACATTATATAAACCCTCTGACCCTCGAGTTACATAGTGACATTTAGGTTCATCCAAAACCACCTCAACATGATGTCTTATATCTAAGATCATGTAAAAGGACCATTTACACCATAACCATAAACCTCTTAGGGTGTAGTCAACAAATCATCACAGGGGAAAAAATGGATAGTTCTCTATAGGAATTACAACATAACCAGTCTAATCCCTATAAGCATTACATTGTACTTGTTCCAAGCCCTATAAGCATTTCAGCATAAACATGCAGAGTCCTATAATAATTTAATCATAAATTTATAAATCCCTATAAGAATTAAAACATAACCATGCAGATCCATATAAGAATTGCAAAAAAACACTGGGTAGAGTCTTATATGAATTATAGTATAATCGTACATCAGGCACAACAACATTTTACCACAAGAAATAATGGTTAATAATCTAATTACCATTTATAAAGATATTTACATTTCACAAGATTGGGACCCCTTTTGTCAAAATAATTACATTAATTCCAGATTTGTTAATCCTTTTTAATCCCAATGCCATCAAAATTCTAACTAACCAATTTCATCCAAAGAAATTCTATCCTAATAAATCAATACAATTTACTAGTAAAGCCAATTCATGGTACTAATACATCACTCAACCAAATTTATAAACCCTTTTGGGGCTCTAACTTTAAACTAACCATGCCTCAACAACGTTGATGATTGGTTCAACTATCGGGTTGTTTCATATCTTGGTCTCAACGCCAGTGCCTCTGATGAGATTCCATTGGCAGATATATACCTATCGATCACATTAATTAAGAACCATCTAATTAATTAGTTCATTAACGTAGTGTGTTGGCACAATCATGCATATTTTACATACTAGAATAATTGTAAATAGATAATTAGGGATATGATTTAGACCACCCACCTCAAAACCAGTGTTGATGCAGAAAAAACCCTCAATGTTAGAGGTAATGTTAGGTTCTTCCGTCCTTTCATTGAAACTAAGAAAAATCAATATATCTATCTAGGATGAGAATATAAAAGGATGAACTCCTAGCTTGAATATAAAACTCTAGGGATTCATCTGTTGAAGGTATGTACTACTTGATAGTAGATGTGTGTTATTAGAATGTGGAATGCTAGGTTTAAAACAATGGGTGTCACATATTTATGGAATAATCATGGGTTTTATGTTTAAAATCCCTCAATTCTCATAAATATTGAAAAATCCATAATATGGGATTAAAAACTAGATGAAAAATGATCTTATGTCATAAAATCATGTTTTACAACATATATTGGTTTTACATATTGCACCAATGATTTATTGATTGTCTTAGTTTTTATGAGGTCAGCCTGATGAATTTATATAATAAAATAAAATTTTATAGCATAAAATTGTTTTAAAACCTAAAATTTACATCACCCCTATAGATCTCACCTAGAACCCAACTCTTTCTCACACTCACCAACCAATGCTAAAACAAAAGAAACTAGACTCCAAAAAATGATTATTGCAACTTAATGGGAGAGATACCTGGAAAAAGAGGATATCATAAAACATCCCCACTATATAATATCGCATCCATAACATACTCAAGAATCACTATTGGGTATTTGAAAACAATTCAAGACATCGTGTCTGCATATCAGACTCCCTCTCCCAGGTCTTCTCTCACACAGGCCCATGATGCCACTATACTTGCTCAAGGGGCATAATATTCCCCATGAGATTCTTCTCACTATGGTCCATAAAAAAATAAAATTATCCTCAGTGAATTCATCAATATCCATATTGAAGTTATCAATTTCCATCACATGAGAAGAGTTAGGATGATATCTCTAGTTATATGACACATTAAACACATCATGCATAGAATAGTTACATTACGATAGAAAAAATGATATTCCACTGGACCAACCCTTTCCATATTATTAGATATCCTAAAAAACCTACGTGATATATTTTCATGATTCCTGATATGATGTTTCCCTGACCTAGCTAACACCCGAAGGAAAACACAATGACCAACAAAAAAATTGAGACGTCGTCTTAGATGGTCAATGTATAATTTATTCTAGATTTTCAAGGTCACTAACAACTTTCTAATCAATTGAGATTACATAGATGTCTCCTGTAAGAGACTAGGTCCAATGAGTGCTAACTCACTTGCCTAGAACTAGAAAAGAGGTGAATGAAATAACCTTAGAGACAATTCCATGAACAAAAACATTTGGTTCAATTCCTTTAAGCTATTATTAAAAGCGGAATCCAAGATTTTTATATGTTTCTCCTAAGAACCTCCAAAATAAAAGACATAAGGTCACAACATATCCATCAGAATCTAAATTATCAGCTAAGATAGGCCATTGATTTGAGGATGATAGTCAATACTCAGAAGAACCTATAATCTCCAAGGCTTCTAAAATACAACAAAAACCGAGATGTGAAGCAGGGATCTCGAAAAAAAATAATACTCCTCCGAACACTGTGCAGTCAAAATATCTCTTAGACATAGATACTACCAAGATCATTAATGATGAAGGTCTCTATGATTGACATGAAGTTGGATACATTCATTCTATGGTTCTGGATCACCCATAAAACATAATTCTAGGGGTGTATTGGGTAATCCTTTAACAAAATCCATCATTGCATCATCTGAATTCGATTATAGAATGAGTAGAGGCTATAGAAACCTATCAAGCTTTAAATTCTTAGCCTTCACCTGCTGAAAGGTGAAACATATTTCCATAAATCTGATTATCTCCCTTTTCATCCATGGCCACCATTATTTCCTACAAAGATAATGATACATAATTTTTAGACTTGGATATACCACACAGCATGAAGCATGAAACTCTCCAACCCAATCCTCACATAAGTCCATAGGAACACATACACATCCATAGAAAAGAAGAACGCCACTACTACCAAGAGAACATCCTGATGTTGGCTCCCCACTATATAAGATATCTCTCAAAGATAATCCATATGGATTAAATAATTACTCTTTCCTGATCAATCCAAAAATAATAGGTATACTAGATGTTGAATTTATAGATACACATCATTAAGACTCCTTAATAGTAGAGTTTCATATCTACAAGGAGTGACATCATCCTCCAATAATCACAATACTATATCACTTCCTCTAACTATGGCCTATAAATTAAAGCATCAGAAATATTGATGCCTTTTACCGATGTGTATGCCTGATCAAAATCAAACTAATGTAGATACTCTACCCACCTTCTCTTTCAAAGGTTCAACTCTCATAGAAAAATATGTACTTGAGGATATTCTGGTTTATGTTCACCAAAAACCTATCACCCAATATACTGTGTCTATAGTATCTCAGGACGTGTAGCACCATATATTACTCCAGATCATGAGTGGGAAAATTCCTCTCATGTAGTCATAGATATCTTGATAAATAAGAAAATACTCAATTGTAGTGTCCCTTTCCTGATTAGCCACCCAAACTGTGCTTTCGGGTTGGGTTTCACTGATTTTAGGTGCATCTCCCCAAACACCAAAGGCTATATAATAGAAACAAGGGTGTGAAGAGGGAATAACGGGGATCCTATACCCTTAAGGGTTGATATACTAATTGTTTGTGTGTGTGGATATAAATATATATAATATGCATAGAAATGAAAGACTCAAAAGACTCAAAACAAACCCCCCAAAGGTAGAAGTATAGTAAATATCAACAATAGAAGAAGCATAACTAAACAACAACAATAGAAATATAAATAAACACATCAACATTCCATATGTAGAAACTAACTAGATCATGCATACAACGTAGGTAATACATATCAATTTATAGAAGGGTCTCCAATGGATAACCAACAATACATAAATATAGGTTGCATGCTGATATAATAAAATAAAATAAAAACTAAAAGTTGAATTCAAGCTGATGCAGGAACCTCCGGGTTTTCTTCCATGCGTCTATGCCAACTCAACTAGGATCTATCTCAAGAGCCCAAACCCTTACCTAAACGCAAAATAATGAAGTATACACATGTCTCAGAGGGTCTGTATACTGTGTCAGAATGATTATCAGTAGGGCACCACCCATGTGTGTATACCCAACATAATGTTTTAAATATTTGTGTATAAAATTAAATAAAGTTAGTAGCTCATGGAATTTAAATAAATACCAAAAAATGTCTCTGGTTCTCAACTGCTATCAGGAAGTTGTAACCTACTTTGACCAATGCTGAAATCACTGAAGATGAGAGGATCCTTGAACCATGACCTAATATATAACCTAATGTTAATAGCTTGGGTGAACACTTAGGTTTCACCTATAATTATTTAATCTAGAACCATGTGCCAACAGACACCTCGTGTCCCATATCAATTCAATGACTTGTCGAAGGCATGCTGAAGAAATAGACCCATGATCTCTTAGTCACCTATTCGAAATCACCTACCATCATGAAGCCTAATGTCCAGAGGCACAATGATATATGACCTCAAATAAAAATCTCATTTGAATCATAGAAAGATGTCTTGAGGAGGGATAATCTCCTTCCTCCCAAAATATTCTAGGACCAATAGCCTCAATGTGATGAGTCAAAAAAACCAACTGATAGCCTCAACACTATCATCTGATGGATCCTCACCTTCCACATGGATTTGTATGGAACGCACCCACAAATTAATAACCTAATCCTCACTACCGAAGTCTTATACCCACATGAGTGGTCAAAAATGCCTCATTACCAAGTCAACCTATCTTCCCATGACTCCAACAACACTTTGTCCAATCATAGGTGAATGAAAATCACCAAATAGCACTTAATCCACATCAATTGGAACCTAATTCCCCTATGACTATGTTGCTAAAATATGATGGCCACGCCATTCAAATTCATACCATGCCATTCCCACATCTTGATATCCTCACCACCTCAATCTGATGACTGAGTCACCCAATCCACGTTTTCAACATCACTCAATGTATCCGAGCCAAGAAAAAATAGGCCATTTTTTCACATTAATCTTGATTTCCATCCCATACTAATTCCTCAGGTTGAGCCCATCACAATCTAATGGATCATAGTAGCTTATCACAAGAAAGCACATATATATAATTCAATTCACAATCAAAAAAGAAAAATTTGTCCAAATTTAATTTTATAATTTCAATTAAACAAAACAACTCAAATTAAATAAAGAACACACCATGAACTAACTACCCAAGATGATCAATAACCTCTAACATAGCCTCGCACTTATATACATGGATAGGTCATGACAGAAGGAAACCAATAAGGTCATATCATCAATTGAACATCAATAATTTAATTTGAAAAGGGTATCACTCAACTACCAAAGGTCTGCTAATATACACACCCCCAAATAGAATACAAAAACACAAAGAAAGTTATGAAATGCCAATCTTGGAGTCGTATATGTAGGCACGTTCAATATTAGCCTCTAACTCTAACTGGTTTGGAATAAAATGGAGTTTCGTAAAAATGTCTTGAAAATAGGGGAAAAATCAAATATATTCACTTCTCTATGAGGTAAGAGGAACGAATAATGGAGGAGGGGTGATGAGACCCTTACTAATACGGATCCAATTCCAACAATGGATCTAAAAAAATCAGCTGGGTGAATGTTTTGGATCAAAAACTATCGAAGGAGATTAAGGACAACCCCACAGCCGTTGTACGTGACTATGAAAGGGAAAAAAGGGAGAAAATAGAGAAATATAGGGAGGGAAAAAATAAATTATCCATTTAATGAGGCCACACAGTTTTGGAAATCCTGCGACAACCTTGTGGGCTACATTGTAGAGGTACGACCTAAGTGGCACTAACCGTGTGACGTAAAATCAGTTTTCCCTTAGCATGTGCAAGTCATGTGGAAGCCCTATGAAAAAACTATAGAGGTTCATGTATAGTTGTGTTCCCCTACCGGTATGGTTTTCGAAATTTTGTGGCAATAACAAAATGGGTTACACGGTTAGCAATAAGAGGTCGCATGGTTTACGTAAATTGTGTTCCTCAAATTGCAACTTCTAGAATAGGGGTTTCAGACCTCCGATGCACCCAAAACCCGTCAAAACACTTGAGGCACTCTCCAAGCCTCCAATCCCATCCAAAAACAAGATATTGGGTTGATGGAAAACTCGGAATTGATTTTTAATGCTCAAAAAATAAGTTCATATACCATATAATTCCAAAAAATAAAAAAGGGTGAGGTTTTCATCCCAATCTAGAAACATGGGACATTATAATCTCCCCAACATAACATATCTTATCCCCACTATATAAAACTAAACATTGAGATGGTACCAAACATAACCATCATGTCCAAAATAACTCGGACTACCCCGATCATAATGGTATAGTTCAACCACCTCAAGGGGGGCTCCCCACATTTTGAGTGACCTACCTCAGTCATATCCTGACTCAAATATCAAATCAAGAAAGTGGTATATAGAACAATTCATGGATTAAAATGTCATCCCATGATGCATCATTAGTCCTACACCTCATCGGGTTCTCCCATGTCATATCTGGCACCCATAAGGATCTCGCACTGCATCGATACCCGCCTCATACCTATGGTTCACATGGAATCCATGAGGCCATGCATCTCAATGGATACTCAAATAAAACCCCAGTGCCTTAAAAATCAATCATATACCACATCGTAATGATTCCAAATTACAATGCACCTCATGTCACCTGTATCTCCCCGATGTCCTGATCCCAATGCACCTCAATTAACATGCATCCATATATTCCACATAAAGTTCCTAGTGCTATGCACCTCATATAGATATATATAACAATGCACCTAAGCTGGTTCCAACCTACTAACCAGCACATGGTTAGTCTATACATATTGATCATCCACCTAGTGAATCCAAAACATACATGCCTTAAAAGGCCATTCCAAAATAAAACAAAAAAACCAAGATACACCCATGATGTACCTATAAATGTTGTCGCCACACTAGCATTTTCTGACCCTAGAAGCTCTACAACATGAACCTAGCCTAAATACCGACTTCTTGAAGCCTAACCTCCCTACAGTTTTACCCTAGACACCAGCCATTGACCCCACTGTGGGGTCACTCTATCTCTTACATGTAATTCGTGTGTAGTTGGAACTCGGCTACCATCAACTGGTACTAATCCAGATCCAGCCTCAGAACCCTCAGCCTGTCGTGGTCCCTAAATACCAACTATCTGAGAAGGATTCTGGCTAAACCTCTAAAGATTTCTGACTTGGCTACATGCCCAGAACTCCTTTGGAGGATGCTCGTACAATGTCTTTACATTTCCTGGCTACCAACACTGAAAGAAAACCATTTACGATCCACTCTAAGGTTGTATTCTCTAGTACATGGCTCGACTACCATATTAGAACAAATCTTGGCCAAACTTCCTTATATATTATGCATCTCCATTGAGATTACCTAGATATTTCACCCTGCTCGAATGTGATCAGTGTTTCAATTTCACCTCATCTATGAGGGCTTGGTTCACCACCTCTGAGAATGAGGTCAACCTGAAGATGTTCACTTTCACTTGAATGATGTGTTTTAAGTCATCCAAAAAATGCCTCACCCTTGAGGTTTCATCACTCACCATGCTAGATTCAAAGAGATACAATTTTTTGAATGTCACCACATAGTCCATGATGGACATGTCACCCTACTGAAGAATCAAGAATTCCCGAGCTCTTTGTAGGATCAGCGTCTCTAGGAAGAAGTTCTTGAAGAACCTACCCTCAAAGTCCATCCAAGACAGTCCCTCATGCCTGACTTATTGAACATGTATGTCCTACCAGTGCTTTTTCAGTCCTCTGAGCTTATAGGTAGCTAGTTTCACCATCTACCTTGGATATCTCTCTAACTGCTCAAAAATATTCTACAAGGATTGAATCCAGTTCTCATCCGCTTGCGGACCACCCTCACCCTAGAAAAGTGGAGGTTTCTATAACTATAACTCCCAAGTAAGTTATACCATCGAAGGATATACTCCCTCAGCACGACTATCGATATATTGGATCACACATGATAGTCTCTCTTTGAGCTACTCGTCATACCACAGGCCAAACATTTTTAGTTCTAGAGGCTTCCCCGCCTGCACTTATGCCTAAAACTGAGCATGAACCTACAAATCATGATATTTCTAACCCTCAAGTGCATCAACCTACTCAAGCTCTAGCAGCACCCTCTTATAGCTCACCAGATGCACTGTATTATCCATCTTGATAGAAACCCATAGAATACCATTACATTCTCAGATATCACATATAACAAATATAAATATTATAGATAGGTATAGTAGTAACAGGAAGTGTAGTCTCACTACCCTTGAACATCCCCACTGAAACAATGTCACATGATATCTTGATATCATGGCCTCCTTACCCACCCTCAATAGAGTCAATTTTCAAATATTCCCCAACCCATTCCCGTCCAGATGGTCACATCACCACCAAACTGATAACCATGTCGCCCAACCTATTGATCAACATCACCCCATTCCATAGTACATACCTTCCCTTATAAGAGACAGAACCATATCACCGAGAATATATCATTTCCCAAGTAATTTATTTCATATTCATGCATGTATATATAATTTAAAAATCACATCATGTGCCTAATCAAAATCATAGCATGCATAAAAAACACACCCTTACTGTATCAGGACAAGGGCCCCACATCTCATCCTTTACCATACGAGACCAAGGTCACACATCCCAACAGGTAATAACAACATCCAATAATACATCTCAAATTGTAAATAATATAAATTGTAAGATCTGAAAAAGAGAACAACATTTCCCACTCATGGTAACTTGGTTCGTCCCTCATACATGGGGTTGTAGGTACCCAAGAACATCCTAATATCTATTCTACCATAATCCAAATTTTTATTCCATGAGAATAGGTGAAAGAAACGCATTTGATTCTATTTGTAGATTCCCCTACCTGATTAGCCACCTGAATAGTGCTTTCGGTCTGGGTGCCAATGGCCTTAGGCTAACCTCCCCAAATGCCATAGGCAATCGACTAGAATATAGGGTGAGAAGAGGGAAAAGTGAGGAGGATATACCATCAAGGGATGATATAATAATTTTATGAATATATATATATATATATATATAACATGCTGTGAAAGGAAAGACTCAACAACTCGAACTAGACCTGCCAAAGGTGGAAGCACAGTCAATATCAACAATATCTGAAGCATAACTAAAAAACAGTGAAAATATCAATAAACAAATCCCTATTACACATGTAGAAACCATGAAAATAATGCATCCAATAAAACTCATACAAATCAATATCTATAAGTTTCACCAATGGATGATCAATAGTACATATATAAAGGTATAATATTGATACAATAAAAGAAAGAAAACTAAAAGGTAAGATCCAGCAATGTAGGAACCTCAAGGTCCCCTACCATCCATCCATGAAAAAACAACTAGGATCCAACTTCAGATCTTAAATCCTTAACTGAACTTCATTGCATGAAGTCTACATGTATCTTGATGGGCTTGTGTTAGGTGTGAGAAGAATCTAAGTAGGGTACCACCCATGGGTGCATACCCAACATAAGTGTTTAAGAACGTGTTTATACAATTAAATAAAGGAAATATCTCTTGAAAATTAAATAAATAAATAAACACTTCTCTGGTGATCAATAGCTAATAGGAAGTTATCACATGCTTTGGCCAACGCCAGAATCACTAAAGAGGATAAGATATTTGGTCCATGGACCAAGGTATCCCCAAATGTCAATAGCCTGGGTGAACCCTTTGGATCCACTAAAAATTAATTAATCCATCACCACATTTCCCAAATCAGGTCACCAAAATCCCAAATTAATTCCCAAGAAATAGAACCCTGAATCCTTGGACCCCTTCTCGAAATCACCCGTTACCTTGAATATTGAAATCAAGATGCACAATGATAACTATCCTCAAATAAAAATCAGTGTTAGCTCATAGCACGACATCCTAAGGAATGGTGATCTTTTTCCTCTAGAAATAGTCCATGCTCAATGGCCTCAATGCAGCGATCCACATCCCGCAATTGATAGCCTCAACATTATCATGAAAGGGCTCCTCACCTTCCCCTTGGTTTTTTACAGTAAACACCCCCAAACCAAATACCTAATCTGCACTACCAGGGGCTTATACCCACACTGGTGGTGTAACAACCCTATGTTTTTCAATGAAAATCTCCTTCTTATTATTATATCATATAATCACATGAAAACACAACACAATAAACTACTAAGTACTATGTGACCTTTAAACATATTTTCGACACTTTAATGATTTGAATTTTGAAAATCTGACATACACAGTTGTGATTAGTAAGATGTTTGGAGTCCAATAAGACAAATTTAATTTTTTTTGAATAGTAAAAACCCTTAGGAATAGCAATGATACCCTTATGAAGAGTAATATGAACCTTATAGATAGAAAATTGACCAAAAGAATATTAACCTTACCCTTGAATGTATAAATACAATTTATTTATCTTATAAGTGATAATATGACCATAGTAAAATTATTGGTATTATTGTAAGTTATAAATATTTAATTATAATGATTTAATTAATTTAGAATAAAATTTATTTTTCTAAATGGTGTTCATAAATATATAATTTTTTTCTTCTGGTTTTAAGATAATTTTATAAGGCCTTGTATAATTTTTGAAAGCATTATAAAGTTGGTTATTATTTTAAAATCCGTATTTTTCAAGTAAAATATGATTTTAATTAAAAATTAAATTAATCATATTTAGAAAAAAAATTGAAAAATGGATTTCATTTTTGGATTCTACACGTTGAAAAATGGTTATGGTGAATTTTTGGGATTTTTCAGAAATACTTGAATTCTTTGTGAATAGTAAAATACATTAATTTACCATATGAATGCATTATAATTTAAATCCACTATTATGACATCATAAGTGATTTAAGCACCCAAAAATCGAACTCAAATGCACTTATTACTATTCTTGGTCATGGAATCATATCTATTTCTGGTCTTGAGGGACATTAATAAACTAAGGAATTAAATATTATGAAAACCCTCCTCTCCTCCACTATAAATACCTCCCCTCCCTACCTCTTCTATTCACTCCTCTCAAGCCTTGTGCCTTGCCTAAATTCAGACCAAATCTCTCCCCGATCTCCTCTACCATGTCCAATAGCCTTTGGTCTCCTAAAAAGAGCAAATACTCTCCCCATAAGAGGCACTCAAAGGAGATAAACTCAAGAGATAAATTCCTCTTTCCAATTGTTTTATTTTCTTTCAAGTTATCTTCTTTTCTGGTTTCTTTATTCACCTTCCTTCACCAAAATGGTCTGATAACTCCAGTAAAATAAATGAACTATAATTATATTATTCTATTGGAATATTTTATCATAATATCTCCCTCCCCCTCTTTTTTTCTATAAATGAAAATACCATTAGAGATGTGTTGATTTATCACATTCAAGAATGAAGGGTTTTCAATTTGCATTACCATATTATAGACTGGTCATTAAACCATTTTAATAGTTTAACCAGATCATAATATATATATTTCATCTTATGTGATGTTCTTTAATCCTTTTTCACACATGATGTAAAATAATATTTCAAAACAAGTTTATTATGAGAAAAATCACCAAATTAATCCATTTGTTTTTCACTAATGTTTTATATAATGATTCAACGTCACTCCAAGTAATTAAATTACATTTATAACCATTATACCTTCTGTATGGTCAATAATAAAATATAACTTCAATTCTGGACAACAACTCTAATCATACATGTGTCTCTGAACATGAATATAAGTGAACCGATCATTAAAAGCAATAAGGAAAACTGACCCGAATAATAAAATTAAACCTCATAACCAATCAAAAAGGACATGAATGAACTTAAAAAGGATATAATAAATCATTTACATATATAAAACTTTATGTAATTATTAATTGTTTAACCTAATTTTATTATTCAGGTCATTAATATCAAGTGGAGAACACCATCAGATTTGAGGTAATGGATCCTCTCCATTTCACTTTTATTCAAGATTGTTCTCTATATTATTCCCTTCTATGTGTAATTACTGGGGATGGGGAATGGTTACTAACCTACCCAATAATTTCCTCAGGATTTATAAATGATGATAAACCCCTTTATCTCTCATTAATCCCTCTTAATTACACATGATACCATGCCAATATTCTGTAAGGGATTCAACCCGAACCTCCTTCATTCCTTCAGGTTCCTTTAACATTATTTGTACCTAAATGAAGTTATATATTATTATTATGTTCATCTTATAAATTCTATGTGAATGTTCCAAACTCTGTTATCATGTTTCATTCATCATTATCTTTCGGGGATATACATGTTTTTAAGTGATTCCCACCTCAATACTTCTCGATAAGAAAACTTATTTTGAAGGAACTTCCTGAATTCTTACCTAATTTCAACTACTCTCTATCTACTATTTTAATCCACCAATATCTTTATAATATTTTTTGAAAACCCTCTTGGTTCTCTTCTAGTTTTGTATAAAGGATTTGCTCCTTTTCTATTTTAAAGGCTCTATAGTATTTTCCATAAAACCGCTCAAAAATGTTTTTATGCTAAAATGTCCTGAATACTTCTCTTATATGTGGTCACTTATACTTGAAATCACTTACTAGGATACATGCCTATTTTACCTTGTGAATTTCCATTTATTTTAGTTCCTTTATCTCGTGGATAATTTTATGTTATGACCATTTGTTATGCATTATGACATGATTGTGGTGCCCAATTCTTTCCATGGGTAACCCTTATGTTTATGTAAGATTGATTATGTATGATTATTTAGGTGGAAAACATATTCATGAAAAGTTAATATGGGTGCCCCAAATAGCTCTCCTATGCATTGGGTAAATTTAAGTCTCAAGAGATGTTAAGTGTGATGGTCTTGGAGGTTAGCCTTGTCCTATGCAACTATGTGAAACAATATTGGTTGTTAGACTTGAATCATAATAAAGTCATTTTTTATGTTTCTTCTACATTTCTATGACTCCGTGTTTATATGTTAAGGTTCCATATATTACATTAATTTTTATATCACCATGTCACGCCTTCTATTCCTTGTGCTAATGCTTTGTTCTTATGGTTATTCCCTTATTGGGATATTTAGCTCATCCCTTTTTTCGTGTGTTCCCCTGGGAACCCTATGAATATGTTTGAGCACAATGGAAGTTAGGAGATCAATTTAAAGGTAAAACAATGTAGTGTTTTTTTTGTCCCATGTTTTTAGTTGTATGTACCAAGTCTTTATAGACACTAGACTTCACGATCTTGGGCTTATACTCTGATGTATAATTATACTTAAAATCATGTAATGTTATGTGAAAAGAATAGGGTCTCTATAGTTGGTATTAGAATATGGTCTAGTTATTTATAGAGATTAGTAATAGAGCACCTTAGTAAGAACATTAAGTATGAGACGAAGTATAAGAAAACATCCATAAATTCTGGTAAGTATATAATAAGTGGTTTATCAAGAAAATACATCCATTTCTGGATACAAACAGGTAGAGGTAGCTCTAGAATAGGTGTAAATAAGAGTGAAAACTCTGACAAGGAGTTCTGGGATAGACTCGAGGTATCCGAGTAGACAACAATGAGTCTTTATGCACTCTTGGTTTGACACTCTAGGCGATATTCTTTGGTAAATTCATGAACTTAGTACAAACCATTATTAGGGGAATAATAAAATCCCATAAGAATATATGTTAAGAAATAGATCATGGATAACCCAGATTGGTTCATAGGTAATCACATGTTAGGATATACTTATCCTTTAGAAGATTATCCTCTTATGTTCAAAGTTTTATTTTTAAGCTCAAGAGATAAGTATTCAAGCCCTCTAATTGTACATTATTTTTCTGAGTTAATAGCATGAAATAGAAGAACACATGACAACAATCAATGTGATTGGGAATGTAAAGATTACCCCAATGATATGCCTGATATGATGGGAATGGGTGATAAAAACATCATGATAGTACTTGGTTAACTTTCTAAAGTTATGAATAGTAACTTGAATCATGTTGAACACCCTCCTCCTCTAAGGAAAGAGAAATTTTTCATTGAATTCTTCATACGCAAAAGGCCTCCCATGTTTAGTGGATAATTCAATCCCCTCCTTTTGGAATAGTGGATTAACTCCATTGAAAAGATATTATATGTCCTCCAGTGCTTGGAAGAACAGAAAGTTATATTGGCGGTCTATTATTTTGATGGGGAAGCTGATCAGTGGTTGAAACTGATCAAGAATACAAAGTCCCATGAGAAAATTGATTCCATGGGCTAGGACGACTTCAAGAGAATGTTTTTCAATAAATATTTTCCCTAAACCCACTGTCCCAAGTTAGAAAGAGAGTTCCTCTGACTCAAGAAGATGGAAGATGAGTCCATAGGGGAGTATGAAGAAATATTCACAAGGCTTTCAAGCTACACCTCTAGATTTTCATAAACACAGAAAGCAAGGTAGATTGATTCTTTATAAGTCTAATGCCAAGTATACCAAAATTGTTGGAGATTCAATAATTTGACAGTTATGAGGAGATTTTCCATTTTATCATCAATTTTGTAATGGAGAATTGATAATTTCAGTGGTATCATGGGCCTAGTGACAAGAAGCAGAAAATGGAGAACAACATGGGTGGTTCAACAAATAAATCCCATTATGAAAAGAAGCATGACTATCCCATTTGTAAAATTTTTGGGAAGAAGCATATTTGGAGCTGTCTAAATGGAACAAAGAATTTATTTAAATGTGGAAGAATGGGAAATCTGTCCAAGTACTGCTAACGAGATATGAAAAATCCCGCTAATGTGAAATAAGAAAGGAAGTTTCAGATCAACACTTAGCATATAGTGCAGTGCTAAAAATGCAAGGAGCATGCACAATATGAGAATAATTTCCCTAATCCAAGGGTTGTTGGTGAAAATCAACAACAACCTCCAAGGCAACAAGTAAGGGCTTATTATATCACTATTGATGAGGTGGAGCCGGAAAATTATGTGGTGACAGGTACGGTAGTTATTCATTCAAGAATTGTGATTTTACTTTTTTATTTTGGTTCTATAAATTCTTTCATATGTTGCAAGTTTAGTAAAACTATTCAAACACCACATCAAATTTTGGAGTATATGTTATCTGTGAGAATAGAAAATGGGGAAACTATTTCATCCAAGGTTTATAACACCTCCCCGGTAAATGTTTTTGGACTGAGCCTCCCAGAAAACCTTTTCATACTTCCTTTAGTGGAGTTTGATGTTATCTTGGGCATGTATTGGCCATATTTATACAAATCCAACATCAATTGTCAGGAAAGGGGGGTCACTCTTCACATCCGGAAGCATACTCCAATACTTTACAAGTGTTAGGAGGAATATGAATCTACTTTAGAACCAATCTATCAAGTGTGGATATTAATTCCTTATTACCAATCATTTCTATCTCAAATGGTTGAGACAAATGATGGAATCATGCTTGAGGACATGCCCATATGACGGATTACACTGATGTATTCCCTAAAGAGTTTCTTGGCCTCCCTTTTGATCGAGAGGTTGAGTTCTAAATTGAACGTTTTCATGGATATATGCCTATATCAATTACACAATATATAATGTCCACTATAGAGCTGGAAAAACATAAGAAGTAGTTATAGGAGAATCTGGATAAGGGTTTTATATGCATGAGTGCTTCCCCATGGGGTGCACTATTCCTATTCATAAAAAAGAATGATGGATCAATGTACCTCTGCGTTGATTATGTGATCTCAATACAATCACAAATAAAGAAAACCTATCCCCTTTCTCGAATAGATGACTTGTTCGATCAACGTTGTGGGGCCAGTTATTTCTCTAAAGTGTACATTTGATCAAGATATCAACAATTAAAGGTGAGGAAAGAAGATATTCCCGAGAATTACTTTCGAACGAGGTATAGACAATATTAATTTATAGTGATTCCCTTTGTACTCACTAATCCTCTAGAAAGATTCATCAATTTAGTGAATATAGTCTTTAGATATTACCTCAACAAATTTGTGGTAGCCTTATCGATGATATTCTGATATACTCTAAGAGCAAGGGGGAACATGAGAAGCATTTGAATATTGTGTTAAAGACATTGTAAAGGTAGAATATGTATGAAAAGTACCATAAATGTGAGTTTTGGATGGAGGAAGTATCATTCATGGGGCATGTTATCACCAGCAAAGGGATATTTGTGGACTCTTCCAAGACAAAGGCAATTGAAGAGTGGCCGAGGAAAACATCTGTAATAGAGATCCACATCTTTTTGGGTCAAGATGGGTGTTATTGATGATTTGATAAGAACATTAAACAATTTTCAAACCCAATGACCAAGCTAACATGGAAGGGAGTAATGTTTTTCTGGAATCAGTAATTTGAATACTATTTCAAGGAGTTGAAAAAGAGGCTTATCAATGCTTCAGTTCTCACACTCCCAACAAGAGGAGAACTCTTTGTGGTGTAAAATGATTCTTAAAAGAAGGGCTTAGGATGTGTTCTAATTAAAATTGATAAATTGATAGCATGTTTCTCAAGGAATCTGAAAATCAATGAGCAAAACTATCCTATGCATGATCTTGAGTTGGTAGTAGTGATCTTTGCATTAAAAATCTGGCAGTATTATCTCTACGGGGAGAAGTGTGAGATATATACTAACCACAAGAGTCTCAAATATATATTCACACAAAAAAATATTAATATGACCTAGATATTATGGATATATTTCATCAAGGATTATGACTACTCAATCCACTACCATCCTGGTAATGCAAATAAGGTGGAAGATGCTCTAAGTAGAAAGGGTTGTAAATCTTTATCAATGATGAGAATAAAAAAGGATCTAATCTACTTGGAAATGCAGAGGATGGGCATGGTAATAATTAAGGGATTAACATTATCAATTATTTCTCAAATGATTTATCAACCATCCATCATGGAGAAAAATAAAGGATGCTCAAAGAAAAGATGTGGAAATTCAGAATAGTGTGTAAGCTATCAGAAATGGGAAATCCTATGATTTCAAAATTGACAAGGATGGAGTTGTAAGATTTGGGTCACGATTATGTGTACCGTCCGATTTATAAATAAAGAAGGATGTTTCAAATTACACACATATATTGACCTTCTCTGTTCACCCAGGGAACACAAAGATGTATTGAGATCTTCGAGAGAACTTTTGGTGAGACAATATGAAGAAGGATATTGCTGAGTATACATCAAAGTTCTGGGTTTTTCAACAAGTTAAGGCTGAAATAAAAAAGTCTAATGAGATGATGCTACCACTCCCCTTACCAATATAGAAGTGGGAGGACATTATCATGGACTTTGTCACCAGAATTATAAGGACATTTAAAAGAAACAATGCTATATGGGTCGTTGTGGATCTTCTTACAAAGATAGCTCACTTTATCATAATTTTAGATGGTTTCTCATTAGATGAACTTGCATGGACATATATCAAAGAAGTTTTAAGTCTTCATGGATTACCACTATCTATTGTAATTGGTCATGATCTAAGATTCACCTTGATGTTCTGGAAAAGTATCAAACATGCTCTAAGCACTGAAATGAACATCAGTACGGCCTATCATCCTCAAATAGGTGAATAATCTGAGTGAACTATTCAGAAAATGGAAGATATTTTGAGATTCAAAGGAGGATGGGACAAACATCTTCCATTGGTTGAATTCTCTAACAAAAAGAGTTTCCACTCAATCATCTGAATGGAACCATATGAATCCCTTTATGGGAAAAGGTTCATAACACTGGCGTGTGGGGATGAAGTTAGTGATTGTAAGCTGCTAGAACCTAAAATGGTAGAAGAAATGGAGGAGAAGGTGAAAACCATTCAGTCACACATCAAGGCATCCCAAAGTCGAAAAAATATGTATGAATACAATCATCGAAGAGAAATTGATTTCAAAGATGTAGACATAGTATTTCTATGCATATCTCCATGGAATAAGGTCATGAGGTTTAAGAAGAAAGGAAAGTTAAGTCCCAGATACATCGACCCCTTCGATATTCTTGATCATATCAGGGTTGTGGCCTATCGACTAGAACTTCCACCTACCATGTATAATGTACATGATTTCTTAAATGTATCCCTCTTAGGGAAGTACATAGATGAACCTTCACATGCACTCTCTTCAGAGGTGGTACAGTTGGATGATGATCTTTCTTACGACAAGACGCTAGTGAAGATCTTGGATCATAGAGATAAAGTTCTACGTAACAAGACTAATCACCTGGTCAAAGTACTAGGGTGGAACCATATGTATGAAGATGCAACATGGGAACTGGAGGAAGTAATTAAGGAAAAGTACTTTCACTTGTTTATGGCCGAGAATGTAAAACGAAATTTTAAGGGAGAAATTTCATAATGGAGGAATAATGTAACGACCCAATGTTTTTCAATGGTAATTTCCTTCTTATTATTATGTCATTTAATCACATGAAATCCAAACACAATGAAATACTAAGTACTATGTTACCTTTAAACATAATTTTGACACTTCTATGATTTGAATTTCCAAAATCTGACATACACGGTTGTGACCAGTAAGATGTTTGGAGTCTGATAAGACAAACTTAATATTTGGTTAATAGTAACATACCCTTATGAATAGTAATTTTACCCTTATGAATATTAATATGACCCTTATGGATAGTATATTGACCAAAATAATAGTAACCACACCCTTGAATGTATAAATAAAATTTATGCATCTTACAAGTGATAATATGACCACTGTAAGAGTATTGGTATTTTTTTGTGAGTCACAAATAATTAATTATAATTATATATTTAATTTAAAATAAAATGTATTTTCTTAAAAGGTATTCATAAATTTATAATTTTATTTCTTCTGGTTTTAAGATAATTTTATAAGGCCTTGTGTAATTTTTTAAAGCATTATAAAGTGGGTTATAGTTTGAAATTTTGTATTTTACGTAAATTATGAATTTAATTAAAACTTAAATTAATAGTATTTATAAAATTATTTTTGAAAAATAGATTTCATTTTTTGAATCTATAAGTAGAAAAAATTTTGGGTGAATTTTTGGGATTTTTTGAACTACTAGAATTTTTGTGAATAGTAAAACACATTATTTTACCATATAAATACAATATAATTTAAATAAACTATTACTGACATCATAATTTATGTAAGAAACCAAATCAAGAACACACAAGAAGTCATTATTATTCTTTTTCATGGAATCATCACTTGTTTTGGTCTTGGGGAAATTATTAAACTGTGGAATTAAATATTATGAAAACCCTCTTATCCTCCACTATAAATACTACCCCTCCTTACCTCTTCTCTTCACTCCTCTAAATACTTGTAACTTTACTCAATTCTACCCAAATATCTCCCTAGGATCCTCCCCCATTTCCAACATCAATTGGTCTCCTCAAAATACCAAATCCTCTCCCCTTCAGAGGCTCTCAAAGGAGATAAACTCAAGAGGTAAATTCCTCTTTCCGATTCTATTATTTTATTTGAAGTTATTTTCTTTTCTTGTTTCTTTCCTCACCTCATTTTACCCAAATGGTGTGATAAATCCAGTAACATACATGTATTGTAATTATATTATGCTAATGGTATTGTTTCTCATAATCTCTCTATCCCCCTCTTTTTTCTATAAATGAAAATATTGTCTGAGATGTGATGGTTTATCACATTCAAGGATGGCGGGTTTTCAATTTTCATTTAAATATTATAGATTGTACATGAAACAATTTTAATGAATAAATCAGATCATAATATATTTATTTTATCTTATTTTATTTTATGTAATCCTTTTTCACACATGATGTAAAATAATAGTACAAAACAAGTTAATTATGAGAAAAATCTCAAAATTAATCCATGTGTTTATCATTAATGTTTTAAATAATGATTCAACTTCACTAAAAGTAACAAAATTAAATTTACAACCATGTTACATTTTGTATGATCAATAATAAAACATAACTTCAATTCTGTACAACCAATCTCATCATACATGTGTATCCGAACATGAATATAAGTGAACCGATCATTGAAACCAAGGAAGAAAATAGACTCGAGCAATAAAATTGAACTTCATAACCAATCAAAAAGGACATGATGAACTTATAAAGGTTATAATAAATAATTTAAATATAGAATAGGTTCTTAAATTATTAATTAATGAACCTAATTTTATTATTCATGTCATTAATATCAATTGGAGAACACCATCAGACTTAAGGTAAGAGATCCTCTCAATTTCACTTTTATTCAAGATTTTCCTCTATGTTATGCCATTTTATGTGTAATTAATAGTGATGGGGTATGATTAAGAACCTCCCCTATACTTTCCTCATGATTGTTAAATGATGATAAACCCATTTCTCTCTCATTAATCCCTCTTAATTACACATGACACCATGCCGGCATTCTGTAAGGGATTCAACCTAAACCTCCTTTATTCCTTAGGGTTTATTTATATTTATTTTAACCTAAATGAGGTTATATATTATTATTATTTTCATATTATAAATTATATGTTAATGTTACAAATGCATGTATGAAAATCCATTCTTCATTATCTTTCAGGTATATACATGTTTTTATGTGATTCCCTCCTCACTACTTCGGATAAGAAAAAATGTTTTGAGGGAACTTGCTTAATTATTTCCCAAATTAAAGTGAATTATATATTCTATTTTAAGCCACCATTGTATTTATAAAATAATCCTATTTATTTTGAAAACCTTATTAGTTCAATTTTGGTTTTTTATAATGGATTTTTTCCTTTTCAATTTTAAAGGCTCTATGGTATTTTCCTTAGAACTGCTCAAAAATGTTTTTATGCTAAAATTTCTTGACTAATTTTCTTACATGTGGTCACTTATACATAAAATAACATACAATAATACATTACAATTTTCCATTATTAATTTCCTTGTATATTTTATTTCATTTCTTTCATGGACACTTTTATGATACGACCATTTGTTGTACTTTATGACAAGATTGTGGTATCCAATTCTTTCCATGGGTAACCCTTATGTTTAGGTAAAATTTATTATGTATGATTATTTATGTGTAAAACATATTCATGAAAAGTTAAGATGGGTTCACCCAGAAATCACTCTAATGAATTGGGTAATGTTATGTATCATGAGATGTTATGTGCGAAGGTCTTGGTGGTTATCCTTGGCTTGTGCTACTATGTAAAACAATCTTGGTTGTTAGCCTTGACTCGTACTAAAGTCATGTTTTATATTGTTTCCACATTTCTATAACACCATTTTTATAAGATTCCATGTTTATATGGTAATGTTCTATATGTTACATGCCTTTTTATATCATCATGTCATGCCTTCTATTCCTTGTACTAATTCTTTGTTCTTATGGTTATTCCCTTACTGGGATATTTATCTCATCCCTTTGTTAATGTGTTCCGCAGGGTACCCTAAGCCGATGTTTGAGAAAAATGGATGTTAGTAGATCAATTTGAAGATTAAATAATGAAGCTTTTTTTGTCCCATGTTTTTAGTTTTCTGTACCTAGTCTTCAAAGACACTGACTTCATGATCCTTGCCATGTACTCTAATGTATAATCATGCATAAAATCATGTAATGTTATGTGAAAAGTCTAGGACCGTTATAGGTGGTCAATACCACCCATTATTGAGTCAACTTTAGTGTACAAGATTCCAATGACACATTATCTAATCATTGGTGAACAGAAATCACTAAATATTACTTTAGTTACACCAACTAGCACCTTGTACCCATATGATATTGTCTCTAAAATATAATGACCATGATATCCCAATTCATCCCAGGCTACACCCAAAACCTGACAACCTCGCTTCCTCAATCCAATGACCAATTCATCCAATCCTATGTCAACGTCACTCAATGTATCCAGGCCAATCCAATAAGACATCCACATCGCCTCAACCCTGAGGTCAATGCCAACCCAATTCCTCAGGCTGATCTATCGTGATCCAAAGGATCACAGTAGAATATCACTAGAAAACACACACATATATATAATTCACTTCACATTTAAATAAATACAATTCAACATAATTGAATTGGACAATTTTAATTAAACAAAAAAATCAAATTAAATAAATAACACACCCCCTGGCCTAACTACCCATGGTGGTTGACAGCCTCTAACCCACCCTCGAAGGTATTAATTTGGCTACGACATCCCCAAATCTACCCCATAAGGTCATAAAATCAATTAAACATAATGAATTCAATTTAAAAATGGTATCTCTCAACTACCCACGACAGGGTAAAATCTGTTCCAACTAAATAAACTGTAAAAACATGAATAATGGTATAAACCACCTACCTTGGAGTTTTATATATAGGAACGTGTAATATTATCCTTTAACTCTGACCAGTTTGGAAGAAATTAGGTTTCTAACCAACACCCTGAAAATAGGGAAAAACTACTCAAATGGATTTAGTGCCCCATGAGGTGAGATAAAAGAATAAGTGAGGCATGGGTGAGGATATCCTTACTAATATGTATCCAATACCACCAATGGATCTAAAAATAGAGGTTGGTAGAAGGGTTTAGATCAAACCCTATTCAAGGGGAATAAGGTATCCCCTGCTGATGTTGTATGTGAACAAGAAAAGAAAAATATGGAGGATATTAGGAAAATAGGGAGAGGGAAAACCATAAATTCACCATTTAAGGAGGCCACACTGTTATCTTTCACATTTTTTCAAACTGTGTGGCAGAAATTTAGGATACATTGTTGAGGAATTTCCTAAGTGTCACTACTCGTGAAGCTTGCACACGGTTTTCCCTAACATTGAAAAAGTCATGAAAAAAACCACTAAAAAACTATAGAGGCTCACACACGATCATGTGTCCCTAGCCACATTATTATCTAAACTATGAGATAATGAAAAAAATGGCTACGCAGTTAGCATTGAGTGGCTGTATAGTTTATGAAAACCATGTGGCTTAACTTGTAACTTACAAAACAGGGATTTCAGGCCTTTAACGCTCCTAAAACTCATATGAGCTCCCAAGGCTCTCTCTACAGCTCCAAATCCTTCCAAAACAAGATATTGGGTTCAAAGAAAACTCATAATTGGTTTATGAATCATGAAAAATAAATTGGAATAACCACCAATTCCAATGTTCAAAAAGGGAGAGGTTTTCCACCTAATCCCAAAACCTGGGATGTTACATAGATCCTCCAACATCAGAATGCATTTGAGTCCAACCAGGAATGAATTGAATAAAAATATATTTTTCCCGGAAATAGGAAATGTAAGGAATTGTGTGTTGGTCAATCTTATCTTCAACTCTTGAAAATATCTCTTAAAAACATATAACCAAACAAACTTCACCGCTTTCATGTTCATCCTAGACATCGGTGATTCCAAATAGGATAAGTCTTTGATGAAACATTGATAATATCCTATTAAACCAAGAATAATTTGAATCTATAAGAAATTCTTAGGTAACTCCCATGATAAAATTAATTCTACTTTCTATGGGTCCACTCTCACTCCAACCTTTGAGTTGAATTTTCCAAAAAAGTTCACCCAATCAGTCCATAAGTAAAATTTTGAAATATTGGAATAAATTTGATGCTCTCTAATTGTACTCATGATGACATTCAGATGTTTGGTATAATCATCTTCTGATTTTTAATATACTACTATTTCATTGAATAAACAACTACAATCTAATCCAATAATGGATGGAAGATTAAATTGATCAAGATATAAATACCACTTGTATGTCTTTTAAATTGAACAATATCAGCATAAACTCAAACAATTCATAAATACTCCTAAATGTATTAGGAGGTATGTAAGATTGTCTAAATCAAAACTGATGGTACCTTGAACTCAATTAAATCTTGAAAACAATCCTATTACCTATCAGCTGATCGAAGGGATTGTCAATGCATGGATTGATATACCAGTTTGTAACCATTATATGGTTCAATCTATAACAATCCACACACAAGTGAAATGTACCATATTCCTTCTAAAAGAAAATAATGGGATAACTCCATGGTAAAGTACTAGTCTATATGAATCCTTTGGATTGTAGGCCTTCCAAATAAACATTTAACTCAATATTCTCTACTAGTATCATTCTGTAAGGTAGAATGATAATTGGTTCAAATTCCAAAACTAAATCAATTGTGAACTCAATATCCCATATTGGTCATAAGTATGAGAACTCTTTAGGAAATACATTTAAATAGTGGTCTACCACTGGAGGAAAAGTATCCATCTGCACTCTACCATCATCCAGAGAAATTCATTCCATCTGAGCCATGAGATAATCCAATATACACTGTATTTCTCCTGTACGACCAGCCTGATGATCTCACTCCCATTTATGGATGTATCTTACCCCTTATAGAGATAGGAAGATAACTCTCCTCCAATAATATTTGATATGCATCTAGTATATAACTAGAAATTTCCTACCAAGAATGAAATAAATGCCTATTATTTCCAATAAAAACAGATCCCAACATATGTGATAGCCACCAATTTCAAGTGAACATGCCTTGGAAATTTTAATACCCTATAACCACACTCCCAATGGTGTTTTGATGGTCATAAAACCATCCAATATATCCAAAACCAAGACCTAACCATTTAAAGGATGAGAATATAAAAATAATTTGATTCTCTAATATCAAACAAAACACAAGTAAGGTTATAAAATAAAAGAATCATACCTCTAATAATAGATGGTCTTGTATCGAAGTTAGCTAGAGTAGATTGTATAGAGTATATATGACATGACCCTCTACTAAAATATTGAGTATGAATCCCCTAAGATGTTACCTGTGGTTAGTAAGGCCTCACCTATGGTGGGGTATGACATCCCTTACCTCATCTAGAATGTCCATGGGAACTCCAGTTACCTACTTTTTTAGGGGTAGCTGAGAAACTCCCATACATAGGTGTCTGTCCTAATCCATTTCCATTTCGTTATTTGTTTGGGCCTCTGTAAAAACTCTGAATGTCTACCAACCTACCACCAGAATATTACTATATGATCGGTTAAGGACACTAGGGGAACCAGTGGCTAACCTTTACATAATGAATGTGTTGCAAAGATCCATGGTTCTAAGACGATTGACAACTTCCCTAGATGATCTTCCCACTACTGCTGTGATGGTAACTGTCATAGTGGAGCTTTATACATCCATATACCTGATTGAATTACTGAAACTTCCTAGCCCCCAATAATTTCCTCTCTCATATTCCCTTCCATGATGTGATCCTGATTCAAAATGAATGAAAAACTGATTAGGTGAAAGATGTCCACATGTGACCGAATCTCTTAGCAAAGCACAACCTAGAAACATATCACTATAGCTAACTCATCTACGGCTAAGGATAAGAAAAAAATAGTTCAGGTCTATGAATTTTCCAACATAATCCATCATTTACATACTCTGTATAAGGTGCATGAAATCATGAGCCTTATCATCCCTCAAAGTTTGTGGATTGAAATGTCTTAGAAACATTACCTTGAAATCCTTTTAGTATAAATCCTCATGTTACCCAAATTTCTCTAGGATATACTACCAAATCATGGATATCCCTTGAATCATATAAGAATAAAGATTCAATCCCCTATCAATAGGTTTCTTGAGGTGCGGGAAGATCCTCTGGACTGAATCAATCTAGAACTCAGCAACCTAGGGACCTCCCTCCCCAGGGAATGTAGGTGGATTCTATAGCTGGAACACTCCCATAAACTTAGACATTGAAGGTGTGGTGTAAACTATATCACTCTCCATAGATCGCATGACCCTCATGAAGCTATTTAGAATTTTATATTCTAACAAATTATCCATATAAATGGGAAGCTCTTTCTTATATTAGGATAGTGCTGATTACCACTCTCCTAATGCTACACTCAAAGACGACATAGAGGCATTTTATCTATAAAGAAAAATTCAAACTTAGAACATAAAATCACATCAAAATAAACCTCAATATATGCTAACAATAGAGGGACACAAGCTCAAGGTTCATCTACACTAGACTTAACATGTGATTCAGTATAACATAATAGTACCTTTCATATTTTATATATGGTATATCTAGGGATTTCATTTCAATGTTCATGTGGGCAGGTATGTCACATGCAATAAATTTGTATCTATCCTGAACAATTAATGTCAACATATACCCATACTTTCCTACCACTATGCATGTGTACTCATCTAATTCGATTTCATCCCATGAGTAAAAATATAAATAAACAATAACATCACACAACAAGTGAATCACCTATGGTGAAATAACATAAAAATAGTAACAAGAGAATAAAATGAACAACAATACCATCCCTAGGCACTTGGATTTTCCCCCTTACATGGGTTAGCTACTCCAATTCAGAATCTCATTACCAAACCCCATGCAACACATTGATATTTTTCGAATTATTATTTTTCAAATTAATTTAATATTTTTGATATTTTTATTTTCACGCAACACTGAATATAGTTATATTATATATATATATATAAGAAATAAGTTTGTCTTGCATTATACAAACACTACATGCAGTATAATGTTTATCTTTCACTACATTCAACACTGACTTGTCTTGTGTTACACACAACATTGAATTCTTACAAAACAACATTATATTATTTAAACTGGATTGGTATAACATAGCCTACAAAAATAAGTAATATTAATAGTGATAAATAATTTTTAATATTAATTATAATGGTTTTATACAGATAAATCATATTGATAATAATACATACAATTACGTCAGTAAAGTCTTTATATGTTTGAAAATACTACTTTCTTAAAAGAACAGGTTTTTATATCCTTCTGTGACCAATAATCAAATTAATATTAGGAAATTTTAGAATTTTAATTTGATAAAATAAACGTTTTTTTAATTTATAATTTTAAAATTATATAACGGTAAATTTTTATTATTTCGCCAAGAAACTTCATTTTTGGACGAATAGTAAAAAAAATTTAAATTTAAATTCAAAACTGATTTTTTTCATCTAACTTATTTATATAGTTAAATAATATTTTCAGTTGGTTTTAAATTCAAAATAGATCAATTATAAATCTTTTAATCAAATTTATGTCAATGAAATCATTTTTATATTGAATTTATATATAAAAAATAATAAACTTTTGAACTTTCTTACATTAAAACCTCACTTTCTCACTACATTTGCGAGATTAGAATTAAACATAATTTTTCATCTTCAGTGAATTTAATTTCTAAAAAGGGAACACATAGTTTTAATAAGTATTATATTCTATAATATAATAATATGAACTAAATGTTTGACCAAAATTATAAGTTAAAGTGATTAAAATTAATTACAGTGATTAGGGTAAAATTAAGCTTAACAAAGGACTTAACCTTATTATTAAAGTCCAAAATGAACTAGATACTTTTATAAAAGACCTTTTATAGATATATTTTGTAATTAAACCGTCCATTGTTGAGTTTTTTTATTTTATTTATGAATGTTTTGGTAAAAACGTGGGTACACCTAACTTGTTTTCAAAATTGTAAAGTGTGTCCCCTTGCTCCCCTATAAAAGGACAATAACTCTCTCCATCATCACACCTCTCAAAACACTTTGGTTCATAAAATATAAACTCAATTCACTTCCCCAAATCCCAACCTTCCTCTTTGAATCCTTTATTTGGTTATAAATTTAACTAAGGAATCCCTTTGGTGAAAACCAAAAGGAGTTACCCAAAGAAGATGTAACATCCTTCCTCAAGCTCCTTTCCTTTATTTTCTTTATACACTACATTAATTTATCTTATTAAATGAATAAATAATATCCTCAGTATCCTAAATATATTGAGGTATTTTTATGATAAGTTATCTACCTACACTTACACACACTTCTAGGTAATGAGTAACAAACTCACTGTTCTTGTGTACGACAAACCACCGCATCACGAAATAATGTTTTTCATTTTTCCTTTACAGCCTATATTGGATGGTAATTATGATGGGAAATATATTTTTATATGATATATATGATATATTTATAATTATATAATTATTATATAACACATACCTTTATTATTTCCATTTTCAAAATACGGTAATTTCATTTGGGGAAGTGTGGACTACCGCCTCCTCAAAGAAATGTGATTCGTTCACGCACTACATGGAACGTATTGCAAATGGGTTTAGTGAAATGTTATTATATATAAGACATAATAATGATTCTTTAATGATATTATATATATATAAATATATTTAATTTACTTTATTTCATTCAATACTATAAAGAAAAACAAAAACAATGTTCATGCGTACATACGACCTAACGTCTCCGTGAACGGTGTATTCCCCTTCATATATGTATATATATATATAATAAATTTTATTATAAATAAATATATACTGAAAATAAATGATATTTAAATCATGTATTAATGTCTTTAAATCATGCTATATGTATGAGGAATAAAAATATAACAAATTAAGACACATTTTAAAAACAAAGAGGATATTACCCAAAGCAAAACCTTAACCTGGAATTGTTAATAAGCATGTAACATAAAGTAATAATAAAATCATATATGGTATTAGATATAATAATATGGTTATATATATATATAACTTATATTCATTATACAAGATTTTGGAACGTGTACAATGAAATTCAAGACTTATGGTAACAGAATTTCATCTCATTTTTTTATTTCCATGAGATACAAGTCTTATTCATGACTCATTTCATTTTTTGTGTCTATAATGCCCATGGATGTATTCTATGATTATTATAATTAAATTTATGGTTATTTAAATATCTATTTTTATCTTTATTTCATGGGTTTTATTTTTAAAAGTTACAAAATAGATAATGTAATTATTTGGAAATTTTTCTTTCTTGGAGACACTTGAAATGTAATGAACCTATATTTTTATATGAGGGAAATATACTAACTTTTGAAATGTTGTGTAGTGAATAAACTTAATTTCATGATATTTTAAGCTTCATGTAAGGTTATTATTTTCGTTTTATTAAGATTTAAAGTGACAGAAGTGGTAACAATTTATAGCTTCAATCTCATCATTTATCGAGATTGTTTATGATTATGCTTTCACTGATGAAATATTATGATCCATATATCAATAAATCCCATGAATTTTATTATAATCTTTATATACATGTTATATCCAACTAATACTACAATATTTCAACTCATTGATATTTACAATAATTAATAAAATGTTTTATGAAAATATAACTTTATTTCTCATTTCGGTTGGAAATATGTGTTCTTTCAAAACCATGTTTACTAAAAGTTATTTAAAAAATGTTTTAATATTATCCTATGATTTTTGAAGAACATTTTTACCCATCTATAACATTTTAAAAAAACTTTTATAAAATGAATCTTCTTGTCAATTTCCTATCAAGGTACTTTTCTGAGATTTTAAGGTAAGAAAAAAATATTCAGTATGTACGGACCTACCAACCATCATAACCATCATTTCCTTGATTATTGATTTGTAACTTTACAACACTATTTGTTTTAAATGAATTTTTCCCTAATAATTTGGAAATTCGTTAATTATAATGGTTTTCAAAGAAAAATTGTTTCCAAAAATTGTTTTATGTTAACCAATGTTTTAAATGATATTTAAATATTATTTTATATGTTTTCGAAAAGGGTTTATTCAACAAAAAGGTTTTTAATGATCACACAGATTCTTTTATATGTTTTCAAATATTCATAGGAAAAATTATTTTCAAAAAAATTAAGCTTCTTTTATAATGTTTCAACAAAATGGTTTTCAAAATATTTTTAAGCATCTTTTATAATTTTTCAAGGAAAGAGGGATTCAAAATCATTTCACGAATTATTTATATGTTGTAAAAGTATTTCAAAAAAAAGGTATTTTTCAGAATTTGTTCTGTCATAAAAACCTTTTATCAAATAATAAAATATATTTTCCACAATAATTTTTTTAAACTTTATCTTAAAATTATTTTCCATCTAATAAGGTATTTGTTGATGTTACTCATTCCATTTTGGGAAATGATCCAAAGGTGATTTTCAAATTATTTATCTGAATGATTTATGTTCTTATGGCGTGATGTTTTGAAAAACCCGTCTCACTTTCATAGGTTCTATATTTATGAAACTCGTTCCCCTTCCAAAGGTTATATGATTATGAAACTCATTTCTATTCAATGGGTTATACCATGATAAATTATTATGAAATTAGTTTCTCTTCAATGGGTTATACTATGATAAATGATTATGAATCCAGTTTCCATTCATTAGTTATTTTTGTGATGAAATTATTATGAAACCTATATATTTCCTTATGACATGATATGATTAAATTTTTATGATACCCATTACATTTCATGGGTTCCGATATGATTTTTATTAAACACAACTCTTTTATGGGTCATGATATGGTGAAAGATTAATTATATTGTGGTAATTTCATGTATGATTTTATTATTAGATGGGTGGGAACTATATCTCCCTCCAATAAATTGGGTATGATTAATGTTTTATTATCTAAAACGGTAGATGGGAATTCATCCCTATCTTGAAACAAAAGGGTACATGGGATGTTATCCTAAGACCGAAACAAGGGGTACATGGGAGGGCATCCCAATCCCAAAATAAGAGGGTACACATAAGAGAATACCAAGCCAGAAACATAGGGGTACATGGGAGGGAATAACAAACCCGAAGTAGGTACACAAGTGATTATCTCATTCCTAACATGTTATGATGGTCTTGGTAGGAATCCCTGACATTGGGTTTTTATATTATTACGTGTATGCAACAATTCTATGTCTTATTACTATGTTATTCTATCATGGATTATTCTATTGATTTCCTAATGATTCATTTCATATGAACTAAAAATCAATAGGCCATGATTCTTGTTCATGATCTTTGTTATGAAAGTTATGACTTTCTAATGATCCTAATCATGTTCTCATGTTCATGATATACTTAAATGTTTCTTTTATTTACCCTAACTATGCATTTGATCTCATTCATTTCTTATGTTTCCCTAACCCAGTTAGGAAGAATGGTTTTTAAGTAAAATTACTAGGTAAAAGATATTTGTAGGAAAAATTGAATATATTTCACTGAGTTAGATAATTTTTGTTCCATGTTTCCAAAGACACTAAACTAATATGGTATTTGGGAGTCTGTTTGTGTAATATATTATGTATTCTGAAAAAATAATGTATATTCTATATACATCAATATTGGGTCATTATAGTTGGGATAAGAGAAAAGGTTTAGGTAACATTTGGAAATCGGGGTGGAAATATTTTTTCATATCCCTATGAATATTTCTAAGGATGTGACAAGGGATGATCCAAGGAGAAGTATAAGGATGTGTTAATGTTTAATAAACTATCTTGGAATTTTGGTAAAGGATAGAGTGAGTGGTTTTGAAGAAATATATCCCTATATGGATACTAAAAGTGGACTTGTCTATGGAAAAGATGTACCCAGAAGTAACAAATATGACAAGGTGCATTGGTCTATACTTGAGCGTAACCTAGTACATGAAAATGGGCCTAACTGTGAACATATTTTGACTGCCTTGAGGGATATGATTTGGAAATTTACAAACTCTTTACAAACTATCATGATGTATTTGAATAGAAAACCACTAGGAGTAACCTAGGATGAACCAAATGTTTCATCATTTAAAAATTATGGGTCATGATTTAGACATCCTTTAAGTAATTTTTCATGATTATGTGGTTTTCTCATATGATATGTGTTTCTTACCCTGTGCTTTGTGGTTTTATTCAATAGAGAAAACTATAAGGAACATGGTTAAAATTGAATTTTTTAGATATGGAATGAATTTGAATTATTAAAATAGATTTTCCAAAAGGATAACTAATAATGATAATAAATAAGGTGGTATGGTTTTTGCTTAGAAAGCTGAAGATAAAGAGAACACAAGCGGCGTGTGAAATGTATGGGATGTTCTTCCATTATTGTTTACAATAAATTAAAGAAGAATTATTAGATTGAGGTTGAGGATACATAATACATTATTCATATTTAATATTCTAGGAAATATTTTTTATGAAATAAGATGATGAATCCTAAGTAATGGTTTAAGAATAATGTCGGATGATTAAAGTGTAAGTGTTTTGGAATTAAAAGATTAGGTTATAAAAATCATGAAGTATATAAGTATTTTCAGTATAATTTTATCATAAAGGATTGAAAAGGATATGTTGAATAGTGTTGTGGACTTAGAAAAGTGATGTTTTGATTATGGGAAGGTAACTCTTAATTTGATCAAGATGTTCAGAAAAATTGTGTTTAGCTTGGATAAAGAGATTATTGATTTGGATAAAGTAAATTGGATATTATCAACGACCATAGAAGTAATTATGGGATTTTTAAAAAATTAGTCTATGTCATCATGGATGAAGTTTACAAATTCTTGGATTTGAGGAATATATCATGTAATATTTGGAATAAATAAGCATGCATGTTTTTATAAAAGGATTGAAGGTATTTCAGGATATTACCATGTTTTAAGAGAATATATGATGAGGGTATTCACATGTATGGAATGTGATAACCAGGAACTAATTTATGATATGGGGGATCAATGTTAAGATGATTTTGTGACCTTATTTCAAATGTTTTTTATTTTTATCTTCTGGAAGAGTTACAAGTTAAACTATTTATAGAAGGGCTTAAGTTAATCTTCAGATGAAGTTTGTTGATTAAAGTAATATATCATCATATGAGGATTTATTCATGTTGGTTAACCTTTACTATCCATTTTTTGTGATGTTAATTTTTGGTAGATGGAATGAATTATCATTCTATTTATGGATCTCACAATCTATTAGTTCTTTAGGAATGAAAAATTCACCATCATTCCCTAGAGTAAGAGATGAAGAGAGAATTGTTCAAGGAAAAAAATGGTTAGATTGTACATATGAAAAGTAATGAAATCAAGTATTTATATTTCCTTATGTTCATAGATAGTAAAATAATTCCTCTAATCTAGGAAAAGTACACAGAAAAAGAGTTATCCTAAAACCCTTATTTTTGTTGAATAATATAGTCCCTTATATCATCAATGATTTTTGGATTTTTGATCACCCACTTCTACTGATCAATGTTCTATATAAATATCCATTAGATCATGATAGTTATATTTCTCTTCCATATCTAGTTTTTCACTTCCCACCTATGTTCTCCTATGTGGAAAGCAATTTATATGTAACCTTGGGTAACTGTTATGCATATAACATTCCCTTTTCAATAGAGTGTTTTATTATTCATTTTTGAGATGTGGGTTTCTACGAAAGGAACATTCAAATAGTAAAACATTGATAACATATACGAATTTTGAAGTATAAATTCATTTTAAGTGGGGTATAATGTAACACCCTATAATTTTGTGAATTATTTTTTTCAGATTAATTTAAACTTTTTGATATATTTTTTTTCACAGAACATTGAATATAGTTATATATATATAAATGAACTAATTTTTCCTTGATTTATAAATACACTACACACAACATAATGTTTATCTTGTGATACATGCAACATTAATTTGGCTTGCGTTGTACACAACACTGAATTTCTACGAAACAAAATTTTATTATTTAAATGAGATAGTTATAACATAGCTGTTAAAAATAGTAATATGAATAGTGATAAATAATTTTTGAATTTTATTTTTAATTTTTCTATAAAGATATATCATATTGATAATAAGAAATACAATTATGTTAGTAAAGCCATCAAATTCTTTAAAATACTATTTTAATAAAGGAACTATTTCTTATGTCCTTCTATGAAAAATAATAAACTTATTTTAGGAAATTTCATTAAATAAACTTCATTTTTTAATTCAGAATGAAAAAATTATTATAGGTTAAATTTTTGGGATTTTTTTAACAAACTTCGTTTTTAGATGAATAGTAAAATGCTGAATTTTAATTCAAAACTACTTTTTCATCTAATTTATTTATATGGTTAAATTATATTTTAAGTTTGTTTTAATGTCAAACTAGCTAAATCTTATATCTATTAATACAATTTATATAATTGTAATCATTTTTATGTTGAATTTTGTTAAAAAAAAATAATGAACTTTTGAACATTCTTACTTTAAAAACCCGCTTCCTCACTAAGTCTGTGGGATTAGCATTGAACTTAATTTTTCCACTTCTGTAAATGTAATTTTAAAAAAATTAAATTTTATAATTTAATAGGTATAATATTTATTTTATAATAGGATCAACTTAATTATTGACCAAAAATATTAGTGAAAGTGATTAAAATTAATTACAACGATTGAAGTAAATTAATCTTAACAGGAACTAAAACATAATATAAAATGAAAAAATGGGCTATATAAAAGGTAATACTTGGGTAAAATTTTCATTTAAATTTAATGGGATAATATTAAAATGTTTTTGAAAACTTTTTTAGAAAGCACGATTTTGATAGAACAGAAATTTTCCACTGAAAAGAGAAATAAAGTCATATTTTCATAAAACAGTATCTTAACTGTGTAAAGTATAAAAGAATAGTAAATGGTAATATTACATAGATATAAAATTAATATCCATAGGGTAATAATATTAATGATATTTATTGATATATGTATCATAATATTTCATCAAAGGAAACATAATCATAAAACATATTGATAAATGATGAGATTGAAGCTATAAACCGTTACCACTTTGGTTACATTAAATCATAATAAAATGGAAATAATAACATTACATGAAAAATAACCTTTCATTAAATTAATTATCTTTATGATATAACATGTAAAAATTTATTATATATACCTCCTATAAAAATATTGGTGCATAATATGGCATGTGTCTCAAAGAAAAAAAATTGAGACAAAATCACTTTACCAATTTGGTATCTTTTGAAACATAAATATCATGAAAGAAAGGTCATAAAATTAATTTGTAAATACCAATAAATTTAATTATATGAATCATAGAATACATCCTTGGGAATTATACACACCACAAAAAATAAATGAGTGGTGAATAAGACATGTATCCCATGGAAATTAAAAGTGGGAAGAAATTCTTTTACCTGAAATCATGAATTTATTTTTACACATTCAAACCTACGATGTAATAAATATAATTTTATTATAAATATATCACAAAACCATATTCTTATATATAATAACATATATGGTTTTATTTTGACTTTATGTTTTATTGGAATGATTTTTATGACATCATGTTTCTCTCTTATGGGTTCTATGTTTATGAAACTTGTCCTTCTTCCATGGGTTATATGATTATGAAACCCATTTATATTCAATGGGTTATACCATGGAAATTCTTATGAAACTCGTTTCTATTCATTGGGTTATACCATGATAAATACTTATGAAACCCACTTCCTTTGAAATGTCATTCTTGGATGAAATGATTATGAAACCTATATATTTTCCAAAGGCCATGATATGATTAAATTTGTGTGATACCCATTTTATTTCATTGGTTATGACATGATGTTTATGAAACACACCTATTTTTATGAGTCATGATATGGTGCAAGTTTTATTATCTTGTGTAACATGTATGTATGGTTTAATTATGAGATGGTTGGGACATATATCTCCCTCCAAATCATTGGGTAATGATAAATTTTTTATGAACATAAAGGGTACACAAAAGGCCATCCCAATCATGAAACAAGAGGGTACATGGGAGGGCATCCCAATCCCAAAACAAGGGGTACATTGGGGGAGTCACAAGAGCAAAACAAGAGGTTATACGAAAGGGAATCCAAATCCCAAAACAAGAGGGTATACGAAAGGGAATCTCAATCTTTGAAATAGGAGGGTACAAGGGAGGGAATCCAAAACCAGAAGGAGGTACACATGTGATTATCTCATGCCTAGCATGTTAGGCAGGTCTTGGTAGGATCCTTGACATAGGGTTTTTATATGCTTATGTGTATGCCACAATTCCATGTATTATTTCTATGTTATGATTTCATAGATTATTCTCTTGATTTCCTTATGATTTATGTCTTATGAAATTAAAATATTTATTCTTTTATTCGTGTTCCTAATCATTGATATATATAGGGAATGAACCTATATTGATCATAATAATGTTCTCATGTTCATTATATGCTTAAAAATTTCCATTATTTACCCTTGCTGAGAATTGGAGCTCACCCATTTCTAATGTTCCCTTTCCCCTGGTTTTGAAGATATTTTTTAAGCAGAATTACTAAGGTAGAAGATATTTTTGTGAAGCATTCAAGACATTTCACTGAGTTATAATATTTTTGTTCCATGTTTCCAAACACACTAAACTAATATGGTCATTGGGCATCAATTTGCTTAATGTATTATGTATTCCGCAAAAATGATGTAATGACTATGTACATTAATATTGGGTCCTTATACCATGACACATCCAATTATAATTTATACCTTTCTCAAATAATAAATAAATAGAAAAAACATGAGCCTTGGATACCATTTTGTAGCTTTCCCCAGACTAATACTCTCTTATGTGACCAAACAGGGGTGTTCTATGTTACCTCAGGTACACCTCCCCACATGCCAAAGGATTATGAATAGAATAGTGGGTGAAAAAAATATATAGTGGGGAATTTATACCCTCTAGAAAAAATTATCAATATAGTTTAAAATAATAACAATGTGGCAAAAATATAAGAAACAATATAATAAAAAACCATGCATTCGTGGAAGAATAATCAACAACTCAATAATAATATAATCATGTAATGAAAAACATAATGTAACTAAATGACGTTCTGAATTTCTGAAAAAGATAAGACTATGAATACTCAAATAAATACTTTTAGATCCCTGTTCGGATCACCATATAATTCCAATCTCCAAGCTTTGACCCGTGAAGTAAGAAACAATAAGCCCTAGGGTCTATTTCCCTTATCCAAACCTACATCCATTTAATCTATTTGCGTACAAAATTATATATTTTCTAGGGTGTGAGTAAAAATCAATAGGTTGACACCACCATATAAAAATAAATCTAGCCTGAGATATATAGTTCATGCAATAAAATGATAAAAATGTGGTATTTAATTAATAAATTAATGTTGCACATGATATAAACCCCCTAACACTTGAGTTTCAGAGTGACACTTAGAGTCTGATAAACATACTACAACATGATGTTGGATGTATATGAGCATGTCACAGGACCATGCCTACCATAAACATAAACCTCCTAGGGTATATCCCACAAATCTTCATAGGGGGTAAAACAAACAAATCGGGTAGCACCCAATAAAAATTACAACATAATCAAGAAAATACTTATATGCATTACATTATAGCCATGCCAAGACCTATAAATATTTAAGCATAATATTTTTGAGCCCTATAATCATTTCCACATAAATATACATAACCCTATAAGAATTACATCATAACTATATAGATCCCTATAATATTTATAGCACAACTTGGTAGAGCCTTATAAACATTATAACATAACCGCACATCAGGCACAACAACATGTCACCACATGCCATAATGGACAATCATCTACCTACCATTTATCTATCCATTTACATTTCAAAATATGGGAACCCTTTTATCGACATAATCACATTATGTCAATATTCATTAATCATTTTTACTCCCAATGTCATCAACATGACAATTAACCAATTTCTACCAAAGTGATTATATCGAACCAAATCACTAAAATTAACTAGTTATGAAAATTAATAATATTAATCCAACACTAAACCAAATTCTTGAAACCTCTTTGGTATCTAGGATCAAACTAACCACACTTCAATAAGTTTGATGATTCGAACACCTATCGGGTGGCCCCAAGTCTAAGTCTCAACACTAATGGATCCCAACGAAATCAAATGGGATATATATACATATAGAGAACATTATAATTACTCAGCATGTTTTCATGGTTTTGTGGTGTAATCCTGAAAATTACACATACTCAAATAATTGAAAACATACAATTAAGGATATGATTTCGACCACTCACGTAAAAAACTAGATTTGATGTAGAGAACCCCATAATACTCGAGGTAAAGTTTGGTTTATCATTCAATTCAATGGAACCAAGAAAATACCATCTCTCTATCCTATATGAGTAGATCCATGGACCTAATCCTAAATCAAGGAGAACCCTCCAAGAAGTTTTCTTCCAGATTTATGAAAAACATGAGAGGATATATGAATTAGTTTAAGGTAAAACACTAGGTTTAAAACACTAGGACTACCATATTTATAGAATAAACATGGGGTTTAGGTTTTAAATACCTCTATTATCATATATGATGACAAATTCATCACTTAGTATTAAATATTGTTAAAAAATTATATTTTTTCATAAAATCAAATTTTATGGAATGAGTTGGTTTCATAGAATGCCCCAATGATTTATGGATTGTCTTGGTTTTTACATGGTTCATTAGATAAATTTACATCATAAACTAAAATTATATTGTTAAAACTTGTTCTATAACTTACAATTTCTGGCACCCCTACATTTCTCTTCTAGAACCAATCTATTTCTCATTCTCTCTAACCAAATCTAAAAAAATTAACCGAACTCTAAAAAAAATATTACTAAAACATAATGAGAGAAGAAACTAGAAAATAATGATTTATTACAACCTACCCACCATATAATAGCTCATTCTCAAGATACTCTAAGAATTATTTTTGGGTATTGGTGAATAAATCAGGCCATTTTTTCTACATATCAAACTCCCTCTCTAATGTCTCCTATATCACATGCCCATGATTTTGTTGTACTCGCACAAGGGGTACAGTCTTCATAAGAGATTGTTCTCACTATGGTCCACAACATAAATTTGATTATCCTCGAAGGGAAAAAAATATACCGCTCGACACCATTAGTTTCCTTTATATGAGATTGTTCAAGATGATATATTTGAAGATAAAACACATTAAACACATCATGCAATGAACTATAATTTTATGGTAGGGCTAACAACTAGACCAACCCTCTCCACAATCTCAAAAATCTCAACAAAACTGTGCACTAACTTCAATTTCTTACTAATATTATGTTTTCTCATCCTAGGAAAACCCCTATAGGAAACATGACACCCAAACTCAAACTAAAGAGGTCATATCTGATGGTCAGTATATGATTTCCTCTAGGTCTACACGGTCACTAACCACTTTCTAATCAACTGAACCTTCTCAGATGTATCCTTTAAAAGACTAGGTCTAGCAAGAACTAACTCTTCAAACTCTAAGAATAAAATAGGTAAATGGCAAGTCATTATTTATAATTATTCAAATGGATCCATTTATATTGATTCGTGGGTGATATTATTATTAGTGAACTCCATGAGTGCTATATTATGCTCCTAAGAACCACCAAAATAGAAGATGCAAATTCTAAATGTATCCTCCAGAATCTGAATTGTCTACTCTTATGAGTTACCTATATGAGGATGATAATCTATACTCATAAGAACTTATAATCTTATATTATTTGGAATACCCTACCAAGACTGAGTTGTGAAATAAGGATCTCAGTCAGAAATGATTCCCCTTAGGACACCATGCAGTTGAACTATCTTATATATATAGATACTACATAGATCATCAATGATAAAGGTCACTCTAATAGGAATGAAGTGGGATACATTCATCATTCAATCCATGATCACCCATAAAACGTCATTTTTCCATGGTGTCCTCGGTAACCGTGTCACATAATCCATTATGACATCATCCCACATCCATTTCAAAATGGCTAGAGGTTTCAACAACCTAGAAAGACTCTGATGTGTGTACTTAACCTAATTATAGGTGAAACATCTTACATTTAATCCAAATATATCAATATTCATCCATGTCCACTATTATTTCTTTTTTGGATCATGATATATATATTTCAAACCTGGATGTACCCCCCATTTTGAATCGTCAAACCCTTTCATCATCTCATTGCATAAGCTAGAAGGAACCATGAATAACCATGAAAAAGAAGAATATAGCCTCTATCAAGAGACTATAATAATGGTAGATCCCCACTATATAATATGTCCCTCATAGATAATCACTAAAAATTAGATAACTTATCTATCTTGATTTAAACAAAAAACACAGGTATAACAGTGGTCGAAGTCAAATAAACCCATCCCTAGGACTCTTGAACATTGATGTGGATGTCCACAAGGACTGCCATCATCCTCCAATCATCAAATGAATCATTTACTGAAATTATTTTGGTATTCTACCTCAAATAATCATAAAAAAAATTCCTTTTCCCTATGTTAATGCCATCTCAAAATCTAAACACTGTAGATACTAAACCAACTGCCTCTTCTAAAGGTTCAAGTTTCACCGAGAAAGATGTACTCAAGGATATTATGGTCTGTGTAAATCATACCCTTATCACCTAATATATTGTTTCTCTATCATTACAGGTCATGTACCACTATAGCTAACTCTCGATTATGATTAGGTAAATTCATCTCATGTGGTCTCAGATGGCGGGTACCATAAGAAACTTCTCAATCCCCCTACATCAAAACTACTCTAACTCTTACTATGAATGCATTACAGAACATAGTATAATATTTCCCTGACATAGGAAAGGTAATGATCAGTGATATGATTATTCTTATTTTTAGCTCCTGAAAATCTCTCTCACAAACATCTGACCAAAAAAACTTTACCCCTTTATCAGTTATCCTTGACATCAGTGCTACCAAACAAGAGAAGTCATAGATGAAACACTTATAATAGCCTACTAAAACTGGAAAACATAAAATATTGAATTCATTCTTGAGTATCTAATATGATATTATGGGTGAAACATTCTCAGTGCCTGCTACCACTCCGGCCATTGAGATGACTTGGCCTAATAAGTGCACTAAATAAATCCATAAGTTACATTTAGAAAGCTTGGTGTAAAGGTGATTCCCTCTCAGTATATTCAAGATGATTTCAAGATTTTGTTCATGATCTCCTAATAATTGGTATCACAGTAATATTTCATTTAAAAAATCTAACAAAAAATTATCCAAGAATGGATGGAAGATTCGATTCATCAGGTCCATAAATACTACTAGTGTGTTTCTCAAACCGAACAGCATAACTGTAAACTCGTATAGGCCATACTTTCTTTAAAAATAAGTAAGAGATATGTTAATGGGTATCACTAACAATTTCTGGTTCTATGACCTCAATTAAATCTTGTAAAATATCCTAGAACCTCTCAGTTAATCAGTGAGTTCACTGATTCATGGAAATGGGTACTATTTTTTGACCTTGATCTTGTTCAATCTCTGATATTCCATATATAAGTGCAAATTCCAAATGGTATTCTTTATAGAAAATAACATGAAACCCGCATAGTGAATTACAAGACTCTATGAATAATTTTTATTCCAATTTATCCAACTAAACTTTAAACTCATGAATCTTTTTTGGTGTCATTATATAAGGATGAATGGAAATGAGTTCATCTCCTAGCACAAAATTGATCAGGAACTCGATCTCCCACATGGATGGTAAGCTAGAGAAATATTCAGATAATATATGTATTCTACAACTAGAAGAAAATTACACTGATATACTATGAAATAATCAATATAATGGACTTCTATTTGATTCATGAGATAATATAATATACACTGGATTGGTCCTACACTACCATCAAAAATATCTTACTCTCCTTGATAGATGTATCTTCCTCATTCTATAGATAAAAAAGTATCACTCCTCTAATAACTATTAATATGATCTTGGAACATGACTATACAGTTTATACCAAGAATCAAATTGAATCATATAATTTATATAATAAAGAGATCCCAATAGAAATGGGGGCTACCAATTTCAAGAGAATATGTGTTGAAAATATTGATACCCTCTAACCACACTCACAATGGTGTGTCGATGGTCATAACACTATCCAACCACTCCCAAAAAAATCCCAAAAAATTGAAATATGAGAATATAAAAAGGTATTGGATGATACCATATCGAATAAAAGACAATTAAGGATAAATGAAACAATAATTCTAGCTCTAATAGTAAATGTTCCTTCATCCAAGCTAGCTGGAGTAGTCTTTATAGTGTACTACTGACTCACCCCTACCTTTGTATCTAATCTGACTCCCATGACTTATTCTCTCTGGCAGGAACTACCTCTTCTGTACTAAGGTACCAAATCTCCTACCATGTATTAAAAGTATAATGTAACTCTAGAAACCTGTATATTAAGGGGTAAATGATTCCCTCCCAGAATTAGGTGTTTTTCCTAATCCCTTTCCACTACTCTACTATTTTGGACTACTATAAACCCTCTGATGGTGACCTTACCTACCACAATCATGGTACACCACATTGGGGTGACGAAATTGAGAAACAATTTGGCTAGAAATTATATACTAAAAGCACTATAACATGACACATTTCTGAGACAATTATCCACTTCGCCTACTGCTTTGTCCACTACTATTTTGATGGTAACTATCATAGCGGTACTTCCAATTATTAGATGAAGATCTCCCAAACTACCCTGATGAAACTGCCTGGCCACCACTTGGGACCTCTCTTTGATCCCCTTGCATGATGATTTATTGATTCATCATGTCTATAAATATAATCAAGTAAAATATGTTCACCTACGACTGAATCTCATAGAAAATCCCATCCTAGAAACCTATCACCCAGGAAACCTCAACTGCTACAAAGGATAGAGAAAGACATTGTAGGCCTATGAAGAATCCGGTATAATCCATCACTGCCATAGCCTCATATTTCAGGGGAATGAAATCATTAGACTACTCATCCCACAAAGCCTCTAGATAGAAATGGATTAGAAACTTTCCCTCAAAATCCTTCGAGGAGAAATCCTCCTACTACCTATCTTACTCCAAGATATCCCACAAATGCATGGATATTTTCTGAAGTATATAAGCATAAAGATTCACCCTCTTATCATTGGTTGTCTTTAGGTTCATAACGATCATCTAGACTAACTTAATTGAGAATTAAGCTTCCTAGGGACCCCCTCCTTAGTTCACATATGTGGATTTCTTAGCTATAACTCTCTCATCAAGTCACAGATCGAAGGTGTGGTGGAAAAGTTTCCCTCTCAATGGGTCACATAACCCTCGGGAAACTATCATTATAATGTATTCTATAAAAATATCGAAATAAATAGGATTTTTCATCTCAGTTGCATTAGGATTGAGCTAATTACCACTCTCCTAATACTCAAATCGATGATAAAATGGAGGTATTTCCTCTGAAAATATCCACGCATACTTAATACACAAGAATACTGCAAAACTAACAAAAACAGCTAATAGAAACATATGAACAATAGATCAAGGTTCCTCTACACTAGTCTTAACATGTTATTCTTCATAACATAATAGTTCCTTTCATCTTTTATATCTGGTATATCAAGAGATTTCATTTCACAATTCATGTGGGAAGATATGTCACATGCAACAAATATATCCCTAGCAAGAACAATGCATGTCAACATATATACTGCATGTCAACATATATACTTATGTTCCTACCATTATGCTTGCATACCCATCTCATGTCATGTTGGTCTATACATAAAAAATCTAAATAAACAATAACATCACACAACAAGTGAATCACCCAATGTTTAATAACATCAAAACTGTAAAAATAAAATACCATGAACAAAAACACCATTCTTGGGAACTTAGATTTTCCCCATACATGGGTAAGCTACTCCCATGTAAAAGATCATTACCAACCCATTACACATGTAATTATCATTTCTACCTTTCCTAACTAGTAAATAAATACAAACGAAACTTTAACCTATGATGCCACATTGTAACATTCCCTAGAATGATACTACCAAATGTGTCTGAACTAGGGGTAGCTATGTGACACCACACATGCCTCCCCATATTCCAGAGGTTTCCGATTAGTAGTGACGGTATAAAAAAATCATGGGGACACTATACCCTCTGGAATAGAGTATAAATATAGTAGAAATTAATAATATAGTTTTAGAAGTAGAAGAAACAATATAAACAAAAACCATGCTTCTATAGTAGAATAAATAACAACTCAAAATTAATAGAATTTTGTAATAACTTACTGAATGTAACTAAATGAAATGATAAATTTCAGAAAATAGAATACTATTTATAATCAAATAAAGACTCCAAAATACTATTCTGGATACCTATATTGGTCATGTCTCCAATCTTTGACCCATCAAGCAAGCAATGATCAACCAAAGGGTTATGTTTCCTTCTACAAACTTGTATTCATAAAATATTTCCCAATAACAAACGAAGACCCATCTAGGGTGTGTGTACAAATTAGTAGGTCAAAATCATTATGTCTAAAAAATCCAGTATGATAGATATAGTTTATGAAATAAAGTGATAAAAGGGGGTATAAATTTAATAGATGAATACTACACATAATATAAACCCTTTTAACCATTAATTTTAGAGTAACACTTAGGGTACGAAAAACATTCCTTGAAATAATGGAGGATTTCTCTGAGCATGTTGTAGGACCATTCCTACCAAAACCATTACCCACCTAGTAATAACACATAAATAATCGTAAGGGGGGAAATGGGAATTATCATACAAAAATTATAGCATAATCTGGCCAAATCCTTTAATAATTATAGCATAGTTGGTCTGAACCATATAATAATTTTAGCATATATGGGTAGATACCTATAAGTATTTTTTCAAAAACAAGAATAGCCTCATAAGAATTACAACATAACTGAAGAGAATTCTATAAGGACTACAACACAAATGGGTAGATCGCTATAAAAATTATAGCATAACCTCACATCAAGAACAACAACATGTCACCACATTCCATAATGGTCAATCATCTAATTACCATTTATTTATTCATTTTCATTTCACAAGTCTGGGATCCCTTTTATCAACACAATCACATTAAGTCCATATTCATTAATCCTTTTTAATATCAAGATCATCAGTGTGACAATTAACTGATATCTTCAAAGTGATTATATCCCAATAAATCACCAAAATTCACCATTTTTCACAATTCATAATCTTCATCCAACACTCTACCTAATTTACAAAACCTACCAGTGTTATAGGTTCGAAGTAACCATTCCTCAACAAGGTCGATGATCGACACTCCTATCGGGTGATGAAAAAGTCTCAGTCTCATTGCTAATGTATCTAACAGGAATCCAATGCGAGGTCTATACATATATATCACATTAATTTAGAACCATATAATTAATTAGGTTTTGTACATAGTATACGTACTAGAATAATTTGAAACATAAAATTAGGTATATGATTTAGACCACCAACATAAAAAGTGGAGTTGATGTAAAAAACCATCATTGTTAGAGGTAAATTTAGGTTCTTGATTACTTTCAATGGAACCAATACACTCTAATTTGTATATTCTATATGATTAAAACCAATGACACACTCCCGGATAGAAGAGAAACCTACAAGGATTCATTATCAAAAGATTTGAAGAAACGCACATAGAGATGTGATGTATCAAAAAATGATTTATAGGTTTAAAAAATTGGTTGTGACATATTTATGATGTAAAAATGGGGTTTACATTATAAATCCCTTTATTCTCATACAAACCAAAAAAAAAATCTATCTCATGGGATGAAAAACTGATGAAGATGATCTTACGTCATGAAATCTAATTTTAATATGTAAGGTGGTTTTATAAAATTCCCTAAAACATTTTGGATTATATTTTATTTTATAGGGTTGTACTGATGAATTTACATCATAAAAAGAACTTTTGAGGTATAAAAATGTTCCATAACCTGCAATTTCGAGTACCCCTATTGTTCTCATCCAGAATTCAACTCTTTCTCATATGTTCCAACCCTAGTTCAAACAAAAGAAACCATAATTGAAAAAAAAATATTATCAAAACATAATAAGATACAGACCTGGAAAAATATTATATCTTATATAAATTTTTATAATTTTCTAAGAACATTAATTTTTTTATGAATAGTGAAAAAAATTTATTTTTATTAAAAAATTATCTTTTCGTTGAAGAATTTAAAAAATTTCCATTTTGTTTAAAATGGTTTTTAAATCTACTTTTTTCAATTATATTATTATTAATCGAATTTAGGTCATTTTAATCATTTTTTGACAAACATTAATATAAAAACTTTATATACTTATAAAAAAAATTCTTTAGAAAATCACATTTTCATCAGATATACAAGTTTAATTTTAAATTAAATTCTTTCACTTACGTGAATTGAATTTAGAAAAGTAGATTCCATATTTTTAATTATAATAATTAATATTATAAAATATGGTCAAATAAATTTGACTCTAATGAATAATAAAAATAGAAGAAAAAATTACCACGATTAAGATTAAAACAGGTTTTCAAAGGGTTAAACTAAATAAATAAGGGTTAAAATGACCTAAAAACATATCTATGACTATTTAATGAAAATATTTAACCCTTGTATAATCTTATGTTTGATAATGATCCATTTCTTGAGCATTTTTTAATGTGTAAAATTTGGGTAACAATTTTTATTTTAACAAATGCCAAGTGTGTCATCTAACCCACTAATAAAAGGAAACCCCCTCTCCTCTCCTTTTCACTCTATCAAATCTTTTTGGTTCAGACAATAGTTGACCAAATATCTTCCATATATCCCTACCCATTTCCTAGAGTCCATATATTGATTATAACACCCTCTTAATATATCAACCTAGTCTAAACATACAGAGAATCAAATCATTTTTTATGAATATTTTTAACATTTCACAAACACATGCCTCAGGATCATAATAGTCTAGTGCAATTGGAAAATTAGAAACATAAACACCTATAAATAAGTAAACTAAATCATTGAATAATAGGATCTTCATAACATCCACCATTCTTAGACATATCATATATAATACATATCTTCATAAATTGGGTAAAGGAATCCTAAGAAAGGGTGAGCTCAGATGCTCAATAAGGGTAAACAATGGAGATTCTAAGAATAACATGAACGTAATGGTATGACAACATAAGAATAAAATTTTAAAACTATAACCAACATATCAAGGAACATATATTTGGGTCGTTAATAAATATTGGTAGTTTATAATACATTAATCATAAGGAAATTAATAAAATAGGATCCATGAGATCATAATAATGAAATAAGATATGGAATTTTTGGCATACACAAAAGAAAAGAAAATAATTTCCATATTAGTCAAGGATCTCATTCAAGACCATAATGGTCGAAAAAATCCATTAATGAATCTAGTTTACTCCATGATCCAATCCTTTCTTATAGAACTAGTTTCACATTCCATTCCAGTCATGTCTTATTAAACCGTGTTTACTCCATGTTCCATCCCTATCTATCTTTGGAGATATAAATATTTACCCCAAAGATTTGGAGGGATATATAGGTCCCAACCAACTTATAATTAAAATCATACATATGTTCTCCAAAATATCATAAAACATATATCATATTATAACCCATCTAAAGATATGGGTTTCATAAACCTTTCATTATATCATAACCTCTGGAAAGGAAATAGCATTCATTATCATCATAGCATAATCCATGGAAAAAGAAGTGTATTTCATAAGAAAATTTTCATGTTATAGACCATAGAAGATAAACGGGTTTCATAAACATCATACCATCATAAACATAAAACATTCAAATAAATAATAAGAATGTTACCACTAGATCATATCCCTAATAACGCATAGTTAAAATTAATGGATATAATCTTTGTTGGAAAATGATTTTGATCATTTAAAACATTTCTAGAGAAAAATATCCTTTCCAAATTGAAAATTATTTTTAAAATATAAATAATTTTGAAAACCTTTTTATTTGGAAATAACCTTCAAAATTTATAAAATAATCTTTGAAAAAAGGATTGGTCATTAAATTGGAAAATTTCATTTATTTCTTACACATTAAAATGGATACTCCTTTCACATTTATGGTGAAATCTAAATGAGAATTATTTAGAAAATGACAAGAATATTCCTTTCATATTGTTTTTTAAAAAATTTAAAAATATGTAAAAATGTCTTTTAATAATTATAATAGAGTAATAGAACTTTTTTTAATTTTTTTAAGAGGACATGGTTTTGGAATAAAATAGATTTCTGATCGAAGAGAGAAAGAAAGTCTTAATTTCATTAAAAATAATAATTATTGTAAGTACCAAAGTGTGTAAAAACATACCATTATTCGAATATATCATGAATAAACATAGTATATTAATATGCATGGTAATTATTGAGATTCATATCAGGATATTTCAAAATTTCATATTTAATCATAAATAATCCCAATAAATGATGAGATAGAACAATTAAATCTGTGCCACTTCAGTATTATTGATTCATAATCCCCATGAAAAAATAACATAAAATGAAACCTAAAATTTCATCAGGATGGATAAATTTCATATATTACATTGAAAATAAGATTTATATACACCTTCTTAAATAATATAGTTGTATAACATAACGTACCTCTCAAAGAAGGAATGTTGAGACAAAATTCCCTTATTGATTTGTTAACTTTTGAACCATAAAACCCATGAAAGATAGATCCTAAAATGGATATTTAAATCCCAATATTTTTTAGTATAATCATAATAACATACATTCATGGGAATTATATAAGACCCATAAAGTAAATAGGTGATTAATGTGGCTTGTGTCTCACAAAAGTAAAAAGTGAGACGGAAATCCCTTACATTAAGTCTTCACTTCTGTCATACTCAGTCAATCCTCATGTATAATAAATATAATTTTTTTAAACATAACCTATAGAATATTATTCATATATATCATAAAATATATTATTTTCTTGTGATATTTATTACCATTTTATTAACAATTCCATGTTAAAGTTATGTTTTGGGTAATAACCACATTTTTTTCATATATGTTTTGATTTTTTACATTTTTTCATATTAGATTAATCATGGTACCATAATATCCAGAATTATAATAATTATATAAATATAATATATTTTTATTATATTTTTATTTATATGAAACTCTAATATTTAGTGATAAGAGATGAAATACTCAGTTTATATAGATAGTATGTCATATATACGCATGAATGTTTTTTTCATTATCTTATTGGGTTGAAAGAAACAAAAGTAAATGATATATATTATAATTCCAGAATAATTATTATTCCATATATATCATAATAATTTATTAAATTCATTTTTAATACATTCCATTTAAAGCGTGAATGAATCATGTCGCTTCGGAACGCTGTAGTCTACCATACACACAAACAACATTATCGTATTCCCGCAAAATAGAGAATATGAAGGTAGGAGTGATATAAAAATTAAATAATCATAATAAAATCATAAATTTAGTATATATCATATATAAATAATAAATTCATCATTATGACCTGACTTAAGATGTGGCAATGGAAAAATGAATGACATCGGTTCGTAAGGTGGTAGTCCACCATACACACGAACGATGATTTCGTAACCCATTTGATGGAAGTGGATAAGATTTTAGGAAATTACATTAACATAATATAAATATAAGAATATGTAATATAATGATGATATTATATTATAATTATATAAAAAATTTATGGGGTGGAGGAAGAAATAAAATAAAAGCGCATGTTAATGAATGTATCTCTTATTTGGGTATTCCCCTTAAAATTACCCTAAAAGCATTCCTAGTATGGACGTATGAAAAAAATAAGGATTATAGGACGGGTATGGAGTTTTTTATAATTAATTCTGGTAGGTATTTTCTGAACCAAATAGGTGTGAAGGCATGAAAAATAGAGGAGAGGGGTGGCTTTTTCTAAGTGGGGTAGAGGGCGCACATGGAATATTTTAAAAGAGTTGAGTACTCCCAAGTTTTTTACATAGAACATGGGTAAAAAATGGTTAAAATTAGAGCCTTGCACATGATAATGTCTAAATAGGGATATAAAATATTTTTTTGTTAATTTTATAGGTAAAATTGACGGTTATCTTTTTAGTTTAACCCTCCGGTAAACTCATTTCTACCTTAACCATGGTAAATAATTTTTACTGCATTCTCTATTCATTTTGGTAAAAATGTAAGTTGAACTTATTAGACATTATAAATTATGGTTATTCCAAATATCAAATCCATTTTTAAAAAATTACATTCATAGACACAAAAAATAATAATTTAATATTAATCTCATAGACATGATGAGAAAATGAGTTTTTAAATTGAAAATGAGTAAACAAATTAAATTTTTTTATATAAAATTTCAAAAATAAATTGATAAATTGGATTAATATTTGTTTAGTTGAACTATTTATACTTTAAACCCAGTTTAAAATATAATTTAACTTTGTAAATAAAACAAATGAAAAGGTAGTTTTAAAAAAATTAGTATTTTTCTCTACTGATCTAAGAATGAAATATTTTAGAAAAATCCCAAAATAATCACAATTATAGAGACCCCAATCTTTTACACATATCATTACATGATTTTATGAATATGTAAATATCAAATTACTATCCTATGATCATAAAGTCTAATGTCTTGGATGACTAGGTATATAATTAATAATCTTAAAAGAAACTTTTATTTAATCTTCACATTGAGTTCCTAACTTCCATTGTTCTCATACATATATATAGTATAAACTATGGATAAAATGAACAACAGGATAAGATAAAAAGAAAAGTATGGTAATAAACATAAGAATAAATCTTTAGCACATGAGTGAGAAGGCATTCCGTAATGATATAAAAGGCATGGAACAAGATTCATCATATGGAATCGTAACATATAAAATATGGGATCAGGTAAATATGGAATCATAGTAATCTATAAAAAATATAAACCATGAATTTACCCTTATCCTAGATCATTACACATATAGGATCACAAGTCAAGGTTAACCACTTATACTATTGCACAAGGAGCACGAGTCAAGGCTAACCACCAAGACTATTGCACATATTGTCTCATGAGAATAAACATTATCCAATTCATTAGAGCACTATATGGTCACACCCATCATAAAGTTTTCATGAATATTTTTTCCACTTAAATAATCATACAAAATCAATCATACATAAACATAAGGGTAACCATAGAAATAAATGGGTATCATAATCATGTCATAAAGCATAACCAATGGGAGTATCATAGAAGTGTCCATAAAGTAAAATAATTAGATCATTCATGGAAAAAAAAATAAGATATAATTGGCTTATATAATGATATGTGAAGTCAAATTGAATTTATATCATGTAAAAATCGTATTTTAATAATCCTTAGAATTAAAACATTTTAGTGCAGTTTAAGGAAAATATCAAAGATCATTTAAAGTAGAAAAAGGCATAATATGTTATATAAAAACAGAAGCGAACATATAAGGTTTTCATAGTTAATTGATTTATTTTAGAATGATAGTGGTGTATTAAAATATATTATATTTTTAACTTGAATTTGGGTAAGAATTTGAGAAGTTCCCTTAAAATGGGCTTGCTTATCGGGAAGAATGGAGAAAGGAACGACTTAAAAATATGTATATACCGAAGATATGTTGATGAATGGATCATGATACATGATTTTGGAATATATAAACAGAATTTTTAATATATAAATAAAAATAAAATATAAAATAATTTGGGTAAAAAGAAAGTTAGAGCAACCTGAAGGAATAAAGGAGGTTTGGGTAGAATCCCTTACCTTAAGTACGAAGGTGTTATTCACTTAATCTTAATGTTCTAGATAATAAAATTGGATTCATTAATTAATAATTAAACATAATCTTGTACATTTAATTGATTTATTATAACCTTATTAAGTTCATTCATAGCTTTTTTGGTGGGTTAATATGTCCAATTTCATTGTTTGGGAGTGTTTGTTTCCATGATTTTCCTGATCGGTTTACTTATATACACTCATAAATAATCATGTAAGATGAGGATGGTTTCCTAGGATTGAATTCATATGTTATTAGATAAAATCCATAAGATTAAATGTTTATAAAATTCATTTGGTTATTTCTAGTGATGATGAATCAATATATAAAATGTTAATGATAAATGGTCAGGTTAATTGGCGGTTTTTTATCACAATGAACCCATTTTGCTTTACAAATTAATACCATTTGTAAAAAATGATCCCAGGAAATTACATAGAATATATTACATACATAATAATATGATTTAATCATAAAAATGTTTTCATTACCTGAATTTAATACTGTAATAGAAATTGAAAACTTGTCGTCCTTGAATGTGATAAATTAACACATCTCTCATAGTGTTTTCATTTCTATTATAAAAAGAGTGGAAAGGAGAGATAATGAAAAATTATTCCACTATCATAACAAAATTCCATTATGTGAATGGTAGTGTAGTTTTCATACCTTTTGGATTAGGTTAGGTGAGGATATAAATGAATGTAAAGGAACATGAAAAGAAATTGAAAGAAAATGGAATAAGGTTTTACCTCTTGATTCCTTCCTCTTTAAAACCTCTTTGGGAAGAGGTTTTGGTATTTTTATGAGACCAGAAGCTCTTGTACATGGGAGAGGGTCTTAGGGAGGTATTTGGGTAGAATATTGACAATTAAAAGGCTTGAGATGTGTAAGGAGAAGAGGTGGTGAGGTGTGGTTTTAATGGCGGAGGAGACGAGGGGTTTCTCAATATTTTATTCATTATTTTATTATTTTGCTCAAGAAAAGTAATAGTATTGATTTTTATGACCAAAACAGGAATATATGAATGTTATTTCTAACCCAAGGAGCTTACGTCAACAGAACTTCATCCATGACTCAAAAAATCATGTATTTATCATTTATCATAAATTATCTTATTTTACGATTCACCAAAAATTCAAGTATTACAGAAAAATATAAAATATTCACCCTAACCATTTTTTGATTTTTAGAATCCACAAATGAAATTCATTTTAGGACAATAGTTTTCTAAATATGATAAATTGAATTTTTAATTAAAATCATAATTTACTTAAAAAGTTCAAATTTTAAAATTAAAACTTATTTTATAACAATTTTGAAAATTAATTAATATCATGAAAATAAATATTTTATGAATACATTTTATGGAAATAAATTTTATTTTAAATTATTAAATTAATTATAAAATTATAATTAAGTATTTATGACTTATAAAAATACCAACACTATGATATAATTATGTCATATTATCACTTATAATATGGAGAAATTTTATTTATACATTCATTGGTAAGGTTACATATTCAATTTGAAGATTTACTCTTCCTAAGGGTCATATTACTATTTATAAAGGTAATGTTACTATTAATAAGGGTAAGTTACTATTCACTAAAAATTAAGTTTTTCCAATCAGACTCCAAACATCTTATTGATCACAACTATGTATGTCATATTTTCGAAATTCAAATCATAGAAGTGGAAAAATTATGCTTAAAGGTCACATAGTATTTATTAGTTCATTTAATAATGATGTGTCATTGTGTTTCCAAATGTGATTTTTTGTGATTATATTATATGACATAATTATAAGAAGGAAATTTCATTGATAAAACCTTGGGTCGTTACATTCTTCTACCCTTATAAAATTTTACCAACAAAATTTGATTTTACATTCTAAGATTAATATAGTTGTGGGTACATTTCATTCATCGCTTAATCAAGTTGCCATGTCGACTTTTTTTTACATATGGTTACACCATAATACATTGACCAGGTAAGTAGTCTTGTTACGTATAAATTTATCCCTATGATCCAATATTTTTACTGGCTGCTACATGAAAGAAGGATTATTCCCCAATTGTAACACCTCTGAAGATAGTATATGTGAAGGATCTGATATATACTTACTTAAGTGGGATACATGGAATACATTGTGTACTTTAGATATGTTTGGTGAAAGTGCTAGTCAATAGACCATTGTTATGACACTATAATGAATCTATAAGGGTCTAATTTACCTGGGACTTTGCTTTCCTTTCGTATGAAATCTTGTGACCTTCTTCTATGGTGATATGCGGAGGAATACCATGTCTCTAACATTAAACTGAAGGTCTCATCAATGATTGTATGCATAACTATTTTGTTGACGTTGGGCTTCCTTGATTTGTTGCGGAATTATTTTCAACTTCTCCACCATTTCATTGACCATTTTATGTCCTTGCAGTTTACACTTACCAACTTCATCCCAACACATTGGTGTTTTGTACCTTTTCCAATAAAGGGATTTATATGGAGTCAATTGGATGATGGATTGGAAACAGTTGTTTTAGGAGAATTTCACTAGTGGATGATGTTGGCCCCATCCTCCTTTGAAGTCCCTAGAACACACTCTCAACATGTCTTCTAGTGTTTGAATATTTTACTCAGACTGACCATCAGTTTGTGGATGACAGGTTGTACTGTAGTTCAGTTCATCTCTTAGAGCATGTTGGAGACTTTTCAAGAACTTCAAGGTGAATCTCAGACCTTTGAAAGATACAATAGATATTGGTACCCCATTCATCATTACCAACACTTTGATATATATCCATACATGTTGATCCAATTATAAGTCCTCCTGAATTGTGATAATGTGAGTTGTCTTTAGAAGATGATCCATTATGACCCATATATAATTTTTCCTCTCGATTCCCTTTGAAATTTAGTGACAAAGTCCATGGTGATGTCATACCACGTCCATGTTGGTATGGATAGTGGTTGAATCATCCAATTTTCCTTTCAGACTTCACTTGCTGACATACCAGGCACATTTATGTATACTCAACAATCTCCTTCTTCATATTGTCCCACCATTAATTCTTCTGAAGACCTCAATACATCTTTGTGCTCCCTGGGTGAATAGAGAAGGTTGAGCTACGCGAATCATTCAGAATATCCTTATTTATCTCGGGATCGGATGGTACACATAATCATGATCCAAATCATACAACTCCATCCTAGTCAATCTCAAACTCAGAGGATTTCCCCTTTCTAATATCTTCCACCCTTTTCTGAATTTACACATCATTTCTTTGAGAATCCAATATTTTCTCCACGAGGAATGTTTGAACATTAATTTTAGAAAGGATTGATGATGTTACTCCCTTAATGATTCTTATTTCCATCCTCTACAAGTCTAAGAATATTGGATCCTTATCAATTCTCATCATTGATAAAGATGCATGATCCTTTCTACTTAGAGAATCTTCTACCTTATTTTCATTACTAGTATAGTAGTGGATTGAGAAGTCATAATACCTAATAATATCTAACCATATTCACTAGCGAATATTAATATCTTTCAATGTGAATATATATTTTAGAATCTTGTGATCAATATATATCTCACACTTCTTCCCATAGATATAATGATGAGATATTTTCAACACAAATATCACATCTACCAACTCCATATCATGTGTGGGATAGTTTTTCACATGAATTATCTGGTGGATTGAGTTATATGATATCAATTTATAATTTTTTCATCAGAACACATCCTAATACTTTATTTGAAGAATCATTGTACACCATAAAGAGTTATCCACTTATTATGAGTGTGAGTAATGGAATAGTGATAAACCCCTTTTTGAGATGCTTAAAGTTTTCTTCACATTCTTGAGTCCAGATAAACTTCACTCCCTTCAGTGTCAGCTTGTTCATTGAGTTTTATAATCATGATAAGTTCTTTACAAATAGTCAATACTACCCAGCTAGACATATAAAGTTTCAGATATCTGCTACAAATGTTGGCCTGGCACACTCTTCAATTTCTATTGCCTTGGAAGAGCCCATAAATATTCCTTTTCTAGTGATAACATTTCCAAGAATGATACTTCGTCCATCCAAAACTCTCATTTACTTTACTTTTCATAAATTTTCTCCCTTATAAATGTCTTCAACACATTATTCAAATGTTCCCCATGTTCTTCTTCACTCTTGGAGTATATCACAATATCATCGATAAAGACTACCACAAATTTGTTGAGTTAATCTATAAAGTCTTTATTCATTAAATCCATTAAATTTTTTGGACCATTAGTGAGTCTAAAGGGAATCCCTATGAACTCATAATTTCCATACATAGTTCAAAAGTAATTCCTTGGAATATCGTCCTTCCTCACCTTTAATTGGTGATATCCCAACCGAAGATCTACCTTAGGGAAATAACTAGCCCCATGAAGGTGATCAAATAAGTCACATATCCATGATAGGGGGTACTTGTTCTTTATAGTGGTTTTGTTATGTTAACAATAATAGATGCATAGGTTCATTTATGGACATTCAATAAGGTTTATTTGATATAAGTAGATATCCAATAATAAGTTCAATTTGTAACTCAACATCCAGATTAGTAGGATGACCCAAAAAATCTTCAAGGAATACCTCAGTGTAATCACTCATGATGGGAATATCTTCATGCATTATTCTCTCCTTTGTCTCAATCATTTGAGAAAGATATGATTTCTCACAAGGCAACAATATCCAAACTAGAGAAAATGATTCTAAAATATATTCATCTTCCTCTTTACAGTTGTACAAGATTGGAGGATACTCTAGGATGTGAGGAGGGGTCTCCCTTTCCTAACAGTTAATGTTGGTTTTGTATAAAGAGAGAAAATACATGACCAAAATAGAATAGAACTCCATAAGAGGAAGTATGAAAATATTTTATGGTAGGTTAAATACACAAAAATTTATTAGGGAGGTTTTATAAACCTTGGATATAAAAATAGCCCCATTTTTTTCTCACAGATAACTCAACCTCAAGATTTTGAGGTGTTGTTTGAATTGTTCTACTAAAAGTTTAAGATATGAAATGATGTGTAAAACCAGAATCCGATTGTACACTAGCTATTCATGAATGAATAGCTTGTATACCAATCACCAAATCATTTTCTGGTTCCACCTCAGTAGTAGTAATATAATAATCCCTTCCTTTTTTCCTTGGAGGATATTGTATTGCCTCTCAAAACCCATGGATTAGGGAAATTGTTCTCATAAGGCCCATATTCTTTGAAGTTGGAACACTATACTACTTATTGAGTGTTATTATGAACCTTCCTTTCTTCTTCCAAATTAGTGTAATTCTTCATATACCTCTGGTAGTTCTTATCCAGATGTCCCATTCTTCCAAATTTGATGCAATTCCTGGTTCCCTTTAGACAGTTCCCAGGATGCTTCTTCCAATAATATTTACACATGGGATGTTCCGTCTTATTTCTATCATGGTATTTATTTTTCAAACCACCCATATTAGACACTATTTTCAGCTTTTTGTCACCAAGCCCATGAGACCATTGAGAGCCTCTTCTCTCTATTTTTACCTTGAAGGAGAAACATACAATATCCTCATATCTGTTGAATTCACAAATCACCAATGCTTTTCATATGCTCTTCTTTAGTCTGCTAAAGAAGAGATCCACATTTCTTTCTCTGTTCATGAAAAATCTAGAATCATATCTTACAAGACTTGTAAAGTTTGCTTAATACTCCCTAATAGACTCTTTTTTCCTTCTACTTAAATCTGAGGAACTCTCTTTTCATCATGAGTCAGTGGTTTCTGGGAAATAGTTATTGAAAAAAAAATCATGAATTACTCTCAATCCATGGAATCAATTTCTTCTTGGTACTTCATATTCTTTATCATTTTCCACTACTTATCAGCTTCCCCATCAAAAAAATAGACCTCCAACATGACATTCTCTTCTTCTAATAACTAGAGGACAAATAATATCATTGTAATGGAGTCAATCCATTGTTTTGCGAGGAGCGTATCAAAAGATCCACTAAACATGGTAAGTATTTGTCACATGAAGGATTCGATGGAAACTTTCTCTTTCCATGGAGGATGAGGGAATTCCACATGATTCAAGTTATTATTAATAACTTAATCCAAGAGAGAAATAACTTTAATGAAGTTTTGAGCACTGATTCCCAACATATTTAAAATATCACTAGGGAAATATTCACATTCCCTATCACATTCATAATTGGAATGTGTTCCTCTATTTCCCACCATTAACTAAGAAAATAAATTCCAATTAGGGTGATTTAATATTTATCCAATAAGAATAAAAGGAATATTTTAAGATAACAGAATAAACATGTAAATGAAAAGTATATCCAAACTTGGGATTCCCTATGTTTAAATATAGGTTATCCTTGATCTGTTTATTAACTTATATTCTTATAGGTTATTTTTTCATTCTCTTGATAAGGGTTCATAATGAGCTTATGATTTTACCAAATGATATCCCATGGGAGTGTCAAACCAGGTGCACAGTAAGGCTCGTTGTCATATAACAAGTTACCCCATGTAAGGCACGAAACACATTGTCAGAGTTATTACTCTTTGGTACATCTATGTGAGAACCACTTCCACTGGTAGTATCCAGATAGGGACTTATTTTCTTGATAAACCACTTACTCTATACTAACAAAAATTTCAGGATGTTTTATTATACTTAGTCTTATCCATAAGGTTCTTACTAAAGTTCTCTATTACTAATCTCCCAAAATAACTATAGAATCCTATGATACCAACTATAGTGATCCCAACCTTTTAAACATATCATTGCATGATTTTAAGAATAACTAAACATCAAATTACAAGTCAAGGATCGTAAATTCTAGTGTCTTAGAAGACAAGGTATATAATTAAATATAATAAAAGAAACTTTTATTTAATCTCCATATTGAGCTTTTAACTTCCGTTGTGCTCATACATCTGTATAGGATAACCTGGGGATAACATGAACAAATGGATGAGCTGAAAATCCTAAAAATGGAATAAACATAAGAATAAATCTTTATCACATGGGTTAAAAGGAATGACATAGTGATATAAAAAGTCATGGAACAAGATTCATCATAATAAATCATTACATATTTAACATGTGATCATATAAACATGGAATCATTATAATGTGGAAGAAACATAAAACATTACTTTAGCATGAGACTATCTCATTTCATATAAAGAGTCCAAGTCAAGGTTAACCACCAAGACCATTTCACATGTAGCACGATTCAAGGTAAACTGCTAAGACCATTGCACATAACACCTCATGAGACTAAAATTTACCCGAAGAATTGGAGCTCTATCTAGGAGAACCCATTTGAACATGTTCATGAATATGTTTTCCACATAAATAATCTTTCAAAATCAACCATACATAAACATATGGTTACCCATGGAAATAAATGGGAATCATAATCATGTCATAAAGCATAACCAATAGGTGTGTCGTAGAAGTATCCATGAAGGAAAGTAATTTGATCAAACATGGACAATAATAATGTATAATAGTAATATATCATGATAATTGATGTAAAATTGAAGTGATATTTTGTAAAAAATATTATTTTAAGAAACATTTTAATTAAAACATTATAGTGTGTTTTCAGGAAATTATCAAAGATCATTTAAAATAGAAAAGGGAATAATATTTTATATAAAACAAGAATTGAACCAAGAAGGTTTTAAAAATAAATTGATTAATTTTATAAAGATAATGGTGGATTTAAAAATATTATAGAGTGAACTTTAATTTGGGTAGGAATTTGAGATGTTCCCTTATAATGGGCATGCTTATCAGGAAGAATTGAGAAGGGAGCCAAAAAAATGAATATCCCTGAAAAAGATTGATGAATGGATATCTATAAATGAGTTTGGAACATATCAAAATAATTTTTCAGATGTAAATAAAAATTAAATATAACACAATTTGGGTAAAAAGAATGATAGATCAACCCAAAAGAATAATGGAGGTTCAGGTAGAATATATTACCTTAAGTCTGAAGGTGTTATTCACTTGATCTTAATGTCCTAGATAATCAAATTAGATTATTTAATTAATAATTAAATAACATATTGTACATTTAATTGATTTATTATAACCTTTTTATGTTCATTCATGGAATTTAATGGGTTAAGAGGTTCAATTTCATTGTTTGGGAGAATTTGTTTCCCCGTTTTTCCCGATCGGTTTACTTATATACTTGTATGGACAATCATGTAATATGAGGATGGTTTTACTTAATTTAAGTTATATTTGTTTATAGAAAATCTATAATATTATGTGTTTATAAAATTAATTTGTCTATTTGTAGTGAGGATGAATAATTATATAAAACTTTAATGATAACAGTTTGGGTTAATTGGTGGTTTCTTTATCATAATGAACTCATTTTGTTTTATAAATTAATATCAGTTGTACAAAATGATTATAAAACATTACATATGTTATATTAAATACATAATAATCCATTTCAACCATTAAAATGGTTTCATGACCCGAATTGAAGATGATAATAGAAATTGAAAACTTGTTGTCCTTGATTTTGATAAATTAACACATCTCGGATGGTGTTTTCATTCTAGTATAGAAGTAGGGTAAGGGATAGATGATGAAAAATTATACCATTGGCATAAAAAATTTATTTTATGTGTATGGTATTGGAGTTTTCATAACTTTTGGATCAGGGGAGGTGAGGATATAAAATAAAGTAAAGGAACTTAAAAAGAAATTGAAAAGAAAAATAAAAAGGGTTATACATCTTGAGAACCTCCTTAGAGAAGAGGTTTTGGTGTTTTAATGAGACCAACAGAACTTGGATGTGGGAGAGGGTCTTAGGGAGGGATTTTAGTAGAATTTGGTCAAGGAAAAAGGATTGAGAGGTGTGAAAAGAAGAGGTGGTGAAGGGTGGTCTTTATAGTGGAGGACATGAGGGATTTCTCAATATTTTATTAATTATTTTATTATTTTACTCAATACAAGCAATAATATTGACTATTTTGACAAAAATAGTCATTTTTGCATGTTATTTAGAAGATAAGGTTCTTTCCTCAGTAGAACATCACCCATGACTCAATAAATCATGTATTTAGCATTTATGGTAGATTATATTATTTTACTATTCATGAAAAATTCTAGTATTACGAAAAAATCCCAAAAATTTACACAAAACATTTTTCGATGTGTAGAATCCAAAAATTAACTTCATTTTATTAAAATAATTTTCTTAAAATGAGTAATTTAATTTTTAATTAAATCCATACTTTCCTTGAAAACTATAAATTTTAAAATTAAAATTGATTTTATAACACTTTGGAAAATTAATTAAGGTCTCATGAAAATAATAATTTATGAATACATTTTATGAAAATGAATTTTATTTTAAATAATTAAATTAATTATAAAATATTAATTAAATACTTATAACTTATAAAAATACCAACACTATGAAATAATTATATCATATTATCCCTAATAAGATGGATAAATTTTATCTATATAATCATCGTCAGGGTTACTTATTCACTTGAACAATTTACTATTCATCAGGGTCATATTAATATTAATAAGGGTAAAAATACTATTCATAAGGGTAAGTTTCTATTCACCAAAAATTACATTTGTTCAATCAGACTCCAAACATCTTACTGATCCCAACCATGTCCGTCAGATTTTCAAAATTCAAATCAGAGAAGTGATAAATTATGTTTACAGGTCACATAGTATTTTTTTAGTTCATTTAAGCATGATGTGTCATTGTGTTTCTTAATGTGATTTTATGTGATTATATTATATGAAATAATTATAAGAATGGAATTACATTGATAAAAACTTGTTTCGGTACAAAACTAAGCTAATTTTTACATTATAAATTCAAAAATTATTTTTATTTTGTAAAATTATATTTCTAAGTGTTTCAAATAATAATTTTATTATTGTTTAATGAAAATTAATAAGAAAAATTTTATGAGAAAATAGTATTTTTTTTAAAATATAAATTCTTTATTGAAAATTTTGTATTTAATTATCAATATGTTTTCTTTTTATAAAACCATTATGATTAATATTTAAAAATTAGTTATTACTATTCATATTTATGAGTTTAATGGCTATGTTATAACGACCATGTTTAAAAATTTATATTAGTTATATATCATTGTTTTGTTAAAAGTCAGTGTTGTGTGTAATGAAAGGTAAAACAATATTGTATATAGTGCAAGATGAATATGGGGTTTTATAAAATTAAAGCTTAAATTGGTGTTTTATATAACAAAGTCTAAAATTGGTGTAGAGTGTAATGTAATCCCTCAAATAAATTTAATTTATTCTAAAACAAATGTTCATAAAAACATGGGGTTTTTTATTTTACCCCATATAAAATGAATTTCACCCTCAAAATTCATCACTCTAATATAAAAAATGAGGATACTTATGAATTATTTTATCCTCAAGCTCCCATGTATCTTCCTCAAACTGGTGGTTTCTCCACAACACTTTGACCAAAATAGTGGTTTTGTTTCATAGAACTTTCTCTTTCTAATCCAGGATCTCCACTTGTTATCCTCATAAGAAATATCTTTCTCTAATGGTATGACCTCTGAATTCATTACAATTTGAAGGTTTATGTATAAAATTCCTCAAGAGAGATACATAGAGCACATCATGGAATTGAGATAGTTTTAGTCGAAGTGACAAGAGATAGGCTACCATCCCAATATGATCAAGAATTTCAAAGGGATCGGTAAACCTAGGGTGTTGTCTCCCTTTCTTAAAAAATCTCATAGCCTTCTTCCATGGAGGAATTCATAGAAACACCTTATCACCAAATTAAAATTCTAGATCATGTTAGTGATTATAATCATAAATTCTCTTCCGACTCAGAAATTCCTTGATTTTCTATAGAATTTCTCTCACATTCTCTTCTATTTATTCATCTATCTATGGCCCCAATAGATTTATTTCTCCAAATTCATTCCATAATGTTTTATCTCTGAATTTATTTCAATAGGTCGATTCATAAATATCCATATGAATTTTTGAGTGAAATCTATTATTGTAATAAAATTTGACTAGAGAAGTGTGTTCATCCCAACCACCTTTGAAATCCATAGAACAATATCTAAAAATATATTATAGCATTTGAATTTTTCTTTTAGACTAACCATCTATCTGAGTATGATACATAGTGCTGAAACTCAACTTTATATCAAGATATTACTTAAGAATTCACCAAAACATTTATTTAAACCTCCATCCTCATTAGCCGCAATGTAATGTGGTGCTCCATGAAACCTTACCACTTAATTAATGTATATCCTATAAATAGTATCCCTAGATAAGTCTTCTCTGATAGAGATGAAGTGAAATGAATTTGTAAGGAAATATACTAAAACACATATAACATTATTCCTTTAAGAGTTTTTGGTGTTCCAATGACAAAATCCATGGTGATGTTCTCCCACTTCCATTATAGAATGGGTAATAGATGCAACATCCACTTATAATTTTTTCTTTTATCCCTATATTTTTCGTATACCAAGCACTGAGATACAAACTTTGTGATATATCTCTTCATGCCATCTCACCATAATCATTCTTTAAAATATCTATAAATCTTATGACTTCTCAGAAAAATAGAGAATGATGAAATATGAGTTTACTCTAACAACTCCTTCCTTAAATATTGTATGGAAATATCACATAAATTTTCTCTAACCTTATTATTCCATAATGATCAAAGACAAACATAGGGAAAAAATTAACCTTCCTTTAGAGCTCTATATCTTCCTTCTTCACCACTTTAATTTTCAATTTGATGGATGGTTGAACTTTCAATAAACAGGATAATTGTTTTCACCTTCATTTGGAATTATCATATCCATCCTTCACAAATCTATAAATATTAGATCTTTTGTAAACCACACCATAGATAAGCCATCATGATCTTTTCAACTCAAAGCATCGGCCACCTTTTTCACTTTCCCAGGGTGGTAATGTATTGAGAAATCATAATCCTTAATCTGCCTTTACCATGTTATCTGAATTATTCTGAAATCATTTTGTGTGAATGCATACTTGTAACTTTTGTGATCATTATATATGTCACACTTATCTCCATAAAGATAATTTCTCTATATCTTTAATGAAAAAATTGCCATCACTAACTCCAAATCCTGAGCTGGGTAATTTTCTCAAGAATCTACAATTGTTGTGAGGAATGAGCTATAACCATGAAATTTTTCATAAGAAAACTTCTGAATACCTTATTGGATGCATCATTATAGATTACAAACCATTCGATACTACATGTTAAATTAATAACAAGTGTACTAACTAATCTTCTCTCCTATTCCTTGAAAGTTTCCTTGCATTCGTCTATCTAGATGAACTTGGATAGATTTTGAGTTAACATTGTCTAAGGAATAGATAGTCCTGAGAAATTAACAAAATATCATCGATAATATCCATATAAATTAAGATAACTATGGATATTAGTAACTGTGACTGTTTTAGGCCAACATTCAATAGAATCCTTCTTTGATGGATCTACTAATATACCCTCTCTTGATATTATATAACCCAAAAATGAATACTTTTCTATCCAAAAATAACACTTTGTAAAATTTAAATATACTTTCTCTTTCTTTATGGTCTTTAGTACAATTCTCAAGAGATCTCCATACTCTTACTTACTCCATAAATATTCAATAATATCATCTATAAAGACTACCATAAACTGATCAAGGTATTCTCTAAATAACATATTAATTAAATCCATGAAGATATTATGGGAATTAGTAATAACAAAAGGCATAATTATATATTTATAGATTCTATACCTTGTAATGAATACTAAATTTTTTATATCATATTTACTGAACCTCAATTGATGACATCAATAATAAAAGTCAATCATGGAAAAGTATTTATCTCTTCATAGTTGATCAAACAATTCGTTAATATGGGGAATATGATACTTGTTCATAATTGTGATATTTTTTATCACCTTATAATAAATGTAGAGTACCATTGATCTATCTTTACTTTTGAAAAAAAATAATAGGTACACCCAAAGGTGACACTCTTGGCCAAATTAAACCATTTTCTATGTTTTCCTAGAGTTTATACTTTAATTTCAGCAACTCAATCAGGTCCATTCTTTATGAATTCATTGAAATGGGTGTGGTACTAGGTATGATTTATATTGAGAACTCAACTTTAAATTTTAGTGGTAGACTTGAAAAATCTTTTGGAAATTCATCAACAAATTCCCTAACAATAGGTATATAATCAATGTCAAGTTTATCCCCAACCATTTGAGATGAACTACCCTTATGAATGAGAATTAGGACCCATACAATTGATGTAATTTTCACCATAAGTTCATACTTATCATCACATCGATAGATGATCATTTTTTAATATGGAATATTAATCACAACTTCCTTTCCTTGAAAATTGATGTGAGATTTATGTAGAGAAATAAAATCCATGCCTAGGATGACATAAAGTTCCACCAAAGGAAGAATGACAATATTTGCAGGAAGAACATTCCTACCAATGTCAACTAGAGATGAATCATTTACATGAGATGTGATCATCATACCATTAGGGATTTTCACTTATAATTCCACATATAATCATTTGGGATGAATCTCAATACCCATAGTAAATCCTTTAGATATGAAAGATTGGGTAGATCCATATTCAAATAAGACATTAGAAATTATAGAGTGTATGGTATGTGTACCTTTAACCACATAGTTATTAAACCCCTCTTCATAAATAGTGATCACATGAGATTTACACTTTTCCAATAGCTTAATAGGTATCAAAAATAAATTATCATCACTAACCATCGGGTTTGGGCACCGATTATCATAATTCCCATTCTCCTTATACTTGAAGCACTGGAGTGTTGGTGGTGCATTTTGTGATGATTTATCTCAATTCACAATGTTATCCAACTTGCTCCCATAACTTCATTAATTAATTTCCTAATTACTTTCCCTTTTGCATTTAGAATAATTACTAGTGACCCTCAGTTAATTTCCTCCATGGTTCTTCCCACACATTGAGTATAAAGGAATGATCATCTTCTTTTGTCCATCATTCTTAGATTTCCCATTCAACTCCATCTTCTGTTTATTTTCAAAACCATGACCATGATACATAAATACAACCTCCATTTCAACCTTGACAGCACATTGAACGATCTCTTAATATCTATTGAAGTATATTATGGCTAACTCCATTTAATGAAATGGTTTTTATCCATTAAAGAATAGATCAACCTTACATTCAGGTAGGATGATAATAATAGAAGTATTCCTTGTAAGTCTTATAAAATTTACCTCTTTGGTACCAATGGATTAATCATCCTTTTTCTTTAACACAATTAACTCTATCTCTATCTTTGTACAAAGAATATAAGGAATGTACTTATTGAAAAATATGTTCTGGAAATCATCCCAATCCATAGAGTCAATGTCTTCATGTTTCCTCATATTCTTAATAATATTCCACCATGGATCTTCTTCACATCCCAAATGGTAGATAGAAAAAATTAATTGTTCATGTTCCAAAAACTGGAGAATGGAAAATATCTTTTTAGTGGTACTAATCCATTTCTCTGCAACTAGAATATCAGTACATCCACTGAAGGAAAGTGAATATTTCCTCATGACACTACTAAAAAAACATTCCTTTAACAATGCTAGAAATTTCCTTTATTATCACTAGAAAATTGTTGACTACCTGAGTGAGGTTAAAATATTTTGACTTTTATCAGCACTGAATAATTTGATGAAAAATGGGTCCTTTATCGGAGCAAAATAAATCACTAATACATGTGACCATTATCGGTGCTTTTTAAAAAGTTGATAAATGTGGCCTTTATCAGAACTGATAAAGGGCCACACTGTAGTGTGCTGTAATAACATACTACAACACCATTGTAGTATGTTGCAACAGAACACTGTAGAACCACTATAGTGTGCTATTACAACACACCACAACACCAGAAACACACAAATATAAATATAAATAAGTCCAAATATAGAATTTAAATGATATGAAATTTACAACACATACACAAGAAAAAAATACTATATTAGAGACATTTCAAACATTGGTTCATACAATTATATAAATAAAAATTATTAAATACATTCAAAAACATCAATGTTACATTATTTTTTAATCATGACCCAACTCATGCTATTTCCAAAAAAACCACCCCTACTCAAGAAAAATAACACACTTGTATATGAAAACTATTATTATGTTAGTAATAATATAAATAAATAAATTAACATAAAGTTTTAATTTTACTAAAATTGATGTCAATTTTAAATAAAAGGATGCACTTTGAGTCATACCAGTAAAACCATACATCGGATTGAGGTGTGGATGATTCCAACACATCTCAAATTAATTGTGTATCGTTGTACTAAACTATCAAAAGAATCAAAATGTATTTTATTGGTTTTGAGTACGTCGGTATTTTTTTTACTAAAACTTAATTTTATACTGGAAACATTCACTTTTCACTCATTCCGATTACATCATGTATCCGTTAAATATAAAACAGATTCTTACATGTCAAAAATAAATTATGAATTATTATCCTAAATTATCAAAAAAAATATGACTGTGTTTGACCAGTTTTCAGCGAGTGACACTTTTTAAACTAAAATATATATTTTAAATAGATAACAGACACTTTTTTCCTCATATTGATGTTCATATAATTCATGCATGTTTCAAATCATTTATGGATCATTTTCCTAAAGTATCAAAACAATATGAATGTGTTTGTTCAGTTTTGTGTAGGCCAGTTTATTTTTTTTACTAAAATTGATGTCAATTTTAAATAGATGTACTTAGAGTCATTCCGGTCATACCATACATCATATTGAGGACCAAATGATGCATACTCATTCCAAAAAACATATGGAATGTTTTCATAAATTATCAAAACAATCTGAATATGATTTCTCAATTTTGAGTAAACTGGTTGTCTTTTTTACTAAAATGTCATTTTAAACTGGAAACACACACTTTTGATTTATTATTATTATATCATGTATCAGTTTGATGTGAAATAGATTCTTACATATCACAAATTAATTATGATTCATTCTCTAAAATTATCATGAAAATCTGAGTAGTTTTGATCAGTTTTTAATGAGTGACACTTTTTGAACAAAAATGGCGATTTTAAAATGATAACTGAAACTTTGAGTAATATTGGGAACATCATGTATAATATTGAGGTACAACTAATTATTAAACATCACAAATGACTTATGGATTCTTTTTGTAAAGTATCAAAATAATAATAATGTGTTTCCTTGGTTTTTGGTAGGGTAGTTGTTCATTTTACGAAATTTTTTAACAATTTTAAATAGAAAGATACACTTTGAGTCATACTAGTCACATCATGTTTAGATTAAGTTGCAGCTAATTCCCACATACCAAATGACTTATGGATTATTTCCCTAAAGTACCAAAACAATCCGAATCTGTTTTCTTGGTTGTGAGTATGTCATATGTCTTTTTTTACTAAAATGTAATTTTAAAATTGAAACATGCACTTTGACTCATACCGATCACATTATATATCAGATCGGGGTGCGGATAATTCCTACACATACAAAATTACTTATGGATCATTTTCCTAAATTATTTAAACAATTTTAATGGGATTTATTAGTTTGGAGTAGGTCAGTTTCCCTTTTTACTAATATTTATATAAGTTTTAAATAAAAACAAGCACTTTGAGTCATATCAGTCACAATGTACATCATATTGAGGTGTGGTTGATTTAGGAAAGTCACAAACCACATAGGGATATTTTTTCTAAGGTAGAAAGACAATCTGAATGTGTATGTTCTATTTTGAGTAGGTGAGTTTGTTTTTCTACTAAAATTGATTTCAATTTTAAATAAATATGCACATAGAGTCATTCCGCTCACACTATGAATCATATTGAGGTGTGGTTACTTCCTACAAATTCCAAATCACATATGGATTTTTTCTTAAAGTTTCAAAATAATCTGAATTGTTTTCTCAGTTTTGAGTACGCCACTATTCTTTTAACTAAAATTTCATTTTAAACTCGAAACACGCACTTTGACTCATACATATTACATCATGTATTGGTTTTATGTGAGACTTATTCCTACACATTAGAAATGATTTTTGAATCAATTCCCTAAATTATTATGAAAATCTAAGTGCATTTTCTTAGTTTTTAGTTAGTGAAAATTTTTAAAGTCAACTGTCGATTTTAAACTGATAATGGACACATTGAGTCACTTCTCTTTTTTACTAAAATTAATGTCAATTGAAAATATTAAAAAGTAATTGGGGTCATACCAGTCATACCATGTGTCATATTAAGGTGTGGATAATTTATACATGTCCCAAAGTCTCAAAATATCCATAATTATCAATGTTACCAAGATTTATATTGTCTTTTTTTATCAAACTACCGACACAGCATGAGAATATTTGAACAAACCACATCACCTCAAAAATAAAATACTCCATTATAAGAAAAAAATTATTTTGAGTAATACTAAAAATAAATAAATGAAACATAAATTCGAAATAATACATTAATTATAACAAAAATGATTTTATTGTGTGAATATCAAGATTACCATTGTGATTGACTAGTGGAGGGAACGTGAAGGAAAATGATAAATGTAAACACTATAGGGGTGAAAGGTTTTGAGGGAGAATAATTCTATAGAAGTTTTGGTGTAGAAAGGGTTGAAAGATAGACAAAGAACCCCGATTTGAACAAATGAATCTGCCTTTATAAGAAAAAAAATTATTATTTGTGTAATACTAAAAATAAATAAATTAAATAGAAATATGAAATAATACATTAATTCAATGGAAAATTATTTTTCTGTACAAACATCAAGTTTACCTCTATAATTGAGAAGTGGAAGTGGTGTTTCTCTTCCTTTAAATGCAGTGGAGAGAACATAAAAGACGGTGATAAATGAAACACTATAGGGTTTAAAAGGATCTGAGGGAGAAGAAGTATGAATGTTGGAAATATCACCCCAACAAGAACAAAATAATACACCTATATAAGAAAACAATTATTATGTGAGTAATACTAAAAATAAATAAATTAAACATAAATATGAAACAATACATTAATTATATGAACAATGATTTTTATGTGCAAACATCAATATTACCTCTATAATTAAGAAGAGGAAGATTCATTTCTCTTCCTACAAAGGCAGTGGAGAGAACTTGAAAGAAAGTGATAAATGAAACACTATAGGGGTGAAAAGGTATCGAGGAGAAGAAGTATGTGAATGTGTTGGTGAAAAAATGCATCAAACATGGAGAGAGCACCCCAACTCGAACAAAAGAATACACCTCTATACGAAAAAATTATTATGTGAGTAATACTAAAAAGAAATAAATTAAACATAAATAGTAAACAATACATTAATTCTATGGAAAATGATTTTATTTTGAAAAAATCAATATTAAGTCTGTGATTAAGCAGAGACAACGTCATTTTTCTTCCTACAAAGGCATGAAACATGGACATAAATCTTTTAAAATAAACAAATTATGCAAGGAATAATGAAAATTTAATCGAAATTTATTTGCATAATTTTTTGGTAAAATAGATAAATTATATTGTAACATTACATTTACATCTCTCCAAAGGTTTTCTTTGGTTCAGATAAAAGCTAATAAAAAAATAAGGATTCTCTATGCACTTCATTATGGGTTAGAAGACTATATAGATGTTAGGAAACCCCAAGAAAATTAATGATATTGATATCTATTTAGATCCATTGATAAATACAGCCAAAACTAGGATTGATTATGCATCACTCACAAAGTTAATAACAAAACTGAGGATTCTATGTGCACTTCACTACTGTTGGTTAACTACTACTTAGCATAGCATCTGACCTGAAATTCCTACCCGATGTCCCCATGATGCTCCCATCCCACACACTCTCTCCCTTATCTATATCATATCACCATTCATCATTCACTTTTCCTTCTCTTCCCCGTATTTTTAGTCATTATCTAAACCATTGGGAATATTTTTCCTTCATGGAAGTTTCTGATTCTCATTTTTCTTCTTCAACCATATGTGTTTTCCACAAAACCATTACCCAATGAATTATTTTATTCTATAAAATTTTCTCTATATGTTCAAGAATATAATCACATTTTTTCCCTCTATGTTTCAAAAAATAGTATCACAGGGAAGTTGGGAAGGAAGTTCCGGTTAGATGCTATTCTAAGTGGTAGTTAACCAATAGTAGTGAAATGCATAGAGAATCTTTAGTTTTGTTATTATCTTTGTTCATAATTAAAGGAAAGTACTTTTTTCTCCATTGATCAATGAATAAAAATAAGAATCAATATTCTTCTAACTCTTCCAGAATAATTTGTCTTGAATAATAACAACGTAAACACGAAAATAGGATTTTCTAAGTGTCCTCTATATGTTCTCTTTCAAACTTGATGAACTATTTAACTCCATATCTATATTCTTTTGTCAAACGATTAGCATGAATACTTTTTCAGTTCATATCAATACTTTTGGGTTCATCAAAGATTAATTTTATACAACATATAAATAAATACCCAAAATATATTCATTATCAAAAGTGAATGTTATAGACAATTCTAATAAGGGAAACACAATATTTGATTTTTTCAACGAATTTAAGTATGTTGAAGAAAATGGGTAATTGAATTTAATGAAATGAATTACTCCACATAAAATCTATCTTAAATTACTTAAACAAATAAAAATATAATATATGAAATTAAGGATTACTGAGAAACTCAAATATGATAAACAAGAATAATAAACTCTCATTCAACCAACTAGATTAGTGGTTTCATGGATTGAGGAATAATGCTAACGATAAAAGGGATAGAACAATCATTATTTTTATAGTATTTTTCTGTATTTAGAAATAAAGGAATAAATCATGGTTTGAGGGGATTAATGCTTCGATGAAGGGAAATATAGATAATTTATACTAGAATATCTGAGCACCCACTTATTCCAAATCCAACAATAAGGGGTTTTGGGATTTGAAAAAATAGTGGGATATATAATATAATTATTAATAACATCACAACTAGTACTAATTAAAATCTAATAAATGTTATTTTATTTTTATAGATAATGGAAAACATCACTTTCCTTATAATCTAAATTGGAGAAAGAGAATCTCATATCCAGTGAAAACCTCTAGAAGTGGTACAAACACTAATATGATATATTATACCAAGAATAGAAGTTATATTTTTTAGAATCCCTTACACTTTATTATAAACCACGTAGAGGGGGTGATGGTGAGAAGGATTCCTATAGAAGTAACATAGTGGATGTATCATATTTTCCAATGAATCGTGTTATTATTTAGGTCTCTGATATGAGGATATAGGATAAGGATGTGGATAGATACACTATGTTGAATCATCTAAAATAATATGATATTGAAAGGGAGAAAAATATAGTTAACAAATAATATTATCACTAACCTTTATAGGTGTAAAACAAAAGAAGGATAGTGTAATGGACCTAGCTTGAATTTCCCAAACAACACCAGTTTAGATCCTCATATGACCTATAACACACCTCAAAGTCACTAAAGGATGTTTTAAACTTCTGGGATAAAAAACTATAAATGGGAGGTGCCATCCCCCCCTATAAAAACAATGGGTACCGGATTTTGAAAAAAAATTCTATCATAACCCTTGGGGTCAATGGACAAGCAGATCCAAAATCATCATTACCCAATATAGGCATACCGGTTAGACAAAAAAACTATATAAATAAATAATGAAATAGCTATATTGACACACATACATGTCATGTTAGTATAAATACTTAATTATAATATATAAGAAATATCAAATAGATAAAAACTTGATATTCAAACACAACGTGAACTTAAGGCACCATAATGATTCAAAAGGTGAATGCTTGATGTGATAAAACCTCATGTGATTAACTAGGGATAAACCCTTTGAATATATTCTATACAAAAAATAAGGACCATAGTGAATTATAATAGGAACTAGACCCTATGATACATAAAACGAATAGAGGAACATATATCACTCCACAAACTTGGTTCCTGAAAAATAGAATCTGAAGCTGCATGTCTATTGAGGTGTCCATAAAAGGTGTTAGCATATATATAATCATTAGGGAACCACCAATGTGACTCAAATCTATAATCAATAAACAATAATATACATGACAATTTTTACACATTTATATAAATATATGAAAAAAGTATTTAGAAATGAGATAAAAAACATATCAGTAAAAAAACAGTGAATAAGTACAAGGTTCAGTGTCAGATATAACCAACAACTCCATATATTGAGAGGGTCAAAAAATTGGAAATCAATAAAACAATGGATCTTAAACAAACTGTTCTTTTTATAATCTAAAATCAAAATAGTATAAAATTTTCAGACAAAAAATAATGACATCATTGAAGAAGAAATAAAAAAAACCAAAAATACACAAAGAAAATTAAAAGGCCCACCTCGCTAGGTTGAAGAAAATATGAGACCCTCTTTGGAAACCCTAAATTCAATCGAACACCGGATGTAGGATGGTTTGTTCAAGATACTTGATGTAGTTGATTGGTGTGATTTGAGCTTTGATTCACCGAGGAGGAATGCTGATAATTGGTAGTTTCTGTAGAAAGATTCTGATATCGCGATGGGTTTGCAAATGGTTAGAGTTTTTTAATTAGATCGGGAAACTTTTATCATCACTAACAAATAAGCACTGATAAAGGTAGGACTTTATCAGTGCTTTGTTTAGCGCTGATAAATCCTTATCTTTATCTATGTGAAAAAATGATAAAGATGCTTTTATTAGCGCTTATTACTTAAGTGCTGATAAAGAATTTACAATTGTAATTATAAATAAAAAAATCATTATTTATATATACTTAATAAATATATATAAACATTAATTTATTAAATATATTCCTTCTTAAATATATTTATCATAGTTTTAAAATTATTTATTTATAATTATAGAAATATTTTAAAAAAAATATTTATATAATTATACATATATATATTTAATAAATATATATATATTGTAAATATATTCATTTTTTAAGTAAATTTATATAATTATTTAAATACTTTTAAAAAATAAATATTTATTTATAATTCTAAATATATAATTTTATAAATATAGTAAATGATCATGTATAAATATATTTATTTATAAATATTTTTTACTGTTATATTTTTTGAATTATTAATGAATATCTAATTTTAAATACATGCATATATGTAAAAAATGAGTGAAATTGAATAAATTAAGAATAAGCACAATTTAACAATATTGAAAAATTGGATAAGTTTTATGAGTGTGCATTGTATATAAAAATGCATTAATTACGTATATGTGAAATCAATATAACTCATATTTGATCTATGTTAAATTGATAAATCAAATGACATTCAATTATATGTCGAGTACTATGCAATTAGTCAATATTTTTAATTCATATTAACTTTTAATTATAAACCATTATTCAATAAATATGTGACTATTTAATGTAAAGTTCATAAATACTTTTTAATATATAAATCATATTTATATACATTAATATATATCTATATATTTAATATATACAATTTAATAACATTAATTATCAAAATTATCTAATTAATAAAAAAATTAATATTTAATAATGTATAATAATTTTATTTATTTTTCTCAATAATTATTTAAATAATAAAATTTTTAATATTTTTTTTAATAAAATCAATTTGTTTTTTTATTTAATTATTTCATTTTAATTATTCAAACCTCTATTAGTGCTAATAAATTACTGATGAAATAAAAATTTATCTATTCTAAAAACAAAGGGATGATAAATGTTACCCTTTATGAGTACTAAAAATAAAGCGCCAATAAAGGATACAATTTATCAGTTCTAAAAATAAATCATTGATAAACGTTCCCTTTATCGGGGCTAAAAAAGTACTGATAAAAGGTAAAATTTATCAGTACATTCTGTAGCATTGATAAATATGACATTTATCATCATTTTTTCTAGTGCTGATAAATACCAACATTTTTAAAAGACAAGTTTTTAGTAGTGTGAATGACTCCACATAATGTTGTTCCCTCTATTGATCATTTATAATTCCATAATGATTCATATATTGAGAATTTTTTTGAGCATAACAAAAATATTTTTCATTCCAGCTACCATAAAATTAAGATTATTAGAAGGAAAATCATTTTGTTGTATGTATCACTCAACATTAATGTGGTTCCTTCAGGTTCCAACTATTGACTAAAACTAAAAATCATAGTATAAGAAACAATAATCATAGTGTGGAACCACATGATCATGAAAAATAATTTCTAGGATGTTTAAATCATAAAACCTTATTCTTTAGTCTGTGACACCTTCGGTTTATCCTAGTTCATTCATAGTCATATTATATTTAAATCTTTCATGGTGGTTCATAAAGAGTTTGTGAATTACTAAATCATATTTCTGGGAGTTTTAAACTATGTGTGTATCAAGACCCATTGTTGTGCACCATTCCCCAATCATGTCAAGCATAATATGGTGTTTTCAGGGTTATTACCCCTAGGTAAATATATACTAGATCCACATCCACCTATAGTATCTAGATAGGGATGTATTACTATGAAACCACACAATCTATCCTCTACTAAAATTCCATGAAATTCTCCTATACTTTGACTCATCCTTAAACATATCATTAGACATGTCCTTTAGGATCTCACTAAGGTTTTCTCATACTAGTTTTCCAAGTTTAACTAAACCTATTATTTAATATCATCTATAGGGACTGAGGCTTAATATACATATATATTACAACATTTTTTATGAATATTCATTACATTACAAAAACACACACCTGAGAACTGTAATAGTTTAGTACATTTGAAATTATGGAAACATAAAGAGGGTTCCATAAGTAAACTACATCATCTCCCACTAGGATATTCATAACTATAACCCTTCTTATAAATTTCATATAGAATACATATCTACATAACCTGGGTAAAGGAAATATAAGAAAGGGTGTGCTCAAATTATTAATAAGGGTAAACAAGGGAGATACTTAAGCCTAAAATGAACATAAGTGTTTGAGAACCTAATTAGAACATTTGAAAACCATACCCTACATATTAAATATCATAAAATATATTCATGGAATAAATATTGGTAGTTTATAAGACTACAATCATAAGGGAATTAAAATAACATGAGCTATGAGAGCATAAAATTAGCATAAGATATGGAATTTGTGGCATACACATAAGTATTGGAAAAAATTTATCTATTAGTCAAGGCTCACTGCTAAGACCATCATAGTGGAAAAAGTGATTTATTGATCTAGGTTCACTCCCCATTCTAGCCTTGTCTTGCTAAACTAGGTTCACATACCATTCCATCGTTGTCTTATTGAACTAGGTCCACTCCCTGTTTGAGTCTTGTTTGTCTCATGAAATATAAATGTTTACCCAATTTATTGGAGTGAAATATATGTGCCTCCTGTCACATAATTAAAATAATACATATGTTTTCCACAAGATCATAAAAAATTTACCATTTCATAACCCATTTAAAGAAATGGGTTTCATAAACATTTCATCATATCATAACCTATGGAAAAGAAACTAGTTTCAAAATCATCATATCATAACCCAAGGAAAAATAAGTGTGTTTCATAAGAATATTATCATGGTATAACCTGTGCAAGAGAAATGGGTTTCATAAAAATCATGTCATAATAAACATAAACAATTTCAAGAAATAATAAGAATGGTATCATTGGTTCATATCCCTAGTAAGTCATAGTTAACATCAATGGATGTAATCTTATATAGAAAATGATTTATATCATTCATAACATTTCTTGAAGAAAATATCCTTTCTACTTTGAAAAATTATTTTTAAAACATAAATAAATTAAAACTATTTTATTTGAAAATAAATTGGAAAAATTATAAAATAAACTTTGAAACGATGATTTTTCTGGATTTTTCAAAATTATGTTCATGTCATACATGTTAAAACAAAGATTCCTTTCACATTTTTGTTAAGAGATAAAAAGACATTGTTTGAAAAAATAAATCAATATTACATTGAATTTTTTTTATATAAAATATGGGTAAAATGAATTTAAAAAATCATAAGGTAGTAATAAAACATTTTTGAAAACATTTTTATAAAAAATTGTTTTGGAAGAAAAAATATTTCCAACTGAACAGAGAAATAAATTTTTAATTTATTAAAAACAATCTTAATTATTTTATGTAAAAAGGAGTAGAAAAATGATACCATTATTTAAAGATATAATGAATAACTAGGGTATAATAAAATTCATGAAAATTATTGATATTTATATCAGGATATTTCAACATTGGAGACTTAATCATAAACAATCACGATAAACGATGAGATTATAACCTAAAATCCTCACGACATTGGTAACATTGATTCATAAGATAAAATAAGAAATAACATAAAATGAAACATAAAATATAATTATTAGGAATAAATTTATTATATTACATGTTAATGGGGCTATATATACACCTTATTATTGAATATAGGTGTATAATATAATGTATGTGTCAAAGAAGATAAATTTTGGGAAAAAATCCCCTTACTGATTTGTTATGTTTTGAATCATAAACCCCAGGAATGATAGATCATAAAAAAGGATATCTAAATAAAAATAAGTTTTAATAAAATAATCATAAAATACAATAATTTTCATTATATAAAATACATAATGGAAATAGGTGGTGAATGTGGAATGTGTCTTATAGAAGTAAAAAAGTGAGATCGAAATCCCTTAACTTAAGTCTTTACTTTTGTCACACTCAGTAAAATCACCTTTATAATAAATATATTTTTATTATAAATATATTAAATAACCATATTCATATTTATAAAACCATATATGATTTTAATATGGCCTTGTATTACCCTTTTATTCAAAATTCCATGTCAAAGTTACATTTTGAGTAGTAACTGCTTTGTTTTTTTGTATATGTTCTGATTTGTTATATTTTTTTCCTATTACATTGATCATGGTTCCATAATATTAATAATTATAACCATGATATAAATATCATATATATTCAATTTATATGTATATGTATCTATATAAATACATAAAATTTACTGATAGGAAATAAAAAAACATTGTTTATGGAGATGGTAGGTCGTACGTACACATAAACGTTTTTTCATTTTCTTGTTGTGTTCAAAGAGAGAAAAGTAAATGATATATATTTCATTCTATAATCATTTAAATTTAATATATATCACAAATATTTATGAAATCCATCCTTAATACATTACATGTAAAGCATAAATGAATCACATCCCTTCGTGAGGTGGTAGTCCTTTGTACAGATGAACAATGTTATCGTATTCCCACAAAATGTAGAGTAAGAAGTTATGTGTGATATAAAAATTATAGAATAATAACAACATAATAAATATATTATATATCATATAAATCATATATAAATAAAAAATCCATCATTATGATCATCCTTGATAGGTGGCAATGAAAAAACGAATGACATCGGTTAACGAGGCAACATTCTGTCATGCACAAGAACGATGATTTTGAAACCCATTTGATGGATGAGGAGATATTTTTGGATAATAAACATAACATAAAGACATATAAATATATTTAAGATAACTATTTTATTATAAAATTATTAAATAAAAAATATTTGGGTTTGGAGGAAGAAATAAAATAAAAGGGATCCTTGATAAATGATACCTTTTCTTCGAGTATCCTCCTTAGGTTTTCACTAAAAGCCTTACTAGGATGAATTTATGAAAAAAAATAAGGATTATAGAATGAAACGATGGAATTATAAAAGTTATTTGGGTATTTATTTTCAAAAAAAAATATGTTCTAAGGTGTTAATAAGAAAGAAGAGTGGGTGGCCTTTTATAAGTGGGGGAGAGGACATACTTGGCATTTTTTAAAAGAGTTGAGGGCTCCCACATTTTTCAAATGTAACAAGGGTCCAAAATGGATCAAATTATAACATTAGACCTGATAAGTTTTAAATAGGTCCACAAAATAATTTTTTACTATTTTATAAGTAAATTTGACCCCTATCGTTTTCGTTTAACCCCCAACAAACAAGTTTTTCCCTTAACCATGATAATTACTTTTTTACTACATTCACTTTTCGTTTTGGTAAAAAAATAAAATGAACTTTATATACATTATAAATTATTATGATTCTAAATACGGAATAAATTTTTCCAAATTCTGTCTGAATAAATTTAAAAAATTAATTTAATATTAATTACGTAGACATGACAAGAAAGTGGGATTTTAAAGAGAAAGTGATCAAACGTTTATAAGGTAGTTATATCCAATTTTGAAATGAAATTGATTCCAATGAAATATATTGGATTGTTTATGTATAATTTAGAAAATTATACATTACATTAAAATTAAAATATAATTTAAATTTTTAAATAAATTAAAATAAAAGACAGATTTCAATTAAAAATCAATATTTTTCACTATTCATAAAATTGAAACTATTCATAAATATAACAAAAAATAACCCTGAACTAATTTTAAAATTCTAACTTCAAAAATAAATAGTATTTTTAAAATTAAATTTCTAAAAGTTTCAATAATTAAATTTATTATTTTTTAGAAAAATACATAAAAAAAGTTTCTAGAAAAATTGTATTTTTTTAAACATATAAGGACTTTACCGAAAATTAAGTATTTGTTATAAATAAGTTTTATTTATATAAAAAAATTATCATTAATTTTTAAAAATTAGTTATTAAAATTTATATTTTTATTCTTAATGGATAGGTTATAATGTTCACATATAAATAATTATATTAGAAATATATCATGGTTTTTTAAAAATTCGGTGTTGTGTGTAACGCATGCGAAGCAAGAGTTGCGTGTAGCTCATGCTTAACATGGTGTTGAGTATAACCCAAGATAAACTATGTGTTCTATAGAAAAAAATCTAAAATTTGTGTTGTTTTCAACACAATCCATTAGAGAAATTTAATTTATTCAAAAAATTCATAAAAACATGAGGTCTTACACCTAAGAATGATTTTGGTGAAAACTTATGGAGGTTGACCGAAGAAGAGGTGTCATTTTTAACCGATTATTTTTGTTATATTTATTCTTACACATCATTAAAATATATCTTTAACTATGATAATATAATTATATTAGTATATTCCACATACTAAGATGTTATTATGTTGATTCCATAACCTATATCCATCTCCTCCTCCATCATATGGGAAATAAAACTATTGATCTTGTATAAGACAGACTACCGCCTCACGAATCGATATAATTTATTTCCCATCACCACATCTCATGGATCAAAATAATTTTATATTTAATGTATATATATTATATTTATGAAATATGTTTTCTCCTAGAATTATAATATCACTTCTACCTTCTTATAAACCAATCTGTTAGAAAACAATAATATCACTTGTGCATATGTGTGTACTACCTTCACAAAGAAATGTGATTCATTTTTTGTTTTATTTTAAAATGGATGATAATAATTATCTATTTCATAAATATATATACGATATCTATGACATAAAAATGATTCTATTAAGGTGATATATTATTTTCCTTTCATTTATTTCATCTTCCAAGAAAATAGAAACATGTTTCATGTGTACGTATGACCTACCTTCTCCATGAATGGTTTTATTCAATTTATATTTCTAAATTTTATGGATTACACTAAATAAATTTTTAATGAATATATATGATATTTATATCATTATTATAATACTTGATATGATGGAAATATATCACTATACAAGGTAAAAAATTACTGAACCAAAACATTCATGAAAAAAGTAGTTATTACTTAAAATAGTGATTTAGGAAAGTAATTTTTAATAAATGGGTAATAAAAAGTTTTAAATATATCATATATAGCATAATACAGGTTATTATGGTTCCATTATATAAATTTAATAAAAATATATTTATTATATAGGAATTTCTGATGTGTATAAAGAAAGTTGACACTTGAGGTAAGGGATTTATGCCTCAATTTTATTTTTGTGGGACACATGTCATATAAACCACTTGTTTATTTAGTGTGGTGTATATACTAAACTTCAATATATTTTACGATTATTTTTATAAAAATCTTAGGATTTACATATCCATATAATGTTATTTATTTCATGAGTATTATGATTTAAAAATTTCTAAAGTGCTAATGTTTTTTATGTCACAGTCTCATTATTTATCAGGATTGCCCATGATTATACATAAAATGATTAAATTATATGATATAACTCACAAAAGACCCATGAATTGTATTATAATTCGGTTATCTATGGAAATTAAAAAAAATCATTTCTTTTTCCTCTCTCTATGTACTCAATAGTCTAGAATAATGTTTTATGGAAAACTGAATTTATTTCTCTCTCCGGTCAAAAATAATTTTTCTAACATATCCATGTTTTAATAAAAAAATTAATAAACATATTTAATATTATCCAATTATTTCTTTTATTCATTTTTACCCATGTTTAAATTTTTTAAAAATAGTTTAAACTGAATTTTCTTTTGATTTTCTAAATAAGGTGATTTCTAATTTTCACTAAAAATGTGAAAGGAATCATTGTTTTGATATACATGAAATGAGAATAATTTTCTAACATCATGGTCACTAAATTATTTTAAAATTGTTTTTACAAATTTTCAGTTTTCTTTTCAATGAAAATTATTTATTTAATATTTGATAATTTTTTAGATTTTGAATAAGAATTTTCAAAGTTAAATGTTTATTTTCCATAAGAAATGTTCCATGTGATGTTTCAAAATTATTTTCCATCTAAGATAAAATAATTTAATTTTATGTAAGATTTAATATGGATATTATCCAACAATAAAATCAATATTAATATTTTCTTGTTTATATTTATGATGATAATATTTTTATGAAAATTATTCCTTTTACATGGTTTATTCTCTGGTGAAATGATGAAATGTTTATAAATCTTGTTCCTTTTCCATAGGTTATACTATGATTAAATAATGAAATGTTTATGAAACCCATTTATTTTAAATGGATTATTATATGATTAAATTTTTATGAAACCATTTTCTTTTCATGGGCTCTAGCATGAGGAATTTTTTATAAACTTGTGGCACACATCTGTATGATTTACAATATGTGAAGGGTGGTCCCAGAATTATATAGCCTTCTAATTCATTGAAAAATGATGGATATATCATGCGATTAATAGGAATTAAATGTGGAGTGGACCCAATTCAGTATTGGACTATGTCTATTGTGATAGTCTTGGAATTAAACATTGACTACTACGATGGTTTAGTGTGTGAACCCATTGTACTATGATAGAATTCCAAATGAGACATCACTAGTAAGTAAATGATTTTCTATAGTTATGTGTATGAAACAATTCCATTTCTTATGCCAATGTTATGCTTCAATAGAACTTTTTCTTTAATTCCATTATGATTTATTTCTTTTGAACTACCAAGATTTATTCCATGACTCAAGTTTATGATTCATGATATAGAGGGTATGGTTTTGAACTATTATTCTCATGTTATCATAACCTTATGATAATTTTATATTTATGTGATCATTGATATATCTCATGTTTACCATTATTTAGAATCTTATCTCACCCTTTCTTATATTTATTTTCACCAGGTTATAAATAAAGGTATTATATTTGATATGTCTAAGAAAGGTGATAGTTATAAAGAACAAAGTGGAAGATGGCATAGTTCACTTATGAATCTATTTTTTATGATTCTAAGATTCCAAATATACTATACTTATCTGATTCTGGTGTGGATCATTATGTTATGTAAATAATATTCATCTACTAATATTTAATATATATATATATATATGAATGAAAAGTGTGGTTTGATATAGTTGGTATCAGAGAAAGGTTTAGTTAAACATTGGAAACTAGGATCAGAAAAAATTAATGAGAACCGTAAGGATAAGTCTATGTATAGGAAAATATTATGAAGTTTTGGTGAAGGTTATAGAAAGTGGTTTCAAAGAAATTACATCCATTTCTAGATACTAAAAGTGGATCTTTCTTGGGAATAGTTTTACCTTGGGGTAATAACTTTGAAAAGGGTGAATTGGGATTTGAATTGATCATGACCTAGTGCATGCTAATGGGACTTGTTGCACACCTGGTTTTATAATCTTGGGGGATATGTTTTTTAAATTCAAAAACACTTTTTTAATGATGATGATAAAATTTGAATGGATTATAACCATGAATGAACTTGGTTAAACCTTATGGTTTTCTATATTGAAAAATGGTTTCATGATTTAGAAATATTGTGAATTATTTTTCATGATTGATCACTTTAATTAAAGATTACTGATGGTCACACAAACCATTTTTGTATTAGTATAAGATTAGATATAGAATGATGAAGTTGAGGTGGTAATAGGTATTCTCAAATATATAAGTACCCTATTTGATATTAGTTATATGAATTCTTATATATTAGGAATAGTTTAAAGGAATTTTAATTCATATCCTCAATGATTTGACATTCAATTAGCATTGAAACCACCTGACGGTATGATGATCACATCTCTAGTATTTTATTATTCTCTAGTTTTATTTCATGGTAATGTGATTCCTGTAAATCTCATTATTCTCCCTCAATTTTAATTTGATGTTATCTTAGGCGTGTATTAGATTTATATACCTAAATCCAACATCAATTTTTGATGAATGGAAGTCACTTTTGATATTCAAAACCAAAATCAGGTCATCTATCAATGAAATAATAAATATGAAATTCTGATGGAAATCACATCCATTTTATGGGTCTTGATTCCTATTCAATGGTTATGTTTATATCAAATGGTTATGGAGAAAGTCAACATCGATGATATCCCTATTTTGTGGGAGTTTATTTCTTTCTTTCTAGAAAATTTTCCAAGTCTTCCACTAAATCATGAGATTGAGTTCCCAACAGAACTCATACCTTGTGTTAGACCTATTTCAAAGACTCTATATAGAATATACCTAATTGGGATTATATAATTTAATAAGAAACTCAAAGAGAATATTGTAAATGGATTCATTTTTTCAAGTGTTTCACCTTGGGTTCACCTATATTTTTTTATTAAGAAGAAAGATGGATCAATGAAGCTCTTCACTGATTATCAAATATTGGAAAAGATCACAATCAAGAACAAGTATCTTCTACCCTAGTTTCATGTCTTAATTGAAAAACTGCATGGAGATCAATAGTTTTTTCAACCTTTAAATTCATTATTGATATCATCAATTGAGGGTTTGCAAGGAGGATATACCCAAGACGGTATTCTGTACCAGGTATGGACACTATGAATATATAGTTATGCAATTTTTTCATATTAATGCCCCTCTTTCTTTATGGATTAAATTAAAAGAGTCTTTAGAGATTACTTTGAGAATTTAGTGGTAGTCTTTATAAACAATATTCTTATATATTCAAAGAGAAAATAATAGTGTGAAGATAACTTGAGAGTTTCATTAAAGACCCTGGAGAAGGATAGTTTATACGAAAAATTTATCAATGGTAAATTTTGGCTATAAAATGTTTCCTTTTTGGGTTATATAATCTCATTAAAGGGTATATCTATGGATCTATCAAAGTCCAAAGTTATTGAACATTGGTCGAGACTAAAAACTATGACTGAGATCAGATGTTTTCTTAGAATAGATGGATAATATTTATGGTTTGTGAATAATTTCTCATGACTTCCTAATATACCCACCAAGTTAACTCGAAAGGGTTCCATATTCCGTTGGAAAAATTAATGTAAATAAAATTTCAAGTAACTAAAGAAAAGATTATTCAGTTAACCTCTACATACATTAAAATAAAATATATAAGTGTTTTTAATCTATAATTATGAATCAAAGAAGATAATCGGATTTGTTATAATGTAGAATGATATGGTGATAGATTATGCCTCGTGATAATTGAAGATTCGTGAGAAATGTTACCTAAATCATGATTTGGAGTTAACTATGGTAATTTTTTCATTAATAATACAGACACATTTTCTTTATAGATAAAGGTGTGATGTATATACTCATCATAAAAATTTAAATTATTTATTCACATAGAATGATTTTTGATATGAGCTAAAGAATATGGTTGGGACTGATTACAGATTATGACTGCTCAAAACATTACCACCTTGGGAAAGCGGGCAAGGTGGATGATGTTTTGTGTCAAAAAAGAGCATGCTAGATTATCAATGATGAGGATCATAAAAGATCCAATATTTATGAATTTTAAAATATTGTATCTAGAAATATTGAAGGAAGGGGATAAATATTATCTTTCTCAAATGAGTGTTCAACCATCTATCCATATAAAGATTAAAGAGGAAAATAAGGAAGATTTGGTGCTGAAGAAGATGAGAAATGTTCTTAAATTTAACCTTGATTATGACTAAATGATATGGTTTTGGAACCGTGTATGTGTTCCATACATACCATATTTTAAGATTTAATGGTTCTAGGTAGATCAAGGTTCTTTATTCTCTATTCATCTTGGATGTACAAAGGTGTGTAGAGTTTTGAATATAATTTCTAGTAGGATGGAAGGAATGTAGATATTAAAGAATTTTTATCATAGTTCTTAGTATGTTAGAAATTTATGGTTGAGAGAAAAATTATGTGTGGATGTAACAACCATTACCCATACCAGAATGAATATGGGAAAATATCACCATCGATTGTTTTATCAAAATGCCCAAAACATCTAAAGGTAACAATGTTATATGGGTTATAGGCGATCTCCTCATAATGGTAGCACACTTCATCACTAATAGAGAAATATTTTCTCTAGATTAGCTACCCAAGATATACATTAAGAAAGTGGTAAGGTTGAATGGAGTACGATATTATATTGTTTTTTATTGGAATCTAAGGTTTACCTCAGAATTTTAGTGAAGTATTCAGCAAGACCTTGATACAAGGTTGAGTTTCAACACTAGTATCAAACTCAGATATATGGTCAGTCTGAGAGAACTATTAAAACCCTAGAGGATATTCCATTATCTTGTTATATGTATTTCAAAGGTGTCCGAGATAAACACCTTCCTCTAGAAAATTTTTCTTATGATAATATATTTCACTCAAGAATTCAGATGGCTCCTTATGAAGCCCTATATAAGAATAAGACCTGAACTCTAACGTATTGGGATGAAGAAAGAATTCTATTGGGACCTGAGATATCTGTAAAAATGGTAGATAAGTTTAGATCCATTCAACAACACATAATGGCGGTTCAGAGTTGATAGAGAAGTTATGTTCATAATCATCAGTGTGATTTTAAATTTCAAGTTTGCGAGAGGGTTTTTCTATGAATTCCCCAACAGAAGAAAGTTATGAGATTCATATAGAATGTAAATATGAGCCCTAGGTATATTGGACCTTTCTATATTCTTGATCTAATTGGAATGAGTTCATATAACTTGGTGCTTCTAATAACCTATCTCAAGTCCATGATGTGTTCCATGTATCTCTCCCGATGAAGTGCAAATCAAATCCTTCACATGCATTGAACCCAAAGGTCATACCACTAGATCATGATCATTACTATGAAGAAAAATCTATGGAGATTCTTCATCATATAGATAAATATCTTTAAAAAAAGAACACTCACCTGGTAAATGTATTGTGGTGAAACCACCATCTTGAAGAAGCTATGTGAGAACCTTAAGATATGATGAGGTAGAAGTATCCACACCTATTTGTATAAAAGTGATAGAATTTAAATGGTGAAATTCATTTTAAGGGGGTTTAATTTTACACCCCTCTATTTTATGAAATATTTTTTATATATAGATTTAATTTATTTGATAGCTTGAGTTACACACAACACATGATTTAATGAACAATAATATATTATTATTATTATTATTTAAACATGATGATTATAACCAAGACATTAAACATTTAAGTATGAATAGGAATAAACACATTTTTGAAATTAATTATAATGGTTTTTTATAATGAAATTATATTGATAAAAAAGTAATTAATTTTTAGTAATGTCTTTATATTTTTCGAAAATACATTTTTCTCAAAAAAAATGTTTTTATTGATTTTTGTGAACACATAGTAAAATTAAATTTTTACACTTTTAAAAAATTTATGTAAAAAATAAACATAAAATTTTAAATCAAAATTTCAAAATTATCTTAGAGTGAATTTTTGAGAATTTTATGAAAAGATTAATTTTTTTGATGAATAGTGAAAAACTGTTGATTTTTATTAAAAATTGCCCTTTTATTAAAGCATTTAAAAAAAATTAATTTTATTTTCAAATAGTTTAAAAGGTAAATTAGTTCAATTATGTTATTATTAATCAAATTAATTTTATTGAATCAAATATATGCCAAAATGTTATATAAATATTTTTTATACATATGAAAATTATTTCTTTAGAAAAACTACTTTTTGGTCACATCTGTGGGTTTATTTTTAAATTAAATTACACCAATTATATGAATTGAATTTTTAAAAATGGATTAAATATTTTTAATTATAATATTTAATATTATATAATAATTTCAACTTAAATTTTGTCTTAATTAAAATTAAAAATTCAAAAAATTAATTACCATAGTTAAGGTTATAATGAGTTTACTGGGGGCTTAAACTAAAACTATAAGGGTTAAAATGACCTAATAACGTTTACAATGCTTATTATACATCCATGCCTCAACCTTATATAATCTAGGATTCAATAATGATCCTTTCTTTATCCTTGGAGTGGGTATAACATTTTGTTTTTAAAAAAATCCATGTGTGTCCTCTCCCCCTCTTTTAAAAGGAATCCCCTTCTCGTCTCCTCTTCACACTTCTAAAGCCTTTTGGTTCAGTAAATACCTCTAAAAATATCTTCATTACATCCATACCCACATCCAATAGGTCTTATATTTATTATTAAACACTCCTAGGAATGATATTTTAGCTAACCTAATGAAGTTTTCTATAGAATATGTATCATTCTTAACCGATCATTTTTATATTATTTCTTATTCTGCATAATTTAAATATTCTAAATATATTATGATATAATAATAATTTTATATTCCATATATTTATATGTTATTATGTTAATTTTATAACCTAATCCATCTACTCCTCCATCAAATGGGTAATAAAACTGTCGATAGTTTGTATGGTGGACTATCATCTCGTGAACCAATGTAATTTTTTCCATCACCACCAATCATGGCTGAATATAAAGATAGATTTAATTTTTATATATTATATTTATAAAATATATTTACTATTATAATGAAAATATTCAATCTTTCTTCTTATCTTCCAATATTTTGGAAAATGATAATGTCGTTGGTGCGTACGTGTGGACTACCACCTCTACGAATCGATTTGATTTGTTTCCCATTTTATTTTGAAATAGAAGATAATAATGATATATTTAATGAATATATATGATATATAAAAAGTAAAAATTATTCACTAAAGTTGATATATTATTTACCTTTCTTTTTTCCATCTGTCAAGAAAATAGAAACAATGTTCATGCATATGTTTGTCTTATCGTCTCCATGAACAATGTAATTTATTTTCTATATATAACACATATGGATTAAACTAAATATATATATAATCAATATATATTATATTAATATCATATTAATATAATTTATATGATTTAAAAATTATTAATGTAAAACTACTAAAACTACGGAACGAATACATATATGAAAAACAAAGCAGTTATTAACCAAACCAGTGATTTTAACAAGGAATTGTTAATAAATGGGTAAAAAGGGTTATAAGTAAATAATATATTCTATTATTCATGTGATTATGGTTATTTAATTTATTTATAATAAACCTATATTTATTATATACAATACTTTAATGCGAATGATAAAATTTGAGACTTTAGTTAAGGGATTTTCATCTAACTTTTATTTCTATGGGACACATGCCTTATTCACCACTTGTTTTTTTTGTGGTGTGGATACTTACCAAGAATTTATTTTATTATTTTTATTATGATAATAATTAGAAATACATATCCATATAATTTTATTTTTTATATGGGTCTTACTATTCAAAAGTTACCAAAGTGGCAATGGTTTTTATGTTCTAATCACATTGTTTATCATGACTATTTATAATTATTCTTTCAATGATGGAATATTATAATAAATATTTATATACACTAATGAACTTATTATACTATGTTTAGTTATAAAAATTACACATTTTCATTTTATTTTCATGTCTTTATTTACTCAATATTCTGAAGTAGGTTTTTTATGTAAGATCGACTTTATTACTCTCTTCAGTTGAAAATTATTTTTCTTCTATATCCATGTTTAATAAAAAAATTAAATTATTTTTTACTATAATCCTAGGATTTTATAAATTAATTTTAACCCATGTATTAATTTAAAAAAAGGTTTAGAAGGAATCATATTTTCTTTTTCAAAATGAGACACCTTTGACTTTTTACCCAAGTAATCATTGTTTTAATTTACACGACATGAACAGAATTTTCAATATTCATGCACAATAAGTTATTTGAATCTTCCTTTACAAATTTTTATGTTTATTTTCAACTAATTTGTTTTCTCTAATATTTTTGATATTATTGAGATTTTAAATAATTTTTTTCAAATTGGAAAGTGTATTTTCCTCAATAAATATTCTAAGTGATCTTTCAAAACTATTTTCTATCTAAGATGACATCTTTTGATGTTATATATGCTCCACTAAGAATATGATCCAATGATTCCATCGTTATTATTACTCTTTATGGTTTATATATATAATGATAAGATTTTTATGAAACTCATTCCTATTCCATCAATTACTCTATGATGAAATGATGAAATTTTTATAAAACACATTCCTTTTCAATGGGCTATACTATGATGAAATAATGAAATGTTTATTAAACATATTTCCATCAATGGGTTATGTTATGATTAAAATTTTATCAAACCCATTTTTTATGGTTTCTAATATGATGAATGTTTTATAATATTATGGAACACATCTAAATGATTTTCTATATGTAATGGGTGGGCCCAGAATTATATATCCCTCCAATGCATTGGGTAATGATGGATATCTCATGAGATAAATAGGAATGGAATAGGGAGTGAACCCAGATTAGTAATGGAATATGTCCACTATAATAGTCTTCAGAGTGAACCTTGACTACTATAATGGTTTGGGGAGGGAACTCATTCCACTTTTATAGCATTGGAAATGATCCTTGACTACTAGGTAAATGATTCTCTGTGATTTTTTTTATTAAATCATTCTATATATTATGACAATATTATTCTTCTATGGAACATGTTATTTGATTCCATTATGATTTATGCCATATAAACTACCATATAAATTCTATGAATCAATTTTATGATCTATAATATATAGGTTGTGGTTTTGAAATGTTATTCTAATCTTCTCATACCCTTATAATCATGTTATTCTTATGTGATCATTGATATCTCCCTTATTTAACCTTAATATGAATCTAACCTCATGATGTCTTATATTTCCTTTCCCCAGTTTATGAAGAAATTTATTATGTATTATATATCTAAGACGGTACTATTTATAAAGAATATAGTGAGAGATGATGTAGTTCACTTTTTTATTAGTTTTTTTATGTGTCCAGGATTCCTAATATACTTGACCTTTACAATTATGTTATGGATCATTATATTAAATTATGAATATTCATCTACTAAGATGTAATACCTATTCATGAAATTTTTTGGTCATTGTAAAAAACCTCATGAATGGGTCCCTGTAATGAGTAATCATCGCTCAACTAGATGTTGTAAAAATCCATTATCAGTATCCTAGTTGGTTGTCATCATTGAGGCATCCTGATTATTGGAAAGATATATCATGGTCAGATGAGAATATCTTGGGAGATGACTCAAGAATGACATAAAGGTCAAAATATAAAATCAAATATAATGCTTGTACCATTGGCTGCCTATAACTGATTCCTTGGAATTTTGAGTTTGAAAATAGGTATTCAGAGTCCTGGTGTATGGATACATCAGTTGTCACACCATCATTGGGCTCCCTAGTCTAATATCCAAACTCAACAAACTCCAACAGCATTTCCCTATGTTCCAAAATCAAACCTCAAAATAAGTAAAACTCCAAAAACTGACCCAGGGAAAGACAACCTCTATACTACTCTGTCATTACTCGACCCACCAGGGGCTTCCTGGTAGGTGATAAGCTGATTGTGACATCCCAATAACATCTACAATAGGTATGGTGATGATGACATGTACTAATTAGGTATATAAAAAAAATGGGACGCCTTACCCTATGTTACATGTACACATGCATTGAACTATCTCTATTCAACAGTGCATACATATAATGAAAGACTAAAAACATCTAGACTTCAAACCATTCATGAATCAACCTCTATTAAATACATCATGGTATAGAAGTGTTATAAAAAAGACATAAAAGGGTAAAATAAATTCACAATCATAATTGAGGTTTCAACCTAACAAAAAATGGTGGAAATATAAGACTATATACCCCAACACACAATCTCTAAGTTCGACCACCAAACACGGTCAACACCTCAAAGTACTACTATAATCCTCTGAAGTCACAATCGATCTATCTATCATCTACATAAGTCACAACATGTGTGGTAGAATCCCATATAGGTCTGAGTATATACATACCTTTTAGGACACCCCAAAAATTAAAAAGTGAAAGCTATAATAATAAAAAATAGTCATCTCAACCCATAATCATGAGGGTAATGAAAATTCTTACATTATATATGCTCAGAAGAAACCAAAGAAAAAAGAGAAATGGGATATCCATCTACAAAACTAGATAAGAATTTAGTGTCTTCCTACAACTCCAAATTCATGATCTCGTAGCCAAGTATCACTCATAAAATCTCATGAATATGGGGGCCCCATACCTTGCCACTGCATATCACGGTTGAGGGAGCACTTATCCAATGGAGGGACCACTCACTGTATTTTCTCAATATGGGGTTTCAACTCCACAGATAGATGAAATTAACCCTCTTTAATGTGTGTGTTCTCTTTCTCTGACTATATGAATGATATGGGTACCCACTACCTACGGAGAGATAGGTAATTACTTACCGAAGTAACACTCTAATGATCACACTTGATCATGACCACAATTTAAGCATCATTGATAGAAGCATTCGGATAGAATCGCCTCGTGTCATATCTTTTCTACATAAACAAAGTCCACAATAACATTCTAGATGGAAGACTACCCAGGATAGGGTAATCATGGGCCCAAATAAGAGTCTTGAATAAGACGATACACAAGGTAGAAGTTTCTGTAAAAAGTACACAGTGTGTATATAGTGTCACAAAGCTTATAACCTCACCTAGACACCTGGGTGTGTCATATCCTACACTCCACTTAGATGACCATTTGAATATACACACATGTACATGGAGTACAATGCATGCATTGGTATCCCAAGGTATACTTGTGTCCTCCCGGGTTGTGCCTACGTACTCTAGTCCATACCCATGTACCAAGTTGTTCCTGTGTACTCAGCCATGCCCATGTACCCAGCTATGCATATGTACCAAGACATGTCCATGCTCATGTACCCAAGGATATAGTTCAATCCACCAATATTAGATCACATGGTGTGTGGTAGTCCCACATGATGTGTGATATTTAATTCCACATGATACCCAAACTGCCGCAATAAGGGAACTACATTATGCGTGTTCCCATAATACACACTGTGAATGTTAGGATTATACTAAAATCCAAGAACTCTTTAATATACCCACCCATAAATCCTTTTCCATTGAATAAAGTACAAATTACACTGATGAAACATGTATCTATAGTTTATTATAACCAAACCATTGTTGGTGGTCAGATTCCAGCCACCCAAAACACATATATATCATCCTCATTGCACCACACTATTGTGTTGCCTAACCTAAGGATTAGAACCCATGATCTATCCACCAATCCATGTCTCTAAAATATAAATCCCATATATCATCATGATTCATTCTCAAAACTCCAATATCTTACTCGTTCACACATCCTCCATGAATATGGAGGTTCGATCACGCTGAAATCTTGCCTGAAAAAATGAATCACTGACCCCATGGTCTAATGATGATGAAAATGAATAATGGTGAGAGAAAAGAACATGAAAAAATTGAAACTGTGATATATAGTGTGATATTGACCAATGATTACAAAATTGTTGTATCCAAGGATGGGATAAAGGCACAAAAAAGAGTATACAAAAGAAAAATATATCAAAATATAATGAGGGTAATGTGAAGAATTGGGAAACATATAAAATAATAAGATGCACAACTCATGCTCATAAATTGAATCAAATAGTGTGTAAATACATGAAATAAAAATAATTTCCTCGGTATTGGATTGAACATTGGTGAAGAAAATTTACATTATCAATGAATATGATGATCATGTTGTATTCATCATCCACATCAGGATTTTCCTCGATCATTCATCATCGATCCTCATTACCAATCCTCCAATGTTGATGCTCTCCTCTATAATCTCCCATGATTATGTAGTTAACCATATGAATTTTCTATAATATAATATTTATATATAGTTTTAAGGTTTATTTCATTAATTAAAATGGATTATTTATTTTCTCAATACAACGCCAATGGTTTCCATCAACCAGAAACCCTACATCGACCATCATTATGTCATACCTAGGGTAAAACTTTTGTTTTGGAAACAACTAAGGTCTATAATTTTTCATCTGAGGTCCTGATAAATGGGAAAGAAATTTATAATTTTTTATACAATGTTTAATATATATTAATATTATATATATATATATATTAATTCTAGGGTCCTGGGACACCCAAACATAGTACAAACTCTAAGGACAAATTAAGAGATATATATAGAAATATTCAAATGATAACACTAAAAAACATCAGTCTTTTCAATGCCAGTATGTATTAGTAGTGGTGGGTAACTACCTTCTAAAATGGGAGGGCACATAACTCTTCATGATGTGGGGGGGGGGGGTCATGTAACATTGGTCATATATTGTTTATCCCATATCAATTTATGAAGGGAAGTCCACATATGATATTTTAATTCCTTTTAAGGGATTTCTTAACTATGTGGTAGACCATAAAATGATTCCTTAGACTACATATAAAGTTTCATCATGGAACAAAGTGTTCTATGAAAATCACTCAAATAAATTCATAAAGAAATTAACATTATTTACCCAATCACAACCCTTTCCAAATTTAGAAAATGAAAATCATACGTGAGAGGGCTCAAAATGACAGCCTCTAACTAAAAATGAACGTGTTATATGGCGGGAAAGTGATTCATAAAGAAATTGTGTATCTTTGATAAGATACTGAACTGTTTCTCAAACAAATAAAAATTCTTTTCATATGAAGTGAAATGTTACATGGGAATTTTCCCTTTTCCAATTTTCATTCATTTAAAGATGAAGCCTCAATTAGAATGACAACAACTTTTGATCTCTCAATCATTTTTGGATCCATGATAGTCAAGAAGAATCATTCATAGAAAACTAAACCCCAAGATATGGTGTATAGAAATATGTTTTCCAAGGATAAAAACTTCTCAAAAGATACAAATTTTTTTCAGGCTTTCAAACCCTTCTTGTTAGTAATTTGTAAAGTCCACAACCTACTCCTACAAGAAGGTTTTCACCACTACATCACTTTCGTGTCCGGAAAACTCCATATGAAAGGATGAAGGAGTTACATGAATTTGGAATAGGGTAAAATAATAAGCCCAAATAATATTTTGATGAAAATGATCAAAGGATGTGACATCATGGAAGAAGGCATGGTCCTGTGAAATAAAATGCAACATGAACCACCACTCTGCATAGAATTCCACCACTCTACAAGGTTCCCCAGAACACCATGAGGTATCCCTCGACTCCTTAAGGCATCACATAATCCTTTGACACTTGAAAATGAAAAAAACAATTCTGAGGCCGAGCGGTGATTTTCATTCCCACGAATGACCACTCCCTACTGACTAAGTCATCTGTGGGTTGAGGTGTCCTCCTAGGCTCCCACAAAAGAATTCCTATGACCTATCACAGATGACCAGTCATGATAGTACCTATTGCCTTTGTTCTTCTATAAAAGGACCCTAGGGGACTGAAAAATGGATAAGAAACATGGATAAAAAGATCAAGAGAAGATGTGAGAGAAATCCCACACCCAACAAACTTTGCGGACACCATCCCACGAACCATATATGGGAAACCCTTCACAAATTTCTCTATTTATTTGTGTTATAAGGAAGTAGAATCATTCCCTTACATATAATCTAATGAAAAAAGAGGAAATCCATTTATGAAGTAACTACACAGACTATCCTTTGCAAATCCCATATGCAGAAGACCCTTTGTTGAAGATTCCTTGCGGTGGCAGTGTCATTTGTCGTTTGAGGCATTAGTGGAATAATTTATTCTTAGATAGAACCTTTTTGAATGGGTTTTCACAAAATATACTTCTTGAAATCTCCATTTTGGATGCTCCTTCGCATACATTACATTGGGGAATTACATCACAGTCAGACGCTTTGCGGCCAACATTTTTCAAACTCCCTTCATGGACATAGATTCACAAATGGTCCTCGGCAGCTAGCCCCGTCGTGATGCTCATATGCTGCCAGCACCTTCAAGGATGATCCTCTATAGATGATCCATTATGTCTAGACCTATATATCCATATCCTATAAATCCATCCCTATTCACCCATTTTCAAAACAACTCACACTCGTTGGTCCATATAATAGGGGATGTTCCCCCACACCCCCACTCAGATTCAATGGTATTCTGTGATCCCCACTCTCCAAGATGGTCCCTTCACTACTATCACTGACCCCAATAAAAAATGTAGAGTCACACCATGAACATTTTAGGGTAGTACAATGATTTTTTGGGTTCCACCTTATATAACCCTGACGTCCACCCCATATCCATGAGTCAAAATATTCCTCATGCACCCCCTGAAATCCCATAACCTTAATCATATGCCAGGTTGAACCAGAAGAGGGTCACTCTTTCATAAGTCCCACACCATCCATTTCATGGAATATTCCTCCAACTCATCCTGACCACATAACGTTATATTGTATGGAACTTGTCCTAACTATATGATTTAAAATTGTACGGAACTCATCCGTGCAACATGACATTAAAATATACTTCCGTAAATACACCATACATGCATGATCAGATCACCAGGAACATCAGTATTTTCTCTCAATTCTACATTCCCTTGGTTATTGGAGTCTCGTGTGTAACCTCCACAATAAGGTGTACCCTTATAATTCCCTCGGGTTTACATTCCCATGGTAATGAGGGTTCCAACCATTGGGTAGTTTTATGAACCTTCCCATTCCAAGGGGGACAGAAAGGGTCACTCATGACTTTCCATTGAACATGGAATGATATCCTTCCCCCCAAAAAAAGTTTAGGGCATCCCTCATAGAGTAAGCCCCTAGACATTCTTATAGAATGTTGCACTCTTTCTTATCTTCACCTTAGCCTGGGATGTCGCTGGATAGATCATCAGATTTGAAAATCCTAGATATGAAATAAGAGAGTATACATGCACATTCAACACCCTCTCCATCTCCCTTTGGGCTTCATCACCTCATCCACTAGCAGATAGAGTGTAATCGTGTGATCATCATATCTACTGCTTCCTCTTATTTCTCATACTGAGTATGACTTGTGTGGAATTAGAGGTTGGTAGAGATCATTAGATCCACACAATCCCAAACCTCAAATGGGCCTCCCATTTAATATAAGTCCCAATCGTACCCAAATCCACAGGCCTTCTACATATATATAATCCCCAATTTCAATCTAGATGCGACACTTCCTTGTGTAAACCCAAATCACATTCAAAAGGGACATCTACATATATTTAATTCTCTACCAATATTAAAATGGACCACTTCCATGTTTACGACCCAACTATATGGGAATCCCCTGAGTATAAACCCAATAATAGCCACTCAATCATGCCTCTTATATGGCGTAATCCTAGAAGCCATGCCTCAACCTTCAAAGGTCCATATTCCAAATGAAGTGTAAACTCATGGGAATCCTTCCAAGTGTAAGACCAAATCCAATCATGTACCCTCAAATGGGAAGCTTCTATGCTTAAGCCCTGACCACATGGTTATACTCATAGGTGTAAGACCCAATGTATCGAAATACGCGGTCCTTGATTCCTAGTAGACTAGGATATGTAGAAAGCCTCCATGAGGTCCAAACCTAGAATCCAAATCCACCCTAATGTTCTCCCGGCCTCATAATCAATAGGTTCATATCCCCCTAGGATATCATACCTCTCCTGGGTCCCTTAGGCTTCCTCGGCACAAGTCCCACAATAAATATTGTCAAGGAACCTTTTGCTTGCATGTCATTTCCACAAGATGTTAAATGACATGGTTTGGTACTCATTTTCGGACTATATAAGGTGATGTGTCCCATTATGTGGCACCGAAATACATGGGTTCTGATTACTCTCATGAGGATATGTAAGAATCCCATCTCATGGTTTCAACCCCAGCATAAAAAAATCTTTTCCACCTGGATGGTGCTGAACTCGAGAGCACCCCAATATGTAGCTTAAAACCAGCATCAACCTAATAAAATGACCAAAGAATATCTGATACCTATGAAAAAAATTAGATCATTGATATAGAACCTTATATATATATATATATATATACCTCCATCTATGGAGAACCTCAAATACTTACAAATGATTCCAATCCCACGCATAGTCATAATGGATAGTTACCTAAGGGTAATATACATATGCATCTTTTGGAATGAACCAAGGATTCATGAACATATCTTAAATCAATAAGAGTGTCCCATAATAGGCGATAGTTCTCCCCAAAAGGCTATGATTAGCCTGACATCCTATCCTCTTGACCAATGTGATTTCTTAAATGTTGTTGGCCAAGTTCCATAATAAACTCCTGCCTTTAGAAATTAGTTCAGTGAGTCATCATGGATATGAAAGTTATTGGGAGTTCTCATCTCCATTAAATAAAACATGTTAGAGATTGTTTGAAGATGATGTGCCTAACTTCAATATCTAGAGAACAAATTATTTTCATATGAAAATGAAATGGTGAACCCATCAAGAATGAATTGACTATGGACCCTCCTTCACAAGATAAAATGGATATACTACACAGTCCTCATCAGGCTATTTCTTTACTGGCCCAAACACATATTTGAGGGAAATAATAGCCGAAAAGGGAAATTGTTTAGGAATATCTACCCATCAATGTGATCAGTCATGGGTCACATGGTGATCCAATTCTCTTCTTCGGTCATATAGTTACTTTTACATAAAAATAAACTTGTGTTTATCTAATTAAAGATCATGTTGTGGATTCTATGATAAAGGGCGTGCCAACAAGTTTTTATTTCTAACAGTTATAAAAATATAGGTTATTGAATGGAATATGACAATCTAAATAAATGGAATTAAAGAAAAAGGTACACCCACTAAGGCAAAGAATCAAGATTCAACTATTCCATGCTTATTGATGTGGTCAAGGTAAAGTTAATTATCAAATTTTTATAGGTAAAAATAAGATTTTAATGTTTTCACATCTATAAAAGAACCCAAAATTAATGAATATTAATTAATAGAATAAAATATTAAAGAGGGTCTACAGTATTCCATTAACTATTTCATAAAGCCTTAATGTATAGACATTGAGATTATGATTGATATGTTAGAATTAGAAAATAATATGGAGGAAATAGAAGAATAAAAATAACAGTTTAAACATCTTGTTGGTGACTTAAGACCAATCAAAACAAAGTGCCTCCATGTTTCAATACAAGAAACAGTTTGGGAATTAAAAGAATTTCCCTCTCATTTGATGTTTTTTTGGAAAAGATGATATACTACAAATGTAAAGTCCCTAACCTATGTGAGTAACCACAACAATAATGTGTATTTTAATTAAAATTTTCTTGTATTTTAAGGTATATTTTGAAGTTGAGAAGGATCTATAGTTATTTGGGAGAAGTAAATGAGAAGGGGTTGTACCCAGGTGCTGGCACAACACTAGGTAACCAATCAGGTGAGATTTTATTCCTGGTGGAAACCTAATGGCTTAAAATCCATTGAAAATTCCACAAAGTACTCAATAAACCAATATCAGGTACCCATTTTCAATAAAAAAATTTTAAAAAAAATCTTGGTAGTTTTATCTTTTTACCTCAAAATTTAACCCCTAAAATTCAGGAAACTATTTATATTTCTATGATCACATCTAGTAACACCCCTTGGGATTTACCCCTTTATCTCTATCTCATATCAAGTGAGTTACACATTAAATCCTTATTTAAGAGTGTCTTATTAGTCATATAATCTTGTATTTATTTAGATAAGACCACAAATTCCATTTAATATTATTCTTCATGTTTTCTCATGTCAGTGGGTATAATATCTTCATTGACTAAATTTTTTCTTATGAATTCCTTTGGTTTACTCAATATGTTTTTATACTAACTTCTATAGGGTTTCTTCTGAGGTAACACTAATGTAACATTGAAGTGTTTATTTTCAAATTCACTCTCCATATATTAAAATTTTCTAAAATGCTTTAAACTATTATTTAAGGTAAGTCTAGTGATATTTTGGGAGTATCTCGTCTCCTAGTGGTCCATAATGAAGCTATCTGTAATTAATATTTTAGGTAACCCCCTTATTCCTATCATACTTCTGATATTTAAAGTATAAATAGTATATGGTCAAGTGAAGTTAATTTAAAAAGAGATACTTTTATCAAGTAATGTGTTTTATGAATACTCTTGAAAGGGATTTAGGACTGTTTTGATTAAATTGATTTATATTTTTTTATGAAATGCCTTTATTTTTACATGAGTGTATTTTAATTATTTAAATTCTTATATAAAAATATTATTTTCATTATAATTTGATTGGTTGAAATATATGATCTCTAGTCATATATTTCTTTATTTATGTGTTATGTTTAGCATGTTGAAAGTGTTTATGTAGCATGATTTTCTACTCAATGTATTATTTGATTTTACCTAAACCCATAACACTATAAAATTATCAGAAATGGGTATAACATTAGTATATGAATCTTGTGAAGGATCCCACGCTATTATGAATATGACAGATTTTGGGATGGGATCATAGTTCCATATCTTGTTACCCCCACCATCGGGATGAGAAAAATGTTTCACTAACTCATTATACATCATTAACACTGCCCCATGACAAGTATTATACCCAAAATATATATATAAATCTTTCTTTTATAGTAATCAAGGTTTTATTTCCCAAGTATTCTAAGATTTTGGGTGATAGGCTCAAAGAGGGTATACTAGGTATAGATCCTTCTTGTATTGGGAGTTATTACAATTTCTTATATTTAGTATTCCTCTATATATGTAATTTTGTTTCAAGTACATTGGTTTATACTAGGCATGTATTGGTTATGTGTATATTACCTACTCAGTATTTTTATAATCAGTCCATTCATGTTCCGAATGGTTCATGTGCAAATCCTTTTATATGAGACCAAGAAAAAAATAAATCACCTGATCATTGAAGCTAGCTTCACTTAGTGCATAGAGTTTTATTAGTATCTTTTTGTGCTTATAAATGATAAATATAATGATGGAATGATATATATTTATAGTTTTTTTACGAAAGGTTTTTCTCACATAGTATAACCACTTTTTGTCTTAGGTCCATGTTTTGATTCTTTACACATTTATACTAAATTTACCTTGGGTTATTGTTTTATTTTATTTTTCAATTTTATTTTTTCCATTATCAAATAAATCATGAAAATATGATGTATTTAGTGATGGATTGAGTGAATATCTACCAAATACATGAAGATAAACGTGCTTCCCCTCACTTTGGGTAATGGTTACTGAATTTGTTATTTATACTCATATTGGTAATGAAAAGAGGAAGATTATACTACCTGTGCAGACCTACATAGATAGATTCTAGATATTGACAATGAAATTTGATGATTTTTTAGCTATAATTCATGGAAAATATTGCACTGATGTATGTTAGTACTTTCTATAATAGTTTGGAGAAATTTGAAAGAAATCAGTAAGTGGGGGGATTTAAGTTTCACTCTTAATGGAAAGAAAGCAATGTATTGTTTTTATAGAATCAATTTTTTAGTTAATAAGAATTAAGTGTGTTGAATATTAAGTTAAAAAGCCATGGATGAAGTTTTGAGTTAATCAGAGAATTCTTGAATTCATTTGAGGTGTCTCAAATCTTATTTGAATAAATCTAGAACATTGAGTTCACAACATCTATAATTCATAAGAATCATCTCCCTATATTTTATAAGTATTAGTTAAACTTAGAGACATTGAAAAATGGATAATTTCTTGTTGAATAAGAATAATTATTTGGTTGTGTAACCATCATCCAACACATACATTGGAAAAATGGAAAACTCTCTGATTCGTAAGCATCATTTTCCACTACATAAGCATCCTTATATTGTTGTGTAAGAATCGTATATCCTTCTGTATACATGAATTATGTGCAATGTAACCATTAGAAATTGTTTTGTAAGAATTATCCAGGCCAAAGTAACCATCACCATATCTCTTCATAGGCATGATACATATCTATTTAAGAATGAATGGGTTAGTGTAACCATGATTTTTGTATGTGTAAAAATCATATATCTATTTGTAAGCATCATTTATATCTGAAAACCTATAAATTTTTAGAATAAAAAACCATGATTCTAGATTAAATATATGAAGAATGAATTATAATGTTTTGATTCCATAGTTTATCTTTGTATTATTAAACATAAAAAACACCTTAAAGGGTATGTAATTCAATCTAGAAAATTATGAGATGTCAACATTCAATCTTAGAGAAGAAGATCTAACCAAAGAGAATAACTTGATATACGTTTTAATGTTTGAAATGTTGAGGCTCTAGAATTGAGTTAATTTTGATGAATATTTCATTTTAAGATTCTAAATATGTGATTCATGTTCCAAATATCATGATTCTACTTATATTTATGATAGAAGCAAGATTTTATGGGGTTTATTATTATTGATAATGAAAACTATATTTCATGGATTTTTAAGAATAACAGGGATATAAGTGAGTCAAATATCATATTGTCCCTAAAAGATTATATCACTGATGTTTGAGATAAATAAATGAAATTATTCTCTTTATGAAAATTATTAAAGATATAAATGATGATATAAAAGGATTGGAATTTTCTAATCCTAAAATAAGTAGAATTAAGTATTTTATAAATTTTGAAATGATGAATACGTATATACTTGTGCTATTCATTTGGTGTTCTTAAATATCAAAATAAATTTGTAATTAAATATTGAGAAGAAGTAAAGGAAGTATTGAGATACTATTATTATGAAAATATTAAACTAATATATATATATATATATTCATGGAAGCTCTCATGATACAAGAGAATGTATCACACTGCAAGAAATTTATTTTGTATTATTTTCATATATCTTGAGAGACTAAAATGTGGAATTTTTGGGTTAGTTTTTAAAAGGATGAATTCAATCCTTTTTAAGAATAAAAGTAATATTTATTTGAAAATGAGAGGTTTGATAATTAGGGGTAATTTTTTAATATTATTTGAGTTTAAAAAGAGTGTATGAAATATCATGAGGAACAAAAGTGGGTATTATATAATATTTATTTTCTTTTAAAAAAATTATCCAAGTATCCCATTTTTGATATTAGAAATGTGAGGAGAAATTTAATATAGTAGATCATACATGTGAGAAGATGAAAATATCAATGATTAAGAAGAGAATAAAGTAGGTAAAGTAAATCATGCTACTTGTTGTTGAGTGTGATTATATAAGATAACCATACCTCTCAAAGTATGAAAAAGAATATTTATGCTTTTTGAGAGAAGAATAAAAATAGAGGAAGATGAATAAGAATAGTACATTGTATGTTATAGTGAGGAATTATATTATGCACTAAGACTATGATACATGTTGGGTTTTGAAGATATTGAAGAATAATAATAATCTAGTGATCTGATTTTATCTTTAAGAAAGTTATAGTCAATTAAGAGTAATAATAAGAACAAGTTAACAAAAAATGTCCCCATTATTCAGAGTTTGAATCACTATAAAAGATTTTGGATTTTGTAAATTCCAATGTAAATAACATGGTATTATTTTATAGGAAACTATTATGGAGTTATGTGTTGATAGATCCATCAAGTAGTTTTCTTGAAAAAATCTTAAAGCTATGAATTTGACAGAGTTTGAGTTTTATAAGTTGTTATTGAATATTTTAAGATATTAAAAGACTCTCTAGTCTTAGAAGTACAATATATTTTAAGGTAAAGTGACATCCCAAGATATTATGATAATCTACTTCGAGAGGAGGAAGGAAGTCGAGATTACCAACTGGTGAGATTAAAGTTTGAAGAATGTGAGATGTCATATAAATATCTATTTACTTTTTTAATTTAGTATATGCATGTTACATGTGTAATATGGAAACCCCACCTATGTAATATAGTGAACCTGATTTTAGTATAATCCCAATCCAACCAACTCTAATTGATAACAATATTATTGGTCTATAATTTGTTTCTCAATGAGAGTTAAACATGGAAAGGAATAGGTTTCCTAAATTGGGGACAATCCTTCTAAAAATAAAATATTATAACTTCACATTCAGTATTTGCATTGCATATAGGTGTATTCTGGTGTAAACTACAAGATATCTATTAACATACTAACAAGCGACATATGTTCAAACAAACTAAAGGGGTAGAATGAACATAAAATAAGTAATTTTTTTTCATAAATATTGGTCACACCTTATTCAACCCCCCCCCCCAGTTGTGTTTTTATGATCCTAGTGGGACTTTCATATACCATGTTTTCCAAGTCTCAATTATATTGTATACCATGTGGATAAAGTTTCCTATAGATTCATATTATTTATTGTTCATTTCCTATCATGAATTTTGTAATGTGTAATACTCATATGCTTTCATTGGTTATCCAATTTTTCCATCATTATTCTTAATGTTAATGTAGGTCATGCTAAATATATATGTGGACATGATATAATTATTATATTATCTTAATGGGAAAATCCATCTCACGCATGGATTTTTCCAAACCCCCTACATTTATAATTGCCTTTAGTAATTGGAAGGAGTGCTTTAGGTATTTTGATGATGTCATCCGAGTAATTTTTTAGTATTCAGGTCACGGTCATTACTAAAATGATATCAGATCCATAAGGGATCTTAAGTATAGGACTTGCAATTATCTCGGAGATAGGATATCAGGACTCATATTTATGGGAGAATCATGATTTAAAAAGTTTATTATATAGAAAATTTTTAATTTTTCATTGTGGTATTTCCTAAATTATCCAGTGTCATGTATCATTCTAGGAATTTATAGTTAGGAATATGCAAGATAACATAATATTTCATGTGGATACCTATATTTTTTTGTTTTAATATTGGTTCCAACTGATGACCCAAATTAATTTAAACACAAAAGGTAAATAAATAATATTATATAATATATTTAATATTGATGACAAGGTTAATATAGGTTAATAGAATCCCGCTTTGGTTGATAGTATTATTATATGTTATTGATAATTAGTTCCTTTTATTGTATACTTAAATCATACTTTAATTTTTCAAAGTGATGTTTTCAGCATATAAAATAGTTTTAATAAGGGTTTTAAATGTTCTTAAATGGATATAGTTCAGTTAAATGATTAAAAGGGATAGAGAAATGGGGTTAAATCAAACTATAGTTATGTATTCTTAATGTGAAGTTTTCTATTTTGGGAAGAGGGATTTTATGTTTATTCTAATTTATTATAGACTATGTTACTTATAAAACCCACATCTATAATGAGGGATCCGGAAAATAATAATGCACCACTAGATTAACCAGAAATTGACACTCATGTATTAGAGGGGATTGGGAAATTGATCTAAGTGGCCAGTAAAGGAGTTCCTCAGGAGGAACTAACAATATCCAATATTAAGAGGGATGTTAAATTTCATCACCCATCAACATTTCATTTTGATGTGAATCCTTATGGAATCATAGAATTTATAGACTACCATCCCTGAAACTTTTAGTGCATAGAGACACTTGATAAACATAGATTTAGAATAGACACCATCATATTGGATGGGATGAGTTGTTGGTGGTGGTATTTCCAGATAAAGATAAATAAAGTTACAGGATTTCTTATAAGAATTCTCGAAATCTTTTCTTATCCATTCTATCATAACACTCTATGTCATGTAAAGGATATATAATTTATATACTTGAGTTAAGGCACTATGTTTCTTATGGAGTATTCCACTAAGTTCACCGACTTACTCTTATTCACTCTATATATGAGTGTAGATGTGAAATTAAAAGCCTAAAACTTTGATATGGACATGAAGGATCCACTGTAAACTCTAGTAATTCTATTCAACCTAGAAACATTTTATAAAGTAGTCAATTTAACACCCCTGATTTGAGGTATGTGATACTATTTTATGTTTTTTTAGATATGGTTTGGTAGGTATTAGTGTGAGGAATTATCTTTGATAGTTTTTAATGTTTTCATAGTTTTTTAGTGGTTAGATATTTAGCACATGGTTAGGGTAAACCGTGTAGATTTAATCATGTAGCATCTTGAGAGAGTCTAGGAAGAGGCTCATGGTTAGTCCATGATTAAGGGTAATTTTATGGATTCTCCTAATAATTTTATTAGTTGTCATATATTCATTTCACATGGTCAGGACATTACTTTCCAAATAATGAAATTTTATAGTTTTGAGATAGTGGAACCCATATATTTGGTGCATGGTTTGGTAAACCTTGCGGCCTAACCAGTTGATGTGATTAATTTAATATGAAAATTAGGGTTTTAACGTAAAAACTCCCATGAAACTATCATTCTTCCTTTATTGTCCTAGAATATTGAACAAGAGGACTCCTGTAGTAATTTTTATATATTCTCTTCGATTCAGATCCAATTTCAGTGGATCATGGAACATTAAATCTTGAGAATCATGGCATCTTGTCTGTTTCTCCTTTTTTTTATAGATCTCTTCACATCATCTTATAAAAAACCTTAAATAGACGCTATTATACTAAGATATAACATTTAATACATGTTTTAATGTGGATTTTTTAATTATTAAAGGAAATTGAACAATGAACTTGGATCAACCTAGATTGTTGTGTGATTCTTCAATAATGGAAACCATTTGAGTTAGGTGGATTATCTCTCTCACTCATTTTAAAACTTGAAGGAATTGTATATCTGAATCTCTTGTGTATATATTCATTAAAAATTACTTTAATGGAATATTTTTTAAAATACTCTTGTCATATGATTTTCAAATCATGGAATTTTCAATATGCACACAACATGTTGGTTTAAATTCCAAAAATATAAATTTTTTAAAAAATGTATGTTATCAAGTGACTTTGGAATAAATGGGTTAACGTGTGGTCATGATTTCATTTTAAGGGGCCTTATTAGATTTTTACTTCCTTTTTTGTACCAATTCGTGTATACGGGTGAACAACAAAGTGAAAAATTGGTACATAAGATGATTCACCCCTCATGAGTATTCAAATTAGCATATTGGATACTAGCATGTGTGTGAGTATATGGAATTAGTATTCCAAGAGGAAGAAATGGATTTACTAGTTAAGAAAAAAAATTATGATCTTGTATGACTGTTGAAATATTGATAAATTAATATTTTGTTATAAATAGTTTTTATAAGACCCCCTCTTGGTTTTATATGATTTTTTTTATATATTTTTCATACTCAAGATTGTTTTATATATTGTTCAAATTTTCTCTAGTGCTAGTGGAATGTGTGGGAATCTTCTAGAAGATTTCCTGCTAAGACGATATACTCACCCCATACATATGCACCTTAGTGTATATGTAGATGTTGTTTTTCATGAAATGGGAAAGGGTAAGATTTCATATTTATCAAGTTAAGAATCATGATGTTTTCATTACAAATGGTGGGAAATGGAGATTGGGAGTTTTTATAGTCTTAGTTTTTAGAGTGGTTCCAACTTGGTACCCAATGTCTTACATGTATTTGGATTTGTGGTTTCCTATTTTTTTACTACTTATATAATGTTGTTCAGTTGTTTAGTTTATTGAGTTTTTTGTCACCTTCATGGATCATATTATATCTCATCATTATTGTCTACTACGGGTTTCTTATTTAAGGTAAAAATGTACCCCATGTTTTTTGTAAACCCTATAACATTTATTGTAATCCTTTGGTTCCTTAGGGACATCACCTAAGCTTATTGGATTTTTAGTATTTCCCAAAATAATGGTTTAGGTCAGGATGTTAAAAATGGTAGCAATTTGGTATAGTTTTTAAGCAGGGATGGTAGTTCTAAAAATAGGACCTGTCAGAACATGAAATTTAGAGCATAAAATGGCATAACTAAATTATTTATATGGAAATTAATGTTACCAAGGTGGTTCAGGAATAAAATGTGTTCATACACATCATTAGAAGTGTTTTCACCTCATTGTGTGGGTTTGGATGATGATTGTACAGTATCATGCATTGGTAGAGAGACTTCCCACTTTTACTTCATCATCCATATTATATTTTATGACTATTGAAATATTGTTTTAATAATTTTGTATTTTATTTAAAATATCATAAGCCATAAAATTAGTTGTAATATTGAGACTAAGTATAAATTGGATATAGTTATAGAGAGATAGAACCAATATGAAGATTGGGAAATATACAAGAGGATGTTAATGAAAATTTGATTCAATATAATCCACATGTAAATACAAAACTCATCCATAGTATAGTTCAATCCTCTAAGTTGTTGATAAGAGAAATTATATTCAACAACCATGCAATGAAAACCTATTGTTGGAATTTCATAAGTAAGATCCACATATCTTTTAGTGATATTTTGGATAATAAAATATAGAGGCATGACATGGTCAAATAGATTAAGTCTTTTATTTTCTAGGAACAACAACTAAAATCAATGTAAAGATAGCGGTATACATGATTGAAGATCATGTGATGTAATTGTGGGATAATGTTGTTAAAACTAAGCAATATTATAACCTTACATGAAGAGGGTTAAAGGAATTAAAAAAACAATTCTATCCATATACCTTCAAGATCATAATGAAGACAGATTTCCTTACTCTTAAGAAAGAATTTTTTTTATAGAGTATAAATCTAATTTTATTAAGCTATCTATCTTTTCTTGAGATGTCCCTTCTATAGAGTACCTAAAATCATGTATCTTTGATGTAGGGCCACAATATGAAATTGTCTATAAAAAGTCATCTTATTTTTTGATGACTATATAGAGATAGTTTATAGAGTGACTATGGTGGAAAAATACAACATGGTAACCTATGATAGGGGAATACTTTTACTTATATAGGTATAATTGGGAATTATAGTGTAGTAAATATGTAGAAAGGTGAAACCTATTCTCAAGGGAACATGGAACGAAAAACCCAATCAACTGGATGAGTTTATTTTTCTCTATTTCATAGCACCATACAAGGTTTTTTTAATGTGGTTCATTAGAGAACATGAAAATATATTGTATAGAATCTTCTCAAAAGTGCCAAAATATGGTAAAATATGACACCATAAACAGTTTTGTAATAGAAACCCAAGGAAAACTTGTTGAAATAGATCCAACATGTCACAATACTCTTATACACAGATGGGTTGTTCTCATTATAAAAGTCATCATCCATGAATTGAGGGAGTCAAGGCGATTTTAGGAACACCTCAAAACTATGGCCATTAAAACAATGACATGGAAGTAAATTTTTTTCAGGATTATCTAGTATGTAGAGGTATGGTGTGGAGAAAATAGTCACTGAAGATCAATTAGGTCATTCAATGATATTAGGTACCATCCTTCTGAACTCAAAAGTTTTATATATTTTTTATATAGGTTCATATCACACTTTTATTACTTGTAATGTTTTAAATAATATCAGTTTTCATGTGGAAATGACACCTCATGTTATAAGTATTCAATAACCACTTGTGAAATTTTAGGGCGGAGGCTTTACTTGGGCATCATGTTCTAGAACTATTGATGGGTCTCATTTTTTGGGATTTTTTTGTTATCTATATGGACATAATTGATCTAATTTTTGGAATGGATTGGGTGATATATTTCAAATCCAAAACCTATTTTTATTCCTATAAAGTGTGTTTTACACCCTAAAATTGATTGGTAAATATCTTTAAGGGTGATTGGGATATTAATGATAGTAAAGAATGACCTTTGGTAACAATGGTTGGGACTATCTCTTATTAGGTGGAAGCAATAACCTCAGAAACTATTGATGAACTCAATAAAATATTTTTTCTAGCCATCATAGATCGATATCCTAATTTCTCCTCTAACAATTTCTCTATATTTTCACCTAAAAGGGAAGAAAATTTCTTGATTGGTCTACCTCTTAGGGATAATCCTATTTCACTTCCATCTTATAAGAGGGCACCAAAACATTTGATGTAATTGAAGGACTAGTTCAAAGAGTTTTACAATTAAGTTTGGAAAAGACCTAGTACGTCACATTGGGTTGGTATGGATCTATTTTTGAATAAATAAGATGGTTTATTTGGTTTATCATTTATTTTAATAAGTTAAATCAGGTTATGATAAATAATTGATATAATAGTCCACGAATTGATGATCTGTTTGATTATTTTAATGGATTTAAATGGTTCTGTAAAACTGATTTATGATCATGGTATCACTAATTTCGGGTTAGTAAAGAGTTCATTCCCAAGTGATATTTTATAATCTATTGTGGTCATTTTTAATACCCTTTTATTCCCTTTTGTATCATGAATGCACTAGAATTTTTCATGACATTGATGTATCATATCATTCTAAATTACCTTAACTCTATGGTTGTGGTACTTATTGAAAATATTATGGTTTATTATCATACTAATAGTGCCTATGAAGAACACTTTAAATTAGTAACAAGAACCCTATAGGAACACCTACATTATGTCAAATTCTCATAGTGTGACTTTTGGATATAAGAAGCATGCTTAGTTTTCCATGTGATTTTTAAGAAAGGTGTATTGATAGATCTTGAAAATATTGACCTTTTATTATCTTGGAAAAATCTTAAACATTTATTTGAGATATGAATATTCCTAGATTGGTTACTACCATTGATTTTTTCATCACATTTCACATATTTCTTATTTGATGATAAAATTAATGAGGAAAGGTATTCCATTAAAATAGAGCAATGAGTGTTAGAAATCGTTTTAGAATCTTAAAATTCATACTCACTACATCACCAATCCTTACATTACCAAAACAATGGAAAGATTATGTTTTGTATTAGGATGAATCTGGATCATGTTTGGAATTTTTTCTTATACAAGGAGACCATTTCATAGATTATGGATCATGAAAATTTTATATGAACGAAATTAATTATTAAACGCATGATATGGAACTAGTTTTTGTAGTTCATGCTTTAAAAACATGGAATTATTATCTCTTAGGTATAAAGTTCACTGTGTTCATTAAACCAAAAAAATTGAAGCACATCTTCTCACAAATATATTTGAACCTTATGAAGTTTTGATGGATATAATATCTTCAATTTTTCAACATTTACAGACTATATACATTTGTTAAATATAATTTGGTGGCTGATTCTCTAAGTTAAAAATTATATAATCAGTTGGATAAATTTTCTCAGATCAGTTTCAATTAATGATGATGATTACATATATTCATCTGGATTGTACTGAGCAAGAAAATTTTTCAATATTCATTCAAGTATTTATTTTTTTATAAAAAGTTATAACCAGTCTTGAATTCTCAAATATCTAACAATGATTGTCTAATTATGAGGTCAAAACACATTGATGTTGAGACTATTGACATATTTATAGAATATGCGAACTCATTATTGAATTTTTTAAATAGGATAGTCATTCTTCTATATTATTATGAAAAATTGTTTTATATTATCACAATTCAAAATGGTCTATTCATATAGGAATACAAAAGATGTATAAGGTTTCAAGGACTTAATTTTTAAAATCAGGTATGGAATTAACAGTTTCTAAATATGATTTGAAATGCCTCTCCTGTCAATAGGTCAAGGATAAACATCAATGAACAGCTGGTATATTTAAATCATTACCTATACAGGTATTGATGTGGAATAAAATATCATTGGAATGTGTCATGGGTTTACTGAGAAAAATTTATAAGCATGATTTCATATCTGTGATTGTGTACCAACTCACAACGTTAGTCCACTCCATTCTAATCTTTGAATCCAATAAGGTAGATGACCTGGAAAATATATTTATCTAGGAATTAATAAATATTCATGGTGTATAAGTTTTGATCATATAAGGCTGAGATATGAGCTTTACCTCATAGTTTTGTTGATCATTGTAGAAATATTGTGGAAACTAATTAAGCATGAGCACAAAATGTCATCCAAAAATGGCTGGACAGTTAGAATTCATGATCCATACATTGGATGACATGATTAGAGATTGATTTATGGATTTAGGTGGATCGTGATAGGATCTGTTACATTTAGTGTACTTTTGGTATAACAACAGCTATAATTCCATGATATGGACAAATCCATTTGAATCATTTTATGGATATCCATTTCACTCTCCACTTTATTGGGTAGATACTTGAGAGACTTCACTAGTTGGACACTAGTAGAATACTAACCTATACCAACGGTTTGGAACCGTTGGTATAGGCCTCCAAACCGTTGGTATATCCTATACCAACGGTTTGGAGAACCGTTGCGAAGTAAGCCGTTGGGATAGGTCTATACCAACGGTTTTCCCAAAACCGTTGGTATAGACCTATCCCAACGGTTTACAAAACCGTTGGTATAAGTAATATGAAAATCTATTCCAACGGATATAAAACCGTTGGTAAATGTATTTCAAAAAAAAACATGTGCTGGGATTTGATCCCACGACCCCTTGTTTATAATCGAACGACTTAACCACTAAGCTAACATCACTTTTGTAAACATAATTTCATAAATATATATATGTATTATCATAATTATTTAAAATTTAGATTTATATAATGTTCTCGGGTAGTAGACCTGGAAGAAATGAAAGAATTTATCCCAACGGTTCTCAAAACCGTTGGGATAGACCTATCCCAACGGTTCTCAAAACTGTTGGGATAGGTGAAATTTCCAGGTGGTGAATGTTGGATTTGGGGCTGAGTTTTCCCAACGGTTCTCTCAAACCGTTGGGAAAGGGGGGGTCTTTTCCAACGGTTTGGGAGAACCGTTGGGAAAGGGGCCTCAAAACCCCCCTTTCCCAACGGTTCTCCCAAACCGTTGGGAAAGACCCCCCTTTCCCAACGGTTGGGAGAACCGTTGGGAAAGGGTGTATATAAGTGTTGGGAAAGATCCAATTTCCAGTAGTGGGACCTAGCATAGAAATTTAGATGATAGGGAAGATTCATCCATTGAGGAAAGGAATGGAAATGACCCAGATTCATTAAAAGTATTGTGCGGATCATTCTTTTCATCCATTATCATTTGTAGTGGGGGATATGTTTTCTTGATGGTCTCTCTAAGGCCGGGGAACTGTCATTTAGGTAAATAAGGGAAGTTTTCACTTCAATATATTAGACCTTTTCAGATACATAAATGGATTTGCAATGTGCATTCAGTTTTGGTTCATAATGTGTTTCATGTATCTCAAGAAAATAATTAACATCTTGATTCTAATCATGTAATTCGATGGGATTATTTTGATCTTATGAAAATACATATATTTTATATACTTTATTTCATGAATTATTACCTAAATATTCAAATAATTAAATTTCAAAAGATCAAGAGGCGTAGTTTATTTGGATAATTATATACATATCACAACGACATGAATAGGGATATAAAAACATTATTTAAAAATTCAACAACATGCCCTTAAATTTCATTGATCTTCTAATATTGCACAGGATAACATGGGAACATACATAAGAAGTGTGTGTGCTATAAATCACAGTAAGAGAATAGTCAAAGAATAACATAATTAAATAATACATGTGATTCAAAAGGCATATAATAGTGATATAAAAGGGTGAGAATCATAGGCATGTGTGTCATATCATGATAAGAGATAGTAACATTAAGAAAACATTGGAATGTGTCAACAACATAAAACATGACATCCTAATCATAAGTCAAGGATAAACACTAAGTAATTATAACATTTTGTGATTAGTATAACCACCCATGAACCGTACATGGTATCTCATGTATTAAAAACATTACCCAACACATTGGAGGGATATATAATTCTAGGCCCACTCAACACATTCATATTATGTACATGAATGTTTGTGCTACACCTATCATACAACGTAATAATGTATTTAATAACTTTTAATCCCATGATTAGGGAGTTTGGGTTACATACATAAAACTCACAAATCAAAGAAGGATATATAGGTGAATTTCCTTGAGTAAAATTGAGGATGGGTAATCACAACACGACACTTTGGCATGGAAAATCCAGAGATAATTTCAACAGCATAAAAGGTGTATATAAATTTCCAATTAAGGGTTTAATGAGATTGAAATAAGTTCTATCGTTACTTAGGAATTGTAATGATGGTAGTGGGATGTGTAAAAACACACTAAAAATGATCAATTGAAAATAAAATGGCACATTACAAATAAAGTACTTGAATAAAAAAGAAGAGGAGAGAATCCATTACCTTGAGAGGGTGCTTCTAAAAGCATGGGAGGAGATTATTAAGAGCTTAAGAACACCTAGGGAAAGATTTTTAGAGGGAGAGGAAGAGTAAATTCATGAAAAACGGATTTTGAGTAAATATGAATGGGATGTTATGTGTGTATTTAAATAAAAAGATATGTGAATTCTTTATTAATTTGTATACTTAGTTTTTAGACTCTCAGTGATAAAATAATCAAACCAAAAACCTTACCTTGGTTTTGTTTCTAATGGTTTCTACCATGGGGTAGAGGTTTTTAATATTTTATTAGGATAATAACTAAACTAATTATAAATAACTCCCTTAATAATGTGGAAGTAATTCAGGTTCATAAAGAATTATTTTTAAAACCATAAAATATAATATAGGTTTTGGGGGATTCATTATAGGTTTGTAAAACTAATCAAGTGATTTATAAATTAGATTATATTAAAGGGAAAATAAAATTTTGGTCCAATATTCCCTTTATAGTATTTATTTCATCATTTTTTAGCTATTATGATGTTATAATATATAATATATAGTTATATCGTATGTAACTGTTACCAAACAATTTGACTATCTTTGAAAATTTTGAAAAATTCACTATTAGCTAATTTCAATGTGATGATTTCAAAACTAAAATTTATTTTACTAATATTTTTTCTAAATATGAAAATTTACACTTTCAAATAAAATCCCATATATACTAGAAAATAAAAATTTTATGACACTAAAATGTTTCTAGACATTATAAAATTTTCAATCGATTTCATTAAATTATATTATCATTTATATTAATATAAATATTTATTAATAAGATTTTTTCATGAAAATAAAATTTGTTTCAAAATTCTTTCATTTTTCAAAAAATGTGTTTTAATTGAACCTATATGTTTCCCAAAAAATACAATCTTCATTTCATCATATCAAAATATAGTTTTTATTAAACTCATTATATAATCTAGTGTAAAAAGTAATAATGAAAGGGGATAAATATAATCATTATTTTATTGAGAATAAAATATATATAAATTCATACAACTATGGTCAATATACATTACCCCTTATTACACCAGCGTACACCCTATGGGTAAGGTGTGTGATAGTGGTACTTTCTTAGGGTGGTTTGGTGAACATTATTTGGTTTAGGATCTTGATAAAAATGAACTTATAGCATGAATGGTTCTACCCAAATTTCAATTGATGAATCTTGTCTTGGGATTGGTCAAGGGAAAAGAAAAATGATGTCATATCCCTTGGATTCCCTTATAAATGGGCTTTATAGGGTAAGATCCTATATGTCAAGGACATCATGTCTTCCTTCTATGTCAATTAGATATTATGATAATACTTAATATATACTAATATTAATGGACAATATAAAACAATTATATTTTTGATGATTATAGTTCTTAACAGTTTTCTATGTATGACAGGTTAAATTTTATAATGATCCAAAATAACCAATATGGGGTAAGTGTTTTCTATAACTAAAATACTTAATGTATTCATTCAAAAGGGTATTTCTTTTATAAACATTTGGGTCATTTCATTCTTCCCCCATTTAGAAATTTTACCCTTTAAATTTCATTTCATACACAAAAATAGATGAGGTAACTTCTGTTTCATTGCCTCTTCTAACTCACATGTCGCCTCACCAATCTTGTTGTTCCACCAAAATACTTTGACCAGGTGAGTTTCCTTGTTTCATGAAATTTTGTTACTATGATAAAATATCTTAATTGGTTTCTCCTTGTATAAAATATCATTCTCCAAGGGTACAACCTATGCATTTAGTACATGTGAGGGGTACGGTATGTACTTCCTTAAAAGGGATACATGGAACACATCAAGTACTTGTTATAGGTTAGGTGGGAGTGATAGTTGATAGGTCAGAGCTCTAATACGATCAAGGTTCTTAAAGGGGAAATTTATCTAGGAATAGGATTTCTCTTATTCCCAACCATCATGACTTTCTTCTACAATGATATATGAAGGAACACTTAATCTCAAACCCTAAACTCCATGTCTTGTGGATGATTATCTGTGTAACTTTTAAATAAACTTTTCGTGAATTTCATATTATATTGAATGGTTTTAATAATACACCAAAATATGATTTAAGTGATGATTTTATTTCATTTATGGGAGATTTAAACTATATGTAAATTGTTTTTTGGTTGTTTTTCAAAACCCCCAGTAGATTGTGTGCCAGAAATAATTTAGTGACTGTTTTTAAAAATCGATGCAGAACAATTTCATGGAAGTTTTTTAAAACCAGGGCATTCATTTAACAATTATTTAAACCACTGCTAAATTGTTTTGTGACGGTTTTTTGTGTTTATTTTTTTATTATCATAATTAATTAATTAATTTTATGATTTCCATCATTTTTTTAATTTTTTAATTTTTTAATTTTTTAATTTTTTATTATTTTTTGCCCTACACATGCCATTCAATCATGGATGCGTCTGTCATATATGACATGGATAAATTCAACATATATATGTGTTAGGTGAGATTTGAACTCTAGCAAGCTCTTCGTGTGGTGATTAAACAGAATTTAATATAATTATATATATATTTAAAAAATGATAACATTAAAGAATCATAATAAGTAACAAAAATTTTAAAAACAAATAATACATAACAAATACATAAAAACTCAATAATTATAAATTAATAATTAACAATTAACAAAAAATGGTTAATAAATCAAAACAAAATGATTATGAAATAAATAAATACATAATACATTAATAAATATTAAATGAATAAATAATGAATTGTAAATAATAAATAATAAATAATTGTTGATAATTAATAAGTAATGAATAAATTAATTATTAATTATTAATTATTAGTAAATAAATAATAATTAATTAACTAATATATAATGACTAAATAATAAATTAATATATGACAAAATAAATTAATTAACAAACAACAGATAACAAGTTAGTGTTAAATAAATAATAAATAATACAATATTAATTAATTAATAATAAATTTAAAGTAAATTAATAATAATTATATAAAATATAAATAAATAATAAATTACTAAAAAATAATTAATTTTTAATATTTAATTTTTAATTTTTAATATTAATTTTTAAATAATAGATAATAGATAACAAATAGAAAGTAAAAAATAAAAAATAATAAGTAATGAATAATAAATAATAAATAATAAATAAAGAATAAATAAAAAAGAATAGAAAAATAGTAAATAGATAATTGATGATAAATAATATATAATTACAAAATAATAAATAATACATTAATTATAAATTTAATAATAAATAATATATTAATAATAAATTGTAAATATTCTGTTTTAATATATACTAAATATAAAATAAATATTTAATTAATATTAAGTAATAATTTATTAATAAATTAATAATAAATAATAAATTAGTAAATAATAAATAAACATTAATAATTAATATGTAATGAATAATTAATAAATAAATTATAAATTATTATTAATAAATATATTGATAATAAATAAATAACTAAAAATAAATAAATCAATATTAAATATTAATTAACAAATATGTAGTAAATAAATATTAAGTAAATAAATATTAAATAAATCCACAATAAATAATAAATAATTAATAATTTATAAATTTATAAAAACACAACAAATTATAAATAAAAAATAATGTGTCAATTATAAATTAGTAATAAATAATAATTAATTTATAAAATAATAATAAAACAATATTTATTAAATAAAAATAATATATTAATAATAAATTAATAATAAAATACAAATATTATGAAATAATATGTAATAAGTATATGATAAATATTAAATAATAGTTTTACAATAATTTTGTAATAAATAATAAATTATTATATAATAAATAAGTAATAAATAATAAATGAAAAAATAAAAAATAATCAATAATCAATAATAAATAATAATTGGTTATAAATATATCTATAAATAATAAAATTTGCATAAATATATATAAACTCACATTTATGTTACATAAATATATATATAAACCCAGACATGTATATAATTGTATACTAATATATGTCTCTATCTAACCATAAGTAGATATAAATATATATATATATATGCCCATATTAGATATAAAAATGTATAAATATAAATATTTATAAATATGTACAAATGTATATAAATATGGAAAAACCTTCATAAATATGTGTAAATATCCTTGCATAGATACAAATATATAAAATTTTAAATAAGTATTGAAAAATGTATATAAATTATAAATATATATATAAATGTATAGAACTACATACAAATATTTATATTAGATAATAAAACACCAAAATAGGGAAAACAACAAAAATTGTAACACCATCAAATCAATGTAAATGTAAATCGATGGAATAAAATCATAGAAGACCCAACAAGCATATGTTGACACACTCAAACGGAGCATAAATTACAATGAATGTTAAAAAATCATGGCATCCAAACTAAGAACACAATTTTAGAGGGCTTATGTACCTTTTTAACTTTATAAAATTAGTGACAAAGGTTCCCTTGAGTCAACATAGTGTATATCTCTTTACAGGCATTAATTTGATATGTGGTATAGCCCAAAAAAACACCTGAATCAAATGTTATGGTCATTTTAAGTTCATGTTATATTTTACTTCTCTTAAAACAATAATATGTTTTATTCTATTTATTATTACACAATTATAATTTAGTTTCATTATAGCTAATTTCATATGCTTTAGTTTGACTGGTTGTGGAGTTAAAATGGACTCCCAGATTAAACGTTGTCTTTATTTGATTTTAATGTTAGCATTTTAACTTATCTAATAATTAGTTTATGTTTCAAATAATTAAAAATAATTAAAAATAAATAATTATTAACACATTATTATTAATTAAAATTTTAATAAATAAAAAATAAATGACTATACTTATTAATAATAAATCATAAATCATAATTAGATATGAAATATTCAATATTTTTCCATTAATTTAGCAATAGTATTTAAAAAAAATTCTATTTTGATGTGGATTTGAAAAAAAATCACTAAAAATAAATTAAAAATATTCCAAAAAGAATTATTTAAAAAAAAATAAAAAAACACAATTAGAAGCAGTTTTCAAATTTTTCCGCTAACCCCCCCCCCCCCACCGCAAAGTTTTTTTCTATAGTGTATCCTTCTCTGTCATCTCTTAGATAAGATATGTCATGATCATCTTCTGATCTCCAACTTCATCCTAGCATATTGGAGTCTGACACCTCTTCCCATAGAGAGCCTAAAAAGGTGTCATTTGAATGCGATAATGGAAACAATTATTATATGAGACCTCCACTAGGGGAAAGTGTTATTCCCAACATCCTTGGAAATCTGTTGAAAGTGATCTTAGCATATCCTCTATCATTTGAATTGTTTTGTGAGACTGACCATCCATCTACGGGTGATATGCAGTGCTAAAACTTAGCTCTATATTCAACTCTTGTGGAATCCATATCTAAAAACTAGAGGTAAACCTCATTTCTCAATCAAATACAATGGAGAGTGGTAGTCCATATAGTATTACCGCTTCTATTATATATACCTTATAAAGTTATTCAAGGGACAAATGTTCCTTGATAATAATGAAATGTGATGACTTTGTAAGGAAATAAACTAACACCCAAATAGAATAATAACCTTTATATTTCTTGCAGAGGCCTATGAATAAATCAATGGTCATGTATTTTAATTTTCATACTAGTATTGGATATAGTTTCATCATACCCATAGACTTCTTATATTTAGCCTTGAATTATTGGCATACCAAGCTTTGAGATACAAATTTTGTAGTCTCCCTCATCATGTCACCCCACAAATTTTTTTTCTTAAAATCTCTATACATCTCAGTTCTTTCTAGATGTATATAGAAGGATTAGATACATGCATAATCCAAAAGATCCCTCTTTGGTTCTGGTTTATATGGGACACATATATGGGTTCCAAACCTTTTAACTCCATCTTTATCAATGTTGAACACCAAGGTATTTTCTACCTTTCTTTATGGCTCATCATTTTTTTAGGCCTCTTTGATCCTCTCAAGAATGGATGGTTGGGAATTTATTTAAGCAAGGTTGTATGAAGTTACGTTTATGATTCCCATGTCCGTTATTTTCATGTCCTTCAAGAATTAATCCCTTTCAATCTTCACCATGGATAGGGTTTCAAGATTACTTCTTCTCAGAGTATCTTCCACAATATTATCCTTCCCATTATGTTAATGGATAGAACAATCAAAATCCTTGATCCACTCTAACCACCAATGTTGGAACATATTCAACAACTTTTTGAATATGTACTTGAGTGTTTTATGATCCATATATATGTCATAATTCTCCATGTAGATATGATGTTTTTAAATAATTGATTCAAATATCATGGATGGACATTATAAATCATGGGTTATGTAGTTATTCTCATGGATCTAAAATTTTTAGGAGGGACAGACAATCATCTTATTATCTTCTAGGTTTACACAACCAAAGACCAATTGTTTATCCATCATTTTAGAAAAAAACGTTTCCCACTGATCGGTAATGTGAGAATTGGTGTAGTTATTATCCTCTTATTCAAAACATTAAATTTTTCTTGACATTAATATATCCATAAAAACATCACTCTCTTCTGAGTTATATTGGTTAGTGGGATTGAAAATCATGATAATATTCTCAAAAATCAATGATAATAAATAGCTAATCCAAAGAAACTATGCATCTTCATCATAGATGTTGGTCAGGGCCATCCTCAGTTTTTATTTATCTTCAAATGATAAACAAATATCCCTTTACTATTTATTACATGCCCTAGGAATGTTATTTTCTCCATCTAAAACTAAAATTTTTTAAAATTGTCATCCAAAGTTTCCTTTCCCCTGGTATTCAATAGAGTATTAAAATGTTCTTCGTGTTTCTCCAGGCTTTTAGAGTAGATATTAATATCATTTAAAAATACTACTTTAAATTTATTGAGGTAATCCGTATGGAATATATTAATTAATTACATGAATATATATAGAAACTTAATGAGCCTAAATAGTATCACTATGAAATCATAATTTCCATACCTTGTATTAAAATTAGTCTTGGGGATATCCTCCTTATTCAACCTTATATGATAATATATTGACTCAAGATCCACCTTAGAGAAGTACTGGGCTCTACATAGATGATTGAATTAGTCCTATATCCATGTAAGAAGATACTTGTTCTTTATATTGATCTTGTTGATCTCACAATAATCAATGCATATTTGCATTGACCCATCCTTCTTCTTAAAAAAAGGGGTGGCGCACACCATGAAGAATCACTTGGTCATATAAACCATTTACCCATATTCTATTATATTTTTTTGATATTAAAGTTTAACAGTGGTAATTCTATTTGGAGTCTTGGATATTTTAAAATATCTGGGTATATGTTTAATCACAAACTCAACCTCTCAAATAAATGGAAGACTTATCAATTCTTCAAGGAACACATTAGCTTATTCTTTTTTATAACAACCCTTATTATAATACTCTTTAATTAATGATTTATTACATAAAGGAATGTCATAAAAACCCAGAAGATCGATAGGCCTAATATATTTGGTAAATTAGATACATAACATAATAAAATAAAAATGGATATAAAGATATTATTTAAATCTCATTAACATGCTATTAGAATTCTACCACTCTTTGAAAATTTCATGGGATAACCTGGGGATATAAATAAGAAAGTGGTGAGCTATAAAGCCCAGTAAAGGAATAATAAAAGTGTAACATTAGATAAATTAGTACATGTGATTAGAGGGTAATTTCATGGTAACATAATAGGGATGAGAATCATAAACTTGACTATTGAATAATGTTATAAGATGATAACATAAAGGCAACATGGGAATGTGAAAACAACATAAAGCATGACATCATAAATATAAGTCTAGGATAACTGATCAGAAAATCATAACATATTTATATTATTATAACCTTCTATTCACTATACATGGAATCTCATGAGATAAAAAAAATACACAATGCGTTGTGGGGCTATATAATTTTGGTCCCATGTGTTACATTTATATCATGTACATGTATTAGTGTGCCACACTGATCACACAAACTAAGGATATTTTTCATCACTTTTAACCCCATGATTGAGGAGTGTGGGTTATATAACTGAAATTCCACAATAAACTAAGGATAGTTACATACATAATAATACCCATGAGTGTAAATGGGTATGGGTATTCACTACAGAAATATTTTGTAAGGAAAATCATAAGATAATTTTAGCAACATAACTATGGTACAAAAAGACTCATGTAAGGGTTTAATAATAGTGAAATAGTTTTCTCTTGAATTTTAAATATTAATCAAATTAATACATATATGTAAATACATATATCAATGTGAAAAGTTTGAAATCAAAATTCATAATATAAATAATGTGCTTCAATAAAGAGGTGATTGAGTGGATCCCTTACCTTTAGAGGGTGATTCTAAAAGCATGGCAAGAGCTTCTTAAGATTATAGAGACACGTTGGGATGGATTTAATGAGTGATAGTCCTAGAAAATGTTTTCTCATAGGGTTTTTAGTGGAGGGGAGTGGGAGGATGGGTGCGGATTTCTTGTAAATAGTGGGAATTCATTATTAATTTCTAAACTTAGGTTTTAGAATCTATATGATAACATAAACAAAATAACAAACCTTTTCATAGTTTTTTTCAACTATTTCTACCAAAGAGTATTGGTTTTCAATATTTTATACGTCTAATAACTTGTCTCATGAAAATAATACCATTTTTTATGTGTAAGTGAGTCATGTTTATAAAAAATTAATTTTAAAAACATAAAATGTAATATAGGTTTTTGAGGATTCATTAAGGGCTTATAAAATTAATAAAATAACTTTAAAATCATTATTTTAAAGGTGAAAAATATTTTTGGTCATGGATACTATATATAGTATTTATTATACCAATTTTAGGATTTTATGATGTCATAATACATATCTTATATTTATACCGTATTTAATTTTTACACAAAAATTAGACTATCTCAGAAAATTATGAAAAATTCACCATTGGATCATTTCAACATTCTGACTTCAAAAATAATATTTATTTTATCAAAATATTTATCTATTTATTAAAATTTACACTTTTAAATAAAAAATACCTATTTATTGGCAAATTTAGGTTTTCTAGAAAATAACAGTTTCTCACCCTTATAAAAATTACATTTAACTTCACAAAATTATATTATAATTTTTATTTAATTAAATTTAATTTAATAGAAATAATTAATTAAAATAAAATTTATTTCAAACATTATTTAATTCATAAGAAAGAGTGCCTTTATTGAAACTGTATATGTTTTCAAAAATAGAATTTGTATTTCCCCATATCAAAATTTAAATTTTATCAAACTCATTATTTAATGATTTAAATTTTAATAATAATACATGGATAAATATAAAAATAGATTTACTAGTAATAAAAATATAAAATTCATATTGTTAGTTTATAGATATATAATTCCTTATTACACAAACCAATGTATGCTCTATGGGTAAGGTCTATGATGGTGACACTTTCTTGGGGTGGTTTGGTGAACATGGATTGGGTTGTGATCTTGATAATATTGAAATTATCCCATAAATGGTTTTTATCGTGCTTTAGTTCATCAATATCAGCTTGGTCTTGGTTAAAAGAAAATCTAAGTTATGTCATCTCTCTAGGAATCTCCGATAAATGGACTTTATATGGTACAATCCTAATAGTCAGGGCTATTTCTTATTTCATCTAAGACAATTATATTTTATCATAAAACATAATATATAATAATCATAAGGATCACTATAAAATAGCAATAGTATCAATGATTATCATGCTTAGTGTTCTTTTGAATCTAACATGATATAACTTAAAACGACCCAAAATAACCAAATTAGTTCATGTTCTATCTATAAATGCATTACAAAATAAGTAATTATTTCATTTGAAAAGGGAATTTCATTTATAAAACATCAGGAAATTACATTCTCCCCCCCCCCCCACCCCCCAAAATTCCACCCTCAAAATTTCATCTCATACACTAAAATTGGTGTGGTCACATCTATTTCATCACCTCTTATGGTTCCCATATTTCTTCCTCAAACTTGTGGTTCCTTTACAACACTTTGACCAGATGAGTTGTCTTGTATTATAGAAATTAGTATGTGTAATCTATAATCGTCACTGGTTTCTAATCATATGAAATATTTTTCTACAGGGGTACCACCTCTAGATTCAGTACATGTGATGGATCTAGTGTATACTTCCACAAGAGGGATACATTTAACACATCATGTACTTGAGATAGGTTAGGTGGGAGTATAAGTTGATAGGCCATAACTTCAATGTGATCAAGGATCTCAAAGGGGAAGATGTATCTTGGAATAAGCCTTCCCTTTTCCCCAAACCTCGTGACTTTATTCCATTATAATATATAAACAAACACTATCATTGTCCTAAAACTCTAGATCACATCGATGATTGTTTGAATATATTTTCTATCGAATTTTTTTTCCCTATGATGTTTAATGGATTGGAACGTATCTGTCATATCTTGTATAATATATGTTCCCTTCAGCTTCCTCTCTCTAACATCATCCCAACATGGTGTATTTCGACACCACTTCTCATAGAGAGACTCAAAATGTTACATTTGAATATTAGAATGGAAACTATTGTTATATGATAACTCCACTAAGGGAAAGTGGTGATCCAAAAATCCTCATAAATCCATTGAACAAGATAATAGTATATACTCTATAGTTTTAATGGTTATCTCAAACTGACCATATGTCTAATGGTTATAAGAAGTATTGAAACATATCTTTATATCCAAATCTTATTGAAGGCTTATCCATAACCTTTAGGCAAACCTCATAACTCAATTAGATACAATATAGAGTGTCACTCCATGATGTCTTACCACCTCCCATATTTATATCTTAGATATTTGTTTTAGATATAAATCTTCATTGATAGTAATGAAATGATCTTACTTTGTAAGGTGACTGACTACCACCTAGATGGTATTATTGACTTTTTATTTTCTAGCGAGTCATATGATAACATCCATGGTAATGTTTTATTATTTCCATGTTGGTATGGGAAATGGTTGAATCCTACCCTTGGACTTTTTTCATTAAACCTTTACTTTTTGGCATACTAATCATCAAGATATAAATTATGTAACCTCTCTCTTTATGGTAACCCACTGAAAGTTTTTCTTCAGAACCATACACATATTAGTGATTCATAGATTGATAGAGAATGATGATATATATTAATCATCTTGAAGTTCCCTATTTAGTTATGGTTATGATGGGAAACATATCTAAGATTAAAACATTATAATTCCTTCTTTAGAAATGTTAATAATATTTATTATTCGCTTACTTTTTTGTATCACTTCATCATATTTTTAAGCCTCCATGCCCCTTTGAATAATTTATGGTTGAGAAGTTATTTGAGTAATTTAGAATGAATACCCTTTTATTATTCCCATTTATATCATCCTCATATCCAAGAAGATTGGAACCCTTTCAATATTAATCACTGATAAGGTTTCATAATCCTTTCTCCTCAAAGCATCAACCACTTTGTTCACCTTCTCAACATGGTAATGGATTGAAAAATCATAACCCTTGATCGGTACTAGCCACCTTTATTAGCACATATTGAGTTTATTTTGTTTAATATATATATATATATGAGGCTTTTATGATCTGTATATATGCCACACTTTTCCCCATAGATATAATGGCACCAAATCTTCAATGCAAAGATCACTGTAGCCAATTATAGATCAAGAGTTGGGTAGTTATACTCATGGATCTTTAAATGGATAAAGGCATAGGCTATCACTTTTACATTTTGTATGATTATACAACCCCTTCCTTTTTTGGGCGCATCACTATATATCTCAATTCCTTCCACTCATGGTTAAATATAGAATAGGTATAGTGATTATCCATTTTCAAAACTTTAAAGCTCTCATAACATTCACTAGTCTAGGAAAACATGACTACCTTACATATTATATTGTTTAATGTTATAGAAATTCATGAGAGGTTTCTAAAAAGAAATCAATTATAATAACCAGTTAATCCAATGAAACTATATATTTTCATCACATATGTTAGTATGAGCCATCAATAAATTGACTTAGTTTTTAAGGATCCACAAATATACCTTTGATGATGATTATATTCACTAGGAATGTTACATTCCCCATCCATAAATTTTATTTTCTATACTTCACATAAAAAAATTCTTCCCACAAGGTCTTTAGTATAACATTAAAATTCTCCTTAGGTTCCTCTTTACTTTTCGAGTAGATAAAAATATCATCTATAAATAATACCAAAAATTTGTCAAGGTAATCACAAAAGACACTATTATTAACTCCTTTAAGATAATGGGATCATTAGTGAGTCCAAATGAAATCACTGTGAACTCATAGTGCTTATAACTTGTATGAAAAGTAGTCTTGGTGATATCCTCCATATTCATCGTAACTTGATAATATCTCGAATGAAGATCCACCGTGGAGAAGTAATATTATCAACATATTTGATCAAACACTTCAGAAATTTGTGGGAGAGGATATTATTCTTTATCATTATCTTTTTGAGGTCACTATAATTAATGTAGAGTTGCATTCACCCATCCTTCTTCTTAATAAAAAGGATGAGTGCACCCTAGGGTGAACCACTTGGGAATATAAACATTTTTTCCAGATTCATCTATAGTTGCTTCTCCATATCTTAAATTTCAAAAAATTATATTCTATATTGATTCTTGAATATTGAAAATTATCTGGATATAAGTTATATTGAGAACTTAACATCTCAACTAGGAAGAAGACTAATAAATTCCTCAAGAAACACATATGTGAATTCCTTTACAATGGGATTGTCATCAAGGATGATCTTTTCCTTAGTCTCAATCATTTGATCTGGATATTAGTTTTCATAAGGAAATAATATCCACTTGTTATATGGTGATACCAAAGGAGATTCATCCTCTTAATTTCACTTTTACTTATCTCAACAATTTATGTTGGTGATATATATGTAAATCCATTCTATGCCCATGACAGAATCAAATTCTACTAATTGAAGAATCACAAGGTTTTTTGGGAAATTCATTCCAAAAATTTTTATTGGGGATAAGTTATATAATTGGGATATAATAATTGAACCATTTTCTATCTTCACTGATAGCTTTAATTTCATGTTTTGAGGAAATTTTTGAATAGTGATACTAATCATTAATTATATAAAATAATTTATAGAAATATAATCAAATAGCATTTTTTCTATCCTTGAATGAATAAGTAATGTACCTATAACCACTTCATTTTTGGGATACACCTTAGTATCTTTGATGACATAAGATCTCCCTTACTCTCAAGTCCACGGAGGTTATTGGTGTCAGATATTATAAAAAATGTATGTCTTAGTGAGTTGATTCTCATAGTGTCCTTATTTCATAATTTAGAAATATTTTACAATATGACGAGGTTTTATTTGTGTATTACATTCTTCAATCACATTGGTGGGTTTCTCCCATCAAACATTTATAGCTAGGTTCATATCATTCCTATAAATAAATCATTTCCTTAACACCTTCAGGTAGTTTCTAAGATTATTCTTCACAAAAGTTTGATAGGTGGAATTTTGGAATTTCTTTCCCCAATGAGAATTCTCCATTTCACTACCAAAATTTAAATCCATCCTTTGTTTCCAATCTACATACCCCTAAGTCTCCTAAAATTCTATGATCTCTATTTCAACAGTTGGATAACATCATACAATTTTCTCATAGCTATGAATGTCTTTGATCTCCAATTATTTTCGTAGACTTGAATTTATCCCACAAAATAAGCATCCAAATTTAATTTCAGGGGAGTGAAAACGTTGGGGTGTATCATCAAAATATTGTGAAGTTTTCCTCATGTGCCCTGATTGATTCATGTTCATTTTTCTTGATGCCAAGTAAATACCTCTCCATTTTCATTCAGAGATTGTGAGGAAAATATTTACCAAAAATCATTTTATATAATTCATTCCAATCATATATTTCAATTTCCTCCTTAGGATTTTTAGTTTTTATCAATTTATACCATTGATCAGCTTCTACCTTCATATGATAAATAGAAATTATGACCATTTCTTTCCTAGAGTAATGAAATACGGGGAAGATATTTTCAATAGATTATATCTATTTTTTACAATCAATGGATCATAAGATCAACCACAATTTAGAGGCCTTTTTCATATCAAGTTATCAAATGAAATGTTCTCTTTCTAAATGGGATGTAGGATTTCCCCCTAATTCAAGTTTCTATTCATAACTTTACATAATTGAGAAAGTATTGTCATGAAATTTTTGAATCCCAATCCTACCATATTGGCCATCTCATTTGGGAAGCCATTACAATGATTAACACATGGTTTGTTGACTCGTTTTCTCCTATTTCAAGTCATTGACTAAAATAAATTAAAAATTTGGGATGATAATTTTTAAACTATTAAACACATAAATTAAAAACCATGAATTTTAATGGGATGAGTCATAATTGAAATATATTATTATTAATTTATATCTGTCAATCTAACTTATCAATGATTTTTTTAATAAAACAAAATACAGTAGGAATATTTTTCCATTAATAATGGTTCATAATGTAATTTTGAATTTACCAAAGCATATCCCCTAGGAGAGTAGACCCATGTGTTCAACAAGGAATTTTTTTCATACACTAGGTGAAGATCAAATCAGGACCAATTCTCCATTTTTGTGGTTATTACACCTAGGTACAACAGTTCCATATCCACATCCACTTGTAGTATCCATACATGGGTGTATTTTCTTGGAAACCAGTTACTCTATATATTAACAAAAATTAGGGAATTTTTTATATGTTTAGTATAATCCATTATCCTTTCATTGGGGTTTTCTAATCATAATGACCAAATATAAATAGACTATTTTCATGACCCAACCCACTGGGACCTACCTGGTCAGTGGAAGGATGAGTGTGGAAATCCTATCCCCCCCTCTCCAATAAGATATTGGTTATATATAAGCACATATATGGAATAACTGAAATGGGAGGCCTTTTATTAATGTACCTATACAAACACACCCAACTATATCTATGAAAATTTGCATAGTAATAAATAAAAGGTTGTATGAATTATATTAAAATCATGCATAAAATAAACTATATGAAATAACTCCGAGTATGACAATTTAAATCCAATGTGTAAAGAGGAAAAATATATGCCCAATTAGAAATGGAGTCTCAACCTAACAAAAACTAGAATAATGGAAAATTAAAAATAACATAGCTCTTGTTCTACCAATATGACCATTGTACAAAGTTAGTGCACCCAAGTATCATATGATATGCTAATGTCACCACCAAACAATATTTCATCTACACAAGACACAACACATGTTAGAAAATTCCATTTTGGGGTGAGTATATACATACCCATTTGGAAGTTCTAAAAACAAAAAATGGAGATTTAAAAAGATATAATATAATTCAGTTAAACCCATAGCAAGAATGAAAAAAAAATACCAATATATATGCTCATAAGGATACCCTAACAAGAAAGAAAAGGGATCTCTATATCTACAACCCATCCATTGATGAAGAATTTCCCTATAGGTCTAAAGGTGCATATCTGATTCCCAACAACTCATGTGTATATCCATGAAATCCATGTGGAGGACCAACACCTCACCACTAATCCACTGCCCGAGGGGGCCCAATCTATAATAAATGACCAGTTCCCTAGAACGACAAGGGTTCCACTCAATGAATAGAGTACTCATTCCCAAGTGCGATAGGGAGGTACCAAATGGTAGATTGAGTACTGCACCCTTGTGTGATAGGGCGGTTCTACTCAGTAGGTAGAGTAAATGTGTCCTAGTGTGATAGGGACCACTCAATAGATATAGGTCATGTTTCCTAGTGAAATAAGGGGTACCACTTGGTATGTATAGGAGTATGGGTTGCACATTCCCTAATGTGACAAGGGGTTTCTAACTGCTCCATCTCTCTAATAATCTCTCCATATCCCTATTATCTTTCAATAACCACCTAAATAAGTGTCATGCTTGGAACACCTCATATCATAACTCAAAAACCATTGTGAAGGCTATCGTCACATTCAACATGGAAAACAACATAGGATAGGATACTCATGAGCCAAAATCTAACTCCATAATAATTAGATACGTAAGGTGGAAAATCCCAAGAAATGTATAATGGTTTTGGGCACAGAGGATATGTGCGGAGGTGGGAGATATATTAAAATTTATTTTAATAATAATTTCCCTAAAACAATAGTGAGCATCTAGCATGTAAAATTTATAATTAATTTATTTATTATTTGAATAAATAACTACCTGGTCTTAGGAACTTTCTTTGTTGGTGAATGTTGATTGTCCTAAAAGAACCTTTCATAAAACCTTCATTATGTTGTGAGGATTGAAGGATAGAATCCCACTAGTGGTGATCCACACATAATATTATGATCTCTAAGAAGCACTACTCGATCTATAAGTTCTAGTGTGGCGAGTCAAATGTCATGTATATCTCATTCTTGATCGATCATTCTTCATTCTCGAAGAAATATCTCTTCCACTTCCCGTTCTTGAGAGGAAGAGAAAATAATGAGTTGAGAGAGAATATTTTGTGTTAAAAAATTCTTGATTCTCAATTTTTTTGTATTATCTAAACAATATACATAAACTTATTTTTATAGAGTGAGTATTTAAGTTAAAATATTTTTTATTGTATACTGATCGCATAGCGATTCACTATTCAATTCCACCCTTACACTGCTGTTTTAAACTAGTTTTGTAAAGAATATTCCAAAAATAATAATAAATTTCACTTTATGTTTGAATAAATGAATTAATTTTTATCACTTTTTAATAGGGAAGTTTTACTTTTTTTGGTGTTTACATTGTAGGAGGATGTGATTTGGAGAGCTCGTGAGAGAATTCATGCAAAATGGGCCAAACTGCGCAAGAGCCCAAGCATGCATGTGGACAATTATTTGTACTGTTGATAATACATTCATCCAATTGGACTACATGTGGGTATTTTAGTGCAAACAAATGTGGGCTAAATTTCTCTAGAATATCATGAAGCCCAATTCGTCCATTTGGAGGCCCCAAATAGGCCCATAATGTGAAGAAATTCTGGGTGGTCCAGATTAGACCACCCTTCTATATTTGGTCCATAACATGGGCCTCGAAGATCCGATTTGGATGGTCCAACCTCCATTGGACAGATACCACGAATTATCACCTCTCCACCAAATTTCATGATAATTGAACTCTTTTTGGTCCTCCAACAATCCGAATAAAGAGGGATTAAAAACTCTATCTTGAATAGTGACCCAGTCCCTTAGGCACTTGACCTCTTTTGTAAAAAGTGTGATGTTTTTATCCAAAAAAACACTCCTTCCCTCACTCTATAATGTTTCAAGACCAGGGGTTAAGGTTATTATAATTTTAGATCCCTATTCACCCATTTTATTTCTCTTCTCCCTCATGTTCTTCTAAACCTCTTAATGATCAATTTTTGGAGCGTCCTTTGTTGTAATCTCGAGCTCCACATTTGTAATCTTCAAATGGTTATTTTTTTCCTAGTTTTTTTCAATTGTTATTCATTCCTACCTTCTAAATTTTTGTTTATTCTGGTATGATCAAATACAAATCAAAGGAACAAAAATACACATGCTTCCATGCATAACCCGGATCTTGTGATGATTTGAGTGTGGTTGCCTCTTTTCTCACCCCTTCATTTCCTGAGTGTGCAAATGGATTGTGTCGGTTGATAAAATCTTGGAGCTTGAACCTATTAATATGAATGTTCTTGTATTGTGGTATATTTTATCAATGACACAAATCTATTCATCTCATCGTGTTTTTGATTTTCTGTCTTGATTGAGTTCCGTTTTTACATCGATTCTTTTTGTTGATTTCGAGCGGTTACTGATAATCAATATTGTTGATCCATCAAATTCAAGTTGGTAACCTATTAATAACTCACATAACATTACTGGTTTTAGTATTTATAAAATCAAGGAATCAATTATCTTTCCATTTCCCTTAAGAGTGATGACAGACTGAGCATCAAGGGACACTTACCCGGGTTGATCATGGTTTCTGCAATCGGTTTCTCTAAGTAGTAATATACTTTCGATTTCTGTTCTTTAATCACAAAAACCTAGTATTATAAAACCCCATTTCCCATTTTAGATTCATAATCAGAACCAAAATTTTTAATTAATTATCTAAGGCTCTGTCGAGAGACGACCTAGGGTTGCTGCTATACTGTAGAAATTCTAGTTAAAAATAAACATCTAATTTGACGCGCTCGACAAGGCGATCATATAATGGTCATTAAATAACATTTATTACATTTAATAAATCCCATGACACATAATAATAATTATATTATTTTTATGTTGTGGTGCTTACCAACTTTCACAATAACAAAGATTATGTAATGGTATTGTTAATTACTATTTATCACTGAACTCGATCTTTGTCCATTCGAAATCCTCTAGCATTATTTGAAAAATATAATAAATATTAAATACATTTTTTATTCACAATCTATCAAATAAATATTTATTAAAATATTAAATAAATAAAATATATATTTTACTCACAATACGGTGAATAAATATTTATTTAATTTATGCGATCAATATAACTTGAATAAAATTATTCCTCGGATTTGAGAATAATATTTATTCTATTTGTTAAACTCAAATAAAATTTAATCGAGATCAATGTAAAAACATAGTGTGTGGCCCTCTAGGATTTATTCCCATTGTAATTAGGCGGTCTTTCCTAAATTCCAAGATTACTATCTTACAATGGGTCAAGGCACCCAAGAGAAAGAACTTAATGTCGCAATATCAACAACCACATATGAATGCTCACTATGTAATATAATCCATTTCTCACAATATCTCATCTGGAAGGTTTCACATCCATGTCACCAACCTATATGCTCTATATGTGTTTCCTTGACTATCTGAAATTAATAGGTCATTATACTATTACCATTGAATTTAATGTTATGATTCTATTACAATCAAGGGGATAAGATATTATCTTCTAAAGATATATGTGGGACAAATCCGTCCTCAGATTATTCATTAATACGATATCACTTGTGACACAACCAATATATCTAACATCACCATAAATAATTATAGTCTTGGTTTAAAAAATATATCTAAGTATGTGAGTTGTAAAATGAATTAATAATAAACTTAAAGTCTAATGGTCATCACACACACTTGTATATAGGAATATCCAGTGACTCCAAAACATGTGAGGTTCCTACCAGCATGTGTGTTCTCATAATCTCCCATCCTGTAGATTACCAAGTGTGAACTTCTAGATAAGAAGAATCATCTGATTATGATTACTCTCACCTAAAAGTCTATGTATTATTTGTCCATCATAGTATGTTATCCAACCACAGAACATTATTTGAGAATATCATTATAGAACATCAAGGTTATAATCATAATGGAGAACTACTATGACCTTATCAATGCGACGTACACTCTAGAGCATTATTATATTAAAGTAATGAATAAAAATAAACAATATGTAATAATATGTCTTATTAATATTGAACACATTGAATATAAATGTAATGAAAGTATAAATAGTTGGTCCTAAGACAACAACTCCAACAAACTCCCACTTGGACTAGTCCCAACATCCTATGACCTTTAGTCCGCTAAACCTCACATAATAGTCATGTTTCTACTAAGTCAATACTTTAGTCAAGGGGTCTACCTTGTTTTACTATGTAGAAATATTGATCATTGAAATTCACCACATTGAGAAATATCCCTCAGGTGATGATATTTCCAAAGTATGTTCTTCATTCATTGATGCGATCTTTGATCTTTTGCATGATTCTCCACTGAGGTATTATCATAATAGAGTGTCAAATGATCTTTACTACTAGATAAAACATCAAGATCTTGGAAAATGTAGTGCATCCATGATTCTTATTTATCTATCTTAGAGGCCTCAATATATAGATACTCTATCGTAGAATTTGAAACCACATCCTTATTTGAACTCTTCCAAATCATAGCACCTCCATTGAAAGTGAAGATGTATCTTGTTTGTGCAGTCATGTCATCTTGATTATTTTAGAAACTAGAGTATTCATATCCTCTGATGACTAATTCCTCATCTCAACCATAATCTTGGAAAATATCCTTAGTATGTCTCATATACTTAAGGATATTCATGACTACCTTCTAAAAGTAGTCACTTGAATCATCTTGATATCGTCCCATTACACTTAATGTGTAGGTGACATATAGCCTTGTACATAGCCTAAAATACATTACTGAACCAATATCTTATGCATATGGAATCCTTTTCATTATGTTTCTTTCCAAATGTGTATAAGGATAAATTTTCTTGGTAAGATAAATGCCACGTGATGCTAGAAACAATCCCATCATGGATTGTTACATTCTAAGTCTCTTCAATATATTGTCAATGTATGTACTTTGACTTAGGTCAAGAAACCTCTTGGATTGATCACAGTTTGTCTTAATCCTAACAATATATATTTTCTTCCAAATTTCATCATAGAGAATCATTTATTAAACCATGACTTAAGATACTGTAAGACTTTTATTTAATTTCCAATGAGTAATATGTCATCAATATATACTATTTATAAAAAAACTATACTCCCACTATAATATATAAATACACACAACTATCATTCATTATTTATGAAACCAAATAATATTATGGCTTTATAAAAACTAATATTCCATGGCCTAGATGATTTCTTTAATCCATAAATGGATCATTACAACTTGAATTCCTTGTTGTCATCCGTTGGAGTTACGAAATCTATGGGTTGTTTCATATTGACATCGACCTAAAGGTTCTTTTTAAGGAAAGATACTTTGAAATACATTTTAAAAATATCATAATCATATAAATTATCAATGGAATGTATAATTCTGATGGATTACTGCATTGAAACTGGTGAAAAGGTTTCATCATAGTTAATATATTGTTATTGTTTAAAACAAAGGGCTTTATATCTACTAGAGGCTCTACCTAAATCCAGACTTGGTTTCGGTAAATGAAATCCAATTTAGAATTCAAGGCTTCTTGCCACTTAGAATCATTGGTTCCACTTACTTCTTTGTGATATGTTAGAGTATAATTATTATAAAATTATAATTATTCACCACCCTAAGTGAATAAAAAACCATACCACTCTGGTTCTCTAACTTCTCTAGTATCCTTACGTAGTAATTGTGTCTTTGAAAAAATTTATTCTTCCATGGGGATTTGTTGAAATTATTCATGTGCCAACCCTTGTGTATCTTGAGCCTGGACTTCATTGAATTCTATCGCACTCCCACTATCTCTTTTAGATATAATATCCTCCTCATAAAATGTGGGACTTTTATCAACCACAACCTTTTTATCTGAAGGACTGTATAGGTAGTATCCATTTATTTTCTGGGATCTCCTATAAAGATTCCCTTTGTGTCTCGGGGTGCAAGATTATTACCTAAATATGCCTTAAAAAATTCTTTATAACCCCGCAAATGTAAGTAATAAAACACATATTTCATTCCATTCAATAATTGTTATGGTATATCATTTGTTTCTTTAGTTGGAACTTGGTTTATATGTATGATTTTGTTTGTAACATGTATCCCCAAAAGGATATTGGAATACTCGCATGAATAATCATTGATCTCTCCATGTTCAACAAAGTGTGTTACCTGCTTTTTATTGCATTATTCTACTGAGGTGTGTACAGAGGATTGAGTTGAGATAAAATCATAAACTCCAATAAATAATTAACAATCTTGATTAAGATATTCTCTACCATGTTCTGACCTAATTTTCTTAATATTCTTATCAATATAGTTCCCAACTTCATTATTGTATTCCTTGAATTTATCAAAATACTATGACCTATACCTCACTAACTAGACATATTCATATCGACCAAAATCATCAGTAAAATTTATGAAGTATGGGTACCCACCTTTTATTTTAATAGGAAATAGTCCACACACATTGGTATGAACTAATTCAACAATATCTTTATCTCTTTCAAAATTCCCACTAAATGAGGATTTGTTCATTTTTTTGGGTAAATATGTGTTACATACACGAATTGGTTATTGTTCGAAATAATATAAATATCCACCTTGATGTAATTTAGTGAAGTGCTTTTCCATTACATGGCCTAGCAGGTGATGCCAAATTTGGGTGTGGTATGTGTCATGTGAAGTAACTTCATTATCAATTTCCATTGGTTTGTTCGGGTAATCCAACACATAAAGACCATTATTTAAATGTAACTTACCATAAAAATGATATCTTTATAAAATAAGAAACATTTATTCACAAATATAAAAATAAATCCATTTGTATCAACTTTGGATACGGAAATAATGTTTTTTGTAATTGAAGGCACATAATCAAAACCCTTTAAAAAAATATCATTCTAATCGACAATGTTAGGTGGTAGTCCTAAATAGATATAGCATTAATTTTAGCTTTGTTTATTTCTCAAATAACTACCTCTCCTTGGCCAATATTTCTAAATCTACTTGGTTCATGTATTTTAATAAATATTATAGCACTACAAGATTTATCTAATACCCAATTTGTAGAAATAGATAAATTGTACTCGATAACAAACACTCCTAAATCTTCCCTTTGATTCATTGTATGGGTGTAGTTTTTCCTACAATGGCCCTTCTTTCCACATGTAAAACAAGCATAATCATGTTCCATTGCCCGCACCTTGATCTTCCTCCTCTAAAAAGGGCGTAAAGAAGATTTGGTCTAAATTCTCTTCTCTTTCCCTTTCTGTTTGTTCACCATAAGAACAAAAAAAAAATATGTACTTCATATTCTTATCTACATAGAAAGTAACATTAAGAATATTTGGCAGAGACTTCTCAATGTTTTTCATATTAAAATTCAAAAAACAATATAGACAATCTATTAGGGAGTGATTCCAGAATGAGTTTTATGCCTAATTCTTCGAAGATTTTAAACCCTAGAACCTTAAGGAGCTCAATGTAGCCACTGATCTTACTATGTGAGGCCCATCTAGGGAACCCTCTCCAAGATTTCTATAAAAATAAACCCTGTAAACCTCATATTGTTCATGTCTACCTCTCTCCTAGTAAAGAACAGAAAGGTTCTCAAGAATGCTATACATATCCATGTTTTCATTAAACTTAATTAGTTCAATATACATCAAGGAATGCATAAAACATTGAATATCGACCACATCACTCAATTTTTTTATAGGAAAGGAAATATTCATCACTTGCCTCTTTAGTAAGAAGATCATGAATTGAGTATTCTCGCACATAAGATTTTAATTCATAAAGTAACACAACCCAAATGTGTCTAAACCACTCCTAGAATCTACTTCCAGTTAGGATGTTATCTTTCTCCAATATTGATCATAGGTATAGTGTGGATGATGAAATTATTCTACAATTAAAAAGATAAGATCGTTATTAATTTTCTTGATTACAAATTAAGTCGGTCATAATAAATTAAATGTTTATTTATTTATTTATTAAATCTTCCATTACTTTATCAAGTCTCAACATCCATCACCATTAAACTTGGAATTTCTAGTTGTTTTAACATTATAGTGGCAAGTATCTACATTATGTTTCTTAATGATCCAATCTGTGGCCTTGAAATCCATAATAAATTAATTAGGTCGGAATTATTTCCAATTGTGGACTTGCAACTCCTTGATCAACTGAGTGGATTCCTCTATCTTAAAATCCTGACTTAGATTTCCTCAAAACTTTCCTACATATTTTTATTCAAAATACATTATCCATTAAACTCAATACAATTCCGGCTATGTCAAACCAAAACTCCCATGAGAACTTGCTGATAAAAATAAGTGTCTAGACATTGGACATGTACTCAACATAGTTCTATGGTTTCATTCCAAATCAAGTAATGGATGGATTAGATTGAATTAATATTTAATAAAGGGATTTTAATTTATTATGCATAAATTTTATATTTCTTTATCATTTACAAGTTCTGATAATATTAAAGGGATGTTACTTAATTAAATAACCATGTTAGGTAAAACAGGTACACATAAGTCATTTATTTAACTTCAATATTTGTTCATTAATTCATTTATTTATGTGACCACATCCTTGTATACATAAAATAAATAATGTAATAGATATAAATAATTAATTAGTTAAATTACATGTTCATGAGATTTATCTAATGGTCGATTTAATGAGAAGAAATTAAATCAACTTTTCGCCTGGGGGAAATAAGTTCCATTTTTGGTCTAATCATGAGTTACAACATTTCACTTTTCCACCTATGTATCACCTGGGTTGGAATAATTATGGTCCCATCATAACCCACCTCCATTCTCATTGGGATGCCCCATTAATTAAAAATATTTATTACTCATACACAAGTGAGGGGAACCAAAGTATTAGTTAAAGGGGTTATATAAATATCCTTAGAAACGTAGGTCCTGCATAATAATGGAGGAGGTGATGACTCACATGCCATAATTTAATTTAATATTAATTAATTTCAAACTCATTCAATAAATTAAATTAATACATTAAACACATACACCAATCTTCGTCAAGCTCACAAATGGTCATACATGTAACGAATACGCAAAAATAAATTGCTTGCATTCATTCATTCATTTTTTAATTTATTATTTTAGATAAATGTGCTTCCATTAAATAAATAATTAATTAATTCCCTTACATATCAATGATCACCCGACCATATTTTCATATACCCTTCATTAATGTAATTTATGTAAAATAAATAGTATAACCAATAAAGACATATTAATTAAAATAAATTAATTGATCATTTAAAATTATTTAAAATTATTATTAAATTTGAAAACAGAAAACAGTGTTAAAATCATTAAAATAAATTTTTAATGATAAAATTTTCAAATTTAATGTAATATTAATTTTTTCCATTAATGGAAACCGACATGGAATGTACATTCAGCTACATGCCTTGTACCCCGGTTGTCATATATCCAAGTCACACATCTATAGCTTCGACGTGTTAACTCAGTCAGACTACACTACATGTGCATGTAAACTACACACCCTGTATTTTATTTTCATGTTCCATGGTTGGACCAATAAACATGAAGTGTTCAATAAAGGCATCACGTGTAATTAATTTCTTAGTGAATCTAGATACAATGCACATGGGTATACGGTGAGTGCTCTGGAAACACACTGTGTAACCCAGTTTTACCGGCCAATGACTTTGAACTTCCTGATGGAATCTCTGGTCATTCTTCATTTGATCTTAAACCTTTAAGAAAATGAACATTGAACCAACATGACTAATATGTGAATAACATTTTAATTCAAATTATATTAAAGAGCAAATAAAATGAAATGAAAATATAACAACAATTGGGAATAGATCAACAATCAAATAAATAATTATAAATTTAAATGTGACCAATCTAATATGACTTGATCATTATAAGCACAATGGAAGTGTGTGGAGGTGGTAAATATATTAAAAATAATAATCATTTCCCGAAACCAAGAGTGAGGATCATTCATGTTAAATTCATAATTAATTTATTTAATATTTGAATATATATATATACCTGGGCTTATAAACTTTCATTGTTGGTAAATGTTGATCATCTGAAAAGACCCATTCAGACTACCTTCATTGTGTTATGGGGATCAAAGGATATAATCCCTCTATCAGTGATCCATGCATGCTTCTATGATCTCCAAGCAACACCACTTGATCTCCGGCTGCTAGCATAGTATGTCGAATGTCTAGAACTGTTTGTTCTTGACTACTCATTCTTTTATCTTGAAGAATTATCTCTAACACTTTGCATTCTTTAGAGGGATAGAGATGGAGGAGTTGAGATATAATTCATTACGCAAAAAAATCTCTCTTTTTAATTTTTGGATTCTCTACACAATATACATAGACTTCAATTTATAGAGTTATAATTTAAGTTAAAATATTATTTAGTTGCATACCATCCATTAAATAACATTTATTACAATTAATAAATCTCATTACACATAATAATAATTCTATTACAATTATTTTTTGGAACGCATGAACTTTCAAAACAACAAATATTATATAAAGGGCTTGTTAATTAATATTTTTCAATGAACTTAGCCTTGATCTGTTCGAACTCCTCTAGAGTTTATTGAATAGTTAGATAATTATTTTATTCATAAATAACTAGTTTATGAAAAATATTGTGAATAAATATATATTAAAGTATTCAATAAATAAAATATGTATTTTATTCACAAGCTGGTGAATAAATGTTTATTAAATTTATGTGATCAATATAACTTGAATAAAATTATTCCTAAAACTTGGGAATAATATTTATTCCAATAATTAAATTCAAAAAAAATTAATCGATATCAATGGGAAAACTTAGGGTATGATCCACTAAGATTATTTCTTTTTTCATTAGGTGGGATTACCTAGACAAATAGAAAATGGAGCTACTGCAACGGACCTATAGCCACGGTTTTAAAACCATGGCTATAGGTGGCTATAGCCACGATTCTGTGGCATATAGCCATGGTTTTAAAACCGCGGCTATAGGCCTATTTTCTGTGGCCTATGGCCATGGTTTTCAGAACCATGGAAATAGCCAGGGTCTATTTCCATGGTTTGTAAAATAGTGGCGATATTTCAATTTTTTCGACACCCTATAGCCACGGTTTTCCAAAACCATGGCTATAGGGATCCCGTGCTTCCGCGGGGAAAACAATTCCTGCAACAAATTTGGTGGGAAGCCCTACCGCCACAGTTTTTAGTCTATTCCCATGGTTTTTACTAAAATATATATCATAATATATATATATATATACCTAAATTGTGGCGCGGTGTAGTGGTAAATGCGCTGGATTACAAAGTGGAGGTGCAGGGATCAAAACCCGTTGGGGACATTTTTTATTTATGTTATTGCCATTGTTTTCTGAGGCTATTGCAATGGTTAAAACCATGGCAATATCCATCTATAACCATATTTTAAATTGTGGCTATAGGTCAGCCTCCAAGGTGTCAAATTTAGAGGCATATTTCCACATTTTTCAAAACTATGGCAATAGGTCTGGACCTACTGCCACGATGATAGCGGCCAAGGTTTTCCAAAACCGTGGCCATAGCCTATGGAGACAGTTTTGGGGCCTATTACCACAGTTCAAAACTGTGGCAATAACCCTTTTTCTAGTTGTTTAAAGTCCAAGATTAGTGTCTAGCAATGACTCAAGGCAACCAATAGAAATATCTTAATGTCAAAACATCGATAACCAAATACGAATTCTCGCTTTCTAATATAATCCCTTTTTCACAATATCTTATCAAGAAAGTTTCACATCTTTGTAACCAACATATATGGTTTATATGTCCTTCGTTGAAAATATGAAATAAACAGGTCATTATTCCCAGACCATGGAATTTAATGCGATAGTTCTATTCTAATCAAAGGGTTGAGATATCATCATTCATAAATATGGTAGGGACAAATTTTTCCTAGACTTATTAATTAATTACATGTCCCTTGTGACACCCCTAATGTGTCCAACTTTGCCATGAACTATTATCATCGGGATTTATAAAATACCACTACTACAAAAGCAGCCTTTAAGAGTGGTGGCATTTAACAACGCTAGTAAAAATCCCTCATAAAGGTACCCTTTATGAGTGCTAAAAAAAGCATTGATAAAGGGAACCCTTTATTAGCCCTTTATTTTTAGCTCTCCTAAATGTCTATAATAAAATGAAATAATAAAAAATAAAAAAACATAATTATTTTATTAATTAAATAATTAGTGATAAAATTCATTTAATTTAATATACATATATATAAATTATAAAAATTAATAAATGCTACACATTAAATATATATATATATATATGTAAAATAATTAAAATGAAATAATTAAACAAATAAAAATTATAAATGAGTAAATTAAGAAAAATATTAAACATTTTATTAATTAAATATTTATTGATATAAATAAATAAATTTCATATACACATATATATATATATATATATTATAAATATTATATATTAAATATAGATAAATAAAATGAATAAATTTCAAAAATAAAAAAAATAAAAATTGATAAATTGAAATAATTAAACAAAAAAATTATAAAATTATTTAAAACATTATCAATAAAATAATTATTAATAAAAAAAATAAGTATAATATATATATATATTAATTATAAATAGTAATAAATAATATATATTTAATATAAATATATAGAAAATGAATAAAATGTAATAATTAAAAACATATTAATATCTTATTCATTTTTTATGTTATTTGATTTTCAATTTAACATATATAAAACGTCGTGTGTTAAATTTATTTCATATACAGATATGTAATTAATGCATTTTTATACTCAACGCACACACAAAAATATTTACGAAATTAAGGAAATCTTATATAGAGACAGACACACAAAATATTAATATAGTTTATTCAAATTTTAGTATATTTTATAATTTCATTATAAGAAGATACATTTAATATACTATGTTTTTAATTAGACAATTTTATTTATTTCTTTTTAATATTATTACTGTTATGTATTATTTATTCGTTTTTTATTTTTTATTTTTATTTTATTTTTGAATTTAGTCATTATCTATTATTCATTTATGTATATTTATTTTCAATGTTTTAGTATTTTCAATATGTATTCATATTTTCTTGAATATATATATATATATCCATATTTTTTTAATAATTTATATTTATTTAATAAAACATATTCATTTTTTTAATATTTTTAAAGTGTGCTCATTTTTAATTATTCAATTTCACTCATTTTTTAAATTCATCTATTTAAGACTATATATTCATTTGTAATATTAAAAATATATTTGTAAGTAAATATTTATAAATAAATATATTTATAAATGTATATTTACTATATTTTAAAATTTATATATTTATAATTATTGTAAGTAAATAAATACAATTTTTAAAAGGTATTTATATATTTATAAAAAAATGATTCTATATATTTAAATAATTATAAAATTATAATAAAATTATTTAAATAATTTTAAAATTATAATAAAGATTTTTAAATAATGAATATACTATATATATATATATACTGATGCTGAAGCCTAAGTTTATTCAAGAAAATGGGCTATATTACAAAGAAAAAAAGGAAACATACAATGTAGGGATGTACTCAGCAAGACTCGAACTTAAGAATTTGTTGAGACGCACAGGGGCAGCTACCACTGAGTTGCACCCTGAGGGCTATATATATATAAGTATATAAATATAAAAATGTTTTTTAATTATTATTCATATATTTATAAATAAATTATTATATATTTAAATAAGTATAAAATTATAATTAATATATTTAAATAATGAATATATTTATATTTATATTTATTTATTATATATATATATAATTATATAAATATAGAAATATATATACTTATATAAATATATTTATAATTATACAATTAAAATAAATATATTTAAATAATGAATATATTTATTATATTTATATTTATATATATTAATTAAATATATATATAATTATAAAAATATAAATAATGATATAAATATATTTGTAATTATAAAAAAATAATTATAAATGTATTTAAAAATGTATATTTGAGATATTTATGAAATTATATATTTATAATTATAAATAGAAAATATTATTCCTTTAAAAAGTATTATTATAATTATAAATCAATAATTATATATTTAAATAATTATAAAATTTTAATAAAAAATATATAATTACATAAATATATTTAAAAATAATTTTATTTATAATTATAATTATAAATCCTTTATCAGCATAAAAGTTTTAGCACTGATAAAATGAATCTTTATCAGTACTTTTTTAACAATGATAAAGATCGAGCTTTATCTACGCTAAAAGAATGCTGATAAAAGGATTCTTTATCAGTACTAAAACATTACCGCATATAAATATGTATTTTATCTGTGCTATTTTAGCACTGGTAAAGATGCTTTTTATCAGTGCTTATTTATTTAGTGCTGATAAAAGGGATCTTTATCATTGATTTTTTGAAAGGGATGATAAATGTGTCCCCGATCTATTTCAAATAACCCTAACTGAAACTCATTTCAGTCACCATTCTCAAGATCTCATGGAACTCCCCTATTGTCAGTGTTTCTCCTCTATGTTCTCTAGGATGATTCAAGGCTAGAATCCAAGGTATGTTATTTTCTCGTTTTCCTCTCTCATTGATTTCTTGTTTGGGTTTCGCGGATTGTGTTTTTATGTTGTTCAAAACCATGAAGAAACCTACAACTCATATCTCTCTATCTCTCTCTCACTTACCTAGACCTGCACAATGCAACCCCTACTCTGTAAAGTTATACCAGCTCCATACGAGACCCCTGAAAACTGTATCTCCATCCACTGTTGCATATTACGGTGATTTTCATGATGTTTTCATTATTATTTATTGTAACATTTTAGAGAGTGTGTATTGTAACTGTTTGAATCTTATTTCCATAGTATTTAATGCACATGAAGAAGAAAAAACATTCATGACAATAAGAAGAATTGTGAATATTTGTGTATATATTGAGAAAATCATATTCATAAAAATTCATAGAATGATAGGTGTAGATTTTCACTTAAATAATATTTAATTATTAGTTTCACATAGGTGATGTAGTGGGATGAATAAATATATTTTTTCCCTATGCAATAAAATGATAGAATTTTAGGGTGGTTCCAGTATATTTTTCTTTTATTTGATTATTTTTTGTTGTTCATGCACAATTAGAATATAAATTTCAATATACATTCACATGCTGAATATATTATTGAATAATGAGATGATGATATACTGCATGCAAGAATTATTAAAGCTGTTAAGTTAAACTTGTGTGAAATATTGGAAAGTGTAGTGCTTATTATCACTATTATAATATTTTAATGATTGCGGAAATTTTTACCACAAATTAATTGATAAATTCAAGTAGGTTAAATGGAAATTTTTTTGTTGTGATTACATTGTGGTTGGTGGTATGTTGTGATGGAAAGTGAATTTTATTTTGTAAATGTTATATGTTAGAATCTATAATAAAAATTTCATTTAGGTAATTTTTGAATATGAGTGGCTTTAGAGTTTACATCGGATAAACATATTTTTTAAAAATAATAAGTGATGGGATTTAATTATGATAGATTCAAGAAAACATGGTTTATATCAAATCTTGATCAATTATTATGTATTAAAACTGATATAATAGAAATATATAAGTAATTATCTTGTTTTATTATTCGATTAAGGAATTTGATGTTTATGATACTAGACTAGTTATAGTTATGATATATGTATTTGATATTTTATTTTTTAGATTAAATGATTCATAACATATCTATATATATATATGTTGAAAAGGATAAATATATTCTTCAAATTATTTAACTGTAATCATACGCAAATATGATTTTAATAATCATTATATTGTCAAAGGAACCAATACAAATTTACAAATAGTTTTTTTCCAGCCATTAGAATTTTAAAAAAATGAAAAATTATTTGACTCTTATTTAGTAAGTCTTCATTTTATCTTGGTACACATTTTTTCTTGATTTTGTAACCAATTTTTTTTATTTACGTATAAAATAATTTTTTCTCTAGAGGAATGTTTTAGAAAATTATTGTATGAAACATAATATTTAAGTAATGTTTTTGTTAAATTTTGATAAATATTACCTTATAATATTTTATTTGAATAATCACTTGATATTATTTGAAATTATTTTTAAAATACCCCTCAAGGTATGAATACAATATTTTTCTACAAACAATACACGCATGGATGTGATGAAGATGATTTTTATCATATATTGGAATATGATGGGTATAATGTGAGGGGTAGGTATGGTATATTAGAATCTATATTATTATGCACATTTTAGTGATTCATCTAGGGCAAGGGCATGGGTGATGTGATATTTTTGTTGTTATTTGTTCTTCTTTATGGGTTTTTAGAATTTAGGTTTAACTAATGTATTGTGGAACCCATTGTGTGGTTCTTTCTTATAGGAACCAATTTTGTTAAGACTTCCCCATATTTAAAATGATCTTCCTAAGATAAATGGCTAGGTTGTACCCATTTCATGATTTGGACGAAATAAGTACATTTAATGGATATCTTTGAGGCATAGCTTGGATACTAGGGTTCTGAGGTTGGATACTAGGGTTTTTAGTATTACTACTTTGAACATATACTCAAATATTTGTGTTGTTGTATATTTTAAGGGCCCTATTATTATTTACTTATTTATTTTTATACTCACACTCTACATATGAACCTCAGTGGATATAGAGATCTTATATTTGAGATACAAGTGAGGGAAAATGACTAATAGCATATATTAGAGTCGATGCAGCTCAATGGTGATGAGTTGATGTTATCATAGTAGTTTCAATGACCTTTTATCATTTTGAGATGAGATTTGAAATTTTAAATTAAGATGTAGTAATTTAAAATGATTAGACGAGACAATTTTCATCCTCACCAACTTCATCCCTCGAACAATTATTATTTCATTTTTTTGCTTGAGACTCATCCCCAATCTATTCTAGGTGTTTTGAAATACTCTATACAGTAGTGATCCAAAATGATCACCAATTCCTAATATGTGATGAATTTTTTTTAGAGTAGTCTAAGAAATATAAGTGGATTAATATAAGAGATGAGGGATGAGTATCAAGAAACAAAACACAATATTAATTGTTTAGGAGATGAAACTGATGAGTATGATAGTTGTATATAACTTTTACCTTTGGATGAATTCATAAGATAACACATACCATAGTTGGGTAATTATTTTCGTAAATTCAATTACTCCTTTCCTTTAAAAATATTCATGCAAATAATTTGAAAAGTGTATGAATATGGAGTTAAAATGTTCATCATGTTTTCAATAGATCATGCATGTGACCCTTCTAAAATCCTTTCTCTCTGTTTACATTTTTGTTATTCAATACAAATTAACTGTTTGAATAGTATTGTAAATAAATTCTTCTGCACATAATGATGTTACTAATCCTGAGGAAGAATATACTATTGATGATGAAGCTACATAATTATTTGGGGATCAACATTATTATAGTGGAAAAACAACAATGATGCAACATCATAGTGTTGAACAAAATTATCAAGGAAATGAGTTAGGGTGTAAAATTTGGGGCTAGATGGAATCAACATAGCCAAACTATTGACCACAATAAGTCAATGTTCATTAGTTATCATTGGGTCACAATGAGGATTAATGTACAGATTGATATTTATTCGTGGCAGCACACCCAACCCGTAATGAAGGAAATACTTTGGAAATATATAACAGTGATGTTATGATATACTTTATCTATTATACTGAAACATTATATAATGAAACATTGATTTAATTTTCATTATTCCATGTAGATTTCATTTAGTTTATAATATTTATATAATATACTTGTCTTAATGGTCACTGGAAAGTCCCTTAGAGGCTTCCAAAATCTTCTTATGAAGTTACATCTTAGGGATGGTGAGGGAAAGTAAAGCCCCACCCACCTGTTAGTTATACATACATTATAAAGCATGAAGCATTAAGTTGTTTCATCAATCATCACAATTAGAAATTATTTTAGGTAAATTATAGTTGATAATATATTAGTTAACATTATTTATTTTATTCACCTTTATTAAAAAAATTAATTTAGAAAACAAAAAAAAGCGTGCTTAAAATAAAGAACATGCATCAAACCCATATCAAAAATCATGGATTCGGTATGATTCATTAGAGAATAAATTTGTATTTATTCTAAATCATAAATAAAAGGATAATTATGTGATATAAGAAAACATGTTTTACTTATTATACACGCATATTGATGTATAAAAATTTAAATCCACTTCTATCCCATGTAACGTGATATAGAAGGAGGCTCGTGTAAATTAGGATGGTAAACTAATTGATGAAATAGAAAAACAGTGTGTTAAACATGTGTAAGTATGACATAATTGTAATTTGTTAACCTTTATAAAAGTATTACATAAAAATATCAATTTATGTTCATATTTTTTTTATATGTTTTAGACATAAGGATGAGTAGTGATCATACTAGAAGAAAAGATACTTTTAGTATATTTGAAGAGGCTGGAGCAATGTGGTCGTGATAGAGGATTAGGTTTTGGATTCTCTCCCCCAACACATTTTCAGAAGATAAAATCACATTAAGATACATATAATATGGTGAGATGTTTGTAGATAAAAATTGACTCACTACCTGATATTATTATTTGGTCTTGTTTGATAGACCAATGTATGAGAAAGGACCAATGTGAACTAGTGGTGAAACAAAGATCTTCAGATGAACCAAATGATCCCACTAGATTTTAGGCTAGTCATTCCCCCCAACCGCATACCATACCAGGTTAATTAATTTTTTCATTATTCATTCACCTAAATGTTAATCAAACTACTTCTGATATCTTTATATTACTACAAATGTTTAGGGTACAATGGTATATGATTTGTATCTTTCAAAACCAATTCACCTCTTTGTTGCAATGGGTACAGGGTATAATATTCTGGGAGACAAGATATACCATAAATATCTCCAAATATATCACATGAGAGTGGGGATTTAGGTAGATCATGAGTTTACTACTGAGTTTCTTATTCCCCTTGATGATCATGATATTACAATGGCTAATGATGCTATTGGATATTTCATAGCATGGTCGTCTAATCTTATAAAGATATATGATGTATGTATTTAACAACTTTTTTCATATAGAAAACTATTAATAGTCGATGATAAAAGTTTATAAGTGTGGTATGATATTATATATGGATAAAGTAGTCGAGAAATTAAAGGTTGGATCAATAAAATCTATTAAACCGAACAAGAAATTAAAACAATATTTTGAGAGTACCTTCTCCCTTCCGGTTCCAAAGAAACATTTATTATCATTACAACATCATGAATAGACCACATTTAAATGTGGAAATTTTTTTTACATTCCATATGAAAAATAAATATATGAAAATTTCATGATAGGTGTAATTGGTCTTGAGACAATAAATGATATTCTCAAGCATGAATGGATGGGCGTCTCAGTTGTGAATACATACATAAGGTACATTTTCAAAATAAGACTATCCAAATAGGGAGATAACATGTTTCTAAAAGATAATAACTAATAATATTTTCTATAGGTGTTTATACCACCACTATATAATGGGTAATTTTTTAAAGAATGATATATATTCATTAATCCCATTATCATTTCTACAGAAAAACTTACTTTGGATAATGAAGAAAAAATATGAGTTACTTGAATCGTTTGATAAAAAACATCATATGAAAGACTATTTTTTATTCCTATAATTCATAAGTAAAACTCTACAATCTAATACCATGCGATATATTTTTTATTTATCCAGTAAATAATTATTATTGTTTTTTAGGAAGTATTGGATACTAATCTCTATCAATATGGATACCCCAAACATTATTTTTTTAATCCAATGCATGGATATACAACCAACCAACCACATTTGATGTGTAATGTGAATTTTTAATTCATTGTAATCAATATTTTATAGAAAAACATTTAATTATATGTTTCATTCTGTGTTTTAAGATGATTTTTTATGATTGTGTGGTAACTAAATATAGGTTAAATCATACCATGAAGTCGGTGCCTATAGAGATAAATCCTATGGATTACTAAAAATTGAAACAAATTAGGGTATTTATAGAAATATTTAACTATAAAAAAATTTAAAAAAATTACTTATTTTGGTTAATGTTTCTACAATGTCCAAATAAAGATAATGGAACCTATTGTGGATATTATGTCTAAAAAATTATGAGAGAGATAATAAATCCTGAAAAGACCATCAATCCCCAATAGGCAATTTCAAAAGATAAATAAATTTCATTAAATAAATTTCATAATCACTTGGTTGTCAATATTTTCTGAGTACTATCAAGATTACCAACAAACTTTATACACAAAATAATAATCAAATTTGTTTAAATATGAGTGGGAAGCGTACATGTTGTTAGAATGAAGCTGAACAAATTAGGTGATTACCTATTATTTTTGTGATCTAGTATGAGTTATGACCTAAAGAGTATACTTGGTGTGTAAAACATTAGTATCAGAATGCTTATATATTATTTTTTATCTATTTATAAAGGAGAAGTATAATATAAGAAATATTTTTTTAAACGGTTTACCTACGAACAATAAAATTGTCTAGAAATGCTGGAGGTGGAGGCAGAGGCAGAGACAGATTTAGAGACTGAGGTGGAGGAGGAGGAAGAGACTGAGGAAGTGACTAGGGCAGAAGAGGATACCAAGCGCTAGTTTGTAGATAATATAATTTTTGGGAAATGGAGTATAATGAGGATCGTACTAGGATTTTGTTTGAGAAAAATGGTTGAAAATCGGCCACAACACTTGTTACTTAAGCTAAGATCCATTGTGCAAGTGTTTTTGGTGCCTTATTGAAAAAATGTTTTTCACCACTTGTTTAAGTGATTTTATAAAGGAATTTAAGGGGAGGAATTTTTTTTATGAACAAAACAAACACCACTTATTTTTTAAAATTTATAATCATAATCTGCAATTTCTATTATCACATTCTATGTGATATAAAATATTTCTCATTTTTGAAAGCAACACCTGACCGAGGACAAACTTAACAACAACAAAAGTAGATGCAGTTTCTTTCCCATGACATCTCTACATTATAAAGAAAGGATCTTAGAAGTGGAGCCAATAGTCACTTGAGATTTACAAAACACCAATACAATAATCATACAAGTATATAATTCAAGTTAAATGTTTGAATAAATATGTATGTAATCAACCACTGAAGCCATTTGGGGTTTGAGAGAACAATTTGAGGAAAATCAACATTGAGAGATCATGGCCATCAAGGAGGCCTAGTGTCAAATTAAATATGACATAAATTGTAAATAAACTACCTTATGAAGAAATTCCTAAAAAATAAAAACCCACTTCAATTTAAATCATGAAAAACCAAAAATATATATGAACACCCCATTGAAAAAAAAGACTGTATCTTGATCCAAAACCTTTGAAAAAATAATGGAATTCAAAATTTCATCATCTGAATCACTAATTTTTAGAAAATAACAATAATTTTGTTACATGTTGGTGGATGGTGGGATTATTTGGGTTATTTGATCATAAATTATATGCATGATATAATATCACAAATTCATGTAAAATCCATACAATTAACATTCATTATGAATGTGCACATAGTTATGTAAATAGATCCATGTTCACAAGATCATTAATAAAAAAACTCGTTATAATTCTCAAAAAACATGAAAATAGGGATATTACCATTTTTGTGAACAAAAAATTATGATGTTATGTTAGAGTTTATCATTAACCAGAAAACACATTCAGATAATTTTGAAATTGATGTTAATTTTAGAAAAAATATACAACTCACACACTCAAAACTGATCAAACTCATTCATATTGTTTTGGTAATTTAGGAAAATGATCCATAAGTCATTTTTTATGTGTAAGAATAATCCAAACTTAAATATGATAAATAATGTTCCATGTATGACTCAAAGTGTCAGTTATTAGTTTAAAATTAATATTTTAATAAAAAAATGTGTCACTCATTCATAACCAAGAAAACATGCTCGGATTGTCTTGATAATTTAGGAAAATAATTCATAATACATTTATGATGTGTAGTAATCATTCTCACATTGAACCCACATAGGATTCAACCTGAATGGCTCAAAATGTGTGTTTCCAATTTAAAATTACATTTTAGTAATAAAACACAAGTGGCATACTCAAAACCAATCAAACTCATTCGTATTGTTTTGATACTTTTTTAAAACAATCTATAGGCCATTTAGTATGTGTATAAATCATATACTCCTCAATCTGATGCATGGTGTGATCAAAATGTCTCCAAGTGTTCCTTTTTATTCAAAATTGAAATTTATTTTAGTAAAAAAGGAAAACTTGCATACTCAAAATTTAAAAACACATTCATATTGTTTTGGTACTTTAAGAAAACGATTCATAACTCATTTTTTATTTATAGGAATCATTCGCACCTCAATATGAAACATAAAGTTCATTGTATGAATCAAAGTTTTTGTTATCAGTTTAAAATTGATATTTTTATAAAAAAAGTGTCACTCACTGAAAACCTATAAAACACAATCGGATTGTCTTGATAATTTAGTAAAAAAAATCATAATTCATTTTTGACATGTAGGAATCAACCTCACATCAAACCCACACATGATGCAACTTTTATGACTCAAAGTGTGTGTTTTCAGTTTAAAATGAAATTTTAGTAAAAACGTAATGGGGTACTCAAGACCAAGGAAATTAATTTTCATTACTTTTATACTTTATTAAAATTGTCCATAAGTTATTTGGAAAGTGTATTAATTATCCTAACCTCAATCTGATGCACAGTGTTACTCGTATTACACTAAGTGAGAATTTTTATTCAAAATTGACATTAATTTTAGTAAAAAAGAGAGATTAACTTCTCAAAACTGAGAAACCACATTCATATTGTTTTGGTACTTTATGAAAATTATCCATAAGTCATTTTGTATGTGTAGGAATCAACCTCACCTCAATTTGATACACGATGTTCCAAGTATGACTCTAAGTGTCAGTTAACAGTTTAAAATTGACATTTTAACACACAAAAATGCCACTCGTTGAAAAATATGAAAATATACATGGATTTTCTTAATAATTTATAAAAAATTCATAATTCATTTTTTAAATATAAGAATCTATCTCACATTAAACCCACACATGATGCAACCTATATGACTTAAAGTGTATGTTTTCAGTTTAACATAACAATTTAGTAAAAAAATAGAAGTTAAATATTCAAAACCAAGGAAACGCATTAAAATTATTTTCATACTTTTGAAAAATGATACATAAGTGATTTGGGATGTGAAAGTATCATACACACCTCAATCTGTCACATGTTGTGACCACCATGACTCCAATTGCGTCTTTTTTTTTAAATTGACATTAATTTTAGTAAAAAACACAACTGATATACTCCAAACCAAGAAAAAATATTTGTACTATTTCTTTAATTTATTAAAATTACCCATAAGTAATTTTTTATATGTAAGAATAATTTTTACCTCAATTTGATACACGGTGTTCCTATTATGACTCAAAGTGTCCATTATCAGTTTAAAATTAACATTTTAATACAAAATAATGTTACTTAATGAAAACTAAAAAACATGCTTGTATTGTCTTGATAATTTATGAAAATTATTTGTCATTAATTTTTGAGGTGTAAGAATTATTCTCACATCAAACCCACACATGATGTGACATGTATGACTCAAAGTGCATGTTTCGAGTTTAAAATGACATTTTACTAAAAAAACACAAGTTGTGTACTCAAAACCAATGAAATGTATTTGGATTATCTTGACACTTTATGAAAACATTCCATAAGTTATTTAAGAAATTTAAGAATCATCCTCACCTCAATACGATTTACGGTGTTATCATTATGACTCCAAGTGCATCTTTTTATTCAAAATTGAAATTAATTATATAAAAAAATACAACTAACATTCTCATAACTGGTAAAAAACATTACAATTTATTTGGTGCTTTAGTAAAATGATAAATTATTCATTTTTTATGTTTAGGAATCATCCTCTCCACAAACTGATAAACAATGTTCCCAGTATAACTCAAAGTGTCCATTGCCAGCTCAAAATTGACATTTCAATACAAAAAAGTGTCCCTCACTAAAAACTAAGAAAACACCTTTGGATTATCTTGATAATTTCAGAAAATGATTAATAATTAATTTAATTAATATAGGAATTATTATTACATAAAACCCACACATGATCTTACCTATATGACTCAAAGTGTGTGTTTCTAGTTTAAATTGACATTTTAGTAAAAAATGTAAGTGGCGTACTCAAAACCAAGGAGACATATTCATATTATTTTAATAACTTAGGAAAATGATTCATAAGACCTTTGGGATGTTTTTTAGTAAGCCTCACCTAAATACTATGCACGGTGTTACTTTTATGACTCCATGTTCATCTTTTCAATATATAAATTTCATTTTAGTTTAAAGTGAACATCACATCGGCTAAACCATGAAAACGAGCCTAGCTTTTTTTTCTCATCATTTTATCTTCTATTGCATAATTAATTTACTTATAATTTTTATCATATACTTATTTAGTTAATTTTCACATAGATAATGCTTAAATACTAACAATAAATGGCATGTGACATGAAAGAATCAATTGTAATGAAATTCGACACACAGTGTTCCTAGTATGACTCAATATTTAGTTTAAAATGAACACTTTATATTTAATAAAAAAAATACATTATTAATAAAATAATAATTGTTTTCTTATATAGTTTTATTATTTTTCTGAAGAAAAGATGGATTATTATTTTATATAGGTGTTTTCTTATTCACTATAATATTGTTTTTTCTTCTATTTGTGTTTGAAATTTATTTCATTTAAATTCTATATTTGTAACTAGTTTTTCTCACTTATGGTGTTGTTTCTGATGTTGTAGTTTGGTTTTATATCACACTACAGTATGCCCTATTTCTAGTGATTCAGTGTGCAGTAATATCACAGTATAGTATTCCTATTTATCAATTCTACTAAATGTGTTAATTAGGTAGTCCTTTATCACTACATCTAAAAGCGTTGATAAAGGGTCTATTTATCAGTTCTTTTAGAAGCACTCATAATGGAATCTTTATCATCACTAAATGAATGCATTGATAAATGGTTTCTTTTATTATCACTTTCTTTAAAACTGATAAATCACCCATTCATCGGCCATTTTAAGTGTTGATAACAACCTAGTCCTTTTAACCGTGTAGTGGTATTCAGTTCTTTTTTAGCACTGATAAAGTCTTATTATAGCACTATTAAAGGCCGCTTTTGTACTAGTGTACATCTAACTATGTGATTTGTAACATGTATTAATAATAATCTTAAAGTTGAATTATTATCCCACATGCTCATAGATAAGAATATTCGATAACACCAAAACATGCATAATTACTACTAGCGGGTCTATTCTCATAATCACATATCTATGAGATTATTAAGTGGGAACATCATGAGAAGAGGTCTCATCTTCTTATGAGAAATATCACCTAACAGTCTATTTCTATGTTTCCAACCATAGTATGCTACCCAACCATAGAATATTTTTTAGAATATCATCATAGCACATCAAGGCTCTCATCATAGCAGGGAACTACTATGAACTTATCAATGCGATATATACTTTAAGACCTTATTACATTTGAGAAATGCAGAATACCAAAAAAACATTTAATAATAAGTTTTATTAATATAAAATACACTAAATATACATGTAAAGAAATTACATAAAATTGGTCCTAGGACACCAACTCTAACAAATTACATGGTGTGTTCCCTGGGTCACGCGACATGTGACCTCACCTAGACACCTGGCCATGTCATTATTTACACATGATTTGGATAGCTACTTATTACTATATGGCATGTAATGGTACTACATGGTGAGTCTCTATCACCTGGGGCCTACCTGTGTGCTCCCGGTCATGCTTGTGTACATTTGGTCATGCTCGTGTACATCTATTTGTTCTAATAAACTTCGAGTCATTCCCATGTGTTATGTTCATGTAACGTTTTATACACCCATCCATGCATTTATCCATGATCATGAATGTTTACTCCCAAATTATATGATGTTTTTTCCCAAATGGATCCCTAGGAATGTGCATTTACTACACAGATCAGCCACACGGGTAAGGTCACATAGCATGTGGGCCCTGCCACATGGCGTGTGATCCTTAACTCAGCCAAAACCCAAGTTTCCACAGGGACTCAGACTGCATAGTGTATGTTCCTCTAGGGTATATGGAATGTGGTTAGTAATTTTATATAATTATATATTTCTTCACATAGATCCCATATATGTCTTTTTCTATGAAAATACCAATGTTTGACCACATGTAACAGACGGTGCCGTCACTGAACATTGATCTTTTTCCTCTGGTAGTCAGATATCAGGAATCAAAATTCCCTCTAGTTAACAATCATTCCTCCTGTCTCCACTCCAGATTCAAATCCATATAGGAATTACCGAGAACCTGCAAATCATTTAGCTTTATCAGAAAATCGCAATCTCATATTTCATTCTTGCAACCATCAATAATTCTGGGGTTTGACCTCACTCGAACCCACCCTAAAAAAGTCAAATAGAAATCCCATTATCAAAAATTTAAGAACCCAAAAAACAGTAGGTAAAAATGAACCATAAAAAAGAGAAAACATTTTGTGTTCCAATACAATATCAACCCATGACCATGAAGATATGATAACAATGGGTGGGATCAAGTGAAAAATTTACAAATAACTAAATCAAGATTTATGTTTCAAAATGTTGGGCTCATTAGAGGTAAGAAATCATCAGAAATCCAAGAATATAATTGACCCATGATTGATCAAATTAAAATGGGAAAAATCCATAAATAAAAATACCTACCTCAGTTATAGATAAATTTTTACTAGGGAATGAATTCTCTAGAGATGATAAATATTATATGTGTTTTATGCCCACCTCTCGATCCACCTCAATCTAATCATCGTTGTTATATGACCCAAATCTTCCAATCAAGAATTAACTTCCTCACAAATCCTCCCATGTTTGTGTAGTTAACAATTATGATTTATCATAAAATGGAATTTATATATGGAGGATTAGGGATGGTCATTTAATAATAATAAATCAATTATTTATGTATTTCATTAAACGCACCTTCCAACAACTGCCATAAAATTTCTAATGTCGACTAACCATTGATCGTGCCTATGATAAACCTCATGTTCTAAAATCAATTTTGGTCTTGGATTTCCTATATAAGGTCCCAAAAAATGTAAAAAACATTTATACTAAAACGATACTTGAACATGAATTTAAATATATTAATAATTTTAATATATTAATTATGAGGTCACGAGACACCCAAACACCATGTTGTCTCCAAGGATAAATCCTAATATAAAAAAATATTGAAAGGACTTATCCAATAAAACCAAAATCATTACATTCATCATTACTTTAAAAATTTTCACCCTAAAAAGACTTGATAAACAAAAAGGTAGGGGTATAAAATCTTCATCTGACCCTCATGCTCCAAGGAGCTCTTCTGCATGCACTCATGCAGCCACATTACATGAACCAAGTGAATGGTCCATACATAGAGGATCATATCTGGTTGATCCTCAATCATCACCAAATACTCCATAAAGTTGGATCCATCCTTGATGTCATTCTCACCCTAGCTGATAACGTGCATAGGGTCTTGTAGATATCTACTCAACTATGACACGTGGAGTATTTCATAAACCCTTCAAGCTATGGGGGAAAGGCTAGGTGGTAAGAAACCTAAACAACCATCTGTAGGATCTCAAATGACCTAATTAACCTCAATAATAACTTTTCTACCTGAACAAATATCTAAAATCCTCATCGTTGGGAGACCCTCATAAAAACAAGGTCTCTTTACTCGAACTCCAAGGATATACAACATCGATCTGCATAAGATTTCAATCTACTTTGGGATATCCTCATATGCTGAGGGATCATTTAAAACTTATTTGTCATGACCTGTATCGTCTCTATCCAAATATGATATGTCTCTCTAATATCAGTCCAGCATAAGGGTGACCTATTGGTCCCCCTATAAAGGGCCTCAAAAGGTGTCATAATGATAGTAGAGTGATAGGTTTTATTATAATAAAACTATACCAATGGAAAATTATCCAACCAACTCTAAATAAAGTATAAAACACGTGATATCAGCATATACTCAAACACCTAGATTGTCCACTCATTCCAGTCATCCATATGGGGGTGAAATATTGTACTCATCCTCAACTACGTCCTAAAGGACTCCTTCAAGATTCTCCAAATTCATGATGTAAATTGAGAATCATGGTTAGAGAAAATCTTCAAGGGTACCCAATGAAGCTGGGAGATCTCCTACACATACAACCGCCTCAGAATCTAAACCAAACTCTACTCTCATATGGAGATAAAGTGTACCAACATTATGAGTCGAACAAAAATCACTCAGATAACATCATGGACTCTCACTATATATGAAATCCTCATCACAAAGTTCATGGATATTTCATCCCATTTACACTCCATGATCTCAAGAGGATGAGTTAAACCTATCAGAACCTAATTATCAACCTTCACTTAATGACATGTGAGACATCGAGATATGAACATAATGACACTCTGCCTCATGAAAACCCAAAAAAAGTTCTATTAAATTTCCTTGTATATATTTTCTACATTGGGATGTACATCCAAGGGATAAGTCACAAAATACCTTATTAAAACCTCACATAATTTGATTGGAACCACAGTTCATCTCCATAAAAGGATGACATGATCCCCTCTTTATAACATGCATCTATTGTATCTTCTAAGGTTATTTGGTCATATAGAACCTAAAATTCAATGTCTCCCAACTAAGCCTCCCTCACATGCTAAATAATCAGAATCCGCACCACTATTGACTGAAGAAAAGAGGAACCCCTATCCTCCATCAGGGTTAGATATAATGAATCTAACTACTTACACACCTCCTACACCAAACAAGAAAGATACATCCTATAAATTGAATATGCCGCCACATTTCCCTTCCCAAGAGTATGGAATATCATGAACTCATAGTCCTATAGAAACTACAACCTATGCTTATGTATCATGTTAATATCCCTTTGAGATAAGTTGAACCAGGGACTTTGGTGGTTTGAATAAAAAACACTCCCACAAAATATAGTGTGTCCACATATTTGGAGTGAATAATATTGTTACCAACTCTAGGTTATGAGTTTCATAGTTCTTCTCATAGGGCCCAACTTCATTAACCCACATTCCATCACTACCTACCTCAACATCAAAACACATCTGATTCCATCTCCAAATGAATTAAAAAAAACTATATACCCCATGACCTAATATGGTAGTCTCAACACAGGAGTGCGAGTGAGCCTAAACCTTATATCCTCAAAGGTTCTCTAACATTGATCGGTATAGATAAACGTCTTGATTTTCTATATTAGGGTGTTCATAGTGGTTACAATCCTAGATAATTCCACCATGAAACTTTTGTAGTACCTCATGAAGATGATAAAATTACATACCTCTAACATTCTCTTGAGTGATTCCCAAGTACTAATTGTACCAATATTCACTAATTACATAGCTAAACCATGCTAAAAAAGTTCATTCCTAATAAGGTGAACCCCATTGATCCAAAACTGGGGCTTTGAGAGCTTACTGTAAAGTTGGTGCTCCAATATTAAGTCTAGTACTATCCACATATACTTTTTATTCTCTTCCTCTGGTGAAAAATAAGTGAGTATGTATTAAATGAAGATAACCCCAAATCAGTCCAAGTGTATCTGTAAGATCCAATTCATCTGAGTCTTCAAAACTTTGGGGGTATTCTTCATACCAAAATACATCACCAAGACCTCATAGTGCCTATAGTGACATCATAATGTCATATTAACAATATCATCCTCATTAAACCTCAACTGGTGATATACAATCATGAGATCAATCTTTGAGAACCAACTCAAAACTCTCAACTAGTTGAAGAGGTCGTAAATCCTCAAAAAGGTGGAATTTTTATTTATCATTACTTAGTTAAGGTGAAAAGAATCAATACATAACATCAGATCATGTATTCCTATTTAACGAAAAAAACTAAAGTCGTCCAATGGGACACACTAGGTATGATAAAACCCTTCTCTTGATGAACCTCCACCTACACCCTCAACTCCTGAAGCTTTGTAGTGTCCATCAGATATGCTTTAGAATATATTGGTTTGTTCTTGTGGTGTAATTAATTAAAAAAATCCATCTCCCATCAAAGAGATAGTCTTGGAACATCCTTGGGGAATAAATCCATGAAATACTACATTATCAAAGGAATATAGATGCCTGAAGAGCCTAATGAACCGTGGTATAAACTCTCCAACTGATGGTTTATGGTTTGTAGCTTCCTACTCACAAATCCCACTCACTTATCCATGATATCTCTTTTGATAGCAAAAGATAATCTCACCCTATCTATTTGAAGGCATCTAACATGTCTATGATGACATTAAATCTAGGAATGGACCATGGAAAACCAATCTATACCAAATATATAGTCATAAGGTTTCATCATGATGGCCAGGAGGTCCTGTGGAACTCTCTCCAATTAGGACCACTTCACACTGTTGGAAAATAATTGATATCTAAGAATCGCTCTTTATAGGAACTTTTAGCTGTATATGTTAGGCTAAAGTATTCGCATGAAGCTTCAGATCTCACACAAGGTGTAAGGTGATGAAGTAATAAATCATGTCCATGTCTACTAGTACTGTAACAATAATAGAAAATATATAGATCATACCTCAAATCTTCACATGAGCAGCCTGGTCATAGACCTCTATAGTATGTAGCAGCGTATGACCCCAACTATTAGCTCCCTGATCCTATAGTAGGACACCTAGTGGTTGTAGTGGAAGTAGCTCATAGTGTCAACCTCCACCAGAAAATACTCCCTCATGATCTCAACCTCATCCTCTTCCAATACAACCTCTATATGGTCCTCCTTGACCATATCTGGGAGATCCCTCAAAACGGAACTGCCACTATCATGGGGCTAAATCCACTACTTGTCTAGTATCCTCTGCAAATCAGGTCTCGAAATCATGTTCCATGTGATATCACTCATCATAAGCGTAGCAATTCTCCTCTCATGTATGACTAGATCCTCTATGTGGACCATGCACTACAGATCCATGTGCTTGTGTACTACTATGGGGGGTCTCTTGCGGCAAGACCCTAATGAATGGTGCCTAATGGCTACTTAAAATGTTGCATCCCCATGATTAACACCACCATATATATCTATTCTAAGTCACTCCACCATGAATATCTATAACTAGAGCCCACATTAGTACCCCAGTATAAGTCAGTATATACAGGTAGACCACACTAGCACATATGTCTTTACGGAGACCCCAATAAAAATTTTATTCCTGAAATATACCATCTCATACCATTTCTAGGAAGAATCACATGAGTTCAGTGAACATCGAAGCATAATAAAAAAATATCATACCACCATTCTAAAACTCAACAATATTTTGAATCCGCATAGAGCACAGGCACCAAGGGTTGTACTCTTCATGAAATAGTTGTTGGAAGTCTGACCATGAGAGCATCATCCCTTCATGGGTTTGCATCATCAGAATCCACTTCCCTCATACTGATCCATGGAAAATATTGGTTATTAGTAAAAACAGTTTACCAGTCGAGGTCTAAACCTGCTTGAGATCTTAGATCAATGACTCAATCCAATCCTCTACTTCCTAGGGATCTAGTTTTCCATGGAACCTCAATGGTCTCTGGTTTTGTAACTCCTATAGCGCCCTGATTTTAAATCAATCATCATCCAAAACTGTGGTTATTATCTACATCTTGATAGGTGGGGGTGCTACTCCCTACCCTCCTAGAGGAAACACCTTACAAGATAGACCTTGAACTGAGGCCTCATAACTTAATGGATCATCTTTATGGTCCTCTATCAGTTACATGGTTTGATGTATTCGTAGAGGCTTCCTAAAAGTGATCATGACATACCATGGTTATATGAGAATATATATGTAGGGATATGACACTATAATTAGGGTCAAGAAGCTCAATCCTATATAATTCATGTACCAATGATCCATGTAACTGATGTCTCGGTATGCTGAGTCGATAAGAAAGTAGTCAGAGTTCAGTGAATGGACATGTCAGCCGCAACACCAACACTGCGTTCCCTATCCTGGAATTGACACTCAAGCCATTCCAACAACATTTAACTAATTCCAAAACCAATCCTCATCTTGGTTCCCAATCCAAAACCTACCCAAGGACGAAGTCCTCTAATAAAACTATGTCATGGCTCAACCCATCAGAGCTCACCTAGCTAGCGGAATGCTGAGTGTGACAACCCCAGGCCCACCTCCAATATTCTAGGGGATGGAGACAATCTCTAAGAAGGAATAAATAAAAAGGGAACCTTTTTCCTAATATACATGTACGCATGTACCAAACCATCTCATTGAAAAAGGGAATAACAGTAATAAAAATATTGTAACAACTAGAATAAAACCATGCACACAATAACTTCTAGGGAACACATCAGAGTACAAAAGTATAAAGACAATATGTAAAGGTGAAAATACACACGCAACCAGAAATGGAGTCTCAAAAAGATAAAAATTTGAATAAATGAAAATTAAGAGAGCTTGGTTGATGTTCTCTCAGTGTGACCACTATACATTTTCAATAGACCCAAGTATAACTATTCTCTATAAATCTAACCACTGAACTGCCTGTCATTTTCACAAGAAACAACATGTGTGGTAAAATTTCATGTAGTGGTGAGTATATAAATACATAGTAAGATGTCCTAAAAACCAGAAAAGGTATAAATATAAAGATACAATAGAAGTCATAACAACCCATAGAAAGAGGGAAATGAAAATTCATGATATATGCTCATAAAGAAACCCAGACAGAAGAGAAAGGGGATCTTTATCTCCATAGCCCAACCAAGGATGATGATTCTACCTGTGGATCTAAAGTTCCATCTATGATTCCCAACATATCATGTATCTATTTGAGAAATTCATGTGGAGTACATGCACCTTTCCACTAACTCGCATCCCGAGGGAGAATAATCTTCAATAGAGGACATGTGACCTAGAATGATAAGGGGTTATAATTAATGAATATAGGAACAACACCCCAATGAGATAGGGGGAACCAATCAGTAGAAAGAGGTCCATATCCCTAGTTTGATAGGGGGTCCCACTCATTTGGTAGAATACTCTAGCTATAGTGTGATAGGGGGTACCACTCAGTAGATAGAAAAATCACCCCCTGGTGTGATAGGGGGTTACACTCAATAGGTATAGAATTATGAGGGATTCATTCTCTAGTGATACAACGGGGTTTCCAACCAAATTTCTCTATGATGATCATGTCATATCACTGTTATTGATAAATTCATTTCAGAAGAAGAATCATTCTTGAAACACCTTATGTCATACATCAAAATAAACTATAAATGTTGTTATCTAGTTCTATACTGAAAACTACTCAGTTTAGGATACTTTTTTTTCAAAAATACAAGTATGTAAGAAACCGATATGCATGGTGGAAATCCTATGAAAATTACACAAAGTGCTCCTAGAGTCACACATCGTGTAACCTCCCCTGGACACCTGGTCGTGTCCTCTTCTACACACGACTTAGCTGGCCATGTTATACTAAACTATGTGTAATGGTACTAAATGAAATGTATCTATCTCCTAGGGCTTTCTTGTGAGCCCTTATCCATGATCGTGTACATTTTTTCATTCCCATGTATATCTGGTCATGACTATGTACTTAGGGTCGTTCCCATGTATTGTGGTCGTGTACTTTCCCATGCACCCAATTGTTTGCTTGTTCATGCCCATGCTAGTGTACTCCTAGAGTATACAGTGTTTACACCACATGGGTTCATGGGAATGTGCATCTAGAACACGACACAACCACCCTTGTAATATCATATGGCATGGGGTCCTAGACACACAGTATGTGATATATAACTTGTCTGAAACCCTAACTGAAGTGGGTATCTAGTCTACAATGTGTATGTTCCTCTAGGGTACATGAAGTGTAGTTAGTAATTTATACAATTCTTTATTTATTCATTTGGATATAATATCCTTTATTTCCACCTCAAAACCCAATGTTTGACAACATGAAACTGATGGGATTATCACTGAGTGTCAATATATGGCCTCAGGTGGCATGAAATTGGAAAACTAAATGCCCCTGGTTATCTTTTACACCCCCTATCACCACTCTAGACTCAAATCCACAAAGGCGTCACCTACTAACAAAAAATAATGTCAATCTATCTAAAAATTTTCATACCATATGTTTTTCATACAACCAATGAATGGTGTCAATTCATAAATGAAATACCCTACCTTGATTAGGGATTAATTTTTATTGAAGAATGTGTTTTCCAAAGATGGTAGAGATATGATACATTTATTTCCTACTTCTCGATCCACCTCAATCCAATCAGCATCATCCTCTAATCATGATTCACCAATGAATAATGATCCTCCTCTGAAATCCTCCCATGGTTTTGCGGATAAAACTAGTAATTTATCATAAAATGGAATTTATTGAGGGAGTATTAGGTTATGTAATTTATAAAAATAAATAAATTATTTATTTACTTCATTAAATGCACCCCCTAAAGGCTACCTTCCATAAAACATCTGATGTTGATAAACAATAGTTTGTTCCTAGGGTAAACTATATGTTCTAGAATCAATTATGGTCTCAGATTTCCCATATGAGGTCTTAGAAAATAAAAAACATCATTTTTACTAAAACTATGTGAAAGTGAGTATTAAAATATATTAATTCAGGGACCCGAGACACCCAAATGATATTCTAAATTGAAGGATAAATCTGGATATGTACATAGAAAATTCAAAGGACTAATCCCACAAAATTAGTGTCATTACAACTTTCCTTTGATACTAATTATGAAAAACCATATTTTAATACACCTTAATTCATGATTTATTACCTAAAGGTACACATAATAAAAAAATAGAAGATCGAGATTCATCAGGGACTTGGGAAATTATATACATAATAAAATAACTTAAACAGGGATACAAATACATTATGTAAATCTTCGTAGAAAGCTCTTAAAATTCCTTTTCTCTTCTAAAACTTCATGGGATAACCTAGGATGTAAATAAAAATGGGTTAATCTATAAACAAAAGTAAGGGAATAATAAAACTATTGAATAGGTAAATTATTATATGTGATTCAATATGAATATAAAGGAAAAAATAAGAGGGGCGATAATCATAAAATTGAACATCAATGCATGATAAAGGATGATAGCATTAAGGCAACAGGGAAATTTGGAAACATCATAAAACATGACATCATAAACTTAAGCATAGGCCAACCATGAAGAATATCATAACATAGTGGGATTAAGATAACCGCTTACGCACTATACACAGAATCTCATGTGATAAAAACTTTACCCAATGCATTGGACAACTATATAATTTTGGGCCCACCCATCACATTCATATCATGTACATGCATAAGTGTGATGCATAAAACATATAACCTAAGGATATATTTCATCACATATAATATGAGGATTATTTAGTGTGGGTTAAATACATATAATTAGACAATAAATCAAGGATAGGTATATCTAGGTGAATACCCTTGACAGGAAATGAGGATGGGTATTCACTATTCAACTGTTTGGCATAGTAAATCATAGGATAATTTCAACAGCATAACAGAAGGATGTAATGATTCATGGAAGGGTTTAATAATAGATAAAGGGGTATATCATAACTCAAAACACATAGTTATAGTAAGTGGAAATATAAAAAATTGGAAACCAAAAGGCATAAAATAAATAATGTTCTTAAATAAAGAGGAGAATGAGGGGATCCCTTACCTTGAGAGAGCATTTCTAAAAGATTGGGAGGAGATTCTTAAGATATTTTCCACACATTGGGAGGTATTTAAATAGATATAGGTATAGTAAATTAATTCTTAAAGGGTTTTTAGTGAAGATGAGTGGGAGGATTGGTGGGTTTTCTGGAAAAAGATGGGGCAATTCTTTATTAATTTCTGACTTTAGGTTGTGGAATCTATATGATAAAATTATCAAAACCAAAAACTATACCAAGGTTTTCCCCATGGTTTTTGCCAAAGCAGAGTGGTTTTCAATATTTTAAAATGATAATAATTAAACTAATTAAAATAATACCTTTTTTGATTTGGAAGTGATTCATGTTCATATATAATTTATTTCAAAAAGATAAATATAATATAGTATTTGGTGGATTCATTAAGCTTTATAAAATTAATCAAATAACTTAAAAACACATTATTATAATGGGGAAACGTTATTTTTGCCATGGATACTCTTTATAGTATTTATTACATCATTTGTTCATTTATAAAGAGATAATAAATATAATATATTTATAATGTATTTAATTATACCCAAAATTTTGACTTTCTCAAAAAAAATATGAAAAAATGAACATTTTGATAATTTCAACATGCTGATTTCAAAAAACGTATTTATTTAATCAAAATAAATCCCTATATATTAAAATTTTCACTTTTTAACCAAAAATCCCCATTTATTAAAAAATACATGTTTTTATGATGATAACAGTTTCTGAACCTTATAAAAATTATATTATAATTAATAAAATTCTATAATCATTTATATTTAATTAAATATTATTTAATGATAATCTTTTATTAAAATAATTTTTTTTCATAATTCCTTGAATTCATCAAAAATAGTTTCTTGATTGAAACTATAGATTTTTTCAAAAATGAAAATTTTCTTTCCTCATATCAAAATATCATTTTTATCAAACTCTTTATTTAATCACTTACAAAGTAATGATAAAAAAGTATCAATATAATAATTATTTTATTAAAAAAATAAAAATATTCAAATTCATATTATTAGGGTCAAGATTAATAACCCCTTATTACACCATCATATTCCTTATGTGTATGGTGATCAACAACGACTCTTTCTTGGGGTTGTTCCGAGAACATGGTTTGGGCGTTGATCATGATAATCTTCAACATCTACCGTAAATGGTTTTCTCATGATTTTGTTTTTGAATCTCATATTGGGTTTGGTCAAGGGTAAATATTATTGATGTCATATCCTTTAGATTCTTTGTTAAATGGGCTTCATAGTTTATGATTCGACTGGTCGAGTTCATTGCTTCATTTATTAGTGTTAATTTGATTTTATCATAACCCTTAATAAATACTAATCAGAAATGTCCCTATACAATGGATATTTTATCAGTGAATATGATTCTTAATGATCTTTTATGTTTGATAGGATATAACTTATAATGATCCAAAACAAGTAATGTGTGCATGAGTTTTCTATAACTTAATTACATAATAATAAATTTATTCATTTGAAATGGGAATTTAATTTATAAAAAATCTCGTAATTAAACTTTTACAATGGTATTTTCATAAAGTATCATCTTTTACATAGTCTCAATCATTTTATATAAATATTTGTTCTCATAAATCAATAACATCCATGATTTAGATGATTATTCTAAAGTAGATCCATCTAACTCGTTATACTCATATAGAATCATAGGGCGATTCGTGATAAGAAGGGTAATTTATTTCCCTTAGAAGTTTATGATGAATCTATATGAGTAAACTCAATGTATATCTAGAATTTAATTTAATTCCACTAAATGTAGTATCATAAGGTTTATTGTTAAATTCTTCCTGAAAAAAATTATAGGGGACAAGTTATGTAATGGGATATAATAATTACCTCATTTTTTGTTTTCACCAACAAATCAACTTCCATGTTTTGAGGTTGTTTTTGAATAGTTAAACTAAACTTGTGTGATATGAAAGAATACACAAAACTAGAATAAAATAGTATGTTTTCTATCCTTGAATGAATAACTTGTATACCTATAACAACTTCATTTTCAATAACCATCTCAATGGTTGTTATATTATATGCTCTCCCTTTCTCTATAACCCTTAGAGGTTATTATCACTATTTATATTCGAAAATCCTTATCTTAGTTAATTGGTTTTCATATTTTCATGTATTCCCTGCAGTTGAAAAATTAGACAATAGGTTGAGGTTTAACTTAAGCATTCCATTCTTCCATAACATTGGCCGGTTTCTCTTGTCGGTATTCCCTGGATAAGTTCCCCTATTTCCTAAACCTAAATCATTTCATTATCCCCTTAAGTAAATTTCAATGATTATTCTTCCTAAACATTTGAAAAGTGGGATGTTATAATTTCCAACCACTATGATATTTCTTCATCACTCTACCAAAATTGAACTCCATTATCTGCTTCATATCTCTAGAACCCTAATACCCTTAAAATTCATTGATCTTCATTTTGAATTTGAGGGAATATTTAAAAATTTCTTTATAGTTTTAAAAGTTTTAAATAACCATTTATTTTCATATATTTTTCTTTATCCCACTAAAGAAGATGTAAAATTTACTTCTAGATTTAATGAAAAAGATTGAGTCATATATTTCAATCCTTGTGAATTTTTACTCATATTCCCCAATGGATTCATCGTCCTTTTTCTTGAGGCTAAGAAACACCTACTCCATCTTAAGTCGGTGAGTGTAAGGAAAATATTAATTAAAAAACATTTTCATAAGTTTTTTTAACTTCATCAAATTTATTTTTTTTTCAAAATTTATATTCTTGATCAATGTCCACCATTGACTAGCTGCTCCCTCCATCTGAAAAATTTCTAGCATAAACATCTATTGCTGAGAGATATGAAGGAAAAATAATATCATTTCAATGGATTTGATCCATTTTTCTAAAATTAAGGACTAATAATATCCACTAAAATTCCAATTCCTTTATCACATAAAGGTCTCTATTGAAACATGAACTTTCTTAACGGGTATGGGTTTTCCCCTGATTTAAGTTTCTATTTAGAATTTGTGTTAATCTTGTAAGTATTTTCATGATGTTCTCAACACCAACTCCCATTAGGTTAGGCATATGATTTTTCCCTCCATCACATTTCCCATCACATTTTTTATTGAGTTCATTCCCCCTATTTCCATCCATTGACCAAAATAGAGGGAAATTAGGGATGATTTTTTTCAAACAATTAAAAATTTAAAAGGGAAACTATGAACACTGAATAGAAAACACATAAATATCATGTATTATTTAAGATATGATTTTCTATGTTTCAATATAATTTATCCACTGTATATTTCCTAAAATAAAATTTCATAGGCATTTGTGTACCCTTCATAATGGTTCATAAAGAGCTTATAAATTTACTAAAGAATATACCCTAAGAGTGTCAATCCAAGTGTTCAGAAATGAATCTTTTTCATGATCTAGGAAATGATAGATTTAAAACCCAATTAACCTTTCTTGAGGTTATTACCCCTAGCTAAAACTATGCCATATCCACATCCACTTTTAGTATGAAAACATTTATTTTTCTCCTAGGAAACCAATCACTCTATACTTTACAAAACATTAAAGATTGTTCCTATGTTCATTCAAATACCTGTGGTTTTTTACTAAGGTTTTCTGATCCTAACCCCCAAAAATAAGTAAAATTAGTTGTGATACCAACTATGAAAACCCATGTCTTTTATACACTTTATTTAATGAATTATTACATAATGATTCACATAATACAATCCCAAAATACTGAGAGGCCTAGTGTATTTAGGTTATTAGATACACATCAAAATAACTTGAAATAGGGAAAGAAAAATATTTTTAAAAAACTTTATAGTGTACCCTTAAATTCCATTGATCTTCTAATACTACATGGGATAACTTGGGGATGCACATAAGAAAGGGGTGAACTTTAAAGACTGGAAATGGAATAGTCAAAACATAAAATGATGAAAGTAATAAATTTGAGTTAAGAGAAATATCAAGGTGTCATAAAAGGTCAAGAATAATAAACATGAACATTTAACCATTATGTAAAATTATAACATTAAGGAAACATAGGAATGTGAAAATAAAATATAACCCATGAAATCATATGTATAAGTCAAGGATAACCATCGAGACATCCTGACATAGTGATCTTAAGATAATCTCCCTTGAACCATAAATTTTATCTTAGGATATAATAACATTGCCTAATGCATTGTAGGGCTATATAATTTGAACCCAACCATCATATTTATATTATGTATGTGAATTTGAGTTACAAATAGATCATACAGTATACGAATGTATTTCATCACTTTCAATCCCACTATTAAGGAGTGTGGGTTAGATATATGTAATTATCCAATAAATTAAGGATATGCATATCTAGGTGAATACTCTTGACTGTAAATGGGTATGGGTATTCACAAAAACAGCAAATTAATTGAAAATCACGGGATAATTTCAGTTGTATAAGGGGTATAAATATATTTTCAAGTACTGATTTAATGAGAGTGAAAGGTGGTATATCATTACTTGGCTATAGTAATTATAGAAATTGTATGTATAAAAACTCATTACGACATGGGAAATTTAAAATTGAATGGCTTACTACAATGAATGTACTTGAATAAAAAGGAAGAGGAGAGAATCTCTTACCTTTAGAGGGTTATTCTAAAATATTGGAAGGATCTTATTAATGGATTTAGAAACCTTGGGGGGATTTAGATAGGTATAGTGAGATGAACTTCATAATCAATGGGTTTTGAGTGAAGAGAAATGGGTGGTTGGGTGGCTATTTATAGAAAAAATATATGTGAATTATTTATTAATTTCTAAACATAGGTTTTGGAATTTGAGTGATAAAATAATCAAAACCATAAACATTATCATGGTATTTACCATGGTTTCTATAATGTATGAGTAGTTTTAAATATTTTATTAGGTTAAGAACAAAACAAATTAAAGTAATACCATTGATGATGTGGAAGTGAGTCATGTTCAAAAAGAATTATTTTTAAAACCTTGAAATATAATATTGGTTATAGAGGATTCACTATATGTCTAAAAAATAAATCAAATAACTTTATAAGAACGTTATATTAAAGGGTAGATCTATTTTTGGTCTTGGATTCCATTTATAGTATTTAATTTATAACTTTTGGGATTTTATGATGATATAATACATATCGTAAATTTATACCATATTTAATTTTTACCCTAAAATTAGTCTATCCTAGAAAATTATAAATATTAACAATTATAAAATATAGAAATTAAGTTTTTAAAAACAGCATTTATTTAAAAATAATAATTTTCAAAATATTAGAAATTTCACATATAAAGAAAAAACCTAATTTTTTGGAAGACACTATTTTTTACAATACAATCAAATTTTTAAACATTATAAAAATTACATTGGATATAATTAAATTATATTATCATTTATATTTAAATAAACAATACTTAATAAGAATATTTCATGAAAATAAAATTTATTTAAAAATTCTTGAATTTATCAAAAAGAGGGATTCAATTGAAACTATATATTTCAAAAAATACAATTTTGGTTTCTTCATATAAAAATATATTTTTTAATAAACTCATTATATATTCAAATGTATGAATTAATAATTAAAATGGATAAATATAATAATTATTTTATAAATAAAAAACTATAAAAATTCATACTTCTTGGGTATATATACCAAAACCATTATTACACCAGTGTATACCCTAAGGATAGGGTGTGTGATGGTGGTACTTTCTTAGGGTGGTTTGATTAATATAGTTTGGGATGTGATCTAAATAAGCTCTAATTGCTGCATAAATGGTTCTACTTTAGTTTCAGTTATTAAACCTTGGCTTGGGCTTGGTTAAGGGAAAAATATAGTGATGTATTTCTCCTCAGTAGCTCTGATAATTTGGAATCATAGGGTACGATCTGGTTGATTGAGGGCATCACTTGTTTCTTTTATTTCAATTAGATATTAATATAAACCTTAATTTATGCTAATATTAATGGTCACTATAGAATGGATATATTATCAATAGTTATGATGCTTAATGCTCATTTAATTTGGAAATTCTATATTTTATAATGTTCCAAAATAACCAATGTAATGAACATGTTTTCAATAAATATATTACATAACAAATTGATTCAAAAGGTAATTTCATTTATAAAATTCAGGTTCATTATAAATCTTTAGAAAAATTATATATTTATACATGAAATGATATATATTTTTGATATATGAGAAAATATCATGCGTGAGAAATGTATTGGGTTAGTGTGGGTATTAGGGAATCATGTTCAAGTTCAGGAGGATGGGTGGGAATATGAGGACTTCATACTAAAGTAATGTCTAGAAATCTTCTAAAACAACTCTAATATCCTACTTTCTGATGATTAAAATCTTAATCGATGTGAGAGTGTAACACCATAGGTTTGAGGTATATGATTCTATTTTATATATTTTTGAGTTATGGTTTGGTTGGGATTAGTCTCAAAACGTTTCTGGGATATTTCCAAAACTTTTGGAAGTGTTTGAGATGTATTAGGATCAATTAATTGTTAGGGTAAACCACAAAGATTCTCCATTTAAGAATGAAGAATCATCAGAGTGTCTTAGAAGAGGTTCACAGTTAACGCATGATTAGGGGTAGTCATGTTAATTTCCATGAGAAATATTAGACATGAGAAATAAGAATTTCTCATTATTATTGCACAACATTCCCAATCATGTAGTTGAACCATGTGAGTCAAATGTTTAAAGATGGTATTACTAGCACGATTAGTGTTATTTTTATTAAATGATGTTTCCTAACCATGAAACATTTTTAATTTAATATTAAAATTGTATTTAATCAAAAAAATCCACCCAAAACCCTCATTTGTCCTTGGTTGTGCTGGGATATTGAACTACATGACTCTACTAGTAATTTTGGAGATTCTATTTTAACTGTAACTTATTATAATGGATCATAGTTTAGTAGATCTAGGGAATCAAGGTATGTTGCACATTTCTACACCTCCTTTTAGTTATCTTCATTTCCTCTCAAGAAGAACCCTATATTGGAGCTTTAATAAATTAATATATGTTTTAGGTTATGTTTTGATGTGGTTTTTTTGGAAATATTGAATGATAGGAAGATTTAATATGGATATACCATGATCATTGTGTGATTATTCGAGAATAGAAACTGTTTGAGGTATTTTGTTTCTCTCTATATCTCTATAATTATTCTATAACTTTAAGTATTTGGATTTCTAAAACTCTTGATTATGTTTTCATTGGAAAACCATTGATGAAATATTGTTGATAGTTTTTTTCTGACTAAAGACGAAAAAAGGGGGTAAAATAACATCTAAAACTTTTTAAAAATTAAAAATTTGGATAGATGAATTAGAAAAGTAATTATATAAAATAAAATTGAGATTGTTAATAACATTATAAATATAAAATTAAAAGAAAAGGTATATGATTTTTATAAAGGAGTTCATAAATAAAATGGAAATAGATCCCTATGTATCCCCCATAAATATCCTTTAGATTTTTTGTTTTAAACCCTTTGATTTAGTGGTAGTCTAAAAACCAATTTTAAGAAGTAAGACCCTTTGTTTTTATATGTTATAATAAGAAACATGATTAAACTGCTAACCTTTTAGTTTTTATGCATAGAAACAAAAATCCCATTAATGTTGAGGTAGAAAGCACTTATCCCCCTCATGCTCAATGGTAGTGAGCACTAATGAAAAATAAAAATAACATTTTTAGTTTTGAAAACCCTTTGAATCCCACTCATAATCCTATAATAATAATTTAGAATAAAAAAATTGAAGGAGGATGTGAGATAGTTATAAGAGATCAAAATAATGTGAATATAAATGAAAAAGGTGAGAACTGAATTATATTTAAGGTAACTTGTTCCATCAAAGTACCCTTGGTGTGTATTTATAACCTACAATAGCCTTAGGACCATTCTTTAAGAGTTATGGGTTGAATAGAGTCATTGGGAGGTGAATTAAGGTTATGGGTACCATCACTAAAAGATAACTTTTTTCCTATCTATAAACTCCATGCTACCAATTTGAACATATAGGTGGAGTATTTGAATAAGTTCATCTACATCCCTTTTGATCCCTCCATTCTGTATAGAAAATTCGTAGAATTTTTTCAAATTAAAGAATTTTCAATTCATGAAATGAAAACTCAACTAGGTGACTATGATCATTAAACTACCAAAGAGCGTGTGGTACAACATTCTGTAAATTTTTTATGATTATTGAAATAAAGTTAATTAATCAATATAAATATTAGCATGATGAAATTCTCATGATTGTATCCAAAATAACTTTTAATATTTTAAAATGAAATTCAACTGATAATTTTCAATAATTCAAAAACCAATTTAGAAATGACCTTCAATGATGATTTCAAAAATAATTTTATTAATAACTCAATTTTAAAACTTCTCGCCCTTTTTATTTTCAAAATTCAAAAATCAAAAAAAAATTATTCAAGAATAATTCAATTTCAAAACCATTTAATTTTTAAAATAATTTAAACAAATAAATATTCCTTTCAAATAACTACATCCCCCCACACACACACACACCATAAAACCAATATAAATGTTCCTTTTGTGTCAAAATTATCTCCCCCTTTTGTCATATAAAATCATAACTATAAAAATTCTTAAAATTAAAAACATTTGAAAAACATTTGAAACCATTTGAAAATATATAGCCATACCTGATATTTCATAATCTTCTCTCCCCCCCCCCCAAATGAAAATTCCCCAACCCTAGTAGCCCAAATATGGTGATTACTTTATTAAATGGGAACCATAAACAAGGAATAATATCCTAAATTACCAAATAGTTTTATAGTCTTGTTAAACTAGATACATACTTTAATATCAAATTACATTTGAAAACATAAAATTAAAAACATAGTGAAAGTAAATATTATGAATCCATGAAATCATTAAAATATTTATTAATCATATAATATGGAAATGAAATAAAATAAGGGTAATCTCAAATGATCAATAAGGGTTAACTGTGGTTGAAACTATCATGAATCAATAATCATAATCAATATATCTACGTAAATAACCAAAAAACATAGGTCAATTACTCAATAACTTGAATACAAAATGCATCAATGGATATTATCAATTAAATAATATCATGGATAATAATTACTCAATTATGAATGATGGAAATTATTAATATTGGGTATCATGATTTAAAAAATTAAGATATTTATAACCTCAAAGCCTTATGCTAAGAGTTTTTATCTATGGGTAGGTATACACCAGAACACATTTAATGTTAACTTGTTGATTTGTGTCCTGAGCCTTGTCCACGAATTGTGGGGATATATATAACATGGTCCCATACATTAATAAATTTATAATATATTACTCATATATTTAATTATCAATTCAATTCATAAACAATATTCATTATAAACAAATATTCATATTGAGTAAAAAATACAGATTTATCAATGTTTTTCACAGTTGATCAATTAAAATTCATAGTAAAACACTATATGTAGAAATTATATATGATTTAATAAATAAGTATATACATGAAAAATAATATTGATATTTAAGTGAGATGTAATTTCTAATGATCAGAATAAAATTAATTTTTCAAGGGAAAGTTAATGACTATAAAATTAATCAAGAAAGTTAATGTCAGTAGCTTACTAATTAAAACATAACATAACCCATCCAGAGAAAGAATAATGATGGTATAATTAAAAAATATCCCCAATTTTGTATATTTAAAATAAATGGTTTATTTGTTTATGAATTAAAAAACCATAAAAAGATTATAAAAAATATTCCTGAAAAGAATACACTTTTCACTTTGAAAATAACTTTTAAAAATTCTCAAAATATTAGGAAAAATGTTATTTTAAAATAATACTATAAAAATTTAATGAAATATTAAAATAAATGAGTTTTCAAAATTTAAGGTAAATTCTATTCAATATAAGTACGTAAAAATAAATATTCCTTTCCAATTTTCAGAAAAAAATTAAAAAATACCCTATTCGGAAACGAAAAGAAGATTAATTCTAAAAGATTTTTTAAAAATTAATACACGATTAAAAATATCTTTAATAAATAATTTTATATTTGTTTAAATATTCTTTAAAATGTTTTAAGGAAAATATGGACATTGAAAAAAAAATTATCAACTGAGTAGAAAAACAAAATCGGTTTTCCTTGAAAAGATTATTCTGGTCACATAAGTATTTAAAAGATTAAAATGGAAGGAAATTTTATAATTTTTATAAAAAATTGAAGTAGATGAAATTTTAGAGGGTTTAAAATGTAAATATAAAATAATTCTCCAAGCAGAGACTTAAATGTAAACAATTTGGAAAAATGATGAGATTGGGAAAGAAACCCTTACCACTTTGGAAACTCCCAAGTCAAATCCATTTGGATGAAATAATGTGAATTTAAAGATAAAATATCATTAATATTGAAGGATTCAATATGTAACATGTAAAAGGGTAGTATATACACTATGTAAAATAAATTTGGTTCATATTAATAAAATATTCCTTAATGAATGGAAATTTAGATGAAATCACTTTCAAAGATCATACCATTTAAGTAAGAATTAATCAATGAATAGGTTATGTGTATCAAATTTAAATCCACATAAAATAGTTCAAAATAAAATATAATGTAATCAAAATACATTACACACATAATCTTAGAATATCAAATACAATGAAAAAGTAATATAACCAAATGAAAATAAATTTAGTTATGAATCACTTAATACTTGGTAACATTCAAATAAAATCACCTTGAATGAAAATATTGGAATTAGAACTTAAAATACCATGAATTATTAAGGATTCATGATATAAAATGTTAAATTGGTGGCATATACACCATATAAAATAAATTGTGTGCATGAAATTAAAATATTCCTCGATTAAATGAAATTGAGATGAAATCCCTTACAAAAGATTATATAGTTTAAGTGATAATTAATAAATTAATTTATTATGTGTATAAAGTTTTAATCCATATAAAAATTGTAAATATAACATAAAATAATCAAAGATAATGAATAAGTAATATAATATACGAAAAATAAATTGAGTTATGAAACACTTACTGATTAGTAACATTCAATTGAAATAACCTTTGATTAAATAATTATAATTGAAACATAAAATACCATGAAGTATAAAGGGTTAATGATATAACATATTAAAATGAAAACATATACATCATATAAAATAAATTAGGTGGATAACATTAAAATATTCCTTAATGAAAATAAATTGAGGTGAAATTCCTTACCTCAAGTCGAAATCATCATGTATGTTCTTTATATTCCTTAAGAATAAACTTATGTTAATTATCTAATTGATTAAGATATTTTTCAAGTTTATTATTACTTTTATTTTATGTAAAACCATGTTATAAATAATTACTTATTCAATTAAGTTCACGTCAAGAGTCTTGATGATATTCAATTCATATGTCAAAAATGGATTTGGTAGTTTGATTATGGTAACATAGGTCATTGTTACATCATGTTTAGAATAAAAATAAACTACATTCCAATCATGAAGTATGGTTATGGAAAATTAACTATGTTACAATAATGAAGATGGTAAGACATACGTACACATGAGTAACATTATCATTTTTCAATGATCTTTATGGAAAGAAAATAATTATTATTTTACCTTTTAATAATGATAATTATAACATAAATATCATATTATTTTTTTAAATACACTTATTGATAGAATTCATGTGATGTAGTTATTAAAAAAAGCCACATAAATTCATGGTGGTGGTAATCCACACATACACACAAATTGTGTTATCATTTTTTTAATGAATGTAAATGTAATGACCCGCCAATTCTCATTGGCTTGAGAGCACAATGAGTCATCACTTGGATTTAAGAGATTTCCCCAAGATGCCAAAGGTTGGTAATAAATGCCTAAGTGTTTCAAATACTAGTGAGGGATGATTTACCCTTTAATAAATAAAACAATAAACCAACTAACCATAACCAAACATTAACTATATGATGCATGAACAAATAAAAGACAACACAACAACTTCATGTATCTCAAAACCACATCAAAGTGTGAAACAGTGGAAGACCAAACCAGTATCAATGTAAATAGGAGATAAACTACTAAAGAATCTCAAGGGACCACAAGACTCTATTCTCCACAAGCTCAAAGCTCCAAGATCACCAAACAACCCAAATCTCATGAGGTAGTACTAAAAACGTGGGAAACATTACCTTTTCCCTTATCCTGAAAATTAGCATCTACAAAAGCACCAAAGTTCCAATGTAGGGGTGAGTATAAAACTCATTAGCTTTTCCTCAAGGACTACCCTACTCATGACACTATGATAGAAAATTTATAAACAATTATATAAAATAGTTTATATAAAACAATTTCTCCAAAACAGTTTATAACAAAATATAAACAAGTTCCCAAAACTATTCATTACCAAAAGCATACAAGTGAAATTGAAACCAATTTTCTAGAAAGTTATTTTTCCATAAAATAACTGAACAAGCTTTAAAACCATTTCAAAATATCCCATTTTGGCATACCCAGCCCTTCCACAAACCCATTAAACCAACCATGCATACTAAGTTACCACAGTTTCATACTCATGAGTGGTTTCTCGTCGATCTACCATGTCGTCGTAAGGTAATTGTTTCTCATGTCCCATTAACCCTTTGGCACCAAGCACATGTCATATTTCAACCAAGACCCATATATTCAATATGAAATTTATATCCCATGTTCCATTTAACCTTTTGAACTCAGCACAAGGTCATATTTCAACCAAGCCCCCGAAATGAAATATGAACTCACACACCAATATTCTCAGGGATCATGCCAAAACACCTTTTCAATAAAAACAACCTTTTATTGAAAACCAATTCATTAAAGTCATTTCAATACCAAACCATTTCAAAAAAACACACATTTTATTGAAAACGAAATTTTCATCAAACCATTTAACAATTCCATCAAATTAATAATTTTAAATAATCATTTTAAATTCAAGAGGCTAAATCACTTTGCACAACAATTCACCAAGATTTCACAATTTCACTAAAACCATAAATCATCACTATAGAATATTTATTCCATGATTTTAAAAATCAATACCATTCAAATAATCCAATTTGAAACCAATATAATCAATTTTAGTAAAGGGAATCGAGAGAGAATCCTCCTACCTCAAAGTTTTTGATGAAAACCACAACGAACAAAGAACACTCAAGAAAACCGAGTTGATTCTTCAAGAACCCACCTTAGATCTCTTCTCCTAGAAAGACCATGACTATATCTCATTATATTTAGAATCAACACACTTATATATACCCATAATAGGTGTAGATCTAAGAAACCAATATAAGAGGAGAAGTATATCTAAGTATATCTAAGAAACTGATCAAGAACGATGAAGAACAATCACATACCTCAAGAATCCGGATTTGATTCACGAAGGAAAGCCTTCAGATAACCTCCAAAATTCTTGTGAGAGGTTCTTATACCTTCAAGGAAGATTAGTCACGAGTTATGGATGCTTAAGAGGAAAAATGAACCATTTAGAGGCAAAAACATGTGAAATCCACTTTTTTAGGATCTCACATAAGTGCTTGCATGGTTAGTTCACACAGTTATACGAACAATGTGTTAACCGTGCATTAGCCACTACCTCGCCAGACCCTCGCATGAACTCCTTGCACTGTCCCCCGAACCGTGCTCCAACTGTGTGAGATCCACTGCCTCAAAATGACCAACTATGCACTATTTGGCCGCACGGTTAGACAAATAGTGTGTCGCCCATACGACTTCTCCTTTTTCCTAAAAACTTCATTCAATGTTCTCCCGAATCTCCCATTCATCACCCTTAGCTTTATAACCATGAAAAGAATCAAGTAAGGGTTTTATACCAGAAACTAGGGGTACTATATTCTCCCCACCATTGTCCTTTCCGTCCTCGAAAAGTAGAAAACCCTCACCCAACTAAAAGAGTTCTGTCCATTGATCTTTCTTTTCCTTCTCACGTTCATAAGTCTCTTCCTGAATCTGACCATGCTACCATAAAACTCACATTAGAATGATTATTTTTCCCTTAAAGAATTTCTCGTGCCTATCCATGATCCATACCAAAATATGTATCAATGAAGCATCTGGATCTAGGTCAACGTGATCCCATAAGATCACATGGTCAGGATTAGGATGATACTTTTTCAACTAAGATACATGGAACATATTATGCACCGAACTGAACTCTGGTGGTAATGCCAAATGATATGCCACCTCTGAGACCCATTTTAGTATCTCTAAAGGGAAAATTTTTCTAGGAGATAACTTGTACTGCTTCCCAAAACGACAATGTCCAAGCCTTGGAGATATCCTCAAGAATACATGATCACCCACAGCGAATGACAACGGTCTTCTACTGTGATCTGCATAATATTTTTGATAATCTGAGTTGTCTCCATCCCCTTTCCGGTCAACTGGATCTTCTCTATTGTTTCTTGGACAAGTCTTAGCACAACTAGTGATGTTTCACCTATTTCCACCCAATATAGTGGAGAATGACAAGGACGCCCATAAAATGCTTCAAACATAGCCATGTGTATCGAGGCCCGATAACTGTTATTGTATGAGAACTTCACCAAGGGTATATGCTCCTCCCATGAGCCACTAAAGTCCATTACACAATCCTAAGACATGTCTTCCAACATTTGTATCATCCACTCGGATTTCCCATCTGTCTGGGGATGATACGTCGTGCTCATAGTCAACTGAGTTCTAAGAGCTTGCTATTAGGATTTCTAGAAATGATATGTGAACCTCAGATGTCTATATGGGACTATTGAAACTGGTACACCATTCCTCTTTACCACTTCTCGGATGTAGATTTTTGATAGATCCTCCACCATATGATTTTCATGAAAAGGTATGAAATGGGATGACTTGTTAAGTTGATCCACTATCACCCATATGACATCGTGTTTCTGAACCGTTTGTGGAACTCCTGTAACAAAATCTATCACTATCTGTTCTTATTTCCACACTGGGATAGGTAAAGACTACAATATTCTAGCTAGTCTCTGATGCTCTGCCTTAACTTGCTGACATGTTAAGAATCGCGAGATGAACTCAGCGACCATTCTTTTCACGTCGCTCCACCAAAACTGCTCCTTCAACACCTTATACATCTTCTGTGTACCTGGATGTATAGCCGATCTTGAATGGTGCTAAGCATGAAGGAGTTGTTCCTGACAAGCCATAGGTACAACTATCTAATCTCTAAATCACAAAACTAAACTCCCATTAAGTTTCCATCCCTCAATGGTCTCCCTACCATTGAGTTTTAAACTCAAAACCAGACATTTAACATTAGATGTTTGTACCTATTTGACCATTTTAACCAACTCAGGAACAAATGTAGCTGAAAAGAAAATCGTGACATCACCTCAGTCTTTACATTCCATGTTCATGTCGGCTAGGACTGGTATCAAGTGAAATTAATCTGAATTTTCTTTTTCCAACTAAGCATATGACTTTCTACTCAATGCATCAGCCACTGAATTCCCTTTTCTCAGTGTATACATCAAGTCAAAGTCAAACATATGGAGATACTCCATCCATCTCCTTTGTCTCAGATTCAAATCTCGCTGTGAGAAAATGCTTTTCAAGCTTTTGTGGTCTGTAAAAACAGTGAATTTCTCACCAAAGAGATAGTGTCTTCATGTTTTCAAGTCATGGATGACTGCAGATAACTCTAAGTCATTTCTTGGGTAATTATTTTCATTTATCTTCAACTTCCCTTAACCATAAGCAACCACATGGTCTCCTTGAATGAGAACACAAGCCAACCCAGATCCTGAAGCATCACAGTACACGACATACCCAAGTCCTGATTCTAGAAAAATCAAGATAGGTGCTGATGTAATCCGAACTTTCATCTCCTGAAAAGACTTCTATCATTCCTCTTTCCATTTGAATGGAGCATTATTTTTTTTCATAACTGTCATTGGTGAAGCTAGTCCTGAGAAATCATGCACAAAGCGTCAGTAGTAACTAGATAGAACAAGAAAACTTTGTATCTCGAAGAAATTATTCTGTGGTTTCCAGGAGATAACAGCTTTGATCTTTTCATGATCAATAGAAATGAACTTTTCATAAATGACATGTCCAAGTAAACATACTTCCTGTATTCAAAAATCAAACTTTGATAATTTGGCATACAAACTGTGATCTCTCCATATTTATAATAATGTTTCCAAAGTATCTTCATAATCAGCCCTTATATTAGAATATACCAAGATGTCAAACACAAACACCACAAAAAAGATTCCACATATCGCTGAAATCTCTTATTCATCAAATCCATGAAGACTGATGGTGCATTTTTTAGACCTAAAGGCATGACTACATATTCATAGTGGCCATATATGCTTAGAAATGATATCTCTAGAATATCATCCTTCTGAACTCACAATTGGTGATATCCTGATCACAATTCAATCTTGAAGAACCACTATGCTCCGCTTAATTGATCAAACAGATCATCAATGTGTGGGAGTGGATATCTATTATCTATCATAACTTGGTTAATCTTATGATAATCAAGACACAACCGAAGAGTTCCATTTTCTTTCTTCTAAAACAAGACCGGTGCTACCCACGGAGACATACTCGGTCAAATGAAACCCTTGCTTTCCAGTTCTTCCAAATTCACTTTCAATTCCCTTAACTCTGTTGTTGCCATCCTAAAAGACATAATAGAAATAGGACTAGTCTTCGGAAGGAGATCAATCGTAACCTTCACTTCTCTTATAGGCGGTAACCCTGAAAAGATCTTGGGGAATACATCTAGAAATTGATCCACAAGTGCTAGAAAACTATTTTCCTCGATCTCATCAATTTATGCCAAATTCAAAGCTACCAACTGATAAGAGATCGTTAACACCATTGGTTCCAACATGCTCTTTTCACCTTTCTTTACCATCCTCTCTCCTCTGAAGAGATGCTCGATGTCGTCTCTAGTCATAATACTCATTGTTCTCCTATAATAGTCAATGTGATCCTTGAAATTTTTCAACCAATTCATACCCATGATTAGATCATAGACATCCATGTCCAACATTGAGAAGTCCCATTTCAGTTCAGCTCAATAAACAGTTATATCACATTATCTACACGCAAAGTCTTGACATTCTCTTTCACCAAGATGGTTTTGAAGTTTTAAGACAGAAGTCATCATTTCAAACATTAGACATAGCAATTAAATAGCACGAGAAGAAATGAATCAATGAGATCCACCAGTATTGAAGATAACTTTCACAAGGTTAGAATTCAAAAGAATCATACCTCTCACCGTAGATGGTCCAGTTTGGTCATCAATAATCATCGGCTCGAATCCATACAATTGCTTCATTGTTGCACTATTCTCCTTGTTGCCTTTCTAAGATTGCCCTGGTTGAGAAGTCATGGTATTTTTAGAATAACCATGGCTGGCTATTCTCTATTGATGAGAATTATTTTGTTGTCCTTGTCCTGTTGAAGCATATGATGCTTGCGACGCCTGAGAAGAATCTCGAGCACCTGACCTTGGAGCACTGTGAAAATATCGCTGAAAGTTCCCCATCTTCCTGAAGTTATGGCATGCTTTAGGTTGTGTTGTACACTCTCTCTTTATGTGGTCAAGCAAACCTCATTGAAATCTACCTACATTACTCTAAGGTCATGGAGGAAGGTTCATTGATCCCACCATCTGATTTTGATTTCCACTTCCACCTTAGAAATAGGTGTCCCTTTTCCGCTTGTTCCCAACAGTTGAGTTCCCACCATTCCTGTAGGTATCATAATTCCTCCTATCGATCCTGAGATATCAGGATCATCCAAAATCACTATGTTCACCATCTTTGTGTAATACATAATTCAAAGAACTGCAATATTTGATCGAATCTCTTACCTTAGCCCTAATTCGAAGATTCATTCCTTCAAAGACGCACTTGTCGCAACCTCTGGTTCAAAATGGTCTAAAATCATGAATTTAGCTACGTACTATATGACAGAGATACTCTCCTATTTCAGGCTGAAGAAGTTTGTCATTTTCTAGATCTTGACCATATGAGGATAGAATTTTTTGTAGAAAAATTCTTCAAAATCCTCCCATGTAAGGTCCTCATCAAATTTAGCTTTCACTGCAAAATTATACCATTGTTGTGCAAGATTCTCTATCATATAAGTCTCCATCTTGACTTTGAGATCTGGTGGTTTCCCGATGAAATTGAAGATATGAATTATCCTACTCAGCCACACCTCCGCTTTCTTGGGTTCAGAATCGACTCAAAAGTTAGGTGGATTTTGCTTCATGAACTGAGTGGTATGATCCACATGTCATGGATCATTACACCAGTTCTTCGTATCAATGACTTAAAAAGTGTGGAAAATAATTTGAACCTGCTCTTGGTTCACTCGTGGTTCAGATGCAACCACATTCTCCACAGCTAATTCAGGTTGGTTTTGAAAACGCCTACAGGGTGCCATTTCCTAGACCAATAACATACCCTATCAATCTCACTCTCTAGAAATTGATGGATTAGCATTCCAAATTCTATCACATAAACTATCACAACATTGTTTTCAAAATGACCTTTTTCCATGTTCATACATTTTTTAAAACATTCAACTTGCTTTTTAAAAATCGAACCATTTTCAAAATACATCAAATATCCTGTTTTCAAAATCATTCATTTCAAAACGATTTATGCATTTTTCAAAAATTTGAACTATGAAAAAAATCAAAAATCATTCCTCACAGTGAGATATGCAATCCTAGAGGGAATTAATTCCTCTACAATTCATGTCATGCTCATCTAATTGGTTAAACCCATAACAATGATATTTCCAACATTTTATAAGTGTATCAAAAACACGTATGTACCCAACACCCTAGTAACTTGAAGTTCAGCAAAAACGGGATAGCTACGTCCTTTTATGCTAAACATTTCAAGTTCTGACAATCCTAGTCCTATCTAAGATTCCAACCCAATAAATAGATGAAAAGTAATTCCAACTCCAAGACCAAGAAAAGTGATGATTTTTACCACAAGGGGAGGAACAGACTGATACCATTTGTAATGACCCACCAATTCTCATTGGCTTAAGATCACAATGAGTCATAACTTGTCCTTAAATGACATCCCCAAGATGCCAAAAGCTGGAAATAAATGCCTAAGGGTTTCAAATACTAGTGGGGGACAATTTACCCTTTAATAAATACACCAATAAACCAACCAACCATAACCAAACATTCACTATATGATGTATGAACAAATGAAAGACAACACAAAACTTCATGTATCTCAAAACCACATCAAAGTGTGCAACAGCAGAAGACCAAACTAGTATTAAAGTAAACAGTAGATAAACTACTAAAGACTCTCAAGATACCACAAGACTCCATTCTCCACAAGCTCCAAGATCCATGATCATTAAACTAACCAAGTCTCATGAGGTAGTACTAAAAATGTGGGAAACGTTAACTTTTCCCCTGTCCTGGAAAATAGAATTTGTAAAATCACAAAAGTTCCAAAGCAGAGGTGAGTATAAAACTCATTAGGTTTTCCCCAATGACTTCCCTACTCACTCTACAATGATAGAAGAGTTATCAATAATTATATAAAATAGTTTATATAAATATAATTCTCAAAAACCGTTTATAACTAAATATAAACAAGTTCCCAAAACCATTCTTTACCAAAAGCATACATGTACAATTGAAACCAATTTTCCAGCAAGTTATTCTTCCAGAAAATAATTGAACAAGCTTTAAAACCGATTCACAATATCCCTTTTTGGCATACTCAGCCCTTCTACAAACCCATACAAACAACCATCCATGCTACGTTATGACTGTCCCATACTCATGAGTGGTTTCTCATCGAACTACCAAGTCATCACAAGGTAATTGTTTCTCATGTGACATTAACCCTTTGGCACTGAGCACAAGGTCATATTTCAACCAAGCCATGTATGTGTAGTATGAACATTCTATCCCGTGTTTTATCTAACCTTTGGCACTGAGACCAAGTTTATATTTCAACCAAGCCCCATAAATGCAATATGAACTCACACACAAATATTCCCAACGATCGTTCCAAAACACCTTTTCAATAAAAAAAATCTTTTTTTATTGAAAACCAATTTCATCAAAGTCATTTAAATAAAAAACCTTTTCAATAAAACACACCTTTTATTGAAAACCAAATTCTCATCAAACCATTTAACAATTCTAGAAAATCAATAATTTAAATTCATCATTTTAAATTCAAGAGGCTAAATCACTTTCCACAACAATTCACCAAGATTTCACAATTTCACTAAAATCATAAATAATCACTGAAAAAGATTTATTCCATGATCTTCACAATAAATCCTATTAAAATATAAAAATTTGAAACCAAGACAATAAATTCTATAAATAGGAGTCGAGAGAGAAGCCTCATACCTCAAAGGTTTTGACGAAAACTAAAATGAACGAAGAACGCTCAAGAAAACCGGGTTGATTGTTCAAGAACCTTCCTTAAGTCTCTTCTCCTAGAAATCCCAAGACCAAATATCATCATATTTGGAATCCACACACTTAGATCTACCCATAATGGGAATAGATATAAGAAACCAATAGATGACCAGAATTAGATCTAAGTAGATCTAAGAAAAGAATTAAGAACGATGAAGAACGATCACACACCTCAAGAATCAGGTTTTGATTCGCCAAGGAAAGACTTCAGATTACCTCCAAAATTCTTGGGATAGGTTATCCTACCTTCAAGGGAGAGTAATCCCAAGTTATGGTTTCTTAAGAGGAAAAACAGTCCATTTAGAGGCAAAAAGGTGTGAGATCAACTTTTATAGGATCTCACTTACATTCCAGCACAGTTAGACAAACTGTGCGCTAACTGTGTGTTAGCCACTGCCTCGGGAAACCCTCGTAAGACCTCCTCGCACAGTCTCCCTAAATGTGCTTCAACCGTGCAAGAGCAACTGCCTCAAAATGACTAACTACACACGGTTTGGCCGCATGGTTAGACAAACTGTGCGCCACCCGTGCGACTTCCCCTTTTGCGTCAAAACATCATTCAAAGTTCTCTCGACTCTCCCATTCATCACCCTTAGCTTCATAACCATGAAAAGAATCAAGTAAGAGAAACATACCAAAAACCTTGGGTACTACAGTAAAGGTGAGAAATTACATGATATATTGTATTTACAGAATGATAAATATTTCATGAATATAATATATATATATATATATATAGTAAACTCATAATTAAGACTATTTGTGATTATTGTTTATGGAAAATGAATTATATCAGTTTGTGTGGCGGTTGTCCATCGTACACATGAATAATGGTTTCATTTCCCATTTGATGGAATATGAGAAAGATATAGGGAATTCCATTAACATAAAAATAACATTATATGGAATATAGTGATTTAATTATATCATCATGTTTTAATAATATTTTATGGAATTTGAAGAATATATAAAACAAAAACACTCAGTTAAGAATGATGCCTATTTTTTGAACATCCTCTTTAGGTTTTCACCAGTAGCCTTCCTCAGAAGTTTTTAGAAACAAAAAAGTGCTTCTATGATGTGGTAAGGGGAGTTAGTATGGTATTTTTATAGGGATTTTAGGAAACAAAATGATTTTTAAGTGTGAATAAAATAAGAGAGGAGGTTCTCTTTTATAATTGAGGTGTGGCATTTTTGTAAATACCCAAAAATATTAAATAATGGGAATTCACTCTCAAGATAAGTTTCTCCAATATTTATAAATGATTTAGTGTAGGGATGACAGATTTGAAAAAAAACCTACACCATTAAAAAATTCACTTGTATTAGAAAATGTATTCCCTTTACCTTTATGGTTACTCACTTTAACCATTTTAGTTTTCACCACTATAACTAGTTTTTACCTAGGTAATTTATCTATTAGGACTAAAATTAAAATGAGAATTATTAGATAATTTGAAAACCACTGATTATAAATTTTAAATCCACCTTATAAAATAAAAATACTATGTGTGTATAAAATTTATTTTCACACAAGCGCATGTAACGTGTAAAACCACGTTTTAACCTTAACTGTGGTAATAAATTTTTACTATTTTTACTATTCATTATGAATAAACAATAAGTTATCCTAATTACATAATATTAATTATGATGATTTCAAATATAGAAACAATTTTATCATATTCTATTCATACAAGTGGAAATTTTTATTTTAAATAACAAACATGTAAAATGAATTGAAAAAAGGCATTTCAAGAGATATATTTTTCAAGAATAATGTGACCTTATACTAACTCCTTGACTATTAATAATAATTACATGAATTTAATTTTATATAAATAGACATATAATATAAAAATTTATTTTAAATATTTATTTATTATCGGTTATTTTAAATAATTAAAATGGATAAATTTTATGCACTTAAAAACAATTTTTGGAAAACTATGTTTTTAAGAATAAAAATAAACTTATACTGAAATAATGAAAATTGATGATTGAAATGAAATTAATTAGATAATTATAAATCAAATGGTTCAAATTTAAATTTAAGAATAAATCCAACATATAATGATACATTTAAATAACCTTATTTAATGAAAATAAATAACGGTATTTGAAAAATCAATAATTATCATTATTCACTGAAAATAAAATTATTTCAGAAAGATCCCAAAATTTCACACCAAGTAAATTTTGTTATTATGATTTTTTAAATTAATTTAATTTTATAAAATAACTTTTCTATATTTTTAATTAATTAATTAAAATATTTTCTCAGAAAAAGAAATAAAAATCATTTTTGAACAAAATATATTTTATTAAAGAATAAAATGTATTTATTAAACAATTGAGTGTTTATTTACTAATAATTTATCAATATATTAATATTTATTAGTTCCATTAAATATATTATATAAATTATTTAATCTCATTCCTAATCTCCAATTTAATTTCAAGGTTATAACAGTTATTTTTAAATAATCATATATCATAGTTCCTTTAGGCTCAGTGTTGCATGTCATATATGCTATAAAATATAGTTTTCTTTTTCAAAATATCAGGGTTTTACATTATCCCCACCATCATTAAATTGCTTCCTTTCAATTTCAACTTGTGCTCGAAAATCAAGGGTTTGAAATTTGAAAATTCCTTTGTCGAAAAACCCACATCGTACAAGTGTTAATAAAAATTCATCTGAGAAAGAGGGAAATTAAATTAAAAATTTCTTATAGAATAACACCAAACTATGTTTCCAAATAGTATAATATTAATGGGATGTGAAAATATAGACATGTAGGAAGAAAATAATTCACACAGACTAATAGAGAGTGATAGAGAAAATGATTAGGGGAAAGTTAACGACCACAAATATATATATCTATGACTAGTAAAAAGACAATTGAGTCATAAAAAATGAATGTAAATGTATATCATTTATATTTCAAGATATTTTTACTGAGTTTGAGGTATTATTTTACTATCATGATATACAACACCAAAAAATATACTTACTTGATATCTTTTTATTTCATAAGATACTTTTATTCCTTTGGTTATGATTATATTAATTTCAACTTCATTTGTTACCCTAAGAAATAAATATCTAATATAAAAAAATTGTGCTTGAAGAATGAAAAGTAAGTTTTAATGGATCATAAGATCCATAAAAGAGTTAAAAGTCTTTTTATTTGTCAATAAGTATTTTCCAAAACCAAAATGGTTAGAATAATTTATCCAATATAATACATTTATCTTTAAAGCCTCAATATTAACACCCAAAGTTCAACTTAATCAATTCCATTATTATTTATCCCTAAAATATTTTAAGTGAAAACAATTTCATATTAACCAGGACACTATATAGGCAAATGGTAGGCATTTGACCATTTTCGCCTATCAGTTGTGAGTTCAAGCCTCATGGCCTTGACAGATATGGTGGGTTGTCACCCAGTATATGGGTTATCCTTTTTCAAAAAATATATTAATATAATTTTTATAATATTACCAAAAATATGATGAAAATCCTTAAAAATAACATGAATCATCAAATAACTTTTTAACCACTAAGTTTTTATATACAAATTGTTTCCACAGAATAAAATAATCTTAAGTTACTATTATTAATCTAATATAAATGATCATTTTAACCATTAATAATATCAATAAATTTAAACTAATGTCCATAAAATATTAAAACATCATTCCTCAAATAAAATTTTCACTAAAATAAATAATAAACATAAAGGTTGTTTTCCCATAAATTTATTCCTTATTATATATAATCATGTTAAACTCTCATCACATGATACCTCTAATGGAGTATCAATGATTTTAAACATATGATTAACCTTATACATATCATCCCAAGACACTTTAGGTTTATACCTTTTCAATATGGAATACCAAAGGTTTCCATAGTTTCTATTCTTTAATTCATCATAATTTTTCACAAACCAAATTTGAATTAACCTAAGAATATCCCCCATGAGTGACAAGCCTAGTGCATAGTAAGGGAACACTCACAATCACTAGAATGATGGACAAGATATAATTGACCAACTATTTTTAGGTTTATTACCCCTAGATGCATCTCTTCCAAAACCAATCCACTTGTAGTAATAATACAGGGATATATTTTTAGATAAACCATATAATATCTATCTTACCAAAATTTTTGGATGTTTTCCTATACTTATACTCATCCTCAAAGTTAGTCATAATTTTATGCTCCCTAATATATATTTTCTTAAATATAGTTCTAAAATTTCTACTAAAATTCTTCTGACATAAACTATAAAGACCCCGACCATAGTATCCTAGAGTTGGTGGTTACATTATTACATTTGGTTATAGATACAAGGAATAATATCCCTACGGACCAAATAGTTTATTAGTATTATTAAACTAGAAACATACTTGAATCTCACAATACATTTAAAAACATAAAATAAAAAAATAGTGAAGGAAAATATCATACATCCTTGAAATCAATTAAATATTCATCTTCTGTATTCTATGGAAAGAAAAAAAATAAGTGTGGGATCAGATGTTCAGTAAGGGTTATGTAAAACATAATCTATCATGAATAAAAAATGCACAATCAATATAGCAAGGTGAATAACTGAAAACACATTCCATTAAATCAATAACAAAAGCACAAAATGCATTTAAGGATAATAAAAATATATTAATCTCAAGGATAATTATTATTGAATTTTAAATTATTGAAATCTTTAATATTATACATCATTATTTTATACATCAATATATATATACCTTTAAATCCTTATGATAATATAGTTTAATAAATGGTTAGGTATACACCAGATCCCATTTAATGCTAGCTTACTGATATTTCTCTTGAGTCTTGTCAATGCATAGAAGGGATATCAATAACAAGCCCCCACCCAACACTTCATGTCCAAGGAATTAGTAATATATTTAATGACCAATTCAATTTATAAATAATATTCCTTATCAAAAAATATTTGTATTGAGAAAAGAATGGAAATTTATTAAGGTTTTCCCCATTAAATAAAATAAATTTCATAATAAATGAATGTATATAGAAATGATATATGGTTTGAGTAATAATTATATCCATGATAAAGAATATTTATATTTAAGGTAAGTTTCATGTTTAATTATTACAATAAATTGAATGTTTCAATAGAATTTTAATTACTACAAAATAAATTAAGAAAGTGAAATTCAATAATTTTCTTAGTCTAATTAATCATAAACCATCCGTATAATGATTAATTATGGAATCATTAAAAAGTATCCCTAGTATAGTAAAAGTAAGATAAAGGTTTTTTGTCATTGATGAAAAGAAATACCATAAAAAGATCATTAAAAACAATCTTGAAAGAAAATACCCTTTTCACATTGAAAATTAATTTTAAACATTTCTAAAATATTATGAAAAATATTTTACTTGAAAAAAAACCTTTTAAATTTTTATGTTAAGATTAAAATCAATGAGTGGTCATGATGGTAAGAAAATTTTGTTCATGATGAGTATGTTAAAATAATGATTCCTTTCACATTTTTGGTAAAAATTCAAAAAGTACCTTATTCGGAAAATGAAAAAAAGATTCATTATAATAAATATTTTAAAATTTAATAAATTGGTAAAAATATATTTAATAAATCATTGGATAATAGTAAAAGTACTCATTAAAATATTTTAATGAAAAAAATGGACATAGAACCAGATCGAGTAGAAAAACAAAGACAGTTTTCATTAAAAACATTCTTTTCATATCATGATTATTTAAAAGAAAAAAATGAAAGGATAACTTATATTTTTTATAAATAACCATATAATAATAAAATATATTTTTATTATGATGGAAATATCAAATAATTCCCCTAGTTTATACTTAAACATAAATAATCCCAAATCATACAGAGACTGTGAAATAAACCCATACCACTTTGGTAACTTTAAATTAAAATACCCTTGGATGTAATAATTTGAATTGAAACATAAAATACCATGAATAATGAAGGATTAATTACATAACATGTAAAAAGGAATTATATACACCATGTAAAATAAATTAGGATAAAAATAATAAAATATACCTCAATGATTGAAAATTGAGATGAAATCCATTACAAAGATCATACTGTTGATGTGATAATTAATCAATTAATTGATTATATTTATCAAATGTAAATCCAAATAAAAAAAGTGGAAATAAAAAATAAAATAATAAAAATTCATTAAACACATGATCTTATAATATAAAAGACAATGAATAAGTAATACAATCCAATGAAAAGAAATTCAGTTATGAAACACTTACCACTTGGGAATATTCAACTCAAATCCCTATGGATTAATTAATTAGAATTGAAACATAAAATACCATTATTTTTTAAGGAATAATGATATTACATTTAAAATAGTAAACATATACATCATATAAAATAAAGTAGGTGCATAATATTAAAATATCCCACAAAGAAAGAAAATTGAGAAGAAATCCATTATAATGATCATACCGCTGAAGTGTGAATTAATTAATTAATTGATTATGTATATCAAATTTACATCCGCATAAAAATATTGTAAATACAACATAAAATAATAAAAATTCATTTCACACATAATCTTAGAATAACAAAGTTAATGAAGAATTAATATAACCCAATGAATAGAAATTGAGTTATAAAACACTTACCACTTGGTAACATTCACATCAAATCCACTTGGATGAAATTATTGGAATTGAAACATAAAATACCATGAATTATGAATGGTTCATCATATAACATGTCAAAGTGAAAAAAAATAAAATAAAAAAATAAATTAGATGTATAACATTAAAATATGTCTCAATAAAAGGAAATTGAGACAAAATCCCTTACCTCGGGTTTGACTAATCACGTATGTTTTTTGTCTTCCTAAATAATAAAATTATATTTATTATTTAATTTATAAAGAAAATTTTTCCTATTAAATATTCATTTTATTTTATTTAATAATATTTTATATTAAATTACTTAATAAATTACTTTTACGTCGAACATTTTGATAAAATCTAGTTCATATGTACAAAATGACTTTGGTAGTTTGATTATGGTAAATAAGGTCAATATTCCATCATATATAGAATAAGAATAATTACAAAATGAAAAAATTTATCTATCAATTATACTTTTTAAACTAACCCTTAATTATGGTTATGAAAAATTAATTGTTTTGCCATCACAGAGACGGTAAGCCATATGTACGCTTGAGTAACCTTTCCATTTTTCAACGATAATAATGGGAAGAACATAAGTATTATTTTATCCTTAAAATTTGATAATTATATCATAAATATAATATTATTTATTTTCATACACTTATATATAGTATTCATGTGATTTGGTTACAAAACAAATATCACACCTCATCATGGTGGTGGTAATCCACACATACACACGAATGTCGTTATCATTATAGAATGAATAGACATGTAATAAATTATATGATATATTAAATTTATATAATGATAAATATTTCAAAAATATAATATATATATATATAGTAAATCTTTCATTAAACCCATTTTTGAGCGATGGTGATGGAAAAAAGAATTACATCGGTTCACAAGGCGGTAGTTCACTGTACACACAAACGATTGTTTCGTTTCCCATTTGATGGAATATGAGAGGTATATAGGGTATTAAATTAAAATAAAAACATATGTGTATATTTAAGATAATTATGTTATTATATATTCATGTTTTAATAATATTTTAATGATGTTGAATAAGAAATAAATCAAAACTCTCAGTACAGAATGATACTTTCTCTCCAGACAACCCCTTTAGGTTTGCACCAAAATCCATCATTGGAAGGTTTTTTAGTCAATACAAGGATTATAGGATGTATTAAGGAATGTTAGAAGTGGATTTGTTTTGGTAATTTATGAATCAAAAGGATTTTATGTGTGAATAAAAGTGGATATGAGGTGACCTATTATAAGTGAGGAGTGATACTTTTGTAAATACCCAAATCTATTTAGTAATGGGAAGTCACTCTCAAGACAAGTGACTATAAAATGGATAAATGGTGTATTGGATGGATTATAATTTTAATAAACATAGAAAACATTAAAAAACATTTTTAAACATGTTATTCCCTTTACCTTTATATTTACTCACTTTTACAATTTTATTTTTCAACACGGTAACAAGATTTTACCTAGATAAATTATCCTTTAAGATTAAAAATAAAATAAGCCATATTAGAAAATTTTCTCCCACTTATCATAAATATTAAATATAATTTATCAATTAAATATACTATGTATTCATAAAATTAATTTTAACACAAACACATGTAACACGCAAAATTGTGTTTTAGCCTTAACCACTGGACTAAAGTTTTACTATTTTTACTATTCATTATAATAAAAAATTAAGTTCACCTTATTACCTAATATTAATTATCATTATTAACCATATATAAAATTTTTATCAAATTATATTCATATAAATAGTATAATTTAATTTAAAAAAACCCAACAATATGTTGAAAATCGATTTTTCAAGAAATGCATTTTTAAAGCATAAGATGATCTCATAATAAATATGTGACTAAAAATCATCATTATATTAATTTAAATTATTATAAATAGATATATATTATATTAATTTTATTTCAATATTTCCTTATTATGGGTTACTTTAATTAACTAAAATTGATACACTTTATGCACTTAAAAACATTTTTCAGAAAACCGTATTATTTAGTATAAAAATAAACTAATACCAAAATCATGAAAATTTATGATTAATTTTAAATTATTTATATTATTCTAAATAAAATGTTTTATATTTAATTTTATGACCAAGTCCTAAATATAATGTTACTTTTAAATTTCTTTATTTAAGGAAAAGAAATAGTGGTATTAGAAAAATCAGTAATTTGCACTATTCATTGAAAAATCCATCATTTCAAAAAAAATATTAAGATTTCACCATAAGTTAATTTTTATGTTATTATTTCCTAAAATTATATCATTTTATCAATTAATGTTTCTAAAATTTTTATAATTTATTTATAATATTTTCTCAAAAAAAGTGATAAAAATCATTTTTTTAAACACATTTTCTTGAAGAATAAAATGACTTTATTAAAAAAAATTAATTTTTTATTTCCTAAGAATTTATCAATACATTTATATTTATTACTAAATTTATATCTATTTCATAAATTATTTAATCATATTCATATCCTCCAATTTAACAGATAGTTTATAATAGTCATATTCAAATAACAAAATTTCATGTTTCTTTTAGGCATGGTGTTGCGTGTCGTATATGGTATTGAACACAGTTTTATTTTCTAAAATCTTGAGGTGTTTCAAAATAAGATTAAACCTGGTATTATAGAAATTTTACATTTAATCTCATCACCTTGTCTCCCATTTTAATTATTATAAATCTCATAAACAAGGATTTGATAAATAATTTTAATGCACTCATAAATAGAGGACCAAGTATAAAAGAGAAAAAATGTGAATGAAACAATTCATAAAATACAATGGTCCATAAAGAGGTTTAAATACTTAATATTAATTTTAAAACTGTCAAATTTCTAACACATACTTATAAAATTATTAATTTCACATTCCAAATATTCCAACTTTTCAAAAACCATCCGATGAATTTAAAACGAAATAAACAAATGAGCATAACATTGAAATCTATATCATGCTTAAAATTATTATAAAAATATTTTCTCTCTAGGATTTTATTTATATTTAAAAATATATTTGGATCCCCCTTAATTAGATAATAAAAACCATTAGAGACCATAAACTATGTCAAATAAATTTCAATAAAGACAAAATTAGGAACCTAAGATTCCCAAATAAATAATATTTTAAAATGTCAAATGTTAAAAATATTCCAACTTTAAAAAAAATTAGAAAAAAAATTTATACACCCATGGTTTTTTAATTAAAATATAAAATGATTAAATTTATCTTTGAAAACTACTAGAGTATAAAATATATATTATCATGAAAGGGTTCACTGAAAAAATAGTATTTTCTCTTTAGAAACATTTTAGATTAAAAATGGTTAGGACCTACCTCAAATAATTCATAATATGAGGATCCAAATGACATGTAAATCAATAGTTAAATGCATAAAATAGAAAAAAAAAATAAAACTCGCCATAGATAGTGAAATAAATCAATAAATCACTTCAAGATTTAAATATAAGAGATAAATGGACCACTTATATCAAGATAAAATAAATTGATCAATTATTTCAATAAAATATCAAGGTTGGGAATAAAATTAAGGGATTAAAATAAATAAAATAATCTAATAAATATCATGGTGAAAGTAAATCATAGTTTAAAAATGATCAAGGTTGGGAATTTTTAAATATATGAAAACCCTTAGTGAAAAATTTCTACTTTTCAAAATAAAAATGATAACATAAAAACCATAAGAAAATGATAAAATATATATATATATATATATATATTAAGTTAAATAATATTTAAACAAGTTTAGAAAAAAGAATTAAATTCAATATTTCATTAAAGTGATCAAATGAATATCAATGGGATCATGTTTTAAAATTAAGATTTATCAATGACATCCAGATTTGGAACAAAAGTTTTTTTCCCTTTAGGATCAATTTTTGATGAATAAAAAGGGTTAGAACCAACTTAATTAGGGAATTATAAATACAAGGATATTTGAAACATTGATAATAAATATTGAAAATAAAATCTTATACCAAAGAAAGTTTCAAAAATAATTTGAATATTTCATAATAAAATTCAAAGATATTATAAATATGGTTTTAAGTTGAAAAAATAAAATTTTTATAGTGAAAGTAATTATATAATTGAAATATTATTAAAAAAATAGCATAATATGAATCTTAATAGGAATATAGAGAAAACATTTAAATAGAACAAAGATTCATTTCAAACCATTAATACCATTTTGTAACTATGAGAAACATAGATAATCTTATATCAAGTGGAGATGAATAATTGATAATGAACTAAATGTAATAGGTATACATAACCAAATGAAATTTTCTAAACAAATGAGTTTTTAAAAAATATTGAGTAATAGATAAAAAATTAATTTTAAATAAGATATTCATGATTATTTTTAAAAAATCAAATATTTAATTAATAAATAATATTGGATTCCAAGATTTTAAGATTTCAAAAATTATAAATTCATTCCAAAACTAAATTAATAAAGAAAATTAAGAAAATATAACATAAGAATATCAAAAATACCCATTAGACGCAAAATTTCCCATAATGAGAATAATTGAAAATATAACTTTGAGGAAGAAATATTCATTCTATTTCTCTCCTTTATGATTTATTTGAATGATTCTTTCTCATATTATATTAATATTATAGTACAGATAAGAGGGTGAGGGAAGGAAAAAGAGGTGTAAAAAATCATAAACCTCCCAATTATGAGATGCCAAGAAGGAATAAAAATAGTCTATCGGCTAACCTCTTAGTTTTACTAGGTGTCTGGTGGGAAATAAAACAAAATCCATGTTTTGTAAATATACATTTTTTATCCTTTGAAGAAGCACTAGTGATCTAATGGACTCCTGGATAGATCAAATATGAATTAATATTTTTTTTAAATAAAATTTTGTATTTTTAAATCAAAATTTTTCCAAAAGAAGTTAAAACGGTGATAAATTTTAATAATCCAATATTCTATTATCAACCTAATTAATCATCATAAAATTATACAATATTTGGATTAAATATAATTTAAGGAATAATATTGTAACTTGGGTTTTTATATCTATTTCATAATTATTTAAAAAGATCGAATATGTAAATATTTTCAAAAAAATAATATTCAATTTAAAACTCAATTTAATGAACAAATTGAAAAGTAAAGGGGATATCAATATAAATTAAAATATTTCACAATGAGGTTTAAATTTTTTTTTAAATATTTTCAATAGTCTAATTTAGAGAAAGACTAAAATTGTAAAAGTAAAATTTAATTAAAGATCTATTTTTAATTTAAATAATTGATAAACTTAAGGATTATTAAATTCAAAAAGTAAATTCCATGATATAGTTATACCAATCACCCTTATAATAATATTACAATTTTATTCTAAAGAAGTTTTTATATCTTGAAATTAAAAATATTTAAACATTTAGTAATTATTTTATATAAAATGAATTTGAATAATTAATGACTTTTGAAATGTTATTTGATAAGTTTCTAAATAACACACAATCCATATAAAATATAGTCCATCAATAATTTATTTTGATAAATATTTGATACAAAATAATTAAGAAGCTAGATATTTAGGTGCCTAAAATTTTAGTCCACAAATGTTAGCGAATATTCAATTTAGAACCCAAATTTTCCTAGAATATGAATTTCTATAAGAAATGTGATGTTTTCTAGAAAAAGGATTTTAAGAGAGGTAAATTTATTTGGTCCTACCGTATCAGGAATTTTGGAAATTGGATTCAAAAATCAAGTGATTAGACTTTATACGATAATTAAAAAATTTATATTGATATCTACCTCTTATAGAATAAACCATTTTGATATATATTGAGATACATTATTGATTAGAGTAACCAAGCTGATAAATACCTTTACCAATCCTTTTTTAACCTAAAATTAAATTCAAATTCTACTCATCTTGGGTAAACTTTTCAAGGGATTCCTTAATATCTTATATAGTATTCTCCAATTTTTCAACATTAGGTTGGTCCTTTAGAAAACACTTTTATTTTTAATTCTATTTAACTCGTTTTTAAACCTTTCATTTTCCTCAAATAATAAATTAAATGTTTTATATTTATTTTCATCATTTTTTAAGGAAAATCCATATAATTTTCATTATCCTCCTCTAGCTTCTCAATTTCATTGGTATGTTCATATTTTTCAAAAACAACATGATTGTATTTATTTCTATATTCTTTTAATTTGAACCTTCTTACAATTTTTCTCTAGAATATCTATGATTTTCATAATTTCAATGACTAAAGGAAAAAAGTATTAAGTATAAGAACATGATGAAGTGGGGGAATTTACGCCACCCTGGTCTATGATGCATTTGGGGATTCCATTGCATGAGGATTTTGGTGAGAGTAAGTCATCACTTTAACTCCATGTTGAAACTTTAAAGGCCATTTTTCTTTCCTTCTTCTCCTTGTTTTTTGGGAATGGGGAATTCCAGTTGAATGTGTCTCTCATGTGTGATTTCTTTAAATTTATAAATTTCATGAGCATTTTTACATATGGAAACTGTATTAAATTCATTCCTATATGTTTCAACAGAGGAAAAAACGTGTGTATGCCCGATGGTTGATTAGAGAAGGTTGGGTTCTACTTAGTCACTCATATCAGGTTCACCGTTTTCATTTTTAAATACCCAACAGTTCTATATCCAATGATACGTGGACCTTCTTTCCAAAGGCAGGCGTTCGCTGGGTGATTTGGCCAGCGGCACTTAAGAACTCACATTGGTTGAGAAGATGGGAAGTCGGTCTCATTGCACCCTTTTGGGGGGAATTATTGCCTATTATGGGACTCTATTATAGATTTAAGACGTATTCATATGTTCAAGAATATTTGGTTTGTACCTAAGCATAGTATCCACAGATTACTCCTGGTTGGCAATGTTCAGCTGAACGTAGGGATTCAGAATCATTTAGGCCTGAGGTTTACCATCCCTCATCGGATTAATGACTCTAAGGATTTTGGACTCATTGATATGGCACTGGTTTAACGCCTCATAACTGGGAACTCTGGAGTTTATTGTCATCCAGGGGTACAGATAATGACTTGAGCATTTGGATCGAACCCATGATACGGGCTTCCTACATCTCCTCGTGAGAGGAATCAAAATCCACATAATTTTGTGCCCCTTAGTGGGACACATCACCTTTTAGGGTCGTGTGACAAGGACCCAGCCATACAGTTTAATGTCATATGGAAAGGACCTCCAGGCAAGAGATGCCCGGTCAAAGCCGGTGTGGGACTTATGCCGAGACAGCTCGGAAGACCCAAGGGAAGTGATTTCCTTGGCCCAAAGATGGTCCTACTGGAGTATAAGGACATGGTCTGATAGGGACAGATGTGTATTAGACTCAGATATTAGTCTTGCACCTCGGGGAGGTTTTCCACGTATCCCTGTTGGTCGGGAATTAAAGTCTATGTGGTTCTTGGAAGATTAGGGCTTACACATGAGAGTTGCCTATTATTGTGATTAAACCTTGAGGAGGAATCCTACGTACCCTATTTAGGAAACAGGGATCAAAACCCACGTAGTTAGTTTTGAGGGGCATGATTGAGACTTACACGTGGTTAGTGGCCCGAATTGGGATTGAACCTCAAGGAGGCTTCCTACGTACCCTTCTTAGGAGATAGGGATCAAAACCCATGTAGTTCATTTTGAGGGGCATGATTGTGACGTACACATGGTTAGTGGCCCAAATTGGGATTTAACCTCGGGGAGGATTCCTACGTACCCTGCTTATAAGACAGGGATCAAAACCCATGTAGTTCGTTTTGACCACTGTCGTTGTGTGGACGTTGTAACCATCACAAATCTTCAAGCCCATGTGAGTCATGATCGGTGTGAGAAACAAGAGAATGCAACAGACTTCACAAGCCTCACACATTCTCATACCAAGGGAAGGGGAGTAAGATGACGAGCGGAGGAGAAGGTCGGGACCACTGGACTCTCCTTCTCCCTAATGTTGGAGGAAGTTAGGAGTCATGCAGTGGAGAAATGAACCATCTGTGATGAGAGGGGAATGGACATTGCCTTCCGGAGATGATGGTGTGGGGATTACATGAGGAGGGATGCCCAGCCACTCCCAGGAGAAAGGAGAAATGCTCACCGCTGGCGCTCGTCGAAAGGAAACATGAGAGGGGTCCCTCGATCCTGGAAAGTGGAGAGGCACAAAGTGGACTCCCGGGCTCAGACCCTACACTACCGTGGGAATGTGAACCTAGGAATGCTTCAGGAATCCGCTCAAGATCCGGGGAAACCCCTTTTTACTCTCCTACCATGGGTATGTGAACTCAAAGTGGTGTGCTGATGCACCTGAAAGTTTCATCATATGGGTCTGGTGGCTTCGGTAGTGGCCTTGGTTCAGGGCCGATGAATAAGCCAATGAAGGGATTGTGAAGGATTGGGCCAGATTGGAAGGTTTTTATCTGGGTCGGAGAATGGGAACACCAAAGGAGTTGGTGGGCTGCATGGGTGAATGAGGAGTGGTGGACTTCGCAAAGGGGGTTCTACGTGGATGGAGAGGTCATCCGTGTCCCAGGGTGGTACGCAGACTGATAGGCATCTTACATACCAGGGTAGTAAGCGGCTTTGGGTTCGGCCCGCATACCAAGTTGGTACGCGGTGGAGTCTGTGCGATCAGTGGCGGTCAGGGGAATCACCGGTCGGGGGTTCACCGGTCAGGGCTTCTCCCACATAGGATGGTGCTATGTGGTGCGTTGGATCGAAAAAGGGGCATAAAATCCCTAGTCCACGGGGAGTACATCTGCGGAGGAGCCCTGGCTCGTGGTTCTTATTTTAAGTTCGCTGTTCACCAATTTGTTATACGTTTTTCTGTTCCTTATCAATTCCTTTTTAGATTTATACATATTTTGGTTCGCGAATTGGAACTTCATTGTTCGCAAAATCCTAAGCTCCTTCATCTGGAATCCTTCCTTCATAAGTCGATCTTCAAACCTTATCGCCGATGGAGTCCGATCAATCGATCCCCCGATCTCCAAATCCTTCTGCCTGAATCTGATCGATCCCCTTTATTTTCACCCTCAATGTCCTTTTATATAGGCGGGGAAGAGATATATATGTGGTCATGCAGAACCTTTTGTGGAGGCTCATGACTGAAAACCCGGTTTACAAATGACTTGGTCAATCTGCAACTCACGAGGGGGGGGTCATTGAATGTACCTCACCCGTGAACCAAATCGGTCCGGGGGGTTCTTTGTGGCCGCGCAGGGCTCTACCTCTATTCCATGAATGACAGTGCATGCGGCGTGGACCGGTTAGCACGGTTCATGGTGGGGGAAGTTCATGACGGTGGATCTGCCGGGCATCCACCCTGTTTCGCACCTGCGGAGGGGTTCCCACCTACGTTTCGCAGACGACGCTGGTCCACAGAGGGGGTGGCTCACAGAACCGGCCACGTACCATCAATGTTGGACCGGTACACGGACTGGTCGATCCTTTGTCAATATTGAGTATTCTCCATTTTTTTCCAATTCTTTGAAGGAAATTGGGTAGGATCCTTTCTCAAATTAAGGAAGATTTCTATTCTCCTTTGTAGATTTTTCAGGACCCTACAAATTCCCCCCATCGGAATGGGGTCCGATCAGAACGAAAAGAAGACTATTCCGATGTAGAGTGGTCCTAAAACTTGAATAGTTTGCGGTAGAGGATTGGACTTGGTAGGGGACCATGCCTATAAATAAAGGGGGTCCCTACCCTTGTCTTTTACAAGATTCCTCGTGAAAATGGAGCTCTCACTTTTTGTCTCCGCGTGCCTGCTCCTTCGCGAAACTCCTCGTCCGTGAACCAGCTTTCATTTCTACGAACCGTTCTTCATTCACACTTGCCTTCACCCGTGGACCAATCTCCCAATCACGAACTAAAACTTTTAAACAATTAAAAAGTAAGTCACGGCGGACCGCGTAGGAAATTGCTACGCGGTTTTGGATGGTCTGCGGACCGGAAATCTTCCAGACTTTGAAACATCTTAAGTCTTCCAAACATAAACATTTAAATCTGGGATTTAGATTCCGTAGAGAAGCCTGGTTTGTGGCTTTCTAGCCAACGCTCCATGGGCCAGAGTGTCACAGACTTTCTCCACCTAGGGCTAGTTCGTGGGATGTAGCCGTCGCGAACTACCTCTTGAGGCCAGCTCACGGATCATGTCATGAGGGATCCTTGATGGATTCCTTTTCCAAATAGTTAGTATTTCGTCCAAATTTTATTATTTTGGACTAACCATCTATATGGTTTCATTATGCAAGGAGAAAATATGGTTCCTCCTCGACCTGCGATTAGGCATGCTGTCGTGCCTCTTCCGATTGGTGATCAACGCTTAAAGGATGTGCCCAGCTCTGTTCAAGATGGAGTCTACCACACTCCACTTTACCCCCTCCTTGCAAACTTGCTCTCCGAGTCACAGCAAGAGTACCCCTTTTCCAATAGCCTTCCTACCTACGGGTTCAGTTTATTGTATAATATACTGATTCCAGTGCCATCTCACGACAACAATCCTACAGCATGGATATTTACCTGTATTATCCCTCAAGTTGTGATAACCACCATAGGGTGGATTACCCCAAGGGATACAGCTACTGATTCTGTGCTGAATCACCTTCTTGTGTCCCCGATAGGAGAACAACGTCAACAGGATGGGGTAATTAACTGTTACTAAAGCATTGCCTATAATGCTATGGTAAAAAACCAACATGGTTGGTCAGCAGACCGGGACCTACGGCCCGGAGGGGAATTTATGTCGTTGGATTGGGGGTGTCCCTTTGGTTTTCTCCAGAGCTGTGCGGAGTTTGAAGTGGAATTGAAAGTCGTGTGACTATATGAAGCTGCCTGGGTGTACCAGACCTAAACCCATCGGCCCCACGCCCTTTCCAAGCAGCTTATGATCCATTGGAGTCCAGATACCAACACATTCCATCTGGTCCATGGGGAGGTGGGTATCAGTCTTTGGGATGTCTCTCAGATTTCAGGGGTCCCAATTGTTGGAGGCATGTATGATGAATTCTTTCATCCCCCTTCTATATGGGATAAAGAAGAGAGGACTCCTCCCTTGGTGAAGCAGCTCATTGATCGGGCCTGGGAGTATTCGAAGGATATGTCTCCAAAACAACTTGTCCCATATCATGAATGGATCAACGCTTTTTCCAGAGAGAGAAAGTCCATGGATCTTCTGCGCAGGCCCACGACCTATCCATTGATGGAGTCCCGAAGGCAGAGTAGAAGCTATTGGCTGATCCTGAAGGAAGGCCAGTTCAATAGCTGGGGCTCGTAACTTGTGTAGGGCATTGATCGGTTGCTCCATCTAGTGGTGTTTCTGGCCATGTTATTGAGTAGATCATTGTTTCAAATATGTGAGACAGGCGGCGTGCGGGTCTCTAATTTTGTTGTGGCGGTACAGCTAGCCACCGGCAATGTCATCAACTTGGTCGTCCCAGTACTGGCTAGGATTTATCGGTTGCATGGAAATATTACTAAGGGGAGTCAACCAAAACGGGTAGCCATCCCTTTTCAAATCCTCTGGGGATGGTTGGGAGCACACATTACGAATTGCTATACTTTCATCAACACTTTTCAGATTCTGAGTATAGTAGTCTGGCCGTATTTGCAATTGACCAGCGGGGATATTCCCGAGGAGTGGGTGGCCCAAGAGAAGGATGGAAAATGGATGGATCAGAATATGCGTCTACTTCCGATCCGGATCTTGAGCTACGATCATTTTAATTTCCAACGACATCCCTCCCGGACCGACGTAATCACGAATTCCGTATCAGAGGAATTTAGTAAGCGGGGCTACCTCTTTTCCCTCTGAGAGGGTATTCTGGTGGCTCGTATCGGTGGGGAACTAATCTATGAGGGGTATGCGCCTTTCTTATTCGGACACCAATTTGGCTACGTCCAGGCGTTGTATCTTCCGACTCTCAATGGCGCCTACGAGAACCACCATCTGATGCTGGCCAGAAAATTGTGGCTAATGTTCACTTAGGGGGACACTAACTATGAGGTTATGACCCCGACACTTGCAGAATCCATGCCTTTCTTATCCAAAATTTATGTCGACTCCTAGGTGAAATCGTACCTGAATAGTCAGTTAGGGATGTGGGTGCCCACTAACTCGAGTTGTAAGCCATCGAAGAGCAAGAGGAATCGAAAGGGGGATAGTGCTCCAACCAGGCTGGGAAAGGTTCTTCGTAACCCTGCTGGTCCCATGCTTTTGGGGAAGGTTTTAACGGACAGAGGTGTATCCTCACATGCCCTCGAAGCTACTCAGAGAGAGTTGGACATTCCTGCTAATGCTGCCTCCCCGATAGCCTGGGGCCAATAGGATGAATTCAAAGGCCAATCATCTTTTCGCAACCAGTACGCTTGTTCTTTATGGCAGCATCTCTAGGAATCAGAAATGGCATTCAACGGGCTGGGCTACATATCTGCTCCTACTAACATCCTATAAAATGTGGACCCAGAGAGGGTCAATTGGTATATTTGGGACCTCGAGGCCTACGTTCATGCCCGCCAGGGTTATGCGGTGTTAACTCACCAAGTCCAGAACCTGATATGATTGGTGACTGATGATGAGGAGGAAGAGAGTGATCACTCTTCAGGGGGTGATGATTCCTCTGGTTCCCCTACTGCGGTTGAGGCCAGGGAATTTCCCCCCTGCCCGTGAGGTCCTTCCCACATGTAGCTTCCGAGAGTTCTAGGGAGGTGGAAAAACCTAGAAAACAACCACGACTATTGGCACCTCCACCAGCCCCTGTTGCTTACCAACCCTCTTAGGTCAATCCCCCTCGGCTAGTTGTTCCTGTTACGGCCGCATTTCCAAACGCGTGGAGGATTTGGGATGACCTGAGGGTCAGTAGCTCAGATGAAGAGGTTTGGGCATTAATCCAAACGAGCTCCCTCGATCATCCGAGTATTGGGACTATCTTTTCTCCCCCTCACTTGCTGTTGGAAGAGGATCTTGACCAAATAGTCGCCTCTTTGAAGGAAATGGATGTGTATGTGCATTCACTCTAAAACAGGCTTTATGGGTCTAATCGAGTGTCTATGATGATAAAGCATCCCGAATTGTCAGATCCCGAGGAAGAGGTTGCCCTGCTCATCCATCCTGGCCTTCTTCCTTCTTTATTGTGAAGGTTATAAAGTTTCTTCCCTTTATGAAGGGTTCCAAGGAATATTATGGGGAAATTCCTTCCCAGGAGTATACTCCTCGGTGTACTGCAGCAGGCAAACATGCGCATTCGACTACGAGGTTAATCGAGGAGGGGTCTCCTGGTGTAGTTGAGCACATGGAAGTGACCATCGCAGATTCGACTAGGTTCTGTCCTCCTCCATCTCCTCCCAACGTTCCGAGTTGAGAATTGTCCCCTGGGTAGATCTAAAGATGTCGGCAGGTGTCCTGATTATCGGAACGGCTCAGATAGGGAATGACGGGTAATCATGATTCCCATTTCCTCGATAACCAACTCATATGTTCTGACTCTGGCAGTTATTAACTATTTTGGTGCTATGGTGTAGGTCCAATCATTGACCTGGTCGTGGAATCCCAAGTGGTCATACCTTTCGCCCCTTTATTATCTGAGGGACCACCTACGACCATCTGAGCGTGATGAGATGGCGGGACCTGCTGAAGGGGCTAGTGGTATGGATGCTTTCCTTTTGTCTTCAACGACCGGAGATATGTCAGAGGAGGTGAAGCTGGACGACGAGACTCCTGTTGATCACACGTCCTCTATAGCTACGGGGGAAGATGGGGTGCCCGTGATTACCGAGGAGGCCCCAGACCCAACGGGGTCTATTGTCTCGGACCCGATGGATCCCATGGTGATGGAGGAAGAGCCTGTTATCAGGCCAGTTGTTGAGAACCTAGAGTGGGTCATCATTCTGTTTACCGAGGGAGTAATTTCCCCAAGATTGATCTCCATATATGACAGCTTGGAGACAGCTTTGGGATTTTCTGGTCTTCGGCATGGCCTTAGGTCCTGGGCACCTCTTGGGGTTTCCAGGACTCCATTTCACTTCGAAGATGTAGTGTCTTCCTCGAGCAGCAGTGGTGGCATAGAGCTTGAGGGCACCGACGCCTTGATGATCAGGGGTAAGCTTCTCAATCTCCTTCCACTGAATCCCTTCTCTTCCATTTTCTTATTAGGGATACTTATCTATCTTATCGACTTTTGGGCTTTAGGACCACAATGTTAGGCGCTGGCGATTGTGCCATCGGATCCAATCATGCCCGTGACCACAACTGTCGGGGGTTATGTTGTCGCGGTGTCAGAGCTTGCGGTTGAAGCCATATCGGTACCCTCCTTGGTGACGTTTATCCTAGAGTATGTATCTTCGTTCGGGAGTGACTCCTAGCCTAATCAACAGGTCCTTTCTAGTCTTCGACCTGCTCGCCAAAGGGAATGGGAGAAAATCTATAAGCTGATTTCTCAGATTCCCTTGGCCGAGATGCCGACTAAATTGTCGAAGTTGCGCGATCTATTTATGCTACGGGGATTCGACGTCTTTGACTACCGTGGCATTTATGGTATATTCAATCATGTGGTCGCTGACTGGGAGATGCTTGGAAGTTTTGAATCTCACCTTTTTGCTGCTCAGTCTGAAGCCAACCTTTTCATGACCCAAATATTTTGCCTAACAAAAGCTCATGATCATGCTAGGGTAGTCGTTAGACTTCAGGGAGAATTCTTTAAGTAGTGTTATCAAATGGAGGTGCTGAGGAGTGACATACAATGGCTGCAGCAAGATGATTCTAATTCCACAACCATAATTGAATAAGGGGAGTGGCAGATGGAGGAGGAGATGAGGGTGAGCTTAAAGGCGGCACAAGAGGAGGAAGCACTGCGGGCTGATGCAGAAGCTGAGACGGCTTTGCTGCAGAATCTCTATCAAGCGATCGAGGATTCTCATCAACTCCTGATACAACTTTTTGAATCCATTGAAAGTCATATATAATAATCTTTCACTGCCAGAGGAGGCTCTGGATTGTGGAATCCCTTCTCATCAACTCTGTTATGGAACAAAAAGATGTTTCTCTTTAGCACTCTTTGCTGCTTTCCCCTATGATAGAAATTATTTTACATGGTCACTGTATATAAAAATTCACCTAACTTAGAATAATCAGAGTTCAAAAAAATTGATAAAATAGAAACAAGCTCTAATTTTTTGCCTGGACCAAGGGATCTAGCGAGCATAGTTTGACTACTGGAAGGGTTTTATAGAAAAACCCTACAAATTTTTGGTCTTTTCCATCAATACCCTAAGTCTTGCCTGAGACCATTTAGTGTGGACCCAGCGGTTATAGCACAGATTTTGATTAGGTAGCCCTTTTCGAGTTTTCGGCTTAATGGGCTTTGCACCTCTTTTTGTGAGCAGTTTAAAGTCCCACCAACAAGACTATCATTACTGATGTTTTAGGTCGAACAACTTTGACCATATATGGTGGGGCGAGGGCCCTGATGAGGTTTGGTTGATTAAAAGATGTCTCAATACCTTTCAAACGCACATGGGGGGAACATGTTTAGATTTGAAAAATATGTAGGGAATTTCACAATGCATGGGAGACGTATCGGCATGCACAGGTAGGAAAATCATCACCTAAGGAAGACTTGCCTTTGTTAGACGGGTCAGGGGTGATCAATATGTAGAGCCGCTAAGGGCATGTTATGCATAGTTGTGCAAATGTGTCCTTAAGTAAATGACTGTCCATTTCTGATGGCCTGAGGACTTCATGGAACTCCGTATTATGGAAACCACCATGGGAAGATTGGAGAATTATGAAAACCACCAGGGTGGATTGAACATGCATGTGACGTCTGAAAGGTTTTGGGAACATCTGTATTAATCAGTAGTGCAGTTGGGAGGCCACTTTCCTACACATTTAGTTAGCTTAAAGGATGGTTGGATCTTGACATAGTTTAAAATCATGAAGTTGGGACATTATTTTTAAAATGGAATGGCTTCCCATAGTTCTTGGTAATCTTGCCAGAGACGTTCCACCATACTCAGGAAGGGTTGTGAAGAAAGGTTGGAAAACTACAGCTCTGAGGGTTTCTAAATCCCGGGATGGACATGGGGGCACAGAGGTCAAGAGGAATATGGAGAGAAGCATTGCCTAAAGAAATATTGCCTTTGGTAGAGGGATCAGGTGAGATCAATTTGCAGATCCGCTGAGGGTATGGAATGAATAGTAATGCAAAGGTGTCCTTAGGTCAATGATTGTATTCTCCCGATAGATGATCAATTTTAGGGAAGTTGAGATTCGGTACCACCAGGGGAGGCTTATGAAAATTCGGCTTTTTCTGAGTACAGAGTATGATTTAGGAAAAGAGGGTGCCTGGATACGGGAGAAACATCTTGCCTAAACTTCCCAGAAATGGGTGAAGTCATCCCTTCTCATGCTAGTGTGAGACAGTGGTTTTTGCAGGTCTGGCATGTGCACTGAGGGACAGAGTAAAGCCTCCATTCCTGACTGAACCCATGACAAGTATGATCATGCAGTTTAACATCATGTGGTAGGGATGAGGGCATTTTAAATTTTGTGCATTTTAACGTCATGGGGTGAGGATGGCTTCCGTGCAGTTTAACGACATGCGGTGAGGATGGCTTCCATGCAGTTTAACGTCATGCGGTGAGGACAGAGGGCATTATTATTATTTGATACTATGCAGTTCATTGTCATGCAGTAATGATATATGAGTATTTTAAATTCTATGGAGTTTAGCGTCATGCGGTGTGGACGGATAGAATTTTTAAAGATACTATGCAGTTTAACGTCATGCAGTAAAGACAGGGGAAATTTATATAGTCCATGAAAATTCTTTTAATTGGAGGCATTTCCCTGGATGTTTATGGATCGGTCCTTGTAGCTTCATGCTAAGTGGCAAAGACATGCTCTGTGCAGTTTTAGTGTCATGTGGTAAGGACATTGTTCCAAAGGCCACTCTTGATTATAATGTAACTGGGATCGAATATCTCATCATGTCCAAGACGTGGAGAGGGTGTAAATCGTGGTCCCGAGGCTTCTCGGATCAGGAGAAATGATATGGGGGCTCTGAGGCCGGTAAGCATACAGAGCTAGGAAGAGTATCGCATGAGGAAATCTTTCCTTTGGTATACAGGCCAGGTGCTATCAATATGCAGAGCCGCTGAGGGAATGGTATACATAGTCATGAAAAGTTGTCCACGGGTTGATGACTTTCCATTTTCGATGGCCATAAATTATTATCAGGATGCACGATTATCCGGGACGTGAAGTCTGTCATTTGGTAAGGAAATATCTGGACATGTTGGGGATGTTCACCCCTAGTTGCTGTTAAAGCTCAGGTAGTTCCCTGTGCTGATTTATCTTGTATATGGGGTGTACCTTTACTTCATGTAGTTTAATGTCAGGCAGTAAGGACCAAGTACTCTTAGTTTAACTGTCATAGAGTTCGGATCATTGGGTGACTATTTCTACAATCACCCGGAGGGCAATTGAGTTAGGATGCTCGGGTATACTCCGAACAAGTGTGAGGGAATGAGGGTGTAAAATATAACTCTGGGGTTTCCTGAATCAGGAGATATTGTGTGTGGATCTGAGGCCAGTAAGTGTTCGGAGATGGGAAGGGTATCGCCTGAGGAAATATTGCCTTTGGTAGATGGGCCAGGGGAGATCAATATACAGAGCCACTGAGGGTATGTTATGCATAGTCATAAAAAGGTGTCCATGGGTCGATGACTTTCCACTTCTGATGGACATGGATGATTATGAATATCCAGGATTGCTCATAGCACAGAGTTCGGATTATGGGGAAAATGGTGTCCAAGCATACAAGAAACATCTTCAACGAAATTGTCCATTGAGTCAAAGTAGCCTAGCCCTGGCTTGATGTTTGTAGATGCATATCGTCATGTAAACCATGGACGGATACATAGTCTAACCAGGTAGGGATACCCTGGAAACGTTTGGATGTGAGAGGGGAACGAATTTGTAAACCAATTCTCCATAAATTTTTGGATCGGGAGATATGATATGGGGGCTCTAAGGCCGGTAAGCGTACGGAGATAGGAAGAGTATCGCCAGAGAAAATAAGTCCATTGGTAGATGGGTCAGGGGATATCAATATGCAGATCCGCTAAGGGAATGGTATGCATATTCATACAAAGGTTTCCATGAGTCGATAACTTTCCACTTTCGATGGCCATGGGTGGTTATGAAGATCTGCCATTATCCGGGTCGTGGAGTCTGATGTATGGAGAGGATGCATTCAAATGCGTAAGGACTATTCCCATCCTGTGTCGACATATATCTTGGGTGGGTCGTGGTGAAGTACGTGCAGTTTATCATCATGCGTTGAGGACATAGTCCGTGTAGTTTAACATCGTGCGGTGAGGACATAGTTCGTGCAGTTTAATGTCATGCGGTGAGGATGATGATGAACTGACATGAAAGGGGGATTTTGTGCAGTTTAAGGTCATGTTGTAAGGACATTGGACTGTGCAGTTTAATGTCATGCAGTAAGGAAGAGGGGTATATATACTCGTGTTTTCTTTTATCGATTGTTGGGCTAGGAGATAATATCATGGCGTCACTACGTATCCTGTGAAGGTAGGAATCAAGCCGCAAGTAGTTCTTTTTGAAGTACACCCTGTGCAGGTCGGGTCCTTACACGGGGGGGAAGGGGGCATATTTATTTTTTGGGTCTGTGCGGTTTAATATCATATGGTAAGGACTAAGGTAATTTTTTTAGGGTGGATGGGCTAGGATACATAATCTAGGCATCTCTACATATCCTGTAAGGGCAGGAATCAAACCACGCATAGTTCTTTCAAGAATACACTTCGTAATGGTCTGGTCCATACACGGGGGAAATGGATTTTTTTTAAATCCGTGTAGTTTAATGTCATGCGGTAAGGATGAAGAATACACCCCATGTAGGTCTGGTCATTACAAGGGGGAAAGTGGGAATTTCTAGCTTCATTTGGGGATGGTTGGGCCAAGATGTGGAATCATGTCGTCGCTACGTATCCCGTAAAGGCAGGAATCAAGCTGTGTGTAGTTCTATATAAGAGATACACCCCGTGAAGGGTTAATCCATACACGGGGTAAAAGTCCATTTTTAATCTTTATTCAGGGGTTGTTGGGCCAGGATGGGGGACCCTGGCATCACTACGTATCCTGTAAAGGCAGGAATCAAGCCATATGTAGTTCTCTGAAAGAGGTACATCACGTGCAGGGTTGGTCCATACATGGGGGAAAAGGGTATTTTTTTTATTTCATTTGGGGGTGGTTAGGCCAAGATGTGGGATCCTGCTGTCGCTACGTATCCTACAAAGGCGGGAATCAAGCCGTACGTAGTTATCTGAAAGGGATACACCCCATTCAGGGTTGGTCCGTAAACGGGGGAAAAAGGGAAATTTTAACTTTATTTGGGGATGGCTGGGCCAGGATACAGAATCCTGGCATCGCTACGTATCCTACAAGGACAGGAATCAAGTCGTACGTAGTTCTCTGAAATTTGTGCAGTTTAACGTCGTGCGGTGAGGATGAAATACTATTAGTTTAGGGTCATAGAGTTTGGACCATTGGGGTTTGGCAGTTTAACGTCCTGCAGCTCGGATGATAGGCGCTTGGTAGTTTAATGTCCTATAGCTTGGAAGATACGTGCTTTTGGTTATGCGAAATATTTCTTCGGAAATCTCGCATTTGTAGGAGCGGTAGTGAACTACCAGTCTATGGAGATTCGGGCATATGCTCTATTGGAGTAGTCCTTGTGTATGATGTATGGTCCCTCCCACTTGGGCTCCAGCTTTGGAGGTTTCTTTCCGGGTATCATTGGGGTTCGGAGGACCAACACCAATTCTCCCTCCCAGAAAGACCGAAGATGGACCTTGTTATTGAAGGCTCTTGTGATCCGATTCTGATATACTTCCATATGGTGCAAAGTTTGAAACTGCTTCTCATCTAGCTGTTCCAATTCACCTAGCCATTTTTCTGATTGATCAACATTGGATAAATGATCACAAATGGCAACACGGGTCAAGGGAAGTTGGAGCTCAATGGGAATAACCGCTTCTATTCTGTATACTAATGAGTATGGAGTAGCCCGAGTTGCGGTGCGGATTGTGGTTCGATAAGCCCACAATGCATGAAGGAGTTTATCCTGCCATGATTTCTTGTCTTTTTCCACCATTTTCTGGAGAATGTTGGATAGAGTCTTGTTGAAAGCCTTTATCTATCTGTTGGCCGCTGCATGGTAGCAAGATGAGTGGTTAGCCTTGATACCATATTCTTGGTACAGTTTCTCTAATTCATAAGAGAAGATGTTGGTGTCGTTATCCGTCAGTATGGTATGAGGGACGCCAAATACGGCGATGATATTGGATTTCACAAAGCTGAAAATTTTTCTTTCCCAGACTTCTTTGAGGGGTACATCTTTTTCCCATTTGGAAAAGAAGTCGGTTTCTATGAGGACATACTTCAGTTGTTTGGTCATGGTGGGAGGATATGGTCCCACGATGTCTATACCCTTGATGGAAAATGGCCAGGAGTACTTTGCCTGATGAAGTAACTCTGGGGGTTGGTGAATGAAGTTGGGATGAATTTGGCAGTAGTGGCATTTTTCGATAAAGTGCTTGCAATCTTGTGCCATGATGGGCCAGTAGTACCCAAGCCTTCGAACCTGATGCAAAATCTTAGACCCCGACTGATGTGATCCACATACTCCGGCATGTACTTCATTTATGATAGCAGCGGTCTCTTCTCCATCAATGAATCTGAGGAGGACTCTGTCAATGTCTCGTTTATAGAGGACCTCTTGCTGACATGTGCCGCCATATAGGACAAAGTTTTTTTACCTTCTCTGTATTTTCCCTCATTCAGCCATGTCTGATGGAAGTTCTCCCCTTTTAAGGTAGTTTTCAATAGGGGTCATCCAGTTGGTGGAAGGAGCATATGGCTCAGGGACAGGACTAACTTCGTTGATTTCTTCCATCTAATTATGAACAAACGGCAAGATCATTTGACAATGAGCAATATTGATAATTGTTTCATCCCAGTCTGGGTCATCTAGGGTTGTGGTTGCATTAGCTAATGCATCGGCCTAGGCTTTCTGAGACCGGGTAATATAGGTCAATGTTGGTTTTGTGGATAATTCCACCATTAACCCTCGGACATGTTCAAACAGGGGAATTATCTCCTCCTTTTTAATAGCATAGTCACAATTTACTTTCTTGATGACCAGTTCTGAGTCACATTTTACTTTAAGGTGTTGTACATGTGCCTAGAGTGCGAGCTCTAGGCCTGAAATGAGGGCTTGAAACTCCGCTTCATTGTTCGTACATCCTTCTAAAAGGAGGAAGGAATATGGAAAGCCTGCCTTTTCTAGGTACATGAGTATGATCCCCAAACCCACCTTGTTAAATTTGGGATCCTCCATCCTCTTCACTATCAGGATTCGGGGTGCATCGTCAAAGTACATTTCCCATGTTGGGAACTCTTCCAGAACTGAGAATATGTCTTCATCGGGTAGCTCAACGTCTGGTGTGGTGGTCCCTGTTGAGGGGTGATCTGCCCGAAAATCTGCTAATTCCTGACCTTTGATGGCTTCCTCAGGCACAAACCAGATTTCAAACTGTTGTAGGATGACTGCGCATCGGGATAGCCGCCCGGTCAGCATTGGGCATCTGAGGATGTACTTGAGCAGGTTACTACTCGAGACCAAATAGACTTCATGATGCTACAAATAATGTCACAATTTTTGAACTGTGAAGACCAATTCCAAACAACTCTTCTCAATGTTTGAGTATCGAGTTTCAGCGTCAATCGTGGTTTGGCTATGGTAATAGAGACTGTTTTCACTACCTGCATCATTTTTATTTGCGAGGAAGGCTCCCAAGGACCGCTCTAGGGATGTCACATATAGGATAAGAGGTCTTCCTTCAACCAGGGGCATGATAACTGATGGGATTAAGAGGTACTTCTTTAGGCTGTCGAATGCCTCTTGGAAATCATATTTCCATTGGTACGTAACCCCCTTTTTCATTAACCTGGTGAAGGGAAAACATTTACCCACCAGGTTGGCTATGAACCACCGAATATAGGCCATGTTTCCTTGGAATCCTCTCAACTCAGTGAGATTGTGTGGAGGTGGTAAACCAAGGATAGATTTTGTCTTTTCAGGGACGACTTCGATGCCACGATGGTGTACAATGAAGCCACGGAATTTCCTTGAGGTAACCCCAAAGGTGCATTTCAAGGGGTTCATCTTCAGGCTATGTTGTCGAAGTTTGTTGAATCTGGTTTCAAGGTATGATAGGTGATTTGAGCACTATATTAATTTGACCACCAAGTAATCCACGTAGCATTCGACGAATCTCCCCAGGAATGGTTTAAAGATAAGATGCATGGTGCATTGATATGTGGCGCCAGTGTTCTTGAGACCAAAGGGCATGACCCTGTAATAGAATACTCCTTGAGGGGCCCTAAAGGAAGTGGCTTCTTCATCTTCTCAGGCCATACTGATTTGATTATACCCATAATAACCATCCATGAGGGAGAGAGCCTCATACCTGGCCATTTCATCGATTAATAACTCAGTGATCGAGACTGGGAAATCATCTTTCGGGCAATGCAGATTGAGGTCCCTGAAATCGATGCAGACGCGGATTTGTCCATTCTTTTTCTTGACAGGGACAATGTTGTCTAGACAGATGGGTTATTGGACCCCCTAATGAATCCTACTTTAATAAGCTTATTGACTTCAGCCTCTATTTTGGCAGCATGTGTGGGGTGAATCCTTCCGGTGGCTTATTTATAGCCTCGGTGGTCTTCTGTAGGACCTAAGTGGTGCATCGCCACATTGGGATTGAGTCCTGACATTTCTATGTAATTCTAGGCAAAAAAATCTCGATGTTTTCTTAGGAAAGAGTTATATACCTTGGGCTCCTCGGGAGACATGGTTTTACAAATGAGAGTGGGCCTCTGGTCTTCATTGATACCCAGGTTTATTTCCCTGAGCTCATCCACAGTGGTGGAGATACCTTCCTCAAATGCGGTAGGTACATCCCTGAGATCTTCCTCCTCTTATTTTCCCACATTCTCATCTACTTGATCTGAAGGGGGTAGAGTTCTCAGCACGAGCTCTTGGGAGTCCGGATGTGAGGCATTTTCGGCATCCTCGCTCAAGTATTCTCCCCCAAATTGAGGGTTAGTGATTGTTTCTACACTGCTATGATCGGGCATCATGGCTAAAGTCATGAGGATGGTTGAGTATGTGTTCGGACTTGAACTATTGCTCTCAACATGGTTGATGGGAAGTACATAGTCTTTGTCGAGCTACTTGAGGGGGTTATCAGGAACCATTTCCAGGCCGTTTGGATCAGGGATCTAGTCGATACCATCGATCGAAGGCTTCTTATTATTTTTCTCATAAAACCCTGCGTCAATGTAGTGTGACTCGGTGAGCTCTAAAGGGGCCTTATGAGTGTGCAATGTTCTACCTTTTCCATTGACGCAATACTTGATACACTGGTGGTAGGATGAAGGAATGGCCATGTGATTATGGAGCCACGACCTTTCCAGTAGGGAATTGAATGTTGTGTTCTGCCGGACAACCAGGAATTCTGAGCAGGCCACAAGGTCACCAAAATGGGGTTTTAGCTTAACTTGCCCCATTGGATTATGTTCACTCTTGTCGTAACCTAAAAGAGTTGTGGCTGAGGATATTAGATCATCCTCACTATAGCCCAACTTATGGAGTGTCCGTAGGGGAAGGAGGTTAACTCCAGAGCCGTTGTCAATAAATACTTTCCAGATCTTGACATCATTTAGTGTGCCAGACACATATAGTGGCTTGATGTGTCCTTGTATTATGGAATCTTCATCCTAATCAGTGAAGGAAATCATTGCATTGCATTCAGTCGGGCCAGTCTCCATCTGGTAAATCTCAGTGGCGGCCACCTCGGCTTGAAATTCCTTGGGGATGAGCAAGGTTTCTATAAGCGCCTCCCCGAGGTCTGCTGACAAACTCAGGGAATCCATGATTGACAGCTTGGCTGGTACTGACGCCAGCTGCTTAAGGATGTCATATTTCTTCTCTAGCGGCCGATGCTTCTCCATTGTTAGGAGAGTCTTAGCAGGCACTTTGGGAGATGGAGTATGTGACGAGGAGGGACTATCCATAGGGTCGGATGTTGACGGTGTTCCCACATTTTGGGGACTCAGCCTGGCCGGTCTGTTTGTGTGCACTAGGCGGCTAGACACATGTTCCTCCTCTGATGGGTACCGCAGAATGATGGGGCCAGAGTGGCTGCTTGTGGAGGTGGAGGGATATTCTTTCTCCTTCTGAGTCCGCTGAAGGGCTCTCCCATGGGTTTCCACGATATTAACGGTTTGGGCCAGGGTAAAACCAAAGGGTTGGTTTTGGCCATAACTATGCCTCCCCTGGTATCCCCTACTTCTGTGATTCCTCCTCCCAACCCCTTGTGTTGGGAACTCGGGTTCGTAACCATACCCTTCATCAGGGAATGATTCCATTAGATGGACGATGTTGATAGAACCAAATATTAGCTCCTCATCCTGTGACAGGTCAACCTGGTCGGTTGTCCCTGATGGTGCTGTTTGGTGGTTCGGTGCCCGTGGTGTCAAGTTTGAGGGCATAAAATATGACAGTGTTGGGGCTAACTTCGGCTTCGTTGTGGACTTCTCCTCTTGCGCTTGTCTTATTCCTTTTTAATTATGTATGAATGACCGGCTCGTGGAGGGTTGTGAGGATAATATTGTCGGTTTTGCGGCATTAGGGGATGTGGGTGGAAACACCGGCTGCTGTAGTTGAGCTCAGAGTATGCCCCGAGCTTGATTGACAGTCTTCCAAGTCATCCAGTCATCAAATTTCTGCCCCTTCTTTCTGGTGACTTCCTACCACCCCTCCCCTTTTTCGAAGTCGGTGGTAAAAATATACGTCACATGTGCTGGGGGTAGTCCCAGCTCGACCTACCCAGAGTCTACCATCCTTTGCAAGAGGTCTTTGAAGACGATGAATTCCTAGATATTGTGTCCCAACATTCGATGGTTGGGACAGTAATCTGGACTGTCATCACGGCTGACTTCTTGGGGCTTCCTTGGCTCCAGGAGGTGGATAAAATTGCAATTCATGGCGGTAATGAAGTAGCAGCAGACTTGGTCCTCTCAGAATGAGTATACTTTTTTTCTTTGTTCCTCAAACTGGTTCCGCTTCGATCCTCTCTGATCGTCCCACTTGGGCGGAGGCGACCGCTGATATACAGGGGGCCCTTGATGATTTGGTGTAGACCTAGGCAGTGGAGCAGGAATAGGGGCTGGCTTGAGCATGACAGAGGACGCTCCAGCTCTAACTTCTCTCTTTGCAGGAGCCTGTGAGGATATTTGGGACTTCAGATTAGTCCGCTGCAGGGGGTCTTCAATTCTATGGGCGATGGTAGAGAGATTGCGGAAGCCAGTGGTGCACTCCACTGGTATGATCAGTGTTCGCAGCTCATCACAAAGGTTATCGATGCATATGGAGACCATCTCATCTGGGGTAATTATCCTGATTAGAGAGTAGGTCAGACCCTTCCATCTGGTGATGAAATATGATACCCTCTCGTTCTCCAACTATTTTCAATTCATGAGGTCATTGACCATTGTTTTAGGAAGCGTTGAGATGAAGTGGAATAGGAACTGATTCCGAAGGTCTTCCCATCTTTTTATTGACTAAGCTGGAAGACTCGTATACGAGATGAAGGTAGATCCTTGCACAGTCCGCACGAAGCATCTACGTTTCACTACATCTAGTTGTTCCGAAGTTCCCATCATAGGGTCACAATAAGATGTGTAGTGCATCAAATGTTGTTCCAGATCGCCCGATCCATTGAAAATAGGGAATACAGTGCTCCCAAAATTGGGAGGAGGAGGCGTGTTGCTCACCCAATCTAGTTAGGGAATTCTCTCTGGCTATACCGGAGCGCGTCGACCTTACATTGCTTCCAATTGATCTAGAAGTGCCTCGATAGTGTTGGCGAGACCCTGTTTTACATCATGTTGGGCCCAGTCCTGGTCAGGTGTAGTCTGAGGCATTGCTTGAGGATCTGGATCGACTTGCACCAAGGGTGCATATGCCGTTTGTGACACCTTCGGAGGGTTCAGACGTACTCGATCGGGTTGCTTCCTGATTGGGGGGAAGTCTTGGTATTCATATGAATCCATATTCAGGTAGTGGGATGGGTCAGGCACCGCATTGGTCGGGGGCCTGATCGCGCTTCTTTTGTCGGGGTAAACCATAGTCTTTGAGGTGCACTTGCTGGGAGTGAAAGGTGTGGCTATTCTTGGGAAGCAGTTTCAATAAGACGGTTACTCTGGAGTATCTCGGCGTTAATCCACCTCAATATTTTATTTCCTCTTCTTGTTGAGCGAATCTCTCTTCAAGCGTAAGTGGATCATTTTTATTGAGAGAAGGAGGCGGGTTAAGGGTAACTGGTCCTTTGTTCTTATCCTTGTTGAAAACTCGCAGGGTAAGCAAAGGAGGGTTAGCTGGAGGGGAGGCCATATTCAGGGCGGTCCTCTGGTTTCCAGTGTTCACACCAGATGGTTCATTGTGAATCACAGTCTGAACGGAACTGTCGTCTCCCGATCCATTTGTATTTGCATCATCTTCAGTGTCACCCGTGGAGTTAACCTCTATGGCGTTGATGGATGCATATCACGGGGTGGAGGAGATAACATCTTCAAAATTGGAAGAGGATCTCCCAAACCTTTTACTAATCTTCCCCTTCCTATCTCAGGATTGCTTTCGGACACCTTGAAGAAGGGTGATGCTGAGAGTTATTTGATGTGACCTTACGGTATGCCTCCCTCTTGAAGGGGATGATGATTCAAAGGATGGGATAAGGAAGGAAACTCATATTCTAATTGTCCTCCCTAGACGGGAGAATACTTATTCTCGTGGGGGAGGTTGTTGTTGAGGTGGTAAAAATTCCCCTAGCCCTGAGGGCTGGGGTTGGCTCTGTTCCTTGTATGTTGAGTCTCTTCTCATTTTTATTGGTCTTATGGGGATATTTGTTGTTAAAAATTCCCCCAGCCCTACAGGATGGGGTTGACCCTAGATTGCGGCAGTGGCTGCTGCTATCGCTACTTGCCTGATCTTGTGTGCCCCCATTCAGGGGTGAATTGGATCTGATGTCGAGTTCACATATGAATCAATCCCCTCTGGGGAGGCAAGAAATGATTGTTGATTGGCCTCTCTTAGGTGAGAGGATTGTTGTATGATTTCGGTGGCCTGATTAAGGAGTTCTTGAATGGATTCTTCCCATCGAGCCTGATGCTTCTAGGACTTACTCAAGGCTTGTCTCTGTTGGATGTGTCACCTTTATTGAACAGGGACCCCACTCGATTGTTGTCTTGACGTGATGGCGTTACAAGACATTATGCCTAATGGTTTCTTCTGGGCGGGGAGTGGAGTGAAATACAGAGCTCCATGTTCTCCCCATCCTCTGATATGGACTACTGCTGGAGCGTCACCAATGAGGCGGCGCAACTTGTGCAGTGCATGGAGGTAGGATAACTCAAGGTTTCCTTTACACCTCTCAGGTTTCAGTTGTCGTGCTAAAGGAAGAGCTTCTAGGTCTATGTGATGCAGGAGGTCTCCTATTGTCTTGACATGGTCTACATACCCATCGTAGGGAAGGAAGCTTGATTTCAGCTAGTGGAGGGTTGTCCATATATTGGAACGGATGTTGTGCACACATTCTACTGACAACTTTCTGGGTATGTAGAATTGAGAGGTGGTCGTGGGCCAAAACATAACTGGTACATCATCTATGGCCAGTCGTTTCCTCAAGAGAAACATGTCAGCATACTCCTCCTCTAGTGATTCCTCTACCTGGTCGGCCCAACTGAGATTCTCATCGATAGTGTGGTTGGAGGTAGTGGGGCCGGTAGATATTGAATTATCATGTGGGCGATTCTAAGGTGGTTCAGAATATGAACGTGGCCCCGGCCCATCTCCTGATTGAAGAAGGGTGTCATTGGTGACTAGCTGGGAATATGACATACTTGATCCCATTCTTCTTAGTGCCTCGGAATATGATGGATTTTCTGTTCTTGATTCAGCAGGGGGAGGGCCTTCCTGTCGATATGATATGTCACTGTGGGGAGGACTTTCATAATCGTGGCTGCAATAGTGAGGACTACCATTACAAATGCCGCATGGAGAGAACATGCGGGGTACACCCTGGGGAGGGCCTTCAGAATGTACCGCAACAAGGGGAGGGCCTTCTCATTGATCAGCATCTAGGCAGGGAGGGCCTCTGTTATCCATGTCATAATAGTGAGGTCTACCATTACTTCTTGACGCCTAACTGCATAGAGGAATTTTTCAGTTCATACCCTGTGGAGGACCTCCAAGGCATGTCGCGTCAAGGGGAGGACCTTCTGGCTGTGTAGCGTTGTTACGGGGAGGGTCTTCACAACAACTTCCATCCTGGTGAGGATGACCATCATGGTTTGACATTCGATGTGTATCCTGGGGAGGACCTTCAAGACACATTGTGACAAGGGGAGGACCTTTTTGTTGCTTGGGGCCATTGCGGGGAGGACCTTCACAATGGAGGTCGTGGTGGCGAGGACTACCATCACAGCTACCGCAATGGAGAGGACTACCATCATAGCTGCCGTAGGGAGAATATCTGCAGGATACACCCTGGGGAGGTCCTTCAGAATATACCACAACGAGGGTAGGGCCATCTTGTTTCATGACGTCTCTACGGGGAGGACATCCGTTATCAGAGTGGCGAGGACTACCATCGTGATCTGATTTCTGGCTGCGCGGAGTGTCGTTGCAACGTAACCCCTGGAGAGGACCTTCAGGGCAGGCCACAACAAGGGGAGGGAATTCTTGTCATGATGAGACGTCATTGCGGGGACCTCCTCCACAGTTGCAACTATGATAGCGAGGGCTACTATCATAATCTTTGGACCCACTGTACGGAGAGTGTTTGTAGTGTATACCCCAGGGAGGACCTTCAAGGTGGATCGCAGAAAGTGGAGGGACTTCTTGTTGCTCGATATTTTGGTCACGCGGAGGGATTATGTGACTCACATAAAAATATAATCTCTCATGATCGATCATTATATGCCCGTGGGGGAGGCCCCCACGAGTTCTCTGGGGAGGACCTTCAGAGCTGCTGGTAGCGAAATTGCGGGGAGGACCTTCGCAACTACTACTGCTACTCCCATAATATGGTAATGGGTGGGAAGGGTTCTGAGTCTTAGATATGTTCTTAGCGGCATTGGGAACCCCAGCTTCCAGCAGAGTAGAGTCATGAACACGCTCTTTATTATCCATCTTCCTTTGGTGCGTTTGGGGCACTTTCTTGTGGGTAGCGGGGACCGTCTGCTATTGATAACGACCTTCACCTTTGGGTCCCTTTCTAATTGGGTCTTGTGGTGATTCCAGTATATGCCAATGAACATATTGACTTTTAGAAGGGATATATGCATGCTTTGGAGCATCCACCATGATGGACAGGTGTCCCCCAGTTGGAACGAGTGAAGTTGCTCGATTCAGTTGCCCTTGTATCGCGGAATATGGCTGACGACCCTCCTGGGTGGAAGCAGGGATGAAGATCTGCTCCGAGGTGGCTATATCATCTCTTATATGGGTCGTCTCAATTGGGGAGATGGGCTCACAGGACCAAGTCCTTACTGTTTCCACTTATGCATCTACATTCTAGAAAGTCTACAAGATCTGATCTGGGATCGATACCTGCTCCTCCATCATTGTTAGGATATGTAGAGAGACATCTTTAGCCGGAATGGGTATGAAGGCTCATTTAGGTATTGGAGTAGGAATATCATGCTCCAGTCTTCCGGTGGTGAGTGGGTACTAACAATTATCCTGTGTCGGGGTAGGTGAACGAGTCAGCCTCTGTGTCGGGATATGCCAGTTTATCTCTCTGTTTGCTGCCACATAGGGATGGTGGACTTTACTTGCATCCACAGTGAGCTGGACCTGCATATGTTGGTTCCCCACCGTATTGAGTCGGTGGACTTTGTTGGCAGGGAGACGTGTCCGCCTATTAATTGTCACCACATCTGGAAGGCAGGGTTGGTTGATCGCCACCACATTATAATGGTAGGCGTCAGCAGCATCAACTAGGAGCTAGTCCTGCAGGCGCTGGGTTTCCACCACGTCTGGTTGGTGGGATTCATGACCCTAGGTAGAGAGAGGTGTCTTCCAGGTAAGTTTCATCTTGTGTGAGTGATGGGCTTGATGGAGCTCAGCAGAGATGCACGCCTGCTCGTATGATGCTGCCATGTCTGGATGGCGGTCTTTGGAGGAGCAGACATGTGTACGTGCCTGCTCGCAATATGTCTCTGTGACTAGGCAGCGGAGCTCCTCCTCAGGGACAAGGGTGATGAACGGTCCCTGGTTGTACATTTTCCGCCCTTTTCGGGCGGTCCAAGGGGCCAGAGATCTGGGAGCATGGGCCTGGATCCTTAGGGAGACATCCTCCTTAGCGTGAGGATATTGAGTCACGGCGTAACCGTGACGATGTCTTCCGGCGGGGGACTTAGAGCGGAACCCCCTGTTCATCAGGGATAAATTCCTTAGTGTCAACCCCATCCACCTCCCTAATATAAGGGAGGTACGCATTGTCTCGTTCCAGGGATAGACTCCGGAAACTGTTTGATATGGAAACAAGAGCCATCTAGATCTGCTTTCGTGGCTGCTGCTGGGCAGGTGACTGGTGGGTCTTGGCAGATTGGAGGGCGTGCATAGCCGCCTCCACCATCGGGAGAGTATCATTCAAGTGGTACTCACAGATCAATGCATATGAGACCCAGCATTGAAGACACTGAGTAGGTTATGGGTTCCTTCGTTGGTGAGTATTTCTGGTCATTGTGTTGCTTGAAGTACGCGTCTGTGAGTTCCTTCGTGATGCCATTGGATCGAAGGGAGTTCTGATTGGTAGCTGTAAAATATTTTAAAAAATACAAACAGAAAACCTGTCAAAGTAGCATATCATGATCCAATGAATAATTAATGACCTTTCTTGGCCCTCATTGTGAATAGAAGGGGGCACATAGTGGTATTAGGTTAAATCTTTCATGCTTGGTTAAAGATTCACGTCAGGTTCACCATTTTTGTTTCGACCGAGGGAAAAACGTTTGTATGCCCAATGGTTTATTAGAGTAGGTTGGGTTATAATTAATCACTAATATCAGGTGCACCGTTTTCATTTCGAAATGCCCAACGGTTCCATATCCAACAATACGTGGACCTACTTTCCAAAGGCAGATGTTCACTGGGTGATTTGGCTAGAAACACTTAAGAACTCACATTGGTCGAGAGGATGGGAGGTCGGGCTCATCGAACCCTTTTGGGGGAATTATTTCCTATTTCGAGACACTATTATAGATTTAAGATGTATTCATATTTTTGTGAATCATTGGTTTATACCCAATCATAGTATCCATAGATTACTCTTGGTTGGAAATGTTCAACTGAACGCAGGGATTCAGAATCATTTAGGCCCGAGGTTTACCATCCCTCATTGGATTAATGACTTCGAGGAGTTTGGAATCATTGAGATGACACTGGTTTAAAGCCTCATAACTGGGAACTCTGGAGTTTATTGTCATCCAAGGGGACAGATAACTACTTGAGCATTTGGATCGAACCCGTGATATGGGCTTCCAACATATCTTCTTGAGAGGAATCAGAATTCACATAGTTCGGTGTCCCTTATCCAGACACGTCACCTTTTAGTGTTGTGTGACAAGGACCCAACCGTACAGTTTAACGTCATGTGGCAAGGACCTCCGGGCGAGAGATGCCCGGTCAAAGCTGGTGGGGGACTTATGCCGAGACAGCCCAGAAGACCCAAGGGAAGTGATTTCTTGGGCCCAAAGATGGTCCAGCTAGAGTATAAGGACATGGTCTGATAGGTACAGATGTTTATTAGACTCAGATATCAGGCTTTCACCTCAGGGAGGTTTCCCATGTATCATGGCTGGTCCGGAATCGAAGTCCACGTAGTTCTTGGAAGATTGGGGCTTACACGTGAGAGTTTCCTGTTATTGGGATTGAACCTCGAGAAGGCATCCTACATACCATGTTTAGGAAACAGGGATCAAAACCCATATAGTTCATTTTGACATGCATGATTGGGACTTACACGTGGTTAGTGGCCAGAATTGGGATTGAACCTCAGGGAGGCTTCCTACGTACCCTTCTTAGGAGACGGGGATCAAAACCCATATAGTTTGTTTGGAGGGGAATGATTGGGACTTACACATGGTTAGTGTCTCGAATTGGGATTGAACCCCGGGGAGGCTTCCTATGTACTCTGCTTAGGAGACAGGGATCAAAACCCACGTAGTTCATTTTGACCGTCGTCGTTGTGCAGACACCGTGACCATCACAAATCTATAATCCCACGCAAGTCATGCTTGGTGTGAGAAACAACAGAATGAAATAGACTTGTAAAGCCTCACACATTCTCCCTACCGAGTGAAGGGGAGGAAGACGACGAGTGGAGGAGAAGGTCGGGACCACTGGACTCTCCTTCTCCCTGATGTTTGAGGAAGGTAGGAGTCGTGCAACAGAGCAGTGAACCTTCCGTGATGAAAGGGGAAGGTACATTGTCTTCTGGCGAGGATGGTGTGGGGCTTACTCTAGGAGGGATGCCCAGCCACTCCCAGGAGAGTGAATAAATTCTCACCGCTGGCGCTCGTCAAAAGGAAACGTGAGCGGGGTCCCTCAATCATGGAAAGTGGAGAGGCACAAAGGGGACTCCCAAACTCGGACACTTCACTACCATTGGAATGAGAACCCATGAATTCTTTGGTAATCCGCTCAAGAGTCGGGGAAACCCCTTTTTCCTCGCCTACCATGGTTATGTGAACTCAAAGTGGCGTGCTGATGCACCTAAAGGTTTCATCATACGGGTCTGGTTGATTCAGCAGAGGCCTTGGTTCAGGGTCAATGAATAGGCCAATGAAGGGATTGCGAAGGATCGGGCCAGATTTGAAGGGTTTTATCTAGCTCAGGGAATGGGAACACTGAAGGAGTTGGTGGGCCGCATGGGTGCATGAGGAGTGAAACCCTTCGCGTAGGGGTGCTACGTGGCTGGAGAGGCCATCCGCATACCAGGGTGGTACGCGGACAGATAGGCATCTCTTGTACCAGGGCAGTACGTGGCTTTGGGTTCAGCCCGCGTACCAGGTTGGTACGCGGTGGAGTCTGCGTGAGCAGTGGCAGTCAAGGGCGTCGTCGGTCGGGGGTTCGCCGGTCAGGGCTTCACCCGCGTAGGAGGGTGCTACGTGGTGCGTCAGATCGAAAAAGGGGCATAAACTCTCTGGTCCGTAGGCAGTACATCCACGGAGGGGCCCTGGATCACGATTCTTATTTTATGTTCGTGGTTCACCAATTTGTTATGTGTTTTTCGGTTCCTTATCAATTTGTTTCCAGTTTTATATCTGTTCTTGTTCGCAAATTGGAACTTCGTTGTTCACGAAATCCTAAGCTCCTTCCTCTAAAATCCTTCCTTTAGAATTTGATCTCCAAACCTTCTCGTCGATGGAGTCCGATCAATCGATCCCCCGATCTCGATATCCTTCTACACGAATCCGATCGATCCTCTTTCTTCTCCCCCTCGATGTCCTTTTATAGAGGGGGGAAAGAGATGTATCTGTGGTCATTCGGAAACTTTTGTAGAGGCCCATGACCAAAAACTTTGTTTACGGATGACTTGATCAATCCTCAACTCGCGGGGGGTCATTGAATGTAACTCACCCACGAACAAAATCAGTTCGGGCAGTGCTTTTCGGCCGCGCAGAGCTCTGCCTCTGTTTTTCAAATGATAGTGCATGCGGCATGGGCCGGTTGGCACAGTTCATGGTGGGGGCAGTTCATGACGGTGGACCGGTCTGGCGTCCGCCCTGCTTCACACCCGCGGAGGGGTTCCCGCCTCCGTTTCGCAGACGACACTGGTCCGTGGAGGGGGTGGCTCACTGAACTGGTCGCGTACCATCAATGTTGGACTGATACACGGATTGGTCAGTCCTTTTCCAATCTTGAGTATTCTCTATATTTTTGTAAAAATCTTTGAGGGAAATTGGGTAGGATCCTTTCTCAAATTAAGGGGGATTCCCATTCTCCGTTTTGGATTTTTCAGGACCCTACATTATATAACCCACAATTTTGAGAACTCATTGATTTTCCATCAAACTCAAAATTCACTATATCATTGAGGTTATATTTTTCTTTCAAATTTTTAGATAATGTGTAAAAATGCATGACTATCATCCAAATGAGATAAATAATACTTTTAATAAATTTATACATTCTATTTTAATAATTTCTATAGTCCAATCCATCAAAATATAGATCTCTACTGATTGATTTTCCTTCTATATCACTTTGGGAATTCGAGGTTGAGGATACCCTTAAATGATCATTCCTTGAAACAAGTTAAGGTTTCAAAATCCAAATTGGATTTGATACCAGTTATTTGTCTGAATAAAGATGGTAAGAGGGTGGGTGAATTTCCTTTTTAAAACCCATTTAAAAATTAAAACTAAAATATATGTATTCAAAAAAAATTAGAAATAAACAAAAATTAAAAGAGTTAAGCACAATGAAAATAAAACGATAAAAGAAAAAGATCAGAAGTTTGATAAAGGATTTTATAAATAATCTAAAAAGGTGTACCTATATTTCTTTCCCTCAAGATCCTTGAGATATTTGTGTTTAAACCGTAGGATTTAGCGATATACATGCAACCCATTACATGAAGTGATACCATTTTAGTGGTTATGGATAGAAACCCAAAGTCCCCATTATTTTTAGTTAGTAAGAACCTATCCCCATTACAAACAGTGGTAGTGATAACCCAAAAAATATAAAAAGAATATTTTAGCTTATAGAAACCCTTTGAATCCCACTAACAATACTCTAACAGGAATTTATAATAAGAAATTGAGGAAGGTTGTGAGATAATTGTAAGAGAGAAAGAGAATGTTAAAAAAATGACACAATTGAGCCTTAAAATGTTATTCAATGTAATTGATACCTTCCATGGACCCTTATAGGTGTATTTATTTCATCCAATAGACTTAGTACCATTTTGGAGGTATTGGGGTTCAAATAGATCAACTGAGAGGATAATTAAGGTTTTGGGGACCACCACTAATGGATATTTTTTAGAAATCACTAAATATCCACTAGAACTAATTGTTGGGGGATTTTAAGAAGGTCCACCACATCACTTTTGAGCCCTCAATTTGTTCCAAAAACATATTGAAACGATATCTAAAATAGTGATGCTCGAATTCATGAAATGAAATTGTTAGAAACACAATTAGGTGTTTGAGATCATTAAAACTACCTAATATAATAAGGTACAATAGAAATAGATCTTATCATATGGTTTTCGACTCTTGGTTTTAGAAAAATGAACAAAACATGTTTGTTTAAATTCCTAAAATAGAAATTGGTTAAATAAATTATGCTTTGAAGAGACATTGTCATACACAGGTTGGTATGTGTTTATTATTTCATTACATGGGGAATTTTTCGATTAGTCATTGGTTTCTTATGCAAATAAGATCATGTGGGTGTAGATTAAGTGAAGACATCATAAGTAATAAAGTCACTATGCATGTTTATCATAATTCTAATCTTGTATTCATTCATAAATGTGTGATTTTACTGAATGGGTATTCTAATAGGAAAGAACAAATAAGATTCATAAAAAAATTCTTGTTTTATGAAACATTTTGTCTATATAAATCTTGTTAATGTATTATATTGATATAAATTGTTTTGATATGCCTCTCTACTTCTTTTATATGAAATTATTTTTATTAAAAAACTATACACATGCTTATTTTATATAAATTTTTATAACGTTTTATAGTCTTATTTATGCACGTTGGAAGATTATATAGAATTTTCTAGTCAGTTGATATAAACATAGGTAAGGTAAGGAATTAATATTTATATATAAAATCATCAATATTTTTTAGTAATAAATGATATAATATGGAGATCAAGAATTTTTCGGGTCCTGGTGTGTGGAGTAGTTCCACCTTGGTGACCAATGTCTTGCATGTCTTTGGATATTTGGTTTCCTCTTTTGTTTTTTAATACTACTACTCTGATGTTTTTTAGTTTTTTATATATTGAGTTATTTTAGTTACCTTCATGCATCATAATTGGTCTCATCATTTTTTATATTAAAGTTTTTTTGTTTAAGGGAAAAAAGGTCAACATATTTTAGTAAAACCCCTTGACATCTATTGTCGCCTCTCGCACCTTAAGGGTTTCACAATTTTTTTTCATTTCAATAATTCCCTAATAAATGGGTTGGGTTGGGATATTACAATCAGGAAGGCCATCTAGGATGAGATAAGATCGATAGGGGGATCATGAGCTAGTAGATCACTACCTAGAAAAACTATGGGTGATAGCTCATCTTGCAGCCAGAAGTGGTGGCAAGATGTGATTAGTATGGGGTGGATATCCTGAGGGTAGTCTAGGGAGTGGTGATGCTTAATCTCTTAGCTTGAGTATATCTCATTTTCAATTCCATGATTGTGTTATCCTTTGAAATATACTTAATTTTTAAGAGATATAAAAAACCATTTTGGGTTTTTTGTAAGTCTGTTTTGTGGAAATTAAAAAAATAATTTACTAAATTCCTACCATTACATAAGGAATAGGGTTTATGTAAGGGTAAATGGAAAATATATAAGGGTATGTTGGTTTTTCAGGAACTATATAAAGGTAATACATGGATTCCATAATGGTATAATGAAAATCATATGCCATGTGTAAGGGTGTGTATGGTTGTGTTAGGGCTAACATGGATGTTTAAGGGTATCCCTTTCATGTGTAAAGGTAAGTAAAAGAAACCCTCTTCTCATGTAACGGTAAAGAATTCCATCATAAATTTAATGATGGACCTGCATAAGGGTTACCACGAGTTGTGTAAAGGTAAACTAGGATTTTTGTATGCTGTGTATGGGAAATCCTCTATGCTACATATGGGTAACATTTCCATGTAAGGGTATTCTGCATATGGGTAGTGGATTGTTTCTCTTATATATGGGTAAAAATAAGTTACCTTTATGAAATTATATGTTGTTGTGTATGGGAAATTATTTTTACCCTATTTTTCTGAATTTCCTCTCCTTCTTATCCAGAATGTATCTGAAGTGTATTTTGACTATTTTAAAGTCCAAATAATTTGTTAATAGATACTTTTGACCCCTTGAAGGTTCGTGATTCTTTTCATGTGACAATTGAAACACTCTAAAATTAAGATTCAGTTAAAGGAAAAATTAAATTGTTATTTTAATTTAAGGTATCCTTTATTGTGAACCATTACACATTTTCCATATTAATGATATTTTAACCCTTCTACCTTCGTTTTGTGGATATTCCAATACGTTTGAGTAGCATATAACTTCTTTATCCTAAATCCATGAAGCCTAATTCAAAAAAACCAGGTTCTGTATCTAGGTTCAAGACATGGTATAACCCTCACATATCTCCTCTATTTTTTGTGATGTGCATAAATATTTTTACAATACCTTTTTGGTAATATTTCATAATATTTATAGATAAAATGATAGTAATTTCTTAAAATGATAATTAAATTGGAATTATTAGAAAATAAAAATTTATTATTATATTTCCTTCTTCATATTATTCCAGAGATAGAATTTGATCACATAATTAATTATAATTATTATTTTAAGAATAAATGGTTATTTCATGCCTTGACTTAATTTTATAATTTAGAAATTATCCTAGAGGGAAACTTTGTTATCGCATGTGATGATTTTATTTATTTTTTGAAATAAAATAATCCAATAGGTTCCAAGATTCCTTAGAGATTGTTTTGAACCTGTTGATATGTGAGCGCGTTTCAGGTGATATTTCCTTAACAAAGGTTGACTTTGATATCAACAACCTTGAGGTAGGTGCTCTTATGTACTCAACCATGTGGTATTATGCACATTCATTGGCATGAGATGTGAGGTTCTCAACTTTGGGTAAACAACCATTAAATCATATTCTGTTATGAAAAACTAATAATTCATAATTAATTAATGATCCTGAAGTCTTAATTAATTAAAGTAACATGCCTAATAAATTTACAAGGTTCCAAGTGCCATGTTGAACCTTGTGTGTTAGATTTTTTAACATTCATCGATGGACAAGGATTGACAGTTTTTTAAATAATGAGACCTATGTTTGATGATTTATCACATGGTGTGTGTAGACAATAAATACCATATTTTATTTTTGGACGCCTTAGGATGTGTTGTTGTGATACTTGACACCTAGATCTAATAAGACCATGTTTGATGTTTTATCACATGTGTAAATATTCTTACTCTTGATGATATTTCATTATCTATTTATATATATACTCATGTTTCCTGGATGTGATACCTATATTTTCATAACTTATTAATCATGCTTGATAGTGATCACTTGTTTGTTTGAATGCATATTATAGAGACCCATTATGTGATATGGTATACCTATGTGTGAGAACAATGTTTGTTGTGTTATGAAATTGTATCTGTGTGGATGACATGATGCCATCGTTGCCTTGTGATATGTCTAGTATATGTTGTTTTGTTGTTGTTTTTTGAATGTTAGTCAAGTTATAGGTAGATCCATCATGGATTGGTATCCTTAGAGGTGGAGCATCTTTAGATGCTATGTGTGTCATGATGATGGGACAGAGATAGACGATAGGGCATGATGGCCTAGTGTGGCCTAACATGGGGGGTTGATAATCGTATGTGAGTGGACCTGAGAGGTGATTGTGGGGCATGATGGGCTACGTGATCTAAATCAAGAGATATAAACTGGGATTTAAGTCCTAGTGTGTTCTGACATGGATGCCTAATTAATGTGCATATATAAATGGAGATAGGGTATGATGTCCTAGTGATGTCTTACTTAGATGATTAGGGAATGTATTATTGATGATAGAGAGGTAGTGCATGATGACCTAGTGGGGCCTGACCTATGGTTTTTAGACTTATGAATTGATGTGGTAACTTCTGACATCTGTTATGGAAACATTCAGGAATGGATCGAAATAATTTACCATCGGGGTTTTTTGTAGTCTTGGTAAGTGCACAACCGCTTGACACATGGTTTTTGTTGCTTGTGTGATCTTGGTGATTATGTTATGATTTCACAGTTATGTTTTTTCCATTACTTAATGTTGGTATTATCACATTCACATACATTGTGTATTACTATCTGGGTACTAGAACACATTGGTGGTATCGTACTGAGTTTTACTAACACCCTTCTTGGGACACCATGACAATTGGGAACTTGAGTATCCCTCAATTGTTGGAAGAACATGTTGGTCTGAGGCTCGAGTTCATCATCTATCCATATAACTTTCTATGATTTTGGAGACCATGATGATATGTGGCTTGGAGTGGGAGTAAAGACTCTTGTAATTTGTTATTTCCTTATTTTTTTATGTTCTTGTCTGGGTGGATGATCAGTTCCTAGTACTCAGGTTTTTGTCTATCATTTTTGTATACATTCATACAGTTTATATGTGGTTGGTTTTTTTTACTCTGATTTTATTCTATTTACATGTTGGGTTATTTATTGTTATTTTGAACTCTGATTGAGGGTATTGTATCCACATGGTTCCACATGAGACACTCACTACTTTTCGGTAGCCTATAGCATATAGGGAGGTGCTCTTGGAGACCTATGGAATTCTGGATAAAACTCGATGGTTCTGGTTAGGGTGTTACAATGTTCTATCATATCATAGGTTGTCTTGTTTTCATCCATATTTTGGGGAGTTGGTAGATTGGTGACGTAGTAATGTTTCATATATTGTGATTAAAATCACATAGGATCATCACAAACACCTTTTTCGGGGTAAGACCAGGTTAGTAGGTCATGGGATTGATGTTTTCGAATTTCATTATTATAATATGTTTTCACCTTATGTGGAAAACATGGATTTTAGAGGTTTTGATTTCATATTTATTTGACTCTTAGACATATCGATAAGAGGCATCACATGTATCATCTTTGGAATGTGGGTTTCTCATGACATGTATGATACTTGTCTTTGATTATACTGATGATAGAAAACTCTATTATTTATGTGTCAATGACTTGTACTATGTTTCTCATATGTGTTCTTGATGAAATTCATTTGGTTTAACACCTATGTGTGTCTACTCATAATACTAGTTCATGTGAATCTATAGTGTATTTCACCTTGGAAATGATGATGATGGTTATATTGATAGTGATGATGATAGTAATAATGATGTAATCCCTCTATGCACAAGTGGTGTAGTTTTCTTCTTTGGTCATTCTTGGGAATTAATGGACCTATTAAATAACATTGGTTGAGTGTCCTATGGATAAGTCCAATTGATTAAGATTATAACTATAGTCTATGTGTATTTTACCATACATCACCTAGTGTTACCCTATTTAACCGAACCATACATCCTTGAATCTCATAATGATTGTTTTAAGAGTGAATTCATCATGGAATGTCTTTTATATGTGCATATATGATTTTTCGTGAGTTGTAACCCTTAGTGAAACCTTGTGCGGGTTTTGTAAAATAACATGTGTCATTTGAATGTGACTTTGGTTACTAGTGATCCAGTGTCTCATACTACATTAATGTATCCTTGGCAAGGATAATCCTTATGAAGGAATAGTAAAATTAAGTACCTTAAGGGTGGTTCTAATTGATTAAAATAACGATTTAATACATGTAACCTATGAAATTATTATAGGATGGTCTTGAAAAATTCCTTACAACCCTTGAGTATATCTAACTTAGAGTTTTAATACTCATGATACAAGGTTGGGATCTTGAGTGTTTGGATGCCTGTTACATTGGGGGAAGGATATATTTTTTCTAGAATGTTAGTTCATAATGGAACTCTCATAAGATTTTGAGTGAAGATCCAAGGTGGTCATGACTAGGAGGTTTGAGCATGGGTGGACACACAATATCTTAAGATGACACCTGTGATATGGGTGGTACATAGTGAAATAAGATAACAAAGGGTTTCCTTTCTAAAGAAGGTCTCTTAAGATGCTCTATTTTATGAAGCTGGTTCCTTTTGGTGTGTGGAAAGCTATTAAGTCTTGTGGGTTTGACTCTAAGTTCCATGGATTAATGGAAAAATCAGTCAGTTAAAATAAATACTGGTGTTTTCATGATTTCTTAGGGAAGCCTTGATGTGTGAACATTCATATGTTGGTTACACATGGGTCAGAGAAATTAGGGTGGTGTATTAACCATTAAGTATGTTTTTGTTTTTATGTATGATCCCTTTAGAGTTGTGATGGTAGGTCAATAATGTTTTTCGATTTAATATCACCCTTGGTGTTGGAAACTAATATGTTTTGTGTGAATATTGCAAGCCTGGGGTCCTAGTGGTTAATATTTATAGAGTTATCCCTATAGAGGAAGAAAAAATAAAAAATATATTGGGGTAACATTATGCATGAGGGTATGAAAATAAGGATACTTCCATGGTGGGGAGAATCAATTTGGTCATATGTGAAATGACATCTCTTGTGTAAGGGTCATGATCTATTTAATACTGGTTATTGGATGATCATAGTGAATCCAAAGTTCTATGTGTAGTGGACCTAAGATAATATATTTCTATACTGAATGTCTATTTTTTGGATATAGATTTTGATTGGAACCTTATGTGGAATTTGGACTCTGGAGAAAAATATGTTCAAGCTGAGGAGGATTTGGATCATTGGTGTGTTGGTGCTTGGTTGAAATAGTTTTGGCTAGTTCAATCTTTTAGTGAACCAATTGGGAAAACATATACAAAGTTTGTTTAGAACATCCAATTCTAAAAAATTCTTTGGGATTTAACTAGGTACTTTTTGGATGTTCTCCAATGGAACTTGGTTCGAATCGCAATGATGGTTTCCTTAACATGGGATCTTTTTATTAATCCTTGATGATGTGTTCTCTTGAATGGTGTTAGGATTCATCATGAACTGTTTCAAAACCATTGATTTTCATTATTCTCCTTGGGATGGAATGGAACCTTGTGCTAATAATATCTATAATTTTGTGGGTTTTGTTCTTTAAAATATCTCTTATTTATTCCTTTTATATGTATCTCCCAGTGGTTACTGTTGGACACCATTTGATTTGTTTTTTATTATATGGTATCATCTTGTTTTTACCTCAATGGTTAGAGATCAATCTCTATGTGAGGGATGATCTTTTCATTGAGAGTTTAGTGCCTATTTTTGAACTAAACTAGTTATTTTGGGAACTTTTCTATTGGAAATGGATAGGCATTAGGATTATACTTTAGTAGAAAGGATGATGTGGATTCTTGATGGACCATGCAACAAGATGTGTTGGGGGTTATTTAATGATCTCATTAAGGGGTGAGTCTTAGTGTTGAAAATTCATGGTTTCCATTGAGTACTTTCCTAGGGTAGAAATCCTTGTAAGTTATGATCGTTTATTATAGATGGTTGGATAATTAATGCATCTTTATATCATGGTCTATTTTGGTAATCATTGTGGTGTTTTGGATGTGTTGTTCCTCATGGTTTTAGTATCCGATCTTGGGTGTTTTTTTGTGGTGTGTTATCATAGTACTTTTTGGTTGTTTATACTGATTAGCTTTGGAGGAAGACAATAGAAAATGTTTCGACTGGTGATTTTGTGAGAACCTGAATTTGGTGTATCAAAACTGCATCGATCTCATCATATCAAGTACAAATGAGGTGTTGATATTGACCATTAGAGACACTTCTTAGGGAAGATAATTCATCAAAGTGGTATAATTATAACATCCTCAATTTTTAACAGTTCCAAAAACCTTTTTTTCATTTTAATAATTACTCTTGGCTAGAATTTAAAAAAAAAATCAACTAAATTCATGCCCTTATTTAGGGAGTAGGGTTTATGTAAGGAAAAAAGCCTTTACATAATGGTAGGTTGGTTTTTAGACTCTGTTTAAATGTAAAACACGGATTTAGTAAAGATAACTAAAACTATTATGTGCAGTTTAAGGGTAAGCTTGATTGTGTAAGGGTATGTTTGGCATGAAAAAAAGGAAACTATGGAAAACACATTACTTTTTTAAGGGTAAATACAACCTACATAAAGGTAACTCTAGACCTATTTAAGGGTAACTAAGAGTTGTATAATGGTAAACTATGATTTATATATGTTTCATAAGGGTAATAATTTATTCTATATAAGGTAAACAGACTAGAATAAGGGTAGTCTATATATGGGTAGTCAATTTCTATCATAGTATATAAGTAAAAATCAATTTACCCTTATACGGTTTTCTAATATCAAATAATGGTATTTATGTTTACCTAGTTTTTCATAATTTCCTCTCATTCTTCCCCAAAATTCATCTGTAGTGTTTTTTGACTGTTTTAATGGATAAATATTATGGGAATTTATTCTTTTGACTCTATAAAGGATTTTGATTCTTTTTATGTAAGAATTTAAACACACTATAATAAGAATTCATTTAAAGGACAACTTGAATAGTTAAATTAATTTGAGGTTTCTGGTACTATGAACCAGTATATTTTTTCCACTAAAAGATATCTAAAACCTTATACCTTTGGTTTTTTTATATTCCCTTGCATTCAAGAATCCTAGAACTTACTCCTCCTGAATTTGAGAATTTTTCTTTAAAAATACAAGGTTCCTCATCTGGGTTCCAGTTGTGGAAGGACCCTCACATCTTTCCTATCTTTTGGGTGATGGATTTTTCATAGAAAATAATTAACCCGTGTAAGTTTTCAATAAATATTTTAATAGTTAGTTTTTAATAAGATATATTAATCTTTATAGATAAAAATGATAGCAATTTTTAAATGATAATTGAAAAAGAATTATTAGAAAATGATAATTAATAATTATCATTCTTGCCTCAGATTATTCAAGATAGAGAATTTTATAACATGAGGGTTTATAATTATTCTCTTCAGAATAAATGGTTATTGCATTCCTTGGATTAATTTGAAAATTTAGAAATTATTCAGAAGACAGAAAATTGTTATTACATGTGATTATTTTATTTATTTTTTGAAATAAATAATAGAATTATTTCCATGAATCCTTAGTGATCTTTTTGAATTATTTTATACATGATTTTGTTTAGGGTGATGTTTTTTTAATGAACCTTGACATTAACATAAACAAACATGAGGTAGGTGGTCATGTGTACTCTACCCTATGGTATTATACATGTTCATTTTCAGGAGATATGAGGTTCCCTAATTTGGTTGAATAACCATTAAATCATATTTTATTATGAAAAACTAATAATTCATAATTAATTTATTATCCTTAAGTATTAATTAATTAAAGGAACATTCTTGATAAATTGAAAATGTTCCAAGGGCCTTCATGGACTTTGTATGTTGTCTTATTGTTTATTCATCGATAGTCAAGGATTGACTGATTGTGTATCATGTGATACTTATGTTTGATGATTGATCACATGATGTGTGTTCGGGTGTGTGTGTGTAACTGATGGAGCCCATGTTTCATGTTTGGAAACCTTGGGTTGTGCCATTATGATACTTGAGACCTAGAGAAAATAAGACTATGTCTGATATTTGATCACATGTGTAACTATTATGACTCTTGATGATATGTTATCGCTGTTTATATGTATACCCATTTTTCCTTGATGTGATACATATGTTGGCATTGCTTGTTGAACATGCAAGATAGTGATTGAATGTGTGTTTAAAATAGTAGCATAAAGATCTATTGTGTAATATAGTACAAATATGTGTGAGAACCATATTTATTGTTCAATGAAAATTGATATGTATGACTGATATGATGCCATTGTTTCCTTTTGAAATGTATGGTATATATTGTACTGCTGTTGTTTTGTTCATGGCACCTAAGAGACCGGTTGAACCATCATGGCTCAATATCCCTAAAGGATGGTTTTTTTAAGACACTACATGGGAAATGATAATGAAACAAAGATAGATGGTAGGGCATGATGTCCTGGTGTGGCCTGACCTGGGGGTATGATGGTCATATGTGATCAAACCCGAGAGGTGACAATATGGAATGATGTTCTATGTGATCTAACCCAAGACATAGGAATAGGGAATGATGTCCTAGTGTGATCTGAACTAGAGGCCTAGGTCATGTACAACTATAGAAGAAGATATAGTATGATGTCATAGTGTGGTTTAACTTGGAGTCTTAGGGGTTGTATTGCTAATGAGAGAGAGATGGTGCATGGTGGCCTAGTGTGGTTTGACCTGTGACTCTTAGCCTTATGACTTACTGTTGTTACTTTGAACATCTGTCATGACTACATTTCAGTATGGAGCTTAAGTAGGTATGGTCGAGAGTTCTTATCATCTTGGTAAGTTCATATCGTATTGACACGTGGTTTTTGTTGCTTGTGTGTGCTCGATAATTACGTCATTCCTACACATTTATTTTTTTCCTATTACTTTCTTTTGAGCTTGTCACATGAATGTACAATGTATATTACTGGTCAGGTATTGGACCATGTTTCTGGTGCCCGACTGAATTGTACTGACATCCTACTCTAGAGGCCATGGCACTTGAGTTCCCAAGTATCCCTCACTTGTTGAAGGTACAGGTTGTACTGAGTCTTGAGATGATCGTATAGCAAAAAAACATTCTATGTGTCTAGATACTAGGATGATATATGGATTGAAGTTGGAGAAAATCATCTTGTACTTCATTGTTTTATTATTTCCATATGGTTCAAATAAATGGGATATTAGTTCCTTATACTTTGGTTTGAGTCTATCATTTTGGAATACATTTATATAGCCGGTATGTTATTCATTTCTTCTTTCTCCAATTGTATATTATTTACAAGTTGGGTTATTTAATATTATTGTGAACTCTAATTGAGGGTATTGTCACGCCAAAACTCCAATTTCCATTTTATTTTATGTATTTATTAGTCCTTGTTTTTTCCTTATCTCTCGAATTATGTTTTAGGTGTTTTCTCTTATATTTGGGAATTTTTTGAGGGCTAGAGGGTGGATTAATTTTGGTGCACGATTAGGGGAAACTGTGTGCCAGCCTAGGGAAACTTTTGTGTTCCATAAAATTGCTCTATCCATGACACATAGTTAGGTGCATGGTTATGTTTCAGCCTCTTGCAGCCTATACAGTTTCCACCGAGGGGGACAGAATCCCCCACACTGTTGATGCCCAGTCTTGTAGATCGTGCATCCTACCTAGGCTTTCAAAAATATTTTAATATTAATAATAATACTATTATTATTAGAAGTAGTATCATTATTATTATTATTATTATTTTCTAATAGAAACCCTAAATGGGGTCTCATTACCCCTCCCTCTAACATGACCTATCCCCCTCCCCCATCCCCTCACACTTGCCACCCCTTCCCATGACCTCCTCCTCTCCATGTCATTTCTTCCACCGATTCTTGGTTTGATCTTTTTGGGTAATTTATCATCCACCTTTGTCACTTCATTCTTCCTCCTTCTCCCACTCTATTTCACTCCCTCACCACACTATTTTATGGACTGAAGCCTAGGTTGGGGGTTCGGTGGATTTCTCATGTGGCTTGATTTTAATAGTTTTCTTGCTTATTTAGGGTTCCTTTTGGTCATGTGAGACTCCTTGAACCTTGTGGTAGAGGTTTTGGGTCTCATGCAATGAAGCTAGAGGGTTTCCCTTTGATTTTAGGTAAGCTGTATTCCATTTATATTCTTTGATCCAAGATTAATTAGGGATTTTGTTACTTCTAGGTTCCTTCTATTTTTCAAGTGTTCCATATACCCCCTTGGGATAGATTTGGGCCACTACTTGTGAAGCTGAAATAATTTTACTCCCTAAAGGTGAATTACACACATATACATGGGTATGGAATATATATGTATGTACCCTTTTTATACATATTACCTTATGATGTGGGGAATATCTAAATTGAAACTAGGGGAATATGTATATGTATATATATATATATATGTATTGTCACGACCTGTCCTCGGGGCCCGTGCCATGACTACCCCAAGCCCGCCTTCCATAGGCCAGGGGCTGGCGACTAGAACCAAGGCGTAAATCCCAGAAAAAAGGGAAGGCATTGCCTTTGTAAAGTAAACAAGCACCACAGAGTAAGCAAGCGGAAGAAGTAAACACTAAGTAAAAACTGGTACAACAGTAAGTGCGGAAAAGTAAAGGGGGCCGGAAATACAAGCCCAACTGTAAAGTACAACTGAAAGGGGAAAAACAGCAACTGAAAAGTAAAAGCCGCAGCGTCAAGCCGTCCTCTAGAAGTCCCACCTGAAGGGTGGGTACAGATAGCCTCCACAGCTCCTCGGACCATCTGTCCGCTCCGAGTACACCCTGTCCAGTGGTCCACCTCCAGGTACTTTCCTGCTCCGCCAACCTCGACCACGATCAGTGCTGTCCGTCGTCTGCAACCAACACAATGTAGTGCGGGCATAGCCCGTGCAGGGGTGAGTATAAGCTACTCAGTAGGGACCCCGAGACCCCCTAAGGTCTCCCAGAATCCACAAAGGACAATCCACAAAGGAAAGATAAAATCACGAAGTAACATCCGACACTGCTTAGGTATATGGCCATACATATACCTAAGTCATCAATTCCCATTCGGCTCCAACATCCGAGCCCAAGTACAACCCAGTACACACAGGAAAGCAAAACGTAAATCCACACAATATAGCACAACACAATCCACAAAGGAAAGCAAAACATAAATCCACACAGGATAGCACAACATAATCCATAAAGGAAAGAAAAACAGGGTTTCAGCTCACACAGGTATACTTCTTCGAATGACGATAGAGATGATCACTGATCCATCTAAGTCGTCGGACCCACAAAGGATATATAGGTACTAACCCCCGCAATGACCCACAAAGGATCTGACCCACAAAGGATCGAAAGGTAACTAACCCTCTCAATGACCCACAAAGGATCTGACCCACAAAGGATCGATAGATAACTAACCCCCGCAAAGACCCACGCAGGATCAGACCCACACAGGATCTGTAGGCGCTGGCCCACACAGGACCGCTGAGTGCTGACCCACATAGGATCAGACCCACACAGGATCGGTAGCACAGACCCACAAAGGATCACTGAGTGTTGTAGTCGTCGTCGTCGAATCCACTGAGGATCTCTGCACAGTCGTCGTCGTCACAGTAGCAGTCGCAGCCAGCTCTAGGGTTCCCGCACACAGCAAACTCGTTCGGGAGGGTCCGCTCCACGAGCTGAGAGGCTGATACATCAACTGACACATAGTCCATATTTGATGTATCCAAAAGTTCTGTATCGCAAACAGGAACTCAACATCGCAGACGACGCATCAATTGGACGCCCGGTCTGAGAGTTATTGGCTTTTTCGTCCCAGGGGCCCGGTTGGTTTTTAAGGCAAAACCAACCCAACCGTACTCCACCTGCGTCCAAACCTCGGGCGAATTATGCCAAAAGATCCGTCTCACTAAGAGGTATCCATCAAAGTCGATGTCACGTCAAACGGGCCTCCGAAGCTCAAGATATGAGCGTTTCCGCTCCGAGGGCCCGGTTGGTTTCGTGTACGAACCAACCCGGCCAAACCCAAAGTATTCCTAAACCTTGAGTGTGGTATACCGAACCGACTGTCTCGATCCAAGGATCACATCGCCACTGACGGCGCGTCGTTCGGAGGCCCGTAGCTTAAGTTATGAGCAAAAGACCGAAATGGTCCGGAAACTGGGGGTCTGGGCCCAGACCGACCCAGCCCGACCCCCCCGGGGTCGGCCCGAACCGGGTCCGGGTCCGACCCGGTTGGGCGCGACCCGGCCCGGCTGGGGCGGCCCGGCCCGGCCTGGGCGCGGCCCGGCCGGCGGGTCAGGTCGGCTAGGCTCGATCGAGCGGCCGAGCAAGGGAAGTCGCGGGGCGTGCTGTCCCCGCGGTAAGAGGAGTCGCGGCCCCGTGTGGGGCCGCGCTTGGTCAGCGGACGTGGCAGAGCCGTGTCCCGTGTCTCACCGGACCCGTGCGGTCGCAGGTCTGTCAGCCGCCGCCGCCGCAGCTTCAGCCGCTCCGGCGACCCGCGCCATCGGTGGAGTTTGCGGGCCAGCGGAGTTGCTCCGGTGGTCCGATTCCATTTCCGTCTACGCCGTAACTCCTCCCGGGTCCCGTTCTTCACTACGGAATCCACAAATCGTCTCTGCGACCCATTTTGTCGTCGTCCTCCATTCCGCACACCAAGAACAAAGGGCGGTGGGTTCGGACTTGTTCGTTGGTCCGCACCCACCGCGTTAGCGGTTTGGAACAACACCATAAAATCCCAGCAATTGATGAACCACGACCCGCAATAAAGATCCGCGGACCAACTTGTTAATTGGTTGGTCCGCGTTCTTGCCTCGGAGGAAAACAAGCATAGGTAAAAATCATTTTCAAAACGACCCCTACCACATCGTAGTCGTCGGACGAGTTCTTCGCGGAATTGACCGTCACGGTAGAAGATGATCGTCGCGTCGCGGAAGGGCGTCGCGTCCTCGCGGTATACGGCGTCGCGTCGAAGAACTCCGAGGATCAAGGACATACATATTTAATTATAACAATTAAATCCATGTTGATGTTATAACCCACAAAGAAATAAAAGGACCGCAATCCCCTACCTCAAGATGCCGATCAAAGATTGTCGTGGGGATGGATCGTCGCGGAAGAAGCGTCGGCATCGCGGTACTCGGCGTCGCGTCGTCGATCTCCGAGGGCTCGGTGTTCTTCATTTCCCTTTTCGTTGGAGGCTGGCGTTCTTTTTGTTCTTCGCGTTCTTCGCGTTCTTCGTGTTCTTCGCGTTCTTCACATTCTTCGCGTTTTTCGTGTTCTTCGCGAAGGAGGATGAAGATCTTTAGAGATTCTCTAAAGGTTTAACACAACATCCAGATAAGAAGTTGTGTTGGCCTTATTTTATTAACATGCCAACAAAGAGAAAAACAAACTAAGTAATGACCCATTAATTCATAGAATTAATTTCAACGAATAAACCGCCCAATTAATAGGGGCGTTATGAATTTAGAAAACGCGTCATTTGACTTTCGTTTAATAGGGGTTTTCACGGGTGCGTTACTTTGCCGAAAAGAAACGGTGGGGCTCATGCGGGCCCCACCTCACAAATATCCTACCAAGAGGGTAGGATATTTTGATTTTCACCCTATCCGCTTCAACTCAGCTTAAGCAGCTTTAAGTGGCTTTCATGTGTCTTTAAGTGAAATAAAAATAAAGTTGTCGCACACTTTATTTTATTTCATAACTTAACGCCAAAAATTTAAAAACCACACCCGAGAAAACGCAACTCCGGAAGAGGTGTTTCTAAGAAAATACCGGCACTGCGATTCCATCGGTGCCCTCGAAATTCGATTCTGAGCACCGGTTCAAAAGTTAGAAAAACCTGCTCGTTCGTTCACTGAACGTACCCGATCCAAACTTCGAAAAATGATTCCGGGCACACTAGGGCTCGGAATCAGGTTCCGTCAGAAAATGAATTCTTTTAAAATTCAAAGAAAATTAAGGAAAAAAAATTACTTGAAATTTATGGGACTTTACATCACTCCCACCTTAGGGCTTTACGTCCCCGTAAAGATACATCATAAACTAGGGAAACAAATGTGGGTACTGAGCACGCATCTGAGCCTCCCGCTCCCAAGTGCTCTCCTAGAGGTTCTCGTGCTGCCATTTGATGCGCACAAGAGAAATCAATCATCCACGTAGGACCCACTCCTATCGATCCTCGATCTCCACCGGGACCTCCGCAAAAGTCACCCCATCATCCACGTCTAGCTCCCCATGGTCAATGATATGCGTCAGGTCGTGCACGTATCTCCTCAGCTGGGATACGTGGAAGACGTCGTTCACCCAGTGCAATTGAGGTGGTAGAGCCAAGCGATAAGCCACCTCTCCAATCCTGCTGAGGACCTGGAATGGTCCAATGAAGCGTGGAGACAACTTTCCGCCTCGGCCAAATCTCTATAATCCACGTCGAGGTGAGACACGCAAGAAGACGTGGTCGCCATCCTCGAACTCTAGTGGCCTCCGCCTCCTGTCAGCATAAGACTTCTGCCGGCTCTGAGCTGTCCTCATCCACTCCTGGATGACCTGGACCTTCTCTGTCGTGGCGCGGACCATCTCTGGTCCCACAAGTGCTGACTCCCTGGGGTCTGTCCAGCACAAAGGAGATCTGAAAGTTCGGTCGTACAACGCCTCGTATGGTGTCATCCCGATGGTGGATGGGTATCTGTTGTTGTACGCAAACTCCACCAAGGGTAGGTGGTCCTCCCAGCTGCGACCAAAGTCAAGGACGCATGTGCGGAGGAGATCCTTGAGATTCTGAATGGTCCTCTCCGTCTGACCATCCGTCTGAGGGTGAAAGGCGGTGCTCAGATGTAGTTGAGTCCCGAACGCCTCCTGCAACCCCTTCCAAAGATGGGAAGTAAAGCGAGCATCTCGATCAGAGATGATAGATGATGGCACACTGTGAAGTCATACAATCTCCTGAATGTAGAGACGCCTCAAGCTCTCCACTGATCCCTTCTCTCTGATGGGTAAGAAGTGATCCGACTTGGTGAGTCAGTCGACAATCACCCAGATGGAGTCATGACCTCTGGAAGTGCATGGAAGTCCAGTCACGAAGTCCATAGATATCTCATCCCACTTCCACTCTGGTACCTCCAAGGGATATACCAAGCCTGCTGGTACCTGATGCTCTGCCTTCACCTGCTGGCAGGTGAGGCATCATGAAACGAACTCTACCACAGCCTTCTTCATGCCCGGCCACCAGTGCAGTCGTCTGAGATCCTAGTACATCTTCGCCACTCCAGGATGTACCACCAAAGGAGAAGTGTGAAACTCTCTCAGCACCTCCTCCCGTAAAGAAACTGGTACCAAGGTACGTCCTCTGAAAAGGATGTCGTGCTCTACTCCAAAGGAGAAACCATCAGGTGCCTGTCCTGAGGATATCTGTGCACGCCGTGTCTCACAGTCAGCGTCCCCATGTTGTGCCTCTCTAACCCGCTGTAGTAGTGGAGGGGTGACTGTGAGAGACTGAAGGAAGGTTTCTCCATCTCTGTCCACGAAGGATATCTGCAAAGAGGCTAGCTGCTCTGTCGCCTCCTCAAGTAGCTTAATGCTCATCCTCCTGCTGAGAGCATCAGCTACTACATTCCCCTTCCCATGAGTATATACTATCTCAAAGTCATAGTCCTGGAGGAACTCAAGCCATCGACGCTGTCTCAGGTTCAGGTCCTTTTGAGAGAAGATGTACCTGAGACTCTAATGGTCAGAAAAGACTGTAAAGCGCTCGCCCATCAGATAGTGACGCCATGTCTTCAGAGCGAAGACCACTGCTGCTAACTCCAGGTCATGGGTAGTGTATTTATGCTCATGAGGCCTCAACTAACGTGATCCATAAGCGATCACTTCCCACTCCTACATCAGGACACATCCGAGTCCGGTCCCTGATGCACCACAGTAGACTCCGTACCCTACTCCCTCCTCAGGCAACCTCAAGATAGGTGCACTGGTCAATCTCTGTCTTAGCTCCCGGAAGATCTGCTGACATCTGTCTGACCACACAAACGGTTTCCCCTTCTTCGTCAAAGCTGAGAGTGGTGACGCAACTCTGGAGAAGTCCAGCACAAATCTCTGATAGTATCCAGCTAGTCCCAAGAAACTTCGTACCTCTGTCACGCTCTTGGGTGGCTCCCAATCTAGCACTGCCTCGATCTTCGCAGGATCTACTACAACTCCCGCCTCAGAGATGACATGTCTCAAGAAGTGGACCTCACATATCCAGAACTGACACTTAGAGAGTTTTCCATAAAGCTGGTGCTCTCTGAGTGTGTCTAGTACAACCCGTAAGTGGTAGTCATGCTTCTCCTCAGTCGTCGAGTATATCAAAATGTCATCGATGAAGACCACGAAAAATCGATCGAGGTATGGCTGAAATATACTATTCATGAGGCCCATGAACACTGCTGGAGCATTGGTTATGCCGAATGGCATAACAAATAACTCATAGTTTCCATACCGACATCTGAAGGTCGTCTTCTGCACGTCCTCGTCTCGAACTCTAAGCTGATGATAGCCTGACCTGAGGTCTATCTTCAAGAACCACCGTGCTCCCTTGAGCTGATCAAAGGGGTCATCAATATTCGGTAGCGGATACTTGTTCCTCACTATCACCTGGTTCAGGAGACGATAGTCGACACACAGTCGCAAGCTCCCGTCCGCCTTCTTGGCGAACAATATCGGGGAAGCCCAGGGTGAAACACTGGGTCGGATGAATCCCTTGCCCTGCAAGTCCTCCAACTATACCCATAGAACTCGAAGCTTAGTGGGGGCCATCCGATATGCTGGAGTGGATATCGTGGTTGTCCCGGGGTACAGATCAATATGAAAGTCTACCTCTCTCCGAGGAGGTAGCCCTGGAACGTCGTCAGGAAAGACGTCTGCATACTGATCCACCACTGCAGGAAAACCAGGACTTCGCATGTCAACTGCTCCTAGGATGAGGCTAGCCAACTGATGAGTGATGGGCTTTCCTCTCCTCTGCGGAAGTCCATCCTGTGCTGCGAAGGCTCCCTTCTCGTCGGTGAAGGTGAACCTGCTCCCGTCAGTGTGTACACATCACACCTTGCGCCTAATACAGTCAATATGTTCATGGACCGTAGACAACCAATCCATGCCCAAGATGACGTCGTAAGGCCTCGATGCTGCTACAAGAAGATCCCAGCCGAAGTTCTCGCCTCCTAGAGTAAGCTCACACTGCCGGCACCAGTTCGTAATCGCCGAGTCTGCTCCCGTAGGAGTCTCTAGCCGTAAGGATCGAGCCAACGGCTCTGTCGGAATCTCCGAGCTCCGAACAAGGGCAGCGGCTATGAAAGAGTGACTCGCTCCTGTGTCTATAAGAACTGCAGCAAGGGTGGAATAGACAGAGATCGTACCTCGAATCGTCTCGGGTGCGTCGTGGTCGTAGGCCTCCGCTGCATGGAGCTGTTCCTGTCTCTGCCCGCCAGCTCCCTGTGGTCGGGGTGGACCTCCTGGTGGTGGTGGTGGTAGAGCCTCAAAGCGTCGCCTACCACCTGCTGCTCGGCCAGCTCCTCTGTCTCATCCACCTCCTCCCTGCGGACCGCCACGGTCGACCCTCTGCCTCTGCCTAGGTGGAACCTCAACCGTTTGCTGCTCCTCGGCACGGTGGGTCGGGCAGTCACGAGCCATGTGACCATGTCCGCCACATGTGTAGCACTGCCTGCCTCTCAAGAGACTGGCTTCACGCTGTGTGCCCTGCACTGCTGAGCCAGTGTCCTGAGGTCATCTGTGTGAGGGTCTGGTCTGCCTGAACCCCTAAGTCATTCGTCGACTGCCTACTACGGAAGACTCTGTTACGTCCCGCCCCGCGGTAGGTCTCACTGCTGAGGAAGGCTCAGCAAGGAAGCTCTCGATCAAAAGGGCTCGCTCCAGTACTCATTCCTGAGTTGAAATGCTGAGGGAGATCCGCGATACCCTGATCTCATGTCTCAATCCCTGCTCAAAGGTCTGGGCCCGGAAGAATGGGTCCCGTACCATGTCTTTCGAGTAGCGAGAGAGATCGGTAAATCTCGCCGAGTACTGGGAGACCGTCAAGCTGTCCTGCCGCAGATGAAGAAGCTCCTGGATGTGCACCGCACGGAGGGTGGACGGGACGAACTCCGAGAGGAAGAGGCTCTCAAAGTCCATCCAGAGAATAGAAGCTTCATCGTGCACCTGGAGCATAAAGCTCCACCATCTTCTAGCTACTGCGTGCAGTAGGCTCACTGCGAGGATCACCATGAGGTCTACTAGTGTCCTCACTAACCTGAAAACTCTCACCACTGCCTCCAGCCAGTCCTTGGCTGCCTGGGGGTCCGTCTCCCCGTGGAACCTGGGCGGTCGCTGGCACTGGAACTCATGCAGTGCACTAAGGCGACGTTCATCATCAGCGGCTGGGGATGGAAGCATTGGTGGCTCGGCGGGTAGAGGTATCGTCGGTGCCTCAGCTGTTAAAGGGCCCTGCACCGAGGCCTCGTCGCTCGGCGGGCTGTCATCACGCTCAACTCTCGGAACCCTAGCTGGCTACCGTCGTGAGGCCATCCTGAAAAGGAAACAGGTGAACCACGGTCAGGACAGTATACCTAGTGAGCTGATACAAAGTAACCACAAAGAAAACTTGAACACACATGCAATCAATGTTTTCGTGCATTAAGTCGGAAATCAGAAGTCAGGGTCCTGGTGTACGGATACGTCGGCCGCCGCACCAACACTGGACTCCCTGGACTGATAACCACACCCAATATGCTAAAAATTATTGCTTCACATAGATAAGATCAGAGTCCACAGTAGAACCGAACTCCTCTGATACCAATTTGTCATGACCCGTCCTCGGGGCCCGTGCTGTGACTACCCCAAGCCCGCCTTCCATAGCTCAGGGGATGGAGACTAGCACCAAGGCATAAATCCCGGTAAAAAGGGAAGGAATTTACTTTGTAAAGTAAACAAGCACCACAGAGTAAGCAAGAAGAAGAAGTAAACACTAAGTAAAAAATGGTACAACAGTAAGTGCGGAAAAGTAAAGGGGCCCTGAAATACAAGCCCAACTGTAAAGTACAACTGAAAGGGGAAAAACAGCAACTGAAAAGTAAAAGCCGCAGCGTCAGGCCGTCCTCTAGAAGTCCCACCTGAAGGGTGGGTACAGATAGCCTCCACAGCTCCTCGGACCAGTCGTCCGCTCCGAGTAAACCCCGTCCAGTGGTCCACCTCTAGGTACCGTCCTGCTCTGCCAACCTCGACCACGATCAGTGATGTCCGTCGTCTGCAACCAACACAACGTAGTACGGGCATAGACCGTGCAGGGGTGAGTATAAGCTACTCAGTAGGGACCCCGAGACCCCCGAAGGTCTCCCAGAATCCACAAAGGATAATCCACAAAGGAAAGATAAAATCACGAAATAACATCTGACACTGCTTACCTATATGCCCATACATATACCTAAGTCATCAATTCTCATTCGGCTCCAACATCCGAGCCCAAGAAAAACCCAGTCCACACAGGAAAGCAAAAAGTAAATCCACACAGGATAGCACAACACAATCCAAAAAAGGAAATAAAAATGTAAATCCACACAGGATAGTACAACACAATCCACAAAGGAAAGAAAAACAGGGTTTCAGCTCACACAGGTATACTTCTTCGAATGACGATAGAGATGATCACTGATCCATCTAAGTCGTCGGACCCACAAAGGATCGATAGGTACTAACCCCCGCAATGACCCACAATGAATCTGACCCACAAAGAATCGATAGGTAACTAACCCCCGCAATGACCCACAAAGGATCGATAGGTAACTAACCCCCGCAAAGACCCACACAGGATCTGTAGGCGCTGGCCCACATAGGACCGCTGAGCGCTGACCCACACAGGATCGGACCCACACAGGATCGGTAGCACTGACCCACAATGGATCGCTGAGTGTTGTAGTCGTCGCCGTCGAATCAACCGAGGATCTCGGCACAGTCGTCGTTGTCACAGTAGCAGTCGCAGCGAGCTCTAGGGTTCCCACACACAGCAAGCTCGTTCGAGAGGGTCCGCTCCACGAGCCGAGAGGCTGATACATCAACTGACACATAGTCCAGAGTTGATGTATCCAAAAGTTCTGTATCTCCAACAGGAACTCAACATCGCAGACGGCGTGTCAATCGGACGTCCGGTCTGAGAGTTATTGGCTTTTTCGTCCCAGGGGCCCGGTTGGTTTTTAAGGAAAAACCAACCCGACTGTACTCCACCTATGTCCAAACCTCAGGCGGAGTATTCCAAATGATCCGTATCACTAAGAGGAATCCATCAAAGTCGACAGCACGTCAAACGGATGTCCGAAGCTCAAGATGTGAGTGTTTCCGCTCCGAGGGCCCGGTTGGTTTCGTGTACGAACCAACCTGGCCGAACCCAAAGTATTCTGAAACCTTGAGTGTGGTAAACCGAAATGACCGTCTCGATCCAAGGATCGCATCTCCACTGATGGAGCGTCGTTCTAAGGCCCGTAGCTCACGTTATGATCAAAAGACCAAAAAGGTCCGAAAACAGGGGGTCTGGGCCAGGACCGACCCGGCCCGAATCCCCCTGGGTCGGCCCGACCCAGGTCGACCCGACCCGGGTCTGGGTCCGACCCGGTTGGGCGTGACCTGGCCGGCGGGTCGGCTCGGCTCGGCTCGGCCGAGCGGCCGAGCAAGGGAATCCGCGGGGCGTGTTGTCCCCGAGGGAAGAGGAGTCGCGGCCCCACATGGTGCCGCGCTTGGTTAGCAGACGCGGCAGAGCTGCGTCCTGTGTCTCGCCAGACCCGTGCGGTCGCGGGTCTGGTCGGCCGTCGCGGCCAGCGCCGCCGCGCCGGCGACCCGCGCTGTCGGTGGAGTCTGCGAGCCACCGGAGTTGCTCCGGTGGTCCGATTCCATTTCTGTCTGCGCCGTAACTCCTCTCGGGTCCCGTTCTTCAATGCGGAATCAACAAATCGTCTCTGTGACCCGTTTTGTCGTCATCCGCCGTTCTGCACACCAAGAATCAAGGGCGGTGGGTTTGGACTTGTTCGTTGGTCCGCACCCACCGCGTTAGCGGTTTGAAACAACACCATAAAATCCCAACAATTGATGAACCACGACCCGCAATAAAGATCCGCGGACCAACTTGTTAATTGGTTCATCCGTGTTCTTGCCTCGGAGGAAAACAAGCATAGGTAAAAATCATTTTCAAAATGACCCCTACCTCATCATAGTCTTCGGACAAGTTCTTCACGGAATTGACTGTTGCGGTAGAAGATGATCGTCGCATCGCGAAAGGGCGTCGCGTCTTCGCGGTATACGGCGTCGCGTCAATGAACTCCGAGGATCAAGGACATACAGATTTAATTATAACAATTAAATCCATGTTGATGTTATAACCCACAAAGAAATAAAAGGACCGCAATCCTCTACCTCAATATGCCGATCGAAGATTGTCGCGGGGATGGATCGTCGCGAAAGAAGCGTCGGTGTCGCGTCTTCGATCTCCGAGGGCTCGGTGTTCTTTGTTGCCCTTTTCGTCGGAGGCCGGTGTTCTTCGCGTTCTTCGCGTTCTTCGCGTTCTTCGCGTTCTTCGCGTTCTTCGCGTTCTTCACGTTCTTCGCGTTCTTCGCGTTCTTCGCGAAGGAGGATGAAGATCTTTAGAGATTCTCCAAAGGTTTAACACAACATCCAGATAAGAAGGTGTGTTGGCCTTATTTTATTAACATGCCAACAAAGAGAAAAATAAACTAAGTAACGACCCATTAATTCATCGAATTAATTTCAACGAATAAACCGCCCAATTAATAGGGGCGTTAAGAATTTATAAAACCCGTCAGTTGACTTTCGTTTAATAGGGGTTTTCGCGGGTGCGTTACTTAGCGGAAAAGAAACGGTGGGGCGCGTGCGGTTCCCACCTCACAAATATCCTACCAAGAGGGTAGGATATTTTGATTTGCACCCTATCCGCTTCAACTCAGATTAAGCAGCTTTAAGTGGCTTTCAAGTGGCTTTAAGTGAAATAAAAATAAAGTTGTCTCACACTTTATTTTATTTCTTAACATAACCCCAAAAATTTAAAAACCACACCCAAGCAAACGCAACTCCGGAAGAGGCGTTTCTAAGAAAATATCGGCACTGCGATTCCATCGGTGCCCTCGGAATTCGATTCCGAGCACCGGTTCAAAAGTTAGAAAAATCTGCTCGTTCGTTCACTGAACGTACACGATCCAAACTTCGAAAAATGATTCCGGGCACACCGGGACTTAGAATCAGGTGCCGTCAGAAACTGCGTTCTTGTAAAATTCCAAAGAAAATTAAGCAAAAAAAATTTCCTTGAAATTTACGGGTCTTTACATGTATATATGTATAAATGTATATATGTATATATGTATATATGTATATATGTATATATGTATATATGTATATATGTATATATGTATATATGTATATATTTATATATGTATATATGTATATATGTATCTTTGTATCTATGTATGTATGTATGTATGTATGTATGTATGTATGTATGTATGTATGTATGTATGTATGTATGTATGTATGTATGTATGTATGTATGTATATATGTGTATATGTGTATATGTATTGGTGAATATCTGTATACTGTAAAGAAGGGTTTTCCTTCACCATAGTCCATCATGGTCTCCCTTGCTTCTATTTACCCACTTTGAAATGGATCTAAGTTCCCATCATTGGAGGCAACATGGTTTGAGGTAGGTTTCATCTATCTGAGCTTTTAATTTGAATTCCATCATTGATTGGGTGTTTTAAAATTGTGTTTTTATTATTATGTGTTATATATATATGTCATGAAAAACTAGTTTTGGCTCTTGAAAATGGTTTTTCATTTGATTACATTATATATTTAAGCTTCCAACATGGGTTATTCATGTAAAAACATTTCTTTATCCTTGTTTTGAATTTAAATGTGTTTTCATAAAATGATGAGGCTCGATTGGCACCCTGACTTGTTTTATAAAAATGGAAACCCCCACTTAAGGCATTACCCATAATTTTTAAATTTAGTTTGTGTGATAAATGTTTGATTTGGGAGATGTTCTCGTGAATAGACTCATTCTTGGTTTGTGTGACTCAAAAAGGATTGTTCTTAAAGAATGAGATCAAAGGTTTGAAAAAAGATTGTTGTTTTTGTGAAATTATACGATATGTATGTACATCCTAGTATAATTGTAATCACCTCCATTTAGGCAAGGAACATGGTAATCATGGGTATCTAGGCGAGAATACTAAGGAAAGTAAGCTAGTCATGACCCACCCTACCTAGTAGGATTATGTTACAACACTAGCTAAACTATGATAGTGTAGATTTGTTGACTCAAGTAGGACAATGGACCATCAGGTACATGGTCTTTCAATGAGATTTTGAGGATCCTAAGTCCCCAGTAACCCTATCTATTAAGAAATTTCTCAAGGTGATTTCTCTCCTTTACTCTTGTTTTTCATGATACTATTTTAAAAACATATTTTTATTAGTTTACTTTTATTGTCTAAAATAATAAAAAACAACATTACTTACTCTACTTTTATTCATCCATATTGACACACCTGTTTTATGATGTTTTAGAAAATATTTTGAAAAAAATAGTGGAAAATAGTTTTACTTGAAAATGGAAGCATGATACTTATTTTGAAAAGAATAAAAAAAATATTTTTATAAGTTTTATTTTCAAACTAGAATGATGTGGATTTACCATTAAAGGTAAGACATAGGGAGTAGTTTATTCAGGTTTGACTACTGAGTTTTAATACTCTCTCCTATATGTATATCTTTGTTTTTATCTTAAAGTGTAGTTTAGAACATGGTCTCAATGGTCATGGGGTGAAGTTAGTTTTTGGGGTTGGTGGTGACCCACAAGGTCACATGGAGGTATGTTTAGTCATTTATTTTTATTCTGTTCCACTTCTATTGTTTATCTTATTGTTTTATTTTTATTCATTCATTCATTTTTTATGGGTGAAATGATTCTCAATTCAATTACTTTTGATTCCCAACACTAGCTACAAGTCTGAGAGGATCATAAACGCCTCTTTAGCCTTATCACGGAATGACTTGGGTGACCAGTTTGGGTTTTACCTGGGTCGGTTTGTGATAGCTATAGTCTTCCCATATATCCCCACGAGACCCCCACTACTAGTCGGAAACTGATATCATATAGGGAAGTGTGTCTAAGGTCATGTGGAATTCTGAATTGGACCAAGGGATTTGGTTTTGGGTATTACATACTAGGACATATTATGCTTAGCTATCCCTTTTATGTGAATTAATTCCACAAATGATGTAAGTATAGACATTTACAATGATTCTATCAAATAATTGTGTCAAAAATCATCGAGAAAGAATGCCAACTACCCCAAGTATCACATGCTTAATCAGTAGCTAAATATACTAATGGAGGAAAACCCCCTTTTAATATATCATGTTAGGGAGGATACAATGGTAATTCAAACCATATAACTATTGTTTAATCATATGTGTAAGAGATTTTTCCTCATGGTTAGTACAAGAGATCATAAAAAGAATATATTTAAGAGTAATATACCAATTAAATTTGATTAGGGTCATCTAAAGTTAGGGTTACTATATTGGTATCTTATACATTATAATGTTCCATATTTAATACTAGTGATTCTTGTTCTTTAATCTCTTCTCATATGAAATTTCTTCTTTAAATTAAGGTGGAAGATCATATATAAGTCTTGAATCTCTATTGGGGAAGAGTACTGAACAAACTGGGAAGTTTATCTCCTTTTTGGCTATGTATTCTTATATGAATTTCAATGATATGAAGGTTATTAATATTAAATCCTTCGATTTCATTCTTGGGATAGACTATTTAACCCAATCTTGAGATTCCATTGATTGTTATAATAAGAAATATCACTTTTCATCTTCAGCTCGTGCTTAATATACTCTTTATGGAGAGTGAAAATTGTAGGTGGATCAATAAGGTAATGACCAGAGGCATGTGGTGTTGAGGTTCTCTTTTATACTTCAGATATTTATTATTCTATAATTAAAAAATCCTAATTTAATCCCTCATATATATTTTAAATATTTCACTACTTTTAAAAGAAAAGAATTTTGATTGAATTTAGTTTTTCTTTATTATTTAGTAATTTTTTCATATTATTATTTTTTTATTGTTATATTGGATATTCTATTAAATTAGGGTTTCTATGTAAAAGTATTATAATTTAATATTTTTTGATTTTTTATAAATTATAAATTTCTACGCTCTATGGTAATGTTATACGATATGAATTTATAGTAATAGGGGATTTTAAATTCTTACGTACTGTATTTGATAGTCATATGTCATGTCTTAAAGTAACATGAAAGTTTAAAAAGTCACACATTATTTTTCTTAAATTCATATGAATAATTTTCAGATTTATGCATGCTATGATTTTCAAAGTCATATGTCATATGAAAATTCTTATTATTTTATGAACGTCTTGCAAAATCAAAAGATACAAATTTTTCTTATGTATAATTTTTTATGGGATTTCTAAAATATCTAAAAAATAAAAAATAAAATAAAATGGATTTTTCATAAAGGGAAAAATACTTATTCCTTTTCAAATGTATTAAATGGATCCAAATCCTTATGGTATTTTTAAAGTACTACGCATGTTGTATGACTTCACACTTTGTATTTCAAAATCATAAAATAGGATTTGTTTTTAGTTTTTTATTTATTTCAGATCATTGAATATTTTTGAAAATTGTTATAAATTATTTAATTATTTAATTATTATTTATTATTTATTTTTATTCAATAAAATTTAACTTGGATATTTTTTACTCAAATTTAAATAAAATTTACAATGGAAGAAGTGAACATTATATTTAAACTTCATATTTACTAAATTAAATTAAAAAATCAAATATGAATGGAATTTTAAAGGATATTAATTGAACAAGATTTATGGGAATTTTCCATGAGATTTATAACTATATTTTGGTGGATTAATTGACTGTATTTATTATTTAATCATTTATTATTCTATGGAATATTTTTTTAAACATGGTTTCTAATTTACAAAATATATAGGTATTCAAGAAGAAAATCCACTTGAAGTATTTATGATATAATTTATTGTTTTATTTTTATTAATCCTTTGGAATCAAAGAAAGAATATCATCATTTATCCTTCTCTCCATTTAAAGGATGAAGAAAGTCATTGCATTAAAGATAAATGACTCTGTTTTATTCCTATATATTATATCATCTTATACTAAGTCATGGAGAAGCATCGTTTACTTTTATTTACTGTAGAACTGCTGTAATTTCATCACTTCATTGTTTATATTATTTGAAGGACTAATAAGAACATTCCAACACCAACATTATATTTTAAAATTTCTAGAAACTTTTACTATGTTTTTTATATTTTTCTAAGAAGTTTTTTTCATTAAATCATACACTATACTAGTTATACCGCCCTTAAAAGATATGGTCCATTCCACCCACCAAACCAAAAGGTAGGGACATGGGTTGTGTTTGATCATGTAAAAAATCACTAAGTTAAAGGATACTCTTAAATAAAATATTGGGTTTTTACTTATCCCAAAAAATGTTATGTTAGGTTTTAGTATCCTCTATTCACAAAAAAATTGGGTTATTTATTCACCTATTAAAAAAATGAGTTAGGGTTTCTTCTAAAAGTATTATTTTTTATTGACCTTATAGAGTGTATTTTCTTATAGTGGATATCCATACTCTTAGGTTTCATTGTGAAGAGTACATGTATGATCACTTGGATCTGAATTGCTATAAAATAATTATATTCATATTTTCATTATTTCTTACACTCCCACACTCACTGAAATTAATCATTTGGTATTGAATTATTAATTATATTAATCCAAATAATTCTTTAATATAATTTTAAGTGACTATGGTTTTTAATATTGTTAATTCAACCTCCCCCTTCTTGTCTTTTCTATCATCTTATTTGAGACCCAACAATTAGTATCAAATCATGGTCCTACTAAGCAAACTTTTTACATTTGGTATTTGAACACACAATTTAAAAAAATTGATTATTGTTCTATATTGTTTATTTATTTTTAAATTTTATCCTGGTCCTTAGAAAACTAATGTAAATATTCATTTTACATCATAAAAATTCTGTGGGTATAAATTTTAAATTCATTGTGACCATCTCATTTCAATGAAATTGATTAAAGATATTGGAATGTTATAATATAAACTATTTTTAAAAAATATGGGTATTGAGTATTGTAATATCATGGATATACATTAAAATATACCAAAATTTGAGCTCGACACTTTGGTTGGTAATGATTCTATTAACTATGTTTTGAATTACAAAGTTATGAACATTATGTGTTTTTATTTCTATTAAAATTTTTATAGTTACATTTCATCTTTTAAAACCAACTCTATCTTTTAAAGGACTTTAAAATTCACTCATTAAGGTACTAATAAAATATTGATAACAGAAATTTTTGTATATAAGGATTAATTTCAAAAGTTTAACATGTCTAATCATGGAAGTGTATGTGATAAATATAACAGGTTTTCTAAGATTGTGAACAACAATTGGTACCTTGGTCAAACAATTAAAGATGAAGTGTTTATAGAAATATTTCATAGATATATTCAAAATAATTTTAATTTTAATAACTTAGTTATTAAGGAAAGAAATGATATTGATGAATATATGATGGATGAGATGATTGGATCATTATTTCAATATGATCTTGAGCTGAAAAATTGGTAATGAATCTCATGATAAGAAAAATGTAATTTATTTAAATTCCAAAATTGTATCTTAAAACTCTTCCAGGGAATGTTTAGGTTCTTATATTGATGAAAATATTGACAATATAACTTAATTATCAAAGTGTATAAATGGGATCATGAAGAAAAGGAAAAATAATAAGAATCAATAGAAGAATAAGAACACAAATAATTTTAAAATAAAATTTCATTAATTTCTATTAGGAGTTTTGAATGTAATAAAAAGGGACACAAAAAAATATGAATGTACAAGGATGAAAATTTTAAAATAAAAAAATGAAAAAGAAACAAAAAAAAGAATGATTTAGCTAACAGATGGAGTTGTGTAGAAGATTTAGACTCAAATGAAAAATATGTAATTAAAAAACAATAAGTAATATTTTATTATTGATAAATATTTTAATTTTTCTTATTCTCTTCTACATAAAATTTGTCAAGTGATTTGGGATAATCGTATAGGTAAGTTGGAATTTTTTTTCAATCGGTTATACAGATAATGATTGTGAATTTAGTTTGGATCTCGATTCTTCATCTTATTATATAAATCACAAACTCACTATTGAGAAACTAAATTAAATTTTATGTATGTATTATGATGAAAATGAAAAAAAATATATATATATATATATATAATATAATAAATTTATTAAGTATCATAAGAAATTAACCAAAGAAAATAAGAATATTTCTCTTGAAGGGGAAAAGATAAAAATGATGATTCTAAAATTTCTAAGCTTTTTGAATAGAATGTTAAGATAAAATATTTTATTTCCAAAAATAATCAGCAAAGAGAACTGAAATTGAATTTTTTATTAGCTTATTTATCTCAAATTAATGGAGGGAATAAAATATTGTAATATTTTATTTCTTCAATAAAATATAATACCTGTGATGACCTAGAATTTATTCAAAAAAGAAAAAAAAGAATGAGTAAAGTATAAGTTGAAATTATGAAATAAATTTAAAATTGATTTTCTATCAAGAGTTAGAAATTAGATGACTTTAGAAGTTTTTAGAATATTTATAGGATAAATACAAAAAGAATATATCATGGTTATGATAGAAAATTACAGCATATGTATAAGAATCGATTTGTTAAAGGAAAGGATAAAGTTATTTCACCCGTTACTTGTTTTATATATGGTTTTTTACATTATTATAGTGATTATTATATAAATATTATTCAATATCTTTGTCACAAAAGGCATATGTTTCTTAAGCTTCCTTTAGAGTTAAAATAACAAACCCTTCTATAGCATGGGTTCATATTGGTACTTTACTATATCCAATTGAAAGTAACCTTGTCTCTAAGATGAAGTAATATTTATTTTAATGGAAAACGTGAATATCTATCATATTTCTAACATTTAGTATGTCAGAATTAATTAAAATATGCTTCACTTCATCATATCCAATGTGAATTAAAATTTAATTTTAAATATGGTCTAATAGCATATTTTCTAAATGTTGATTACTTTAATTTAATTTTAAATTTTTTATAAATTATTTAAATTTAATTTCACATGATTAATGGTTACTTTAAGACTTTAAATTACTTATATAGGGGTACTTTATCATTGTTTTTTATTGCATATGTTTGAAATCTACATAGACGCACTCTTTAAAAAAGAAAAGTTTATTTAAGGGATGATAAGCATCAATTAAGGGTGAGATTTACTATTTTAGTGCTTAGGCACTATTTTATGTTGGTATCTATCATAATATTTTGTAAATTTAGGAAACATTTTCATCTTTAAATCTATTTATATCTGAAATATTATTAAGCATTCTAAAATTAATGACTTGTTATTTGTTTCAAAAGTTGAGATCTATTATATGGTTTTAAGAAGAATGAGACTTGTTTTATTATATTTCAAAGTTTTGTCTTATTTATAAAGGGAAGAAAATATTTTAAAATTGGATATTTTTTTATAATTACAAAAAGGGGAGAATTTTTAACTCATTTTTATAATTATAAAAGGGGTTGATTATTGAGTGGCTCCTTTCGAATTCACTTATTTATATTTTTATAATTACAAATCCTAATTTTAATCCATTGTATTTTGTTTTAATTTTTTAATACTTATATAAGAAAGAATTTTTTATTTTAATTCAATTGATATTTATTATTTAGTTATTTTTATTCATATTATTCATTTATTATTTTTATTTTCAATATTCTATTAAATTCTGGATTTCCTAAAATTCTGTGATAAAGTATTGTATTTTAATGTTTTTAGATTTTTTTCAAAGTAAAAAAAGTCATACGCATTATATGAAAGTCATATAATCTAGACTTAAATTCATATTCTGGCTTACAAAATCATATGCACTCTATTTTTAAAGTCATACAGATAATTTTCAATGTCATACGTATTATGGTTAACAATTTCATATGTGATAGGAAAAGTATTATGATTTTATAAAAGTCTTATGAAATCCTATGTTGAAAATTTTATTAAGTCTTATGAGATTTCTAAAAAGTATTATATTTTTATAAAAATTCATATGAAGTGGATTTTTGATAATAGTAAAAGACTTGTTCATTTTAAAATGTATTATAAGGATTAAATGTATTGTGGGATTCTGAAATTCCTTTTCATTTTGTATGACTTCACACATTGTTTTCTAAAATCAAAAAATATATTATGTTATATTAATTTTTAAGTATTTGAAATCATTTCATGTTTAAATTGATTATTATACTTGATATAGTTTTTTTATAATTATTTATTATTTATTTTGATTCAATGAAAACTAATTTGGAAGTGTTCTATTTATCATTAAATAAAATCCATGATGTTGGAAGTGTGATTTATATTTACACTTAATATTTACTAAATTAAATTAAAAATTTTAATATGGAAGGAATGTTTGAGGAAATTAATTATGCATGATTTATGGTAATTTTCCATGATATTTATTATTTTTTAGTGGAGGATTAATTAAAAATATATATTTCATAAACATTTATTTTTCTAAAGAATATATGTATACAACATGGTTTCTATTTTACAAAATATAAAGTAAATTAAGAAAAAAACACATGAAGTGTTTATGACAGAATTTTTCATTTTATTTTTATAAATACTTTAAAATTGAAGAAGGAAAATATAGGTTTTTATTGATCTCTATTAAAAGGATTAATCAAGTCATTGTATTCAATATGAGTGACTCTATTTTATTTCTACATGATGTATATAATGACACTAAGTCATATATCTTCACCATTTACTTTGAGTTGTTAAATCATTGATGGAATTTCCTCGCTACATCATTTAGATCCTTTGAATGGTCAAGAAACATTATTATGTTAGTATTTTAGTATTCACAGGTAGATGGTTTCGCTGTATTTTTTATATTTTCTTAGGTTTTTTTCTACACTACATCATACATCATATGGGTTATACCACCCTTTAAAGGTACCATTGGTTCTATGAACCTGGCCAAAAGGTAGTGACATAGTTTTTGATTGATCCTGAAAAAATTCACAAGGTTATGTTCCACTCTGATAGAAAATATTGGGTTCTATTTTATCCCACATAAGGCCATGTTATGTCTAGGGTTGAACGATTAGAAAAATTCCTAGGTTAGTTCTTATCCCATTAAAATATTGGTTTATGGAAACACTATTTTAAAATTCTAGGTTTATCTTCTGCCTATAAAAGGCATTTTTAAATTCACCCCATATTTTATTTTATATGATTCTATTTGGGACCCAACATGTGGGGGGAATCATCATATAGACAGATAGTATCATTCTTAGAGTAATTGAAACTAAGGAGTATTAATATTTACCACATGTAGTAGAAATTTATCCTAATAGGTTTTCTTATAAATTGTTTAGACATCTTCCTCAGTAGGAGGTAGAATTTACCATTGATATTTTTCTTAGAAATGATCTCATATAAATTATTATTTATCCCAGGGTTTTAACTAATTTGATGGATCCAAAAACATAGCTGAAATAGCTTGAAAAGAAGGGTTTATTCTACTGAGATCTTATCCTTGGTATTCCTTAATACTTTTTAAAAATAAAACTGATATTAACATATATCTATGTGTAGACAAACAAAAATTAAACTAAGTAACATTAAAAACCATTACAATCTCCCCATAATTTATAATATCTCCAATCGGTTAAAGGGGGAAAGATTTTTATATAATTGATTTGTATCCAAATTATCATTAAATTTTGGTTAGACTAGAATACATTTCAAATGTGAATTTTTGGAGTTGGTTTGGTCGTTTAAAATATTTAGTAATTCCATTTGGACTATCTAATTCTCTATCCATGTTTATAGAATTGTGTAATAGTATATTTCATTCTTTATTAGACACTTTTATTGTTGTATTTTTGGAAGATATACTCATTTATTCTAAGTCTCTTTATGATTATAGTCAAAATTTATGCATCATCATAGAGACTTTTTAGAAGAATCAACTTTATGCAATGTTTTCTGGATATTCCATTTAGATCTAAAATGTCAAATTCCTTAGCAATTTGATTTTGAAATCTAGTAACTTAGTAGACCTGGAGAATGTGTAAGTGATTATCTCCTAAAATATTTCATCAAATGTATTGGAAATAAGAATTTTCATTGAATTTGTGTTGTATTATATATATTTTATCTAGGATTTCTCAAAAATCACAACCTTAGGAAAAGGTTCACTAATAAGAGAGTGAAATTTATATGGTCTTGGTAGGTTGAAAATTATTTCAATGAGATGGAGAGAAGATTAATTATAACTCTAGTTCTTGTATTGGCTCATCCAGGTGATAGTTTTAAGTTTTATTATGATTCATTCTCAATTAGTCTTAGCTAGATTCTAATTTTGAATCACGGGGTGGTGGCATATGGATCCAAACAGTTTTATCCTCATGATTAAAGTTATCCTACCCATGATTTAGAGTTAGTTCTATTGTTTATTTCTTAATGTTCCAGAGGAACTACCTACTTAATGAATGTTTTATAATCTTCATTGATCATAAAATCAATAAAAAAACCCTTTCTCAAATGGATTCCAATTTTAGGTAGTGTCATTTGGAATAGTATCTTTAATATTTTGATTTTTATATCTAATACTCTCTAATTAAATTCAATTTAGTTGGTGATTCTCTTTGTATGATGATTTATCCTAAAAGGGTTCAAGAGGAAAATTATGAATGAAGTTTTATATCATTGAAGGATAAAATTTAATTGGATTTTATTGAGTATTATATAAGGATACATCTACACCATATCAATATCTCATCCTCTATCATAGATCATGTCAAAATTTTCCAGATATTTTATTATGATTGTATCATCATTTGAGAATAACTTTGTTGAGGGAATACCCTTAATGACTAGCACCAAGATTCATTTTCTTTTATATATGTCCATGGAAGGTTAGTAGTCCAAACCAATATTATAAAATAAGTAATGAAATATTATCATGCCTCTCAGTAGGATGTACATTCTAGTATCATGAAGATATATCATGATCTATGTCACCAGTTTTGGGGGCCCAACATGGAGAATGATATCATAAGTTTTGTCTCCAGATAATTTTATTGTCAAAGACTAAAGGTAGTGCATAAAATATCTATAGGTGAACTCTAAAATATTAAAATATCAATGCAAAAATGGGATGATATCACTAAAGATTTAGTGACCAGATTTCCTATATCCTCTATAGGTTGTGATGCCATATGGGTGCTCATGGATCGTCTAACCAAGACGACTCATCTTCCGGAAATCAAAGAAGATTCTTATATTGACGAGTAAAAAACTATATCTATTAAAGAGATAATCAAGATTTAGGGAATAATGAGAAACATCTTCTCTAAGAGGTGATCCTCTTCCTTCTCTTATATAATCTCCTGTGTTTTACACTATATTATACTCAACTGAATATAATAGTTGTACAGTCGTGCCTTCAGTCTGCTCAATGTTAAAGAGGTTCATTAAGAATGTAATTATGGACTTGAAATAATTATAATGTCATCTTAAGGGAGAACCATCTCCCAAAAACTTATTACTCAATCCCCAGTGTTTACACTAGCCTATGGAGACTGGGATGTGTTTCTAAGGTGTTGTGATGACGTAGTTTGGGTATAATCTGGGTATTTAGGTCGTGGTCATTACAACCAGTAATTATTTCATCAAAATTTAAATTATACTAATAGAGAAAATTATTATAAGTGTTGATAAAGTATAAAGGGTCCATATATTGGTTAATTTTTGATATCAATGTAATTAACCCTTTGTGTATATGAATATGACTTTAACATAACCTGGCCACAAACTAAGGGTGGATGAAAAATGAGGATCAACCAAAACATGAAATAGGTAATTTGAGAAGAGGCAACTAAGTTACTAGATACTGAAATTATTTTCCCCATTTTATATTGTTTCTGGGTAATCCATGTAATAGTAGTTCCAATAAAGGGATGAGTCACTATCATAAACAATGAGAATAATGAGTATATCTAAATCAGGAAGGTCGATAAATGGATGTTCTTTATAGATTATAAAAAGATCAACATAGCCACTATGAATGATTATTTTCCTCTTCCATTTCTAAAAAAATATTGGAAATGTTTAATGGAAATGTTTTTTTTTACTCTTTGGATGGGTATTCAAAATATAACCAAAATCTCATAGCTCCTTAAGATCAATAAAAAACGTTCACAAGCATTTTGGAATATTCACATTAAGAAGAATTCCATTTTCATTATATAGAAGACTTATTACATTCCAAATATACATGGTGGAAATATTTTCAAGAATAATAAAAAGGATCATACCAATATTCAAGATTGACTTCTAAATTATGGGAAAACTATTTGGGGGCTACCTTAGAAATTTCGATATGGTTCCTTAGATATGTCAATAAACTAAATTGATATTAAACTTGTAAAAGTTTTTTTTAAATATGACTGGGGGGTTTTTTATTGGACATAATATATCCAAAAAAGGTATAAAAGTATATAAATCCTAGATTGAGGTTGTAGGAACCTACCTCTCCAATATTATGTTAAATATATAATGATTATCTGAATATATACAGGATTTTATAGAAGTTCCATCGATAATTTCTAAAAAATAAAAAATCTAATATACAATCTTTTCCGTAAGTACATACCTTTAATTTTTTGTGATAAATGCTTAAAATAATTTACTTTTTTAAATTAAAATTAAATCACTTTCCGCTTCAATATTGGACCTAATTGGAATTTACCTTCTAAAATAATGTGTAATGAAAGTGAGACTATAGTTGGTACATTACTTTTGAAAAAATATCCATAAATGAATCCATGTTATTTACCATGATATTATGTTTTTAAAATAATCTCATAGAAATTATAAAACTATAAAAAAAATATAACATCTTGTGATAATTTCATTGGAAAATTTCAAGTAGTTTCTTATGGGACCAAATGTGAATATTTATTATAATCATATTACTTTCATGTATATTTTGAAAATGGATAATCTAATGAATATGTTAGTAAGGTGGATACTTCCACTACAGTAGTATGATCTATAAATCAAGTAAAATATAAGGATTTAAGATTTTGTGGTATAATATATCTTATTGATACCTTAGAATGAAGAAATTGAGCCACAAAAAATAAATGGGTCATTTTTTTAATAAATAATTGGTTTTATCTTAATATGAAACATCATGGTCTTTAGATTTTTTAAATTGTTTGTAAAAAAGGTTCAAACCAAGTAATTTCACCTCAAACAAAAAGAATAACATTTTATCGGATGCCAAGAATTGCTATTGAAATTAGCCTATTATTTTCAAGATATATTATGATGGAATTGTGAGAAAGGAAATACTTAAATAATATATGGATTCTATATTTTAAGTTTATCACTATCCACCCTCCACCATAAGGGGGATAGCATGGATTTGAACGAATAGCACATTAGATGCTTCAGTCATAATTTTACTGGGCAACACTCATTAAAGATACATGAAATTTGTATTTTCCCATGATAAGTTCCATGGAGTGTGTAATATTGTAAATAGGAAAGATATTATTTAAAAGGAGAATCTTGAGGAAGAAATATTTTATGTTTAGACCTTTAATTTTATTGGATTATACCCATCATATTATAGAAATTTATATACATCTATGGATATAATTTATACTTATAAGTGTGTAGAGATATTATCTCTACAAAATAACCTACCTTCCAATGTAGTGAATAATATCAAGAGAAATGTTTTCACAATATTTTGAGTTCTAGGAGTACTCAACATAGAATATAGAGTCAATTTTATAAACTATAGGTTTGAATCATTAATGAAGAAATATAGGTTTATGCATGGAACTAGAAAAAAAATATTAACCATAGTCAAGTGGGGAATATGAGATCCTAAATAGAGAGATAAAAAACCTACAACAAACAATAATAAATTCCTCTCAAAATTATCCAAATATTATTCAAAGAACCGTGAGAATGCATAAAAACTTCTAAAACGTATATAGTTATATCTCCATACAACTATTTTTATGGTTATTCACTCCAATTTCCTATAGAGATCAAGCATAAATAATATTATTCAATCAAATATTTAAATTATAATCTAAAGAGTCCTTGAGAAAGAACACTTATAAAACTAATTGATTTAGAGGAAATGAGATAAGTTTCAAATAATAATTCTTATATTTATAAGTAAGGTACTAAATATTTTAAAGAAGGAAAGGATTATAAAAGTGAAAATCAGACATGATACAAAGTGCTACAATTTAATTTTATAGTGAAGTAGTTTCTTGGAAACGTTAATTAAAAAAATTAGTTTCCCAATTCAAAAATTTATTACTAGTAAAATTATTAAATACAAGGAGAAAATTTGAGGTTATTTTTTATCAATGGTAAGTTCATGAATATTTTCATGGAAGGATAACTCAAGGTAATGGATTCCCTATACTACATTGATATATTAGGGGAATAAAATTTCAATAAAGACTTATTACCAAATACTATATAAGAAAAAACCCATGGTTCAAGACTTTCTTTTTATGTTTTGGTGTTCCTTCCTTCCTCTATGATAAATCCCTTTGATTCATGTTTTATGATTTTCTTTTATTTCGAATATAGTGAATATTATTAAGAGATAATAAAGAAGGAACATAACCTCTCAAAACATTAAAGAGGAATCTAACTATAGTAAATGGATTATTGTATTCACCCTATTATTATTTATTGACTTTAATTATGAACTAAATTATTTTTCTATATGGTGTACTAATCCATTTTTCAACATAGATATAATCATAGATAAGTGTAGAGGGATCAGGTGTTAGGTTAAACACAAAATACCTTTACTATCCATCATTACTTATGAAACATGTGTCAATCAGGAGTTAAATTCTTTAATTCTTTGAGATAAAAGAATATTGGATTCTAATTGAATAGAATATAGAGTAATTATTCATTTTTCATGAATTAATTATATTGATAATCTATAAGTTAAACGATTAATTTATAGAATAGGGGTATTTTTTCAAAATTCCACAATTAAATGGATAAATTGATTTAGAAACTAAATTAAGAGTAATGTGATATTAGAAACTAATATCAAGACTTTTGAATTAAATTTTACCACATTGTGTGTATTAGAAAAAAAAATAATCAATTAATAAATTGATTGAGAGATTTTAATTCACTAAACAATCATTCCTTGGCTATTACAATTAGTCACATAAGGTGTTTTTTATAGGATTTATTAGTTTTAGTGAATTGGAATAAATATTTTGTTGACCAAAGTAATCGTACCCATCCTTTTTATACCATGACAATTATAATTAGTCGAAGGTGGGAAATATATGGTGAAAATAATGATTTTAAAAGGCTTGAGTCATATGCATGGAAAAAAAATTAAAAAATGTGTGAGTAAAAAATTTAAAAGGAGTTTTGACTGTGTGTGGTTAATTGTTAGATAATGTTGAGGAATCCGGAAATGTAATATCCAAATATAAAAGTTAAAATTTATAAAATTATGTTATCTTTAAAGATGTTGAATTTAGGGAATTAATATTCCAAAGTGAATAATTTTTTAAGGAGTTGTGAGTTGAGAAAATGAAATACATGTTAACTATAAAATTCAAATAATTTATAATAATTTTTAAATCATTGAACTATAGATGAAACTGGTTAATGAAATGAATTATTTTTTAATATTGTTCAATTAATTACTCAAGGGAAAGTAACTATTTAAATGTGGTTGGATTTAAATTATATTTTAAACAAAGTTTTTTCTATTATTATTTAAGAGTATCATCTATAGAGATTCCTTGGAAAACTTTATCTATAGTATTATTAATGATTAATCAAACTATAATAAATTTATAAGATAAATAATTATGAAAATGTTGACTTTTTGAAAGCTTCAATTCTTGGATTACCCAATATGGCCTCCTATGAAATATACCTTCTCTATAATAATTCACTATTCTATATGGATGGTTTTAAGAAACTCTAACTTGAATTTATAGGCTGAAATTTAACTTGGCATGATGATCTCTAATCTTATATAGGTTAGATATGGTCTTTATAAACCCAAAACAAATAGAATGGAATTATCATATCAATTTCCAAATTATATTCAGGTAAATGACTAAGGACAACCCCTTCCTCACTTTTGAGGATATTATAATATGGGAAGTTTCCCAAGATGCCAGTTTGAATAGTGAACACTACTATTTTTTTATTAGAAGAAATAATAAACATTGTAATTCGTTTTGGATTCTAATAAAACTCGGATCCCTCCAAAACATTACAACATAATATGGAAAATTTACCATGGAAGTTTTCTAATCATGGTTTTTTTAAAACACTTCAACTGATATATTTTTTTATTTATCATTTCTAAAAAATAATAAAGAATCACTAGAACATGTCTTCATTAGATAAAAATATACATAGGTTCTTTAGACTTTTATTTATGACTTTATTGTATACCACATTTTTTAATAACATGGTTTCTAAACTTAATTATTGTTTAGGTATCTCATTTTCACCTTAGTTGAAGAACTTATTCCTCAATACATTCTTTGAATTACACAATATACAATTGTGGAACAGAAATTATATTAAATTTTATGATAAAGTGGTATTTTTTCAGGATTTTATTTTGAATGTTATCATAATTTTGAGAATAATAAATTACGTTCAATCAGCTTATGTTGATTACACACTACGTACATTATATTTTTAAGTAGTCTCTCTACTATTGTTAAATTAAAACCATGAAAAGAACCATTAGAGCTGGCTTGGAAAACCCCACAACATGGATAGATTACAAGTAACAATCATGATTTTGAAGGAGGTATACCCTAAATACTATACACATATGTTGTGTTTTGAATCATTTTATAGGGTACAATATAAACATTTCATATAATACGTCATGTAAGAATAAATAGTATATGATATTTTTTGGTTTGAGTATATTTCCTTTTAGAATATGTTATAACATAAGGCATCAAATGAAAATTTCATGACACAACCAAACCCAGTTATATTGTACTATTGGTTGATATCATATGGAATGTATAATAACATATTATTAACTCATATATCATATGATAGATATGTTATATGAACATTAAGTGTTAATGTTCAAGTGATATTCCATATTGGTTATCATAAAAGATTCATTTCAAAAGATGAATTAGATAGGGAGTGAAATACATTTATTCAATGGTTTCATGAAGTGGCTGAGGAGTAAATGCATAAGAACTCAATAAGTATCCCGTAGGTCTCTATATAGGTATTAAATACCCATTAAATGGGTTTTTGTGTGTGCATGTGGGTCTACCCAAGGCTTGGCCAAAACTATCTATCCTAAAGATCTCCCATCCACTATCTTTTTCTTAATAAGGTACTAGCATATATTATATGAAAGGATCATCCCAATAACTTGAATAGTGATTGCTTTATAACACACGGATATCTCTAGAGGGGGTATTTAATATGGTTTCCTCTCATGGGATTATCATTCATCATAGATAATGAATATATACAATGGATAATTATTGTAAGGTACACATTCATGAGTTTTTTGTTTATAGTATCCATGATTTCATTAATATAGAGTGGTCAGATCTTGGATTAGTTTTCTATATTGATTCCACTATGTTAAAAAAGTGTTGATATAAACTTCTAAATCTATAAGTCATATCATATCCTTCAAATTACTTTTGATTTATGATATCATGTTTTGAAATTAGGTTTTTAAAATCATATTTAATGTCATAACCCCAATCCTAAAAGATGATATTGGTAATTTTTTATGGTCTGTAGATTCATGAATTAATATATCAGATATCATAAGCCACAACCCAGTACAAATCTTTTATTTTTTTTATTCTTAGCATATGAATCCCAAATATTATACTCTATGATTATCATTGTGTCATATTTTCAAAAATAGATCATCATATCACCTTTACAATAAATTTCTGAATCACAATATATGACTTCTAATCATATTCATAAAATGTACCTTCATATTATAAAATATTATATGATATGTATGATTAAAACTTTTTGTATCATATCATTAGATACGATAGGGTGATTAGTCATAAAATATGACTAGTAGTGCTTAAACATTTTAAGCACTACTAGCCAATTTCTGGAGCTCTACGACTCAATCTGAAGTGATAAATATGATTTGATAAAGAAAAATTGTTTTCTTTAAATTCAATTATGAATTCAATTATATTATTTATAAATGTTTTATCAAAAATGAAAAAATGAATTTTGGGAATACTTATTAATTTATAAAATGTTTATAAATGAAGTACTTATAAAAAATTAATTAATAAGTTAGATTTTCATGAAACATTTATGAAAAAGCATTCCATTATATTAAATATTAACACCAAAATACCTTTTACCAAATTCTGTTGAATACTATATTACATAGAAATAAAGTGTTTATTTATAAATCATTTCGGTAAATTATAAAGTGTTTATAAATTAAAAAAATAAGCCTAAATATAAAGTGGTTATGTTTTAATATCATGAATTTTTTATAATACTTAATTTCATTTGTTCAAATTACGGTGCTTACTTAGGATTTATTAAAAAAACCAAAAAAATGTTTTGATGAATTATTTGATTTAGGATTAAGTAGTATTAATTATGTGATATTTATTTTATTTAAAAAAATTAAATAATATAAATAGAAATATAGATTGGTTATATTTTTAGTAATATCACATGTTTAAAGTGAAAATATTATAAAATGAATAAAATTAAACAGTTCATATTTTGAAATTAATATAAATTGTTTATATTCAAGGTTATAGAATGTCCATAATTAATAGATAAAATTATAATGTGTTTAAATTAGTTTGTATTAATTAATTGTTCATTAATGTTTATATCATGTTTAAATAGGTGAATTGTTCATTTATTTAAAATTTATTCCATTATTTATTATTTATAGATAAATTTTTTTTAATTATTAATATGTGTATGATTTTATTTAAATTGTTAAACTTATTCTAGATATTATCACATATGTATATAAGGTGTTACATTCTAGGTATGATAATGGTTTTAGCATCCATCGACCTTGATTTCAGTTTTAATAAAAGTTATTAGCTTGAATTTAGATATAGAATATAGTTTATACATATGAGGTATTTTTTTATGATGAATTGTAATATCTCATAAGTAATGTGTCTCTAGGTAAATAGACTTTAGATCATACTTCCCCTTAGATTGGAGGATTATTCATTTTTCTAGAAATTTTGGTGTTAAGTACCTTTGTCTCTAGTATTACTCATGTGGATATTATATATTTCATAAAACTATAAACGTTTACATGAAAAGTTTATATACCTTATGCATGAGATAAATTTGGATGTGTGTAAGTATTTTTTCCTTCTATTTTTTGGGGAGTAACAAAAAGGTTGAGTTATGTAAAGAGTTACACATCAATACAGCTTGAACGTATTGGTTTAGTATAAGGAATAATATTAAAAACTAAATCATTAGAAGCATGAAAATATTAAGGGAATAATATGAGATAAGATGGTGAGATTAAATCCCCTTAAAATACTATGTGGTAGATTCCTTCAAAAAAGGAACTTATCAATACATTTATCATTTTGTATAGGTGACCCTTTCCATTAGGTTTTCATACATTATCTTGTGTATTGAAAGTAAGAAATGAGGTAACCCCAACTGTTAAGTGCCTTGTTCTTGGTTTTTTTCTTTGAGTTACATTTTCATGGGAAACCCTACCCATTAGGATACTAATGGAATCAATTTGGTTGAATCCATATGATGGATTTGTGTAAAGATTTTTCTACACAATTATACAAGGGTTATATATGATATGATTGATAATAGTTATCCACCAGATAGATTCATGAATTATTTATCTAATACCTTATGTAGGTCATGATGAAATATAAATCTTGGGACACTAATGGATACAATAAATTTAAAAGGGTCCATAATTATAGTGGGATACCATTTAATAAAAGTTCTTATTATGTTTTTCTAAAAAAATGATACTAATATGATATAATATTAAATTATAGATAAATAAGAACATCTTCATAAAAATAAACATTTAAATAAATACTAGGAGAATATTATTATATAAAAATCCTAAGGCTGGTAACTTAAGAAAAGTTATCTAAATAAAATTACTTATGTAATAGAAAGTATATGTGTGGGAAAAACAACCTCTTGAGTCACAAATAGTTGAAATCATTCAATAAATTAATCTAGATTAATATAATAAGTATATAATGATTCACTTGATGTTTCAAATTCATTAGCTGAAAATAACCCAATTAATTTTAGTGTCCACTCATATACTCAATATTATTAGTAATGTAAATGACATTATGAGACTGGAGGTTTCCTTGAGGATGATTCTTGTTAATGAATTCATATTGTTATCATTGATGAAGATTTTCTGATAATGTGAATGAGTTAAAAAAAATAATATTATCAAGTGTATAGAATATATAATCTGATTATATTATGTCTATATTTAGGTATTTTTGAGACTGTATAAGTGGGTAAAAGTTCAAACCCAAAGAATAAATGTTAGTTTGAAATTCCAAAAATGATTATTTGAGTAACCAGTTAAGATCATTGAAATCTAAAGGTAAAATCAAGAAGGAATAATTATTCTAATAATTGAATTTTTTGGATACTTTTAAGGGTTCTGAGAATCTCCATAGAATGTACATATTAGGTATTAGTGTCATAGAAATTGATTCTTTAGTTTTAAAGGGTATCTGACACCAACTATATTTATTATAAGTCTTTTAGATATATATAGGAGTTAAAAATCAGGGTAATCATTGATAGATATTGTATTTTTCATTCAAGTGATGAAGAAAATAGTTTTTACATCAAATATTTAATTGAAAAAAATCATGCTTATATATATCTAAGTAAAGAATGTGTATCATCATCTCATTTCTCTTATGTAATAAGAGGATTTTTCTATTAACCGCATTCTATTAATAACATGAGATAATGAATTAAATAAATAGGTTTTATCATTCATCAAATTATATAAAATATTTTAGAAAAGAGACAATGAAAAAAATATTTTATCCGGGATAAAAGTGTTTTTATCTTGATCTATATTGAAATGTGATAGAAGATATTCCTTCCACCCAGCAATAGTATATTTTAAAGAATAAATTACTCCTTTTAGAGAAAATGATCAAAAAATAGAATACTAAATATGATATAGAAACAATATTTTATTTGTTAAATATTACTAATAAATATAAATAAGTATTGTTTACTAAAAAAAAGTAGTTTTTTTATCTTAGTATGATATTATGAAGAGAATATAATGTCTAAGAGGCTAGTGGGAGAATGATTAAACTCAAATAATTTCAAAGTTAACAAATAAATTATTATACTAGTATAAAATTAAATTGATTTCCAGTTAATATTCAAAAGATATTAATATATATATATATAACAGTAAATATAAATCAAAAGAGTTTTATTTTGTTTCCATGAAAAAATTGAATATCAGAATTATACTAGTCAAAACGAAATTTAATTTCCACATAATATCTGAAATATTTTAGCATATGTGTTGGTAAATAGACATGTAAATAATTACATTTAGTTACCATAACAAATATAATGAAACATTATCATAAATTATTTTAGGATTTTTTTAAGTGATAATGTAATTACTTATATTATTTAACAGTAGATTGAAAATAATATTTTGACGGAACTAGTTATAGGAAATATAATGTACTTGGTAGGGAAAAAATCTGATATTTTGATATTTGATATTATGAAGTTAAGGGTTTTGAAAAAGTTAATAGAGTTGAACATTAGGAATATGAATCCTAAATCTAGAAATTATTCAAACTTGTTTTCTTCATAGATGTTACTAACTAAAGATTTTAGTGAGAGGGTTTTATAAGGTGGTCACATAGTCATATCGAAGGTATTACATAGATATGTATTAAGTTAACAAAACCGTATAAAGAAAAAATAACATAATATTGATCTAGTAGTCAATTATATATGATATGTTAGATAGGTACTTATATAGGTTTTTGTTAAGTATTCTTATAAGGTTTTAGTATATAAAATTTATCATATAAAATGAAACCTCCACATTTTTATTATTTCACATTGGTTGTATATATGCATATATTGATATACATTTTAGGAATATAAATGATAATTTACCACTCAGATTATGAATTTGAGTTATCTCTAACTAATTCTTGTCATGGATTGTTATAGGTTATGATGAAACATTAATTTTTACATGAGTGGGATTCTTGTATGGAGATAATAAATATGACCATGATTCACACAAAGAGTTTTTATGCATTAGATAACCAACTAATTACACCACATGGAGTCTAATACACTATGCCTTTGGTATACTAGGTTGTATGGATGATATTTAGAGTCTCCACTACCTATGGTTGGTGAAAAAACTAGCACGGTAACCTTCATACTTTGATACCTTTCTTACACAAGACTTTATTCTTAACTAATTATAAGGTGGTTGAGTATACTGATTATCCTGATATCAGTTCAAGCTCAAACATAGTGGGTTTTATCCTCTTATATAATGAGTATGGCATCTTGGCCCTTGGTTGTGATAGACTGAGGAGTGTGAATCAATACCTAAATATTACATATGATGTACTTATCTATTTTGATGAGGGATATGTGATGTATTTATCCATATATGTGAATGAAATGTGATATATTCATTAACTTTTTTATTCTATACTCATATATTCAAGAATTTATGAGTTGAATATATGGTATTGATATACTCAATGTCATATTTTCTCTCAATGCCTTGGAAAAAGGAAATATATGAGAATTCATTCCAGTATGTGATGCAACTGGTGGATACTGGAATAGATATGCATGTGTTTGATGGAAATCATTTCAAATATTGTTGTATCTTGAGTAGAATTAATTATTTTTTAGTTCCCAATGTTTTCTTATATCTATGGATTTTTAGACTCAATTTTTTTGTCAATGTTACAAAGAATAGTTGGTTTATACATTTAGTTTGATTAATTGGGGGTTGAGTTTGACTCATGTAGTATCTCTAAATGTGTTTTTAGAGTTAATCCAAAAAGGTCTTGGTTGGGTATTCACAATGTATTTTATATGAATTGATACATGGTGAACTTGATGATAACCTTCCAAAAGTGTTTTGGAAGATATTTAAAATAGTTTTATATATAATTTCACAACTTATTGTATATGATACTATATAAGGTGAGATTTTGTTTAAGTATATTAGGCTTTAGTGTAAGTGGGATATTGAAGGCGATATTCCCTAAATCATTTACACATATGATGTGTTTCGGTGTATATTATTCAAAATGATATAAAATTTATATATGATATGATATGTAGAAACCATTGGTATATTATATTTCATGGTTTGATTGTATCGTTTTTATGATATGAAAAATCATAAGGCGCCAAATGAAGATTTCATGCCACTGACAAACTAAATCATATTATACAATTATGTGATATCATATATAATATTTTTAGTACAATCGTAAGGTGTGATAAACTCATAAATCCTGTGATAAATATGGTAGAAAATTTTAATTCTTAACATTCAACTAATATTCAATGTCGGTTATCATTAAAGAGTCATTTCATAAAATGAAATGGATGGGGGTGTGATACATTCATGCAAGGGTTATTTGAAGAGGCTGAGTAATTTACTCATGTATTATAATGTATAAGTAAATATTTTATCAATCTAGTAGTATCCTAAAGGGATCTATATAAAGTGTTAATTCACATTTTATGTGTATGATTTTGTGTATGTGAGTTTGCTTGAGACTTGGTCGAAACTCTCCTTGAATCTCGCTCAAAAAATTTCATTTTCCTACTTAGGTACTAGAATAATGTAGATGAAAGGATAATCCCACTAATTTTATGAGTGATTTAGTCCCAACCCATAGATACCATCAAATGAGAGATGACATAATACAGCCTAACATGAGATCTTTATTAACTGAAAATGTTGAATGTATGTAATGCCTCATCAATGTTAGTTAAATATTCACTATTTTTTCATTTATAGTATTAATAATTTAATTTATCTGGTATGGTTTTATATTGGATTGAGTTTATATATTACTTATTTTTTGATTAACAAGTGTTGTTAGATCCTTAAAAACCTAACTGCTTTTGTAAGGGGTCAAGTATCAAACTACAGTTAAGTTTTTTAATACCTAGAATGCATTGTGATTAGAAGTTTATTTTGTTACCATAGAATAATAGATATGAATAAAATAGAGTCTGAAGCTGCATTGATGGAACTGGAAATGGAAAGATAATGTGGGTGGAAACACATTTTTCTTGAGATGAACTCCCTTATGGTTGTGAATGCTTCATAGTAGAAGAAGTTTACTACATAGAGGCTTCAACTGAAATGGATTCATTGTATAAATTATTTTGATTATATCTCATTTCTCATCTCTAATTTCTTTTGAGAGGAAAAAAGGATTGGCTATTTCCTTTCAAACATGGGTTTTTCTGATCTCTCTTTTGCATGGATTCCAAAAAATCCTTCAGACCATCTTGAGGTTATAAAGATATATTAATGTAAAGATACAATTATCATTATTTTTTATTTATAATATGTGTATATAACCATATGATCCCAAATGATTTATAGTTTTTGATAATAATCATTTTGTTCATTTTGTGTGTAAAATTATAATTTTCAACAAATATTTAATTTTATTGATATATTTAAGTGATTTTGAACATTTTTAGAGTAAAATAATTTTTTTGAACTTAATTTGAATACCTTGATTTATTTTGAATTAACTTCCTAATACCTTTTCAATTTCACACACACACACATAGATATATATATCTTAATTATATATATAATTTCATTATATCTTATGGATTATATTGTAATTATATATATCATCTTTTAGGAACCAACCAATATATCACAGTACTTTGATACCCGAGTCGGCACTAACATAGCCCGAAGGGAGTTCCTAATCCCCAAAGGTTGGAGACTAGCACCTGGAGTCATACATGATAAAAGAGGGAAAACATTGGACACAAAACAGTGGAATATAAACGAAACAATTTGGTATGATCAACACTCAAAAAAGGAAAAAGTTCCAAAAAAAAATAGGTATATCAAAACCCAAGACATAACATCATCAAAGTATCATAAAAAATAAGAAAAAATCAACATCCCAAAGGGAATATCACTCCAATCCCAAAGGATCAATAACATCAACCTCCTCAAAGATTTTTTTCCCTTGGCTTGGACCTAGGAAAAGGAAATATAAAAAATCCTAAAGGAAAATAAAGGGAGTGAGATAAAAATCTCAGTAGGGTCTCACCAAGTGTCCCATAAAAATATTTCTTAATAATAAAACAAAACATGTTTTAAATTGTTAAACAAAATAGGGCATGGTAATACATTTTTATATTTAAATCAAAACATGATTTCAATTCAGAAATGATGAAAAAAAATTCATACCTGACTTAAATAAACATTTTATAAAAAATAGTTTATATAAATCAACTAGCATGAAAATAATAGTTCTATAAATTGATCACATGTATATAAAAACAATAATAACAAGTATTGTGGTCATCTACCCTATGGTATGATTGTTTCTAGTTATAATATCCTCGCACTTCTCATATCAGTGATCATGGATAGTATGTGTACACGTGTCCCTTGGGATCCGGCTGAATATGACTCGTCAAAATGTATTTCCGGATAATATCTTCTGAACTATGTTTTTTAGATTTTTCATCCTCAAAAAATATCTAGGGAATAGTAATCCCCCAAATAACCCACTAACTACCCAAGCTCACATGTGCTCAATAAATCAATAAATAATGGGAAAGTCATCTCATTTCAAATCAAACATAATTCACAATTAAATTTAATAATTTTCAATTTCAATATTCTAATTCAAGTTCAAACTAAACATGTGTTTTTCATCATTTAATACCTTTTTAATACAAACTCAATAATAGGTTTTTATCATTTAAATTTAATTCAATTTTCCAAAAAGGATTCTCAATAAATTTATATATTCCATCAATTTCAAATTATGCCCCAAATTCCAATTCCATGGGAATTAGGGGTTTTCCCCCAAATCCATTCCATTTCAAATTCAAATTCCAATTCATATCAAATCATATTTTACTAAATCAATTGAAATTCATTTCAAAAAAATCAAGAAAATCAAGGTTTAATTATGTGGTAAAACTCAATCGGAACCACCTCCCTTTAATCATGGAATAAAATATCAACACCTTCAATGAGATCCTACAATGAAGAACAAAGATGAATTAGATCATGAAATAAAAACTAGATTTAAGGTTAAATTAAACATAGTTTAGATTCATCAACAACACAATTATTTAAAACTCTTTGAGGATGAGATAAAGTGATAGTGGTATAGAACAAAAGAGAGTGGATTTGCTTACCTAGAGAGAGGTCGAATGAGATCCACCACAATTTAATCCATCAGGAGAAGGTTTTATATGGCCAAAAATTTCTTCTTGAGATCCTTTAAATATATAAAAACACAATATAGGTTTAGTTGGTGTCAATAGGGGTTTAAATGGGGTTCATGAATTTAGAAAATAATTTTCAGAATAAAAAAGTTTGTTCGCATGGTTAGCTGGGTAGGGCCACACAGTTTCCCAAACCATGCTCCCAAATTGTGCGCCCCTATTATGGGGGTTCATAGTTTCTACATGGTGGGTGCATGGAATTTAAAAATGTGTTACAACCATGTAATCCCCACTTTTTAGGGTTGCACAGTTTCTACTAGAAGGGGAAACGGTTTGAGAAAATTGTGTACCAACCATGCATATCCAAGAAAACCTCCAAAATTTTCAAAATTCCACCCAAAGAATACCTAAATAAGACTCAAACAAAAAACATACAAAAAGGGTCAATTAATAGATAAGAACAATTAATAGGATGTTACAACCTCCTCAACAAATAAAAATTTTATCCCCAGAAAGTCGATTAAGAAGTTTTTGTATCAAATAGAGGAAGAAACAGCTCTCTCATTAGTTCTCCATCCTCCCATGTCTCATGTGAATAAAAACCATACCTAAATAGAAAAAAAACAAATTTTATATTCCTCCGACAATGTATATTTTTTTATAATCAAAAATCCTGACTAGATACTCAGTCATAGATAAATCAAGTTCATCATCAAGATAATCCCAACTAAAGTTATGAGATTGGTCAAAAAGATACATATGAAGTTGCGATACATGGAACACATTATGTATTGAATTCAACTGTGGTGGAAGTTCTAAATGTTAAGAAACTTTATCTACCTTCTCATAAACCTCAAAAGTTCTAATAAAATGTAGATCGATCTTCCACTTCCTCCCAATCCATCAATGAATTAAACTAGGTTGAACTTTCAAGATCACCTGGTCACTAACTGAAAACTCCAATGGTCTATGATGAAGATCAAAATAAGATTTGTACCGGATCTATGCCATTAACATTATATGAATAATCAACTAAATATTCATCTTCATCTCTTGGAATAAACTTTTCCTAACCAAGAAAGTTTATCCAATCTTTGACTAACACAATGGATATTTACATGATCGGCCATGCAAGGCCTCAAAAGGAACTATTCTGGTCATGGAAAAGTAACTATTGTTATAAGTGAACTCAAATTGTCCCAAATAGTCTTCCCAGGCTCCACAAAAATCATAGAAATGGGAACAAATCATATCCTCAAGAATCTGTATAAACCCCTATGTCTAGCTATCCATCTACGGATGGTGTGTCATATTCAAAAACAAACTTGAGATCCTATAGCCTCTTGAAGGCCTCACAAAAAATGAGAGGTAAAATGGGAATATTTATTAGAGACTATAGCATATGGAAATATGTGAAAATGAACAATATCTTTCACATAGAGATGTCCCAGCTCAACAACTTTGGTTGTATCCCAGATGGGTATAAAGTGATCCGATTTTCCAATCTTATTAATCAAAACCCATATCTCATTATTCTTCCTCAGGGCACATGACAATCCAACCCGAAATTCCATAGAGATATCATCCCACTTCCATGTTGTCACTAGATGTGTCTGAATAAATCCCAATGTTCTGTGTTTATCATCCTTTACCAATTATAAATTATAACAATAAAGAGAAAATCTGAAATTCCCTATCTCATACCTAGCCACAAAAATCAATTTCTCTAGTCATAAAACATCTTTGTGGTTTTCGGGTACACTGCCCACTGGGAAATATATAAATCCCCCATAAAATTATTTATCATTGGTAATGGCGCAAAATAATGATTTTGAAAACATAGAACACCCTTTTTTGTAAGAACCCGAGTTTTTATAAACTGGTCAAATTCTGACCCTGTTTAAACTTTTGACTGGTTTTGGGAAGTCTGGAAAAATCTGGGCAGTTTCTGGAAATTTCCAGACTACACGCCGTGTACTTTAAGTACACGCCGTGTATGAGTTACCCGAGTGACCGGCCGTGTTCTCACCGAGTACATTCCATGTGAAGACCGTGTAGAGTTTCCATCTACACTGCGTGTATTTATAGACACTCCGTGTATTCCTTACCCGTGCGAGGCCAGGTACATGTCGTGTGGTGCCCAAGTGTAAATTTCCATCTACACGGCGTGTAGCCTTCCTTGACACGCCGTGTACCCTTGCCCGTGTAGCGGCCGAGACCCTGGCCGTGTGCTGACCATGTACCCAGTCCAAGCCGTTTGCTGGACTCCGCTTAAGTCGGAGTACGGAAATTCATATACACGGCGTGTACTTTGGAAATACACGCCGTTTACTTTTTTTTTATTTGAGTGATCGGACCGTCGTCGCGTCTCATTCCCAGAATTCTCTTCTTCTTCTCTTTTAAACGAACCCTTCATCTGGGAAACCTCCAAGAACTCAAACCCTTCTAGAATCTCCGTACGACCTCTATTCTTTGATCCTTCAATGGTAGCGGGACCGCATCGGAAAGGCTAACCCCTCGCACCCTTATTCTTCCTTGATTCCTCACCTGTTCCTCCGCAGATTCCATCCGAACGGAATTTCCGGATTTGAAGGAAATGTAGATCTACCGTGATTCAATCTGATTCAGAGGCTGAAATCAAAGGTGTGGCATCGTAAGAGTATGAGGTAGGTGGTTCATACCTTCTTTCGTGTTTTCGTAAACTTTTGGGGGTGGCGACCTTCAGGAGCGATGTCGGGTGTTGAGCAAAACCCTGTTTATTTTGTTTTTATTTCATTATCTGCATTGCGGGATGCCTCTGGGCATTCCTTGACCCTGTTGTGATTGAGCAAGACCGGGTTAGAGGTCATTGCTCGTTTGGGGAAATTCAGCCGGGGGTGCCGAAATTCGTGTGAATTGGACCGTTGTTTAAACTGATGTGTTATTACTGCTTATTGAATGTCTCTAGTTAAATTTTTCAGGTTAATTGTTAAATTGTAAATGAGTTAGGTACTGGTATGGGATATCACAAGTAGTGCAAATTGACTACCTAGTAATTTCCTGTTTAAAGTGATGCTTCCAAGTATGAATATGCAATGTGTGATATTTACAGTGTTGAATTGCTTGTTGTGTTGGGCGTGGCCCGGATATTTGTTGAATGATGAGAATCACAGGTTGGGGCTTTGGCTTGGTTTAATTGGGTGGTTTCTACCACAGGTTTGGACGTCATAGACGTCGGTTGAGGCAGTTGGACTATCAGGTTGGGCTTTGGCCCGGGTTACTTGGATGGCGAGGCTATCTGACTTGAGCGACAGGTTCGCAGGGACACGAGGTGTCGGAAGTGTTGTGGCTTGGGACATAATGAGGTGATTACCGCTCACCAGGTACTTTTGAGTAGTGTGCACACAGATAGACTCCGAGATGAGGTGGTACGGCCACTCGCTGGGTAGAGGCCCCCGGTAGATGCGGTTAGGTATTTTTGGTTTGGGGGTGCTTGCCATAGTAAGCCATGTGGAAGGTGAGGAGCCTTTGGGAGACAGCTTTGAGGTGGTCAGGTTGGGGGCAGAGGCTTGCCATGATTTGAGGGAAGACATCTCTGTCCCTCTGATTATATTTTGAGGACAGGTATCGCTGTTTCTCCGGATGTTGTGCCTAGGGCAGGTTGAGATTTCGAGTTGGGTTACGACGGTTGGGCGTGCCTTCGGGACGTCGGTACTTGAGACACATGGTTTCAGGTTGCACGAGGTTCCGGGCTGCAGATCAGACTTTCTGGCATTGGCCGAAGCAGGTGACACTTCCTGGTGGCTGCTGAGTACCAGTGAAGTCTTTGTTTACTTTTAGGCATTGCAATGTTTACTGTTTTTCTTGTGTAAGCATGTCTGCCTAAACACTTATATAAGGTATGCACCTCTGGGTGGTATCCTACTGAGACTTTTCTCACACCCTACACGGGCCCTTCAGGATGCGTGTAGACTTTATGAAACTGCGTACAGGTGGAGGGTCAGCCTCAGGAGCTAGATTTTAGTGCTATTGAATTGGATATTGTCATGGACCTTGAGGTCGTGCCGTACTGTAGTTACTTGTTTAGTATTCTTTTCTTGCGTCAGCATGTTTACTTTATATTGTAGCTAATATTGGTTAGCCATTGGCGCCATTATATATGTATTGATTTGTATGACTTGATTGGATGCATGCTTGGTTGTTTTAGCAGTTATTGTAGTTCATTGTTGGTATGACATTCTATTTACTTTCTGCTGCTGTTGTTTTTATTTTGCTTCCGCTGTTTATTGTTATTGAAGGTGCTTCCGCTATGCGGGTCTGGTTCGAGTCTGCTGAGTATTTTATTTCCGCTACATATTTAGTATTCTACTCGAACCGGTACCATCTTATTCCTCTGGGAGGGTATAGCCTCCCCACTATCCCTATCAGACCCTCGCTGCTAGTCGACAGCCTTTGGTGTTCAGGGGAGGTGCGCCTACGGTAGTGACACCTGACCCGTTCGGCACTGTTCGGGTGGCTGGACGGGTCCGGGTTGTTACAAAGTGGTATCAGAGGAGTTCTTGACAGGGATTTAGTAGTAGTGTTTTTCTGGCTACTAATGAGATTGAGACTTCTCCTTTTATTTCTGTTGGTTTTACTATTTGGGATATGGTATACTGGAGATAGGTTGTTGTTGGAACTTGATTTTTGAACTTGTTCTTGGGTTCCTGCAGCCCCATGTATGAGGGATGGATTAAGTTGACGGGGTGGGAATTGCAATTTTCTTTTTGCTCAGATTACAGTTGATATGATTTCCACCTTGGTGGCTCACTTTTTGTGCGATGTTATTGATTATGATATGTAAACCTTAGCCGGTATGGCAAGGGTTGCTTTCTTGGATTTTGATAGGCACATTTAGGGTATTTCAATTTCATAACTACACGTATGCTTTGTGAAGTGATAATTCCATGTGAAAAAAAATCAATTGCCATGCTTTGTTTTTTTGTAGAATTACATGTTGCAGGATATTTGGGTCTGGATCTTATGAGAGAAGACAGGTACTATGATTGAGGCAGTGTAACTGCCAGGATTAGGCGACACAGTCGTCGGTTTGAGGCAACATGAGTTGTCGGGACGGGCATGGCCCGAGGTACTTTGATACTTGGCTTTGTTGAGGGCGGGTAAGGAGGCAATGAGGCCGGGATGCCATGGGGCATGGGTTGCGGTGAGGGGGAGTAAGGGTAGTTGTTAGGCACTGCCTTTTACTGCTTTCCTTATCTGCGTAGAATATATTTTTATATAGATTTATGTGGGTTGTCTGGCCATTTATGGTATTCAGTGGGTTACTTCTTCACGACACGATGGAGCGACAGGCGGGAGAGGATATGGTACTGCAGGATCAGGTTCAGAATCTGGTGTAGGCAGAGCATGAGCCACAGGTACGGGATTAGGGACATGATCAGGTTTAGGATCCATTGTAGGCAGGGCAGCAGTTGGGTTTGGCAACGTTCGGACTGTGGCTTGACGAGAAGCTCCGAGCTAGCCTAGTACGCGTCTTGCAGGGGGATTGACAGAGGCGTGCAGGGTACAGAGCCTTCTGAGGCGTATCTGACACGGGAGTTCCAGTCGCAGCACCCGCCGCTTTTTCAGGGTGAGGGTGGTCCACAGGCGGCAGAAAACTAGATAGAGAGTATGCACATGATCTTTGAGCAGCTCAAGATGCCTCCAGGGCGGAGGGTCAAACTGGCGATGTACATGCTGAGAGGACCGGCGAAACGTTGGTGGGATGTGCAGGTATAGGCTCATAGGCACGAGGGACTGGCATGGAAGGACTTTGAGGACAGGTTCTTCGAGCACTTTTATCCGGAGACGCTGAGGGCCAAGAGAGCTCGGGAGTTCTTGTGTCTTCAGCAGGGAGATATGTCCGTCATGGACTACGCAGCTACCTTCACAGAGTTATCTCACTTTGCACCTAGTATGGTGAGCGATGATCTAGCTAGGGTGAGGCGCTTCGAGGATGGCTTACGACACGCCATTCAGGTCCAGGTGAACATCTTTAGGCTGGGTTCTTTCTCCGAGGCGGTGAACCAGGCGCTCATAGACGAAGGCAAAAAGAGAGAGAAATCTCGTTTTGACAGGGTGACAACCCCAGGTGACGGTTCGGACAGCAGGAAGTGAAGGAGAGATGGGTTCCAGCTGGGTGGGCATGCCAAGGACTCATCTAGACCACCTCATGGCAGTTCAGCGGTGGTGTGCTTCCAGTGCGGACAACCGGGACATGTTAGGGCTCAGTGCGATAAGCCCCCGAAGGAGTGTCGGGTGTGTGGACAGGTCGGACATCTGAAGAGGTTTTGCAGGCAGCCTTCTCAGACAATCGGCAGACAGGGACCAGGGCAGAATGTGCCATCAGAAGTTGGTTTAGGTTTAGTACTAGGAGAGGGTGGTCGAGGTTCAGCTGCACGCGGAGGACGTGACAGGGATAGTAGGACCCAGCTGAGGGGTCCATGGCCGGAGACTGGGGCAGCACCGCAGGGAGGTCAGGCATCGGGCAGTCGTGCTTTAGGCTAGGTGCATGCTGTGGAGCTTCCAGGGTTTGAGAAGGCTGGAGAGCCGATGACGGTGGAAGGTATACCATGGTTGTGGTCGTGAGTTTCTTTTCTTTCTTTTGGCATGGCCTCTTGAGGCATGTCTGGTTGAGTGCACAAGCTGCACAGGATACTTGTGGACTGACTAGATGTTAGTTATTGGGATTGGCATCATATCAGATTCGTTTTATGTTTTATTTATATATTTGAGATGTGTGGCATCAGGAGCATCAAGGATGCAGGTTACTTGAGGTGTCATGGGCATCAGGCCATCGTGGATGCGGGTTACTTGTGGTTCATGGCACCAGGTTTGAATTGAGAATCTATTGGATGCAGGACCTTAGGGAGGCGGACGCCGATGCGGCGAGAGTTACATTGGGTGTCGAAAGCGACACGTGAGCACCGAGGAGGTGTAGGGGTGACGATGCGTCACGAGAGGACCATGGGTCCGGGAAATAGGTCGTTGGTACTTGTTTGTTTATTTGTTTTCTTTGAGATATGTTCGGGTTGAGACTGAGTAGGCGATTCCTAAGGTGGGGAGACCTTTTAGGAATTTAGCCAGAACTTTGAGACCGGGGTAGTTAGGGTTGTTTAACCAGAATGGGTGTGTTCAGTGCCATCTCTTGGTTTCATTTGGTAGCTTGGGGACGAGCTACGTTAAGGTGGGGAGTTTGTAAGAACCTGAGTTTTTAGAAACGGGTCAAATTCTGACCATGTTTAAACTTTTGACTGGTTTTGGGAAGTCTGGAAAAATCTGGGCGGTTTCTAGAAATTTCCGGACTACACGATGTGTACTTTAAGTACACGCCATGTATGAGTTACCCGAGTGATCGGCCGTGTTCTCGCCGAGTACATGCCATGTGAAGACCGTGTAGAGTTTCCATCTACACGGCGTGTATTTATAGACACGTCGTGTATTCCTTACCCGTGCGAGGCCAGGTACATGTCGTGTGGTGCCCAGGTGTAAATTTTCATCTACATGGTGTGTATCCTTCCTTGACATGCCATGTACCCTTGCCCATGTAGCGGCCGAGACCCTGGTCATGTGCTGACCGTGTACCCAGTCCAAGCCGTGTGCTGGACTCCGCTTAAGTCGGATTACGAAAACGCATATATAGAGCGTGTACTTTGGAAATACACGCCGTGTAATGTTTTTTATTTGATCGATCAGACCGTCGTCGCGTCTCATTCCCAGAATTCTCTTCTTCTTCCCTTTTGGATGAACCCTTCGTCCAAAAAACCTCCAAGAACTCAAACCCTTCCAGAATCTCCGTACGACCTCCGTTCTTCGATCCGTCAGTTGCAGCGAGACCGCATCGGAAAGGCTAACCTCGTGCACCCTTCTTCGTCCTTGATTCCCCACCTGTTCCTCTGCATATTCCATCCGAATGGAATTGACGGATTTGACTGAAACGCAGATCTACCGCGATTTAGTCTGATTCAGAGGATGAAATCAAAGGAGTGACATTGTAAGAGTACGAGGTAGGTGGTTCATACCTTCTTTCATGTTTTCGTAGACTTTTTGGGGTGGAGACCTTCGGGCGCGGTGTCGGCTGTTGAGAAAAACCTTGTTTATTTTGTTTTTATTTCATTATCTGCATTGTGGGATGCCTCTAGGCATTCACTGACCCTATTGTGATTGAGAAAGACCGGGTTAGAGGTCGTTGCTCGTTTGGGGCAATTCAGCCGGGGTGCCAAAATTCGTGTGAATTGGACCGTTGTTTAAACTGTTGTGTTATTACTGCTTATTAAATGTCTCTAGTTAAACTATTTAGGTTAATTGTTAAATTGTGAATGAGTTAGGTACTGGTATGGGATAGCACAAGTAGTGAAAATTGACTGCCTAGTAATTGCCTGTTTAAAGTGATGCTTCCAAGTATGAATATGCAATGTGTGATATTGCCTGTGTTGAACTGCTTGTTGTGTTGGTCATGGCCCGGATATTTGTTGAGTGATGAAAATCACAGGTTGGGGATTTGGATTGGTTTATTTGGGTGGTTGCTACCCTGGGTTTGGGCGTCATAGATGTCGGTTGTGGCAGTTGGACTATTAGGTTGGGCTTTGGCCCGGGTTACTTGGATGGCGAGGCTATCTGACTTGAGCGACAGGTTTGTAGGGACACAAGGTGTCGGAAGTGTTGTGGATTGGGACATACTTAGGTGATTACCCCTCACCGGGTACTTTTGAGTAGTGTGCACAGAGATAGACTCTGAGATGAGGTGGTATGGCCACTCGCTGGGTAGAGGCCCCCGGTAGATGCGGTTAGGTATTTTTGGTTTGTGGGTGCTTGCCATAGGAAGCCACGTGGAAGGTGAGGAGCCTTCGGAAGACAGCTTTGAGGCAGTCAGGTTGGGGGCAGAGGCTCGCCGTGATTTGAGGTCGGACATCGCTGTCCCTCCGGTTCTCTTTTGAGGACAGGTATCACTGTTCCTCCGGATGTTGTGCCTAGGGTAGGATGAGCTTTCGAGCTGGGTTACGACGGTTGGGCGTGCGTTCGGGACGTCGGTACTTGAGACACATGGTGTCAGGTGGCACGAGGTTCCGGGCTGCAGATCAGACTTTTCGGCGTTGGCCGAAGCATGTGACACTTCCTGGTGGCTGCTGAGCACCAATGAAGTCTTTGTTTACCTTTGGGCATTTCACTATTTACTGTTTTTCTTGTGTAAGCATGTCTGCCTAAGCACTTATATTAAGTACGCACCTCTGGGTGGTATTCTTATGAGACTTGTCTCACACCCTACACGGGCCCTTCGGGATGCGTGTAGACTTTATGAAACTGCGTGCAGGTGGAGGGTCAGCCTCAGGAGCTGGACTTTAGTGCTGTTGACTTGGATACTGGCATGGACCTTGAGGTCGTGCCATACTGGAGTTACTTGTTTAGTATTCTTTTCTTGAATCATCATGTTTACATTATATTGTAGCTACTACTAGTTAGACATTGGGGCCATTATATATGTATTGATTTGTATGACTTTCTTGGATGCATGCTTGGTTGTTTTAGCAGTTATTGTAGTTGATTGTTGGCATGACATTCTATTTACTTTCCGCTGCTGTTGTTTTTATTTTGCTTCTTCTATTTATTGTTATTGAAGGTGCTTCCGCTATGCGGGTCTGGTTCGAGTCTGCTGAGTCTTTTATTTCCGCTGCATATTTAGTATTCTACTCAGACTGGTACCATTTTATTCCTCTGGGAGGGTATAGCCTCCCCACTATCCCTATCAGACCCTCGCTGCTAGTCGGCAGCCTTTGGCGTTCAGGCGAGGTGCACATAACGTAGTGACACCCGACCCGTTCGGCACTGTTCGGGTGGCTGGTCGGGTCCGGATTGTTACATTTTTAGATAACAACCACTCAATAATGATATCACCACCATAAAGAGACTCTCTAATATAATATAATTCATCATCAGGTTGATGTTCCTAAAGAATAATATTGAGAATAAAATAGTTCAACTGAACACTAGCCAATACAAAAATAACCCCTATTTCTTGGACTCCTGAATGAAACTGTGCAAATACAATCATCAATTTCTACTTTTCTGATGATTCTTTAGCATCCTGGTTCAGAAGTTTCTTACTCAAAGCATCATTGGTGACATTCACTTTCCTTAGGGTATAGGCAATGTCAAAATAAAAAATATTGTAGGTACTCCACCCAATGCATCTTTTTAATGTTCAAATATTTTTGAGATATTATATAACTCAATATCTTATGGGCATAATACACAATAAATCTTTATCTGAAAAGGTAACTCTGTAAACTATTAATAGCATGAATCATAGCTATGAAATCAAGGTCAGGGTTCAGGTAATTCTTATCATGTGGCCTAAGTTTTCGAGAGTTATAGGTTACCATGTGATCACCCTACATAAGAAAATAGCCCAAACCTGAACCTGATGTGTCGTAGAAGACCACATAGCCATGCCCATTCTCTAGAAGATTCAACATTGATGCATAATTAAAAATACATTTCATCTCAACTAAAGAACTCTAACATTTTTCATCCCAATTAAACTTCTCCCCCTTTTAAGTAACAGTGTTCATCAGAGAATCCAACTTTGATAAACCCTTTACAGACTAGTGATAATACCCCACAAAATCCAAGATGCTATGAATCTAAAAAACATTCTGTGATTTATCCCATGTAATAACATCTTTCACATGCTTAGGATCAACTAAGAAACCATGTTTTGAGACCACATGACCCCAAGAACTTCACTTCTTAAATCCAAAGATCAAATTTTGATATATTGGAAAAATATTGGTGATTTCTCAAAAATTCAATAACTTCTCTCAGATAATGCACATTATCCTCCTAATACATAGAGTAAATCGAGATGTCATCCACAAAGACCACAATGAATATATCAAGATACTCATGGAAGATCATGTTCATCATGTTCATAAAGACTACAGTAGAATTTTTTAGACCAAATGGAATGATAAGTTACTCATAATGGACATAACTACTCTGGATGAAGGTTTTATGAATGTTTGTTTATTTCATTCTCAACTGGTGATAACCAAATAGAATATCAATCTTAGAGAACCTCTTCTAACCTTTCAACTTGTCAAACAAATCATCAATTCATGGAAAAAGTAACTCCTTTTTTACCACAAGTTAGTTGAGTTTCCTATAATCAACACATAGGAGTAGTGTTTAATTATCTTTCATATCAAAGAGAATAGGTCTTACCCAATTTGACACACTCGGGCATATAAAGTATTTCTATAATAGATCATCCAAATGAGTCTTGAACTCTTTCATTTCAACTGGTTCCATGTGATAATAAGGAATACATCTCAGATGAGTACCATGAACTAAATCAAAAGAGAACTTTACCTATCTTACTAATGTAAAACTAGAAAATCATATGGAACAATTTGAGAAACATGATGAAAACTGGAGGGAGATCATTGCTCAAATAGTCCAAATATAGTTCAAAAGAAAAAATTTATATTACTTTCCCTAACTATAGATAAGAAGGTCTCACTCTACTCGAACTCGGGTCCCATTCTCCATGAAAGACACATGCACTTTATAGGGAATGCTAAAGGAGAAACTTTGAAGGTAACAATCAATTTAGGCCTTATTAGTAATAATATAATCTTTCCAAAAAATTACATCACGTTTTTTCATGTTGAGAACCAGAAAAATCAAGGTAAGATTAATTTTTGATAAAGAAAAAACACAAGTAGGAAAAAAATACCCTACTCTCTCTTCGTTCTGAGGGGTGTAGTGATATCCATCACATAAGATAAAATGTTCATCAGAAGATTTAGAAAGTTCACAATATGAGTTGATATGAAAGATTGAGAAGAATTAAGTATTAATGAAAGTAGTCACTAAAGATGAATCTATATTGATGGTACCTCTCACATCCATTAGACATGTATCAGCTTCCTATGGACACTCTTCCACTATGTGAATAAGCTTCATTCTAGATGTTTGTAGCAAGAAACCCTTTTTCCATGAAGCATCTGATTGTATAGTAGTACTTTTAGGTTCTGATAATCTCATGCCACTCCATGGGATAGAAAATATATAACAAAAATTATGAATGTGAACTAAGTACCTAGAAGAGCTACAAATCTTGTGTGCCTTAGTGCAAACCCATTTTGAATGTCCAATAATTCCACATTAGAAGAAAGCCTAAGGGATATTAGGAACTATATGAGGTATGGAAGAACCCTTATATTGAGAACCACCATGATATTCATCACACTTTCTCTTTCCTTTAAAGTAACTCAATGAACTTATACTCAGGAAAAAATAACTCATGTCAACCCTAACATACCATCCAGATCAAGCTCAACCATCAAATCCGTATCCATAATGTCAGGATAAGAAGATATATTTAATAAGAAAACCTAAGAATGGATATCAAATTTTAGTCCCATATCGAACCTTCAAGTCTTCATCTTCTCGTTTGATAAAATCTTTGGTGAAAACTACACAAGCTCTTCAAAGTGGTTCACATACTCTGTTACGGTCATTTCAACCTATTCAAGTTTGAAAAACACCATAGCCTTAGAAATGAATCTATAATTTGTATTAAACTTATCAGTGAAAAGAAACCCTAATTCTATTCACTATATAACCTTGTGATTCTTCATCAAAACCATTGAGTCCCACCACCTCCTTCTAGGTCCTTCTAGCTTGAAGGCCTCACATTTTACCTTAATTTAATTAGGAATTTACAAGAATTAAAACAAAATCTATATATTTCTCAAACAATCCTCGACATATTGATGATCTTTTGGGCCTTGGAATGCTGGTGGATTCTGGTGAAGGAATTCCTAAGAACAATTCCAAGATTCTTCTCTCTGAGGTTCCACAAATAGAGCCTAAGTGGGTACGTGTGATGGTGCTTATCCCAGATCTTGGATAGCATGCATAATCATCTCAATAAGATTTTGTTCCACATAAGGATTCGCTCATTGTGTTTCACTAGTACCTTCCTCCTAGGGACTATTCACACATCTTCTTAGAGGAATAATGCTACACAACATCAATAAGCAACATTGAGGACATCATATGATTACTCAAATCAATAACTCAAAAAAAGAGAAATAGGGAAACTGATCCCATTAGATAAGATATCAAGATTTTGATCTTAACCAATCTAGATCAAAAGTAGATAAAATACTAGAACTATATCAAATTATTCCTCCAGATGGATTTCTCAAACCAACCATGGTGACTTAAGGCTTGTTATGATGAGATTTACCTATTAAATATCTCATAACCACCTCCTAAGTCCCAAAAAGATACTCCAAACTATATACTTCCATTAAGGAAGGATGATTAACCTGCACCTTTGATACCACATTTTCATGAACCATCTCGGATACCCTGGTACTCTGATACTGAAGCTGCAACTAACATAGCCCAGAGGGTGTTACTGATCCCCATGGGTTAGGGATTAAAACATGTAATCCTAAAAGATAAAAGAGGGAAAAAATTTCCACAAAACAATGGAAGATAAAAGAAAAAATTCAGTATGTTCAACACTCTAAAAAGTATAAATTACTAGAAATCAAATAGGTATATCAAAACCTAAGATAGAATGTTATAAAAGTATTCATAAACTAATAAGATAAAATCAGCATCCCAAGGGTAAAATCACACTGAGACCAAATTATAAAGAACATACACATCCTCCAAGAGGCGTTTTCCCTTTAATCGTACATAGTAGAAGGAAATCCTCAAACGCTTAAAGGAAAAGTTAGGGTTTGAGCTAAAAATACTAGTAGGGTATCACCAATTGTTCTATAAAAATGCTCCATAATAATAAAATGGACCATGATTTCAATAATTAAATAAAATAGGGCATGGTAAAACATCTTCATATTTAAATCAATACATTATTTAATTTCAAAATGATGGAAATAATTTTAAACATGGATTAAAAAACATTTTATATTAAACAATTTATATAAATCAACCGGCATGAATAAAATGGTTCTATAAATAAATGGAATAAATATCAAAATAATCATTACAAGAATCATGGTCATCTGCCCTGCAGTAGGAGAGTTTATAGTTATAGGATCCTCACATTTCTTATATTAGTGATAAAAGATAATATGTGTACACGCATACCTTAGGCTTAGGCTGAATAGGACTCATCAACATCCCATCAGGGATAAATTTTTTGAAATAGGTTTTTGTTAAAGTTTTCATCATCAATCATTTTCTAAGGAATAATTATCCTAGCTTCCTTATCCCAAATAACCCACTAACAATATAGGCATTCATGTGATCATTAAATCAATAAATAATGATAAAATCATTTCATTTAAAACAAACATGAATCACAATTAAATTTCCCAAATTTCAATTTCAATATGTCAATTAATGTTCAAAACCAGACATGTATTTTTCATCATTTAATACCTTTTCAATACAAAACCAATCATATATTTTCATCATTTCCATTTAATAAATTTTTCTAAAAACAATTCCCAAATAAATTTATCAATTCCATCCATTTCAAATTACACCCCAAATTCCAATTCCATTGGAATTGGGGGTTATCATAAAATCTAATTCATTACGAATTTCAATTCCAATTCATATTGAATTGGGTTTTCATAAATTAATTGAAATATATTTTAAACAAATCAAGAAAATCAAGGATTAATTATATGGAAAACTAAAATTGAACTACCTACCATTAATCATGGAATAAAATATCAACACCTACAATGGGATTCACTAACATAGAATAATGGTGATAGAGATGAAGAAATCAAACCTATAATCAAGATTCAATTAAATGGAGTTTAGATTAATCCACATCATAATTGTCAAACACTCTATAAAGTGGATAGAAAGAGAGAGTGGGATAGAACACATGAGAGTGGATTCTCTTACCCAGATTGGGATTGAACAAGATCCACCACACTTCAATCCTCCAAGAGAAGGGTTTGGATGGATTAAAACTCTCCTTGAGAGCCTTAAAATCCAGGTAAAATGATTTTGGTTGAGTGGGGGTTGAGTGGGTATTAAATCGGGAGTTTGGGAATTTTGAAAATAATTTTTGAAATAAAAATGTTTGTGTGCACGATTAGCTAGGTAGGGCCACATGGTTTCCCAAACCATGTGCCCCAATTCTGGAGATACACAGTTTATCCTTGGTAGACACATGGTTTTTTAAATTGTTTACCAACCATGAAAACCCCCAATATCTAGAGTTGAATGGTTTTCACTATAAGGGAGAAGATTTTGGGAAAACCATGTGCCAACTGTGAAGAGCTCAAAAAACCTCCAAAAGTTTCAAAATTCTACCTATATCACCCCTAAACAAGACCCAACCAAAAAGTGATACAAAAAAATGGTCAAAGAATACCTAGAAATAAGTAACAGGATGTTAAAACTATGTATTTAAAATATATTTATATAATAATAATAATAATAAATGTATTTATTTAGGGGTATAATCATATAAAACACTATTTTTTAATTTTATTTTAATTAAATTTATTTTGTTGAGATTTAGGTTTTTATTTTTTATGGTTTTAATTTTATTTCTTGTGTTTTATGTAGTTGACCATAAAATGTTTTTGGTGGGTTTGACCTATGTGGAGGGGCAATTAACTATTCATGGATATTTCATAGTTAGTTAAACTAACTGTGAATTTTAATTTAACTGACTATGAGGTATTAATGCAACATACCATAACCTTACAACACCCATTCAAGTAGATTCCTTGCACAATAGTATCCACACAAAACATATAAAATAAGACATCTGGATAACCACTTACATATCTATATGGGTTCATCCTTCTTTCAACATATCTAGTCTAACCTCGTCTTGTTACATGGCTCACCACACCAATATTAATCATGCATTTACTCCATATAGCATCTCCAAGATTAAATCTATGAATTTATATTCACATATAGTTTCTTAATCAGTAGATTCATTTATTACGACTCTTTAATATTACATTTAATATTATATTTTATATATGCTAATATTTCTCTAGTGTTGGGATTATTCTGAATAGTGGATCCTTGCGATCATATGGCTTCCAGTGCCCCTATTTTTACATACTTACACTAGTGGTTTTAGGAGATGTTATGTGCCCTTCGTGTTAACCTATAAACTTTATATACATGTCCTTTTACAAATTCACCTTCTTTTTTCTCTTTTTCTTTAATAGCATTCAGGGATATGTGGATGGGATTGGATCAAATTTTAGGATTTTCCCTCAGCAAGCTCTGTTCGAGTAGAAATACAAGTTATTCCTTTATTGAGAGAGAGGTGAAACTCCTAGATTTGGATGATAATATAATGAGGCTACCTAATTTGAATTTTTCATAATAGTGAGAGAGAGGATTAGTGAAATCACTTATTCTTTAGTGATTAGATTTCACCAATAGAGAGGAAATAGTGATAAAGATCCATTAAACAGAGGTTGTTGTTTGTCTTCTTAAACCAAGGGGATGATGAAACTTAACTACAATATAATAGATAGTGTGGAAGAACTTGTACAATAGTGGAAAACTTGAGGAGTATGGACCTAATGGATCAATCTTGACGAAGATTATGGTTTTAACACCTGGAAATGATCTTCTTCATCGATAGAGGTGACACTGAGCCCTTGTAATAGGGTATTAGGCCTATTTTTTTCTCTGTTTTTTATGTCTTATGAATTTTTCTTATTTGTTTTATGTTTTTAATGTATGTATTTTTTATTTTTTTGGTTACCTCCCTCTCAATGCTTCTTGAATTAATTTATTATTGCATAATGAAACCTGTGATGATAATTCCCCAAACTCATAAGCTAACTAGTTGAAGCACATAAATCACGATTTTCTCTTTAATGTTTCTGCTTATAATTTCAATAACCAAGTAATTTTTTAACACTAAATATTGAGTTTATTTAGGAATTTTTTATTTAATTAAATCAGGTTTATTGGTTTAGATTTTTTATGGACATAACATAATAAGAAATAGATTTTTAGTTTTAGTTTTTAGTTTTTGTGAACAAGAAATCATAAATAATATATCTTGGTGGTTGAATTCGGATGGCTACATCAATAGATCCTACAACTATTGGTATTATATCCAAATTAATTGTAATTTTGTGTCCTCCAAATTCCAAATAGTCTATTCATTTCTTTAAATGATCTCTTTTATGGATATTAAATTTCAACATGCTTTAATTGCTTTCATTTGGATAGTTTGTTTATTATCTTTTGGCTATAAATTTTCATCTTCTTTATTGATGTTTCCTTATGAATTATCCTTTATTTATCTACCTATTTTATAATATAGTGACCATAAGTTGTTTCTTGGTTGTTGGTCAAGGATTATTGGGTATAAAGGGGCTCGTGAGAGGTTTTATTAGCGAAGAGAGTTGGTTAGTAGTGAGGTCTGGTGATAGGGTCTATACGGTTTATTTTTTCACTCATGTTTCTTCTTATTTACCTCTAGAGTGAGCTAAAATATAACTCTAGTTTTGTTCCTCTTAAGGATGGTGCCTCCTTGCTATTACCTATTGCAAGTAGTGACTAGTCTTGGGAAGTTTGGGTGTTGTGTTAGTATTTGTTGCTTGGTTGGACACCCATATTTTTGGCCATGCTGATTAAACTCATTTGTAGATAGGTATAGGTTTCCTACAAACTAGGATCTGTGTGTCTCTATGAAACATGATCTAGATGGTTTTTTCCTTGTTTTATAGCTATATGACCTTGGATTTCTTGGATGTATCGTGTCTTAGAGATTGTCCTTTGGAACATGGGGCCACATATTACTTGCAGTGGTACTATGTTTGAGTAACTCCACTCTTGGATTATTTTAGGCAGTCTGAACTCCTTGGGTGGAGATTTTGAATCCTTTCATGAATTTATTTGTTCCTAAATCAATTATATACTTGATTATTGTTATCAAGTGATATTTTTCAGCTTGATTTTTATCTCATTTTATGTCAATGTTCATAGGTGTTTTAATCCTAGGATTTATTGGTTTAAGTGGAGACTATTTTTCTTTAATATTCTTGATTTCTATGTTTTATCCCTTGAATATATTTGCATGACTGCACTATTTTGATAATTTTTTCTTTGTAATTTTTTTTATTTTATTTTTCCATAATTTTAGAGTATGGATACTGTTGTTGGTTTCTTATTTCAGGTAATAATAAGGTGGTTTTTGATATCTCCATTATAATTTTCTAAGAGAGAGAATTAGGTATGTGCATGTATGGGTTTAATCATAGAGTAAATTTAGAATTATTAAATTCTAATCATTTTAGCTGCTCTAGAATTTCAATAATTTCAGCCAGTATGTATAAGGTTCACACACATTAGTGGATAAAACTATTTTCATACCCTTTAGTTATATGTTTTATCATGTGTATAGATTAATGGAATAAAGTGGTGTATAATCATCATGATGAGTTAGGGATTTAATTTTCTAGGTGAAGATTTTGTAGTATGGTTTCATATTAAATTACGGTCATGCATTTTTATTACCAAAGTGGAGAATTGTGAATTTATATTAACATGTTTTTGTTAATTAAATTTCATCATTTAATATGACTCTTCACTATTTAATTGGTTATTTCACTTTATACATGATGGTATTTTTCAAGTGTTAGGTTCATTATGAACTGTGGAACCCTATGATCCCATGGCTTATAGTGCCCCCATTTCTACATCCTTTCACCAATGGTTTCAGGGGTTGTTTCGTGCCCTTTTTATTGATTTATTGACTTGACATTCATGTCCCTTTCCAGTTGTATCTACCTATTTTCCATCCCTTGATATAATACATATCTCCATGGATGGGACTGGATTGGATTTTGGGGGTTTCCACTTAGAATGCTCTATTCAAGCAGAAATCGATATTCTTCCATCATAGAGATAGAGGTGAACTACATATATTTCAGTTATAATATAGAATGGATTCAATATTTTATATTTTTATTATTCATAAAATAGTAAAGAGGTTAAATCCCTTGGTTTAGAAATTCATTCTCACCCAGACAGAGTCATCGGTTATAGAGATAAACTACAAATAGTTTGTATTTCATGCTCTTCTTACTGAGGGATGACTAACTTCAATTTAAACACACTTGGAATTATAGAAAACCTTTTACAATAGTTTAAATATCAAGTAAAATAGACCTAGATGAAAAGAATCAACAATGATAATGATTTCAATTCCTTGTAGTGAGCTTCTTCATCGATAAAGGTGAGATCGAGCCCTGGTAAGTGGGTCTCAATCTAGTTCTGTTTTTCTCTATAAATTTTTTTGAATTATTGTGCCTTAAAAAATCATCATGTTTTTCATATATATACTTTTTTATGTTTTTCTCCTATCACTAATAGCTTCTTGTACTCCTTAATTATTACATATGAATCTAGTGGTAATTATGCCCCATGCACATATGCCAATTTTTGGAAGAATGTAAATATATTTTTCCTCTTTACTAATTTCTATTTTTCATTTCCCCCATTCTTTGGTGATTTAGTTCCACTAATAGATAGGTAGAGGTGATAGATATCAATCATGGAGTGGATAATTTTCATGTTCTTGAAACTGAGGGATGAATAATCGAGACTATAACACCCTGGACAACCTTGGATAATAGTTGTGACCTTAACAAATATGGTCATTAATGGTTAAAACTCAATGAATATGATTATTTCTATAAGGCCCCAGCCTTAAACCTTACTTGATATTGAATTAAATAAATAATTCACATTGATGGTCTTTTCAAGTTTAGAGTTATAGAGAATCAGATCATAAATCATGAATTACATTCCACATTTAAACAAAGTGGTTACATAAAAGATAGTATTCGTTTTTTTCCCATCAACGGAAACATATTTAAAATAAAACTTGGATTCTTTATTGACACTTCCTTGACACTATCATCATATCATGCACCTTTCCCTTGACCTGTGAAAAACATTTAAAAACTTGGTATGAGCATAAAAAGCTCAGTAAGGTATATAAAAGTACTAAAAGAAAACTTTAGTCTATGTATGAAATCATACTTTACTCGTAAAACATAATAATTTTAACATACCTCATCAAATCATGAATAAATAATAGAAATCATAAGGCATAAAGGTAACTTGAGGCATTAATAACATTCTTACATAGGGAGTAACCCTCTTGGTTACGTTTGGAATACCCATCATAGTATATTTCCTAAATCTCTTCGGATAAACCTTAATGTTTAACTCCTTCACGTTACCCAATGCATTGGAGAGATATATCGGGCTCACCCTCCCTTAGTTTATCACGAAACCACCCGTCTTCATAACAATGCCCAAGAACCATAAGATAATCATAGCACATAACTTAATCATAAACTAAAGATAACATTCCCACATTGCAATAACAATATAACATTTTAAGATATTGAAATAATGAATCCATTCTAAAAACCATTTTCAAAACCATTTAAAACATTTAATAAAGATATTTTTAAATCAAAGTGTCTCATACCACATTGCATCTTTTAACATTTTAAAACATTAATATCCATATAAATAAATCCTTAAAACCATTTTGAAAACAAGGATATTAATGAGAAATATTTATAAGAATAAATCATTAAAACATTTAAAACGATATTTTAGTTAAAGGGTTTTTAACAAAATGAGAGACACTTGAATACAATAATTGAGGAATAACATTTAATAAAAACTTTATAATATCATGAGAATAAATTTATTCATGATATAATATTCCAAAGGACAGTATATACACCATATAAGAGTGAATTGGTGCATAACAACAATGAAGTCTCAATGGAAATGTAAATTGAGATGAAATCCATTATAAAGATGGTATCCTTAAATTAAGGATAAATCAATCTCATAATTATGTGCGAAAAATATAAATACACCCAATATAAGTGGATATTAAGTTTAAAATAATCAAATTTCATTCACACATATTCAAAGGATGACATATTCAATAACTACATGTTGAACCCAAAGAAATCGAAATTGGGTTAAGAAGTTCCCTTGACAGCCTAACGGCGTCACACCAAATTTTAGAAAAAGAGTTGATGAGAGAGATAAAGGGTATCTCATCACTTGGACATAAAATTTACAGAAATAAGGATATATAATAACATACCCCCACATAATAAGATGAAAATTAAAATACATAACAAAATAAGTCTTTTAAAAAGAGAAGGGTGAAAGGTTCCCTTACCGATTTGGGTAACTTTCGAAACGTACACCCCATGAAAGAAGGACTATACAACATTGATGTAAATACTCATAAACGAAATTATGTTACACAAATAGTAGAATAATGGACAGTACATACGCCACTCAAAAGGAAATATTGGCAAATGTTGCATGAATCTCACGAAAACACAAAGTGAGATAAAAAGCCCCTTACGAAATTCTGGTAGCCTAACGACGCCAATTAAAACTTCCAAAATGGATTGATGAGAGAAAATATGGTCTCTAGTCATATGAACATAAAACTTACAGTAAGATTAATATAAAATAACATCCCAATCATAATAAATATTATCTTAAAAGGAATGACATAAAAGAGTGTACTTAAAAAGAAAGAGAGGGGTAAGATCCCTTACCTCAGGTCTGACTTGACTTGATCATTCTTTAACCTCCTGAATAATAAACTTGAGTTAATTTATACTTTCTTAAGAACCTTTTCTAAGTTAATTATTCCTTTTATATCACTTACTACCATGCTATGAACACTATGTAATTTTTTTAAGTTAATAATGGTCGTTTTGTAGATCATTGCTACTTGAGTCAAAAATAAACTCTTTATAATTACAAGTTGTTCTTGTGGTAAAATATATATTACATCCAGAATTATATTAATTATGTAGATATCATATATATCATATATATACATTATATACATGCATTTATAATATTACAAAACATTTAGAGGTAATAAATGAAATGCACCGTTCATGGAGACGGTAAGCCGTACGTACGCATGAACGCTACTTCCATTTCTATTTCTTATTTAATGGAATTAAAACATAATGATACATAATAGTATTATAATTCCAGTATGGTATCATATATAATATCATTAAATCTATCCTTAATACATACCACATATGGTATTAACGAATCAAATCACTTTGAGGGGGCGGTAGTCCGCACTTCCTAAAATGAAGATATCACGTTTAACCATAATGGAAACCATAAAGGTATGCCATAAATTAAAAATACAGAAGCTTAAGTAAAACATAAACATATTATATATCATATATAAATATAGTGACATCTTAATGGTCACCTTTGAGGGTGTTAAAAGAATATTGAACAATCATCGTTTCGTGAGGCAGAAATTCACCATCCACAGAAACAGTATGTTCTTTAACCATTAGATGTAGGTGTGTGTAATTGTAGATCGGATCCTTCTTATAACAACATCCTAGTATATTTAAGATACTATAGTTGTTACAAAATAAATTAATAAAAAGATTTTAGGGGTTTGGAGAAGCAAAATAAAACAAAAGAACACAAGGGAAGACATTACCTTTAAATCGGGTAACTCTCTTTGATTTGAGCTCAAAGGCTTCCTTGGAAAGGATTCTGCCCAAAGTGAGGCTTAAATGATGAAGAGAATGATGTGGAGAGACAAAATGGGCAGGGTTTGGCCTAGCCAAAGGCTTGAGAGGTGTGGGTAAGGTGGTAGAGGTGGGGGGGCTTTTATAAGAGGAGAGGAGGGGCACTCTTGGAATGTCACAAAATGTTACTTTATTTTCAATTGAGTTTCGGATTTTAAAGGTCCCACATTTATTTATTTAGAGGATAAGGTGGTAAGGGTTATAAATATACTCATACAATAGGTCTTTCACAAGTGTAAGTTATAGTTTTAACATTATATTTTCATTTTATTTAAATCCTTTATTAATGAGGTAATCGATGCATCATCATGATGTCATAAATAATTTAATTTATTTAACGTATAAAAATTATAAACAAAATAACATGATGTAGGAAATATTTTTATATTTTTAATTAATATTTATAGTAAAAAATATGACTTGTATAACTCCATTTAAAAATTGTTTTAGTAAAACAACTCATGCTTGTGACACTTTTATTTTAACTTTAAATAAAAAAGTTATTTATGTCATTTTCCAACCAAAGTGGCTTCATGGAGTCCCCAAGTTGACCCATGGATTTTCTTGTTCGGCCCTGACACATCCAATGAGGGTAGTACATGTGTCTCGGTCATTTCATATTATTAAAACATTATTTTTACCTTAAATTACACTAATTACCTCTAATCGCGATTAAAAACTTAAAATTTTCTATTCACCAAAAAATATTTTAATCCTATTGAACCACATTTTACTTCCTAATGAAAACCATGAATGTCGGATTTTTGAAATTAAAAACACATGGGTGGTAAAATTTCATTTAAATGAAAAATCAGTTTTTTTAAGTACCACTTAGTGGTTTCACTATTCATTAAAAATTGAAGTTTTTCAGAAAAATACCAAAACTTCACACTAAGCTATATTTGATATTCTGTATTCCAAAATTATGTCTATTTTACAAAATTAAAAACATATAAGTTTCATTAATTAATTTAATAATTAATTTCTGCTGTCAGAACAAATAGCTTGTTTTTATGAAACAATATATATCAAAAGATTGACACTAGTTTAAGTCCAATTTCAAAGTGAAATTAATTCCAACGACCGCTATTGGATTAAATAGTAAAAATATATTCTAATTTCACTTTAAAAACAATTCAAAATAGAATATAATCATATAAATAAATTATATTAAAAAGATGTTTTGAATTAAAATACAACATTTTTCACTATTCATTAAAAATGAACTTTATCAGAAAAATACCAAAAATTTACAAAAAGTAAATTTTGATGTACTGATTCTAAAGAAGAATTTTATTTTGTCAAATATAACACATAAAATTTTCAAAAAATGGATTTAAAAGAGGTTCTCCATCAAAATGCGGTTAATCGACCTTTTAAAGAATATTATAATGTTTACGCTTAAAATTGGATTTATTCGCATTTTTAATCCTCTAACATTTATTGTAAAAAGTAAAAATATTTGAAAAACATATATAATCATTTTGTAGTTAGTTCTGTTCATTCCCGCCATTACAACGGCTAGGCATTAACTACCATTTAAAATAATATTATTTTATTATTAGAGTGCAACGTAAGATTCCCAAGAAACTCGTTGTTGCATATTGGGTATGCCATCGAGCATAGCGTCCCCTTTAAAGTAATATTAATATTTTATTCACAAATATGGATAAATGTGAAAATGTCATATTCTTTATTTACCTGGGGTGTTACATCCTTCCCCCCTTTTGGGAATTATGTCCTCACAATTTTAAAATTGGGCTTGGAAACTTCATTGAAAATCCTACATCGGAACAAGAGTCAGTAAAACAATCACTTTAAAAATAAAGATAGAGAAGTACAAAGGTCACCCGAGTTTACCCATAATAGGATTCCATCTAGGAAAACATGGATATAGAGGAAAAAACAAAGGGGCATGTTCTGAGGGAGAGTGATAGTAAACATGTCTAGGAGAAAGTTAACCATAAGAAAATCACAAACTTGTGACAGGTTAAACGGTATTTGATTCCCCAGTAGGAAAAGTTAACAGACAACATTTTTGTTTTAAGTTACTCTTCATTAAGGAATTTTTTTTAAGCTTAAATAAATCATAATGAAACATACTTACTTGTCATGTAGACTTTCAACTTTTACTAGATTCCTTAATCAAACTCATATTTTCTCCAAAAGGCGAGTATTTAGGAAGACTTGTTTGCATTAAGAGTACTATAATCAACTTCTTGAGAATCACCTAATCCACAAAAGAGAACTATATATTTCCCATGTCTTTAGACAAAAACAAATACCAAAATTGTTAGTATGAGATCAGATAATCCAAAAAAGTGTAATCCTTTATAAAAAGAAAATCTATTCTTAATCTCCAAAATTTGTCCAAAGAAAACCCAAAGTTCAACGAAGACCATTCGATAAACAATTGTCCACAAAATTCTTCAATGTAAACCAAACTAAGATTGAATCCCAAATATTTTAAGGATTTAATCACATAGTCTTCCAAGGTACAAATTAACTTTTATTTCTAAATATCATCAGTTTCTCTTAAATTTTCATATTGAAATGTAATTAACCTAATCACATATCCTCCGTGATAGGTTAATAATTTCCATAGATAACCCAAAATAAACATACTCTTGATTCTTAAAATCATCTAACTAAAAATAATTAGTCAAACTAACCAGGGACTTCAAGTGGTCCAGTGGTAGGCGATAAATACCAGTCGCACTTTGGTTGTGGGTTCGATTCCCGCAGCTTTGTCCGACGCGACGGGTTGTCACACGGTCTGCGTGTTGTCCTTTTTCCAAAACTATATAATTCTTAAAACATTCCCCAAAACGAGATAAAATATTCAAAAATAATCATAACATATATTAACCTCAAGTTTATCTCATGCCTTTCATTTTCCATCATAACATATAATAACCCATAATTACCTCAAATGTAAGGATCATATAAACCCTAATGGTTACCTTTATAATTATTACCTAAACTTCCACATCAATTGGTCATCTCGTACATGATGCATTACAGAACGTACCAAGGTTCATGTGGTTGATCATGACTACTTTATTGTTGGTTTAGAACAACCACGAGTTTCCTCATTGAATCCCCCATTTCAACCAGTCTCTTAATCAGAGAACCACCACAGTTTCCTTCAAACCAATTGTCACTTTGGTGCCTGCTAGATCCATCCATTCACTAAAAACAGAAATGTCAGTGTGAGTATATCAACAAAACCATCATGTACTAATGAGGAAGATAAACACTAAGATATACTTACTCATTCAGTTTATCTAAAACTAGGACTCTTTCTGAAATCCTAACCATTATGGTAATGTTACTTATTCTTAGAGGATACCCTAACCTCTAAAGTTATCTAAACCTCCCTCTGATACCAACTATAAGGCCCCGGCATTAAACCTTACTTAATATTGAATTAAATGAATAATTCACATTGAGGATCTTTTCAGGTTTAGAGCTTTAGATAATGAGATCATAAATCATGAATTACATTCCACATTTAAACAAAGTGGTTACATAAAAGATAGAATTCATTTTTTTCATCAATGGAAACATATTTAAAATAAAACATGGATTCTTTCTTGAAACTTCCTTGACACTATCATCATATCATGTAACTTTCCCTTGACCTGTGAAAAACATTTGAAAAAACTTGGGATGAGCATAAAAATCTCAGTAAGGGATATAAAAGTACGAAAAGAAAACATTAGTCCATGTATGAAATCATACTTTACTCATAAAACATAAGCATTTTAACATACCTCATCAAATCATGAATAAATCATAGAAATCATAAGGCATAAAGGTAACTTGAGGCATTCATAACATTCTTACGTAGGGATTAACCCTCTTGGTTACGTTTGGAATACCCATCACAGTATATTCCATAAATATCTTCGGATAAACCTTAACTTTAAACTCCTTCGTGTTACCCGATGCATTGGAGAGCTATAACGGGCTCACCCGCCCTTAGTTTATCACAGAACCACCCGTCTTCATAAAAATGCCCAAGAACCATAAGATAATCATAGCACATAACTTAATCATAAAGGAAAGATAACATTCCCACATTTCAATAACAATATAACATTTTAAGACATTGAAATAATGAATCCATTCTAAAAACCGTTTTCAAAACCATTTAAAACATTTAATAAAGAGATTTTTAAATCAAAGTGTCCCATATCACATTGGAGCTTTTAATATTTTAAACCATTAATATCCATATAAATAAATCCTTAAAACCATTTTGAAAACATGGATATTAATGAGAAATATTTATAATAAAAAATCATTAAAACTTTTAAAACGATATTTTAGTTAAAGGGTTTTTAACAAAATGAGAGACACTTGAATACAATAATTGAGGAATAACATTTAATCAAAACTTTATAATATAATGATAATAAAGGGATTCATGATATAATATTCCAAAGGACAGTATATACACCATATAATAGTGAATTGGTGCATAACAACAATGAAGTCTCAATGGAAATGTAAATTGAGATGAAATCCATTATAAAGATGGTATCCTTAAATTAAGGATAAATCAATCTCATAATTATGTGCGACAAATATAAATACACCCAATATAAGTGGATATTAAGTGTAAAATAATCAAAGGTCATTCACACATATTCAAAGGATGACATATTCAATAACTACATGTTGAACCCAAAGAAATCGAAATTGGGTTAAGAAGTTCCCTTGACAGCCTAACGGTGTCACATCAAATTTTAGAAAAAGAGTTGATGAGAGAGATAAAGGGTATCTCATCACTTGGACACACAATTAACGGCAATAAGGATATATAATAACATATCCCCACATAATAAGATGAAAATTAAAAGTCATAACAAAATAAGTCTTTTAAAAAGAGGAGGGTGTAAGGTTCCCTTACCGATTTGGGTAACTTTCGAAATGTACACCCCATGAAAGAAGGACTATACAACATTGATGTAAATACTCATAAACTAAATTATGTTACACAAAGAGTAGAATAATGGACAGTACATACACCACTCTAAATTAATTATTGGCAAATGTAGCATGAATCTCACGAAAACACAAAGTGAGATAAAAAGCCCCTTACGAAATTCTGGCAGCCTAACGGCGCCAATTAAAACTTCCAAAATGGATTGATGAGAGAAAATAGGGTCTCTCGTCATATGAACATAAAAATTACAGTAAGAGTAATATAAAATAACATCCCAATCATAAGAAAGATGAGCTTAAAAGGAATGACATGAAAGAGTGTACTTAAAAAGAAAGAGAGGGGCAGGATCCCTTACCTCGGGTCCGACTTGACTCAATCATTATTTAACCTCCTAAATAATAAACTTGAGTTAATTTTTACTTACTTAAGAACCTTTTCCAATTTCATTATTTCTTTTATATCACTTACTACCATGCTATGAACACTATATAATTTTTTTAAGTTAATAATGGTCATTTTGTAGATCATTGCTACTTGAGTCAAAAATAAACTCTTTATAATTACAAGTTGTTCATGTGGTAAAATATATATTATATCCAGAATTATATTCATTATGTAGATATCATATATATCATATATATCCATTATATACATGAATTTATGATATTACATAACATTTAGAGGTAAGAAATAAAATGCACTGTTCATGGAGACGGTAAGTCGTACGTGCGCATGAACGCTACTTCCATTTCTATTTCTTATTTAATGGAATTAAAACATAGTGATACATAATATTATTATAATTCTTGTATGGTATCATATATAATATCATTAAATCTATCCTTTATATGTACCACATATGGTATTAACGAATCAAATCACTTTCAGGGGGCGGCAGTCCGCACTTCCTAAAATGAAGATATTGTGTTTAACCATAATGGAAACCATAAAGGTATGCCATAAATGAATGATACAGAAGCTTAAGTAAAACATAAACATATTATATATCATATATAAATATAGTGACATCTTAATGGACACCTTTGAGGGTGCTAAAAGAATATTGAACAATCATCGTTTCGTGAGGCAGAAATTCACCATCCACAAAAACAGTATGTTCTTTAACCATTAGATGTAGGTGTGTGTAAGTGTATCTCGAATCCTTCTTATAACAACATCCTAGTATATTGAAGATACTGGAGTTGTTACAAAAGAAATGAATAAAAAGGGTTTAGGGGTTTGGAGAAGCAAAATAAAACAAAAGAACACAAGGGAAGACGTTACCTTTAAATCGGGTAACTCCCTTTGATTTGATTCAAAGGCTTGAGAGCTATGGGTAAGCTGGTAGAGGTGGGGGCCTTTTATAAGAGGAGAGGAGGGGCACTCTTGGAAAGTCACAAAATGTTACTTTATTTTCAATTGAGTTTCGGATTTTAAAGGTCCCACATTGATGTATTTCGAGGATAAGGTGGTAAGGGTTCGAAATATACTCATAAAATAGATCTTTGACAAGTTTAAGTTATTGTTTTAACATTATCTTTTCATTTTATTTAAATCCTTTATTAATGAGGTAATCGCTGCATCATCATGATGTCATAAATAATTTAATTTATTTAACATCTAAAAATTATAAAAAAACTATCATGATGTAGGAAATCTTTTTAGCTTTCTAGTGAATATTTTTAGTCAAAAATATGACTTGTATAACCCCATTTAAAAATTGTGTTAGTAAAACAACTCATGCTTGTAACACTTTTATTTTAACTTTAAATAAAAAGTTATTTATGTCATTTTCCAACAAAAGTGGCTCCATGGGGTCCCCAAGTTGACCCATGGATTGTATTTGTCGAACATGACACATCTAATGAGGGTAGGACATGTGTATAGGTCATTTTATATTATTAAAACATTATTTTTACCTTAAATTATATTAATTACCTCTAATCGCGATTAAAAACTTAAATGTTACTATTCAACAAAAAATTATTTTAATCCCATTGAACCAAATTTTACTTCCTAATGAAAACCATGAATGTCGGATTTTTTGAAATTCAAAATACAGGGGTGGTAAAATTTCATTTAAACAAAAAATCGGTTTTTTTAAGTACCACTTAGTGGTTTCACTATTCATCAAAAATTGAAGTTTTTCATAAAAATACCAAAACTTCACCCTAAGATATATTTGATATTCCGAATTCAAAAATGATGTCTATTTTACAAAATTAAAAACATATAAGTTGAATTAATTAATTTAATAATTAATTCCCGCTGTCAGAACAAATAGCGTGTTTTTATGAAACAATATATATCAAAAGATTGGCACTAGTTTAAGTCCAATTTCAAAGTGAAATTAATTCCAATGACCACTATTGGATTAAATGGTAAAAATATATTCTAATTTCAGTTTAAAAACAATTCAAAAGATAATCTAATCATAAAAATAAATTAGATTAAAAAGAGGTTTTGAATTAAAATACAACATTTTTCACTATTCATTAAAAAATGAACTTTATCAGAAAAATACCAAAAATTTACACAAAGTAAATTTTGATGTCCCTATTCTAAAGAAGAATTTTATTTTTTCAAATATAACACATAAAATTTTCAAAAAGTGTATTTAAAAGAGTTTTCCACTAAAAGGCGGTTAATCGACCTTTTAAAGAATATTAGAATGTTTACGCTTAAAATTGGATTTATTCGCATTTTTAATCCTCTAACATTTATTGTAAAAAGTAAAAATATTTGACAAACATATATGATCATTTTTTAGTTAGTTCTGTTCATTCTCGCCATTACAACGGCTAGGCATTAACTATCATTTAAAATAATATTATTTTATTATTAGAGTGCAGCATAAGATTCCCAAGAAACTCGTTGTTGTGTATTGGGTACGCCATCGAGCTTAGTGTCCCCTTTAAAGTAATTATAATATTTTATTCACAAATATGGATAAATGTGAAAATGTCGTATTCTTTATTTACCTGGGGTGTTACAATTTCTTCACCTTTCATTGATAAAGGTGAGACTGAGTGATGGGAAGTGGGTCTCAGTCTTGTTTTTGTTTCTCTTTGTTAGTTTTTGGTAATTCTTGTATGTGATGCTTTTTTCATCTGGTTTATATATGTATTTTGTCCTATTTTGTTCCAATGTCATTGTTTTTTGTACTCTTTTGTGGTTTTATAGAGAATCGTGTAATGATCTTACCCCATACATGTAGACCAACTAGCCAAAGAACATAAATATTTGTGTCATATTTACTATTTTTCATTTGTCATTTCATAAACTTTTTACCTATTGAAGGATTCATCTTGAGTTTAGGAACCCCTCCCTACAAACTTGAAACCTCCTTTCTTCCCATATATATTTAGTTCTTCCTCTATTCATACTTGATTAAATATTATACTAGAACTATAATTTCCATAGCCTGATACATTATCATAACATGAGTAGAATTTTCCTTGCACACTGCTACTTAATTCCAAAGAAGTTAAGCCTTAGTTTCTCCAAATATGAACAAGAATATCATTATTTCACCCTTCAGTTGAGTCCACCGTGATTAGGAAATAACCTTGACTTAATAATTATACTAATTAAATCCTAAATAACCTTTATAATAAGTTTTTTTAACAATGTTTTTATATTTTTTGATAACTAAACATTTTTTATAGGAATGTTTTTTTATCTAGGAATCAAATCTAGTTCATTGGACTCATAGAATTGGACTTAGGTCTATCAGATTCAGTTCATTGGATCCATCTTTATTGGATCTAGATAATCCGATCCAAAAGAATCAGAGATATAATTCTTTGTTTGATGGAAGTTTTTCATTCCTATATTTTGAGAAAGAAATAAGTTTATATGTTATAAAGAAATAAGTTTATGTTTAAATTAGTTGTACTATTATTGATGATTTTTGAAAGAATATTGTGAAGTCAAGAGTTAGAAATCTGTCATACTTTCTAATTTAAATCAGACGACGCTTTTCGGAATAAGAAGTTCACAACAATCATGAAATCTTTCATGATAAAATATTTTAAAGAATTAGTGGAGAGGTTTGATGAATTTAAATATTAAAGTATGGATATTCCATTATAATGATAATTAAATCATAATTCATAGATAAGGATATAGAATTTATATTCACTGAGAAAGATATTGAAATTGGATTCACTGAAAAGGATACAGAATTTAGATTCACTTCAAATAGAAATTGGACTAACTTTGAGAAGGAAACAAAAATCAGACTAACTTTGATAAGGAAACAGAAATCGAACTAACTCTGATAAGGAGACAGAAATTAGATTGACTCTAAGAAGGAAATACAAATTCTACCAACTCTGAGAATGACACATAAATCGGACCGACTCTGTGAGAGAAATAGAAATCATATTAATCTAACTATAAAGAAAAATCAAAAATAAAATTCCATAAGTTTTATGAATAATTGAAGTGGTCAAACATGAATTTCAATTTTTCATAAATCTTAGGGAAATTTAACGAAGTTTAATGAAGTCAAATTCAAAGTTTAAATTTGAGAGATATTCAGAGATTTGGAGATTTGGTTAAGTGGGGAAAGTTTTAATGTTTCCCACCTTTGTTTTCTAAGTACCTAATAAATAATTACTCAAATAATTCATTCATTGTATAAATTTCATAAAAATGGAAAAGGCGAAGCGTTTAATAAATCAAGTTAGATACATTTTTTGCTATAGTTCTCATGAGGAGGATTAGACAAATGAAATTTTATTTTCCATATTGAGAAAGATCATATTGAGAAGATCATATTCAGTCAATTTAATTCAATAAATTGGATTGAGGTACATCGTATTGAGTTTTTAATAAGATTTTGAGTTTTATAGATTGATAAAGAGTTTATTATATTAAGTTAATAATATTGAGATAATCATATTCAAGCTCATCATTTTGAGAGAATCAGATCTAGACAAATTGTTTTGAGAGAATCAGATCCAGACTCATCAGATTGAGAAAATCAGATCTAACCAAATCGGACTGAGTATTCAGACTGATCAATTGTGGATCAGTTTCAAAAAAACTTTATTCTTTTTTTGGCTTAATTTTTTTATAATAAAACATTATAAACTAATGGTAGTCTTTATAATATTTCCTATCGGGAGATAGAAGATGTCTAATTGGAGTTGGCACAAGTTGTATTCACTTGTTCATAATAGTGGATTTTCATATACACATGAGAGTGGTTATTGAAAGGATATAGGTTTTCACATTAAAGATGAAACTTGAAAATATTGTGTTCTTTAATTGCTTTAATATTATTTAATGCATGAGTATTTACTAAAATTTGATAAGGAAATAAATCTTAATAGGTTCAAGGGGTTGTGTTTCTCAAAGTCTTGAAACTTATAGAAAATGATCAACTAATTCAACCCCCCTTCTTTGTTGTTATTTGATCCTTCATAACTTCAATTGGTATTAGAGAGAAGGTTACCTTGTTTAATACTTATCATATATAATATCAATTATGTAAAAAATTGGGAAATTCCTATGTTTGATGGAAAAACAATTATGGATGGAAAAGTAGGATGATCCCTTATCTCTTATCTCTTGGCCTAGACGTTTTTGATGCTACTACTATTGGTTTATCACCTATTGAGAAAGATTACACTATGACATTTTATGATAAGATAAATATAGAAGTTTATGGGAAGGAAATAAATGAAATTATTATGTCCTAATCATATAATGTTTTTTAGAAGTTTGTGGGTCTCATTACTTAAAAAATATGTAGGACATGGTGGAAATTGTTTTCGGAGGGAATACTAAAGTTAAGGAATAAAAGATACAAATATGTAATAGTAAATATGAAGACATCAAACTGATTAGATGAAGAAAAAAATGGTGAATACTTCACAAGATTAAATGAATTTTTTTGCAACATCATTGGATTCTGAGATATCTTGAAAGATTCTACAATTGTAAAGAAACTTATAAGAAACTTTCCTGGAAGGTTTGATTCTAAAATTTATTCCTTATAATATAATGAAAATTTATCTCTTAATGAATTGCATAACATTCTTATTTATTATTAAATGAGAAAATATATAATTTTTAAAAATAAAATGAAATATGAAATAGCTTTTGAAGCTATGGGAAAGATGAAAATCCAAGATATTGAAGAATTTGATCCTTGTGAGTCTCAAGAAAATGAATACAATGAGTTGAATGATAAGATTATGTCTCTTATCTCTAAAAACTATCAAATAGGAAGAGGAAAATATGGAGGTAAAATTCCTCTCAAATGTATTGAGGGTAGTGGAATTGGAAACTTTACTATGCATTTCCCCAAGAATAAAGTTAGAGAATATCGAGACGATTCTGATGAAAAACCTTGATGGAAGAAGAGGAAAAAATTATAAAGAATAAAATTATTAAAAAAAATACAAGAAGAAGTTTACTAGAAACAAAAGAATTATGTTGAGGAAAAAATATGAATCAGACTCAGTTAAAAATAATCCTTTTGGTGATGAATGTTCAAAAAGATTCACAACATTCATTGAAAAAGTTGAGAAAACAAAAGATTCATCATAGAGTGAAGAAGGTGGTGAAGAATCTTATAGATAGTATAAAATAAGAATTGAACATATTGCATTTCTTGAGAAAAAAACTCTCAAGAAAGATATAAGAGTTATGAATAAATATTTTGAAGAAGTTATTGATGGAATTAAATATGTTATCAATCAAGAGGAAGAATACATCACGAAGATTTTAAGTTACAAAATTATAATTGCTGAGTAGGGAAAGATGATTGAAGATCATAGTAAGAAGATAGAATATAAGGAAGAAGAAGTTATAAAGTTTCAATCAAAACTTCTTGAGTCCAAAAGTAAATTGAGTAAGATGAATTAAAACTTCAAAAAAGCTTAGAAAGTAAAATCTGAGATTTCTAAAGTAGCTAAGAAGGATCAATACGAGAATCATGTGAAATCTTCTCTTACAAAAAATAATGTTTCATCGGATTAAATTAACATTTCAAGCTCCAAAATAAGTATTGGAAAATATTGAGTGGAGATTGGATGTGAGAAACCTATTAAATTTATAAAATTATAAAACTCACCCAAAAGAAAATATGGTCCATGCCCTAAGTATATTAGAGCTAGAAAAATTTATCAACCTCAATAAGGTTTCTACAAGGAAATATCTTTCTTAAACAGAAACCCAATATTTTAATGGTTATTAGTGGTGTTGTGGAATATATGGTCATAGGTAATATAATTTTTTGTACAACTTAAGTAATATCCCAGGTAAATAAAGAATAAGACATATTTCATATTTATTAATATTTGTGAATTAAATATTAATTTTACTTTAAAGGAGTTTCTATGTTCGATAGTGTACCTGATACGCAACAACAGGTTTCTTTGAAATCTTACGTTGCACACTAATAATATAATATTATTATTTTAAATGGTAGTTAACACCTAGACATTGTATTGGCGATAATGAACAAAACTAACTACAATATTATTATACATGTTTGTTATATGTATTTACATTTATCCAATAAAAAGTTAGAGGCTTAAAATGTGAATGAATCTAATTTTAAGTATAATTTACATTAAATGATCGATTTACCGCCTTTTAATGGTGAACCCTCTTAAATATAGTTTTGGTCACTTTAATACATTCCATTTGACCAAATAAAATCTTACTTTAGAAATGGGACCTCAAAATTTACTTTGTGTAAATTTGTGGAATTTGTCTGATAAAGTTCATTTTTTAATGAATTGTGAAATATATTGTATTTTAATTCAAAACTGCGTTTTAATCTAATTTATTTATATGGTTAAATTATCTTTTTAATTAGATTTAAAGTGTAATTAGAATATATTTTTACCATTTAATCCAATATTGGTCATTGGAATTAATTTCACTTTGAAATTGGACACAAACAAGTGTCAATCTTTTGATAGTTATTGTTTCTTAAAAACACGCTATTTGTTTTACCAAGAATTAATTTTAAATTAATTAATGCCAATTATATGTTATGAATTTAGAAAAATAGACAACATTTTTAAATTTGGAATATCAAATATATCTTAGTCTGAATTTTTGGTATTTTTTTGAAACATTTCAATTTTTGATGAATAGTGAAATCACTTAGTGGTAGTTAAAAACTGACTTTTTCATTAAAATGAAAATTTACCACTTCTGTGAATTGAATTTTGAAAATATGACATACATGGTTGTTATCAAGAAGTAAAATGTGGTTTAATAAGATAAAAATAATTTTTGGTGAATAGTAACTTTTGACTTTTATTTACCGCGGTTAAAGGTAAATAGGGTAATTCAAGGTTAAAAGAATATTATAATAATTCAAAATTACATTAACACTTATCATAACCTTATTGGATAAGTAATGGCCGACCATGGGCATCTTTGGGTCCATTTTGGGACCCCATGGAGCCACTTATGAAAGATGATGACACTTTAGATTAATTAATTTAAAGTAATGGAAAAATGACATAAGAAAAAATCTTTTAGTAAATTAATTTATATATGGTGTTATATAAGTAATATTTTTGAATATAAATATTAATTGGAAATATAAAAAGATTTCCTACATCATGGTATTTTTTTTATAATTTTTAGACATCAAATAAATAAAATTATTTATGACATAATAATGATGTAGTGTTTACCTCATTAATAAATGATTTAAATAAATAAGATTATACTGATTAAAATAATATCCAAAACCAGTCCAATTCCTATTGTATGATTTTATTTCAACCATGAGTTATCTTATCTTTTACTTTAATGATTTTTGGACCTTTTAAAACCGAATATAAGTTTATAATACAATAATATTTTCATACTTTCCTAAAGAGCCCCTCCTCCCCCTTATAAAAGGAGACCACTTCTAACCAATTCCACACACCTCTCAAGCCTTTTGGCTCATCCAACCTCTTCCAATTAGGCTCTATACATCCCTCTCCTCCTCCTAGAAGCCTTACCTTAGGCAGAAGGCACTTGAAGAAGTCTTTTGATTCAAACCAAAGGGAGTTACCCAAATTAAAGGAGATTAAAGAACGATCGAGTAAAGTCAGACACAAGGTAAGGCACATCGTCTCAATATTCTTTCATTGAGGCATATTTTGTTTTAATACATGAATTTTTTTATACTCTGTATAAAAACCCTTGACTTTTCAAAGGGAATCTTTTTCTACGAAGCGTTTTACTAAACAACAAAAAGGAATGTTTCTTTTAACATAAGCGGTGACAATGACCTTTTCTGCCGCCGCGAGTATTAGTTGATCACTGGCTTACTCAACAAGCTGTAATGTTTTTAAAAGAAAATAAATACCATATAATATTTTATGTATTTTTTTATTGAAAATTGTTTTGATAATGGATTTGTTATGTCAGTATATTTAAGTGATATATTGTGATTGAAATGTGGAAATGTTTTCTTTCCTTTATAATTGTTTTATGTGTTATGATTTTATAATGGTACTTGGACATTTGACAGGTGGTTATGTGATAAACCAAATAACGGGTGGTGCCGTGAATACCATGATGGGTGGTTACTTTATAACCTCCAATTCATTGGGTATGGAAGTCATCTGTATGGCTATTCTATTTAGTGATATATGTGGAAGTCGACCGTATGGTTATTCCATTTAAGTATGTTTATGTCCCAAGTTACCTTTATATGTTATGTGTTCTTTAAATGGGTTTTATGGTAATATTTTGGTTAAAAAAGTGTAAGTAATGATATTTTATTTAGTGAATAGTATTTACTTCTTCATAAAGGTGAAAAGTATTACTTATGATAAAGTATTCATGGTTTACCTGTTGTTTTGAAAAACTAATAGTTTTCCTTCTTTGTGTGTCCCTTAATGAGCTTTTTATGCTCATCCCAAGTTTTGGAAATATTTTTCACAGGACATAATATGGAATAGGTTCAAGGGTGGGATCAAGGAAAAGTAATGTTGTCTAAAAACCTGGAACTAGACATGACACTTTTTTCAAGAGTTTTTATTTTATGAAAAAATAATCGAAACTGTGTAGAAGTGTCTACTTTGTAATATTTTGAGATGTAATAGTTATGACCTAATTCTCTAAAACTCTAAACCTGAAAAGATCCTCAATGTGAATTATTCATTTAATTCAATATTATGTAAGGTTTAAGGTTGGGTCCTTATAGTTGTTATCAGCGAGAGGTTTAGATAACTTTAGGAGTTATGGTATTGTTAAATTAATATCCATGAAGTAATTTATGTTAATATTGAAATAATATAGTATTTACAGATTACCCTGTTGTTTCGCCTAAGATATTTCTATGTTCAGAATGGTTTTTCGTAGAGGAAACAGGGCAACTATGTTGGGACGACATCAGGCGGAAGAAAACCTTCCAAATCAGCAACCTGAGATGGTTGGAATTGGAACTGAACAATTTGTTGCAGTGACGGATCAGTTGACTTAGGTGATAAATGGTGGTTGTGTTTATTGATGATATTTTGGTTTATTCAAGAAGTAAATAGGATCATGGAATTCATTTAAGGGTTGTCTTTCAAACCTTAAAAGAAAAGAAACTATTTGGGAAATTCAGCAAGTGTGAGTTTTGGTTACATCAAATTTCATTCCTTGGTCACATTGTTTCAAAAAAATGGCATAACGGTTGATCCTGCTAAAACAAAAGTTGTTGAAGAGTGGCCAAGACCCAAAAATATAACCTAGATCCTTAGTTTTCTTAGTTTGGCAGGTTATTACCGAAGGTTCTTTGAGAATTTTTCATGGTTATCTAGTCCAATGACTAAGTTAACTCAAAAAGGGGTTAAGTTCATTTGGACACAAGAATGTGATGATTGTTTTCAGTAATTGAAAAGAAGATTGGTGAATGCTTTAGTTTTGTCACTGCCATCTAGAAATGGTGAGTTTTTTATCTATAGTGATGCTTCGTTGAAAGGAATTGGTTGTGTCCTAATGAATAATGATCAGGTAATTGCTTATGCTTCACTTCAGTTAAAACCTCATGAGTTAAATTACCCTACACATGATTTGGAAGTGGCTGTTGTTGTTTTTGCTTTAAGAATTTGGAGGCATCATTTGTATTGAGGGAAGTTTGAAATACATACTGATCACAAAAGTTTGAAGTATATATTCACTCATAAATAATTGAACATGAGACAGAGGAGATGGCTGGAATTAATCAAGGATTATGATTTCACGTTCCATTACCATCCGAGAAAAGAAAATAAAGTGGCTGATGATTTGAGTCGAAAAATTAATGCTTCATTAACCATGATATGTTTGTAGCAAGATCCTTTGGTTTTTTATTTGATAAACATTGGTATAGAATTTTTTGGTGCAGAAAATTCTTCTGTTTTGTATCAGGTGTCAGTGAGATCATCTCTATCAGACAGAATTAAGCAAGTGCATAAGGAAGATAGTGAGTTGCAGAAAAATGTAGAGTTGGTTCAGACGGGTAAGTTGCCTGAATTTAACATTGATAATGATTGTGTTTTGAGATTTGGAAAGATATTATGTGTGCATTGTGATTCAGAGTTGAAGAATGAGTTGTTATGTGAAGCTCATAGTTCCCCATTTTCATTTCATCCTCGCAGTACTAAGATGTATAGAGATATTTGTGAGTATTACTAGTGGGATGGAATGAAAATAGATATTTCTAATTTTACTTTGAAGTGTTTGACTTGTCAGCAGCTTAAAGCAGAGTGGCAGTTACCAAAAGGGATGCTTCAGACTTTATCGGTGCCAGAGTGGAAATGGGAAAATATATCCATGGACTTCATTGTGGGATTACCGAAGACATCTCGAGGTAATAATGCAATCTGGGTGATTGTTGATCTATTGACTAAATCTGCTCATTTCCTTCCTATTTGAGATACATTGTCTCTAGATCAACTTTATCGGTTGTATGTTAAATAGATAGTTAGGTTTCATGGAGTTCCCCTCTCCATTGTATCTGATCGTGATCCAAGGTTTACTTTTAACTTTTGGAAAGGCCTTCAGAATTCGTTGGGTACTGAATTAAATTTTAGTATAGATTTTTATCCTCAATCAGATGGGCAGTCAGAACTAACAATTCAAATATTGGAAGATATGTTACGTGCTTGTTCGATGGATTATCAGGGAATTTGGGACAAACATCTTTCTCTGGTTGAGTTTTCATATAATAACAGTTTTCATTCTAGTATACAAATGGCTTCATTTGAGGCATTATATTGAAAGCGTTATCGAACTCTAGTTTTTTGGGATGAAGTAGGTGAAAAAAATATGATGGGACCAGAATTAGTTGAAGAGATGGTAGATAAAGTTCAGTTGATTCAGAAGCATATGAGAACATCTCAGAGAAGACATAAAAGTTATGTAGATAACCGAAGGAAGGATCTTTCTTTTGAGGTAGGTGATCATGTCTTTCTCAAAGTTTCTCCATGGAAAAGTGTGATGGATTTTGGTTTGAAGGGAAAGTTGAGTCCGAGATTTATTGGACATTATAAAATTATGGATAAAGTTGGATCAGTTGTGTACAAAGTGGCTTTACCTCCAAGTTTTTCCCTGGTACACAGTTTTTTTCATGTTCTGATGTTGAGAAAGTATATGCCAAATCCATCTCATCTTTTGAGCCCAGAGGTAGTTCAGTTGGAAAAGAATATCTCTTATGAAGAACAACCAGTACAGATTCTTGACCATAGATAGCAAGTGTTGCGGAATAAGGTAATTCACCAGGTAAAGGTTTTTTGGAAAAACCATATGGTTGAAAAGGCAATGTGGGAATCTGAAAATGCTATGAGGGATAAATACCCCCATTTATTTTGATAAGTGAATAAAATTGTGAGGACGCAATTCCCAAAAGGGGGGAAGGATGTAACATCCCTAGTAAATAAATAATAAGACAAATTTCATATTTATTAATATTTTTGAATTAAATATTAATTGTACTTTAAAGGTGTTGCTATGTTCGATAGCATACCTGATACGCAACAACGGGTTTCTTTGAAATCTTACGTTGCACACTAATAATATAATATTATTATTTTAAATGGTAGTTAACACCTAGTCGTTGTATTGGTAGGAATGAAAAAAAACAACTATAATATTATTATACATGTTTGTTAAATGTATTTACATTTATCAAATAAAAATTTAGAGGCTTAAATTGTGAATGAATCTAGTTTTAAGCATAATTTACATTAAATGATCGATTTACCGCCTTTTAATGGCGAACCATATTAAATATAGTTTTGGTCACTTTAATACGTTTTATTTGACTAAATAAAATCCTTCTTTAAAATGGGGACATCAGAATTTACTTTGCGTAAATTTTTGAAATTTTTCTGATAAAGTTCATTTTTTATTGAATAGTGAAAAATATTGTATTTTAATTCAAAACTGCATTTTAATCTAATTTATTTATATGGTTATATTATCTTTTTAATTGGTTTTAAAGTGTAATTAGAATATATGTTTACCATTTAATCCAATTTTGGTCATTGGAATTAATTTCACATTGAAATTGGACATAAACAAGTTTCAATCTTTTGATAGTTATTGTTTCTTAAAAACATGCAATTTGTTTTAACAACGGGAATTAATTTTAAATTAATTAATTCCACTATATGTTTTGAATTTAGAAAAATAGACATCATTTTTGAATTTGGAATATCAAATATAGCTTAGGCTGAAGTTTTGGTATTTTTCTGAAAAATTTCAATTTTTGATGAATAGTGAAACCACTTAGTAGTAGTTAAAAACTGACTTTTTCATTAAAATGAGATTTTACCACTTTTGTGAATTGAATTTCAAAAATCCGACATATATGGTTGTTATCAAGAAGTAAAATGTGGTTCAATAAGATAAAAATATTTTTTGATGAATAGTAACTTTTGACTTTTATTTACCGCGGTTAAAGGTAAATAAGGTAATTAAAGGGTAAAAAAATATTTTAATAATTCAAAATTACCTTAACACTTGTAATAACCTTATTGGATAAGTAATGGCCAACATGGGCATATTTGGGTCGATTTTGGGACCCCATGGAGCTACTTATGAAAGATAATGACACTTTAGATTAATTAATTTAAAGTAAAGGCAAAATGACATAAACAAAAAATCTTTTAGTAAATTAATTTATATATGATGTCATATAAGTAATATTTTTGACTATAAATATTCATTGGAAATCTAAAAAGATTTCCTATATGATGGTATTTTTTTATAATTTTTATACATCAAATAAATAAAATTATTTATGACATAATAATGATGTAGTGTTTACCTCATTAATAAATGATTTAAATAAATAAGATTATAATGATTAAAATAATATCAAAAACATGTCTAATTCCTATTGGATGATTTTATTTCGACCATGAGTCATCTTATCTTTGACTTTAATTATTTTTTGACCTTTTGAAAGCGAAGATAAGTTTATAATAAAATAATAGTTTCACACTTTCCTAAAGAGCCCCTCCTCCCCCTTATAAAAGGAGACCACTTCTAACCAATTCCACACACCTCTCAAACCTTTTGGCTCATTCAAACTCTGCCCAATTAGGCTCCCTACATCCCTCTCCTCCTCCTAGAAGCCTTAACTTAGGTAGAAGGAACTTTAAGAATTCCTTTGGTTAAAACCAAAGGGAGTTACCCAAATTAAAGGAGATTGAAGAACGATTGAGTCAAGTCGGACACGAGGTAAGGGACTTCGTCTCAATCTTATTTCATTGAGGAATATTAGTTTTAATACACGAATTCCTTTTATAATCTGTATAATCACCCTTGACTTTTCAAAGGTAATCTTTTTCTATGAAGCGTTTTACTAAATGACAAAAAGAAATGTTTCTTTTAACATAAGCGATGACAACGACCTTTTTCGCCACCGTGAGTATTATTTGATCTTTGGATTCCTCAACAATCCCTAATGTTTTTAAAATAAAATAAATACCATATACTCTTTTATGTATTTTGGTATTGAAAATGGTTTTGATAATGGTTTTTTTATGTCAATATATTTAAGTGATATATTGTGGTTGAAATGTTGAAATGTTTTCTTTCCTTTATAATTGTTTTATGTGTTATGATTTTATAATGGTACTTGGACATTTGACAGGTGGTTATGTGATAAACCAAATGACAGGTGGTGTCTTGAATACCAGGATGGGTGGTTACGTTATAACCTACAATTCATTGGGTATGGAAGTCAGCCGTATGGATATTCCATTTAGTAATATGTGTGGAAGTCGACCGTATGGTTATTCCATTTAAGTATGTTTATGTCCCAAGTTACCTTTATATTTTATGTGTTCTTTTTATGGGTTCTATGGTAATATTTTGGGTACAAAAGGTAAAGTAATGATATTTTATTCAGTGAAGATTATTTACTACTTCATAAAGGTGAAAAGTATTACTTATGATAAAGTGTTCATGGTTTACCTGTTGTTTAGAAAAACTAATAGTTTTCCTTCTTTGTGTATCCCTTATTGAGATTTTTATGCTCATCCCAAGTTTTTGAAATGTTTTTCATAGGACATAATGTGGAATAAGGTCAAGTATGGGATCAAGGAAAATTCATGCTCTCTAAAAACCTGGAACTAGACATGACACTTTTTTTCAAGTGTTTTTATTTTATGAAAAAAAAATGGAAACTGTGTCGAAGTGTCTACTTTGTAATATTTTGAGATGTAATAGTTATGACCTAATTATCTAAAACATTAAACTTGAAAAGATCCTCAATGTGAATTATTCATTTAATTCAATATTATGTAAGGTTTAAGGTCGGGTCCTTATAGTTGTTATCAGAGGGAGGTTTAGATAACTTTAGGAGTTAGGGTATTGTTAAATTAATATCCATGAAGTAATTTATGTTAATATTGAAATAATATAGTATTTACAGATTACCATGTTTCTTAGCCTAAGATATTTATGTGTTCAGAATGGTTTTTCGTAGAGGAAACAGGGCAACTATGTTGGGACGACATCAGGAGGAAGACAACCTTCCAAATCAGCAACATGAGATGGTTTGAATTGGAACTGAACAGTTTTTTGTAGTGACGGATCAGTTGACTCAGGTGATAAATGGTGGTTGTGTTTATTGATGATATTTTGGTTTATTCAAGAAGTAAAGAGGAGCATGAAATTCATTTAAGGGTTGTCTTTCAAACCTTAAAATAAAAGAAACCATTTGGGAAATTCAGCAAATGTGAGTTTTGGTTACATCAAATTTCATTCCTTGGTCACATTGTTTCAAAAAAATGGCATAACGGTTGATCCTACTAAAACAAAAGTTGTTGAAGAATGGCCAAGACCTACAAATATAACTGAGATCCGTATTTTTCATGGTTTGGAAGGTTATTACCGAAGGTTCTTTGAGAATTTTTCATGGTTATCTAGTACAATGACTAAGTTAACTCAAAAAGGGGTTAAGTTCATTTGGACAAAAGAATGTGATGATTGTTTTCATGAATTGAAAAGAATATTGGTGAATGCTTTTGTTTTGGAACTGTCATCTAGAAATGGTGCGTTTGTTATCTATAGTGATGCTTCGTTGAAAGGACTTGGTTGTGTCCTAATGCATAATGATCAAGTAATTGCTTATGCTTCACTTCAGTTGAAACCTCATGAGTTAAATTACCCTACACAAGATTTGGAATTATCTTCTGTTTTTTTTGCTTTAACAATTTGGAGGCATCATTTGTATTGAGTGAAGTATGAAATATATACTGATAACAAAAGTTTGAAGTATATATTCACTCAGAAGGAATTGAACATGAGACAGAGGAGATGGCCGAAATTAATCAAGGATTATGATTGCATGATCCTTTACCATCCGGGAAAAAAAATAAAGTGGTTGATGCTTTGAGTCAAAAAATTAATGCTTCATTAACCATGCTACGTTTGGAACAAGATCCTTTGGTTTTTGATTTGATAAACATTGGTATAGAAGTTGTTGGTGCAGAAAATTATTCTGTTTTGTATCAGGTGTCAGTGAGATCACCTCTATCAGACAGAATTAAGCAAGTGCAGAAGGAAGATAGTGAGTTGCAGAAAAATGTAGCGTTGGTTCAGAAGGGTAATTTTCCTGAATTTAACATTGATAATGATTGTGTTTTGAGATTTGGAAAGATATTATGTGTGCATTATGATTCACAGTTGAAGAATGAGTTTTTATGTGAAGCTCATAATTCCCCATTTTCAGTTCATCCTCGCAGTACTAAGATGTATAGAGATCTTTGTGAGTATTACTAGTGGGATGGAATGAAAATAGATATTGCTAATTTTATTGTGAAGTGTTTGACTTGTCAGCAGGTTAAAGCAGAGTGGCAGTTACCAAAATGGATGCTTCAGACTTTACCAGTGCCATAGTGGAAATGGGAAAATATATCCATGGACATCATTGTGGGATTACCGAAGACATCTCGAGGTAATAATGCGATCTGGGTGACTGTTGATCGATTGACTAAATCTGCTCATTTCCTTCCTATTCGAGATACATTGTCTCTAGATCAACTTTCTCGGTTGTATGTTAAAGAGATAGTTAGGTTGCATGGAGTTCCCCTCTCCATTGTATCTGATCGTGATCCCAGGTTTACTTTTAACTTTTGGAAAGGCCTTCAGAATTCGTTGGGTACTGAATTAAATTTTAGTACAACTTTTCATCCTCAATCAGATGGGCAGTCAGAACGAACAATTCAAACATTGGAAGATATGTTACGTGCTTGTTCGATGGATTATCAGGGAATTTGGGACCAACATCATTATTTGGTTGCGTTTTCATATAATAACAGTTTTCATTCCAGTATACAGATGGCTTCATTTGAGGCATTATATTGAAAGCGTTGTCGAACTCTAGTTTTTTGGGATGAAGTAGGTGAAAAGAAGATGATGGGACCCGAATTGGTAGAAGAGATAGTATAGAAAGTTCAGTTGATTCAGAAGCACATGAGAACATCTTAGAGCAGATAGAAAAGTTATGCAGATAACCGAAGGAAGGATCTTTATTTTGAGATAGGTGATCATGTCTTTCTCAAAGTTTCTCCATGGAAAAGTGTGATGTGTTTTGGTATGAAAGGAAAGTTGAGTCCGAGTTTTATTGGACCTTATGAAATTCTGGATAAAGTTGGATCAGTTGCGTACAAAGTGTCTTTACCTCCATGTTTTTCCCAGGTACACAATGTTTTTAATGTTTTGATGTTGAGAAAGTATATGCCAAATCCATCTCATGTTTTGAGCCCAGAGGTAGTTAATTTGGAAGAGAATCTCTCTTATGAAGAACAACCAATCCAGATTCTTGAACATAGATAGCAAGTGTTGCAGAATAAGGTAATTCACCAGGTAAAGGTTTTGTGGAAAAACCATATAGTTGAAGAGGCAATGTGGAAATCTGAAAATTCTATGAGGGATAAATACCCCCATTTATTTTGATAAGTGAATAAAATTGCGAGGACGCAATTCCCAAAAGTGGGGAAGGATGTAACATCCCAGGTAAATAAATAATAACACATATTTCATTTTTATTAATATTTTTGAATTAAATATTAATTTTACTTTAAAGAGGTTGCTATGTTCGATAGCGTACCTGATACGCAACAACGGGGTTTCTTTGAAATCTTACGTTGCACAATAATAATATAATATTATTATTTTAAATGGTAGTTAACACCTAGTCGTTGTATTGGTAGGAATGAAAAAAAATAACTACAATATTATTATACATGTTTGTTAAATGTATTTACATTTATCAAATAAAAATTTAGAGGCTTAAAATGTGAATGAATCTAATTTTAAGCATAATTTACATTAAATGATCGATTTACCGCCTTTTAATGGAAAACCATCTTAAATCCAGTTTTTGTCACTTTAATACATTCTATTTAACCAAATAAAATCCTTCTTTAAAATGGGGACATCAAAATTTACTTTGCGTAAATTGTTTGAATTTTTCTGAAAAAGTTCATTTTTTATTGTATAGTGAAAAATATTGTATTCTAATTCAAAGCTGTGTTTTAATCTAATTTATTTATATGGTTAGATTATCTTCTTAATTGGTTTTAAAGTTTAATTATAATATATTTTTACAATTTAATCTAGTTTTTGTCATTGGAATTAATTTCACTTTGAAATTGGACATAAACAAGTGTTAATCTTTTGATAGTTATTGTTTCTTAAAAACACGCTATTTATTTTAACAACAGGAATTAATTTTAAATTAATTAATTCCACTATATGTTTTGAATTTAGAAAAATAGACATCATTTTTGAATTTAAAATATTAAATATAGCTTAGGCTGAAGTTTTGGTATTTTTCTGAAAAATTTCAATTTTTGATGAATAGTGAAACCACTTAGTAGTAGTTAAAAACTGACTTTTTATTAAAATGAAATTTTACCACTTTTTTTAATTGAATTTCAAAAATCCGACATATATGGTTGTTATCAAGAAGTAAAATTTGGTTCAATAATATAAAAATAGTTTTTGGTGAATAATAACTTTTGACTTTTATTTACCGCGGTTAAAGGTAAATAAGGTAATTCAAGGTTAAAAGAATATTATAATAATTCACAATTACCTTAACACTTGTCGTAACCTTATTTTATAAGTAATGGCCGACCATGGACATCTTTGGGTCGATTTTGGGACCCCATGGAGATACTTATGAAAGATAATGACGCTTTAGATTAATTAATTTAAAGTAAAGGCAAAATGACATAAGCAAAAAATCTTTTAGTAAATTAATTTATATATGATGTTATATATGTAATATTTTTCACTATAAATATTCATTGAAAATCTAAAAATATTTCCTACATCATGGTATTTTTTTATAATTTTTAGACATCAAATAAATAAAATTATTTATGACATAATAATGATGTAGTGTTTACCTCATTAATAAATGATTTAAATAAATAAGATTATAATGATTAAAATAATATCCAAAACCTGTCTAATTTCTATTGGATGATTTTGTTTCGACCATCAGTCATCTTATCTTCGACATTAATGATTTTTTGACCTTTTTAAACCAAATATAAGTTTATAATAAAATAATATTTTCACAATTTCCTAAAGAGCCCATCCTCCCCCTTATAAAAGGAGACCACTTATAACCAATTCCACACACCTCTCAAACCTTTTAGCTCATCTAAAATCTGTCCAATTAGTCTCCCTGCATTCCTCTCCTCCTCCTATAATCCTTAACTTAGGTAGAAGGAACTTTAAGAATTCCTTTGGTTCAAACCAAAGGGAGTTACCCAAATTAAAGGAGATTAAAAAACGATCGAGTCAAGTTAGACCCGAGGTAAGGGACTTCGTCTCAATCTTCTTTCATTGAGGCATATTTTGTTTTAATACACGAATTTATTTTATAATCTGTATAATCACCCTTGAATTTTCAAAGGGAATCTTTTTCTATGAAGTGTTTTACTAAATGACAAAAATAAATGTTTCTTTTAACGTAAGCGGTGACAACGACCTTTTCCGCCACCGTGAGTATTATTTGATCTTTGGCTTCCTCAACAAACAGTTATGTTTTTAAAAGAAAATAACTACCATATACTCTTTTATGTATTTTGGTATTGAAGATGGTTTTGATAATGGATTTGTTATGTCAATATATTTAAGTGATATATTGTGGTTGAAATGTGGAAATGTTTTATTTCCTCTATAATTGTTTTATGTGTTATGATTTTATAATTGTACTTGAACATTTGACAGGTGGTTACGTGATAAACCAAATGACAGGTGGTGTCGTGAATACTAGGATGGGTGGTTACGTTATAACCTCCAATTCATTGGTTATGGAAGTCGGTCGTATGGATATTCCATTTAGTAATATGTGTGGAAGTCGACCGTATGGTTATTCCATTTAAGTATGTTTATGTCCCAAGTTACCTTTATATTTTATGTGTTCTTTATATGGGTTCTATGGTAATCTTTTGGTTACAAAAGGTTAAGTAATGATCTTTTATTCAGTGAATAGTATTTACTACTTTATAAAGGTGAAAATTATTACTTATGATAAAGTATTCAGGGTTTACCTGTTGTTTTGAAAAAACTAATAGTTTTCCTTCTTTGTGTATCCCTTACTCATCTTTTTATGCTCTTCCCAAGTTTTTGAAATTTTTTTCACAGGACATAATGTGGAATAGGGTCAAGGATGGGATCAAGGATAAGTCATGCTGTCTAAAAACCTGGAACTCGAGATGACTCTTTTTTTCAAGAGTTTTTATTTTATGAAAAAAAATGGAAACTATGTGGAAGTGTCTACTTTGTAATATTTTGAGATGTAATAGTTGTGACCTAATTCTCTAAAACTCTAAACCTGAAAAGATTCTCAATGTGAATTATTCATTTAATTCAATATTATGTAAGGTTTAAGGTTGGGTCCTTAAAACTAATCTCTAATTTGAAGAATATTTGAGCAAAGTGGAAGAAAATGTGGATATAGAATGAGTAACTTTCCTTGCTTAGAGAAAGTTGAAAAATTGAATTCTCAGGATGTTATAAAATTTTCAAAAAAATCAATTTGAATGTTTGGAAGAATTTTGGGGAATATGTGATCAGGCTATTCATCATTCCTAAATATCTATGTCACTCCTTCTAGAATATATTTTATATAATATAAAAGAAAAGGAATCTGAAAAAGAGAAAGTTGAGGAAAGATCTTTTGTTGTTGAGACAGCTTTGAAGGTGAGAAAAAAGAAAAAACTGTAGATAATTGATAGTAGTTGTTCTTTAGATATGACATGTGATATAAAATTTTTGAAACATTTTGAAAGTCATAATGGATGAGAAGTTACCTTTTGTAATGATAGTTCCATAAATATTAGAGAAATTGGAATGGTTCAAATTGGAGCAGAAAAGTTGAAATCTAAGGAAGTTTTATTTGTTGATGTGGTAAAACATAACTTACTTAGTTTAAGTCAACTTTTTTATGATGTAAAAGAAGTTATTTTTAAAAAATATTTTTGTATCATCAAAATTTCGAATGATGGAAATCTTATTACAAAAGGAGAAAGAACTGGTGGGAATCTCTTTTAAATAAGAGAATTCAACAATTCCTGTTACTTGAGTGCTGAAGATGAAAAATAAATGTGGCCCCAAAGACTTTTCCACCTTGGGAAGAAGAAAATTAATAAAATTTCTCAATTTTATGTTATTCAAAATTTTCCATAATTGAAAAGAAGATATTAAGATGTTTGTATTACTTTCCAAAATGGAAAGATAACTAACAAAAGACTTAAGGGAATTAATATTCAATATAACAGACCACTTAAGATTATTCATTCTAATTTATAAGGGCTGATGAGACATCAATCCAAAAAAATATTTTTTTTTTACTTTATCACTTTTATATATTATTTCACTTGGATAAAAACATCATATTTATGAAGCACAAGTAAGAGGCTATTGAAATGTTAAAATTATTTAGAAAAGAAGTTGAGAAATAAATGGGGGTTTCTGTAAAGAATTTAAGAATATATAATGGTGCCTAATTAAAAAAGAAATACATTTTAAACTTATTTGATAAATCATGGTATCAAACATAAGTACAGTGCTCCCTATAATCCATAAAAAATGGATGAGTAGAAATAAATAATAAATGTTTTGTTAAAATGGGAAGAATTATGTTAACAGAATACAAACTTTCAAAATTCTATTGGAGAGAAGTTGTTAGTACTATATTACATGTTCAAAATAGATTCTTGTTGGGAAGGAAAACTATTATTACTCATTATGAAATATGTTATAACAAAAAAAACCTTCATTGAAATACTTAAAAGTTTTTATAACTCCTTGTTTTCTCAAAATCAAAAATCCGGATTTGGGAAAGTTTGATGAGAAAGTTGAAGAAGGAAATTTTATGTGTTATTAATAAAATAGAAGAAGTTATAAATGTTGTAAAAATGTTTAAATAATTTAGTGGAATCATATTTTGTGAAGGTAATTCAAAATCAAAGTTCCTTAAAAAAAATTGTTGATAATTCTAAGAATGATAAACTGGATATTTCCAAAAAGAATTATTTAATTCAAAACATACTTATCAAGACTCAGAAGAATCATGTGATGAGAAAATTTTAGCTCAAAATAAACTTTTAAATTTCCTACATTACAAAAGCATGTTTAATCTGAAAACATTATTGTGAATCATAAGGCTATGGTTCAAATTGGAAAGAAGTTGATATTAGAAAATCATACTTCACTTATTTCAAAAGTTGAACTAGAATCAGTTTAAGAGCCAACTAAATATAATGAATGGGTGGATGCTATGAATAAAGATTTAGATCACATTGAGAATAATGAAACATGGGAACTTGTTAGAAGGATGGTAAATAAATATTTTATCAAAACAAAGTAGGTTTATAGAATAAATTAAATGAGCATGGAGAAATTTCATGAAACAAATAAAGATTATTTTGTAAATAATATGTATAGGTGGATGGTGTGTACTTTGATGAAACATTTTCCCCCATTATAAGTATTGAAACTATTCAAATGTTTCTTGTAGTGGATGGTCATTGGAATTATAAATTTTATCATATGGATTCAAATTCAAATTTCTTAAATGGTGAGATTAAGGAAAAAGTTTACATTGAACAATCTTGTGGGTTTTGACTTGATGAGGATGAAAAAAAAGTTTGTAAATTAAAGAAATGATTTTATGGGATAAAAAAACACTGCACATATGGTATTATAATCTTGAAAATTTTTTGAGAATGTTGAAGTTTTCTGAAGTAAAAGATGATAGAAATTTTTCTGTGAAAGATGTTGACTCTAGAACTCTAATTGTAATTATTTATGTGGATGATATAATTTTTTATGGGGATGAATAAGAAGACCTAAAATAATTTTCTGAGGAAATGAAGAAGAATTTTTAAATCTATATATTGGGATAATTAACTTTCTTCCCTATCTTACAAGTTCAACAAAATGAAAAATACATTTTCATATCCTAAGAAAAGTATCAGAGGGAATTGTTAAAGGATTTTGGGATGGTAGAATCCAAATAAGTTTAAAATGATATTTTAGTGATTAAAAGTTGAGAAAATATGAATATGGAACAAGTTTTAATCATAAATACTTTCATAAGATGATAATAAGTCTTATTTAGTTTATAGCCTCATGTCCTGATATTGTTTATGTTGTGAATTTGTGTGTCAGGTATCAAATTAATATGAAAGAATAATATAAGTTGGTAGAAAAACTAATTCTGAGATATGTCAAAGGAAAAAATTCACATGGGTTATTATAAAAAAGAAATTGTGAGATAAAGTTTCATGGTTATATTGATGGTTATTGGCCTAGAGATTGTAATGATAGGAAATCAACCTCAAGAAGAAACTTTTTCTTAGGTGAATGTTGTGTGAGTTGGAACAGTAAGAAAAATAGTTTATTAACTTTGAGCATAGTTGAATCTGAATATGTTGCAACTACTCCGGCTTGTACTCAAATGTTGTGGAGGAAATTTCAGCTGGAAGACATGAAAGTGAAAGCTTTTAAACCATTGAAGATCCTTTTTGATAATTAGAGTGCAATTGATCTTTTTAAAAATAATGTTTAACATTCAATATCCAAACACTTTGATATAAAGTTTCACTTTATAAAATATAAAATTGTTGCTGGATATGTTTTTTTGGAATACATTTCAACAAAGTATCATATTCCTTATATCCTTACAATATCTATTCCAAAATAATGATTTATAGAATTGAGGTTATAACTTTATGTTCAACCTCTACCCATGTCTTTCTAAACCTCATAGGGAATAACCCCACCATGATTTGGATTATGCTGACAAATGAAGAGATAAAGTAAAAAATTCATAAGAAGTTTTTTACTTCTCTTTATTGTATGAATCTGAAGTTGTGGTTATCATATAATGGGGGATAGAAACAGAAAATTGAGACAAAAAGGAATTGGGGAGAGAAAAAGAAAGTTTGAAAAGAAACATGAGAAGATTTTACCCTTACATGGCCACAAAATTTTCTTGCAAATGAGGGATGGAATTCCTTCTAAAACATTAATGTATCCAGTAGTGTGGTTTAAGGACACTCTCTTTTGAGAAAGGCTATGTTTTTATAAAAGTCAAAAACTTGAGTTTTTTACAAAAGCTGAGTTTTGAAAAAATTCTAAGAGTTGAAAAGTTGTTAATGACGGTTGTTAACAAATCCAATGGGGGTGATTGAAGAACCTTTGTGATTAAATGTTTAAACAAAGTTTTTTTATTTGTTAAAAACAAATATTTTCTTATAATAATTTTTTTATTATCCAAGAATTGGATCCATTTCATCAGACATAGAGAATCAGACTTAGGTCTATCAGATTCGGTTCATCAGATCCATCTGCATCATATTCAGATAATCATATCCAAAAGAATCGGAGGCAAAATTAATTGTTTTTCAAAGTTTTTATTTCCCATATTTAGATAATAAAATAAGTTGCTGAGTTAAAAAGAAAGAAATTTTTTTTTGAAGAAGATGTATTTTTTTTGAATAGTTTTGAAAGAATATTGTGAATTCAGTAGTAAGAAAGTTATCATATTTCTAAACTAAATTAGACAATGATTTTCTGATCAAGAAGTTCAAAAATATCATTCAAACTTTCATGATAAAATATTTTAAAGAAATGGTGGAGACTTTAGAATAATTTTAAAATTACAGTATAGAGATTCCATTGTAATGATAATTAAATTGTAATTCATTGATAATTAGATAGAATTAGGATTGACTAAGAATGATACATAAATCAGATTAACTAAAACAGATGCATAATTTGGATTCACTAGAAACATAAATCAGACCGAATCTGAGATGGAAATAGAAATCAAACCGACTCTGAGAAGGAAATGGAAATCAGACTAACTTTGAGAAGGAAATGGAAATCAGACTAACTTTGAGAAGGAAATTGAAATCAGACTGACTCTAAGAGGAAAAAAATCAGACTGACTCTAAGAAGTAAACATAAATCAGATAGACTCTGAGAAATAAATAGAAATCATATTGAATTGATTAATAATAAAACTCAAAAATAAGATTCCATAACTTTTGCGAAGAATAAAATCGGTCAAAATTGAATTTCAATTTTTCATAAATCCCAAAAACAATTAGGGAGGTTTGAATTAAGTAAAAGTTGAAGTATGAATGTGAGAGATCTTTAGAGATTTTGAGATTTAAGGAAATGGGGAATGTTTCCAAGTTTCCTTCCATTGTTTTCTGATTCTCCTATAAATACTTCCTCAGATTATTTGTTAACTATAGAACATTCAAAAAATCGAAAAAGGAAGAGCTCTAGAGAAATCAAGTGAGAGTCATTGTCGGCTAGAGTTCTCATGAGGATGATCAGATAGTTGAATCTTTATTTACTGGATTGAGTAAGATCATATTGAGAAGATCATATCCAATCAATCGGATTGAGTCAATCGGATTGAGGTACAACATATTGAGTATTTGAGTAGATTTGGAGTTTTAAATATTGAGAATGGGTTCATTGTATTGAGCCCATCATATTGAGATAATCAGATTCATACTCATCGTATTGATAGAATCAGATATATATATATTGTATTAAGAGAATCAGATCTAGACTCATCAGATTGAGAAAATCAGATCCAGCCAAATCTAACTGAGGATTCAGGCTGAGCAATTATGGAGCAGTTTCAATGAAGACTTTGTTGTTTTGTTTGGATAAATTGTTTTATAAGAAAACATTATAAACTAACATGGTTCATTATAATTTCTCTTATCAAGATATAGAAGTTGTCTAATGGGATTTGGAACAAGTTATAGTCACTTCTTCATAATAGTGGATTTCTATAGACCCACGAGAGTGGATATAGAAAGGATTCATGTTCTCATACTGAGGCTGAACTATGTAAATCTTGTGTTATTTACTTGCTTTACAATTATTTCATGCATGAGTATTTAATAAAATTTGATAATGAAATAAAACATAACAGGTTAAAGGGGTTAAGTTTCTAAAATTTTTGAGACTAATGAAAAGTGAACAACTGATTCAACCCCCTTCTCAGTTGTTATTCAATCCTTTTGAAATTCAAATCCAACACATCACCATTCTTGTATATATCTCCTTACATGTAGTAACTCCCATGATCTGATACTAGAAGACCAATCCCACTACATAACTATTATAGAAAACCCCATTTCAACTCATGTTGTATATATCATAAAAATTTATTTTAAGCAATAAAAGGTCAATGCCCAAGCTCCATCTAGCTTATTACATTGCAGAAGAGTTTGGCTTTTTTTCTTGTGTATTTTGTGTTTTTCTATTGTATTTTTGGATATAAAACAATAATTATAAAATTTTTATAGTTTTTAGAATAAGATCTTGACTCTAGGCATTCATTCACAAATTTTTATTCAATAAATATATTATTTAAATCATGACTTTTTTAAGGAGTATCACTAATTTTTAGAAGTGTTGATATAAGGAAGCTAGCTATGTATGAGTAAATGGAAGGTGAAAAGAACAGTTTAAGAGTAAAACCAATGTGGAAATAAGATACATAAGAATAAATGCAAGAAAAAATGGTATTTGTAAGAATAAATGAGAGAATAGAAACACTCTGTAGGAGAGACCCAGTGAATCTATCAAGGCCAATGTAACCTTGGGTCCAATTATAAGAGTATGTCTATGCTCCATCACAATATCATCTCCATCATCTGGAGTATTTTTTCATTCTATAATGGATATTGTGTTAGCTTTCTTAGACTATGGAATCTATAACATAACATTGAGGGATAATGAAAGATATAAACTCATGGAAATTACCTTTGTGTGGTGATTATCTATTTCTAGGATTCCAAAATTTTAAGAGGCTTAGATTACATTTCTAATACAATGTCACTAATGTCACTCTCTAACAATACGATCACTTCCCAATATAATTTTAAACAACCAATTCTTAATATACTAATATTACAATCCATCCCCAAGAAAAAATGACATTAAGTTGATGAGAAAATTCAATTACATGCACCAACATAGGCCATGTTGAATATAAAGTGTTTTTAGGGATCTTATTTTATAATTTGATGTAAGTCAACCAGTAGAGTTTCAAATGAACATAGAAATGATTATATGAGCCCAAATCATAGAAGAAACAACTCTAAGAATTTTATAAGTAAAGAAATGAAATAAATCATCGAAGTTAATTGGTAAATATAGATTATGCATGGGGAACATTCACGGGTTATAGGTACCAGAAGATTCTCCATACAAACCTGTCTAACCAATTCGAGTAATCATTGACTGAGTGGGAAAAAGGAAAATCATCTTAAAAGGGATAAGAAAACCCACATAGGTAAGCGGGATTAGATCTTCATTAAAGAGAATGAATTTTTCATCCATGTGAAATGATCATGAACCTCACAGTCCATGTGGAATGATCACAGTTAATGTGAATAGGTATTTAGTGATGATCTGATGCAAAAAATGGGGATTGATCGAATTTTGGTGAGAGTGAACCGAAGAGATGAAGACTCAAAAAATGAAATATGTTCAAAATTGATAATTAGAGAATCTTTATCATCTTAAATCTATTTTGGTTATTTTAGAATGAGTATGTATATTTAAACACTTAGTGGAGGTCACATTATATGTGTTTGTGGATTGTTATTAAATACATGAATGAATCAAATTATGTGCATATTATCCTTTTCTGCTTAATTATTTTTAACATTTATCAACTAGTAAATAAAATTAGGAGGTAGGGTTATGTAATGAGAGTTGAAATCTAGTTTTATTCACTTAAATTGTGGGATTATCTAAAAAGGATAAGGCACACAATAATCATAGACTACAATATATTTTCAATCTTGGGTTAATTAGAAAATGAAACCCCATGTGGACCTATGATTACACTAAGAAGGTGGAGAGGGACTTGAGAGATCACTTAGAAAGGAAGAGTTATTTTGGTAATAAAGAACTAATGAATTCATGAATAAACAACATGAAGAAAAAAACCAACCCTATCACCCCCAATATTTCCACATTTGATTTACAAAACCTTTTTATCATTACTCATTTTTTATTTGTCTCATAAACCTAGATTCATTTCTTATGTGTATTTTGATACTTTTTTACTCGGATCATACCTTATTAAAAAACCAATACATCTCTTCATATGTTCACACTAATAAAGGTTGTTATTGAATTAAATAATCATCCTTTGTGGAAATGAACTAGGGTAACCCCCAGTTGATTTTCTACTCAACATTGTGCACTTACAAGGAGGTTATGTTCCTTCACTACATAATTAATTGTCAAAAAAATTTACTATTGCATCCTAGTATAGTTTTTCTAATATACTTATTAAGTTTAAAATATAAAAATAAAATATAAAAAAAAACTTACACTTAATACATCATTATTATAGATTCTCAATTAATATTCATCCTACATTACATATAGTTAAAAAAATTAATTATGTGATATTACATGTATATGAATAAAATGATTTTGAGTACAGATCTAATGCATTTCATTCCTGAAATTGAAATACATTTTCGATATATTAAGGAAAATACAATGGAATACATTAATGAATTTTTTCTGGTTAGGGGATAATATAACATAATAGATATAATGATCCAAACCTCTTAACAAAAATATCAAATAAACACAACAGAAGGATCCAAAGGCCTAGTTTCATTTTGAGACTAGTTTTATAAAGCACAAATATGAATCTAAAATAAAAAATAATTATTTTACACTACATAATATACTCCTAAATCCATTTAATATTCTAAAATTTCATTGAATAATAAGTATAATACATTAAAAAGTGTGATTTAGAAATCTAATAAAGGGAATAAGCATGATAACAAAGCATAGCATTCGAGTGAAATAGAATAACATGATATCATAAAAGAAAAGGATAATAAATAATCATAAGTAAGAATAACATAAAGAATATGGAATCATAAGATCATGGTATCATATAAATGTGGAAATTTTATAATACACAATATCATATGCATAAGTCAAGGCTTGCTACAAAAACTTTATAACATGGTGGATAGAGTCCCATAATGGGTTATGTTTACTCTGTAATCTCATTTATATCATCTCAATAGATATAAAACCACTAAAATTAATTGGATTTCTATCTAGGTGAAGCCAGAATAACATTTATATGCATATATAAGCCACATAATGGAATCCAACATAAATCATAATCTTAATAAATTCCCATGGAATGTAATGGGTCACATAGTCTTACCCTAAAGCATAATAAAATCATATTTCATAAATATTACAAAGAGAATATGGAATTAATTATTATGTATTTCCTAAATTTAATCAATAAGAAAAGATCTGAAATATGGATTTCATTTTAAAAATTCATGAGAAAGGGTAGAAAATTGGGTATAGAAATGAGTCTTTAAAACAGCATTTTAAGGAATCAGTAAATGAATTTTAAATAGGGTAAAAACATTGAATTTTATTTGAAATGAGTGGTAATAAAAAATGGTTAAACCTAAAATAGTTCTAATTTTATGAAATTTTGGATATGTAAAATACTTTAAAAGGGTGTTACAATAAAGTATTAAGGGATGTAAAAGTTCCCCTTAATCAGGTTTGATTTTAAATAAGGTATTGAGAAATGAACTCAAGACATGTATAACTCTAGAAAAGAATGAGATAATAATATGAGAACATATGTAAGATAAATATATATATAATTTAAAATCATAACATACTTTTAAATAGATAGTTAAGGTGTGGTAGATATCAAAAATTCATAAACAAAAGAAAAGAGGGTCATTTTAAGAGTTTTTTTGTCTCGTGTATGGATTCGTTATGAAATTTCACTTTATGTATTTAATGATTAAATTAGATTAATTAAAATATTTATTCAAATCCTAATTCAAATATATTTTATTTATTATTATACCTTTATTTTAGTTTATATTCATTTGATTGAGATATAAAGTCTATATTCACTTTCTTAAGGTCGTTCATGTGATGTGTGAATGGTTGTATTAGTTTTAGGTAATTGTAAATGGATTGGTTCCATAACTCTAGGGATGTGATGAAATGTATTTAATGATTTTAAAAAAGTTAATAAGGCTCTCAGTGTCCTAAATTATTCATTAATAATCATGATTTATAGAGTATAGGTTATATTGTTATATGGTTAGTTCATTTAGGTGGGTTTTCTGACAACGATGAACAAGCATGGTTTTATTTTTATTTAATAGTATTTAATAATTCCAAAATAAAAAAAAAATAAAAAAAAAATTAATCTTGGTTTTAACCATCATGAAAATATTTAAACCACTCATGGAGGTGGTAGTGGAAAATTAAATTTATTGTTCATGGGGGTGGTTAAATGAATATAATATGAACTACATTTTAATTTTAGAATTTATTGAGGGTATGGTAGAAAGTTTGTATTTTACCATAATAATAACACATCAGTGTAATATGGATACTGATGTTACTATGTCAACATGGATGGAATTCATATGTTGGAGGTGGAAGAATAATATAATTGAAAGAGACTTAGTTGATAATGTTACATCTTCCACTGGGAGTCTCCTCTTGGATACCCCTTAAGGCTCCTTGGGATAGTCTTTCGTAAGGACCATAAATATTTGGATGTCATGAGGAAGTATAGGGATGTAATTTGGTAGATTTTTTGTTATCTCTAAGGCTTAGAAGTTGTGAGGGGAAAGAGTGGTGAGGGTGGTTTTTATAAGGGGGATGGGGTGTTTTGAATATAATATTCATTATTTTATTATTTTATTTAAATACCATTAATATTGATGAATGTTGTGAATAAATATAATAATTTTTTATATAAGGATAATCTAATGGCTTCTTACATAACACCTTAAATAGTTAATCATGTATTAAACATATAATGTAAAATGGCAGATTTTTTTGTATATTACTATTCACCAAAAATTCCACATCTTTAGAAAAATATCAAAAATTCACCCCAAGATAATTTCAGAAAGTTTATTACAAAACTAAAATACATAATATCAAAATAATTATCAAAATATGTGAAATTTAATATTTAAATTAAATTGTTATTTATTAAGAAAAATAGTTTTTATGAAGCGATCAAATTTCCAACACTTAGAAAAAATATTTTTTGTTTTATAAAATTAAAATATCATATTTTTACTAAACATTACTTCACATATGGAAATGTATAGAACTATTAACATTTTTTTCAAATAAACTTCTTCAACTTAATTTTAAAAAATTAGAATGTAAGTGAACTTAATGTAATTTTTAGAAGAAAACGATGATAATAGAAATAAGAATATATATGTGTCTATGAAATAAATTGACATCTATTTGGTATATATAGAATGAATAAATAGGAATAATTTGAGAATAATATTAAATTTCCAATAGAACATAATAAAAAAAATTTATCATGTACTATGTTTTTTTAAAATAGTTTAATTAAAAATTGAAATATAAAATGGGATAGCTACGAAGAAGAAGTTAGGAAAATATGAACTAAATTATAATATGATATCAAATATAAATGATTTAAGTGTACATATTGTACTAAATGAATGGAATATACCAATAATATTTTATATAAATTAGGTCCTATATTTAAAATAAATGTATGGTTATAGTGTGAGAAAATTATAACATGAAAAAAGATATATTATTCCCTTATTTTTATTCATGATTAGATGAATCATAATGAAAAAAAAGATAATGAGAATGGATAGATTTAAATAATTTTTTTAGGAAATTTAAATGGAAATTATAGAACTTTAGATAAATATATATATATATATATATGGTACCTTTAAGAGATATGAAAGTTTTGAAAATAATAAACTACTGGGTATAGAAGTGTATCGTATTGCATAATAATGAACAAAGCAAATAAAAAAGGTACCTATATGAATTTAATAATGCTACTTGTGGGAATTAAATAATGATACCTATAAGAATTTAATAACAGTTCCTAAGATATAATCATGCATATTTGGTAATAAGTACTCAAATATGAAATTTGAAGATCAGAATAATTCACTCCAACCAATGATATGATGTGTTGGTTTATGGAAAAAATGAAATGGAGGTCGATTGGAATCATAAGGGCTCTTGAAAATTAATAAAATTATAAAAAATTGAATGTGATCAACACATTATTAAGATACAATATGATAATTTGAGTAGTGATAAATACTTACATGTTTTAATACATAATGTTAGAAAAAGTTAAAAAATGAAGATCGATTTATATTTTACTGTGAAATGAGTAATACTTATGAGATTATAATGACAACCAACTAAAGAATTTTTCTGAAGATGGTGCCTCCATAAAAATAGGAGTCATTCCAAAAAAATGATAAAATGTTTTGGTTTATGAAGAAATATAATGAAGGTTTTCCAAAAATAACTAAAATACATTCTAAACCTTAGGTTGATTCAAATAAATGAGTTATGTTTTTTCAATTAAGGAATCATAATTCTCCTCAAACTAGCCAACCACATGTGAAGTAAAAGATACAAAAATAATATAGGTGAACTCAAAAAACATTACTTCAAAAAAAATGAACACAATTATCATAGAGACAACCATTTTTTAGATTTATATATAGAGTGAGGGAAAAATAAATCTAATTATAAAATACTATCAATGTAATTTCATCAAAACAAAACAAAATTATATGAATCTTACTTCTTTGGTGAAGATATCATTACCCTTCTCTCGTCTTCTCTCCTTATTTTTTTTATGTATTTTTCCTTCATAATATAGTTTATTGGAATTAATTATTAGTTTATTATAAATATTATTTTCATTATCTTTGAACCATGGCCTCATTACCATCAACTTCACCACTCTTCCCTTATTTTTGTCACCCAAGTGGCCTCTAGCCATGATAGGATTGTGGAGGCAAGAAAAAAACCTAAAATCCTTATTTTCTACTGGTATATTTCATGCAATGAACCAAAATTTTATCAATAGAAACCCCCTTATTATAATTATTCCATATAGTATAAATCAAATAAAATAACATAGAAAACACAATAAAAACATTATTATTGAAGAAATAATGAAATAAGATGTATTTTTATAAGTTAAGAACCAATATTGATGAAAAAGAAACTTGGACCTTAGAATAGTAACATATCCATTAGGAATAGTAATTTTTCCAAATAAATATTAACCTCACCTATAAAAGTATAAAAAAAATTAGGCATCTTATAAATGGTAATATGATATAATTATATCATAGTATAAATAAATAAATATTTCAGAAATTATTAATTAAGTGTTGGTATTTTTATAAAACATAATTATTTATTTTTTAATTTTTTAATTAATATAATGATTTAAAAGAAAACTGATTTTCATAAAATGTATTCATAAATTAGTATTTTTTTTATGATTATAATATAATTTTATGATACCTTGATCAATTTTTTAAAGTGTCATAAAATCAGTTATAATTCTGAAATCGGTATTTTTCAAATAAAAGATAATTTTAATTAAAAATAAATTTATCATATTTATAAAATTATTTTCATAAAATTAAGTTCATTTTTTAATTTTACACATGAAAATATGTTTCCAGTGAATTTTTGGGATTTTTCTAAAAGAGTTGAAATTTTGGTGAATAGTGAAATACGGTAATTTAAGGTATTTAAATTATAATCCACATACATTAATTAAAACATCTTGCATAATGTAAGAACTAAATTCTATATATATCCTGAATTATTTTAATATAATCAGTTATAGGGTTCAAACTATTCATATTCTTCATCCAAAATAATAAACTAATGAATAAAATAATGAGAAAACACCGCTCTCTTCCCCTATAAATATCATTCATCACCACCTATTCTCCTTAAGTATTTCAAGATTTCAGCCTTGTAAAAATTCTTCCTAGGACTCTTCCCAATCTACTTCCCCAATTCCATGATCCTTTTGTCTCTATAAAATACCAAAACTAATTCCCCTAAGGAGGCTCTCAAGGAGAAGGATTCAAGAGGTAAAATCCTTTTTCTTTTCTTTTAATTTCTTTTCATGTTATTTTATTCTCTAATTATATACGCACCTACACTTATCCAAATGTCATGATAACTCCAATATCTTTTATATAATATAATTTTATAATTTTAATGGAATAATTCATCTTCAAATCACATCCATTTTCCTTTTATTCAAAAAATGAAATTATCGTCCGTGGTGTGTCGATTTGCAACCACTGTGGACGATGTGTTTTAATTTTTTACTGACACATTCAAGGATGGTCATAAAACCATTATTATGGTTAAATAATATTTTATTATATGTTTTATAATTTCTATAATTTTCTGGAACCAATATATAAACATGATTTTAAAACAATGATATAATCTCATAATGGTCATAAAAACCGCTCAAATAAATTAAATCATATTCATTAACATTATATATAATAAATCATCCTATTACCATATAAAAAATTAAATATAATACCAATTAAAATTCTTCATGTTCGTTAATAATATATAATTTCAATTCTATAGAATCATTCTCATACAAGATCTTCCATGGAAGTAAACAAGTTAACTGATCATGAAAACTAAGAAAAAGAACACTCCCGAACGATGAAATTGAAATCTATAACTTATAATAATGGAAATAAGTGAAATTAATAAAATTATAATGAATCAAATACATTTATAAGATGTTAATTGTTTATTAATTAATGAATCTAATTTTATTATCCAAGATATTAAATTGAAGAAAGCATTCAGACATAAGGTAACGTGATTCTAGAACCCAATTTCCTTTATTTGGGTTATTCCTATTTCATGCCAAATTTTAGTGTGGATTTTAATTTAATACTCCTAAAATATAATTTAATTGTTCTTAACTCTTATTTTATTGGATATACATTTTCATAATCTGGTTTTATGAAAAATGAAAAGATTTTTCCAAAAGAACTCTTCTTTCCAAAAAACATGTTTTACTTCCCTTGAGATTATTTCTTATTAAATAAATATTTATGATTCCTATAATAATATATTATTATATTTTTGGTACCCCCAAGATTCTTCATGATTGTATTCTTTATGAAATGAAATCCATTCCTTTCCATGGGTTATTTTATGTCTAACATTGGTAAATGTTCTATGTGGAATGCATGATTATGTAAATGTTATGATGTGACGGGTATGCCTGGAATTATATAGAACTCAAATGAATTAAGTAATGTGATGTATCTCATGATATAATGTGAAATATTTGTGAAAATTATTCTATATTTTTTTACAATGATGATGTTATAATGATGCATATATTTTAACTATGAACATGATGATAGTTCTGTTCACCGCTATGTGTGGTAGTTGATCACTAAGACATGATGTTAAATTTTTATGCATTGTAAAATTCTTTACATTTATCTAATGATTCCTCTCATGATTATGTTTATGATACCATGATTATGTTTTGATTATTATTATTATTCTCACCCATGTTATATTGATTCATGTTCTTAAATATCCTCTTATTGGGAATTTATCTCACCCCTTCTTTTGAGGTATTTACTCAAGTGATAACTTGTACTAAGGAGAACACAAGTTATAATAATAAGATATATAATAAATAATTAAATAATGTTTCTATTTTATTATTTAAATGTTATGTTTGGTCCAAATTTTCCCAAGACACTAAAACTTTTGATCCTGGTTGTTTAACATTATTATATTGTTTATATTTGAAATGATGTAATATTAATGTAAGAAAAAGAAGGGTTTATATAGTTGGTATCAGAGAATAATTTATTTAATTTTGGAATTATGATTATATAACCTTATTGAAATCCCTTAGTATGAGACTACGTATAAGTAAGCACCCAATAAACATTGTTTTAGAAAATACCAAACATAGGTATCCCACAAGATTTGCCTTTAGAGTTAATTTCACAAAGGAATAAATTCTTTATGCATGACTAGTTTACTTATGTTTTATTTAAAGATTTTATATTTTAGAAAATATTGGGAACCTGGAGAAACCATGCCAACAAACCATGAAAGGGGAAGTTTAGTGATTTCCCAAATGATAAACCCAATTCCTTGGGTGGTGGAGTTCAAAATTTCATAGTGATACCTACCCAGTTGTATTATTCTATGAAAAATAACCTAAATAATTTGGAACATAATTCTTCATATATGAGGGAGAAACTGTCTACTGAGTCTTTTATAAGGCAATGACTAGTGACATTTAGTGTATCTTCTGAACCAATTGTCTCGAAATAGTGGGTCAAATCTTTTCAGAAGATATTTTGTGTGATTCACTATTCTGATATGAATAAGGTGACTCTAGACGTTTACCATTTGGATGGAGAGGTAGATCAATGGTGGGTGTTTATTAAGAACACCAATCCGAAGAATTAAATTGAATAGATGGAGTGGGAAGACTTTGAAAATTTTTCTTAAAAATTATTTCCCTCAAACTCTTCAGAAAAAGACGTAGAGATAATTCTTAGAGATGAATAAAAATGAAGGTGATTATATCATGGAATATGAAGAAACTTTAACAAGGCTTTCAAGGTAAAGCTCAGTTTTTTTATCAACAATGATAACAAAATTGATAGATTCTTTTTTGGTTTAAAACCACACCTTCAAAAGGTTCTATAAAATCAAGACTTTGGGATTTATTAAGTAGTTCGATGTGCTCTCAAAATTGAGATAAAGTTTAAGGAATGGAATCATGGCTATGGAGATAAGAAATGAAAGGTATAGTTTCAATTTGGATGATCTAATGAAAAATGTGGAAAGAGAACTCAACCACTCACATGTTAAAAAATGTGGGAAGAAGTGTCATGGGAATTGCCTAAAAGGGATGGGAAAATTATTAAAGTGGGGGAGAGAAGGCCACCAATATCATGAATGTCGAAGATACATGAGAAGAAAGAAAATATGGTAGAGGAAATGAGATAACCACCCATGATTCAATGATTCTACTGTAGGGAGCAAGGTCACTATGCAAGCTAGTACACTAAACCTCGACTCCTTGAAGGAAATCAGTGTCAGCAGCCACTAAAGCCAAAGGAGAAAGGGAAATATTATTCCATAACTACTACTGAGTTGGATCCCGACAATGATGTGGTGATAGGTGTGTTTTTTATTCATGAAATAATAGAAAACATACCATTTGATTCTGGTTCTACGCATTATTTCATATCTTGAAAGTTTAGTAGAACATTTCAAACAACACCTCAAAATATGGAGGTTGAGTTATTTCTGAGAACAAAAAATAGGGAAATTATTGAATCCAAAATATATAACTCCTCCCTAGTTAATATTTTTGTACTAAATCTCCTAGAAAATAGTTTCTTACTCCCTTTTGTGGATCATGAATGCTATATTGGGCATGGATTGGCTATCTTTATACAAATCCAACAATAACTTTCAGAAAAGGGATATCACTCTACACATCCCAAGGCATCCTCCAATTCTGTAAAAGTATAAGTAGGAGGATGAATATTCTTTGGATCCATTATCTCAAGTGTGGATATTATTTCCTTATGAACAATCATATCTAGCTCAAATTATTGAGAGAAATGAGATAATCATACTCAAAGACATTCCCATTATGAGGGACTACACCAATGTTTTCCCTGAATAATTTCCTGGTATTTCTCCTGAGTGACAAGTTGAGTTATAAATTGGACTTATCATATATCTATTCCTATTAAAGACACCTTATATAATGGAAACCATTGAGTTGGAGGAACTGAATAAGAGGTTTCAATAGAATATGGACAAGGGTTTTATATGCCTATGTTCTTCACCATGGGGTGAACCAATCGTCTTCATCAAGAAGAAGGATGGATCAATGCACCTCTGAATTTATTATCATGATCTCAAAAAAAAATCATGATAAATAACAAGAATACCCTTCCATAGATAGATAACTTATTCAATAAACTATTTTATGCCAAGTATTTCTCCAAGGTGGACCTTCAATTGGGATATCACCAATTAAAGGTGAGGAAGGAAGATGTTCCCAAAAATACTTTTTGAATGAAGTATGGACACTATGAGTTCATAGTTATGCCCTTTAGACTCACTAATGCTCCAGAAATAATCAAGAACATAATAAATAGAGTATTTATATATTAACTTGAACTTTTTTTGGTAGTATTTATATATTATATTCTAATATACTCCAATATAAAGGGGGAAAATGAGGAGCATTTGAGTATCATGTTAAAGACATCGATAAGGGAGAAAATTTATGCAAAGTATAGTAAATGTGAGTTTTGGATGTAGGAATTATCATTATTGGGGAATGTTATCACCTGTAAAGGAATATCTATGAACCCTTATAAGATAAAGGAAATTGAAGAGTGGCCCAGGACAACATTTGTAATGGAGATCCATAGTTTCCTTGGTCTAGCTGGGTATTACTGAAATTTTTTGAATAACTTTTAATAGTTTTCAAACCCACTAACCAAGTTTTCTCAGAAAGGAGAAAAGTTTTTTTGGACAAGTGAATGTGAATAATACTTCAAAGAGTTAAAAAGGAGGATTACCGCTGCTCCATTACTCAGACTTCTGATAAGTGGGGGAACTCTTTATGGTATACATCGATGCTTTAAACAAGGTTTTAGGTCGTGTAATTTTGAAAAATGATAAAGTGATAGCCTACACCTCAAGGTAGTTGAAAATACATGATCAAAACTATCCCATTCATGTTCTGGAGTTGGCAGTTGTGATCTTTGAATTGAAAATCTAGCGGAATTATCTCTATGAGGAGAATTGTGAAATATATACAGATCATGAGAGCCTAAAATCTATATTCACAAAGGATGATCTTAATATTCATCATTGATCATGATTATAAATCATCAAGGATTATAATTTCTCAATCCACTACCATCCTGGAAAAGTGAATAAGGTGTTGGATGCTCTATGTAGAAAATATCTTACATCTTTATCAATGATGAGAATTGAGAAGGATCCAAGATTCTTAGATTTTTAAAGGATATACATGGGAATAATTAAGGAGGGAACATCTCCAATATTTTCTCAAATTATTTCTCAACCATCCCTCATGTAGAAAATAAAGTATTCTCAAAGAAATGATGTCGAAATTAAGAATAAAGTGGAAGCTTTAAAAATGGGGAAATCCTCATAGTTCAAAATTGATGAGGATTGATTTATAAGATCTGGGTCACAACTATGTATACCATCAAATAAAGATATAAATAAAGATATTCCAAATTATGCACATAGATCAACCTTCTCTATTCACCCAGGAAGCACAAAGATGTATCAAGATCTCTGGGATAACTATTGGTGTGACTATATGAAGAAGGAGATCACAGAATATATATCAAAGTTACTAGTATGTTAGCAAGTGAAGTCTGAAAGGAAAAAAATATAATGTATGATGCAACCATTACCCATACCAACATGGAAATGGGAAAACATCACCATATACTATGTCACTGGAATTTTAAAGATGTTCAGAAGAAACAATTATATATGGTTTGTTATGGATCATCTCACAAATATAGCTCACTTTATCCTCGTTTGAGAGGACTTATCACTAGATCAACTTGCTCAGATATACATTACAGAAGTAGTAAGGCTTCATGGATTACCACTATTGATTATATCCAATAGAGATCTGATATTCACCTCTAAGTTCTAGAAAATACTCCAACATGTTCTAAACACTAAACTGAACTTTAGTACAGATTATCATCTTCAGAATGATGGCTAATCTGAGAAGACTATTCAGAAAATGGAAGATATGTTGAGATCATGTTCTATGGAATTCAAAGGAGGATTGGACCAACATCTATATATGGTTGAGTTCTCTTACAACAAAAATTTCCACTCTAGAATCCCAATGGATCCACATAAATCTCTTTATGGTAAAAGATATAGAACATAGGTGTGTTGGGATGAAGTCCATGAACGTAAGTTACTGGGACCTAAAATGGTCGAAGAACTACTATAGAAGTTGAAAACTGTTCAACGGCACATCAAGGTAGCCCAAAGTCGATGGAAGATATATGTAGATAAATATCGACAGGACATAGAGTTTGAGGTTGGATACATAGAATTTCGTCATATATATCCATGGAAGAGGACCATGATATTTGGGAAGAAAGTAAAGATGAGTCTCACGTACATAGGTCCCTTTGAGAATCTTGATCATGTTAGACTTGTGGCCTATAGATTGGCACTTCCACCTACCATGTCTCATGTACACAATATATTCCATGTATCCCTCTTGAGGAATTACATACCAGATACCTCACGTGTACTGAATCAAGAGTTGGTACATTTGCAATATGATCTCTCTTAAGAGGAGAAGACAATGAAGATCTTAAAATATAGAGATAAAGTTTTGCGGAATTAGACTACTCACCTGGTCAAAGTACTATGGAGAAACCATAAGTACAAATAAGAAACATGGGAACTGGAGGAAGTGATGAAGGAAAAGTACCCTCGCCTATTTTCAACTTAGAATGTAAAACAAAATTTTGAGAGTGAAATTTTATAAGGGGAGAAGAATGTAATGACCCAAAAAAATTATGAATGGAAACCCCCTTCTTATAATTATGCCATATAGTATAAATCACATAAAATAACATAAATAGAAAAATACAAAAAATATAAATGAATAATGAATTAAATAAGAGATAATTCTATAATTTAAAGAACCAGCACTAATGAAATAGTAACTTGAACCTTGGAATAGTAACATAACCATTAGAAATAGTAATCTATCCAAATGAATAGTAACCTCACCTATGAAAGTATAAATAAAATATTGGAATTTTATAAATGGTAATATGATATAATTATACCATAGTATAAGTATATAAATGTTTTATAAATTATTAATTAAGTGTTGGTATTTTTACAAAAGATAATTATTTATTTTAAATTTTATAATTAATATCATGATTCAAAATAAAATTTATTTTAATAAAATTTATTCATAATTTTTTTCTTATGATTATAAGATAATTTTATGAGACCTTAATTAATTTTTCAAAGTGTCATAAAATTAGTTATAATTTTAAAATCAGTGTTTTTCAAATAAATTATAATTTTAATTAAAAATTAAATTGTTCATATTTAAAAAATTATCCTCATAAAATAGAGTTCTTTTTTTAATTCCACACATTGAAAAATTATTTTGGTGATTTTTTTTGTTTTTTTAAAAATAGTTGAATTTTTGTGAATAGTGAAATATGGTAATTTATGGTATTTAAATTATAATCCAAATACATGAATTAAAACATCATCAATGATGTAAGAACCAAAATCTCAAACTCTCCTTAATTATTTTAATATAATTAGTAATAATGTTCAAACTATTCATACTCTTGATCCCAAATAATAAACTAATTAATAAAATAATGAGAAAACACCCCTCTCTTCCCATATAAATACCAATCCTCACCACCTATTCCCCTCACACCTACCAAGCTCTGATAAATTTCAAATTTTCTACACAATACTCTTATAAATCCCCTAGCCCATGTCCATTATCCTTTGATCTCAATAAAATACCAAAAATAATCCCCTTAATTGGGTTCTCAAGGAGAAGGATTCAAGAGGTAAAATCATATTTCTTTTCTTTTAATTTCTTTTCAAGAACTTTTCTTCTATTATTATCTCATCACCTCAACTTATACAAGTGGAATTATATGTCCAGTATATTTTATATACTATAATTTTATTATTTTAATGGAATAATTCATCTTCAAATCTCTTTCCATTTCCTTTTATTCTAGAAATGAAATTATTTTCCATGCTGTATCGATTTACCACCACTGTGGACAATTGTTTTCATTTTTCACTACTACCTTCAAGGCTAGTCATAAAACTATTATTATGGTTAAATAATATTTTATTATACATATTTTAATTTATATAATATTCTGTAACCAATATATAAACATGATGTTAAATAAAATTATATAAGCTCATAATGGTTGTAAAAACAACTCAAATAAATTAAATCATTTTCATTAACATTCTTTCAAATAAATCATCCACATAACATATAACAAAATAAAATATAATACCAATTAAACTTCTGTATTTTCATTAATAATATATAATTTCAATTCTAGAGAATCATTCTCATTGTAAAAGATCTTCCATGAATGTAAACATGTGAGCTGATCATGGAAAATAAGAAAACAAACATGCTCAAATGATGAAATTGAACTCTATATCTCATCATAATGTCCATACATGAACTTAATAAATTTATACTGAATAAAATACATGTATAATATGTTCTTAATTTATTAATTAATTAATCTAATTTGATTATCTAGGATATTAAAATGAAGAAATCATTCGGATATAATGTAAGGGGATTCTCTAACCTAATTTCTTTTCTTTGGGTTATTCCTATTTTATACAAAATTTCAATATATATGTTCATTTAATACTCCTAAAATATAATTTTATTTTTCTTAGATTTTATTTTCTGGCATATACATGTTTCTAATCTGGTTTTATGGAAAATACAATTATTATTCTAAAATAACTATTCTTTCTTAAAACGCATACTCTACTTCCCTTGATATTGTTTCTTCTTTACTCAAGATTGATAATACCAATACTAGCATGTTATTAAATTTTTGTAACCCCCCAAGTTTATTAATGAATGTATTATTTATGAAGTTAAACCCATTCCTTTACATGGGTTATTTTATGTCTAATATTGATATCTGTTCTATGTGGCATGTATGATTATTTAAATGTTATGATGTGAAGGGTGCACCTAGAATTATATAGGACTTCAATGCCTTGGGTAATGTAATGTATCTCATGAGTTATTGTGAAATATGTGTAAACATGATGCTATATTTGTTCAAAATGATGATTTTATGATTATTTACAAATGTTATGCATGAACATGGTGCTAGTATTGTTCACAACTATGTTTGGTAGTTGACCACTAAGACGTAATGTTTCATTTTTATAAATTTACAAATTCCATTCCTTTATATAATGCTTAATCTAATGATTATTTTGATGATCCAATTATTATGTTATGATGATTATTATTACTCTCACATATGTTATATTGATTCATGTTCTTAAATATCATCTTACTAGGCTTTCAGCTCACCCCTTATTTTGATGTATATTTTCAGGTGATTACTAATACTAAGAAGAACACAAGGGCCACTAATAATCTAGAGAATAATTAATTAAATAATTTTTATGTCTTATTTTGTAAATATTATGTTTGGTCTTAATTTTCCCAAGAAACTAAACCTTTGGAACCTAGTTGTGTAACACTATTATATTTTTTATATTTTAAATAATGTAATAGTAATGTAAGACAAATCAAGGTCACTATATTTCATATCTAGTAAATAATATTATATGTTTTAAAAAAATCAAGTTATATTATTACATAATTAATAATGTATACCATTTGAAGATAATATTAAATCAAGTTTCATGTTGTTACAATATTTCATAAGAATGAAATCACTTAAAGAATATAGAAATAGAAAAAAAAAATACAAAACCATGGGTAAAAAAATTTAGATACAGATAAATATCATAAATAAGTGATAAATAAAATATATATATATATGTGAAAATGGAATAAATTGGTACCATGACAACATATAGAATATAAAAAAAATTGTAGTTGCAATGTATAACTTAAAATCAAATGAAACATATGACTGTTCCAAAATCATCATGGAAAAAACAAAATTATTTGAATCATAATGAATTTATAGTTCAAAAAATTAGGATCTCATAGATTAAAAAACTCTAAATAATATGTGTAGAACTCAATGAGAAAGATAATCTAGAATTTTATATGAAATGGAAAATTAATCTAGAAGTAATATTCTGGTGTGGTGATCATTCTTTAATTATGAAATGCTTGAAATGTATTGGTATGGAATACTTCAATAAAAATCAACCCAATAGGAGCATGAGCAATGGATATCGAACGTTAAAGAGATTCAAGAATAATTTCCATTAGTAGACAATTAATTAGGTTGGATTAAAAATTAGGGATAGAAGAGAGGAATATCAAGAGTATGAATAAAACATATATGAAAATTAGGCTTTAGATTATAATAATTGGGAAGAAAGAGGGAGGGAGTTAGAGGTAGAGGCGGAAGCGGAGATGGAGAGGGGAGTCGGCGAGGGAGAGGGAGGCAGGGGTAGAGGAAAAGGTGGGGAGGGGAGTTTGGGAGGGAGAGAGAGAATGAGGCAAAGAGGAGGTATATAGGGGAGTTAAGAAGGGATAGGGAGTCATAGGTAGTGGATGAGGTGTAGTAGGGAGTTTGGAAGGGATATGGAATTATGGTAAAAGGTGGAGGTAGGTTCAACAAGGTATTTCGGCAGGGAGAGGTATCTGGAGGTGTGGATGTAAGAACCCAGCCTTAAACATTACACAGAGAAGTACCTTTTACCAGTCTAAGTTTTTGAGAGTTAGATACAAGGTTAAAATTTATCAGAGTTGTAATAAAAGTAAATAAAAAAATCCAAACTTCACTTATGTGCGCGTAAAAACGATGGCCTCCAACTTTGGACATCAAAGTGACTTGTGAGAAATAATTTTAAATAAGGGGTGAGCATTGGATATGCCCAGTAATGGGTTTCAAAACAAAACCATTAAGAAATAATACTTCTTTTAAAAAAAACTCTTTAAAATACATGATTTAAATCATGAAATTAACATTTTCCAATAATATGTCAGTATCATTTTCTTGTGAGATTCTGAAACGGATTTTGAGATAAACTTATGCTAAAAATTGATAAAACAATTAAGAGTTACAAAAAAAATACATTATAAATTATGCACGCACTTGATCAGAAATGAATGAAATTCCACTTATAAGTCAAATAATGACCATACTTAATTATGTATTGCATTCCAGGTGTGCAGATACAGTTTTTCACATGAAGTGTTACTTTTTTAGATTTTTACAGAAAATGAAATCAAAACAAATGTATGCAAACAATGAAATGATATATAAGTTTTTAACCTTTATTTATGGATTGGAAATGAAAAATTATCTCTTCTTAATAAATGATATACATAAGTATAAATAATTATTCCATGTTCACTTGAAAATGTATAACTAATTAATACATGTTCATAAGAGAATGATTCTTAACCATGGTTATTCTACTAGTCAAATAATCACATGTAATATCACTTACGAGATTCATAATGAGGGACTGCATAATTCGGGAATTCATAAACATTCTATCAGGGCCTCGTTCTAAAACCATACATAACCATTTTTTAAGGCCTCTTCCAAGATATAGTTTATCTCAAGAGACCTACTGATGCATCGAGAGGCTATAGCAGGCCTCACCCATCACATAATAAGTCACATGCATGTGTGAATGCATAATACCGGACAACATAATCATTCTATCAAGGCCTCATTCCAAGATTCTAGAATGTCTCATGAGACCTACCGAAGCACCGAGAGGCTCTAGCGGGCCTCATCCATTACATAATATCTCTAATTCATTTCTCATATGTCTAATAAAAATATGCATTTAAATCAAAGTGTCCCATACCAATTTAATTTATTTGAATCTTAATCATAGATGAAAATAAATTCATTGATAAATTATTAAGGTACATAATCTTTAAACAATACAAAGTGTCCCATACCACTTTAAAAATTTTAATTGATAATTCGTAAAATATCATAAAAGATTAATCAAATACTTGTAATAATTGTCTTTATTTGTAATCCATCCATAAAATGAGTAATTAAATAATGCACATCTTATCAATGATGCATATATATTTTTTTCTTCTCAAAATAATATTTTAAAAAAACAAAATATGTTTCACACATAAATTTATAAATAAAACATTTCAATTCTTGAAGAAATTCATGTGCTTGATAATCTCGGAAATTTTATTTGAAACCATGAGTTTATTATGAATGAAAGATGTGTCGATGTTACACTTGATGCATGACCATGACTATATGTAGATGTGACAACCATAAGTTTAAAATAACCTAAATAAATATTAGGCACATTTTTTTTAAAATATGACATTAAGTATTATAACATGTTAGTAAACATTATATCCCTTATATATATATACATACATATATATATACCATGAGTTTAATTTTTAAAAAATAAAAGAACTTAATGTTTCCCATATATATATATATATATGGCATGGTATTTATAATAATATATTCATGGGATAAATTCATATTTAATGAAAACTTTGATAAATAAAAATACCCATATTTAACAAGAGTGAGAACAAATCTTGATACCCTTAAAAATAAAAATTTTCTTAAGAACATAAATGAATTCGAGTATATATCTGTAAACAATCATTAACTACCCATAAACTTATATTTATTTATAAATGTGTATATATAAACTTTCATGGAAACATACTTATTAGACTTGCACAACCAAATCTCTTGATACATGCACATTGTATAATTACATGAAAGATCAATTATAAACCATGCACTTAAACACTTCATCAATAAACATCCATTTTGAGGTTTGCTTCGATAAATGTAAAATTAATACGATTCTTATGCATATAAAATTTATAAATAAAAATCTTAATTAAATCATTTAAATTATGTTTATATTCATTTCAGAAGTAAAACTAAAAATTTAATTTGAAATCATGATTATGAATGAAAGGTATGTCATTTTGCATAATTACATAGCCATGATTATATGCAGATGTGGCATCCTTAATTTTAATATAACATGATGACATGTTATGCGTATTATTTTGAAACATGAAAATAATTAAATAATATATATTTATATATAAATAAATAACAGGTCATTAAAAATATTATATATATATATATATACTGTGAATTTAAATTCCAATTAAAAGAACTTGTTATTTCATAATAATAACACACACACACACACACACACATATATATATATATATATAATTAATGATCAAACAATTATTTGATACAAAAAAAATTATCCCCTGAAATTAAATTTTAAGAGTAAAATGAATATTTGGAAATAATTAATCTCATAAATAAATAAATTATTATTATTATTATTATTGATGAAATTTGATAAAAATGCACAAACTTCTTTACGAAATGATAAACATAAATACATAATCCCTTGCAAAAACAATTTCTACATAAAATCAAAAATAATTAAACAAATAATAAACTCTTTCATATATACATATAAATTATGTACTTACATAAATAGATATATTTTTGATAGAAAATTCATAAATTTGATAATGGTTCGAGTACATTTTTATATATATATTCATTCAGTAGAAAAATTCTCAATTAAATACATTTTTGATAACTTAAATATAAAATCTGAAAAAAAAAATCAATACACTCTTACAAAAGAATTTTGAAATCAAAGAATAGATCCCATGTGATAAATAATGAAAGTAACTAGCAATCAAATTTTTTATTTTGAAATAACAAACAAGTGTATTTTTGAATTATTCATTTCTCTTACCTAAAATTTTCTGATAAAAGATATAGATAGAAAAACATGTAATAACATTATTTAGAAAATATAGTTTAAACCCTTACAAAAATAAGATTTAAATAATATATAGACAAATATGTCTCCCTTACTTGAATTGCTAGAACAAACAAAAAGAATTATACGGATGCAGACTCCCTTTTCCATACTGAAAATTGATTTCCCCCAAAATTCCATTTACAAACTAGTTTAAATGGATTTTATAGCCATAGTCTCGATAGAGGTTAGCTTGCAGTGCAAGCTGGTACCCAGACTCAAGTAGCAATTTGGAAAAAAATATATTATTGCATACACACACAGACAGTGCAACATAATTGATAGAAATAATTTTATAATAGAAAAAATAGGGACAAACAAGTTGATAAAATTGAATAGTGATAAGTCAATAGGTAGATAAATATTACACTATTAAGTAATCAGTATTCAGATCCACAGTCTGAAAAAGATGAATAGGAGTGACAAAGAAGGAATCGACGTGCAATCGAGATTGACAACAGTTTCAAACAAAATAAACACCTACAAAATAAAATCCTACCTATCACTCGATTGAAGAGGAAAATGAAATCGGAACCCTAACCTCGACCAACTCCTTCGACGACACATGATTCCAAATACGTGATCATTGATCACCTTCCTCACCACACTCGAGAAATCCATCTCAGAAGAAATCATATGAACGATTGAAAAATGAACTTTTATTGTCTTAAACCTTATCAGATAACACCCTCACGGTGGTTTCGACTTCATTGTGCGAGTCTCCCCAGACGTGGACGGCCCCCCAGCGGTCGACGCCTCCTCCTTTGCGCGACTCACAGACCACCCCCTCCAAACCCTATTTCCTCTTTTAATTTTGTTATTATTATTATTATATTAATATCAATATTATTATTTTAAAATATTAACATATTATTATTATTACTTTTATTATTTAAAAGTAAATTTAATTAAAAATAAAAACTTTCCTAAAATTGTAATGCTATAAAAATAATTTAATCATTCAAAACTATTATATATATATGTATAATAAAATTTGAAAATTAAATTTTATAAAACAAATTATAATCTAATTTTATAACATTCATATATGTATAATTTCATTACTCTATTAAAATGGTTTCATTATAATTTTATTAAACAAAATTCCTATTATTAATAATTTTATAAAACATTAATCCAATCAAAATTTATAATTTAAAACTAATTATCATATTTTCAAAAACTAATTTCATAATTGTATTAATTTTCTATTATACTCATAATTTTATATAATTCAAAACCAGTATATATATATATCATATTTTGAAAATAAAAAACAAATTAACTATATTCATCTATTAATATAATTATCATTAAAAATATTCTATTAAATAACAATTTTGATAATATTTAATTCAATTTAACAAAAATAGTTATTTTAAAATATTATTTAAAGAAAATAAAATAATATTTACTTTTAGAACAAATTTGGAAACTATGTTTATAAATAAATAAAACAATTAATTTCAATTATTGTTTTAAAGAAAATCATCTTTAAAATGTTTAAATTATAAATAAATCCATTTAGTAAAATATTTTCATAATAAAACTAGGTTTATAATTTTTGGGCTATTACATTATTCCCCCCTTAAAAAGAATTGTGCTCTCACAATTCGTTTCGTCAGACTAAATAGAATTCTGAATTTCCATATTCAGAATTAAAGAAAACTAGGACTGATAAACTCCTAAACTCAATAACATCAAATATCCAAAGTTGTCTAGAACATTCCTATGATACCAACTATAAGGTCCCAGCCTTAAAAATTATATTATAGTGGACATTTTATCAGTCTAGGGTCTGGAGAGTTAGATACAAGCTTACAATTTATCATAGTTTCAATACAATTAAACAATCAAATGCCAAACTTCACTTCCATGCACGTAAAAATGATGGTGTATAACTTTTAACTTCAAAGTGACTAGTGAAAAATAATTTTAAACAAAGGTTAAGCATTGGATATGCCCAGTAAGGGGTTTCAAAACAAAACCATTAAGAAATAATTTTTCTTTTAAAAAAAAATTTCTTTAAAAAAATGTTTTAAATCATGAAATTAACATTTCCAATAACATGTCATCATCATTTTCATATGAGATTATGAAACAGGTTTTAGGATAAACCTCTGCTCAAAATTACTAAACTTGTTTAAGAGTCACAAATAAAATACATTATAAAATATGCACACACTTGAACATAAATGCATGAAATGCCACTTTTAAGTCAAGTAATGATCGTACTTAATTATGTATGACATGACTGTTGTGAGGATACATTTTTGCATATGAAATGTTACTTGTATGGATTTTTATATAAAACGACATCAAAACACGTTTATGCAAACCATGAAATGATAGATAAGTTCTTAAACTTTGTTTATGGATTGGAAACGAACAATTAACCCTCATTAATAAATGATATACATAAGTATAAATCATTATTCCATATGAACTTAAAAATGTATAACTAATTAATACATGTTTATAAGAGAATGATTCTTAACCATGGTTATTCTACAAGTTGAATAATCACATGGGATTTCACTTACAAGATTCATAATGAGGGAATTCATAATGAGGGACATCATAAACATTCTATCAAGGCCTCATGCCAAGAACATACCTAACCATTTTTTCAAGGCCTCGTGCCAAGACCTAATTTGTCTCATGAGACCAACTGATGCATCTAGAGGCTATATCATTCCTCACCTGTCACATAATAAGTCTCATGCATGTGTGAATTCATAATTTTAGACAACATAATCATTCTGTCAAGGCCTCCTTCTAAGACGCTAGTTTGTCTCATGATACCTGTCGATGGACCAAAAGGCAATAGCGGGCCTCACCCATCACATAATATGTCCAATACATTCCTCATATGTCTAATAAAAATATTCCTTTAAATCAAAGTGTTTCATACCACTTTGATTTATTTGAATCTAAATCATAGATGAAAATAAATTTATTGATGAATTATTGAGATACATAATCTTTAAACAATACAAAGTGTCCCATTCCACTTTGAAAAGTTTAATTCTTAATTCGTATAATATCATAAAAGATTAATCCCATACTCGAAATAATTATCTTTAATTGTAATCCATCAATAAAATGATTAATTAAATAATTCGCATCTTATCAAAAATGAATATATAGTTTTGTCTTCTGAAAATAATATTTTACAAAAACTAAATATGTTTCACACATAAATCTATGAATAAAAAATTTCACTTCTCGATGAAATCCATGTGATTGGTAATCTAGGAAAACTTATTTGAAACTGTGATTTTTTTATGATTGAAAAATGTGTCGATGTTACACTTGATGCATGACTCTGAATGTATGGAGATACGACAACTTAAAGTTTAAAATAACACAACGACATGTTATGCACATTTTTTTAAAATATGACATTAAGTATTATAACATGTAAATAAACCTTATATCCCTTGTATATACATATATATATATATACCATGAGTTTGATTTTTAGAAAATAAAATAACTTAATTTTTCCCATATATAAATATATATATATATATACATTTATATTACATGGTATTTGTAATACTCTAATTCACGGGATAAATTGATATTTACTGAAAACCTTGATAAATAAAAATATCCATATTTAACAAGAGTTATAACATTTCTTGATACCCTTAAAAATAAAAATTTTCATAACAAAATAAATGACTTTGAGTATATATATATATATATAAACAAACATTAATCGCCCATGCACTTATATTTATTTATAATTGTATACATATAAAATTTCATGGAAAATCACTTATTAAACTTGCACAACCAAATATCTTGATACATGCACATTGTATAATTACATAAAATATCAATTATCAACCATTCACTTAAACACTTCTTCTATAAACATCCATTTTGATGGTTGTCCCAACAAATGTAAAATTAATATGATGCTTATGCATATAAAATTTATAAATAAAAATCTTAATTAAATAATTTCAATTATGTGCTTATACATCTCAGAAGTAAACCTTAAAATTTAATTTTAAATCATGATTATGAATGTAAGGTATTTCTTTGTTCATAATTGCATGGTGATGATTATATGCAGATGTTAAATCCTTAGTTTTAATATAACATGATGACATGTTATGCATATTCTTTTGAAACATGACATGTCATGAACCGAATCTAGTTGCCACCAATACCAGCACAAAACCTAGCCCGTGACAAGGCCCGAATGGTGTTCCCTATCTCCACGATCTGACATAAGTACCCGAGTATCATTAATTTAGGTTTGGGAATGATTTACCAGAGTATGAAAGCATAACACATTAAAACAATCCATAATATAAATCTGAATGTTTTGAGCCAAACAAGTCTTAACCTAAAACCAGAACTGAATACATTGGTTTAAAGACAATAAAAGAGGTCCAAATACAAATAAAATAGCATAAAGGCAGCCCCAAGTACTCCACATGACAAGGGGAAATCACCCACAAACCGTCTCCACAACTACGCACCAAGGATGGGAACTAACACCATGGACCGCCAATCACCCTTAGCTTTTCCTTTACCTAAGTCAAACATAACAAAGTATACTTACACCCAAGGGGTGTAATTAGGTTGTGATCATAAGACCAACAGTATACCACCCAATGATTCTAAATATCATGCAACACAATGTGAAAAATAAAGCAGTTTTAATAGGCAAGGAAGAGCAGAGTTAAAATTCCAAGAAATGTATCTTTATTTTGAAAACATTTTTCAATCCAAAATTTTCAGAATGCTCACAAATTTAAATATAAATATTATCTACTATAATTTATTTCCAAAAAAACCCTAAGACATGGGTAAATACTACAAATCCAATGAGAAACAAAATTGGGAACACCCCTAGGCACTAGATTGTCTTGGGCCCCATGTACCTCATACCTCAGTGTAAAGTAACCATAGAAAAATATATTCTCATGCATGATCCACTAGTAGGGAAAATACCCATAACCAAGTGGTCCCTAATAATCATCCACATAGTTTAGTTAGAGTTGTCGTTATCCAAATGATAAGTGAAACAGGGACAAAACCCATCCAGTCCACTAGCCGTACTAGTACAAATCCGCCTCACCAAGGTACTCGGGCTTCCCCTTTTGTGGTCAATAAATTTCAGCATGCAACATAAATCAATTTTCATATAAAACACCATTACTGGAAAAACAAAACCAATACAGTAGATATCACATTTTATACCACTTAAAACATGTAACAAAACACGTAGATTTTTAATAAAACAATTCCTCAAAATCCCATAGTGTTTCGGACACAAAACTCCCTAAAAACCCCACTTTCACACTATGTGAACATTTTTAAGTTTTCAAAACAGAAACGGAAGCCGAATACATTTCAGTGAAAACACAAAATCATTTTTAGGGCGGCCTCATATGGTTCAAGAAATGACATCATTGCAAAACCTCCATTTTTACACAACACAGTTCTTAGAATTTCATGCGGTTCACAAACACCATTAAAACCAGCTTTCGCAGCAAAAAATACATGGTATAATCATTCAAAACAGTATTTTCAGCCCTATTAAAGTTCAATAAAATCAACTAATTACTTATAGGGTGGCCCCAAATAAAATAATAAAACATTTCTATGAAAATCCCCCAATTTCACATGAAATTGGCATTTAAGATTCATTTGAAATACAAACACCACTAAAACTATTTTTGTTAGTAATAATAAAATTAAATAATCATTAAAATACCATAAACATAGTACCCAATTCAATAAGGCTTCATACACAATGGAATCACCTACCAAATTAAGGAAAACCCTTGAATCACCGTGCGAAAATTAATTCGCACCACTGCCGCACCAAGAGAGACCTAGAACAAACCTAAAACCACAAGAATTGAAAAATAAAAGCCAAGGTTAAACCTTAGGTTATAAAACCTACCCCTTGTCCATTTCTTACTTCATGGAAGAGGGAATAAACCCTAATCAAAATAAATGAACCCTAAGCAATTTGAAAGAGGAAAGAAATGGACTCACGTATTTGAAGTATCCTGAAGTAATCACTCCAAAACACTAGTATCTGAAATTTAAAATAGCCACAAATTAGGTTTAGTTCTAAGAAGAATATTTATGTCATTTAGGAATAAGAATGGAGGAAAAATATTATGAATTGAGAGAGTTATGAAAGAAATAATTTACCTCTTCAAATCTGGACGATTTGAGGAACCCTATGAATATTTGCACCAATTCGTGATGAACCAGAGCTCCAAAGAGGGGGGAGATAGTTCAGACGTGTGAATGGGTTCAATGGTCTTGGGTGAGACTTGTAATCACTGAAAAATCCCAACAATTTAATAAGTTATAAAACAAACAAAATTTATTTTTTAAATTGGAATTGGGCTTTCGGGCTTGCCCATCCCCTTAAATAAAAATCCAAATAAACCTTGGTTATGTATTTATAAAGGATTAAAATTGACTTGGTGGTCTTAATAGGTCAGGGGAGGACAATTAGAAATTTTAATGGATGAAAAATGTTGAAAAATTAATGAGTTATAAAATAAACAAAATTTATTTTAAAAACTAGAATTGGGCTCACGGTTTGGCCCAATTCATGAAAACTCACTCATTACTCCATAAAAACTTAGGAAACCCCCAAAACAAAGAATGAATGGAAATTAAATGAAATTTACCTTTAAAATAAGTCATGTATATGACAATTCTCTCCACCATGAAAGACTTTCCGCCCCAGAAAGTCAACCTGAAGCTTGATTGGAAAATAAGAACGGGTACTCTTCCTCGACCCATGACTTTCGCTCCCATGTATAATGTGTATCATTCCCATGCTGACATAGAACTCAGACTAATGGAATAGACTTACCTTGAAGTACCTTCTCTTGGAAGTACACTATTTTCACCGGCCGCTCAACAACAGACAAGTCAGGCTCTATCTCCAGTTCTTCCCAACTCAACACATGGGACGGATCCGGGTTGTATTTCTTCAACTGAGAGATGTGGAAGACGTCATGGATGGACGTCAACTGAGAAGGTAAGGCTAACCTTTATGCCACCTTTCCAATATGATCTAAGATCTCAAATAGCCTGACATACCACGGTGTCAGCTACCCTTGCTTCCTCAATCGACGATGGCCCAAGCGAGGAGCCACTTTCAAGAATACCCTATCACCTGCAAAAAACTCTAGGTCACGACACCTCTGGTTAGCATATGATTTATGGCGACTCGGAGCTGTCAATAAACACTACCTAATCAACTTTACCTTCTCAGACGTCTTCTGCACCAGACTCGGCCCCAGCAGTGAGGTCTCACCTACCTCATCCCAACACAGGGGGGACCGACACGGCCAACCATAGAGCACCTCAAAAGGAGCCATTGGAATCGAGGATTGGTAACTGTTATTATAAGAAAAGTCAACCAACCCCAAATGGCTATCACAGGAACCTCCAAAGTCCAATACACATGCACAGAGCATGTTCTCCAAAATCTGATTTGCCCGCTCTGTCTGACCATCCGTCTGAGGATGGTATGCCGTGCTCATCTTAATCTGAGATCCCAAGGCCTTCTGAAGGCCTTCCCAGAACAGATAAGTGAAATGAGGGTCTCTATCTGAGACAATTGATGATGGCACACCATGGAGTCTCGCCACCTCCTGAAGATACAAACGGATCAACTCATCCACTTTAGATGTATCTCTAATCGGAATGAAGTCGGCTGATTTGGTCAGACGATCAATCACCACCCAAATGGAATTCTTACCTCGATGTGTACGTGGTAATCCAAAAATGAAATCCATGGAGACCTCATCCCACTTCCAGGTAGGAATGGGTATTGTTTGGAGAAAACTAGAGGGCCTTTGGTGCTCTGCTTTCACCTGCTGGCATGTGTAGCATCTCGACACGAAGTCTGCTATGTCTCGTCTCATACCAGGCCACCAAAACTACCGACATAAATCATAATATATCTTAGTGGAACCTGGATGGACATCCCACAGAGACTGGTGGCTATCCTTCATCACCACCTTCCGAAGAGACTGTGGCACTACTAATAGGACCTTGAAGCAAAGGATGCCCTCTGGAGATGAAGACCAACTAGAGGACATCTCCCCACCATGAAGAAATTGCCTCGACCGTTGAAAAAGATCATCACTGGGTTATTCCCGCTAAATCAACTCTAATAGTAAAGGAGTCAATTGGAAGCCCTCCAAGAGTACACCTCCACTATGTTCCCTGGTTTCCACATGCATCTGAGAAAAGAGCCCCATCAAATTCCACTCATCACTGGAATTCCTCAAATCCTGCACTGGAACTCTTCGACTCAAAGCATCGGCCACCACATTACCCTTGCCTGGTGTATAGACAATGTCATAGTCGAACCCCTGCAAGTACTCAATCCAGTGATGCTGCCTCAAGTTTAGGTCCTTCTACGAGAAGATATAGGCCAAGATTTTGTGATCATAGTAGACCACAAACTTCTCCCCAAAGAGGTAGTGACGCCAAGTCTTCAAAGCATGCATCACCGCTGCCAACTCCAAGTCATGGGTCAGGTAGTTCTTCTCATGTGGTCGAAGTTGGCGAGATCCATATGCCACCATGTGATCATCCTGCATAAGCACGCACCCAAGACCCAAACATGAAGCGTCACAATAGACCACATACCCCTTCCCAGCCTCAGGCAAAATCAGCACAGGGGTTGTAGTCAACTGCCGCTTCATCTCCTCGAAGGATGCCTAAAAATCTAGGCCCCATACAAACTTCACCCCTTTCTGGGTGAGTGCAGTCATCGATGAAGAAAGCCGAGAAAAATCCCGAACGAATCTCCTGTAATAACCAGCTGGACCAAGGAAACTCTGGATCTTGAACACATTGTTCAGTTGCTCCCACAACATGACTGCACTAATTTTCTCAGGGTCCATTGAAACTCTATGCTTTGAGGTCACATTCCCCAGAAATCTCACCTCCCTGATCTAGAAAGTGCACTTTGACAACTTTGTATAAAGGCGGTGATCCCGTAATGTACCCAAAACGATCGTCAAGTGATGTTCATGTTCCTCCTCAGAGCTAGAGTATACCATAATGTCATCCACGAACACCACAACAAAGAAATCAAGATACTGTTGAAACACCCTATTCATGAGTGCCATAAATACCGCTGGAGAATTGGTCAATCTGAAGGGCATGACCAAATACTCAAATTGGTTGTACCTGCTTCGAAAGGCTATCTTTGTTATATCTGACTCTTTCACTCGAAGTTGATGATACCCCGAACGTAGGTCTATCTTTGAGAACCACTTTTCCCCCTTCAACTGATCTAACAAATCATCTATTCTGGTAAAAGGGTATTTATTATTAATTTTTACCTTATTCAGCTTCCGATAGTCAATGCACAACTGGAGGGATCCATGAACCTTTTTTGTGAACAACACAGGAGCAGCCCAAGGAGAGACGCTCAGGCGAATGAATCCTTTGGATTCTAAGTCGTCCAATTGTATCTTTAATTCCCTCAGCTCGGTGGGGGCCATGCGATAAGAGGGAAGAGATATCGACTGTGTTCCTGACGCCAGATCAATCGAAAACTCCACATCCCGCCCCGGGGGAAAACCTGAAAAATCATCTGGGAATACCTCAAAAAACTCATTCACTACATGAGGTAGTGAACCTTTATGGGAAATACCATCCTCTGGCATGAGAGATGACAAATGGAAGATAATACTTCCCAACTCTGAGAGTAGAGGCCATGTGCAACCTGACCGAGGATCCCATTCTCCACGAAAAACCCGATGAATCCCATCAGGTGCCATGAAACTCACACGCCATCTATAGAAATCGATGTGTGCTTGGAAGTGTACTATCCAATCCATCCCGAGTATGACATAAAAAGGTCCATATTTAAGACCAAGAGTTCCCACTCCATCTCAACCCCTAACACAGAAAGTGCACACGACGGGCACCTAAGACCTTGCTCCTTCTTCTTTCCCAGCTGCGTAACCAACTCCATCGCAAAAGAAAACAACTCGGTTGGAAAGTTTAGCATGTCCACAAAATGGGCAGAAATGAATGAAACAAAGGCACCAGTATCAAAAAGAATGTCAGCAATAGATAACACGACCAAAAGGGTACCTCAAACTATTGACAGTCCCGCCTCTGATCCTGCTGGTGCCTGATCCACCACATGGAGATGTCCAGTCTCTTCCTGAGGATGACTGTTATTCTGTGGCTGTGCCCTGAACTAGATCAGTCTAGAATATGACCTAGCCCTACCACCACGACCTCCAAATCGAGATCCCCTAGTCCTCGATGGCTCAGACTGTGTTGGCACTCCTATTGAAGCCGCTAACACTGCCCCACTCAGAAGTGGACATGCCACCCCACAAAATCATTGTAAATGACCCATGCCCCCCCAATGGTATCAAGGCTTCGGAGGAAGTGGGCATACTGGTCGGATGTGCCCTGGCTTCCCACATCTGTGGAACATGAATGATCTCACATCAGAAGCCACAGACGAAAACTTCTTATAAGAGTGTCCTAAACTGCCACCTCCTTTATTCACATGTTCCTCCCGCTTCCTTTTCTTCTCTGAGGAGCTGCCACTTTTCACTACTAATACTGAACCAGAGAAGCCAGCCCTGCCTTTCCTATTAATATTTACCATGCACTCCCGATCAACGACCTCAGTATAGGTCCTCAGCTTAAGCAAGAACACCTGGGAGTATATCTTTGGTCGCAAGCCTTTCTCAAACCTTTGGGCCTTCACCTGCTCATTGGAGACGATTTCTGGAGCATATCGAACCAACTCAGCGAAACAGTTGGCATACTCCACCACATATATATTGTTCTGAACAAGGTCCATGAACTCTCTAGACCTGTCATATTCCAAGACCTCAGGGCAGTACTGTTCATTGAAGACGGCATTGAAATCTCCCCAGCACATCTGCTCATTCTTCCCAGTTTAAAGCACGGACTCCCACCACTTACGGCTGGGACCCTATAATATAAATGAGGCACACTTCACCCTTATCTACTCAGGTGTTTCTACAAACTCAAACATACACTCGATTTTCTCGAGCCATTCCTCTACATATTGGGGTTCTGAGCTTCCTCAAAGGTTGGAGTCATATTTTTTATGAACTCTTGGGACTTTTCCTTTCTAGGACCATTCTCATCCTCTCTAACAGGAGTTGTAACAAGATATGGTCTATATCCAAGAGACTAGACATCCTGTACCATGGCCTCTACTAGCCTCTGATCAATTGGTGTTGGAGAACTCTCTGCAGCTTCCTCCCGTGGGTGCGTGGGAGCTTTCCTGGGAGTCATGTTGCTACAAAATGAAACAGTCACAAAACAATAATCAATACCAAAATTCTGAAAATTTTAATCAAATACATCAAATATAAATAATCTAAACACATTCCAGTAATAAAAGAAACAACAAATCCTCCTTCTCCTGATGTTCACGTGTGGTTTGCAGCCCACAAGTCTCACCTGAAAGTTAAGTCAATCCATAAATTCCAATGTCCCATGGTAACTCAAGGTCTTCCATGAGAGGTGTAGTCCATGCACCCTACTCATAACCAAAACCCTAATCCCTGACAGTCCTAACTCTCGTCTATCCCGAATCATCCCAAAATAGCAAGATAACCCAAAAACATTAACCTCCTTTGATACCATTTTGTCACAAACCGAATCTGGTTTCCACCAATACCGGCACCAAACCCAGCCAATGACAAGGCCCGAAGGGAGTTCCCTATCCCCACGGGCTGGCACCAGTTCTCGGGTATCATTAATTTAGGTTTGGGAATAATTTACCTGAGTACGAAAGCATAACACATTAAAACAATCCATAATATAAATCTGAAATTTTTGAGCCAAAAAAGTATTAACCAAAATCCAGAACTGAATACATGGGTTTAAAGACAATAAAAGAGGTCCAAATAGAAATAAAGATAGTAGCAAAACATCCCCAAGGACTCCACATGACAATGGTTAATCACCCACAAGCCATCTTCACAACTCCGCACCAAGGATGTGAACTAACACCATAGACCACCATCACCCTTAGCCTTTTCTTTACCTGATTCAAACATAACCAAGTCTACTTACACCCAAGGGGTGTAAGTAGGGTTTGATCCTAATCCCAATAGGATACCTCCCAATGATTCCCAAGATCATGCAATACAATGTGAAAAAGCAAGCAGTTTTAGTAGGCAAGGAAAAGCATAGTTAAGATTCCAAGAAATGTAACTTTCATTTGAAAAAAAATTTCAATCCAAAATTTTCATAATGTTCATGAATCTAAATAGAAATTTTAGATAATGTAATTTATTTCCAAACACACCCTAATAAATGGGTAAATACTACAAATCCAATGAGCAATAACACCGGGAACACCCCTGGGCACTAGGTTGTCTTGGGCCCTATGTACCTCGTACCTCGGTGTAAAGTAACCATAGAAAAATCCATTCATGTGCATGAGCCACTAGTAGGGAACATACCCATAACCTAGTGGTCCCCAATAATCATCCACATAGTTTAGTTAGAGTTGTATTTATCCAAATTCTAAGTGAAACAGGGACAAAACTCATCCAGTCCACCAGTCGTACTAGTACAAATTCGTCCCACCTAGGTACCTGGGCTTACCCTCTTGTGATCAATCAATTTCAGCATTTAACATAAATCAATTTTCATATAAAACACCATTACTAGTCAAACACTACCAATATAGTAGCTATCACATTTTATACCACTTAAAACACGCAACAAAACACTTAGATTTTTAATAAAAAAATTCCTAAAAATCCCATAGTGTTTCGGACACAAAACTCCTTAAAAAACCCTCTTGCACACTATGTGCACATTTTTGAGTTTCCAAAACAGAAAGGGAATCCGAATACATTTCAGTTAAAACAAAAAATCATTTTTAGGGCAGCCCCATATGGTTCAAGAAATGACATCATTGCAAAACCTCCATTTTTACACAACACAGCTCTTAGAATTTCATGTGGTTCACAAACACCATTAAAACCAGCTTTCTCAGCAACAAACACAAGGTATAATCATTCAAAACAGTATTTTCAGCCCTATTAAAATTCAATAAAATTAACTAATTACTTATAGGGTGGACCCAAATAAACTAATAAAACATTTCTATGAAAATCCCCCAATTTCACATGAAAATGGAATTTATGATTCATTTGAAATACAAACACCACTAAAACTATTTTTTCAGAAATAATAAAATAAAATAAGCATTGAAATACCATAAACACAGTAGCCAAGTCACAAATACTTCATACACAATGGAATCACCTACCAAATTAAGGAAAACCCTTGAATCACCGTGCGAAAATTAATTTGCACCATCGTCGTAGAAAGAGGGACCTAGAAGAAGCATGAACCACAAGAATTGAAAAAGAAAACCCAAGGTTAAACCTTAGGTTCGAAACCCTACCCCCAGGTCATTTGGGAATTCAAAGAAGAGGTAATAAACCCTAATCAAAATAAATTAACCCTAAGCAATTTGAAAGAGGAAAGAAATGGACTCACGTACTTGAAGTATCTTGAAGTAATCACTCCAAAATACTAGTAACTGAAATTTAAAACAGCCACAATTCAGGTTTCATTCGAACAAGAATCAGTAGGTCATTTATGAACTGTAATGGAAGAAAAATATTAAGAATTGAGAGAGTTATTAAAGAAATAAGTTACCTCTTAAAATCTTGAAAATTTGAGTAATCCTATGAAGTTATGCACCAATTCGTGATGAACCAGAGCTCCAAAGAGGGAGAGAGAGTTTAGACGCATGGATTGGTTCAATGGGCCTGGGTGAGACATGGAATATCTAACAAATCCCAAAAATTGAATAAGTTATAAAACAAACAAAATTCATTTTCAAAACTGGAATTGGGCTTTTGGGCAGGCCCAACCCCTTAAATAAAAATCCAAATAAACCTTGGTTATGGATTTCTATAGGCTCCAAATTGACTTCGTGGTGTTAATAGGTCAAGGGAGGCCAATTAGAAATTTTAATGGATGAAAAATGTTGAAAAATTAATTAGTTATAAAAGAAACAAAGTTTATTTTTAAAATTGGAATTGGGCTCATGGTTTGGCCCAATTCATGAAAACTCACTCATTCCTCCATAAAAACATAAAAAACCCCCAAAATAAAGAATGAATGGAAATTAATTGAAAATTACCTTTAAAATAAGTCATGCATGTGACATGAAAATTATCAAATAATATATATATATATAACATGTCATTAAAAATATTATATATATATACTATGAATTTAAATTCCAATTTAAAAACTTGTTGTTTCATAATAATCACACACACACATAAATATATATATTTATATATATATATATATATTAAATTAATGATCAAACAATTATTTGATTCACAAAATTATCCCTTGAAATTAAAATTTAAGAGTAAAATGAATATTAGGAAATAATGAATCATCACAAATAAATAAATAATAATAATAATTTTTGATTAACTTTGATAAAAAAAAGACACAAACATATTTATATAGATTTTTGATAAACATAAATATGTAATTCCTTGAAAAAACAATTTCTACATAAAATCAAATATAATTAAATAAATAATAAACTCTTGCATATATATATATATATATTATGTACTTACATAAATAGACTTAGTTTTTATAGATAAATCATAAATTTGAATGTGGTTTTGGTATATATTTATATATATATTTCTTCAGCAAGAAACAATTCACAATTAAATACTTTTTTGATAAATCGTATATGAAATCTGAAAATAAAACGGATACACTCTTACGAATGAATTATGAAATCAAAGAATAGATCCCTTATGATAAATGATGGAAGTGACAAGTAATCAAATGTTTGATTTTGAAATAACAAACAAATAGATGTTTAAATTATACATTTCTCTTACCTTAAAATTTTATGATAAAAGAGATAGAAAGAAAAACATGTAATAACATAATTTGAAAAATATAATTTAAACCCTTACAAAAATAGGATTTAAAAAATAGATAGACAAATATGTCTCCCTTACTTGAATTTCTTGAACAAATAGAAAGGCTTATAATGATGTAGACTCCCTTTTCCAGACTCAAAACTGATTTCCCCCAAAATTCCATTTACACACTGGTTAAAATGGATTTTAATGCCATAGTCTCAATATAGGTTAGTTTGTAGTGCAATATGGTACCTAAACTCAAGTGGAAATTTGACAAAAATATATTACTGCATACACATATAGCCAGCGCAACATAATTGACAAAATTAATTTGATAATAGAAAAATTAGGGGCATCTCAGTTGATAAAATAGGAAAGTGGTAAGTCAACAAGTAGAAAAATATTTCACTATTAAGAAAATCAGTATTTAGATCCATGGTCCGAAAAAGATGAACAAGAATGACAAAGAAAGAATCAATGTGCAACCGAGATTAACAACAGTTTCAAACAAAATAAACACCTACAAAACAAAATCCTACCTCACACTAGGTGGAAGAGGAAAATGAAATTGGAACCCTAACCTCAACCAAATCCTTCAGCAACATATGATTCTACAAACACTGGAATTGATCACCTTCCTCATAGTGGTTGAGGAATCCAACTCGGAAGAATTCATACTAGCAACAGCAATCTGAACCTTCCTTAGCTTCTACCTCACTGGATGGCACCCTCACGGCGGCTTCGGCTTCACTGTGCAACTCTCCCCAAGCGTGGACAACCCCCAGCAGTCGACGCCTCTTCCTTTGCGTGACTCACGGACCACCCCCTCCAAACCCTATATCCTCTCTTAATTTTATTATTATTAATATTATTATTATTATATTAATATCATTATTATTATTTAAAAACATTAAAATATTATTATTATTACATTTATTATTTAAAAGTATATTTAATTAAAAATAAAAACTTTCAAAGAGTAGTAATTCAATAAAAATAATTTAATCATTCAAAACTGTTATATATATATATATCATATCATTTGAAAATTAAATTTTATAAAACAAATTATAACCTAATTTTTTAACATTCATATATGTATAATTTCATTACTCTATTAAAATGGTTACATTATAATTTTATTAAACAAAATTCTTATTATTAATAATCTTATAAAACATTAAACCAATATAAATTAATAATTTAAAACTAATAATCATATTATAGAAAACAAATTAATTGTATAATAGTATTATTTTTATATTATATTAAAAAATTTATATAATTCGAAACTAGTATACATATACATATATATATATATATATTATATTTTGAAAATCAAAAACAAATTAAATATATTCATGTATTAATATAATTATCATTTAAAATATTCTATTAATTAAAAATTTAATAAAATAAATTCTATTTAATTAAAATAGTTATTTTGAAATATTCTGTAAAGAAATTAAAATAATATTTACTTTTAGAATAAATTTGAAAACTGTACATATTAATAAATAAAACAATTATTTTCAGTTATTTTTTTAAATAAAATCATATTAAAAATGCTTAAATTATAAATAAATCCATTTAATAAAATATTTTCATAATAAAACTAGGTGTAGAATTTATGGGTTGTTACAGAGGTAGCTGAAGGTGGGGGTTGAGGTGGGGGTGGAGAGGGGGTTTTGGGAGGGAGAGGGAGTTAGAGGTGGAGGAAAAGGTGGAGGTGGATAGGGGAGTCAAAGAGGGAGAGGAAGATATAGGTAAAAGAACTTGAAGTTGTGTCCAAGGAAGAGAGGGGAGTGGAAGGGAGAGGGTGTCAGAGTCAGAGGTGGAGATGCGAAGGGAAACTGGGGAGGGAGAGGGAGCGGAGGTGGAGAGGGGTGTCATGGGGGGATTCGGAGGTGGAGGTGCAGGTGGAGAGGGAATTTGAGAAGGGAAAGGTAGTGGATGGTGGGAAAAGAATATAGAAGAGCAATGAATTGAGGGGTAGGAATGGAACATGGATGAAAAATTGATCATGAAAATGTGTGATGTGAAGAAGGAACATGTATTCTAGAGTACCCAGCTTTAGTATACATATTAGACTTATATTATTTTATGAAACCATTTTATTAATTTTTAATTTTATTTAAAACTTTTAAATTTATCATAAATATTTATTTTTACAAAGATAAATCATAGAAATTTTTTCAAAAATATAATTATGAATTCATTATATCAAACATTAATTTTATCTTATTTAACAATTATATGATTATATTATGATAAAAAAAATTATATTATTTCCTAAATATTATTTCACCATTCCATTGGTCAGTTTTTTATTCTTAATAGTAACATTATTATTCCAATGACCATATATTGACTAGATAATGGTCCTGTCTTAATATTCATATCCCCCTTTACACATGATATATAATCTACCATTATCATACCTAATCATTCACTACAGCACATATATAGTTTTATACTTCCCTTAATAATGTATATTATATTCTAGATATTTATCTTTTATTTTATAGTCTTATGGAAGGAGTGATCTTCAGGGGAGAATTTAGTCCTATGGGATTTATAGTTCTGTATGCATTATTCTATTTTTTTATCCCTCTATACCATTCATAGCAATTATAGTCAATATTATTTCATGGTGTGTAATCTTCCTTTGAAATGGAAAATATTTTTATGTTCATCTATTGTAAAACATAATAAAACTATCATAGTGAATAGTGAATTATTTTACTAATAGTGGTAATTATCAATTCATTGTATTCTTCCCCCTCCTCCCTAGGAAATATCACCCTAAAAATTTCATTTCATACATTAGGGTAAAAAATGAGGTAATTTTTTCTTCATTTTTTATTTGGGTTTCCAAATTTCTAATTTACATTCATGGTTCTATCAAAGTACTTTGTCTAAGTGAGTAATATTATTTCGCAGAACATTGTCTCTACCATCCAAGACCTTCAAAAATTTCTCCTTGTAAGAGAGATCATTATCCCAATATACCACCTTTTGATTTAGTAAAAGCTAGATATCTGGTATGTACTTCCTAAATAGGGATACATAAAAAATGTCATGTACATAGGACAATTTTGGGGGGAGTGTAAGTTGAGGGGTTACAGTTCTCATGAGATAAAAATATCATAGGGTCCAAAAAAACTAGGTCATAGATTTTCACCACGAATCTATTATAGGGAGATATATGAAGGAAAACTTTATCACCCACATCATACTTCATATCTCATCTGTAACAACCCAGGATTTCATAGTACGTTATCTCTTTAAAGTAATTCAATAGCTTGCGCTACATGCAACACTGAGTTTGAGTGCACCACAACTTACCAAAATAGTCGTTCAAAAAGCAGTTATGAATAGTATTAACTATATTTTTATTTTTATATACTACATATAATTTTAACATCCATATTATGTATTTCTTAGACATAATATAAGAACAAGTTCAATTTTTCAGATAAAATAATTATTTTTAAAAAAAATGCAATTTTACTACCTTTTAATGGAGAACCATTTTTAAATCTAATCTTTCACAATTTTATATATTCAATTTGAAAAAATAAACTTCTTCTTTATAACTGGTACATTAAATTTTTGTATGGATAAATTTTTTGCGTTTTTCTGATAACTTTAATATTTTGATAAATAGTGAAAGATACTAAATTTTAATTGAAAACAACTTTTTTAATCAAAATAATTTATAGTGATAAATTATAAATTTGAATGGTTTTGAAGTATAATTAGATTATATTTTTATTATTTAATCCAATATTGGTCATTGGAAGTAATTTTGCATTTAAATTGGACGTAAACACATATCAATCTTTTGATAGTTTTTACTTCTCAAAAACCTGCTTTCTGGTTTTGACAACGAGAATTAATTTTAAATTAATTAATACAACTCCTATGTTTTGAATTTGGTAAAATAGACATCATTTTTGAATTTTTAATATCAAAATTATCTTTGGGTGAATTTTTGATATTTTTATGAAAACATTCAATTTTTTATGAATAGTGAAAAACATTGTGTTGTAGATAAAAAAAATGACTTTTTCTTTTAAATAATTATTTTTAAAAAAAAATTATCTTAAAGTAAAAACAAGATACATAATACATATATTATTCCAATGTAATTCAGTAGAGGCATTTTATAATAAGATTAGTCATATAAAATTTTATTGAACTTTTTAACGTCTTTTACCCACATTCTAGGCACATTTGAAAATTTGCATAAAACGTAATTTTACAGCTTTTTTGAGTTGAATTTCAAAACTACGAGAGACATGGTTGAAATAAATAAGTAAAATTTGGTTCAATATGATGAAAATAATTTTTGGTGAATATTAACTTTTGAATTTTATTTACAACGGTTAAAATTAAATAGAGTAATTAAAGGTAAAAATGATATTATAATTATCCTAACACATGTCCTAATTCTATTTTATAAGTGTATTTAGACCAAAATCAACCTTAGGAATAAAATATGATCCTTTTTAATCCACATGGATTAGATTAGGACATCTATTATATTTTATTTAAATAAGAGTTGAAAGTGTTAAATTCAAATTTTAATAAATAAAAAAAAATTCATATAGGGTTATACATAAGATACATTCGATAATAAATATTCATTAGAAAGATAAAAATATTTCCTACATCATGGTATTTTATTTATAATTCTTATAAATTAGATAATTAAATTTATTTATGACACAATGATGATGCAGTAGTTACCTTATTAATGAAATATTAAAATAATTAATCTTATAAATATCAAAATAAATGTAAATTGAGACTTTTTATGCAATCCAAAAAATTTCTAGTTTAATATGATATGTTAGGGTTGATTAAATGTGTTTTTTAAGTTATAAAGTTTTTATGACTTTAAAAAAAACTAATGCTAAATAGTGTCGAAATTGACATAAATGAGTTTTTAAAACAAATACTATTTTATTAAATTATATAATAGACCTAAAAATATAAAGTTCAGACAAAGGACTTATATAATGATAGATATGTCATTAATGAACCACTTTAGGTTCTCTTTGAATTTTATTTTATGTTTATTAACCATGTATTATAATAATACAAGAAGACATGGTAACAGTTAAACTATTTAACTAAGGGTTAAACCTAAAAGATAAGGTTAATATGGTGACCTAAACTTGTATAAAACCTATTTTTTGAGAGGTTTTATACCCATACCTACCTTATCCTATAATTAAATCCATTTTTATCTATTAAAAACTGAAAATTGTTTTATAATAAATTAATATTTCAAACCTTTCCTAAAGTGTCCCTCACCTCTCTTATAAAGGGGTACTTCCCCTTATCTTAACCTCACACCTCAAAATCCATTTGTCTTGTCCAAACCCAGATCAAATATCCTCCCAAATACCCTAAATTAAACCTATAATCCCTACTTTGATCATAAATCTTACCTAAGGATCTCTTTTGTTCATATCAAAAGGAAGCACCCGAAGAAGAGGTAATTATTTCATCACCTCTTTCAAAGTTCTTTTCTTCTTACACTTCATATTTCCTTGTTGTTTCCATGCCAAAATAATAACTACAGTTCCTTATAAATACTTTTATGTTATTATAAATATGGTATAAACATATTCATTATTATATCCATCCTGTGAATGACAAATTTACCACATGTGTGTGCGTACGGATTACCGTCTCCACGTCGTGGTGTAATTTTTTATTCAACACTTCATTATTTGGATTGGTATAATAATGAGTATAATTGATGTAAATAATAAATATAAAAAGTTAATTATTCTTTATGTATGATATTCCATCCATTTACATACTATTTAACCACTAATGCAATGATGTTGTCGCTCGTGCGTACGTACATCTTACCGTCTCCACGACGCGGTGAGATTTCATTCCCCATCATAACCATTCAAGAATAATTTTCATTTTATGATTTAAAAATAATTTTTAAGAACATAATATAATTCTGGATATGAAGAAAATACATCCTATTCATAACAAACATGACTTATTTAACAAAACATATAAAGAAAAATGAATCAGTTAACACATGAAACAATGATACTACTGAAATATTATTAACAAAGAAATATTAGAAGATCATATATAATATCATATTTATGTTTTTGGATTCTTGTATAATTTAATAAAAATTATTTTACCCTTATACATAAGGTTAACGTACCCTCAACTAAGTAAGAATACAAGGTAAGGGTTAATTTTACAACCTCTTTATTATCTGAGGTTGTTTTTACGAAAGTATCTACTGGGACTTCATTATCATCCACATTTGTGTTTCTTAAAAATTTATTTCAAAAAAATTATAATATGGGTTAAATTCATTTATACCCTTGTTTAACTTTTTATAAATTTTTTTGAAAGTAATCATTCTTTTCTTTCAAAATAAGGAACTTTATGACCTTTTCGAAAAAAAATTAAAGAAAGAATGTTTTTTTCACTTATACGGTGAGTGTGACTATTTTCCACCGTTATAACACCTTCGAAGCTTCCATTACAAGATTATAAGAATATTTTCAAAATAAATGTTTTCTTTTATAATTACATGTATTTTAAATGATTTCAAAATAGAAAGAGATATTTCTCTCAAATATTTTTGATTTCATCTATGTCAACATCCATTAATGGATTTTACACTTGTTTGAAGTTGATTTATTATGATACAATCTTCCATATTGTATTGAAGGTTTTGTGATATGTTTGACTGTGGATGTGTTATTTTTATACCATCATGGTTTATAGTTAAAGTATTAACATTTCATAAACTAGTTTTAATACGAATATTTATGTTATGTTTCAACCTTTTCATATGAGGAATGCATTGGACTAAGTAAGTGACGGGTGGAGCCCGCTATAGCTCTTCAATGAATTGTTAGGTCTCATGAGACAAACTAGTGTCTTGGCACAAGTCCTTAACAAAATATTATTTTTATTCTTGGCACAAGCCCTTTCCTATGTGGTTATGATGTATGACATTATACATTCCATCATTATGAAATTAGCTATTGATTTTAAATGTGATTATTCAACTAGTATAATATCCATGTAAATATGTAAATGGCATTATTTGATTTATCTTTTCCATATTATGTTGAATTTTAAGTTTAAAAGGTTTTTGTTTTATTATTATACATTTCCTTAAATGTTTATCCTTATTTATGATAGTTTCCTCTATATTGTTATCCTTAATGAGCATCTGAGCTCACCCCTTATGTTTTATTTTTCCCATTATGCAAAGAAGTATATTACAATTAACCTGAAAGAATAGGATAAGGGATATGATTATGTTCAAAGGGAACACAATTTTGTTGTTTTTTCATTTCATAATGTAATGTAAAACTTATGTATGTATCTAGTACTTCCAAGAATACTAAACTAATCGGTCATTCAAGACATTATCTCTTGTGATCATACCAATTTTATGTAATAATGCACTGACTCTGGGTAACTGGGGTCAGGGCATTACAGTTGGTATCAAAGGACGTTTAGTACAAACCTTGAAAACTAGATTTATAAAAACTTTGATTAGAGAACATAACCCTAAGATAAACTTTGTGGATTAGTATAGAAGAACATCCAAATATTTTGGTAGTGTAAATATTATGTGGGTTTTCCAAGAAAATGCATCTCTATCTGGATACAAACAGGTAGAGGTGGCTTTGGCATAGATGTACCTAGGATTGAAAACTCTGACAAGGAGTTTCAGTCTTGACCTGGGGTATCCTGGCACATGAAAACAGGCCTTTCTATGCTCTTGGTATTGACACTCCTAGGGGATATGCATAGGATAATTCACATTTTCTTTACAAACCATTATGAAAGATTTATGAGTAAATACTTACTCAATAAAAAATGTTTTATGATTATGGATTATATGCATAAACTTTTCAATTTATGTTAGGTATTTTACAAGTTCGGAACTATGCATTTCGATTAATAAATGAACCAAGTGTGTTTCATTGTTTAGAAATGGTGCCCAGTAGAAGGAATGATAACTCCAGCAATACGCATGATCCAAAGAGTAAGAAGGATCTTATATTTCATGGTCTCAATCCAAAATTTATAAGGGAAATAGTCTCCCATGTATTCTCATCATATTAAGAAATAGTATCATGTTTTAATAAGATAAGTAAATAATTATCTTAGTTTTATGGCTTTAAAGGGAAGCCAAAGAAGAAAGGGATGGTAGAGAGAAAGTTGGATAAAGGGAATAAGGGAAAGAATGATTTTCCCATATGTGATAACTATAGAAAGAATCACCTTGGTAAATGATTGAAGGGAATGGGAGTTTATTATAAGTGTGTAGAAAAAGGACACTGAGTATGTGATTTCAAGGATAAGAAAAAGGTTTCAAATGTACAATACTTAATCAGTAAGGAGTTGGGACACTATGCGAATCAATGTCCCAATCATTAGAGTATACCCCAAATGATGCTATTGGATAATAATCAAGTTATGATACCACCGCAGATGAAGAGGAATAATTAGTGTTCTTATATTTTTATTAATGAATTATTTCATTTTAGTGTTATATCAATTATGTACTAGTTATATTAATTATGGATATAAATAAGGATTGTACTACAGTACTATTTCATTGAGGATTTGAGATTTTATAGTACTAGGAAAAGTGACTCAACAACAAGTTAAATTTTTTATAAAATACATGGTTAAAGGAAAATAAACCTTAATATGGTCCAGATACTGACGTAGTGAGTTTTTAATAACATACGGTTGATTTTGATAAATTATATTGGATATTCTTGACTAACTTGGAACTGATTAATGGTTTGTTTATTCCATCATTGTTGGAGTATTCAACTTTTTTGAATATAAAGAATATATCTAGTATTCTATAAGGAATAAGGGATCATGAATATAATCAATAAGGTTTTATGGTAATTTAGGGTGTTACCATGTTTTAAGAGAATACATGATGAAGGTAATCACATGTTATTATGTGGAAAAAAGAGATCTTCATTATGTTATGTTGACCTTCCTTACAAATTTTTGGACTATGAGTTTGGACACAAGTATTTTGGATAAGTATAAAGGTTGTAATGGATTAATTTGGACATTAAATACTATGGTTTAAGGTTATAACATTTCTTTAACATTTTTTTGGATTTTTTTTATAAAAATGAAAACTCGAAGGTTGGGTGACAACTCGTCACATCCGGCAAGGCTGTGAGACTTGAACTCGCAACCGAAGGGTGAAAAGGGTGCATCACCTACCACTGGCCTACATGATGTATGATTTTGTATAATGTAGTTATTTTTAATGATCTGATAGATGAATTATAAATTCATTTTTTAAACCCTATAAGGTTATGATAAATAGAATATTTTTGAGTTCTATTATCTTTTGGAGGGAAAGATGAATTTGTGGTAGAAATAAGTTAAATAATGGAACTCTACTTGTCAAGTATTTTATTATTATTAAATGAAGAAATTAATTATTAAAATTTAGGGAAAGGATTTTAAAACAAAAAATTGTTTTATCCTAATACCTTATGTTTTGATAAACCAATAATATTTTAAGTCATTATAGATTTATGGCTTTGAGGCCCTCAATTTTCTATTTATTGTTCACTTGTTTGTGATTGATGACCTTAATAACTCCATATGAATATTTACGTTTTCCCTCAAATTAGGTGTCTCAAATTTCCACCAATGTTCTCTTATTCGAAATCCTAATTTGGTGGTGACTTTTTCATTTCCCTTTCCCTCTTATTAAGACTAAATTTTATTAACCCTATTTCAGATGTAGGTTTTCCACAAAGGTATTTTCTATTTTTAACCATTTATTTTAGAAGAACAATTTCAAATTGAGAGGACGCAATTTATTGAAGTATGGGATAATGTACCACCCCGTTATTTCATAGTACGTTATCTTTTTAAAGTAATTAAATAGCTTGTGTTACACGCAACATCGAGTTCGAGTGCACCATGACTTACCAAACTAGACGTCCAATAAGAAGTTATGAATAGTATTAACTATATTGTAAATTTTATGTACTCCATATAATTTTAACATCCATATTATGTTTTTCTTCGACATAATATATGAAAAAATTCAATTTTTCAGTTAAAATAAATATTTTTCAAAAAAAATGCAATTTTACCACCTTTTAATGGTGAAATGTTTTAAAATCCAATATTTGAAACTTTTTTATATTCAATTTGACAAAATAAACTTTTTATTTAGAATTGGGACATAAAAATTTAGTTTGGAAAATTTTTTGGTGTTTTTCTGATAACTTTCATATTTTGATGAATAATGAAAGATACTATATTCTATTTGAAAAAAAACTTTTTTAATCAAAGTAATTTATAATGATAAATTATTCATTTTAATGGTTTTTAAGTTTAATTAAATCATATTTTTATCATTTAATCCAATATTTTTCATTGAAAGTAATTTCACATTTAAATTGGACAAAAACACATATCAATCTTTTGATAGTTTTTACTTCTCAAAAACTCGCTTTCTGGTTTTTACAATAGGAATTAATTTTAAATTAATTAATGAAACTCGTATGTTTTGAATTTTGTAAAATAGACATCATTTTATAATTTTTAATATCAAAATTATCTTTGGGGGGATTTTTGGTATTTTTCTGAAAACATTAAATTTTTGATGAATAGTGAAAAACACTGTGTTGTAGAAAAAAACAGACCTTTTCATTTAATAATTATTTTTCAGTAAAAATTTATCTTAAAGTCAAAATAGATACATAATTCATATATTATTCCTATTTAATTCATTAGAGTCATTTTATAATAAGATTAGATATATAAAATGTTATTGAACTTTTTAACGTCTTTTACCCACCTTCTAGACACATTTGAAAATTTGCATAAAACATAATTTTACTGATTCTGTGAATTGAATTTAAAAAACCTAGAGCCACGGTTGATATCAGTATGTAAAATTTGGTTCAATAGTATGAAAATATTGTTTTGTTGAAAAGTAACTTTTGAATTTTATTTACCACGGTTAAAAGTAAATAGAGTGATTAAAGATAAAAATTATATTATAATTACCCTAACACATGTCCTAATTCTATTGGATATGTGTATTTAGACCAAAATAAACCGTAGGAATAAAATATGATCCTTTTTTATAAACATGGAATAGATTAGGACATTTATTATATTTTATTTAAAAAAAGAGTTAAAAAGTGTTAAATTCAAATTTTAATAACTAAAACATTTTTAATATAGGGTTATACATAAGATAAATTAGACAATAAATATTAATTATAAATATAAAAAGATTTCATACGTCATCATATTTTATTTATAATTTTTTTACATTAAATAATTAAATTTATTTATGACAGAATGATGATGCATTAATTACCTTATTAATGAAAGATTAAAATAATTAATATTATAAATATCTAAATAAATGTAAATGGAGACTTGTGATGCATTAAACTAATTTTATAGGTTAATAGGATTTTTTTAGGGTTTATTAAATGTATTTCTTTTGAAGTTATAACGTTTTTATGACTTAAAAAATCAAATACTAAATTGTGTCAAAATTGACATAAATGAGTTTTTAAAACAAATACTATTTTATTAAACTATATAATAGTCCTAAAAATATAAGGTTCATCCAAAGGACTTATATAATGATATATATGTCATTAATTAACCACTTTAGGTTCTCTTGTCATTTTATAGCAAGTTTATTAACCATTTATTATAATAATACAAAAAGACATGGTAAAAGTTAAACTATTTAACTAAGGGTTAAACCTAAAAGATAAGGCTAATATGGTGACCTAAACATGTCTAAAACCTATTGGTTGAGAGGATTTAAACCCCTCACCACCTTATCCTCAGAATAAATCCATTTGGAGCTATCATAAACCGAAAATTAATTTATAATAAATTAATATTTCAAGCTTTTCCTAAATGCCCATCACCTCTTTTATAAAAGGAAACTTCCTCTTATCTTAACTTCACACCTCCAAAGACATTTGGATCGGCCAACCCCTAATCAAATCTCCTCCCAAATACCTCAACTTCAACCTAGAGTCATTATTTTGATCATAAATTCAACCTAAGGAGCCCTTTTGTTCAAATAAAAACGAGGTACCCGAAGAAGAGGTAACTATTTCATCACCTCTTTCAAATTTCTTTTCTTCTTCCGCTTCCTCTTTCTTTGTTTTTTTCATAACAAAATAATAAATCTAGTACCTTATACATAATTTTATGTTAATATAAATATGTTACAAACATATTCATTATTCTATCAATCCTATGAATGACAAAGTCACCACATGTGCGTATGTACGGCTTACCGTCTCTACATCGTGGTGTAGTTTGTTATTCAAAACTGCATTATTTGGATTGGTATAATAATGAGTATAATTGATATAAATAAAAAATATAACAATTTAATTATTCTTTATACATAATATAACATCCAATTACATACGATTTATCCCCTAATACAATGATATCGTCGTTCGTGCGTACGTATGGCTTACCATCTCCACGACACGGTGAGATTTCATTACCCAACATAACTATTCAAGAATAATTTTCATTTGATGATTTAAAAATAATATTTAAGAACATAAAATCATTCTGGATATGAATCAAATACATCCTCTCCATAACAAACATTACTTACATAACAAAACATATAAAATAAAATGAATCAGTTAACACCAGAAACAATGATACTACTGAAATATTATCAACAAAGCCATATTATAATATCATATATAATATCATATTAATGTGTGTGGATTATTGTATAATTTAATAAAAATTATTTAACCATTATACAATAGTTTAATGTACCCTCTATTAAGTAATAATACAAGGTAAGGGTTATTTTTACAATCTCTTTATTATCTGAGGTTGTTTTTACGAAAGTATCTACTGGGACTTCATTATCATCCACATCCATGTTTCTTAAAAATTTATTTCAAATTTTTTTTTAGAATATGGGTTAAATTCATTTGTACCATTTTTGACTTTTTCTAAATGTTTTGAAAGGAATCTTTCCATCGTTTTCAAAACAAGGTACTTTATGACCATTTCGACAAATTAAGGAAAGAATGTTTTTTTTACTTATATGGTGAGTGCGTCTATTTTCTACCATTATAACACCTTTAAAGCTTCCCTTACAAGCTTATAAGAATATTTTAAAAATAATTTCTTTTATAATTTATTGACTTTTAAATGATTTCAAAATAGAAAGGGATTTTCCTATCAAATAGTTTTGATTTCATCTATGTCAACATACTTTGTTGGATTTTACACTTGTTTGAAGTTGATTTATTATGATACAATCTTCCATATTGTATTGAAGGTTTTGTGATATGTTTGACTATGAATGTGTTATTTTTATACCATTCATGGTTTATGGTTAAACTATTAACATTTCTTAAACTAGTTTTAATATAAATGTTTATGTTATGTTTCAACCTTTTCATATGATAAATGCATTGGACTTAGTAAGTGACAGCCAGAGCCATCTATAGCTCCTCGATGCATCAGTAGGTCTCATGAGACAATATATTATCTTGTCACAAGACCTTCAAAAAATCTTATTTGTAGTCTTGGCCTGAGGCCTTGACTATGTGGTTATAATGTCTGGAATTATGAATCTCATCATTATGAAATTAGCTATTGATTTTACATGTGATTATTTGACTAGTAGAATATCCATATAAATAATTAAATGGAATTATTTGATTTATCTTTTCCATATTATTCTAAAGTTTAAGTTTAAAAGGCTTCTGTTTTATTATTATAGATTTCCTTAAATTTTTATGCTTATTTATGACAGTTTCCTCTATATTGTTATCCTTACTGATCATCTGAGCTCACCCCTTTCTTATGTTTTATTTTTTCCAGGATGCGAAGAAGTATATTATGATTAACCTACATGAATATGATAAGGGATATGAGTGTATTCAAAGGGGACACAATTTTGTTACTTTTCCATTTCATAATGTAAAGTAAAACTTATGTATGTATCTAGTACTTCCAAGGCTACTAAACTAATCAGTATTTCGGGACTTGATCTCTTGTGATCATGCCAATGTTTTGTAATAATGCACCGACTTTGGGTAACTGGGGTTGGGGCACTACATCATCAAAGGTAATCATAACAAAATTTCAATTTATTTTTTGTTGGTCTGATGTGTTTTTGAATGGCCTTGACCTTATCAATCATTTCTTCCACCAATTCAGGTCTCAATAGCTTTTATTCTTCAACTTCGTCTCAATAATGTTGGAATTCTCCATTTATTTATACATAAGGATTCATAAATAGGAATCTGAATGTGTGATTGAAAGCAATTTTTATATGAGTACTCGACCAAAGGAATATTTTGATTTCATCCTCCTTTTAAGTCCATTGATATAGATTTCAACATATCCTCATGTATCTAGATTTTATTCTCAAATTAGACATCATTTTGAGGGTTATAGGTTGTGTTGAAGTTCAGCTATATGTTCATAACATGTTGGAGAATTTTTTAGACTTTTTAGGTGAATCTTAAATCTTTATTAGATACAATTGATAGTGTTTCTCTATGTTGCCTCACCACTTATCTAATGTATATCCTTACATATTGATCAAGTATTAAGTCATCCTAAATAGTAATTAAACGAGAAGTCTTTATAAGTTGGTTACCACAACCTATATAGAATTGTTCCCATTGGTTGTCTTCAAAACGATCGTGAAAAAATACGTTGTTATTTTCTCATTTCCATGAAGGTGTGTTTAATTTTTATATCACCCCCTTGAGATATTTTCATCTTTCCTTCACTTCCAGATATACTAGGCATTTTGATGTATATTCTGTGATCTCTTTATTTATATTATCCCACCAATAGTTCCCTTGGAGATCTCAATACATCTTTTTTATACCTAGGTAGATATGGAATGTAGAGCTATGTGCATCATTAAAAAACTCTTTCTTTATATTAGGCTTTGATGGTACTCATATTTAGGACCAAAATTTATTAAAAATACTTTATCAATTTTGAATTCTGATATTTTCCCTTTTATTATAGCATCCAACTTTTGTATTTTTTTTAAAGGAGGTGGTGTCTCGGTCAAAACCCGAGACACAATTTATTAACAAAAGAAGAAATAACTACATGAGTCTGAAATAAGGGGTCTTATTACAATATTTAACATAAGAAGGAAGAATCTCAACTGTCAAGACGTCCTTCCATGTAATGTCATGGATTATTCCTTTATTAGCAAGACCATCAGCAACCATGTTCTCTTTCCGAAAGGCATGTGTGGCAATGTAATTGGTTCTTATAGGCGAATCAAGGTAGTTCATACATAGTGTGGCCAGAGGCCATGAAAGATGCACCACACCCTCCCAAATAGCATGTATAATAGTGGTTGAGTCACTTTCAATCCAAATATTGTTCTAGTCCTTTTTAATGGCAAAGATGATGGTGTGTATCACACCCATAATTTCTGCCTCAAGAGCCGAAGCAGTACCACAACATACATAGCAGCAGCCCGGGCACTGACCGAGGTAGTCTCTGAAAATCGCACCCCATACCGCAGGTCCTAGATTTCCTTTAGAAGCACCATCCACATTCACTTTTAACCATCGTGGAATCAGAGCTTTCCAAAAAACTTCAAAAGTGCGCTTTGGCTATTTGTAGATACCATCAATCTTAAGCCGCCAGATAATCTCAAAATCACCAACAATGTTATCACATGTAGCTGTTTGTATCGAAACATCGTCCCTAATGGCAATGAGAATTCGTATCTTACCTGAATTGAGATTAGAAGAGGAGTTGTTGTGAATAAGAGCATTTCTATCATACCAAATCACATGAAGTAGTTCAGAAACTGCAGTGAGGAAGAGGTTCTTGATTTGTTGTGAGAAATCAAGATCCACACATTTTCTTAATTGCAGGTTGAGGGAGTCAGTAAGAATCCATCTCCAACCAAAAATTTCAGAAGAATAATTCCATAAGGCAGAGGCAGTAGCACAATATAGGAACAAATGATTATTATATTATCTATGCTGGTGGCAGAAAGGACACCTGGATCCAAGTTGGAATCCAAAAGACTCAAGACACACCTCAGTTGGGATTAGATTGTAGGAAAGTCTCCACATTTGAGTAAGTCTTGAGGGTTTAATCCAGGGTTTATCAAAGGATTTGAGCCAATAAATATCAATATCAGAATTATTAACATTGTTCTTATAGAAATTTTTTGAATCAAGATTACCATTGTGGGTGGGATCCTAACAAAGGAAGTCATCAGAAGTTGCAAAGATGTAGCTATCCACTACTTGCCTAATGTTCGCAGGAAAATTGGAGATACAAGAATGAGTGACGTCTTTTATAGTAGGGTTAGTGTTATCCGGTAAGAATTAGGAGGGACCATAGAAATAAGGTGGGTTCCAGTCCAATTATTAAGCCAAAAATTAATGGTAGAGTCCATACTAACCATCCATCTAGAATTAGCCATAATATTGGAAAAAGATTGCCTTATCGAGGGCCAGATAGAGGAATTCGTGTAGCTCAAAATGCCTTTTTTAAGTTAGAGAGAAATATATTTTTTAGGAAGACAATAGAATCAGAGTTATTATGAATAATCTTCCATGTGAGGTTGTCTTGGAGGGAATCATTAAAAAAACGTAGATTTTTTATTCCAAGACCACCTTTTTCAAGAGGCTTGCAGAAAGTGGTCCATGGGACGCTAACAAGATCCTTTCATGAATATTGCCTGACCAAACAAAGTTCTTGATGTAAGTGTTGATTTTATTAAAAGACTAGTAGGTCATTGGTAAATCATCAACGAATATAACATCTTGGAAACAATGGTGGATTACACATGGCAGATTCTACCCACAATCGAAAGGGACTTTCCTTTCCAGGAAGATAGCTTCTTTATGATCTGATCCATCACATTGGTAAAGTACATGGATTTAGGTCTTCCCTAGAAAATAAGAACACCAAGGTACGTAAAAGGTAAAGAACCTTATTTAATGCTTAGACTATCTATAATATTATTTTTTCTAGAAGATGAAAAAAATCCCAAAAAAGACATAGGACTTGTTCCAGTTAATAGATTGACCAGAAACCTATTCATAGTGAGACAGGGTATTTTTTAAAATTTGAATATTCCTTTTTTCTCCTTTTATGAATAAAATGATTTCATCATCATATAGTAGATGCGTAGGCACGGATAAGTTTCTAGCAGACTTAATGGGGATAATCTTGTTTTGATTCACATGGATAGTGAGAAGCCTACTAAGATAATCTTTGGAAATGGCAGAGAGAATGGCCGATAGAGGATCAACTTGCCTTAAACCTTTTGTACATTTGAAGTAACCCTTAGGGGAACCATTGACAAGGACCGAGATAGAGGCCGAATTGAATAAAGAATTTATTCTATTGATGAAATAATTGTTGAAACCAAAGGACTGAAGGACATTGAAAATGAATCCCCAATCAATGGTATCAAAAGCTTTTGTAATATCAAGTTTAATGGTAATGTTTCATCCTCTGAGAGATTTATTTAGGTTTTTGGTACATTTAGTGGCCGAGCAGATGTAGTCTTGTATATTTCTCCCCTTGATAAATCCAAATTCATTCCAGGAAAAAAATTTATTTCATAATGTTGCAAGTCTATTCACAGGTAGTTTAGTAATGATTTTTTAATTGGTATCTAGAAGAGAAATAGTCTGAAAAAGATGAATTTCAGAGGCATTGTCCACTTTAGGGATTAGAGTGAGGAATTGAGCATTTATCCCATCTGGGAGGTGTCCATTAGAAAAAAATGATCGTACAAGCTTACAAACATCCGTGTGAATCACCTCCCGGTATTGTTGAAAGAAACCATTGTTGAAACCATCCGGGCGGGGGCGCTATCAGATTTGAGAATAAAAACTATATCTTTGATTTCATGGTCAGAAGGGATACTAAGGAGATAGATATTGTCTTCATCAGTAACCATATTCGGAATGACTTCAGGAAAGAGGTATTTTTTGGTATTTAAACCATTGAATATATTCTCAAAGTACGAGACTACATGGTTTGCAATTCCCTCCTCCGAGTCAATGAGAACATCCTCGCTTTTGAGAAGAGAAAGGGGCCAACTGGATTTTCTGATTCTTTGTAGAGAGTTGTAGAACTTGGTATTTCTATCCCCATTAGAGATCCATTTAGCTTTGAAACTTTTTTAATGAAGGTTTCCCTTAAGAGTGAGAAGAGTGTTTAATTTCATGGAAATATTATGTTCATTCTGGGGGTCTAAAGAGAAGTCGGAGCTAGTGGAGGATATTTGAATTTAAATAAGATCTAGTTAAAGGTTTGAAATATCTTTTTCCATTTGTTTATATTTTTCATTACACCAATTTTTGAGACAGACTTTAAGGTTCTTTAGCTTGGTAACACAAGCAAAGGCATCATTGAGATGATTCATAGAGTTCAAACACATTTTTATAATGTTAGAACATTCTAGATTAGTAGACCAAGAATTTTTGAATTTGAAGGGAAAATTTTTTTTAGCATGTTTAGCAAAAAAAATTATAATAATAGGATGATGGTTCGAATTAAGTCTGGGAAGGGTGGTTCTAGAAATGGTGTCCCAGTTTTCCAGAGCAGACATATTTGTGAAGGCCCTATCCAATTTACTGGAAACTACCCTATTATATTTCATTCTATACCAAGTGTACTTGTCCCCAGTAAGGTTAACCTATATAATATTACAATCGTCAGTTGCAGTTCTAAATTCTTTAGAAGAAATAGATGAGTGGGATGGACCAATTTGTTCACTAGGTGAAAGAATAGCGTTAAAGTCTCCCAACACAAACCAGGGGTCCTGAATTGCATTAGATATCCCATAAAGGTCATTCCAGAGGGGCCTTCTCTCTTGATATCTATTTTTGGCATAAATCATGGTACAAAAAACGTGAGTTTCATTAAGCAGAAAATCACATGTAAGCATCTGCTCAGTGCTGCTAAAAATATTAACATTCTTTAAAGAGTCATGATAAAAAAACCCACATAGAATCCACACTATTACATTCCTTTCAAGCACCTAAAAAGTTATATCCATGAGTACAAATGTGCCTATTTTTTTAGGAGAAATTGGTTTTTGGTTCATCAATGGAAAAAATATTTGGACGATAAGTTAAAAGGAATCTTTTCAAAACATTAATAGTCTCCGGATTAGAGATTCCCTGACCATTCTAGAAAAGTAAGTCCATTAAAACATATTTTTGGATGCAGAACCTCCCTTTTTCTTTTTATCTCCACACGAGCCCTTCTTATTCTTAGATCTAGTGACAATGCGTGAAGTAGCCGGAGTGTATTTCATTTCCTGCTTATCTATTACAGAAACAGAAGAGCTGTAAGTAGAAACAACACCCAATGTGGTCTATGTAGTTTCCATTATTCCAGCATTTATTGAGGTGTCAATGGGGTTGTCTCGTAAATCTGTAAAAGGGGGTACCTTATGAGAGGCATTGTCCAAAACAGGATCCAGCAGGTGCTGAACAATCGATGTTTCCTGCATTTTCAATGCCACACATTTCTCTTTGGATAAATCCTTATAATATTGTAGGATCATACCTAAGATTTCACCTTGGATAGGTATGCTCTCATTAGACCCACAGAATAAATCCTTCCTGTGTTCAGTATAATGTCCAGCGCCCAAGACAGGATCAGCATCAACTATATCACCTCCCTCAGTAGTATGCACCTCATTCACAAGGTGCTCCTTGTGCGGGGCAATGTTCATAGAAGTCTCCATGTGTGGATCCTAAAGTTTCACTGTAACACATTTTCCTAATGAGTTTTTTCAAGAAAGAGTGGTCTTACCCAAGGTATCAGCATGCAGAGTTATATTCTCCTCAGAACCGCAGAAAATTTCCTTCTTGTGAGTCTTGTCTTGGGGCATGAATTTTTCAATATAATGTCTAGCACCCCTAACAGAAACGACATCAACAGGAATACTTCCCTCAACAACATGTCCACTATTTATGATTTCTTTAGTTTGATCCTATTGCTTTCCATCGGGGGAATTATTGGGTAGAACAGGTCAATCAATATCACATTGAGTAGCAGCATTTTCATGTCTAGATTCTGCTGGAGTTAGTTTCCCACATCCCACCACAACCAATGCTTCATGTACCTGCTCACCTGCATTAAGGACTGAATATTCAATTTATTCCAAGTTTTTTTCCTGCTCTTCCTCCACCATCATATCCCAGGACAAACCTGAAGACTCTCCAACCTGGGTTGTCTTTTTTACCCATTTTTTCAATTTCTTCCTAAGGGGTTCAGCTCTCTCGACACCAGTACCCTTCCCTTTATTATATATTTGAACTTCAGTCTAGTCGTCATCCTTGGGCTTAGAAATCTTACTTTTCATAACTCTACAATTCATCAAAGAGTGACCCACTATTTTTCAGAGGTCACAAAATGGTGGCTTGTTCTCAAACTCAATCTGAGCCTCTGTTTTGTAATCTTTGGCATTGAAGAAGATGACCTCATGTAGCTTTGAGTCCAAATCAACCTCAACCATAACCTGAGCATACAAGCCAATATTTACATTTAAGGTATGTTGGTCGATTTTGAGAGGAGTACCAATGCAGGATACCAAATCGTTTAGTATCTTTGGGTGCCAAAAAACCATCTCAACCTGTGAAGTCTAACCCAAATTTGAGCCAAATTGTTTCTAAAAGTATGGGGATTGAAGGTGTAGTTCCATTCAAAAATTATAAGAACACCAGGATTAACCTACAGACTTCCTAATCTCCAAACCCAATCATGATCTTCCTATTATTTAAGTAACATATCGAAATATCCTCTTCCGATTGGAACTATTTTCCAGTCTGAAAAACCCCATAGGTGCGTAATCCTATTCTTTAATTCATCAGTCGACCAGGATTTATCTTCTTTAATGTATGATATTTGACCCATAACTGAGAACTTACACATTTTCAATCTCTGTTGTAGGGCTTCTGGATCGGCTTCCACTGTAAATCTTCCATCATCAAGTCATTTGCATAGGGTGGCTTTCGTTGTATAAGTTGTGTGGTGTTCCGATCCATTGAGAACTTCCGAAAAGGTTATTCCTCAAGCTCTTTAGACCAGATGTTTTTCTTATATTACTTCCATTTACATCCTTTACAATTACGATAAGATTTTATCCTTCTCAATTCTCATCATTGATAAGGATTCAGGATCCTTTTGACTTAGAGAATTTTCTACTTAATTCTCCTTCACAATATGATAATTTATTAAAATATCATAAATCTTGATCATCTCTAACCATATTCATTAGAAAATATTAATATCCTTCCATTTAAATATATATTTTAGGTTCTTATGATCCATATATATTACACACTTCTCCCTATAGAGATAATTCTGTAAAATCTTCAATTTTAAAATCACTATTTACAACTCTTGATCATGAGTTAGAAAATTTTGCTCATGTAATTTCAACTACCATGATGTATATGCTATCAATTTATCATTTTTTCATCAATAAACAGCCTAATAACTTTGATGAATCATCTTTGTATACGATTAAAATTCCCCCACTTAAGGTTAGTGTGAATACTGGTGTAATGATAATCCTTTTTTCAATTACTTGAAGCTCTCTTCACATTTATTGGTGTTGACAAACTCCACTCCGTTCCGAGTTATTTTGGATAGTGGGTTTTAAAATTGTGAGAAGTTCCTCATAAATCATCGATAGTACTCAGATAGTCCAAGGAAACTATGGATCTTAGTTACAGATGTTGGTTTGGGGTATTTCTCAATTTCATTTATCATTGAAGGATCCACCGATATCCCTTTTTTGGTGATAAAATTTCCCAAGAATAAAACTACCTACCTCAAAAACTCACATTTACTATAATTTTCATATAATATCTCCTTTCACAATCTCTTTATCATAGTACTAAAATGAACCTCCTTTTTTGGATTATAATAGAATATCATGTATAAATACTACCCCAAATTTTTTAGGTAATCTATAAAGACTTAAATAACTAATTCCAAAAATATTTATGGAGAATTAGTGAGTTTAAATCACTATGAACTTATAGTGTTCATGCCTTTTTTGAAAGGTTTTCTTGGGAATATCTTCCTTCTTTAGCTTTAATTGATGATATCCTAACTGGAGATCCACCTTAGATATGTATTGGGCCCCATGTTTCTAGTCAAACAATTCATCAGTCTAGGGTAGGGGTACTTTTTCTTTTTCATGATTTTGTTCTGTTCGGGATAATCAATGTTGAGGTGCATATAAGCATACTTATTTATTTAAAAGAGTACAGGTACACCCCATGGTGAAGCACTAGAGTATATAAAACCCTTTTGTAGATTTTATTATAATAGCTTCTTTAGTTATTCCAATGCAATGGTGATCATTTTATTGGGAGTCTCAAATGTGGGCATAGATTAAGGTATAAGTTCAATTGATAATTCAACCTCTCAGTTAATAAGAAAACTAGGAAACTCTTTAGAGAATAAATTAGTATAGTCCCTCGCAATGGGAATGTCTACAAGCATGATTCTCTCCATTTTCTCAATAATTTGAGATATATATGATTTCTCATAAGGAAATTTTGTTTATTCATGAGAAGAAAGTTCTAAAGTTGATTCATCCTCCTTTTTACACTTGTAAAAAATTAGAGGATGATTTAGGATATGGTGAGTAATTTCCCTCTCCTGGTATTTGATGTTAGATTTTATAGAATTATAAGTGATTGATTCTTATTATAGCATAAAATTCACCTTTTTAAAGTATGAAAATAGTTTTTGATAGGTCTAGTAAACAAACATTGAATGGGGAGGATTTATATACTTGAGATTCAATAATTTCCCCAATTTTTATTTTCACAGATAATTATACCTCTATGTTTTGAGGTTGTGTTTGAAATTTTATACTAAACTTTCATGATATAAAGGAATGTGTAAAACTAGAACCAAATAATAAATCCTCCATTATTGAATTAATAAATAGCATACCTATCAAAACTTCATTTTCAGGGTCCACCTTAGTAGTAGTGACAGTATAATCTCTTCCTTTCTCTCCAAAATTTAGAGTTTGTTGTTATTGATTATCTACGACAACCCTTGTCTTAAGGAATTTTCTTTTATAATTTATGTGTTCCTTACATTTGGAACACATTAATATAGTATGAGGGTTGATCATAACATTATTTTATTACATCACATTAGTAGGATTCTTCATCTCCCTTTAGAATTGATTAGCTTGATGCCCCTCTTTTCAACACTTAAAGCATCTATATTATTCACTTGAGATAGCTTCTAGGATTCTTTTTTCCACAATTTTGAAAAATTATTAGTTGGGTTTTCTTTATACTATGGGATTTAACTATTTATCCTCCTAAATTAAACTCTATTTTCTACTTTGTATCTCCAACCCCTCAAGACCACTTAGAATCACCAATCTCCATCATAGACATAAGGGAATAATGAAAAATATCTTCTTAGATTTAAAAGTATCTAATATCAAAATAATTTCATAAAATAATCTTTATTCCCTTAAAGATGCGATCCACCTTACTTTTTGTGTCAATAAAAAAAGTCAGAGGCATATCATGAAAGCCTTGTAAAGTTTTCCTCATAAGCACCAATAGACTTGTCTTTATTTAAATTTAGTCCAAGGAAATCCCTATCTATTTTAAGGTAGATATTTTAGGTAAAATATTTATTAAAAAATATTTTCTTGAATCCTTCCTATTCCATGGATTCAATATCATCCATGGGAATATATTTTCAATGGAGTTAATCCATTGTTTTTTGATAAGGTAATTAAATGATCCAAAAAAATTTAGAGGTCTTTTTCATGTAAGGGACTCAACCACAAATTTTTCTTTATTAGGAGGAGGGACTTCAACATGATTAAATTTTGTATTCATAACTTTAGTTAGTTGAGAAAGTACATTCATTAAGTTGTTATCTCCTGCTACAATCAGGTTTGGAATCTCAATAGGGAAATCATTATATTTCCCATCACATTTTTTATTAGTACAATTACTTTAATATCATAACATTAACTAAAATAAATAAAAATTATGGATGAGAGTACTTAATATAATAATAATATAAAAATTGGGAAACTATGAACATATAAGTAATAACTTATAAATGAAATGTATATCATAACTTAGGAGTCTCCAGAATTCAATTTAGGTTATCCATGGTAATTTTCTTATAAGTTTTTCTATTCTAATAATCTTTTCAATTCCTTAATAATGGTACATAAAGATCTAGAGAATTTAACAAAGCATATCCACTCGGGAGTGTCGAACCAGATGTGAAACAATGCCTCTTTGTCACACACCAGGTAAATGTTGAGTTAATCTCTAATGATACCTTTTGAGTTTATTACCTCTAGTTTCATGTGTTCCAAAACCACATCTACTTGTAATATCCATACAAGGATTTCATTTCTTAGAAACCACTCCCTATATACTTTACCAAAATGTTAGAGTGTTTTCTTATACTTAGAATTATCCATAGGTTTTTTAGAAATTTAATCATTTTATAATCCCTAAAAATAAATAAACCTTAATGACCTAAGATTATTACACAGTATTACATGATTTTTAAATAAATATCTAATAAACACAACCAAATGATCTAAAGTCATGATTTCATTCGGAGAATAGGTTCATAATACATCAATATGAATCTAAATTAAAAATATTTATTTTAAATTTAATTACGTGGTCCTAGATAACCATGATTATCTAAAACCACATAGGATAACTTGGGGAATGAATAAACAAAAGGGTTGATATATAAATCCTTTTAAGAGAATAAACATTAAAGTGAAGCATAGAATATGAGTCAAATGGATCAACGTGATATCATAAATAAAAATACTCGTGAATAATCATATAGAATAATGGAATAAAGATGATGGAATCATAAGATTATGGTATCATAGGAATGTGGTAACGTCATAATACATGACATCATAAGCATGATATAAGGATTGTTTCTGATACATCATAACATGGTGGTCAGAGCCCTCAGATGGATTAGGTTTACTCCCTAATACTATTCATATCATCTTAAGAGATATAATAATTACCTAATTTATTTTATCACTATTTGGGTGCACCCATAATAACATGTACATGAATACATATGTCACTTAATGTAATCAAACATGAGATATAATCATAAGAAATACCCATGGAAAGTAATGGGTTACATAGTCTTGATTCCATACATAATCAAATAATATTTCATAATGATTCCAAAGAGAATAAGGAATTAAATGTTTTGTATGGATATATTTGAACCAATAAGAACAGTTCTCAAATTTGGAGTTTATTTTAAAAATTCATGAGAAATGGTAGATAATTGAGTATAGAAATGAACATTTGAAATTATGTTTTAAGGAATTGGTAAAAGAGTTTCAAATAAGAAAATTATATGGAATTTTCTTTGAAAGTATAGGTAAAAAAATGTTTAAACCAAAAATAGTTATCTTTTTATGTAATAAGGAATGGTTAAAAGGCATTAAAAGTGTGTTAAATGAAATTATTAAGGGATATAAAAGTTCCCCTCGATCAAGTTTTATTTTAAAGAAGGTATTGAGAAATGGACTTACAACATGTATAACCCCAAAAAGGAAAGGGAGAATAATATATGTACATATATAATAGATATATATTCAGAATTTACAATATTTCCATAATGTTAAATAGAGAGATAAAGTTAGGTAGAGATAAAAAATGCATAACCAAAAAAAAGGGTGGTTCATAGAGTTCCCTTACCTTAGGTCCATATTTGTTCTATACATTCACCTAACATTCAAACTGATAAAATTATATTTCTTAAAACATTATTTATATCTTAATTCAACTATGTTTGATTTATTATTAAGCTTTTAAATTGTTTTATATTAATTTAATTAAGATACCGAGTCTATATTCATTGTCCCAAGGTTGTTCGTGTCATGTGTCCAAGGCCAGCTCAGTTTTAGGTAATTATGAGAGTTCATGTGGTTTGGTTCTATAATTATAGATATGTGATGAAATTTATTTGTTTAATTTAAAAAATTTAATAAGTATCTCATTATCTAAAATTATTTCAAAATAAGCACGATTCATAGAGTATAGTTTTTATTGTTATATGGTAAGTTCACTTAGGTGTGTTTTCTAACAATAATGATTTTACTTGGTTTTATATAACTTGAACAATATTTTAACATTACATAATAATAATAAAAATTAAATATACTTTTTAATATAATTTTTAAACATAATAATGAAATTTAAACCAACCATGAAGGTGGTGGTGGATTATGAAATTTTTCATTCCATGGGATGATGAACAAACCATAATGTGAACGACATTTCATTTTAGAATTTATTGAAGGGGGGGTAGAAAATTTATATTACAAGATAATAATAAAATATTTGTATATTTAGGATAATATTATTACTATTTCATGGTGTATGGAATTCATATGTGGGAGGTAGAAGAAGAAAAGAATCGAAAGAGACACATCCAAAATTTTACTTCTTCCTTTGGTAGTCTCCTCTGGCATAACCCTTAAGGATCCTTGGGATATTATTTTGGTAAGACCATAAATCTTTCGATGTGGGGAGAGTTAGGGAAATAATTAGATATATTTTTGTCTATCTCAAAGTTTTATAATGTGTGAAGAGAAGTGTTGGTGAGGGTCATATTTATAAGGGGGTCAAAGGGGTGTTTTGAATATGATATTTATTAGTTTATTTTTTTTCAAGACTATCAATAATGATAAATCATTTGACTAAATATAATAACAAGTTCATATCAAACCAATATAATGTTTAATTACAACACCCCATAAGAAATTAATCATGTATTTTTCTTAAAATGTAAAATAAAATATTTTATCATATATACTATCCATAAATAATCAATATTTATTGAAAAATACCAAAAAACACCCTAATAAAATTTCAACATGCTAATTTCAAAAAATAAAATCCATTTTATCAATATAATTTTCTAAATATGATAAATTTAATATTTAAATAGAATCCTTATTTATTAAAAAAAATAATGAAACGATTAAAATTTCTAACACTTAGAAAAATTAAATATAGTTTAATAAAATTACATTCTCATTTTTATACCAATATATTTTTTTCATGAAAAAGTTTTATTAAAGTGAGATTTTATTTAGAAAATTTACATTTATCAGAAAAATTTATTTTAACAAAGTTAAATCAGATTTATATTTTCAAAAATATAATTATGATTTCATTATATTAATCATTAATTTTATCATATTTAAAACTTTGATATAAATATATTATGATAAAAGCTCAATTTATTATTTTTTAAATATTATTTTACAATTCCACTAGTCAGATTATTGTTCCCAACAATCAAATTACAATTCAAACATTCATATAATGTCCACATTGAAATGGTCAAGTAATGGTAAGATCAAATTGGTCATATTTGTTGGATTTGTGTAACCCAATCCATTTTGATGATCTTTCCACCGACCACTATATCAACTCGGACTTGGGTGGAAACAACACTATAGCATTAAAAACTTCTAGCCACTATTTATTTTTTCATGGTATACTTAGTTTGCAGTTAGTGGCGCAGTACTTCATACTCTTTATTTTCTCATTGGAGATAGGGTTTTGTGTGTGTGAAACTTTGATCTTCCTATAACGTGTGCTCCTAGATTTTACTAGTGAGGTGATTTTTCCTCTCCTTGGACATAGATATTCTTCCTAAACCATATAAATCACTATTTCCATGTTCATCTTATTCTTATTCTTCATTTGTTCTGTCTTTTATTCATATTCAACCCTATTTTGTGTTACTACTTATTTTTCACAACAATATTGACCTTATTACCTATATATACTATACCATTCTCATTCCTCATCATACACCACTTCACTTACAAGTTTATATAATTCCCTTAATAATTTATATCATATTTATAATGCTTCCATTTATTTGTAGAGTCTTTATGGTGGGAGTGATATTCATTGGAGAATTTAGGCCTGTGGAATTTACATTATTTTTTGCATTATTATTTTTCATTTATCTACCTACATCATTCCTATTAGTTATAGTCACCATTATTCCATGCTATGTAATGTTCCAATTAAATTTAAAAGTCTTTCTATGTTCCTATTTTGTATAAAAAATAAAACCATCATAGCGAATCGTAAATTATTTAACTAATAAAGGAAATTTTTGAGCTATTACATAGGAACCTATATTCATTAGGAAAATACTGTAAAATGATCATATTACATCAAGTATAAGGGACTTTTAAGTTCCTAGGGTTTTTTAGAACCCCTCATTAAACACACTTATATATATTATAAGGAATAATGTGATGGGAAACCATCATTTGCAACATTTTCTTATCATCAATGGATTTCATTCAAATGATGGTTTGGATTTCATAAAGGAATTGTTATATATTTTCTAGTACTTCCCACTCATCCAAATGAGTGATAATGAGATAAAGATGAGATGCTTCCCCTATAGTCTAAATGGTAAAGAAAGGACGTGGTTATTATAACAATAGGTGCATTCATTGAGCGCTTGGGAGAAGATTTTTAATGATTTTTTGAGTATATTTTATATTATATAGAGAACCATGGGCTTGAGAACAAAATTATCTACCTTTTTCCAGAAAGATGAAGAATTTTTTCATTAAGAAAGGTAAATATTTAATAATTACTACAAAAAGTTCCCCAACACCAATTCCCACATGATTTACTTACGAAATTATTTTATAAAGGACTTAACTATATGGGGAAAATATTAATGTATACCACAACAGAAGGTCACTATAGTGACAAAATAGTAGATAAACTCAAAATTTTCTCTAATAAGCTTGTTTCTAATTCTTAATATAAATAAAAAATAAAGAGAATGCTTATTATCAATGAAGTGATAGTAAAGCATGATTTGAATGTACAAATTGATGATTTTCAAAGAAAAATAAATGTTTTGATATTAAATAACCAAGGAGAAATAGAGAAATGAAATTATTATGTCGCGTAAGGCCACAGTGTAACCTATTACGTGGATTTTTACTTCCCAACTCAAGATTTCTCACCCAATTAAATGAAGGAAGAAAGTTATACTAGAAATTATGGGATACAACCCATAAAAATGATCCCTTTTAAAACACATATAATTCAAGATGGAAGAAATATCACAATTTATCATAGAAGGAGCATGGAACATTCAATGAGGGTGGTTAGAGTGAATTTCAAAGAAAATGGAAACCTGGTTATCAACCCAAAAATAAAAAAGTTTCTTATGGAAACTAAGCCTCTATATAAAAGTTAGAATATTTTGGAATAGATAAGATCTTTAAAGAGCGTATAGAGATAAAGGGGAATTAATTGATGATGAATGATTTTTTATTGGGAATAGATTCAAAATTTTCAAGAATTAATTAGTTTATAAAAGGTAACTAGGTTTGTATTCATAACCTAGAAATGAAAGTTAAGAAACATTAAAATGGGAAATATAGTAAGAGATAAATGGAATATTTTCTAGAATAATTTAGATAAATACAATATAGGGTTTCATGGAAATTACAACCAAAGGTTTCCAAAGGAAGAGATGAAGAGAAAATTGTGAAATCTGAAGTGAAATATAAACCTTAGAAGGATGCTAAATATTAAGAAGAAAAATATGGAAGTGTAAAGAACAAGAAGAAATTTGAAGCTAAATTAGATGATAAAAATATGAATATAAGGGAATGAGATTAGAGAAGAGTTATTATTAAGCTTCCTATAAGTATTTTAAGAGACTCATTCAAATGTTTCAAAAGATTAAACAATATATTATATTTGTAGAATAACTTTACAAGATTCAATCTTATACAAAATTCTTGAAAAAAATAATTTCAAACAGAAAGGTAGAATATTTTTAAATTATGTCTATCATAAGAGAATTCAGTGCTATTATCCAAAGTAAGATGCAACAAAATCTTAAGGATCCAAGGTGATTCAAGATTACTTGTAAATTTGAAAACAAAAGAACATTAAAACTTATTGTGGATCTGGGAGCTAATATCAATTTTATTCCTCGAACAGTTTACAATGAGCTTGGAATTAGAAATTTATGTACATGGAAAACAATAACTTTTTTATATATTTATATGTTTATTTTAAGTAATTTATTATATTATTTTTGGTGTTATTATTTTTTTTAGTTTTATAGTATTTAGGTAATTTTAGTTAATTATATGTTGATATTAGTTACAAATATTTATTGTTTATATTTTATTATTTAAGTTTATATATTATAATTAATATTATTATATAAAAATTAGTCATATATTATTTAACCTTTTATATTATTATTAATATAGGTATTTTATCACTTTTTGGATATTTTTATTATTTTTTTATTTTTTTATTAAGATTTATTATTATTAGTAGTATTATATAATAAAATAATTATTTATTTTAGTATGATCAAAACCAATTATGTTTAAATAATTTTTATTCTATATATGACGTGTAATTTATCTAATTATATATGTATATAATTCTAATTATATATGATAAATGGATGCGGACTCCACTTCCTGGAGACCCGACATCAAATCATGGACATAAAAAAATTCCCAAGTCACCATATAGGTACTATAGTCGAGGACTATATCAGTACAATAATAGAAATTTGTAGTCTATTCATTGTAGATTTGACTTCGGCAAGGCACTGTAGTGGTATAGTAGCGGTGCAATGTAGAAGCACTATGGTGTGGTATTGTAACAGAACGTTATTTGGTACTGTAAAACTAGCTTTGGGTTGTTTATACCAATTTGAGATGAAATTTTAGGGTCTCTCGGATACCCAAAATAAATGTATATGGGTTTGTATTTTGGGGGTGTTGACCTGGTCTTTCTTGAGTCACTGGTGTGTGTGTTTCTTCTTTGTACTTGTACCCCCAATAATAATTTATATTTAGTATTATAAAATAGATTAGGTAAAATTAAAATTTGATTTTTATTTTTCATGTGGGTTGTGTGTGTGGTAGGATCTTCTCCTCCATCTATATGAGGCCTTCTTCTTCATCTTGAGTAAGTAGATCAGATCTACACCTCTTCCCTATAGAGTTTGTATCATCTCCCGGTATATCCTCTACTTCACCAACAACCCTCATTGATGACTCCTTGAAAAATAAAACATTTATCATCCCTCTCCTTCTCATGCATAGAGATAATTTTTTTATGTATTTTTTGAAAAAAAAATAAGTCTTGGTCAAAATAAATTGAAAATTATTGAAGAAAGTCGTCATGAACTTTACCAACTTTCAGAAAAAATTAAAAAAAAGACATATTTTAAATATACATGTTTGTATATTTAAAAATATTTTTTTTATTATGATATATTTATTGTATTTATTTTATTATGTTTATAATTATGTCATTAATATTTCAAAGTGAAAATTTTATGTTTTTAAGCAATAAATATTGTGATGTGTAAATTATATTTTACTTATTATATTTATGATTTTTTTTATTTTAAATTGTGTTTTATATGTTGAGTCACTTTTTCAAATATCCCTTATATTGTAATTATACTTTATAAGTTATATGATTTCAAATTCACCTACATGAAACATAATAATGTTTGATATTGGTTTCTTTGAAAGTATATAACTTATAAAATATAAATATAATCTAAATAATATTTTACAAACTTACTGAACATATAAAAAAATTCAAAATAACATGAAATTATTAAAAACAATTAATGAAAAGTAATTTTAGTGGCACAATATATTGTTGTTTTAAACCATTATAATTTTATTTATAATATTTTTTTACATTCATTTTATTTTCAATTATTTATTATATTTATGAAATTATTTTTTATTTTCAATAACTTTTTATATGCTTAGGCTATGTTTTCTGTTTTATTTAGATTGTTTTTATTTTCTTTATTTTTTATGCCTGTAAAGTTTCCTACTTGAAATTTAATTAGTTTTCTTATGTTTCAAGTAGTCGACTTTGAAAGATTATAAAATATAAACTGTAACTAAAATATAAATGAAAATTGAAATAGTGGATAAACATATAAAAATGGTTGATAGAAAAAATAATTTCATCATTTTAATAGAAAGAATACATATACATGAATGTGTGCAGTCACTCTATATGGTGATTTCTCTTCCCACATTCCGGTGTGCGAATGGGACACCCTTATCAACATCACCAAACTATATTATGGGGTAGTGTATAATGACCTTGAGAGTGATGATCCTCGGGTGTTGGAACCTCAACTATCAGATGCTCTGCCTGTGTTCCAATGGGAGGAGGTTTCAACTAGATATCGTCACGCACACCAAATCATTATCCCATTAGGTGAGTAGAAGGACATACCATAATCTCCTGGGGGAACAATATATCTTGTGAAGGCTCTGGCAGAAAAGTTTGAGGCATGGGAAATGACCCCTGATAGAAGCTCGGATAATATGTACCCAGAGAAAAATATGAATGTCCTACCAGCACATATGGATCCAATGCTACGTGATGTGCATCCCCAATCGGTTGAGGTTGTACTACTAGATAGATGAACTCTACCTGTGTAATGTGTGAGGAATCATGTGCATCACAACACGGTCTATGTCATCTTTAATGTGGCTCCTCAGCATCATTATCTATTAGGGGAGGTTCTTGAGTAGGAACCTCCACTCCCTGGGTAGGAACTTCATCTCCCTGGGGTGGAATATCGGATATACTATCATTAACCGCATGATAAGCTAGAATAAACCCCTGCCCTGTAGTATGAAGTTTTGTTATGCTAGAAACCTCCTCCTTCTCTGGATCAGACATGCGGATAATCCAATGTAGTCGAGTATGCTATAAATAGATTTAAAATTAATTATAAAATAGTATAATAGACAAAATAATGGAAGTTTCTTAACTTAATAGATCATGAATCCCTCAACCATGTGGATTAAGACACAGTATAGAAATTAGCATATACCATGTCTCATACTCGAGCTATTTTAATAGATATAATAACATTATATTCACACCCTAATTATTAAAAAACACTCATCTGTCACAGAGGTCAAGATATTCAGCATATAGTCGACGTCAGTTGATATCCTGAATCCCTGTCAACTTCACGACATAAATTTTTGGTGACTGTCTCGGTGGAAATAGAATGTGCTTAATATATCCAAACTAGTGCATGACTCTATCAAGATGGTGCCACTCAATAATATGAATGTGAATGAGAGGCACCATGGCCATCACATTATGAGTCCAGCAGTGTTATATGTAGGAAACTAGTCTAATAAAGCTAAGTATAGGATCCATGTAATCTAAAATGAAATATGATATTAGAAAAAACAAATTGTTACTAAAAATGAAAAATGGTGATATTATGAAATTGGGTTTTCAATGAAAGATTGTATATACTTACATTGGTGGGTATTATATTGTCCAACAAGAGATGGTATTCACCCAAATGGTGTCTCAGAGCATTGATGAAGTGGTGTTCTTAACTCCACCTATAAAATAAAACATTTAAAGTGATAAATAATTATAAGTTAAATTCAATAACATCTACTAGAATTAGAAACTAATAGAGATGAGTGATCATACCAGTGTCTACGTGGATCATCATACATCATGTCTGTATACAGTTCTGGACCAGCAATAATAGGGGATAAGGTAGGGATACACTCACATTCCCACTTCTGAAGAAGGACGATGAATCCCATGAGATTAGTTCAATATGATCAACATGTCGTGTATAATGCTATGTAAGTGTAATCCAAGAATGAATATCTGCAGTTATATCTACCATCCTAATCAAAATCCTCAAGTAGACCTAGATACATCATGTCCATATGAATACCTAAGTGATCAGAACACAATTTCCCTCTAATGAGCCTTAATATATACACGTGACCAGGACGCATGACAGTATAGTCATTAGAAATAGTGGGTAACTATTCAAAGTGCATCTCCAACCACCTCATAGATATCGACCCAACATCTATATAATCATCATCACCCAAAATGTCGACGCATAGAAATATTTTTACAAGTATAGGCCACTCTCCATCGGTGGGCCCTATATCTATATCCCCTAGAGAGGAAGACCGAGCAGGACTGCCACATCCTCAAGTGTGATGTTCATCTCTCCCTCAAGAAAGTGGAATTTGTGTGTCTCTGGTATCCATCTCTCTATGAGGTTATCAGGTAGGTGATGATCGGTGAATCTAAAATATGATACTACAATTCCATAGAATCCATCACATCGTAAGTATAGTATAATGGTGGTTGGAGGTGGAATTTGATGATAATTGTGTGCTCGATGCACCTTGATATGACGAACCTAACGATCAGCTAGCACATTGATTGAAACATTCCTATACTGCTCCATGAGTAGCGTAATATCCTCCATCTGTATGTAAAAAAATTAAATAATTCTTTAGTGTAAAATGTAAAAATAACATTATGGTCAGAAGAATGTTATGACTGGTATAATGTAAGACTTGATATTTGTAAGATATGGTTTATATATTTGTATATATAATCATTTATTCTTTATTATCTAAATATTTATTAGAAAATAATTCATAAAATGTTTTAGAAACTGAGGTAAAAAAGAAGATAAAACATCATATAAATTTATTTATCCATGATAAAATGAAAATTATGATCATATAAAGTGTAATAGAAAACAAAAAACTAGTTAAATAACACATTAATACTTTACAATAGATAAGAAATACCTTGAAATTTTTCAAAAGAATAGAGGTTGAATGAGATGATCCAGACATCAGAAGTAAAATAAAATCCAGATTATTTTCAAATAGTAGCTTAATAACATCTTCCAAAGGGATGTACTTAACTTTTTAATTTTCAAAATCTTTTAGCCTTCTAATTACATATTCACTGTATGGGGAGGCCTTTCATTAGAAGGTTGCAAGTGTTTTAAAATACAAAAGTTAAATACATCCCTTCAGAAGATGTTATTGAGCTACCACTTGAAAATAAAATGGATTTTAATTCAATTCTGAAGTCATGCTCATCTCATCCAAACTCTATTCTATTGAGAAATGCCAAGGTATTTCATGTATATTGTAAAGCATTCATGTTTTATTTATTATGTTTTTTCTAGTCTATTTCACTTTATATAATAATATTTTTCATTTTATCATGGAAAATAAATTTATTTCATGTGTTCTCTTCTTTTTACCTCACATTCCAAAACATTCCATGACTTATTTTCTAATAAACTTTTAGATAATGAAGACGAAAAAAAAATTATAACCCAACACAATTGATGCACTCTCCAATGTTGGTGGTTATGTTTCCATACCTCCTCCCCCAATCATATTCCAATGTCCATTTTTCTTTTGTGATCCACATCATATAATTATAAACTTCTTGATTATTTTTGTCGATTTGTTCAAAATGTTGTTCAAAAATCCATTTATTTGGATCATAAGCTACACTTAAGTGATCATATTTCACATAAATTAATTTTATGCTTACATTGAAATAGTAAAAAATTAATAAAGATATTGCATACCAAGCCTTGTGATTTCGTTCTTCATAGGTTCATTATGGAATGTTTTTCACATGTTTCTAGAAATTTATATGATGCAATATCTATGATGTGAATTTGGGGGTCTCTATATATCAGGATCTTCATTTATTGGCACATTGATTTCCTGATTCCAATCAGATATCAAATAGACACCCTGAATATGGGTGAAATGGTTATTGATACTTGCCAAAAATCAACTCCATGATTAATAGTTTTCTTTCTTCGTAATGGAAAATTTAAGTGAAATAGGTGAATGGTCGCCATATTGGGTTTCTAAAATCAATAATATGCCTTTGTATTTTATATATAGTAATGTTCCATTAATTTGTAAGAACTGTTTGTTGAAACAAAATGCATAAATATAAGGGAGGAATTCCTAGAACAGCCGATGAAACTAAACACTAGATGGATCAATTCGGTTATCTTGGGACAGATGTTTGTACGTATTAAGATGAAAGAAAACTTGGTCATTGTGTCTCAGTATGGCTAGAAATTGCAGAATCATCCAATATGAGTCATCCCAATCACTATAGACCTTCACAATTGTCTTCTATTTCTCCATCCATGCCTTATTATAGGAAATATTATAACCAAAATTTTGTTGAATATTCTCTCGAACAAGTTATATAGGATCATCTGGGATTATCCTAATCATATCATTGATAATAGATGACACAAATTCAGCATACAATGAATTATGATCTTATGCTAGGTTTGGCTGAACACAAGTATTAGTTGCCTCAATCATCAAAATTATCCAACCACCAAATTTAATGTCTGGAATTTCGATTAAGAGGAATCTACAATAATCCCCATATTTTTCACACTATATGATTTATTTTTTATGGATTGATTCCTGAACTAAATATCTATAGTGCCTCTCAATATGAAATCTTTTTAGTATGTTTTCCAATGCATACTTTCTTGGAAAAATATTTCAACATATAATGTTTTTTATAGATCACTAAACATATCCACTACAACTCCAGAAAACTCAGTATCAAGTGTGAGAACATTGCAGTCGAATTCAGGAAAACATGTCATTAATTCCAACTAAGATGTGAAGAGTGGTGGATGATTTATTGTGGTTTGAGGCTATTTTAAAACTACTATATTTCTATAAACTACCTCCCCAAATTTTGAAACTCCATCCTTATCATCACTATTGTCTCCATATATTCCATCATTTTAAATATCCTCATCGAAATTTGGATTTATATGTATATCCAAGAGATCATCTAGGTTTTTCCCTTCTGCATAATGGGGAACAACCTCAATCTCTTGGGATGGAGCTTCTTCAACTACTTGTGTAAGTCTACGTATTCATACAATTTTACATTTTTGGTGTATAGTAGAAACCTCAACATATAAATCCATAGTGGCACCATATGACCTCTGGGAAAATAAATTTATTGCTTGGATTCATTTTTCATCAACAGTTAATGGACAAGTTGGATTCTATAGTGTAAGAGATAATTGAAAACGACTATAGATAATAGACTTGATCTCTTGATTATGTCTTGTATTAAAAAAACCGTGAATTATTTATTGAAGTTCAGCTAGTTTACACAATCAACCTTTCTAACCATTTTTGTTTGGTTTTTTACTATTATATACTTCATTCTCGTTTTTAATAACCCCCCTGTAGTAATAGACATAGTAAAACATGATTCTATGCATGAAAAATGTTTTTTATCAAGATTCTGATAGTGTAAATACTATTGTAGTAAGGGTTGACCATATAATCCTTATTATACTGAAATTTTAAAACATATTTTATATGTTAAATATGACACTAATATTTATTTGTCTACAATTGTGTTATAAAATAAGTCACAGAATGTTTTGGAATGTAGGTAAAAAGAAGATAAAAAATAAAATCAATTTATTTGTCCATGATAAAATGACAATAATTATTATATAAAGAGAAATGGACAAGAACAAAACCATTAAATAACACATGAATGTTTTACAACAAAAAGTAAATTCCTTGAAATTTTTCAATAGAACAAAGTATGGATAAGATAATCCTTACTTTATAAGTGAAGTAAAATCTAGATTATTTTCAAGTGGTATCTTAATAATATCTTCTAAATGGATGTACTTAAATTTTAAATTTTCAAAATCTTTAGGCCTTCTTAATGAAAGGCCTCCTCAAACATTGAAGTTTTCATTAGAAGGATGTGAGTTTTTAAAATTTCAAAAGTTAGTTACATCCCTTTGGATGATGTTATTAAGATACCACTTGAAAATAAGCATGAATTTACTTTACTTTTGAGGTCGGACTCATCTTATCCAAACTCTGTTCTGTTGAAAAATACCATGGTATTTATTGTATGTTGTAAAGAATTCATGTGTTATTTAATGAGTTTGTTATTTTCCATTTCACTTCATTTGATCATAATTTTCATTTTATCACAGATAAATAAATTGATTTGGTGTTTTCTCTTCTTTTTAACTCACTTTACAAAACATCTTGTGAATAATATTAATATTGAGGGTTGACCATACATTATTTATTATAGTGAAATTTTATAACATATTTTTATATCCTAAAAGATTTAATTAATGTTTCGTAGTACAATTTTAATCATCCTACAGTTATTTTCAGTAGTTTAAAAAAATGTATCATCTAAATAATATCCCTTGGTAGAGTCAAACCAAGTGTGCAGCAAGGATCATTTTCATTCCCTTGTTCCTAATCGAGTCTAGCTCAATGTGGTGTTTTTTGAGTTTTACCCCTAGGTATATATGTGTCAAACCCACATCCACTTGTAGTATCTATATGGGGAATTTATTTCTTAGGTAACTATATAATATTTATGATACCAAAATTTTAGAACATTTTCTTATATCCTAAAATATGAAACTAATGTTTGGTAGTATAATTTTTAACTATTATAAATTTATTTTTAGTGGTTTATAAATAGAATGTGATTCATGTAAAACATATCCATTTACATTAAAAAACAAGGAATGAAATAAGGGATGAGTCATATAAACCATGGAAGTAACAAATCATGTGTGTAGTTTAGCCTCTTTTTCATCCAGTTTTTCATCTTTTATCCTATCTTTATTCTATGTTAATCCAAATTTAATCAATATCTAATAATTAAATAATCATTATCTAATCATTCTTTCATCATTAGTTAATCATTCATTAAGAATTAGTGTGTCATTCATTAAAAATTGATTAATCATTACTTAATAATTTTTAATCATTAGTTAATTAATCATTAATCATTGGTTAGTCATTGGTTAATCATTAGTTAAACATCAGTTAATAATTATTTATTCATTCTTTAATCATTACTCAATCATTATTTAATCATTATTTAATCATTATTAAATCACTCTTTATTCAATTATTAATCATTCTTTAATCAATACTTAATAATTACTTAATTAATCCTTAATCATTAGTTAATCATTAATTAATAATTTTTTAATCATTCCCTAGTCATTCTTTAATTGTTACTTAATCATTATTTAATCAATCATTAATCATTAGTTAATCAATCCTTAGTCATTAGTTAATCATTGGTTAATCATTAGTTAATCATTCTTTAATCATTACTTGATCATTAGTTAATCGTTATTTAATCCTTATTTAATCATTCCTTAATCATTCTTTAATCATTACTTGATAATTATTTGATCAATCATCAATCATTATTTAATAATTATTTAATCCTTAGTTAATTATTACTTAATCATTCTTTAATAATTACTTAATCATTATTTAATCATTACTTAATCATTATTTAATAATTCTTTAATCATTCCTTAATCATTTCTTAATCATTACTTAATCATTGGTTAATCAATATTTAATCATTAGTTAATCATTAGTTAATAAATATTTAATAATTATTTAATCATTAGTTAGTCAATATTTAATCATTATTTAATAATTAGTTAATCATTACTTAATCATTCATTAATCATTCCTAAATTATTCTTTAATAATTACTTAATAATTATTTAATTATTACTTAATAATTAGTTAATCATTCTTTAATCATTCTTTAATCCTTCTTTAATCATTCTTTAATGATTACTTAGTAATTGGATAATCAATATCTAATAATTTGTTAATAATTAGTTATTTATTAGTTAATCATTAATTAATCATTAGTTGATCATTATTTAATCATTAGTTAATCATTATTTAATCCTTCCTTAAACATTCTTTAAAAATTACTTAATCTTTAGTTAATCAGTCTTTAATCATTAAAAACATTAGTTAATCATTACTCGATAATTAGTTAATCATTAGTTAATCATTAGTTAATCAAAATTTAATCATTACTTAAGCATATTTAATCATTAGTTGATCATTAGCTAATCATTACTTAATCATTCTTTAATCATTAGTTAATCATTCTATATTCATTACTTAATCATTCTTTAATAGTTCTTTAATAATTAGTTAATCATTCTTTATTCATTAAATAATATTTAGTTAAACATTAATTAATCCTTAATTAATTATTTCGTAATCATTAGTTAATCATATGGTATTCTTTAGTTATTTATTATTAGCTAATCATTATATATAATCATTCTTTAATCCTGAGTTATTAATTAGTTAATCCAAACTTAACCATTACTAATATAACTATTATTTCTTAACTATATATAACTAACTAAACTACTAAATAAATGATATATTTATAACTAATTTAAAACAAATCAATTAAATAAATAAATAAAATGAAACTAAATAAGAAAAAATGCCTCTAAATAATGCTTAGTAAAAAATAATCAATCCTTTTTGGATAATGGAACCCCCAAGAATGAAGGAATCTTATTTTAGAAATATAGAGGGTATAATTTAGAGATATAGAGGGATTTTTAAGTGATGATTGGGGTGGGTTACCTTTTATAGGCACTTTAGGAAAGGTGGAACCCCCCCGGCTTTCTACTTTACATTAGGCTAAAGGTGGCTGCCCCCATGTCATTTTTCGCTTTATTTTAAGAAAAATGTGGTTGTTCCCATCTAGCATTTTCCATTTCATCAAACTGAATTGATGAAAGGAAAAGAAAACACCCCCCACCACCACCACCACTACCACCTTTTAATTAATAGGGAAGGTGAAAGGGCCTCTGTCACCTTTCCAATGCAGAAATCAAAAAAATTATAACCTATGCTTATTTAAAAAAATTCAAAAATGCATAAAAAACTCATGCATGGAGCTATACGGGGCATCTCCTCTCAGGATAACTAGTACTATATGTTACCTTCATATGGCCCTCTGACCAGGTGTAATCCCCAAACTATCTATTTAGGTAATCCCCTTATGTGTATATATTCCCCCACTTAATCTTCTATTTCCATATCTCTCACAGCACAGAGTCACTACAACATGATGTTAAACTGCATGAACCATATCTTAGTCACACGGTGTAAAAATTCAAGAAAATTTCCTTATTGTGTAATGTAAAACTTCACGGTATGTTCCTATTATATGACCTTAAATTGTGTGTCTCAAACTACATGGTATTTAATTCCTATCAAATTGGATATAAAGGATGCATTATTTAGGTTTAAATCCAACATTATCTCACATATCCATTCTTATGGGACCATATTCCTCATGAGATCATCCACATCATTCCCTTACCTATTTATAATCCTGGAATTCTGAACATACTATTTAATAGGGCCATATTCCATGTGGACCATCCATTCATTATTCCATATTCCTAATAATAGCATGCCCCCATCCAAAGGGCCATATTCTTTCTAGGGATTATCATGTTACCCTCATTGGGTTATATTACCAATGGGGTTCATCCTCACAAATCCATATCCCTTGTGAGACCAACCTAATCTCATTGGTTAATGATCCCATCAAGTTCAACAATAAAGGGTCTCTCATGTATAAGTCTCATACCAACCATATCTAGGTATCTTTCCACTAGTATTATTTGTCATGTGATGTTAAACTCTATGTATTAGTATTTGTCACATGAGAATAAAAGGTACAATGTGTACCACTAAGTGGCATTAAACTACATGGGTTCTGATTCCTTTCATAAGGATATGTGGGAATCCCAATTCATTGTACTGATCCCAGCATCATAAAAATTTACAACTTTCCATGATGGTGATAAACTTTATAGTTCCAATTTAAGAATATTTAAACCATACCCCTACTTAAAAGTTAAAAATCACTAAGTAATAATGAAAAAAGATAGAGAACCTTTGATATATATAGATGGTCATATTAATACATGTTAATGACCAACTGTAGGCATGGGGTAACCTATTATACATTGTGATATGAGTTGGATTTATAAAATATATCTTGAATCAATAAGAGAGTATAAGAGTAGGCAATAATCTCCCCAAAAAGTTGTGATGATCCCAAATTCCGACCCTCTCAACCAATTCACATTCTGAAGCATCACTAGAAAAACCAACCCAGTGATTGCTTGCATTTGGAAAGCTGGTCTGCAAATACGTTCAAGCTGAATCGTCATAGATGTGGGAGAACATTATGATTTCTATTGGAAATAAAAATTGTAAACTATATCTGAATCTTTTAACTATTCAAGTCTTTCATATATTGATGTCATTCCATTATCATGAAACAAAAATAGGCTTATGTGAACCTTAAACTATGAAATAAATTGGTCAAACATGTTTCTAATTATGATGTTGTATTTATGGGTTTTCTTTTCTATGTTTTTTATTATTTATAGAACCATTAAAACTCCATTCTATATAAATTAATTGAATCACCATAGTAATAGACATTGGCCTCAATTTCTTCCAATGTTTGGGCCTTATCAAATAGGTAGAATTTTTCACCAATGAATATTCTCTTAGAAATAAAAATAGTAATGTTGGTTTGATAGTACTTTAGAAATGATATTATTCAAATACAAAAGTTTATTCTAAAATACCTCCTCATCATGAATCCCTACTATCATTCACACAATGATAGGTGGTGTAGAAGAAGTTGGAAACACCTCTCACCATCTCAAATTTCTTCAAGGCCTCCCCTTGAAGTACAATAATAAACACCTCCATTATATTTTGAAGTTCAATCAAGAGGTAGAATATGAATTCACCCTATTTTTGGAGTTTCCTAGGATATATCTTATCAATTAATTTCATCAACATTGTTTGATATAAATCACTAACAAGCCTGATGAGGATTCCACTTAGTCAATCTATGCTCTAGTTAATCAATCTCGAGTACCCTAGAGAGCTCTCCAGGTGTGGTGAGCTTCTAACCATAAGGGGTGGGAACATATTCTCTATTTCTATAAATAATCATGCCAACATACCTTGGTGACAATAGTTGAGAAATAACATATTCATGTTCATACCCATCAAACCCGCCAGCATTTCTTGGAAGCACTAGAGGAAACATGTTAGCACATCCAGGTAGAAACTGAGGGATAGGCACACATTCTCACCACTATGTGTCAATACCTTCAGCATATCACATAAAAAAATGGAGGATAAGAGAAGTCCAATATCCCCACTCCCACTAAATAAGGGGAACATATTCCCATCCCCACTGCATAAGCATGTCAACACATTTTTTCAGTAATGGGGGGAAGGATTATATATCTACTCACATTATAAAACAACTAATAGAATATTATGGTTGAGGTAGCGTAATATGTTTATAAGAATATCCCAACAACCAATAGGGGTAGTCACACATTACTACCCTCACACCAGAGTAGAAACTCAACATATATCAAGAACTACTCAAGAGCAAGAAGACATTTTTTGTATTATTCTGGATGATTGATGGCACATCCCTGAAAAGAATGAACAATAGGATCAAACAAAAATTCCCATTATAACTATATATTAATGGGCCATTTAAATACTCACTTCTAGGAAAGCAAAAATTCTTATCGAATATTCTCGTACTTTCTATAATATTCTGGTTGTCACTCTGGAGCAGGAATATATACTCGCTCCCCTTCAGTGTGGAAAATTTAATCAACATTTCTTGATGGAAATCATGAAGTAGAAATACATTCTTACTCATTCTTAAGAAGCCTGATATCCCATTCTAATTTCAATGAAAGGGTATCCAAAGGAGGCTTCCGTATGTGAAAGTTTTTGTACACAAAACATGAATTGGGTCACCCAATGGAGAGTATTTAAAAAGAAATCTCATCGAGGGTAGTCCAAAGATCATGAGAACACCCTTATTCTTTACATGTTCAATGTTTATGTTCTTGAGTCCCAAAAACACATTTAAATAGTATCCCAAAAAAAATTTGACTCATCATCTGATAAAGGAATTAGTTTTAATTTTGAAGGTCATTCCCAAAAAATTACTACTAGTAACTCTGGAGGCCCTCCCTAGAGTATCTTCTATAAAGTTCCTCCCCATGGAAATACTAATATCGATCATGGGAACTCATTTTATGATTTAAACCATGAAATTCATACCCAGTTTTGGAAGATCAAAAGGAAATAAGGTCATCCCCTTTCTACTATCCATCCTAAAGGTCCTCCCGTGGTAATATGATATAGTAATCCTCTATGTGGTTGTACATTTATCCATAATCATAGTCCTCCCCATTATGGAATTCATTGTGAAGGTGATCCCCATAGTGACATATCACTTAGATAATAAGGTCCTCCCCTTGTAAAAAAACTTAATAAATCCCTCATGTCATGATGATCTCGAGAGATTGAGGTCAACTACTCCAAGAACCCTATCTCTAATGAGTGATATTATTTCTCAACTATAAGTCATCCCAAGGGATTGGCCATTTTTTATACCACCATTGGATCACTTATCTTCCTATATAAAATAGAATATTTCAGCCAATCTCAATACTCTCAGTAAGGTAGTTAGGAAGCAAGTGCTCAGGTAAGATCTGGTAGAGGAATATCTCACCTAATATGACAAGAATAAAGTGATAATGAGGAAAGAAATAGACAAATAAAATATATCGATCATGTTCTAGTCTATATCCATTTCTTAATATGACATTATGAAGGCCTTGATATAGGAATATATACATCATATTTTATTAAATTTTTCAATGACTCTTCATAATCTAAAGGTAAAACCTCTACCTTACATGGAATATGAAAGCCACATCAAGGAAGTAGAATAACTTCATTGTAAGATTAATTTGGCCACCCTTTCAGTTTTATGATTCTATAAATTGGGAAAACATTTTGGATATCTCTAATGTGTCTATTATAATTCTTTAATGGATCTACATTAATTGACCATTAATTCTTCTTTTAATGTACATATCAGAGGATGGGGTGAACATGGATTATTACATTTCACTCAAATCTCCAATCATCAGATCCTACCATCAATGGGGTCATGCAATTTCATCACCTCAGTAAAAGTCTCAGAAAAATATTCTACACAAGACATATAATCTATTAAGTAGGGTCCCACCACTTCCAAATCATAAAAATAGAGAGATCAGTGGGAGAGAGACATCAAAAAGATTCAGTATCAAGCCACTATTAATTTTGATCAATCCAACCACTTAAGAAAGTACGAACCCCTGGTTAAGGGGATCCCCTCAATAGGGAATTTCTCACATTTATAACGTGCATTTCATCCTTCCAATGCCCAACCAAAATCCAAAAAAAAATCATAAGGGTAATATCAGTGGTCACAACAGCATCAATAAAGAAGCAAACCCATCTCATAGGGGTGGGGGTATTTTTACCACAGTTGTCACCCTAAGGATCATCAAATACCTAGTAAATTCAGGAATTTATGATAGAAAACCCAATTCAACCCCAAACCACAAGAATAAAGGAATTTTAATCATAAAATTATCATACTCCACCAAATTTATTCATCTCCATGATAGGAAACACGTTTCCATAGAGAACTCCAAAGCTTCTCTCAAAGCATGGACAATCACTATCGTTGCAGATGTGCTTGAAAAAAGTTTATGGAGATTCTCATAGGATCAATCTCTAAAAAATATCTCTAGAGAAGAATTGGAAGGAGAGTGTGAGGCCTCATAAAGTCATAAAACCAAAACTGTCTTCTTGGAAGTGAAAGGAAAAAAGAATTATATAATTTACCAATTTAAGGATATTCATAAGGCAATCAATATCCTTTCCCTCCTAGTGACGATATGATCCTTTCAGTATATTGTGCATTAGTGAATGTTATAAACATCAACCCCACTAATGATCCAGAACATGACACCAATACAGAAGCATTGGATGTAGAAGTTTCTATTCAAAATATAGTCTACACTAAAACTTTCATAGAAGGTGTGCATACTAATCAACAGAGACAAACCCAACATTCAGGGGCTCACCCTAAGGCTCTATTCAACCTCCCTTGTTGGTTTTAGCCAAATAAAAAGGTAAATGTATAACTATATCTCATAAACCACCGAAGAAGTTGATACACTTACTTTCAATGAAATATGTTCCCATTATGTGGTATAAATAAAGGAGTTAAGGCAACATAATTATAAACTACACAAAGAAAATATTCACATTGAGCATAGTCATCATGTAGAATCTCATACTTCTCCTTTAAAATTATTTCTTTAATATGAGGAGGTTATTCCACCAATTAGGAGAGGATCCCTTCTTCTGAACAAATCAAGGTTCAGACATCTGGTAAACCTGAAACCAAAAAACTGGGGAATATCAGGAGTTCCATGCACTGGGAAGGCATCCAAAACCATATCAGATGAGTTACTGCAAGCTAAACTTGTTGGTCATTAGCAAGAAATATAGGAAAGCCAACCATATTAGGTTATACCCACTATTTCTACTCTAATTTCCATCCAACTAACCATCCAATCAAATATTATTGATTCTATTATGTCTCTGACGTCTTGAATTAATTCTATAGATGGGTAACATAAACCAATAAAACTGGAAAGAAAATCAGACCCCAAATGGGTGGACATGACTCCTCCTCCACCCAACTTCAGGAATACAACTTCCCTAAACATTAATATTGTTGGAGACCCATAACAGAATTTTTCCCACTTAATATCTTATTTTGGTACCCTAATAGAAACCCTTGAATAGTAAGAGGCATATAATATTATATTCATTATGCAGACTTTGGATGGACTAGCATTTGGAACACTATTTTTTCAACTACATTAGTCTCATGGTGGGAGGACCTCTATCGGTAATTCCTCTATTAGTTCAAATAAAAATTGATAAAGATAACACTTCTTGATCTCTTGAATTAAAAACAATGTGAAAATGATAGATACTCAGACTTCATTGATAGATATAAGGTATTAACCTACTTTTTGAACCTAGAACTTCCCCAAGATGAGTTAAAAAAAATCAGCATTTAAAATATCTTTTATGAGTTACAAATCTTGCTCATCCTAGTAAAGTATCCATGTGGGTTCTATAAGCATTCAATATTTTCAAAAAATTTGGATGATTCCATTTATAGGATTAATTCCAAGCCTCTTCTAGTTTCAATAGCCCTAGGAAAGAATACTATAAAATTAAAAGTAGAAAATGATACACTTAAAACATTTTCAACACAAACTTCAGCACTTAAACCTATGTAATTCACATGTTTTCCCCTCCTAAATAGAAAATATAGTGGTAGTGCCTTCAATAAAAATAGACTAAAGAGAATAGGTGCACACCATATGAAAAACAAAATAATAAAGTTAATTCTTTATAAAATGATAAATTCCCTAGATATTTCATCACAGACATAGAAAATAATTTTTCAAATATTCCAGAACTAAGGTACCCAAATCAGGTTGACCTTAGTGACCACCTTAATTATTATATGAACCATTTAATGTTGGATAATACCATCCAAGATTTCTTTTTCTTTAAATTCATCCTTCAAAATATTATAGATTATGGAAAAGCTATGTTGGGAAAGATACCAGTGCAAGTGGCTTGTGTTTATATCACCTCATTAGAAGAGGAAGAGGAATGGAAATAAACTTCAAACAATAGTGCATGGAAATTTGATTATTAGATGACCATAAAGATGGACAACCATGAACATTCCAATATCAGGCATTGCTGAATCAACAAAATGAGACCCAAAATTCCTCAACGACAACTGAACTAACTTCTTCGGCATCATAGACTTACAAAGGTAGGTATTCTAAGAACTAGTACAATCTTCATAAAAAAATATGAAAGAGGAGGATGAACCTATGATGAGGCCTAAACTAGTTTAAACCCTCTATGATTTTATTCCCTTGGCAATGGGAGGATGGGAACCACCTCCACAAAATGGTTTGACATGTATCAGCCCCTAAAATGGAATCCTCATCAAATAATGAATTTATATTCAGATCTATCAATGTAATTCACATGTTAGATCCCTTATCTGATGAATAATACACATATGACCCATATTTACCCTCTCATAATCAGAGAAAGGTAGGAAGGTTTGTTGGTCTAGTGGGGTCAAAAAATATAGGGATGTTATGGATCTCGATATTCTGTCCATATCCCTATTAAGACTATATACATGGTAGAGACCAAGATAAATACACTTTAATAGGCCCAGTAGTATCATAAATATACTCCAAAATCATCTATGGTCCATTCAGGCCCTATCATACTAGAAGATCTATGTCAAATTTTAGGAAAGTTAACACATCCTAACACACAAATGACAAGGATGGATTCAAATTCTGGTTGAGGAAGACATCCATGAGGACAAGAAACTCAAGCTCATAAGCCTTAGACTAAGGATTAGACACATTCCAATAAATGTAGATCCCAAGAATAGAAGTATAAAATCATGAGGAATATTTCTATCATTACATAAAATATATCAATCCTGGAAAGGAGATCTAGGAAACACTTGTTAAGCCTCTAATAAACTCCCAATAAATTGAAGTTGATGCCACCGCTACTAAAGTATTCCATGTAAAAACTAACATTTTTGAGTGAAACATGATCATTTCCTTCACAGATCAAGATATGAAAACTATTATGTAAGGTTATATTAGGACCCTGTACAATTCTATAAAATTTTACTTCATGGATATTCATAAAATTCTCATTCATAATGGTTTCATAATAAATCTATTTCTGATCTGGACCATTCGAATAAAGGGTATGACAAAATAAATTAAAATCCTCTTAGACGAATAAATCTCAAATCCCATTTTAGAAACATTATCTTTGATTTCGAGTTCATGGTAGTCTATTTGGATACAAGCTTCGATGTCGTGTTAGGAATACCATGGATTAATTTTCATGTGGTGGTACCTTTATCATACCACCAACGCCTCAAGTACTCCATCAATTGAAAACATGGAGTGATAGATAGTGACGAAACCCCTTTTGACTCCCATGAGTCCCTATACATAGATTTGGAACGCTATTGAGGATAGTGTAAACATCATGTTATAGAAGATACCTCTCGAATCACTGACCCCGGCGGTTTAGAGATAGCTCTTATTAATCCATTCCATGATCTTGGTGAAGACTATGTATTTTTCATCAACAATATTAAGGAAATATAATTAGATTTAGTAAATCATCAAGTCATTAAAACTCTATTGGAAAGGATATAGAACCTGATTGCCTTATTTTCATATGATGGTCAAGAAAATACCCCTAATGAGCAGTTGTCACTGATTGAGGTTGAGATAACCTTGATACCTATGTGAATCAATATCACTTCTAGACTTATATGCATGAGGTACAGTTTAAATAACATTCATACAATATATTCAATGTTCTTTGATTGAATCAGCTTCATCTCGAATTATTTCATAATAGTTTTGTGTAAATTTTCCCCCATCTTCATGATATCAATTTCATTAGGTGAGTCTAGTTATGCAGATAAATCATGCACTCCCAGTTACAATTATGACTTTTGTGAGGATAATTGTAAAACCCCATGATATTATAAAATATTTTTAAAAAAAATTAATTTCTTTGATATCGTGTACTACAAGAAATACTATGTTTTAACGAACTACAATATACTATTTATATTGCAATTTAACATAGATGTTATGACTGATCTATTAAACTTGGTGGTATGAATAGGAATAACCACATTTTAAATATTAAAAATAATGGTTTTATAAAAAGAAAATATATTGATAAAAAAGTACTTAATTTTTGGTAAAGTCTTTATAGATTTCAAAAATAATATTTTCTAAAAAAATGTTCTTTATTGCATCTTGTGAACAATTGATAAAATGTAATGACCCAAACTTTCATTAATGGAAATTCCTCTTGATATAATTAAATGTATTATTATGGATATATATAATGTGAACTTCTTTGGTTTTATGTTTCTGGATTTTAAAATACCATTACAAATTGTGATCGTTGCTAATATAGTTGTTGAACAGTTATCACATGATTAGTATACATATAGGGCTTTAACAAATCCAATTTACTCAGACAAAGGAAGCAATGGCCTCATCCAGTAGACTTGATCTGTATGAAGCCCATTTTTCAGAGCTCATAAAGGAGGTGGAATCATTGGGATTCTCTCTTGACCAAGCCCAAGTCGAGCTTGAACACATTAAGCTTGAGCGGAACTGACTACGGGAGAAGTGGAAATTAATAGATATTACCACCCAAGCAATATTATCCGATCCACCCCAAGAGTATTTTACCATCACACACCTTACCCTTAGGTCTTATATGGGTGTTATAAGGGTTTATGTAACAAGACCCTAGCACTATGACTATGTACATTATTTTTTGTATAAAGAATGTGCATTCATTTTATTATTGTCACTTTGTAAAAAGTTTTTAAAGCACAAATAGTATTTTTAGTTAATATTCAACTAAGAAAAATATTTTAATGAATTAATGGATTTTTGAATTAAATTATATTTTAATAAAATATTATTACTATTATTAAAAAATTTATTTTTATTAAATATAAATTATCATATAATTTTATGAATGCAATTGTAATTTTTATTAAGGTTTGAAAGCTGTTTTTGTCAAAACCAATGAATTTTCAGTAAATGTCAGTTTTTATTTTAAAATTAAAAATTCAAATATTTATAAAATTATTTAGATAAAATGAATATGTTTTTGGAATCAGGACATCTAAATTATCCAACGGTGAATTTTTCATATTTTTCTGAGATAGTTGAATTTTTTGGGTGAAAATTAAATACTGTTTAAATATATAATGTGTTTTATGACATCATAATGACCCAATAGTGATGTAATAAAATAATATAAGCATTATTTTCGGCCAATATATGCTTTATCATTAAAATAATGTAATTTTGGGTTTGTTTTATTTATTTTAAAAAGATTTAGTGTACCCTTCAAGGCTTATAAAACATTTTGTCTTTCTAAATTGTTTTCCTTGAGAGTGTGACTCACCTCCACATAATCAAACCTATTATTTTAAGAATTTAGGCCCTTGGAATTATAAAATATTTTTTTCCACTCCCCTTTTGTAGAAACCATGGTCAAAAACCATGGGCTTGTTTATGGTATTGATTAGCTTAATCTGTGGTGACCCAAACCTAAATAATAAAGAATTCCCTCTCCTTTCATATATAAACCCACCCAAGATCCCACTTCCTTTTCACTCAAAGCCATTTTAGTTCGTCCAAAATCTGCCCTACTATCTCTATAATCCTCCCAAGGTGACCCAAGATACCAATAAGCCTCTCTCAAGCCTCTCTCAAGCCTTTGGGATCACACTTCCAAGTAATGGATTTCTTCCTTTCTTATTTTTTTCCAATTTTCTTTAAGTTGTTATGCCATTTTTTTCAATTAAAAATGTTTGGGTATGATTTTTCACCTCCCCCATAATTCCCTATTTATGTTTGGATGATGGGAGATCCCTTTCTCCCTCATTAATGTTGCCCATGTACACCTGTTACCATGCCGAAATTCCATGAGGGGTTTCTCTCTCCTCTTTTACATCCAAGTAATTCTGTTGTATTATGCATCTAAATTCCATTAAGTTTATTGGGAAATGTATCTATATAACCCCATTACTATCCATTTAATTTACATATTTTGAGACACCCTTTTATATCTAATAAACCATTTTCATGAATCGTTATTTCACGTCATTATGCTGCCGAAATTGCACTGTGTTTTTTCAAGCCATGATCATTGTTTAGTGAATACCATACCCATTTCTCTATCAAGGGTATTAACCTTTATTCACATATACATATTAAATGGAACTTTCATGTATTTATTCCACATTACTTAATCGTGGAATGACTTATGATTTTGATTGATTCTATGTTATATGATCTATGTGGAACACATATGCATGAAGTGAAATGTTTAAGAAGGGTGTGCCCTAATAGCACTCCAATGCATTGGGTTAAGTATATTATCCTGATATGTCATGTGAAATGAGTTTTGACTCATTCTAATTCAAGTGAAATTATGGTTTACTAGTTCTTCATGTGCAATGAGGGTTTACTCATGCTCCATGTGCAATGATCCTTGGCTCATGCTAATTCCATGTTAAGTGTTGCTGCCACATTTCCATGTTATGATTATCATGATTTGTCAATCCTTTATGTTCATATTTATCTTATGCTCCATCAATATTCCTATTGTCTAAAATGTGTTATATTCCTCATGTTATTCCATGTTTATTCCCTTCTTGGGATTTATAGCTCACCCTTTTCTTATGCGTGTCCTCAGGTTATCCCATGCAGTGCTAAGTACAAGGGAATATAGTGGTTATGTAAAGGAAGTTTTCAATAAAGATGTTGTATTTCATTTTTTGATTTGTTATGTAATGATCATAAGCCCCAAATACACTATAAATCTATATCTTTTATGTTTTATCAAGTGATATTTATGTTATAAATCATGTTTAAGTTTTTAATAAAAGCAGGGTTGTTATAGTTGGTATCAGAGGATAGGGTTAGTTATTTTTGGGATTAGGATTAGAAAACACTAGTGAGGAATTAGAGACAAGAATAAGTATAATAAAAACATCCCTAAGTATTGGTGAGTAATGATTAAGTGGTTTATCAAGAAAATACATCCATGTCTGGATACGAGCAGGTAGAGGCGGCTCTGGCACAGATGTATCCTAGGGGTAAAACCCGAAAACACTGCTTTCAGCTAGACTAGAATGGGAACTGGTTCACAACAACGGGCCTTGCTTCCCTATTGGTTATGACACTCCCGAGGGATATTCTTTGGTAAATTCACAAGTTTAGTATGAACCCTTATTAAGGGAATTAAAAAAAATTCCCCTAAGAATATATGTTAGAAAGTAGATCGTGAATATCATAGATTGAAGCTTATGGATTCATAAGTTAAGGAAATAAAAGTTATTTATAAGTCATCATTTTTTTCCATGGATTACCCTTTATTTTTTACCCCTAACTTTACTTTTATTCCATCCAATGTCCGGTAATAGGAGGACTCAGGCTAACAACCGATGTGAAGATCAATGTGATGACTGTGCTAATGAGATTCCCAATCTGATGGGAGTGGGAATCACAAACTTTGTCATGATTCTCTCTCATTTAACTCATGATTTGAATAGAAAAATGGGTCAAGAGGAACGTTCAACCCCCCCCCCCCCCAAGAAAGAACAAGTCGCTATCAAGAGATTCATGAGACAAAGGCCTCCTACTTTTAATGGATCATCTGATTCCTCAATTGTCGAACAATGGATCAACTCCATTGAAAATATCTTCTCCATCCTTAAATGTTATGAACAAGAGAAGTTTCTCTTGGATGCTTATCATATCGAGGGTGAAGCTGAAAAATGGTGGAAGTTGATTAAAAATAAGAAGACTAAGGAGGAGATCGAGACATTGGAATGGAAGGATTTTTGAAAGATTTTTCTTGATAAATATTTTTCATGCACCATCTGACTTAAGATGGAAAGAGACTTCATTTCCCTCAAGAAAAAAGACAACAAATCTGTCAGAGTGTACGAGGAAAACATTACAAGGCTTGCACGATATGCCTATGGCTTTGTCGTTACCCCCGAATGCAAGGTTGATCGCTTCTTTAGTGGGCTGAAACCTAGCCTATGGAAAGCGTTGATGATCCATGACTCTGACAGCTATGAGAAAATTGTCCGATGTTCCCTCAAGGTAAAAATGGAGATCGAAAAATCTCATGGGTATCATGGGGATAAGAAACATAAGGTGGACTTCAATGTTGATGGTCCAATAGATAAATCCAATAGTGCTAAGAAGATCCAGCACCCCACTTGACAAAGCTACATAAAGAATCACCCTGGAAATTTTCTGAAGGGGATGATAAAATGCTTTAGGTGTGGAAGAGAAGGGCACCTAGATGTTAACTGCCAACAAGAAAAACATGCGGCTGCAATAGAGGATAGGAATGCCCTGTTCTAACCTCAACGCATTGTTCATTTCTACAATTGCAAATAACTAGGGCATCTTGTGAATCAGTGCCATAAGGCAAGGTTTTTTAGAGGCAACCAACAACCTCCAAGGAAGTAAAGGAGAGATTTTTCCATCACTACTGTCGAAGTGAACCTCGACAACGAAGTGGTGACAGGTACGCTAGTTATTCATTCAAGAATTGAGAATTTATTTTTTGATTCAGGTTCTAGGAATTATTCTATATCCTAAAAGTTTAGTATAACAATCCCAACATCACCACAAATCAAAGAAGTGAAGATGTCGGTGAGTATGGAAAATGGGGAAATCATTGCATCCCATGAATATAACTCCTCCCCTGTCATAATTTGTGGATTGAATTTCCTAGAAAACATCTTCATAATCCCTCTTCTAGAATTTGATATAATTCTTGGCATGGAATGGATTACCTTATATAGAGCCAAAATAAATTGTCGTGAGAGGGAACTCACTCTCCATGTAGAAAATCGACCCCTGATTCTATACAAGTGAAAGGAGGAGGATGAATCTTTTTTAGATCCATCATCTCAAGTGTGGATATTACTACCCTATGAGAATGAGTATCTATCTTATATGATTGAGTCCAAGGAAACAACCATCCTTGAAGGCATGCCTAATGTGAGTGAATTTTCTTAAGTGTTTCTCAAGGAATTGCCTAGTCTTCCTTCTAGAAGAGATATTTAATTCTCAATGGATATTATACCTGGGGTGTTGCCAATATCCAAGACTCTATATATAATGGTTGTTGTGGAGCTTTAGGAGCTGAAGAAACAACTATAAGAGAATCTGGATAAAGGGTTTATACGCCCATGTGCTTCACCATGGGGTGTGCCAGTTCTCTTCATCGAGAAGAAAGATGGGTCAATGCGCCTTTGCATCGATAATCGTGAGCTTAACAAAATCACGATAAAGAACAAGTACCCTCTCCCACGAATCGATGACTTGTTCGATCAGCTGCGTGGAGAACAATACTTATCCAAGGTGTATTTATGGTCGGGATATTATCAAGTAAGGGTGAAGAAGGAAGATATCTCCAATACTACTTTTCGTACGAGATACGGGCACTATGAATTCATAGTAATGCCTTTCAGACTCACTAATGCTCCATAAATATTTATGGACTTGATGAATAGATTTTTTATGGATTACCTCGATATATTTTTGGTAGTCCTTATAGATGATATTCTGATATACTCCAAAACCAAGGAGGATTATAAGGAGCATCTAAGAACTTTACTAGAGACCTTGCGGAAGGAGAATCTTTATGCAAAGTACAGCAAGTGTGGGTTCTCGTTGAAGGATGTCTCATTCTTGGGCCATATCATCACAAGCAATGGAATATCTATGGATCCCTCCAAAACAACTGCAATAGAGGGATGGCTAAGGCCAACATTGGAAACTGATATTCGTAGCTTCTTGGGGTTAGCTGGATATTATCGAAGATTTGTGAGAAATTTCTCACGATTTTCCAACACTCTTACCAAGCTAACTCAAAAGGGATTAATGTTTTCTTGGAGTGATGAATGCAAAGAAATCTTTAAAGAGTTGAAAAAGAGGCTTATCACTATGCCCGTGCTCACTTTACCCACTAGTGGAGAACTTTTTGTGGTATTCAATGATGCATCGAAGAAGGTCTTGGGCTGTGTGTTGATGAAAAATGACAAATTCATTGCCTATGCTTCAAAGAAATTGAAAGTTCCTGAGAAGAATTATCCAACACATGATTTGTAGTTGGTTGCGGTGATCTTTGCTTTAAAAATTTGGCGGCATTATCTCTTGGGGGAGAAGTTTGAAATATATACGGACCACAAAATCCTCAAGTATATATTCACACACAAAGAGTTGAACATGCACCAACGAAGATAGTTAGATCTGATCAAAGACTATGACTACTCAATCCATTACCACCCTGGGAAAGTGAACAAGGTGGCAGAAGCTCAAAGTAGAAAGGACCCAGCGATTCTATCACTGATGAGAATTGAGAAGGATCCAATATTCTTAGATTTGATGAATATCGACATGGAAATCATAAAGAAGGGAACATCATCAATCCTTTCACAAATGATTTCTCAACCATATCTTTTGTAAAGGTTAAAGGATGCTCAAAAGGATGATATGGGAATTTAAAAGAAAGTGTAAGCTATCAGAAGAGGGAAATCCTCAAAGTTCAATGTTAATGAAGAAGGAATTCTGAGACTTCAGAAAAGACGATGTGTTCCATCTAGTCCAGAGCTGAAGAAGGAACTTTTGGATGACGCACATAGTTAAAATTTCTTGATTCACCCAAGAAACACATGGATGTATCAAGATCTCTGAGAGCATTATTGGTGGGATAATATGAAGAAGGATATTGTTGAGTATACATCAAAGTGCCTAGTGTGTTAGTAAATGAAGGCAAAGAGTCAGAAGTCTAAGTGGATGATGCAACCATTTCCCATACCAGAATTTAAATGGGAGAACATCACCATGGACTTTGTCACTAGACGTCCAAAGAAATCCAAAATCAACAATGCAATTTGGGTTTTTGTGGATCGTCTTACAAAGTCTGCACACTTCATTGAAATTAGGAAGGATTTATCATTGGATCAACTGGAACAGATATATATCAGTTAAGTGGTAAGACTGTATGGAGTACCACTATCTATTGTATCTGATTGAGATCCAAGATTCACCTCTATGTTTTGGAAGAGTCTTCAACATGCTCTGGATATTGAACTAAAATTCAATATGGCTTATCATCCTCAAATTGATGGCCAATCTGAGTGAACTATTCAGACACTGGAAGATATGTTAAGATCATGTTCAATGCAATTTAAAGGAGGTTGGTATCAACATCTTCTTCTGGATGAATTTTCCTACAATAACAGTTTCCACTCGAGCATCCGAATGGCACCTTATGAAGACATTTATGGGAAGAGATGCAGAATGCCGGAATTTTGGGATGAAGTCAGTGAGCGTAAGCTGTTAGGACCAGAAATGGTCAAAGAAATGGGGAAGGTAAAAACAATTCAGCAGCATATCAAGGCATCCCAGAGTCGACAGAAGAGTTATGTAGATAACCATCGATGAGACCTTGAGTTTAAAGTTGGAGACATGGTATTTCTATGCATTTCTACATGGAATAAGGTCATGAGGTTTGGAAATAAAGGTAAGTTAAGTCCTAGGTACACCGGCCCCTTTGAGATTCTTGATCGTGTTAGGGCTGTGGCCTATCGACTAGAACTTCCACCTACCATGGCCAAAGTACATGATGTCTTTCATATATTCCTCTTAAGAAATTACATACCAGACCCTTCACATGTACTCTCTTCAGAGGTAGTACATCTAGAGGATGATCTTTCTTATGAGGAGTAACCAGTGAAAATATTAGATCGTAGAGAAAAAGTCCTATGAAATAAAACAATTCCCCTCATCAAGGTGTTGTGTAAAAACCACAAGTTTGAAGAAGCGACATGGGAATCGGAGGAAGTTATTATGAAAAGTTACCCCCATTTGTTTTATAGTGGGAAAAAGAAATTTCGAGGGTGAAATTTCTTAAGGGGGAAAGATTGTAACGACCCAAACATTCATTAATAGAAATTCCTCTTGATCTAATTAAATGTCTTATTATGGTTATATATAATTTGAACTTCATTGGTTTTATATTTATAGATTTTAAAATACTGTTATGAATTGTGATCATTGCTAATATAGCCGTGGAACAGTGATCACATGATTAGTATAAATATAGGGCTTTAACAAATCGAATTTACTCAGAAAAATGAAGTGATGGCCACACCCAGTAGACTTTCCATGTACTAAGCCCATTTTTAAGAGCTCGTAAATGATGTGGAATCATTGGGCTTCTCTATTGACCAATCCAAATCCGATCTTGAACACATTAAGCTTGATCGGAACCGACTACGGGATAAGTGGAAGTTAATAGAGATTACAACCTGAGTGACATTATCTGAGCCACCCCAAAGAGTCTATCACCATCGCACACCTTACCCTTCGGTCTTATACGGGTGTTATAAGGGGTTATGTAACAAGACCCTAGCACTATGACTATGTAAATTATTTTTTGTATAAACAATGTGCATTCATTTTATTATTGTTAGTTTGTAAATAGTTTTTAAAGCAAAAATAGTATTTTTTTAGTTAATATTCAAATAATAAATCTATTTTGATGAATTAATGGATTTTTGAATTAAATTATATTTTAATAAAATATTATTATTATTATTAGAAAATTACTTTTTATTAAATATAAATTATCATATAATTTTATGAGTGCAATTGTAATTTTTATTAAGGTTTGAAAGCTATTTTTGTCAAAACCCATGAATTTTTGGTAAATGGAGGTTTTTATTTTAAAAGTAAAATTTCACATATTTATAAAATTATTTAGATAAAATGAATATTATTTTTGGAATCAGGATGTCAAAATTATCCAGCGGTGAATTTTTCATAATTTTATGAGACAGTCGAATATTTGGGTGAAAATTAAATACCGTTTAAATATATAATGTGGTTTATGACATCATAATGACCCAATAGTTATGTAATAAAATAATATAAACATTATTTTCGGCCAATATATGTTTTATCATTAAAATAATGTGATTTTGGGTTTGTTTTATTTATTTTACAAAGATTTAGTGGACCCTTTAAAGCTTATAAAACATTTTGTTTTTTTAAATTGTTTTCCTTGAGAGTGTGACTCACCACCACATAAGCAACCCTATTATTTTAAAACTTTCGGCCATTGGACTTATAAAATATTGTTTTCCAATCTCCTTTGTAAAAAACCATGGGCAAAAACTATGGTCTGGTTTGTGTTATTGATTAGTTTAATCTGTGGTGACCCAAACCTAAATAATAAAGAATTCTCTCTCCTTTCCTATATAAACCCACCCAAGCTCCCACTTCCTATTCACTCAAAAAATTTGGAGTTCATACAATATCTTCCCTCCTCTCTCTATAATCCTCCCAAGGTTCCCCAAGCTCCCAATAAGCATCTCTCAAGCCTCTCCCAAGCCTTTGGGATCACACTGCCAATTAAGGGATTTCTTTCTTTCTCATTTTTGTCCAATTTTCTTCAAGTTGTTATGCCCTTTTGTTTCCAATTAAAAATTTAGGGGTATGATTTTTCACCTCACCCATACTTTACTATTTATTTTTTTATGATTGGAGACCCCTTTCTCTATCATTAATTCCTCCCATGTACACCTGTTACCATGATGAAATTCCGTGAGGGATTTCTCTCTCCTCTTTTACATCCAAGTAATTCTTTTGTATTATGAATCTGAATTCCATTAAGTTTCTTGGGACATGTATCTATATGAACCCATTATGGTACATTTAATTTAAATATTATGAGACACCCTTTTCTATCTCATCAACCATTTTTATGAATCATTATGTCACGCCGTTATGCTGCCGAAATTGCACTGCGTTTTTCTAAACCAAGATCATTGTGTAGTGAATACCATACCCATGTATCTATCAAGGGTATTCACCTTTATCCAAAAATACATATTGAATGTTACTTTCATGTATTTATTCCAAATTACTTAATAGTGGAATATCTTATGATGTTGATTGATTCCATGTTATATGATCTGTGTGGCACACTTATGCGTGAAATGAAATGTTTAAGAAGGGTGCACCCTAATAGCGCTCCAATGCATTCGGTAAAGTATAGTATCATGATACATCAAGTGAAATGAGTGTTGACTAATTCTAATTCATGTGCAATGATTTTTTACTCATGCTTCATGTGAAATGGGGTTTTACTCATTCTCCATGTGCAATGAGCCTTGGCTCATGCTAATTCTATGTTAAGTGTTGCTGCCACATTTCCATGTTATGATTATCATGATTTATCAAGCCTTTATGTTCATGTTTCTCTTGTGATCCATTGATATGTCTATTGTATAACATGTGTTGTATTCCTCATGTTATTCCATGTTTATCCACTTACCGGGCTTTATAGATCACCCTTTTCTTATGCATGTCCTTAGGTTATCACATGCAATGCTAAGTACGAGGGAATATAGTGGTCATGTAAAATAAATTTTCAATAAATATGTTGTATTTATTGTTTTAAGTTGTTATTTAATGATACTAATCTCCAAATACACTATACCTCTTGATCTTCTATGTTTTATCAAGTGAATTTTATGTAATAAATCATGTTTAAGTTTTTAATAAAAGCAGGGTTGTTATATAAAAGTAGTTTTTTAAAATTTTATAAAATTTATTTGAAAAAAATAAACTTAATTTTCTAAATATACATGTCAATATTAATTTAGATTTATTTTTTTATAATTTTTTCAAAACATAATTTTTTCAGTGAATAGTGAAATATATTGGTTTTTTACTGAAAAATGCCTTTTTATTTAAAGAATTGATAAGGTTACATTTCATTTTAAAATGGTTTAAAAATTAAAATTAGATAAACTATATTATATTTAATATAATATATTTCAATTGAATTAATTTAATATTGAATTTGGGTATATAAATTTTTAAACATTTGAAACTTTTCTCTTTGGAAAACCGCTTTTTCATCACGTCTGCATGATTAATATTAAATTATATTTTTTCACTTATTTTATTTAAATTTGATCAAATGGATTACATGTTTTTAATAATAATAATTTATATTATATAATAAGGTAAAATTAATTTATATTCATTAATATTAATGAGGATTATAGAAATTAATTATAACGATTAAGGTTAAAATTGGGTTTTCACATTACATGCGCTTGTGTTAAAATTAATTTTCCACACACATGGGGATTTTATTTCATAAATTGTATTTAAAATTTATAATCATTGGTTCTAAATTATATAATAATTTTAATTTTAATTTTAATCTAAAATTATAAATTACCTAGGTAAATAAAAAGATATAAGTTATCATGGTGAAAAAATAAAATAGTAAAACTAAGTAAACTTAAAGGCTATGGAATAACATGGTTAAAACATGTGTTTTTCTATGGAGGTGTGTCTCACCATATCACCATTAAAATCCATTATTTATCAATTTTTTAGGTATTTTGGCTTAGAGTGACTTCACATTGCTGAATAGTTTTTTCTATTTACAAAAATGTAACTCCCCCGTTATAAAAGGCCACCTCTTTCCTCCCCTCATTTCATCACACATATATAGCCCTTTTTATAGACCAAAGCCTGAAAAAATCACTCACAAACATTATTATCTATACTATAGATCTTAATTTAATCCCAAAAGACCAACCTCGGGGTATTTAATAAGATATCCAAAGGAGGTTGTTCTAAGAAAATGTAATTGTCTTCACTAAACTCTTTCTTTTTAATTATTCTATTACTGCCATAATTTGTGTTCAATTAATTACAAGATAATAACACCAGTATATAACATACACTAATATTTCATTATTTTTATTTTATAAACTATATCCATATCCTCTTCCATCAAATGGAAAATGAAATTGTCAATCATGTGTACGGCAGACTACCATCTCATGAACCGATGTAATTCATTTTTCATCACCACCTTAAACGGATAGATGTAATGATAGATATATTATTTATATATGATATTTAGGATATTATTATACTTATAGAATTATAATATCACATATAAATTCTTACTGTTTATTTTGTGGGAATACGATAAGTCGCTCGTGTGTATGGCGGCACCTTGCTAAGCGATGTGATTTGTTTTTCACTTAGGCTTTACATAAAAGGTAATAATGGTAATTTTAATGAATATATGTGATATATATTACATAAAAATTATTCTTAAAAGATAATATATTATTTACCTTTCTTTTATTTTATTTTTTGAGAAAATGGAAACAACATTCATGCATAGCTACGACATACCATCTCCATGAAAGGCGTATTTCATTTTCGATCTCTATATTTTATAGATTATTATAAATACATATATAAAGAATATATATTATATTTAAAAAATCATTAAAATTATGGAGACTATGGAACCATGATCAAAGTTAAAGGATAAAAAATATAAAATCAAAACATACTTGAAAAACAAAGCAATTATTACCTAAAATGTGATTTTAACAAAGAAATGTTAATAAATGGGTAATAAAAGGTCACAATTAAATAATATATGGTATTATATATATAATTATGGTTTTTTAAAAGTTTTAAAATAAACCTATATTTATTATACATGAGGTTCTAATTTGTATGAAGGAATTTAAGACTTAAGGTAATGGATTTTTGTCTCATTTTTCCTTCATTGAGACATATGTTAGGTTATAAACCAATATTATTTTATGAGGTGTATATATATACCCTTTTTACATGTAAAATAGTGAATTTAGTTATTATTTGGATTTTTTAAGTTTAATTTAATTTTATTATTTTGTGTAGTTTATTATACAATGTTACCAAAGTGCTAAGGGTTTTATGATACAATCTCATTATTTATCAGGATTGTTTATGTTTATTCTTTTGATGATGAAATATTATTATCCATATCTCAAGAAAGTAATGAATGTTATTTACCTATTGTTCTATCATGAGAATACATGTTTCCCTTCATTTTTCTCTCTTTATGTACTCAATAACTCAAAATAATTTTTTTAATAAAATCATCTTTATTTCTCTCTTATAGTTTGAAAACCCTTTTTCTTCCATATCCATGTTTTATAAAAAAAATTAAAATTTTTTTAAAAATTACCCAAAGTTTTTTTTAAATAAATTTTTTCCCATATTTTTCTTTTTAAAAAAACTTGAAAGGATTATTCATTTCATTTTCAAAACAAGACCCATTTGGATTTTACCAAAAATGTGAAAGGAATATTTTTTTTAATGTGTACAGCAAGAACGGAATTTTCCCTCCACCATGAATATTATTTTATTGGAAGCTTCATTTATAAGTTTTAAATTTTATCTTCAAAGAAAATTATTTCCACGTTTTTTTATAAATTTTTAATTTTAAAAAGGTGATTTTCAATAAAGGTTGTTTTCCTCAAATAAGTTTAAATGATTTTTAAAGCTTCTTTTATATGTTTCAAAGGTTATTTTCAAAGAAAATAATTTTTAAAAATTTTATGTTTTAAAAAGTTTTTTTTAATGGAAAGGATATTTTCCTCAAGAAATGTTCCAAGTGATCATTCAAAATTCTTTTCCATACAAGATGACATCCTTTTATGTTACTTATACTTTATTGGAGATATAATCCAAGGATAAAATTCTTAGTATTTATATTAATCATTTATGTTTATGATGAAATGATTCTTATGAAACCCTCTTATTTTTCCATTGGTTATGCTATGATGAAATGATTATGAAACCTATTTCTTTTCTATAGGTTATTCTATGAAGAAATATTTATGAAATCCATTTATTTTCATGGGTTCTGATATGATAAATGTTTTATGATCTTATGGAACACGTATATATGATTTTCATTATTTTATGGGTGGGACCTATATCTCCATCCAATTAGTTGGGTAAATATATTATATCTCATGAGATAAACAAGACTATAATGGGGAGTGAGCATAGTTCAGTAAGGGACTTTGTCTACTATAACAGTCTTGGGAGTGAACCTTGACTACTATGATGGTTTGGGGAGTTAACACATTCCACCCTGATATCCTTGGAAATGACCTTTACTATTATAAAAATTAATTTCTATGCTTATGAGTATTCCACAATTCTATGTCCTATGCTAATTTTACGCTCTTAAGGATCATGTTATTTGATTTCCTTATTATTCATGTCTTAGTAACTTCCAATTGTTATTCCATGACTCAATATTATGATATTTGATATGCAGGGTATGGTTTTCAAATTTTATTCTCATGTTCTCATACCCTTGTGCTCATGTTATTCTTATGTATATCCTATTTTTACCCTTACTGATAATCTAAGATCACCCTTTCTTATGTTTCTTTTCCCCAGGTTATGATGATAGGTATTACATGTGATATTTCTATGAAGGATTATAGTTATGAGGAACTAAGTGTGAGATGATGTAGAACTCTTATGAACCAATTGTTTATGTTTCCAAGTTTCCGAATGCACTATACCTTTACAATACTAAGGCGTGTGTTTCTGTAATCTAATGAATATTCATCTAAAAATATGAAATATAAATGTATGAAAATCTTGGGTCGCTATAAGAATGCTCTGAAATCACCTTTAGAATCTGAAGGGATATGTTCATCATCATCTGGGTTGGAAAATTCCCCCATATTATCAACATAAATTTAAAATTCCCTTATGAAATCACTTGAATCTTAGGATTTTGGCACATATTTTACCCCTAGTTATAATATAGATTAAGGAGAGAATTTATAGAATGTATCAAATGATAATTCACATACACTAGAAATTTTTTATCCTAGAAACACCTCATCATCATTTTTATAAGATAGAAATTACATTATATTATCTTCTGGCCTTGAAAATATCTCTTCATCGCCTACTTCCACTAAATATGAGGTGGATAGAGAGGAAGGAGATCATGTCCAAAACATCCTATACAATGATTCTCATATATTTTAACTCTCTATAAATAAATATTCTTCCTAATTATTCATTAATGATGAAAATTTCTTCACATTTTCTATCTATATAAAAATCATCCCTTTATCACTCGATCCAACAAAAATATAACCAGAGGAGGAATAGGAAGAAGATCTTAGAGATGATCCTTTAGTGTTTGAGGAAGGCATCTCTACCGCTATTGATGAACATAGATAATTAAATCTATGAACCAATGAAGATCTATAGCCTACCATAATCATTTTTCAATATATACCAAAGAAAAAGAGACATATATCTCTTTTTTAAAGAAAAATAAATATGTCTTTTCTTGGAATTTCACAAAAAAAATCTTGGCTTGGTCCTAATGTGGACACCAATAATTTAGGTTTTCCTAAATATAATCATTGTTATAACTAGTTCTCTAAGATAATTTAATTGACTCGTGTTATAAAATCCAAATCCATAGTTGACAATCTTATCAAATATGACTTCATTTAAGAGGTTCAGAACCCGAAGTGGCTTGCCAATATTGTGCATGTCAAGAATAAGAATGGAAAAAATCAGAGTTTTTATCAACTTCAGGGATCTTATCTATAGTTTCCCAAAGCAAGACTTCTAAATTCTAATCACAAAACCTTTGATTAATATAATATATTATTTCCAAGCCCTCTCCTTCATGGATAGATATTCTAGTTATAACCATATCTGAATTCTCCCCAAAGATGTATATTTCACCACTTTCATGGATCCCCGAGGGGTGTATTTAAACAAAATGATACCCTTAGGCGTGAAGAATATTTTTACAACATATCAATATTCCATGAACCATAATTTCAATCCTTTTTTGGGGAAGACTATGGAATACTATGTCAATAGTAAGGTGTTCAAATCTCAACAACATTGTGATCATATCACCAATCTTGAAACAATTTTCAAAAAACTATGGAAACATATCCTGAAAAGTAATCCCCTAAATTGTTCTTTTTGGGTTACATTTGAGAAATTTTCTAGCTTTTTTGTATTTCATCACAACATTAAATTTTTCCCTGGGAAAACCAGGGTGATCATTGTCATTCCATGACCTCTAAATCTCAATGAGTTAATAGGGATTAAATGATGACTTTATTATATTAGGTGATTCTTATATAACCTTATAGGAAAGTGCTTACCCTTGACTAAGCTTATGCATAAGGGGGTTACTTACTGGTGGAATAAAGATTACTAGAATTAATTTTAAAATATCAAGAAATTCCTCTCAATGAAAAAAGTCTTAATGTCACCAGTAGAGTTTAAGTTACTCATATTATATGCAGCAGCCATTGATCGGTCACTCAGTTCTCTTCTTATGAAAAAGAATAATGCGTGAAAATAAAATAGCCTCTATTATCTCAAGAGAAACATGTTTTATATTGATACATGATATTATAATATCAAAAATAATTTCATTACATTGATCTTTGTAGTTTATAAATTAAGACACCACATAGAGCATCATGAGGTCTATTTGGTCTCTCACATTGACCCACTCAAGTACATATTTAAATCATCCAATGATAAATGGATGACTAGTACATTGGGAAGTCATTATTTATCAATTTGATATCCAATTCATTTCGTATAAGGTAGTCGAAAGGAAATTAATGGTAGAATTTATTGCAATGTATCCCATCATAGGAACCGCACTAATAGATATTTACCTACACAAGGATGAGTTAATCTTTATTAAATATTCTCCCTAGACATGGGAAATGTATTTTGATTGTAATTCTAGAATCCTAATAAGAAGATAGATAGAAAACCCAAAGTTCAACCAGGTTGGGTTGGGAATTATTCTCATCCCCCAGTAAGGGTAGTTCGGTCATATTCATTCCTTTTGTTAGAAGGCAGCACCAATAATAAAGTAGAGTATTAAACCCTCATTGTAGTTTTGGAATTGGCCCTATAGATACCGATGGCCCACTTGAATATCAAGGGAGATTCAAAGTCGATGATTAAGAAAATTAATGGTGAATACAACATTAGGAAAGAGGAACTACTTCCCCCATATGATTATGTGTGAGGGTTGATGGTGGAATTCCCCTATGAACCAGCATTGTATCATGTCTCGCACTCATAAAATTCCTAAGTAGATGTATTGCCTAATTTATCCATCATTATATAAGATCTAGATCAAGATAAGATCGTCATCAGCATTACTCACCATATGTTACTATCCTCATTCATTGTAAATGAAGGGGAAGATATTGATGAGATCAATGTCACCTATGAGTAATAAAAACTGATTTCCTCACTAATGATATCATTATTGATGGGTTTCCCCTATATTAGACTATTTTTTTAGAAGAATTATTCTATTGGATCGATCCAAAAAGGAACAAATTTGATGGATAGTTGTAAACTTCATCCTTTACAATGGTTCAAATGATTAGAAAAGCCTCTATAAATGAGGCTTTGATGGATTCCTCCTCAAATTAAATAAAGGAGAGAGAGACCCTTATTGTTATATAGGTGATCCATGAAGGTAATTATAGTTCCCATCAATCAAGTACCAATATCTACCATTGGATCAGGGAACTTGGATATTTCTATTCACTGATGAAACAAGACTGTGTGGAGTTCACCAGGAAATGCCATACTCTCCAAATACATTCCAAATTCATCCATCAACCCCCAAATTTACTACACAACACTAAATATTATTCACCAGTTTTCATCTGGGAATAGATATCATAGGTCTATATCCCCAAACTATAGCAAATAAATTCAAGTACATCCTTACTTCATTTGATTTCTTATCCAATTTAGTTTAGGAAATATCCCTCAAAGGAGTCAGGACAAATACTTTCATCAACTTTATGAATAAATATATCTTTACCAAATTCGGTGTCCCTCACACGATATAGATGGAAAATAGCACCAATTTCTTCTCTATTGAGTTGAAAATATTGAATTGATGATATAGAATTTAGTCCAACCACTCTTCTCATTACCATGCAGCGAAAAATGAAAAAATTGAGTCTTTTAAAAAGATTGTGTCCAATATACTCCATAAGATGGTGGATAAATACAAGAAACCTTAACATGAAAAGAAAATCATGGTTTATGGTCCTATCACAATATAATTCATACTTCCATATAAGAAATCCCATATTCTATTATATAAGGGATAGAGGAATTCCTATCCATCAATATCCAACTTCCCTCACTTCCCATTTCTATATACAATTATCTACCTAAAGATGAAAAATCTGATAAGAAACTGGATGTTTTGGAATGAATCAATGATAATAGGTTGTGTACTCTTCAAAAATTAGAAGTTCATCGAAACTGAGTTGCATGGGCCTTAAATAAGAAATTTCACCTTCATTAATTCCTCCAAGGAGAGTTGACATCGGTTCTTATAACTCTAATGATACCAGGAAATAATCCTATGAAGATCAAACCAAAGTGGAATATACCTTACATCATACAAAAATTCTACTCTAATAAAGCTTACTCTTTGGACAACATGAATGGAGAGTTCATCACAACACCCATGAATGCAAGGCTTCTCAAGAAGTAATTTACACAATTTTCACTTTTATTTATTTCTTCCCTATCACATGACATTAAAATACATAGAATGAGTCATATCTATATGAATTTAAACTACATTGAATATTTTCTACATCGTATGACATTAAACTACATGGTATTCATCCTAGTCTCATGATATAAAACTACATAAAAAATCTTACCATACAACACTAAACTATATGGTTATCATCCTAAATATAAGACATTACTACATAGTAAATGTCCTTATCACATGACATTAAACAAAATGATAAATTTTATATTATGAATACAAAATTTCATGATATGTATTGAAAATTCCTCACATCATGTTCCCTAGTATAGTTTGGGTTATTCTATAAATGCATCTTGTTTCTCACACTAATCACCACTCTCATGATCATAGAGGTTTTGGTCGATTACTCCCTTTGGAATTACTAAGAGCACCATGACCAAATATGGTAATTGAAATAGTCTATTTAGTATGACCTTAAAATACTTAGAGTGGCTCATTTTTCATGGCCAAATTTCTCTACATTAGAGCGAGATCTATGTTAGAATCCTTGGTGAACCATATGACTAATCCCAAAGGATGAAATTCATCATTCCCTTCTTATAGTCTCAATATATGTAGGGAGATTCTTTCTAATAAATACATGTGGTTTTATTCTTGATTACTTTAGGATATGTAGTGTTACCAAGATCCTTTATCCTAGGCCCAACTATGAATCAAAAAAGTGCCTAATTTATCTACATATAAACCAAATATATATAGGGAATTTCTATTTAATAAATATGTGTGGATTGATTCCTAATTTGATAGGATATGTAGTGGTGTTGGAATATAGGCCCGGATGTAATTTCCAACAATAAAAATTACCTCTTTCACTTTAGTGTTCTATGCCTCATGATAATACATCATTTTTCTCATGGTACAACACTAAGGTAAATCCCAATTTTATTCCCTTAACCATGAGTTTGAACTATGCACAATGTTGTAAAAGTAGGTTCCCTATACCCAACTGAACAATACTTTTCAATTATTGTATCATGTATACAATGATTTATCCATGATTTATACTTACCATAATAGTGTTGATATTTCTACATTCATAATTTATATAGTAATGTCCTTATATTAATTTTCATATTAAAATTTTATATTAGTTCCCATGATATAATGAGAACCTCAATATACTATGAAATTAGTATTAAACATATGTCATTTGATCTAGATACATTAGACTAATTAGACACAGATTGTGTTTGACTATCATGGTTTGGTGGCTCAAAAGCATTGAGAATTATTCTCATTAATTTCCCTATTAGTGATATCGGGTGGATGAGATCCTCGGGACTAATCCACCAATAGGAACACCACGTGTTTCTGGTGTAATTATTTCTTCCTATTCCTGAACATGTGTAATGGTCTCATGAATTGATATTACTATTAGTGTATACCATTTGATCGTGTACTATGATTCAAGGAAAGAACTATGGCATTGAATTCATATCTAGTTATCATGTGTCGGGTGCATCATTTTCGGTATGGAATTAATTGAATATTCAAGAAAAAAATCACTTCAGAGAGGAAAAGATATCTCCAACCTAGTTGACTGGGATAGTTGTACCTTTATTAAATCCATGGCCATGGTAAAAGAAGGTAAGTACTTCCTATTAGGTAAAAAAATAATAAAGTATGAAAGGATGATGACATAAAGTGTGAATCCTACTTTATGATATATCATGAGACAAATAGATTATATTACACATCTTGTTTTTGTAGGAAAGGTTTTTACTGCTATAACTATACCTTATCTTCTTATGGGTCTTGATGGGTTGCTAGATCCCACTCCTTTTCTATGAATAGTATTCACTACTATTAGGATAAGGGCCTTGAGGGTCACACACTGATCATATTCAAAAATTCTGGCCTATTCTGATGAATATGAGTATAGGAAATAGTGGGCCCCACCATGTGGTTTGGGAATTTTCCAAGAATATACATTCTCCAAGGAATAAATAAATTCATATTAGTTAAGTTTAGAGTAATTGAAATTTAATTTATTTATAAAGTGTATTTACAAGTATTAAATTAAATACATGAAAAAAAATATTTTACGAACATATAATTTTAATATTCAAGGTTCATTTAATATTTATGAGAATATAGAGTTGGGTAAATGTCTTGTTTTTATCATGTAATGTATTTATTATATTACAATAAAGTAATAAAAACCTAAACAAATTTTATGACTCAGTAAATAAGTCATAAAATATCATTTATAGTAGCCAATAAATATCCAAAGTCCATGAGACATTTTCATGTATTAAAATTATATTATAAAAAATAAGAAATGGGTTCTCATGCAATGGAATATTCACTATAAAATGGATGAGATCCTCTCACTCCTCTCTGCTTCCTAGAGAGAGAAGTAAACGATCTAGGATTCTGATCCAAGATCTTCTTCACAGATTAAAGGATTGTCACTATAGTGATCATCGGGACATAGAAGGATTCATTGGATCTCTATGATAGAACCCAAAATTTGATGATTGATGCTCCCACAACCATTAAAAGTGTGTTTGGATGATCTAGAGGAAATTAGATTTGGTTCCTTTGAGCAACTGTCATCAGTAACAAGTGAATATTGAGTGTATATTCAAATCAAATAAGGTATTTTTCATTTTATTTTTGTGATTAAATATATTCACATGGGATCCTAAGGTTGTAACTGGTTAGCACTTCACTGGAAATGATGTAGTTACGTCGATCGTCGATGAAAATTTTAAATTCTTAATTTTTGGGCTTTTGTTGTGTGCTCAGTACCAATAATTGGTATTAAAGGGGTCACGTGAAAGTTTTAAGTCAATAAAAATAATTTTGTGATAAAATAATGTAGAGGGAATCACAACAGTCCTAATATTGTAGATAGATATCCAATATGACATCAAATGGCTAAGATATGGTTATCTAGTTATCAAAATTCATATTGGAACAATTAATTTATGGGTTTGGTTTTGAAGAACATGTATATTTAAATTTTTATCTCGATGTAGTTGGGGTGGTGATTTTTTTTAACCTGAACCCTGGCTAGAATTTCGGTGGTCAGAATAGTGATTTATAGCCATGTATATTTCCAAAAAAATTGTGGAAAGACAAAAAAAAATGAAAAATTCATATTGCATAGGATTTTGATTTTTGGATACAAAAAAAACTTATATAAATAACTCTTTTGGGGGCATTAGATTCCATCGAATAAAGCCAAATGATAATATAAATATATATATATATTATAATAATGGTAGGAACAGGTATGGGAAAAAGTCAATTAAAAATACTGGGTCATCCCTTGTGGCTGTAAGAAGAAGAAATGGGTAAAATTTGAATAAAAAAGGGGGAGTAGTTATTTCTATTGGTGCCTCCCTCCACCTTTCCATGAAACCCATACCTAAATCCCATAGTTCATTTTCACCACTGTAACCTCTCCTCTCATAGCCCTTTACAGTTTTCATAGCCACCCCCATCACCTTTCAGCCCTGTCACATGACCATTGTCCCCGCTGCCATATCCTGATGTCGCTCAACCACTGCACATCCCATATAGAACATTTCCACCCTGTTTGTAGTGCCCTCTCTCCCAACAACCAACTCCCATGGGTTACCCTCCTACCACTATGCTAGACCCCAACTTCGGAAAGATCTGTCACTGACACCCACCACAACCACCTCTTCTTGAAGTAACACCATACTAACCTTCCCCTCTTGGACCCCGCATGAGATCCATCACTACGCGGCACCCCACGACACTATGCCACCTCGATCCACCATAGGACGGCTTTCTTAAATACTGAAGGCAGACTCTATAGCCAAATCCCAACAACCTCCCTTGGGAGACCTCCTCTTATGCAGGCTCCTGTGGCCCCTCCAGCCTCTTACTCGCAATACATCCCCAGGATCCTCCCTTCCAGATAACTTATGAACAATCCAGGTTGGCCCGACCTAGACCGGGGCGGTTCAGGTCCTGTCTGACCCGCCCAAATCAATTGTGACTCTAGACCAGGCTCAGAATCCCTTTTATGGATTTTCTGATCTATTACAAGGTCGGGGATAAATTTTAATAGCATAAAAAATCCTAAATAATTTAAATGTTTGGAAATAAAAAATAATAATAATTCCAAAAATTAAATTGAAATATTTGAAATTAAATGGGATCAAACTAAAAATTTTAATTGGATTAAATATAAATTGATTATTTTAATACATTTATTATCCCTCAACATAAATTTACTGCAAAGATAGGTTTTATTATGCATTTAATTATCATACTAATTGATCTTGAGCAAGGACTGACCAATATATGTATGTATTTAATTTATTTAATTAATTTTTGAAACTACATGTGATGTTTGTAATTAATTAATTAATTATATGGTCGATCCATCATCTTTACTCTTCTAATATGTATAAGGGAATGCATTCCCATCAACAATATTCAGTATGTATTTGTTGCTACCCAAGACCCCCTAACATATGTGTGAGTATTTATGTATTACAACGAATATGGTGTAAGGCATGGACCATGTCAAGATGAGGTGGTATCCCAATCGTGATGGTGATACATTGGACCGCGGTGTGAGCTGCAATACGAGTCAGAGATTACTCGAGTGTTTTTATCCCTAGGTTCATGGTTGATCCATTGATTTTAAATGGATCAACCAATATCAAATTCTCAAGATTAGTCACTTAATTTCTTGAATTTATGCATTACTTATTATTGTTTTGTACATTTTCAATGTAGTATGATCACATAAAATAATAAACTAAAATGGATAGATTAAACCAATTTAAGTTGAGATAAATTATTTTCTATTTATTTCATAGTCATTTTTGAGTGTGATCACATAGTACGTTTATATTAGATATAAAATCATTTCATTCATCATGAAATAATAAAATCATTCAAAAAACTATTAATTCAAATGCCTTCCATTGTTTGAATTTGAAAGAAAACTAGGTGTACGGGGTGATCGTCATCCCAAGTTGAGGGTGTCTCCTACTATTGGAGAGTTCATATGATAATGATGGGTCAACTTAATTAAATATGGTAGAAAATAAGTATTCATATCAATATTTTTGCACCTTTATTGTAAAATTATTGAATAAATCAAGTTTATTATTTTTATAAGTTGGGACCTCACTCAATAGTTCAAGGATCCATTAGTTAATATGGTTGTCCAGAAAAATACCCACCTTGAAACACACTGAGTATTTGTTTATTTATATCTTGGACTATGAGGATAGGTTTAAGAGATCATTTACACTAGAATTCTATAGCGAATGAGTATTCCAAATCTATTAGTGAGGGATTCTAAGGTGTGATAAAATAGTGGGAGACTTTTAATGGTTTAATTAATCAGTAATGTCTAATCGATAATCCTGATAAAAGTACTAATCTACAATAATCTTTTTAGAAAATAGAATGTGATACCACAAACACATTATGGTTTATATTGGACAAGTTCAATTTCCTCACTGGTACAACTTTGCAATAGTAGTACGGATGCTTGAAAAAAGTACTATGATATAGGAAATTCAAGATGCTAAAATCCCCAATACCTATTGAGCTACCATAGGAAGCGAGGGTGTAAAATATTCTTACAAGAGACTCATGTTTGGTTCATTTGAAGATTACATCATAAAGAAATTATCATTTTTTTATGTGAGTTTCAGATATAATATCAAGACATGGATGATTTTACATGTTGTATCATCTTTGAAAATCTTGCGAGGAGAAAGTGAAGTAAGATATGAATGGGTTGATGATTGCACTAGATATTTATATATTGAAAGACGGATCAAGGTCTTTTAATACATCCCTTTATTATATCATTTTCACCCAATTACTCCATTTTCATTTAAGATCCCAAAATGATTAATATGGAGAAAATTACTTCATTTACTTTTGTGTAATGTTCTCCAAGTAAATAATAACTTAAATAAGGTTTAATATTTAGTTATTATAGTGAACATTTTAAAATAAAACGTAAAAATTATAATGTAAAGTGTTATTCCAAATGCACCTTTAAAAAGTCCTTTAAATCATATAGGTTTAATCATCATATAGGAGGTTATTTTCTTTGTGTGTCTTGAGGTAAGTCTATGGAAGATAAAATTAAATAAATTACAAGTAAGCAATGTCTTTGACTTAGAATATATTCATCATTATATGTAATGTTTCTATCATACTTATTGGGTATTAAATATAATATGTTTATCAAATATGTGTATTTAAATATTGTAACCATGTAAGAATAGAAACCTTACAATAATTAAAGTTCATTCACCAAGAAGTTGAGAGAAGGTTATTCCTAAGTTAGTGGTGAGAAACACACAACTTCAAATTTCTAGGTTTAATGATTCAAGATGAACTTTTGTTAAGTATCACCAAAACATTTATATCACATGTCATCTGGAAAAAAAATGTGACATTATTCTATTTGTAATGAATTTTATTTTTTGTTTCAAACACTCAACTAATAGCTCAGTATTTCTTGAATCATTGGAAATACTTGTTGAATAAAAAATTTAAGATTCGAATACCCAATTATGAAAATATTATTTTTTTTCTAATAAAACTAAAAGTAATTTTCAAGGATATACCCAGTATGGTATTTAGACTCTTTGGAGATAAAGAAATTAGGTATTATCAACATGTTTAATTATTTGGTTTTGGACCATGAAACCTTTGGAAATAAAGGTAATCCACAAAGATTTCGGAATTAGTTCAGCTAAAAAGTGTAAACTAGTCTAAGTTTAAGATAGTGGTAATTTTACTTCATGGTATTCCTTTAATAGATTTAAGGAATGTGAAAGTGAATTATGGAATATGCATGGTAAGAATATATGAGTAACTTCAGTCATGTGTACCAAAGAATATCTTGACCAAGAATTAATTTGTCATAATAATGTAGTGTGGAGTAATTCATAAATGTGCATTATATTATACACATTAATGTTATGATGATGGTAATAAGTACTTATGGTTATTATTACTACTAACATTGATCGTGAAATGTAGAGTGTATTTATTCCTAAAATTATATTTTCTTATTCAATCAGAGTCATGATGTAATTAAAAGGAATGATGTTAAAATTTATATCTATTTAAGATACTTCCATTATTCCGTGACATGATTAAAAAATAGTGGTGATGTGCCATAACCATTTTCTAGCTATAATGAAAAATGTATATCATATGAGTTGTAGTATGATATAAATTTATTACATCATAAGAACATGTGTTTAGATGCAAATTTTTTGTAAGGGATAAAAATAAACATGCATCCAGCAAAACATAGTTTGTATTTAAAGTAAGTATCCTAAAGTGTTATAAAGATATTACATAAATCCCTATGATAGAAATTTTATAGCCAAGTAATAGATAATATTTTTATAAAAGGGTGCACATCCCTATTAGAGTTAGTGGGAGAAAGATTAATTTGGATTTATCCAATGATAGAGATGTACAAACAGTTTAAATATGAACAATTTCTCCAAGATCATGTGGAAGGGGAATGTTCGAGAGACACATAATGCATATGAAGAATCAAATCATAGTAATGGTTTTATATTCACCATGTCCGATGATATATTATTCATTAAGATTAATGAATCCTACAAGTAAGAAGTAAATGGAAACAAGATAATATTGACCAGATCAATTAAAATTCAATAATGGATCCCATGTATCAATGTATAGAAGCTTATTATTTTGAATACTACGATGGATATTCAAGTGAGAATATACATGGGTGGTACAAGAGTGGTTCTAATAAGGATCGATTGGTGATACCAAGTCATTGTGCCTAAATACATTAGAATTTTACTTATTATAGATACCTTATATGATCATTAAATTTGGAATTGGATGTTAATAACACCGATCTTGGAAGGAATCTATACTATGCATCCAGAAAGGGTTGGTGACACTATAGAATCCCAATAAGGGGTACAAGCTACTAAAATAAAAAAAATTGATTGAAGTAAACAACAAGATAATTGAATATTCATTTTTAATGAATTTTTTCCATGTTTCTAAAAGATATTAATGGGAGGGACACTGTTTTTAAAGGAAAATATGTTTGATAACATATAAAAACATCCATTGTTCTTATAGTTAGTTAAGACCAAAATGAAATTAACTCTCTAGAGATTGAATTAAAGTAAGAACCTAGGATATAGGGAATAGTATATACTAAGTTAGATCTATTAGTTTCATAAACCAACTCAATAATACATATACTAACAAGGTATTGATAAAATATAAGTTTGAATAATTAGAGAAATAATTTTTACCAGTGTGACATGGAAAACATATCACCAAAAAGATATGTATGGTACATATAAGGAGGTCAATGTGGTGAGTATAATTATATATGATTCTATGATGGATCAATCACATATTTCATGTTATGTACTAAATTTTATATTTCCAACATATAATTTATGGTAAGAAACTATCAGTAGTATCCAATAGAAATGCATGGGAAGAAGTCAGAACTATCCAATTGTAATTGAGAGAGTACATGTGATGTGCACCGGGTACATGGATAGGAAGGGGAACTATTTTTTAAAGGACATAAACTAATTTTACTTTTGATAAATATAATATAATATTGAACTCATTCTAAGGTAATTGTCATGGAAAGATTATTCAATCCAATGGGATCCATATCTATAAAATACCGAGTGCATTGCAGATTTTGATGCCCCTAAAGAAGAAGTGTAAAATGTGCAATGATTTTTTCTAGTTCTTGGGGTCACACAGAGTAAATAAAATTTTATCATGTTGTAAATTATAATAATTCTACTACTGGTACTAGAAAAGATTTTTAGTTTTTAAAAGTGAAAAAAAGTTATATACTTGAGGATATCATCTCTTGAGGAGTCTTAATCAAGGAGGTGAAGTCATAAATAATAGATTATCCATGCATTATATATATGGTAGGCCCAATGACTAAATCCATAACTCAATAGAAACATGATCTTATCATGTGAGAGCTAAAAGGTTTCATTAGAAATCTAGATCTAGTTAAAGTGGGAGTGTTATAAAATTGGATTCCCTAAACCCAACTTGAATAGTAATTTTTGGTTATCATATCATGTATGGAGAAAGTTATACAGGATATATACTAACCATAATAGTGTTGATATTTATGCATTCATTATTTATATGGTAATTTCCTTAAATTACTTATCATGTCAAAAGGTTACAGTAGTCACATGCTATAATGGGAATCTCAAGATACATTGACATTAATCTTAAACATATGTCTTATAGTCTAGATACATCATACTGAATGGATAGATATTATGTCTGAATAGCATGTTCTAGGGGATCATACGTATTGAGACTTCTTATCATGAAGTTCACACTTGGTGATATCTTATAGATGAGATGATGAGGACTAACCCACCAATAGGAACACCACATGTTTCAGGTGTTATTGGTTGTTCTTATCTTCGAACACATGTAATGGTGTCTTGATTTGAGATTATTATCAATGTAAACCATTTGATCATGTACTTTTATGCAAGGAAAAAACTATGGAATTAAAGTTGTAGAGAGGTAACTTGTATTGGGTGCATTATTGGTGGTATGAAATTGATTTAATAATCAAGATATAATTTGTCGCTTCTAAAAGGAAGTGATATCTCAGACCTAGTTGAACAGAATGGTAGTGCCTTCATTAAATCCATGGCCATGGTAAAAGAAGTTGTGTTCATCTAGTTAAGTCAAAAAATAATAAATAATGAAATAATTATGACATGAAGTGTGTGTCATGTTTTTTGATATATCATAAGATAAATAGATTAAATTACATGGTGTGTGTTTGTAGGAAGGTTGACATTACTATAATTATACCTTATCTTCTTAGGGGCATTAATAGATTCCTAGACTCTGCTCCTGGTATGTTAATAGTATTCACTACTATTAAAATAAGGGCTTAAAGGGTCACACACTATAAATATTTGAAAGTGTGGCCTACTCTAATGAATATGAGTATAGGACACGGTGGTACCCACTATAAGGTCTAGGAATTTTCCAAGAATGTTCGATCACCAAGGAATAAATAAATCCATATTATTTGAGTTTATAATAATTCGAATTGAATTTATTTATTAAATTTATTTACAAGTATTAAATTAAATACATTGTAAAAATATTATACGAATGAATATTATTTTAATATTCAAGGTTAGTTTAATATTTATGAGAATATAGATTCAAATTAATGGATCGTTTTTATCAATTAATATATTTATTATATTACAAGAAATGACAAAAAAATATAAATGATATTTATGAATTAGTAAATCAGTTATAAAATTTCATTTACAATAGGTAATAAATATCTAGGGAATGGGATCCATTTTTAGGAATTTTAGCACATTACTATAAAAGGAATAAAGGAGCTCTCATGAAATGAACTATTCACTACACAATGGATGAGATCCACTATCTCCTCCCCCGCTTCCTAGAGACAGAAGTAGAAGATATGGGCTTTCAATCCAATTTCATCTTCACAGATTGAAGGATTTTCGCTATGGTGATCTTTAGGACATCAAAGGCTTCATAAAATCTCAACACTAGCACCCGGAATTTGACGATCAATTCTCCCATAGACTTTTAATGTGTGTGTAAATGATCTAGTTGGAATTGGATTTAGTTCCTTTAAGAAAATATCATCGGTGATGAGTGAAATTTGACTGTATCTTTAGATCGACTGAGGAATTTGTCATTTTATTTTATTTTTATTAAATATATTCACATGGTATCCTCAAGTTGTAACTGGGCATCACTTTGCTGGTGAAATTATATCAACATTGGTCATCAATGAAAAATTTTAAATTCCTAAGTTTTGGGATTTCACTGTGTTCCTGGTACTAACACATAAGTGACCTCACAAGAACTGTGGATAGTTCAATTAAATTCTATGTACTACCAACAATGTGATTTATTTAGAGACCCCTAGAATAATTCCCCTTCTCCTACATATGAGCCAAACCTATATGGGAGTCTTCATCGTAGCATTCTTCACTTATGAGCCTACATTGAAATTACTTTCCCCTATGCATGAGCATGATCTATATAAAGATAATAATACATGAACTATGTGTGTATTGATTCCCATTCTGATAGGATATGTTGTGATTCTTAGATCCTAGATACATGGCCCATTAATAAATTATATCAACTGAAATTCCCTTCTCTCATACACATAAAATAATCTAATAAAGTCTCATTTTCCAATTCTACACTGAGAAAGGGTATAAAATAAAAATTACTTAATACTAGCATTTGATACAAATACATATACCTATGATATAAGAAATTGTCCCCATTTTAAGGTTGTATCATTTGATTCATTGTCTCGTGACTTTAAACTACATCACATATGGTCCACCATTAATAACCATAAACTACACAGAGTATCTCCCTATATATAACCCATTACCTACATGAGAGCTAAATCCATGTGAAGATATTTATTATATTATCCCTATTTATAAATATACAATAGGTTTGGGTGATCAATTCCAAATAAAACCCGGATATTCTATCCTATGAATGAGTTATGGAGATTCTTATGGTTCTAATATTATACCAAGAATAAAATATATAAAAAATCCACTCCCTTTTGTAGGGTATTGATTTTCATAAGGGTCCCTTCTATTATTATTTTTTGTATGGAATTAAACTACATGGAACATGCTCCACTATAAATGAACTTAAACTACTCAGAGATATTCCATATATGTGGCCTAGTTTCCCTACAAAAGAGCCAACCATGTAAATATACATGGTGTGCAGTGGCTCTACAAACAAACATCGGGATAAAATACCCCTCTCCCAGCTATTTATCTTAATGTTTAGAATATTCCCTAAAATATAATTACTTTGTATGGATTTAATCCTGCTATCTCAAGATACATTTCAGAACCCCATGTTCAAGACCCATCCAAAAGTCCTTATTCATTTCTACCCCTTCTAGGGGAACCATATCATCCCAGTTATGAAAATTCTGAGTCTAAAATACATCAATTTCCCTTTATGAACTTATTTCCTATAAAAATAGCACTTCATAATTTTAGTGTTTTGGATTGTAACAAACCTTTCCTCATCTATCGGTAATGAGTGTTTCTCAATCCAAAGTACACATCTTCTTGATTATGAATACTATTCCCCCTACTATGGATCTAAATATGTACCCCTGATATGGCCGATCAACAAAAGGTAACTTTGTTCTAAAGAAAATAATACTCTAATATTTTTACACCCTCACAAAATCACAATGGAACCTATCATATGAATTTGCCCAGTGGTAATTTTTGTGCATACTTGTTCCATGTCATTACTTTTGATCTACAAATCTCAAGTGGTGACTAAGATGACACCACTCCCCATTCAAAAAGTTTTGGTATATTCTTAGAATTTGGGGGCCATTTAGTTCATTATTCTTATACATATTTTCTATGCATCATGACCATAAATCATGTTCTCTATTTAGAGATGGTCTTCCATGGAATTGGGGTCTCCATTCACATTGAATTAAATTTTACCTTACTGATAGGTGAACAATATCAACTCATTTGATATAACAACTAATAACTTATACTATTTTAACTCTCTGGTGAGATAATCTATATTAGGATTAGGATTCACATTCACATAGAGTTTTTCCTTTCCCTTGAAATATAGGTTGTCACACCATTTGGTAAAATATGTATAAATTTAACTATATCCCCCATTGGTCTTAATAGTAAGGCCTTAAATTGAATGAAAAAAGACATAAAACTCTCCAGGATAAAAACCCATAAATGGAATCCTAATCAAATAGAAATTATTTTCTCACTAAGCCTATCACTTTCATGTCGTATTAAAAAGTTAGATCATAAGTAAAAAAAGATTCACAAATCTTATAGGGTCCACCCTATGGCCCTAGAAAAATTAGAGCCATGATCAATGAACCCACTAGTTTAGGAAAAATTTAGAGTGATTCCATATCATATCCCTTTACCCCAATTGTGTATTTAAAACATGGTGGTTTAATCTATAGGGTATCTAAAACCTCCTTAAATATTAATTTCTTTCACAAACTAGATTAATTTTCCAAGTATTTGAATCCACACAAATCTTTCTAACTATCAATAATGAGAATATTTAAATTCAAAGGATGCTTCTGTATGAATATGAATACTATGAAGCCAATATGGATCTACATATGTTCCCCTGATATGTCATTTCATTTAGAGTCATCTCTATCCAAAATATGAGTTTCCTCTCATTTTTTATTCCATGACACCAATGAAGAATAACCCATCTATTGAACATGGTCCATAGTCATTCCTACATATATGTCTCATTTCACCACTCCTGATTCAAAATCCTTGATTTATTATTTATTCCATCCATAATTCAAATAATAAATTGGATTAAATACTCTTGATGTTACACAAATGTGCATCATATTTCCTTTCAAAAATAGAGATGCAATATCTCATCCTCTAAGCTTTGATTGGTCTTTGTCACATGAATTTAAATCATAAAACACAATAGTCAAAGATATACAACCTTAAAATGCAGTAATAATTTTCTAAACATATATGAATTTAAACTATAGAAAATTTTGGTACATATTATACAGCCTTAAACTATAGCGAAACCCGATCAAATATATCTAATCTAAAACACCTACAGTACTTGGTCAAAGTACAAAGACCTTAAACTGTGTGAACTTAACTAGATCTCTAATGGTATTGGTACCTTATTCATATTAGGTTTTCATTACCTATACTAATACATAGATCACCTCATCATTTCATCCACACACCGTGACCTTAAACTGTGTTCACTTGGTTCAAATCTATCAGACCTTAAACATCAGTTACATTGGTGCAACTTGTATAACCATAAACTTCCAATGGAAAGAGACACGACACTTTCTAGGTTAAAAACTCACAAAGGGAACCCTGGGAAAAATTTGAGTATCTTCTCTCTAGGTATACACCTCACATAGATTGTAAAAAAATAAGCAATTAAAGAAAGGGGAAATGAATAAAATATTTCAGGTTAAAACTCCATAAAGGGTAGCCTATGAAAAGTCCAAGTATTATCCCTCTAAGTCTCCCCAATATGAGGATTAAGAAAAAATTAGGGTAAAAATTTATGGTCTTATAAAAATTTTAAGTTATTCTCAGTAGGATAGCTAACATTGGAAAAAGGAAAACATTTCTCTGTCCTTGAATTTTTGGTTTAGATATCTTTGTAAAAGATGAAAATATCTTTATTCCTCAATATTCGAGTAATCTTAAACATTAAAATTCTCTTTCCACAATCCTCTTTCAGGAGCCTTGTAAAATTGGGTTGGATAACTAATCTAAATGCACCAAATACATTATTATAGTGATGATAATTATTCCAATACTTATCTGTAAGCCACACCTAGAAAGAAATCACTCATCCAAATCGACCAACTCTAGTGTTACAGTGATGTTACTTCTGCAAATACTAATTCATGATCTATGCCCATGAGTAAATCACTCTGAATCAAGAATTTGAGAATCATGATTAATCTATTCCATTTAAAATTAAATTTTAAAATGGATTCATTATAAATTATCCTTATCTTTCAAGTTTTTTAATTTTATTAAGAAGAAATAATTAGATAAGGGAAAGTGGAAAGTAATCGAGAACAAAATGATTTTCCATTCATTGATCAAAAATATAAATGAGAGGACAATCAAAACACTAGAGTCTCTCTTGTAAAAATGAATTTTAAAATATTTTCAATACCAGTATAAATATCAAGGATTGATTATCAGGCTTCATAAATTTTATTTTTATGTTTGGAAAGTTTCGTAGCCTTGGATTCTTAAGTAGAACGAAGGTCTTCCACATGGGAAGCAACATTATTTTACTTGGTTCCAACATCCTCAAGGAGTTTATGAAGATTGATCATTTTCACATTGTTGATGGTCAATTTTTTAATGAAATTCTACCTGACCATCACTTTTTCAATTAAACAACATTTCTCTATTACCACCTCTACATTATGGAACTCTTCTCAAGACATCACTATAACAACCCAAACTTTGAAAACATGGATTCGTTAGTTATATTACATTATTGGTACAAAATATAAGATTTATTAAAGGATCTAGCGGCTTAGTAGTCTTAAAAGACTATATAAATACATAATTTTTACATTACACTTAACAACATAAATTATAACATAAAAAATCCATGAGAAAATTATTATATTTTTTAGAATATCCTTGAATATTAAATATAGTTCTCTTATAGGTTTCCTAGGGAAAGGAGAAAACATAAGTGTGATATCTGATGCTTAGTAAAGAGTAATGTAAAATGGAAGCTATCATAATAAAATAATGGCATAATATTATGGGAAAATAAGTAGATGATAAGAATAATTCCATAATCAAATGAAACTTAGGGCATAATATATCTGTGATAACAAATAAAAATATGTATAATAATAAATTTTATCATACTGATGGAATTAATAATATCAGACAACATAAACATACCATTAGGTATTTGTTCAAATACCCCATACATAAATGGGTAAGGTATATCAAAATATGATGGTTAGTTTATCTCATGGGACCTACTGATGCATAGAGGGGATATCTATATCTGGATCCACCCATCACTAATTAAGTCCAATGCATTCATTATATGAATTAACAAAACATTTCATGGAATTAAAAAAGTAAATTAATACTTAATTCTTGAAAAATATAACAATTTTTAATATTATGATGAAAATAAGGAAGAAAAATATGTCCCTATTCGATGTAAAAATATTTTTATCAAGGAAAATATCCTAAAAATAAATATATAAACTACGGGGTATTCTTAATGTAATAGGAAGTAAAATTTTCAAAGAAATAAAGATAAGGCTGAGATTGTACTTTAAATGTGTTGGGTTATGAGTAGAAGATAGTAATTTAGTTCGGTAGTTTGAAATGGTTGGAGACTAAATAAATGGTAGTAAATTAACTTATTAAGGCTTATAAAGATTGTTTGAATTATCCAAAGTATATAGCATGAGAGTGTCTCTCTAGATGTGAATCTTAGGCCCAATCATCGGGAACCAAGTGAATATTAAGTTGATAATCAGCCATTATTTCTCAGGGTGATTAAACCTAGGTGAAATTGTTCTATAGTTTTATCCACTTTTTAGTATCCGTATAGGTATGTGATTTCTAGGAAAACCGCACACACTTTACTTTCCAAAATTTATTATTTTTAGGCATGACAGTTTAGGTAATATATTAATAAAAATCCATTTAAGGATGGAATTTATAATAGAAAATTAAATACCATGAATAATGAGAGAATCATAATATAAAATATCAAATGGGTAGTAAGTACACAATACAATATAAAACATGGTGTATAACATAATCATGTCTTATGGAAATCAAATTTGAGACAAAGAATCCTTACCTTTATTCCCACTTATCCAAATGTGATTAACCTCATGTATAAAAAACATATTAATTTTCCATTTAAAAATATTATTTATGCCAATAACATTTTTTAAATTCATTTATAATGATTCTCTATATGTATATTAGTTAGTTATTATCTATTTTTAATATTGGGTGTAATAAATCTTGATCATTTTGAACTGGTTTCATAATAGCGGTGTTGTTATTAATTATTCTTCTAAATTTAATCATTACCAGATCATAAAAGGTACTATAATTGATGATTTAAAATTATTTACAATGTTATAATTTAATTCTATTGGAATTTTGATTATGATCTTTAAAGATGATATTAGTAATGATCATATTTCAGATATTTTTAACAAACAGACATCGATATCTTAACTAATGAGTTTAATATTAATTTTATCATACCAATACCAAAATAAAATAATTATTTACTTATTTATATCATATATTATCAGAAATTTAATTCCTATATTCATCCATGAAATAAATTTATAGTATTTTTCATGTAGTTGGATAAATCGACCCAAATAAGAATATACCATAATAAATGGATGATTATGAAGTGATTTAGTTGTAATTTCATTAAAACCAAAGAATAATAATCTTATTTAGTGTTTATTATTGTTTTATATCATAATTATAAATAATTATAATAATAAAATAACATATGTGAATAAATTTCATAGTATGAAGAAAATATTTTTTTCTCTTAGGATTCTTTTTTGGACGGTTGAATTTACCACTATTTTTTACTGCTCATATTGTTAATAGGTTGTAAAATTTGTATTTATAGAACATTAATAATTTCATAAAAATAATATTTATCAATTAACTTCGTTATCATTATCATACATGAATTTTTATGATGAAAATAAAAACAGAAAATGATTGTTCCATAGAGACAATAGTCCGCACATACGCATGGTTTATTATTTCATTTTCAATTGAATGGGAGAAATATATAATATATTTTATCATTTAAAAATATAAAATATGTTTTAAATATAAAACTTATTTATTAAAATCATAATTAGTACCATAATTTTAATGTGTTTAAGGAAAACAAAAACATGACGCTTTGTGGAGGTGGTAGTCCACACGCACACATGAATGTCATTTTTTGTTTCCCTTAAGCGAAAAAGGGAAAGATGGTTAGTAGTTATTACCTTAGAATAATATCATTAAATAAAAAAACAATACTTATTACATTTTATAGGAATTATAAAAATATATTTTTAAAATTAATATAGAAAAGAAAAGAAATTAGGAAAATTAGTACTCATGTTGAGGACTTGGGATTGCCCATGGAGGACTCCATGGAAAGAGAGGGCTTAGGATAATATCTTGTGACTATAAGATTAATATGGTGAAATATTATTATATTTGAAGTAATAAGTTTTAATTTTCAAGATGAAACTGATTTTTTAAGTAGTATTAAAGGGGTGGTGAGAGGCCCCTTTTATAAGTGGTAAGGATGACATTTTTGTTAATATTTCAACTTAATATAATGAGGGAACATGTTTTACATTCCAAGTGGCTCAAAAAATAAAATATAATTGGTTTTAGGGTGATATAAGGTAAATAAAATATTAACTACTCTATTATAAACATTTTTTTTCATTTTTCAATCTCTTTACACTGAGATTTATTACTTTTCTCATTTTGGGTTTTACCGTAGTAACTAGTTTTTACCTAAGTAAATAATTTTTTATGACTAAAAATAAAATGGGATAGATTAAATAATTTGTAAATAATGATTTAAAATAGGAAATTTATTTTATATTATGAAATTTCTATATGTAATAAAAATCAATTTTACCACTAGCACATTTAACGCATAAAAACAAGTTTTTAGAATAAGTGTATTTTTAAGATTAAAATTTATATGTAATGTGAAATTGATAATAAATTTTATTTTAATGATATAAATTGGTTTATTATAATATTTATATAGATTTAAAAGTTATAGAAAATCATATTTTACCAAAATAACTTTTAATTAAAAAACACAAAAAAAAAATTTATTAGAAAATATTAATTAAGTTCTTAAAATATGAATCATAGGTATCCTAAATTCAAAATAGTATTTTTAAATGTATATTTTTACACCATAAATACATATTCAACCAATTTAAATGTTTTATACACTTATATTTATTTCTTATAAATTCATAAAATTCATAGTTTTGTTAAAAACAACATTTTTCGCCATTCACTTAAAAATCAATTATTTCAAAAAAAATACAAAAAATAAATCTTAAGATAATATTAAAATTATCAATCCAAAAATGAAGTTAATTTGTAAAATTATAATTAAAATTACTCTTTTAAATAATTTCATGAATAAAGTATCTTTAGAGTTCCCATTATGTAATAGTTTTTGGATGTAATGTGTACCTGTTATAGTAGGATATTGGGTATTACATCCCCCCCCATTAAATAATTTCATCCAAGAAATTAGTTACATGTCAGATTATAAACAACTATGGGTATTCCTTCCTTATATATTCTTTAGTAACCCATGCTTCCTCCTCTAGTTATTTTTACTAATGGACTTTCAACAGGTGAGTTGTCCAATTCTATAATGCTTTCTCTCTACTGTTAAGAATCTGGATAGGATATTCATTATAATAAAATTAAGCTTCCAACATTATTCCCTAAAATATGAGTATATGAATGGGATATGGCATACATTTTCTCAATAAATAAACATGGATGATGTCATGTAATTTTATAAGGTTGAGTGGCATAGCCAATCGGTAATCTATAACTTCAATTGTCTGTAGAATTTTAAAAAACCCATTGTACCTAGGGCTTAACTTCCCTTTATAATAATTCTTATAACTATTTTACATAGTTACACTTTTAAGAATACATGATACTCCACTTTAAATTCCAATTATTTCCTTTAATTATCAGTGTGGCTCTTTTTCCTTCTTTGAGATACTTTAATATGATCCTGGATAATCTACACTTTCATAATTATCTTTTCCAAAAGTTCTGGGCCTACCAACTCCCTTTATCCAACTTATTCTTAGAAAGTTGTAGTATGACATATCTTCCCATGAAATTCCTCATACAATACCATTTGGATTCTCGAATGGAAATTTTTATTGTATGAAAATTATGTCATAGGTTGATACTGATACCATACTCTTTGGAAGTCAAGCGAACATGATCTCAGCATGTATTCTAGTATTGAGATAGTTATTTTAGACTACCCATTATTTTTGGGATTAATTTGGTGATCAAATTAACCTTAATGTTGATATACTTTTGAATACTCTTCTATAATGTTGATGTGAACTAATGGTCATGATCAGATACAATTGATAAAAGTTCCCCATTAAGTCTCATAATTTCAATGATATAGATTCAGGCAAGCTTTTTAAGGGGTAGGTCTTCCCTTACTACTAATAAATGTATATAATTAGTAAATAAATAGATGATGGACCAAATAGTATCACTCTTCCATGGAGTTTTCATAAGTCTAGTAAAAATACCATTGCAATATTTTCCCACTTCCACATAAGTATAGGAAGAGGTAGCATGACTCCCTTAGTATATTTTCTTTAATCCTTTACATGTTTTCACACTAAGCATCTAGACATATAGTCCAAAATTTCCCACTCTATACCATCCCACCATAAATGTTCTCTTAAATCCGTATACATGTTTATTCTACCAGGTTTTATAGAGAAATTCAAGCTATGTTCTTTTTGTACTAGATCCCACCTTGGTTTAGTTATGGATAAAACACATAACCTCTTTCCAAAATAAAATAGTCCATATTTATAGATAAATTCTATCAATTTCCCATTATTCACTAATTTATTCCTCATTTTTTAACCCTTATAATCCTTCTAGGACTTCCCTATATTTTTAAAGAAATATGGTTTAGAAATTTCTTGTAAAAGGAATTATGGATATCATTTCCTAGAAATTACCATATCTATCTTTACTAGATCCCTTAATATAGAATCCTTATTAATCCTTACCATGGTTAGAACTCCATGGTACCTCTTTCTCAATGTATCAGCCACCTTTTTTCCTTACCAGGGTGGTAGTGTATCAAGAAATAATAGTCTTTGGATAGCTCCAACCATTATCTTTACCTCATGTTTAGATCTTTTTAAGAGAAAATATATTTCAATATTTTTGGTATATATATAATTTACATATTTCTTCATAGAGATAGTTCCTCCATATCTTTACAGAAATTTTACTTATGCTAACTCAAGTTCATGAGTTGGATATTTTTGTTCTTGGATCATCAATTGACTTGAGAATAAGCAACCACTCATAATTATGCATAAGGGCATCACCCAATCCTTTATTTGATGTATCATTATATATTAAAAATCCTTCCTTTATTGATGGTAAATTCAATACTGATGTTCTAATCAATATCATATTCAGTTATTTAAAACTTTCTTTATATTAACTTTATGGTGTTAATTTAACCCCTTTACATTTAAACTTAGTTAACAGGTTTTCCAATTGAGAAATATTTTGAGCAAATCACCGACAATAACCCACTAAGCTATGGAAACTATGTATCTTGATTATATGTGTCAATTTAGGTCATTCTTTAAATACCATTTTTTTCAATGAATCAATAGATATTACATCCTTAGAAATAATATGGCTAGGAAAATAAACTTCATAGAGCCAGAATTCACACTTGTTGAATTTCCCATATAATTAATTTTCTCTTAGGGTATTAATAATTATTTGAAGATGGTTCCCATGTTATTTATATATTTTTTATTATATCAATATATCATTAATAGACACCACTATGAACTTATTATGATAATCCTTGAATAATTTATTCATCATATTTATAAAAATAAGTGGTTAATTATTAAATTATAAGGTAATTGACATAAACTCATAATGTAAATATCTTGTATAAAATGTTATATTTGGTACATCCTTCTTATTCAACCTTAATTTATGATAAATATAGAGAAGATAAGTCTTTAAAAATATCAATCTCATTGAATTTGATCAAATAAGTTACCAATGTGTGGTAAAGGATACTTTTTTATTGTAATGTCATTGATCTCTCTGTAATCAATTCACAATATCATAGATTAATCCTTTTTTTCTAATGTATAAAATAGGGGCTCCCCATGGTGAAACACTAGGACATATAAATCCCTTATCACACAACTCATGTAGTAGTTTCTATAACTCTACCAACACCACTAGTTCTATTCTATATGGATTTTTAAATATGGTTCATGCATCGGGAATGAGTTCAATAGAAAAATCAACTTCACACTGATGTGGATGACCAGGTAATTCCTATAAAAATAAATCAATGTATTTTTGTAAAATTGTTATATCATTTATCCTTACGATGTCTTTACCATACACAGATAGTGTTTTCTCTTACTCATATCCCATTATTTAATAAAGGTGATCTAATAGATTTGGGTCTAGAAAGAACTCAGGAGGTGAAGTATTCCAATGAAAATAAGAGATTCTAGATCCCTTATCACACAACTCTTGTAGTAGTTTCTATAACACTACCAACACCACTAGTTATATTCTAAATGGATTTTTAAATATGGGTCATGCATCAAGAATGAGTTAAATGGAAAAATCAACTTCATGCTCATGTGGATGACCAAGTAATTCCTATAGAAATAAACCAATGTATTTTTGTAAAATGGTTATATCATTTATCCTTACGTTGTCTTTACCATACACAGATAGTGTTTTCTATTCCTCATATCCCATAATTTTATAAAGGTGATGTACTAGATTTGAGTCTAGAAAGAACTCAGGAGGTGAAGTATCTCTAATGAAAATAAGAGATTCTATGAGCCCTTCATAAATAGTAATATCCTTATCTTTACAATAAATTCTTTCATTATACATTAAGATCCAATCCATTCCAAGGATTAAGTCAAAATAAACCATAAGTATAATAATGAAGGTTTACACTAGGGAATACATAAGCATATTAATAAATACTACATGCTAAATCATTATTATAAAAAAATCTCATTAGATGTCTTAAATGGAAACTCATTTAATAGATTATCAGAGAAATTCAATGTTCTCAGAAAATATTTATGATATAAATGAGTGTGTATATATAGAATTAAGTAAATCATTCACTGGATTTGAGTTTAGAATCAATATACCTATTATCACACCATTTGATACATCAACCTCTACTGTAGTGATCACATATGTTAAAATTTTCTCCCTCAACCTTTTATGAGGTAAAATCCCTTTACATTTGTGTAATTGGTTTGAATAGTGTCCCATATCATTACAGTTAAATCATTGAACATCGGTAACAAATTATTTGTGTTTATATTCACAATCATGATAGACTTTTTCTCTACACTTTAAAAAAACTCACATTCCCTTCAAGAAACACCCCAATTGTTTCTTTATATGATTATTACAAGTGGTAATTTTTACTCTTTTTTATTCTCTTTTTTATATAATTTTTTTTTCATGGTGGTCAGAAAACCTATTCTTCTCTATATTTTCTTTGAAGACATAAGTTTTGGATAACTCCTTCTCCATATTAATAGAACTTGAGACTAAATCCTTATATGATTAAAACTTCTGAAAGACTAATTCCATTCTAATTGTTGGCATTCGAACATCAAATAAACAGTCAATAGTTCTTTCGGATCTAGGTACATAGTCCAAATAATATCTATCTAACCTTATAAAGTTAACCTCATAACAAATAATATTTTCCTCTTTTTTCTAATATTTAGGAAATACCTTACCACTAAATCTCTTTTCTCACAAGGAAATTATTTTTCATAGAATGTCTCCTTAAAATTTCTCTATTCCATAAAATCTATATATAATCCTCTTTATTATTCAAAATTAGTAAGCACCATTGATTTGTATCTCCCTATAGATGGTATACTTCCATGATGACCTTTTCCATTTAATTACTTCTTAAAGTGAGAAATATATTTTCTAGGTACTTTATCCATTACTCAGCTAATAACGGATTAGTATTTCCATTGAATAGTGGGGGTTGTTTTCACATTAAGTGGTCCAATATATTTAAAACATGTCCTAGATCAGAAATTTTATCTATGTCGGTGAGGTTAATTATGATAACTTGGGTCAACAACCCTAATATGGTTATGATATGATCAGTTCTAACTCCGTCCTCATTTACTTAATCTTGAGGAACATACCTATATTAACTATGGGTGTTGATATAGTTATCATTCCTTCCATTAGTCTCCATCTCTAAACAATGGTGTACACATAATTAACACAAAATATTTAATTGTAAAATAAAATTCTTATTAGGATTTCTACGAGAAATCCTTAAAATCTTAAGGGTTTTCTATAATAATTGTGATTTCAAACTTGGTTCTTCTAAATCTAATCCCCATGGTTCTTACTAAACTCCCTTTGATACCAACTATAATAATTTGGGCTCTAGAAACCTATATCCAGTAGTTAGATTACATTATTGGTATAAAATACAATATTTCTTGAAGGATAAAATATAATATTAGTCATGGAATACTAGATAAATACATATTTTTTAGAATACATCTGAGAAAATAAATAATAGTGTAAAAAATCTAAGAGAAAATTATTATATCTTCTAGAAGATCCTTGAAAATTATATATAGTTCTCTTATATGTTTCTTAAGGAAAGTATAAAAAAATAACGGTGAGATCAGATGTTCAGTAAAGAATAGTGTACAATATAAGCTATCATAACATAAGTATGGTATAAAAAGTATTGAAAATGGATGATTAGAATAATTAAAAAATAAAATGAGATTGATTCCATACTATATCCATAAAAATAAATAAATAAATGATAATAATTATTGATCTCATAATTACTGAATTCATAATATCGGACAACATAAACATACCATAAAGGCCCTATTCCAATAAATTATACATAAATTAGAAAGGTTTGTAATAATACCCTAACCAGTTTGTCTCATGAGACCTACCGATGCATAGAGGGGCTATCTGTACTAGTCCCCACCTATCACTAATTACATCCAATGAACTCATTATATGTGTTAAAAGGACATTTCATAACATTCCATATGGAACTTATTTCTTAATTGTAGAAAAATATAATAATGGATATCCATTTTATAGAAATATGGAAAACAAATATTTCTCCATTAAATTTAATAATGTATCTATCTATGAGAATATCCAAAAAAATCAATATATAAACTATGGGGTATTTTTAATTTATTAGAAAGTACCATTTTCAAAGAAATAGAGATAAGGTGGTAGAGAGGGTACTTTCAACGTAATGGGATATAAATATAAGATATTAATTGAGTTAAAGAGTTTAAAATGGTAGGATATCATACAAATGGTAGGAAATTACTTCCTTATTATTTATAAAGATCTTGTGAATTTTCCAAATCATATCCCTTAGGAGTGTCTCACCAAGTGTGTGGTCTTAGGTCCACTCATCCTGCATTGAGTAATAAATTGAGTTAGTACTTGGACATCCTTTTTCAAAGTAGTTACTCTTAGCTTTATATATGAAATATCTACATCCACTTACTAGTATCCAAATAGGTATGTAATTTCTAGGGAAACCACACACACTTTACTTTCCAAAATTTAAGATGTTTAGGCATTATGATGGCTTAAGTAACATCTCAATCAGAATATAAGGATAAAATATAAAATATATCAATAAATACCATGAATAATTATATAATAATGATATAAAATATAAACGGGGTAGTAGTTACACTATACAATAGAAAAAATGTTGTATAACCTAATCATGTCTCAAGGAATTGAAATTTGAGACAAATTATTCTTACCTTTATTTATGCTTAGCTGAATGTTCTCTAACCTCCTATATAAAAATATATATATATTAATTTCCTATTTCACAATATTATTCATACCTATAAACTTTTTTCAAATTCATTTATAATTACTCTTTACATGTATATTATTTGGTTATTATCTATTTTCAATGTCAGGTTTGAGTAATCTTGATATTTTTGAACTAGTTTCATAACAGTGGTGTTTTTATTCATTATTCTCCCAAATTTCACAATTAAGAGATCATAAAAGGTACTGTAATTGATATGTTTTAAACATTTATAATGTTATAATTTCATTATATTGTATTTTTTATTATGATCCTTAAATATGAAATCGGTGATGATAATGTTTTGATAATTTTTAACAAAAGGAAATTGGTATCTTAACTAATGATTTTAATATTAATGTCACCATCCAAGATAAAAATAATTATTATTTAGTTATTTATATCATATAATACCAAAAAATCAATCCATGATATAAATTTATTACATTGTTCAAGTGGTTGGTTTAATCAACCCAAATAATAATATACTATAATTAATGGATGATTAAGAAGTGATTTAGTTGTAATATCATTATACCAAAATAATAATTACTTTATTTAGTGTTTATTAGTTTTTAATATAATAATTTTAAGTTTAATATAACCTATATGATTTTATTAAATAGTATGAATAAATATTTTTTCTCTTAAAATGCTCTTTTAGAAGGTTATATTGTTAATAGATTGTAAAATTTGTCTTTAAAGAACATTAATAATTCAATAAAAAATAAAATTTATCCATTAAACTCATTCTCATATCCCACCATGAATGTTGGTGATAAAAAAAAATGGAAATCAATCATTGTGTGGTGAAGGTAGTCTGCATGTACACATGGTTGAAGATTTAATTTTCCATATAATAAGATAAATTTATAATATGTTTTATAATTTAAGAATATAAAATATGTTATAAATATCACACTTATTTATTAAATTCAATATTAGGACCAGTAGCTTATGGTGGTTAATGAAAATGAAACATGATGTTTTGTGGAGAAGGTAGTCTGCGTGCACACACAAATGTCCTTTTGTCTTTAAGGGAAAAAGGGGAAAGGTGGTAAATAGTTATTAACTTATTATAATAATATTATGTTAAAAAAATATAATTATTTCATTATATTTTAATAAAAATATATATATTTTTAAAATTAAAATAGAAAATATAATAAATTAATAAAATTAGTACTCATGTTGTGGACTTGGGATTTCCCTTGGAGGACACCCTGGAAAGGGATGGATTAGGATAATATCTTGTGAACATAATCGTAATAATTTGAAATAAGATTAAATGGGATGGGAGAAGTGTAGATTTTAAATAGTAAACTGAATTTTTTTAGTGGTATTTAATGGCTGGTTAGAGGCCTCTTTTGTAAGTGGTGAGAATGGTATTTTTGTAAATATATCAACTTAATATAAGGAGGGCACATATTTCACATGTCATGAGGCTCTAAAAATATACAATAATTTAGTGGGGTATGATATATGGCCAATGACATCGCAAAAATTCAATTATAAACAATTTTTTAACATGTTTCAATATCTTTATCTTTAGATTTATTACTTTCATCATTTTCAGTTTTACCATGGTAACTAGTTTTTAGCTAAGTAAATCATTTTTTATGCCTAAACATAAAATGGTTATTATTACATAATTTGGACCTATGGATTCCAAATATGAAATTAATTTTATTAGATAAAATTTCTACATGTAATAAAAATAAATTTTAACACTAGTCCTTGTAACATGTGAAGACCTATTTTTAGTAAAAGTGTATTTTTAAGCATACAATTTATGTGTAGGGTAAAATATTCAATTAATTTGATTTTAATGATATAAATTTGTTTATTATAAAATTTATGGGGATTTAAAATCTATCCAAAACAAAATTTTACCAAAATAATATTTAATTAAATGAAAATACCAAAAAACATTATTGGAAAATATTACTTAGGACCTTAAAATGTTAATCATATGTTTTATAAATTCAATATAGTATTTTAAAATATATATTTTTACATATTAAATGCATATTTTAGAAATTAAAAAATTTATAAACTTCTAGGTATTTCTTATAAAGTCATAAAATTCACAGTTTTTTTAAAAACTATATATTTCATTATTCACCTAAAAATCAATTATTTCAAAAAAAATCCCAAATAATAATCTTAAGTTGGTATTAACATTTAAATCCAAAAATAAATATAATTAAATTAAATTCAAATTCAAATTTATCTTTTAGATAAATTTATAGATAAAGGATTTTTAGATTGTTTATTATGTAATAGTTTTAGGATTTATTGTTTACCTACAATAGTAGGATCTCAGGTATTAAAACTACATCCTAAAGACTAGTAGTTTCTAACACTAATCTCATTTTTAGAGTAATATTTTGTGATGCTTCCTCTTCCACATGTATCTGAAGAAGTTAATTCATAAAACTATGAATCGAGTGATAATTGAACCTGTTGTACCCGAGCATCATAAACATGCAACGGAGCTTAGGAAGATTCCTAAGTAAATCTGCTAAAGGGGTATTAGATATCAATTTCCACATATCCTCCCATATGATTTTTTATCTAGCATATTAATTATCATTAATTCCTTTATTAGTTTCTCATTAACTCCTAGAATATGTTATGTATTATAGGCCCAACTCACTAAGGGGAGTTGCTTGCATTTCACCCATAGGTATGGTAGGTTCTAGAGAATTTTCAACCCTAACTTTCCCCAATAATGAAGTTAGAATGATGGTCCCTTCTATGGGTCCCATTTTTAGAGCAAGTGCTAACGGGACTAATGAGATATAATGAAAGAAATATATTAGAAACCAAAAATTACAAAAGGAAAATTAAAGTATGTTTTGAACACTAACTAGATGTTAGGGCATGAGCCTCCATAATATATATCACCCCTAACAAAGGAGTACCTTGAGATTCTATCCTAGGTGAAGTTACACTATCTATATTAGTAGAAAACCTAACTAAAAATGCTAACTTAATAGACTGTGTTCTAAGAACACCACTACCTATTATCATAAGTAAATCAGTTAGAGGGAGTACACACTCCCCTATATTACCATCCTTATTGGCCAATAGTATGGTGATGTATTGATGAGGCATGTTATCAAGTAACCCTAGGGTTTATCTTTAGATACACTATAGAATTTTCTCTTCTATAGCTACAATACTATTCAATTTCTATCAGATGAGAAGAAGGAACCCTGAACCCCCATTATCAAAGAGTTTTTTGTAAAATTACCTATAGATAATGTTGTTTGAAACAAAAAATATGAATCAATTTACCACAAAATAAAATTAAGGAATTAAGAATAGAAAAGAAGACATAATCCTTTCAAATCCTTATTAATGTTCCTAAAATATTATAAAGATCCATGAACATCAATTAATAATAGCATATCATCCACCATTTCTAGATCATTAGGGAGTTTATTCAGCCTTGTTACATCTCCTCCCTTGATGGTGGGATCATTAGAGCAGATATTCAAATTCAGGTTTAAACCAAATCCATCACACACCTCCTTCAATGTTGCTTCACTAGATACCCATTCAAGAGGTTTATGAACATACAAACCACATAGAGTTAGAAACTCTAGATTTTTAGGAACTTGGATCGTATCTATACAAATCTATACCCCGTTAGAGAATAAGCCTTAAAAATAATTTTATAAATGTGAATGAAATATTTACCCTACGGTCTTGGGTGAAGACGTATTTTCCGTGACATTTCCTTATTTCCTTATGGAAATCCTCAATAGATAAACTTCTATAAGGAGAAATTGGATATGGTGTAAGGGGTACCTATTGAAGGTTGGAAAAACCCTTTTCTATTCTCTCTACCAAACCAGGGGAACATGTCCATCTATTAGCTTTGGAATCCAAATAAACGCCTGAGGCATTTTTTATATATTAATCCTCTTATATTGGGGAAACAATATGAAATGGATCCCCTGGTGACCCTAATAAAATTCATGTAAAATGGTTAATAGTGAGAAAATATCTACATCAATATAAGAGTATCCAAAAGGAATGTTCTATTTACCTCTCCTCAAAAAGAATCTCAAACAATGTCATCATCTTCATTTATTAATTTGACCCCTAGTAATTTCATAAATTGATCCATGTGAGAATTCATACCCTCCAATATATGAATAGTGACCACTGAGTCTCCTACATAAGCCTAAAATTCTTGAGGCTAGATTTAATATGATAAATACATGGGGGACGTTACCTAGACAAACCCAATTAGTATAACCTCTATCACTTAGAGTATAATGACCTAATATTTCAATTTATATTCTCCTAAAAATAAATAATATATTAAATAGCATGTCTCACCCACTATAACAAACTAAAACAAAAAAACCTTGATATATTTTGAATATTAAATATGACTGTTAACACATATCCATTAAATTAGCTATAATAAATTGATGTAACCATATCACAAAACCAATATATAAAGTAAAAAATAAATGGAATCTCGAAGCATAAGTCTTCCTTATGAAGCACGTTTTTTTAAGATAATAAGGGAGGTAACTTTTCTAGGGTTTTCCCTCAACCAATCCCAATCTAAACTCAAGAAATTACAATTTTTGAAAAATCATATAAGGGATAAGTTCAATATCATGGATATTTCCACAAGATCCATGTTAGATGAACCAACACATGAAACTGAAAACATAACTTATCTAATTCTTAGGTATTATGTGAATATCATACAGGGTTATTTAATTATAAATTAGAACTATATCAACATGTAATAAAATAAGTATATGTATATATATATCATGAATTTTATATGTTTCTAAAGGTTATTTTTTCTTAAATGATTTTATGCTTAAAAATTTATTTTACAGAAATTGGAATTTTATCTCAAGAAACTATGTGTATTATGATTGAATAATATCAAGATATATTGATTTCATAAATAAAAAGTTAAGACTATATTAATTATTATTTTATAGGAAATTTAATAGTTAATATACCAAAATTATATTTCCTATAAAATATATTTTCTCTATATTTTATATTTTCTATTAGAAATATAATTTATAAATTTTAGGATGTGAATTTGAAAAAAATAACTTCAATTTTAGATTTATTATGGAAATATTAGATTATGATGAATTTAAAGGAGATATTCCCTAAATCCATATTTATATAAGATATATTTATGGGTTGTGCATCGTCTTTCCTGCATATTATGATTTTCATGCATTGGGTATATTATTTTATGTCTACTAGACACCCAAACCATTCATCCATGTAATATATCATTAAATGAAATCATTTTATATTTATATAAAACCTACAGAAAGTAAATATATTCATATATTCATGAACTAGCCAATGGAATTTATTAATTCATTTCATCACATGAATGAATGATAGGATAATCAAGGAGCATCCTTTATTTCCTATTTAACTTCTTCCATATGATGATAGTGTATGGGGGATTCCATTTTCTTAGCTAAACCTCCTTGAACTCGCTACTCTATTTTTTATTCTTCCTTTTCATGTCAAGATGCTAGAACATCATAGGAGAAATGATAATCTTGTATGTATGACATGTGATTCATTAGACCCATGGATACCTATGGAGGTGGGATGCTTTTGTTTGAAAATTTGGTGATCTTTATCAAAAATATTTAATGGTGTTTGAAAGGAGATCACGACAATCAGGTGGCTTCTTCAGTGTAAGGTATGCATGTACAGTATTTATTCATTCTATTATTTTATGTAGTTTAATATTATATTGTATGAATATACTCAGAAATGGGTATTTAATTGCTTTTGATTTATCTGATAAATCTTATTAGTCTCTAAAAAACCCTTATGTGGATACCTTTATACATTAAAGGATTTAATTGGTTACATAAAGGTAATTATTCTTCTTCATAAGGGTCACCTCAAAAGTACCTTTAGGTAATTAAAGGAATTTTCTAGCTACCTTTATTCAAAAAGTCACATAAAGTTAACCGATTGTATTAACTTTATGAAAAGGTTCCAGAAGTCTCACATAAAGGTAAAATTGTTTACCTTTATGCAGGCTATCACTTATGCGTAAGGGTAAGAATATATTTTTTTTAAATTTTTTTAATATATAAAATTATTTAGATAGTATATAAAATGTTTATAAGATATTATAAAATGTATTTTGGGATATTTTTATTTATAAAAGGTTTATAAATTAATTAATTAAAAAATTTATAATTAATTTAATGTTTATGAAAAAATTCATTCCAAAATATTAAATGTCAATATTTGGAATACCTTTTAACCAAATTATATAGAATAAAGTATGATGTAAAAATAGTTTTTATTTAGAAATCATAAGTGATAATTTATAAAGGGTTATAAATTATGAAATAAGTCTAAAGTATAAAATTTTTATATCAAACTTATGAATTTTTTCATAATTAATTATTATTAATTATTCAAAATAAAATAGTGCCTTATTTGGATATTATTTTAGCCTCATAAAAAGCGTTTTTATTATTGATATGATCAAGTTTTAAATAAATATTAACTATATAATGTTTAGATTATATAAAATGTTTACATAATATAAAATAAATTATAAATTGTTTATAATTCATCTAATATCATATATTTAAAATGGAAATTCCATATAATGATAAATATGAAAGAGTTCATATTGGAATGAATATAAAATATTTATATTCATAATTATGGAATTCCCAAAATAGTAAATCTAAAAATTATAAAAAATTCATAATTAGCTTTTGTTTATGAATTTTTCATAATTTTTTTATCTCATGTTTAAATATTTGAATTTTTCATTTATTTAAAAGGTTATTCCCTGCTATGTTCATCTTTAGTAATTTTTTAAAGAATTGAGAATATTTTTTATTCTTTATTTTAATTATTAAACTGTTTCAAGATAGATAATTTCAATACATTCTAGGAATGTCTCTATAATGAATTTAGTTTTTCATCTACCTTGATCTCATTTTGTAATTGAAGTTATTTTCTTGAATTTTGTTATTAAATATAGTTTATGCATATTAGGTTTTGTAGTTATGATGGATTTAATTATCTCTTGAGTAAAGGATCCCTGGTTAGAGGGATTTATGTTCGGACTACCTACCTATTTGGAGGCTTATGCCTTGTCCAGTCTAGTAGATGGGGTTAGTTATCGGTTACTCTGGTCTTACTCATATGGATATTTTCAATCTCATATAACTCTATTAATTTTCATGAATTATTCATGTTCCTTATTAATAAGATTCATATGGATATGTATAAATATGTTTGACTTAAATTTTTGGGTAAAGTAACACAAACTTATGGGTTGTTTATCAGTATGGTTTGAACATATTGATTGGGTGGAGGGAATAGGATTCAAAAACTAAATTACTAGAAGAATTCATATATAAAAGGGAATAACATGAGATAATATGGTGATATTAAAATCCACTTTAAATACTAAGTGTATTATTCCTTCCAAAGTGAAACTTTTCAAGACCTTGATCATTCATCCGGGTAGGTTTTTCCTTAGCAGGGTTCCCCTGAATTATCTTCTGTAATAAAACAAAGTAAAAGATAACATTGAATCATACTTGGTTATTTTATTCCATATAAATTTTTCCTTGGATTTAATTTTTTTTTATTCTATTCTTACTGATTTTTTTAGGTTACACTCAGCAGGGAAACCCTTGGGAATGATATCAAAGTAATAGAGTTGAGTTTATTTATACAGTGTATTTAGATAAAGATTTATCCACTAAAATATCCAAGAGTAACAACTATTTTGATTGGTATGATTCCCTAACTAAATAATTAAGTGATGATAGTAATTCACCAGAGGAATCATTTCTTAGTGAAATATGGATCTTGTCCTGCTAATGGTTGGGATGTGTTTTTCAAAAGGGTTTTTCATTTTAGTGGGATATAATTTAACAAAAGTACTTATTAAATGGTTAATAATACATGATAATATTATGATAAAAGCCTATATTATATATAATATAATCATTATCATAATCAAAAATATAAATTTTATAATTAATCCTTTAAAAAGTAAAACTTAATGTAGGTATCTCTTAATCCAGGTGACTTGAGAAAAGTTCTTAAGAAAGATTGGTAATTTAAAAAAAATGTTCTTAAGGAAAATTCTTTGTGTGGGAATGGTTCCTTCTTAGATAAACAAGTGTTTAAGTTGTTTAAAAATTTAATATAGATTCTTATGGAATCATATAGTGATTAATTCAAGGTTTGAAAGGCATTAGATGAAAAATAACCAAAGGAATCTTAGTCTCTACTCATGTACTCAATATGATTAGGTAAATCAATGATTTTAGTCTCATATACTCAATATGTTTTGGTATGTCAAATTATATTTAATATTATTTAATATTCTAAAAAAATTGGTTAGAATAAAGGTTTCTTTAAAGATTTAATGGTATAGAAATAAATTATATTTGTTTGAAATATATATGATATTGACTGTATGATTTATAATTTTTGTAAATATATATAAGGTTATAAAGAGAAAATAATTGATGCTTGAATTTAATTTTCAAGTAATGGGGAAAATAAGTTTCTTCATTTATGACTCATATACTTCATTCTTGGATAAAATCATCATAAAATGTGTATTTTATCTCATTTATCTCTTGATAAGAGAATATAAACAAAAGTTGTTTAAATTAAATTAGATGGGTGTTTTTAATACACATGGTTTATGATTTATTTAATTTTATAACATGATTTTATGGGAGACTAAATGTGTATTTTTCTGGTTATGTAATTTATCATATTGTATCTATGGAAATTTTCGAACAATATAATTGAATTCAAAGAACTTTTACCCAATATTCAAAAAGTGTTTGGAATATATATAAACAAGTTATATGATGTCTAGATTCTAAAATACTATATAGAAAATATAAGTAGGTAAAATTTCAAACCAAAAGAATAAAATTTATAATAAAAGTTCAATAATGTTTCTTTAATAATCCAATCAAGGTCATTAAAACAAGTTTTTTTAGAAAGGAATAGTAATAATTTAACACGATTGGATTATCCAAGATATATACCAGAAGGAGTTCGTGAAACTCCATGGAATTTTCATGTTAGGTATGGATGTTATAAAATTTAATTATTTAATTTTTAAGGGTATATGATACTGAATATATATTTTATAAAGTGTTTTAAATATATAGAATTTCAAAATCAAAGTAATAATTGATTGACCTTGTAGTTTATATTCATGAGATGAATTAAATAGTTACTACCTCAAGGATTTGAATATAAATTATTTTATCAATCTTAAATGAATCTAAGTAAAATATGTGTATATTTATCTCATTTTCCTTATGTGATAAGTGGAGTTTCTCAATTACAAATACTTGTTGTGAACAAGCATGAGATGGTAAATTATATACGCATGGTTTATGATTCATCAATTTCTATAACTTTTTTTGAGAAGAAAATATGGATAAAGTGCTTTATCTAGGATGAAATATTTATCCAAGAATTTGTTAAAATATGTGTGAATATGTTCCCACCACCCATCAGTGGTATATTTTAATAAATTCTTATTTTCAAAAAAAATACAAACCCAGAGAATACCATATTTGATATATTTTACTTGTTTAATATTATTACTGAAAGGAAATAAATGTTATTTCTTTACACAAAAGGTTTTTTATCTAAGAAGTATATTTTAAATAGAATATAATTTCAAAGTAGATAGAGAGAGTATATTTTCACTTATATAAGTTCAAAGTTAACAAATAAAATATTATACCAGTCTATGTTTATGGGAATTTTACGTAATATCCTAAAAGATCTATGATGTTTTAGTAAATAATAATGTAAGTGGTTAAATTATTTCAAGGAAAGGGTTTTAGGGAATAGGGTTCCAAATATGATGATGATGATGAAATTATAAATAGTTCTAAGTAGACAACAAAATTTGGCATCGTAACATTTGATATTGTGAAGTTAATAATTTTGAATATGTTCCAAGAGTTGAAAAATTATGTATATGATTCCTAAGACTCATCATTATTCACAATAGATGACTATATAGTTGTTTCTCACTAAAAGTTTTAGTTTGAAAGTTTTATTAGATGTTCACACTGGGATGTGACATGGATTACATATGATGTAATGTTTTAAAAAAACCCAAAAAATGTTGCAAACATAAGGATGATCAAAAACATTATCATATATGATATGAAAAACCAGTGGTTATGTTTGTTTTTTTAAATATTCTTAAAGATTTTAAGAATATTAAAATGTATCATATTAATGGAAACCTCCATTTTATAATTCTTTCATATTGGCTATATAAATGTATATATAGATATAAATTTCATGAAGTATAATGATAATTGAACTCTCAAAGTATTACTTTGAGTTTATCCCTAACCCATATTAGTCATATAGTATTATAGGTTAGTATTAAATGTTATGGTTAGCATGAGTATGATTATTGTATAGAGATACAGAATATACTCATGAGGCACAATATAAAGAATAGGATTCCTTGTGTGTGTTAGATGTCCTACTAAGTATACCACATGGAGTGTAATACTGATAATTTTTGTATACTATGGAGGAATGGATCATATTTGAGTCCCAGTTATAGGAGGTTGGTGAGATACCTTGTAACACTCTGATATTTTTATGAAATATTTCTCCTTAAATAATTTTATTTCCTCGGTATCTTGTGTTGAACGCAACATCGAGTTTAAACAAACCATAATATAATATTAAAATATTAACACTGGCACTATAACCTAACCACTAAATTAGTGGGTATGAATATGAATAACAATATTTTTATATATATTTATTAATTCTTAGTAAATAATTTTTTTAGTTAAGTCATTTTATTTTTCCAATATAAATTTAAATACAAAAAACGAATTTTATTGCTTTCTATGGGAATAATAAGTATAATTATTTTTTGAAACTTTTAGAAAATGTATTTTATAAAATTATTTTCATTTTTTAAATCAATTTATCAAGATTAGTCTATAGTGAAATGTTGATAATTTTCTAAAAAAATTAAATTTTTATGAATAGTAAAAAATACATTTTTTTAAACACGGTATCTTTTGTGATATCTTCAAAACATAAATATGATATAAAAATTTATTAAACTTATTTAAAGACAAATTTATGATAATATAATAAAAATACCATACAAAAAAATTCAGATCATATAAATTATAAATTATTTCATGATAAATATAAAAAATCATTTTTAGTGCCAACGCAGTGCCTGCACGACATTTAAAAAGTAAAATTCGGTGCCTTATAGATATTAATTTAGATGTAACAAGTATTTGTAACAGCTTTATTATTAAATATCATTCATAAATTATTATTTTGAGTTATATTTTCTAATTTTTAACTTATATAATATGAATCTTATCAAAATATTTTTGCAATAATTGTGCAAGGCTAGAAAAGTCAAATTAACAAATTAAATATGTTATCTTGACATGGATATGAGTAAATATAAATAATGAATGAATATATAGGATTATATTGAGAATAATTTTTTTTTATGATAGTAATTTATTTTAATTTTTTATATATGAAATAATTAACTTTAATGCTTATGAAATGCTGACGTAGTGCTTGTGCAAGTCGAAGAAAAATAAATAAAATAATTTTAATTAAAATAATAAGACCCATTAAATGACACAAAATTTTGAATAAATATTATTGGATAAGTAATTTTTTACCATAATAATCGTTGTATCAAATTTAGTACCTTTTGGATCCCTTCAGTTGACATTAGTTCTCTTATAGTATTTTATTTAAATGAATGTCAAACTTGTCACACTATTTGTTTTAATAAGTATAACATTTTTAATATATGGTTCTATAGAAGATATGTTCGAAAATAAATAGTATTTTATAGCTAAAATAGTTATAATCTTCATGAAATTTTATTTTAAATTTTTAGGGAAGAAATAAATACCTTAAATTTTTACACAATGATGATGCAGTAATTATTAAATTAATAAAAAAATAAAAAAATGATATTAAGAATATTAAAATAAATATAATTTGATAAAATTAAGCTAATCCAAAAATTATATAAATAATATGATATTTAAAGGATATAATTAAATAATTTTTTTAAATTTTACTCTTTGTTTTGTTGTTTTTAAAGTCATGGTAATGAATAGTATCAAATTTGACAATAATAACATTTCATGAATATAATATTTTATTAAATTATTTAAAAATAATAAAAATATTAAATAAGGACAAATGTGGTAATATGTGGTCCAAAATATCATACCTTATTCATTTAGAGGTAATTTGGAAGTTTTTGGCTCTAGAATAGTTGTATTATATTTTAATATTTTAGGAAATTCCTAAAGTGCCCCCACATCAATTATAAAAGGAAAATAATTCCTTCACTTCATTTCACCACCTTGACCCTTATATCTCAGCCATACTCTACCGAATTATCTTCTCCTCATTATTATCCAAGTTCTAGTGTTACTGGTATCACCAACCAAATCCAAATGCCTTAAGGATGTTCTTAAGGAGACGTTACTCAAGAGGCAAAATCCTTCTTTCTCTTTTAAATTATTTATTTCCTCTACCTTAATCTCACCCTTATCCAAAGTTGCATGAAAAATATAGTATAATATATATATACTATAATTTTATTATGTTAATATAATATCCACCATTAAACTCTACTCTTATCCTTTTATTCATAATAATAAAAACATCATCCATGGTATGTTGATTCACCACCTTTGTGGATGATGAGTTTTTGTTTCCCATTACCACATTCATGGAAGGTTTAAATTCACTTATAATTTTTTAAAATTTCCTAAATATATATATTATATATTTTCTAACATTATGGAATTAATATATAACCATAATATTAAATAAAATGAAACTAGTTCGTGATAGTCGGAAAAACTGCCAAAATACACTAAACTTTTATCATTAATGTTTTATCAAATGAATCATCCTCAGGTAAAAATAAAAAATAATATATTAGACATTTTAAAGCTTTTTAATTTAATAAATATAATTTCATTTCACTTATATATTTTTATTTCCTTTTGAAAATAAATTCCATAATTATACGCAAGTTAAACAATCACGAAACCGTGAAACGAACACTCCCTGAATGACAAAAGTGATCTTTATTACTCGTCGAAATGGTCATAAATGAACTTAATAAAATTTTAATAAATCAAACACATGTGTAATATTTTTTTAATTAAGTTATTAATTAGTCTGATTTTAATATTCAGGACATTGAGTGCTTGTGCAGAATGCATTCAGGCATAAGGTAAGGGGCCTCTCCGAACCTCTATATTTCATTTGGGTAATGCTTTAACTCTATTTTCATCAAGTTATCTCTTAATTTTTTATATAATTATTATATATTATGTATATATATTATGTATATATATTAAATATATATATCTTAATTAATATTTATTTTATGGGGAAATATATATTTTATAAGGTTCCCTTCTCAACTCCTCTCGATAAGAAACCCCGATTTAAAGGAACTTCTCTGTTTCTTACCCATTTTCAAGTACACTCCATATACTGTTTCAATCCTACATAGTTTTTCTAGAATTAATCAATTTATCATTTAAAAAAAATTATTTCATTTCTGGTTTTATAGGAGAAATTATTCTCTTAACCTCTTTAAATACACTTTATTTTTTCCCTAAAACCGCACTTAAGTGGCACATTTCTGAAATTACATAGCCACTCTTTTTAATGATTTCAATTCATCTAGAGATTTTCATTCATGATATATTATTATTATTCCTTTATTAATTATCAATAATGAATTAAATTCCTTATTTCATGGATACCATTGTTATACTCCTTTTGGTTATGCCTTATGACATGATTACGATACCCATTTCTTTCTATGGGTGACCCTTATGTTTATTCCTTAGGTTTGATTCTTTATTTGGAACACATATGGATGAAAATGTTATTATTGGTGCACCCAGATAGTGCTTCAATGCATTGGGTAATGCTTTAGTCTCATTATACTTCATGTATGGGATTAGGGAGTAAACCTAATCCAATATGAGACTTTTTCCACCAAGTGATATAGTCTTGAAAGTTATCCTTGACTCGTGTTTATGTCATGTTATATGTTGCTTCCACTTTATTATTCTTTCAATATCATAATATTACATGTTCTATATATTATTATTCCTTATATTTATTCATGATACATTCCTTTTATTTTATCATGTTATGCCTTATAACTCATGTGTTATGCTTTATTCTCATGTTTATTCCCTTTCTGGGCCTTTTAGCTCATCCCTTTTGTCTATATATTCCCCAAGTTATCCTTTGTATTTATAGGTGCTCCAAGGGAGTTATGAGATAATTGTGGAGATAAAAATTATGTTTTATTCTAGTTTCATGCTTTCTAATTATGTACCTAGTCTTCTAATTACACTAGAATTTTAAATCATTGGATTGGGTAATTATAGTTGGTATCAGAGGATGGTCTAGTTATTTTTGGATATTATGATTAGAAAACTTTAGTAATAACCATAGGGATAATTATATCACCATGTATAAACTATATTAAAACTTAGGTAATAACAAGTTAGTATATACTTTTCATTTATAATTTTATCCTTTTATGTTCATATAATCCTTTTTATATTCTTATTAGCTAAGTATTTAACCCCCCCCCCAATTTTATTTTTCTCTTTTAGTTAATGGATAGAAATGGGGGAACTCATGGGAATAACCAATGTGATAGGAAATGTGATGATTTCCCTAATGATATTCTAAACCTGGTGGTAATGGAAGCTCATAACTTCATGACAGTACTGGATTAACAGGATCAAGTTATGAATAATAACTTAAATCATGTAGAACACCTTACTTCTCCTAAGAAATATCAATTTGCAGTCGAATACTTTATAAGAAAAAGGCATCCTATATTAAATGGATATTATAATCCCCTCATCTTGGAATAATAGATTAACTCCATTGAGAATGTATTCTCTATCCTCACGTGCTCATAAGAAGAGAAAGTTGTGATGGCGGTCTATCATTTTGATGGGGAAGTTGATCGGTGGTGGATACTAATAAAAAACACCAAGTATAAAGAGGAAATTTATTCCATGGATTGGGAATAATTTAATAAAATATATTTCAATAAATATTTTCCCTAAACTCTCCATCTTAAGATAAAAAGGGAGTTCCTCTGACTGAAGTAGAAAAAAGATGAGTCCATCGGGGCATATGAGGAAAACTTCACATGGATTTCATGATAGGATTATGGTTTTTTCATGAACATTGAAATCAAGGTGTATTGTTTATTTAGTGTATTAAATAAAAGTTTATGAAAATATTTGGTGATTCTAGACTTTTACCTCTATGAGTATATTGTACGTTGTGCCCTTAAAGTTGATATGGAGATTAGAGACTCTCGTTGGTATCATGGATTAAAAGATAAAAATAGTTAGATAGAGTTTAATATGGGAGGATCAATAGATAAATCTCATGGAAGAAAGAAAACCTAATATCACACATTCTAAAGGTGTGGGAAGAATCATCTTAGGAAATATCTAAGGGGAAAAAGAAGATGCTTCAAATGTGGAAGAGAGAGGCATCAGGCGAAGCATTGTCTAAGGGATATGAAGAATCCCTCTAATGTAGAGGAAGAAAAGAAGGTTTTGGTCAACACCCATCCTGTAGTATAGTTTTTCAAATACAAGGAGCATGGGAATTATGCATGTTGATTCCCTAATCCAATGTTTTTTGGAGACAATCATTGTAACCAACCTCCAAGGTAGCAAGGAACGGAATATGTGATCACTACAACTGAGGTGGATCCTAAAAATGATTTGGTGGCAAGTATACCAGTTATTCATTCGAGAATAGAAAACATATTATTTGATTATAGTTCTACGTGTTATTTAATATCTTTCAAGTTTAGTATAAATATTTAAACACCACCTCAAAATATGGAAGTTGAGTTATCTATGAGAAAAAAATGGGGAAATTATTCCATTTAAAGTATATAACTCCTCCCCAATCAATGTTTGTGGAATTAACCTCCCGATAAAATTATTCTTACTTTATTTAGTGGATTTTTATGCTATATTGGGTATAGATTGACTATTTTTATACAAATCCAATACTAACTGTTAAGAGAGGGAGATCGTTATTTACATCCTATGGCATCCTCCAATTTTGTACAAGTGTAAAGAGTATGATTAATCTACTTCAAAATCATAAACTCAATCATGGATATTATTTACTTATAAGAAATCATATCTAGATTAAACTATTGAGACAAAGGTGATGATCATGATTTAAGACATTCCCATTATGAGGGACTACACTTATGTGTTACCTGAATAATTGTCTGGTCTTCCTCCTGACTGAGAGGTTGAATTATAAATTGAACTTATACCTAGATCTTTGTCTATATCACAGAATCCTTATATAACAGCCACCATTGATTTGAAATAATTAAGGAAGTAGTTACAAGTGAATATGGACAAGGGTTTTATATTCCCAAGTGCTTCACCGTAGGGTGTGTCGGTCCTCTTTATCAATAAGAGGTATGGATCAATGTGCTTATGCAATGATTATAGTGATATCAACAAAATAATGATAGAGAACAAGTATCTCATTCCATGGATTGATGACTTTTTTAATCAATTATGTGGGGATAAGCATTTCTATAAGGTGGACCTTCAATTGGGATATCACCAATTAAAGGTGAAGAAGGAAGATATTCCCAAGATTTCCTTTTGAACATGGAGCATGAGAATCATTTTAATACTATGATGAGGAAATTAAAAAGGGAGAAACTATATAAAAAGTATAGTAAATTTTAGTTTTTTATGGAGGAGGTATCATCATTGGGGAATTTTATCAGTATCAAAGGAATATATGTGGACCCTTACATGAAAAAGGAAATTAAGATGTAGCACAAACCAATATCTGTACCAGAAATCCGTAGTTTCCTTGGTCTAGTTAGGTAATACCGATGATTTATAAGGAAATTCTCACAATTTTCAAGCCCACTAAATAAGTTGACTCAAAAGGGAGTAAAGTTTTTTTTGGAGTAGTGAATGTGAATACTACTTCAAAGAGTTGAAAAAGAGGCTTATAAATGCACTAGTACTCACACTACCCACAAGTGGAGAACTTTTTGTGGTATAAAGCGATGCATGAAAAATGTATTAGGTTTTATACTAATGAAAAATGTTAAAGTAATAGTCTATGACTTAAGGTAGCTGAAATTTTAGGAGAAAAACTATCCCATGCATGATCTGGAGTTGGCGGTTGTGATCTTTGTATTGAAAATCTGGAAGTATTATCTCTATGGGGAGAAGTGTCAGATATATACTGATCACAAGATCCTCAAATATATATTCACATAGAAGAAGATTAATATGAACCAGTGAAAGGATATTGCAACATTATTAATGATGATAATTGAGAAGGATCCAATCTTCTTAGACTTATAAAGGATAGACATGGGAATCATAAGAGAATAAACATCATCCTTCCTTTATTAAATTATTTCAAAACCATGCCTTATAGATAATATAAATTATTATCAAAGAGAGGATGTAGAAATTCGGAAGTAGGTGGAAGCTATCAAAAATGGGAATCCTCAAAATTAAAAATTAATGAGGAAGGATTTGTAAGATTTGGGTCACAACTATGTATACCATCAAACCTTGAGATAAAGATGGAGATTTTCAATGATGCACATAGCTCAACCTTCTCCATCCATCCAGGGAGTGTAAAGATATATTGAGATCTCTAAGAGCACTATTGGTAGGAAAATATGAAGAAAGAGATCACTGAATATACATCAAAGTTCCTGGTATGTCACCAAGTTAAGGATGAAAATAAAAATTATAAATGGGTGATGAAACCATTACTTATACCTACATTGAAATGGGAAAACATCACCATGAACATTGTCACTATAATTTCAAAGACATCTAAAGGAAATAATTCTATATGGGTTTTTGTGGATCATCTTATAAATACATCTCACTTTATTGTCATTCAAGAAGAATTATCACTCGATCAACTTGCACGAATATACATTAGAGAATTGGTGAGGCTACATTGATTAAATTATCAATTGTATCTTATTGAGATCTAAGATTTACCTCCAAGTTCTGGAAAATTCTCCAACATGATCTAAACACTGAGATAAACTTCAATACAGCTTATCACCCTTAAACTGATGGCCATTATGAGAAAACCATTCAAACACCAGATGACATGTTGAGAGCTTTCTCAAAGGACTTTGAAGGAGGATGGGATAAAAATCTCTCATGGGTCTTTTTCTATTAGAATAAGATTTTCCATTCAAGCATCTAAATGTATCCATATAAGCCCCTTATGGGAAGAGATGTAGAACTCCTATATGCTAGGATAAAGTTGGTGAATATAAGTTGTTGGAACCTAAAATGGTTGATGAAATGGTAGAAAAGGTGAAGGCCATTCAACATCACATCAGGTCTACCCAAAGTCAACAAAAGATCTATAAAGACAATCATCGACAAGACTTAGAGTCTGAGGTTAGACATAAGGTATTATTCCACATATCTCCATGGAAGAGAGTCAAGATATTTGGAAAGAAGGGAAAGAAAATTCCTAGGTACATTGTCCCCTTTGGGATTATTTATCATGTCAGATATATATCATATCGACTAGCACTTCCATGAACCATGTCTTAAGTACAAGATTTATTACATTTATCCCTCCCAAGGAAGTGCATACTAGATCCTTAACATATATTGAATTCAAAGGTGGTATAGTTATAAAATGATCTATCTCATGAGAAGAATCCAGTGAAGATTTTGGACCATAGAAACAAAGATATATGCAACAATACCAATCACCTAGTTAAAGTAATGTGGAAGAACCAGAAATATAAAGAAGCGGCATGGGAAACGGAGGAATCATTGAAGGAGAAGAACCCTCGCCAATTTTCATCTTATTATCTAAAATTAAATTTTGAGGGTGAAATTTCATAATGGGAGAAGAATATAATACCTCAATATTTTTATGAAATATTTCTCTTTAAATAATTTTATGTCTTTGGTAGCTTAGGTTGCACACAATACTGAGTTTAAACGAACTGTGATATAATATTAAAATAGTAACAGTGCTGTTATAACCAAAATTATAAATTGGTGTGTATGAATAATAATAACCATATTATGAAATATATTTATTAATTATTATGAAATAAACACTTAATTGTTTTAGTAAAGTCATTCTATTCTTCCAATATATGTTTTAATCAAAAAACAACTTTTATTACTTTTTATGGGAATAATAAGTATAATTTTTTTTTGAAACTTTTATCAAATTTATTTGATAAAATGATCTTTAATTTTAGATAATCATATCAAGATTATTCTATGTTGAAATTTTGATAAGTTTTTTAAGAAGTTAAATTTTTGATGAATTGTAAAAAAATACAACTTTTTTAAAACACGGAATCTTTTTTGATATCATAAAAACATAACTATGATATAAAACTTTATTAAAATTATATAAATACTCATGTATTATAATATACTAAAAATATAAAAAATAATCCAAGGCATATAAATAATAAATCATTTCATAATAAATATAAAAAACATTTTTAGTGATGATGCAGCGCATGCGTAGCATTGAAAAACGTCAAATTTGGTGTCCTATAGATATTAATTTAGAGGTAAAAAGTCCATTCAAGGCTTCAATATTAAATATAATTCATAAATTGTGATTTTTATTAATATGTTTTAATTTTTTTACTTATCTAATATGAATCTTATCCAAATTCTTGTGTAATGCTTGCACAATATTATAAAAGTAAAATTAACAAATTAAATAAGTTGTCGTGATATGGATGTGAGTAAATATACATAATGAATGAATATAAAGGATTATATTTAGATTTATTAATTTATTTTTATGATATTAATTATCTTTAATTTTTATATATGAAATAATTAACTTTAATTCTTATACAATGCTGACATAATGCTTGTGTAATCAGAATAAAAATCATTAAAAGGGTTGTAATTAAAATCATAAGAACCCTTTAATGACCCAAAAAATTTACTAAATCCTATTTAAAGAGTAATGTTTTACCTTAATCATCCTTGGTTAGAATTTAGGACTTTTTAGATTCACATGGTTGACCTTAGGTTCCTTGTAGTATTTTATTTAAAAGAAATTCAAACTTGTCACACTATTTTTTTTAATAAGTATAACATTTTTAATATATGGTTTTTCAAAAGAGAAGTTTAACCATAAATATTATTTTGAAAGATAAAATACTCATAGTATTCTTTAAAATTTATTTTTATTTTTTTAGGGAATAAATAAATACCTTAAATGCTTACACAATGATGATGTAGTAATTATTAAATTAATGGAAAAATAAAATAAAAGATATTAAAAATGTTAAAATAAATATAATTTTAGATAATTATGTTCATCCAAAATTTATAAATAGTAATATGGAATGTCTAGGATATAATAAAATAAGTGTTTTATATTTGACTCTTTTTTATGTTTTAAAAGTCATAGTAATAAATAGTATCAAGTTTGACAATAATAAATTTCCATGAATATAATATTTTATTAAATTATTTCAAAATCATAAAAATATTAAATAAGTAGAAAGGAAATAATATATGGTCTAAAATATCATCCCATGTTAATTTAGAGGCTATTTGGAAGGTTTTGTCTCTACAATAATCTTATTATATTTTAATATTTTGAGAAATTCTTAAAGTTCTCCTCACCTCAATTATAAAAGGGAACCCCTTACTTCACTTAATTTTACCACCTTGAGCCTTATAGCTCAATAATCCTTGCACAATTCTCACCAAAACACGAATTACAAGTGGCTTAAGGAGGTTCTCAAGGAGATGATATTCAAGACATAAAATCCTTCTTTATATTTTAAATTATTTCTTTCTTCTACCTTATCCTCACCCCTATCCAAAGTTGTATGATAACTCCATTATCATATACGTACTCCAATTTTATTTTTTTTAATATAATATCCATCATTAAATCTCTTCTATTCTTATTTTATTCTTAAAAAAACATCATTCATGGTATGTCGATTCATCACCTTCGTGGACGATGAGTTTTCATTTCCCATTACCACATTTATGGAAGTTTCAAATTCACTTATAATTGTTTGAAATAACCTAAATATATATTTATTATATATGGTTTCACATTATATAATTAATATTTGACCATAATATTAAATAAAACGAAACTAGTTCATAATGGTTGGAAAAACCACCAAATATATATATTCAAAATATATATATATATATATATATATATATATATATTAATTAATATTTCTTTGATGGTGAAATACAAATTTTATAAGGTTTCCTTCTCAACTCCTCTCGATAAGTAAACTTGATTAAAGGGAACTTATTTATTTCTTACCCATTTTAAAGTACACTCTATAAACTATTTTAATCCACCAATATTTTTCTAAAATTACTCAATTTATCATGAAAAATTATTTTATTTAATTTCTAGTTTATGGAAACAATTATGCATTTAACCTATTTAAATAATCTATTATTTTCCCTAAAACCACACTTGAGTTTCACATTTTTGAAGTTACCTAGCCACTATTTTTAATGTTTTCAATTCATATAGACATAATTATTCATGATATATTATTATTATTACTTCATGAATTACCAAGAATGTTTTAAATCCCTTCTTTCATTGATAAAATTCTTATACGCCCTTTGGTTATTCCTTATGACATGATTATGATATCCATTTGTTTCTATGGGTAATCCTTATGTTTATTCATTATGTTTGATTCTTTATATATAACACATATGCATGAACATGTTATAATTGGTGCACCTAAATAGTGCTCTAATTTATTGGTTAATGCTTTAGTCTCATGAGACATCATGTGTGGGATTAGGGAGTAAACCTAATCCATTATGGGACTCTATCCACCATGTGATATAGTCTTGGGAGTTATCATTGACTCATATTTATGTCATGTTATATGTTGTTTCCACTTTCTTATTTTCCGTGATCATAATATTCCTTATTCTATATTTTTAGATTCCTTATGTTTATTCATGATACATTCCTTTTATGTTATCATGTTATGCATTTTAACTCTTGTTATATGCTTTATTCTCATGTTTATTCCCTTACTGGGATTTTTAGCTCATCTATTTTGTCTATGTATTCCCTAGGTTATCCTATGTAGTTATAGTTTCTCAATGGGAGTTAGGATCTCATTATGGAGGTAAATAAAATTATTTTTTATTATATATTATTACTTTCTAATTGTGTACCTATTCTTCTAAAGACATAGCAATTTTTTATCCTTGGTTTGTATTTAATGGATAATTATGCTTAAAATCATGTAATAATATGGGTAAATGGATTGGGTTTTTATATACCTAGCATGAGAACCTTCATACTTTGATACCCTACTTATGAAAACCTATATATTTACTTAGCTAATACAGGGGTAGTTGGGTATGTTGCGAATGATGTCATCGGTTGGCACTTAACCAAGATTGGAATTTTCCTCTCGTATAATGAGTATGACATTAAGTCTCTCGATTGAGATAGACTGTGGGAGGTTGAAGTTGCACCTAGATATTATATATATCTATCTAGATAAGGTACATGTGATGTGATTATCAAAAATTATTATTAGCATGTGATTTAATCATCGATTAGTCCAGTCTAAACTCGGAGAATTGAGAATAGATGAGTTTTCTATATGGGATTGACATGTTCCATGTCCTATGGTGACTCAATGTTATAGACAAAGGAAAAATATGAGAATACATGATTTCATACGATTTAGACTAGTGGGCATCGGTATAGAGAGAAATGTGTTTGATTGATATCATGATAGATCCCTTTATAGCCTGATTAGAATTGATGATTTTCTATAGGTCGATCTTTTCATACATATATAGACTTGGATATTTGTATTTTTTTCAATGTTGTAAAAGGCCCATGGGGTCACACTATGTGGTTGATTGAATGGGGATTGATTTTGACTAAGAGAGTTATTCTAAAAGTGTTTTAGAGTTAATCCAAAAATGTTTTATATAGGTATTCACAAGGGATTTAATATGATGTGATACAATGTGGATTTTATGATAGATTTATAAATGGAGTTTCAGATATTACTTCACAAGTTAATGGATACAATACAATATAATGTGAAATGGAACAAAGTATTTTAGGATTTAGTGAAATTGGAATATTGAAGAAGATATAGCCTAAATTCATAATTATATATGATATATTTATGGGTTGTATATCGTCTTGCATAAAAATTATGATTTTTATGCATTGGGTATATTATTTCATGTGTGCTAGACACTCAAACCATTCACCCAAGTAAGTTATTATTAAATTAAATCATTTCATATTTATATGAAATTTATATGTAGAAAATGAATTCATACATTCATGAACTAGCCATGGAATTTATTCACGAGTTTCGTCTGATGAATAAATGAGAGGATAATCAAGGATAATAATTTATTGCCTATTTAACTTCATCCATATGATGGTGGTATATTTTTAATTTCATTATGATTATCCAAACCTCTTAGAACACGTTACTCTTTTTTTCTTCTTCCATTGCATGTTTAGATACTAGAACATCATGGGAGAAAGGAGAATTCTGCATCTACGACATGTGATTCATTCGACCCATGGATACCTATGTATTTGATGTGCATTTTTTTACTTTGGTGATCTTTATCAAACATATTAGAATCTTTTGAAAGGAGATCAATATGATGTAGTGGCTTCTTCAGTGTATGGTGTGCCTATATGATATTTTTTTCATTTCAATAATTCATGTAGTTTCATATTATCATGCATGGGATTCTTCAAAAAATGGTATCTAATTATTTTCACTTAATATAATAAACTTTATTATACTCTAAAAAAACCATTCAGAATTTTTAATATTCTCAGGGAAAAAATTATTTTTAGAGGAATACAATAATATATTTTTTTACAAATATTATGAATTTTAGGTCATTATTAGTTTATAGTAATGATTTGGAAATTTATGAAAACGTTTATATAAAAAATATGAATTTTATTATTTATATCATAAATTTAAAAATATTTATTCATGTCTGAAAACATATATTTAATGTTTTAGAACTTGAGTGATATTTTTCTTAAGAAATTGTTTTTAATACATTATATACTTATTATTTTAAAATTAATTTTTATCACTATTAGAAATAAAATAAAATTAAATAGATTTAAAATTTGGAATAATTAGGTCCAAGTTATATATTAAGGACCATTTTATTTTTAAGAATAAAGGATAAGTTACTTAAGTAAAAACTAATTACTGCAGCAAAACCTAAAACGGAAAAAGTAAAAATCTAAGAATAAATAACCTCAAAAAAGTATAAAGAATTTTTGGGAATGTGTGTTTTAATACTTACTCGACCTTATCACTTATCCTCTAAATTTATTTTCAATTTTTGAGCCACTTTACTTGATAGTGGCTTCCCATTAATAAATATTTACAGGTATTTACAAAAATGGCATATCTTTTCACTTATAAAAGTGGCTCTCCTGTCATCACTTCCCATCACACCATAACCCCATAATTTCCTATAACAATCTACCAAAAACTCTCTTATATTCTACTAACCACCTTTAAGTGGTTCTGGTCTTCTCAAAAGACCATCCCTCAAAGGTTTAACCCCCTTTATAAAAGATATAATCCAAGTAGTGAGGTATAAATTTCTAACTGCTCATTTCTCTTTTATATTTCTTTATATGCACTTATTCTTCCTCAAATTACATTAAAAAGTATTAAAATTATAACATCAGTATCACTAGTATAATTATATATTATTATAATTATTGTATAATCATTAACCACCCTTTCATTTTTCATTAAGAAAAATGAGGGCGTTAAATGTGCATATGTATGAACTACCGCCTCCACAAATAAATATGTTTCATTTTCCATCACCAAATAACATAGATGATCAAAAAGGGTGATTTAATAAATAATTAATATATATATATATATCATGTTTAATTTTATTAAATAAAGAACTATATTTCTCTTTTCTCTCGTTCTATTGAAATGAAATCATCATCTATGCATATGTGCAGATTGTCGCTCACATGGATCAATTTAATTTGTTTTCATTACCACCTCCCATGGAAGATTATAAGAATTATTTTAAAAGATAAATATGATTTTTATCATATGAATAAGGTTTTGGTAATAAAAAATGAATAACATATTAATGATATGAATGATGAACAATCATTATAAAATTAACTGTCTTAAACAAGAAGTCTAAGAATGAAAGAACTTTATTTATACAATGTAATTATTTTGTACCAATAAATTATTCTCCTAATTATTTATGATTAAAATATATAACTTTAATAAAAACTAAATTACATCATTATACTATTGGTTTAATTATATTTAAACTAAATCACCTCATAATAATCCATTAATCATGGTATATTCCTGTTTGGTTCAGTTTGACCACCTACTTGAACAATGCTACATAATTATATCATGGGTGAATATGAAAAAATAATTAATGGTATAACATGATATAAATATTTAAATAATGATTTGGTTTTGTTTATGGAAAGGATACATCAATATTTAACTCAATAATTTATAAAACACCTTTCATTGGTTAATAAAATCATTGAAGTGTGATTATTGTTGATTTCATCTTCAAAGTTAATAATGAAACACTCATCAAATAAAATTGAAATATCACAAATCATTATATGTAACAAACTCACCCCAATCAATAAGATAAGCCACCCGAGCCGACCCATCACGGCGGTGAGGTGCAACAAGATAATATAAAACAAGTCACGTATAAAACAAAACAATACATATAAGAAATCCAAAATCTAGGCCTATGGTGGATCCAACTGGTAAAAACTCAAGTCACATAAGACACACTAAAGTAAAAGAAAACCTCAAGTGGAATTACACACACTATGAGTGATAGGTCTATTCCCCAGGCACCCAAGGTTTCCAATGGGATAATTTTTTCCAAATCCATTTAAAAATTGTGATCTCAATTTATAAAAACATTTTCAAATCCAATACAATACACTTCGGTGTTTGAAAAACCATTTCCAAACAAAAACCATCATTCAAGAATTTAATCAAACACTTGGTGTGCACAAACCATTTTTAAATAAAAAACTTTTAAAAACATGATTTATTTCCAACAAATCTATTGAAATAAAAAATCAATTAAATTCAATGAATAACCCAACGAAAATTACAAGAACAATAATCATTTCAAATAATTATCTATTTGTTTAGAAACAAATATATTGATAATTGAGTTAGATATATATTATTTTGAAAACGGAGATAGGGGAAGAGTAGATCGGGTCCTCATGATCCTAAATATATAATAAACACATAAATACTCTATCAAACCCCCTTTTATCTAGAATACACATCCACTTCAAGTTACAATATATTAGAGAATAAGAGATCCAATGAGGATCTAAGAAGAAAAGGAAAACTAGGTCAAAATACAACATACCTTGAGTTGGTCTTCCAAAAATGAAGGAAAAAACCTATAATCCCAAGCGAGATGCCTCTAGACCACTAGGAAGGGATTAAGTCCAGTTAATATGGGATTATGGGGTTCTTAGAGGTTAAACAAGTGTCCCAATAATTTTTAAATAAAAATTTGGAGCATTAAAAACTCATGTTCATGGTTTTCTAGAGATGCTACACAGTTAGAAGTAACTGTGAACCTTAACCTTGCACCCTATACAGATCTTCTGTTTGGGGTGAACATTTTGGATGCATAGTTACTTTAAGAGTGCACTAAATATAAAAACCCATCTATTAAAGGGTTCAACATTTTCATAGGGTGGCCACATGGTATTGAAGAACCATGTGCCCCCTCCAGTGGCTCAACACAAGCTATACAGTTTTCTAGGACAAACCACATATTTTCCCCTAACTATGCACTAATCGTACACAACCACAATGGCTTCCAAAATTTTATAAATACTCCTAAAATGACCCCAAATAAAGACCCAACCAAATCATGGTCAAAACAAGGGTTAAGAAGTATGTTTAATAAAAAAAATTACAATCACTCCACTATAAAGGATTTTTGTCCTTAGAAAGTGATCAAGATTCTAGACTTTCAAAAAGATAAGTTCACTGATACCTCATAAATGATTTTTGTTCACAAATCTTGTGTCTATCCCATCTATATTTACATAGTACCCGAACAAAGGGAATAATTTTAATACACATTACCTTATCCTAGTGATCCGTAATCTGAACTAGTTTCTCAAAAATAGTTGTATTAGGATCAACATCAATGTCCTCACATTCAATCACATGGGAAGGATCTAGGTGATACCTCCTCTGTTGGGAACCATGAAACACATCATGAATAAAATTCAAGCAAGATGGTAAGTCTGACTAATATGACACATTTCTAAGTTGTTCCACGATCTCAAAGGGGCCAACAAACCTCAATGCTAAATTTCCCTACTTATCCAAATGAAAATATCCCAAGAGAGGTGAAACTATGAAAAAACCTTAATCACCAACCTCAAACTATATTTTCTGATTACAATGGTATTCATATGATTTCTAATGGATTTATGTTTTGATCAACCTCTTTTGGACCAACTTCACCTTTTTAATCGTCTCCTGAATGAGACTCATCTCAAAAAAGGATTTCTCTCCCAACTCTACCTAGTATAATGGATATCTACATGGATACCCATATAACACTTAAAAGAGAACCATATTCATCAGATTTTGGTAACTATTATTATATACAAATTTGGTCGGAGTTAAGTTCTTTTCCCATGATCCACCAAAATCAAGCATGGAATCTCATAGAATATCCTTAAGAACCTTGATATATCTCTTGATATTTTAATCCATATGTGAATTATATGTCATTCTCAATTTCAACTAGGAACCCACCACCTCTTTAAAACCTTTTTAGAACCTAGATTTTAACCATAGGTATCTGTCAAAAACAACCATAAAGGGAACCCCATTAAGTATCACAATCTCTCATACATATAATTTTCCAATCTATTCCACTTTAGTCATCTCCTTAATTGATAAGAAATGTCCCAATTTCATAATACAATCAATGATTTCCCAATAATGTCCTTCCCACTAGGAGTTCATGGAAAACCAATGATTAAGTCCATGGAAATCTCATCCCACTTCCATACTGGAATGGGTAAAGGTTGAAACAAACCAGTCGGTCTCTAATGTTCATCCTTGATTTTCTGACAAGTGAGACACTTTGAAACAAAATCTACAATCGACCACCACATCCCTGGCCACCAATACTAATGTCTCAGGTTGTGGTACATATTGTTATCCCTAGGTTGAATGGAAAAACAGCAATGGTTTCCACTTTAGTATTGTAAACTGCTCCCCAAATAGATAGTGATGCCACATTTTGATCACATGCATAACTACTAAAAACTCAAGATCATGGATAGGGTATTTTTTTTCATGAGTGAGTAACTAGATATATCCATATTCTACTACTTATTTCTCCTTAATCAAGATATATACAAAACACATACCAAAATAATCATAGAAAACATAATACCCCAACCCGTATTCTAGAAGAATCAAAATTGGTGTTGAAGTAAACCTCACATTTATCTCCTAAAAATGCCACTAAAAATTTTCATTCCATTCAAACTTTACACCCTTATAGGTTAAATCTATCATAAAATATGTGATCTTTTATAAATCCTGAACAAATCATCTATAGTAACCAACCAACCCCAAGAATATTTGGATATAAAACATATTTTTGGGCTGATCCCAGGATATAACAACCTGTATTTTCTCAGGATCCATTAAGACACCCATCTCAGATATGAAATTCCCAAGAAATTTTACTAATTAGATCAAAAAATCATGGTTTAAAATCTTAACATATAGATGATGTTTCTTCATGGTTCTAAAAATGATATACAAATGGTTTTCATGCTCTTCTTATCACTTGGATTACACCAAAATATCATCCATGAACAAAAAAATAAAATATTCCAAGAAATGATGAAATATATGGTTTCTAAATTCCATAAATATCATATGAGCATTAGTGATACTAAATGGTATAACTAGAAAATTAAAATTCCCATATAGGCTCCTAAACACTGCCTTAGGTATATCCTCTTCTCAGACTCTCAATTGGTGGTACCCTAACTGAAGTTCAATCTTTGAAAACTGGCATACCCCTATAAACTAGTCAAAAAGGTTATCAAACCTAGGAAAAGGATATTTTTTCCTAACATTAACCCAATTTAACTTTCAATAAACCATATAAATTTTGAGAAACCCATTCATTTTCTTAACAAATAGGATAGGTGAAAACCATGGTGAAATTATAGGATGAAAAAATCTCTTTGATTATATATCCTCAGGCTATATTTTTTGTTACACCTACTCAATGGATTCCATTCGATAATATGGAATAGAAATGAGCATAATACTAGGGATAAGTTAGTCAAATTGACCTCTCTCTATGGTGGTAACCCAAAAAATCATATGGAAATACCTCAGGGTATGCACAAACTACTGTTGGAATCGATCTACCCAAAATAGGTTGACGGCATCAAAAACAAATCTTTGATAATTGTTATGATATTCACTTATCATAATGAATAAAATACTCCACCATTTCCAATCTAGATCCCCACTCACCCTTAAAAACATGAGTGACCCCGTTGGAAGATAAAAATAGAACCCAATGTTGATAATAGTCTATCCGGCCCTTAATGTTCATCATCCAATCCATGCCAAGTATCTATTCAAATATTTCAATATTAAAAAATAAAAGTCCCATATCACCTTGTAGTTGGATATCATCACCTGATGTGCAGGACACTTGAAACCTTGTTCATACCTCTTTCCCAATGGTGTGTAAATATCCAAAAATAATGGAATAAGTTTTGAATGTAATCCCAATGTTTCAAATAACATTTATGATATAAAATAATTACTAACACATGTATCAAACAAATCTAGCACCATATAGGGTGAACTAAACATCGTACATCTAATAATAGTTTTCAAAACTTTATATTCCTATGGAATACACTCTACCACATAAATCTATCTAGTCTTAGACACATGAACATACCCCTTTCCATGAGGATTATACCCACCACCCTTGGAAGCATAAATATGAACATACAAACCCTTGGTAAGAGTATATACAGTCTTACTATCTTGGGATATTGTTTCACAAAAACACCTCGTATTCATCGATAATCTATGATGATGACAAGTATTAGGAGATTTTGTATACTTAGGCTTGGTATGACCATTCCTTCCACACTAATAGTAAAAATAATATACTATCCTTAAGAATCCCTTGAAACTAATTCTAAAGAAAAATAACCACCACTGTGCTTACTTTTATGGCTAGAAGACACACCCTGGATAATAACTAAACCAAATGAAGCTCCACCCCAACCAGTCTTTCCAGCTATGTCAACCTCCTCCAAAGTCACCTTATCAATTACCTCTAAGAAGGTCGATATGCACATGATAATCAACATCAATCGAATATCAGGACTCATTCCAAAATCAAACATTCAAGCCTTTAGGTACTCATTGGTAACTAGATCTAGTTTCATAAGCACCAACTCAAAAATGTGGGTGGAATAGTCCAGAATGGTATGCTTCCCTTTTTCCAAGGTCAGAAACTCTCAGGTCTTCACCGCATGTAATGTCTCAAGGTAAAATTTCTGATTAAATATTTTCATGAAATAAGTACAGGTAATTTCCTCATGCAACTTAGCTTACACAATAGTGTCCCACTATCTCCTTCCCAATCCCTGAAGTGTGTATGTGTAAAAATCCTCCTTATAGTCATTAGGAGTCCTTAAGAAGTTAAATATACTATCAATCCTCTCAATCTACTCCTTATATTCCTAGGTTCCTTTATCACCGATGAAAACAGGTGGATGATTCTTAGTAAAATTTGAGGCATGATCTACTTCTCATATCAAGTTCCTGAAACCCACTTGACCTAGAGTCTTAATTGTACAGATTACAGCTTCAAACAAAGAAGGTTCCACTAGAGGATTCACCTGAGGATATTGTCTTGCAGCTTCCTATCTCAGATTTGGAAGATCTCTTCTCAGAGGCATTTTTTGTTAAGCATAAGACAGTGACTAATCATCTTTGGATCATATTTCAAAATCTTAGGACCAACTTCAAAAATTCATGACCATGCTTTAAAACATCAAGAATTAAAAGAAATTATGAATTCTATGAATGAAAAACAATGCTTTAAGAAGGAAAAGGTCCTTTTAAATAAGATCCCCATCGATTTCATTCAAATGAACTCAAACTCCAAGTATCAAACTTGGTAAAAAATTTATTACCACCCATGGTAACTCAAGTTCATCCATATAAGTGAGCTTGTCAGGCACCCTCCCGCACTTACTACCCAAATTTCAACGGTCCTAACTCTTATCTACCCAAGACACAAAACCAAACACAGGTAGTATTGACACACTTCAAGATTATCATCCCTATGATACCATTATGTAATGAACCCACCTGAGTCAATTAGAAAATCCACTCAATCCGACCCATCATGGTTATGAGGTACAATAAGATAATAGAAAACAAGTCTTGTATAAAATAAAATAAAAAGACATACAATCAGAGTACAACATGGAAGAAAAAGATGCATCCAATATTCATAAAATCCAATAAAACTTAGCTAAACCATAAATTATGCAAATATAAGATGAAAAAGTCTCTAGGTGACCAAATGTCACCTCCAAACCATCCCGCTATGAATTCAACAATGAAAATAGAAGCTATCATGACACATTATTCCCTTCCCTTTACCTAACTCCTAAAAAATAGAATCTGAAACCTCCTGAAGTTAAAATAAGGATGTCACCAAAAATCACATTAGGATACCACTAATGATACTATACAATGTATAATAAAAATAATATAGAAAATATATCTTTTAAAATAAAAATAGTTTTACAAATCATTTTCATAAATCAAAACCATTTATAAATCATCATTTGGTTTTTCATAAAATCCTTTCGTGTTCTCAAAGTAAGGAGTATGAAATGTGATAATGAATGAAAGTCTAATAAATACTATCCATGAATATTCCATAAGGTAAATATGTAATAAAATAATCATGACCAATCTATCATGTTAAATCAAGTGAGAAAATAACCATAACAAATCCATCATGTGAAAATACTGTCATAAATAAAAAATCACACCATTTGGTCTATAGAATATGGGTATAAAAACTATATATAAATATAAATCTCTAATATAGTCTTATGTTGGATCCAACCAATATAACCTCTAGTGGTATTACACACACTAAAGTGAAATAAAACCTCAAGTGGCATTACACACACTATGAGTGACATGTCTAGTCCCAGTGCACCCAAGGTTACCAATGTGATAAGTTTTTCCAAATCCATTTAAAAAAATTATTAGAATTTATAAAAAAAATAAAATCCAAGACAATCTGGATGTTTTTTTTAAATACATTTCCAAACCCAAACTGACATTCAAGAATTTAATCAAACACTTAGTGTGACAAACCATTTTTAAAGAAAATACCCTTTTAAAAACATGGTTTATTTCCAAAAAACAATTAAAATAAAAAATTTATTAAACTTAATGAATAACACAAAGAAAATTATAAGAAAAATAATAATTTTATTGAATTATCCCTTTATATAGAAACACCTACCTTGAGAACGGAGGTATATCTAACTACATTTTAAAAAGGAAACCATAGAAGAGTAAATAGGGTCCTCATTGTCCAAAATCTATAAGAAACACATCAATTATTTATCAAACCCCATTATATATGTCATACATATCCCCTTGGGGTTACACAAGATGAGAGAAGAAGAGATCAAATGAGTATCTAAGAAGAAAAGACAAAACCAAATCAAAAATGAAACATACCTTGAGTTGATCCACAAAGAATAAAAAAACTACCTAGAATCCCAAGGGACAAGCCTCTAGACTACTAAGGAGGGATTAAGTTGATCCAATATAAGATTATGGTGTTCTTAGGGGTTAAACTGTGGTCCCGTGAATTTTAAATTAAAAATTCAGATCATGAAAAACTCATGTGCATGGTTTGTTGGAGAGGGTGAATGGTTGGGAGTAATTGTGTGCATTAATTGTACACCCTATATAGAGCTTCTATTTAGGGTGCATAGTTTGGATGAATTTTTAATTTAACCATGAAACAACCATGAAAACCCCTCTATCCAAGGGTGTATGATTTTCATTGGGTGGTCACACAGTTTGGAAAAACCATGCACCCCCTCTAGTGGCTCAACATAGACCGCATGGTTTTTTGGGCCAAACTGCACTGTTTTCCCTAACTTTTCACCAACCATGCATAGCCCCAAGGGATTCCAAAATTTTCATAAAACTCCCAAAACGACCCAAAATCAAGACTTAACCAATGCATGGTCAAAAAAAGGGTCAATAATTACTTGTAATAAAGTAATAGAATGTTATATTATAATTTATACATTATAGTAACTTTAATGATCCTTGAATTATAATCTTTGGAAGAAGAATGAAAACTGACACCGCTCCAATGAAACTAGTATGTACAATCAAAACTATAAACACGTGATGTGGGAAAATAGGTAAAAACTAACTAGATACATATCGATAATGATTATGAATGAAAAATATAAATAATGTTAGGTATGAATATGATTTTGAAATTTTTTATTAAGATATTTATGTTTTTTATATGGGAATTTATAGTGAATCCATGGAATAAAAGATCAATGGTAGGGGTTACCTGTCTCAATTTTCAATTCCTTGCGACATACTTCTTATTTTAAATCTTGTTTTATTTTGATTTGTTCATTTACTACCCTATTTATTTCATGTAGGATAATAATATTACATTTCGTGAGATTTTGTAGATCATTTCTATAACTCCCTCTCATATTCTTTTAATTCAAATATTCCTTGAGTTGTAAGGGACTTTGGTAGCTCAAATATCTTTGTTTGAGTTATATAGATTCTATTAAACTTAAACCTTAAAAGTTTCCTATATTCAATGATATATTTTTACATATGATGTACACTTTTATATCTATAGGTAAAATGAGTTCTTAATCCAAATCCTCTTCCATGAATGATTTTATTTTCCATAAAATTATAATATGTTTTGAATAATTCTCGTACTTATATATGTTGATTTATATTAAATGGATCTTTCATTCAAGTCCATGTTTTCATTTACCACCAATGCTTTCCTTTCTTATTTTGAAATCCAATTATATATCAATTCATGTGATTTTTTTAATTCCTTTTTAAATATAATCTTTGTTACTCTATTTTACTATTTGTCTTCCATTTTCCTCTTTATCTCAAAAGGGAAATATTTTCAATGATGTTATGATTTAAAAATCACCCTCTAAATGATTTTATGAATTTCCGATTTTGAGTGACTAAATTTGGTATCAATTGATCTAGTTTATGTAGTTATTTATGTGATACCTTTTTAAATGCAATGTGAATCCCATTCTTATTCCTAGGTTTTAACGATGTGATGATTAGATTTTTTTTCTTTTGGAACACCTATGTGTGGTTAATCTTTATGTGATGGGTGATCCCTATATCACCCTCCAATACATTGGTTAAATATTTATATCTCATGATATAATGGTAAACCAAGTAGTGATGCTCAATCCAAAATGAGAAATAGGTTGTGATTCCTAATACTCTATGGGAAATAGGTTGTAATTCCTGATCTTATATTGGAAATAGGTTGTGATCTCTAATCCACTATGGGAAATAGGTGGTGAATCCTAAACCGTAATGTTGAGTTTGTATGCCAATGTTGGTACCACACTCCTTTGATATGAAACTATTCTATAACCCATGGATCATAATTTAAATCTAAAATTTTCCCCATATTTATTCCATATTATACATTGGATCATATGGGATTATTTATTCTCTAATAGTTCCATATGAACTATTTTTATAATTCTATGTTCTTTAAATATTAGATTTCTCTCTTGATTGTGTTTTCTCATATGCTTATGATTTTAACCTAGGTAAAATGTTAATATGATTATTTTCCCTTAATAGTCATTTGAGATCACCACTTTCTTATGTTTCTATTTTCCATGGCATAAAGATTATTTTAACTTGGGAGATATTTAGAAGAAGACCTGTTATGATGCAATTATGGGGAAATATTCCCAAGAATTATAAAATAAGTAGCATATATAGCTAGTATCTAAAGAAACTAAACCTATAAATTCTTGTAATGTTGAGTTTATTATATAATGAAATTTTTTTAATTTTGGAAATGACATATAATAAAGGAATGTTTAGTTTGGTCACCTCATAGAGAGAGTGAAATATCATCTTGATGGATTTACCTTCCCTCCGTGAATCCCACTCTCACAAGACCTCTATATATTCAAACTTATTGGGAATATAAGGTAGGTAAATTTCTCTACTTTCCATAGATGGAGAGACCAAATTTCATATATTATTCTTTGATAAATGATATAAAAACACCCCTTTATGGTGATTCTCTTCTTGTACCTCTCCTCCTCTGTTGGTTTTTGGGAAAGCCAATTCACAAGACCTGGTATTTCTATGGGATCTGTCATCTCATCTGTCAGATCTTATTATTCTTCACTTTTATCATCTGATGGCCCTTTGAACTAAGGTACTATCTTACCTAACTACCCTTCAGGGTATGAGTGGATCCAAGAATCATCATAGTTTGCTGAAATACTAAAAGGAGTATCAGTATGTGGGAGGGACACATCGATGCCCAATTCTTCTCATGCCGATATTAACCAAAAAATGACGCACTATCATCAAATTCTTATTATATTTCATGCTTTATGGTGAATCAGGTAACTTATTCTAGATACAACTAAAATTACTCTAAAATATTCAGGGAATATACCCCTAAAAATGATCTTCCAATTTATCATGGTTTCCAAGGAACCCACCCAAAGATATGTCAAATACACAAATTCATGGAGGCCCCCCTTTGAGTTATCAAGAATAGTTCTAGGTATATATGGAACAAATACAAATTGATTATACCAATTCAACTTATACTTTATTCCTTGATAATTCAATGAGATCAGTTGGATAGCCATTAAAAAGTTCTCAATCCCAACTCTGCCTTTCAATTCTCAAACTATAAAGAGATGACTACTAAGGTAAATCACTAAAAAATACACCAGGTAAACCAATCGGTATCCCACAAAGATGATCATATATCCCCACTATTCATTTTAACCCTCTTATAAGGTAGGTCAATATGCACTAGAAGCTTCATGTTTTCTATTAATGGGGCATGTTTGGGGTCTTTTCCCTTATCATTCAGCTTTGATAAGTTCAATGAACAAGTTTATTCATTATTTAAAAGGAAAAACATAACTCAAACGAAGGTTGTTACCCATTATACATTTTCCAAATTAATCATTTCTTTGGTAGGAGGTGGAGTTCTCTCAACATTATCCCATGTAGAGGCTGGTAGGAGAAACTCATAATATATATATCTCCTAAAATATAATCTCTTATTATAAATTACACATCCTAAAAGATTATTCCTACCTATCTATGAACCATATAGAAAGTATTCATGTCTAGGATCTACCTATTAAATATATACGATATCAAATATTTGTTTTGGTGGACATAGTTCTATGATACCTAGATGGATTCATACAAACCTGATGTCCTTAATTCCTTTTCAAAATATCTAAAACACAAGTGCATCTAGAACACACAACCCTAGTCCTTATTTAATTCTCATCTAGATTGAAGGTTCCATCTTTTCAACCAACTAAACTTCTAATTCGATATAGATATCCTCATAAGAGACTTGTAGTTGTACACTTCTGGGTCAATGGTGCATGGTTTCTCGTACAAGGTAAGAGGATCGTATCCAAGGATATATCTTTCAAATAGCTTGATCTCTTTGATGAAGCACCCCACCATTGATATATCAACTTGGGGTAGCTCTGAATATCAGTTGATCTGATGCAGTGGAAGGTTCCTAACCCATGGAGTAGGGATGAATCCATCATTGAGAATCCAAAACCCATATAAGGTGAATCTATACAATAAGGGATAGTCCTAAAGACCAAAGCCTATAAACTATGAGATTAAATTATAATTTTCTTCAATTTATGGGCATTGATTGGCCTCAATACTCCCAATCATTTCTGCTTGTCTTATGCCTATAGCTTGAACATGTTCACATTTCCCTTAGGCCATCTCCTACACTAAAAAATAAAATAGTGAGATCCAAAACCAAAGAAATGGAAAATTATAGAATAATTGTCACATGATAACTATTTATCCATCATGTTGTAACTACATGAGATTTTGAAATACACTTGGTCTGGAGAAAGCACGCGGTAACCAAGTAGAGGTTCATGAACCATGAAACACTCGAGAGAACAGTTTGGAAACTACACCAAGTCATGAATCCAACTACCAAGATCTTAGAGTCCATTTTGGTAGTGAAATAAGTGAGTGGAGTCAAAATCATGGGAGTTCACCTATTCATCAAGAGAATGGGTTTTCAATCCAATGAAAATAAAAAAAGTGGGACATCCTTATTTATAGGCGACACCATAGTATTTTAACCTCCCACTTAATTCCTTCCACATGAATCATATATATTTATAGTTAAATATCATGATTTTTATATGGTATTCACCTTACATAATTGGAAGGAACCATACCTCATGCTAATTGGGATTCATTCATGGGGGTCAGTTTTTTACACCCGCACACTGAGGACCAAGTGACCTTGTTGAAGAAACTACACAACTTTCCAATTTCCATGTAGAATGATAATGATCCCTATAAGAATATTAGTAGTGATCCTACCCAATCATATCCCGCTTTCCATATAGAATGACTATGGGACCTTAGTGTCGATCAATGGTGAACCTACCAAGCATTGTCCACTTTCCACCCAAGGAGATGGAGAAAACTCTCCATAATATGATAGGTGAATCATGCATCTATTTTTCATGACTTCAAGACCATCTTGGCCAATAGGATTTTTGTGACTTTAAGTTAGTCACCCTAATGGTTTCCCACTTGATTGGTAGTACCCTCATGAGTGGAAATCAAGTGAAAATACCCCATGACCACCCATTGCACACCACATGACTATAAATTATGAGAATTTATTTCCTCATACTTGCCTATAAACACCCCATTTTCCATTTATAATGAGATACACATCAGTGGAAAGGAATACGGTATAGAGGGCTAGAGGATTTTTTGGATAATCCCACAAGTGATCCTTTGACCATTAAAACTTTTGTTTCAAACCCACCTCCACTAGCTTAATGTGATGACTTATTTTGATCTTCCATCTACCTAGTGCATTGGTCGGGCATAATGATCCACAAAATTAGTACATCAACTAGGTTAAATCCTCTACACACCTAGTTTTTCAGCTGGATTCCATCCTTCATGCACATAGTTCACTGGACGATCACGATCCTCTTCCCACCTAGTGCGTAGGCCAAGCTTGATCCTTCTCCCACCTAGCATGCCAACCAGGACATACCCATTTGAAAACATAACACATGGAATGTACCTCATAACCTACCTACCATTCATTATGGCCCTCAATGAACATATATCATGAATTATGGATTCCATTGACTTTGTACCATGTAATATAGCCTCCTTTAGGGTATGTGAGCCCCTCCTTCAACTAGTTATTTCACACCATGCATTCTTCCATCATGTGAAATTATTTCATCAAGAAAGACTTGAAAATTCCAAATCCAAACTTCTTCCAAAACCTTCATACCTGTATAATTAGAGCATGTACAACATCATTCACTCCTTCAATCATGGATTCCCTTGATAAAAGGAGGCTCAATAATTATCCTCCTAGATATATATACCCCTAGGGAGAATCACGGTTGTGGATACCCTTGATAACATGGGACCCTATTAGGAGGATTCTAGAGCAGTCACTCATGGTTTGATGGTGGATTGATTCTCTACCCATCAATATAGTTCAAATAGGGAATACCTCTTGGAGTAATCCCCTAGAATTTTTTGTATGATCTCATATTATTCTTGCCTTCCTCTACCACCCCAGTCCACCAATAGATAAAAAGATAGGAGTATTGGGCCTATAAGACCTAACTCTCATTACCTTCACCTAACTGACCAACTGGGTTAGGCATCCCAGGGAAGCCTCGGTGAATAAGGCCCATTTTAATTGGACACTCTAAAGAAATGCGCATGACCCTTTACCTATTATTCTGTCACACCAAGAAAAAATCATGTGGTTATAGGTATTGATTGATCATACCTTCAATATAATCAAAATATCTTTAATGGGCCTCTTCTTTAGGTATAATTCCCATAAATATTCAATTATACACTTTCATACAGTGCATTCGATCTTATGTTATATTTTTTTATCATTCCAAGAGTGACTCATCTAAGCTTATAGATTTAATTTGGTCATGTTATTAGCACAATTAAAATTTTTCCATATATACCTCATATTGGGCTTAATCCCAAACCATTCTGTTTAGGGAATCCCTTATATGTGTAATCCCCACTTAATCATCTGTTTTCACATCTCTCATGGGATAGAGTCCCTACAAAATGAAACTAAACTATGTGACCCACATCATAGTCAGATGATGTAAAACTTAATGATAATTTCCTTACTATATGACATAAAATTTAACATTATGATCCTATCATATGACCTTAAACTATGCAGCCTAAACTATAAGGGCTTTAATTAATGTCAAACGAGGTATGTAGGATGCCTCTCTGAGGTTCAAACCCAACATCATTTCTCATACCCATACTCATGGAGTCATAATCCTCATGAGATTTTCCATGTTCTTCCCTTTCCTGGTTATACTCTAGCGAGTCGGAACATCCCATTCACTAGGCCCATATTCTCTACAGATCATCCTTTCATCAAGTAATATTCTCAATAATATCATTACCCCACCTAGAGGGCTATATTACTTTTGGGTTTTATCATATTACCCTCATTGGGTTATATTCCTAGTGGAGTCCATCCTCACAAATCCATATCTCTTGTGAGACCAACCAAATCTCATTGGGCCATGTTTTCTCCAAGGTCAACTATAAAGGGATTCTATATTTAATTATTATGCAAACCATGGCTAGGAATATTTCACCTAGTAAAACTTACCACATGACATTAAATTTCATTGATCATTCTTTTTCATACGACCATAATGGTGTGACGTGACCCACTAAGGAGCATCAAACAACATAGGTTATGATTCCATTCACAAGGATATATAATAATCTCATTTCATGGGAAATATCCCAACATCATAGACATTTATAGTTTTCTTAAATGGTGATAAACTCCAAATTTTCCAGTTATGGGGCCTTAAACCATTACCCTCTTTAAAAATTAAGCATCTCCAAGTAATAACAAAACATGATAGAGAACCTATGATACATTCATATGTTCACATTGATACATGTTAAGAACCAGTTGTTGGCATGGGAATAATCTATTCTACATTAGTATATGGTAAGGATTCATGAAATATGTATTAAATCTAAAATAGATTCCAAGAGTAATAAATAATCACCTCAAAAATTTGTGATGATCCTACACTCCCACCTTCTCAACCAACATGCATTTTGAAGCATCACTAGAAATACCACCCCAGTGACCGCATATCTTTGAAAAGTAGTTCTGGAATGGAATTAATGTTGAACCATCACAGATGTGGTATCATGTAAATGTTTCAATTGGAAAGAGTAACTTCAATGTGATAATTTCCTAGAATATCTACCACATTGAAAATGAAAAAATAAGTTCCATGTTATGATGAGAACCTCAAAATGATATGATGATATTCTTAAACATAGTATTTTGGTCATATAACATCATCATATGGGACACTAATGATGCAGATCATCAAGTGTGAGTACTCATAAGTGGATGATACTTCATCTCATGAATTCCACACTTGGTAATCTCTAATATTAGAAATTATGAGGGCAGACACACTAGTATGAATTCCACATGTTCATGTGTCATTGGATATTTCTATCTATGAGCATGTGTAATGATCCTTAGACTTTAATATTATTATTAATTTATATCATAACTTATGTAATTTTATGTATCAACTAGAATCATGACATCTTATGTTTACTCTAATTAGGATATATCATTTATCTTACTTTATATATTGTGTTTGTCAATGTCATGGCATTAATTGCTTCCTCTTGGGTACCTTTATGTGTTACTAGACACTAATATTGGACTTTAGGAAAACTCACCTAATGTCACTGAGTAATAATCCTAGAGTTTCATACACTAAGTGTTTCTATTTATCTCATTTAAATTCTATTTGAATCTAATTATTGGAATCAATATTATTCTCCAAACTGAGAAATAATATTTATTTAGGATTTATTGATCATAAATATTAAAAGAAATATTTATTAAAAAATAGTGAATATTATAAATATTTATTTATTTATTGAATGGATGATATTTATTTAAAATATTTATTTGATAATTCAATAAATTTTTAGGAGGATGAGTGGAAAAAATTTTGGGTCTGGTAATAAATATTTATTTACTAGATTGTAAAATAATATTTATTATTATGTGAGTTATCTCATTCCATGAGATAAAATAATAATATTGTTGTTTTATAGGGAATGGGTTGTATTGGGGGTTTAATATATGAATGAGGTCCTTTTAAAATTAATTAATATTAAACCATGGAATTCAATATATATATATACCTTGTTATGTCATTTGTGAGGGGGTTGGGGTTTTATTGTGCACAATAACCCTCTTATCCTCCCAAGATATATCTCTCAACCAAGAACATATCTAGGTTTTTATCTTAATAATGAGGGAGGTTTCATTATTCCTCCTTCCTCTTAATCTAAATATTCAAAAAGATAGACCTTCCAAAATCAAAGAGATCATGGTAGTGATCAAAGAGAGGAAGGAAAGATGATTGATACCATCGTGCTAGCACCCAGAGTATCATCAGTGATGCTTCAATATAAAAGGAGCATGTGTGGATCACTAATAGAGGATTCTATTCTTGGATCTTCATAACACAATGATGGTGAAATCTAATTTCATTTAGAAAGTCAAACACTTCTATGAAGAAATAATTCCCAAGACTGAGGTAATTATTAATTTAAATTAATTATAAATTTAACATGAAAAAAATCCTCTCTTCTTGGTTTTGGAATCCTTTGTCAGGATCCAACCCTAACCAAGGCTTGAGTCACAACTTCCTCAAGCCCGCCTCCATAGGCTAGGGGGTGGCAACCAGTGATGAAAGGCATATCCTAAATGGGAGGCCATTTCCTAAGGTACCTATACATACACATCTGTTCATCTCAATATAGAAGTGAAGATGACTAATAATAAAAAAGATACAACTAGAATATAAACCAACCATGAAAAACCTCTATGGTGTACAAAAGTATGACATTAGAAACTAATAACTAAAGGGGGGAAATACACGTTAACCTAGAAATATTTCCCAACCTAAAAAATTTGGAAAGTAAAATGATGAGAGATCCCATCTCATGAACTCCAATCTATAACCACCATACGTGGTCCCAATCACCAATTATCCCTAAGATTCTCTGAATTCACTACTGACTTGTCCTTTTTCTTCATATGACATGAAATTTTTGAGTAAATCCTATATAGGTTTGAGTATATATATATCCAGTAGGATGCCCTGAAATCTGAAGGGGGGGGGAATTAAGAGATATAATCAAAATAGAAAGATAGTAGATAGTAAACAAGATGCAGCTCAACCCAAAGAACGAGAAAGTAACCTCATCCGACACAAGGGAACCAACACAGTGTGTAAGTAGACTACATGTTGATTCTTTGTTAAATATAGTAGGATAGTAACCTCATCCAACCACAAGAATCTGAACATGGAAAGTAGGTGGACTACCCTACATGTCTTCATAACCCATGGCAAGAGAGTAACTGAATACAAAAAATGGATATATATATATATATATATATATATATATTCTCATCAAAATAAGACCAAATAATAGAGAAAGGGGATATCCATCTCATATCCCATCCGATGAAAAGAGTCTCTATCAGTTACAGAAGTACATCAACGTAGCCCATCACCTCACATGTCTTCCCATCAGAAAATATCCAAGTCAGCCCTCACCTAATCATTGTGACACACAGTCGAGGGTACAAAATCTCTAGGTAGAGGACTTGTGCCCTAGTATAATAGGAGGGTTCCACTTAGTGGATAGATATAGTACCCAAGCCATGTTTCAATAGGAGGGTTTCACTCTAGTAGTCGTTAGAGGACCCATGTGTTGCCAAGTAGGAGGGTTCCACTCTAATAGTTGATAGAGGACCCATGTCCTTTCCAGAAGGAGAGTTTCACTCTAAGAGTTGATAAAGGTCCCATGACTATCCCAAAAGTAGGGTTCCACTCTAAAATATGGTGGAATAATTCCATGTCCCAATAGAAGGGTTCCACTTTGATAGGTAGGTAGAGGAACCATGACCGGTTTCAATAGGAGAGTTACACTCTTTGATGCTAGAGGACCCATGCCCTAACTCTATAGAAGGGTTCCACTCTGAAAGCCTCTAGTGATCCTGCATGATCATTTTCATCATCGAGCATCACTTAAATAAGTTCCAATCCTAGAAAATATCTCATCATACCTTAAAATTCACAATAGAGGGGACCCACACTGTGCGTGGTCCTGCTCCATCACCTATTCATTTCCTTGGAGTTACACATATCACCAACCCATTTAGCATTACATGGTATGTGGGGAGGATACACGACATGTCCAAGAAACTTGGGGTCTCTAACCATGCACCTCTTCCATGTTCGTGTACTCAATCCATGTTCGTGTACTTTGGTACATGGTGTGTCTCTTCACATGGGGTGTCACCCATGTCTCTAAACATGTATGTATACTCAGGAACATGGATTGTGCCTAACTATGTGATCAATCACATAGATCATCCACTTAGGGAATAGGTACATAGTGTGCAGCAATTCTACTTGGTGTTTCATCCTTATAAATTTCCAAAACCCTAGATACCAAAGCATATGGGCTACATGTCGTGTGTTCATAACAGTACATGACATGTAGTCATGTTTTTCACAGATTCCTAGATTTGTTTCTTTGATTCTAGATCTAGCCCTCGATGCTTCTATCTCACCTCCACACCTCCCAAAATCAAAGATGAAGCCCTCAATTTGTTGTTTTTTTCCATCGTTTCCTAGAAATCAGTTCTTGATTTTTATCTTACATAACCCATGCACCTTATGCATATTTGGTTCTTCCACCATTCATGATTTGAATAATTATCATCAAAATGATCAAACACAACCTGAAATCTATCTAAAATCATCCTTAGTTTTTTTATCTGTCTTTTTCACATGAATTTGTTAAGAAACTGGGGTTCAATTGGGCTTGATACTACCTAATAATGTCAAACCAGGACTGCGGAGTCCAATCAGTGAAGAACGAAAATAATAAAGGGAGAAAGAACCAAAGAAAAGGTTTAATAGATCATTGTAGAGTGTTCTCATCTAACAATCAAGAATGAGGATATCTGAGGTTATAAAATAGTTGAATAATCAATGAAACCGGTACATATATTCATGTCAAGGTTCAAAAATTGATGCAGATCATAAAATGGATGATCTAGCTCAATATATTTAATTAAAAAGGGTGAAATCCAAAATTTGATGAGTCCTACCTGGAGATTGGATCATTTCTCATCAAATAACATGCTCAATAATTAATGTAAATAGTCTTTGCATTTTTTGTGTCTTGATCCTCCTTGATCCATAGATTTGTCATCATCGGAATTCGATTCACTAACGTAAGGAGAGGAGAAGATGCTCTTGATGGTCCTAAGTTTATGATTCTAACCCTGTGAAAATTTTTATAATGATAGATTTATATTCAATTCAGTTAAATTAAATTAATTAATTAATTAATTTAATAAATTAATTAATTCACAGAACATGCCTCCAATGTCCATTTTATTCGAACGCCCTGTGCTAACCTATTTTAGGTTATGCATAGAGTAAAAATTGTGTTCTAGACTCAACTGTGGTCTCATATTTCTGATAAAAGATTATGTTAATGATTTATCTCACTTTCTTTAATAAATTTTCTGCATGTGATATAAAATATATTTAATATTTTTATAAAATTAATTCTGGGCACATCAGGCCATGGAATCGCATGTCGTCTTAGCACCTAGCTCTGAAAATATATATAGAAATATTTAAAAGTATTAAAAGGAAAAAAATGGGTCTATGCATAATTATCTTCTTCAATATTTTCATCCCCAAAAAGAAAAACTACACAAACAACTCGAAGTATTAATCCCACATCTGGCTCTCCCACTCCCAGGAGCTCTTCTTCAGGTTCTTGTTCGGCCATAACATGCTAACTAAGGGGGTGATCCATCCATTAAGGGTCCTCTACTATATATCATTGATCACTACTAGGTTTTCCATGAATTTGGCTCCATCCTTGATATCCATCTTTCCACAATCGATGATGTTAATGGGATCATGCATGTATCTTCTTACCTATGACATGTAGAAGACGTCATTCACCTGATCTAACTATGGGGGTAGGTCAAAGAATTAAGAAAACACACCAACCCTCAACATGATCTCAAACGACTTGATGAAACTTAGGGATAGCTTGTCTCCTTAGCCAAACCTCTATAATCCTCATCATGGGGAGACTTAGGAAAATTTGGTCTCACTACTAGAACTCTAAGGGCCTACGTTGGTGATCTGCGTAATATTTCTACATGATATAGGACATCCTCATCTAATCACGGATGACCTAGACCTTCTCAATTGTCACTTGCACCATCTTTATACCAATAATATATGTCTCTCCAATCTCTGTCCAGAACAAGGGTGTCTTGCAGGGTGTCTCGTACAGGTCCTCGAAAGGTGTCATGCTGATAGTATATTGGTAGCTATTGTTGTACGCAAACTCTACCAAATGAAAGTTATTCTCCCAACTTCAGTCAAAGTATAATATGCAAGACCTTAGAATATCCTCCAACACTTGGATAATGCACGCAGTTTTCCCATTAACCTGGGGGTGAAAGGATATACTCATCCTCATCTGAGTCCTGAATTCCTTCTAGATAGCAAGGAAGTGTGCCGAATTCATGATTCAGTCAACTATCACCTAGATGGCATTATGTCCCTTCACTGTCCATGGAATCCTTGCCACAAATTCCATGGATATTCCATATCGCTTCCACTCTAGGGTCTCAAGGGGCTGAAAAAATCCTTCCAAAACATGGTGCTCAACCTTCACCTACTGATAGGTGAGGCACCGAGAGACAAACACTTTCACGCTCCATATCATGTTGAACTACTAAAACTATCATTGAAGTTATCTATAAATCTTCCCCGCACTAGGATGTAAAACTAGGGGATAAGTGTGGAAATATCACTTCACCTCATCCCTCATCATAACTGGGACCATCGTCCATCCCTAGAAAAGGATGATGTGATTCCCTCCTTCATAATATTTGTCTAGTGAATCTCTTATGGATATCTAGTCATGCAATACCTCATAGTCGATGTCTCCCAACTGGGACTCTCTCACATGCTCGAGAAGTATAGGAGTCAACACCATTGAGTGAATAAAATTTTTACCCTCCATTCCACCAGGGTCAGCTTCAAGGAAGCCAAGTACTCTAAATCCTCCTGCACCAAATGAGCATAGGACTTCCTACTAAGTGAATCTTCTACTATGTTTACCTTCCCTAGATTATAGACTATCTTGAAGTCATATTCCTATAGGAACTCCAACCAGTGTCACTATCTTAGGTTCAAGTCTCTATGTGTGAAGACATACCTGAGACTCTGATGGTTTGAGTAAATTATGAAGTTCTCTATTATAAGGTAGTGCATCCACATCCTTAGGGAAAATACTAACACTTCCAAATCTAGGTTGTGAGTCATTTAGTTCTTCTTATGGGGTATTTACTACCTCAACCCATGTGGGATAATTTCCTACCGCGACATCAACACGTAACTAAGCCCAACTCCTGAGGCATCCTAGTACACTATGTACTCTACACCCACCTCCAGTAGTCTCAACATAGGATAACTCTTCATCCTGAGCCTTAACTCCTCGAAGTCTCTCTAGCACTTCTTATTCTAGGTAAACGGCTACCCTTTCTGTATCAAGTTATTCAATGGGGCTGAAATCTGGGAAATTATTCCACAAACCTCCTATAGTACCCCTCCAAGACAAGAAATCTCCAAACCTCTAACACGTTCTTGGGAGGGTCCCAAGAAAGCACTATTTAGATCTTCATCGGGTCCATGGTAAAAATTTTCTTAGAAATAGCATGCCCCAGAAAGTGAACCTAAAGAATCCATAATTGAAACATAAATATCTTTCCATAAATATGTTTCTCTCAAACAAAATCTAGAACTATCCTCAAGTGATATGAATGTTCCTCCTCTGATGAAAAGTAGATGAGTATGTCATTGATGAAGACAAATAGAAACTGGTCCAATTATGGATAGAAGATCTGGTCCATCAAATCCATAAACACGGTGGGGGAATTTTTCACACCAAATGGCATCACTAGGAATTCATAATGTCTATAGAGACATTTAAATTCCACCTTTGTAATATCAGTCTTACGAACCTCAAATGATGGTAGACGGACCTGGGATCGATCTTTGAGTACCATCTTTCACCTCACAACTAGTCAAATAGGTTGTCAATCCTTAGCATGGTTTACTTGTTCTTTATTATGTCATGGTTTAGACAATGATAATCCACAAAAATCTACAAGATCTCATCTGCCTTTTTCACAAACAACATTGGAGATGCCCAGGGGGACACACTGGGTCTAATAAATCCATCCTCTAAAAGGCCCTCTAACTGCATCTTCAGATCCCAGAGCTCAGTAGGGGTCATCCAATATGCTGCAGAAGATATCAGAGCAATCCTAGGATGAAAGTTGATAAAAAACTCTATTAGTCGCCTCTAAGGTAGTCTCAAAACATATTTGGAAAATACATCCATGAAATCATCCACAACTAAAGGAATCTAAATACCTAAATAGAATACTACACCAAGGACTATACTCACCAACTGATGGGTGATAGACTATATCCTCTTGTTCATAGAACCCACTCTCCCTACCATGATATCACTTTCACCCATAAAGGAGAATCTAATCCCATCAATGTGATGGAATATGACTCTTATATGGTGATAGTTAATCTAGTCTCAGACCATGGATAGAAAAACAATGCCTAAGATAATTTCATATGGTTCCATCATGATTACTAAGAGCTCCCATGTGAAACTTTATCCTCCAAGTGATAGATTTCACTATCTACAGATAAAAGATACAGAAGAACTGTTCTCTGTAGGAACCTCAAGACAAAGCTACTGGGCTAGAGCCTCAACTAAGATCCCCAGATCTCACATCAGGAGTATATAGATGAAGGAATTACCAAAACCTATGTCTTCTAATACTAAATCAAGAGTATAAAACACACAAATCATACCTCTAATCATCTCATTTGTTGAAAGGTCATATGCCTCTAGAGCCTGCAGTTGTTTGTGGCCCCAACCGTGAGCTCCCTAAGCCTAACATGGGCCGCTTGGTGGTGGTAGTGGAAGGATATCATAACATCATATGTTGTACATAGCTTCTCTTCATCATCTACTAGATCCTCCTCCCTGGGGACCACCTTGACCTCACCTAGGTGATCCATGATCATGGTGTTACCTCTGTCGTGGTAGTCCATCAGCTACCTGCCAATGGTCCTCGGTACATCTAGTCGGGCAGTCAAATTCTATGTGACCCCACTCGTCATAATAAAATCATTGACCCTCTTTGAGCTTCCCTAGTCCTTTGAGATTACCCTATTCCACATGATCACGCATCTGATTTTGATCATGATAGGATCTACTATGCTAAAATCATGTCGACTAGCACCTGCTAGCTACTACTGATGACTCGGCTCTGTGATTCCCACTTACAACTCTAACTACCTAGAGTACTTATGACAGAAATATCTCTATCACTATTGATCACTCCAATACCTCATCATAGGTGGGAATGCACAAGGGAACCACACTAGCATGGATCTCTCTGTGGAGTCCCTGCTCAAACTTCCATGCTCGAAAGTATCCATCTCGAATCATGTCAAGGGAGTATCGTATAAGGTATGTAAACCTCATTCTATACTCATCCACTATCATCCCTCCCTGTTGAATCTCCAGAATCCCATGAATCTGAACCATGTTCAAATAGAAGGGGTAGTACTCCACAAGAAAAAGTTTAGAGATATGGAAAACCAACTCTATCCAATCCTTCACTTCCTAGGGATTTGGATCACTGCAAAACATTAGCAGCATCTGGTGCTAGAACTCACAGAGTGTGATAATCCTACACACATCCTCAACCTTCTATACTAGGATGATTTTTTACTTGACAGGTATTGGTGCTGATACCTTTCCTCCTAGAGTAATAATATCATGGGATAAACCCTAAACTAATTCCTCATCTCTCATCAGATCATCATCACGATCCAGAACTGGTATCCTGGATGGCTGGAATTGTAGAGGCATCCTAAAATTTTAATCAATATGTACCATGGTTAGATGATTATATATATATACAACAATGGGGATTTGACTTGATAAGGATATTCAAAGACTCAATCCTATATGATGCATGTTCCATTGATCCCTACAACAAATGTCTTCATATTCCAAGTCGACAAGAAGGTATTCAAAGTCCTAGTGAATGGATACATAGGATTTCCATACCTTAATCGGATTCCCTATCCTGAAACCCACACTCGATACACTTTGAAAATGTTTCCCTAATCCCAACAAAATACTTGTAAGGGGACTACTCCATACAACATCCCAAGGAATGAACTAGTCTGGTACCAATCTGTCATGACCCGGCCCTAACTGAGGATCGAGTTGCAGCTACCCCAAGCCCACCTCTATAAGCCAGGGGTGGTAACCAGATCCAGAATGCATAACCTAAATGGGATGAATTTTCCTAATTTACCAATATATACACAACCAACCATCTCAATTAATAATTATAGAAGAATAATAAAAAAATCAACAGTGAGAATATAAATCAGGCATGAAAAACCTCTAGGGTGTAAAAATTACAATAGTGAAAACTGAAAAGAAAGTGGAAAAAATACAATCCCAACCAGAAGGATGTCCCAAGTTGAGAAAATTTGAAAAGTAAAATGTTGAGAGAGTCCAAATTCTAATCTCTAAGATATGACCACCGTATGCAGTCTCAAGAACCAAGTATCCATAAGATCCTATGAAGTCACTGTCAACCTGACCATCCTCTGCATAAGACATGACATGTGTGGGAAAAGACCATGTAGGGGTGAGTATATACATACCTAGTAGGACGCCCCAAAAGCTGAAGAGGGAACAGTAAGATATAAAATAGGAATATAAAGACAGTAGATAGTAAACAGAACACTGCTCAACCCAAAGAAAGAGAAATTAACCTCATCCAAACACAAGGGGATCAATATAGTGTGTGGGTGAACTACACATCGAGTCTATGTCACCCATAGAAGGAGAGAAACCTCATATAACCATGAGAAGCTAAACATGGAAAGAAGGTGGACTTCCCCACATGTCCTCACACCCCATGGAAGGAAAGTAACTGAATCCAATAACATGGATATATATATATATATGTATATATATATTATCAGAAAAATAATCCCAAATGATAGAGAAAGGGGATCTTCATCTCACATCCCATCACAGAAAAAGAGTTCCCATCAGTTCTATAAGTCCACCAATAATGCCCAACATCTCACGCGTCTGCCCGATAGAAAACATCAAAGTCAAGCATCACCTCTTCACAGTGTCACATAGTAAAGGGGCCACAATCTCTAGGTAGATTACACATTACTCAGTACAAGAGGAGGGTTCCACTTAGTGGATAGATAGAGGACCCATACCTTGTTCCAACAGGAGGGTTCTACTCCAGTCATCAATAGAGAACCCATGCCCCACCCAGTAGGAGGGTTCCACTTAAATAATAAATAGATGCCCCATTTCCTACCCAGAAAGAGGTTTCCACTATAATAATCGATAGAGGACCCATACCCTGCCCAGCAAGAGGGTTACACACTATTAGTAGATAGAGTACCCATGCCCAACCCATCTAGAGGGTTCTATTATAAAATATGGAGGACCCATTCCCTATCTTAATAGGAGGGTTCAACTTCGATAGGTAAGTATAGTTCTCATCCCCTATGTCAATAGGAGGGTTCCACTCTTTGATACTAGAGGACCCATTCCCTAACTCTGTAGGAGGGTTCCACACTAAAATTCTCTGGTGATCCTTTGTGATCACTTTCACCATAGATCATTGCCTAAATAAGATTAAATCCTAGAATAACTCACATAATACATCAAAATCCACAATAGAGGAAATCATCGCACTCTAAGAGGAAAAATAGCCAATATAGGTTACTCGTAAGCCAAAATCTGAGTCCAAACGAAGGAGATACAAGATTTATAAGTTTTATCAAAAAGAAACAAGTGGTACACAACATGTGAGGGGACCCATATGGAATGTGGTCCCTCTCCATCGCAAGGATTTTTCCTAGAGGTACATGGATCACCAACTCATGTATCACTATACATCATTTAAGGAGGCTACACAGCATGTCTAAGCCACTCGGGATCCCTGCCTGTGCACCTTGGTCTTGTATGTGTACTCAATTCATGCCCGTATACTTTGGTACATGTCAGGTCACATCACATGGGGTGTCACCCTTGCTTATGACCATGTCCATGTACTTGAGCACATGGTGTGTGCCTAGCCATGTGCTTATCCACATGGCTCATTCACTCAGGGAAGAGGTACACAGCATGTAGGGATTCTAAAAGATGTGTCATCCTTATAAATTTCCAAAATCTTAGTTATCACAGCATAGGGGTTACATTCTATGCGTTTATCATGTTACATGACATGTAGTCATGTTTTTCATAGATTCCTAGATCTATTTATATGATTTTAGATCTATACCTTGATGCTTTGGATCTCACCTTGATGCCTCCCAAAATTGAAGAGGAATCCTTCAATTCATTGTTTTCGGCCATCATTTCCCAAAAATCAGTTCTTGATTCATCCCACACATAACTCATGCACCTTACACGTATTTGGTTCTTAAACCATTCATGATTTTAATTATGATCATCAAAATGACCACCCACAACCCATAATCTATCTGAAAATATACTTGGTTTTTTATCCATCCCTTTCATGTAAATATATTGGAAATTTGGGGGTTTGATTGGGCTCAGTACTACCCGGTAATGTCGAACAGGGACTGCATGGTCTAATCAGTGAAGAACATGAAGAATCAAGGGATAAAATCACCAAAACAAATATTTAATCAATCTTTTCCAAGATTTATTTTCCAAAGATCAAGAAATGAGATATATAGGGTTAGAAAAAATTGAATAATCGATGAAACTGGTGCATATATGCATGAAAGGGTTCAACAATTGGCACAGATCATAAAGGTATAATCATTCTCAATATATTTAATCAAAAATGGTGAAATCCACAATTTGATGATTCCTACCGGAATATTGGATTGTTCATAATCTAAGAACATTCTCACTAATGAATGGAAGAATTCATTACATTTATTACATTCTAATCTACCCCGATCCAGATATTATTTATCATCGAAAGTAGGTTTTACAATGGAAGGAGGGGAGTAGATATTCTTGATGGTCCCATGATTATGAGGGTAACCCTAGGAAAATATCCATAATGATATATTTATATGAAATTTAATTAAGTTAAATTAATTAATTAATTAATTTAATCAATTAATTAATTCACTAAACATACCTCCAATGGATATTATATCTGAATTCCCCACGCTGATCTATTTTAGATTGAACCTAGGTTAAAAATCACATTTTGGACTCAATCGTGGTCTTGGATTTCTAATATGATATTTTTTAAAGATTTATCCCACTTTATATAAGAAACTGTGCGCATGTGATATAAAATATATTTAATATTTTTATAAAATTTATTTTGGGAACACCGGTCCTTGGAATCGCACGTTGTCTCAGCACCTGGCTCTGAAAATATATATAGAAATATGTCAAAGTCTTCTAAGGAAAAAACTAGGTCTCTATATCCTTTTTCAATATTCATCTTATTTAATTCATTCTCGCTCATATAACCAAGAATATGATAAATTAACATGAATAACATCAGAATACACCATCGAGAATTTCTAAGCTTTCTGGATAAATAACATAAGACTAAACAACTTGTATCCCAAAGGTACATGTCGTGTACCCATATTCACCGCATCAGGATGAATTCATGTAAAATAATGATTCATCATGTTGATGAATATTAGGGATCATTAACACACCATGTCTTAACTAGTATTGCCTAGAAAATGTTTTTTTGGACTACACATCTTGTAACTTGTATATCGTCCATGTAGTCCACGCACTATCACGATAAAAAATACAGAGTTAATGGCACATCATGTATTTATCACATGATGCATGTGACTAAAAATCATGAAACTCAAAGACCATAGAGTGTGTATCTAGAAGACAAATTTTATACCTTAGAAATTTCCATGGCTAATAAACATGCTCAGTCCCTTGGCGTGTGTCATGGAAAAATAGAAAAGTTACATACACAACGTGTGTGGCTAGCTTGTACACGCCGTATAACCTACCCATTTACACAGGAAAATTAAAATTAATTAATTAATCTATTAAACCCAATCAACACATGTATTTGTGAAATTAATTTATAGTACACTACATTCGATAGGTTTTACATATATATTAAATGTTTAATTAATTTCGTGTAAAATTTGGGACTACATGTCGAGTATGGACCTTACACACTGGTACTTCATGTGGATCAAAGGCATTACACACCACATAATTTACATGTGTATGTGTGTAATTTATTGAAAGTACATTCCATATAACTGTGTAAAATTTCATATATTATAGTTTTCATGTGAGTACACAGTATATGATAAAGACCATGTCAGGTATATTGGATAGGTATTCGGCATGTTGCCTACTAGTACATTCTTATGTACATGATTAATTTTAAATAAAATTAATTTGTTCAAAATTGAAATGGGTGGGAATATCGAGTATTTTTTAGATGGAAATTGAGATAAATAATTAATTAATTAATTTGTATAATTAATTAATTCAAGCACATTTTATCTTAATTAAGAATGATTAAAATGAATCATAGGGACTTAAATGCATATTTGTTGCATGTATGTATGATCATGAGATTGAATGACCATTGTATAGATTTTATGTATTCTAATTTATTTATTTCATAGGTTTTTTCAATTATTACTATTAAATTAAAATGATGATCAGTGTTTCATCCCCTCCTCTTATTATGTAAGAAACTAAGTTCCCATGATTTCTTTTATGTAGACCCTATTAAACCATTCCATTGGTTCCCCTCACCTATGTGTGAGTAAATAAAATGTAAGGATGGAGATCTCAAGAGATTGGAGGTGGTTCAATATGGAGCTAAATTAAAATAAAACTAGGTGATACATAAGATGGATATGGAATTCCGTGACTAGAGCTAATTGGCTCATAGATTTTTCCCCTAGGGGCAATGCTTTTTTTTATTTTCCACTCAATAAAAAAATTAGTAGATAAAGATCATGATCATGCCACATATTCATTTTATATTATAAAATGTTATTTATTTTATTTTATGGATTTTATGTTGTCATCACATAAATAAATTAATTAAATACCATGAATGATTTGATGGAATAAATAATAAAATGATTATGCATAAATATTTTATCAATATATGGTTAATCACTTAATTAAAATCTAATTAATATTAATAATAATTGAAAAAGGATAAAATAAGAAATTTTTTTAATAATAAACAAAAATCCCTCAATAAAATATCAAGTCCGACTATTCCTTCTATAACTTGATTAAGGATATATCCATAGAACTAAGTGTTGGTCTCACCCATGTTAAGATGCTTAATTTTATCAGGGAGTTCTTATAAAGGTTTTGGTTTGACTTAACCAAGTTGAAATCAAGAGGAGTAGGATTTTCTAAACATTATGTATCTTGGAGGAAATCTTTGAGGAAATCAAAAATAGGATTTTAGGATTAAGGAGTCCACTCAATAGATCTAAAAGTTGCAAGCCCACCGTTTGAAAGATCACCTACCTAAATAACTTTAAGTAATTCAAAAATCCCTTTATTGGGTTATGATAAGGGAAATATAGATCCTATCCACCATAATGAAATTTGATAATACATTCAGAGGTCAATGTTGAGGTCCATTGAGACTTGATAAAATAGTGGTAAACTAATAAAATAATTAAATTTAATTCATCTCATATTTTCTGGTAATCAAATAACATACTAATAATCTATATTTATATTTTTGTAGTAAAATGTAAAGTTCATCAACCATGTTATCCCTATGATAAAATATAGATAAATACAATATATTCTTTTATAGTGACTTGCAAGAATGGTGCAGTCTCTTACCCATTCAATTATTCCATGAATAAAATTTATACATTCTAGAACTCCCAATACCAAATCTTCTTGATAAGGAGGCAAGCGATGAGGTGTTCACTGTCTATGAAAAAAACTTGAATGATGTGATATATTTTCAGTGTTTAATGTTATTATCAATATCTAGTAAATTTATAAATTCTTATGAGAACATGGATACCTATATCATGCTCAAGAATTCCAGGATCTTTATCAGGAGAGAGATAGACAAGAACAGTTTAAGATTTATAAGGAACTATTCATGAGAAAACATAGATAAGGTGTGTCAGGTGGACCTCATGTAGGAAGACTCAATTGCTACATTGAGTGTCTATATGTTCTAGGATTTAAGATGGTCAAATAATTATTCACCAATCTCATACTTTCTTTACTCCCTTAGATATTATCCAATTTTTTGTGAATTTAAATATGAACAACTTTTAGAAGTCTCTCCCAAATTTCCACACTCTGCTTCACCATGTCAACAAGGATATAAAACATGAAAATCTATTTTTTCATATTGTTAATAATAGGATGGGTAAAGTAAAAATCCCTAAGACTAATTATAAGTCTAAGGCTTATTTGGAACACCCTTCCAAGAGAATGAAGATAAAGGGTAATGAAACTGAGTATTACATCTTTTGTTTTTGATGCGGTGAGAAGGGCCGCCAGAAGAAGAACTTCACCACATCTAAAAAGAAAGGGTAATCTTTAGGTGTGTTAATTATTGAGTGAAATAGATCCATTTTTATAAATAGGGTGTTAGATAGAGCATGTGGTGCTAGAATTTTTATTCAAATATAGTAACCAAGTAGATTCAGAAGAGTTACCCTAGGTGAGGTGGATCTATGAGTCGTTAATATATCCAAGATTACTATAGTAGCTATTGGAGACTAACACCTCATGTTGTTTATTATAATTATCTTGGTTTTAAATATTTATTATTATGTTTCATTAATTGACAAAAATATTTTTTTATTTTTAGTATTTATTTAGATGGAATTATTTTCAAATTTTTAAATATATTTTTTTTATTTTATAAATATATAAATTTTTAAAGTAAAGAAATTTTGAATAACATTATTTTTGTGCTAGATTATATAAACCAAGTAATGGTGATAAATAATGAATCTAGTTTTCATGACTCATATCACACCCAACTATGGAATCACTTCTTAGGTAATGTAAATGAAAGTGATTGACTAAATTATACCAAGATGGATATTTAAATTCTTTAAAACAAATACCACTAGACATATATCACACTTTTTTTGAAAGGTAAAATGGGAAAATCCCCATTTAATGGAATGGGTGAAAGGTCCACAGTGCTTATTGAATTGGTGCATACCAATGTGTGTGGACCTTTTTTAGTTGAATTTTGGATTGGATATTCATACTTCATAAATTTTACTATTGAATTTTATAGATATGGATATATCTACCTAATTAGGTAAAATTTGAATTCCTTTGAGAAATTAAAGGAATAGAATAATGAATTTGAGACCCAACTTGTAAAGAAAGTAAAGAAAATCTGCTCAAAATATTGTGGAGAATATCTAAACTAAGAATTCATTGATTACCTATGGAAGTTTGGGATATTATCCTAACTCACTTATGCTTATACAGCCTAATAGAATACTTTAAGTGAAAGGAGAAACCAACCCTCATTAGATATGATGAGATCAATGAGGATTCATTCGAGTATACCATTATCTATTTAGTGATACACATTAAAAATAGTGCACACATACTAAATCAAGTGTCAACTAAATTGAAAAATAGTATTCCATATGAACTTTGGTGTGGAAGGAAATCCATGTTATTGAATTTACATGTGTGGGTATGTGAAGAGTTTGTTAAGTCCTCTTCAAATGACAAAATTTCACCTCAATTCACAAATTATATCATCATAGGATACTCCAAGGAAACAAGTGGATACCACCCATATGAACCCTCAAATAAAAATGTAATAGTGGTAAGATATTCCATGTTTCATGTGAGGGAGAACATCTCTAAAAGTTATAGTGGAAGAGAAATAGACTTATATGAAGTCATGGATCAAGATATGGATGAGTTAACATAGGAACATATTCCACAAATCACCATAGAAGATGATTTTCTAGAGACACAAGTACTATGAAATTGTATAAGAGAGGTTCTAAAACATGAAAGATTTGGTTTTATAGTCACTGAAGATGGTGACTCGTTATTAATTAATAATAATGATCTTATAACCAACAAGGAAGCAGTAAGTTACATAGAATATTCCAAGTGGAAAGGAGCCATGAATTCTAAAATAGATTCAATGTAGCAAATCCATGTATAGATTTTGGTATATCCTCTATTGGATGTAAAGCCTATTTTTTATAAATGGGTATTCAAGAATAAACTGGACTTTAAATGGAAATTCAAAACTTATAAGGCATGACTGGTTGCAAAAGGGTTTAAATAATGTTAAGTTGTATACTATGATGAAACCTTTTCACTAGATACTATTCTAAAATCCATCAGAATTTAAATTTTAATGGAATCTTACTATGACTATGAGATTTGTAAGATGGATGTTAAAATATTTTTCTTTAATGGTAACCTCTAGTAAGATTTCTATATAACACAACTATAAAGGTTTGTGAATTAAAATATTGTGAACAAGGTATGTAAGTTGTAGAGATCGATTTATTTATTGAAATGAGAATACAGGTCATGGAACATTAACTTTGATGAATCTACAATGGAATTTGGTTTCATAAAGAATCAATGTGAGCCTTGTGTCTACAAACGTTTTATTGGTAGGGAAATTTTTTTCTTGATAGTATATGTTGATGACATATCACTTATTAGAAATGAAATTTTAGTCTTACAGACCATTAATACTTTATTAAACCCATTATTCTCTATGAAATACTTATTTTAAATAGAATATATTCTTTAGGATTACGATCTATCATGATATATCCAAGAGGATACTTGGACTAAGTAAAGGTATATACATTAGTAAGATAATAAATAGATTTCGTATGGAACAATCTAAAAGGATATTATTTCCAATATCACATGGAATTCATCTTTCCAAGAAAATGTGTCCTTACACATCAGCAGTTGGTCCAGTTGTGTATGTTATGTTATATACTAGGATAGATGTCTCTTATACCTTAAGTGTGGTAGGAATAAATCAATCTAACCCAGTTGATGTCTATTAGATGTTATCCAAGACTATCCTTACATATATGAGGAATAAATCAAGTTAACCTAGGTGATGTCTATTAGATGTTATCCAAGACTATCCTTATATAAATGATTCCATACATATCATTAGTTGGTCCAGTTTTGTATGTTATGTTATATACTAGGATAGATGTCTCTTATACCTTAAGTGTGGTAGGAAGAAATCAAGCTAACCCAGGTGACGTCTATTATATGTTATCCAATACTATCCTTACTTATATGAGGCATAAAAAGGATTTGTTCATGTTTTATAGAGGATATAAAGAACTATTCATCAGGGGATATATAGATGCTAGTTGATAAACATATCAAGATGATCTAAAATCATAGTTGGGATACACCTTCATGATTAATGTAGGTGTTGTGAGCTATAAGAGAACAAAACAATTCACAATCATTGATTTTATAGTGGATTTTGAGTATATTTTGGCATTTGATGTAGCTAAAGAGGTTTGGATATGTGACCTCATCAAAGAGATTGATATGGTTCCTATAAAAAAAATACATTATCACACTATATTGTGATGATACTACAGTGGTGGATCTTGTAATAGAAGTCAAAGTCACATCAGCAGATGAAGCACATACTCTAAAAATATCATCTATTGAGGGATTTTTCTTAGAGATGTGTTGTTGTAATAAGCATATTTTCTTTGAAAGACAACATGGAAGACCTATCAGCTAAATCCATATCTCAACAGAAGCATAACCATCATGTGAGATTTATCGAACTAAAAGTTGTTAGTATTTGACTCTTTTTAAAGTGGTATTTTTTTCATTTTTTTCCTATAACCAACAAATTTTTACTTTAGATTATCTATATATATTCAAAATGTGGATACAACACGCAACATTGGGCTTAAACAAACCATGAAATATTAATATTTAAATGTTAAAGTTATAAACTATCCTCTAAATCAATGGATATGAATAGGATTGAACACATTACGAAATATATAAATATATATATAAATATAAAGGTCCAAATAAATACAAATATATTGATTAATTCTTAGGAAATAAGCAACAAATTTTTTAGTAAAGTCATTTTATGCTTAAGAAATGGATTTTATTGCTTTTTGTGAGAGAATATTATTTTTTGGAACATTTAATAAAAATGAATAAAAATGATATAATTTTTTAATTCATCATGTTAAAATTATCTTAGGATGAATTTTTTAGGATTTTCTAAAAAAAATTATTTTTCAATGAATAATGAAAATACTAATTTCTATTGAAAAATGTCTTTTCTTTTCAAGTAATTACTAAGTCACATTCTATTTTGGATTAGTTTTATAATTTTATTAGTTCATTTTTATTAAACACAATCAAATAAATTTTACTAGAATCAACATTATACATGAATTTTTTATAAAAACATTTTTATACTTAAAAATATGTTTTTTCGAAAAATATATTTTCATCGTGTTTTATGGGTTAAATTTTAAATTAAATTATTCCACTTTTGAAAATTTAATTTGATAAAATGGAATCCATGTTTGGAATAATCATAATTAATATTAGGTAATAATTTCAACTTTATTTTTTGTCAATATGTATAGTAACCATAGTAAATTTTTATTACCACATTATAGATAAAATGGGTTAATTAGGGTTAAAAATAATGTGATAATGATTAAAATTCATAAAAACAATTACCTTAATTTCATTGTATGAGTATATTTCATCTAAAATCATCCAAAATTCTAAAATATAACCTTTTTCATTTATCTTTGATTTTGACCTTTGTAATATTTTAAGTAAAGGATAGTCAAAAAATTCACTCTCTTATTTTTAATATTTTTTACATTTTCTGAAATGGATAAAAAAAACTTATGTTAAGTTATAAATATTTATTTTAAATATAAATTTTTTGATCATTGAAATTTATTTTTAATTTTTATTGATGAAATAATTACCTTTTATGCTAATGTAATGCTAACACAGTGCTTGTATAAATAGTAGAAAAAATCAAGTAAATGATTTTAAAAACTCTAAAAGTAATGTTTTTTTGTTTCATTATAGTATCCTAAAAATTTTATAAATCAATATAACATATTAGGTATTTGTTAAAGGCTTATATTCAAAATATATTTCTATCTTATTTTCTTTAAAGTCAAACTAAATAAAGTGTCAAAATGACATTAATGATATTTTATGTTAAATAATATTTTATTTAATTATTTAAAACCCATAAAAATATTTAAAGAAGACAATTAGGATGATAAATGGTCTAAAATTTCATTCTTTGTCCATTTATGAGCTAATTTTCACCTTATGAGTAAAATTATAACCTTTAATATTGAAAACTTAATTACCATGGTTAAGGTTAAAATTGGTTAACTAATGGGTTAAACTAAAAAGTAAGGCTTAAAATAATATCTAAACCTGTATAATTTTGATTGTATGATTATATTAAGACCATATCCTTATTATATTTGAATTAATGTCATTTTGGAACCATTTTACTTGAGTTTGACAAATATTATATTATAATATTTCATGAATTTCCAAAAATGCTCCTCCCCTCCCATATAAAAGGTCACCCCTCCTTTCTCTTATTTACACCACTTTGAGCCATCTATATTGACCAAACATTGACCAATTATCTTCTCAAATTTCTTATTCATTATATAGAGTTTATTTTCTTCTTAAAATATCATTCCAAGGGTCCTTAAGAAGGGATCTAAAGGAGGTCTATCGACTAAAAAGTAATCATTCAAACTAACCACTTTCAATTTATTTCTTCTTTTAAACCCTTAAAATATTCTTATACCATAATTATGTAACAACATCAATATATACCCTATAATAAATTGTTATTATTACTATTTTATAAGCCTTTTTTATCTCCTTTTTCATCCTATATGGAACAAAAACATTGTTCGTGCGTCTGTGTAGACTACCACCCCCACGAAGCGATGTTTTGTTTTCCATCATTGCCTCTCATTAATGTTTATAATGATGGATTTAATGTATACATATGATATTTATGACATAATTATCATCCTTGAAAGATAATATATCATCTATTTTCTTACATTTCCATCCATTGAAAAATGATAATGTTGTTAGTGCATGCGTGTGGATTACCACCTCCATGAAGCGATGTGATTCATTTTTCATCACCACATCACATGTCTAGTATATATAAAATATTTAAAAGAATAATTAATATATAAACATGATAACTATGCCCTGATTATTATTCTGGATATTACGTAATAATTACCACTTTGACCACTATCAATATACCAAAGTTGTTTTGAAATTATGAACTGAACATCCTCAAAATACCCGATGTGGAATTAACTGATTAAGTAATTAAATATGTCATTTAAATAAATGAAAAAAAATGGTTTAATAATAAATTAATAAACTTGTAAACGTTTCTTAAATAAGAAAATAATTGATATAATTTTATCATACATGATTTAAAGTACATACATAGAAATCCTTCCCTTTTACATGTTATATCATGAATCCTTCATACTTCATGGAATTTTCAATTACAATTAAAATTATTTAATTCAAGGGTATTTTAATTAAAATTTACCAAGTGGTAAGGTATTTCATAACTCAATTTCCATTCATTGAGTTATACTTCTACTTCATAGACTTGTTATGACATGATTATGGGTAAATTTATATCTAGATTGTTTTATTATATATTTCTAGTTTTTTTATATGTATTTATATAAGTACACATAATAAATATATGGATTGATTATCAATTCAAGAGTTATTATCTTTGAAAGGGTTTTCTTTGTCTCAATATCATTTTCCTAAGACATATTTCATGTCCTGCACCATGATTTCTTTGAATGGTGTACTTACAGACCCATGAATGAATTTTAACAAATTACTTCATGTAATTCATGGGATTTATATATCCATGTCATATTATTTATTTAAATGAATTTTGATTTAAAATTTTACGAAAGACTTATAAGTTTTATGTTACAATATCATTTATTTTTGGGATTTTTTATGCTCAAGTTTCCTTTGGGAGAAATCATATGATTTTATTTTCTTGAACTAAATCTATTTTCTTCTCCTATTACTATGAATTTATTTTATATGTTTAGTTTCCATTTACCCATTATTGATTAAATAAAAATCAAGAAATTTTTTTAAGTGATTTCGATCTTGTACCTTCTTTTAGATCAAGAATCTTTCTCTTCCATATCCATGTTTTCTAAAATGTTTTCAATAATGTTCTTTTCTAAACATAAATGATTTCATAAAGTTATTTTACATGATTTTGAACTTACTTTAAAAGGTTTGAATTTTAAGTTCCTTATAGTTTTCCACATAGGTCACTTTTGAATCTCTTTATAAATGATTGAAAAAATGTTTATTTTTAAAATTTATTGAATAAATGGGTTTTCTTTCCATCATAACTATTATTTTCCTTGAATATCACTTTATAAGTTTATAATGTTATTTTTTAAGAAAAATATTTCCACAATTTTTTGTTAATTTTTATTTTTTAAAAGTGATTTTCTAATTAGATAGGGTATTTTCCTCAGGAATGTTTTTAATAATATTTTCATGGTATTTCTATTCATTAATGGTAATAAACCTTGATGTTAATTACTCTCCACTGGGGGTATTTTCTAATGATACCATACTTATTCTTTCTCAATATGGATTATGAGATTATCATGGAACCTGTTTCTTTTCCACAAGTAAATCAAGATATGAAAGAATAATGGTTATTATAAGGTTTAAAAATGAAATATTTCATTTTTTATCATTATGTTATGGTTCTTAAACATTTTTCATGATGATGGGTGAGATAGATATAGCCCATGATGAAGGGTGATCCCGGTGTAGGTCATGATGGTGAGTGAACCTGATATATCTCTCCAATGCATTGGGTAACGATTATGTTCTCTAGAGACCAATATTAAAAGTTGGATTTTTTGGTTATTCCAACTATAAGGGTTATTTTAAGGGTTATATGAAGATAATGTTCCAAGATACCAAAACATTTTCTTTATGATTGTTATTATTCTTTAATGGTTCCTTTGATCAAGAATGATATCACATGGTACGTGATTATTGATTCTAATGATTCTTGAATTTAATAAAGCTTTATTCCATGCCATATGTTTTATGATATAGGTTTTGATGGGTATAAATTCTCTTATATTATTCTCATTCACTTTGATTGTGTAGTCATGTACTTATTCTCATTTTATGATCATTGATGACATTTAATTGTCAATTATTATGTTTACCCTTATTGAGAGTTTGAGCTCACCCTTATTATGTTTTCATTTTATATAGGTTGCAAAGAAAGGTTTTAAGTATGGTATTACTAACAAGGTTACTAAATTTGAAGAACTTATAGGGAGATGATGTAGATTTTTATTAACTAGTTTTTTATGTATCTAAGTTTCTATGTAATAGGTTTTCATGATTCTATGAAACTCTAAACCTAAAAGGTCCTTGGCTATGTAAGTGATCCAATATTTACTTTTGATGTTGTAAGTTTTGGATAGTTGAAATTGGGTCACATTTATTTGTATCAAATCCAAAAATGAAAATATAATGTTTTAGTACCACATTCAGAAGTGTGGGTCTATATCTATTATACTAAGCCCTTATCTCGATAAAAGTGATTAATACCCATAGGGAAAAGTGGTATCCAGAAACATAGTATGGTCCCTGAGGATATAAGGTTTATTAATAGAAATTAAATTATCCTATGATCACACTCTGTGTAATATAATATCTTTGTATCGTGATATCTCATAAAGTAGGATGTGTCACTTATGTTACCATCCTTACTTGATTTATTTATTCTTTTAATTAATATTCAGAATGGACTTACTTTCTTATACCATGGACATAGATTTAATAAATATACTACCATACTAGTCAATTGGGCTCGAGAAATCTCTTCCTCTACTTATAAGTGAAAATTTGTATCTTGATCATTCAACTAATTTCATACCACCAATGACACACCTAATGCAAGCTGCCTCACTAAAAATAGAAATACCATGTTTTTCATCTTTAATAAAAGTATGTGATCAAATGATATGCATTGATAATGACATCAAGTCAAGAGACTAATTTACATGTTCATATATAGGAACATCGAATGATACCCAAAACATATGGTGTTCCTATTAGTGGGTTAGTCCTCGTGATCTCCTCAACTCGAGATCACTAAATGCAAACTTTGTGGGAAGAAGTCTCAATGTTTATAATCCCCCAGCATATGATAATCAAACATCATCTATGTCCCATCAATATTATGTATTTAGACCATAGGAAATATTTTTAATATTATTGTAATAATATCTCAAGCTTCTCATTATAGTTGGGAACTATTATAACTTTTTGATATGATAAATAATTCAAGGACGTTGACATGTAATTAGTGCACCAAGAAGTAACATCACTATTATGGGAAGATAAAATCATGTATAACTCTCTTTATACATGAAATGGTAATTAATAAGTACTACTTAGTTTAGATCTAGGGTACCCAATTTTAAAACATAAATTGATTAAAATCGTAGAAAATCAAATGGTCTTTAATTTCTTTAGACCCTAATTTTTTCATATTTAAACACGGCATGCATGGACAAAAAACATATTTCTCTATTTTAAAGATTTCTTTTAGTAAATTATGAGAAATCATGAACCCCTTTCTCATATCCATCACTTATTCTTCGTGCGTTTAAAAAATTATGATCCATCAATTACCTAAAAAAACAATACAAATTAAGAATATATTAAAACATATAAACATATTTATATAAAAATATAAATTTAAAACATATAAACATACAAATTTAAAAGTTATAAATTTAAAATGTATAAATATATAAACATATAAAAAATAAATTTAAAATATATATACACATATAAAATTAAGACATATAAATATTTAAATATATAAATTTAAAACATATAAAATATAAACTTATAAATTTAAAAAATAAAAATTTAAAACATATAACTATAATTATATATAAATATAAATTTAAAACATATAAATTTAAAAATATATATACATGTATAAAATAAAAACATATAAAAAAATATATTTAAAGTATAAAAACAAATAAATTTAAAAAATATAAACATAAAATCATATAAATTGAAAATATATAAATAAATAAACATAAAAAAATATAAATATAAAATTATAACATATAAATTTAAAAAATATAAACATATAAATTTGGAAAATAAAAACATAAAAACATATAAATTTAAAACATATAAATATATATAAACTTATATATAAATTTAAAACATGTATATATACATATACTAAATAAACCATATATATAAATATATGTTTATTGTGTATATCAAATAAACATATATGCATATATTAACATATATATACACACACATTTAAACATTTATAAATATATAAAAATATATAAACATATAAAGATTTAGACTTATTTAAATATATATATATATATTTATAAACATATATGACCATTTAGACATATTTAAATTTTTTATAAACTTATAAATATATTTCTTTATAAACATATAGATATATTTATAAATATATAAACATATAAACACATTTAGAAACAATAGATTTTATACTAAAAATAAAAAATCCACTTGACATAAGAATCAATATAATGAATTATTAAATCAATAAACTTATAAATTCAACTAAAATAATAATTAATTCTCAAAAATATAACAATTACTCAAAATAACATCACCTCATCACCTCAAATTCAACTTAGCACTCAAATAAATCAACAATAGATTTCACAATAAAATAAATAAGAAGTTAGAACTCAGTTTTTATTAAAACTAATGTTATTTATTAATTTTTAACATCGATTCATATAAAACTAAAGTCAAAATCTAGCATGGCGGGGCTTGTAAAATCAGTTATTATATAACTAAAGTTAAAAATACATTTAATGTTTGTTTTTAAATAAAAAAAATTAAAATCCCCATCAGTTTTTTTTTACTATTATGAAAGTGAAACAACATAATAATTACTCAAGTATTCCTATTGTAGAGTATTTTACACATAATAATGGAACAATAATAAAATAATCAATTTTTATTAATATTTCAACATGTTTAAAATAACTTAAATTCATAAATAACACTTTAAAACAAATTCCAAAACCCATTTACATATATTTTTTAGAAAATATTCTCAAAGTATACATCTTTTATTTTAAAGAACATTACTTAGTAAAAGCATTTTCTTTATTATAATATAGACCATATAAATTGATTACCACTCAAAGATTTAGAAAACAAAATTCATAAAGTACTTTTTCAAGTACATGAATTTCAAGCATTCATTATTTACTCAAAATGCATACCTTCAAACTGTGGGTGCCTAAAAATAAAATCATGTAAAATCATATTAATTCAGTTAAAATAATAATAGTTTCTAAAATAAAACCCATGTTTATCTAGTAAAAATATTTTGAAAAAAAATAACAATACTACGAAATAAATAAATGAAAAATAGTCCATGAAAATTCTATTAATTACCAAGAACATAATCATTCAAACTTATTACTTAAAATATAATTATAACCAAAAAACATGAATCCTTAAAATGAAATGAAAACCCCTCACCAATTAGATCATTTTTAAAATAAACCATTTAATTGAGGTTATGCAGTTTTTCATGTAAATTCAAATTGAATTAGGTTTCATCCCATTCTATGGCATCCTAATATCCAATGATAAGCTTAATAAAACAATCACACTTTACAAAAAATGCATCCAGAATAAAAATACACTTGATAGAAAACTTCAAAACAATAGAATTCATAAATTAAAACCATCCAATAAAGTTAAATAATTAAATAAACTATATGAAATATCATAAATAAAGAACAATAATATAAAAGATAAATTTATTCATTATAAAACCTCTTATTTCTAAAACATTTTCACAATACCCAATTTAGACTATTTAGATTATCACGTTTTAAAAACATTATAACCTAATTCATCCATTTCAAATTAATTTTTTAAAACTTTAAATCCATTATAAAATTTTCATAATAAAGTGAAATTTAAATTATTTATACACATAAAATTTCAATATAATTTCTTAAATTTATCATTTAATTTTAAATTTTGGTAATATCATTTATTTGAATTATTAGGAAAGTGATTTAATGTAAAAGTTTAAATTAAAATTTTTTATAAAAAACCATTTTAAGAGAATCCATTAAAATCATGCATTCAAATAAATTAATCCATATATCAATTAATCATTCAATAACCACACATATCATAGAATAAGTAATGAAATCATGTTAAGAGGCATCAATAAATGTTTCAATCAATTATATTACCTCTAATTACCATTCAAGAAAACATTAATTGTTTATAAGAGGTTTCCTTTAAATTAAAATGATTCAAAATATATGAAACTCAAAATAACATTTTTTTTTATTGAAAGATAAAGCTCAAAACACTTCACTATGGAAAAATAAAGCAAAATAAAACCCACTAAAGGATTGATTGGCACCGCTCAATCACAAAATTCCCCAAAAAACTTGATATTTTCTAAAAATAGGTTCATTGGGTCAATTTATGGGTTAATTTTGAAGTTTTAAAAATTTTACCTTCATATACCACTAACCCTACTACCCACTTTCACTTTGATACCATTTTGTAACATACACTACTACAAAATAGGCCTTTAACAACGCTAGAAATGGCCTTTATCAGCACTAGAAAAGTGATGACTATATGAGCGAGGTTAAAATCTCTGGTCTTTTATGATCAATTTTTTTAGTGCTGATAAAGGACCTTTTATCAGCACTCATAGAAGCACTAATAAAGTATACATTTATCAATGCTTTTAATAGTGCTGATAAAGGGACATACTGCAGTGTGTTGTAACAGCACACTGTAGCACCAATGCAATGTGTTGTAACAATACACTATAACACCAAAAACACACTAGATGTCAAAAAAACAAGTACCAATACAAGATTTAAATTAAATGAAATTTAAAACACAAACACAAGAAAAAAACAATGTATTATAGACATTTCAAACATTGGTTTATATAATTATATAAATACAAATTATTATATACATTCAAAAACATCAAGGTTACTTTGTCTCTTAATCCTAACCCAACTCATGTCAATTCTGAACAAATCACCCCTGCTTGAGAAAAACAACGCACCTGTATAAAAAAAATTCTTATGTTAGTAATAATTTAAAGAAATAAATTAACAGAAAGTGTTAATTTTACTAAAATTGATGTCAATTTTAAATAAAAAGACGCCCTTATAGTCATACTGATCACACTATGAATCAGATTGAGATGGGGATAATTCCTACATGTCCCAAATGATTTGTGGATCATTTTCTTAAATTATCAAATTAATATGAATTTTTTTACTTAGTTTTGAATATGCCAATTGTCTTTTTTACTAAAATTTTATTTTAAGATGGAAACACATACCTTTGACTCATTCTAATCACATCGTGTATCACTTTTACGAGAAATAAATTCTTACACATAAAAAAATTACTTATGAATCATTTTCATAAATTATAAATAAATTCCAAGCATGTTTGATTGGTTTTCAATGAGTAATACTTTTTAAACTAAAATGTCGATTTTAAAATGGTAATGGACACTTTGAGTGATACCACGATCATCGTGTATCATATTGAGGTGAGGCTAATTCTTACATGTCACAAATGACTTATGGATCATTGTCTTAAAGTATCAAAACAATCTGAATGTGTTTGATTAGTTTTGAGTAGGATAGTTTTCTATTTTACTAAAATTGGTGACAATTTTAAATAAAAAGATGCACTTTCAGTCATACTGGTCACACCATGTGTTGTATTAAGATGATGTTAATTTCTACATGTCCCAAATTAATTATGGATAATTTTCTGAAAATATTAAAATAATATGAATGTGTTTGATTGGTTTTGATATGACAGTTGTCTTTTTTACTAAAATGTCATTTTAAACTAGAAACACACACTTTTGACTCATTCTAATCACATCATGTATAGGTTTGATGTGAAATGGATTACTACACATCAAAAATTAATTATGAATCATTTCTTAAATTATCAAGAAAATATGAGCATGTTTGATCAGTTTTCAGTGAGTAACACTTTTTGAACTAAAATATCGATTTTAAACTGATAACGGAAACTTTGAGTCATACCAAGCACATTGTGTATCAGATTAAGGTTTTGTTGATTCCTACACATCAAAAACGACATATATATAGTTTTCATAAAGTATCAAAACAATATAAATGTGTTTACTCAGTTTTGAGTAGGACAATTGTCCATTTTACTAAAATTGATGACAATTTTAAATAAAAACATGCACTTTGAGTCATACAGGTCTCACTGTGCATCGGATTGAGCTGTAGCTGATTTCTACATGTTTCAAATGACTTATGGATCTTTTTTCTAAAGTATCAAAACAATATTAATGTTTTTCCTTAGTTTTGAGTATGTCACTTGTCGTTTTTACTAAAATGTATTTTTAAAATTAAAACATTCACTTTAACTCATACCGATCACATTGTGTATCAGATTGAGGTAAAGCTAATTCTTACACATCAAAAATGAATTATGGATTATTTTCCTAAAGTTTTTAAACAATTTTAATGTGTTTTCTTGGTTTTGAGTAGGTCAGTTGTCCTTTTTACTAAAATTGATGTCAGTTTTAAATACAAATATGCACTTAGAGTCATACTGGTCACACCATGCATCGAATTAAGGTTCAGAAGATTCATGAACATCTCAAATAACTTATGGATCATTTTCTTAAATTATCAAAATAATATTAATGAGTTTGTTTGGTTTTGATTAGGTCATTTTTTTTACTAAAATTGATGTCAATTTTAAATAAAGACGCACTTCGAGTCATACTGTTCACATCGTTCCTTGAATTGAGGTGAGGCTGATTCCTACAAGTTATAAATCAAATATGTATTGTTTTATTAAAGTATCAAAACAATTTAAAGGTTTTATCTTAGTTTTTAGTATGTCACTTGTATTTTTTACTAAAATTTCATTTTAAACATAAAACGCACACTTTGACTCATACGGATCACATCGTATATCAGTTTGAAATGAGACAAGTTCATACATGTCACAAATAATTTATGAATCAATCCCCTAAATTATCAAGAAAATACAAGTGAGTTTTATTGGTTTTCAGTGAGTGACACTTCTTAAAGTTAAATGTTGATTTTAAACTGATAACGAACACATTGAGTCATATCGAGCACATCATGTATAGGATTAAGATATAACTGATTATTTCACATCACAAATAACTTATGAATCATTTAATTAAATTATCAAAACAATATGAATATTTTTTATCTATTTAAAGTATTTTAGTTATATTTTTTACTAAAATTAATGTCAATTTTAAATAGAAAGAAGTATGTTGAGTTATACCGGTCCATTGACTTTCTTTGTCGAACTGATAACACTACATGAGTAGCTTCGAAAAAACTACATCAACTCGAGAAAAAGAATCCACGTATATAAGAAAACAATTATTATGATTAATACTAAAAAGGAATAAATTAAACATAAATATGAAATAATAAATTAATTCTATGGACAATAATTTTACTGTAAAAATATCAAGATTACCTCTGTGATTGAGTAGTGGAGGGAACTTTAAGAAAAGTGATAAATGCTAACACTGTAGAGGTGAAAGGCTTTGAGGGAGAATAAGTCTATGAAAGGTTTGGTGCATAAAGGCATGAAAGATGGAAAGATCACCCCAACTCGAACAAAATAATCCACCTGTATAATAAAATAATTATTATATAAGTAATACTAAAAAGAAATAAATTAAACATAAATATAAAACAATACATTAATTCTATGTGCAATGATTTTTCTGGGAAAACATCAAGATTACCTATGTAATTGAGAATAGGTAGCGTCATTGTTCTTCCTATAAAGGCATTGGAGATAACACGAAATAAAGTGATAAATGCAACACTGTAGGGGTGAAATATTTTAAGGGATAAGAAGTCTGTGGAAGTTTTGGTGCAGAAAGGCATGAGATATGGACAGATCACCCCAACTAAAACAAAACAATCCACCTATATAAGATAATAATTATTATGTTAGTAATATTAAAAATAAATAAATAAAACATAAATATGAAACAATATATTAATTCTATATACAATGATTTTACTATGAAAACATCAATATTACCTTTGTAATTGAGTAGAGGTATAATTATTTCTCTTCCTACAAGGGAAGTGGATATAACTTGAAAAAAAGTGATAAATGCAACACTATCGGAGTGAAAAGGTTTTGAGGGAGGATAATTCTATGGAAGTTTTGGTGTAGAAAAGAATAAAAGATGGATATAACACCCCAACTCGAACAAAAGAATCTCCATGTATAAGAAAACAATTATCATCTGATTGATACTAAAAAGAAATAAATTAAACATAGATATGAAACAATACATTAATTCTATGTACAATGATTTTACTATGAAAACATTAATATTACCTTTGTAATTGAGTATAGGAAGCATTTTTTCTCTTCCTACAAAGGTAGTGGAGATAACTTGAAATATAGTGATAAATGCAACACTACATGGGTGAAAAGGTTTTGAGGGAGAATAATTCTATGGAATTTTTTCCGGAAAGGCATAAAAGATAGATATACCACACCAACTCAATTAAAAGAATCCAATTGTATAATAAAATATTAATTATGTGATTAATACTAAAAAGAAATAAAGTAAACATAAATATGAAATAATACATTAATTCTAGAGACAATGATTTTACTGTGCAAACATCAAGATTACCTCTGTGATTGAGTAGAGACAACGTTGTTTCTCTTCTTAAAAAGGCATGAGACATGGACAGAAATATTCAAAAATAAAATAACTCTAAAAATAATAATGAAAATTAAATCAACTTTTCATTATATAATTTTTTAGTAAAATAGATAAAGTATATCATAACATTACATTTACATATTTCCAAAGGGTTTCCTTCATTATAGTTTGTTCTTACACGTGATTGGTAGCATCATCATGTTTAGAACATGTTTTATACATGAGTAGTCAAACATATAATTTAGATTATGTTAATATAGTAGAGAACATACAATATTATGAGAAAAAACATAATATATTAAAAAAACTTTTACCTCCTCATTGAAGTCTCTTTATTTTTTTAAAGGTTTCAAGGATTTGGTTCCTCTATTGAGAATCCAAATCCCCTCTTTATAGTTACCTCTAACATACAATACATTATCTAGGCATGATCTGATTGTGATGTACCAATGAAAGGGTCATCATCGACTGAATTTTCATCTAACTCAACATTTTCTTTGGTCTCCAGTAAGACAATCAATCAATTCTTGTTTTTTAGATCATATGCATAAAATACTTTCAATACCTATGATTCCATTATGAAAGGTTTTTCTTTTTTCCTTTCGCACTGAAATTCACCTTCATAAATCCCATTTCATCAACTTTCACTCTATTGATATCGTCAACACATTTTCAATGAAAAAGCGTCACTTGAAATGTTGTATAATCCAACTCTTATATCTATTCAATAATTCCAAAATATGACATATTTTCATAAATTGTATTTTTATCCTTGGAATCAGATATGTGCATCACTTCATCCATAAGTGTAACACCACTGTTTTTCATCATACTGAAGTCATCGTGTTCTTTTGTATAAAACATATAACCATTGATTACAAAACTAGTGTAATATATAACATTTTCAATCAGTCCTATGACTATACATTAAATTATTTCAACAATTGAATTCATATTTTCTAATAACTCCTTATAAATTTAATCTTTGAACCATCACATAAATTGTTGATTATGTGTATTTGATATCTATCCTTCATCCTTTGATGGATTAAAAACTCTAAGAATTTCTTTTTTGGCTTCAATATATGAATCAACATATTCACTATTATGTAATATGTAAAGGTCCTCTTGATCCCGTTCTATCAATGTAATTGTAACAACATCTCTTCCTGAAATCCCTTCACCCAAAAGGTTTTCGTTGTGATGAGACTTTGGGAGACCGATGATTTCAACATCTTATAGGTAATAGGTAAAGAATTAAATTGTTTCTTCAACAATATATCATTCTACAATACAACCTTCTGGATGACTTTGATTCTTGACATACCCTTTAAAAATCTTCATATACCGTTGCATGGGGTATATCCATCTATAATGGATAAGACCACATAGTTGAACCTGTCAAACCAAATAAACCAGGAGGAGGACCATTATATCAAACAATTATAGTGGGAAAAATTATCTAATTCACATAATATGACTATAATCTCCTTATTCGTGATGGAAAACTTTTTCGGGTCTACAACTTTACTACATATGGATTTGAAAAAAAAGTAAAGTCTGGTTGATGTATGTTGTACATTTTGAGGCAGAATGCAATGGAAAGCAACGTGAATTAAATATTTCATCAAAACATTACATTCTTGTGATTTTAGTCCTCGTAACTTCAAATTAGTCATTGACACAAGATTCTTGATATTTTATGAATACCCTTGTGAAACTTTTTCACTAGTAAGGAAAATGAAAAATTGTAATTTTTTCGGTCTGGATAGAGTGTAAGTTGCTGAAGGAAGAAAATTCCACCTTTTACCCTTCACTGATTCCAACTCTTCCCTTATCCCCATTGCAATCAAGTACAACCTATCCTTGATTGCATCTTTCATTTTTTCAGGAATATTTAGTAATGTTCCAATAACACTATCTAATACATTTTTTTAGATGCATGACATCAAGAAAATGTTTTACATACCAACAATTCCAATACGGTAATTCAAACAAAACTGGTCTCTTCTTCCAACCTAATTTTGTAATGTTTTTATAAAATGGTTTACTGAAAATAGTGTCTATATTTTTTACTTTATTGTACAGTTGATCACCCATTACTAGAGATGGTGTTGTACATTTTTTGATATTCCCATTGAAATTTGTTGTCCAAGATCAGTATTTATGTTGTCGAGGTAGAAATTTGTGATGTTCTAAAAACACAGACTTCAAGGAATGTTTCAACTGAACTGAGTATGTGTGTTTTTCACAAATGGGACACCCCAACATTCCTTTAATTCTATATCTTGATAAATTTTCATAAGAGGGGAAGTCATTTATCATTCTGTACATCATGGCCCTCAATGTGAATTCTTCACTTCTATGAGCATCATACATTGTAACATTTGTATCCCACGTCAATTTAAGATCTTTGATCAATAGATCCAAATAGAAATCAATACCATTATCGGGTTTCTTTGGTCCATATATAATCAGAGACAACATAATTTATTTTCACTTCATGCATAACCATGGTGGAAAGTTATAATTTACCAACATTATAGGTCATGTACTGTGAGTATTACTCTGTACACCAAAAGTATTTATTCCATATATATATAATGCAATATACAAGTTTCTCAGATCATTTTTAAATTTAGGAAACTCGTAATCAATTTTCTTCCACTGAGGAGAATTTTTTGGATGATGTAGGTTCCCATCATTATTTCTTTTATCTTTATGTCATGTTAATTTTCTCACAATTTCCTGACATCCATATAGTCTTATAAACCATGGAATGATAGGAAAGTACCATACATATTTTGAAGGACTTGATTCATTTTTCTTATATCGATCTGCACCACACTTAGGGCATTTTATGAGTGATTCATAGTCCTTGAAAAACAATATGCAATCATTTGGACAAGCATGTATTTTTTCAGAGATCATGCCCATTGAATATAACATTCATTTAGTGTTATATGTTCAGCATGGTAGTTCATTTTCTTTTGGTATCATATCATTCAGAAGACCAAGTAGCTCTGTAAAGATGGTGTCACTCCATTTTCTACCAATTTCAAATTATATAACTTCAATACAGATGATAATTATTTGTATTTAATACAACTGGTATACAATGGCTTCTTAGAATAACTATTTAAAATAACTTTTTAAAATCACGAAGTTTATCTTCAATTGTCATTGTCATTTCTTCCATGTGATATCCATCATAATTTACAAAATTATTCATATCAAATGATTCATAAACTGTAGTATCATCCCAATCGGTGTACACATTCAGTTTTTCCACATGTTTATTCAAATATTTATAGCTTTGGTCTATTTTTTGACAAATCAAATGTTCTTCCAACTCTTTTGGACCAATTTTTCTTGAATAAAAACAATGTAAAAATGGAAAGAGTATTTTAGAAGGGTTGTTTTCATGCTATCTTGAAAACTTGATGAACTCTTTAACTCCAACTACATAATCATTTTTTAAACGATTAGCATGCATCCATTTTCAATTTATATCCATCCTATTGGGTTTATAAAAGATTAATTTTGTACAATTTATAAATAAATACACATAAGATATTCATTATCAAAGGTGAAAGTTATAAAAAAAATTATAATATGGGAAACTCAACATTTATAGCTTTGTTTCAAATAATTTCATAATGTTGAGGAAAATGGGTAATTGGATTTAAGAAAATAATTACTCCACTATGGTAGGTTTATTCTATGAATTCATTCAAAGGTGAATGTTATAGACAACTAATCCTCGTTTTATTTTCCATGGTGCATACTCACCCTTAATATTTATAGGTAATGCACAAAACATATCTATTATTTCTTCACATTGTATCCACATGAGACGTATATTTTTATTTACCACACATTAAGGAATGGGTATTTGAGAAAATTACACTCCTTCTCAATTATATAGGAACCCCTCCACCACCCTTTAAGAACAAAAAATAAAATTATGATCCCTAAATATAATCTAAAAATAATCTTTATAATTTTCATCCATTACACTTTTTAGAGGTCTTAGTCTCAATAGAATGTCCTAAATTATTCAATATGAAAAAATATTTCAACAGAAGATATGATTTAATTTATGAAATTAAAAATTTCTTATACTTATTTTCCATTTAGCTTCTTCAACTTCCTATTCCTAATACTAATTTACCACTTTAATAAAATAAAAATAAAATAATTATAATTATGTAATGAATATATTACAATAAAATTAACTTCATATTAATTATCATCCATTGATTATTACATGTTATTTTTTGGGGTCAATTTAACCACCAACATGAAGGATGATATAAAATGGTATCATGGATTGTTATGAAAACATAATTAATTTTTTATTTGATATTTATAATGAAAGGATTTTTGTTTATGGTTATATAAAGGTAACATGAAAATTTAACCCATTATTAATAAACCACCTTAAGTTTTTCAAAAATTACTAAAACAAGCATGTTATAGATTTCGTTTTGGGGAACCATACCTAAAACATTCATGTAATGAACATGGAACATATTAACTCACAATGGAACTGTAATTATAATACCTTTAGTATTAAGAAGAAGTTGAAATATTGAACAGGGATCAATGACCAAGATAACTATATAGAAATAGATAAGGAATAATTTAAACTATTATAAACCAATGATTAATATAAATTAAAAACTAGGAATTAAGCTTGTAGAGAAAGCTGGGGTACAGATGCAGATAGTGAAGAAAATTGATTCAAAACAATAATTTAAAAAGACCAAAACAGAATATCCAAATTGGTATTCAATCAAACAAAGGATCATAAACAAATAGTTGTGTTCATAATCTAAAATAAAAATGGTATACAAGTACCGGACCACAAATAACTCATGACATCGTCGAACAAGAAATCAAAAATGAAATGAAAAATACATAAAGAAAATTACAAGGCCTACCTCGCAAGGTTGAAGAAAATCCACTTCAGAAACCCAAACTGTAACCTAACACCTGATGTTCGACAATGTTTGAGCTTCGATTAACTAAGGAGGAGTTCTAGTAGTGGGTGGATTCCGTGAAAAGATTCTGATATTGCAACGAATTTGAAAATGGTTAGGTTTTTTTAAATAGATCCGGACACATTTATCAGCACTTACAAATAAGCACTAATAAAATCCATATTTATCAGTGTTAATGTTTCAGCGCTGATAAATATTCATTTTATTAGCACTTTTTTAGAACTGATAAAGCCTAATCTTTATTAGCATGAAAAAATCGTTGATAAAGACCTACCTTTATCAGTGCTTATTACTTAAGAACTAGTAAAGGATTTATAATTACAATTATAAATAAAAAATTGTAAATATATATATACTTAATAAATATATATAAATATAAATATAGTAAATATATTCCTTTTTAAATATATTTATTATCATTTTATAATTATTTATTTATAATTATTGAAATATTTTTGAAAAATAATATTTATATCTAATTTTAAGTGCATGCATATTCATATATGTTAAAAATGAGTGAAATTGAATAAATTGAAAATAAGTACACTTAACAATATTGAAAAATGGATAAGTTTTGTGTGTGTGCATTGTATATAAAAATGCATTAATTATATATATGTGAAATCAATATAACACACATTTGATCTATGTTAAACTAAAAAAACAAAGGATACATTCAATCATATGTCCATTGCACTATGCAATTAGTCAGTATTTTTAATTCATATTAATTTTTAATTATAAACCATTATTCACTAAATATATGACAATTTAATTTAAAGCACATAAATATATTGTAATATATAAATTATATTTATATACATTAATATATATCTATATATTTAATATGTACAATTTATTAACATTAATTGTCATAATTATCTAATTAATAAAATTTTTAAAATTTAATAATGTATAATAAATTTATTTATCTTTTTAAATAATTATTTAATTAATAAAATTTGTAATGTTTTTTTAATAAACTCATTTTTTATTTTTTATTTATTTAATTATTTCATTTTATTTACTTGAACTTTTATCAGCACTAAAAAAGCGTTGATGAAATCTATTTTTATTAGCACTAAAAATAAGAAGCTAATAAGGGGTACCCTTTATCAGTGCTAACAAAGAAGCGCTGATAAAGGGTACTATTTATCATCACTAAAAATAAAATGCTAATAAAGGTTAAATTTACCAATACTAAAAAAAACACTCATAAAAGTTTAAATTTATCAGTGCTTTCTTTAGTATTGGTAAAGATGCCATTTATCAATGCCTTTTTGTAGTGCTAATAAATACCAACGCTGTTAAATGCCATTTTTGTAGTAGTGATATAGGAATAAATATCTAGCCATCATACCCAAACTTACAGGACAAAAACCTAAGGTTCATTCCTGATCACCATAGGTTGACACAAGTTCCAAGGGTATCACATGTATAAATGGGAATGATCTACACTTTAAAAAACAAAGAATAAATGAAGGATTTCATCCATAAATCCAATACAACATGCCCATATTTTAGACTTTTCATACCAAATTAGAATATACACTTTTAAATATGAACCAAAACCCAACATAAAATCATTAATAAAAAAACAACATTTTATAATATAATAAAAAAATATACAAGAATCTTACATTATGTTGTATGTAAATAAAAAATACAATGGTAAATACTATACGGATAATACAAGAGACCCAACATAAATGAAATGAATTGAACATATAACTCCAGGTTTTACACAATCATTCTTGTATGCCACTACCTCTATAGCTCTATATCTGAGTTAATGGTATAATTCTAATGAAAATAGAAATATTTTTTTATACATGTAAGATGAAATAAAATAAAAATATACATACACACCAAAGGTATACATGTATGAAATGAGCACAAAGCCTAGTGAGATGCCTCCAAGGATTCTATAAACTTCCATTTATATGAAAAGATGTAAATTATAATTTGAAAATAAATAGTGAATGTGACTTTATTACATTAGAGTGAGTGACAAAAATAAATAACACTTTATTTTACTTTTTAAAATATATTGATAATAAAAACATAACCCAGTCAACAAATATAAATTAAAAACCAAAAGAATAAATAATAATCCAACCTCAAGTAACATTAATCATGCATCATGGGATAACTACCTAAGGCCCTAAGGAGATAACCTAGGACTTGACTCTTATGACTATCCACATTTGAGTCTTGATGTGATCCTATCCATATACACACTCTTAACTAACTTTTTCTCATCATAATAAAACCCCTTATCTATAAAATAATCTAAATTAGGGGCACTAGATGCGTATCATTTCACTAGTGTATCACTAACCATTAGTTTACCACTTATTAATCCAAGGTTTCCCATGAAGATTCTAAATCAAATATAGAATTTATAAATTACATTACTCTACCATATTCCCTCCATTAAAACAACCCCTTCCCTATTAATATCCACTATTCAACATAATAAAATTTCTCATTTATATAAGTAGCTATAAGGGTAATATCAAATAGGGTGTACATCAAACAATATAATCTATATGTTAAGTTAAGTAAGTAATTATCTTTTGAAAAAATAAAACAATGATATAATATTTTTAAAATACATAATAAATCAATATATCAAAATAAATTCACTTATTTTATAAAAAAAATTCACTTGTAATTTCATTGAACATATAGAGTGTAAAAACATTTACAGAGTATAATTTAAGAACTTTAATAGAAAATTCCATTTTATTTCATATGGAATTTAATAAGAAACAATGAAAACGTATCACTAATATATTATAGATATTTAATTCAAAATATATTTCAATGAAAAAAAATTAAAATGTGAAAGAATTCATATTTATATCAATAAATAGAAAATTATAGATCCACATAACTTTAGGATGTTCAAAAACGTTCAATAGGTATTATTGGCATAATATCATCCCTAAAGTCATAAATAATCATAATAAATGGATTATGAAAAATAGAACACAAAAATGAAATAATTTTTTAAATACTTAAAGGTTAGAATACTTATCAACAATTGTTATGGTAGTGAAGAAACTCTAAATGGAGTGAAAAGAACCTGCAGATGAATCTTATTGCATAACATGCTAAAATCCCCATGGTTTTTAAGAATTTCATTTTGACATTGTCAAACCCCCATGTCTCATAAACCTTATATAAAGAAAACTACTTATGGGATAAATAAAATTTGAATAGGAAGGTAAAAAATAAGAGATCATTGAGTAGCCCCCGATGAGTTCCCCCTCCTAGGGTTTCCATAAATTATAAGAATCTTCTAATTCTCGAAGATGATCTCCCTCATATCTATAGTCTACTATATAATTTGGTTAAAGGATATAGATAATCAAATATAGTTAATTTCTCACTTACATATTTATAATAGGATTTAAGATCCTCACACTCTCATCCACCTCTATGAGGATTAAAATGGGCTTATATAGGCCTCTAAGGATACAAATAGTCTATTGTCATTCATGAGATTCTACAAAAACATATCTCAATTTTATAACTATTTTAATTCCCATTCAATACTCCAAATGAATTATTTAACATTTAAAAAATTCATTCATAATTTTCCAACTCCTCGATATCATCATCTCATGATGAATCATTAATTATGATATAATTTGGGATAGAGAAATGAAGGAGATAGCACGCTATCACATAATGTGATAATCCCATGCATGATCCACTATGGAATAATGTTTATAACAACCCTGCTTTTTATTACACACTTAAACATGATTTATTACATAAAAACTTTACTTGATAAAACATATAATATTGAGAGGTATAGTGTCTTTGGGGCTTAGAAACATTACATAACGACTTAAAACATCAAACACAACATCTTTATTGAAAACTTCTGTTACATGACCACTACATTCCCTCGTACATTGCATTGCATGGGATAACCTGAGGACATGCATAAGAAAATTGTAAGCTATAAATACCAGTAAGGGAGTAAACAAGGCATAAAATGAAGAATAAAATACATGTTAGGTAGTAGTCATATCGATGGAGCATATAAGAAACATGAACATAAAGGCATGATATAGCATGATTATCATAACATAGAAATGTGGCAACAACACTTAACATAGTATTAGCATGAGCCAAGATCATTGCACATGGAGAATGAGTAAACCCTCATTTAACTTAAATTATAATGAGTAAATCCTAATTACACTTGACGTATCATGATACTAATCTTTACCCAACGCATTGGAGCGCTATTAGGGTACACCCTTCTTAAACATTTCATTCCATGCATAAGTGTGCCATATGGATCATACAACATGGAACCATTAAAGATCATAATTTATTACATGATAAAGGAATGTGGAATTCATAAATGAGACTCTATAATTAATAAGTAAATGTGCATAAAGGTGAATACTCCTGATAGAGAAATGGGCATGGTATTCACGACACACTGACTTCGGCTTGAAAAATCGGGGTGCAATTTCGGCAGCATAACAGTGTGACATAAGAATTTATAAAAATGGTTGATGAGAGATAAATGGGTGTATCATAATATTTACATGAAATGTAAAGTAATGGGTTCATATAGATACATGTCCCAACATAATTAATGGAATTTTTTATTCATAATACAAAATAATTGCTTGAATGTAAATGAGGAGAGAGAAATTCCTTACGAAATTTCGACATGGTAACAGGTGTACATGGGAGGCAATAATGAGAGGTAAAGGGGTATCTCATCTTTAAAAAATAAATAGGTAAGTATGGTTGAGGTGAAAAATCATACCCCAACATTTTTAATTGAAAGTAAAATGGTATTACATCATAAAGAAACTTGGATAAAAATAAGAAAGGAATGAATCCCTTACTTGGAAGTGTGATCCCAAAGGCTTGGGAGGGATTGAGTGAGTATTCTTGGGAGATTAGATAACCTTGGGAATATTCTAGAGAGATAAGATCAGATGTTGTTTATCTCCAAGGGATTTGAGTGAAGAGGAAGTTGAAGCTTGGGTGGGTTTATATTGGAAAAGAGAGGGAATTCTTTATTATTTAGGTTTTGCACCTTACACATTAAAATAATCAAAATCATAAATCGTACCATGGTTTTTACCCATGGTTTTTTAAAAATGGGAGTGTAAAACAATATTTTATAGGTCCAATGTCCTAAATTCTTAAAATATTAGGCTTTCTTATGTGGAGGTGAATCAAACTCTCAAGTAAATCATTTTAGAAAGATAAAATGTTTTATAAGTCTTGGAGGGTCCATTAAGGTTTTGTAAAATAAATCAAATAAACCTAAAATTACATTATTTTAATGTTAAAACATATATTGGAGAAAAATAATGTTTATAGTATTTTATTACATCACTATTGGGTCATTATAATGTCATAAAACACATTATATATTTAAATGGTATTTAATTTTTACCCAAAAATCTGACTCTCTCTGAAAATTATGAAAAATTCCCTGTTGGATAATTTCGAAATCATGATTCCAAAAATAATATTCATTTAATCTAAATAATTTTCTAAATATTTTAATTTTTACTTTTAAAATAAAAACTGACATTTATCGAAAATTCATGGGTTTTGACAAAAATGGATTTCAAACCATAATAAAAATCACAATTTTGTTCATAATAATTATATGATCAATTATATTTAATAAAAATTAATTTAGTAATGATATTTTATTAAAATATTATTTAATTCAAAAAATCATTAATTCATCAAAATAGATTTTATAATTTAATATTAACTAAAAATACTATTTGTGCTTTAAAAACTATTTACAAAGTATCAATAATAAAATGAATGTATATTCGTTATTATATAAAAAAATAATTCTCATAATCATAGAGCTAAGGTCTTGTTACATAACCCCTTATAACACCCACATATGACTGAAGGGTAAGGTGTGCGATGGTGACAGACTCTTGGGGTGGCTTGGATAACATCGCTCAGGTGGTAATCTCTATCAACTTTCACTTCTCCTGTAATAGATTCTATTCGAGTTTAACGTGTTGAAGCTCGGATTGGTCTTGGTCAAGAGCGAAGCCCAGGGAGGCCACCTCCTTTCCAAGCTCTGAAAAATGGACTTCATACAAGGCAAGTCTACTGGATGAGGCCATCGCTTCCTTTGTCTGAGTAAATTGGATTTTTTAAAGCCCTATATTTATACTCATCATGTGATCACTGTTCAATGGCTATATTAGCAACGGTCATGATTCTTAATGATATTTTAAAATCCAAAAACATAAAACCAAAGAAGTTCATATGTTTTATATAATCATTTTATATAATAATACATTTAATTAGATCAAGAGGAATTTCCATTAACAAAATTTGGGGTCATTACAATCTTCCCTCCTTAATAAAAGTTTCCCTCGAAAGTTTTTTTTCCCACACTAAAATAGATGCGGGTAACTCTACTTCATCACTTCCTCTAATTCCCACTTCGCTTCATCAAACTTTTAGTTTTTCCACAACACCTTGATGAGGGGAATTGTCTTATTTCGTAGAACTGTTTCCCTACGATTTAAGATCTTCACCAGATTCTCTTCATAGAAGAGGTCATTATCCAATGATACCACCTATGGATTGAGTACAAGAGATGGTTCAGGTATGTACTTATTCAATAGTGATACATGGAATACATCATGTACTTGAGATAGGTTTGGTGGGAGTTCTACTCGATAGGTCACTGCTCCAATGCGATCAAGGATCTCAAAATGGCTGATGTACCTTAGAATAATCTTTCCCTTATTCCCAAATATCATAACTCTCTTCCACAGTGATATGCGGAGGAATACCAAGTCTCTAACATCAAACTCTAGGTCTCGTTGATGATTATCATCATAGCTCTTTTTTCGACTCTGAGTAGCTTTGATGTGCTACTAGATGGTCTTAACCTTATCCACCATTTCTTCGAGCATTTCTGGACCTAAGAGTTTTCGCTCCCCAACTTCATCCCAACAAGCCAGTGTTCTGCACCTCTTCCCATATAGGGCTTCATAAGGATCCATTTGGATTATTTAGTGGAAACTTTTATTTTAAGAGAACTCAACTAGAGGGAGATGTTGATCCCATCCTCCTTTGAATTCCATTGAGCATGCTCTCAATGTGTCCTCAAGATTTTGGATAGTCCGCTCAGATTGGACAACAGTTTGAGGATGATATGGCATACTGAAGTTCAACTTGGTATTCAAATCATGTTGAAGACTCTTCCAAAACATAGAATTGAATCTTGGATCTCAATCAGATACAATAGATAGTGGTACTTCATGCAGATACGCGTGCTCATAGGGCAATAATATCCACACTTGAGATGATGGTGCTAAATAAGATTAATCTTCCTCATTGAACTTGTATAGAATCGGGGATGATTCTCCATATAGAGATTGATTTTCCTATCACAGAAATTTATGTTGTCTCTATATAAGGAAAGCCAATCCATGCCGAGAATTTCATCAAATTCCACCAGAGGGAGTATGATGAGGTTTTCCAGAATGTTCATACCACAAATTTTGAAAGAGGAGGAGTTATATTCATGGGTTGCAATTATTTCCCCATTTGTCGTACTCACCGATATCTTTACTTCCATTATTTTTTGTGGTGTTGGGATTGTTCTACTAAACTCTCAGGATATAAAAGAATGCGTAGAACCATAATCAAAAAGTGTGTTCACTATTCTTGAATTAATAACTAGCATACCTCTCACCACTTTGTTGTCAAGGTTCACTTCGATGGTAGTGATGGAAAAAGCTTTCCCTTGTTGCCTTAGAGGTTGTTGGTTTCCTCATAAAACCCTTTTCTTAGGGTACTGATTTGCAAGGTGCTCGAGTTATTTGTAGTTGAAGCAATGAACAATGCATTGAGGGTCGAACAGAGCATTACTATCCTCTGTCATAGTTATGGGTTTTTCATGTCAGCAGTTAATGGTTAGGTGCCCTTCTCTTCCACACCTAAATCATTTCCTCATCCCCTTAAATCAATTTCTGTGGTGCTTCTTTCTGCACCTTTGGCAAGTGCGGTGCTAGATTTTCTTAGCACCATTGGATTTGTCCATCAGACTGCCAAAATTGAAGTCCACCTTACGCTTCTTATCCCCATGATACCCCTGAGATTAGTCGATCTCTATTTTGACCTTGAGAGAACATCAGACAATTTCCTCATAGTTATCAAAGTCACGGATCACCAGGCCTTTCCGTAGGCTAGGTTTCATCCCACCAAAGAAGCTGTCAACCTTGCATTTGGGGGTAATGACAAATCCAAAGTCATATCGTGCAATCCTTGTGAAGTTTTCCTCGTATTATCCAATGGATTCGTCATCTTTTTGCTTGAGGGCAAGGAAGTCCCTTTCCATGTTAAGTCAGAGGGTAAGAGGAAAATATTTGTCGAAAAGCATTTTCTAGAAATCCTTCTATTTCAACACCCTGATATCCTCCTCAGGCTTCGTATTTTTTATCAATGTCCACCATTGATCAGCTTCACCCTCTATACGATAATCATAAAGAATAACCTTCTCTTTTTCTAAACATTGAAGGATGGAGAAGATATTTTAAATGGAGTTGATCCATTGTTCAGCAATTGAGGGATCAGATGATCCATTAAAAGTAGGAGGCTTTTGTCTCATGAATCTCTCGATTGCGACTTGTTATTTATTAAGGGGGTTGAAAGTTCATCTTGACCCATGTTTCTATTAAAATCTTGAGTTAACTGATATATTATCATGATAAAGTTCATGATTTCTTCTCCCATTGGATTGGTCATCTCATTAGAACAGTCATCACATTGATCTTCGCATCGGTTGTTAGTCTGAGTCCTCCTATTACCATCCATTGGCTGGAATAAAAGGAAAGTTAGGGGTAACACATAAAGGGTAATCCAAGTACAAAAATGGATGAATTATAAATAACATTTATTTCCTTTACTTATGAATCTATAGGTTTCAATCTATGTTATCCATGATCTACTTCCAAACATTTATTCTTAAGGGAACTTTTTTTTCTTCCCTTAACAATGGTTCATAATAAGCTTGTGAATTTACCAAAGCATATCCCATGGGAGTGTCATAACCAAGAGTTCATCAAGGCCCATTTTCTTATACTAGGATACCCCGAGTCAAGCCTGAAACTCCTTGTCTAAGTTTTCACTCCAAGGTACATATGTTCCATAGCCACCTCTACATCCTCGTATCCAGACAGGGATGTATTTTCTTGATAAATCACTTACTCAATACTCACCAAAACTTAAAGATGTTTTTATTATACTTAGTCTTATCCCTAAGGATTTCACTAGGGTTTTCTAATCCTAATACCAAAAAATAACTAAACATATCCTCTCATACCAACTATAATAACCCTTATTTTTATTACACACTTAAGCATTATTTATTACATAAAACCTTCACTTGATAAAACATATAAGATCAATAGGTCTAGTGTATTTGGGGATTGGGAACATTACATAATGACTTAAAACATGAAACACAACATCTTTATTGAAAACTCTCTTTACATGACCACTACATTCCCTCGTACTTAGCATTGTATGGGATAACCTGAGGACATGCATAAGAAAGGGGTGAGCTATAAATCCCAGCAAGGGAGTAAAAAAGGCATAACATGAAGACTAAAATATATTTTTGGTAGTAGGTATATCAATGGATCATAAAAGAAACATGAGCATAAAGGCATGATATAGCATGCTTATCATAACATGGAAATGTGGAAACAACACTTAACATGGTATTAGCATGAGCCAAAGCTCATTGCACATGGAGCATGAGTAAAATCTTATTGTAATTGAATTAGCATGATTAAACCCTAATTTAATTTTATGTATCATGATACTAATATTTACCCAATGCATTAGATCTCTATTAGGGCGCACCCTTCTTAAACATTACATTTCATGCACAAGTGTGCCGCATGGATCATACAACATGGAATCATTAAAGATCATCATTTATTCCACAATAAAGTAATGTGGAATTTATACATGAAACACTATAATCAATAATTAAACGTACATAAAGGTGAATACCCTTAATAGAGAAATGGGCATGGTATTCACAACACAATGACTTCGATTTGGAAAATCACGGTGCAATTTCGGCAGCATAACGACGTGACATAAGAATTAATAAAAATGGTTGATGAGAGAGAAATGGGTGTATCATCATATGTACATGAAATTGAAAGTAAGGGGATCATATAGATACATGTCCCAACATAAGTAATGTAATTTTATATTTATAATACAAAATAATTTCTTGAATGTAAATGAGGAGAGAGAAATTCCTTACAGAATTTCGGCATGGTAACAGGTGTACATGGGAGGCATTAATGGGAGAGAAAGGGGTATATAATCTTTCAAACATAAATATGGAAGAATGGTGGAGGTGAAAAATCATACCCCAACATTTGTAATTGAAATTAAAAGGGTATTACAACATAAAGAAACTTGGATAAAAATAAGAAAGGTCAAATAAGCCTAAAATAACATTATTTTAATGGTAAAATATATATGGTATGAACATAATGTTTATGGTATTTTATTACATCAATATTGGGTCATTATGATGTCGTAAAACACATTATATATTTAAACGGTATTTAATTTTTACCAAAAAAATCGACTATCTCAGAAAATTATGAAAAATCCACCATTTGATAATTTTGATGTCCTAATTACAAAAATAGTATTCATTTTATCTAAATAATTTTATAAATATGTTAATTTTTACTTTTAAAATAAAAACTGCCATTTATCAAAAATTCATGGGTTTGATAAAAACGGCTTTCAAACCTTAATAAAAATCACAATTTTATTCATAATAATTATATGATCATTTATATTTAATAAAAATTAATTTATTAATAATATTTTATTAAAATATTATTTAATTCAAAAATCTATTAATTCATCAAAATATATTTCATAAATGAATATTAACTAAAAATACTATTTGTGCTTTAAAAACTATTTACAAAGTAACAATAATAAAATGAATATATATTCTTTATTATATACAAAAGTAATGATCATAATCATAGTTCTAAGGTCTTGTTACATAACCCCTTAGAACACCCACATAGGACCAAAGGGTAAGGTGTGCGATGGTGACAGACTCTTAGGGTGGCTCAAATAACATCGCTCGGGTGGTAATCTCTATCAACTTCCATTTCTCCCATAGGCGGTTCTGTTCAAGATTAACGTGTTAAAGCTTGGCTTGGGCTTGGTCAAGAGTGAAGCACAATGAGGCCACTTACTTTCCAAGCTCCAAAAAATGGGCCTCGTTTGGGGAAAGTCTACTGGATAAGGTCATTGCTTCCTTTGTCTGAGTAAATTGGATTTGTTAAGGCCCTATATTTATATTAATCATATGATCACTATTCAACAGCTATATTAGCAACGATCATAATTATTAAAGGTATTTAAAAATAAAAAAACATAAAACCAAATAAGTTCATATGTTTTATATAACCATTTCACATAATAATACATTTAATTAGATCAAGATGAATTATAATTAACAAAATTTTGGGTTGTGACAATGTTATATACTACACCATGGTGCACACAAGGATAAACTATGGGATAGTCTAAACCACCACATAATGGTTTGACCCATTAGTTCATATCTCCATAAATGTATTATTTTCACTAAATACTCATTGACTTAGAACACTTTCACATTATGTTACATCATATTCAAAAAATTGTGAAATCATATCCAGAAATCATTTTGGATTTGTTACAAAAATTATTTTTTAAATAATATCATTCATTTTAACTATATGTGATATCATATATAAAAACTTGTAAAGATCCATCTATAAATTATTCTAGATACCTTCAAAACACCTTTGGAGTAGCTCTCAAAGATTCATAAACTTCATCCCCATTCACACAACCACAAATTTTGATCCCATTTACCTTTGTATCATTGATGATAATTATAAATTATTTAATATATAAATTTAGTCAAAGATAATCCTCTAACAAGGAATCAATGTTACTCAAGCTATAAAGGTATCTAGAATGATCTATAACAAACATATGTATCTACAGACTTGTGTCCACTAGCTATATCATATATTAGTATCCATAATCATTCAATACTATTTTACAATACATCGAGTAACCACAAGATATATATTATTTAAATATCATATAACCACTTATATATTCTTTATTCTTCGATTATAGACTGACCAAGTTTATGAATACAACAGATATCATTCATTTAAGAAGATGGGTACATCATGTTCCCCTCATCCAAATAGAAAATCACATCACATGTACCTTATCTAAGTATGGTCATACACTTACTTGGTCTATATAAATTGAGAGACCATATGTCATAATAATTATACAAGAGTAAAAAATAGCATCATGGTTAAGTATCAACCAATTTCATGATAAACAATAAACCTATCCACTTCCATATTAACTAATACTCAAGGATTGTGTAAGAAAGGTATCAGTGAATGAAGGTTCTCATGATAAGTATATTTCCAACTATAGGTACAATAATTCAATATAAAACATGCACCAAATGTAGTTTATGACATTCCATGTGGTATACTCGGTGGGTTATTGTTGGGAAAAAATCCCTCAAGGTAATATTGCAGTATTTTTTGGTTGGTTGTGTTTGTTGACAAGGCAGGTTTCCATGGAGAATTGTCGAGTTCCAGAGAAGTTGTTGATAATCCATGTTGACAAAGAATGATGAAAAAGAAAAGGATGATGACAAAGGAAATGACGATCTGGAGGCGGTACAAAAGAGCAGTACAAGGTGGTTCCATTTCCCAGTGTTTTCCAAATTTTTGGGGTCCAAAATTTTGGAGTTTGGTGAGCATCATGAAAAGAGGATATTCTTGAAGATCGTATTTTTATATGGAAAAGGCATGAGTTTAGCGAATATGGGATGCATGGATTGGATTTCGTGAAGAATAGAAAAATGGAGGTGGTGATGATTCGCGGTTACGACGAGCTTCACGAATGGAAGCATTGAAAGTAAATGCAAGGGAGCTTCACGGCGGCGGTGCGAAGTAAATGACAGAAAGCTCTGTGATTACGATGAGCTCTGCGATCGTAAAATTGCCATGGTGCTTCGCGATTTGTACAGAATTCCGGAGGAAACTTTGGAGCTTAGTGATAGGCAATGACGTGGCGCTGACTTCACGTGGAAGAGTCGAGGGTCGGTGGAATCACCTATAAATACAGGTCGACCCCCTCGAGAGAAGTATAGAGAATTTTTAGAGAAAATACTTTGATCTCGGTTCGCAAAGGATGTTCGTGAAGGCAGTGTGCTTTGTGAAAGAGGAGCTTTGCGGTGGCTATTCTAGCTCCACGAAAGTCGTGTGCTCCGCGTTGGCTCAGTGAGCTTCGCAAGGGAAGTCGCTTTGCGACAAATTGAGCTTCATGACGGCCTAAGCATTGCGAAGGCTTGAGCTTTGCGATGGTCCGAGATCCACGAAATTGTGAGCTTCGCGAAAAGGAAGGAGATTCATGAAGGCTTGTTTGAGCTTCACGAAATTAGGAGCTTCGCGAAGTAGGGTGCTTTGCAAAGGTACTTTCCAAAGGAATTACCCATTGGTCAGTGGCAAAGGGGTATTCATCAGTGGATGAAATTTGGACTTCATTAGAGCATCTACATACAGTGGAGGATGCATTCAATGGAGGACTCACCACCAGTGAAAAAGAGTGTGGTGACTTAGACATCTGATAAAAGAAAGATGAACAAATAATGTAATGAAAAATTCGCATGTCGTGTTCCACAACGAAAAGTGGAGGAAGGTGAAAGATCCTTGCAATAGTGGAAGAAGCAAGGGAAGATGGAAAGAAATGATATTCCTGCTCAGAGTAGGAATTAAGGAAAATGGCATATTGGTAGTACATCAAAGACAGAAGTGTGTACAAGTGGGTTTAAACCCCATATTGTGAAAAATGCCAGGCCTGCAAAATCTTCATATCAGAAAAAGACTCAGCATGTGAGTAATGAATGCTTAGTCATATGGCCAGAGCAATTGAAGTTGGAAAGAAAGTTAGAAGAAGCAAAGAAAGAGTGTGACTCTCTACAATAAAGAATCAAAGGGTTTACCCATCAGGATCAACCACCATCCTCTTCTTGAGAATTCTATAAGTACCCCCCTCTCCCTATGTATATAAATGATATTAACTGATGATTCAAGTGTTTCGGGTTTTAGTGAGAAACAATCCAAGGGGAAGTGGCATCTAAAGATGCAAATTGGAGAAGTGATATGCTCCATAGATTCAATTGATCCAAATCAGGTACCATAGTTGAAGAAGAAAGGGAGCATCATAGCACAATAGGAAGTGATTGTGTTATTAACATTATCTCTTGTTTCCTACACCGAGTTCCAACTCAGTAGGCTTAGATATTCTGTTAATGGCTCAATGTTGAGTGCCAGATAATAAAATATGCCTCAGGAGAAGAATGGTTATGGGTCTAAACAGTTGGGCCTAATAAATGGAAGAGTTGCATAACACAGGGGGAGAATTCAATAACCAAATCAGATGCAAGAGCCATCAATGAAATAATTGGATGACTCGGCCCAGGTGGTTTCTATTGGGGGAATATATATTGCGAGAGAAGCAGCAATAATAAAGTATTTCATGCTTATTTATTTTTCTCTAACAGTTTTGTATCAGCTGACTGCTTTCAGGATACTAAGAAGATGCGAGAAAATTTCAACCCTGTTTCAACAAGAAGCTCAGAAATATAGCTAAAATAAATGATGCCACTGAACAATAAAATAGTGATCAATTTCTAGATAAATTTTATGAGGTGGAAAGAAACAAAGAGGGAGCAGAATTGGATGATTCTGATTCTGAAGATAATCATACGTGGGAGATTGTTTCGAGGCCAGCAGATAAGAATGTCATCGATCGGGAATAAATGGGTCTATCGTAACAAGATTAATGAGATGACACAGTGATTCATAACAAATCATGACTAGTGTTCAAGGGATACTCCTAGATAGAGAGAATAGATGTGGATGAGACTTTTTCACTGTTTTCAAGGCTAGAGACAATCAGATTATTCCTAGCCATTGTAGTGCAACGGAAGTTCAAAGTGTTCCAGATGGATAACTAATCTAAATACAAAGGAGATGAAGGCTCTGGTTGATACCCGGATAAAACTGTCCAAAGATGAGGATGTCAAGGCAGTTAATATCACAGAATACAGGAAAATTATTGGAAGTTTGCTGTACTTGACTACAACAAGGCCTGATATTGTTTTCGCCACATTCCAAGCAGCGAGATATCTGAGTAATCCCAAAGAAATACACATGCTTTCAATGAAAATAATACTTTGGTATATCAAGGGAACAGTGGATTTTGACTCGATATATAATGGGAAATCTCAGACAGAGTTATTGGGATATACTGATGGAGATTGGGCCGGTTTAGCGGATGACAGGAAATCAAAATTAGGAGGTGCATTCTATCTTGGTGGACTATGTATTTCTTAGATAAGCAAGACGCAAGATTTCATTTCATTGAGCACCGTAGAAGCTAAGTATATTGCAGCCACTCAAGCATGCACATAGTTATTATGGATGAAGCAGCAGCTTGAAGATGTGGGAGTTGAAGTGAAGTCTCTGATCGGAATTCAGTGTGATAACTAAAGTGCTATAAATCTCAGAAAAAATCCCGTACATCTCTCAAGGACAGAGCACATTGAGATAAAGTATTATTTTATCAAGGAGAAGGTTGAGCAGGGGATCGTGATGTTGGAGTATGTGCCTACAGAACTACAGGTTACAGACATCATGATAAAGGCCTTACCCAAGGAATCTTTTGAGAGGCAACAATTAGCTCTGGGAGTTTAGACGATTCCCAGCACTTAAAAGCGTGTGGATGTGAAAACCCCCTCTCCCCGAGGTATGATGTGTTTTTCCCTAATGTGATGATATGTGTTCTATAATATGATACAGACTACAAAGGAGTGACCTTTGGGTTCGTTGACAAAGGGGGAGAAAATAGTGATTGTTCAAGGGGGAGACAGTGTGGCTATTTGAGAAATCATGACAGATACGGGGAGAAGCTGACCAGTGGAGCATCCAGATAGGGGGAGAAATGAGAAAGGGGGATATTTTTAAATCTGATGATGCTAGAAGTGATCGATCAAAGCATACAAATCACGATAGCTGAGGATCGTGATAAAAGCAGAAGAGTGATGTTGGAATGGTGTGAGAAGGTCTCCAGCTATCATCAATTGGTATCAGTGTGGTTCAAAAATTGGTATCAATTTAAGAATTGGTATCAGGTTGGAATCGAAAATGGGTGTCTGAAATGAAGTGATTCATTGATGAACTTTTCATACTACTCTTGTTTCTCACGCCGAGCATTGCTCATGTGGGCTTAGAGTACGTGTTAAGTAAATCCTTGAACGCTATCAGAATCACATCAGGCGAATGGTAGTAGCGGCTGGAATAAGTCTCAGTGAGGTATCAACGTGCAGAAAATCCTTCTGAGAAGAGTTATGAAGAGTTGTCAACAAACCCAAAGGGGGATATTTTTGGGAAAAATCCCTCAAGGTAATATTGCAGTATTTTTGGGTTGGTTGTGTTTGTTGACAAGGAAGGTTTCCATGGAGAATTTTCGAGTTCCAGAGAAGTTTTTGACAATCCATGTTGACAAAGAACGATGAAAAGAAAAGAACGATGACAAAGGAAAGGACGATCTGGAGGCGGTAAAAAAGAGCAGTACAAGGTGGCGCCGTTTCCCAGTGTTTGCCAAATTTTTTGGGTCCAAAATTTGGAGTTTGGTGAGCATCGTGAAAAGAGGATATTCTTGAAGATCATATTTTTATATGGAAAAGGCATGAGTTTTGTGAAGATGGGATGCATGGATTGGATTTCACGAAGACCATAAAAATGGAGGCGGTGATGCTTTGCGGTTATGACGAGTTTCGTGAACGAAAGTGTTGAAAGGAAACGCGAGGGAGATTTGCGGCGGCGGTGCGAAGTAAATGACAGAACTCTCCACGATTACGACGAGCTTCGCGATCGTAAAATTTTTGTGGTGCTTCGTGATTTGGACAGAATTCCGGCGGAAACTTCGGAGCTTCGCGATAGGCAATGACATGGCACTGACTTCGTGCGGAAGGGTCAAGGGTCGGTGGAATCGCCTATAAATACAGGTCGACCCCCTCAAGAGAAGTAGAGAGAATTTTCAGAGAAAATAATTTGCTCTCGGTTCGCAAAGGATGTTCGCGAAGGCAGTGTGCTTCGCGAAAGAGGAGCTTCGCGGCGGCTATTCTAGCTCCACGAAAGTCGTGTGCTCCGCGTTGGCTCAGTGAGCTTCATGGGGGAAGTCACTTTGCGATGACTTGAGCTTCGCGACGGCCTAATAATTGGGAAGGCTTGAGATTTGCGACGTTCCGAGCTCCGCGAAATTGTGAGCTTCGCGAAAAGGAAGGATCTTCGTGAAGGCTTGTTTGAGCTTCACGAAATTGGGAGCTTCGCGAAGTAGGGTGCTTTGCGAAGGTACTTTCAAAAGGAATTTCCCATTGGTCAGTGGAAAAGGGGTATTCATCAGTGGATGAAATTTGGAATTCATTAGAGCATATACATACAGTGGAGGATGCATTCATTAGTGATAATGAAGAGACCTACATGTCTATAAACTGTGAGTGGATCCCTTCCTAGTGCAGTGAGCAAAGGAAGATGAAGTAGGTGATCCTCTCCACCGACAGTGAGCCAGAGGGAGAGAAATAGGGAGTGACCCATGGGAAAGCAGTGAGCTGACCCTAAACTTTGTAAAGGCAGTGAGCCTGGGCATAGAAGTTATCTATCCCGAACTTTGTATCCACATCTAGTGAAGAATAGTGGAATTTGGTACGACTGGCAACTTGTCGGCGTATGCTCCTTGGACATAGCCCAGTGAGGGTGAACCAAGTAAAAATCACTGTTTCTACCTGCTTGCTTCCCTGCATTGCATTCAAAGCATCATCATTAGATAAAGAAGTAAAGAAGTGATCATAGTTTACACACAAGAGCAAACAAAGTGACCCTTGTAATAAAGAGGTCAAGATCCAGTGGGGTAGGAAGAACTTTGAAAAAGAATATCCATACCCTGATTCACCCCCCCCCCCCTCTCAAGGTATATAGGCCCCTATTGGTCCTAACAGTTATCCAGTGCATAAAACTTGTTTAATGACTCATTATCATATTTTTAATCTCTGTATAAAATATTACCCATGATAACCTTAACATCTCATCGTAGTCTATAATACTCTATAAAGAACATCCATCCAATGATAGAATATTAGAGATACCTTTTTCTTAAACTCATTTAATAATACTAATAAAACTATACATAAGTGTTGATATAATCATATCCCATATGATAGAATATTAGAGATACCTTTTTCTTTCTACATTTCTATGGTTCTGTTAAACTCATTACATATCTATATAACTCCAACCACATCTATATGTACCCATCTGATAAAACCTCCCACTAAACTCATTTAGTGAGTAACATCTATGAAGAAATTTTTTTTGAATGATTTTGAGACATAGGAATCATATTTCTAATGTCAATTATTGGGACATAGTATTCACACTTCTTAACATTACAAAATCAAATGTTGTGATGGTAATAACTTATTTTGTCTACTTAGAACTTTTTGTATATTCATCATCATCATTATTTTTAGAAATTTTCCATCAAACATTTACTTTAAGATCACTTAGTAAATAATGTAACTATTTACATTAATATTTATCAATACATCTTGAACTATTTTAGGATATAAAATGTGTTACATCTAGTGTGTTGTATATTAAATTTATTGAAAATAATATAGAGGTAATTTAATTTCATTGATGATGACAGTGGGTGTTTGGTATATTTAAATGTTGGTGAATGACTATCTCTAAATGCTTATGTTATTTGATATCGAAATGGTTTTCAGATTTTATAGTAATTTTTATTGAATTATGTGCTCCTTGGGATGAAAAAATGAAGATTGATGTAAATATATTCATGATTTAGAAGAGGATAGAACATTTTAAATGAATTTTCATGTTGAAGTAAGTTAATGGAAACATTTCCTAGTGTTTTATATATTTTTAATGTGAAATATTTTAGCATTAAATATGAAGTTAATTAGAGATTAATATGGATATAGATAGAAGAAATGTAGTGAAAGAAATATTAACCATGAAATCTAGTACTCCGTAGTAAATTTATCTAATTTTTTTTGAAGAATCTAGGAATGGTTTGATGAATATATAATTTTGGATAAAGTAGGATGTATCCATGGCACAAGGCAATGGCTCACATCATAATTTGTGTTGCATAAGGGTAACTTCTAAGTTGATAAGTGGTTGATTTAAATTTATGCATTCCATGTAAAGGTCAGTGGATTATAAAGGGGAGTTCCGTAAGGGTCATTTTTTATGTCCCTCACACTAAAATTGGTTATTTTTCTTTAATCAAGTTGAATCCAAAGGTGTTTATATCATAGCATGAGTCCTGTGATGTGGAAGATATGCTTATATAAGTATATGGGATTTGAGATTTATAAATATATATATAAATCCATGTCGTAGAGGATGAGGATATGGTATGGAGATGTATAGTAGAATTTATATTATGATAGAGATTTGGTGATGTCCACACCGAGGTCTAAGGCTAAACCATAGCATGAATGGCCTAAATAAAAGTAAGGAAGCATATAGAGGATACATAAAGGTATCTCTAAAATAATGAATCTGTATAATGGTAAGATCAAAGAGTTTATTCAAAGTCTATAGAACTCTACACTATAAATAGGTAGACTATTCTATAATCATAATGAAAAATATTTATTTCATGATACGGGAGGGGATTGTGCCTTGGATTTTCCATTTTTGGAAGTAATTTAGTTAGTATTTTTACCAAGGCTGTGGTACCCTGCACCGTGAAGGATAGATCAATTTCATATCCATTATTGTAGTTGAAAAATAGTTAAGTCAAAATTGATACATCACACTACAATAGGTTATGTTTCATCATAACTTATGGATTTTATATAATTCGAACAAAATTATTGATGTGTTCATTTATAATAGATTTGGTAGTTATTTAAACTTACTAAAATAACAAATTTGAATTTAATATAGGATATCTAATTGGGAAATATCTAAAGGCTGGTTTTAAAGTAGAAGAATTTGAAAGTTAATTATAGTTTGAATTTAAAATTTAAAATTCAAATTATTCTTGGATATAGAGAGGATTGTTGTGCAGATTTAAAGATAGAGAAATATTAAAGAAGAATAAGAAGAATAGATAGAGGTAATTATGTGTTATATGAGAAGAAGATGGACTGTGCGTTCTAAATAGATAAGGAATAAGATAGAAACATGAGTTTTATTACATGTCTATTTTAAATAAGATGTAATTTTTACTCAATGTTTTCTCATTAAATATGAGATATTAAATTAAATGGGTTCTATGTTCATATTTAGGAAGATCAGACTTAGTGATTATCAAAAAAACATATGGTGTATCAAATAAAGGAAGACAAAATATACTGAATAATATTTACATTATTGGGAATAATATCTTTAGGTTTTAATTATTGTTTTTTAAATTTGGATTGAAGATAAAAGACTCAATTTTCCTCATAAATAGTTGATAATATTAGGAAATGGATTCAGAAGTGTAATTTTATAATTCATTAAAGCATTAAAACTATAATGGAATGATGTATTTTTTCAAGCATGGAACTTATAGTGACATTCATGTCATTAAACTTAGAAGAAGACTTATAAGTCTATAAACTAATACCTTCACCAAATTAGTGTGTGGAGGAGAATAATAATTAAAGAGGCATGGAAAGTAGTGTGTTGTATATAAAATTGTATCCCTATTGAAAACTATGAGCGGAAGAGAGGAGGATTCATTGATCCTTAGGAGGGAGTGATCTTATCCCAAAATATTGTATCTGTGAAAATAGTAAAGTTATATGGGATCTTTGGTATACAAGCATAATTCTGAATGTATTCTCCTTGGAATATAATTTTATAAGTAAACCAATTAAAATATCGGTGTGCCTTTCATTTATATTTTTGTGACTATGTTTTTTGGAAAATAAATAAATAAAATGTTGAATAGTGTTCATTATAATGAGGGGACAATATCCAAAAGAAAAGAGAAATGTGGGACTAAGTGAAAAGAATTTAAATTCTACCAACACCCTGATTCACCCCCCCCCCCCCCTAGTATGTCTTGGGTACCAACAAAATGAAATTTAATTTGTTATAATAACTAAATGAAAGTCTTTACATTTATCTTTACTGGTATACCCTAAACACTTTTAAGATATTAAGTGACATTAACTTCTAATTTGACTGGTTAAATATTTTATTTGTTATAATTCTAACTTCTATAAGTCTAAACATACTCCCATTGACCTCTTAGAAACTATATTCTCTCCAAAATATCATGTTAAGATTCGTAAACTCTTTTTTGTCAAGGAAATAACACTTATTTCCTTTGGTGGTAATATTTATAAAATAAACTGTTAACATCTATATCTTATATGAAATTTTATATTTTTTGGAATAATTTTCCAAAAATAAGATTACTATTTAAAATATTCCATTGTAAGGTGATCAGAACTCTTTTCCCTTATGTTTTAACAAATATTTTAGATAAAATCTATTATCTTGGATAAAAATACTTGTATCCTTGTCATCTTTTCAAGCATGTTATAGATTTTTAATTAATCATAAACCATGTGTAACATCTCATTTATCTATAAAAACTCTTTCATAAAAAATAAATTCTCTTATCAAATAATAAAAATTATATGAAAATACACATCATTTATTCTGATCCATCCAAACTTGAAATATTTCATTTCATTAAAAACTATAATTTAGCAACCCTTTACTTCGTCATATGGATACAAACTTTAATGCTCATCAATTATTACCTTTATTTTGAACTCTTTTATATTTTAAAAAAATTTAAAATATAAATTTGGAATTATATACCCCTTAATATTGAAGAATTTATTTCTATAACATTAATACATAACATGGAATCTCCATGGAGTTTCTCAAAACCCTCCAGTTATTCTGAATAATTCTATCATATTGAAGAATTTTCCTAACTTCCTGACATCTCCTTTAGGTTTCATTGACCATTTCTGGCTTCTCAAAGAAACATTGTTGAACTTTCCAACTAACTTTTCTTCTTTTAAATTGAACTTTTACTCATTTTATTGTCAATAAAAACCCATAATTTGGAAATAACATGTATAGTATATCAATCATAAACACTTTGAGAAAATATGGTAAACAATTATCGAACTCATTCACATTGTTAAAACCCTTTAAACAATAATCATTGAATGAAATTCATAGCCAGAACAAGCCTTAAAAAAACCTTGATTCTCTTAAATAATAAACTTACTCAATAATATTGAGTGCATGAGTAGAGACTAAAGTTTCTTTAATCACATTTCATTTAAAAAAATTATTTTAAACCCTGATTTTCATAGACATCTAGATATATTATTTAAACAACTTCAACATGGTTACTCAGGAAGGAGTTGATCTAACATATAGAATTTTCTTTTCTAACTTAAGAAATATTCTTAAGTTTCTATATCAGTATAGGATATTACTTCCCCAAATATTCTCTTATTCAAAGGTTGATCTCAATATTAATTTAGATGATGATGATTTCATTTTATCTACAATATAATCTTTCATTGTATTAGTATCGTGTTTTATATTTATTTAACAAGGACTTTTATTGAATGTACTCCCATTAAAATGATGACCCACTTTTAAATATGTTAAACCCATTAGAGGTCCAAGATTCAAATTTCACTAAGAAATGATTCAAATTTATCATTCCTATCAGTACATTGTTATTTAGGTATGTCATCATGATAATCATATCATATATGTATCTTAAATAGTTGGATGGATAACTATTTTTCCTAATCTATCATATAGATTCACTCAAAATTATTCCTTCAGTATCATTTATAAGAGTTTCTTAGATAAGTGTAACCCAAAATAAACACACACAAAATTAGGTATTTAACTCTTAGGGTTAACTCATTACTTGTTTTTATTACATAAGATAATCTAGGGGTGCCCAACTTTGGAATAAAACTACTCAGTTGGATGATTAAGTTATTAATAAGTATTTTATTTGGAATAAATAAGAAACCTGTTATTTTAAAGTGAATTTAATCTCATTGTATTATCTCATTTTATTAATTTATACATATATTCATGCTTCTAATGATTTATTTTTTAATCCTTATCCATTTCACCAAATCAATATGTTAAAACCATATTGATGTGTAACTCTTTATATAGCGCATAGCTTGTGTTACTAACCCAATTAAAATCTAACTATATTTATACATATCCAAATGAATCTCATGTATAAGTTAAAAAAACTCATTTCATGTAAATTATTATAATTTTATTAAATAAAAAAACCCAACAATAATTGGTATCAAGTGATGGGTAGTCAACCCCCACTTTTCCAAATAAAGAATAATCCACTAATTTAGTGATAAACCCAACTCAAAGTACATATACCCATAGATATTTACTCAATTGAGACCTAAATTATATAATAATTATAACACCTAATATGTATAAACTGTAATTAACTCTTTAACTCAAGATCATAAGCTAGCACATTCCAAATTCAACTTTGAATAAAACTAAATCAAATTTCCATACCAAGCATGAAACTCCTTAAATGTATGTATGATAACTTAGAAGTGGTTTAACACTTAAAACTAAAAATATATAATAATTAATAATATAAAATTTATATTCTTGAATAATATAGTAGTGAAAAATACTAAATAAATGAATATTTCATAAATCTAGACATGAGATAATCATTTATGAAAAAATTATAATCAAAGAAAATTATAAACACTTTATAATCTAGGCATAGATAAACATGAAAAATTAATTTTTATCCAGTATGAACTTTTCATATTATCATTTACATGGTTTTATTATGAACTCATTCACATTATAAATTATGAAATATTCTTAGGAAAACTTTCACTGTGAAATACTAAACCTTTCATATTTTTATGTAAACGATTTACATATTTTAAATATATCATAATTTATTTTATTTAAACCATTAATCATATCACCCAAAACTCCATTTATAATTGTTCAAATAAATTTTATAAATATGGGCTTAATATAAACATTTTTTATTGTTATTTATAAATTATTCAAAAATTAATATAAATACTTTTATATTTTTCATTACTTTAAATTTATAAACTATTTATAAATTATTCACCATGTAAATCCACTTTAAATCGAGATAAAATCTTCCAAAATGATTTTTATTCAATTTAAACCCCCCCTCTCAGATTCAATGCAAGCCCAGAAAAAAATATAGTTTTCCTTAAAATTCTCTTCAAAATTAATTTCATTGTGATGTGGTGTTCCTTGGATAAAAATCTTGTAATGGGAATCACCATGACTATTATCCAAAATCCTAAGACATTTTGTTCCTATGGTTACACTATATACCATAGCCATTTTGGAAGTCATTCTAGATTTTTCTAATGAATTTTTTGTTAGTAATTTTTTAATGTTTATGGGTAGCCTGCTATTTCAGGTTAACAACATCATTCCTAAAATGGATAGTTAACATCCACCATGACATGGTCTTCCATTCTAGTGTTTGTGACCACAATGAAGAAATCTATTGAGCACGTCATTGTGAAGTAGATTGAAATGATTTATTGTTTGATACTTTATTATGACACCCATAAAATCTATTTCACATGATTTTTGATGTGGTCTTATAATATTATAATAACCATGATTGTTTTTCATAATTTTTTTATCATGGTCTTTTGATTTGAAGAACCAAAACAACTATTTTGGATGGTACAATGTTGTGGTACCTAAAAAACAAATTTTCTAGTTTCACCATTCAATTGAAAATAAAGTTAAACATTGATAAATATTCTTTGATCCCATTTAAGGGTTTTGAGGGATTATTATCATCCTATATGCAGTGGAAGAAAAAACCAAAACCCAAAAACAACTAGGATCTATCTATACATTTAGAATGAATAATAAAATAAAGATAAAATGGTGTACCTTACACCTTGATGATCTAGCCTATCCAATATTCACACGAGATTGATTGAGATCAGTGAGGAGAAAATGATGGGTTCCTCTCTCCTATGATGTCCGATGACTGTGGAGATCTTCTAATTATTAAAAAGGATCTCCCTCCTATCCAAAATTTTATAGAACCATTGGATAAAGTATATAGAGAATATAGAGATAGATAATTTTTATCTTGATAAGTTTTAATAGGATATATGAGACTCACACTCATAGTTTCCTCCATGTGGATTGAAATGGGACTATATAGGCCTCTAAGGATACAAAAAACTGGCCATTATTCATGATAAGTTTCATAAATTTCACTCAACATTACAACTATTATGAAGCTCATTTAATCCATGTAATAAATTATTTAACATTTAAACAATTCATGCATAATGTTCCAACACCTCAATATCATCATTTCATGATGAATCCTTGAGTATGATAGCATTTTGAATAGATAAATTAAATAGATTACACATTATCATATAATTTGATAATCCCATGCATAATCCACCATAATGTAATGTCATATTCTATATAGTGGTGAACACAAGTATAGACTATGGTATAGTCTAAACCACTACATCATGGTCTAGACCTTTAGTGCACATTTCCATTGGTGTCAGCTCAGTTTGAGGGGAAAGAATGACTTTTCTCTTTTAAGTCAATTCCACTCTAATTAAATAATATATATATGATAATTGAATAAGAATAATAATAATATATGATAATAATGATATTATCACATATAATTTTACTATAGATTCATCTAGTGATAATGATAATAATAATAATAAATACACACAATATATAGGTGATGTGGATCTTATTTGAGTATGTTTTTCCACATAAATTTTGGAAATTTAATGAATTTTACTATAAAGATGGGCTTTAACTAAAGTAATGTTAAATATTAGATAAACTGGATTTGAATATGCAATTCATTGAATATTTTTATAGAGTTGTGAATTTTTTTTTTATCTTCTAAATTTTTCTTCTGTTTAATTTCATATTTTTTTTGAATAAATGTTTTTTTTAGTTTGGTGGAATTAAATTGAAAGTTTTATTTTTAGTTATTTGAACTTAAATTTTCCATTATGTTATGGATTCATAGTTTTTTATATCAAATCATGGAATTTATTTTTATAAATTGATTCTCAAATATTAATTGTGGAATATAATTTTGTGAGAAGAAAATCCTACTATCATGAGGATTTTTTATGGAAAAATGGGTCATCTGACCATGAATACACCATTCTGCAATATTCCACTCTGTGATTGTTCCCTTTCACCCTCACAGATCCACTATCCACAGTGCCACCTTCCACACACCTTCCTCCCATAGTTTCCATCCTTTTACTATGCTCAAGCTACTTGTCAAGAATCAAGATTTAGAGTGTATTGATCAGTAGTGGAATTCATTGGAGGTGGAGATGGTTGATACAAGGGATATGAGTTCAAAGATGCTAAAATAGTTCCAAAATTGGATGAGACATAAGCTATGATTCTGATATCTTTTTTTAAAGAACTTCACTTTATATTTGATTCATCAAACACATTTCCTATCAACAAATCTTCATCATTCATGAGCCCATTGGATATAATAAATAAGTAGGAATTTGATAAACTTGAACTGATTAACACTGAATGAAGCTCTTTGAATAAATTGAGAAAAAGGATTTAATTAGAGAATATAACCAATTTCAAATTTGGTTGGATTTGAAGTTTTAGATTCTATGGGATTTGATGACAAAACTGAATATGATTGCATTCTTCAATGGTGAGTGATGTCATTAATTTTCCTAAAAACAATTTGAGGTTTTGATAATGAATTTCAATAGTTTTTAATTATTTTTCTCAAATAATTCATTGATCTATTAAAATGTGGGTAAATTTTATTTGAATAATTAATAAAGATAAAAAGGAATAATAGTGTTGAATTTTAATATTTTGTGTACTTATAAATTTTTTGTTGAATTTTTCTAAGTGTTTAAACATTTTTCTGGTAAAAAAAGTGGTCATCACCTAGAAATCCCTCAACCCCTCCCCCCCAAGAAATCCACCTATAATACCCTAGGGGTAGATGAAAAATCACAAAGAGGACAACCATCTAGGATCTAGCATATGAGGTAGTTCCCTCACACAACGCACGTAGAGGGTGGGCTAAGGTATGTTGGGACCATGCGTGTTGGTGTGGGACCATGATATGAAAGGTGTGTGAGTGTATATGAGCATCATTATTCTACTTCCATGGAATTATAATATGAAGCTACCACATAAAATATTATATGGGATCACTCCCCACCAAAATTTTCAATTTAGGATGGAGAGATCCGGTGTTGTTCCTCACTTACAAATGTGACACTTTTTTGGCTAATCTGTGGGTCGCTTGAACTTAGACACTCAGCCTATATTTCCTTCCACCCTCAACATCATTGAACTACTACTTCATATCATTGTATTCAACCATAGATTCCACTTTTCAAGCTCAAACTCAAGCTACAACACCACCCCAAGTCATGTAACTTCTATAGACGATCATTTGAATCTTGGGCGATGCCTCTATGAATACTAACAAAGGAAATAACATGATACTATCATGTAATTCTACTGTAAGATCTTCTACTACCTAAGATATATAATTTCCATCATGTCCTACCACTAGATTACTTCCATTACATGATATAGTTTCCCTCTACCTTAAAGTACTACCATTGAATTTCCTACCTCTTCTACTATTTCTTCCTATTGCTACATGATTCTATTGGGTAAAAACAATGCTAAAATAGTTTCCTCCTACCACCAGTTGCTACAGTCACTGTGTTACAAAACTGAAACTACTAATTTAGTGCTTGTTTCCATTTTATGTTACTACCATGTCCTTCTACCGCTTACTATTTCTATCATATAGTGATACTCCTATGACAGTTAATATGCCTCCATTGATTGAAAGAATAAAATAAGATAAAGTATCCATTATTAGTATTATATAATTTGAGACCAAGAACCCCTATCTAGGAAGGAAAGTGTTGAGACCAAGTTTAACAGTCTGATTTCCATGCCATGTGGGATTTAATTATTTATAGAAGTGAAGAAAGAATCCATGGATGAAGTCTTTTTGTATGAATAATTGGGATAAGAGGGCAAATAGGTTGGTTGTGATATATTAATCCCAATGTGGTCAACTTGAATGAATGAACAATAAGAAGAATGAAATGGGGATTACATCATTGTATAAAGTGAATCTAAGGTTTATAGGGGAATGGATTATTGCTAAGGTTTATACATAGATAAGGAATCGAGCTTAGATACCCACTCCCATTCATGTGAAGAAGTATTTTTGGGTGATAGGTCCATGACACATTGTATTTGAGAGGTTTAATATAAGATAATTTGGATTCCAAGATATGAATAAGATACTATAAAATTTAAAGATACAAAATTAAGGGTAATTCAAAGATCTGTACTCTCTCTCTCTTTGATAGAATTGAAGATGATTAAAAAGGAGATCTTTAAGATGATTTAAATGAGGAATATTTGACCAAATTCAAAGATAATAAAATTTAGTAATTTAAAGAGGATATTTTGAGATCCAAAGGCTGGATCTTAGAGGATATGATTCCTATAAATATAGAGACACATAGCTACCCAGGGGGTGAAAGACTTAGTTGGAGGATAAAATTGTTGCTACTCTAGATTTCTACTCCTTTCCACTATATTATATTTTAAAATGTCTTATACCCTTAAAAACACCATTTTTTCTTCTTTAATGGATGGGTGGAAACTTTAATTGATTGGGTAAGGGGAGGTAACCCATTTTAGATGCATGAGTCTAGGAGCTTAATTTGAAAACATTGATCTATTATCATTATTAAATGCTTTTCAATTTTTGAATTTAGAATTTAATTTGAATACAAATTTGTTTTTTTATTAATTCTATATATTAATTATTTCCTTTATAAATGAATATTTATCTCCCTATTATTGGTTTTGGATCATATCAATTGATTGGTTGAAGATTGGGTAGAGAATGTTTAGTGATTACTAAACATATAAGGAAGAGGTAGTGATAAAACTTGGTTTCTTGGGAATAGAAATACTAGATTGGGTATTTCCTAAGAAAACAAAGGGTAATTCGTTGTGAATTTTTCACATAGTAAGTAAAGTGGTCCAAAGAAATTAAATTTTTAAGACTATTTTTACTATTGTCAAAATTGATGAAGGGTGGAAAGGGAAAGTGATTGTGAAACTTTTCTTTAAATCAATTAGCAAGATTGTTCACTAGTAATATAAGTTATCATCTAATGATTTTATTTTTTATTAGTGACGCTAGATTAGAGCACAACACTTTGAAGATTAATTAGGTTACTATTACTACTACATCCCTTATGGAAATAAATAATCTTTTTCCACACCCCACAAAAGGTGTGTGTCAAAAATTACCACCACTATCATAGAGTGAGTGTCGATATAACTTAAATTTTTCATTAATAGGACTTCTAATGAATAAATATTACATTTTGATCCTAAAATAGAAATATCATTGCTGACTAGACTAAGTAATCTTAATTTATATAATAACTATGAAGAAATTAATCTAGAGGAATCGAGTGATACTTCTAGTATTCACTCTGATCCCAAAAATATGGAAGTAAACCCAAACTAGGCTTTAAAGGACCTTTGCGCCCCTCAATTTTACAATAAAAAATAAATTAGTTATGCCTTCAATGAAAAATGACTTTGAATTATATGTTAATATGATTTCAGTGCTATATAAATTTCATGGTCTTATAGGGGAAAATTCAAACTGGCATATTCAATAAATCATATTTTCTTGTTCAAGTTATAAGCTAATAGGAGTGGTTGAAGATCAATTCAAGTGGAGTTCATTCCCCTTTTCATTTGAAGAAGCTTCAAAGGAGTGTTTTTATATCCTACAACCTAAATATATCCAAGATTGGGAATACCTATAAATTTCTTTCATGCAAAAAAATTCCCAACCCACCATAGCATAACGATAAGGATTGAGCTATACTCTATCTGAAAATCATCCAGAGAAACACTTTATGAGTATTGGAAAATATTCAAAAAATATTTGTGCAATATTCCCTCATCAAGTTATGGAATAACATAAATTTTTAATCTTCTACTACCAAGGAATGATGTATAGTGATAGGAACCTCTTGGATGTATCCTCTAGAGGAGATTTTATTTACAATTCACCAGAAAAATCTAGGAGCCTAAGCGAGAACATAACATAAAATTCCAATAAATTCAGAAAAATAGAAAGAGGTACAAGTGGTATTCACAAGGTAATAACTTCTAATTGATCATATTTACATGAAACCAAAGTTGACGAACTAAATGTAGGTTCCAAGCATAGTGAAATAACTCTTGATGTTCTCTCAAAATATTGAGAGGAGGAAGATAGAATTCACTCTAGAGATTGAATCAGCCTCTCTTTATCTATTGTGAACACTAAAAAGTGATTTAGGAAAGAGTTATAATTAGATATTTATTATGGCAGTTTTAGGTTTGGAAAATCACACACAGGACCCTAACCATCTTTAATATTCTTAGTTTACCCGATGTCCATTAATAATAATATTACTATTATTAATCTCTTTACATGTACATAGCATTTAAGAATATAAATAAATATCATTTATACCATTTTTAATCACACCATTAAGCTCGGTTCACTTTCCCTTTTCGACATTTACTGATCCTCAGATAATGACTATTTAATAAATAAATGTCACTGCATTATTCTATGATAAATATAATAAATATTATATTCACAAAACTTGAAAATAAATATTTATTATTATTTAAATCACTTATTATTTTGAATAACCTATAATTAAATTATGGCGATCAACCAAACTAAATAAATATCATTTATTGTAACTTGTTAAATTCATTACTTAAATTTAACTGAGATTCCATATACACTAAGTGTGTGACCCTCTAAGCCTATTTTTCAGTGGAAATAGGCATAACCACCTAAAGTAAAATGTTATCATCTATAAATGCAACAAGTCTCCCATAAAGAAAGAAGTTAATATTTTAATTACATCTAACCTCCTATAAATACTTATTGTGTAATATAATCTATTTATTGTGATATATTGAGTCAAGAAGATTGTATGTCGGTTCCAACAACCTATATGATCGATGTCTCTTTCTTTGACTTTCCAAAAATAAAATCACCCATTTAAATTCATGTCCATTGATTTATGAAGATAGTTCCATTCCCATTAAAGGGTCTAAGATATCAACTTTCATAAAGTGACATAAAAGAGAAATCATTTCTTATATTATCCATTAATGAAATATCTCTTTTGATGCACCCAATGTATCCTTCCTCACTACAATCATATATCATCACAGTTTTTTTCAATACATATAAGCATGAAATTCATGTTATCCATTGGTGATAACATTAAATTCTAAGGATCAATACACGCATCTGAAATTAGGATTATCTGATGACACATGGAATGTGGATTTCCTACTGATGGTTCTATTATTATAACCTCCTATATTGGATATTAACAAAGGTTAACACTATGAGAATGTGTCTCACTGTCTTATGAGACTCTTACCCCCAGTAGCTTATATTGTCTATGTTCAGTTAGACAGTATCATTGGGACATAGAACATTTATTCAAGAATGGTGTTTCTAGGGTCCTAAAAAATCCGAAAAGTAGAATGAGAATACCCTTAATTCAAGAAAGGATTCTACCCAATTTCCCTCGAGTAATTAGTAAAAATATGTAGAGAATATCCAAGAAATTGGTAAAGGATTGGTTGGTCCGAGTACCAGTCCAACAGTGATAGTACGTTGCTGGTCCAGCAAGCTGCCCCCTCTACGGACCCCTGTCGTTCGCGGAACTAAGGCGGGGACCCTCCATGGGTGAGAAGTAGGACGGGAGTCAAGCTGGTACATCGTCATAAACTGCCCCAGCCATGAACCACATCAACCGTCTCAAACCGAGTGCGCTGTCGTTCAAGGAACGGAGGCAGATCCCTACGCGGCCGCGAAGTACTCCCTGAACTAGTTAGGTTCATGGGGAAGGTGCATTAAATGCCCTCGTGAGTTGTAGATTGACCAAGTCATCCGTAAACTGGTTTTCTGGTCATGGGCCTCCGCAAAAGGTGTCGCATGACCACAGTTACATATCTTTCCCCCTCTGTAAAAGGATATTGAGCGGGAGAAGAAAAGGGAGATCGATCAGATTCAGGTGGAAGGATTTCAGAGGAAGGAGCTTCAGATTTCGAAAATAGTAAAGTTCCAATTCACGAACCAGAACAGGTATGAAACTGGAAATTAATTAATAAGTAACTGAAAACGCATAACAACTTGGTGAACCGCGAACTTAAAATAACAAAAAAAATAAGACCATGATCCATGGCCCCTCCGCGGATGTACTCCCCACAGACTAGGGAGTCTATGTCCCTTTTTCGATCCGACGCACCACGTAGCACCCTCCTATGCGGGCGAAACCCTAACCGTCAAACCCCTGACTGGCGTCGCCCCTCGTCTCCACTGCTCGCACGGACTCCACTGCATACCAACCTGGTACGTGGGCCGAACCCGAAGCCACGTACCACCCTGGTACGCGTGATGCCTCTCAGTCCGCATACCACCCTGGTACACGGATGGCCTCTCCAGCCGAGTAGCACCCCCCTACACAAAGGGCGCCACTCCTCATACACCCATGTGGTCCGCCAACTCCTTCGGTTTTCCCATTCTCTGAGTCACAGAAAATCTTTCCAATCCATCTTGATCCTTCGCAACCCCCTCATTGTCCTATTCATCGGCCCTGAGCCAAGACCTCTATCGAAGCCACCAGATTCGTATGATGCAATCTATAGGCGCATCAGCACACTGCATTGAGTTTACATACCCATGGTAGATGAGGGAAAGGGGTTGCTCCGGCCCTTGAGCGGGTTCCAAAAACATTCCTGGTTTCACATACCCACGGTAGTGCAGGGTCCGAGCCCAGGAGTCCCCTTTCTACCTCTCCACTTTCCAGGAGTGGGGGACCCCGCTTGCGTTTCCTTTTGACGCCAATGGTGAGTAATCTTCCCCTCTTATGAGGGTGACAAGGCAGCCTCCTTGGTGTAATCCCCTAGCCTTTCTTGCAGGAGGTATCACACATGCACCTTCGTACTTCCCCAGTGCCAAGAACCAAGAGGGGAGATGGACACAGGGGTACCCTTTCCCTCTCCCTCTGGGCTTTTTCACCATCGGGCCTCCATCCTGGAGTAAGTTCCAATCTCCATTTCTCTAGGTCGCTCCATGCATAAGCCTCACTCCGCTTCCACGGATGCATCTTTCATGACATGATCGTCAGGTCTTTACTACCTCTTGTTTCTCACACCGAGCATGACTCACGTGGGATTATAGTAAGCAAAAACCCTGACCTCAAACTCTATGAACTACGAGGACTTTGATCCATGTCAATTCATGGTACGTAGGAAGCCTCTCTGAGTTTTAATCCCACCACCCAGTCATTCTGACCTCCTTCACGTCGGTTCACCCCTGTCCTGCATGCGTTAAACTGTATCCCCAATCTTGAACTAACTACGTGGGTTTTGATCCCTGTTTCCTAAACAAGGTACGTAGGATGCCTCCCTGAGGTTCAATCCCAATTTGGTCCACTAACCATGTGTAAGTCCTAGCCATTCCCCTCAAAACTAACTACGTGGGTTTTGATCCCTGTCTCCTAAGCAGGGTACGTAGGACGCCTCCTCGAGGTTCAATCCCAACAACAGCTCGGCCTCCGTGGTGTAAGCCCCTAGCCTTTCTTTCAAGAGGTAGCACCCATGCACCTTCGTACTTCCCCAGTGCCAAGAACCAAGAGGGAGATGGACACAGGGGTACCCTTTCCCTCTCTCTCTGGGCTTTTTCACCATCAGGCCTCCATCCTGGAGTAAGTCCCAATATCCATCTCTCTAGGCTGCTCCATGCGTAATCCCCACTCCACTTCCATGGACCCATATTTCGCGACGTGATCGTCAGGTCTTTACTGCCTCTTGTTTCTCACACCGAGCTTGAATCACGTGGGATTAGAGTAAGCACCAACCCTGAACTCAAGCTCTGTGAACTACGAGGACTTTGATCCATGTTAAGGCATGGTACGTAGGAAGCCTCTCTAAGGTTCAATCCCACCACCCCGGTCGTTCTGACCTCCTTCACGTCGGTTCACCCTCGTCCCACATGATGTTAAACTATATCCTCAATCTTAAACAAACTACGTGGGTTTTGATCCCTGTTTCCTAAACAGGGTACGTAGGATGCCTCCCCGAGGTTCAATCCCAATTAGGGACACTAACCGTGTGTAAGTCCCAGTCATGCCCCTCAAAACGAACTACGAGGGTTTTGATCCCTGTCTCCTAAGCAGGGTACATAGGATTCCTCCTCAAGGTTCAATCCCAACAACAGGAAACTCTCATGTGTAAGCCCTAATCTCCCCTGAACTACGTGGACTTTGATCCCTGTCTCCTAGGCGGGGTACGTAGGAAGCCTCCCTGAGGTTCAAGCACAACAACCGGTCATTTCGACCTCCTTCATGTTGGTTCACCGACACCTTAGGCCGCCTTAGAGTGTAATCCCCATGATACCTTGGGCTACCTCGAGATGTAAGCCCCAATCCAAACTGAACTATGTGGATTCTGATTCCTCTCATGGGGATACGTAGGAAGCCCGTATCACGGGTTCTATTCAAGTGATTGAGTTGTTATCTGTCCCCCCTGGATGAAAATAAACTCCAGAGCACCCATTTATGAGGCTTCAAACTAGTGTCATCTCAATGAGTCCAAACTCCTCAGAGTTGTTAATCCAACGAGGGATGGTAAACCTCAGGCCTAAATGATTCCAAATCCCTGCGTTTAGCTGACCATTTCCAACCAGGATTAATCTGTGGATAATATGCTTGGGTATAAACCAAATATTCACGAACATATGAATACGTCTTAAATCTATAAGAGAGTCTCGGAATAGGAAATAATTCTCCCCAAAAGGGTGCGATGAGCCCGACTTCCCATCCTATCGACCAATGTGAGTTCTTAAGCATCTCTGGTCAAATCACCATGCGAACGCCTGCCTTTGGAAAGCAGGTCCATGTGTCATTGGATATGGAACCGTTGGGCATTTCAAGATGAAAACGGTGCACCCGATGTGAGTGACTAATAAGAATCCAACCTTCTCTAATCAACCGTCAGGTAGCACACGTTTTTTCACCCATCTTCTCGAAACAAAAAATGGTGAACCTGATGTGAATCTTTAACCAAGAATGAAAGATTTAACCTAATCTCACTCTGTCCTCCCTTATACTCACAAGGAGGGCCAAGCAAGGTCATTAATTACGCATGGGATCATGAGATGCTGCTTTGACGGGCTTGTTGTTTGTATTTGTTAAAATGTTTTACAGATACCAATCAAAACTCCCTTCGATCCAATGGCATAAAAGAGAAATTCACAGGTGCATGCTTCAAGCTACGTAGTGACCAGACATCCTCACCAATGAAGGACCCCATCACCTACCCATAATCTTTAATGATGGGTCTCGGATGCGCTGATCTGAGAGTACCACTTGAACGGTACTCTCCCGATGGTGGAGGCGGCCATGCACGCCCTCCAATCCGCCAAGACCCGTCGGTCGCCTGCCTAGTAGCAACTGAGAAAGAATATCCAGACGGCTCCTGTTGCCGTCTCAAACTGTTTCAAAAGTCTATCCCTGGAACGAGACAATGTGTACCTCCCTTATCTTAGGGAGGCAAATGAGATCGGCACTGAGGACTTCATCCCCACTGAACGGGGGTTCCGCTCTAAGGCCCCCTCCGAAAGATGTCAATGTGTTTACGTCGCGACTCAATATCCTCTCACCAAGTAGGACGTCACCCCGAGGATCCAGGCCCACGCTCCCCAAGCTCCGGCCCCTCAGACTGCCCAATGAGGGTGGAAAACATACAACTAGGGACCAGCCATCACCCTTGTCCCTGAGGAGGAGCTCAGCTGCCTAGTCACAGAGACGTATCGTGAGCAGGCACATACACATGTCTGCTCCTACAAGGTCCTCCATCCAAACATGGCGGCGTCATACAAGAAGGCGCGCATCCTAGTCGAGCTCCATCAAGCTCATCACTCACACAGGACGACACCTACCCGGCAGGCACCTTTCCCTGCCCAGGGTCGTGAAGCCCACCAACCAGACATGGTGGCGACCCAGAGCCTACAGGACCAGCTCCTAGCAGATGCTTCTGACTCCTACCATCCCGATGTGGTGGTGATCAATAAAGTCCTCCATCTAGATGTGGCAGCAATTAATAGGCAGGCACGTCTCCCTGCCAACAAAGGCCACTGACTCGATACGGTGGGAAACCAACATATGCAGGGCCAGATCCCTGCAGATGCAAGTAAAGTATGTTATCCCGATGTGGTGGAAAACGGAGAGATAAACCGGCATATCCCAGCACAGGGGAAGACTCGTTCACCTGCCCCAACACAGGAGAGTTTTCAGTACCCACTAGCCACCAGTGGACCGGAACAGGATATTCCTACTCCGATACCGAAATGGGCCTTCATACCCATTACAGTCAAATATATCTCTCTACATATCCTATAAATGATGGAGGAGAAGGTATCGATCCCAGATCATATCTTGCAGACTTTTCAGAATGTAATTGCATCAGCGGAAATAGCAAGGACTCAGGCTCGTGAGCCCATCTCCCTAATTGAGGCGACTCGTCTAAGAGATGATATAGCCGCCTCGGAGAAGATCTGCATCCCTGCTTCCTCCCAGGAGGGTCTTCGTCCATATTCTGCGATGCAAGGGCAACCAGATCGATCGTCTTCACTCATTCCAACTAGGGGACACCCGTCCATCACGGTGGATGCTCTAGAGCAGGAATATATCCCTGCTAAAAGTCAATATGTTCGTCGACATGTCTCGGCATCATCACGGGACCCAATTAGAAAGGTACCCAAAGGTGAAGGCCGTTATCAACAGCAGACGGTCCCAACTGCCTATAAGAAATAGCCCCGAACGCACCGAAGGCAGCTGAAAAATAAAGAGGGGGTTCATGACTCCGCTCTGCTGGAAGTTGGGGTTCCCAATGCCTCTAAGAACATATCTAAGGCTCAAAACCCTGCCCTTACATTACCATATTATGGGGTTGGTAGTAGTAATTTCAAAGTTCCTCCCCGCAATGTTGCTACCAGCAGCTCTGAAGGTCCTCCCCAGAACACCCGCGGGGGCCTCCCCCACGGGCATATAACGATCGATCATGAGAGCTTCTCTTTTGATGTGAGTCACGGAAGCCCTCCACATGACCAGAAGATCGAGCAACATGAATGCCCTCCACTTGCTGCGGTCCACCCTGAAGGTCCTCCCTAGGGTATATACTGCAAACACTCTCCGTGCAGTGGGACCATAGATTATGATAGTAGTCCTCGCTATCGTAGTCGCAACTGTGGAGGCCCTCCCCACAGTGATGTCTCATCATGAAAAGAAGGCCCTCCCCTTGTCATGGCCTGCCTTGAAGGTCCTCCCTAGGGGTTACGTTGCAATGAAACTCCGCGCAGTTAGGCATCATATCACGATGGTAGTTCGCACCACTCTGATAACGGAGTTCCTCTCCATAGAGACGTCAAGCAACAAGAAGGTCATCCCCTCATTTCGGTACATTCTGAAGGCCCTCCCTAGGGTGTACCCCACAGACATTCTCCCTGCAGAAGCTGTTATGGTATTCCTCTCCATTGCGGTAGCTGTGATGGTAATCCTCACCACCACGGCGACCATTGTGAAGGTCCTCCCTGCAATGGCCCCAAGAAACAAGAAGGTATTCCCCTTGTCATAGTGTGTCTTGAAGGTCCTCCCAAGGATACACATCTAACGTCAAACCATGATGGTCATACTCACCATGATGGCAGTTGTTGTGAAGGCCCTCACCGTAACAACACTACGCAATAAGAAGGTCCTCCCCTTGCTGCGACACACCTTGGAGGTCCTCCCCAGGGTATTCACTGCAAAATTCCTCTATACAGTGAGGTGTCAAGTAGTAATGGTAGCCCTCACCATTACCACACGGATAGCGGAGGCCCTCCCCACCTAGACATAATTAAACGAGAAGGCCCTCCCCTTGTTGTGGTACATTCTGAAGGCCCTCCCTAGTTTGTACCCCGCAGGTTCTCTCCCTATGGCAGTTGTAATGGTATTCTTCACCATCACGGCCGCCATTGTGAAGGTCCTCCCTGCAATGACATATCATATTGACAGGAAGGTTCTCCCCCTATTGAATCAATCATAGAGAAGCCCTCATATGTCGAGGCACTTAGAAGGACGGGATCGAGAATGTCAAATTCCTAGCTAGTCGCCAATGACATCCTTCTTCGATCAGGAGATAGTCCAGGGCCGCGTTCATCTTTTGAACCACCTCGGAATCACCCACATGACAATTCAATACCTACCAGTCCCACTGCCTCCGAAAACACTATCGGTGAGCGTCTCAGTTGGGCTGACCAGGTAGAGTAATAACTAGAAAATCAGTATGCCGACATGTTTCATCTAAGGAAACGACTTGTCAGAAATGATATACCAGTTATGTTTTGGCCCACGGCCACCTCTCAATTCAACATACCCAAAAAGTTGTCAGAAGGATGTGCGCACGACATCCGCTCAAATATATGGACAACCCTCCGACATATGAAATCAATCTTCCTGCCCTATGATGGGTATGTAGACCATGTCAATACAATAGGAGACCTCCTGCGTCACATCAACCTGGAAGCTCTTCCTTCAGCGCGGCAACAGCGACCCGAGAGGTGTAAAGAAAGCATTGAGATAGCCTGCCTCCATGCACTGCACCAACTACGCTGCCTCATTGGTGATGCTCTGATGGGAGTCCATATCAGAGGATGGGGAGAACATGGATCTATGCATTTCACTCTTCTCCCCGCCCAGAAGGACCTGTTCGGCGTAATGTCTTGCAACGTCATCACATTAAGGCAGCAATCGAGTGGGGTCCCTATTTAGGAAATACAACACACCCGACAGAGACAGGCCTTGAGTAAGTCCTAGAAGCATCAGGCCCGACGGGAACAATCCATTCAAGAACTCCTGAATCAGGCAACCGAAAGCATACAACAGGCCTCTCGCCAAAGAGAGTCCAATCAGCAGTCATTGCTTGCCTCCCCAGAGGAGATTGATTCACAGGTGAACTCAGCATCAAATCTAGTTCACCCCCGAAGGGGGGCACGCAAGATCAGGCAGGTAGCGATAGCAGCAGCCGCTGCCGCAATCCAGGGTCAACCCTAGCCTGCAGGGCTGGGGGCATTTTTAACAACAAATTCCCCCGTAAGACCAATAAAAATGGGAATAGACTCAACGTACAAGGAACGGATCCAACCCCATCCCTCAGGACTGGGGGAATTTTTACCACCTCAACAACAACCTCCCCCATGAGAATCAGTATTTTCTCATCTAGGGAGGACAATAAAAAGAGGAGGTTCATGCCCTATCCCATCTTTTGAATCATCATCCCCTTCAAAGGGTAGGTGTACCGTGAGGTCGCATCAAGGAACTCTCTACGTCACCCTTCGTCAAGGAGTCCGAAAGCAATCCCGGGACAAGAAAGGGAGGACCAATAGAAGGCGCAGGAGATCCTATTCCTATTTGGAAGATGACATCTTCTCCACCTCATGATATTCATCCATCAAGGCCATAGAGGCTAACCCCACAGGTGACACCAAAGATGATGCAAATCTGGACGGATCGGGAGATGATGGTTCCAGTTAGATTGTGACTCACAACGAACCACCATGTGTGCACACCTGGAACTAGAGGGACGCCCTAAATATGGCCTCCCTTCTAGATAACCCTCCTCCGCTTACCCTGTGATCTCCCAACAAGGATAAGAAAAAAGGACCAGTTACCCTTAACTCACCTCCTTCTCTCGATAAAAACGAGCCACTCGCGCTCGAAGAGAGATTTTCTTGACAGGAAGAGGAGATGAAATAATTGAGGAAGCTTAACGCTGAGCAACTCCAGAGGAACCGTCTTATAGAAAGTGCTTCCCAAGAAGAGACACACTTTGCACTCCCAACAAGTGCACCCCAAGGACCAAGGTTTTCCCTACCGGACGAAGCACGGTTAGGGACCCCACCCAATGAGGCGCTCGGTCTGTCCAACTACCTGAACATGGATTCGGGTGAATACCAAGACTTCCCTCCACTTAGGAAGCAACCGGAGCGAGTACGTCTGAACCCTCCGAAGGTGCCACAAATGGCATATGCACCCTTGGTGTCGGCCAAGCCGGATCCTTAGGCAATGCCTCGGGCTACACCTAACCAAGACCGGGCCCAACAGGATGTAAAACAGGGTCTCGCCAACACCATCGAGGCACTGATAGCTCGATTGGAAGCAATAGAAGGTCGACGCACTCCGGTATAGCCAGAGAGAAAGCCCTACCCAGATTGGGTGAGCAACACGCCTCCTCCACCCAATTTTGGGAGCCCTATTTTATCTATTTTCAATGGATCCAGTGATCAGAAACAGCATTTGATGAACTACGCGTCTTATTGCAACCCTATTATGGGAACTCTGGAACAACAAGAAGCAGTGAAACTCAGATGCTTCATGCAGAGGATCTGCCTTCGTCTGGTATACGAATCTACTAGCTCAGTCTATAAATATCTGGGAAGACCTTCGACAGCAGTTCATGTTCCACTTCAGCTCAACGCTACCTAAAAAAATGTTCAGAGACCTCATGAATTGTAAACAGAGGGAGAATGAGAGAGTATTGGATTTCATCGCCAGATGGAAGGGTCTGACCTACTCTCTGAATAGGCTGATTCCCCAAGATGAGATGCTGGCCATATGAATATATAACCTGCGAGATGAGCTAGGAACACCACTCATACCAGTGGAGTGAACCACTGGATTCTACAATCTCTCTTCCATTGCCCAAATAATTGAAGACTCCCTGCAGTGGACCAATATAAAGTCTCGAATAGCCTCACAGGCTCCTGCAAAGAGAACAGTTAGAGTTGAAGCGTCCTCTTTCACGCTCAAGCCAGCCCCTGTGCCTACTCCACTATCTAGGCCCCCACCAAATCGTCAAGGGCCCCCTGTATAATAGCGGCCACCTCCGCCCAAGAGGGATGATCAGAGAGGATCGAAGCGGAACCAATTCGAGGAACGAAGACACAAAGTATACTCGTTCTGAGAGGACCAAGTCCGTGGCTACTTCATCGCTGCCATAAATTGAAATTTTCTCCACCTCCTGGAGCCAAAAAAACCCGAATAATTCATCCGCGATGACAGTCCATATTACTGTCACTACTATCGAATTTTGGGGAAAAATATTCATTAATTCTTTGTCTTCAAAGACCTCCTGCAAAGGATGGTAGACTCCGGGCAGGTTGAGCTGGGACCACCCCCATCACACGTAACGTATATTTCTACCACTGACTCTGACAAAGGGAAGGGGTGGAAGGAAGTCACCAGCAAGAAGGGGCATAAATTTTATGACTGGATGACTTGGAAGACTTTCAATTGAGCTCAGGGTATACTCTGATCTCAGCTACTGTAGCTGGTGTTGCCGCCGAGAGCCCCTAACACTGTACACTCGACAATATCGGCCTCACAACCCTCCACGAGCCGATCATCCAGGAGTAATCAAAAAGGGAGGAGACAAGCACAAGAGAAGAAGTACGCAATGAGGAAAAAGTTAGCCCCGACACTGTTAGATTTTATTCCCCCAAACTTGGCGCCATGGGCACCGACCCACCAAACGGTACCATCAAGGACAACCAACCAGGTTGACCTTTCATAGGACGAGGAGATAATATTTGATTCCATAAATGTCATCCATATAATGGAATCGTTCCCTGATGAGGGGTATAGTTACGAACCTGAGTTCCCAACACAAGGGGTCGGGAGGAGGAATCACATAAGCAGGGGATACCAGGGGAGGAGCAGTCGCGGCCGAAACCAACCCTATGGTTTTACCATGGCCCAAATCGTTAATATTGCGGAAACCCATGGGAGAGCCCTTAAAAGGACTCAACAGGAGAAGGAATATCCCTTCACCTTCACAAGTGGCCACTCTGGCCCCATCATTCTACAGTACCCGTCAAAGGAGGAACAAGTTTCTAGCCACCTAGTGTGCACAAACAGACTGGCTGGGCCGAGTCCCCAGAACGTGGGAACACCGTCGACCTCCAACCCCACACCCGGTCCCTCCTCGTCGCATACTCTAGCTCCCAAAGTGCCTGCTAAAATTCTCCCACCAACGGAGAAGCGTCGGCCACTGGAGCAGAAATACGACATCCTTAAGCAGCTGGCGTCAGTACCAGCCAAGCTGTCAATCCTGGATACCTTGAGTTTGTCAGCAGATCTCAGGGAGGCGCTGGTATAAGCCTTGCTCAGCCCCCAGGAGTTTCAAGACGAGGTAGCTTCCGCCGAAATTTACCAGACGGAGACTGGCCCGGCTGAATGCAATGCAGTGATTTCCTTCACCGATCAGGATGAATATTCCATCATGCAAGGACACATTAAATCACTATATGTGTCTGGCACACTAAATGATATTGGGATCTGGAAAGTCTTTATTGACAATGGCTCTAGAGTGAACCTCCTTCCCTTACGAAGACTTTGTAAGTTGGGCTACAGTGAGGATGATTTAATACCCTTAGCCACAACTCTGTTGGGTTACGACAAGAGTGAGCAGAATCCAATGGGAAAAATCAATATAAAAACTCATTTTTTTTGACCTTGTGGCCTACTCAAAATTCCTGGTGGTCCGACAGAACACAGCATTCAATGCCCTGATGGGAAGGTCATGGCTCCATAAGCACATGGAAATTCCTTCATCCTAACACCAGTGTATCAAGTATTGTGTCAATGGAAAAAGTGGGAAATTACACACTGACAAGGCCCCTTTCGATCTCTCTGAGTCACACTACATTGACGCCGGGTTTTATGAGAAAAATAAAAAGAAGCCTTCGCTCGATGGTATTGACTGGATCCCTACTCCAAATGGTCTGGAAATGGTTCCAGATGACCCCCTCAGGCAACTCGGCAGAGACTATGTGTTGCCCATCAACCATGTTGATAGCAGGAATTCAAGCCTGGGCACACACTCAACTGTCCTCATGACTTCAACTATAAAGGTCGAGTGTGAAAATGTGGAAACGACCACTAACCCTCAATCTGGGGACGAATACTTGAGTAGGGACGCCCACGATGCCTCGCCTCCGAACTCCCAAGAGCTTGTGCTGAGAACTCCCCCCCTGTCAGATCAAGAAGGTGGGAATGTGGGGGAAGAAGAGGAGGAAGATCTCAGGGATGCACCTCCCACCTTTGAGGAAGGTATCTCCACCACTGTGAACGAGCTCAGAGAAATAAACCTGGGTACCGAGGAAGACCCGATTCCCACTCTCATTAGTATAGCCATGTCTCCCGAAGATCACGAGGTATATACCTCTTTCCTGAAGCAACATTAGGATGTTTTTTCCTGGAATTACATAGAAATGTCGGGACTCGACCCCGAAGTGGTGACCCACCACTTAGGTCTGCCAGAAGATCACCGGGGCTATAAACAAGCCGCCAGAAGAACGCACCCCACACATGCTGCCAAAATAGAGGCTGAAGTCGATAAGCTTATTAAAGAAGGCTTCATTATGGAGGTCCAATACCCCATCTAGCTGGCCAACATTGTCCCCATAAAGAAATATAATGGACAAATCTGCATCTGCATCAATTTCAGAGATCTCAATCGGCATTGACCGAAAGATGATTTCCCGGTCCCAATCACCAAGTTATTAATTAACGCAATGGTCGGGTATGAGGCTCTCTACTTCGTGGACGGCTATTCTGGGTACAATCAAATCAGGATGGCCTAAGAAGATGAAGAAGCCACTGCCTTCAGGGCCCCTCAAGGAGTATTCTGTTATAGGGTCATGCCTTTTGGTCTCAAGAACGCTGGTGCCACATATCAACGTGTCATGCATCATATCTTTAAACTATTCCTGGGGTGATTCGTCGAATTCTACGTGGATGACTTGGTTTTCAAATCAAGACAGTGCTCAGATCACCTGTCAGACCTTAAAACTGTCTTCAACAAACTTCGACAACATAGCCTGAAGATTAATCCCTTGAAATGTGCCTTCGGGGTTACCTCAGGTAAATTCCTTGGCTTCGTTGTATGCCATCGTGGCATCGAATTAGATCATGAAAAGAAAAAGTCTATCCATGGTTTACCACCTCCCCACAATCTCACTGAGTTGAGAGGATTTCAAGGACACCTAGACTACATTAGGTGGTTCATAGCCAACCTGGTGGGAAAATGTCTGCCCTTTAACAGGTTAATAAAAAAGGGAGTTACGTACCATTGGACAGATGATTTCCAAGAGGAATTCGATAGCCTAAAGAAGTACCTCTTAAGCCCACCGGTGATCATTCCCCCGGTTGAAGGAAGACCTCTCATCCTATACGTTATGGCCCTAGAGTGGTCACTGGGAGCCTTCCTCGCGCAGAAAAATGATGTCGGCAGTGAAAATAGTCTCTATTACCTCATCTGAAACATGATCGATGCTGAAACTCGATACTCAAACATCGAGAAGAGTTGTTTGGCCTTGGTCTTCACAGTTCAAAAATTGAGACATTATCTGCAGCATCATGAAGTCTATTTGGTCTCGCATAGTAACCCACTCAAGTGAATCCTCAGCCGCCCAATGCTGACTGGGCGCCTATCCCGATGGGTAGTCATCCTGCAACAGTTCGACATCCGGTTTGTGCCTCAGAAAGCCATCAAAGTCCAAGCATTAGCAGATTTTCTGGCAGAGCACCCCTCGATAGGGACCACCGTACCAGACGTCGAGTTACCTGATGAAGACATATTCTCGGTTCAAGAGGAGCTCCCAACATGGGAAATATACTTTGATGTCGCATCCCGAAGCCCGACAGGGAAAAGGATAGAGGATCCCAAATTTAACAAGGTGGGTTTGGGGATAATACTCATGTCCCCCAAAAAGGCAGTCTTTCCATATTTCTTCCTCCTATCAGAAGGATGTAAGAACAATGAGGCAGAGTATCAATCCCTCATTGCAGGCCTGGAGATCACACTCCAGGCACAAGTACAACACTTTAAGGTAAAAGTTGACTTAGAACTGGTCATAAATCAAGTCAATGGTGACTATGCTATCAAAAAGGATGAGCTGATTCCCCTGTTTGACCATGTCTGAGGGTTAATGGCAGAATTCTCTACAAAACCAACATTGACCTATATTCCCCGGTCTCAGAATTCCTAGGACGATGCGTTAGCTAATGCGGCCATATCCCTAGTCAACCCGGACCGGGATGAAACAATTATCAGTATTGCCCATCGTCGAATGGTCTTGTCATTTGTTCAGACTAAGATGGAAGAAATCAATAAATTCAGTCCTGTCCCTGAGCCATATGATCCTACCATCGGCTAGATGACCCCCATTTCAAACTACCTTCAAAGGAGAGAACATCCATCAGACAGGGATGAGCGAGAGAAAATACAGAGAAGGGAAATTAACTTTGTCCTATACGGCGGCACGGGTCAGTGATAGGTCCTCTATAAATGAGGCCTCAACGGAGTCCTCCTCAGATGCATTGATAGAGAAGAAACCACTGCCGTCATGACTAAAGTGCATGCCGGAGTATGTGGATCACACCAGTCAGGGTCTAAGCTTTCTCATCAGGTTCTAAGGCTTGGGTACTATTGGCCCACCATGGCACGAGATTGCGAGCACTTTACCGCAAAATGCCACTCCTGCCAAATTCATGCCAACTTCATTCACCAACCTCCGGAGTTACTTCATCAGGACAAGTACTCCTTGCCATTTTTCATCTGGGGAATGGATGTCGTGGGACCATATCCTTCCGCCGAGGCCAAACAACTGAATTATATCCTCACAGCAACTGACTTCCTTTCCAAATGGGTAGAAGTTGTACCCCTCAAGGAATTCGGGGAAGAAACATTGTCATCTTTGTGAAGGCCAATATCATCACCAAATTTGGCGTCCCTCATACCATATCGAAGGATAACGGCACCAATTTATGTTCTGTTGAATTCGAGAAACTATAACAAGAATATGGTATCAAGGCTAACCACTCATCCTACTACCATGCAGTGGCCAACAGACAGATAGAGGATTTCAACAAGACCATGTCCAACATTCTCCAAAAAATGGTGGACAAAGACAAGAAATCATGGATGGATAAACTTATTCATGTATTGTTGTCTTATAGAAGCACAGTCTGCACCGCTACTCGGGCTACTCCGTACTCATTAGTATACGGAATAGAAGTGGTCCTGCCCATTAAGCTTTAATTACCCCCGCTCCGTGTTTCCATTTGTGATCAGTTATCCAATGATGAGCAATCAGAAAAATGGCTAGGTGAATTGGAACAGCTGGATGAGAAGATATTTCACACTTTGCACCATATGGAAGTATATCAGAATCATATCGCACGAGCCTTCAATAAAAAGGTTCGTCTTTGGTCTTTCTTGGAAGAAGAATTGGTGTTGGTCTTCCGGACCCCAATGATACCCGGAAATAAACCTCCAAAGCTAGAACCCAAGTGGGAGGGACCATATGTTATACACAAGGTCTACTTCAATGAAGCATATGCCCTGATCTCCATGGACGGGAAATTCACTAATGCTTCTACAAATGCGAGATTTCTGAAGAAGTATTTCGCATAATCAAAAGCAGTTATCGTCCGAGCTACAGGACATTAAACTACTGAGCCCTAATGGTCCAAACTCTATGACCCTAAACTAAGAGTGCTTCGTCCTCACCACACGATGTTAAACTACACAGATTTCTGAGAACTATGTACGGCTTGATTCCTACCCTTGCAGGGTATGTAGTGATGCCAAGGTCCCCCATCCTAGCCCATCCATCCCCAAATAGAGTTAAAAATTCCCTCTCCCCCCATGTACAGACTAACCCTGCACGGGGTGTACCCATTTCAGAGAACTACATACGGCTTGATTTCTACCCTTGCAGGATACATAGTGATGCCAGGGTCCCCTATCCTGGCCCAGCCACCCCCGAAATAAAATTAAAAATGCCCTTTTCCCCCGTGTACGGACCAGACCTGCACGGGGTGTATTATCTTCTAAAGAACTACGTTTGGCTTGATTCCTACCCTCGCAGGATACGTAGCGATGCCAGGATTCTATATCCTAGCCCATCCATCCCCAAATAAAGTCAAAAATTCCCTTTTCCCCCATGTACGGACCAACCCTGCACGGGGTGTATTCCGCGTCCTTAATGCATGACATTAAACTGCGTGGATAAGAAGGATTGAAAATTCCATTTTCCCCCGTGTGCAGACCAGACCTACACGAGGTGTACTATCTTCTAAATAACTATGTATGGCTTGATTCCTACCCTCGCGGGATACGTAGTGATGCTAGAATTCTACATCCTGGCCCAGCCACCCCAAATAAAGCTAAAAATACCCCCTTTCCCCGTACTGACCAGACCCGCATGGGGTTTATTCCCCAAAAAGAACTACGTGAGGCTTGATTCCTGCCCTCGTAGGATACGTAGCGACGCCGGGATCTTACCTCCCAGTCCAGCCCTTGATAAAAGAAAACACAGGTATGTATACCCCTCGTCCTTATCGCATGACATTAAACTACACGGAATCCCCTTTTCACGTCGGCACGGACTTCGTCCTCACTGCACGAAGTTAAACTGCACGGACTTCATCCTCACCGCACGACGTTAAACTGCACGGACTTCGTCCTCACCGCACGACGTTAAACTGCACGGACTTAATCGCGACCCACCCAAGATATACGGCTAAACGAAATGGGAATACTCCTTGCGCATTTGGATGCATCCTCTCCATACATTAGACTACACAACCTGGATAATTGCAAATATTCATAACCATTCATGGAAATCGGAAGTGGAAAGTTATCTACCCGTGGACACCTTTGCATGACTATGCATACCATGCCCTTAGCGGCTATGCATATTGATATCCCCTGGCCTGTCTACCAAAGGCAAGATTTCCTCAGGCGATACTCTTCTTATCTCCGTACGCTTACCAGCCTCAGATCCCCCATATCATATCTCCCGATCCAAAAATTTATGGAGCATTAGTTTACAAGTTCATTCCCCTCTCACATCCAAACGTTGCCAGGGTATCCCTACCTGTTTAGCCTATGTATCTACTCGTGGTTCACATGACGATCTGCATCTACAAACATCAATCCAGGGCTGGGCTACTTTGACTCAATGGGAAATTACGGTGAAGATGTTTCTTGTATGCTTGGACACCATTATCCCCATATGTCGAACTTTGTGCTATGAGTAATCCCAAATTTTCATAATCATCCATGGCCATCAGAAGTGGAAAGTTATCGACCCGTGGACACCTTTGCATGACTATGCATACCATTCCATCAGCGGATCTGCATATTGATAGCCCCTGGCCCGTCTACCAAAGGCAAGATTTCCTCGAGCGGTACTCTTGCTAGTCTCGTACGCTTACCAGCCTCAGAGCCCCCATACCATACCTCCTGATCTGGGAAACCCCAGAGTTATATTTTATACCCTCATTCCCTCACACTTGTTCAAAGTATATCAGATCCTCCTAACTCAGTTGCCTTCCGGGTAATTGTATCAATAGTCACCCAATGGTCCAAACTCTACGAACGTTAAACTAAGAGTACTTCTTCCTTACTGCACGATGTTAAACTACATGGAGTAAAGGTGCACCCCACGTGCAGGATAAATCGGCGTGGTGAACTCTTCGAGTTTTAACAGCAACCAGGGACGAACATCCCCGACATGTCCAGATATTTCCTTACCAAATGACAGACTTCATGGCCCGGTCAATTGCGGATCCTCATAATCATTCATTGCCATCGGAAGTGGAAAGTTATTGACACGTGGACATCTTTACATGACTATGCATACCATGCCCTCAGGGGCTCTGCATATTGATTGCCCCTGGCCCATCTACCAAAGGCAAGATTTCCTCGGGCGACACTCTTCCTGGCCCCATACGCTCACCAGCCTCAGAGCCGCCATATCATCTCTCCTGATCCAAGAAGCCCCGGAACCACGGTTTACACCATCAACCCCCCTCCATGTCTTGGACATGCCGAGATATTCAAGCCCAGTTACATTCTAATCAAGAGTGGACTTTCCAACTACGTCCTTACCGCATGATGATTAAAACTGCACGGAACATAACTTGACCTCTTGGAATGAACTATAAAGACCAAGCATTAAACATCCAGGGAAATGCCTCCAACTATAAGAATTTTCACAAGTTTAAAAAGGCCCCCCATCCTCACTGCACAACATTAAACTGCACAGTATATTTAATAATGCACGGAATTCATCCTTACCGCATGACGTTAAACTGAATGGAATTTAAAATTCCTTCATCCTTACCGCATGACGTTAAACTGCACGGTCAAACTTGTCTTGGGTTCAGTCAAGAATAGAGGCTTTCCTCTATCCCTCAGTGCACGGGCTAGACCTGCACAAACCAGCATCTCACACCAACGTGATATGGGATGACTTCACCCATTCCCAAGAATTTTAGCCTAGATGTTTCTCCTGTATCCAGGCACCATCTCATCTTAAACCACACTATGTACCCAGAAAGAGCCGAACCCTTGTAATCCACCCCTGGTGGTCCCAAATCTCAACTTCCCTAAAGTTGCTCGGCTATCGGGAGAATACAATCATTGACCTAAGGACACCTTTACATGACTATGCATATCATGCCCTCATCGGCTCTGCATATTGATCGCCCCTGGCCCATCTACCAAAGGCAATATTTCCTTAGGCAATGCTTCTCTTCATACGTCTCTTGGCCTTTAAGCCCCCATATCCACCCCGGTATTCGAAAACCCTCTGAGCTATAGTTTACCAACCTCTTTCACAACCCTGCCTGAATACGCTGGAACATCTTCGACGAGATTACCGAGAACCAGGAGAAGTCATTCCATTTTAAAGAATGTCCCAGCTACATGACTTTAAACCGGGCCAAGATCCAACCATCCTCTGTGCTAACTAAATGCATAGGACAGGGACCCTACATCCACACTCCTGATTAATACAGATGTTCCCAAACCCTTTCAGATATCACACACCCCTTTTGAACCACCCCTGGTGGTTTTCACAATTCCTCCAAGCCACCCGTGGTTTCCATAAGCCGGAATTCCATGAAGTCCTCAGGCCATCAGAGATGGACAGTCATTAACTTAAGGAAACCTTTGCATGACTAGGCATACCATGCCCTCAGTGGATTTGCATATTGATTGCCCCTAGACTTTATAACAAAGGAAATTCTTCCTTAGGTGATGCTTTTCCTACCCCTGCACGCCGATACGGCTCCCATACCTTGAGACATGCCCTCCATGACGTTCAAATCTAAACATGTTCCCCCCACGTGCGTTTGAAGGGTATTGAGACATATTTTAATCGACCAAACCTCATTGGGGACCTCACCCCCACCATATCTGGTAAAAGTTGTTCGACCTAAAACATCAGTAATGATAGTCTTATCAGTGAGACTTTAAACCGCTCACAAAAAGAGGTGAGAAGCCTGTTAGGCCGAAAACACGAAAAGGGCGACCTAAGCAAAAGTCTGGCCATACCCGCTGGGTCCACACCAAATGGGCCCAGGAAAAATTAGGGTATTGACAGAAAAGACAAAAATTTTGTGGGGTTTTTCTACAAAACCCTAGCAATATTCAAACTATGCTCGCTGGATCCCATGGTCCAGGAAAAAATTAGATCTTGTTTATATTTTCCTGAATTATGATTAATTCTAATTCGGTGAGTTGTTATTTATACAATAGTTTCCCCGGTAACAATAAAATTCTACAACAAGGGGAGATCGACAACAGTTTGTATTCCATTTGAAAAAAAAAAGAGGATGTTCGCAAGCCAGAGTCTCTCCTTTGCTACGACAAAAGAGGTAAAACAGAATGTACAGAAGTAGCTCTGGTGATCACAAAGGAGCCTGGCTCGCTCTCTCCATTAGATCGGCAACCGTGCGACGAAGGTCATTGCAGGTTTTCTCTAGCACGGCCTTCTCCCTGGCCTCAACTTAATCCACCGAATGAGTATGCCTCACTGTCGTTTGGAGATCATTGATCCCTTTCCTGGTAGCTTCAAGGTTACCAGTCAGAGTTGAAAACTGATCCCTCAATATCACTGCTCTAACTTCACATTCGTGAAGCTTGGTAGACAGGGCGGTCGCCTGATCTTGAGATCTCACCTCTAGTGCTATCAGCTGATGGAGCTTCACCATAGCTTCCTCAAGGTCTCAGGTTCTGCAATGAGAGGAAGCAAGGTGAGCAAGTTTGTGTTCACTAGCGGAAGCCTCCCCACAGGCAATGACGACCTGAAAGGTGAGAAAATGAAGTTGTCGATAGTCGAACCCACCTGACCCCAAGACTAAGAAGAGTTTCCGAAGGTCTTCAGTTTTAGTCACCATCTCAACCAGAGGAGTTTCGGCAACAATCTCACAAATCCGGGGCCAGTCCCACCTTCGCACAGCTCGGTGGTCCGTCATGATACAAGGATATTTGGTATCCTCACTAGATAGCATGGGAGTGAAGTCTGGCATCACAGCAAGTGCAGACATGTGCGCACTAGAAGATGGTTCCGGGACTGGAGGATCAGAAGCCTCTAGCCCTGGTTCAAGCTTGGGAGTTGAGCTGGTAAGTCTAGTATCGGTCGGTGGAGCTTCGGGAATTACATCATGGGGACCCGAAGTCACTGGGTCATCCTTATTTGTATCCACAAGGATTGGATCTGTCTTAACTTCAGCCACAAAAGGGTTGAAATAGGAAGATCCCCTGAGTCGCTTCGACCTACGAGCCATCAGTCGGTCCTCCCTCAAAGCCGATGAAGAAGGTGTGGTAGGCATAACAGCTACAATAACTCCTGATTTGGGAAATTATCGGATAGCCTTCCCTAGAATCCCATCTGGATAATTCTTTATCCATATTCTCGCATATTCCAAGGACAGGCTGGAAACCGCTCCTATTCCAGGCATGGGAATTCTTGTGCCAGATCCCTCCCACATCAACATCAACCACCATTGATAGAGAGTGGCCGGATGCAGTCCTCAGGCCCAATGATGGGGAAGGGAAACTTGGATTTTCATGCATCCAAACTGGCGAGAGACACGATATGGTGCGTATAAATCACCCAGAGAAACCCCATCAATCTGCGCTGATAAAAACCTGTCCCGTAGTGAAATCATGTAAGAACGCTCTTCTAATATCCCCCTACATTCATCAACCACGACGTTGGAAGGAGTGGGTAGGGAGTGAAAACGAACTGGGAAAAGTCACTCAGAAGATTGATGACTTCATTGGAACTGAGGGGCTTCAGATGAACTCCATCTATATCAAGCAGGGTAGGCCGAAGGGTAGGAAGTGGGATAAATGTGTTATGATGATATTCCTAACAGCAGAAATGATCCACGACCCAGCCATATAGGATTTGAAATGGCCCACTTAGACGATAGGGTGACCCACCCTCCTGCATGTGGATCAGTAATTCGTAAATGCGAGCCAAAGTGGGCACAGCCAGATTCATCGGGCGGCCTCCCTCCAGTTCAGCTTCCATCATCAGGGTGCAAGCTCTGACACCGAGGTTGATATCCCGAGATGGGAATAGCCACCCACTCAAAAACATGGAGAAAAGACCTGCCAGCCTGAGCATAGGTGGAACACTGGGGCGCACCTCATAACCCCATGAAAGATAGTCGCCTGCCTCCAGAACCTCCCAATAGGAACTTGGGATAGTTCGTGATTGTTGAGAAGAATGAGTCCTGGGGCGCTTGATCTTCAACACAGGACCTGTGGTCTTCAGAAATAACCCTATCTAGGTGCTATAGGGAATAAGAGAGCGGGCACGCAAGGGCTGACCCAGTGACCGCTCCGCCATAACCAGCAGATCACTCGCCAATGAAGGCACCCGTTCGGCATCGTCCCATGCGTCAGGGGTGGGTAGAAACTCGTCATACATCTCACTAACGATCAGAAGCCCTCCCAGTTGGTAGATGTCCCATAAGCTAATACTAACTTCACCATGGGAAAGGTAGAAAGTGTTAGTGCTTGAACACCAACGACTGAGAAAGTCAGTCAGGATTGAAGATGGTGGGTAAACAGCAAACTGGGAAGCCCACACTGCGGAGTACAGGTTTACCGTTTCCAGTGACTCGGAAAATTCCCAGCATTGATAATGAACCCAGAAGGCCCAGGCCCAGTCATTTGAGAAAAGACCACCAGACCGAAGATCCCACCTGGTAATCCATCCAGTGTTAGGATCCACTCGAGTAAGGTTGTTCAAGGAGGGGTAGCTCTTGAGGATGGCCTCTTGGGTGATGCCCTGAGTGTATCGATCACTTTGGGTCCAAACAAAACTTCTCAAAATGAAAGTGTCTTTCAAATCAGAATCAGAGATCATCTCTCCCGACTGGGTGAGGTTTTCTTAAGTGCACTTCGGCGATGCTTCCAAACAAGGGGACGGAAGACCTGAGAAGACAGGGGGGATAGGGAAATTGTCTTGAAGGCTGAAACTATAAAGCGAAAGATGATTCGATAGCGGATATCCCAGAAGTCCAGGAGAGAGTAAGTCCTTCAAAACACCATCGTCAGGAATGATTGGTTGGATGGGGTCCTCTCTGAGGCTCTCAGCTCTATGGATCATAGCTAGACGTCTCCCTGGACCAATTGGAAGAGGGTCGGTAGTAGTCCTGGGTGCAGGTCGAGGAGGAATCATATTTTCTCCCTGCATTATAAAAACCAGGAAAATGGTTAGTCCAAAATAATAAAATTTGGACAAGGCAAAGAACTTCGTCAAGGAGCCTTCATGACGAGGTCTGCAAGCAAGCCTCAAAAGGTGGTTCGTGATGGCTGCAACCCCATGAACCAAACCTATGTGGAAGAAGTCCGCGGTACTCTAGCCAGCGGAGCATTGGGTAGAAAACCGTGAACCCGTCTTCTCTGCGGAATCTCAATCCCGGATTTAAAAATTTTAAGTTCGGAAGACTTAGAAATTTTCAAAGTCTGAAAGATTTCAGTTCGCGGACCATCAAAACCGCGTATCAAGTTCCTACACAGCCCATTGTAACTTACTTTTTAATTGATTAAAAGTGTTAGTTCGCGGCTAGGAGGTTGGTCTGTGGGTGAAGGAAGGCACAAACAAGGAATGGTTCGTGAAAATTGAAGTTGTTTCACGGACGAGGAGTTTCACGAAGTAGAAATCATGCGGAGACGAAAGGAAAGATCTCCGTGTTTGTGAGGAATACGGTAAAAGAAAAAGGGTAGAGGCCGCCATATTTATAGTCATGGTCACCTAACAGGTCCACTCCTATACCGCAAACTACCCACATTTCAGGACCACTCTACATCGGAATAGTCTCCTCTTCGTTCCGATCAGACCCCATTCCAATGGGGGCATTTGTAGGGTCCTGAAAAATCTAAAAAGGAGAATAAGAATCCCCTTAATTCAAGAAAGGATTCTACCCAATTTCCCTCAAGTAATTGGGCAAAAAAATGTGGATAATACCCAAGAAATTGGAAAAGGATCGGCTGGTCCGAGTACCGGTCCAACAGTGATGGTACGCGGCCGGTCCAGCAAGCCGCCCCCTCCGCGGACCGCTGTCATTTGCAGAATTGAGGTGGGGACCCTCTACGGGTGCAAAGCAGGATGGGTTCCAAGATGGTCCATCATCATGAACCACCCCAGCCGCGAACCAAATCAACCAGCTCAAACCGCATGTGCTGTCATTCGCGGAACGGAGGCGGAGCCCTGCGCGGCCGCGAAGCACTCCCCAAACTAGTTTGGTTCGCGGGGAAGGTGCATTCAATGCCCCCGCAAGTTACCGATTGACCAAGTCATCTGTAAACTGGGTTTCCGGTCATGGGCCTCCGCAAAATGTGTCTCATGACCACAGTTACATCTCTTTCCACCTCTATAAAAGGAGATCGAGGGGGAGAAGAAAAGGGAGATCGATCAGATTTGGGTGGAAGGATTTCGGAGGAAGGAACTTAGGATTTCACAAACAGCGAAGTTCCAATTCGTGAACCAGAACAAGTATGAAACTGGAAACGAATTAATAAGGAATCGAAAATTCATAACAACTTTTTGAACTGCGAACTTAAAATAACAAAAAAAAAACGAAGATCGCGAGCCATGGCCCCTCCGCGGATGTACTCCCCATGGACCAGGGATTCTATGCCCCTTTTTCGATCCAACACACCGTGTAGAACCCTCCCATGCGGGAAAAGCCCTGACCGCCGAACCCCCGACCGGCATCTCCCCTGGCCGCCGCTTCTCACGCAGACTCCACCACGTACCAACCTGGTACGCGGGCCAAACCCAAAGTCGCATACCACCCTGGTACACGGGATGCCTCTCAGTCCGCGTACAACCCTGGTATGTGAATGGCCTCTCCAGCCGCGTAGCACCCCCCCTACATGAAGGGATACACTCTTCATACACCCATGTGACCCGCCAACTCCTTCGGTGTTCCCATTCTCTGAGTCACAGAAAATCCTTCCAATCCGGCCTGATCCTTCGCAACCCCCTCATTGGCCTATTCATCAGCCCCAAGCCAAGGCCTCTACCGAAGCCACAGGATTCGTATGATGGATATCTAGGTGCATCATTGCGCTGATTTGAGTTCACATACCCATGGTAGATGAGGGAAAAGGGGTTTCTCCGGCCCTTGAGCAAGTTCCCGAAACATTTCTGGGTTCACATACCCACAGTAGTGCAGGGTCTGAGCCCAGGAGTCCCCTTTTTGCCTCTCTACTTGCCAAGAGTGGGGGACCCTGCTTGAATTTCCTTTCGATTCCAGTGGTGAGTAATCTTCCACTCTTCTGAGGTTTACAGGGTAGCCTCCTTGGTGTAAGCCTCTAGCCTTTCCTGCATGAGGTAGCACCCATGCACCTCTGTACTTCCCCGGTGCCAAGAACCAAGAGGGGAGATGGGCACAGGGGTACCCTTTCCCTCTCCCTATATGCTTTGTCACCATAGGGTCTCCATCCTAGAGTAAGTCCCAATCTCCATTTCTCTGGGTTTCTCCATGAGTAAGCCCCACTCCGCTTCCACTGATGCATCTTTCGCGATGTGATCATCGGGTCTTTGTTGCCTCTTGTTTCTCACACCGAGCATGACTCACGTGGGATTAGAGTAATCACCAACCTCTGACCTCAAGCTCTGTGAACTACGAGGACTTTAATTAATGTCAAGGCATGGTACATGGGAAGCCTCTCTGAGGTTCAATCCCACCCCCCGGTCATTCTAACCTTCTTCATGTCGGTTCACCCCTGTCCCGCATGACGTTAAAATGTATCCCCAATCTTGAACGAACTACGTGGGTTTTGATCCCTGTTTCCTAAACAGGGTACGTAGGATGCCTCCCCAAGGTTCAATCCCAATTTGGGCCACTAACCATGTGTAAGTCCCATTCATGCCCCTCAAAAAGAACTATGTGGGTTTTGATCCCTATCTCCAAAGCAGGGTATGTAGGACGCCTCCCTGAGGTTCAATCCCAACAACAGGGCAGCCTCCTTGGTGTAATCCCCTAGCCTTTCTTGCAGAAGGTAGCACCCATTCACCTCTGTACTTCCTCGATGCCAAGAACCAAGAGGGGATATGGAAATAGGGGTACCCTTTCCCTCTCCCTCTAGGCTTTGTCACCATCGGGCCTCCATCCTGGAGTAATTCCCAATCTCCATTTCTCTGGTTCACTCTATGTGTAATCCCCACTTAGCTTCCATGGACGTATCTTTTGCGATGTGATAGTCAGGTCTTTGTTGCCTCTTGTTTCCACACCTAGCATGACTCATGTGGGATTAGAGTAAGCACCGACCCTGACCTCAAGCTTTGTGAACTACGAGGACTTTTATCCATGTCAAGACATGGTACGTAAGAAGCCTCTCTGAGTTTCAATCCCACCACCCAGTCGTTCCAACCTCCTTCATGTCGGTTCACCCCCGTACTACATGATGTTAAACTGTATCCCCAATTTTAAATGAACTACATGGGTTTTGATCCCTGTTTCTTAAACAGGGTACGTAGGACGCCTCCCCGAGGTTCAATCCCAATTAGGGCCACTAACCATGTGTAAGTCCCAGTCATGCCCCTCAAAATGAACTACGTAGGTTTTGATCCCTGTCTCTTAATCAGGGTATGTAGGACGCCTCCTCGAGGTTAAATCCCAACAACAGGCAACTCTCACGTGTAAGCCCTAATCTCCCTGAACTATGTGGACTTTGATCCCTGTCTCCTAGGCGGGGTACGTAGGAAGCCTCCCCGAGGTTCAAGCCCAAAAACCAGTCGTTCCAACCTCCTTCATGTCGGTTCACCAACACCTTGGGTCGCCTCAGAGTGTAAGCCCCATGCCACCTTGGGTTGCCTCGAGATGTAAGCCCCAATCAAAACCAAACTACGTGGATTCTGATTCCTCTCATGGGGATACGTAGGAAGCCCGTATCATGGGTTCGATTCAAGCTCTCAAGTCATTATCTGTCCCCCCTAGATGACAATAAACTCAAGAGCACCCAGTTATGAGGCTTCAAACCAGTTTCGTCTCAATGAGTCCAAACTCCTCGGAGTCATTAATCCAATGAGGTATGGTAAACCTCGGGCTTAAATTATTTCGAATCCCTGCGTTCAGCTGACCATTTCCAACCATGAATAATCTATGAATACTATGCTTGGGTATAAACCAAAGATTCGCGAACATATGAATACATATTAAATCTATAAGAGAGTCCCGGAACAGGCAATAATTCCCCCCAAAAGGGTGAGATGAGCCTAACTTCCCATCCTCTCAACCAATGTGAGTTCTTAAGCATCGCTGGTCAAATCACCACGTGAACGCCTGCCTTTGGAAATCAGGTCCACGTGTCACTGGATATGGAACCATTGGGCGTTTCAAGATGAAAATAGTGCACTTGATGTGAGTGATTAAGCAGAATACAACCTTCTCTAATCAGTCTTCAAGTAGCGCACGTTTTTCCACCCATCGTCTCGAAATAATGTCATAGCACCTCTAGGTTCCCATCATAGCAGGGAACTTTTATGACCTTTCATTATGACATATATTCTTAGAATATTATCACATAAAAATTTCATGTAGATGAATATTAATAATTTTATAAGTAAACTTTATTAATAATGAAAACATGTAATCAAGTACTAAACAAGTTTGTTCTAGGGAACCAACTATAGAAAAATCCCACTTGTACTAGAGAGAAATGACAACAACTTTCATTCCACTAAATATCACATGATTATTATGCCTATACTAAGAAAAATCCTTGGTTAATGGGTCTTCCATGTTTTCTTCCATGGATACTATGATCACCACAACTTCGCGTCATTGAAAAATGTCTCTCAAGAGATGAAATTTTTGAAGTATTTCCTTTTTCCTTTGGTATGACCTCATCTTCTTGTAGAGAGACACCGCTTCAATGTTATCATAGTAAATTTTGATAGGGTATTTACTTATTGGAATCACATCAAGTTATTTGACAAATTTTTTAATCCATACTTCTTCCTTGGCTACATCAAAAGTTGCAATATACTCATACTCCATTATAGAATTAACAATAATTGACTACTTTGAAATCTTCCAGCTCATAGCTCCTATATGGAATCTTACTCATTCTATCTCTTTCCTCTTGTTTCTATGGAAACATTTTCTTGGAAAGATATAGACGATGTGACACTACAACCAATCCCTTCTTGAATTTTTACATACTAAATAAATTTAGTATCTTTTCAATGTAACTAACTTAAATTAGTCTGAGCATCCTCTTGAATCTATCATGCATGACCTTGATCCCTTGAATGTTGGCTGCTTCACCTAAGTACTTCATGGAGAAACAGTTTCCCAACCACGCCTTAACCTCTTGTAAGGATGGTATATCATTTATAATTAAAAATTTGTCATCTAAATATACTAATATGAAAACAAATATACTCCCACTTAACAATTTTTAAACACATGGATCACATTCATTCTTAATGAAACCAAATTCCTATATGGCTTTATCGAATTGAATATTCCATGACATGGATGCTTTCTTTAATCCATAAATGGATCTTTGTAGCTTGCATGAATTTTTGGAATTTACCTAATTTACAAGATCTTCTATTTGTGTCATATACACATCCTCATGAAGGTTCTTGTTAAGGAATGTAGTTTTAACATCCATGTTCCAATTCTCAAAGTCATGGTAATTTACTATATAAAAAAACATTATGATGGATTTAAACATATAAACTAGAGAAAATGTTTCATTATAGTCAAGTCCTTGATGTTTTCTAAACCAGTTATCCATCGGTCATGCTTTATATATATTCATTTTACCTTCCATGTCTCATTTTATCTTGAATACCCATTTACACTTAATGGGATTTGTATTAACTGGAGGATCGATCATAACCCAAACTTAGTTTTGATACATGGAATCCATCTCAAAATTCATGGATTTTTTCTATCTTGCAGCTTCTGAGATCTCTAATACTTCCATATAGAAGATAGGATCATCATTTTCAACCAATAATGAGTCACTATTAATAGTGACTAGAAAACCATATATCTCTGTTTCACATACCTCTCTTGTAAATTTAAGAAACAATTGTGTTTTAGAAGTATCTTCTTCCATGGGGACCTGTGGAATTGATTCATGCAACAACTCTTGTGTATAATGAGCATCAACTTCATAGAATTCAATATTTCTCCCACTATACTCCTTGAGGATATTCTCTCTCTAAAGAAAAATAGTATGTCTTGTGATAGTCACTTTCTTGTCTGAGGGTTATATAGATAGTATATCTTTTTCTCCTTGGGATATCATATAAAGGTACACTTCATGCCATGAGGTGTTAATTTTTTTCTTGATCTATCCTTAATAAATTCTTCACAACCCCATGCATTAATGTGTGACAAAATGTGTTTCTTTTAACTCCATAATTTGAAGGGAATATTTTTTTTTCCACTTTATTTGGTACTCGGTTTATTAAGTATAATTTTGTATGTAATGCATATCCCCAAAATGATAATGGAAGGGTTGTTTGACTCATCATAGACCTTACCATGTCCAACAAGGTATTTTTCATCCTTTCACTAACATCATTCTACTATGATTTATAAGGTGGAGTGATTTAAGATAAACTCTCATAATCCTATAGAAATTTGATAAAGTCTTGGTTAAGAAATTCACTACCTTGATCTGATTGAAGTTTCTTTATATTTTTACAATTTTTATTCTCAACCTCATTATTGAACTCTTTTAAATTCTAAAAGTATATATACTTATACCTCATAAATTATATATAACCATATCTACTCAATTATTCAGTAAAAATAATAAAGTATGATAATCCACCTCTATCTTATACTTGAAAAGGTCTGCACACATTGGTGTGCACCAAATCTAGAAGCTTTGTGACCCTTTCACCTTGACCTTCAAATAGTGGTTTGGTCATCCTAGATTTTAAAAATGTATGGCATATTTCAAGCGGTTTAATATCAAAAGAGTCTAAGTAACTATCTTGATAGATATTTTTCAAATGATTCTAATTTTCATGACCAAGATAGTGATGTCATAACTGGGTGTTATATGAGTCATGCGTGTTTGTTTCATTATCAATTACTAATATTTGGTTTTTTAAAATTAATACATAAATACCGTTATTCAATTGTGTCATACCATAACATTTTTCTAAATTAATACATAAAGACCGTTATTCAATTGTTTCATACCATAATATATACTATCATTATAAAATTAGCAACCCTTATTTCCAAAAATGAAAATAAATCCATCCATATCTAAGCAAGAAACATAAATAATGTTATAGGTTACACTAGTATCATAATAACAGTTATTTAAAACCAAAATCAATATTTTAATAAATGTGAGATTGAAGTATCAAATGGATAGATAAACCATCCTCACTCCATTGGTATCACGTAGATCTACCTCATATCTGTAAATCTTTCGAAATCTACTTGGTTCCTATATTTGGATACAAATGTGAGCACCACAGGAAATATCTAATACCCAAATTATAGATATGAAAATATTACACTCAATAATGAATGTACCTGAAGCTTCACCTTAATTCTTTGGATAGGTTTAATTCCTCTTCTAGTGAACCTATTTTCCACATGAAAAACATACCACATCTTGTTCCTTTCTTTACCATTGGATCTTCTTCTTCTTGGAAGGATAGTGCTCTGATGATTTAGAGTTGGAATGAGTCTTCAGTTAATTTTTCTTATTATTCCTCTTCTTATTCACCATAAGGAAAACAGGTTTTTCATAACCCATGTCTTTATCAACTCAGCGAATGAGTGTAAGAAGTTCTGAGAGTGTCCTCTCACTATTTCTCATATTATAATTCACAATAAAACTATATAATTTTTTAGTTAGTGAGGATAGAATTAGATCTATGAACAAATCATCAGGGATATTAAAACCCAATATGTTTAGAAGATCAATGTAGCCAATCATCTTGACTACATATTCCCGAGTTGACGATGAATCTCCAAGATTTCATGTGAATAGTGTATTAGAGATTTCATATCTCTATGATCTCACCTTCTCTTGATTGAGATCCTTAAGGTGAGAAATGATTTTATGTGCATCCATATCCTCATATTGCTTTAGAATCTCATTGGACATGGATTATAGCATAAAAATTGGACATACATAGCATTTTTCACATGCTACATTTATAGATATACTTCTTCCATGTTAGCCTTTTTGGAAATGAACTCAAGAAGTGGGTCTTCCAGCACTTATACTTTCTATTTGTGGCATAGTATAACGCGCAAGTGCCTACAACATTCTTGAAAGTTTATACCAGTGAGAAGGTTATGCTTATCAATTATAGATCATAGTGATAATATCAAATTCGTTCAATTTTCCATTTCTACAAATTAAAATTAGATAATTATTAGTTGTTTTGATTACAAAATTAGATTAAAAATTTTAAAATTAATTAAATTTCATTAATCTGCCGTGATTTTTTGAAACCCAATAGACCTCACCATCATTTTTGTAATATCTTATTGATTATATATTCTAGTGTAAAGGATCCATATTCCCCTTATCATAGCCCAAATTTGTGCCTAACAGGCTATTTGAAGGGTTTTATGTAGGCATAAATTTTTAACTACATTAACTTGTAATTACTTGATGTGTTGAGTATAATCACCAATCATGAAATCCTATTTAAAAAAATTCTCAAACTTTACCTCTAATTTACACTAATTCCTATATGGGTAGTCAACCCTTGATACAAACTAAGTCAGGTCAACCAAAAACTTCAAGTTAAAACTTACACGACAATTGAAAGCACCCTAACTTGGGTTGGTCAAGCACTTTGAACTATGAGGTCATTTCTAACTTAAGTAGTGTAAGGATATGCTAAATTAATATTTTAGTTTGATTAATTTTAGTATTTATACATAAATCCCATTTTTACCATTTCACATTTCTTGTTAATATTAAATGGATTTTACTTAAGTGATTAACCATGTATGATAAAACATTTACACGTAATATAATTATATCTTATTCTATCTTTCATGATTGTTAATTCATTTATTAGGTGATTGTGTATCATCCAAAAACATAAATAATTAACCATGAAACTAATAGATATAAAACCTAAGTGGCCTGATCATGAGATTCTATAATGGTTAGTTTAACTAGAAGATGATAAACCAACCCTCGACCCTAGGGTAAAACACTTTGAACCATAGATTGGTTCATGTTGAATCATTCCACCTTGGATCCTATATATCACCTTGATTATTTTCACCTCAACTCATTGACTCGTACCACCTCTTATCAACTAGGAGCTCCATCCTTACATAATATTTTAACTCACACACAGGTGAGTGGGTCCAATAGATTGGATAAAGTAGGTTTACATAAAAGAAACTATAGGAACACAAACCTTTACATAATAGGGAGTATGGGATGACTCATAGACCATCATTTTTTAATTTAATAATAATAAATTAAAACAAACCAATCAAACAAAGGGCTGGTCTAATATCATGATCATCCACACAATATACAACGACCATACATTTTCAATCTAGTTATCAGTTACTTAGATTCACTCTTTAATTAAGATAATGTTCCATGAATTAATCTAATTAACTAAATTTATAATAATTATATACAAGAATACTTAATTCACCATCATCTATAATTTAAAACAAAATTAATTTCACTTAAAATTAATTAAGTACACAAGTGTACTTGGAGGCAACTTTGTGTGCTTAACCAAAATTTTAACATGGAATAGATTTAATATATATTTATCGATCCTATGACATGGCATGTAATTTTTCAAATAAATTACACATATAACACATGTGAATAGGTTTGATTATATATTTAATTTTTCTCCATGAAAAACTAGACACACTATCAGTAGTAGACTACACAACATGTATTAAAGTACACGACGTGTACTATCTTCTACCTATGTCCACAACTCGTGACTTGGTCAAGCTATGTTTCCTGTCGCGGATGATTTTTAGGTACATGTGATGTACTGGGAATACATGGTGTGTGGCCTCAGAGTTTCACAGCTCGTATGTCCCAATATCGTGTATCTGATACATGGCTCACTAGGACACCATGTGTTCTCATCCATGAGAAAACTGGGACTACACATCATGTACAGTAGTTACACTGCATGTAGTTCTTCAATAAATGTACCAATATATATATATATACCTTATAATCCATTTTTCATATATTATATTTGATTACCTCAGATCTATCCAACTTTATCGTGAGTTACGTATGTAAAAACAAAATTACATAGAGTATATACAGGAAGTACATATTGTGTATTCTGTTTTTGTCTAGGAAGAGCATTCAGCACCTCTATATGGTCTTCTTTAAATGTTTCTTCATTTTTAATCATTAACTGATTAATTGTTATGTTATCAATAATGGATGAAGATAATAGACAATTATTTTTAATATTAAAAAGAATTGATTTAAGTAAAATAAAATGCAAACACATGAAATCAATCAATGAATAATAAATAATTATAAATTAAACATTTGATACCTCTGATACGACTTGTAGGTTCCAAGCATAATGGAAGCATCCTTTGATGGTATGACCAGCTCATCTTTTAGTCTTAATTTACATGTAATCATTTCTGCACATGATTAAAACATCATTTCTAACTAAAACCATAGAAAACTTGACTATATTAAAATACCATAACCATAAGAATATGATCCTCAAATGTAATTTATAATTAATTTATGAGAATATTTAGAATTACCTTAACTTGTAATTCCACTTCCTTTGATTATCTGGTTAACTATATATCATCGTACCATCATTACACTATAGGATTCAAGTATAGGATCCCTCTAGCGGTGATCCACATGTGCACCAATATCTATGAACATTGTCGTAGAATCACCGTGTTCAAGCAAGACCAATCCTGATCACTTTCATTATCTGTAGTTGATCACAACTGTATTCTTATCAAAGGAGGAAGAAATCTTGATGTTCTCTTAAAATATTGAGATAGGAGGAAGAGAGAATTCACTCTAGGGCTTGATCCAGTATCTCTTTATTCATTGTTCACACCAAAAAGTGATTTAGGAAAGAGTTATAATTAGATATTTATTATGGTAGGTTTAGGGTTGGAAAATTTCACACAAGCCCCTAAACATCTTTAATATTCTTAGTCGACCCCATGTCCATTAATAATAATATTATTATTATTAATTTCCTGACATTTTCAATTCATTTAAGAATATAAATAAATATCATTTATACCATTTCTAATCGGATCATTAAGTTCGATCTACTTTCCCTTGTCGACATTTACCGAATCTCAAATAATGAATATTTAATAAATAAATTCCACTGCACTATTCTATGATAAATATAATAAATATTATATTCTAGAAACTTGAAAATTAATATTTATTATTATTTAACTCGCTTATTATTTCGAATAACCTATGATTAAATTATAGAGATCAACCAAATTGAAAAAAAAAACTTATTTATTCTAACTTGTTGAATTCGTTACTTAAATTTAACTGAGATTTCAGATATACTAATGTGTGAACCTATAGGAATCTTTCTCAATGGAATTAGAAATAACCTCCTAAAGTCAAAGTCTAGAATCTACCAACATGCTATGTCTTCCATAGGAAAATAATTTAATGTCACAACAACATCCAGCCTCCTAGTAATGCTTATTGTGTAATATAATTCCTTTATCTTGATATCTCGAATCAAGCAGCATTCATGGTGGTACCATAAACTTATATTCTCAATGTATATTTCTTTGAGTTTTCAAAAATGAACTCACCCACCAAGCACCGTGGCCAAATAGTTATACAGGAAGTTCCATTCTCGTTAAATGGCCTAAGATATCAACTTTTGTCAAGTGAAAAAAATGGATAAATCCTTTCTGGCATTATCCATTAATGCAATATCATTCATGACACACCCAACATATCCTACTTCACCATGATCATATGTCATCATTATTTTCATCAATAAATATAAGCATGAGATTCATGATATCCATTAATGATAATATTAAATTCTATGGATCAATATACGTGTACATATTTCATAACATCCAATGACACATGGAAATGTGGATTTCCTGCTAACAAGTTTATTCTCATAACCTCATATCATAGAGATTACCAAATATGAACACCATGAGAAGGTGTATCAATGTCTTATGAGCCTCTTATCCCTAATAGACTGTATTTTTTGTGTCCATTCATACAATATCATCCATTCATAGAAAATTTATTCAAGAATCATATTGTGGCGCCTTTAGGTTCTCATCATAGTAGGGAAATGCTCTGACCTTTTAGTGAAACATATATTCTTAAGAAATCGTCACATAAAAATTTCATGAAGAGGAAAAATAATAACGTGATAAGTAAACTTCATTAATAATGAAAACATGTAATCAAGTACTAAAAAATTTGGTTCTAGGACACTAAATCCAACACTAACAAGTTTAGTGAGACAAATAGTTTTAAAGCAAGTGAGTGATCAATAAGTACCACCTCAAGTATGTGGATTATGTTCATCAACCAGGAACTTTACTAATCAATGTGTTGAAGTAAAATTGATAGAGAGTTGTGTAGTAGTGTTACAAATAAGTAAAGTTCCACAAAATCATCCATGGAAGGAGAATCCACAAACACCACCAGGATTTGGAGCCCAAAATCAATTTATATCATTTTATCCAACTCAATATCCATCTCAACAACCATAAAAACTATAATTCCATAACACACCCTCTTTATAATTACTTTATAAGAATCTATACTGGTAGAAAACTTACCAATAACTAAATTCTAAAATAAGACTTATAAATATCCTTCAACAAGTTCCCAAATTCATGAATAACACCAACAAGGAGTAAATATTGAAGAGCTTAAAAACTCAGTGAAATATTTTTCAAGTAATTTTGAATGTATTATGGACATTCTATCCCAAAACTCAGGAAAACCTCTAACTCAAATAGTCCTGAATCCAAAGGAGAGTGTAAGTGGAATGAATATTGAACCACCTAAACCAAAGGAAGTTAAATTTGAGCCTTAATAAGTTAAGTATGGGAATCCAAAATAGATTCTTTAAGATTAAACCATTAAACCAATAGAATAATACAATAAGAAAGAATTATTGAGGAAAAGGTTTAGGAAGGAAAGACCTGAAACACCCTTGCAAAGGAAACAAAGTGATAAGAAGGATATTCCCCCACCATTACATTATATGTTTCCTTAGTCAAATAATATATAAGAATATAAATTTTAAATATAAATTCATGAAACCTTTCAAAAGGTTGAAATCAACATAAATCACTTGGAATTCATCTGAAAAATTCTTAATCATTCCAAATTTCTCAAGGAGATTTTCACTAAAAGGAAGTTAAATGATGGAAGAAAGAAAATAAATTTAGGGATGAGTGTCTTAGATTTGATCACACCATCATTTCCTAAAAATTATCAAGTTATAGGGACTTTATCTATTCCTTTAATTTTTTTTTATTTAAAATTTTATGATGCTTTATGTGATCCTAGTTCTTTCATAAATTTCATGCCTCAATCTAAGATTTCATCATTTCAAATAAGAAAATTAAATCCCATGAGAGTGGTGGTCTAGTTGGTAAACAAATCCACTTTTTTCTAGTGTCAGTTTTAGATGATGTACTCATATGAGTTAAAGGATTGATATTTCTATAATGATTCTATGTGCTTTCCATGGAGGAAGAAAATCATTAGGCCATTCACCAATCATTTTGGGAAGATCGTTCCTAAATACGGACAAGATAATAATCAATGTGCATGAAGGAACCCTTACCATGAAGCTTAGAGATAACACTATACACTTCAACATTATTGAATCTATGAAGCACCCTTCAAGAAATAATTCTCTTTTTTCACTTTCACATGAATAAGGTACTGAAAATATTAAAGATTCGGGTATGCTCTATGAATTCATATCCTTATAAGAGAACTTTTTCATTGAAAATACCATGAAACATATGAGTTCCCAAAAACCTAGAAATTTTGATTTCAAGTTGGAATAATAGATAACATATGATTTATTTGATAAATTATTAGATTATGAAGAAGTTGATATGATTACTTGTACAAAGAAGAATCAAGATTTTGAAGTGGGGAACCTAAATTCAATATCATCTCTTTAAAAACCCCTAGATATGGAATTAAAACCTCTCCCATATAATTTGAAATATATATACGTCATGGAAGGAGAAATTTTTCCAATAATCGTTGATAATAACCTGTACAAAACCCAATAAAAAACCTTGATTGACCTTATAAAAAGAAACATACAAGCTATAGGGTGGAGCTTAGGAGATATCCCTATAATTAACCCCAAAATATGATCATATAAAATCTTGTTAGAGAGGGATTCGAGACCTATTAGACAGCCCTAAATGAGGCTAAACCCCACTATCATGGAGGTAATAAATAAGGATATAGATAATTTTTTTTAATCTGATATCATATATTCAATTTTTGATTTATAATGTGTCAACCATGTTGATGTTGTTCCCAAGAAATCCAATTTGACCATTGTGTAAAATGAGAATAATGAATTGATTCCCATGAGAGTTCAGAATAATTGGAGAGTGTTTATTGATTATAGAAATTTAAACCAAGTAAATAAAAAGGACCACTTTCCCATTGAATTCATTTACCAAATGCTAGATAGGTTGGTAGGAAGAACACGTTATTATTTCTTGGATGGATTTTCAATATATTTTCAAGTAACCATTGATCTAGAAGACCAAGAGAATGAAAACTTTACATGACCTTATGGAATCTTTTCATATAAAATAATTCTTATTGGTTTATTAAATTACCTAGGTATATTCCAAAGGTTCATGGTAAGTATATTTTTAGATCATATTTAGAATTACTTGGAGGTATTTCTTGATGACTTTACTGTTTTTTATCATTAATTTTATCATTTCTTGGGAAATTTTGAAATTATTTTGAAAACTAACATTGAAAATAATCTTGTTTTAAATTTTTAAAAGCATTACTTCATGGTTGATAAAGGGATAGTATTAGGATACATCATTTTACAAAAAGTCATTGAGGTTGATAATTACAAGTTTGAGGTGATAAATTCTTTTCCCTATACAACTTGTGTAAAACATATTAGATATTTTTTAGGCCATATTGGATTCTACAGAAAATTTATCAAGTATTTTAGTAATATTTATCTTTCACTTTCTATATTAATTTTTAAATAATCAAAATTTAATTTTAATGATGATTATATGAAATCATTTGATGAGCTACAGAAAAGGTTTATTACCCCACCAATAATATAACCACCAGATTGGGGGTACCCATTTGACCTACTTTGTGATACAGAAAACCAATCTATGAGATAATCCCTCTCTAAAATAATTAAAGGAATACCATAGGTGATAGATTATACATCAAGTACATTCAATGCTACTCGGATCAACTACATAACCATTGAAAAAGAGTTCTTTGTAGTTTTTTTCATTAGATAAATTAAGATCTTATTTGCTTGGAACTAAAGTAGTTATATTTTTAAATCATACAACCCTTAGGTACTTGATGAATAATTATGATTCTAAGACAAGATTGGTTCTATGGATGCAACTTTTTCAAGAGTTTAACTTAGAGATCAAATATAATAAGGGATCTGAAAATATGGTGGTAGATCACCTCACAAGATTTCCCAACACCGCTAAAGAAGAAATTCTAGAATAGTACCCACTAAATGATAACATATATAGATAACAACTTTACATTATGGAAGGATAAGTATCATGGTATGCATACATAGTCAATTATTTAGTGACTTCTCAAGTACCATCTCATCTTAACTCTCATCAAAAACAAAAACTAAAATCTAAATCCTGATTTTTTATTTGGGAAGATCCATTCCTTTGGAAAACATTCAATGATCAAGTAATAAGAATATGTTTTCCCTCAATTGAAATTAAATATATTTTTAAATTATTTCAAATACTATCCTATGGAGGAAACTTTGGACCTCAAAGAACTACAATAATAGTATTAAGATCTTGTATTTATGGTCCAACTTTGTTTAAAGATTCTCATTTATTTTTCAATAAGTGTGAAAATTTTGAATTTATTGGAAACATTTCAAAAATAAAAGAAATTTCACAAAACCCCATTATTTTCTATGAAATTATTGAATATTGGGGCATGAACTTTATGGTACCCTTTCCCGTGTCATTTGAAAATTCCTACATTCTTATTTCTAATGATTATGTATCAAAATGGGTGGAATCCAAGGACACCAAAACTAATGATTCAAAAGTTTGGTGTAATTTTGTCAGGTCCAGCATCTTTTGTAGGTTCAAAGTACTAAGATCTATCATTAGTGACCAAGGGAACTACTTTTATAATAAAATAATGGAGTATATTCTTAAAAATTATGGGTTTCATCACAAGGAATCTATACCCAACCATCCCCAAACAAATGGAAAAGTCAAAGTGTCCAACCAAGATATTAGAGATATTTTGGAAAAAATAGTTAATCCAAACCAAAAGGATTAAATCCAAATGATTGAAGAAAAATTATGGTAATAATATAAAATTTATAATACACCTATATGTATGAGACCTTATCAGTTGATTTATAGAAAAAACACCTACCACTGGAGTTGGAGCACCAAGAATATTGGGCTATAAAGAAGGTGAATTTAGACTGGGATAGTGCTGGAAAAGATATGAAACTTTAGTTATAAGATATGGAAGAAATCAGAAGAGAATCCTATGAAAATTCTATAATTTAGAAAGAGATAACTCAATGGCTCGTGAAAAGATGATCCAACAAAAAATCTTTCAACCTGGAGAATAAGTTTTTCTCTACAATTCCAAACTAAAACTAATTCTAGGTAAACTTCATTCCAGGTGGGAAGGTATATTTATAGTAACTATTTTATATCCTTTTTTGTTGTGTAGATTAAGAAATAAGGTGAATGGGGCCATTTATTATCAATGGGAAAATGATGAAAAAATAACATGGAAGCATGCCCCCAGAACTAGTGGAGGATCTCAAACTTGTCTAACTTTTCTATTGATCATTGATCATTTAGTTAATTAAAGACAACGATGGTAAAAAATAACTTCTAGGAGGAAACTCAATTTTTAATTCCATATTAGGATTTAGAATTTTAGGATATAGTAATATTACCTTTTCCCTTTTGAAATTCAATAGAATGACCCTTACACTTTCATGAGCTAATTTCTTTTCTAAGACCATCAATAAAAGAAGGAACAAGGTAGTACAATGGTTTTTGAGAAGAGGAGGAAAAGAGATAAATAGATTAATATGAAAAGGGGACTTCATTGTCAACTTCATTATATGATCTTCTTCCCTAAATTTTTATTGGAAAATCTATTTTTGAAATCCAAAGTAAAATTTCATGCTCACACTTAGACTTACTACTTTACTAGACTTATCTCAGAGAAATGAGTTTCTTAGGGATCCTATTATTCCATTTTTTATATTTCAATTATAATGATATTGAATGATTAAGTGTTGGATTTAATTATTAAATATGAACATAATATGTAATCTAATGAATCGTGATTTGAAGGAATCGATTGACTTGTGTAAATGAAATTTTCCCACAATTTTTGATACTTTGAATTTATAAAATTCATACATATCAATTTTTATTATTAGTTATTACATGAGTGATTGTACAATATATTTTTCTAATTACCAAGAGGACTTATGGACCTAATTATTTCTATTTCTATCTTGATCATATTTCTTGAGAGATATCGGGGCATGCCACCTGCTAGAATTTGCACTAGAACTTGTCAAAGCTATGATTGAACATAGTCGCGTTTAATATGATTGAGGAATTTTTTATTTATCCCTTATCCTTGAAACTTAATTGTACATTAAACTTTTTTTAGCCCATAAAATTCATTAATGAACTTGTTAATAATGATCCACATTACAATCCAATATTTTCTATTCCTACCCTACTCTATGCATTTGTATGATATTTTAAAGTTGAAGTGTGGGGGTGAAGGAAATCATGGTGGAAGGAATGTAGCATATTGAAATGAATAAGTGAGGGGGTTCTCTTATGGATACTAGGAAAGTTTCATGCCATTCATTAATTGTATTATATTGTTTAACCCTCTTAAAAAATGAAATATATAGAGAGAGAGAATGGGTTGTGACTTAGGAAAATCAAAAATCACTATTTCAAGACCAATGATTTCTATAATATGGGGTTATATGGTGGATTTAAGATTTTTTACAAGCATAAATTTTGAAAAGGTAAAAAAATATGAAAGAAATTGGTTTGAAAAAATGTAAAAAAGGTAAAAAAAAAATAGGTAAAAACAAGAGGGTGTGTATCATTCACTATGTTCATTACAGCATAACCTTTACTTTGATCATGGGGAGAAGGTGTTTTTACTTTGATAAGGGAGAATTTAATTGATATTTTACTTTTGAATATCATGTATTATTCTTTATAGATAACCCTCCACTTTGAGCTTTAATATTTTAAAACATCATTACCCACCAACCCAAGGCCTCAGAGTCATTAGAACCATAATTAAAAAATCCTCATGATTTAATGTGATTTATATTTATATGGGGTGGAGAAGGTAGTTACTTTATAATCCTATGGAAAGGATAATTTACTCATGGTATAAGAAAAAATTATACTTGAATCTGTATCATGATTGATGAGAGAATATATATTCACTGTGAGGTAAAACATAACTTGTCATAAATAATATTAATAAATTTAGGTGCTTGGATGAAAGGAAGGAGAAGACTTGTTATCTTATAAAGGGAAAAAATTAAAATATATGGATTGATTGGTTACTTGAAAAGTGTGAATTTTGACTAACATTTTATGTTATTCTTGAAATTTTTATTTTCCCACTAATAACCATTTGATTTTATTGATTTCAAATTTTAATTTTGGTAGCATCGATGACCTTTTCACTTTATTGTTGAGATTCAATGATTGGGGAAAACAAGAGTTCAAGTGTGGGTATATTTGATTCCATTAATTTTAATGCAAAAAATTTTAACTTCTAAAAATGAATTTCAATGGTTTTTAATTATTTTCCCAAATAATTAACTATTTTATTAAAATGTGGGTAAATTAAATTTGAATAATTTGTATGAAAAGGAATAAAAATTCTGAATTTTGATATTTTGTGTGATTATGAATTTTTAGTCAAATTTTTCAAACTGTTTAAACATTTTTTAGGTAAAAAAAGTTCTCATCACCGGGTCAGCCCTCAACCCCCAGGAAAGTCACCTAGCATACCCTAGGGGCAGCTGACCAATCTCCGAGAGGATATTTGGATAGGGTGTGGTATAGGAGGCAGATACCATGAACATTTTGCATAGAGGGTGGGCCAAGACCTCCTAGTTATATTCATGTCAAAATAGTCCCATGATATGTAAGGTTTGTGAGTGTATATGGGCATTGATCCCCCACTTCCATGGAATTTTGATCCGGAGCTGCTGCATCAAGCATTATATGGGAGAACTCACCAGCCAAAATGTTCAATGTGAGATGGAGAGATGTGGTACTATTACTCACTTACAAATATGGTGTTTTTTAAACTGATTCAAACTTTTTTAGCACTTGGACACTCAACCTATGCCACATGTCACCCTCAACATCATCGGACCGTTGCTGCATCTCATTGTATTCTGCTATGACTTCCATTTTTGAAGCTCAGACTCGAGATGGAATGCCACACCAGGGAATGAAACTACCATGGATGATAATTTGAAGCTAGGTTAATTAATCAATAAAGATTAATGAATTAAATGGTATGTTATCATCATGGCATGCCACTATCAAAGATAAAACTATCCTAGAGCTAACACTATCATCATGTCTTACTGTCGGCTTACTTCCATTTTATACTACCACTTCCTTATAACATGTAGAACTATTATTGAGTCACTTGCCTCTGCTACCACCACTTCCTACCACCATATGATTTAATTGGGTGCTATCATTCATGCGACCATTACCTTCTACCACTAGTTTCTATTGTCACTATGTTTCACTACCACCACTACTACTATCATGCTTACTACTATTTCCTGATACAACCATCTCCTTTTGTCACCCACTACCTCCATACCGTAGTTTTTCTCCTATAATTGTGAATATTCCTCCATCGAATGAAGGATTTGAAGAATCTAAATTCTCCATTATCAATGTTATACAAGCCAAGGATGAGGACCCCCATTTTGGAAGAAGATGTCGAGACCAATCTCAACAGTCATGTTTCCATGCCACGTGGGATTGAAGTGTTTAAGTTAATGAAGAAAAAATCCATGGATAAAGCCTTGTTATATGAAGAATTGATTTGAGATGTAAAATGGGTCAGTTGCTCCATAGTAATCTCTCCACGGTCTACATGCATGCATGAAAAATAAGTAGAATGAAATAAGGATGAAATCATCATGGAAAGTGGATTTGGGGTATTCAGGGGAATGAAATATTAATAAGGTTTACACATAAAGAAGGAATCAGGCTGAGACACCCACTCCCAAGCACATGAGGAAGTATTTCTAGGTAAGTAGGTCATGCCATATGGGATTTTTGGGGTTTTACTCTAATATAATTTGGATTCCAAGATATGAAGGATATATTTATAAATTTGAAGATAAAAAATTAAGGGTATGTCAAAGATGTGTACTTTCTCTCTCTCTCTCTTTGATAGAATGAAAGATAATCAAAATGGAGATCTTTGGGAGGATTTAAAAGATTAATATTTAACCAAATTAAAAGAGAATAAAATTTTTAAAATTTGAATATGAGATTTTGAGATCCAAAGTTTGGAGCTTGTAGGATTAGATGCATATAAATACAGAGACGCACAATAACTCAGGGGGTGAAAGACTTGAATGGAGGATCAACTTGTTGTGGCTCTAGATTTTTTCTCCTTTCTACCCTTTTTTTTTTGAAAATGTCATATACCCCTCAAAACTCCATTGTTTCTTATTTAATGGAGGGGTAGAAAATTTAAGTGATTGGTGAAGGGGAGGTGACCCATTTGAGGTGCTTGATTCTAGGATCTTAATTTGAAAACATTGATATATTATCATTGTTAAATGGTTTTAAATTTTTTATTTAAGAATTTAATTTGAATTCAATTGTGTTTTTGATTAATTTTGGATATTAATTATTACCTTGATCAAGGAATTATTATCTTCCTCTTATTATTTTTATATCATATTAATCTTTGGTCAAAGACTAGGTAGAGAGTGTTTAGTGATTACTAAACATGTGAGGAAGAGGTTATGATCAAAATTAATTACTTGGGAATAACAATACCATATTGTTTATTGCCTAAGTAAATCAAGGGTGATTCATTGTGACTTTCACACATAGGAAGGAGAGTATTCCAAAGAAAGTAAATTGTTAGGATTATTTTCACTATTATCAAACTTGATCAAGGGTGAAAAGGGAAAGTGATTGTGAAACCTTTCATTAAATCAATTAATAAGGGAATAAGATTTATTTTGAAAAGACTATGATATCATTACAGATAGGATTCCAAACCTAATCTGAACACTTGCCTCTCACTTTGGTTTATTAATTCTTGTTTCATTGTTCGATGTTCCTAGAAGTCATCATCTACTTATTTTATTTTTTTCACCCATGATACTATATTAGAACACTACTCTCTAGAGATGAATTAGGTTACAATTAATACTATATCCCTTAGGGAAATAATTAAGATTTTTTCACACCCCACAACAAGTGCACGTCACTAAGATAGAAAAATCCATTTGTAGCAAAATCAATGGTCTTTGATGAGCTTAGGACGAATAAAGTTGGTGTGAAGCTGGGTCGAAGATGGTTTTAAGATGAAAAACCGATGTTGGTCTATTGAAATTCTATACTTAATGAGTGTTTTTTGTTTTAGATGTTTGATCAAAAGAAAATTAATGGACCTCAATCCATTCCAATGTTTTGGTTGTAAGGATATAACTTGGTGCACACCAAGTTCTTGGTTTTTTTTCTTTGAGGAACTAATATTGACAGCACTTGGTTGGGATCATGGATGGTTTGTTTGAATCAAGTGTGGTTCGTTTATTAAATGTTCACTGAGGAGGAGGATTCCTTGTAGTTTTTCATCTAAATAACTCATTTCACCATTTGAAGATTGGATGAGTTTGGTGAAAGCGAGAAGGTTTCATGGTTCATGAAGATAAAAAAAATCGAGTCATTTAATATGTGAACTTGAGATTCATTGAATAAAAAATCACTTTACATATAAGGTCAATCCAGAATAAGGATATTGAAGTAGTTGTTTTAAAGTTTATTATTCCAATACATCTTCGCTTTATTTGTTTTGATGATTCACAAAATCCTTAATTTTGTTATAACAAGTTTGTTAAGTGTTTCAGATTATATTCATCTTATGTTGTTTGTTCAAGTATTTATATTACGCAATCATTTTGTCTTATAAAGTTTAAGGAACAATTGGAAATATAAATTACAATGTAAGACTTTATCATATGATGTTCGACAAAGTGGCTTAAGAGATACTTCTAGTCAAGAATTAAAATATGAAAGGTATTTATTCTTTTGAAGAATATTCATAGCCAAAATAAGTTGAATAAAAGTGAATTCTATGTTAGTGACACTTTATCTTACATCAGAGAATTATCTTATGATACATTGAAGATTAATTATCTTATGAAGACAAGCTTCTTTATCTTATGAAAATATATATTATGATAAATAGTATGTTCAGCTAATATCATATGAAGATATGATGGTATAGAATGTCATGATTATCTTTAATAATCTCATGTTAAGTTATTTCATACCTTTTGAGTTCATCAAAATAATATTATCTATTTAAGGAAAGATCAGACTACACAAGACTTACCATGAATAGGAAAATTCAGTGAATGATAAAATCTCTGACATTGTGTTCGCAAAAGAAATTCCATATTTGGAAGGAGTGGATACATACTCTTATTATCATGTCTTATTAGGATTTTTGCATAGATCATTAAACCATTGGAATTATCCTATTCTTAAGTTCAAAACATCATATATAAGGAACAATTGGAAACAACACAAAAAAGAGAAGAGTGGAGAACGAATAATGTTAAGAGAAAAAAATAAGGTTTCCCCTATATAACACCAAAGATCTGTACATATTGAAAAAAAATTCATTAAGTACTAAGATTATATGTTCCATTAGTTGTACAGAAGATCATCATGAGCTACTATTGAAGTCTATCTTTTCTCAGGATAAATCTTTATCTACTATCAGTTGTTGCTTACAACTGTGCAATCATTTCTCAAACATTGTATCTCATTATACTTTGTTTGTACTCAATGTAAGAGTGTATAAGACCATAGATAGGTCTTGTAAAGGGAGTTCCTGGTTGAATCCTCTTGGACTTTTGTATTAAGTGATAGCTACTTGTACTCATCTGGGAGTCCCCGGTAAAAGGGTCGTTTTGTGAAAATCACCAAACTCAAGTATTAGAGAGTTTGTTGAGTGTACTAGAAGATTTTGTTCCCCGAAACCCTATAAACCTCTATGTTCAATTTTTTTGCATTTTTTACATTTCTACTGTATATACTCTTAAGAAATAAAATTGGACATGCATAGTTCAAAGAGGGTGGTATAAATTTTAAATAATCTTTTAAGAACTCAATTTACCCCCCCCCCTCTTGAGTTATTTATTCAGTCATTATATGGGACAATAATTGGTATAAGAGTTTTTGACTCTTGGGTTCACAACTATCAAAATTTGAATTCCAAAGATCTATCTTTGAATGGATGTTATGGATAATAATAGATATGGTATGTCAAAGGTCATATCTCCTTACTTTAATGGTGAAAACTACGGTTGTTGGAAAGATCGTATGATCATCTATCTAAAGAATCATTTTCTGAAATTTTATCTCAAAGCAGTTAATACCTATGAAATTACTAAGATAGAACTATAAACTTGGGATGTTGCGGATGAAGTAAACTATGATCTAAATTCCAAGGATATGAATTCTATCATCTTAAGGTTAGGATTGGATGAGTTTAACCGAATCTATCAATGTCAAACATCACATGAAATGTGGACTACTATAGTAGTAGCATATGAAGGTACTCACAATGTAAATGTTCTTAGATATGATGCATTCAAGAGTAATTTAAATACTTTCAAAATGGATAAAGGAGAGAGTATTACTCAACTGAATGAAAGAATCGCTGAGATCATGAATAACATTGTTGATCTAGGAACACCTATACCTGATCCTGAACAAGCATTAAAAGTTCTTAGAGTATTACCAACAAATTGGAGTGAAATCTTAGTGGGTATCAGAAAATATAAAGAGGTAAAATATTTCAAGATAAAATATATCATTGGAACTCTTATAATGTATGAAGCCGAGATAGAAACTATAAATGAGGATCCTAGAACAATCAGAAAGGAAAATGTTACCTTTAAATCCTATACTTCCAAAGATGATAGAAAAAATAGAAGTGAATAAATATTTGAAGCATATGAGGAATAATACTTCTCAAGAGAAGGTGAATCGAATGATGAGCACTCTCAATTTGCATGAAAGTTCAAAAAATTATACAACAAGAGGTGAGGATTCAGAAGACCTTTCAACAAGTACATAAAGCATGGTGACAGCTCAAAAGAGTTGAGAGTCTATGAATGAAAAAATATGGGACACATCAAGCCTGACTGTCCTAGAATCAAAGATAAAAAGAAGACATAATAGAAATATTTCAATAAGGATGGATATAAGAAGTCTAAGAAAGCCATGAAGGCCACCTTGAGTGATTATGAAGATTCTAGAGAATGTGCATCATCAGAATCAGAAGCTGAAACAACAAAGGTTCAACATATGCTTTATACCACAATTAGATGAGGTACATTCTTACTACTCTTCTGAGCATGAACTTGAATCAAAAAATGAATATTTATCATACAAATAACTAAATGAATACTGCACCATGTTGGAAATCAAGTATGAAATCCTGAAAAATAAGAATAAATATATTCTAAATTCCTATAATAAAATTGTTGGTGAAGAAGAAAATCTGAACAATCGGATTTTAGAACTGAAATATCAGTTAGAAAAATTTATTGTCTTGAATATTGAACAAGTCAAAACAATTAAAAAACTACATAAAGAAGTTCAAAATTGTAAATATGCTACAAGTGTTTTTACAAAAGGAGAATATTATTTAAATAAAATTATTGGCCAAAATCAACTTAGAAAAGAAAAAATTTTGTAATTAGAAGAAAAGGTGAAAAATCTTAGCTTTACAAAAAATCTTTTATCCCCTGTTCAAAAAATAAATATCTTTCTAAATTCACTTTTTTCATTACAGTGAAATAGGACATTTTGAAAATATTTGTTTATTTGAAAAGTCCTCAAATTGGTAGAATTAAAAAGGTTTTTATCTCAAAATATTTTTCAATGTAAATTGTAAATTGTTATAGAAAATAAAATTAAGTATGGATACCTAGATCATTTATAGATAACATTTCTTTAACTAAAAGAATTTGGGTACCAAAGAACTCTGTTGTTTTATTTTTCATTGTAGGAAATTATCTGTGTGAACAGTAATGAAAAATGGTTCATGGATTGTGGATATTCAACTCATATGAGTGGAGACTACTCCAATTTTCACTCTTTATCCAAATTTGATGGAGGATATGTCCCATTTAGAGACAATGAAAAAGAAAAAATAGTTGGTATTGAATCAGTTGGAAATCGATAGTCTATCCATATTAAAAAAGTAATTTATATTTAAGTATTAAAGCACAACCTGATAAGTATTTCTTAACTTTTTAATGATGGTTATTCTATAGATTCTTCAAATAATGTCTATTTAGTTTTTAAAGATAAATGTTCTAAGTTTAAATCACCCAGAATATACAATTTTTACACATTAGATCTTAATTTTTTTTGTAGAAAAATATAAATTTTTGAAATGATTAAGTTGATGAATCATGGATTTGGAATAGAAGGATTAGATACTACAATATTCATTCAGTGATAAAGTTGTCTAAAAATAATTTGATTTCTGACTTTCCTGATCTTAGATTTGATAGAAAGAAACTATGTGATGCATTCCAAATGGGAAAGAAACATAAGTCATCTTTCAAATCATCTAAAGAAGTTTCTACTTCTAGACCTCTTGAACTGATCCAAATAGATTTGTTTGTACCAACTAGAATAGAAAGTCTTGTTGGTAAGTCATTTTTTTATGTGTTAGTTGATGATTTTTCAATATTTACATGGGTTTAATTTTTAATATTTAAAAGTGAATCCTATTATTATTTTATTAAATTTTTCAAACTTATTCAAAATGAAAAGGATGTAAAAATCATGTCTTTAAGAAGTGATCATGGATGAGAGTTTGAGAATCATGAATTTAATTCTTACTGATCTAATTAAGGAATTAAACATAAATTCTCTTCTCCCGGGACACCTTAACAGAATGGTGTTGTCGAAAGGATAAATAGGAATTTGTAAGAAATTGCCAGGACTATGTTATGTGAATATAACATGCCCACTCATTTTTTGGTTGAAGATGTTAACATAGCATGTTATATCATTAACAGAGTATTGATAAGACCTATTTTAAATAAAACACCCTATGAGTTGTGAAATAATAGAAAACCCAAGGTAGGATACTTCAAAGTATTTGAATTCAAGGTTTATATCTTGAATACCAAGGATAATCTTGGAAATTTTGATCCAAATTCAGATAACGGTATCTTTCTATGCTACTCTAATACTTATAAAGCTTATAGAGTTTTCAATAAAAGGTCAAGGATTATTAAAGAATCATCTCATGTCAAATTTTATTAAAGTGATCCTTTCGTTCAAAAAATGACTTAAATTGATAATCAAAATGATTTAGTCGAAGATATGAGACCTAAACCTTTCTTTCATGACAACAAGGATAATGATTTAGAACTTGATTCCATTAAATCAAACCTAATGAGGGAAGACACTAGAGAACCAAAAAGTCTGTTTCCTAGAACATCCATAAACCTTAAAGACTATCCTTTAGAAGTCGTTATATGAAACCTAGATGAAGTAGTAATAACTAAAATAAATATAGGAAATTTAGTAGAATTCTCTACCTTTCTATCCCAATTAGAACCTAAATCCATAGAATAATAATTATCAGATGAAAGATAGTTTTTAGAAATATAAGAAGAGCTAAATCAATTTAAAATAAATTTTGTATGGGAACTAGTTAAAATATTTTCGAGTCATCCTGTAATTGGAAAAAAATGGGTTTTTAGAAATAATAAAGATGACCATGGTGTAATAATAAGAAATAAATCTAGATTGGTTGAAAAGGATATAATCAAAAAGAATAAAAAGTTTATGAGGAAACCTTTTCTCCCATATCTATATTATAATCTATTAGAATTATTCTATCATATTCATCCTATATAAATTTTAAATTATATCATATGGGTGTAAAATCTTCTTTTTTAAATGGTTTTTTAATGGGGAAAGTTTACGTAGAACAGCCACCTTATTTTGAAGATCCTTATTTTCAAAATTCTATGTTCAAACTTACCAAATCTCTATATGGACTTAAACAATATTCAAGGGCAAGGTATGAAATATTAAGTTCTTTTCTTCTATAAAATGGTTTTACATTAGGAATAGCATATCCTACCCTATTTAACAAAACTTATTTTTTGATATTCTACTAGTAAAAATATATGAATATGGTGTTATTTTTGGATCAACAAAACAAAATTTTTGCAATGATTTTTCAAAAATTATGGAAAAATGATTTTAAATGAGAATAATGGGATAACTAAACTATTTTATAGTATTTAAAGTTTATCAAACGGATTTCAAAAATATTTTAAATCAAATAAAATACATACTTTATTTACTTAAGAAGTTTGTAGTTGAAAATAGTAAGACTCACATAACACCTATGATTTCTAATATCAAACTTGACTCGGATGAAACTGGAAAACCAGTTGAAAACAAGTTGTATAGATGAATCATTGGAATTTTTTTATACCTTACTGCAAGTAGACCAAACATTATGTTTTTAGTATGTCTTTGTGGAATATTTTAATCTAATCCAAAAGAATTTCATTTAAATTCTATGAAAATAATTTTAAGATATTTAAAAGGAATTGTAACTCTTTCTCTTCTTTTTCCAAAAACCTCTAATTTTAATTTAATTTTATACTCAGATTCTAAATTTTTTTGGATATATATTAGATAGAAAAAACACCTTAGGAACTTGTCATTTTCTTGGTAAATCTCTCGTGTCTTTGTCAAGTATAAAAACAACATTATGTAGCATTATCAACTGTTAAAGTTGAATATATTGTCATAGGAAGTTTTTGTGAATATGTGCTATGGATGAAACACACCTTAATGGATTTTAGATTGAATTTTAATTATGTTCCAATCAGATGTGATGATATTAGTGCTGTCAAAATCTCAAATAATCTAATAAACCATTCCAAAACAAAGCACATTTACTTAAGACATCATTTCTTAAGAGATCATTCCCAAAAAGGTGATATCTCTTTAGAATTTGTTTTTACAAAAAAAACAATTAGTAGATATCTTTACTAAACCCTTGTCTACTAACAAATTTGATTTTATTAAATCTGAATTAGGTATGTATAATTTTACAAAGTAATATTTTATTCTATATATCACTCATATATATAGTGATCATGTTATTTTATTTATTTAAATATCTATTTATTCCACTGTTTTGAGTAATGGTCACATCCTATAGGCTAAATCACCTATATTTAGTAATAATTACTCTTATATTACTATGTGATCCCTCATTTATCACGAACAAAAGAAGAGAGAGATTGAGTATCAACTCTATGCATGAAACAGCTCACAAATACTTTAAACCCTTCTTTCTCTTCACTTGAACCCTTATTACCCTATCCCTTTCAACCTTCCAATCCCTTAATCCTCTACAATGGACAAAACCAAAGGAGTCAATGGTGGTTCATATAGCAAGATGAAACGACAAAGGATATCAAGAAATGTTTTGAGTGGAAAATCCATTGATTTTAAATGGTTAGAAAAAACTGATATGTTGTTGAAGAAGTTTATAAATCATCAAGGATAGAAGTATGTTTTTGATTCATTATGGACCCATGCAGTTTTTAAGAAATAATATTGTGAGTTCTATGAGTCTATGAATTTTCACTTCACTGATAATGAATACACGGTCATTGAAATAGTCAATAAGAAAGAGTTATCCTTAACATCAGTTAAAATGTCTGAAGATTTGAAAGTCCCTCGTAAAGGATATTCATTCTTTTATATCTATCTATCTTCCATAGATGGTGTTACTCCTACATAAATTATGAAATCTCTCTTTGGAACTACTGTTATCAAGAAGAAGCAAGTAAATAACCTAGAACCAGAAAGGAAGGTACAGGTCAAATTCATTCAGTCTGGGATCGTCTAAAGAAATTGTGAGTTTGAGAAAATTATTTTTCAAGATTTTTCTTTTCTTTATCTACTTATTATTGAAAAACATGTCAAATTAGCACAATATATCTTGTGATATATGTTTCACATTCAAAATAAGTCTCTAAACTTCTATCCTTCCAGATGAATTCTAACCCTAATCTTCTAAAATGATGGAGTTGTCTTGGATAATAATGATGAAACACAATGTCATGGTTTGAAAACTCTTAGTCCAAGTGTTTTATCAAAGAGTGTATTACATTGGGATTTATCTTTGAAAAAATTTATGGCTGGTTGTTCGATGCCCAAAGTGTACCCTGCTCAAATTTAGGGGGAGCGTTCCATTTTGGATAAAAACATAGATAGTGGTAGAAGGATTGTCTCATCAGTCTAAGACCAGAGAAAGTTGTTATGAGGAATAATAAGCTCTTAATTTGAGAAGGGGAGTTATAATTGGTATTCGTAAAATCCCTCAAGTTTTTGTTTAGGAAAGCACACTTTATGTTCCTACCTCTTCACCAGTCTAAAATGAAAATGAAAGGATAGAAATAGCTATCACTTAGATGTTCTCCATTGGTCAAGACAAGAAAATATCTGTAAGGTCAAGAATATATCTATTTCTAGTTAAGTATCACTCTCAAGAAATGGAAAGAATGGTTGAAGAAATAATTTGAAGAAACATTTCCCAAAAATTGTATTATGAGGATGTAATACCAAATTCCACCTAAAATAAACTTGTTCAAGAAAAGAGTATTAAAGTTCAATAGGAAAATGATTCCCCTATTCCACAAGGAACTCCAAATGAAGAAAGACCATAAACTGAAAGAAATATATCTAAAAGGACTCAGTATTTCATCTCTATATTAGCATCTTAAGTTGAGTACCTCAAATATAATATGGCTTCCAAAGATGACATTCAATAAATTAGACTGTTGATACATTCTGTTTTAGAAAAATGTACATAATGACCTACTGCTAGAATCATACTCAGTTCAGACGTTTAGTCAAGTCTTTTGGAACTATCTCAATATTTTTACTACATCACTGTAGCTATCGATTAACTTTAGTGTGAAGTTTTGAAAAAAGGTTTTTGTCAAAATATCCAAAAAAATTGTTGATGAAGTCAGAAGATTTCCAATTGCGGTGAAGGAAAGTGTTGGAGCTGTTGATAAATCAACACAAGAGTTAAGATTTATACTTGGTAAAAGGATTTAATAATCTCAAGAAACCTCCTTGAAAGTAAATAAAGGCATAATTTTTATCATTTCCCTTTTATGAAGGTTATTTAGATCCTTTATGAATAACTATAGAGAAATTGAGAAGAAAATTGATGATCATCATCAATCAATGATGAACAACCTCAAGAAAAGTTTCTCAAATGATGATGAAATGGAATTCAATGCTTTTTAAGAATCCTCTAATAGAGATAATACCTCTAAGGAAAAGTAAATTATGTCTATCATGGGAATTTTAGATAATCAGGTTGAATTTTTGAAGAACTTGATCTCCATGTGTGCAAATAAAGGGGACCTCTATAATTTTATTGTAAATATCTCTTAGATGATGTGGAATGGGTTTTCAAGTATTATATACTACTTCAAGAATAACTTAATCAGAAGAAATGATGCCTATGTAGATGAAATTATTTAAATGGGTGGGAGGAGGCTTCCTGGACCCCAAATTTCTGATCATTATCCATATGCCTCTCAATGTCTCAAATAAATCTTTGATTCGTTAGTGGATTAACCTAGGGAACATCAAATTTTTTCAATAGATACATCTTCATTCTTCCATAAACCATTATTTAAACTACCCCTTACTCATATAGATAACTTTAAAATGAAGAGGGAATAACAGGCTGCCTGCAACATTAAATCAACACGAGTCAGGTTTTATCATGAAGATCGTGCTAGTCTTGGAGCATCCTCACTGATGTTAGGTGATGTTGTTGGTACAGCGGATGAAGCTCCTATACATTTATCATCATTATCTCATGACCAACCCATCTCATTCAAGAAACCACCTCCCAAAAATCCATTTTCAATAGAACAGTTGATACTTATCCCTCGTGAAGTTTGTGAAGTTTTTTGCCCGATGGTTAGGCCTTTCTAAAACATTTAAATTATGCCAACGTTTTTATAGAATTTAAACATATGCATCAGTTTACTCTACCATTTCATTCTTATGTTTATGATAACTTAACTTATGTTTTTAATAATTTTACTACCTTTAATTTCTTAAGCATTTACTATTATCAAGTTTATGCTTTTAATCACAATTTCTTTTCAATCCTTAGCCTTTATTATTTTCTTATTCTGATATTTCAATGTTTTATTATGAACTAGTATTTTTTCCAAAAATATGTTTGTTAACTGATATATTTTTGCAATATATTTTCCTTCTTACACTTATTTTTGATATCACAAAAAGGGGGCAAAGAAAATGAAAATACAAAATTTATTTTGTATTAAAAATTTATTTCATATTTCAAAAAGTAAAAAAGTTTTTTTTCTCTTTATCTTTGGAAGAAAAAAAAAGATATTCCTTTTTGAAGAATTTAAATAAATTTTTGAAAATATTTTTTTTTTCATTGCTTAGGTTTTGTGATCATCAAAAAAGGGGAGATTTTTGTAAAGTGTATTGTTCCAATACATCTCCACTTTATGTTTCTTGATGATTCACAAAATCCCTACTTTTATTCTAACAAGTTTTTTAAGTGTTTCATATTGTATTCTTCTTACGTTGTGTGTTGAAGTATTTATCTTACACAAGAATTTTGTCTTACGAAGTTTAAGGAACACTCATAAACATAAATGACAATGTAAGACTTTATCTTATGATGTTTGACTAAGTCACTCAAGAGAGACTTTAATTTAAGAATAAAAATATGAAAGGAATTTATTATTTTAAAGAATATTCATAGCCAAAATAAGTTTAAAGAAAGTGAATGATATTTCAGTAACACTTTATCTTGTGCCAGAGAATTATATTATGATACGTTGAAGACTGGTTATCTTACAAAAATAAGCTTCTTTATCTTACGAAAAGTTATCTAATGATAAATTGTATGTTCAGTGGATATCCTATGAAGATCTTATAGTACAGAATGTCATGATTATCTTTCCTAATTTAATGATAAGTAATTTTATACCTTTTAAGTTCATCAAAATAATATTATCTATTTAAGGAAAGAGCAGACTATACAAGACTTACCATGAATAAGAAAAATTCCAAGAATGAGAAAATATATTACATTGCGGTCGCAAAAGAAATTCCATATTTGGAAGGAGTGTATACATACTCTTATTAGAATATCTTATCAGGACCACTACATAGATCATTTGACCATTAGAATTATCCTATGATTAATTTCAAAATAGCATATATAAGGAATAGTTGGTAACAACACACACACAAAAATAATGGGAAATGAAGAATGTAAAGAGAATGAAATAAGGTTTCCCCTATCTAATACAAGAAATATGTACATATTGAAAATAAATTTTTCATGTGCTAAGCTTATCTGTTTCATTAATTGTGCTGAAGATCATCCCAAGATACGATTGAAGTCTATTTTTTCTCAGGACGAATCTTTATCTACTGTCAGTTGTTGTTTGAAACTGTGTGCTAAAATTGTTTCTCAAATATTATATCTAATTATACTTTGTTTTCACTCACTGTAAGAGTGTTTAAGACCATGGATAGGTCTTGTAAAGGGAGAGCCAAGTTGAAAGCTTTTGTAACTTTGTATTAAGTGACAGTTGTGTGTACTCGGCTGGGAGCTCCCGGTAAAAGGGATGCTTAGTGAAAGTCACTAATCTAAAGGATTATAGTGTTTGTGGAGTGGAATAGGGGGGTTTTGTTCCCTGAACCACTATAAACCTATGTGTTCAATTTTCTCTCTGCATGTTTTACATTTCTGTTGCATATAATCTTAAGAAAGAAATTTGTACATGCATACTTCAAAGAGGGTGGTATAAATTTTAAATGATCTTTTAAGAATTCAATTCACCCCCCCCTCCCCTCTTGAGTTATTTAGTTAGTAATTATCAGGTACAATAGTATTGAATATTGAAATTATAAAGTGTTGTTGGTATTTTAATATTACTATCTCAATATTATTGATGAATCCATTCATGACTCCTATTTGGAATTGGTTGGTGGGCATGTATCTAAAAGGAGTTGAAGAAAACATTATGAGCACATGCAGTTGGGATTTACATGTGAATTTTTTAAGTCGAGAGTTGGAATAGAGGTGAATTGATAAAAATTTTGGTGATGATGAAAAATGCACCAATCTGGGAATGCATCCAGGTTCATTTTTCTTAATATAAAAGTAAGGTTTTCATGGTCTATTTTAATTCTAATTTGAAGGTTATATTCAAGTCATGTTATGGTGGGAAATATTGTGAAAAATTCCACATGGTCAGTGATTAGGTGGATATTGAGCTAAGTCAGTGCATGAGATCTATGACCAGGCTTAAAAGAATGAAAATAAATGAATCTCAGCATGCACCCAGAAAAAGGGGATGAGAACCAAATCATTGGGACAGAGGATTAGAAAGAGAAACTATGTGAGAACAAGCCAGAAGGGTGGAGACTCAATTTGGGATGGAAGATCCTTGATAGAGAATATTTTATTCCCCCTTCTTTATGCTTTTTGTTATTGATTTAAATGGTTTTTTTTTTGAAATTGTGAATTCAAACATGTTTTCTTATTAGATTTCTTTAGGGGAATGAAATTGACTAGTATCATCTCCTAATGAGTTCTTGAAAATTTTTCTCAAATGTTGCCATTATTTCAACATAAAGAATTTCATATCTAAAACTTCAAGAATTAGTAAAAACTAAACTTCAAGAATTACTAAAAACTATTCTTCAATGAAATATTCTAAATTTTCTAAATATTTTAATCAAAATAAAGAGTGACATGCTGGGATTTAACGATACCTTCATTCCATTGAAATTTGATTCAATAGGATACAAATATATTTTATAAAAACTTAGACTAAAATATTTAAAACATGATTCATAAATTACATAACAACATAAAAAACTAAATAAAATCTTTATATTGATCTATAAATCAACCATGACATGTCTTGGGGATTTTAGACATAAAAAACTGATTTTTTGGGTCATTTTTCATAAATGCAAGATTTTCATGCACAAAATCTGAACTAGGAATGTGACTATTCATTTCCCACTGCCTTAACACTTTACATTGTAGATTCAACGCATTGCCTCAGATCCATGAACCATACCATTCATCACCCAAAAACTATAAAAAATTTAAAATTTTCACTATTTTAATCCCAAAAATATTATTATAATAATATATTTTCAAATAAGAAAAGTGATTTGTTATAATATAATTTGGATCGTTCACCCTTAAACATATGAACAAAATATTTACAACTGAAAAACTTATAATTGATTTTATTTCATATTCTTTTCATACCAAAATCTATTAGGGGTGTTATCTTTCGAAATAACATCTGGTGATAAATGGATAGTATTGGTAGTATATAAAGTCTCATACTAAAAATTTCTAGATATTTTTTCTTTAGAAAGTTAACATTTAACCATTCCCATAAAAGTCGTATCCATTCTCTTAGATTCACCTCTAAGTTGAGGTGTCTTAATAAGTTTCTCTTTATGTCGAATATCATGATTCATGTAATACTCATTAGAAAATACCACAATACACATTTTCATTATTAGTGTGAACACATTTTAGTTTCTTAGTCATTTCTCTATCAATATAAACCTGAAAATACTTAAAAGCATTAAGCACCCAACTTTTATCATTGAAAATATTAACTTAAATATTCCATGAATAATCATCAATAAAATTCACAAAATAATGGTCTCTACTAAAATTCTCATTTTTTATGGGATCATAAACATAAAAATATATCAATTCAAGTATTTGTGACTTTTTATATGGAAGTTGACTCCTAAAACAAACATTACTCTATTTTCTGGCCAATTTATGATCATACATGTCCAATATGATACTTTCCATACCTATAAGAAAAGTTATCTTCACCAAACAACCAAGTATTTTTGCACTAATGTGATTGAGTCTCTTTCTCTATAATTTAGAAGATTTTTTGAACTTCACAACACAATAAACATTAAAAGAAATGGAAGTGTTGATCCAATATAAACCTAATAATTTCCTTCCTTGATCCATAATTAATGAACCCTTGAAATGTTTCCATTGTTAATTACCAAATGTGTTGGAAAACCCATAATCATTAACAACACTAATAGAAATAGGGTTTAGATGTACCTATTGGGAACATAAAACATTTTTCATAATTAATTTATTTCTAGTGTTAGTCTTTGAACCTGCGGTTCTTGGACTTACGACCTTTTCATGGCCATTGTTATCTTTCTTTAAAACTCTGAAATTATATGTGTGTATATTGTAAAGAATTTATTTCTTGGTGTAACATTAAATAAGACTCCATTTTTAAAATCCCTATAGGAATCATCAAAAGCAACATTAATATAATTATCACCATAAATAATAACAAGAAATCTATATATGGTGATGGAAACACAATCAGCACCATTTCCATTTTTATTTTTCTAGTTCTCTTTTATTATATTTCATTTCAACTGATAATAAATTTTTTAAATAGATTTTTTCTTACCATATAAATGACATTAATAAAACTTTAGGTTTCAACCTTGATTTACTTATTCCAATATTTTTACTTATGTTTATTCAACCCTAATTCATCCCATGGATTCTCCCCCTATTATTTGTGATCATAATTTTTGAGAAAAATTTTTCCTGAGTTTGTCGTATGTCTTCTTCATTCAAAATTGATGACCAAACAAAATTCATAGTCACGAAATTGTTAAGAGTAGAACTACTCAAAGTAATAAAAATATTTTCCCATGAATTAGATAATGTATTAACCAACCAAATATCCAAAATTTCATCCTCAAAATTAACTCTCATGTCAAAAAACTTTTCAAACAAACTTTGAATCTTGCTGAAATAATCAAATATAAAAGTCCCTTCTTTATACCACAAATTTATGCCTTTTATAATAAATAATTTATTATTTTATATTTTGGAAGCATGTTTGAATTCAAGGTTCTCTAAAAAATTTGTGGTTTTAAAGATGTCATTAATATGATTCATAAAATTATTTTCAAACTATTAGAAATTAAAATCACATATCATTTAATGCTCAAACTTGCAATTTTTGTCAATTTTTCCTTCTGGCTTTTGAGTGGAAAATACCAACATGTAGATCTTTTTAACAAATAATATATCTTTGATTTTTAATCATCACATGTGATATCTTATTTCATTTATAAAAAAAATATCCAACTATAATTCAACTTCATGATATATCAAAACAAAAAATCAAAGATCTTGTACCAAATATTGGGTAAATATAACAAATGAATGAACAATCTTGAAAAATAAATTGGAATGTGGAGTGATACTAAAATATGTGGAAAAAAATAAAAAGTGATGGAAATGATTTTTTAACAAGGAAACACCTTAAAATGAGGGGTAAAACCCACAAGACCTAGTCCAAAAAATAATCTATTAAAATTGTAGAGTACATGATAGAGACTCCCACTATGAAAAAGAAATCTAAAAAATAACTCTCTATAAAAAAATCACCACCAAGAACAGGTCAAAAAAATTAGTCTTAGAAAGGATAGAAAATCAAATATCATATCATATAGATCTATAGATCAATGTATAGGTTATGGGTGCAGTAGAAGCATGCGATGGGTAGTTCCCAACTTTTCTTTTTGCCATAATCGATGATCAATTTGAGATCTATGCAACAATGAATTCCATGATCAATGGAATTAAATCAAAGAAATAGACAATGGATAATTATGTTGGAAATGAGAGATGGGATCATCACATATTATTTATAATTAGTTTAATTAAATAAATAATTTCCTTTTTTGGAATTATTTCTTCATTGATGAATCTGGTGACAGATTTGTAGTCCATCGTCATTGTGTTGTAGAAATCAAGTGTATATTTCCTCTAGATGTGATCCAAATATGTTCCACAAATTTATAGACATCATTGAATAAATCTATGGGTACTATCATGGAAAATCCTTGCGCTTGAATTATCCACCTTTGATCGCTTCAAGAACTACTTCCAAAGCATTCTTCTTGATCTTATGGAGGAGGATTGCTCTCCATTTTTTGGATCATTCTTGAAGAAGGTGTCTCTCTAGGCTTTAAAATATTCTCCAGATCCGTTGTGCACAACCAAGACAAATGAATTGGCTCTCTTTAGAAAATAACATAATTGGGTATTTATATTATTAGGGTTAAAATAAAATAATTGCACAAGTGCCCTTAATTATTTTATTTAATCCTAGAAAAAACCCATGTCAAATAATATTATTATTATTATTATTTCTTGACATGCACTTAACTTTCTAATTATAATTAAATAGTATTCAATCAAATAGTATTCAATATTTATTATTTCTCACCAGACCATTAAACTTGGCCTGCCATTCCTCCACAGTATTTATCAGGACATGAATAATGTCTATTTATTTATTAAATAAATATCACTTCATTATTCGCTAATAAATAGATAAATATTATATTCACTAAATAGAAAATGAATATTTATTAAATATTCCACTCATAATATATTCTCTCAAATAACTAGTGATGGAATAAATGTGATCAAGAATACATGAATAATTATTAAACTATGTGCTATAATAATATTTATTCAACCTATTAAATAATAAATAATAATATATTATTTAACTGAGATTCTGGATACACTTAATGTGTGACCCTCTAGGCCTCTTTCTCATTACATTAGGTGAATCAGCCTAAAGTCCAAGGTTAGCGTCTAGCAATGCGCCAAGGCACCCATAGAGAAATAAGTTAATGTCATAATGACATGTTACCTCATATGGATGCCTATTGTGTAATATAATCCCTTTATCTCAATATCTCTAATCAAGTAGGTTGCATGCTAGTGATATCAACCTATGTGCTCGATTTCTCTTTCTTTGGATATTCAAAAATTGAATTTACCTATAGAACACCATTTCCATGGATTTATTTAGGCTATATCATTTTCATAAAAGTGCATGAGATATCAAATTCTATTAATAAACCAAAGGGACAAATCCTTCATCTCATTATTCATTAATGCAATATTACTCGTGATGCGCCCAACGAATCCTACTTCACTGAAAACATATGTCATCACAATTTTCGTCAATACATATAAGTGCACGACTCATAATACTCATTAGCAATAATCTTAAAGTCTAAGTACCAATAAACACGTCCACAAATAGGAACATATAATGACACATATAAATGCAGATTTTCTATTGGTGGATCTCGTTTTCATAATATCCTACTAGATATTACTAAGGGCGTACACCATGAGAAGGTGCCTCGAAGTCCTGTGAGTCTCCACCCTTGATATCATGTATCATTTTTGTCTATTAAATAATATCATCTAGCTATAGAACATTTATTCAAGAATAGTGTCATAGAACTTCTGGGTTCTCATCATAGTAGAGAACTAATATGAACTTTTAATGCGACAGATACTCTTAGGATATTATCACATACTATGTCACACAAAATAACAATCATGATTTTATAAGTAGTTTATTAATATTTAAAACTATGAATACAAATTATCATAAAGTATATGAAATTTGGTTCTATGGCACCAGCTCCAATAGACTCTCACTTGCACTAGATCCAACTACGAACAATATTCATCCTACTAGATCTCACATGATACTTATGCTTCAGCTAAAATAGGCCTTTAGTCAAGGGTCTTCCACATTTTATTTTTTGGGTACTCTGATTACTGCAACTTCACCCCTCTGATAGAAATACCTCAAGAGGTGATACTTCCAGAGTATGTGCTTTGTATGTTGGTGTGACCTTGGCTTTTTTCAAGAGTCACCACTGTAGTATTATCACAATACAATGTGATATGTTCTTTACTTCTAAGTACCACATCAAGATCATGGACAAAGTTCTGAATCCAAATAGATTCCTTGGCTGCATTAGAAGCCGCTATATATTCAGAATCCATTGTAGAATCAGCGAAAAATAGATTCTTTGAACTCTTCTATCTCACAGCTCCTCTATTTAGATAGAAAAAATATACTGATTGTGACTACATATCATTTTGATCTATCTAAAAACTAGCATCATTATAACCCTTGATGACCAGCTCCTTATCTCCTTCATATACCAGGAACATATCTTTAGTTCTTCTCAAATACTTAAGGATAGCCTTAACAGCAGTCCAATGTTGTTCTCCTAGATCCACTTGATATATTCCTACCATGTTGATTGTATAGGAAACATAAAGTCTAGTATATAACATGGAATACATGATTGATCCTATCGTCGAATCTTATAGGATCTTACTCACTCTCTCTTTCTCTTGTTGTGTCTGAGGAAACATTTTCTTAGAAAGATGTAAACCATGCGACACTGGAACCAATCCCCTCTTGGATTTCTCTATACTAAATCACTTTAGTATCTTGTTAACATATATACTTTGAATTATTCCAACCATCCTCTTGGATCTATCATGAATGATCTTGATCCCTATAATGTAGGCTATTTCACCTAAGTCTTTCATGGAGTGACACTTGTTTAACCAGCCCTTAACTGATTGTAAGACTGGTATTTCATTTCCAATAAGTAATATGTCATCAATATATACTATTAGGATAACAACCATCTTTCCATTAAACCTATTGTAAACACACGGATCACATTCATTCTTAATGAAACAAAATTATTTTATGGATTTATCAAATCGAGTGTTCCATGACCTGGATGCTTGATTCAATCCATAAATGGATCTCTGCAACTTGAAAATCCTTTTGGAATCACCTAGAGTCACAAATTCTTATGTTTGTGTCATATATACATTTTTAAGAAGGTTCTCATTAAGGAATACCATTTTTACATCTATCTTCCAAATCTCATAGTCGTGGTAAGCTGATATAGCAAGTAGAATTCTAATGGATTTTAACATGGAAACTGGTGAAAAGATTTCATTATAGTCAATTCCTTAATGTTGTTTAAGCCCTTTAGCCACTAGAATTTCTTTATAGGTATTTACTTTACCTTCCATGTACAGTTTCCTCTTGAATACCCATTTTCATCCAATGGGATTTACATCAATTGGTGAATCGACCAGAACCCAAACTTGGTTCTGATACATGGAATCCATTTTAGAATTCATGGATTCTTTCCATATTGTATCTTATAATATTTATACAACATCCTTATAGGATATAGTTTCATCATTTTCAACCAATAATGAGTCACTATCCTTGGTGACTAGAAAACCATATATCTCTAGTTCTCTTTCCTCTCTTATGCTCCTATGCAGTACTTGTGTTTCAGGAACTACTTCTTCCATGGGGACCTGTGGAATATATTACTATTCCAACTCTTGTGTATCCTGATCATCAAATTCATCGAATTCAATCTTAATCCCACTATCATTTTTGAGCATGTGGTCCCTCTCAATAAATATGGCTTGTTTGGAAACATTCACTTTCTTATCTGATGGGTTGTATAGGTAGTATCCCCTTATTTCCTTAGGATTCCCTATAAAGATACATTTCATTCCCCAAGGTGCTAGTTTGTTTCCCGAGAAGGCCTTAACAAAAACTTTGAAACCCTATACATGTGTCTTCAATAAAATGGGTTTCTTTGCACCCCATAAGTTGAAGGGAATTCCATTTTCTTCTTTAGTTGGAACGCGGTTTAATATGTATGTCTTAGTTTGTAATGCATATCCCCAAAAGTATAATGGAAGATCTATATGCCTCATCATCGACCTTACCATGTCTAACAAGGTATGGTTCCTCCTTTCACTAACACCATTCTACTGTGGTGTATAAGGTGGAGTGAGTTGAGATAGAATCCCAAAATCCCGTAAAAATTTGATGAACTCTTGGTTAAGATATTCACCACCTTAATCTGATCGAAGCTTCTTTATCTTCTTACCAAGTTGATTATCTACTTAACTATTGAATTCCTTAAATTTCTCAAAGGACTCAGACTTATACCTCATCAAGTATATATATCCGTATCTACTCAAGTCATCAGTAAAAGTTATGATGTAAGAATATCCACCTCTAGCTTCTACTGGAAACGGTCCACACACATTAGTGTATACCAATCCTAGAATCTTTGTCGCCCTTTCACCCTGTCCACCAAATGGTGGTTTGGTCATTTTTTCCTATAAATAATAATGACATCTTTTAAGTGTTTTTAGCTCATAAGAGTCTAAATATCCATCTAAATGAAGCTTTATCAAATTCTTCTCATTTACATGACCAAGATGGTGATGTCAAAGCTGGGTGTTATATGAGTTGTGTGAACATGATTCGTTATTAATTACCAACACTTGATTTTTTTAATTTAATTCTTAAATACCTTTATTTAATTTCATCATACCATTATATATGTTTTCCTTATAAAAGAAATGACTTTTATTTCTAAATTTGAAAATAAACCCATTTGTATATAGGCATGGTACAAAAATTATGTTTTTGGTAACTGTAGGTACATAATAAAAATATTTCAAAACCAAAATCATTATCATTGGTAATGATAGGTAGTAGTCACCAATAGCTCGGGTATCCAGTCTCACTCCATTAGCATCTCTTAGTTCCACCTATCCTTTGGAAATCTTTCAAAATCTACTTGGTTCCTACATTTGGATACTGATGTGAGAACCGCAAGTTGTATCTAATACCCAGTGTGTAGATATGAAAATATTTCACTCAATAATGAATGTACCTTTAGCGTCCCATTTCTTCTTGCTGTATTTCCTCCTCCAGTGGCCTGACTTTCCATGTGCAAAACATACTGCCTCATTTTCCTTGCCCTACCTCTAGATCTTCCCCTTCTTAGAAGGATGGTTCTCAGGATCTTTATACTATTTATAGTTCTTGGGACCCTTTTCCTTGTTCTTCCTTTTCTTATTCACTACAAGGACCATGGGTTTCTCATTCCCCATGTCCTTATCCACTTGGAGAATCGAGGTCAGAAGTTCTGAAAGAATCTTCTCATTATTTCTCATATTTTAATTAACAATGAAGCTTGAGAAGGTCTTGGGTAGTGATAAAAGTATGAGATCTGTATGCAACTCATCTGGGAATTTAATCCCTAAGATATCCAAGTATTCAATATATCCAATAAGCTTGACTACATGAGGCCCAACTGGCGTAGAATCTCTAAGCTTAGTTGTGAATAAATCATTGGAGATCTCATACCTCTCTTGTCTCACCTTCTCTTGATAGTGATCCCAAATGTGATACATCATGCTATATGAGTCCATGTCCTCATGTTACTTCAAAAGGTCATTGAACATGGATAATAACATAAAGCATTGAACATCTGTAGCATCATTAATATGTTTCTCATAGAGAGATAATTCTTTATCACTTTCCTCATTACCAGACACAACTAGAAAAGGTTCTTCTATCACATATAATTTTCTTTCATGGTAAAGGATGACACGTAGGCGCCTTTTACATTCTTGGAAATTTGTGCTGATGAGAAGGTTATACTTCTAAATTATGGATCACAATTATATGTTTGATGTCATTTTATTATTATTTATAAAAAATAAGATAAGAATAATTTTAGTACTTTATCTGATAAAATTTAGACAAATAAATAAATATTGTATTTATTAGTCTCCCACTATTTTGTCGAATCCAAATATCCCTCACCATTGGCTTCAGAATATCATGTTTCTTGGAAATTCTAGTGGAAAGGATCCATATTCCCCTTCTCATTACCCCAACTTGGTTTGGTCATGAAATTTTAATGGTTTTAGGTTGGCATTCCAAATCCAAACTATATTAACTCACAGTTCCTTGATATGCTTAGTGGACTCTCCAATCCTAAAATCCTTAATTGTATTTACTCAACCTCTGCCTCTCATTTACACCAAGTTCTACTTAGGAATTCAACCCTAGATGTGAACTAAGTTAAGTCAACCCAAAACTTCAAGTTAAAATTCCCTGATAATTGAAATCAACCCAACTTGGGTTGGTCAATCACTTTGAACTATGGTTCAATTTTAACCAAAGTAATGGAAGTCTATACCGACTTCATATATTTAATTGAGGAATTTTATCCTTTTATTGATTAATTTCCAATTATTATATTTATCATATGCTTGTTAATATTAAGTGTATTTACTTAAGTGATTAACCATGTCTTAGATAATATTTCTGCATAATCCAGTTTCTTTTAGTTCTATCTTGCATGATTATTAATTCATTAATTATGTGATCATGATAAGACATCAATAATGAAATAACCATGAAACTAAAAAAATAAAATAATGAATCAGTATGATAATGAGCTTATACTAGTTGTTAGTTTATCTAGCGGTTGATAAACTAATCATTGACCTAGGGGAAAACACCTTGAACCAATTAAGGTTTGTGTTGTAGTTTTCCACCTGTACACCTATGTATCTCCTCAGATTGGTTTCACCTCAACTCCGAACTTGAACCGCCTCCACTATCTTGGGAGATCCATCCATTACATATGCCTTTTACTCACACACAGGTGAGGGGAAAAGGGGGTTTACATAAAATAAACCACGGGCACACAGGCCCTACATAATGAAAGGAAAGAAGGAACACAAACCAATAATTTAATTTAATAATGAACTAAATGAAACCAATCACATACAAAAGGTCTGGTCTATCTCATAATCATCCACATGCATGCAATGAATTACGCATTTAATAAAACTAGCATTCAATTCTTAATATTTCTTATTTAAGATAAATCATGCTCGAATCGATTAATTATTATATTTAATTAATCAATCCGTTTATCTTAATTATCATCTGAATTCCCTTGAGATTCACATCCATTATAATTTTAAACAAATTAAATAAATTCATTTAAAATTAACTTTTTACATAAATTTACCTTGGAGACAACACGGTGAATACTCATCTGCTTCTGTCTAACATGATACTCGTATACTATTTTACTCTTATGACATATGGAATACTCAACTTATCTCGTACTTTCACAATGTGTACTTCACAGATGATTACACGAATTACATGATTTTTTGGTCACGTGTTATGCTTAAATGCACATAGAGTAACAACTTGTAATGCAACTCAAACATGATATGCAGATGTAAACATTATACAGATATTGATTAGACATTTAAATATTTATGTATATTAAAACCTATCACATGGAATGTCCTATATTTACGACTAAAATAAATTACATGTCTCAAGGTTTATGTCACGACCCATCCTCGGGGCCCGTTCCGTGACTACCCCAAGCCCGTCTTCCATAGGCCAGGGGATGGTGACTAGCACCAAATGTGTAAATCCTGATAAAAGGGAAGGCATTTCCTTTATAAAGTAAACAACACCACAGAGTATGCAAGCTGAAGTAAACACTAAGTAAACTGAGTACAAAAGTAAGTGCTGAAAAGTAAATGGGCCAGAATACAAACCCAACTGAAAGTAAAGTACAACTGAAAAGAAAGTACAGCAGCAGAAAAGTAAAGCAGCAACACCGAGTCATCCACTGGAATTCCCACCTGAAGGGTGGGTACAGATAGTCTCCTCAGCTTCTCGGGTCTGGTCGTCCGCTCCGTGTACGTCTCGTCCAGTGATCCTCCTCCAGGTACCGTCCATCTCCACAAGCTTCCACCTCAATCAGCGTTTTCCATCGTTTTCATCCAACACAACGTAGTGCGGGCATAGCCCGTGTAGGGGTGAGTATACGATACTCAGTAGGGACCCCGAGACCCCCGAAGGTCTCTCAGAATCCACGAAGGATAAACCACAAAGGAAAGATACAATCACAAAGTATCAACAACACTACTTAGTTATATGCCCATACATATACCTAGGTCATCAGTTATAGTTCGTCTCCAACTCCCAAGCACCACGCAGTCCACAAAGGAAAGCACAACCCAATCCACAAGGATAGCACAACTCAGTCCACACAGGAAAAACACAGCCCAGTCCACAAAGGAAAGCAAGTCAACTACATCAATGATAATGATTGAGATTCAAGACTCATCTTACACAGTTATACACTTCGTAAGGTGATAGATATGATCAGATGTAGCCACTGATTCATCTAAGCTGTCAGACCCACATAGGATACAAGACCAGCTAAGCTGTCGGACCCACAAAGGATACAAGACCAGCTACTCTGTCGGACCCACACAGGATACAAGTACAGAGGTCAATACTGTCGAACCCACATAGGATACAAGAACAGTATTCATCATCGTCGAACCCACGGAGGATTCCAGTATGTTCGTCGTCACTGCCGAACCCACGGAAGATCCAAGTACAGTCGTCATCGTCGCAGTCGCAGCCAGCTCTAGGGTCCCCGCACACAGCATTCTCGATTCTGGGAGGGTCCGCTCCTTGAGAATGAGAGAGAGAGAGATGATACATCAACTATCACGAAGTCTATAGTTGATGTATCCCAAAGTTCCGTCTTGTCAAAAGAAACCCAACGCGACAGATGGTGCGTCGATCGGATGCCCGGTCTGAGAGTTATTGGTTTTTCCGTTCCAGGGGCCCGGTTGGTTTTTAAGATAAAACCAACCTGACCGTACTCCAGCTGAATCAAAACCTCAATTGTAGTAATCCAAAAGAACCATCTCACTAAGAGGAATTCAAAGAAGTCGACGGCATGTCAATCGGACGTCCGTAGCTCAAGTTATAAGTGTTTCCGCTCTGAGGGCCCGGTTGGTTTCGTATTCGAACCAACCCGGCCATACCCAAAGTTCTCTGAAACCTTGAGTGTAATATACCGAAACGACCGTCTCGATCCAAGGATCCCAACGCAACTGACGGTGCGTCGATCGGAGGTCTTGTTCCCAAGATGTAGGCGAAAGACCGTAAACAGTCTGAAATGGGGGGCCTGGGCCCGGCCCGACCCGGCCCAACCCCCCCTGGGTCGACCCGACCCGGGTCCAAGTCCGGCCCGGTAGGGCGCGTCCCGACCCGGTCCGCGCGACCCACCCCGGCCTGGCCGGGGGGGTGCACTAGCTCGGCCAGCGTGCCGAGCAGGGGGGGACGCGGTCCCCCCCTCCCTTTGTGCTCTGCAGACGCGGCAGGCGCCGCGTCCTCCTCCGAATCCCGCACGGCAGCGGGATCCAGCCGCTTGCCGCCGTGGCTTCATCCGCGGTGGCTCCTGCCAGCGGCGCGCCAGCAGCACCTTCCGCGGACCACCGGACACACTCTGGTGGTCTGATTTGTCCGTCGTCTGCGCCTACGGCTCTCCCGGGACCCGTTCTTCACTACGACGAATTCCACACGTTGTTGCGGTCCCATTCCATTGTCGCCCGTCAACACGCGCACAGACAACAAACTGTGGAGGGTCGCCGGCCATGTTTTTTCAGCCCGTGCCCTCCACGTTAGTTGATAACAAAAGGGTCGAACAACAATAATGTTCAACGACAAACGAGGCACAAAAATTATTTAGGATTGAATTTAATTCCCAACAATTCCCCCGAAAATAATAATCCCCAACCCGCAAATAATAATCGTTCGCGGATCAACTTGATAATGAGTTGATCCGCATTCATGTTTTAGAGGAAAACAAACATGGGAATATTAACATTCTCAAAATAAACCTCTACCTCAACCAGGAAGACGATCGTTGGTGACGCGGTACACGGCGTTGCGGAGAAGAAGATTGGTGGTGCATTGTCAATCTCCAAGGAACCGGCATTCTTCGTCGTTCTTCGTCAGAGTCCGGTGTTCTTCGTCCAAAGATCAAGAGTTCTCCCACATTCTTTCCTTCGCCAACGATGCTCTCCCAAAATTAAATAATAGGTTCCTCCTATTATTTAATTTTACACGCAAAGAAACTCTCCCGTAATCAATTCACCACACTAATTAAAAAGTGTTGACAAAAGAAGGGAGAGAGAAGGTTCCCCATAATTAAACGCATTGGAAGTTTAAATTAAAAAGGGGAAAAGGAAGGTTCATCATTAATCAATACGAGGAGTTACCCAATAATTAAACAAGGGGTATTAATGGAGGAAAAGTCAAGGAAACGGTAGGGGAAATAAATGGGGTAAGAGGAAATTAAATGGTGGGTCTCGTGTGGGCCCCAACTCTCTAACCTCCTCACTTGGGTAATTAAGTGGTTGTGGTCCCCACCCTTAACTACCCATGGGAGGGAGTAACCTCCTTTAGTAATAAAAATTGTTCCAACAATTTTTATTTATTTCTTAAACAAACCCCCAAAAATTAACTTCTACTCTTTTGTGAATGCAACTACGGTAAGTGTCCCCTTAAGAAATTACCGACGCTGCGAGTTCATCGGTGCCCTCAGATTTTATTTTCGAGAACCGGTTCAAAAGTTAGAAAAACCCGCACGTTCGTTCACTGAACGTACCCGAGCTAAATTTCGAAAATTGATTTCGGGCACACCGGGCCTCGGAATCAAGCGCCGTCAGAAATTGCGTACTCTTAAAATTCCAAAGAATTTAAGGGAAAAAAATTCCTTGAAATTTCCTGGTCTTTACTGTTTACATAGTAAAATAAATAAATTCTAAATCTGCATAACTTGTTATAAGTACAAGGCATGTACACCTCTCACCGTCTATCCGAGACACGCACCTAGAGACTCGGCGTGTAATCTGTGCCTTGGAAAATTTGGAGTAAACGGCATGTCCAATGGGTCACACACTGTGTGAACTCCAAGTTACACAATCACCAGTCAGGTAGGTTGTGTATGGAATACACGGCCCGTCTGTGACTTAAAGGAACTACACATCGTGTGCGTGGGCTATAGATCATGTAGTCTGGCTGACCATGCGCCATTAAATTATGGTCAACACATGGTTCATTAAGTTTATAATTAATGCAATAATCAATTCATAATCTTGAATTGATTTCTGAATTAATTCAGATGCATTGAACATGACTACACGGCGTGTAACTCTAGTTACACGGCAAGTAGTCTGGTGTTCTTTGGCCAGAAACCTTGTCACCTCTGGATGAGTTCCTCGATTTTATTTTAATCATAAAAATAATCATCTCGATTGGATCTACAAGAAACGAAATAGGAATAATCATATCTTTCAATTCATATTAAAAGAATGATCAAACTTGAATTCAAAAATTAAATTAAAATGTGTAAATCACCAATGATCTATAAATAATTATAAATAATTATGTGATTCCTTTGATACCACTTGTAGCTTCCGGGTGCAGCAGAAGTGTGTGATGGGTTGTTCCCAACTCTTCTTTTTTTCCATAATCGATGATCAATCCAAGATCTATGCAACGATGAACGTCGTGATCAACGGAATTGAATCAAATAAATAGACAATGGATAATTATTCTGGAAGTGAGAGAGAGTGTCATCACATATTATTTATAATTAATATAATTAAATAAAGAATTACATTTGTTGTAATTCTTTCTTCGTTGATGAATTTGGTGAAAAGTCTGCGATCCACCATCATTATATTGTAGAAACTAAGTGTAGATTTCCTCTAGCGGTGATCCAACGTGTTCAACAAATATCTAGACGTTGTCGAAAGAATATTCAGGTGCTAGCATAAAAAATCCTTGCACTTGCATTGACCGTATTTGATCACTTTGAGAACCACTTCCAAAGCGTTCTCCTTGATGTAGTGGAGGAGGATTTCTCTCTGTTTTTTGGAGCATTCTTGGAGAAGGGAGTTCTCTAGGCTTGAGATGATTCTCCAAATCCATTGTGCGCAACCAACATAAATGAATTGGATATCTTTAGAAAATTACATAATTGGGTATTTATATTACTAAGGTTAAAATAAAATAATTGTACAGGTGCCCTTAATTATTTTATTTAATATTAGAAAAACCTCATGTCAAATAATATTATTATTATTATTATTCCTTGACATGTGGTTAACTTTCAAATTATAATTAAATATTATTTAATTAAATAATATTCAATATTTATTATTTCTCATCGGACCATTAAACTCGATCATCCATTCATACACAATATTTATCAGGCCTTGAATCATATCTATTTATTTATTAAATAAATATCAATACATTATTCTCCAATAAATAAATAAATACTATATTTACTAAATAGTAAATAAATATTTATTAAATATTCCGCTCACAATATATTCTCTCGAATAACTAGTGACAGAATAAATGTGATCAAGAATACATAAATAATTATTAAACCACTTGTGGGAATAATATTTATTCAACCTGTTAAATAATAAATAATAATATATTATTTAACTGAGATTCTGGATACACTTAGTGTGTCTCTAGGTATCTTTCTTAGTGGCATTAGGCGGACCAGTCAAAAGTCTAAGGTTGGCATCTAGCAACATGCCAAGTCACCCATAGAGAAATAAGTTAATGTCGCAATGACATGTTACCTCATACGAATGCTTACTGTGTAATATAATCCATTTATCTTGATATCTATAATCAAGCAAGTTGCATGCTAGTACCATCAACCTATGTGCTCGATTTTTCCTTCTTTAACTTTTTGGAAATTGAACTTTCCTGTAGAACGCCATAGTCATGGATTTATATAGGCTATATCATTTCCATCAAAGGCCCTGAGATATCAACTTCCATTGATAAAAAAAAGGGACAAATCCTTTCTCACATTATTCATTAATGCAATATTACTCGTGACGCACCCAACATATCCTACTTCACTACGAACATCTGTCGTCACGGTTTTCATCAATACATATAAGTGTGTGGCTCATAATACTCATTAATAATAATCTTAAAGTCTAAATACCAATACACACATTCACATATAGGAACATCCAATGACACATATAAATATGGATTTCCTACTAGCGGGTCTCATTCTCATAATATCCTACTGAATATTACCAAGGCCGTACACCATGAGAAGGTGCCTCAAAATCCTATATGTCTCCACCCCTGATAGCCTATATTGTTTCTGTCTCTCAAATGATATCATCCAACTATAGAACATTTATTCAGGAATAGTGTCGTAGCACTTATGGGTTCTCATCATAGTGGGGAACTATTATGACCTTTTAGTGCAACAGATATTCTTAGAACATTATCACATATTATATCATGTAGAAGAACAATCATGATGTGATAAGTAGTTTATTAATATTAAAACAATTAACACATGTTTATCATAAAGTATAAAGATGTTGGTTCTAGGGAACCAACTCCAACAAACTACCACTTTCACTAAAGCCAACTACTAACAACCTTCAGCCCGCTATCTCTCACATGATATTCATGCTTCTACTGAGATAGGCCTTTATTCAAGGGGTCTTCCATGTTCTATTATGTGGGTACTCTTCTTACTAAAACTTCATCCATCTGATAAAAATCTCTCAAGAGGTGATACTTCTGGAGTATATTCTTTGTTTGTTGGTGTGACCTTGGCTCTTTTTCAAGAGCTGCCACTATAGTTTTATCACAATATAATTTGATAGGGTTTTTACTGTTAGGTACCATATCATGCTCCTGGAAAAAGTTTTGAATCCAAACGGATTCCTTGGATGCGTCAGAATCCATTATATACTCGGACTCTAATATAGAATTAATGACAACTGGCTGCTTTGAACTCTTCCATCTCACATTCCTCTATTGAGACAGAAAACATATCTTGATTTTGACTTCAGATCAATTTGATCTATCTGAAAACTAGCATCAATATAACCCCTAATGACCAGCTCCTAATCTCCTTCATACATCAGGAACATATCCTTAGTTCTTCTTAGATACTTAAGTATAGCATTAATAGCAGTCCAATGTTGTTCTCCTGAATCTTTTTGATATATGTTTACCATGCTCAATGTATAGGCAACATCAAGTCTAGTATATAACATGACATACATGATTGATCCTATCGCTGAAGTGTATGGGATATTTCTTATTCTCTCTTTCTCTTGTTGTGTCTGGGGAAACATTTTCTTAGAAAAATGTAAACCATGTGAAACTGGAACCAATCCCCTCTTGGATTGTTCCATACTAAATCTTTTTAGTATTTGGTCAATATATGTACTTTGACTTAGTCCAAGTATCCTCTTTGATCTATCATGAATGATCTTAATCCCTATAATATAGGTTGCTTCACATAAGTCCTTCATGGAGAAACACTTGTTTAACCAATCCTTATTAGATTGTAAGACCAGTATATCATTTCAAATAAGTAATATGTCATCAGCATATACTACTAGGATAATGGATGCATTCCCACTAAACCTCTTATAAAAACATGGATCACATTCATTCTTAATGAAACTAAATTCCTTTATGGATTCTTCGAATCGAATGTTCCCTGACCTGGATGTTTGCTTCAATCCATAAATGGATCTAGAAAACTTGAAAATTCTTTTGGCATCAACTAGAGTTACAAACCCTTTTGGTTGTGTCATATAGACATCTTCCTGAAGTCTCATGTTAAGGAATGCAGTTTTGACATTCATCTGCCAAATCTCATAGTCATGGTAAGCTACTATAGAAATTATGATTTTGATGAATTTAAACATGGAAACTGGCAAAAAGGTTTCATCATAGTTAATTCTTTGATGTCGTTTAAACCCTTTATCCACTAGACTTTATTTATAGGTACTTACTTTACCTTCCATGTCTATTTTCCTCTTGAATTACCATTTGAATCCAACATGCTTTACATCAACTATCACATCGACCATAACCCAAACTTGGTTCTGATACATGGAATCCATCTCATAATTCATAGATTCTAGCAATCTTGAACCTTCTGATATCTCTACTTCCTCCTTGTAGGATAGAGGTTCATCATTGTCAACCAATAATGATTCTCCATTCTCAATGACCAGAAAACCATATCTCTCTAGTTCTCTTACATCTCTTGAGCTCCTATGCAGTACTTGTGTTTTAGGAACTACTTCTTCCATAGGTACCTGTGAAATATTTTCTTGTACCAACTCTTGTGTATCTTTAGAATCAACTTAGTCGAAGTTAATATTTCTCCCACTATCCTTTTTTTGGATGTGCTCCTTCTCAATAAAGATTGATTTTCTATAGATAGTCACTTTCTTGTATGATGGGTTGTATAGGTAGTATCCCTTTGTTTCCTTGGGATGCCCTATAAAGATACACTTTGTTCCTCGGGGGTGATAGTTTGTTACCTAAAAAGGTCTTAAAAATACCTCGCAACCCCATACACATGTATGCGATAAAATGGGTTTCTTTACACTCTATATCTTGAAGGGAATTCCATTTTCCATTTTATTTTGTGCTCAGTTTAATGTGTATATCGTAGTTGGTAATGCATATCCTCAAAAGGATAATGGAAGATTTTCATAAATCATCATCAACCTTACCATATATAAAAATCTATGGTTCCTTCTTTCACTAACATTATTACACTATGGTGTATAAGGTGGAGTGAGTTGAGATAGAATGGAAAACTCTCATATAAATTCAATGAACTCTTGGTTAAGATATTCACCACCTCAATTCGGTCGAAGCTTCTTTATATTCTTACCAAGATTATTCTCTACTTCATTCTTTAATTCCTTGAATTTTTCAAAGGACTTGGACTTATACCTCATCAATTACCTATATCCATATCTACTCAAGTCATCCTTAAAAGTTATGAAGTAAGAATATCCACCTCTAGCTTCTACTAGAAATGGTCCACACACATCAGTGTGTACCAATCCTAGAAGCTATGTGGTACTTTCACCTTGTCCACCAAATTGTGGTTTAGTCAATTTTCCTTGTAAACAAACATGAAATATATCAAATGGTTTTAGCTTATAAGAGTCTAAATAACCATCTTGATAGAGCCTTGTCAAATGATTCTCATTTACATGACCAAGATGGTGATGCCACAACTGGGTGTTATATGAGTCATGTAAACATGATTCGTTATCGATTTCCAACACTTGGTATTCATAATTTAATATATAAAGGCCATTATTTAAATGCATCATACCATAACATATGTTGTCCTTATAAAAGAAACAACTTTTATTTCCAAATTTGAAAAAAAAAACATTTGTATCTAAACATGATAGAAATTATGTTCTTGGTAACTTTAGGTACATAATAACAATCTTTCAAAACCAAAATCATTCATATTGGCAATGAAAGGTTTTAGTCACCAATGGCTAGGGCAACCAACCTCACTTCATTAGTGGCTCTCATATCCACCTTTCCTCTAACAATATTTTGAAATCTACTTGGTTCCTGTATTTGGATACAAATGTGATCACCACAAGCTATATCTAATACCTAATGTGTATAAATGGAAAGATTGAACTCGATAAAGAATGCACATTTAGCTTCCCCTTCCTATGGTTGAAGTTCCTTTTCCAGTGGCCTAAATTATCACATGAAAAACATATCGCCTCCTTTTCCTTGCTCTGTCTCTAGATCTTCTTCTTCTTGGTAGGGTGGTGCTTGGGAGCTTTAGATTGTTTATAGGTCTTAGGCCCCTTTTTCTTATCCTTACTCCATACGGACTGTGGGTTTATCACGCCCTGTATCCTTATCTTCTTGGTGAATCGAGGTTAGAAGTTCCAAAAGACTCTTATCATTATTTCTCATATTATAATTCAAAATAAATCTAGAGAAAGTATTGTACAGTGATGAAAGTATGAGATCTGGATGCAACTAATCCAGGAATTTAATCCCTAAGATGTCCAAGCATTCAATGTAGCCAATAATATTGACTACATGAGGCCCAGCTAGCATAAAATCTACAAGAATAGTTGTGAACAAATCATTGGATATCTCATACCTTTGTTGTCTCTCATTATCTTGATAGATATCCTGAAGTTGAGACATCATGATATAGGCATCCATATCCTCATGTTTCTTTAAAATAACATTGGACATGGATGATATCATGAAGCACTGAACATATTTAGCATTATTCAGATATTTCTCATAGAGAGATATCTCTTCATCACTTTCCTCATTTCCAGATGTAGCTGTTAAAGGTTCTTCCAGAACATGCAATTTTCTTTCATGGTGAAGGATGACATGTAGGTGCCTTTTCTACTATTAGAAAATTGTGTCGGTGAGAAGGTTTTCCTTATCAAGTATGAATCTAAATGATATGTTTGATTTCATTTTATTAATGTTTCTACAAAATAAGATAAGTATAATTTTAGTACTTTATCTGATAAAATTTAGACAAATAAATAAATACTATATTTATTAGTCTCCCGCTAATTTATCAAAACCCAATAGCCCTCGCCATTGGATTTGAAATATCCTGTTACTTGGATATTTTAGTGGTAAGGATCTATATTCCCATTCTCGTTAATCCAACTTTGGTTGGTCAAGCAACTCGAATGGTTTTAGGTAGGCATTCCAAATGCCAACTACATTAACTCATAGCTCTTTGATCTGGTGAGTGGACTCCCCAATCCTGAAATCATTAATTTAGATTTCCTCAACCTTTTCTTCTCAGTTACACCAAGTCCTACTTTGATAGTCAACCCTTAATGTGAACCAAGTTAAGTCAACCCAAAACATCATGTTTGAATTCCCCGATAATTGAAAGAGCCCTGAATTTGGTTGGTCAAGCACTTTGAACTATGGTTTGATTCTAACCGGAGTAATGGAAGGCTATACCGACTTAATATTTTATTAAGGGATTTTATCCTTTATGCGTAAATTTCAAATTATTATCTTTATTACATTCTTGTTAATATTAAGTGGGATTACTTAAGTGATTAACCATTTCTTAGAAAATATTTATTCATAAGCCATTTTATTTTAGTTCTATCTTTCATGCTTGTTAATTCATTAATTATGTGATCGCGACAATAAATCCATAATGAAATAACCATAAAAATTAAAAAAATAGAATAAAGGGTATGATCATGAGCTTGTACCAATGGTTATTTTATCTATTAGTTGATAAACTAACCATTTACCTAGGGGAGAAACACCTTGAACCAATTGAGGTTCGTGTTTATAGCTTTCCACTTGTCCATATTTGTATCTCTTTGGATTGGTTTCACCTCGTCTCCTAACTTGAACCGACACCACTAGATTGGGAGATCCATCCATTACATTTGTCTTTTAATCACATGCAGGTGAGGGGGAAAGGGGGTTTACATAAAATAAATCATGGTCACACAAACCCTATATAATAATGAAAAGAGAAGGTATGAATGCCAAAAATTTAATTTAATTAATAAATTAAATGAAACCAATCACATAAAAAAGGTTTGGTCTAGCTCATGATAATCCACTAGCATGCAATGATTTATGTATTTAATAAAACTAGCATTCAATTCTTAATCATTCTTATTTAAGATAAATCCCTTTCGAATTAATTAATTATTATCATTAATTAATCAATCATTTTATCTTAATCCTTATCTAAATTTTCTTGAGATTCTCATCTATTATAATTTTAAACAAATTAAATAAATCCATTTAAAATTAACCTTGTACATAAATGTACCTTGGAGGAAATATAGTGAATACCTATCCAAATCTACCCAACATGTATTATACTTGTATATTGTTTTACTCTTGTGACATATGGAATACACAACTTATCACGTACTTTCACGGCATGTACTTCACGGATGATTACACGAACTAAATGATTTTTCAGTCACGTTTTATGCTTCAATGCACATAGAGTAACAACTTGTAATATGACTCATACATGATATGTAGATCTTGAACATTATGCAAATATTAATTAAAAATTTAAATATTTATGTATATTAAAACCTATCACATGGCATGTCCTATCTGTATGACCACAAGCAAGTACATGTCTCAAGGTTTTCCTAGTAAAATAAATAAATTTTAAATCGGTGTAACTTGGTATAAGTACACAGCATGTAGATTCGATATACACGGCATGTACATATTTCACCGTCTATCCGAGGCACGCGCCTAGGGAATCAACGTGTGAAGCATACCTTAGAAATTTTGGAGTACACGGTGTGTCCAATGGTCCACACGCCATGTTGACTCCATGTTACATAGTCGCCAGTCAGGTAGTCCATGTATGGAATACACAGCCCGTCTCTGACCCAAAGGGACTACATGTCGTGTACATAGGCTACACGGTGTGTACTCTGAATGACCATGTGTCAGTTTGTCCTGATCAACACGCAGTGTAAGAATTAACTACACCGTGTTTCATCAATGCACACTGTTTGAGTAATTTTTGAATTAACTCTTGGTGCATTGACCACGAGTACCCGACATGTAATTTCGATTACATGGCATGTATTACTGGTTTTTTTTGCCAGAATTCTTAGCACCTCTAGATAAGTTCCTTGATTTTATTTTAATCATAAAATTAATCGTCTCGATTAGATCTATGAGAAACGAAGGAGGAAGAAACAAATCTCACAATTCAGATTAAAATAATGATTAAACTTGAATTGATAAACTAAATTATAAATGCATAAATCACCAACAATTTTTAAATAATTATAAACAATTATGTGCCCTGCTCTGATACCACTTGTAGGCCCAACTTTAATTTTTTCCATAATCAATGATAAATTCAAGATCTATATGATGATGAACGTTGTGATCCAAGGAATTGAGTCACAGAAATGGACAAATAAAATTGCACTAAAACTGAGAGAGAGGATATCAACACATATTATTTATAATTAATTTAATTAGATAAATAATTACCTCTAAGGAATTCTTTCTTTATTGATAAGTCTGATGACAGATCTGCGGTGCACTATCATTACATCGTAGAAACCAAGTGTAGATTTCCTCTAGAGGTGATCCACATATGTTCCAGGAATCTCTAGATGTCGTTGAAGGAGTCTTTGGGTGCTAGTTCAGAAGATCTTTTTGTTTGCATCGTCCACCTTTATCTCATTGAGAATCGCTTTCAAAGTGTTCTCCTTGATCCGGTGGAGGGTTTCTTGCCGTTCTTGGGAGCATTCTTAGAGAATAGAACTCTCTAGGCTTGATAGATTTTCTCCAAATCCGTTGTGCACAACTGAATTGACTCTAGAGAAAAAATGACATAATTGGGTATTTATTTGTTAGGGTTAAAATAAAATAATTGCACAAGTGTCCTTATTATTTATTTAATCCTAGGAAACCCTCATGTCAAATAATAATACTAATATTATTTTTTCTCTACATGTGCTGAACTTTCAAATTATAATTAAACAATATTCAATGTTATTATTTCTCACCATACCATTAACTCGGTCCGCCATTCCTCCATAATATTTATCGGGTCTTGAATAATGTCTATTTATTTATTAAATAAATATCCCAACATTATTCACCAATAAATAAATAAATATTATATTCACTGAATAGAAAATAAATATTTATTAAATATTCTTCTCATAATATATTCTCTCAAATAACCAGTAACGGAATAAATATGATCAGGCATATATGAATAATTATTAAACCATGTATGGGAATAACATTTATTAAACTTGTTAAATAATAAATAATAATATATTATTTAACTAAGATTCTGGATACACATAGTGTGTGACCCTCTAGACCACTTTCTCAGTGACATTAGGCGAAGCAGCCTAAAGTTCAAGGTTAGCGTCTAGCAACACGCCAAGACACACATAGAGAAAGAAGTTAATGAATCAATGACATGTCACCTCATACGGATGTTTACCGTGTAATATAATCCATTTATCACAATATCTCTAATCGAGAAAGTTGCATTCCAGTGCCATCAACCTATGCGCTCAATATCTCTTTCTTTAACTTTCTGGAAATAAAACTTGCCTATAAAACAACATGGTCATAGATTTATTTAGGCAATATCATTTCTATCAAAGGGCCTATGATATTAACTTCTGTTAATGAACGGAAGGGATAAATACTTTCTCGCATTATTCATTAATGTAATAATAATCATGACACACCCAATGTATCTTACCTCCCCATGAACATCTATCATCACAGTTTTCAACAATACATCAAAGTACGCGACTCATAATATCCATTAATAATAATCTTAAAAGTATAAGGACCAATACACACATACACAGATAGGAACATCCAATGACACATATAAAAGTGGATTTCCTATTGGCGGGTCTCATTCTCATAATATCCATACTGAATATTACCAAGGTCGTACACTATGAGAAGGTGTCTCAAAGTCCTATGAGTCTCCACCCTTGATAGCCTGTATCTTTTTTTCCCCTCAAATGATATCATCCGGTTATAGAACATATATTCAAGAATAGTGTCATAGCACTTCCGGGTTCTCATCATAGTGGGGAACTACTATGACCTTTTAGTGTGACGTCTACTCTTAGGACATTATCACATAATATGTCACGCAAAAGAACAATCATGATGTGATAAGTAGTTTATTAGTATTCAAACAATGAATACATGTTTATCATAAAGTGCAAAGAGGTGTGTTCTAGGGAACCAACTCCAACAGAATAATCACATGGATTAGCAACTATTAATATCATAATGAAGGAATTCATATTTTCGGACATCATAAACATGCATTCAAGGCTTCGGCCAAGACACCATACATAAATGTGTAAAAATCCGGTCTAGTTTGTCTCATGAGACCTACCGATGCATCGAGGGGATATAGAGAGATTCACCCATCATTTACTAAGTCCAATGCATTCCTCGTATAAAAGGGGTGAAATTTAATCAACATATATATCCATATTTAAAATATCATATTAAATATTAATATCATTCTTCAAACAATAAACATAATCATAAACCATCCAAAGTAATATGACGAATGATATCAAGATAGTACATCCCCATAAATAATCATAAACCATTTAATAAAATATGGTAGATGGTAACATAAGATATAAACTTCAATAAAGCATAATATTTAATAGAGGGTGTTGAAATAGATGTAAATACTCTAATATAATCATTGAGAAATTCTTGAGAGAAATAACCTTCTACTTTAGAAAGAAGAGGTCTTTTGGAAAATCATTTGTATAAAATCATATTGTAATCATGTTTATCCCATAAAAGAAAAGGGAATGGAAAATAAATTATATTTAACACATAAATTATGTCCAACTGAAGTGAAAACATGTGAAATGAGTCTTTATAAATGAGCTACTTTAGTGCGGTTTAAGAGAAAATATAAAAGAGGCTTTAAAGTGGACAAGGCTTAATTGTTTTCATAAAACCAAAAAAAGAACTAAAATAGTTTTTCATGATAAAAAAGATTGATTTTAGAAAAATATTGATTACTTATAATAGATTATGGAGTGTACTTGAAAATGGGTAAGAAATTGGGAAGTTCCTTTTAATCGGGCTTGCCTATCGAGAGGAATTTAAAAGGGAAACTTATAAAACATGTATTTCCCCATAAAAGATAGATGAACTGATCTAGATACATGAGTTTAGAACATATACATAGAGTATATAATAATTATATAAAAAATAATAAGAATTGCATTGGTGTAAATAGAGAGAAAGTGTAACCTGAATGAAAAATGGACGTTTGGGGAGAATCTCTTACCCTATGTCTGAAAGTGTTCTACACTTGTACTTAACGTCCTGGATAATGAAATTAAATTCATTAATAATTTAATTTATAACCTATTCTAAATGTATTTGATTTATTATAATTTTATTAAGTTTATTTATGTTCTTTTTGATGAGTTATAAGATTCAATTTCGTCATTCGTAAGTGTTCATTTCCTTGGTTTTCACGATTGATTCACTTGTACACATGTATGAAAGATCATGTGGAATGAGAATAGTTATCTAGAATTGAAATTATATAGTATTAATGAACTTACAGAATATTGAATGGTCTTATATATCATTTTTTCATATAGGAGGATAATTCATTAGATAAAACGTTAATGATAACTATTTGGATTATTTTAGCGTTTTTTTGATCATCACGCACTAGTTTTTTTTATTAATTAATATTATGTATATATACTGGTTCTAGAACACTAAATAAGTTGTAATATTTATATTATAATCTGGTTAAATAATAAAAATGGTTTTATGACCAGCCTTGAAGGCGTAATTGAAAAATGAAAGCTCATCGTCTACGAAGGCGGTAAATTAGCACCTCACGAGCGATGTTTTCATTTTTAGAATAAAAAGGGTAAGAGAAAAAAATTGATGGTGGATATCCCATAATCATAATAAAATTATAGTATATAAAAGATACTGAATTTATCATGCATGTTTGGATAGAGGAGGTAAGGAAAGAATAAGAAAAGAAAAAAATTGAAAGAAAATTAAAAGAACGAAAAGGGATTTTACCTCTTGAATTTTTCAACTTAAGAACATCCTTAAAGAACTTTGAAATGGTATTTTGGTGCAACCAGCAAGACCATAGTGTGGGGGGAGTTTTGGAAGTGGAAATGAACAGAATATAAGAAAGCTTCAAGAGTTTGGAGGTGTGAGGAGAAGGGGCGGTTTTTATAGTGGAGGAGAGGGGTGTTTTTTATTATTTTATTCATTAGTTTATTATTTTGGCTTAAGACTATCAATAGTTTGAACATTATCACTATATATATTAAAATAATGAAGTAGAGTTCAAGATTATTGGCTTACATCATCCATATACCATATATGACTCAATAATTCGTGTATTTGTTAAATACCATAGATTACCGTATTTCACTATTCACCAAAATTTTAACTATTTTAGAAAAATCCAAAAAAAAATATCTTAACCATTTTTTGACTTGTGGAATTCAAAAATGGACTCCATTTTATAAAAAAAATTCTAAATATGAGAAATTTAATTTTTAAATAAAGTCATCATTTATTCAAAAAATACAGATTTTAAAATTATAATTGATTTTATGACACTTTGAAAAATTAATTAAGGTCTCATAAAATTATCTTATAATCATAAGACAACAAAATATTAATTTATGAATCTATTTCATGAAAATAAATTTATTTTAAGTAATTATTTAATTTATAAAATTGTGAATTAACATTTATGTTTCACAAAAATATCAATACTTAATTTATCATTTTAAAACATTTATTTACTTATTCTATGATATAAATATATTATATTTTTATTCATAAGATACCTAAATTTTATTTACACTTTCATAGTTGAGGTTACTATTCAAATCATAAATAGACTATTAATATAACGAAAATGACAGTTTTATAAAAATCAGGATTTTTCACTATTCATTGGAAAATAAATATTTTCAGGAAAAAAATGCCAAAATTTCACCCTAAGATAATTTTGACATTCCAATTTTAAAAATTAAGTTTATTTTCTACAATAGAATTTATAAAAGTGTCAAATGTTGGTTTTTAAATGTGTACGTCCTTAAAAGGCGGTAAAATTGTCTTTTAGAAAATATAGTTTTTTTATGCTTAAAATTAGATTTATTCTTATTTTAAACTCGTCAAAATTATTGATTAAATTTAAAAATATTTGATTGAATATATAATATATAAATTTCATTAAGATCTTTCAATAATAGTGATCAATTTAAGATTAGAATCCATTGTGGTCATAAATATAATTTTTTATAAAAACACATCATTTATGTTCAATTGGTTTTTATTTTCATTTCTAATTAATTGGTAACTGATGAATTCATTTTGATAAACATGTGTAAACTATATTTTCATAATTTTCTTAATCTCTTTTATTTTTTTCATTCCAATGGCTAGGTCACAATAATAATATTTAATTATTTGTTTAAACTCGGTGTTCTGTGTAACGTAAGATATGCATTGACGATATGGCGCCCCACTGTCCTGGGGACCGCTCTCGGCTTCAGGCCTCGACCTCCCTTTAGGGTTTCACGTACTCTTCGCTGACGATGGGCTTTTCCTCCTCCTATGGCTGCTTCGTTGTCCTTGTTTCCAAGGTTTCTTCACTCAGGCCTCTATTTCGGCTTCGGCATCTCCTTCCTCGGGTTCTGCTGTCCTCTCGGCAGCGATGGGTCCTCTTTTCAGCTTCTCTGACTTACTTCTCACCAGGTTCTTTTCCTTATGATTCTATGGAGTTACCTCGCTTTCTCCCCTTCCACCCCTGCTCTGCCGATCTGACCCGACACACACAACCCCATCTTGGATGGGTGTGTTGGCTCCTCGGATGGGTTTGGGATTGTGGCGGTGGGTTTAGGGGTAACGCGGGGTTCTTCGTTTCTCTGGTTCTCTTCTTCGGTTTCCCTCGTTCTTGTTGGGGTTTCTTTTTAGGGTTTCAATCCCTGGTTCCTTTTACAACTTCAATTTAGGCTTCCTCTTGTTTGTTTCCGTTTCTTCTAGTTATAGGTTTCTGTCTCTGGATGGTTTCTATTTCGGTTGTTAAGCCTCCTCTCGGAGGGCGTTGTGTGCGGTTGATTTTTGGCTATGGATTTTTGGTCTGCTCGAATGGTCCTTGGTGAAAGGCTCTTTCCCTCGAAATCTCACTCTGCTTTAACCCTACCCCAGCCCCAAGTACCTTTTCTCCTCTCCAGGTGGTCGGGTGCGATGGTTCATCGGAGCTTTGGGAGGTGGCGTTCGGGCAGTCATCGATTCTCCAAGGAATGAGCATCTAGCTCAGTTGTTCGGCGAAGGTGATGTGCAGACGGTGGAGTTTGTCATTGTTGATGAGTTTCGATCGCTTCGGTTACCAGCTCCGACGATGATAGGGCGGCAATGACGTGGGAGTTAGTTTCTCGAAGTACTGATGATGGTGGTGAACATATTGATGGGGGCGATGCAGGTGATGAGGCGTACTGGATGTCAGCCCTTGGGTGGCTCGTGGAGTGTTTTTCTGTGATGATTGCGGCGAGATGTCTCGGGCCGTGGATTTCTCTGACGGTGATGGATGGCGGTAGGCAGTGACGGGGTGCGTGCAGCGCCGGCACATTCTAGTTTTTTCCCGCATTTGGTGATGTTCTGCTTTTGAAATTTGAATTTTGAAATGTGGAAAACTATAATGGGCGTGGTTCTTTGGTTTTTGCGGTGGGTGGGATGTATATCTGGTTGGTTCTTGGGTTTTTACAGTGGGTGGATTTTGTATCTGGTTGGACTTGTGGTGGGTCCACACTTACCCCTTCAAAAGTGTCATTTGAAAATTCAAAATATGGATTTAGGTGTGTAACGTAAGATATCAAAGAAGTTAAATATTAAAAAGAGACATACCGTAAAATCTTGGGGTGTTACAATTATCACCATAAATAATAACAAGTTCTCTATGTATGGTGATGACAACACAATCATCACCATCGTCATTTTTCTTTTTCCAGTTCTCTTTCATTATATTTCATTTCAACTGATAATAATTTTTTAAAATAAGTTCTTTCTTACCATAGTGACGACATTCAAAAAACTCCATGTTTCAACCATGATTTACTTCTGCCATTACTATGTTTCTTTGTCCCTAATTCCTCCCATGGATTCTCCCCTTATTCTTTGTGACCATAAGTTTGGAGGAAAATATGTTCTCGGTTTGTCTTATGTCTTCTTCAATCAAAATTGATGACCAAACAAAATGTATAGTCACGACATTGTTAAGAGTAGAACTAGTCAAAGTAATACAAATATTTTCTCATGAATTAGATAAAGTATTAACCAACCAAAGATCCAAAATTCATCCTCAAAATTAACGCTCATGTCAAACAACTTTTCAAACGAACTTTGAAGCTTGCTCAAATAATCAAATATAAAAGTCCCTTCTTTATACCACAAATTTATGCCTTTTTATAATAAATAATTTATTATTTTCTATTTTGGAAGGTGTGTGGATTCAAGATTCTCCAACAAAGTTCTGGTTTGAAAGACATCATCAATATGATTCATAACATTTTTTTCGACCTATTAGAAATTAAAACCACATATCTTTGAATGCTCGAAATCACTATTTTCATCAGTTTTTCCTTCCCGCTTTTGAGTGGAAAATACCAACAAGTGAATCTTTTTCACAAATAACAAATTTTTGATTTTTAATCGAATGTCATTTATAAGAAAAACATCCAACTATAATTCAACTTCACGATATATCAAAACAAAAAATCAAAGCTCTTAAACCCAATGTTGGGCAACGATAACAAATGAATGAACACAACGGAAAACAATTTTTTTCTCGCAAACAATCTTGACAAATAAATTGGAACGTGGAGTGATACTAAAATATGTGCACAAAAATAAAGAGTGATACAAATGATTTTTTAACATGAAAACACCAAAAAATGAGTCGTAAAACCCACAAGATCTAATCCAAAAAATAATCCATTAAAATTGTAGAGTACGTGATAGAGACTCATACTGTGAAAAAAGAAATCTCAAAAATAACTCTCGATAAAAAAAGAATCACCACCAAAAACAGGTGAAACAAAAAGTAGTCTTAGAAATGAGAGAAAATCAAATATCATACCATACAGATCTATAGATCAATGTCTAAAAAATAAGACGTTGTGAAATCACCAAGATTAGAAAACAAATGATTGTAGTTTGAATTTGTCAATTTCTGAAAAACAGCTCTTGGTAGATAGGCGTTGTTGAAGCAGTACTCTACAATTTTTTTGTCATTTGTCTGTTTCAATTCTGAATATCAAATGCCCAGTTGATCATATATGGATTTTGTTTATTACGGCATTGTATATCAATTGATTATGTAGTGAATCGTTTTCTGTTTTGAAAATCGAATCTGTTTGAATATCAATATTATTGTTATTATGTGATCGTTTCAATTATGTTTATCTTTCTTATTTCATGATTTCTGAAACTGTAATGAAAAATAGTGTGCCCATAGTCCATCATTGTGGTTCTAAATTGGTTTCCCATTCTAGCATATCACAACACAAATCCATGGACAGGTCCTTTAATAAGTCAACTGATTGAAAGGGGGGCTTCTTTTACAGCCCATTCACAGCGAAACTAAATCACAATTGCTAGGAATCATGTATCTCCATTGTTATTCCTCTATGCAACAGCTATGGCTGGCTGTGGCTGTAGAGGAGACTTGACCGTAGTGTAGTGGAATTCGATCTGTAGCCTGTGATGAAGAGGAGCGGCCGCTGCCATCAAGCCCTTCTTCATATCAGCTTGCACTTCACTCACAGGGATTGCAGCAAGGAACCTTTTAATGTACTCCCTGCACGACTCCTTCCCTCTGCACAAGACAACTGCTTCTTCACAACCAGCTGGTGCCCTGGCATTTTTGGGTTTTGCAGGTTCCTGTTGTATCGTCGTGGATTCATCGAATTTGAGTATGTGGGCCTGGTTGCATCCCTCGTAGAACCTCTCCCCCAGAGTGTCGATTATATAATAAGCATCAGCTTCGACCTTCAGGATGAAGAAATGGTCATTCCAGCTCACAATGTACACCGAAGGGTCGCCATTGCCAAGGGGATCCGATCTGCAGACACTTAGCTCGTCCCAGATGCGGTCAAAAGACATGGCGCCTTCTAAAAACTCGAGCTTCCCATCCTTCAGGCCTTCGGGATGGAAGAACCCAACAAACGATTTATCTTGTTCCACAGAAAGCGGGCGGATTTCCGCTCGGAGGACCGTCTCGAGATCAAAGTGTCTGTCTGGGAATTGCTCCTTGTAGGTGCTGTTCCCGCAGAGTTTTCTCCACTCCGACGATCCGTCTCTGATCAAGCTATCAAACTGGGACTTGATGGGCATTTCGTGTCGGTTTGACTGTAGCCAATCAGCGAGGACGGCTGCCAGCATCGTGCAGGCGCCCTCGCCTGCAGCACGCTCGCTCCGTTGATCGATCGAAGCGAAGAACACCTGTGTTTGAAGCTTCAAGCGCCCGTCGCGGCTTGCCACTTCCTTGAACTCCCATCTGCCCAACGCGAAATTGTCGTCCCCAAATTCGGAGACTGGAATCCCAACAGAATCGCTGGCCTGCCAGAACAAATGCAATCAAGAAAGTACGAAGATGGAGATGATGAGGCTTAAGGTGGCCTATAGATAAAGGCAATGGGTGGTGGAAACTTACTCTCAACGAGCACTCATCGGATGAGCTCAGCTGCCTGCGGTCAAAATCAATGTCGTCCCCTCCAGCTTCCCCGTAAGACTTCTTCAGCAACGGCTCCTCTTTAGTTTTTAGTGATCTGAAGCTAAGCTTTCTCTTCTTCCAGCCTAACGTGGCAGGTTTTTCCACAATAGAACGCCCTTCATCTGTTTTCTGGTTCCTGTGGTACGTGTTATCTTCGTTTTCTCTGCCTGTAACCATGCTGGCATCTAATAATGACCAGCTGGCGCAGGCGGCGCGGCCTAATGTTTCATAACCGAGCGAGGGGGAGAGCCAAGCTGTGGAGTTTTTGCTGGCTTCCTCTGTTTCACCATCGTCAAAATCTTCCAATGAATCCATCTCAGATGGGAAATTCCCGACGCCCTTCTTTTCATGGCAAGCCCTCTTTGGGGTTGGATTTGACACATACTCTGCCAGCATCTTTACCTTTTCTAGCCCTGCCTTAAAACCGTATACAGAATTAGATGACAGCGGAGAAGACTCGAGGGGTATCAATCTCTCCATGAAGGCCATCGGAAATGGAGGAGATCTCGACTCGGATAAGCTCAGGGACAGCTGCATTTTTTTATCAAAGAACCGTTAGGGGTTTGATTGTGGTTTCAGTTAATGACCCGTTCGTATACGAAATTTTTTAAAATGAACTCACACACAGGGAGGCATCACACTCTAGGGTTTTTCCAGGTACCGCAACATGAAGATTAATTTCAATCTCCTTCTCCTTTGCGAATGAGACCAATTCTGCAAGGTCCAGTGTTGCATTTCCAACCAGAGTCACCTTGTTCCTTGAAGTTGGGCACATTCCCTGAATCATTCAAAAAGAACCGAACGCTCAACTGGAAAATAGCATGGAAACGAATGAATTTCGACATGGATTTCGTTACTTCCAAGGGGAAAAGGAAAAAATCCATCGAAACTGAGCATATATAGTGGACTCACGTTATCGAAGACCGAAGACGAAAGCTCCCACGGTTGAGAGCAGGCGTCCTTGCAAACCGAAAAGTTGCAGGCATTCTGGAACTCGTGGCTCCATTCAACAGCCCCATCCTCTCCGACGCCCAATTCCATGGTGAAAGTCTTCTTGGTTCTTTTCCGAAAAGAACCCAAACCACCGGCCTTGGGACCCTTCCAGTGGATCTGAACCAGGAGTCTCCTAAAAACTTTCTCCGGCGGATCCTCACTCCCTTCTTCGGAATACGACTGCACGGAGCGAAGGCCTTTGAGACGGCGAACCACGAGGTTGGCCTCCAGCTTCTTACCTGACACGGGCGGCCACGGTCTCCACTTCATCAGCTTCGCCATGACTGTCAGCTTCAGAACCTCGGCCGGACGGAACGATGGGAGAGGGAACTGGTCAGCTTTTCACTCCGGCGGTGGATTGCAGGTGGAATGAAACGGCCGTGTTGAGTTTTTGAATCCCCAAAGGCACTGATCAATTTATAGTGCTGTTCGGTTCTTTAATTACTATAATTGTATTATTAATTAACGTAACACGTAATTATAACACGTATAATTATTTTTAAATGTAAAAATTATTAAAGTTAAAAGTTAAAAAATCAAAAAATTGAAATTAATTTATTATTACGGGTTTGATTATAAGCATAAAAAAATAGCTTTGTTTACAAATTTCTGTTAGTTTTAAAATGATTTGTTTTTTATAAAATTTAAGGATTTATTTACGATTTTAATTTTTTTTTTTTTTTGTCCAGTATAGTTGCGCTGGGAAATTTTTTACACGGCGGTTGATTGAATGAGTAATCAAAAACTGAAATAAAAAAAAGGAATTATGGAAAATGGATAGGTGAACCAAAAAATAATAAAAACAATTATTGAAACTGATTATTAAAATAAATCGATTTTCGGTTTGCGGCCGGATGCGTGCACTCGTGTGCCCATCATTCGATGCGTGTGTATCTCCTCCCGTAATCTGATACCACGTGTCAACCATCGGAATGAAGACACGTGTTCAAATGTGTGTGAAAGGTGAGAGCCAGTACGCTTTTCATCCCCGCCACTACCAATCTGTCCCTGTGCGCCGATAAATTTAACTATAAAATAATATTTCTAAAACAAAAACCCTTCAATTTATATACGTTTTGATTTAAACAGGAATCCATTTATTAATTCTTTAATTTTGATTTTATATAATATGATTTTTAATATAACCGTTTACAATTTGGGTTACGTTAAATATATTTTATTTTTTATTTTATTGTGTTCCGGTAGATACTCCATAATTGGGTACCTAACCGGAGTTTGGGTGGTTTCAAATAATCTCATGGTATTGTGGCCACACTCTATCACCGTGACAACGTCATCATAAAACCCTCTTTTGAGTAAGTTGAGAACAATTTATCACAAATACGACTTAAATGAAAATATATGAGAGATTGCTAGTGGTGATGACTAAATCTACCAAGAGCCCTTTATATTAGTGAAGCCCCCCAACCTAGGTGCCTCTCACGGCTCTCAATGGGTGGTGGGGTTGGCCACCCACTCATCTACAAATGCCCACCACACTTGACTTGAGAAGGGGGTGGTTGTCATCCTGTGATAAAAAATATGGGGAATGGTGGGTGGTTGTGGAAAATAAAGTTGGTGCCAACATATCTCCCACCACTATAGAAAAATTTTATTTTTGTGACAGTTTATTTGCGACAAATTTACAATGTAAATGTTTGTTGTGGAAAAAAGCATCACAAATACTATTATTTGCGACAGACAGTCGCAATTAACCCCGTGATGATACTATTTGCAACAAATTATTTTTTCCGTCGCAATAAATATTTTATCAATACCTTTTTTGTGACATACTACGCGTTCCACTCCAAAAAACCTCATGGGGATACTATTTGCAACAAATTATTTTTTTCCGTCGCAATAAATATTTTATCAATACCTTTTTTACGACACACTGCTCATTCCCCCGCAAAAACTTTTTTTGTAACATAATATGAATTCCGTTGCAAAAAAGTATTTGCGACGGAATAGGAAGTTCATCAAAAAAGCTATTCTTTATGACTATTTACACTGAAATACCAATTACGTCGAAAATAACTCGAAATCGAAAAAAATACAGTAAATAGTAACAAATAATAAAAACAAAAAACATTCATTATAAAATTACAACTAAATGTTACAAAAAAATGTTACATAGAAAAAAAATATAATAATGACACTGAGAGAGTGGGGGATCAAATCTAACTGATGGGGGGAACTTCATCCCTAAACCACATATAAGTCGGTGCACATATTTCATCTTCTCCTCATATGGTGTTGCTCCTGCCGTCGTCGGTGCTCTTCATGCTAGCATCGCTGCTCTTCCTACTCTCTGGTCAATCACTGTATAACCTCATCCTGAACTCGCAATCTCACCCCATATTATGCAGCATGAAATGACGACAACAACGATGGTGCTCCATTTGAGCAATATAATGTCATCGCTTCAACGCCATAATAATTACACTACTACACATGTGCCCTTTAACAGTGCACATGAAGCCTTTTAACAGCGCTGAAAAAGTGACGTTAAAGGAGGTATTTTATCCGCGCTAAAAAAAAAGCACTGATAAATGCATCTATTTATCACCGCTATTTCGAGCGTTGATAAAGGCTTAGTTGGCTGCAATGTGATGTTAATATAACAACACACCCAGCAAAAACCTGCAGGTCTATACATCACACCCAACAAACAATGTTATATACATTTAATTGACATCATGAATACAAAAATATACACCCATGATATATACAAAAAAAACTATTATATACATTTCAAACAATGTTTTATATAATTACATTTACAATTATCCAACAAACAGTTAAAAACACCGATGTTTCATCTTTTGACACCTATGACCCCCTTTAAAAAATGTCCACCCATGGTATCAATTGCCGAACAAATCATCCCAACTCGAACTGTCACGACCCGTCCTCGGGGCCCGTACCGTGACTACCCCAAGCCCGCCTTTCATAGGGCAGAGGCTGGCGACTAGCACCAAAGGCGTAAAACTCTGTATCGGGGAATACATTGCCTTTATAAAACATAAACACATCCAACCAGAGTACAAGCGGAAGTAATACACTAAGTACAAAAGAAAGTGCTGAAAAATAAATGGGCCAGAATAGAAACCCAACTGATAAGTACAACTACAACTGAACGAAAGTACAACAGAAAAGACAAACAGCTGGAAGATAGAAGCAGCTCCTGGGTCGTCCACCTCAGATTCTACCTGAAGGGTAGGTACAGATAGCCTCCTCAACGCTCTCGCCCGCCAACCTCCTCCGAGTACCGTCTCGTCGTGAAGTCCATCTCCGGGTACTGACTCGTCGTGAGGTCCACCTCCGGGTACTGACTCGTCGTGAGGTCCACCACCGGGTACCATCCAGTCCTCGTACACTCGATCTCAGTCAGCGCTGTCCGTTGTCTGCATCCAACACAACGAGGTGCGGGCATAACCCATGCAGGGGTGAGTATACAGTACTCAGTAGGGACCCCGAGACCCTCAAGGTCTCATTAAATCCAACAAGGATAATCACAAAGAAAGTTCTCAACAGATAACCCTTACTTAGGTATAAGTCCATACTTATACCTAAGTTATCAAGTAACCAATTTCAGCCACGAGGTATCACACAGATATGAAGTCGACAGATAACCACTACTTAGGTATATGCCCATACATATACGTAAGTTATCAAGTAACTCATCTCAATCATGAGGAAAACACAAAGATCATTGACTCAACTCAAACCAGGATTTTTATTAATGATATCAAAACCGCAACTGCTGAAGAGCTCCCTCTCTGTTGAGTACACTGATCCTGTCACGACTCCGAGGCGCTGCTCACTAACCTAAGACTGCTGAGGTACTCCTCCTGTCGAGTACCGCGGGTTAGCCACCCAAACACAGTAGTGCTCCCCGCCGGGGTCTGCCACCCAAACACAGTAGTGCACCCCCCTTAATAGCCTGCAGAGGTACTCTTTCTATTGAGTACCGCGGGTCTGCCTCCCAAACACAGTAGTGCTCCCCGCCGTGGGTCTGCCACCCAAACACAGTAATGCTCCCCACTGGGCTATACAAGTCACTCCGACTTGAATCGGACAAGCAGTCTTCAGGTCTCAGCCAACTACAAGGTCTCCGTACTCCGTACGCTCGTCTCCAGGAGAATCCACTCCACGAGTTACTGGTCGATACTCAAAGTATCACAAAGTCACATGAAGAAGTATCTCAAAGGACCGCCTCGTCATAGGGGTCTCAATGCAACAGACGGCGCGTCAATCAGACGCCCGGTCTGTGGGTTATTAGCCTTTTCGTCCCGGGGGCCCGATTAGTTTCGTGTACGAACCAACCCGACCGTATCTCAACCGTACCCCGAACTCTCATAGGGTATACTCAAAGGGACCATTTCTCAACGAGATTACCAACGCCGCTGACGGTTCGTCAAACGGACGTCTGGTCTAAAAGTTATCGACTTTTCCGTTCCAGGGGCCCAATTGGATTTCAAGTACAATCCAACCCAGCCATATTCCAACTACGTCCAATACTCATATGAAGTATACCAAAAGAACCTTCTCTCCAAGAGGAATCCAACAAAGTTGACGGAACGTCAATCGGACGTTCGGAGCTCAAGTTATAAGTGTTTCCGCTCCGAGGGCCCGGTTGGTTTCGGGTTCGAACCAACCCGGCTGTACCCAAATTTCTCCGAAACCTTAAGTGTAATATACCGAAACGACCGTCTCGATCCAAGGATCTCTATGCAACTGACGGTGTGTCGATCGGAGGTCCGTAGCTCCAGATATGAGCATTTAACTGAAGGAGGTCCGAAAATAGGGGGTTTGGGCCCGGCTCGGCCCGGCCCGGCGTGAGCGGCCCGGCCCGGCCGTTTGAGGCTCAGACAACATGGCCGAGCGGACGCGGAGCGGGGGGGGGGGGGGGGGGGGCTCGGCCCCTCGCCGCTAATTGCCACCGGCGGCGCCAGCTGGCGCCGCCCCGCCGTTGTCCTGGGATCCCGCACGGCCGCGGTATCCATTGCCTCGCCGCCGCGGCATGACCGCGACGGGTCTTCTCCGGCGGCGCGCTGGGGCGCCGCCGCCTCCGGTTGCTGCGCCGGCGACCCGCGCCGCCTTGAGGTTCTGCAGGCCACCAGAGTTGCTCTGGTGGTCCGATTCAACTTTCGTCTGCGCCGGCGGTCACCTCGGGTCCTGTACTTTACTGCGAAGGTCTCAAATCACTGTTGCGGTCCCGTTTCATTGTCGCCGTCAATCTGCGCACCAACAACAATCAGCGGAGGGTTATCGGGCCGTGTTTGTTCGGCCCGCGCCCTCCGCGTTAGGTGTTATCAATTGGCAATAATCAACACATGATTCCAACAACTAACGAGGCACAATTTTAATCAATTAAAATTGAACCTAATTCTCAACAATACTCCCGTAATTAAATATTCCCATCCCGCAAATAAAAACATTCGCGGATCAACTTGATAATGAATTGATCCGCGTTCTTTGTTTAGAAGGGAACAATCACGAGAATATTAACATTCTAAAATTGAACCCCTACCTCGCAAAGACGTCGTACGTCGTCGAGCCGCGGAAAGAGGCAAGCGTCGCGATGATCAGATGTCACAGAAGATCGGTGCCGATTCTGTTGACATCGGAGAAAAAGTCATCGTTGATGGCGACGTTCCCCGCGGTGGTGTCTCCTCCCATGTCGCGGAGGAAGAAAAAGGATTGGAGAAAACATAAAGCGTTATTCGCCGAGTCGGAAGGCCGTTCTTCGTTGGAGAGTCAGCGTTCTTCCCCAAAAATCTCAAAAGCTCCCACCCAAAAAGTTTTCCCCCAAATAAAATAACAAGCTACCTTATTATTTTATTTAATACAAGCCACTTCAAATTCAAACAATCAAACCACCTTATTAATTAGAATGTGTTGGCATGCATTTAAGAGGGGAGGATGTGAAGAGTCCATTTAATTAAGGGAATGTTGTCACATTAAAACCAAGGGAGTTTAATGGGAGAAGGTTAAGGGGTTTAGAGGGAGGTGGAAGGTTGGGGCTCGTGTGGGCCCCACCTTTCAATTATCCACACATGGGAAGTTGGTTGGTCGTGGGCCCCACCAACAACTTATCATGGGAGAGAATAACTCCCAAAGATATAAAATAAAATTGTTCACACAATTTTATTTATTTTAAACTAAATCCCCAAATAAAATAAAACTCAACCCGCTTAAAACGTAACTGCGGTAAAGGTCCCCTTAAGCAATTACCAGCGCTGCGAGTTCATCGGTGCCCTCAGATTTCAATTCTGAGCACTGGTTCAAAAGATTGAAAAACCCGCTCGTTCGTTCACTGAACGTACCCGAGCTAAACTTCAGAAATTGATTCCGGGCACACCGGACCTCAGAATCAGGTGCCGTCAGAAGCCACAGACTCATAAAATTCCAAAGAATCAAGAAAAAAATTTCCTTGAAATTTCTGGGTCTTTATACGAACAAAAGATTCCACCTATATAAGAAAACAAATATTATGTCAGTAATACTATAAAGAAATAAATTAAACATTAATATGGAAGAATGGATTAATAAAATGTCAATTTTTAATAAAATGATACATTTAGAGTTATACCGGCTACACCATGCGTCATATTGATGTGGGGTTGATTCATACATGTCGCAAATGAGTTATGGATTGTTGTCCTAAAATATCAAAATAATCTGAACGTGTCTGCTCGATTTTGAGTATGTCACTTGTTCTTTTACTAAAATTAATATCAAATTTAAATAATGACACATTTGGAGTTATATCGGTCACACCGTACGTCAGATTGAGGTGCGGCTAATTCCTACATGTCACAAATTATTGATGGATCGCTGTCCTAAAGTATTAAAACAACCCGAATGCGTTTGTTTGGTTTTCAGTATGTTATTTTTTTTCCCACTAAAATGTCATTTCAAACTAGAAACACGCATTTGGAGTCATACCAGCCGCATCATGGGTCGGTTTAATGTGATACTGCTTCATACAAATCACAAATGACTTATGAATTTCTATCCTAAATTATCAAGACAATCGGAGCTGCTTTGATTGGTTTTCAGTGAGTGACATGTTTTGAGTTAAAATGTCAATTTTAAACTGATAACATACACTTTTAGTCATACCAGTCACACCGTGCATCGGATTGAGGTGTGGTTGATTCATACACATCACAAATGGCTCATGGATCGTTGTCCTAAAGTATCAAAACAATTCGAACATGTTTGCTCAGTTTTCAGTATGTCACTTGTTCTTTTTGCTAAATTTAATGTCAATTTAATATAAAAATACACACATAAAGTCATACCGACCACACCGTGCATCAGATTGAGCTGCAGTTGATTCCTACACATAACAAATAATTTATGGATCATTGTCATAAAGTATCAAAACAATTTGAATGCATTTGCTCAGTTTTCAGTATGTCACTTGATTTTTTACTAAAATTAACATCAATTAAAAAAAAGACACTTTAAGTTATACTGATGACACCGTGCATCATATTTAGCTGTGGTTGATTCCTACACATCGCAAACGACTTATAGATCGTTTTCCTAAAGTATCAAAACAATCTGAATGCGTTTTCTCGGTTTTCAGTATGTCAGTTGGGTTTTTTTTACTAAAATGTCATTTCAAACTAGAAACACATATTTTGAGTCATACCGGTCACATCGTGCATCAGTTTGACATGAAAATGATCTATACACATCAAAAATGACTTATGAATCGTTGTCCTAAATTCTGAAGACAATCGAAACACGTTTTCTTGGTTTTCAGTGAGTGATATGTTTTGAACTAAAATGTCAATTTCAAACTGATAACAAACACTTTTAGTCATACCGATCACACTATGTGTCAGATTGAGGTGTGATTGATTCCTACATGTCGAAAATGACTCATGGATCATTTTTCGAAAGTATCAAAACAATCCGAATGCGTTTTCTCAGTTTTCAGTATGTTTCTTGTTCTTTTTGCTTAATTTAATGTCAATTTAATATAAAAATACACACTTAAAGTCATACCGGCCACACCATGCGTCGGATTGAGGTGTGTTTGATTCCTACACATAAAAAATGACTTATGGATCATTGTTTTTATGTATCAAAATAATCTAAATGCATTTGCTCAGTTTTCAGTATGTCATTTGTTTTTTTACTAAAATTAATGCCACTTTTAAATAAAAAGAGACACTTTGAGTTATACCGACCACACCGTGCATTATATTGAGGTGTGGTTGGTTCCTACATGTCAAAAATGACTTATAGATCATTGTTATAAAGTATCAAAACAATATAAATGCGTTTGCTTGGTTTTCAGTATGCCTGTTGTGTTTTTTTACTAAAATGTCATTTCAAACTGAAAGCATGAATTTTGAGTCATACCGGTCGCATCGTGCGTCATTTTGATGTAAAACTGCTTCATACACATCAAAAATGACTTATGAATTGTTGTGATAAATTATTAAGACAATCGGATTTCATTTTCTTGGTTTTCAGTGAGTGACACTTTTTGAACTAAAATGTTAATTTTAAACTGATAACGAACAATTTTAGTCATATTGGTCACACCGTGCATCAGATTGAGGTGTGGTTGATTCCAACACGTCACAAATGACTCATGGATCATTGTCCTAAAATATCAAAACAATCCAAATGCATTTTCTCACTTTTCAGTATGTCACTTGTTCTTTTTTCTAAATTTAATGTTAATTTAATATAAAAATACACACTTAAAGTCATACTGGCCACATCGTGTGTCGGATTGAGGTGCGGTTGATTTCTACACATCATAAATAAATTATGGATCATTTTCCTAAAGTATCAAAACAATCGGAATTCCACTTGTTCTTTTTACTAAAATTAATGCCAATTTTGAATAAGAAGAGACACTTTGAGTGATACTTTTCACACCATGCATTATATTGAGGTGCAGTTGATTCCTAAACATCACAAATGACTTATAGATTGCTTTCCTAAAGTATCAAAACAATCCGAATGTGTTTTCTCAATTTTGAGGAGATCAGTTGCTCTGATACCAATTATATTGACCTAGACATTTCATGCATAGATATCACATATTATTAGATTAATATTCCTTAAATAACATAATGATCCATGCCAGAATAGTTTAGATCTAGTGCTTTTGGAAACATGGAAACATAAATAACTAGTTTATAAGAGTTTCTCATTAAGTTATTCTTTACTAGAAACCTTCTTAGACATGTCATTTCTAAAACCATTATTCATAACCTAAGGACATGAAACATAATAAAGGATGATCATAGATGATCAATAAGTGTAAATAAGGGAGATATCAAGGATCATATAAGAATAACATGAGCATAAGGATGTTAAAAGGTGATATTAACATTAGAAATTCATACCCTGCATATCTTAGATCATAATCGCGAGTCATGGATCAAAGCATGGTTGTTCAGAAGACATGAATCTTAAAGGATCAAAGAATATTATACATTAAAAACATATACTTTGAATCATACTGAGCACACTGTGTATCATATTAAGGTGTGACTGATTGATTTTCGGTTGATTACTACAATGTTCATGACAGATCTTTTGGGAAGTCATACTTTGCATTCAAATACTGAGAAATCCCTTTGTAGATGCATCCTTACAATTTACTTCACATTTCATGCAACATGGGGTTTCCTCTTCCACCCAAAAAGAACATATTCTCTCTTTTATGGTTTGTTGCAGATAGTTGAATGGAAAATATTACTTCCCAAAACATCTTTAAAAAATCTAAATAAGTATTAGATAAAAATGTTGATAAAATTAACTTATAAATAGTATATAAAATGATGACAAAATTAATTAATTACATAAATAGTAGGAATTCACCTTTATACATTCTTGACCCATTTCCCTGTTTCCATTATCTTAGTTGCAGCCTCAAAGTCCTATCTCTCACAAGCATAAGCATCTTCGAACAAAACACCCTGACTCGAATAAAGGAATCCAAATGAGAAGAAAACAATTCTTATATGAGTAATACTAAAAAGAAGTTAATTAAAAATAAATATGAAACAATATACAACTTCTATAGAAGTCACATCTTCATGCTATGTGTGTATATTCTTCCATCAGGTATTCTACCCATTCATTTCTAAGAAAATCTATATCATCTTGTGAATATGAGTCTTTTTGACAGTAATAGTAGTATTGAAAAAATATAAATACACAAAGGATTAATAAATATTTTAAATGAAATAGTAATTATCTTCAAAAGTACCTCTCCAGGGTTGCTAGATTGTTGATGGAATATGATATCTCTCATAAATTTACAAACATAATAACCACAATCTTTTCCATTTGTTTGTTTCAGATACTAAAAAAGCATTAAGGAGAATAAGTAATTTGTTTTGATATGTGTTTGGATAGTAAAATATTATCATATATACCCTGATACTTGTCCAAACGTAGTACTTTTCATGTTCCTCATTCTTAGCCCCTAGCCTCATTCCTTATTTTTCATGATATTGATGCACCACCCTATCCTAATAGAATCCTCATTAAAACATAATCTAAATTATATAACTTGATGTTTAGTTCTAAAACATTGTATGTACTGTATTAAAAATTGAAAAATTCTATCATGTGTGGTCGGTTTGTTAGATATCCATGCATTGAATCCAGGAAATAAATCTTTGGATTATCCAAATAGACCGCAATGAGCATCCAATGTTGCCTAAAAACACAAAAAGGAATAAGTAACGAAAGAAATGAAAATATATTTGATATGATTAAATTGTAGAGTTTTTCCCCTGTATTGTTGGTATTAAGAAGAGTCTGTCATCCATAAGTTTTCTTTCAAATTATTTGACCAGGACCACCACTATTTCATCCTCTTTTTTGGAATCTATTTTTGGTTGTTCTGTAGAGGAGATGTGAGGACTGATGAGTCCATTTTTTTTCACGGGAAAATCTTTTCAATTTTTTTATATATATGCCTGCCAAAAATATTAAATGTATTTAGTCATAATTAACATAGTATACCAACTTTTAGAAAATCAAATCATGAAAATATATCTCATGTATACATTTACAACTAAGCCGCCTAACCAATCACAGTCGAGGATTTCACTTACATTATCAACACCAATGAAGTCTTGAACTTCCTCTCCGTATATATTTTCTTCAAAATCAACTATGTGAGTATGGCCATTTTTTAACTTTGTATCCACATGAAACTTCAATGATAGTAAATGAAAATATAGAACGAGCGGGGTAAAGGTGCTTTTAGTAGATCTTTTTGATCGGTTGGTCGATCCTTTATATGGTTTTGATCCGGTATATCATTTCACCCCCTTCCCTATGCCTGTATTTCATCAGTTCAAACCCTTTTTCATTAATTGTTAAAGTTTTAGTTTAAAAAATAAATTGGAAATGAATACCTCCTTGTCGACATGTTTTTTTACAAGATGTGATGACCATGAGATGAATGTTCCAACATCTTGTTCGACCTTATGAATATCTTCCCCATCAATTGGAACAAGTAGATCAGCGCTCGACTCATGGGATACGCTAATCAACACTCTCACATGACCTGTTGGGAGCGGTCTATTGTGTAAACTATCTTCTTTGATATTGAACACTGCATCCTTCACTACAAGGTGATGGGTGGGTGTTGATAGATATAAATCATAGTCATTATCACTCTGTATAATATCAGTATAGGAAAGGTATCCATGTCTGTCTGATTCACATTTCAAAAAAAACAATTATTAGAATATTGATCACCTCAACCAAGATAGCTCTTTGAGGGGAATGGATTACCTCAAAGCTGGTGGGTGTGTGTGTGTGTGGGGGGGGGGGGGTCGTTAGGAAATGATTGTTCTTAAGTTATTTCTTCTCTTTACTTCCCCCATTAAAGTTTATAGCATCTATATCTACCATAAGAATTGTTCTTCAAGGGTATCTAGCCTTTCTCTCACCCGTTTCATTTCTTCACCTTGATCCTCCTATTGTTTTTTTCTCAAAATATGTTCGGGTTGTCACCCCAAAACCCACACCTCTGACGCAACCATACTGTTCTGGACACTTCAAGGCCACCAATAGCATGTGTTCATACAGTACAGGTGTTGCTGATTCCTGTGACTATGTCATATAGAAAATATAGGAAAATAAGTAATCATTATTTTGTAATATCAATTTAAAGATTTTTTATTATGTCATACTTACACATGTTTCCCAAACTTTTTTTGTGTTTTCATCTATTAATATCCCATATTTATTTACACGTGCCTCCTTTCATAGCACATAACGTGAGATGAAAGTGGATTTGGATTTGGAGTCATCAATCTACATATAAACAGAGGAACAAAATTATATTATTGTTTTATGTCACATAAAAGTATTACGGTAGATTTAAAATATGTATCATTTTTTTTTCAAGTGAAACATACCCCATCCTTGCTTTACAGTAGGGGTACATTGGTTTTACTGCCCGTTCCTTATTTTCAGCACTCATTTGCTGTTTCATAAATAAAAAATTGTCAATCAAAGTGATGAATCCACGTATTATCGAACAATGTATTACTATACACAATGTACCTGAAAATACACATCTGTACGATGACCAGTAAATGCATCCCATGATTCTTGGGTTATTAGGTGTGTATAGTTAAGTGGTGGGTGTGGGTTTATTTTTCCTTTATTATCTTTAAGATGATGTCTAGTTATAATTGTGAAAAATCCTCTATGAATCCTTCAAGTAAGAATTAATACATATTTCTTATGGGAGTCATCTACTATAAATGCACTATGAAAGAGATGGTGAAGAGTAAGTCAGTGTTTCATTATTTTATTTTTTAGTAAAATAAATAAATGATATCATAATGTTACCATAATCTCTTCCCACATCAGTGTATTAAGCCCGACCACAACATGGTGCTATGAATCTACATCAATCGGCACGCATTGCCGAGTGACGATTCCAATGTAACTACTGAACATGGCCTTGTTGGGGTTAAAATTCCGGCATCACACATTCCACCGACCTTGTATTTGATGCCTTTGATTTTCACCTTAATACTTTTTGCTAATATCATTAAACTAATACGCTCCTGCTTTTTCTACGTCACCGGTCCTTCATCACCTACAATTTCCTCAGATTCAACATTATCAATACATTCCTCTGGAGTGGTAAAATCGATATGTGAAGATGGTCGTTGTACCTTTGTAATGGGAGAAACAATAGGTTGAGAAACCTGTTGTTCCTCAGTATTGGGAGCACCAGCACATGCATAAGGTTGCTGTTCCTCTGCACTGCGAGCAACAATAGGTTTAGATACCTGTTGTTCCTTGGGATTGGGATCACCAACACATGAAGAAGTCATTATCTACAGAAGTGGTTTAACATTTAATTTTAAGTACATAAATGTTGTAGCGAATGGATAATAACATGAGGTAACATGATGTATATTACAAAAAATATATAACTTGATTATTGAAATCTTGTTTTTTAAAGGATGAAGGGATTTGAACCCTATATCAAATATCCAAATCCCTTCATTGTGGTCTCCTATGACATAAAAAACACTGTCTACATTAGGACCACTGTAAAATGGTTGCGACGTCCCAATGAAAGTTTTATACTCTTTTGAATCTTCATCTGACCCTTTAGTGGTTTTGGTCGATAATAGAACAATTGAACACTTTCAGTTTGCAGGATCTAGAACATAAAATACTTGTACTACTTGTGATGCCATTATAAATGGTTCATCTTTGTACCATTCCTTACTGAAATCAAATTTCACGAATCACAATTAATATATTTTAACATAACTCATGTTATCAACCCAATTGTATTGAACAATCGACACTTAGAATGTTGTATAACCCAACTCCCATATTTTTTTGATAATGAAAAAGTATGAAGTATTCAGGTAAATTAGATTTTCGTCCTTAGTACCATAAACATTCGTCACTTCAGCCACATGTGTAACTCCACTATTTTTCATGGTACTCTCTTCATCATGTTCATTTGTATAGAACATATAACCATTAATTACATATCCATTGTAAGATAATACATACACACTTGGTTCTCCAGCTAGCTATCAAATTCGTTTTGAAATTAAATCCGGATTTTTCATCCGACTCATTAAAAATATGGTCCTGACACCATCTTATAAACTATTGATTATGTGTATTTGATATCCATATTTTATCCCTTGATGGATTAAAACGACTAATAATTTCTTTGTGGGTTTCAACATATGGGGAAACCTCCAAACTGTTATGAAAAACGTAAAGGTGGGTCTACTACTGATATGTAATATTGATTGTGACAATATATCTTCCAAAAATTTCTTCACCCACAAGCCACCTAGTGTGATGAGATTTTGGTATACCGATGTTTCCCACACCAGACAGGTATTCAGTACATAATTCAATGGTTTCCTCAACAATATATCGCTTCATAATACAACCCTCTGGACGACTTCGATTTTTGATATACCCTTTCAAAATCTTCATATACCGTTCAATGGGGTATATCCATCTATAGTATACATGAACACATAGTTGAATCTCTATCACCAAGTGAACCATCAAATGAACCATCATATCAAAGAATGTTGGTGGGAAGAACATTTCTAATTTACATAATATAAAAAAAATTCTCTTTCCATAGTTGGTAATTTCACCAAGTCTATTACTTTTCTGCATATAACTTTGAAGAAGAAACAAATCTTGGTTCATGTATTATAGACATTCTTGGAAAAAATTAAACATAACACTATATGAATTATATCTTGCATCAAAACATGGTATTCACATGATTTCTGACCCTTTAACTTTAAATCAATCACTCACATGATATTATTGATATTAAATGAACACCCCTATAGAATCTTTACACCATTCAAGAATCTACAAGATTGATATCTTTCTTGACTGGAAAGAGTATAAATAGCTGGAGGAAAGAAAGTTCATTTTTCACCCTTCACTGACACCAAATATTCTCGTATTCCCATGTCAACCATGTCTAACATAGACTTAATTCTATCCTTTTTTTTTCTTAGTGAATTTATCAATGTGTAGATGACACTATCACATACATTTTTTTCAACATGCATAACATCAAGAAAATGTATGACATACATAAAATTCTAGTATAGTAATTAAAAAAACTGATATATTTTTTCAATAGGTTTTTGTAAGGTTTTTTGAAAACGGTTTTCCAAAAGAAGTTTCCACATCTTTTAATTTCTCAAATAGTTGATCACTTATTAGTTGAGATGGTGATATACATTCTTTTGAATTTCCATCAAATGATATCATCCAATATTGGTACTTATTCCATCGGGGTAGAAATCTACGATGTTCTAGAAATGATATTTTTGATGAATGTTTTAGCCTAATTGACCGTGTACCTTGTTTGAAAATGGTACACCCTTGAGTTCCTTTAATTATATATCCCAAAAAATTTCTATAAGTATGAAAGTCATTTATCACCCCATACAACATGGATATCAATGTAAAATCTTCATTTCTGTAAGCATCATATAATGTAACACCTGAATCCCACAATAATTTCAAATATTTGATCAATAGAGACAAATAAACATCAATACCATTTCCCAGTTGTTTTGGTTCTGATATAATCATAGATAACATGATGTATTTCCATTTCATGCATAACCACAATGTAAAGTTATAATTTACCAACATAACCAACCATGTGTTGTGAGTTTTGTTTTGAAAACCAAAAGGATTCACTCCATCTATAGATAATTTGAGACAAAAGTTTCTCAGATCATTTCCAAATTCAGGATACTTACGATCAATTCTCTTCCACTAAGGAGAGTCTGCTGAGTGATGTAGTTTCCCATATTTATTTCTTATATTTGCATGCCACTTCAATTACCCTACAGTCTCCTCACTTCAATATAGGTGCATAAACCTTGGAATGATTGGAAAGTACCATACAACTTTCATAGGAACAGATTCATCTTTCTTGTATCAAGAATCACCACACTTTGGGCATTCTGTAAGTTATTTGTGGTCCTTATGAAATAATATACAATCATTGGGGTAGGCGTGTATTCTTTCAGAGATCGTACTCATCAAGCGTAGAATTCATTTGACATCGTATGTTCGGATCAGGAGATCTTTATATTCTAGGAGCATGTCATTCAAGAGATCAAGTAGTTACGTAAAGATGAAATCACTCCATCCATTTACTACTTTCAAATTATATAGGTTCAGTACGGATGATGATACTGTATATTTAGTACAACAAACATATAATGACATCTTTTCACAACTCTTTAACTTCTCAAACAATTTTGGGAAATAACATAGTTTATATTCAACTATCCTTGTCATTTCCTCAATATGATCTTCATTATCATTCACATATGTAATCACATTCTTGATATGTTCTTCTTCATTCTACACACTTGTAATCATAGTAGGTGATCCATAAAATGGAGTGCTATCCCAACCACCAACTATATTCTATTTTTCCCTATGTTTATTTCAATATTTATAACTTTGATCTATTCCATGATAGATCAAGTGTTCTTCCAACTCCTCTAGACTAATTAGTATTGAATAAAAATAGTATAAACATGGAAAAAGGATTTGAGAAGGGTTATATGCACAATATTTTTCAAACTTTATGAACTCTTTCACTCCATCTTCATGCTGTTTTGTGAGATTATTGGAATCCATCCATTCGTTATTCATATCCATCCTATTTGATTCATTAATATTAATATTTAACAAAATAAATACACAAAAGGGGCCTTTAAAATAAGGAGAACTCAACATTTTAATGATAGTTATTATTTTATTTTTTCCTTGAGACTCACCCCCTTAGAAGCTAACACCAAACCAGAAAGAAGATATAATTGTTGAGTACTCCTCTAATTTAAACCATACAGGTGATATTAGATGCAAAGTAGGTTTAGGAGTTGAAATGGGGTTAAAAATTAATTCACCTTTTGTAGGAGTGAGGTCATGGTGGATATCCTATGGGTTGGATAGATTTAGTGGCATTCCCTTACCATGGTGTTATTATCAATATAATTGTATTCCCTATATAATTTAATGGTTTTCCTAATTATATAAAAATATAAACTTAAAAGATTACAGAAAAACTACATTTCATATGTCATTTGAAACTATTTATAAAATTATACTTGAAATCCCATTAAAAAAACCAACCATTTACACAAATAACTCTTTAAAGTAGCACACCCTTTTTAAAATAAACCAATAAATTCCAAGCACTCTTTCACAAAACTATAATTATTTTTTTTAAAATAATTCAAGGAAACTTCATAACCTAACAGTCTTAATCATTTAAAATGACCAAAAACCCTCTATATTTTACAAATTTTCCTTTTAAAATTCACACACCCCTTATTAAAATAAAACCATCATTAAATACACTTTCAAAACATTCAAATCCCTTTATGAAAGCCAATCAGGTAAGTTGATAAACACTTGGAATGAAACCTAAGTCCATGCCAAGTGTTTAAATTATTTTAAATCTATTTAAAACCAAAAAAGGGTATGTTTAACATATATAAATTTTTAAGAAATATTTCAAAACACTTGAATCATTTTAAAAGAGACATTTAATCATTTTCATAAACCTAAATCCCAAGAGAGAAACTTTATAAACAATAAATGAATAAAAAATAACCAAAATTTTATAAAATATAAATATATAAAGGGTTTACACATGATCCAAAATATAAAGGTAAACCAAAAATAAATTTAAACAAATCACAATTAAATTCCAATTTAATCCCATTAAAAATAATTTCTTAATTATTTACCAGGTCACATCACTACACTCGAACCACGACCAAATGTACACGATAGGTCCATTACACACTCCTGGTATCATCCCATCCCAATTCCATAACCAACGACATTAAAAAAACTTCAAATTGAATCATTTTTTTTGTAAAACTTTGAAAGATAACTACAATGACATATCTCCCTGAAATGGTATGTGATGACATGTAGATGTCGTCTTGGGATTTATTCTAGCTTGGATAAGTAAGATCCTCATGAGAATCATATGATTCTACCATGCTAGGATGGAATCATCTCAAAAATCCTAAATAAAGAGAAGGAATATTATAATGAAAGGAGGATGAGAATAAAAGAGACCAATTGAGGTTGAATCATACCATTGATTAATAATAAAATCTACTTAAAACACCCCCTTAGCTTGAAGAGGAGAATAAGGGGAAATAAACTCATAGATAAGAAAGATATAAAAAGGGGGAAAATATGGGATTCCCCATCTAAAAATTAGAGGGGGTAAAAATGTAATTTTACCCTTTAAATACCCCATCGACTATTTGGTGGATGGCCAATGACTAGCTGGTGGATGCAAGCTGCTGGCTACTAGTATCCTAACCACCATAGGCCCACTCTAGTGACTTCTCAAGCCTTCCCACTATCTAATGGAATTTTTTCTAGATTCATTAATAATTTTTAAGAGTTAATCACCTTTGGAATCATATTTTGAAGTAAAATAAAAAATTATACCATCCAAAGAGATGAAAATTCAAATTTTCAGTAAATTTTAAGACCTGTATAGACATGGGTTCTTAAAACCTCCCTATAATAACACTACTCATCCTAAATAATCCTTTGTGGTCATCCGACCAAACCTAATGGCATTATATTTTTATTAATTCTAAGACAAATGACTATGTCCCATCCTTGAATGTTAGACATGATTCTAGAGCATAAATTTGAATTAAAGGTGATTAAACTACCAAAAAAATCCATATATCAAATACATTATCAAAACCCTAATATGACAGTCACCCACACCAATATATCCCAAGACACCCGAGGGTTTTTATCCAACCAATTATTCAGCCTGTGGTGCTCCTCACCTTAGGCCCTAGCTAAAAGAAGTAAACTCTGAGATATAGTACCCTCAACTATTATAATTTCCTATCAAAACACATTATTAGAAGTCCAATGACATGATCAATGTAGTTTTAGATATAAAAAACCTCCATAAATGCGAGAAAATCAGTTTCGTTTCTCATTTCATAGTTCCAAGTCAAAATTAATGCATAACCACCATCCAAAAAATAAGCAAAAATATGATGAATTTTCCATAAAAAGACTTGCATAACCACCAAAACATATCCATCATGTCCAAAAAGACATACCTGACACAGTTCTTATCCCACCACATCCAATTCCACTTGAGAGTATAAGTCAAACCTCCTCAATATGACCCACCTAAAAACACCCAGTTTCCCCCACTGATGCATTACCTAAAACACTTGATTATGATTCCATCACTCCTGAATTCAACCTAATATCATCTCGATACATCCACTAAAGATTCAATCTCATCCCTATTGTAATACCATGGTTGATTCATTAATCAACCAAAACTATCATCATGATCTTCCACAAGTGCTAATGCATCACCTATCTGATCCATGCTGAATTACCTCAATTCCCATCCTGATCCCAAATCTGGTATGCATAATCAATCAATTATCATTTTTGAATTTTATAACTAGAGGAATCCATATAGATTCATATCAATTTTCCCACCGCTATCATAATCCCATAATGATTGTCCAATGGCTAGTCTCACTAAACCACTACCATACCCCCATGAGATCACATCACCCACGAGTGATATAACACTTCCCAATATTGGAGTGTCCTTATCATCAGTCAAACCCAATCTTTACAACCCATATCCATATGTTACCACAATTAATGATTGGACATGGCCACCTCGCTTATACCTGAGCGTTAACATAAAAAAAAATCAATTCCTATCACTACTCGTAGGGACATCTTCCTTAGTACTTTCAAAAATCAAATCATATTGGGTTTTATACCCTTAAACGGACAATGGAACACTACCCGCGGAGGGGTTCGCGGTGGAGGTGGGGTTTATGATGGAGGTGGGTTTGCACGGAGGAGGGGTTCGTGGATAAGGTGGGGTTCAATGGTAAAGGTGGGGTTTGTGGCAGAGGTGGGTTCGCGGCGGAGGAGGGATTCACGACGGAGGTGGGGTTCAACAGGCGGTACATGTGGGGTTTGGGATGGAGGTGGGGTTCGCGATGGAGGAGGGATTCACGAAGGTGGAGGAGGGATTCACGGTGGCAGATGAGGGGTTGGGGTAGAGGAGGGGTCGATGATAGAGAAGGGGTTGGCGGCGGAAGAGGAGGGGTAGGCGGCGACATAGGTTGACTTCCGCGAGAGCTTGAGGCGTGCAAGAGAAGAAGCCGACTGTTAGTGTTCATTTATAAAATTAGGTAAAGTTTTTATCAGCGCTAGTTAAAAAGCACCGATAAAGGTATGTTTTATTAGCGCTAAAATAGAAAGTGATGATAAAAAGTGTCTTTATTAGTGCTAAAATTATAGCCCTGATAATGACATATCTTTATCAGTGCTAACAAAGCACCAATAAATCTATAATGTTAATAATTTATTTATATTATTATATATATTTAGAAAATTATCTATAGAATAAATAAATAAATATTTATTTATAATTATAACTATAAATAAATATATATTTATTTATATATATATAAAATAAATATATTTATATATATTTATAAAATTAGAAATATTATAAATAAATAAATATTTATTTATAATTATAAAATTATAAATATAACAAATATATTTGTTATAATTTTATAATTATTTTAATATATATATATATATATTTATAATTCCTATACGGTTAAAAATATATATAATTAAATAAATATATTTATAAATATATACAAATATTTATAAATAAATACAAATATTTATAAATAAATACAAATATTTATAACAATTACTGTTTGGTACTGTAGCAGTCGGAACTATTCACCCGATTTGGGCCTTCGGGCCACCGGTTTGGGCCTATGGGTCTCCAGGGCCTTCGGGTCATCATAGGCCTTCGGGCCATAGGGCCTTCAGGTCACATAGACCATGGAGTAGGCCAGTTCACACAGAACAGGCCCTAGAAGAGGATCAGAGCAACAGGAGTAGCAGCCACCAGATGCAGAGCTAACCGGATTGGAAGAATGAGAGGGTATGACAGCCGCCATCGGGACCAGGCACCGTGCAGCTTTGTACGGGGCAATGCTATCCTATCAACAATTCAAGGTGGGGAGCTAGGTGATCAATGACGCAGAAAGCTGGGGAGGGGCAGTTCAAGTGGGATAGGCCTACGGGTCATGTATTGGGCATGGTATGCCTCTGGGTCTTCGGGTCATGTATTGCGAGTTTGTCGGGCCTTGTGCCTTGGGCCTACGGGTCATGTACGGGTTCCCCTTAAACCCTTAAAAAGGGGATTATACATAATATAATAAAAAAGAAGGCCTTCGGGCCATTCAAGCAATATAAGAACTGTATTTATTATAATTGAAAAATTACAACTATATACCAAAAGCGGATCATCCATGGGTTCAGAAACCCAAACCCATGGATCCTAAATTTTATTGAAAAAAGTATAAATACAACAGGGTTTTGAGGAAATGTTTACATGTGACACACCACACCAGGACAATACATCAGATAACCATAAATTACCTTTTCTTGGACCGTCCTTGACCCCTAGATCCTCCCCGGTTAGCTGGATGACGCCCTCTTCTCCATTGCATCATATTTGGAAAATTTGATTCCTCATCCGTCACCAGATCCTCCATAGCGGGCAAGGTAGTTTCTTCATGAGGTGCTTCTTCCTGTGCAAGTAAGATATCATCCTGGGCAACATCACCATGAGGAGCTTGTTTATGTGCATCACCATGAGGAGCTTCTTGTGCATCTTTGGAATGCACAACCACACTAGAGGGTGATAAAATAGGTTGGTCTAGCTCATTTGAAGGCTCCAAACCATCAACATAAGCAGGTGTCAAGGGAGATCTCTTTCGGTTACTGCATCCTGCATTCTTAAGGCCCTCAAGAATAAGAAGATCAAACTCAAGAGTATTAATAGACTCTAAAATGGAAAAGAAGTTGACAGTTGTCTTATCCTATCCTAGAAACGCCACATTACTAGAGGCATCCCTTGAAACAACAACTTATAGATGGGACCCCTTGATCCTCAACCAATGGAGAAGACCGTGTGAAGTCCTAGAAAACACCAGGACTAACCACATCCTTATAGTTACCATCTTCCCCTAAATTAACAAGGGGAGATCCTGCCATAGCAGGGACATCACCCTACTGATTAGTTGCAGCATATCTGAGCATGACCACCCCCCTAGAGCCCCTTGATGATCACCAACCTACTCAAAAGTAGCAGATCCAGCCACCTCCATACCATTCTAAACCCCTTGCTGGACATCACCTACTCCTGCAACAACATTGTCCACCTTAGGAGATGTTGTTTCCATCCGAACATCCACCTTGGAAACATTCTCCTCCTCATTACGAGCAAAAGAAATAGTTGGATAGGCCCTCATCTTCTTAGGAATCACCAACTGAAATCCATCAGAATCAAAAACCTTCACATTACCCTTCCTACAAGTAGAAACTAGTGCAACATGATCTAACTCTTGATTGAATTCATCCTGGTGAACATCCTCACACTCATATTGATTCTATTCCTCCTCCTCAGCCACATCAGCCCAGGATCTCTTATCCAAAGCCCCAGAGACTCCAATGTCAACCCGCTCTAAAGATCCACCATTCAATAGTGGAGCAACATCATTAACAGGATGATGAGACAAGTCTTGCGAAGGAACTTCTACCAATCCAACAGGCTTTGACAGGCCTTGTTTGACAACCTCAACAAATGAGGAAGTGCCAACAGTGGGAGGATCCTTCCTCCTGAAAACTTACTTACTATCATTACTATCAACACCAAATCATTTCCTCCTGCACTGATCAGAGGCATGTCCCAAGGATTTATAAAGAGATCATTTCATATTCCTGTGACATTTCTCAAGAGCATGGACAATGTATAGACAATACTTACAAAAACTAGGTAACCACTCATATTGTATAGATATTTCTAACTGAATATCAGCCGCAAAAAGAAAAATTGTGTCAATTAGAACATGATCTAAATCAACCTCTACCAAAACATGAGCAAAGTGACCGTACCTAGGTCACTTCGTTTATTTATCAACCTTAATCGGACAGCCGAAAACAGAAGCGACCTCCCACAAAACTGACGGGTTCCAAAAAAACCAATTAAAACCCCTAATTCGGATCCAAGTTTTCATAGAGGAATTACTAATTACAAAAGGATTTTCTAACGGATCCCACCGTTGAACCATGATATAACCAGGTTTCAACGAAACTAGTCCAAATCTCCAAGAAACATTTTGAAATTCCTTCGAAGGAAAGAAAATGTGAAAAATACCTCTCCCAATTGAGATCAAGTGCCAATCAGTGAAGCCCCAAATCTGGGATAATCGAGCCCACACCTCATCCACCTTTAAAGGGGTATCACTCCAAATACTCGATATCTTGGAAAGGAGGGAGAACTGGAATTATTTGATACGAGCTTCTAAAAATTTTGGACTCGCTTCCACGAATGCAATAGATCCATTCTTGGTAATCCGTTTATATAAGGAAGCAAATTCTTACTGAGATTCAAAGAAGAACCTGTTCCGGGAAGCAAAACCTCGAAATTCCTCTTAGGGTTCCACGCATCTGCCTTCACCACATCAATAGGATCCAAAGAGATCCCACCACCAGTAACCACTGCCTTCGAGGGAGGAATGAAGACATCCTTAGGATTGAAGAAGCAATCCAATAAATTTTCCATGGATCATCAGCCAGAAGATCGCCAGAGAGTCGCCGAATGAGAAGTCTCCTGCATTTCCTCCCCCAGGTCTCAAAAATTATAACTATATATATATATTTGTTATATATATATTTATAGTTATATATATATATTTAAATAATTATAAAATTATAAGAACTGTATTTATTATACTTATAATTTTATAAATGTATATAATTAATATATTTATTATAATTTTATAATTATTTAAATATATCTATATTTATTTACAATTATAATTATAAATATTTGTATATATTTATTTAATTATATATATTTTTAACATTATAAGAATTATAAATATATATATATATTAAAATAATTATAAAATTATAACAAATATATTTTTTATATTTATAATTTTATAAATATATATAATTAATATAATTAATATCATTTTATAATTATTTAAATATATCTATATTTATTTAGATTTATAATTATAAACATTTGTATTTATTTATAAATATTTTTATATATTTACAAATATATTTATTTAATTTGAACATACGATGGTGACTCAAGAAGTTCGGAGCGGCGAAAACCCTAGCAAGAATTGTGATCATGGTGATAATCTTGAGAAAGCAGATGGTGAAAAGGTGAATGATGAAGACCGGATAGGGCATCATGATCTTTTCAGTCTCTGTTCCAAACGGAAATCTGAATAATTCACTGTCAAGGATGCACTTTCTCAGGGGGAAAGCTTTGCAGATGTGATCAAGAAGTCGGGGGGCCTCTCCTTCTTGGATCGCGATCCGAGCATTTCAGGAAGGATTATTAGAAAAGGGAGGGTCGCGCATGTTTCTGCGAATCAAGCGGCTGTTGAAGAACGGGTGAAATTATGCAAATTCTCAATCATTGCTCGTGTGGTAATTGCTAAAGGGGTTTGTCCCTGGAAATTTCATGATCTCACCAACAGATTGGCAGATTTATGGGGTTTCAGTGACTGGAAAATGATAGCTATGGGAAGGGGTTTCTATCATGTTGTCTTTCCTACGGATGAGTGTAAGAGGTGTGCATGGAGTCTGGGTTCCATTCCATTGAAACCTGGATTTCTTAGGATTCATGAATGGGATCAAAATTTTGATCCTAACTCTGTCAAGAATACCTTTGCACAGATATGGATACGCATCCACAAGTTGAGTTGGCTTTATTGGCACCCACAAATTCTGTGGGATATTGCTTCATCAGTGGGTAATCCCATCAGGCTTGACAAGTAGACAGAAAATCCAAGCTTTGGCCACTATGCAAGGATTCTTGTTGAAGTGGACATGTCTAATACCCTAGTGGAAGAGGTTGTATTCACCACAACGGATGACAGTATTTACCTGGAAATAGGTTATGAGAGAAAACCAAAGTTTTGCCTCAACTGTCATGTTTTTGGTCATACTATTTCTGAATGTTAGAGGAATAAGGTATGTAGTTTTTGCAACATTAGAGGGAATGATGTTGAACATTGCAGGAAAAAATCTATCGACAATGGTCCTTCTAATCCCAAGGCACCTGATCAAGAAGGATGCAGTAAAGGGAATGATATAGATGATGGTAATATTATCATTGCTGCTCCTCCTAAAGATTCTTCCAATACTGAGACAGGTAATGGCAGTGATAGGAAATCTGAGGTTGGGAAACCTGATGAGTTTGATGGGAAGCCTGAAGATGATATTGCTATTGCTCATGCTGATGGTAACCCTTTTCAAGGACAGGTTACTGAGATGGTCAATGCGGTGATCACTCCTAGACAAAGTGCACAGGTGGTCCTTCATGATTCACCTGATACATCTGTAGGGGTTATTTCCCTTGCAAGACATGACACCCCTATAGGGGATGAGTTACACCTTGAAGGGAAAACTGCTAGGATGGAAAGTGGTGAGTTGGATGGAGCTTTTTCTCAAGTTTCCCTCACTAAGGTTGCAAAGAGGATTCTACCAGCAACATTGACAACACCTGTAATTTCGTGTAACAGGTTCGCATCTCTTCCTGAGGATGAACCTAAATCTGGCCGGGGAGAAGGATCCAATATGGAGGAAGACCTCACTACATCTGAATAATGCGTAGCAACTGGTTATGATGGACCCTTCACAAGGAAAAGGTCTTCCCATCAATGAAAATTCTCTTTTGGAACTGTCAGGGCCTTGGGAACACACCCACGGTCAGAGCCCTGAGAAATATAATTATGACCAATAAACCCATGCTCCTTGGGATTTATGAACCTAGATTAAAGTTTGTGAGTTGGATGTATTTTGATTGGCATGCTCTTGGGTATTCCTTTTTATCTGCAAATCATTCAGAGAGTGAGGTGGAGTCCTTATGGGTGCTAAATCACAACAGTGTGACTGTTGACTCCTGTCATGCTAATCTGCAGTCGGTATCATTAACCTGTTGCTTTCAGTCAAATCACTTCTATGTTACCTTTGTGTATGCAATCAATAATTATATCAAGAGAAGAGATTTGTGGAGGAATCTATCTGAAATTTCTGAAAGCATGGATATGCGATGGATCCTAGTGGGTGACTTCAACACAGTCATGAGGCCTGATGAAAAAACAGGAAGCAATTTCTGCAGAGCATCATCTAAAGACTTCTCCTCTTGTATTGATAAGTGTAGGCTGGCTGAAATACCAGTCTCAGGAGCTGATTTCACATGGAGCAGATACACTATTAATGGAAGGCAATCGAGCAGACTGGATAGGTTCCTTGTGCAAATGACTGAAGGGAATGATTTTATGGAAATCTCTGGCATGACTTTATCCAGATTCCATTCTGACCATCATCCTTTACTACTCGATCTTTGTTTCAGCAACGTCAGAGCTTCTCCCTTGACATTTAAATTTAACAATGCCTGGTTAGTTGTACCAGGATGTAGGGAGGTTGTAAAAGAGGACTGGAAGGTTGCTGTACAGGGTAGCGCTATGCACATTTTGTCTACCAAACTGAAAAATGTGAAGATCAGAATTAAAGAGTGGATCAAACAGTCTTTCTCCAATTTGGAAAATGACATTAAGGAAGCTGACTTTCACCTGGATAACTGTCAGCAAGCTAATATGCATCATGACATACCATACCAAGAGGAGATACAGGCGGCTGCAAGGCTAGATTCATTACTGGCTCTCAAGAATAACATTGCTCGATATCAGTCCAATGTTAGATGGTTAAAGGAAGGGGACATAAACTCAATATTTTTTCATTGTATTCAAAAAGAAAAAAAAGGTAAAGCAGTCTCTTAAGGCTCTACAAATTGATGGCAACATTTTTACTGCTGAGAATGAGATATCCAATGCTGTGACTTGTTACTTTGAGAATCTCTACTCTGAATCTAGGGATGATAATTCCGACAAGATCATTCAATGCATAGAGCCAAGTATTGATGACATCAAAAATAAAAAACTCACTGACATTCCTACATTCAAGGAGATTCATTCTGCTCTATTTTCTTTAAATATGGATAGTGTCTCTGGTCCTGATGGCTTCCCCAACAAATTATTTATGTTTTACTAGGATATCATTCAAAAAGAGGTGATTGATGCTGTGAAAGAATTATTCTGTCATTCCTACATGCCTTTTGGGATGAACTCCAATTTCATTGCCCTTATTCCAAAGAAGGATAGTGCTTTGGATATCAAGGACTTTAGACCTATTTCCATTGGAAACTCGATTCCTAAAGTTATCAGTAAAGTCATTGCAGTACGGCTAGGTGATATTTCTAATCATCTTATTTCTTCTAATCAGTTTGGTTTTGTTCCCGGTAGGAATATCCAGAATTGCCTCTTCACTGCTTCAGAGTGTGTTAATATCATGAGAAGGAAAGTCAAAGATGGTAATATGGCCTTGAAGATTGACATTTCGAAGGCCTTTGACACAATAAGGTGGGGATTTATTTTCAATGTTCTTAAAATGCATGGCTTTTCAGGGAATTTCATTGGTTTGATCTTTGAAATTTTGAAAAGTGCTATCTTCTCGATTCTGATCAATGGATCCCCTAGGGGCTTCTTTAGATGTTCTAGAGGGGTTAGGTAGGGTGACCCTCTTTCTGGGCTTCTATTTTCCATTACTGAGGATTACTTGAGTGTCTGTTTGAATGATCATGTCAATAGTGGTTTATATCAAAGGATGAGAGCTGGTAGGAATTATCTTGTACCCTCTCACTTGTTATATTCTGATGATATCCTCTTATTCTCCAAGGATGATTGGAAAACTATCCATTGCATCAAGAATCTCTTTTCACATTATGAGGAAGTGGCAGGTCAGGTCATCAGCTGGGGGAAGTCTTTTGTTGTCTTTGGGGAAGGGATTCGAACAAAGAAGCAAATAAGAGTTTCTAACAGGATTGGTGTGAAGAGAGGTAGTTTTCCATTTAATTATCTTGGACTGCCTCTGTTTTGGGGGAGGGTAAAAAGGGTATATCTGGAGGAGATAGCTATAAAAATCATTAATCAGCTATCTATCTGGAAGGGGAAAACCATGTCCCAAGCTGGGAGAGTATGTTTGGTCAACTCTGTCATCACTTCAATGTTTGTTTATTCGTTCTCATTATATAAGTGGCCCAGAACTTTATTAAAGGAGTTAAGCGGGATGATACACAACTTTATATGGACTGGCTCTATTAATCAAAGGAAACTCGTCATGGTGGCATGAAAAGAATGTATCAAGCCGGTGGACATTGGTGGGATGGGGGTGAAAGATGTTAGGATCTTTAATGATTATATTCTTATGAACTTTACATGGAGACTTATAAATGGAGATAAATCCTTGGAATTTCTGACCAACAGGTTTACTCACAGGCTGCATAATAATGCATATCTACAGTCCTCTGTGTGGACCTCTATCCGGAGTACCTATTCTCAACTCATGGCACAATCCAAATGGCTGGTATGTATCAATTCTTCTTTGAGCTGCTGGAATACTTTATGTCTTTCCTCTCCCCTTAAGAAATCTATTGATATTCCATAATCTTGGAGGCAAATGTCTATATGTGACATGCAGAGGAATGCTGATGTTATGGCTATTATACCTAGTAATTTTCGTGTGGAAATTACAAATTATGATTATGCTGATCATGACATTCTTTCTTGGAAACCTGCGTTAAATGGAATTTTCTTGAGTCGTGATTTTTATAAGCTGGAATGTGGTTCTGCATCTACTATACCTTCATGGTTCAAAGGCATTCACATGCCTTTTATTTTTCCAAATGACATTTTGCTGATTTGGAGAATCTGGAAGAAAAGGTTACCGATTCAGTCTTCCCTTCAACTCACTGGTGTACACCTTGCTTCGGTGTGCCCTATCTTCTTGAGTAATGAAGAATCTGACCTCCATTTCTTCCTTGAATGTCCTCTTACTGCTCGATTATGGCTGTACTTACAGTCCATTTTTCACTGCTGTTTCACATTATGTTCGGTTGATTATTTTTTCAACTCGGTGCTTTAAATTGAAGCAAGTGAGCAAGTGAAAAACCTTCTCACTGCTGCTACTGTTTCATTTTTTTCATACATCTGGAGAGCTCGCAATAGTGTGGTCTTTAATAATGGAAACCCCATGTTTAAGGGAGGTGTATTGTTTATTCATCGAAGCATTCAGATTGATTCGGTACATCAATATGGAATCATGAACAATGATATTTCTGACTTTACACTGTTGAAGACTCTTGGTGTAAGTGGCAGGGAGAGACGGCCGCGTGTGATGAAGTACATTAGATGGATCCCACCAATCCGTGATTGGTTGAAGGTCAATGTGGATGGAGCGAACCATGGTGCACCGGGCCTGGCTGGCTGTGGTGGAGTTTTTCGGACGTTCTGGGGCTTTGTGAAAGGTTGATACTTTCATTACATTGGGATTGGGCATGCGATTGAAGCAGAACTTTGGGCGATTATAAAAGTAATCAGGTATGCGGTTCGATATGGCTGGCGAAAGTTATGGCTCAAGTCGGATTCCTCTGTTGCTGTGCAGATCCTGAAGGACCAGTCCAGGAATGTCCCATGGAAAATGCTACATGCTTGGATAAAGTGTCTCAAGCTTTTTGAGAGGATTTGTCTTGATGTATCACATGTATATAGAGAGTCAAATCAGGTTGCTGATGCTCTTTCTAAAAGAGCGATTATGGAGGTCAGTTCCAGTTGGTCTTTTGTGTTACCCAATTATTGCAATGGCCTAGTGCATGATGATAGTGCTGGTTTTGTTTATCTGAGGCTTTGTAAGGCTCCACTTCTTTGAGATGTACTCTGTTGTTTATCCCTTTTTTATTAATAATTTGGTGGGAGCAGGATTTTCCTGTCTCTCGGATTTTTTGGCTATTTATTTAATTATATATATTTATAACTTTATAAGTATAATAAATATATTTATTATAATTTTATAATTATTTACACACACACATATATATATTTACAATTATTACTATAAGTAAATATATTTATAAATATTTGTATATAATTATAAATATATTTATATATATATATTTATGAAATTATAATAGATGCATCTATTGTAATTTTATAATTATTTAGATATATATATATAGTTATAATTATAATTATAAATAAATAAATTTAAAAATTATTTATATATAATTAAAATTTTATAATTATAAATATAATAAATATATTTATTAATTAAATATATTTATTGTAGTTTTATAAGCATATATGAGAATAAATTCATGGGTATAACATGAATGAATCATATACCTAGTAGAGTATATAGATAATAAAGAACGAGTCACCACATATAGACAACTTGAATAATAATAATAATAAGGGTGTAATGTATAAATGAACATTAATTCATGATGAATACATAACATATGCAAACCAATTATACTCACGCATTAATATATTTATCGACTAAATTCATTGGAAACATAATTATAATTATATAATTATAAATATAATAAATATATTTATTATTTAATAAAATTTATTATAACCTTATAATTATTTAAATATATATTTATAATCTTATAAATACTTTTTTTAAAATAATATATATATATATTTGAATTATTAAAAAATATATATTAATTATAAACATACATTTTTTATTTAATGTGTATAAAGAAACATCATTTTTAAAAATCGAATAAACCAATTACTTGTAATAAACTGAGTTTTTTTATTATAAATATTATTTGGTTAATAATCTAAAAAAACTTATGGGTATTTATTTTTAATTTTAATATTTGAAAACTAAAAAAAAAATAGAATTTCTATTTTTTGTTTTTTATTAATTTAATTTTTTCAATGTATTACGGGTTTGATTATAAGCATAAAAACATAGCTTTGTTTACAAATTTCTTTTTGTTTTAAAATAATTTATTTTTTATAAGATTTAAGGATTTATTTACGATTTTGATTTTTTTTCCATCCAATATAGTTAAGATGAGAAATTTTTTACACGGTGGTTAATTGAATGATTAATCAAAAACTGAAATAAAAATAAGGAATTATGGAAAATAGATAGGTGAACCAAAAAACAATAAAATTATTTTAATTATATTTTAAGTTTCATTTTATTTTTCAGAGATATGAAAATTCACTATTCATTTCTTTTGTGTGGTGTATATACTACCCCTTTTACATGTTATATAATTAATAAAATTATTTTAATTATATTTAAAGTTTCATTTTATGTTAGTATTTATTATGGATTACGATTCAAAATATTTCCAAAGCGGTAAGGTATTTTTGTCTCAATTTGCCTTCTTTGAGACACATGTCATGTTATGCACCTATTTTCTTCTATGAGGTGTATATAAATCCAAATTGACATGTAATATCATGAATTTATTTATTATCATGATATTTTATGTTTTTTAATGTTATTATTTCACAGGGATTATGATTTAAAGTTACCAAAGTGGTGAGAGTTTTATGTTACAATATCATCATTTATCAGGATTGTTTTGTTAGAGTTGGTGTCCTAAGAACCAACTATTTATACTTTGATTACATTAATGTACACTTATTATATATTGTTCATTGTTCTGCATGACTATAATATGATAATGTCCTGGAATATTTGTTGCATTAATAAGGTCATGGCAGATCCCCGCTATGATGAGAACCATGAAATGCTATAACAATATTCTTAAATAAAGTTCTACGGTTGGATGGAATACTATGATAGGACACATAGTATACAGATCGTCATGTGCGAGTACTCATAAGAAGACAAGACTCTCTCTTATGGAGTTCTCACTTGGTAATCTCCAATATGGGAGATTATGAGAATAGACCCACCAATAGTAATTCCGCATGTCTTGGTGTCATTGAACATTGCTATATGCAAGCGTGTGTAATGGTCCTTAGACTAGAATATTATCATTAACTCATGTCATGACTCGCGCACTTAGATTTGCTAACAAAAACCGCCACAAAGACAGTTGGCGGGAAGTATGGTACGTTGGGTGCATCACAAATGACATGTTGTTAATGGATAAGTCGAGGAAGGATTTGTCCCTTCCATATTTATAGAAGTAGATATCTCGATCCCTTTGATTGAAATAGAACTATCGCCCGAATTCCATGGCCATGGTGTAATGACGAGTTTATTTCAGGAAGTCAAAGAATGACATATCAAGCATATAAGTTTATGACACCGCCATGAAACTTGATTTATGAGATATTGAGACAAAGGGATTAAATTACACGATAAACATTCGTATGAGGTGACATGTCAATGTGACGTCAACTTATTTCTCTTGGGTGCCTTGACCTGTTGCTAGAAAGTAATCTTGGAATTTAGGCAAGCCCACCTAATGCCAATGAGAAAGATGCCTAGAGGGTTACACACTAAGAGTATCCAAGTATCTCAAGTAGAATAAAGATTATTCCCATACGTGGTTTAATAAGTATTCAAGGAAGTCTAAATCTCTTTAATGATGGAGGAAGAATAAAATGAAAACAAGATATACACGTCGTGTATTAATGATTACACGTCGTGTAGTTTTCATTTTGTAAAGGAAATGAAAAATAAGTACACGCCGTGTATTAAAGATTACACATCGTGTAGTTTTATGAAAAAAAAGTACATGCCGTGTATTAATGATTACACGCCGTTTAGTTTTTTCAGTCGGGATTTTAAGGAAATAATATTGTTTTATTAAATGATATTTATTATAATCAGTGTGGGTGCATGTCAAGGAATTGATGATTCGACATGGGGGTTTTCAATAAGGGTTAATGAAATAAATAAAATGCGTAACACATTTATTTATTGACATAACTTTATAAACTCAAACCCGATTATAAATATCCTTACAACCCCAACACTTTTCCTTAATCGTTGTGCACAACAATTCTCGAGAATTCTCTCAAGGCTGAAATAATTCCTTCTTCCAAGAGTGCTCTCAAGACTGAGAGAGATCCTCCTCCATCGGATCAACGCGATCTAAGGAGGAAAACGCAAGCAAAGGTTTCTCCATGCTAGCACCCAGATACTCCTTTGGCGACGTCTAGAGATACATAGTGCACGTGTAGATCACCACTAGAGGAAGCCTACACTTGGATTCTGTGACGTAATGATGAATCACATCGGAACGTGATAAAAAATATCAACGAAGAAAGAACGCTGTAAAAGGTACTTCTTGTAAATTAATTAAATTAATTATAATCAACTTGTGATGATCCTCATTTGTGGTTCTAGGACTATTATTCTTCTTTGTCTATTTCTGTGATTCGATCTGTGGAGTCTGGCGTTTATCGTTGTATTGATCCTGGATTGATCACTACTAATGAAAAAAATCCAAGTGGGCACATCCACCTATGAGCTTCCGCTGTGCCCAGAACCTTCAAATGGTATCATAGGGAGGTTACAAAGTTTATTATAGTTATTTAATTTTCGTTGATATTTTACGCATTTATATTTGATTCAATTCAAGATAAATCATCCTATAAAACTGAATGAAGGAGATCTGTTCTTCCTCATTTATTTCTCGATTCACATCACAAAAACGAACTTTTAATTTTGATTTTGATTAAAATAAACAACGAGGAACTCATCCGGAGGAGCCGCTCTTTATTTCTGTACAACACAAGAATACACGACGTGTAGTGAAAACTACACCCCGTGTACTTAGGTTCAACGAACCGGTAATGGTCCGCCAAACCACACCGTGTGAATTGAGCATACCTAAGTATTTATTACACCATGTTTACCAGAACTGAACAGCATGTGGAAACCGGAATACACGACGTGTATGTTGAATCAACATGCTGTGTAGTCTAATCCAGCCCAGGTGAAACTGTGTACAAGGAGAAGCCACATACCACGTACAAGAGATTGCTAGGCCGGTAACCACGTAACAAGGAAGTAAATGCCGTGTTAGATTAATCTACACGCTGTGTACTCCAAAATTTCCAAAGTACAGAAAACACACCAAAGCCCCCGACGTATACTTTGGATAAAGGGTGAAAAAAATACACATTGTGTAATATAGCCTATACACCGTGTACTTTCCAGAAATAGAATTTCACTGAGTTTCCTATAAATTACAAAGACCCGTATAAGAAATATGGATGAGAAGAATCTCAAGGACATTCAGAAAGGAATTTAAGATAAATAATTGATTAATTATAAGATCATAATTAATTGAATTCAAGCACGACTTATCTTAAATAAAAGAACAATTAAAATAATTTGAATACTAAATATGTGTAAATGTCATTGCATTCTATGGATGATCTTGAGCTAGACTAAAGACCCTTTGTGTGTGTATGTTTTCATTTAAATTTATTTAATTTAAATTCATTGTCCTGTGAGCCTTCTTTTCAATAAAATGTAGGGCATGCGTGACCATGGTTTATTTAATGTAAACCTCATGGAATGGAGGATCTCCCAAGCCAGAGGAGACGGTTCATAATCTAAATCTGAGGCGAAACCAACACAAGAAGATACAGAGGTGGACATATGGGAGCTGCAAAACACTAACCATCAGGTTCAAGGTGTTTTCCCCTAGGTCAGGGTTAGATTATCAAAACCGCTAGATAAGCTAACCAATATAAGATCATGATCATGCCATCTTATTTTATTTCATTCTGATTTCATGGTTTATTTATTATGTATGTGTTGTCGCGATCACATAGTTAATGAAATAAACAAGCATGGAAAGATGGAATAAAATAAAAACTGGACTATGCGTAGAAATTTTCAGAACATGGTTAATCACTTAAGCTATCATCACTTAATATTAACAAGCATGTGATAATGTGAAACTATTCATAAAGAATAAAATCCCTCAAATACCATATTAATTCAAACCAAGCCTTCCGTTATTTGATTAAGGGCAAGACTCAATAAAACTATGTGTTTGACCAACCCTTGTTGGGACACTTAATTTTATAAGGGAAGCTCTTATGAAAGTTTCGGGTTGACTTAAACATTTTACATAAAGAGGAGTATCCCTTGCTAGACTTGTTGTAAAATGGAGGCAAGTGTTGAGGAAATCCAAGTCAGGATTTCAGGATTGGGGAGTCCACTCAACAAATCAAGGAACTGTAAGATCATAGTTGGCAAAGACCTTCCTACCTAAATACATTCAAATAGATTGACCAACCCTTGTTGGGGTTATGCGAAGGGGAATATGGATCCTTGCCACTAGAATGTCATGAAAACTGGACATTCCGAGTTTAATGGTGAGGTCCATTGGGACTTGATAAAATAGTGGGAGACTTCATAAAATTTTATTATTTCTCATAAAATGTAATCAAGAAAGTACTGATAAATATGCTCTTTTAATTTGTATAATCAATATGAAAAACTCATCAACCACATTTTCTCTACAATCAATTCTGGATAAAGACAATATCCTCACCGACAGTAACTTTCAGAAATGGTTTAGGCACCTTTGGGTTATCCTACACCATGAACGAAAGTTTTACGTGCTGGAGTCCTCACTTCCTGATTCGCCTGCCCAAGGGGCGAGTGATGAAGATTTCCTGGTCTATGATATATATTTGAGCGATGCACTCGACGTTCAATGTTTGATGCTGTCATTAATGTCTAGTGAGCTCATAAAGTCTCATGAATACATGGATAGATATAGCATGCTCGAGAACCTCCTTGGTCTATACCAGGAGAGAGCAAAACATGAAATGTTTGAGATCTACAAGGCTCTATTTCAGAGCAAGATTGGAGAGGGTGCCCCAACTGGGACTTATGTAGTCAAGATCATTGGCTACATTAAGTGCTTAGAGGTTCTAGGGTTTAAACTCCCCGAAGAACTGGGTAACAATATCATTCTTGCATCACTCCCCCAGAGCTTCTCTAACTTTGTTATAAATTTCAACATGAACAACATTGAGAAATCTCTATCTGATCTTCTTATCCTCATTCGCCAAGTGGACAATGATATGAAGAGTGAAAAGCCTTATGTTCTTATGGTGAATAAAATTAAATGGATGGTGAATAGATTTAATCCCAAATCTTCTTCAAGGACTTCCAAGAAAAGGAAGATCAAAGGGGAGGTAAGAGAATAAGAGGATGTTTGTTTCGCATGTGTCAAGAAGGGCCACTGGAAGAAAAACTACACCCAGCCAAGGAAGCAAGGGTAAGCTTCAGGTTCATTTGTTATCAAATTAAATCTATATGTTTCTACCAATTGGGTATTAGATACTACTTGTGGTGATCACATCTGTATCCAAATACAGGAACCAAGTAGATTCAGAAAGATTGACCGAGGTGAGGTGGATCTGTGAGTAGCCAACGGAGCCGGACTCGCTGTTGTATCTGTCGGAGACTACCACCTCACATTGCCTACTGGGATGGTCTTGGTATTAAAAGGATGTTATTATGTACCCTTTGTAACCAAAAACATTATTTCATTATACAGATTAGATATTAATGGATTCATCTTCAAATTTGGAAATGAATGTTTCTACTTTTATAAAGATAACATTTGTTTTGGTAGGGCACATTTATATAACGACCTTTATGTGTTAGACTACACAAACCAAGTAATGGCAATCGATGACAAAGTTAATTCACATGACTCATACCACACCCAACTTTGGCATCACCGGCTAGGTCATGTCAATGAGAAACGTTTGACAAAATTACACCAAGATGGATATTTAGATTCTTTAGAACTAAAACCACTTGGTGTATGTCATGCATGTCTACAAGGCAAAATGACCAAGGCCCCATTTAGTGGGAAATGTGAAAGGGCTAAAGAGATTCTAGAATTAGTTCACACAGATGTCTGTGGACCATTTATAGTTGAAGAAAGGGGTGGGTTCTTGTACTTAATAACTTTTACTGATGATTTTATTAGATATGGATATATTTACTTACTAAGGTTTAAGTTAGATTCTTTTAATCGGTTCAAAGAATACAAGAATGAATTTGAGAACCATCTTGGTAAGAAGATCAAGAAACTATGCTCAAACAGAGGAGAAGAATATCTTAATCAAGACTTCATTGATTTCTTACGGGAGTTTGGGATTCTATCTCAACTCACTCCTCCTTACACGCCTCAGTGGAATGGTGAAAGTGAAAGGAGGAACTGAACCCTATTGGACATGGTGAGATCAATGATGAGTCATGTGAGTCTTCCATTATCCTTTTGGGGATATGCATTACAAACAGCAGCACACATACTAAACCAAGTACCAAATAAATTGATAAATGGTATTCCATATAAGTTATGGAGTGGATGCAAAGCCATGTTATCAAATTTACATATGTGGGGTAGTGAAGAATTTGTTAAGGCATCTTTAGGTAACAAAATTGCACCCCGAGGCACAAAGTGTATCTTTATAGGATATCCCAAGGAAACAAGGGGATATTTGAAGGACCTCGGGACACCCTGAGAGGGGAGGGGTGAATCAGGGTGACAACTTTTTCTTCTAATGTGATAGATCTTGTTCCCACGTTGGTAGGAACTTGTTGAACCTATATGATGAAAACGATCAGAAATAAAACATGCACATGCACAGAGAAGACACAACCCTTTTTACTTGGTTCACCACTAAGGGCTATGTCCAAGGAGCATACGCCGACAAGTTTTCGGTCGTACCAAAATACACTATGCTTCACTATCTGGAGAATACAAATGTTTGGGCACAGTCACTCTGTCCTAGGCTCACTGCCTTTACAAAGGTTCAGGTAAAGCTCACTGATTCCCTTGGGTCACTCCCGTTGACTCCCCCTGGCTCACTACCGTTGGTGAAGACACACTCAGTTTATAGACGTGAAGGTATCTTCAATAGATAGACATGAATTTCATCGTCTCCTGTTCAGCATGAGACTTTGCTTGCATTAGAGTCCTGAGTTAATAATCTGTTAAAGTCCAAATTCCAAACACTGATGAATACCCCCTTTTCCCTTGTCCACTGGGAAAACAACCTTTGGAAAAGGCCTTCGCAAAGTACCCTACTTCGCAAGGCTCACAATTTTGCAAAGCTCAAACAAGCCTTCACAGAGCCCCTGTCATTTCACGAAGCTCAATCGCGAAGCACTCTCGCGATGCTCCAGCCTTCGCAATGCTTGGCTATCGCGAAGCTCCTGCCTCTTCGTGAAGCTCACTAAGCCAATGCGGGGCGCACGTCTTTCACATAGCTAGAATAGCCACCGCGAAGCTCCTCTTTCGCGAAGCCCATTGCCTTCGCGAGAGACCTTTGTGAACCGAGAGCAAAGGAATTTCTCTAAAATTCTCTCTACTTCTCTTGAGGGGGTTGGCCTCTATTTATAGGCGATTCCACCAACCCTCGACCCTTCCACGCGAAGTCAGCACCACGTCAGCTCAAATCGCGAAGCTCCAAAGATCCCGCTGGAATTCTGTCCAAATCGTGAAGCACCACGACAGTTTTCCGTTCGCGGAGCTTGATGTAATCGCGAAGAATCACCGTCAAAATTCCTTCGCGCCTTCGTTGCGAAGCTCCCTCACAAATCCCCTCTCTGCCGCGATGCACTTCAGCCTCTGCCATTCGCGAAGCTTGACGTAATCGCGAATACTCACCGCCTCCATTCTTCTGGTCTTCGCGATTTCCAAACCATGAATCCTATCTTCTCGAAATTCATGCCTTTGCCATATTAAATCATGATCTTCATGGAAATCCTATTTTCGCGATGCTCACCAAATTCCAAATTTTGGACCCCAAAAATTTGGCAAACACTGGGAAACGGCGCCACCTTCAATACTGTTGTGTTCTTGAACGGTATGATCTCTTTGATGGTACACGATCCGAACTTCCATTGATGATTGATAACAAACACAAACCACACTCCAAATCATGCATAGAAGACCATGGTTCCAACAATCTCCCCCTTTGGGTTTATTGGAAATCAGAAGAAAAATTCAATAGATCTCCATCTATGTGAAAACCAAAAAATGCAGGAATCAACCCAGCCAACACTCTAAGTCTACGTGAGCAATGCTCGGTGTAGAAAACAAGAGAGGAGGCTTGAATTGGGTTCCACTGCTTTCCTTCTCATTCTTCTCATCACAAAAGTTGCCTGAATTTATTCCTTCTCCTTTCTCCCCCATTGACAATAAATCCAAAGACCAGTAAATTTTTTTTCACGTTCAGCGCAAACCATACTCCCCTTGGATAGTATCTCCCCCATAAACCTGCATCATATCCATAAACAGATTAAAACATTTAAAAAAAATGGGGAGATGGGTATTCCGTATCCTCCTTATGCACTGGGAGGTGGTCGAACACCGAGGTTCAACCGATGCTTCTCAAACACAGCCGTTGATAGTGGCTTTGTCAGGATATCAGCCACTTGCTCATCTGTTCCCACATGATCCAATCTAATCACGCTTTGCTCAACTATCTCTTTGATAAAGTGATACCTGATTTCAATGTGTTTTGTACGAGAATGCTGAACATGATTCTTCGTAAGATCAATTGCGCTCTTATTGTCACAGTAAATCACCATTGGTTGCATCACCTCATCGCCAATGTCAGTTAATTGCTGCTTCATCCATAGCAGTTGAGTGCATGCCTTTGTGGAGGAGATATACTCGGCTTTAGCAGTACTAAGAGAAGTACTTTCTTGTTTCTTGCTCAACCAGCCAACACATTTCTGCCCAATATAGAAAGCTTCACCACTAGTGGACTTTCTGTCTACTACATCACCAGCCCAGTCAGCATCAGAAAACGCTGATAATTCACTGTCCCTGCCTGCAGAAAAAAAATAACCCAAAGTTATGTGTACCTTTAATGTACCTCATGATTCTTTTTACTGCTGCCAGATGTTCCTCCTTTCTATTACTCTGAAAGCGGGCCGCAAGGCATGTTGAAAAGACAATATCTGGCCTTGTCTCTATCAGGTACAGTAGGCTTCCAATGATCCTCCTGTACATGGTGGGATCAACAGATTTCCCATCCTCATGCTTTCCAAGTTTAGTTCCAACTGCAACCGGAGTTGACATTGGTTTGGAGTCTTGCATATTGAACTTCTTCAACAACTCTCTTGCATATTTTTCCTAAGAAATAAAAGTGTATTACTTCTTTTGAATCACTTGCAGCCCCAAGAAATATGTGAGCTCCCCAATCATAGACATTTCAAATTCTGATTTCATGTGGTTGTCAAATTCATCCACTGATTTCTGCCTGCTGCCACTAAATATGATATCATCAACGTAGACAAGAACCATGAATTGATCTTTTGGAGAATTCTTCACATATAGATTGTGATCAACTCCTCCTCTTTTGAATTCCAACTTCTTGAGATATGAGTCCAGCCGTGAGTACCATGCCCATGGTGCCTGCTTCAAACCATATAGAGCTTTCTTCAGTTTACAGACCTTTGTTTCATCAGTACCCAAAACAAAGCCCACTGGTTGTTCAATGTAGACTTCTTCTTCGAGTACACTATTCAAGAATGCTGTCTTGACATCCATTTGATATACTTTATATCCTCTTTGGAGTGCCATGGCAAGGAAAAGCCGGATTGACTCCAGTCTAGCCACTGGAGCAAAGGTTTCTTCAACATCAATGCCTTCAATCTAGGAGTATCCTTTACATACCAGTCGTTCCTTGTTTCTGATGACACTTCCATGCTCATCAAACTTATTTTTGAAGATCCATTTGGTACCAATCACATTGTGACCTTCGGGTCTCTGGACAAGATCCCATGTCTGATTCTTTTCAATCTGATCTAATTCATCATTCATGGATTTCACCCAAGATTTATCTTTTGCAGCTTCTTTGAATGAGGATGGCTCTACAACTGATAGAAATGCAGATTGCGTGGTATTCCTCATCCTTCTTGTTTGAGTGGGTGCACTCCTGTCCCCAATTATATTGGATGGATCAATCTCAGCTCTTCGATTTCTCCTGCGAGGTTCAGTAGTATTCTCTTCAGCCATAGTTTCTTCTTCAGATTCTTCTTTTGAGTCAACATCTTTATGTGACTGCTGAGTGTTTTGAACAGCTTCCTCTATTTCTGCATTTGTATTTTCTTCACGTTCACATTCTTCCTGACCTTCTATCACATCAGCATATGACGTCCTTGAAGAATTTGTGGTTTTCTCTTCAATTATCTTAACATCACTGCTTTCCACAATCCTTCCCAAATGCTTGTTGAAACATTTGTAGGCTTTACTGTTCATTGAGTAACCAAGGAAAATTCATTCATCTGCATTGTCGCCATATTTCCCTTGATTTCCTTCTTTGTTCCTGATGAATCATTTACTTCCAAAGACATGAAAGTATTTTAGAGAAGGCTTCCGTCCATGCCATAATTCATATGGTGTCTTCATCTCACCCATATAAAGTCCTGTTCGATTCTGAATGTACACTACAACTTGAACAACCTCTTTCCAGTAATGTCGTTGAATACGACTCTCAATCAGCATAGTTCGTGCCATGTTGTTCACCTGTCGATTCCTACGTTCAACAACTCCATTTTGTTGTGGAGTTCTCACAGAAGCTACCTCATGCTGTATCCCATGCTTCTCCAGATAATTCTCAAATTCAATGGACGTGTATTCTCTTCCATTATCAGATCGCAACACTTTGATTGTTCGTCCAGTATCATTCTCGGCGATTCACCGATATGTTTTCATGCAGTCAAGGACTTGTCGTTTCCTGTGAATGACCATCACACATGCCATTCTACTGTAATCATCTATGAAAAGGACAAAGTACCTTTCTCCATGAGTTCCAACAACATTTATTGGCCCACAAACATCTGTATGAATCAGATCAAGAAGGTGAGATGCTCTTTTCTTCTTTGGCCGATATGAACTGCAGACCAGCTTCCCACGAATACAAGCATCACAAGATTTTTCACGCTCACGCTTCAGGTTGGGAATGTCCATGACAATTCTCAATTTTGATATTTTCTCCATGTCTTGTTGATTGATGTGTCCCAGTCTCTGATGCCACAAATTGTTTTCTTCTTCAATAGTCATGTAACATACATTTTCTTCACTATCAACCTGATACAAGTTGCCTTCTGTTCTTCATCCCTTCATAAGTGAATTTCCAGTCTTTCCCTTGATAGTGCAGCCTTTCTGATTAAACGTGACTATAAGTCCTGAGTCGCAAAGTTGACTCACGCTGAGGAGATTATGACGTAGGCCATCTACGTAAAGGACTTCAGTCTTCTTTAGCTCTCCATTAGCTAATTCGGTACTTCCACTCCCTTTGATTTTCAGAGCCCCATTATTACCAAATCTTACTGTACCATCGACATTCCTTATGATATTCGTTAGTAGGCCGGCATTACCTGTCATATGAGATGAACAACCGCTATCCAGAATCTAGGTACTGTTATTCTTTGTAGCTTTGAGGGCCACCTCTGCAAGGTTGGATTTCTTAATCTTCTTCCTTTCCTTCCATGAGACATTAGATCGCGTATAGAGAACTGATGGTCTTTCAATTATCTCTTCTGCATACCCAGGTTCTTCATAGTCAAGGTCTTCTTTGAGAGGTGAAAACCTGTTTGAAAGAGAAACACTGTCTTGCCGACGAGACTTGACTTGTCTTGAACTTCGGTATGAGGTGTCCATGTCCCTTCTCTGCCTGCAATTAGCGGCCTTATGACCAAAGTTAGAACAACAAAAACAATATCCATAGAAATTATTTCTTCTATAATAATTAGGATATGAAATTGTTCTCCTTTGTTGAGCTTCTATATCTTCTCCATTCAGATAGCTTCTTGCCTCTTCACAATATGACATGGTATGGCCCAGATAGCCACAGAACTGACACTTCATGAGAGGAAATGACTTCTCACTTGAATTTCTCCTCATACCTTCTTCCTTGGGAGAATAGTAAGACTGTTTGTCATTTCTGAATGTTTGAGGATAATTTTTAGGTCCCCTTTTAGTTTGGATTGAGGGTTCATTTTTTGGCACTCTAGGAAACATTTCAACATGTTCAACTTTCATATTCTCTTTCTTTTGGGTCTTTTCACTTCCAGTAGTTGATGTCTCAGCCTCACAGCCAATTCCACTCTTTCCCATGCAAGCGGGTCTTTGATTACTCAAGATTTTTCCAACCCCATTTGAACCACACTTGGCTCTTGCTAGTAATTCTGCATCTGAGAATCTTCCAAACTGTATTTTATTCTTCAATTCTTTTGGAACTGATTCAGTCTCCAGTTTGCTCCTTAGAGTAACTACTTCCTCCTCAAGACCATCAGTAGTCTTGGATTTTTCATCCAGTCTGGAGGTGAGGTCATTGATGAACTTTTCCTGCTCTTCAATTCTCAGCTTCAGATCTACTACATCGTCATTAATTTCAATTATTTTAGACCGTACCTTCACAAATTCTTCCAGTCATTCAATTTCAGCTTCAAGTTGATCAACGTATTCAGTTGATTCTTCTACAATTGATTTCCACTTATTGCAGCTCTTACATTTAATCTTGAGCTTACTAACCGCATCCTTAAGTTGTATCTTAGGATCTACACAAGTTCTCAGTTGTTTTTCTCCTTCAATATCTTCTGGCTTTTCAACAGTGGACATCATATAAGCATGGTTCCCAATTTTGAATTCTGGTTCTTATTCATCATAGAATTCATTATCATCTTCTTCCTCTTCACAGACAAAACTCTTCCTTTGCATTTTCTTACCAGATTTGAAGTCTCCCTTTTTGAAGAACCTTCTCTGAGGATTCTTGAGGCTTTCATCCTCACTGTCTTCATCATTGATCATTTTTAAGCACTGAGAGGCAATGTGCCCAACTTTTTCACAACAGAAACACGCGAGAGGTAACTTCCCTTTGAATTTCCCTTTCCCCTTCTGAAACTTCTTTGCAATGAGAGAAAGAATTTATTTTTCTTCATCATCTTCACCGCTACTATCCTTTGAGATTTTCAGTTTATCCCTGGCCTTGAATGCCATTTCCTTGCTCACCCAAGTCGTATCATCTTCTGGTTTGACTCTCATTTCATATGCTACCAAGCTGCTCAGTAGATCATCTAGAGAAAGTTTGGAAAGATCTCTTTCCTCAAGGGTTGACACCTTCGCATTATACAGAGGTGGAAGTCTTCTCAATATTTTCTTTACAATATCAATGTCTTTGATTTCTTTGCCTAGACCCCGAATTGCTCCAACTACTTCAGTAATTCGATGGAAGAATGAGTCTGCATTCTCGTCTGGATGCATCTTCAGATCATCAAACCGATTGTGCAGCACTTGTAGTTTCGCCTCCTTCACTTTGATATCTCCTTCATAAATATTCTCAAGTTTATCCCACATGGATTTTTCTAAGGTGCAATTCATCACCTTTAGGTAGATCTGATCAGAAAGGGATACAGTGAGTGCATTCTGTGCTTTAGCATCTGCATCAAGAAGTTTACTGTCTGTTTTAGTCATAGCTAGGCCTGTTGGATCAGTGACTTGTATTCCTTTCACAGTAGAAAATAGAACTTCCATTCCAAGAGATCTTAGATGAGATCTCATTCTGTTCTTCCAGATCTGGAAATTTCTTCCATCGAAGGGAGGGACTCCCCTGACATTGACCGCGTTTTCCATGATGAAAAAGGTCAGATTCAACACCAGCAACCTTTACCCTCTGATACCACTTGAAGGACCCCGGGACACCCTGAGAGGGGAGGGGTGAATCAGGGTGACAACTTTTTCTTCTAATGTGATAGATCTTGTTCCCACGTTGGTAGGAACTTGTTGAACCTGTATGATGAAAAAGATCAGAAAGCAAACATGCACATGCATAGAGAAGACACAACCCTTTTTACTTGGTTCACCACTAAGGGCTATGTCCAAGGAGCATACGCCGACAAGTTGTCAGTCGTACCAAAATCCACTATGCTTCACTAGCTAGAGAATACAAATGTTCGGGCACAGTCACTCTGTACCAGGCTCACTGCCTTTACAAAGGTTCAGGGAAAGCTCACTGCTTCCCTCGGGTCACTCCCGTTGACTCCCCCTGGCTCACTACCGTTGGTGAAGACACACTCAGTTTATAGACGTGAAGGTCTCTTCAATAGATAGACATGAAGTTCATCATCTCCTATTCAGCATGAGACTTTGCTTGCATCAGAGTCCTGAGTTAATGCTCTATTAAAGTCCAAATTCCAACCACTGATGAATACCCCCTTTTCCCTTGTCCACTGGGAAAACAACCTTTGGAAAAGGCCTTCGAAAAGTACCCTACTTCGCAAGGCTCCCAATTTTGCAAAGCTCAAACAAGCCTTCACAGAGCCCCTGTCATTTCGCGAAGCTCAATCGCGAAGCACTCTCGTGATGATCCAGCCTTTTCAATGCTTGGCTATCATGAAGCTCCTACCTCTTCGCGAAGCTCACTGAGCCAACATGGGGCGCACGTCTTTCGCGGAGCTAGAATAGCCGCCGTGAAGCTCCTCTTTCGCGAAGCCCACTACCTTCGCGAGAGACCTTTGCGAACTGAGATCAAAGGACTTTCTATGAAATTCTCTCTACTTATCTTGAGGGGGTCAGCCTCTATTTATAGGCGATTCCACCGACCCTCGACCCTTCCGCGCGAAGTCAGCGCCACGTCAACTCAAATCGTGAAGCTCCGAAGATCCCGCCGGAATTCTGTCCAAATCGCGAAGCACCACGGAAATTTTCCGTTCGCGGAGCTTGACGTAATCGCGAAGAATCACCATCAACATTCCTTCACGCCTTCGCCGCGAAGCTACCTCGCAAAGCCCCTCTCCTCCGCGATGTGCTTCAGCCTCTGCCGTTCGCGAAGCTTGACGTAATCACGAAGACTCACCGCCTCCATTCTTCTGGTCTTCGTGATTTCCAAACCATGAATCCTATCTTCGCGAAATTCATGCCTTTTCTATTTTAAATCATGATCTTCATGGAAATCCTATTTTCGCGATGCTCACCAAATTCCAAATTTTGGACCCCAAAAATTTGGCAAACACTGGGAAACGGCGCCAACTTCAATACTGTTGTGTTCTTGAATGGTATGATCTCTTTGCTGGTACATGATCCAAACTTCCATTTATGATTGACAACAAACACAAACCACACTCCAAATCATGCATAGAATACCATGGTTCCAACAATATTACCTATACAACCCCTCAGATAAAAAGGTTGCAGTGGCAAGACATGCCATATTCCTTGAGAGGGAGAACATCTCCAAAAGAGTTAGTGGGAGCGAGATAGACTTTGATGAAGTCGAGGCTCAAGATATACAGTAGTTGGTACAAGAACATATTCCACAAAGCCCCGTGGAAGAAAAATCTGTTCCAGAGACACAAGAACGGCGTAGAAGCACGAGAGAGGTAAGAGAACCAGAATGATATGGTTTTCTTGTCACCAAGGATGGTGACTCATTATTGGTTGACAATGATGATCTTCTTACCTACAAGGAAGCATTTGAAGGCACAGACATTGCCAAGTGGCAAGAATCCATGAATTATGAAATGGATTCCATGTACCAAAACCAAGTCTGGATTTTGGTAGATCCTCCAGTTGATGTAAAGCCTATTGGTAATAAATGGGTATTCAAGAAGAAGCTGGACATAGAGGGACAAGTCAACACCTATAAGGCATGACTGGTTGCAAAATATTTTAGACAACGTCAAGGAATTGACTATGATGAAACCATTTCACCAGTTACGATGCTGAAATCCATCAGAATCCTATTTCCCATTGCCACTTACCATGACTATGAAATTTGGAAAATGGATTTCAAAACAACATTCCTTAACGGGAACCTCCAGGAAGATGTCTACATGATATAGCCTGAAGGGTTTGTGACTCCAAAGGATGCCAACAAGGTATGCAAGTTGTAGAAATCCATTTATGGATTAAAGAAAGTATCAAGGTCATGGAACATTCATTTTGATGAAGCCGTAATAGAATTTGGATTTGCTAATAACGAATTGGAGCTTTGTGTCTACAAAAGGTTTAGTGGAAGTGCAATCATTTTCCTAATAGTATATGTTGATGACATATTACTAATTGGAAACGAAGTACCTGTCTTACAATCAGTTAAGGCATGGTTGGATAAATGATTCTCTATGAAAGACTTGGGTGAGGCAACATATATTCTTGGGATCAAGATCCATTGTGATAGATCCAAGAGAATGCTGGGCCTGAGTCCAAGTACATACATTGACAAGATATTGAAGAGATTCAGTATGGAATAGTTCAAGAGGGGATTATTTATAGTGTCACATGGAATTCATCTTTCCAAGAGAATGTTTCCTCAGACACATGAGGAAAGAAAGAAAATGGCAAGGATCCCTTATGCATATGCGATTGGGTTAGTCATGTATGATATACTATGTACAAGGCTAGATGTTTCTTATACATTAAGTGCGGTAGACAGATATCAAACTGATCCAGGAGACCACCATTGGATGGTATTCAAGACTATCATTAAGTATCTGAGGCGTACTAAGGACATGTTTTTGGTTTATGAAGTATATGAGGAACTAGTCATCAGAGGACATGTAGATGCTAGTTTCCAGACTGATCAAGATGACATGAAGTTGCAGAATGGATACATCTTCAGTTTGAATGGAGGTGTAGTGAGCTGGAAGAGCTCAAAGCAAGGTGTGGTTGCAGATTATACAGCAGAGTCTGAGTATATCGCAACTTCTGAGGTAGATAAAGAAGCAGTATGGATGTGAATCTTTGTCCAAGAGCTGGATATAGTACCTAGCAGTAAAGATCCTATCACACTCTATTGTGATAATATTGCAGTGGTGACAATTGAAAAAGAGCCAGGGTCACATCAGCGGACAAAGCACATACTTCAAAAGTATCATCTCTTGAGGGATTTTTCTCAGAGAGGTGAAGTTGTAGTGAGCTTTATTTCCACGGAAGACAACGTGGTGGACCCCTTGACTAAAGCCTTGACTCAGCAGAAACATGATCATCATGTGAGGTCTAGAGAACTAAAAGTCATAGGCAATTGGCTCTAGTCCAAGTGGGAGTTTGTTAGAGTTGGTGTCCTGAGAACCAACTATTTATACTTTGATTACATGAATGTACACTTATTATATATTTTTCATTGTTTTACATGACTATAATATAATAATGTTCTAGAATATTTTTTACATTAATAAGGTCATGATAGATCCCCGATATGATGAGAAACTTGAAATGGTATAACAATATTATTAAATAAAGTTCTACAGTTGGATGACATACTATGATAGGACACATAGTATATAGACCGTCATGTGCAAGTACTCGTAAGAAGATAAGACTCTCTCTCATAGAGTTCGCACTTGGTAATCTCCAAGATGGGAGATTATGAGAACAGACCTGCCAGTAGTAATTTTACATGTCTTTGTGTCATCGAACATTGCTATCTGCAAGCGTGTGTAATGGTCCTTAGACTGGAAGATTATCATTAACTCATGTCATGAATCGTGCACTTAGATTTGTTGACGAAAACCGTCATGAAGATAGTTGGTGGGAAGTTGGGTACGTTGGGTGCGTCATGAATGACATGTTGTTAATGGATAAGTCAAGGAAGGATTTGTCCCTTACATATTTATGGAAGTAGATATCTCGGGCCCTTTTATTGAAATAGAACTGTCGCCCAAATTCCATGGCCATGGTGTAATGACAAGTTTATTTATGGAAGTCAAAGAATGAAAGATCAAGCATATAGGTTTAGGACACTACCATGAAACCTGCTTGATGATACATTGAGACAAAGGGATTAAATTACATGGTAAGCATTCGTATGATGTGACACATCAATATAGTGTCAACTTCTTTCTCTTGGGTGACTTGAACCATTGCTAGACAGTAATCTTGGACTTTAGGCAAGCCCACATAATGCCAATGAGAAAGAGGCCTAGAGGGTCACACACTAAGTGTATCTAAGTATCTCAAGTAGAATAAAGATTATTACCATACGTGGTTTAATAATTATTCAAGGGAGGCTAAATTGATTTCATGATGGAGGAAGAATAAAATAAAAACAAGATATACATGCCGTGTATTAATGATTACACGCCGTGTAGTTTTCATTTTGGAAAGGAGATGAAAAACAAGTACACGCTGTGTATTAATGATTACATGCTGTGTATTAATGATTACACGCTATGTAGTTTTATGAAAAACAAGTACATGCCATGTATTAATGATTACACACCGTGTAGTTTTTATAGTCGGGATTTTGAGGAAATAATATTGTTTTATTAAATGATATTTATTATAATCAGTGTGGGTGCATGTCAAGGAATTGATGATTTGACATGGGGGTTTTCAATAAGGGTTAATGAAATAAATAAAATGTGTAGCGTGTTTATTTATTGTCATAACTCTATAACCTCAAACCTGATTATAAATATCCTCACAACCCTAACACTTTTCATTAATCGCTGTGAACAAAAATTCTGGGTAATTCTCTCAAGGCCGAAAGAATTACTTCCTCCAAGAACGCTATCAAGACCGATAGAGATACTCCTCCATCAGATCAACGCGATCTATGGCGGACAATGCAAGAAAATGTTTCTCCACGCTAGCACCTGGAGACTCCTTTGGCTACGTCCAGAGATACGTGGTGCATGTGTGGATCACCACTAGAGGAAGTCTACACTTGGCTTCTATGATGCAATGACGAATCACATCGAAACATGATAAAAAATATCAACGAAGAAAGAACACCGTAAAAGGTACTTCTTTTCAATTAATTAAATTAATTATAATCAACCTGTGACAATCCTCATTTTTGGTTCTAGGACTATTCTTCTTCTTTGTCTATTTCTGTGATTCGATCCATGGAGTCTAGCATTTATCATCATATTGATCCCGGATTGATCATTGCTAATGACAAAAATCCAAGTGGGAACACCAACCTATGAGCTTCCACTGCGCCCGAAACCTTCACTCTGGTCAATCACTGTATAACCTCATCTTGAAATCGCAATCTCACCCCATATTATGCAGCATGAAATGACGACAACAACGATGGTTTTCCATTTGAGCAATATAATTTCATCGCTTCAACGCCATAGTAGTTACACTTCTACACATGTACCCTTTAACAGCGCACAAGAAGCCTTTTAACAATGCTGAAAAAGTGAAGTTAAAGGGGGTATTTTATCCGCACTAAAAAAAAGCAATGATAAAGGCCTCTATTTATCACCGCTATTTTAAGCACTGATAAAGGCTTAACTAGCTACAATGTGATGTTAATATGACAACACACCCAGCAAAAACCTGCAGATATATACATCACACCCAACAAACAATGTTATATAAATTTAATTGACATCATGAATACAAAAATATCCACCCATGGTATATACAAAAAAATACTACTATATACATTTCAAACAATGTCTTATATAATTAAATTTACAATTATCCAACAAACAGTTAAAAACACCAATGTTTCATCTTTTTACACCTTTGATCCCCTCTAAAAAATGTCCACCCATGGTATCAGTTGTCGAAAAAATCATCCCAACTCGAACAAAAGATTCTGAATATATAAGAAAACAAATATTATGTCAGTAATACTATAAAGAAATAAATTAAACATTAATATGAAAGAATAGATTAATAAAATGTAAATTTTTAATAAAAATGTCACATTTGGAGTTATACCGTCCACACCGTGTGTTGTATTAAGGTGGGGTTGATTCATACACATCAAAAATAAGTTATGGATTGTTGTCCTAAAATATCAAAATAATCCGAATGTGTCTGCTTGATTTTGAGTATGTCACTTTTTTTACTAAAATTAATATCAAATTTAAATAATGACACATTTGGAGTTATATCGGTCACACTGTATGTGAGATTGAGGTGCAGCTGATTCCTACCTATCACAAATTACTAATGCATCACTATCCTAAAGTATCAAAACAATCCTAATGCATTTGTTTGGTTTTCAGTATGTTAGTTTTGTTTTTTCACTAAAATGTCATTTCAAACTAGAAACATGCATTTGGAGTCATACCGGCTGCATCATGGGTCGGTTTAATGTGATACTACTTCATACGCATCACAAATGACTTATGAATCACTGTCCTAAATTATCAAGACAATCAGAGCACGTTTGATTGTTTTTCAGTGAGTGACACATTTTGAGATAAAATGTCAATTTTAAACTGATAACAAACACTTTTAGTTATACTAGTCACACCGTGCATTGTATTGAGGTGTGGTTGATTCCTACACATCACAAATGGCTCATGGATCGTTGTCCTAAAGTATTAAAACAATCTGAATGTGTTTTCTTGGTTTTCAGTATGTCACTTGTTCTTTTTGCTAAATTTAATGTCAATTTAATATAAAAATACACACTTAAAGTCATACCAACCAAAATGTGCATTAGATTGAGCTACAGTTGATTCCTACACATGAAAAATAATTTATGGATTTTTTTCCTAAAGTATCAAAACAATTTGAAATCATTTGCTCAGTTTTCAGTATGTCACTTGTTTTTTTACTAAAATTAATGTCAATTTTAAAAAGACACTTTAAGTTATACCAGTGATACCATGCATCATATTGAGGTGTGGCTGATTCCTACACATCACAAATGACTTATAGATAATTTTTCTAAAGTATCAAAACAATCTGAATGTGTTTTCTCGGTTTTCAGTATGTCAATTGTGTTTTTTTACTAAAATGTCATTTCAAACTAGAAACATGTATTTTGAGTCATACTGGTCGCATCATGCATCAATTTGATGTGAAACTACTCTATAAACGTCAAAAATGACTTATGAATCGCTGTACTAAATTATGAAGACAATCAGAACATGTTTTATTAGTTTTCAGTGAGTAACACGTTTTCAACTAAAATGTCAATTTCAAACTAATAACGAACACTTTTAGTCATAACGGTCACACTGTGTGTCAGATTGAGGTACGGTTGATTCATACATGTCAAAAATGACTCATGGATCATTTTTATAAAGTATCAAAACAATCAAAATGCGTTTTATCAGTTTTCAGTATGTTACTTTTTCTTTTTTGCTTCATTTAATGTCAATTTAAAATAAAAATACACACTTAAATTCATACTGGCCACACCGTGTGTTGGATTGAGGTGCGTTTTATTCCTACACATCAAAAATGACTTATGGATCATTATATTAAAGTATCAAAATAATCTGAATGCATTTGATCAGTTTTCAGTATGTCATTTTTTTTACTAAAATTAATGTCACTTTTAAATAAAAAGAGACACTTTGAGTTATACCGGCCACACCGTGCATCATATTGAGGTGTGGTTGGTTCCTACATGTCAAAAATGACTTATAGATCATTTTTCTAAAGTATCAAAACTATCCAAATGCGTTTTCTAGGTTTTCAGTATGCCTTTTGTGTTTTTTTAGTAAAATGTCATTTCAAATTGAAAACATGCATTTTGAGTCATACCGGTCGCATCGTGCATCAGTTTGATGTAAAACTGCTTCATACACGTCACAATTGACATATGAATCATTTTGATAAATTATGAAGACAATCAAATTTTATTTTCTTGGTTTTCAGTGAGTGATAATTTTTGAACTAAAATGTTAATTTTAAACTGATAACGAACACTTTTAGTCATACTGGTCACACCATGCATTAGATTGAGTTGTGGTTGATTCCTACATGTCACAAATGACTCATGGATTGTTTTCCTAAAATATCAAAACAATCAAAAAATTTTTTCTCAGTTTTCAGTATGTCACTTGTTCTTTTGCTAAATTTAATGTTAATTTAATATAAAAATACACACTTAAAGTCATACTGGCAACATCATGTGTCGGATTGAGGTGCGGTTGATTTCTACACATCATAAATAAATTATGGATCATTATCCTAAAGTATCAAAAAAGTATGAATGCCACTTGTTCTTTTTACTAAAATTAATGTCAATTTTAAATAAAAAGAGACACTTTGAGTGATACTTGTCACACCATGCATCATATTGAGGTGCAGTTGATTCCTAAACATCACAAATGACTTATAGATTGATGTCCTAAAGTATCAAAACAATCTGAATGTGTTTTCTCAGTTTTGAGTAGATCAGTTGCTCTGATACCAATTATATTGACCTAGACATTTCATACATAGATATCACATCTTAGTAGATTAATATTTCTTACATAACATAATGATCCATGACAGAATAGTTTAGGTCTAGTGCTTTTGGAAACATGGAAACATAAAGAACTAGTTCATAATAGTTTCTCATTAAGTTATTCTTTATTAGAAACCTTCTTAGACATATCATTTCTAAAACCATTCTTTATAACCTATGGATATGAAATATAAGAAAGGATGTTCATAGATGCTCAATAAGTGTAAACAAGAGAGATATCAATGATCATATAAGAATAAAATGAGAATAAAGATGTTAGAAGGTGATATTAACATTATAAATTCATACCCTGCATATCTTAGATCATAATCGCAAGTCATGGATCAAAGAATGGTTGTTCATAAGACATGAATCTTAAAGGATCAAAGAATATTATAAACTAAAAACATATACTTTGAATCATACTGAGCACACTCTGCATCAGATTAAGGTGAGACCGATTGAGTTATGGTTGATTACTATAGTGTTCAAGAAAATGTTCATGATAGATCTTTTGGGAAGTCATACTTTTCATTCAAATACCGAGAAATCCCTATGTAGATGCATCCTTTCGGGTTTCCTCTTCCACCTGAAAGGAACATATTCTCTCTTTTCTGGATTGTTGTAGATAGTTGAAGGGAAAATATGACTTCCCAAAAGATCTTTAAAAAAATTAAATAAGTATTAGATAAAAATGTTGAGAAAATTAACTTACAAATAGTATATAAAATGATGACAAAATCAATTAATTAAATAAATAGTCAGAATTAACATTTATAAATTCTTGACCCATTTCCTTGTTGTCATTATCTCAGTTACAACCTCGAAGTCCTATCCCTCACAATCATGAGCATCTTCAATCAAAACACCCTGAATCGAATAAAGGAATCCACATGAGAAGAAAACAATTCTTATATGAGTAATACTAAAAAGAAGTTAATTAAACATAAATATGAAACAATCTACTACTTCTATGGAAGTCAAATATTCATGCTATGTTTTTATATTCTTCCACCAGGTATGTTGTCCATTCATTTCTAAGAAAATTAATATCATCTTGTGAATATGAGTCTTTTAGATAGTCATAGTAGTACTGAAAAAATATAAATACACAAAGGATTAATAAATATTTTAAATTAAATAGTAATTATCTTCGAAAATACCTTTTCAGGGATGCTATATTGTTGATGGAATATGATCTCTCTCATAAATTTACAAACATAATAACCACAATCTTTTCCATTTGTTTGTTTCAGACACTGCAGAAGCATTAAGGAGAATAAGTAATTTGTTTTGATATGTGTTTTGATAGTGAAATATTATCATATATACCCTGATACTTGTCCAGTCGTAGTACTTTTCATGTTCCTCATTCTTAACCCCTAGCCTCATTCCTTATTTTTGATGATATTCATGCACCGCCCTATCATAATATAATCATCATTAAAACATAATCTAAATTATATAACTTGATATTTAGTTCTAAAACATTGGATGTACTGTATTAAAAATTAAAAAATTCCATCATGTGTGGTTGGTTTGTTGGATATCCATGCATTGAATCCAGAAAATAAATCTTTGGAGTATCCAAATTGACTGCAATGATCATCCAATGTTGCCCAAAAACACAAAAAGGAATAAGTAATGAAAGAAATAAAAATATATTTGATATGATTAAATTGTAGAGTTTTTCCCCTACATTGTTGGTTTTAAGAAGAGTCTGTCATCCGTAAGTTTGCTTTAAAATGATTTGACCAGGCCTGCCACTATTTCATCCTCTTTTTTGGAATCTATTTTTGGTTGTTCTGTAGAGGAGATGTGAGGACTGACGAGTCCATTTTTTTTCAGGTAAAAATCTCTTCAATAGTTTTTGATATATACGCCTTCCAAAAATATGAAATGTATTTAGTCATAATTAACATAGTATATCAGCCTTTAGAAAATCAAATCATGAAAACATACCTCATGTATACATTTAAAACTAAGCCACCTAACCAATCATAGTTGAGGATTTCAATTACATTCTCAATACCAATGAAGTCTTGAACTTTCTATCCATATATATTTTCTTCAAAATAAACTATGTGAGTATGACCATTTTTTTTAACTTTGTATCCACATGAAACTTCAATGATATTAAATGAAAATATAGAATGGGCGGGGTAAAAGTGATTTCAGTAGATCTTTTAAATTGGTTGGTCGATCCTTTAGATGGTTTTGAGACGGTCTATCATTTCACCCCTTCCCTTTGTCTATCTTTCATCGGTTCAAACATTTTTTCATTAATTGTTAACAGTTTATCTTAAAAAATAAATTGGAAATGAATACCTCCTTGTCGACATGCTTTTTTACAAGATGTGACGACCATGCGATGAATGTTACAACATCTTGTTCGACCTTATGATTATCTTCCCCATCAATTGGAACAAGTATCTTAGCGCTCGACTCATGGGCTACGCTAATCAACACTCTCACATGACCTGTTGGGAGTGGTCTGTTGTGTAAACTATCTTCTTTGATATTGAAAACTGCATCCTTTGCTACAAGGCGATGGGTGGGTGTTGATATATATAAATCATAGTCATTTTCACTCTGTAAAATATCAGTACAGGAAAGGTATCCATGTTTTTCTGATTCATATTTCACAAAAACAATTATTAGAACATTGATTACCTCAAACAAGATAGCTCTTTGAGGGGAATGGATCACCTCAAAGCTAGTGGGTGTGTGTGTGTGTGGGGGGATCATCAAGAAATGATTGTTCTTGAGTTATTTCTTCTCTTTGATTCCCCCATTAAAGTTGATAGCATCTATATATACCATTATAATTTTTATTCAAGGGTATCTAGATTTTCTCTCACTCGTTTAATTTCTTCACCTTGATCCTCCTCTTGTTTGTTTCTTAAATTATATTCAGAGTGTCACCCCAAAACCCACACCTCTGATGAAACCATACTTTTCTTGCCACTTCAAGACCACTAATAGTATGTGTTCATATGGTACAAGTGTTTCTGATTCCTGTTACTATGTCATATAGAAAATATAGAAAAATAAGTAATCATTATTATGTAATAGAGATTTAAAGAATGTTTTTTATTATGTCATACTTACACATGTTTCCCAAACTTTTTTTGTGTTTTCATCTATTAGTATCCCATATTTATTTACATGTGCCTCCTTTCATAGCACATGGAGTGAGATGAATGTGGATTTGTATTTGGAGTCATAAATATACTTATAAATAGAGGAAAATAATTATATTATTGTTTTATGTCACATAAAATTATTACGATATATTTAAAATATGTGTCAATTTTTTTTCAAGTGAAACATACCCCATCCTTGATTTACAGTAGGGTTACATTGGTTTTACTGCCCATTCCTTATTTTCAGCACTTAGTTTATGTTTCATAAATAAAAATTTATCAATCAAAGTGATGAATCCACATATCATCAAACAATGTATTACTAGACACAATGTACCTAAAAAGACACATTCGTATGATGACTAGTAAATGCATCCCATGATTATTGGATTATTAGGTGTGCATAGTTAAGTGGTGGGTGTGGTTTTATTTTTCCTTCACCAGCTTTAAGACGATGTCTAGTTAGAATTGTGTGAAAGCCTCTGTGAATCCTTCCAGCAATAACTAATACATATTTCTGATGGGAGTCATCTACTATAAATTCACTATGAAATGGATGGTGAAGAGTAAATCAATGTTTCATTATTTTATTTTTTAGTAAAATAAATAAATGATATCATAATATTACCACAATCTCTTCCCATATCAGTGTATTAATCCCGATCACAACATGGTGCTATGAATCTACCTCAATCGACACACGTTTCTGAGTGATGATTACAATGTAACTACTCAACATGGCCTTGTTGGGGTTAACATGTTGGCCTCACACATTCCATCCAACCTCATATTTTATGCCTTTGACTTTTACCATAATAACTTTTGTTAATATCATCAAACTAAGATGATCATTCTTTTTCTGTGTCACTGGTCCTTCGTCACCTACCATTTCCTCATATTCAACATTATCAATATGTTCCTCTGGAGTGGTAGGATTGATATGTGCATATGGTCATTGTACCTTTGTACTGGGAGCAACAATAGGTTGAGAAACCTGTTGTTCCTAGTATTGGGAGCACCAGCACATGCATAAGGTTGTTGTTCCTCTGCACTGCGAGCAACAATAGGTTTAGAGACCTGTTGTTCCTCGGGATTGGGATCACCAACACGTGAAGAAGTCATTATCTACAGAAGTGGTTTAAAATTTAATTTTAAGTACATAAATGCAGTAGCGAATGGATAATAACATGAGGTAACATGATGTATATTACAAAAAATATATAACTTGATTATTAAAATCTATTTTTTAAAGGATGAAGGGATTTGAACCCTTTATCGACTATACAAATCCCTTCATTGTGGTCTCTTATGACATAAAAACACCATCTACATTAGGACCACTGCAAAATGGTTGTGACGTCCCAATGAAAGGGTTATACTCATTTGAATTTTCATCTGACCTTTTAGTGGTTTTTGTCGATAACAGAACAATTGAACACTTTCAATTTGCGGGATCTGGAACATAAAATACTTGTACTGCTTGTGATGTCATTATAAATGGTTCACCTTTATACCATTCCTTACTAAAATCAAATTTCATGAATCACAATTCATATATTTTAACATAACTCTTTTTATCAACCCACTTGTATTGAAAAATTGGCACTTAGAATGTTTTATAATCCAACTCTCATATTTGTTTGATGATACCAAAGTATGAAGTATTCAGGTAAATTAGATTTCTGTCCTTAGTACCATAAACATCTGTTGATTCAGCCACAAGTGTAACTCCACTATTTTTCATGGTACTGTCTTCATCATGTTCATTTGTATAGAACATATAACTATTAATTACATAACCATTTTAAGATAATACATACACACTTGGTTCTCTAGCTAGCCATCAAATTCGTTTTGAAATTGAGTCCAGATTTTTCATCCGACTCATTAAAAATACGGTCCAGAAACCATATTATAAACTATTTATTATGTATATTTGATATCCATATTTTATCCCTTGATGAATTCAAATGCCTAAGTATTTATTTGTGGGTTTAAAAATATAGGGAAACCTCTAAACTATTATGCAAAACATAAAGGTGGGTCTACTATTGATATATAATATTGATTGTGACAATATCTCTTCCAAAATTTTCTTCAACCGCAAGCCACCTAGTGTGATGAGATTTTGGTAGACCAATGTTTTCCATACCAGACATGTATTCGGTACATAATTTAATGGTTTCCTCAACAATATATCACTTCATAATACAACCCTTTGGAAAAATTCATTTTTTTGATATACCCTTTCAAAATCTTTATATATCGTTCAATGGTGTATATCCATCTATAGTGTACATGACCACATAGTTGAATCTCTCTCACCAAGTGAACCATCAAATGAACCATCATATCAAAGAATGTTAGTGGGAAGAACATTTCTAATTCACATAATATAAAAAAATTATCTTTCCATAGTCGGTAATTTAACCAAGTCTATTACTTTGTTACATATTACTTTGAAGAAGAAACAAATCTTGATTCATGTATTATAGACATTATTGGAAAAAATGAAACATAACACTATAGGAATTATATCTTATATCAAAACATGGTAGTCAGGTGATTTCTGACCCTTTAACTTTAAATCGATCACTCACAAAATGTTCTTGATATTAAATGAATACCCCTATAGAACCTTTACACCATTCAAGAAGCTACAAGATTGATATCTTTCTTGACCGAAAAGAGTATAAACAACTGGAGGAAAGAAAGTTTGTTTTTTCACTCTTCACTGGAACCAACTCTTCTCATATTCCCATGTCAACCATGTCTAACCTATTCTTAATTATATCCTTTATTTTTCCTAGTGAATTTATCAATGTGTCGATGGCACTATCACATACATTTTTTTCAACATGGATAACATCAAGAAAATGTATGATGTACAAACAATTCCAGTATGGTAATTAAAAAAAACTAATCTATTTTTTCAACTGGTTTTTGTAAGGTTTTTTGAAAATAGTTTACCAAAATAAGTTTCCACATATTTTACTTTCTCAAATAGTTTATCACCTATTAGTTGAGACGGTGCTATATGTTCTTTTGAACTTCCATCAAACAATGTCGTCCAAGATTAGTACTTATTCCGTCAGGGTAGAATTATATGATGTTCTAGAAATGATATTTTTGATGAATGTTTCAGCCTAATTGACTGTGTACCTTGTTCAAAAATGGGACACCCTTGAGTTACTTTAATTATATATCCCAAAAAATTTCCATAAGTAGGAAAGTCATTTATCACCCTGTACAACATGGATCTCAATGTAAAATCTTCATTTCTATAAGCATCATATAACGTAACACCTGAATCCCACAATAATTTCAAATATTTTATCAATAGATCCAAATAAACATTAATACCATTACCCAGTTGTTTTGGTCCTGATATAAGCATATATAACATGATGTATTTTTATTTTATATATAACCACAGTGGAAAGTTATAATTTACCAACATAACCAACCACGTGTTGTGAGTTTTGTTTTTAAAACCAAAAGGATTCACTCCATCTGTAGATAATTCGAGACAAAAGTTTCTCAGATCATTTCCAAATTCAGGATACTCATGATCAATTCTCTTACACTGAGGAGAGTTTGTTGAGTGATGTAGTTTCCCATATTTATTTATTATATCTCCATGCCACTTCAATTACCCTACAGTCTCCTCACTTCATTATAGGTGCCTAAACCTTGGAATTATTGGAAAGTACCATACAACTTTCATAAGAACAGTTTCATATTTCTTGTTTCAAGAATCACCACACTTTGGGCATTCTGTAAGTTATTTGTGGTCCTTACAAAACAATATACAATCATTCGGGTAGGCGTGTATTCTTTCATAGATCATACTCATCAAGCGTAGCATTCGTTTGACATCGTATGTTCGTCTCAAGAGATCATTATATTCTAGGAGCATGTCATTCAAGAGATCAAGTAGTTTTGTAAAAATGTCATCAATCTATCCATTGCCTGCTTTCAAATTATACAGGTTCATTATGGCTGACGATGTTGTATATTTAGTGCAACCAACATACAATGACATATTTTCACAACTCTTTAACTTCTCAAACAATTTTGGGAAATCACATAGTTTATATTCAACTATCCTTGTAATTTCCTCAATATTATCTTCATTATCATTCACATATGTAATCACATTCTCAATACCATCTTCTTCATTCTCCATACTTGTAATCATAGCAGGTGATCCATAAAACACAGTGTTATCCCAACCACCAGCTACATTCTATTTTCCACCATATTTATTTCAATATTTATAACTTTGATCTATTCCATAATAGATCAAGTGTTCTTCCAACTCCTCTAGAATAATTAGCATTGAATAACAACAGGATAAACATGGAAAAATGATTTGAGAAGGGTTATATGCACGATATTTTGCAAACTTGATGAAATATTTTACTCCATCTTCATACTCTTTTGTCAGATGATTGGCATCCATCCATTCTTTATTCATATCCATCCTATTTGATTCATTAATATTAATATTTAACAAAATAAATACACAAAAGGGGACTTTAAAATAAAGGGAACTCAACATTTTAATTATAGTTATTATCGTATTTTTTTGCTTGAGACTCATCCCCTTAGAAGCTAACACCAAACTAGAAAGAAGATGTAATAGTTGAGGACTCCTCTAATTTAAACCATGGAGGTGATGTTGGATGCAAAGTAGGTTTACGAGTTGAAATGGGGTTAAACATTAATTCACCTTGTGTGGGAGTGATGTCATGGTGGATATCCTATGGGTTGGATAGAGTTAGTGACATGCCCTTACCATGGTGTTATTATCAATATACTTGTCTTCCCTATATAATTTAATGGTTTTACTAATTATATAAAAATCTAAACTTAAAATATTACGGAAAAACTATATTTAAGATGTCCTTTGAAACTATTTATAAAATCACACTTAAAATACCATTAAAAAAACCAACCATTTACACAAATAAATCTTTAAAATAACACACCCTTTTTAAAATAAACTAATCAATTCCAAGATCTCTTTCACAGAACCATAATTTATTTTTTTAAAATAATTCAAGGAAACTTCATAAACCAATAGTCATAATCATTTAAAATGACCAACAACCCTCTATATTTTACAAAATTTCCTTTTAAACTTCACACACCCCTTGTTAAAATAAAACCAGCATTAAATACACTTTCAAAACAATCACATCCCTTTATAAAATCCAATCAGGCAATTTGATAAACACTTGGAATGAAATCTATGTCCATTCCAAGTGTTTAAATTATTTTAAATCTATTTAAAACCAAAAAAGGGTATTTTGAACATAAATAATTTTTTAAGAAACATTTCAAAAACACTTGAATCATTTTAAAAGAGACACTTAATAATTTTCACAAAGACCTAAATCCCAAGAGAGACACTTTATAAAAGATACATGAATAAAAAATAACCAAAATTTTATAAAATATAAATCTATAAAGGCTTTACACATGATCCAAAATATAAAGGTAAGCCAAAAATAAATTTAAACAAATCACAATAAAATTTCAATTTAATCCCATTAAAAATAATTTCTTAATTATTTACTAGGTCATATCACTGCACTCGAACCATGAACAGATGCACACAGGAGGTCCATTACACACTCCTGGTATCATCCCATCCCAATTCCATAACCAATGACATTAAAAAAACTTCAAATTGAATCATTTTTTCTGTAAAACTTTGAAAGATCACTACAGTGACATATCTCCCTGAAATGGTATGTGACGACATGTAGACGTCATCTTGGGATTTCTTCTAGATTGGATAAGTAAGATCCTCATGAGAATCATATGATTCCACCATGCTAGGATGAAATCATCTCAAAAAACCTGAATAAAGAGAAGGAAAATTATAATGAAAGGAGGATGAGAATAAAAGAGACCAATTGTGGTTAAATCATACCATTGATTAATAATAAAATCTACTTAAAACACCCCTTAGCTTGAAGAGGAGAATAAGGGGAAAGAAACACATAAATAATAAAGATATAAAAAGGGGACAATATGGGATTCCCCCTCTAAAAATTAGAGGGGGGTAAAAATGTAATTTTACCCTTTAAATACCCCATAGACTATTTGGTGGATGGCCAGTGACTGGTTGGTGGATGCAAGCTGCTGGCTACCAGTAGCCCAACCACCCTAGGCCCACTCTAGTGACCTCTCAAGCCTTTCCAATATCTAATGGACTTTTTTCTAGATTCATTAGCAAATTTTTAAGAGTTTCCCAACTTTGGAATCATATTTTGATGTAAAATTAAAAATTATACCATCCAAAGATATGAAAATTCAAATTTTCGATAAAATTTAAGACCTTTATAGACATGGGTTCTTAAAACCTCCCTACAATAACACTACTCATCCTAAAGAATCCTTTGTGGTCATCCAACCAAACCTAATGGAATTATATTGTTATTAATTATAAGACAAATGACTATGTCCCATCCTTGAATGTTAGAAATGCTTCTAGAGAATAAATTTTAATTAAAGGTGATTAAAATAAAAAAAAAATCCATATATCAAATACATTATCAAAACCCTGATACGAAAGTCACCCACACCAATCTACCCCAAGACACCCGAGGGTTTTCATCCAACTAATCATTCAGCCCGTGGTGCTCCTCACCATATTCCCTAGCTAAAAGAAGTCAACTCTGAGATATGGTATCCTCAACTATTAGAATTTCCTATCAAAACACATTATTAGAATTCCAATGACATGATCAATGTAGTTTTCGATATAAAACACCTCCATAAATACAAGAAAATTAGTTACATTTCTCATTTCATAGTTCCAAGTCAAAATTATTGCATACCCACTATCCAAAAAATAAGCATGAATATGCTGAATTTTCTATAAAAAGACTTGAATAACCACCAAAACATACCCATCATGTCCAAAAAGACATAACCGACACAATTATTATCCCACCACATCCAATTCCACTTGAGAGTATAAGTCAAATCTCCTCAATATTACCCACCTAAAAACACCCAGTTTCCCCCACTAACACATTACCTGAAACACTTGATTATGATTCCATTACTCCTGAATTAAACCTAATATCATCTCGATACATCCACTAAATATTCAATATAATCTCTATTGTAATACCATGGTTGATTCATTAATCAACCAAAGCTATCATCATGCTCTTCCACAAGCGCTAATGCATCACCCATCTAATCCATGCTTGAATTACCTCAATTCTCATCTCGATCCCAAATCCATAATGCATACTCAATCAATTTTCATTTTTTAATTTTATAACTAGAGGGATCCATATAAATTCATATCAATTTTCCCACAGCTATCATATCCCCATAATGATTTTCCAATGGCTAGTCTCACTAAACCACTACCATACCTGCATGAGATCACAACATCCTCAAGTGATATAACACCTCCCAATATTGAAGTGTCCTTATCATCAGTCAAACCCAATATTTACAGCCCATATCCATCTGTTACCACCATTAATGATTGGAAATGGCCACATCGCTTATACCTGAACGTTAACATGAAACAAAAATCACTTTCTATCACTACTCGTAGGGACATCTTCCTTAGTAATTTCAAAAATAAAATCATAATGGGTTCTATGCCCTTAAACGGCCAATGAAACACTACCCACGATATTGCCTAAATTAAATCACTCCATGAGTGCAACCTAAATAGGTTCCACCATCAAACATACATTTCACCTTATGATTCACACCCACCCACTATCAACCTCTAACACTAATCCTTCATGGTGATCCATGTGACAACCTATACTTAGGTTGACTACCCCATGACACTTGATCCATTTCTAGGACCTCATCTACCACAAAGTGAAATTTACCATTTTGATCCAAGCCTCAGGCAATTATACCTGCCCGTATTCACAATTCTCATTGGTCCTCAGGACGCACACAACCTCCCAACAATTTAAAACTCAATAGACAAAACATTAAACCATGCACATTATATTAGTATCAATCAACATAATGGGGGTACACTATCATACCACTAGATCATATAACCTGAATCAAAATCCTCAGAGTCATGTAATACCAAAACTAGTCTCATATTCCAAATAAGATCATACCTTAGATTTAGAGGTATGGCGGTAGCAATAGGGTCCAGCGGCGGCGGTGGTGGCAGTGGAGGTCGCAGAGGGGTTCACAGTGGAGGTGGGGTTCATGACGGAGGTGAGTTCGTGCGGAGGACGGGTTCATGGAGAAGGTGCAGTTCAATGGTAAAGGTGGGGTTCGTGGCGGAGGTGGGTTCACAGTGAAGGAGGGATTCACGACGGAGGTGGGGTTCAACAGGCGGTATAGGTGGGGTTTGTAACGGAGGTGGGGTTCGCGGTGGAGGAGGGATTCATGATGGTGGAGGATGGATTCATGGTGGTAGATGATGGGTTGGGGTAGAGGAGGGTTTGGTGACAGAGAAGAGGTCAACGATGGTAGATGAGGGGTAGGCGGCGACAGAGGTTGACTTTTTTGAGTGCTTGAGGCGTGCAAGAGAAATAGCCAATTGTTAGGGTTCATTTATAAAATTGGGTAAAGTTTTTATCAGCGCTAGTTAAAAAGCGCCAATAAAGGTATGTTTTATCAACGCTAAAATAGAAAACACTGATAAAAAGTGTCTTTATCAGTGCTAAAATTATAGTCCTGATAACGGCGTATCTTTATCAGTGCTAACAAAACACCGATAAATCTATAATGTTAATAATTCATTTATATTATTATATTGTTGATGCTCCTTTCCATCATGGAGTCCAACGAATGGAAAAGGGGAATACCTTAAGCACAAAGAGGGTCACCCTTTGAAGAACATCGAAAAAATTGACGAAATCATGGACTAGGAGCCCATTTGGAGTGAGGCGTGCAAGTTACTTGCATGTCGTGAAAGTCACTTGCATGCCACCTATGGGTCACATAGCTCACTTGCGCGCCCTATTTGGTTTTTCTCCCAAGGTGTAAGGTGCTTATAAATATCCCCATTGGGCCCCCATTTTGATGACGGATTTTCCAAAAGTCAAATTCAATCTCTGGTCGCCCTAGTCTTCAACTCAACTCTTCTGAAAGCTTCTAAGGTAACTTTTTACCTAGAATATAATACATGAAGGAGTAGAATAAGGCCTAAGTGTTTAGAATTCATCAACACCTGCGCGCCTAGGTGTCCAGACCTCCTCAAAAATGGAAACACTTGTGTGCCGCCCTACCCTTTAGATGAAACTTGCGCACCGCCATTTTGGAAACATCTTAGGATAATACTAAAGGCTTGAGTTAAGTCTCGCCCAAGTATTACCCTACAGATTCTTTGTCACCCAAGTGAACCCATTCCGCACAAGTACACTTGCGTGACCAAGACTTGCATTCCAAATGACTTACACGACCTACACTTGTGTGCCAACTTCATTTGTGTGACTCTCTCCCATTCACCTCTCCTCTTCAAGATATTAGCCCTCAAACCCCATTTTAAAGACATTTATGGCATGGTTCCTTTATTGGCTTCCTTATCTGAAAGGAATTATGTGAGAACCTATCCCAAAACCTCACGACTTACAAGCTTTATGTCACTAAGGTTAGAGGTTTTCCTCCATACAATCGCATCCTTTAAGATGAGAATATCTTTTTTATTTAGGGAATCCTCCTCAAAAGTAATCCCCAAGTCCCCTTAACCTGGGCCTCCTTCTCAGGAGTAATCCCTAGTCATAGTTTCTTTTAACATTGTGCATCCTCCTCAGGAGTAATCCCCAATCTTAATTTCTTTTGATTTGGGCATCCTTCTTAGGAATAAGCCCCAATCATAAGTCCCTTTTAATTTGGGCCTCCTTATCAGGAGTAAGCCCTGGGTTAGAACTCCAAATCTCCATAAAGTAAAAATAACTTTATATGGACCTTGATCCTGGGCTTCTTTCCTGAAGTAAGTCCCGATCTTCATCTACTTGGGCAGTCATACATACGTAAGCCCCACATCATTTCTTGTGACTACATCTTTCGTGGAACAATTGTCAGGTTTACTGATACCTCTTGTTTCTCTCACCGAGCATGAATCACGTGAGCTTAGAGTGTAAAAGTAATCATGACGTCTCTTTTTGGGCCATTTACCATGCAGAAGCCCCATATTTCTTCACCCGAACAATGTGGACTTTAACCTCTTACTTAAAAGTAAAGTATGTAGGAAGCCTTTCTAAGGTTCAAGCCCATCATTCATTAATTATTTTCCATCCCATATGATGTTAAAATATATCCTTCTTATCGAACTACGTGGATTATGATTCCTTTTTAACGAGGATACGTAGGTAGCCCATCTGCGGGTACGATCCCAACTCTGAAATAATCCCTATCTTTCTGAATGACAATAAACTTCAAGTTCCCCACTGAGTGGATTTAAAACCAGTATGGTCATCATAATGACCAAGATATTTCTATATAATGTATTGAAGGATGCAATTGAATAAGAATCTCTAATACATACTGATGATTCTCCATCGATGAAGAACCTCAAATACATATAAAAGATTCTCTAAATCCCATACATATTAATCATCGATTTCCAAATCTAAAGGAAAACTCGTTTTCATTCTTGGTGGATTAATAAGGATTCATGAACATAACTTAAATCTATAAGAGAGTCCCGAAGTAATCAATAATTCCCCCCAAAAAGGTGTGATGAGCCTGACCTCCCATCCTCTCGACCAATGAAAATTCTTAAGCCTCATCGGTCCACAACTAATTTGAACCTACCTTTGAAAAGTAGGTCCAAATGGATATAGAATCATTGGGTGTTTCCGGTTCTATGAACAAACCTGTTAGAAACCGATTGGAAAGTTTGAACCTTAAACAAACAAGGACATCCCCATTTCCAGACGAAACAAAAAAAGGTGAACCCGACATGAATCCTTAACCAAGTTAAATGATGTTTTACTTATTTTTTAGGCCCCTATTAAACTCAATATGAGGGCCAACAAAGCAATCAATAACATATGTTCTCATCCAAAAGATGTAGTCTAGCCAGACTTATCTTGATTATATCTGCTATATAAAACATGCAATCTTTTCTAAGATCTCTCTACAACAAAAAATGGCTTCTTTAAGGTTCACACCTGTGAATGCCTCGGCCACTACTCCTTCTAGATCCTCGTTCGCTATGAGGATGACATCACCTACTCAGCATCTTCAACGTTAGGTATCAAATTCATTGGTGAGGGAATACCATCAACATGGTACCATCCCGACTCTGGAGGACACTCGAAAAGCCCTCCAAGTTAACAACTCACCCTGGTTGTCCGGACAACGACAACTAGTGGTCAAGAAGCAAGTGGTGCCAACCACCATCTCCAACCGTTTTGGGTCTTTATCCCCGAAACGCAATAACCAGTACCTCCCATATTATAGGGAGGTGAATCAAGAGGTCACTCGAAGCCTATGTTCAAGAAGACGAGAGTCCTTCCTGAGTACTCCCACCAAAAATCACCGCCAGACTCGTACGGTAGTGCGCCCTCAACATGATGGGGGTATCGCCTCTAGGAATTTTTCTTAGGTTCCTCAAACCTGAGCACACAAGATGAACCATCAGAGGTGAAATTCGTCCAACAGGGAGCATGTTCTTACCTCTTCCCCCTCCGGAGAATTCCATCAACCTAACTTGATGGCAAACAATGAGAGGGCATATACACCCATCCGTCCTAATTTCACTGCCCAACAGACTTGTCTGGAAGTAACACACTAATCCCACCAGGCAATTCCAGTAGAGTACTATAGGCAGGCACATACAACTATTTATAAATCATTAGCCAGTCAGCAGGCTCGTCTGACTGCATCCAAAGAAGCCCGCCAACCAAATGTGGTGACCACCTGTAAACTGGCACATACACCTACTTACACTCATCAATTCTGCCAGCAGTCTCATCTGCCAATATTGAAGGAAGTTCATCAATCATATTCAGTGGAGAACAATCACCAGGCACATACACCTGCAATTCATCAAGCGAACGAATAGTATCATTTGGTAGCACCCGGAGATATCAATTGGAAAGATCCAATGAAAAACAGGAGGCAGACACAACTTTCTGCCCCCACACATGAGTACTGTCATAATTCACTGATAGGAAAAGGAGGACAAGAGAAGGAACACTATTTCCAACGCTTTCTCCGGGGCGCACGTGTCCATCCGCTTGGGTGCGACAGGCGCGACTTTTTGTTTCCCCGCATTCCCGTTTTCCAAAGGTGGGCGGCATTCGCTCCTTATTCAGGGATGTCTCCTCCTTGATCGAAACCAGTATGATGGGATATTAGTTCTTCCTTCCATGGATTCCTCCTCGGAACTCGTCACCTATTCCAGGTCTCCCTCATATATTTAATATGTTGTTCATGAAACTCTTCCCAGTTCCATGTTTCCATGGATGCCGATCAATTACACGGCTTCTGTCAGGAAATTCCAAGGGGTTCGGTCAGGGCAGCAACCTTCAGTTGGGGGAGTAGTCACGTCGAGGCATCATTAACGTGTTTGAATGCTGGGGAATTTGTGTTTCTGTCTTTTTTCCCTTATTACAGGGCTTCTCGAGGGCACAGAATCCCGAGGCATTCCACATCGAGAGCAGGGAATTATATGCCATAGGAATGTATCTGAGGTTTTCCTCAGCTTCTCATACTTAACATAGGGTATTCCGCAAGTTTAACATCCGACGGAGACAGATCGGGCTAATCAGAACACTAGCTGGAGTGGATCAGATTTAAGAATACCCCTTTAGGGAACACCGATATCGGAGCCAGCCTATGTGAAGCTTCCTGAATGCTGTGGAGGGTAATGGAGTGGCATAATCTCACTGGGATGTGGCAGCCCAGACAAGAATCAGGATGGGTGATGGAAAGCTACACGGAGTGTAGGGGGAATGAAATGGAGCCGTCGTGGAGATGACAGTGGTGATGGGATTGAGTCTCGAAGGGACTTCCTATGTATCCCTGTGGAAGGGAATCAAATTCCGCGTAGTTCAGAACGAATGTGTGGGGGGATTACACTCTAGGCTGCCCAAGGTGGTGGAAGAACCAACTTGAATGCGGTCAGAATGACCGAGTGGTGGGCTTAAACCTCGCGAGGCTTCCTACGTACCATACCTTGACATGGATCAAAGTTGACATAGTTCTGGTTGGGTGCTGGCGAACCGACGTGAACAAGGACCTTGGTCCAATGAGTGGTGGGCTTGAACCTCGTGAGGCTTCTTACATACCATGACTTGGCATGGATCAAAGTCCACGTAGTTCGGGAAAAAGGGGCTGTTGAACTGACACAAAGGGGTGTAAAAACAATTGGATGGCAGAGTCACAATGGCTTACCACTAGATTGGGATGCAGTTTAACATCATGTGGGACGGGGTCGTGTTGGAGAACCTATGTGAATAATGACCTTGGCCCAGGAGGATGGTGGGCTTGAACTTTTGGGAGGCTTCCTACGTACCATGCCTTGACATGGATCAAAGACCATGTAGTTTAAAAGGGATGTGGGTGTCGGCGAACTGACGTGAAGAAGGACCTTGGTCCGATGGGTAACAGGGCTTGAACCTCGTGGAGGATTCCTACGTACCATGCCTTGACATGGATCAAAGTCCTCGTAGTTCAGGTTGTGAAGTTTAACGTTATGCGGGATGGGATACAGTTTAACATCATGATGGACGAGGGCATACAGTTTAACGTCATGCTGGACGAGGGCATACAGTTTAACGTCATGATGGATGAGGGAATACAGTTTAATGTCATGCTGGACACTGACATATAGTTTAACGTCATGCTAGATGAGGGCATTGTCATGGTCGATGCTTACTCTAAGCCCATGTGAGTCATGCTCGGTGTGAGAAACAAGAGGCAGCAGAGACCTGGCGATCACGTCACAAAGGGTGTGTCTGTGAGAAGCGAAGAGGGGATTACGCGTTGAGTGGCCCATGGTGTCGGGACTTAATCCAGGATGGAGTCCCAAGGGAGAAAAAGCATAGAGGGAGAGGGTATTTGGGACCGAATAAAGAAGGTGCCTCGTTCCCTATCACGCCCTCCGCTAGCTCTGGCGGTGAGGAAGTATAGAGGTGCATGGGTGCTACCTCTTGCAAGAAGGACTAGGGGATTACGCCAAGATGGCCGCCCTTCCCCGTAGACAAACTCCACTTCGATAAAGAGGATATCATCCCCTATGAGGGGTGATCCCATCTCCGTGGAGACCAGTGGGCGTAAAGAATGTCTAAGTCGGGGGGACCCTGCGTGCGAGGCATGAGGCCGGATCACAGTTTAACGTCATGTGTTGAGGATGAGGTGCTTGTTAGTTTAACGTCCTGTAGCTCGGACGAGGTGGGTTTACTCCACACCCCTAGGACTTACATGACTGGTACCCTCTTCCCCTTGGGGAAGGGAAGGCATCGACAAGGCCATGGAGAAGGGGGGTCGTAGAGCGAACCATCGAGGGGTCCACATTAACGTGTCTAGGCGAAGAAGCAATAGCCGTTAGCGTGCCTATTCGAAGAAGAATTAGGCGAAGCAACGCCATGGGTGGTATCATCCATGGGAATTTGAAATCACATCGTGCAAACCTAGAGGGTCGCACAGGAGAAGGAATTTCTAAGAAGAGGGGTCCGCAGGCAGGGGCCTTGCGGAGCTCGGTTGCTTTGCGTATTATAGGGCACTTGCGAATGGGTGTGCTTCACGAAGTGGGGTGCCTTGGCCTTAGCATGGGGAAGAGGTGCGAGTGGGAGGTTCTTAGAAAAGTTGAAGGGTGTTTTCAGAGATCTGCCTTGCGAAACATAGGTGCCTCGCGAAGCTAGGTGCCCTGAAGCAGTGTGCTTCGCGAAGTACTGTGAACCTACCTTGGCATGTAGATCACATGTACAGGGTGGGTGTTTCGTGAAGTATAAACGCTCAGTGACTGCCTGGGTCCCCTTGGGGATCCCCTTCCTTCACGAATTCCCTTAGGCTTCGCGAAGGGCATCCCTCTCGGAAGAGGGGCTCGAAACGAGACAAGGCGAAGGCCTCTCGTGAAGCAAAAATACCTCGCGGAGCTCATGATTCCCCGAGCGAATAGTGCTTTGCAATTTGGGAGCTGAGAAGCTGAAAGGTCGGATTGTCCGTCTGGAGAGATCAGGGGGAGCTCAGTATTTATAGGCAAGAGGCGCCATGAAGCAGAGCTCACGCAGCGCGAAGGGGACTTTGTTTGCTCCTCGTAGGGTCGCGAACGTCAACCGGGTTCACGGAGAGGTCCGCCTCATTTGCTTCACGGTGGTGTCGTGAACGTCAGGGAGTTCATGGAGAGTTACTGCCTCCGGTTATTTGCGGTGGCCTCATGAATGTCAGGGCGTTCACGGAGAGTTACCACCTTTAGTGCTTCACGGGGGCATCACAAACGTCAGGTCATTCGCGGAGAGTTACTGCCTCTGGTGCTTCGTGGCGGCCGCGTTGCTTGGGGGGCTCCGCATCAGGGATTCGTGAGGTAGGGCGCGAGGCCTCTTTTTCTTCTCTCCTTAATTCAAATATTTTGGCGCCAAAAAATGCCCCCCCTCAGACTTGGAGCCACGGAGGGACCAAGGGTTGAAGTCTGAGGTAAATCGCCAAAATTATCTGCAGTTCGCGATGCTGAATCGCGAAGAGGGCGCACGTGGCAGACAGGAGCCACGCGGTCCGGATGCTCTGCGAAGCTCCGTGCGGGCTGGAAGTACCGCGAAGCTCTGAGGATGCCACCTATAAATAGGGGGAATGACCTCTCTTTTGTCCTTTCCCTTCTATGTGACTTTGTCCTTTTGCGCTCTCGATTCACGAAGCTCCGCGTACTCCGCGACTACTCACCATGAATCGAGCTTCGTGGTGAACCGTGAGTCTTTGACTCTGCGGCTGTGCCAAGAAAACCTGTGCTTGCAGGCCAAGGATAGGCTCCGCGTATTGGATTTGCGAACGAGCTCTGTGAACGAGCTCTACGAACGAGCTCTGCGAACGATCTTCGCGACAAGACCTGAAATTTTTTCGAGTTCAGAGACCCAATGACCCATCAAGAAGCTGCGCTGGGGGTGTTTGCAGATGGTGCCTGGAGGGATGAGATGACCAACTATCTGGGCCTGGGGGAGCTAGTCCGAATCTACTTAGACCATAGTTCTTTGACGGAACTCTTGTCAGAGAGCCAAAAGAACTATCCACTATGAAAGAAGCTGCCCTTGTATGGTTTCGGGCTGAGGGATGACATCTTCATTCCTGAGGCAAGTAGGGACGAACCATCTTGATGGTTCAGGAGCATGTCGTGCCAACACCAATGGTTCAGGGCGGCTAATGGTCATGCGTAGGAGTACTTCACACCTGTCACCACCGACTGTCTGTACAACCATTTGAACAACATTGATGGGACGTCATTACAACTGGAGATGTCCCCTCCCCTATACCACAACATACTGAAGGCAACTTTAGGGGATTCTAAGAAGGGGTGGTCCGATGAGTGGAACCTGCACCAGGGCAACAACTTCACCAATGATTGGGCATGGGCCTACTGGGTAGGCGCCTCATGCGAGGAGTTTGGAGCCGAGCTAAGGAGATTGGTATTGTATGAGGCGACCTAGGCCTCCCAATTTCACATTTATCAACCAAAACAGCTGATGTCAGAGCTGTTGAGCAGATAGTCGTCTTGGACCAACACTTTTCACCTGCACCATGGGGAGGTCGACATCAGTCTGTGGGATGTCCACCAGATTTCAGGGGTCCCGTTATTGGGGACTATGTTTGATGAGTTCCTCCCCGTCATGAGTGTGTGGGAGGATCCAAAGAAGATGTCGCGGCTGGCGCTGGAACTAATGGGACTGGTCCCCAGAGAGGACAAGGAGGCAGTGAGAGATGTCCACTTTAAGAAGTGGTTCAACCAGTTCCTGAACTTCCCGGTGAATTGCGAGTTTCCCCTGAGGCCTCGAACTTGTCTGAAGGGGGCTCAATGGGGCAAGGAGAACTCGTATTGGTGACTCTTGGAGGACAACCAATGGAAGACCTGGGGTTTCGGTGTCAGCACTGAACAACAGCTGATAGTTAGGCTGGCAGCATTTATCGCGGCCTTTATCTGCAGCTGGATCCTACCAGTGAGGGATACCAACATGGGGGTGTGGCCCATATCATTTATCATGGCATCCATGCTAGCCACATGAAGGCATGTCAACTTGGGGATTCCGATGCTTGCCAGATTGTACAAGATGCTGCGGAATGTTAGCGAGGGAAAGAAGCCGAGGCGCGGGCGTCCGTCCGCTTGGGTGCGGCAGGCGTGTCTCTTTGTTTCCCCGCATTCCTGCTTTCCAAAGGAGGGCGACATTTTTCCCTTATTCAGGGATGTCTTCTCCTTGATTGAAACTGGGATGATGGGATATCAGTTCTTCCTTCCGTGGATTCCTCCTTGGAACTCGTCTCATAGTCTGGGTCTCCCTCATAGATTTAATACGTTGTTCGTGAAACTCTTCCCAGTTCCATGTTTGCATGGACACCAGTTAATTACACTGCTTCTGTCAGGACATTCCATGGGGTCTGGTCAGGGCATCAACCTTCAATTGGGGGAGTAGTCACGTCGAGGAATCATTAACGTGTCTGAATGCTGGGGAATTGGCATGTCTGTCGTTTTTCCCTTATTACAGGGCTTCTCGAGGGCGTGAAAGCCCGAGGAATCCCACATCGAGTGCGGGGAATCATATGCCATAGGCATGTATCTGAGGTTTTCCTTAGCTTCCCATGCTTAACACAGGGTATGCCGCAAGTTTAACGTTAGACGGATACGGATCGGGCTGATCAAGACACTAACTGAAGTGGATCAGATTGAAGAATCTCCCTTTAGGGAACACCGATATTGGAGCAAGCCTGTGGGCAGCTTCCCGGATGTTGTGGATGGGAATGGAGTGGCATAATCTCACCGAGATGTGGCATCCTGGACAATAATAAGAATGGGTGATGGAAAGCTACACATAGTGTAGGGGGAATGAAATGGAGCCGTCGTGGAGATAACGATGGTGATGGGATTGAGTCTCGAAGGGACTTCCTACGTATCCCTGTGGCAGGGAATCAAAGTCCGCATAGTTTAGAACGAATGTGTGGGGGGATTACACTCTAGGATACCCAAGGTGGTGGAAGAACCGACGTGAATGCGGTCAGAACGACCGAGTGGTGGGATTGAACCTCGTGAGGCTTCCTACGCACCATGCCTTGACATGGATCAAAGTCCACGCAGTTCGGGTTGGGCGCCAGTGAACTGACGTGAACAAGGACCTTGGTCCAATGGGTGGTGGGCTTGAACCTCGTGAGGCTTCCTACATACCATGCCTTGTCATGGATCAAAGTACACGTAGTTTGGGAAAAAGGGGCTGTTGAACTGACATGAAGGGGTGTAAGAACAATTGGATGGGAGGGTCACAACGGCTTACCGCTAGATTGGGATGCAGTTTAACATCATGAGGGATGGGGGAGTATCGGAGAACCGATGTGAATAAGGACCTTGGCCCAGGTGGATGGTGGACTTGAACCTTTGGGAGGCTTCCTACTTACCATGCCTTGACATGGATCAAAGATCACGTAGTTCAAAAGGGATGTGGGTGTCGGCAAACCGACGTGAAGAAGGACCTTGGTCCGATGGGTAACAGGGCTTGAACCTTGTGGAGGCTTCCTACGTACCATGCCTTGACATGGATCAAAGTCCTAATAGTTCACGTTGTGTAGTTTAACATCACGCGGGACGTGATACAATTTAACGTCATGCTGGACGAGGGAATACAGTTTAACGTCATGCTAGACGAGGGCATAAAATTTACGTCATACTGGATGAGGGCATACAGTTTAACGTCATGCTGGAGGAGGGCATACAGTTTAACGTCATACTGGACAAGGGCATTGTCATGGTCGATGCTTACTCTAAGCCCACGTGAGTCATGCTCGGTGTGAGAAACAAGAGGTAGCAGAGACTTGACGATCACGTCGCAAAGGGTGCATCCATGAGAAGCGAAGGGACCAAGGGTCAAATTCTGAGGGAAATCGCCAAAATTATCGGCAGTTCACGGTGCTGACTTGCGAAGAGGGAACGTGAGGCGGACAGGGGCCGCGCGGTCCGGACGCACCGCGAAGCTCCGTGCGAGCTGGATGCGCCGTGAAGCTCTAAGGCTGCCGCCTATAAATGGGGGGGGGGATGACCTCTCTTTTTCCCTTTATCTTCTCCGTGACTTTGTGCTTTTGCGATCTCGATTCGCGAAGCTTTGCGTACACCGCGACTGCTCACCGTGAATTGAGCTTTGCGGTGAACCGCGAGTCTTTGACTCCGTGACTGCGCTAAGCGAACCTGTGCTTGTAGGCCGAGGATAGGCTCCGCGTCTTGGCTTTGCGAACGAGCTCTGCAAACGATCTTTGCGACCCGACCTAAAATTTGTCCAAGTTCAGAGACCCAATGGCCCATCAAGAAGCTGCACTGGGGGTGCTTGCAGACGCCACCCGAAGGGATGAGATGGCCAACTATCTGGGCTTGGGGGAGCTATTCCGAAGCTACTCAGACCATAGTACTTTGACAGAACTCTTGTCAGAGAGCCAAAAGAACTATACAATATGCAAGAAGTTTCCCTTGTATGGCTTCGGGCTGAGGGATGACGTCTTCATTCCTGAGGCGAGTAGGGACGAACTAGCTTGCTGGTTTAGGAGCACGCCGTGCCAACGCCAATGGTTCAGGGCGGCTAATGGTCATGTGCAGGAGGACTTCACAACTGTCACCACCGATTGTCTGTAAAACCATCTGAACAACATTGATGGGAATCCATTTTAACCAGAGACGTCCCCTCCCCTGTACTGCACCATACTGAAGGCAGCTTTGGGGGATTTGAATAAGGGGTGGTCCGATGAGTGGGACCTGCTCCAGGGAGGCAACTTCACTAATGACTGGGCATGGGCCTACTGGGTAAGCGCCTCATGTGAGGAGTTTGAATCCGAGCTGAGGAGAGTGAGCTTGTATGAGGCGGCCTGGGCCTCCCAATTCCACATTTATCAAACAAAACAGCTGATTCCAGAGCTGTTGATAAGATGGTCATCTAGGACCAACACTTCTCACCTGCACCATGGGGAGGTCAGAATTAGTCTGTGGGATGTACACCAGATTTCGGGGGTCCTGATCTTGGGGTCTATGTATGATGAGTTCCTCCCCATCATGAGTGCATGGGAGGATCTGGAGCATATGCTGTGGCTGGCACTGGCACTAATGGGATTGGTCCCCAGAGAGGACTAGGAGGCGGTGAGAGATGTCCACTTTAATAAGTGGTTCAGCAGTTCCTGAACTTCCTGGTGAACCAAAAGTTTCCCCTGAGGCCTCAAACTTGTCTGAAGGGGGCTCAACGGGGAAAAGAGCACTCGTATTGGTGGCTCTTGGAGGACAGCCAATGGAAGACTTGGGGTTTCAGTGTCAGCACTGAACAATAGCTGATAGTCAGGCTGGAAGCATTCATCGCGGACCTTATCTACGGCTGGATCCTACCAGTGAGGGATACCAACATGGGGGTGCGACCCAACTCATTTATCATGGATTCCATGCTGGACACATGAAGGCGGGTCAATCTGGGGATTCTGATGCTCGCCAGATCGTACAAGATGCTACGACACGTTAGCAAGGGCAAGAAGCCACCGAGTATATGCGGGCCCTTCCACCTTATGTATGGGTGGATCGCGGCACACGTCAGGGGGGTTTATGAATATCCAAACCCCATCTCACCACTGGGGTCAAATTTCCTTCCATCCATTATGAATGCTGCCGGGAGCTTCCCAGTCAAACTAAACATACCGATGGTACTAAACCGGGTGTGGAAGGTGGACGAGTTTAACTTCCACCCATTTCCATTGCTGATGGGAGTACTCACCGATGATGGTCAGGGAACGGAAGAGCACCGGGTCTATCTCTTGGAATTTCAAGGTAGAGTTTTGGTGGCGCGGGTGGACTGCGAGCCGCTCTGGGAGCCATACACCCCACACCGTTTCACGAGGCAGTTCCTGTGCCTGCAGCGGCTGACCCCGCAGGTCTACTGGGAGGTGTGCTACAAGTAGCGCCCATTTGTGATGAGACAATTGTGGCTCATGTTCACACGAGAAGATGGGAAAATGTGAAATGCATTTCCTCCACCTAATTTATCCTTTGGACTGGTGAAGGAGTATGACATCAGCTGGGAGGCAACTTACCCAGGGGAAATGCTGAAGCAACCAACCATTCGGGCTGGTGACGGCGGGCCTCCCCTATCTCGAGGTCGGGGTCGGAGGGCAGAAAGGGCCACTCGCGGTGGTGAGTATGCCGTGGCGGCGAGACCTGCACCATCTGAGGATGAGGCAGCAACGGTGGATCCAATAGCAGCGGCATATCTGGTGTTCCCGGAAGAACAGAGCCATCCGGAGGGGCCGCCACTGAGGGGATTCTGCAGGATATCCACTCAGGATCTAGGGAAACGGCTGATCCATATCAACATGCCAGAGGATGCTGTTTTCCTATAGGTCTGGGACATTTGAGATGTCAACTGGCAACACCTCAGTCCGCCCGAGATGTGGGAACACCTAAACCATCTCGGGATGGTTTTACCAGGTATAGGCCCTATTTGGGCCGATTTCACGGTGTCTCCGGCGGAGGCGGAGCAGTATCTGGATGATATGGAGGAATACATACATTCCAGTGGTGTCCCGCGTCCAATGAAAGACCGGGTGAAGGTATTGCTAGATCGGACGGTTCCCCCACAGCTATTGGCCGCCGAAATGAGAGAGCGCTTCCCCCTGTCAGAAGATTCAGGAAAATCCTCTCGGGGAGATGAGACTCGTGGAGGGAGCCCGTTGGAGGAAGGAGAAGTCAGCGATCAAGACTCAGATCTCAACGATTTCGCAGAGACTCTCGAGGTAACATCCCAAGTTTCTTTCCTCGGGGTCTGCTATCAGGTCATCATCGATTTCTTATGAACATTTGTACCGTGTAGGAGGAGTGTGTATGCAGACCTCGCTCTCACCCCTCGACGGGTGACGATGCAGAACCTTCGGAACCCGCGCCTGTGGCCGCATCCAGTTCTGTGTCTGGCGGGGCTAGGGCACCCGAGGTGGATCCTCCAGAATCTCTAGACCTTCCAAAAATATACGGAGGGCCACACCTCGGGGTCCCTTCAACATCAACTCAGAAGCAGCACCAGGAGTTCGATCTCCGCAAGTCTTCTCCACTGAATTAATTTCTTGTCATATGTAGAGCATGCCAACTGACGTCCATGCCCTTCCCTGTTGCGTACATTTCTATGACTGGAATGGGCTACTGCGGAAAGGTTGGTCGGGATGTCTGGTGGTATCCCTCCTAGGGGCATGCTGGTGATCATGGAGATAGTTACCCCGCCTACCCGAGCTAAAACACTCCCTATCATTAGCGGGACCACCATTAGGGTTGTTCCCAAGGTTATTGAGGTAGAGTCCTATGATCAGGATTGACCGGTCGACCAAAGTCCCACCGCGTCTGATCCAACGACAGATTCCGCGCCTAATCCCACACGAGATGCAGATCCCGCTGAATAATTCTTGCGGGCGTACCCTGCGTATGAGCATGCTAATCGTGCAGACTGTGATGAGACGACCTCCGATGAAGAGGACAGTAAAATAGTCCACCACCGACCATGTCATCAATGACACCACCATGCGTCATGGCTGGATGAAATGGACAGACTTCGCTCAAGGTTGCGCGAACTGTGTGCTGGGGGAGTGGATGCTCGGCGCCCTCATCTGCTCATCTGAGATCTTATGACAGAAAAGATCCAGAAGTATGACCACAGGCTCAGCATGGGCTGGAAATGGAGGAAGGCGACGAACATCAAGAAGCTCCAGGAGGCTGAAAACGAAGTCCAACACCTACAAATCCAGGCGGATGAGTACTCAGCCTCTCTCAATGTATAATCTGAGCTGATCTCACGATTGAAGGCCCAACTGGCAGAGGAGTAAGAGCGTATGAGGCAGGATTCCGAAGATGTGGCCATCATTCAGGAAGGCATAGAGAGGGCTTGAGCTGAGGCTGATGAACTGTGCCCCATCTCTGCTGAGGAGGAGCGGGAGCTGAGTCGGCAGCAACAATTCATGGACGCCATAAGTCGAAGGGTGGTAGAGCTGCAACACTCTTTTGAAAGTGTCAATCCGTCCATGGGGGGAGTTGACCCCCCAGGTACTGTAATGATTAAAATCCTTTAATGTTCCTTCCTGCTTTGATTTTTTTTGAATGTCATAGCATGCACGAGTTCCGTTATTTTCACTGGTTCATTTCATACTTATGATGTTTGCGGAACGTCTAACGACAATTCCCTAAGCTCACGTGGGTCGGGCCTGATGTGATAAACAAGGGATAGTCATCTCATCGCCCCATCGAACATAGGAGTGAAAACTAAGCTTCGAGCATCCGGGGTTTGGATAACCGGTCCATATTTCCAAGAAATGGGAGAGACCTGACTGGAGAATGAAGTTCTCAAAACAGCCGAATTATCATTTTTCCAGCGTGCTCTTGTGCACGAATGGTGCAATGCCAGGGGTGCTGAAATTGATCCGAATAGATGGGAATGAGAAGTGTGAATCATGATACCCAAGATTTGGAACATTGTGGGGGGTGGCGTGACAATGGAGGACAACTGTTAACCGTGGTGGAAAAACTATATCCTTACTGAGTTAGCCTGAAATGAAGACAACAAATGAGGGCCGACCGTTGACCATGTTCAAAACACGAGGCCTAACTCAAATATCGTCGATTAGTCTTCTGGGAGGTTGGACCAGGACAACAGGCGGACCATAGGTCGAGCATCCATACTATTAGGGGGTCCCTCCAAACATGACCAGTATTCCGGAATGTTGGCCCGGGACAGTAGGCGGACCATAGGTCAGACATCCATACTGTTAGGGGGTTCCTCCAGACATGAAAGAGGATGAGAGTCCGAATAAGGGGCACACGAAGCGTGGGATGTGGAGTGATTGTTTGTTCAAACAGAATCCAACACTCATGAAATTACACCACCATGGTGGGAGTACTCTAGATGGGCGCATCGGTTTGATCATGAATCATTCCTTCTTTCAGATAGGGTCTCTCTGGCGAGGTGGTCTGTCACTTCCCAACGTCATCTTGGGGCATCCTGAACTTGTTCAGGGTAGAGTTATAGTTACACGGTCCCCTACAAGGGGTCCGGCCAGGGGGCCGGAAAGGTGAAGAACAAGATTTATTATTCCTGTGAGCTGGACCCTAGGTAAAATACCAGGGTGTCCCTACGTATCCCATGAGGATGGGAATCAAGCCACACATAGTTATGGAAGCACATTTTAACGTCATGTAGGACGATGAGAAGCCTGTTTGCGCCGGTACATATCCCACCAAAACTACTAAGCCCACGTGAGTCGTTCTCGATATGGGAAACAAGAAGTAATGGGGAACTTTCCCGACACAGGAAGGGGCGTGTTAGGGAGAAGGGACGCTCGGTGAATACTGGCCCTATGATGCTAACACGTCCATGTGGTGCACCTAGACATGCGAAGAGATAAAGATGAGTATGTCAGAATTCCACTTGAACATGAGGAAGTGGAAATGTGTGAATAATGATGCTCAAAATTTGGATCACAGTGATGGCGGCGTGACGATGGAGGATAACTGTTGACCGTGGCGGAAACTCAGCATCCATATCGCGTTAGCCTAGAATGGGGACAGACAAATGAGGGTCGACCGTTGACCATGTTCGAAACACAGGACCATATCGCAAATGTTATCAGAGATCCGTAGGGACGTTGGCCCAAAACGATTGGAGATCCCTTAGGCCTAACATCCATGGAGAGCCCTTAAGCCTTGAATCCATGTCTTCCAAGGGTCCTTTTGGATGTGGAATAGGATGAGGATCCAAATAGCGAGCACATGAAGCTTGGTCATGGAAATAGAGAACGTCTCCATGAAAATTCCACACTTCAGACTCTTTTTCAAAACGCATCTGAATACGACAACGAGACGTATTAGATAGAGGGAGATGAGTCCTTTCCCATAGGGAAATCTTAGTTTGGGGTCGTATAATTCGGACCATGGATGGGAGGAAGTGCGGGAGTCTCGTGGTGAGTAATTAAAAAAACCTGACATGAATGAGGAAATAATCCCATACCACACTGCACAACCCCCTTGGGAGTGGTTTTAGGTCAAGGGACTGAAAATGAGAGTTGAGATGGGCCTTAAGCAAAGTGAAAAGGCATTCCTACATACCCCATAGGGATGGGGATCAAGCTACACGTAGTTCTTGAAAGGGTCTTAGTTTAAGGTCTTAGAACTCGAACCATGAATGGGTAAGGAGAGCAGGAAACACATGGTGGAGTGGTTACAAAACCCGACGCGAATGGGGACATAAGACCTACTTACCATGTGTTCTCTAGGGAAGTGCTCGATTCAAGGGACTGAACACGAAAGTTAGGCTGGGCCTGCAGGGAATTTTCCGGGCGCTCCTACGTATCTCATAAGGATGAGAATCAATCCATATGTAGTTCTGGAAGGGTGGAACGACACGGTAAGGTACCAGTGCAAAGGATGAAATAGGCGCGTGGGTCTAGCCCTCGCACCAAGAGAAGCGGTATTTGATAAATCTTGTTTTTCCTTTAAGGTGAGTGGTTTTTTTTTGTGAAGTGATAGGCCTAGGGTAGCAAGCCTGGGCGTCGCCACAAGAATCAAGCCGTAGTAGGCATTGAAAAATGGTACGACGTGAGACCAATACCCAATGTGATGTCCTCTACCACGAGGTCACTGCAGTGCTATTTTTTGTTGTGCGGCCAGAACAATAATGTCACAATTTAGGGTCGTGTGATAGGACCAAGCATGCATTTTAACATCATGCAGCTCAGACGTATTAGAGACGATTCTAGGCGGGGAATGTGTACGGTGCCGTGAAACATAACTGACGTGGATGGGGACATGATCCCACATCACACCGTACGTAATTCCGAGATAGGAACCTCGGGCCAAGGGGCCCAAATAGGGGTAATAAAGAAAGGGGTAGGAGAAACTAGCTCTCAACTGAGCTGGACTCGAAAACGAGACGTCCGGGTGACCCTACGTATCCCATAGGGATGAGGATCGAGTTGCACATAGCCCTTAATGAAGATATTAGTTTATGGACTTAGATCTTGGACCGTGGGAGCCCTGAAGGACGCCGTATTGCAGATTTGTCCCCCTGACGTGCAAAGGTACACTGAGGGATAACGCCAAGAGTGTCGAGATTCTACCTGGACATGATGGGGTGGAACATAATGTGAATCATGCAACCAACATTCAAGGCCTGAAGGGGATGGCATGAAGACAGAGGATTACTGGTAACCATGTTCGCAACACAGCGTCCTGTCGCATTAGATTGAAATGGGGACAAAAAAATGAGCATTGACCACTGACCATGTTCGCAATGCGGTATTTGTATCAATTTGTTGTCCAAAACCCTCGGGGGCGTTGGCCTGTAACGGTAGGAGATCCCTTAGGCGTGGTATCCAGGCCGTTCTTGGGGGTCCCTCTAGGTGTAAAAGATGATGGAATCCTGAATGAAGGGGAGCACGAAGCTTGACAAGTGTAAGGAACTTGACCAAGTTGAATCTGACACTCTTGGTCCTAGACCAGAGTACTCTTAACACATGGACGAACCACTACAAGGGGTCAAGGGACTCAACTTGAGGGAGACCAAGAGATGGAGGGTTCCCGAGAGAAGGGGGACATAGCACCAAAAACCCTGTACCACACCTATATATCCCCCTCATGGAGAGGGACAAGCCAAGGGGCCTCGTTGACTGGGAGATCGGGAGATCTCTAAGAGGTGGGGCTGGACCCAAAGTCTAGACATTCGGGTGGTCCTACGTATCCCATGAGGATGGGAATCAAGCCACACGTAGTTCTGGAGGGTGCCTTTTAATGTCGTGCGGGACAGCTCGGTTGGTAGTGGCACTACGGGGTCTCAGGTTCGAGTCTCACGGAGTTATTCCCTATTGGTGTAGAGTATTATTTTCATTGTATTTATACCCCTCTCTGAACTGTTGTAATTATATATATATATGTGTATATATATCTTTATAGAATAAACTTAAATTGATAAAAATATATGCAACCCTAACAACATAATATCACAACATAGTAAAATAAATACAACACCATACAAATTTTGAAAATAGATATCCATTGAAAATAAATAAATATGGTATCACCCTTACTAAGGTTTCTCTTAAAATAAAACAACACAATTCTCAGAATTTTTTTTAAGTAAAAATAATTACACCAAAATATTAAAACATAATTTAAATAAATATATTCCCTTACATGAATTGCATAAAATCATCTTTTGTTGTTGCTTCGCACCATAAAGAGACTGAGAATTGGTTTTCTAAATCAATTTGATTATTCATTTAAGGTTTTTATATCCAAAACCTCCACTGTTTATACAGTGGAATAAATATTTATTTAATTGGTTTATCTGTGGACCATAGCTAATTCTCCAAGATTTCAAAATAGTGGAAAAATTATGCTTGTATAGTAAGCTGGGGTACAAATATAAATAGAAAATAAAATTGATTCAAAAAAACAATTTAAAAAGACAAAAACAGGATATCCAAATCGGTAGTCAATAAAAAAACTAATCATAAACAAATAATTCTATTCATAATATAAAAGAAAAATAGTATACAAGGACCAAACCATAAATAACTCATGACATTATCAAACAAGAAATCAAAAAATGAAACGAAAAATGCATAAAGAAAATCGCAATGCCTACCTTGCTAGGTTAAAGAAAATATACTTCAGAAACCCTAACTACAACCGAACACTGGATGTCCAATGATGTTTGATTAATTGGAGGAAGTCGAGTGGTGTGATTCAAGCTTCGATTTACTGAGGAGGAGCACTGGAAGTGGGTGGCTTCTATGGAAAGCTTCTAATATCGTGACGGGTTCTCAAATGGTCAGGGTTTTTTAAATATACCGGGACACTTTTATCAACACTTAAGTAATAAGCATTGATAAAAAGGAATATTTATTAGTGCTTAAGTAATAAGTGCTAATAAAATTAATATTTGTCAGTGCTAAAGTTTTAGCGCTGATAAACATTGATTTTATCAGCACTTTTTTTAGCACTGATAAAGCCTCATCTTTATCATTGCAAAAAAAGTGCTGATAACGACCTACCTTTATCAACTCTTATTACTTAAGCACTGATAAATGATTTATAATTACAATTTTAAATAAAAAATTATAAATATATATATACTTAATAAATATATATGAATAAAAATATAGTAAATATATTACTTTTTAAATATATTTATTATAATTTTATAATTATTTATATATAATTATAGAAATATTTTTAAAAAATAATATTTTAGCTAACTTTAAGTGCATGCATGCATATATGTTAAAATGAGTGAAATTGAATAAATTAAAAATAAATACACATTAATAATATTGAAAAAATGGATAGATTTTGTGTGTATGCATTGTATATAAAAATGCATTAATCACATATACGTGAAATCAATATAACACATATTTTATCTTTGTTAAATTAAAAAAAATCAAATGACACATTCAATTATTTTTCCATTACACTATGCAATTAGTCAGTATTTTTAGTTCATGTTAATTTTTATTTATAAACCATTATTCACTAAATATATGACTATTTAATGTAAAGTGCCTAAATATCTTGTAATATATAAATCATATTTATATACATTAATATATATCTATATATTCAATATATACAATTTTTTAACATTAATTATCACAATTATCTAATTAATAAAATATTTAATACTTAATAATGTATAATCAATTTATTTATTTTTATCAATAATTATTTAATTAATAAAATTTGTAATTTTTTTAATAAAATCATTTTTTTATTTTTAATTTATTTAATTATTTTATTTTATTTATTTAGACCTTTATCAGTGCTAAAAAAGCACTGATAAAGTCAATCTTTATCAGTACTAAAAATAAAGTGCTGATCAAGAGTTCTCTTTATCAGCACTTAAAATAAAGCACTGATAAAGGTTCCATTTATCAGCATTGAAAAAAGCACTGATAAAATGTTAAATTTATCAGCACTTTCTTTAGAACTGATAAAGATTCCATTTATCAGTGTTTTTTGTAGCGCTCATAAATACTAGTGCTGTTAAATGATAGTTTTGTAGTAGTTCCATGCCCCGATCTATGGTAGTGCTAGTTGGGGCTGATCATTAACCTATACTGATCAACCGACCTTTCTAAAGACCACTCTTCATCACCCACACCCAAGTCACCTCATCAAAGCATGACCCACACAAGGCCTCATCCCCATCCTCTATCTCGGTCTGACTCTCGCACATGTGAGAAAAATCTATCTCATATCTATCCTATAACATTATAAATAAAAATTTAGAATACTAAAAAAATTATATTATGATAATTTAAAAAATTGGAAAAAATACTAACCATGATATGGAGTTGTCTATCACTGATAATCTATCCAATATTATTACCACTATACATATTCATATACACATTAAACTTTTTAATGTTTGGATTAACAAATTTTTTTATAAATTTATCATATAAATTTAGTATTAAATATATATATATATATATAATTATTAAATAATATTTCTTACCAAATGCCACTGATGTATACTTAAAATATGATTCCCAGCTCTATGTGTGACATTCTGTCTCCCCCAATTATGTCAACCAGAATCAAATATCCTCTAGAAATTAACTCCTATTCAGTATGTGCACAATTTCTCCCAAGCCTAAGTGGGGATATAATCGGGTCGATGAGGCCTGGAAGACTCATCTAATATAGTCACAGATGCTCTTTGCACGAATCACCTCTGAAGGCTATGCAAAAACTGGCAAAAATGATCACGCATACAAGCCTCCCATGCCTCTTAGATAGTGGGTCTCATGATCTCATCAACAGCACATCATAAATGATAAATATATTCAATAATAATATATTCCAATGTGGGCCTTCCACACACACTCTACAAATAAGCCGGTCCGGAGACTTAACCCTGCAACTGACACCACAAACCCCACCTCAGTCGCCTGTGGGGGTCTTGAAAATATTTAATAATATAGTAAACTACACATTATATAAATTTAAAATAAAAAATTGTTTATTTATACATACCAACCAGTGCTTGAACATATGATGATGCGACTCTATATGAACTTGATCCCATGAAACCCATGAAACAGAAAAATATATCCTCAAAATAGCACTTTCCTGACCAATAGGTAAATGTGGAAAACTATAAAAATAAGAATAATTAGTAATGTAATTAATAAATAGAATAAATTAAATTGAAAGTAAATAAAATTAATTCTTAAACTTCTTTTCTGTGATGATGATCAAATTCAAGAGATGAACTTTGATCTGGAATAAGATCTGGAATCATCAATTGCGTAATGTCTCAACCCCTCCCAGTAGCTGGTGTTGGGTCAACACTCTCGGTTGAAGAATCAGGAGGCTCATCACCAGGTATCAAATACTCATCCAATCTACGAATCATTTCATCATAATCATATCTATCCATTTGAAACATATAATTATTTTTATAGAAAAATTTTGTACTCTATAAAAAATATAAATAATTTAAAAATTACAAAACCTTTTTTTTGAAAGAAACTGGGTGAAAATAATGTTACCAGGAAATAATTTTCTAATATAGATATATAATATTAAAAACAAACAAATATTTATTGAAAATAAATAATAAATCATTCTTTATCTTCATATTCATCATTATCTTTATTTTCATCTTCATCTTTAGTCTCATTAGTGTTAATGTCTTCGTCTTCCTCTTCAACATCATTAATTTCCATACAAACTTTAATTTCATAATCCCTTATAATATCAATGTTATGGGTTATATCATAGAAATTATTAACACCACTAGCCCATAATTATGGGGCCTCATCATTTATATCTGTATCTCTCTGATTAAGAGATATATTCGACGATGTTTCGTGAAAAATTTCAAAATTTTTCACTTTGATAGAACCACTTTCATTTTCCATAAACCGATGATATTTCATTTTTATTACACTCCACCACTCATTTAAATCTTCTGAAAAAACACAATAATTTTCATAATAAATTTTATGTGCTTGACATGCTATAAAAAATGGTTTATTTTATGCAAGAATACTTTTATATATCAATGATTCATTAATGTGGATAAACACACAACCATTCTTAAGTATAAAACTAATGACATTTAAACCTTTTTTCATAATTCTTCCCCAGAAAACATAACTCAATTATTTCATCCAACATCCCATAAAATTTAACTTCACTTTATTTATGATTTTTTAAGTGTATAATGTGTTTTAGTGAATTTTGGGAGGGTTTGGAAACCTTTGGGAATGATTTTAGATATTTTACATAGGTGCATGGTTTTTGGAAACTGTGAAACCCCTATAGGAAATCGTGCATAGCGATACATGGGTTAAGGGGAAGGCGCACAGGTAGGCGAACAGGTTTTCCAAACCGTATGGAAACCTAAGAGAAGCTGTGAAAAGTGGGACAATGTGATTTGTATGGTTGGTGTATGGTTTGTATAACCATGCAGTCCAACCACGTGAGGTCCTCCTTGAGGTAGATCTAGGCGCACAGTTAGCGCACAATTTTTCCTAACCATGCATGGTTTGAAAACAAGATCCTAAAAAAGTGGATATGGTTCAGGATTAAGTTTTAACCCCTCATTTTTTCTCTAAATAGACCCGAACTCGATATTTATTCATCTTATAGGTTGTGAAAGCTTTCACCATTGATTCAGAGGCGATTGGAAGGTGTTTCTTGGTGTGTTGAAGCCTGATTCCCTTGATAAGTCCTCTTTTATGGTAGTTTTTCATGATTTTTCTTAGATTTACTTTCTTCTCCCTCTCAGTTTCTTAGATCTAGTCTACTATAGATATATATAAGTTGGTTGATGTGAATCATGGTTAGATATATCCTTTTTAATGTTAGGGGAAGAGATCTATGGCAGTTTTTTGGAGATTCAACCCGGTTTGTAGGCATTTCTATGTCATTCTTCATTTTTTCCATAATTCTCAAGGTACATGGCTTCACTATTGAATCCCCTTGCTCAAAATTGAAGGATATATTTCAAATCGTTTGTTTTGATTGAAATTGATTGTGAAATTGATGTGAAAAGCATGGTAGAAACCTTCTTTAGTGATGGTCCATGGATTTTGTGAAATTGTGGAATTTTTGTGCGAAGTACTTTGTTGATTGATTTTAAAATGATGATTTTAAAATTGGTTGTTTAATTTTGATGCATGGGAAAGTTTTTTTTATAAAATTTTGGTTTTATTGAAATATTTAGTGGAAAGTTTTTCAATAAAAATATTGTTTTATTGAAATGGTTTAGTAAAGATGGTTTTGGCATGTGGTTGGTAAATGGTTAAGCGTGAGTTGAATGGGATGGATATTGGTTGTGAAGTACCACTGTCAAAGGGACGGGTTATGGAAGTTAATTTACACCATAAATGGTAACACCAAGATTGTGTGGTTGAATGTGTGAGTGGGGTAATGTGAAAATTGAATGGATTATGCCAACATGAAATTGAGGATGGTTAAATGACTTGTTTGGTTGCTTCCTTGGAAAATGGATTTGGTTTGGTAAAACTGTTTTGTTATGGAAAATGTTTTATATTATAATATAAACTATTTTAAATTTTTTTATATAAAATATTTTATATAAATGTGCTAACTTGTTCTATCCTAGTGGCGTGAGTAGGTAATTCATTTGGGGAAATCCTACTGAGTTTCATTACTCATCCATTCTTTGGAAATTTGGAGCTTTTATAGATATTATTTATCAAGACATAGAAAAAGGTCAAGTATCACAATTATTTTGTGGTGCATCATGATACTTGGGCTATTTTTGGAGTTGGATCATGGATCATGTTGGAGAGTTGGAGTTATGTGGGTTGTCGTTGAGTTTTGTTGGTTTTTTCTTCTGATGTGTACTTTGATGTTTGTTGTCTTCCCCTGTGGTACTCTATTAAAGTTTGGTTTTGATATCAATGGTATTTCTTGAGTTTTTTTACATTGTTATCATGCGTCATGTAGTATTATTTTATTATGGAATGTTTGGTTCGTTTGTTTTTTTCCAAAGGTAAAATCATCCCCCAATTGTATTGAATTCCTTGACATTTATTTCCAGACTTTGGCACCTTGGGAATGTTGCTTAAGGCCAAGTAGAAATTATTCCTTGACCAAAGCCAATGAGGAGGGGCAGGATGTTATAAGTGGTATTATCTTGTTCAGTTCTTGACTAACAAGTGGTCATTAGTCCTATTGGTATTGAATTCGAAATTCATTCTAGTTTATTCCTTGAGTTGGGATGGTAGAAAGGATTAGGATTGTTGGAACTTGAAATGTAGAGTATAAAAAGATGCATCTAACCTATTTATGATGAACTTCAAGTTTCCAGGGATTTGGGTACATAAGTGTTTTGGAGACACTTATAGGATTTGGAATCTTACCATCATGGGTGTATCCAACGAGATGATAATGACATGAATTTTAGAAATGACTTACCACTAGGTGATCATATCTCATTTTGAGTAATTATTTGGTGTTATTTGTTGTTTTTTGAAATTTTTTGAAGCTGTTTTCAAATGTATTATTTTGAAAAGAGCATGGCTATGGTATTTGAAAATGGTTTGATTTTCAAAAGAAAGTGAAATTTTTTCAAAAATGGTTGAACATGGAAAAAGGTTGATTTTTGAAAGAGTAGTTGTGATAATTATGACATGGTAAAATTTGAAATTGTTAAGCCTTCAGTTACTAGAGAGTGAGACTTATGGAATTTGTTGTCTATATAGAAAATGGCACCTGGTAGGCAGTGTAGAAACCAATCGGAGGAAGCTTCTAAGAATGTGGTTGTATATGAGCCACAAGTGAACCAATAGTTGGTTCAGAGTATAGTATAGGATTTTTAAGCTATGGATATAGGGAACAGAATGGATGAGCTAAGGAAAGTGGATCATTGCATTCAGTTCTAGAAGTAGAATCCACCCATATTTTAGGGTGATTTAGAATTGGAGAAAATAGAGGTGTGGCTAAATAAGATGAATCAAATATTCAATTTCCTTGGCACACTAGTGGAGTTGAAAGTAAAGCCGGAAACATATATAATGAAAGATCTTTCATGCCAATGGTAGGATTTACCAGTTTAGGATAAATTATACCAAGAACTTGAATGGGAGGATTTTGAAGAATTACGCAACAAACAATTCTATCCTCATATGTTCATAATTGCAAGGATGAGAAACTTCTCCAACTTAGAGAAAGATAGCCTCACAATAAAAAAGTATGTGGCTAAATTCATTAATTTAGTCCCCTTTGCACCCAAAGTTACTACTAGTGCATACTTAAAGGCACACATCTTTAAATTGGGACTGAGGTAAGAGATTTGCTTGAATATTTCTATGCTCTTTATAACAGATTATATGGAGATAAATAATAGAGTTAAAGTGGCATAAATGGACATCTTAAGAGATACAGGTAGAGGGATCATGTTAATACCTATGGGAAATGGTGGTAACTCTAATATGGGGATCAAAAATAAGAGGGGCACCTATTTCCAAGGTGGGAATATGACTCAGAATCAGACGGTTGGATTAGTGAACCTTCTTCCAAAACCCAAGAGAAAGTCGGGATATTTCCAATGTGGTTATCTTAGTCACATGAAGTGAGAGTGTACAACACCACCTAGATCATACCATAATTTCAATCAGATGGGGCATCTTTAGTGCTATTATTTTAGTGCTCTAAGGTTGGGTGTCCGGTACACTTCTCATGTGTCACATATGTTACATTATTCAATGATTGAAGGGAAAAAAAATACCTCTCATCAGTAGAATAGATCTATCCATGTAGATCCTAGGAATATCATGACTCCTCAATAATGGAAATATCAATAGGGAAATAAAGAAAAAATTTCCACAAGCAAGCAATTATATGGAGCTGAGAAAGTTATTGTGGATGATTGGTGACACGTGCCTATCATGGGGTGTGAAAAAAACAAATATTTCCTAAGTTAAATTGCAGTAAAGTGGGTAACATAGGTTTTCTCCAGAGAAGAGTGCATAACAGTCAAGATATCACCTTAAAATTGAGAAATAAGTGGTTAATGTTTTTTTGAAATTGTTTGATTTTGAAAAGGAACTAAATTATCAAAACAAAAGAAAACAATTTTAAAAAAACAACATCTACTTATTTCTCAAATTTTAAGGTCACAACTTGATTGTTGTGTGATACTCTATAGAGACAACCTAGGTTACCCAATTTACTATAATTTTACTTAAGAAATATTTGTTTTTGTCACACCCCACAACATGCATGTTTCAAAACTTGGCGCCGTTGCTGGGGAGGCTGTTCCAACAATATAATTCTAACATTTTTTAAATATTTTCTTTTCTTTAATTTAAAAAAAACTAAAAAATATTTTCCAAGATGTATTCCAATTGAAATTATTATTCTTGGATTGATACTCACAATTTCAAGGAAAATTGTTCATAATAATGAGATGACCCTATTTCAAAAGATTAATGAACTCACTATTTTGTCCAAGAAAATAATGAATGACCATGTCATAGGTACCTCACTTCAAGAACTAATGGACATGGTTAATCAAGTCAATACTGATTTTCAAAGATTAAAGTCCAAGGAGGAAGTTACATTATATAAAAGAACTCAACCTGAACCAAAATTAGAACTAGTGGTGGAAGTGAATTCTCCACTCATCTTTCGAATAGAGGAGCCTAACTACCTACCTCTACCCAGGGAAATTAAACTTCAAGAGGAACCTTACAATGAAGAATCAATTGAAGAAGAGACCCTTAAGAGGAGATAATATTTTTATAAAATCTTTTAATTCTGATTTTATATAAGTTGAATTGAGTACTACTTCCCCTTGTTTTAAATTTTCAGATTCTGCCAACACATGTATTGCCTTGGAAGATGAGGAAGAAAAAGAAGATGCACCCAATGAAGAACATATAGAGCTCCCTAAACTTGTTGAAAATTTATTGGAGGGAGTACATGAGAATATTAAAGTGGCCTTGCCTGAGGAAACATAAACAAAATATGTGTACTTTAAAAGGAATGAATTTTAAATTGACACTTCATTCTTTAATTTTGTTCAAATATAATTACAATATGACTTTAACATTGATTTTTCCAATGCAGTAGCATACTTTTAGAAATCAATGGATAATGAAGAAGAAGTTGTGTAAGTGGAAACCAAGAAAGAGGAGGACTCATTATTTTTCCTAACCTCACCATGCATATTATATATCATTATCATGGGGGTGGATTTGGTGCACTATACCCATATATTCCAAGTTAAAGATGTAAAGATTAAGTTTTGTTGGTTCATCTCAAAAAAACCCCACCCACCATCAGATTGGGGATAACCAACTGGAACTTTCCATCTATAGGCAGTCAAAACCCAAGGTCCACTTGGGGGATTAAACCAAGATCTATTCTTATTTTCTCATCATATTTATATTTTTTATTTCTTTTAATAAATATATTATGTTTTATTTTGTTCTTTTGGTTGTATATTTTTAGTGTGAATAACTTAGGATCTTAACTCAACGTTTCACTACCAATAAGATAGGATGTACCTCTTCTTTACACTTGATTATTGTTGTGATTCATTTTCAAACCTACTTACATGTTAAATAAATTTTAATTCATTTAGGATGATACACCATTTAAGTGTGGGGGAGGAAACATTTTTAGTTTAAGATTTTCAATTGTTGTTTTCCTATTTTTCAAAAAAAAATGTTTGTGTGTTTTTCAAATTTTTGTGTGTTTATTTTTCATTTTTGTGTGTTTTTTGAAACTTTTGAGCTGAAATGATTATCATTGCAATTTTTGAAACCCATTTTAACAAGTGAACCAATTTTTTCCATGAAACTGGTCTTAAATGAATGCTGAAAATGACTTTATTTCAAGTTTAAATCTTTGGGAATTTCATGAAAAGTACTCTGATTTTTGAATCCCATGCCACATATCATGACTTTATCTTTGAAATCAATTTACTATGAGGCTTCTAAACCATTATTTTCATATTATTTACATTCAACTCACTTCTTGAGATAACTAAACCATTATTTATTTAACTATAATTTGATTTATTACTTTCAAAACATTAGGGTTTGAGGTACTTGTGTTTTAAATGATTAAGACATTTAATTTGTTTTAAAGCCCCATTTTACAAAGAATCCTTTTAATTTGTCCTACCTTATATATTTAATCCTTTTAGCCCTTACAATCCATGAACTTCCTATTAGGTTATCCACATTACAAGACAAATTTTCCTATCTAACCTGCTCTTGAAGTGAAATTTCATGATCTAATTGAACTTAAGTGTAGGAAGAAGCTATATTGTATTGTGCCACCTCATTTGGTGATACTTTGGGTGGAAAATAAAATATTGAAAATACATTTTTTCTACTGAAAAGAATCATTTTATTTAAATATGTGCCTTTTCTGGAGCTTTCATGATAAGAGAAGTTGTGCCTTTCCGGAGCTTCTAATGGAGGAAAAAAGTTGTGCATTTTTTAGAGCTTTCAAGAAAAATTATATTTGAGAAGATTGAATTTTTTTCTATTAAAATGATGAATGTTGTGAACTTTTCTTGAGTTTTCATAATTATTTAGATTATTTTCTACTGGGGAGTGAGGAGGAGACCGTACTTGAGTGAAAATTGTTTAATTATGGAAATTTATCAGTTTTCCATAGCTTTAGTTCTGTAGGAATATATTTTAAAATTTTTATCCAAATTGAGTGATTCATTTTTTTAGGATTATATTTTTTGTGGGATTCAAGTTTTTATTCTGGACCAAGATCCAATTCGAAATTTAATGGCCTAGAAAAATAAATCAAGTGGAAAAAAATTTCTGGATGGTAGAATGGACCCCACCAGTATTAATGAGGAATATATGAGCCTAAATATATAAAAATGAGGTGATTATAGTTGTATAAGAAATATTACTCAGATACACATTCTCCCATTAAATTTCATGGAGAAATTATCTCATTAATGTTTCATTTTCATGCAACCAAATAGATGAAGTTGAAGAGTCTCCTCGAACAGAAAAATTGTACTTTAGTAATCCGATCATACTTTTTTCTAAAAGTATCCTATAGATTTGAAATTTCTAGGGTAGATAGAAAACTTCATTTATAACAACTTTTAAGAATATACCTTGTAATGTTTCTAAGTTATGGTGCGGATAAAAGAAGTGAACTTCTGGAAGATAGTTTCTGAAGGAAATTTTTTTGTTCTTATTTTCCCCCTCTTTTCTTTCTTTTTAGTTTTGTAATATTTTCTTATTCCACCTTCTTCATTGATACCCTTAAAATGGAGGGTTAATACTTCGAGTAATTGGGGAAGGATAGTTTTTCTATTTTTTAATTCTTGATTTCATGCACTTAATGATATAAAATCTTTTCCCTCTTTTGCAAAGTTGGTTTCAATTTCTAATAGCGGGTTTTTTTATCAAGTATGATAGTATTTGGTTTTAGATTCTATTATTGTTATTGCTTTGTTAAATGATAATTTTATACCTCTACTAGGTTATGGTATATATATTATTTAATAGATCATGGATTAGTAGTTAAGTACTTAGTGATCGTCGATACGCGTGGGAGTGGTAGTGGATATTCTTGGTTGTTTGGGATAAAAAAGGCCTGATTGGGAATTTCCAAAGTCAATTGAGGGTATTCACTCAAAATATTTCACACATATAAAGGAGAGTATATCGAGCTGATATATTGTAAAGTTTTACCCTCACCATCACCATTGACCAAGGGAGTGAGAAGAAGTGATCATGGAGTCTCACTTTAATCAGTTTAGTAGAAGATGATTGAATAAATTCAAACTATGATAGCATTAAAATTGTAAAACTGATCCCGAACTGATCACTAAATTCATATAACTATTTTTAATCAATTTAATTGTCAATTTTATTTCAATATTTTTTTATTAATTTATTTATTTTGTTTTTTTTACTTTATTTTTTTATCTAAATCAAAAAATTTCAAAAAACAACATTAACTTCTATCTCTATTTTTAGGTGGAAACTTGATTGTTGAACAATCCTCTCTAGAGACAACCTTGGTTACCCACTATAATGACCCGAAATTTTGAATAAATCTTGTTTCCTAATTTCATGTGTTATTTTATTTTTTATACTCAACAAAAATGTTTTATTTGATAACATGAGTATAATTAAAATGAGACAGTTGAGTTTAGACGGTTATATGACCATTGGTCAATATGACCGCTGGAAACTAAACTTTTTGATTATTGCCTCTAAATACAAGTAATCTTGGTTAATATTTATAAGAAGATTCGATGGCCTCACCCAGTAGTCTTGGACCGATCGAAGCCCATCTAACAAAACTTGGGAAGGAGGTAGCACCACTGGGCTTTGCTCTGGACCAAACCCAAGCCGAACTTCATCGTGTGAAGCTAGAACGGAATCGCCTTTGTGAGAAGTTCAAACTAATAGAAATTACTACTCATGCGATGTTAGCCGAGCCTCCCTCAGATTCTCTCACCTTAGCACACCTTACACTTAGGTCATATGCTGGTGTGATAAGGGGCTATGTAAGGAGACCGTAACTGCCTTGTGTAATCCTTTGTTTTAAATAAAAATTGGGATTTCTTCTTATGATGAAGTTTATGAATTTTCAAATGACCGGATAAATATAGTATGCATATTTTTGATGAATTTTAGAAAAAGGATATTTTAAAAATGGTTGTGTAAACCTTAAATAATTAAAAATGTGTAATGATTTTCGAAAAATGGTCTTCTACAATTATGTTCAGTACGAAATTTAGAGTCTAATAAGATCAACTTAATTTTTGATGAATAGTAAATTATGAATAGTGATTTTATGATTAGGATTAGTAATGTGTCCAAATGGATTAGTAATCTCACTTAAAGAAAGTATTAATATAATCTTGGTACCTTGATTAAGTAATGTGATTCAATAAAATGGTTAAATAACGGTTTCATAAATTATTATTCAAGTATTAGTTTTTTCGGGTGAATAGTGTGTTTTAATTAAAAATTTAATTAAAAATATTTAGATAATTATTTTTATAAAACGGATTTCATTTTTGAACTCAGAGCACCGATATTATGCTATGGTAATTTTTGGGGTTTTTTCTGAAAAAAATGAATTTTCGGTGAATAGTATTTTTATTTAAAAATTAAATTAAAAATATTTAGAAAATTATTTTTATAAAATGGAGTTCATATTTGTAATCAGAGCGTTGATATTTGGTTAAGGTGAAATTTTGGGATTATTCTGAGAAAGTTGAATTTTCGATGAATAGTGAAAATATAGTTTTTAAGTTACGGGTGTTTAATGACATCATTAAATGATGTATTAAGTTTGTAATCAATATTTTCGAATTATGAATAGTGATATAAGGTATGAGGTGTCCCAATTGGCCAATACCATGGGCAAATACCATGGGCAAGCCCATGGTTTTGCCAAAACCACTAATGAGGTGTCCCTTTGCCATTAATGCCTTGTCCCCTCACTTTCCCTATAAATACCAAGCCATCCTCTCATCCATTCGACTCCCCACTCTCCCCCAACAAAGTTATGGTCTCATTACCTCCCAAGGAGTCCTCCCATGGTGCCCCCAAGCCCTCAAGGTCCCAAACTTTGAGTTTTAAGAGTTATGTTTTAAGGTAAGGGATCCGATCTTTCTCTTTCTTTTCAAGAAATCTCTTTTATGTAATTTCTTTTATGCTCCATGTTCTTATGTTAAAGAGTGTTATTTTATACTCCTCTTACTGCCTTTTTCATGTTCACATAATGAGAGATCCCCTCTTACTCTCATTATTTCGTTTTATGAAGTTTTAAGTGGCGCCGTTAGGCTGCCGAAATTTTTGTAACAGATTCTTTCTCCCATCTCATTTTTCAAGATCTATTATCATGTAAAGTATTTCAAGTTCCTTTTTATTATGTTGGGGTATGATCTCTAAATTTATCATACTGATATTTTATGATCATATGATGAGAGACCCCATTTGATCTCTTCAATTCAGTATTTTGAAGTTTTAAGTGGCATCGTTAGGCTGCCAAATTTTTAAGTGGTTCTTCACCCTTCTCGTTTTGAAGTTCTACTTTCATGTCAATTCTTTCAAGTTCCTTTTTGTTATGTTGTGTTATGATCTCTATATCTATCATACTGTACTCTTATGTTTATATGATAAGAGACCCTATTTTATCTCTTCAATTCAGTATTTTGATGTTTTAAGTGGCGCCGTTAGGCTGCCGAATTTTTAAGTGGTTCTTCACCCTTCTCGTTTTGAAGTTCTACTTTCATGTCAATTCTTTCATGTTACTTTTTGTTATGTTGGGGTATGATCTCTATATCTATCATACTGGACTCTTATGTTCATATGATGAGAGACCCTATTTTATCTCATCAATTCATTTTTTGTTGAAGTTTAAGTGACGCTGTTAGGCTGCCGAATTTTTAAGGGATTCTTTTACCCTTCTCCTTTTCAAAGTTCTAATTCCATGTCAAGTATTGCAAGTTCCTTTTTATTATGTTGGGGTATGATCTCTATATCTATCATACTTATATTTTATGTTAATATGATGAGATACCCTATTTGACATCATCAATTCATTTTGGGTTGACGTTTATGTAACGCTGTTAGGCTGCCGAATTTTCATAAGAGAAATCTTATTTTTGTCTTCCTTTCATGTTCTTCATTTCATATGGTATATTTTCAAATTTCATTACCATGTTCTTAAATCCCTTATATTCTGTCCCTCTACTTTTTATGGGTCATTTATGATTGTTTGACCCATGTCCCCTCTCTTTTCAACGTTTTCTAAAACCCTGTAACGTAGCCGTTGTGCTGCAGAATTTTCGTCTCAAAATGCCTCTCTCTTTTTCTCAAAATTACTTCATGTTATTAAGTGAATACTCAAAGATCTTATTTCTATAGGGTTATTAACATATATAATTTTTTTTTCTATTTTAAATTCTGGGATTTACATACATGAAACCCGCCCTCCCCTTCCGTGGGTTTAAAGTGACGTAAAGATCATGTCTTTAAAGCAGTTTTTAAAACGTTATGATTATGAAATGAAACCCATTTATTTTATGCTATATGGGTTATTTATGAAATTTTTGATGATTATATATGTGTCTCACATGATAATAAAGGCAAATTTAAGGGTGCGCCCTAATAGTGCTCCAATGCATTGGGTAATGATGTAACCACTAGAGATTACAATTTTCATGATACCTTGGTGAATAACCTTAGTAATTTTCAAATGACACCTTGGGGATGGACCTTGGTGATATGTTCATGATTGTCTATGTTAAATGATGTAGCCACATTTTCAAGTTATGAAAAATGTTATTTTTATTATGATATGCCTCCTTATTTCATTCTCATGCCTTAAAGTTCTTTTTCATGACCTTATTGAAGTATCTCAAGTTCACATGTAAAATGTTTCTCTTGTTTCCCTTACTGGGATTTTTGATCCCCCTTTCTTTTGATGTATGCTCCCAGGTTATGTGATACAGTAATGAACCTAGGATGAACATGAGGAGAAGCCTTTCAAGTGTTTTAGAAGAATGTTTTATGTTTTCATGTTTAAAGTTCCTGGTTTCCAAGACACTAAACCTTAAAGATCCTCAGTTTTGTAAAATGTAATGAAAGTTTATGTGATAAAGAGGCGGGATGTTATACCCACTTTACTATAATTTAACTTAGGAAATATTTTTTTTTGTCACAGACCAAAATAGGAGATAAGTATCCATTCACTATGGAAGAGATCACACTCCTATAACCTATCTATCAATAAAAGCCATCTGGTCATACCTCTCCTTATAAATCTTGGAATTTTCAAAAGATTCTATTATAATTTCATCTAGATCCTAAAACTATAATAATATCTCTTTCCCAGCGATTTCAAGATCCAAATCCATCTTCCTTATAGCCTAATATGTCTGTTGCTCTAATTCCGTAGGCAGGTGACAACTTTTCCCATAAATTAGCCTATATGGACTCATTCCAATCGGAGTCTTATACTTTGTACTATAATCCCATAAAGTGTCTTCAAAACTTTGGCTCCAATCCTTCCTATTTGGTTTAACAGTCTTATCTAAAATTCTTTTGATTTCCTTGTTGGACACTTCAGCTTGACCATTCGTCTCTGGGTGATAGGGAGTTGATTTTTTATGATGGACCCCATACTTCTTCAGTAAAACCTCCATTATCCTATTGAAAAAATGAGTACCTTGATCAATGATGATGGATCTAGGAAATCCAAACCTAAAAAATATGTTATCCATAACAAAATCACAAACAACTTTAGCTTCTTCAGTCCTGGTGGATTTTTCTTCCACCCATTTGGAAACTTAATCAACTGAAATCAAGATATAATAATTTCTAAATGACATTGGAAAAAGGGCCCATAAAATCTATCCCCTAGACTTCAAAAATATCTCAAAAATTAATTGGATTTTAGGGAATTTATTATCCCTTTGAAATGTTTCTATAAAACTGAAATTTTCACACCTTTTTCAAAGTTCATGAGAATCTTTAAAAAGGGTGGGCCAATAAATTCCAGATTCTAAAAGTTTTATTGCTATCCTTTGGGGTCCAAAGTGGAATCTGCAAGATCAAGTGTAACAAAAATTAAAGACAGAACCAATTTCACTCTCACAAAAACATCTTCTTATCACTTGGTCATTTCAAATCTTCCAAAGAAATGGATTATCCCAAATGTAATATATAGATTCAGCTTTTAGTTTTTGAATTTGGTGAGAATTGAAATGATATGGGACCTGAGATGTTACCAGATAATTGACCATGTCAGCATACCAAGCCACTTCTCCTTCAACCAAGTACAACTGCACTCCTAGAAGGTGATCATTCAATGGTTCTTTTTTTTGGAATTTTAACTTCAACAGTGTTGTAAAGTATGATTAAATGATCATCCACTTAGTTCTCAGACCCCTTCTTGTCCTTGATTTCTATGTTTAACTCCTATAGTAGAAACATCCATCTCAATATCCTTAGTTTAGCTTCATCCTTCTTCATCAAGTTCCTGATAGCTACATGATCATAAAATATACTTACCATTCACCTATGAAATGTAATTATATTATTACATAATCCAAATGGCATCATTTTATATGAAAAAGTGTTTAAGGGACAAGTAAAGGTTGTCTTCTCTTGATCCTCGGGGGTAATGAGTAGCTGAAAATAACCTAAAAATCCATACAAAAAGAAATAATGAGTTCTCCCTGCCAATCTCTCTAACATATGATCAATGAAGGGAATGGAGAAATCATATTTCCAAGTGACCTGATTCAACTTCCTAAAATCAATTCACACTCTCCAGCTATTCTGAATTATCATAGGGATTAATTCATTTTTTTCATTCCTCATAGTGGTTAGGATAATTTTTTTTGTAACTACATGAATGAGGATAACCCATTGTGATTATGATATGGGATAGATGATCCCATATTCCAAGAGATTCTTGATCTCCTTCTTCACAACCTCTATCAAGGTGGGATTCAACCTCTTTTTGGGATGTCTGATAGGTTTGGAATCTCCCTACAATTTTTTTTTATATGAGTATATTTTTGGGTTTATTCTAGGGATATCACATAAGATCCACCCTATTACTTATAAATTCTCTCTCAAAAGATCAATCATTGATTTTTATTTGGTTTCAGATAGATTATTAGCAATTATAACTGGTAATTTCTCTCCCTCCCTAAGGTACACATATTTCAAATTAGTGGGGAGTGGTTTTAATTCCATATCAGGGGGATTCTCAAGGGATGAAACTAAACTGATATTTCCCACTTCTAAGGGTTGGACCTACTACACATAAGAAACTATATCATCTTCCTCATCATTTAACAAATCATCAAATAAATAAGATTTTACCTCTTCCTCCCACATGAAATCACAATCTACAAAATTTTGGGAATCCACATGTTCAATGATATTTTCAATGGAATAAGTATCTATTAAGGATAAGAATTCATGGAACATACCTGATTCTTCAATGGGTTCAGTACCAACTTCATGGGAGAGTGAAAAGAGTGAGTGATCATCCTATGGGTGAATCATGGATTCAAAAATATTGAAGTGGATAGTGTTATATCCAAACTCCATAGTGAGTTTACCTTCATGGAAATTGATGATGTTTTTGTATGTCTTCAATAAAGGTCTCCCCAAAATGAAAGTTTATTGTGATGGGATCCCATATTCTTCTATATTCAGCATATAGAAGTCATCTGGGAATAAAAGATCTTTCAATTTCACCAGGATATCCTCCAGAAATCCTATAGGAAAAACTATGGATCTATTTGTAAGATGGACCACCAATATTATGGGATTCAAGTCTCCCATCTACAAATAAGTGTATAATGAGTGAGTAAATACATTAATTGATGCACCTAAATCATAAAAAATCATTAGATAAATTTAAAGAACCAATGGTGCATGGAATGGAAAACACCCCTGGATTTGGAAATTTGTTTGGAAATTGTGGTGTAATATGGGACAAGACATTTATTACCAAGTTAATACTTTAATTTACTTGAATTATTCTCTTATTGTTGCAAATATCCTTAAAAAATTTAGCATACTTTAGATTTTTTTTGAGTTCTTTAAGAAGGGGGATATTAATTTCCACTTTCTGGAAGGTGTCAAAAATTTCTTTTTTGAAGTGATTCTTACTGAAATCTTTTTGATTAAACAATCCTTGATAGAAATGGTGGGGGTAAGTCTTTATTCTCCATTTTTTTACTTTGTAATGGTGTTTCTTGTCTCTTATTCCTCGGACCATCCTTCTCCCCTCCTCTTTCTTCTCTTATTTGTGGTGTATTTTCATAGAATTTTTAGAATTTATAACTTCATTATCCCTCAACTCAAGTGGTATTGCTTTAGGTTCATGGGATGTTAGTGGTGGGAGTTATTTTACAATTATTATTTTTATCATGCTGAAATTATATTTTGGACTTGGGATTGTTTGGGAAGGAATTTTACTTGGGTTTTTGGACATGATTTCAACAAAACTTCCCACCATGTTTTCCAAATTATCAACCTTATCCACTAGATCATCATACTTTGATTTTAGTTATTCCAAATAAGGTTGTGTTCTGGTGGATGGTTGATCACAGGGTCTTGGTAAAGTGGGTTTTTAGTGTTGTGATGGCTGGTTATAATATTTATTTTGTTAAAATGGTGGTGGGTTTTGGAATTGGTTTTGGTCAGTGAAATGATCAAGTGATGAGAATAAACCACATACCTTAGCTGGTTCTTGTTGGTCACTCACTTTCTTTAGGGACATATGTCTCACCGTAATGGATATCTCATAAATATTAGTTTACCATAAAGGTGATGGAAAATAATTTCTTACCTCATAAATTCCTCTTATACCAGTACCTATTGTACCAAAATATTGTGAGTTCTGAGAGATCTTCTCAATCAATCCCTTAGCCTCTTTTGGTGAATTTTCAATCAATGCACCTCTAGATGATTCATATTTAAGGTTTCTATAATTGTCCATTAATCCTTGATAAAATAAGACAATAAAGTGATGATCCTAAATTTCTTGATGTGGTAAGTCAACACAAAGCTTTTTAAATCTTTCTCAGTACTCGTAAAGGGTTTCTCCAGATGATTGTCTAATGACACAAATCTCCTTTTTGATGTCTATGCTTCTGGAGGTAGGGAGGAATCTTTGCATGAAGAATCTCACCAAGTCCTTCCAATCATCTACATATCCTAGTTGTATACCATAAAACCATTATTTTGAATCTCCTTCCAATGAAAATGGGAACATCTTCCACTTTACTTGTTCCTCAGCTACTCCACGGGGTCTGAAAGTTGAGCAGACATGTATGGACTCTTTAATATATTTGTTTGGATATTTAATTTCGAAACCATGAAACTTTGAAAGAAAAGTAATCATGTTAGGTTTCATATCAAAATAATTTTGTAACATTGGAATGACAAGATGATTTTTTTATTAATTTATTATGGTTCACAGAGGTCTCTAAGGGCTGGGTTTTGATTTCTAGCCATGATGACAGGCACAGAGTGAAAACTTAAAGTTTCACTCGAGCCTGCAAGAGAAATGACCTCAAATTCAGATTTAAAGTTAAGGTTTATAAGTCTATTCAACAAGGTTCTTTCAATTTCAGGATCAAGGGAGAAAGGTTCAGTGTTTGAGGTTCTAGTCATGTAAATTTGAATATAAAATAAGAAAAGAGAAATGAAAGAGAGAAAAAATGTTTTCACTACCTCCCCGACAACGATGCCAAGTTTTGACATGTGATTTTCATGGGGTGTGACAAAAACAAATATTTCCTAAGTTAAATTGTACTAAAGTGGGTAACCTAGGTTGTCTCCAAAGAGGAGTGAACAAAAATCAAGATGTCACCTTAAAATAGAGAAAGAAGTAGAGTTTTTTTTGATTTAGATAACAAACTAAAGTTACAAAACAAAATAAATCAATTAATAAAAAAACATTGAAATAAAATTCACAAGGAAAGTTATTGAAAATAGTTATATGAATTGATTTATTTGGTCAGGATCAGTTTTCCAATTTAAATTCTATCATAGTTCGAATTTATCCAATCTTCTTCTACTAAACTGATTAAAGTGAGACTCCACAATCTCTTCTTCACACACCCTTGGTCAATGGTGATGGTGAGAGTAAACATTGAAAAGATATAAAATCAATCTAATATTCTTTCTATGTGTGAAATAGTTATAGAGAATATCCTCAATTGACTTAGGCAATTCCTGATCAGGTCTTGTTTATCCCAAACAACCAAGAATATCCAATACCACTCCCATACGTACCAACGATCACCAAGTACTTAACCACTAAGACATGATATATTATATTGTATATAGAACATAACCTAGTAGAGGGGGAAAATTATCATTGAAAAAATCAACAACAACAGTAGAATCTAAAACCAAATATGATGGTACTTGATAATAAAACCGTTATTAAAAATTGAAACTAACTTTGCAAAAGAGAGAAAATATTTTATAACATTAAGTTCATGTACTCAAGAATTAAAAAATAGAAAACCTATACTTACCTAATTACTCATAAGAATAACCCTCCATGTGAATTTTATACATTAATAAGTGGGAAGAATAACCCATAATAAAACTAAAAATAAAGAAAATAAGGAAAAAGAAGAACATAAAGATTTCTTCCAGAATCTGTCTTCTAGAATTTCGCTGTTGTTCTTCCCGCCAGACCTCCAAATATTTCCAAGGTATCTTCTTAAATGTTTTTAAAGATGAAGTTGGATATATATCCTAGAATTTTAAAATAAATTAGACACTTTTATAAAAAGTTATGATCGAATTACTAAAGTACACTTTTTTGTCTGAGGAGACTCTTCAACTTCATTCTTTTGGTCTCTTGAAAATAAAGCCTTAATGAGAGAATTTCTCCATGAAATTTAATGGGATAGTTATCCTCTGAGTAATATTTCTTCTAAAACTATAATAACCTCATTTTGACATATGTATGTCGAGATATGCCTCATTAACTATGGTGGGGTCAATTCTGCCTTCTAGAAAACTTTTCCCACTTGATGGATTTTTATGGGCTAGTGAATTTAGAATTGGATATTGGTCCAGAACACAAAATTGAAGCCAAAAAAAAAATGAAATCCTAAAAAAAAGGAATCACTCAATTTGGATCAAAATTATAAAAGATATTCTCGAGGAACTAAATCTTTATAAAACTGATAAATTTCCATAATTAAATTTTTTTCACAATTAAGCCCAAAATCCACCAAAAAAACTAAAATGATAAAAATAAGCTCATATTGATTAATTGGAAGGGATTAAATCATTGAAACACACATAAAAAATAATGACAATATTTACTCTATCAACCGTTCTGGACCATTGATGGTGATAGGTATGATTCTTTTGAATTCTATCCTTTTTAAATCTTTGTTTGATACATGTGCTTCTTGTTCCTTTATTTATTCTAATGCTATTAATTTTATATGCTCGAGTGTTGAGATGATTCCTACTATGTTAAAACTAAAAAATCCTCTTGGCCAAAGAGAATATCATGCCTTTATATATAGACCAGGTTCTATAACTATTGATGGAGCTGAGCTAATATGGTATTTCTTTATTCTTGAAATGGATTTCTATGATATAATCCTGGGTATGGATTGATTGAAAATGTTCAGGGATCACATCAACTGTTATACCAAAACTATTTGTTTTACGACTAATAATGGTGTCAGGAATCTCTTTAAAGGAGACCAAAATGTAAAGGCAGGTCAAAAAATATTGTTGGCACCAGTAGTTGGAACGATCTCATACCGATCGGAAGCGTTGAATTTGGAATTGATGGAAGAGATAGAGAATAAAAATTTTCTAGTAGTATTTGATCAGTTTCTAGATGTTTTTTCCTAAAAATTTCTCAAGGTTTCCACCCATAAGATAAGTGGAGTTTATGATTTATCTCCTTTAAGGGACTATTCCTATTTCCCTTCTTTCTTATTGAATAGAACCAACAAAATTAAGGGAATTTAAAGTAAATTTGGGAGATCTAGAAAACAAAGGTTTTATTCAACCGAGTATGTCTCTATGGGCATCACCGATCTTGTTTGTGAAAAAGGCAGATGAAACTCTAAGTATATATGTGGATTATCATAATATTTACCAATTTATGATAAAGAATTGGTATCCACTTCAACAAATTGATGATTTGTTTGATTAATTGAGGTGAGCTCAGTAGTTCTAAAAAATTGACTTTCGATTAGCATATCACCAATTAAGAGTTCAGAAGGATGATATTCCAAAGAAAAATTTTAGGAGTAGATATGACCATTATGAATATATGGTAATGCATTTAGATCTTATGAATGCACCGAAAATCATCATGGAATTGATGAAATAGATATTTCTGAGGTATCTAGATTCTATCATGGTGGTGTTTATGGATGACATATTGGTGTATTCAAGGATAAAGGCTGTGCATGAGCAACACTTGGTGACAATATTGAGAATCTTGAGGGATTATCATCCATATTAAAAATTATCAAAGTAAAATTTTTGGATACAAGAAGTATGTTTCCTTGTCTATGTAATCTCTGAAAGACGTTTTTATTTATATCTAGAAAAGATAGTGGATGTTATCTCTTAGAAACCACCAAATAATATCTTCAAGATACGCATTTTCCTTGGTATAGCTGGTTATTACTGATGGTTTATTTGTGATATTTCATGACTGGCCTCACATATGATAGCTTTTACAAGGAATAATGTTCCATTTTAATGGGATGAGGAATGTTAGGGGTATTTTCAAGAGTTTAAAGTTCACCTTATATTAGAATCAATCTTGATTTTTCTAAAATTAGGAAAAGGGTACCCGGTGTATTATGATTCATTGAGATATAGGTTGGGATTTGTTCTCATGAAGGGATATCATGTTATTGGTTATGGATCAATACATTTATGGTTTCATGAGAAGAACTAACCAACACACGATTTGGAGTTAGATGCTGTCTTCCAAGCTTTGAAGACTTATGTCATTACCTCTTTGGTGAGAAATTTACTATGTTTACGAATCATAAGTGCTTGAAACATATTTTATCACAAAGGTATTTGAACATGAGATAATTAAGACGAATTTAGTATCTCTAAATGTTTGAATTCTACTTGATGTATACACCACGTAAAGATAATATGGTGGAAGATGCATTAAGAAGAAATTCATATTCTCATTTGAAAAAAGAAGCTTCAGATCCATGGTAGTTGATATCGGTGACAACCAACATGCACTTGGAATGTGAAAATCAAGGCGATGTTGTGGTTTTATTTTCAGTTTTGTTTGTTCTTGATTTTTTGGAGATGGTTAAATAGGTACAGATGTCTGATTCTAAATGTATTTCTATGAGGAAAAAACTCAATAATGGGGAGACCATTGTGGGATGGAAGATAAATGCAAGTTCAATGTGGTGCTTTCAAAATCAGATGGTCACACCTATGGATTGTTAGGAATAACTTCTTCACGCTTACCACAATTCAATATGGTCTATTCAGGATGGAATACAGAAGATATATAAGGTAGTGAAAGCATAGTTTTTGTGGGTTGGAATTAAAAGTAAAGTGGATAAGTTTGTTTCAAGATGATTAACTTGTTAGCAGGTTAAAGTAGAGCATCAAAAAACAGAAGTTATGTTGCAGTATTTACCTATTCTGGTTTGGAAATGAGAAAAAATAGCCATGGATTTTGTAATAGGTCTCCCAAGAATAGTTTGGAAACATGATTCCATATGGGTTATAGTGGATCAACTCACAAAGTTGGTTCATTTCATCCCTATTCATGAATCTTATAAAGTGGAGGACTTGTCAAAAATCAATATCTGAGAATCTTTAAAGAGGCATGTCATACCAGTTTTGATAATGTCATATATATATTCGAGGTATATATATCGTTTCTAGAAATACTTATAGAAATCCCTTGGTACTCAATTAACCATGAGTAAGACATATCATCCTTTGACGTATGTACAATCTTAATTTATGATACAAACTTTGGAAGACATGTTGTGGGATTGTATAATGGATTTTGGTGGCTTATGGGAAGAGAACATACCATTGGAGGAGTTCTCATATAAAAAAAGTTATCAGGCCTCGATACATATGACTCTTTTTGGAAGAATTGTATGAGAGTCTTTTTCTTTCTCCACTTTACTGAGTGGAAATAGGTGATACTTTACTGGTTAGGCCAAGCCTTATCCAAGAGAAAACATAGAAGAATTAATTGACCAGTAAACAGATGGAGATAGCTCAGAGTCATCAAAAATCGTATGCAGATCATCATTAATGACTGTTGTTGTTTGAGGTAAGTGATCATGTGTTTTTGGGGATCTCTTCAATGATTGGACATTGTCGTTTTGGGAAGTAGGGTAAGTTATCTACTCGATACATAAGCCCTTTTGAGATACTTAAATGAGTTGGTGAGGTGGCATATCAGTTGACATTTACACCATGGTTTAGTGTGACACATGAATTTTTTCATGTATCTCAGTTGAAAAAGTATCAGACTAATCCTGACCATGTGATTTTATGAGATCACATTGACCTAGAGATGGATGTTTTGTTGGTACATTCACCAATATTAATTGTGGATAGGAAAGAGAAACTCTTGTGTGGAAAAGAATCAGTTTAGTGTGGGTTTTTTGGAAACATGGTTAGATTCAAGAAGAGAATTAAGAATAAGAGAAGGAAATGAAAGATATATGGACAAACTTATTTCAGGGCAATGGTATTTTTCTACTTTACAGGGATAGAAAGACCAATGTTGGGGAGAATATAGCACTCTAGGTTTCAAGTAAGTAACCCATTATTTTTTTTAAGTGTATAAAGTGTTTTGGTGAAGTTTGGGATGGTTTGGAAAAATTATGGAATGTTTTTGGGGATTTTCTATAGGTTCATGGTTTGAGCACAGTTTGTGAAAACTATGAAACCCCTATAGAGAACTATGCATAGTGAGACAGGGGCTAAGCCGAAGGTGCACTGTTTTTCCAAACTGTGTGGCCACATAGGAAAAGCCATGAAAAGTTAGATAGTGTAATTTTTCATGGTTTCCACATGATTTGTCTAACTGTGTGGGAAAACCGTGTAAGGTCCTCCTTGAGGTAGAGTTGGGTGCACAATTAACACACAGTTTTTCCTAACTGTGCAACAAACCATGCAAAGTTTAAAAATAAGATCATAAAAAAGTGGATCTAGGTTGGGATTAAGTTTTAACCATTTGTTTTTTTTCTATAAATCGACCCTAAATCAATATTTATCCCTCCCAAAGGCCGTGGAATCCCCTATCGATCCGGAGGTGATCCGAAGGCATTTACTGGTGAGTTGAATCTTGATTCCTTTAGTAAGTCCTCATTTACAACCGTTTTCATGGTTTTTCTTAGATATACTTTCTTCCCTCTCTCAGTTTATTATATATAGTCCACTAAAGATATATCTAAGGTTGTTAATACCAATCATGGTTATATTTAGCCCGGTTAATGTTAGAAGAAGAGATCAAAGGTAGTTTTTTGGAGATTCAACTAAGTTTTGTGGGCGTTTTCGTGACGTTCTTCATTTTCACCATAATTCTCGAGGTATGTAGCTTCACTCTTGACTCCCCTTTCTAAAACTGGATGGATAGATTTCAAATTGTTTGTTTTGATTGAAATTTATTATGAAATTGATGTGAAAAGCATGGTAGAAAGCTTCTTTGGATATGGTTTTTGGATTTTGTGATATTATGGAATTGTTGTGAAAAGTGATTTGATGATTGGTTTTAAAATAATGATTTTAAAATTGGTTATTTACTTTTGTTTCATGGGAAAGTGTTCAATAAAATTTTGGTTTTATTGAAATGGTTTTTGTAAATGTTTTCAATAAAAATATTGTTTTATTGAAATGGTTTGAAAAAGATGGTTTTGGAATGTGGTTGGTAAATGGTTAAGTGTGAGTTGAATGAGATGAATATTGGTTGTGAAGTGCCACCATCAAAGGGACAGGTTACGGACGTGAAGTTCCACTATTAATAGTAACACAAATATTTTGTGGTTTAATGTGTGGGTGGGGTTATGTAAAAATGGAATGGATTATGCCAATGTGAAATGGAGGACAATTAAATGTCTTGTTTAGTTTCTTATTTAGAAAATGGATTTGGATTGGTAAAACTATTTTATTATGTAAAATGTTTTATATTATAATATAAACTATTTTCAATTGTTTTATATATTTTTATATATAAATATGCTAACTTGTTCTATCCTAGTAGCATGAGTAGGGAAGTCATTTGGGGAAAGTCTACTGAGTTTTAGTACTCACCCTTGTTTTGACATTTTGGTGATTTTATAGATATTTTTTATCAAGACACATGCAAATGTAAAGTATCATTAGTGGTGCATCGTGGTACTTGGGTTTTTTGTGTAGTTGGAGCATGGAGCATGTTGGCGCTTTGGAGTTATGTGGGTTGTTGTGGAGTTTTTTTGGGTTTTATCTTCTACTATGTAATTTGATGTTAGTTGTCTTCTTTGGTACTCTATTAAATGTTTGTTTTGATATCAATGGTATTTCTTGAGTTTTTTTTAATTTTTTATCATGCATCATGTAGTATTTTTTTGTTATGACATGTTTGGTTGAGTTTTTTTATTTCCAAAGTAAAAATCATCCCCCAACTGTATTGAAGCCCTTGACATTTATTTACAACTTTTGGCGCCTTGGGGATGCTGCTTAAGGCCAAGTAGAAATTCCTACTTAATTCAATCCAATGAGGAGGGTGGTATGTTACATTTTATATGATCGATCATAAACAATTTAACTTACCAGCCTATAAAACTAGTAGAAAAAATCACTTCATCGACATTCTTTAAGAGCAGTTGTGGTGATTTGTGTGAGTTTTTTTTGATATGATAATCATATAATCTACAAAGAATTAATATAAATGTACTTGTAAAAAATATTAAAAAAATGTTACTAAAAGTAGTACAAACTGCAAAAATATTTCCATTTCTTGAAAATTGAGCAGAACATATGCATGAGATCGATGTAGTTATTCATCTAGAAACAATCATTCATGATGATCACCAACACTAATATTAGAATGATTAAATATTGACAATAGGTGGTCCATGACATCATAAAAATTTTCCTCATGATGACCCATTAGATTATGTTTTTAAGGACATTCAAACTAAAAATGATAAGAGTAAAAATTTGAAATTTCATTTTGTAAGTACGCTTCAACGATTGAACCTTAAACTAATTCTTTATTACGAACCTTCTTCTTCAATTTTTTCATACATCTATTAAATGGGTAAATCAATCATATTTTTAATATCCCTCCACATTTAGATTTATACAAAAAATTCAATATTAAATGCCCCGTTAAGTCAAATAAGGCCCAAAAAAATAAATTTTACAATTTATATAAAATTATACCAACATATTTTTATAGTATAATAAGTGAATCATAGTCTATGTTTTCCACATAAAAATCTTATAAGAAACATGATATTTCACTCAAAACATCCTAGATTTAAGAATTTAGAAGCCCTCTGAGACCAATAGACATTAATCTTTACATGATGACATGAAAGCTGTGACTTTTTAACCCGATAATATGTCCATTTTTGATGCAATGAGAAAAATTAGAAGCATAAATATTCGGTAAACACAAATATTTAATCCACAAACAAAATAATAATTGAATTTCTTTGGAAATTACATAGGATGATTTTGGATTTATAAATTTATGCGATCTTTCATTTTCAAACAACTCAAGTTTATGATGCCTATAAATTTGAGAAAGATCTAACCTTGACTTCATAGTATCTCTACTCTTATTAGGTGTGTCCAACATAGTATAAAATATGTTATCCAAAAAATTATTCTCAATATGCATTATATATAACATTTGATGAACCAAAAAATTAGACCAATATGGAAACTCCTAAAAAATATTTCACTATTTCCAATTCTTATCTCTCTAAAATGTTGGAGTAGGTGTTATAGAACCAAATATTTTTACTTTGGGTTATGTGTATATTCAAATAAGTTAATATTAATTTAAATATCTTATTAAACATCATTCATGGTTATTAATGGCTTTATTGTAATAATGTCCTAGAGTATCTGTCACATTAAAAGGGCCTAACAATTACCATATATGATGAGAACCTTGAAATGTCATGATGATATTCTTAAACCTAGTTCTAAGATTGGATAAAATTATATGATAGGTCACATAACATGTTTAATGTCAGGTGTGATTACTCATAAGCAGATGATTCATATTCTCATGAATTTCTCACTTAGTAATCTCTAAGACAAGAGATTATGATAACAGACTTTCCAATAGGAATTCCATATGTTTGGGAATCATTGGATATTTCTATCCATGAGTGTGTTTAATGTCCCCTAGACATTAATATTATTATTAATTAATTTCATAACTCAAAAACTTAGATGTATTACTATAAACCCCGATGATAACTGTTCATGAAGAAGTTGGGTGCATCAAAAGTGACATGTTATTAATGAGTAACTCAAAAAATGCTTTCTCCCTTCTATCTTAATGAAAGTTAATATCTTGGAACTTTGATTGGAATAAAACCATCACATTAAATTCCTTATCTACGGTGTAATGTTGAGTTTATTTTAGATATTCATATAAATATGTATCAAGAATATATGTTGATGACAAGGGTGTGCAACCTACTTGATAATATATTGTGAAAAAATAGATTATATTACATAGTAATCACTCATGTGTGGTTATTGATGTTGTGAAGTTAAATTCTTTCTCTTGGGTTACTTGAACCATTTCTTGATAGTAATATTGGACTTTAGGTAAGCCTACCTAATGCCAATGAGAAAGAATCCTAGAGGGTCACACACTACGTGTTTCTATTGATCTCAATTAAATTCTATTTAAATTTAATTATTAAAATAAACATTATTCTCTAGATCGAGGAATACTTTTATTTGGGATTAATAATCACATAAATTAAATGAATATTTATTCAGAAGCTAATTGTTAAATTATTTGGATATATAATATTTATTTATTTATTTATTGAATGAATAAATATTAAAATTATTTGGGTATTCAATAAATGTCGAGGAGGACTAGTAGACCAAGATTGAGTTTGGAAAGAAATATTAATTTACAAGATGGTAAAATAATATTTATCATTGCACCAGTTAGCACACACCTTAGAATAAATATAATAATATTATTTTAATACATGTCTTGGGGTTAGATATGATTTTAACATTTTATTAAGGGAACTAGTACAATTAATTAAATTACAAACCTTGACCCTAGGTATATAAATAGACCGCTAATACATTACAATGAGTTTAATCGAGAATCATTATGCACAATTGATTGCTCTATAGAATGCTTTTCTTCTTTCTCGCATCCACTAAAGAATGAGAAGATAAATAGAATTTATTTAAGATTGAATAAACATGAAGATATCAAGATGAACAATGAAAGATAGTCAATCAACCGTGCAAGCACCCTGAGATTCATCTGTGTATTTTAGAGATCATAAGAGCATTTGTGGATCACCGCTAGAGTGATTCTATACTTAGATCCTACAAGAATAATCACTACACTAAATTCACAGTTTAGTATCAGTTTAATAAACCACCACTAAAAAAATGGCAAGCATTTAGTAGTGTTTTTTTAACAACCACTTCTAAATATTATCCATTTTATAAAAAAACACTTTCTACTTAAGCCCCCTTTGTCCTCAATCCCCCCTTCTCCCCTGATCACCACCCTACCCCTCTTCCTTGAGCACCCCTTCCTCAAGCCCTCACCACATCATTTCCCCCCTCATCGACAATCAAGTTTCCCCCGAACCCTCACTGGTGCTCTAGCTTCCCCCAAGCCCCCTGAGGCCAAGCCCTCATCGGCACTCTAGTTTCCCCTTATCCCCTAAAAACCTCTCCCTTTCCCTCACCGGTGCTTTGGTTCCCCTTACCCTCTCCTTCACATGCTTTTCGGTTCCCTTTGAGCCCCCTCACCCTCACCCTCGCCCTCACCACTCACAACCTCTTCTCCAACAAGTGCTCCTCTCTAAGAGGTCATCAGGGGATATAATATTCTAATCACTTGGATTCCTTAAAAGATAGCAGCTACAAAGGATTTAATTTGGTGAATCTAAGGTAACCAATGGGTTTTTATTCATGTATTTTTTAACCTCAAGTGCCAATAGTTTTTACCTAATTCCAAACCCTTGATATGTGGTTGAGATTATCTTTTGAGTGAAATCTCTCTTCTTCATAAGGAATCAACGAGATAGTCTACAATTAAATCAGTAGGTTTCCCCCTTCTTCCTCTCATATCTAGTGAGAGTTAACCTAGAAATAGTATAGGGTGGGGTGAACCATATTGAGACTATGAATTTAAAACGAGTAAATGTTTTCCTTGAACCCTTCATGGTTAAATGATTCATTTTTGTGACTATTTCACGGGGTTTATTTGTTTTTCATGAAATTTTAATTAAATTAAAAGTCTCAATTTCTATTATATACTTTCTTGGAATCCTTACTACTTTTTTATGCATAGTTAAGTATGAAATAATCGATATTTGTCATGTTTACTATTGTTCATCATTTACTAAAGTGATCTCATAGTTTTATTCCATGCCATAATTGCTAAGTTTATCATGAAACATGCCATTTGACTTATTGGACATGTTAATCAAGTTGAGTAAATATATGTTGTTGTTTATTAAACTACAACATCTTATATTCATTTTCTGTATACCATGTCTTAAGCAATATTTTTCATGCTATTAGTATGTATTTTTAATAGCCTATACCAAATATCATACTTTTTTTGGTTCCCTAAAAGTATGAATTGGTTGTATCCTAATAAATATATTATGTTTCATTTGGAATCCTACTATTATGAATTAAACATTTCATAGGAGACCTCTTATCCTTTTTTTAGTTTTCTACGAGTATGTTAATTTTCCTCATTTTCTGTCTCTTATATCTATTTTTTCATACTACTAATTTGAATTAGTTTCTTTATATTCTATCTATTATATTTTGTTTAGTTTATTATTATTGCGAATCATTTTTTCCCTATGTCACCTCTTGTACTTTTCTTGGATTACTATTAGAAAAACCTGTATTTGGGTGATTAAATTCCATATGCATTGTTTATATTTCAATTAATATGCCCCAATGGTTAGTTATATCATGCCTTGGGCATTGTTTATAATTCTCATTATATCAAATTATTTTTAGTCATTCCATACCTTATACTTATCATGAACCTATGAACATGAATCAATTCCCTTTTTGGTCTTTAAATAGTTTTAAATTGTTTAAGGACTTGACATAAAACTAGGTCACATGAGAAGTGGTTGTTAAAATTACTAATAGATTTTCCAATAGCAATTAACTATTTAAAGGGGAGTTCAACACTAGTTTTGTATTTAAAATGCGTGTGTGTAGATTCATGTTTTATTAATTTAAGTTAGTTTACCTTTAATATTTTTTTAAATGGTTTTGATACCATAAGTATCATGGTGTGTTGAAATGTTTTTAAAAGGTGAAAGTTTGGTCTTGAAAAATGGGTGCTTGACACCAACTAACTTCCTTTAAAGAGGGGTGTCTTACCTTCAAAAGTGATTTTATATAAATAATTAGATTTCTAAATTGGTTTTCAATGTGTGGTATAATAAATTATTTTCAAAGAAAATTTGAATTTTTTTTCTTAATGATCGTATGATTTTTATCTTTCTTCTATTTTACATAATACCATCCATGATTGATTTCCCTTTTTTACTTTGATTTTTTTAGTACTTATATGACTCTTTTTATAACTACTTGGGATGTGTTTATTTTAATTCTATTTATCTCTTTTCTTAAATAGTAATAATTATGTGTTTTATTTTTTTAATAAAGTGTAGAAACATTGTGATATATATTGATAAAAGCTGGATCACATTACTGAGGAACACACCTCAGTATGCTAAGGGTTTGGAGGAGATGTTATATTTTTTAATTTACAATAGATCCGTTGGTGGGAAAATAATATATTCATGTTATAAATGTAAATTTAGAATATTTTTTAAGAGACATGAAGTTTATGAACACCTGATATTGAAGTAATTCCCTGCTCAATATTTCTATTGGATTTGACATGTAGAATCAAATGTTACAAAAATTTTAATCACTAATGTAAATCTATAGAATGAGCTGTCAAATTATACAACAATGGAAAATGAAATGCAAAACCTTATAAAAGATTCTTTCAATTTTTAAAGACAAAAAAATAAACATCAAAACATTTCAGAACAACCAGTTGAGGGTGCTACAAATAGTAACTTAACAAGTGATGTTTCTGGGACTATAGGAAAAACACATCAAGATTGTAACATATCATTGGATAATCCTATTTTTTTAGTGGAGAATAATGTAAGAGATAAATTTACTTATTAGATAATTTTTTTTTTCATAATTTAGTTGATGATGGAAATCAAGAGTTGTATGGTGGATGTTAGAAATATTCAAAACTTTCTTTTCTGCTGAAGTTGTATCATATCAAATGCCTATATGGAATTAAAAATATAGTGATTTCCATGATATTGGATTTTTTTCATGACTAATTTTCTAAAGCTAATATCCCTAAGTTTTTTATGATATAAAACAAGATATTAACAAGATTTTTCTGAATTATACAAAAAATACATACTTGTCCTAATGATTGTATGCTTTATTGGGGAGATGATTCAAGCAGATAGAATTGAAAAAAATATTCTTCTTCTAGATGGAATTAAATGGATGATGTTAGAAGTCTAAATAAAAATACTACTATGAATAATAATAAAAATAACAAACCCACAAAAGGTTTTCATTACTTCACTTTAAAGCCTCAATTGCAAAGATTATTCATGTCATCGAAAACTGCCGAGCACATAAACTGATATTCTATAGATAATAACAATGATGAGTTAATGTGACATACATGAGATTCACAATCATAGAATAAATTTGATTCATCACATACATATTTCTCATATGATCCTAATAATTTTTTTTTGGGACTAGTTTCCGATAGATTTAACCCATTAGGGACTTTTAGCACCAGTTATAGCATTTAGATGGTTGTTTTGATCCCTTACAATCTACCTCTGTGGATGTGTATAAAACAAAATTATTTTATCATTTCAATGATTATTCCTGGAAATATTTTTCTGGAAATAATACTGATTTATACTTTTAGCCTCTAATTGAAGAATTATAGGAGTTATGAAGCAACAATATTGAGACATATGATACATCTTCTAGAACAATGTTTAAAATGCACACTGCTCTAATGTGGACCATTAGTGAATTACATAGACTTGATAACTTATCTGGTTGGAACACTTATACAGGTTTGGATTGTTCTATTTTTAACTTTGATTTTGATCCTGAATGAATACCTTATAGTAAAAAATGGATCTTCTTATGTCATCAAATATTTCTCGATGCATCTCATAGATTTCGATTGAACAAGTCAAAATTCAATGTTTATATTGATCATAGACCACTTACAATGTTTTTGATAGTTTTTTAAGTATTGGAAAAACTTAGAAATGTTGAAATAGAATTTGGGAAGGTGAGTTATTTGAATGATAGTGGTAAACAAGTTTAAAGTGAATCATCAAGTGAAATCAGAATGAAATAATAGAAGAAAAAATAATATTGTTCAAACTTATGTATTGGGAATTTAATTTATTGCGGCATAATCTTGATATTATGCATCTTGAGAAGAATGTTTGTGAAAATTTGATCTTCACATTACTTAATGAGAATTAAAAATTGAAGGGTCATCTCAATGCTTGGAAGGAACTACAAATGATGAACAAAAATCATAAACTATGACCAGATGAGAATGTAAAGCATGCTTTAGAATTTTTTGCAATGAAAAATAGGGATAAAGCTACATTCCTTCTAATTTTAAAACATGTGAAGGTATCTGATAGGTATTAAAGTAACATATCTAAGTGTGTTTCCTTAAATAATTGTAGGTTACATGGATTTAAAATTCATGATTTAAATATTTTTTTACAATAGTTACTACCATTAGAATTGTATACATTATTACCTAAAAATGTTACTGAAGTTGTACTCAAAATTTTCAAATTCTTCAAAAAACTATGTGAGAGAACTATAAAACCATATGAGCTTGAAAACATCAAGGATATATTTGTATTGACACTTTGTGTAATGGAGATTATTTTTTCTCTGTCGTTTTTTACATTCATGATGCATTTAACCATGCATTTGGTCGAGGAAACTAAATTAGGAGGCCCCATACATTATTGATGGATGTATCTAATTGAGAGGTGATTTATTTATATGTTTTTAATCTTAAGTAAATAATTCTTGGCACTATATTAAATACATAATTATGTTTTTTTTATTTTATTTCACATATATCTTGGTTATTTGAAATCATATGTGAAAAAAAACTCAACCTGAAGGTGCTATTTATAAAGGGTATTTAGTATAGGAGTGTCTTAACTTTTGTTCTAGATACTTGGATGGTATTAAGACAAGATTTAATCAAGCTGGATGTGTTGACAACACATTGAATCAATCTCAACTATGTGGGAAATCAAAAATCTTTCCTAATATTGGGCGATCAGTTGGAAGGATATCCAATGATACACAAACAAAAATGAATTTATTACAGGAATATAGATATATGCTGCTAAATAGAGAAATTGAAGATCCATTTATGAAAGAGATTAGTATGTAAACAAAGAGATATATGAGAATCCAAACATGAAATGAGAAAGATATAACAAAAGTTATTTATAAAGATCTTGTAGAATGGTTTACACATTGTGTAAGTTCATAAATATTGAAATCAATATGGATATTAGGTCGACACATATTTTGTAAATATAATAATATATATTACTTTTTTAGATCATGAATATTGATACTTGGGATAATTTTTCATAATATTTGAAGTTTCTGGCTCATGATCCTCTAAAATAGGCTAGAAAATTTGATTCTTATAATGTCAATGGATTTAAATTTCATACAGTCGATTGAGAAGGCGGTTTGAAAACATATAATAGTGGTATATTTATAGTTTTTGAATTGGGATACTATAGAAAATTGACTGATATTATCTAATTAAATTTCCACAGGCATTTTTTAGTTGTTTTATTCAAATGAAAGTGGGTAGATATTACCAGGGGTATTAAAAGATATGCTTTTAAATTTACTTCCATGAACTTCTCTCACTTGATGGATGTAAGTGACTATGAATTATATGATCTGTATATCTTTTCATCACAATAAAAAATGGTATATTATGTGGAAGATTTCACGGATGAAGGGTGGAGTGTAGTTGTTCCCATAGAACAAAGAGAATTATATGATATGGGTGATTAAGTAAAAGATTTAACATAAGACATTGAATCCAATCAACAACAAGAAAAAAAATTATTTTTCCATCATGATATTGAAAATATTAGTCTTTCAAGGGTGTATGAAGTAGATGAAGTAATTATAGAGAAGTAAAATGATATGATTGAAGGAAAAATGATTGTATGTGAATTCATCCATTAATTTATCAATCCCTTTTTTTATATTTTCAATCATTCATTATCATATCTATGTATATGTTTTTTTTCATTACTATGCATATGTTATCAGTTCTAATTTTTTTCTGCATGAATTTTTTGAAATATATGTTTTGATGTTAATTTTATTTGATTAAATGATAGGAATGACAAGGAAAAAGAATTTCACTGATCTGAGTCAAATCCTAGTTGAAATTCCCTCAACCAAAATGATATATGAGGATCCATAATTCTCCCTCATTAAATCATTTGAGACACCCTCTATCTTCCCCCTATAACATCTCTCACACCCTCTATTCTTTTAGTTTCTAGCACACCCTCCTTCTCCATCCCATCAACATCTGAGATAGTGCCTCCCCATTTAGTAGGTTTAGTAGCAAGGAAAAAATTCACCACTCCTATTTCTTCATGAATATATTTATGGGTGATAGTTATAGGTACAAATTTTAATGAGAATAAAGTTATTACACTTTTTTATACTACTAACTATTTTTTTATAAAATATGAAATCAATGTTACTATATAGAGAAATATGAATAGTTTAGATGTCTGTAATCTAAATAGATTTAAGATAGTTGTCCCATTTGATTATTATGGGGTCCCCATAGATGATGTTAGAGGATTATTTGGCCATATTCTAGTCTAACTGGAGGTAAATTCAATTACCATTCTGATTACCTATGTTGATTAGAGGCATGTGCCTCAATCTTGAAAAAAATAAAGTATTTTATTCCCAGAAAAAGTTAATCTTAATACATTATGGCGTAACTAAATTTCATTATGTTATTAAATTATAATATTTTAAAAATGAATCTCTTTGTACATATTTTATTCTACTTTACAGTTGCTGATGTTATCACAAAAAAGTGGACATTGAAAACTTTGGGTAAGAAATGGAAGGATTTTAAATGAAGATTATGGAAAGAATTTAATGATACTTCATTGAACACTAAAAAGCTGTATGACAAGGTGCTTGAATGGGTACCTAGAGAGAAATGGAAGGAGTTTGTTGATATCCACCGTTATGAGAAGCTCATGGTATTAAAATATATATTATTATATTAATATCATTTTACACATATACATGCATATGAAAAGGAGATAACATTGCCTTCATTACTATTAAATTACATATTATTTATTTTAGGATGTTTCAAGGAACAATGCATCAATTTGATCTAAAAAAATCATCCCCCACACTGTCGGGTCAAATAGATTTTACAAAAACAGATCGATTCTGGTAATATTTTCATTAGTTTAAATATTTATAAGATAAAATTATCTGTTTCATATATTAAATTGTTAATTTATCTTTTTTTAATGTAGTAAAATAATTTAGGGCACTAAGTCTACCGAATAGAACTTTGGTTAGATATTCATACAAAATTTGATGGGAGTTATATTAATGAGCCCGCCAAAGAAGTTGGGGGTATGAATTCATTTTTCATTGTAATAAATTATTTTCAGTTTTCACTATTTTAATATGCATTGCTTAAAATAAAATTGATATTTTATTTATAGATAAAAAATAACTATGGGATGATAATCCCACACTATCCTTCTTGGTCTCCAAGGATGATCTAGCTGGTCAAGTCCTTTGGAAATAGTATCCCAGTCACATGCGTAAGATAGGTTTGAGACCATTACCATCGAAGGTCTTTGGCAGACCATTGGGGATTGTAGCTGTATCTACTCTAGGTTTTAGTTACTTCCTACCTTGATATTCTCATAGGGTTTTTATTGAAATGAAAATCAAAATTTAGGAATAGGGGGAACATAAAAAGGTTCAAGATGAAAAGGTCATTTTTTTGTTGAAAGCGTTGATTGAATTATATCAGAAGATGACTGGATCTATCCCCGATGATATTTCCTTAATGGATGTTAGTGAGTAGGTAAATCACAAAACTTAAAAATCATTTAGTACACAAAATTTTATTTATTTCAAGTTTAAATTTAAACATATAACACTATGAAATTTTCAATATAATTATCATGCAGGTACTGGTAGCAAGGAATAGAGATGGAGACAGAGTAGGTGTCGATCAAAGTTCATCGGGAAATTATTAGAGTTCACTATAGATTCAGGGATGAAGTGTAACTAAACTTATGATATACTAACACTAAAATTGTGATTTAGAAACCATATTGGGGTTTATGGTAGGGATATTTGTATTTCCCTTACATTTCATGAAAATATATATGCTCAGTTAATTTACTATGTTTTATTCTAAAGTTTACCTTATACTAATAATTATTAGGCTCTTTAGGTTTTGTTTTGTTTTAGTACTCCTTGAAATTATACCTCTCATTATTTTTTTCAAAATATGTAGTATCTTTCAAAAATTTATGAACTCTATTTAGTTCTGAATTCCATTTGATAATTCACCAAGTACTACAGGGATAACTAAACATGCTGGTCAGCTTGCATCTGGACATCCCACTAGTATTTTTCATGTCTGTGCAACTTATAGATTATTAGCTTAACATTCCTCTAATATAATAGAATTAAACCATTTTATTCACTAAGATAGAATTTCCATCAGTCTATACACTCCAAATAACTCTTCTCTAATTGTAATGTTACCTTAAAACTCATTTAATGCAATAATCTATCAAAATAATTCTTCATAATGAGTATATTGAATATCTTCATGATAAAAGATGAAATATCTACATCATATTTAACCTGATTTTCCAAATGATTATAATTCATGTATTATTATTAATTTTATAAACTTCTTACACCATATTAACTATTATTTAGTATGGATAAACCATGAGATAACATACAAATCTATTCTCATCAACATGCTTGGGAACTCTAAACTACTTCAAAAAAGTACTCCACAATAAATATTGAGTTCATCCATATTACATTGATATTTATGGATGAAAAATAAAAGAAAAACCAAGTGGATTCAATATTTATACTAATGAATCACCACCCTCGACTATGAATTTTTTTGTCCCACCCTTAGAGCTTATATGAAGGCATTTTGGGGGTTTCATGTACACTTTAAGATGTTATCAATATGTAAATTTTATTGTGATAAATTATATTTAAAATATATTGGAACCTTTTCACATAAGTGTTTGGTTGAAGGAATTCATGGCCTTTCTTTATCATTTGTATCTTTTTGTGTCACTTTACCTATAAAATTATAATCCTTATAGATTAAGAAATTGGTATTTTTAGAAATTCCAGTCATTCTAATCTATAAAAGGGGCCTTCTTCTACCTATTGAAATACACACCTTACGCTTGGTTTTTAGAAGTTCATTATCTATATTCCATCCCTAAAAATAAAATTTAATGTTTTGAATATCCTTATTTTAAGACAAAAATGTAATTACTTCAGATAATGAAGGTTTGGAAGTGGGAAATAAATTTTCTTATCTATAATTAATAAATCATTTTATTTATTTTTATTTTATCTTCATATCCTATTTCATCTTGGATCTGATTTATCTCTCCTATAAGATCTAAATAAAATCATTATACTTATATAACAATGTTATTAAAATAAGATCACATCATATTTATTCACATCCACTATAAAAGTGTTTGATGATATGACATGATATATAACTCATATCCATGGTTGGCATGCTTTCCCTAATCTCTTCATATAACCCAGTCCATCACAATATTCATATCCATGGATGGAATGAATTCCAGAACCAAAACAAATAGTATGTTTGATGAAATTTCACATGTCCACAGCCAACCCAATCCACATAACCATTATATAAAGTCACATTCCAATGGTCAATATCCTCACCCAACTCATGTCACAAGACACCCATATAAAATCCAATCACAGATAATCTTAAGAAATAATTAATAACCCATTAGTCAAAATGATAATATTAAAAATAACAAGAACAAACATAAAATCCCAAGGGTTCCCACAGGTTAGCAAAAAACATAGAACTAAATGCTACACAAGCTAGGGTGGCTAAAATCACACACTCAACCTCTTTCAAATTCTAAATAATTCATAAGGATACCACCAATTTCTCATTACCTTAACATTCTACAATTTATCATGGAGGGATCCAAGTTTTATAACTTAGTTCACTAGTCCATGAAATGCTTGAAAACACTACACTTGGGTTCCTTTATATCATTTATGTAGCATGAGGGTCAAATGAATGGTAATATATGACCTAGCTATCAAAATAAATTCAATAGGAACATTAAATAACATGAATCATATTAATTAACTATAGGTTATTATCATTGTTATATTAAGGATTTATTGAATTATTGTTTTTTATAAATTGAACTTGACATGTTCTAATTATTTTATTATTATTGGAATAGTTTGTTTACTATTTTTATACTGTCATATCATTTTTTTGGATGTTATGGGTCTGTGGTTTCTACAGCAGTATTTTTTTTGAAAAGTGATATATAGTGGTGGTTTAAACCACCACTATATTTGCCAAATTGTTGTTTAGAGTTTTTTTAAACTGTTTCTATATAATGTATAATTTTTTTTAGTGGGGGTTTACCCTCCTAAAAAATGCTTAGGGTATAGTGATGGTTTAAACCAAAACTATCCCATCAAAATTTTTTTGGGAGGGAAAATCACTGCCAAAACCAAAAAAAACCACTGATAAACAAATGTTATATGATGGTTCCTAGAAACTGCCTCTAAATGGATGAAACAAAAATGAGTTGGATGTAAGAATCAATTTTAGCGGTATTATTTTGCAAATTGTCGCGAAACCATATGGTGGCAATTTAAACTGCCGCCAAATAAAAAAACCATCATTATTAGTCGATTTTGTTGTAGTGAATGATGGATTACCAAAAATGGTTTCAGACAATTAACATATACTAACAAGAAATAGATCAAGAATGAGGTAATATTTCTTAAAATTTAATTAAATTAATTGTAAATTTAATATGAAAAAGATCTTCTCTTGGTCCCAAATTCCTTTCTTGTCAATTTTTTATTAGAAACATTCCACTGGTCATGATGTTTACATCTTGGATAATATGTGAATGATTCTTCAAATCTGGAATTATTTGAGTTTGGATCGTCTTTGATAAGTGCTTCCGTTGTGCCCAAAACCATCAAGTGGTATCAGAGAGGCCACATTCAAATTTATAATTATTTATTTGATTGTTGATCATTTCACATTAAAAAATTAAAATTCATATCATGTTTTAATTCATTATTGATCAATCATAAAAATATATTCTTTCTCTTCTTTGTTTATTTATCATATTACCAAGATTAGTTAATAATTAATGAAGATCACACAAGAAGAACTTATCCAGAGGTACCAAATTTTTTGGCTAGATAATACAAGACTAAACAACATGTACTAATTTTTTACACATCGTGTATCCTTATTCGTTGTAGAAGGACGTCTGCCTGGATTCTGGGTCATTTTATAACTAGTACATGCCATATGCAATAAATTCACCATGTGTTGACCAACTAGGGTGGAACATGAATTTACTGGAGTACACACCATGTATATTGAATACACACCATTTAGTCTACATTTTTTCAAGGCAGAAAACACATGGTCAAACATAATCTTGTAATTAATACACCATGTGTATTTATTACACAATGCATATATACTTACAACCATATAAATTTAATTACACACCATGTATTCTTTCTACACATCATTTGATTCATAAAATTTCATGATAAGAACATACAAATTCCCTAAGCATGTACTGCAGATATCCGATGAAGATAATTACATTCCATGTGATTGGATTGCTGACATTGTGTACTTTTACTATTTATATGGAGATATTAAATTTAATCAATTAATACATTAAACATCATTGAACTCAATCCCTCAAGTCATTAAGTTGATTGTACACATCAGTCTTTGTGTTTTATATTATATTAAATGATTAATTAATTCCACATAATATTTGAAACTATAAATCATGTATGGTTATTGTATACTAAAGATTCATGCATTAAATTATACATGCTATATAATTTTAATATGTTCCATGTGACATTAAATTGATAGTATTCCATGGGAAAAATATGTTGTATGAGTGCATTGTTTATAATTAAAACCACGCTGATTAGTTCAGATAGGTAATCACTGAGTTACTTCCAACTACAAATTTATGTAGTATTTTATTTAGTTTTAAATAAAATAATTTTTTTTAAAATCATAGCGGATGAGACTTTTAGGATGATTAGATGAAAAAAGACAACGAATCAATCAATTAATAATATATTTAATCATATTAATTCATGCGTATTTTATCTTATTAAAGAACTAATAGAAATGAATGCTAGATAGTTGTTTTAAATGCATAATAGTTGAATGTGTATGACCTATCATGTGGATATGGGGTCCTAGACTAGTGGTAAGGAAACCCCATAAGCCTTCATCTCACCAGGGATCAAATCCTGGTAGCCCCATACTTGGGGATTTAATGGAATGTGATAGGGGGATGGATGAGGTGGCAAGACGCAAGACATAGGAGGTTGGCCTGGGTTGCGTCAGTAATGGAAGGGTGGATGCAGAAGGGTGGGATACAGAAGGAGGATTGATGAAGAGATATAGGTAGGGTCACTGGGTGCGTCGACGATGGTGGTATACAGGAGGATTTTATGGGATGCGGGGAGAGACACTATCAGTAGTGGCAGAGTGAGATGGGAGAGGTAGATTGGTGACGAGATGCGGGAATGATCATTGGGCATGACAGTGATGGAGGATGCAGTGGGAACTGCGGGTCAACTTCAAGCACTATGGTGGTAGTGTTCAACTAATGACCAGAAGTGGAGATGGTGTGGTGGACTTCAGCGAGGTGGAGCAATAGTCAGACGATTAAAAAAAAGAATTGATCTCCACAGTTTCAGTTCCATATGGGGTTCAGGAAATAACCCCTGCTTTGTAGGGCTACCAAAATGGATGTTTTAGAGGATATGACTCTACCATCAGGACCTAGCACTATACAATCATGGGGAAATGCTAGCTATGCAACATTTCAAAGGTTGGGAGTTTGATCAACACATATATAGATGTGTTGGGATGGTCTGACTTGTGGTGTCAGGTTTTCTTGGGCCGGAAAATGGTTATGTATTCTAGGTTTAATGCCACTAAGTTACTAACTATGTAAAGGTCACCCCTTAACCAGTAAAAGGGGATTATAAAAAATCAATAAAAACGGAATACTTTGGGCATTCAGGGATGACCTATCATGTGATTTTACTAGACATATGTATGTGTTGGTTTTATTTTATTTCATGGTTTTTTAATTATTTATTATTAAATTAAATATGATGATCTGTGAGTCATACCTCACTCTTTTATTATGTAGGATATGCATGTCCAAGATTGTTTGATGTAATCCCCCTTAACTATCCCTTTTGTTCCCATAACCTATATGTGATTTATAGAACATATGTAATAAAAGGAGTATTTGAAGCCGCATGGAGTCAATTCAAGGTATATTCGAGGAAGATGTGGTTTAAGATGGAGTCGAGATGAAACTAACACGGGAGATACCTTGGTGCCCAAGAAGAATACTGCAACTCGTACTAAGACCATCATAAAGATTTCCCCCCTAGGAACATTGGTTGATTTATTATCCACTCAATAAATCAACTATTAGATAAGCTCATGAACATGTCATTTATTTATTTATTTTTTTATTTTATTCTTGTCTTATGCATGCTTTATTTTATGGATTCATGACTGCAATCACAAAAATAAATGGACTAATATGAAAATGAGGAATTAAAATAAATTTATTATGTGTAAATGTTTTATCAGAACATGGTTAATACCTAAAGTAAAATATACTTTCATTAACAAGACATATTAATGATAAAATAAGATAATTTATGCATAATAAAAAAACTCGCAAGTTAATATTAAGTCATTAAGACTTCCATCATCTGAATTAAGATGAACCCATAGCTAAAGTGTCATTTTAGCCTCCATCAGGGGAACTTTAATTATTGGGAAGTATTAACTAATATAACAGATTAACTTAACCAAATATGTATTAGGATTAATGACCACCATATATCCAGTACAAATTTGGATTAAAGTGTTGATGAAATCTAATTTAGGATTTCTGGATTGGGGAGTCCACTCAACGGTTCAAGGAGTTTCTAGTTTTTAGTTGGCAATGCCACCTACCTAATTACTTTCTTATAATTTTCATGTCCTCCATTTGGATTATAAGAAGGGAAATATGGATCCTTTCCACTAGGATGTCTATAGTGACATGACATTCTATGTTCAATGGCGAGGGTTGTTGAGACTTGATAAAATAGTGAGAGACTTAATTAAATTTAAATTATTATAGTCTCACATAAATTGTAATAAAGAGAAATTATAATAACATTACATTTTTATTGTTTTAGAACAATTACTAGTTCACTAACCACATTATCCCTATCATTTATTTTGTAGAATTACCATCTTATTACTAGCGGTAATTTACATGAATAATTTAGATGCCTATGAGAAGTGTTGCGCCATGAACATAAATTTCACATGCTATAATCCTCACTACCTGATCCACCCGATAAGAAGGTGAGTGTTGAGGAGTTCTCTATATATGATAATCAAATGAGTGATGCATTTTATGTTCAATGTTTAATGATTTCATCCATGTCTAATAAAATCATGAAGTCACATGAAGACATGGTTGCTTATATCATACTTCATAATCTCCATGGTATATATTGGTAGAGAGATAGATAAGAATATTTTGAGATATCCAAGGTGATATTTTAGAGAAAAATTAGAGAGTACATGCAAGCTAGTCCCCACATATCCAAAAAAATTGGCTATATTAAGCACCTATAAGTTTTAGGGTTTAAATTACTTGATGAACCACACACTGATAAAATTATATCATCACTCCCTCAAATCTTCTCCATATTTTTTATTAATTTAAATATAAAAAACATAGATAAATCTCTTCTAGATATTCTCACTCTACTTTTCCTAGTTGATAAGGATATGAAGTACAAAATAACTTTTGTCCTTATGGTGAATAACATGAAAGTACAAAAAAAGAGCTCTATTTCCAAAGATTCTTCACAATACCTTCTAAGAAGAGAAAGATTAAGGAGAAATAAAGGGAATGAGATGCTATCTATTTTTCATGTGGCAAGAAGGTCCACTAGAAGAAAAACTACACCCATATAAAGAAGCAAGTGGAAGCTTCAGTTGCATTTGTTATTTAGTGTAATTTATCTATTTCTACTAACTTGGTATTAGATACAAAATTTGGTGCTCACATATATTTTAAAATTTATTAACCAAGTATATTCTATATAATTTACCAAGGGGAGGTAGATCTATGAGGATCCAATAGATCTAGACTTTCTACTGTGGCTATTGGGGAATACCACCTCACATTGTTAATGTGAATCATTTTGGTTTCGAAAGTTTTTTATTACATGCCATTAGTTACTAAAAACATCATATATATATATATATATATATATATATCTAGACTCGATACAGATGAATTTATTTTCAAATTTAATAATAATATTTTCTTATTTTATAAGGAAACCATTTTTTATGGTAAGACATATTTAAATAATGGTATTTACATGTTGGATTACACAAACCAATTAATGTAAATTGATAATAAGAATAGTTCACATGATTCATACCACACCCAACTATGGAATCACTATCTAGGTCATGTAAATGATTTTTTGACCATATTACACCAATAAAAATATTTATATTCCTTTGAACTAAAACCACATGGTGTATTTCATGCATTTTTATAAGTAAAAATGACCAAATCCCCATTTAGTGGAAAATGAGAAAGGGCCACTGAACTTATTGAGTTTGTTCATACTAATATGTGTAGACCATTTCCAATTAAATCAAGGGGTGGGTACTTATAATTCATAAATTTTACTGATGATTTTAGCAGATATGGATATGTCTACTTAATAAGGTATAATTTAGATTCCTTTGAGATATTCAAGGAATATAAGAATGAATTTGAGAACTATCTTGGTAATAAGATTAAGAAAATACACTAAGAATATAGTAGTGAATATCTTAATCAAGTCTTCATTTATTATATATAGGAGTTTGTGAATATATCCCAACTCACTCCTCCTTACACACCATAATGAGATGGTTTATGTGAAAGGAGGAACCACACCTTATTATATATATAGAGATAAATTATTAGTTATGCGAGTCTTCCATTATCCTTTTAGGGATACACATTATTAACAACATCTCAAATTCTAAATTGAGTGATAACTAAAGTGGAAAACAATATTCTATATGAACATCAGAATATAAATAAACTTGTATTGTCACATGTACAAGTGTGGGGATGGGAATCATTTGTTAAGGGTATTTCTAGTAAAAAAATTTCACCATAGGTCACTAAGTGTATCTTTATAGGATATACAAAGGAAATGGGGGGATACTATATATGTGACCCATTAGATAAAAAGGTTGTGGTTGAAAAATATTCCACATTCCTTGAAAAGGACCATATCTCTAAAAGAGATAGTGGGAGAAAGATATACTTCAATGAAGTCTAGGATAAAGATACATAAAAGTTGTCATAAGAATATATTCCATAAATCCCCATGAAAGAGAACATTCTAGAGACACAAGTACTATGTTGGAGTACAATAGAGGTTAGAGAACATGAAAGATATGGTTTTCTAGTCACCAAAGATGGTGACTCATTATTATTTGATAATAATGATCCTATAACCTATAAGGAAGAAATGAGTGGAAAAAATGTTTATAAATAGAAGGAAGCTATAAATTCCCAAATAAATTCCATGTACCAAAAAAATATTGATTTTGGTAAATACTTCAGTGGATGTAAAGACCATTGGTTGTAAGTGGGTATTGAAGAAGAAAATTGATATGTATGGAAAACTCAGTATTTATAAGGCATAACTGATTGTAAAAGGGTCAAATAGTATCAAGGCATTGAATACAAATTTTTTTTCACCATTTTATATGATGAAATCCATTAGAATTATACTTTATATAACAGATTTCTATGACCATGAGATTTGGAAAATGGATGTCAAAAAAGCCTTATTTAATGGGAACCTTCAAGAAGATGTTTATATGACACAACCCAAAGGGTTTTGACTCAAAAGGATATCAAAAAGGTATGAAAGTTATTGAGATCCATTTATAGATTAAAACAAGCATCCAAGTCATGGAATTTTTGTTTTTATGAATCCATAATGGAATTTGGTTCCATAAATAATGAATGCAAGCCTTTTTTCTATAAACAATTTAGTGGGAGTACAACCATTTTCTTAATAATTTATATCGATGATATACTACTTATTGGAAACGAGATACTAGTATTACAGTTTATTAGAGTTTGGTTGAACACATGCTTCTCTATGAAGGACTTTAGTGAATTAGCAAATATTCTTGGGATCAATATCGAAAAATTATATTTAAGACTTTTCCGAGTTTGATTAAAATTATATACATTGACAATATACAAAAAAGATTCAGTATGGAACAATCCAAGTGGGGATTGTCTCCAGTGTCACAAGGCATTCACATTTCCAAGAAAATGTGTCCTCAAACACATGAGGAATGATAAATGATGGAAATGATTCCATACGTGTCAGTAATTGGGTCAGTTATATATAATTTTCTATATACTTGGCTATATGTTGCATATGGATTAAGTCTGATAGGAAGATATCTAACTGACCCAGGTGATCTCCATTGGATGGAAGTAAATACTATCCATAAGTATTTGAGGTGTGTAAAGGATATGTTTCTGGTATATGGAAAAGATAAGAAGCTAGTCATCAGAGAAAATGAATATGATAGTTTCCAAATAGATCAAGATGATTTGAAATCATAGACAGAATATATATTTACTCTCTGGAGGTGTTATGAGCTATAAGATATCAAATAAATCCATGGTCATAGATTCTATAATAGAGCCTGAGTATATTGTAGCTTTTGAGGAGAATAAAGTATTGGTTTGGATATACAACTTCATCCAAGAGATTGATGCGATTACTAATAGTAAATATCTTATCGCACTGTTTTGTGATAATAATGCTTTGGAAACCCTTGTAAAGGAGCCAAGATCACATCAACAAATGAAGAAAAAACTTTAGAAATATCATATCTTGAACTATTTTTCTCAGATAGGTGAAGTCATAGTGAGCAGAGTATCCACATAACACAAAGTGGCAGTCTCTTTACTAAAGCCTTAACTTAGCACAAACATGATCATCATGTGAGGTCTTGTAGATCCAATATTTTATAAGTCTGGATTGGCCCTAATAAGCTCTTCTAATAAACCTAGAACCATAAAAAAATCCATCTAATTTTTTTGGTTTATAACTTGTCTAAATGTAATAAGAGGTAATGAAGAGACAATAGATTTTACCTGAATAAATGATAAAACTTTTGGAGGTTCATATCTTTCAATTCTAGCTTTTGTAAAATTATATCCATTATATATGAATGGATAATATTTAGGAAGAAATATCTAATGACAATAAAAATTCAAGGCTTTCTTCCATTAATGAGCATAAATTCTTTATTGTCATCCATACAGTATGGATACAATTTTCCATCCTGATAATATATCATACACCAGAAAGTCATCGATTATCCAAATTAATCCATATTTGAGTATAAAATTTTGGCCTGCAACTACATCATATGTAGTTGCACCACCATTATATAACAACATTAACACATCAATCAATGACTTAAAATAAACATCGATATTTGTTTTGGATGTTCTAGAATTATTAATGATATATATATGGTTCTTTCATTAACAACCAAAGAGGTAAGTTATAAAAAGTTATGAAAATGGGATAATAAGATTATTGCAGACCGTAAGAACCAAATGGATAGAAAATATTAGTATAAAGACCCAACCATACATTATGAGGTTTTAACATACAAAAATATTCACCTGATCAAAGTGTTTCCAAGAATCACCATCATAAGGATTATTTAGGATTTTATCAACATAAACATTAGATCTATTACATATCATAAAATATTATATATTATGATACATAAATAGATGTTTCAATATAGATGTAATTGGAAAAATACCACAATTTTTTAATAGTAATAAATATGGACATTCCTTGTTTCACCTATTTATACCTCGATTGTCCACATGTTCAAAAAATATATAATGACTCATATTCATTTTAATATAATCTATATTCATTTGAAAATTCATGAATATTTTAATAACTAAGACCCAAATTATGAACCAATTTTTTTATTTCATATAAATTTATAGGAAAAATATTCCCTTCAGGAAACAATGATGTAACCAAAGAAAAAATTTGACCAAAAAAAAATTTGACATTCTAAAATCAGATTTAATAGCCATAATTTTTTTAACAAATTCAAATTTACTTATCTTTAATATGAGATATAAGGCCTCCTCATAAAATTTCAAAAAATCATAAATTATAGATGGTTTCAATTCGATATTAGAATATTCATTCTTACTTTCCATTTCTTAAAAATATGGGACTACATAATCATGTACTAAATTTTGAAACTGTGATGGTTCTGGAAGAAAAAAATTTGTATTTCTTTTTGAATTTCATTCATCATGTTGATACCAAAAGACATAATATTTTAAAAAACCAAATCATAAAAGATAAACTTCAACATTATCAAACATTTCATTCCTTATGAGATCACACTTCTTACATGGGAACTTAGTTGTTCTTTCTAAAATAAATTATGAATTTGATGATGTAAATGATAGAAATGCTTCAAAACCCTTGATGTAAAGAGGGTTTATGCCATATCCATTTGGATTTCTATAATGATTTATCCAATAATGATCTCATAGTAAAAAATATTATCTATTTCTTAGGTCCGTATTTTTTAAAAATAATAATAATTATTTTATTATATATACATTTTTTATATGACTTTTTAGCATTAAATGACTAGAAAATTATTATTATTATAATATATTTAATAAAATATTAAATTTTAAATATTATTAAAAATTTAGAAATGTTAAAATATGAATTAATACTAATTTTTATTAAGTTATACTAATTTATAGTGATTTATACTAAATTATATCAATGTATAGTAAATTAAACTAATTTATAATATTTTTTATTAAATTATACTAAATGATACTAATTTAAATTCATTTATACTAATTTTTGAGGAATTAATACTAATTTTTACTAAATTATATATATTTATAGTAAATTATTATAATTTATACTACTTTGTGAGGAATTAATACCAATTTATAGTAATATATATTATTTTATAGTAATCTATACTAATATAAAATAAATTTTATTAATTTATATAGATGTATTACATTTTTTATTAATTTATAATAAATTATACTAATTTTATAATAATTTATATTATTTTTTATCATTTTTATGAATTTATACTAATTTTTATTAATTTATAGCAATTTATATTAATTTACTATAAATTATATTAATTTATAGTAAATTATACTAATTTATACTAATCATAAAAGGAATTAATACTAATTTATATTAATATATATTAATTTAAAATAATTATACTAATATATAATAACTTTTATTAATGTATACTAATGTATACCATTTTTTGTTAATTTATACTAAATGATACTAATTTATAATAATTTATACTAATGTATACCAAATTATATTAATTTAAAATACTTTATTCTAATCAATAACAATTTGTATTAGTTTATATTAAATTATTCTAATATATACTATTTTATATTAAATTATACTAATATATACTAAATTATACTAATTAGTACTATTTTTTTCAAATTTATACTAACATATAATAATTTTCATCACTTTATATTGAATTAAACTAAATTATACTACTTTAAAGTAATTTATATTAATTTATAAAAATTTATATTAATTTATACTAATTTATACTAATTTTGAGTAACTTATATCAACTTATATTAAATTATGTCAATTTATAGTAATTTTATAATAATTTATAATAACGTAAATTAAATTTTACAAATATATGTAAATCTATATGAATAAATAATAATTTGTATCAAATTATAATAAATTATATTAATTTATACTAATTTATATGAATATGTAATAATTTTTATTATTTCTTTAATATTTATCAATTTATAATAATATATTTTAATTTTTATTAATTGATACTAATTTTTAATATTTTATACTAATTTTTAATAATTTATACTAAATTATTTGACTTTATAATAATTTATTTTTATTTATACTATTTTTCTATCAATTTACAAAAAAAATCATAAAAATATATATGAATTTATACTAAATTATATCAATTTATAGTAATTTTATAATAATTTATAATATTATATATTAATTTTTACAAATATATGCAAATTTATATTAATAAATAATAATTTATATAAATTTATAATAAATTATATCAATTTATACTAATTAATACAAATATATAATATTTTTATATTTTTGTCAATTTATACTAATATATATTAAGTTTTATTAATTTATACCAATTTTTAATAATTTATACAATTTTATAAGAATTTATACCAATTCAAACTAAATTATATCAATTTACAATAATTTATATCACTTTTTACAAATTTAATATGAATTGAAACTATTTTTAAAATTTATATGAATTTATGCTAAATTATATCAGTTTATAGTAATTTTATAATAATTTATAATAATGTATATTAATTTTCACACCCGTATGCAAATTTCTATGAATAAAAATAATTTATACGAATTTATAAAAAACTGTATGAATTTATACTAATTTATATGAATATATAATATTTTTTTTAATTTTATCTATTTACACTAATAATCAGAAGACTCAGGAGTAGGCAAGCCTATCTATTTACACTAATATATATTAAATGTTAATATTTTATACAAATTTTTAATAATTTATACTAATTTTTAATATATTATAGTAATATATACTAAATAATATCACTTTATAATAATTTATATTTATTTATAATAATTTAAAAAAATTTATATAAATTTATACGTAATAGAATCAATTTATAGTAATTTTATAACAATATATCATAATTCTCAATAATTTACATCAATTTATATATTTTTTAATTTATATCAATTTATACTAATTTATAATAATTTATACTAATTTTAATTAATTAATACTGATTCATAATTTTTTTATTAATTCATTCTAATCTAATATTAATTTATAACAATTTATGATAAATTATAGCAATTTACATTAAACTATACCAATTTAAACTAAATGTAATTCCAATTTAATAAATTAAAATAACTAACATACAATATTAATTAAAAAAATAATTAAATAGAAAAAATTAATGGAAATTAAAAACAAAGTTTTAAAAAATACCTCAAAATTGGTATTATACCAAATGATTTTTAGATATGGCCTTGAACCTACTTAGATGGTGGTCAGATTTGAAAGCAAAGTGTTTTTTCGATGAAAATAGAGTGATTGTGGGAGAATTGTGAGGAGGGGGGGGGGGGGTGAACATATTTATAGTTTTTTAATTGTGACATAATTTCCTTTCCAAAAAGGTCACTGTGAGGACTTTTACGACATATATTTGTGATAGATTGATTATTTGTGATGGGTATTTATGATAAATTGATTATTCGTCACAAAAGTCCGTTACTAAAAATAATATTTTCCGCTCGACAAAAAACTATTTATAACGGACTGATCCGTCGCAAATATGCCTACCACCACATTATTTATGAAAGATCAATCTCAAATAATGCTTTTTTTTCAATGGATCCGTCATGAATACTGGTTCTGAGAAGAAGTTATTTATAACTCACGTACAAGTCCATCACAAATAACTATTTGATAATAACTGATTTGTGACAGAATTTTGTTTTCATTGCAAATATTCCATTCCCACAACCGTGCGCGCAAGCACTCCAAAATATTTCACAACCGACGACTTCATCGATCATAAAAAGTCTTCACCAAAAGACTATTTCGGCTGATAGACTAGTCCGTCACAAATAGTCCGATTTTGTATATTATTTGTGACAGAATTCTATTCTGTCATAAATAAAGCATTGTAAAAAATCAATTTTTCTATAGTGGACTTCGAGATTTGATTGAGAACTGACCACATCTCCAAACATCCTTTACATTTGTTAAACATTTTTCTCATGTATAACACCCCAATAATTTGTTTTATAATTTTAAATATATTAAGTTATGAAAAATAATAATTTAAAATTAAGTGTTTTAATTAGTAATAATACTTATAAACTATTATAATTTTTAGCTTTCAAATTAATTAATTAATGTTTAAAAAAATATTATTTTACAGTATTATTTAGTGTAAAAAATATTTTAATATGAATATATGTATTTGATTCATTTTTATCAATATATTAAATATTTTAATAATAATATATATATTGACTATTATAATTATTTTGATACATACTAAATTATGTTATGAATTTATTCACTATTAATATGACACCCCAAGATTTTATGGTATATTTATTCATAAATCATTTCAATTTGTTAGATAGCTTATATGCACACAACACTGAGACTTTGCGAAACAACACTTTTTTATAGCTATAACCTAGCCGTTAAACTTAATCTTTCCATTTTTGTGATTTGAATTTTGAAAAACAGACATACATCGTTGCGTTCAATAAGTTTTTTAGAGTCTAATAGGATCAACTTAATTTTTTGTGAATAGTAACTTGACCTTAATGAATAGTAATGCACTCTTATGAATAATAATGTTACCCTTATGAATCGTAATATGACCCTTACAAATAGTAACCTCACCCATGAAAGTATAAATAAAATTTGGGCACCTTATAAATGAGAGTGAATGTTTTAAAAATTAATAATTAAGTGTTGGTATTTTTGTGAGTAATAAACATTTAATTAAAGTTTTATAATTAATAAATTAATTTAAAAGATAATTTATTTTCATAAAATTTATTCATAATAAATATTTTGTTGTCCTATGATTTTAGGATAATTTATTGAGACCTTATTTAATTTTTCATGGTATTATAAAATCAGTTATAATTTAAAAACTACATTTTTTGAGTAAATGTTTATTTTAATTAAAAAATAAATTTCTCATATTTATAAAATTATTTTAATAAAATGGAGTTCATTTTTGGATTTTACACATCTAAAAATTCTTAGGGTGAGTTTTTAGGATTTTTCTAAAATACTTGAATTTTTAGTAAATAGTAAAATAGGATAATTAATGATAAATGCTAAATACATGATTTATTGAGTCATAGGTGATGTATAGATGATTTAAGCACACTTGATTCAAAATCTCATGCACTTATTACTATTTTTGGTCTTAAGAATCAACACTATTTCTTTTCGTGAGCAAAATAATAAAATAACGAATAAGATATTCAAAAATCACCCATCTCCTACACTATAAAACCACCCCTCACTTCCTCTTATCCTCACTTATCTAAGCCTTTAAGCTTCTCAAAGTTCTACCCAAATAATCATACCTAGTCCCTTCTGGCGTCTAGGAACTCTTGTTCTTTCCAAAGGACCAAAACCCCTTCCCTTAAGGAGGTTCTCAAGGAGGAGTACTCAAGAGGTAAAATCCTCTCCCTTTTTCCTTTTAATTTCTTTTAAGTTTCTTATTTTGTTATTATCTCCTCACATCCTCTATCCAAATGATCATGAAAACTACCTTATCATTTATATACAAGAATTATATCTTGTTAATGGAACATCCATCATCAATCTCCTTACTCTCTCTCTCTTTTAAAAAATGAAATCATCGTCCAGGAGGTGCCGATTTACAACCTTCGTGGACGACCAACCTTTATTCTTCAATTTATCCTTCAAGTCTGGCCATGAAACCATTTTTATGGTTTAACCAAACTATAATATATGTATTATATCCTATTTAATATTCTTAAACTAGTATATATACATAATATTAATTCATACGACAAAACTAGTTCGTAATAATTGAAATATTACCAAAATGATCTTCATTAATGTTTCATCTAATAAATCATCCTAATAACATATAAAAAAATTAATTATATGACCATATAATATACTTAATTTTTATTATTATTATATAAAATCAATTTTGGAGAATTATATCCATTCCACATGAACTCCATTACTTATAAACAAGTGAACCGATTATGAAAACCAATAAAACAAACACTTCAGAATGACAGAATTCAATCTTATAACTTATCAATAAGGACATAAATGAACTTTAAAAAACTATAATTAATCAAATATATTTATATAATGTTAATTAATTAATTAATTAATTTAATTTGATTATCCATGACATTAAGTTCAAGATCAGAATACATTCAGACATAAGGTAAGGGTTTCCTCATCTCACTACCATTTTTTTGAGATATTCATTATTCACCACTATTTCTTATATGTGGTGTATTTATACTACCCATTAATGTATCATATCATTAAAATACCTATTTTCATTTTATTCAATGTATCATTTTTTGATTATTAATTTTTGGGCATGTGATTCAATTGATTACAAAGTGGTAAGGGATTCCACCCGAACCTTCATTTTTTCCTTCGGATTATTCCTTCACTATTATTAACCAAATGTAATGATTATTTATTTTTGTGTACATATTATATATTATTTTTTTATGTTCCAGAATGATATATTTATATCATTTCATATTTTGTTTATGGTGATTATATTTTTTAAAATAGTTCCCTTCATAATTCTTCCCGATAAACAATCCCGATTCAAGGGAACTTCTCAAATTCTTACCCATTTCAAGTGACCTATATATTTTATTTTAAGCCATAATTATTTTTTTAAAATTAAAAATTTTATAATGAAAAACTATCTTGGTTCATTTATTGTTTTATAAAAACAAACACACCCTTCTGCTTTAAAATATCTTTTCGATTTTCCTTAAACCACACTGAAATGTTTTATTTATAAAGCTTCTTTAAAACGTTTTTTTACATGATTTGAATTTAGTGGGAAAAAATTTATGCCAAAAATATAATTTCAATGTCCTTCCATTTTTTTTTGTGATATGAAATTTTACAATCTTATTTCATGACAAATACAAATGATTTTCCAAAAGAACTCTTCTTTCCAAGGTAAAAATGATTTTTCTCATCTCACTTTAACTTTTATGAGATATATGCCTTGTTCTCAACTTATTGCTTACATGTGGTGTATGTAATTCCCTTTGGTATATCATATAAAGATTATCCTTATTCACATGATATTCTAAGGGATTATTATTTGAATGTTTCAAGGTGGTATGAGACACTTTGGAATGTTTAAGGATTATTTCCGCAAGAATTTTTCAATGGTCTCATTTAAAAGTATCACCATCTATATAAACATAATTTTCTGAATCTTGTAATTTATTGAGGTTTATATCTTATTATATCATCTACCATATGTTTTTTATGGGTTGATGATCTGTTTGACTATGTATGTGCTAGTTTTATACCATTCATGGGTTGTAGTTAAATTATTCACACTTCGTATGGTAGTTTTTCAATACGAATGTTTATGTTGTCTATGTATCTCCATTTTCATATAAGAAATACATTGGACTTAGTAAGTGATAGGTGGGTCCCTCTATAACCCCTCTATGTATCAGTAGGTCTCATGAGAAAAACTAATTTGGGTTTTTACCTGTTTATGTATGGTCTTGGCATGAGGCATTGACGAAATGATTTTGATGACCGACATTATGCATATCCTCATTATGAAACTAGTAATTGTTAGTATATTTGGTTATTCAAATAGTATAATACTCATGGTTATGTTTTAATATGGAATTATTTCTTTAGATTTGACTCCTTCCAAATTATGCTCAAGTATATTTTTAAAGGCATGTGTTTTTAGTTATTCACAATACATAATATTTATGTTTATGATATCTTCCACTGTATTTCTTACCCTTACTAGTCATCTAATATCATCCGTTTATTATGTTTTATTTATACCAGGACGTGACAAAGTATATTATGAATGAATTTTAGGGATAATATAGGAGTTTTAGATGTTTCCAGTAGAATTTATATAATATATTTCATTTCAAGTTGTAATATTGAACTTATGCATGTATCCTATTTTCAAAAACTACTAAACTATTCGGTCCTTCAGGATTTGATTCCTTGTAATCATGCCAATGTAATGAAATAATGCACCAACTCCGGTAAACTGGGGTCAGAGCAGTATAGTTGGTATCAGGGGAGGTTTAGTAGAAACCTTGGGGACTCGATTAAAAAAATGTAGATTATGGAACAAAACCCTAAGACATACTTTGAGGATAAGCATATAATAATATCCTATAATTTTGGCAAGGAATATATTATGTGTATCTTCCTAGAAAACACATCCCTGTCTGGATACTACAAGTGGACGTGGTTCTAGAACAGATGTACCTAGAAGTAACAACTCCAACAAAGTGTTTCGGGCTTGACTCGGGGTAACCTGGTACACGGAAACGGTCCTTATTATACACCTGGTTTGAAACTCTTTGGGGAAATTCTTTGGAAAATTCACATTTAATTTACCCACCATTATAAAGTATTTATGCCCCCAAAGTAACCAATTTATATTGTTCTAGGATTTACGATGCATAAATTTATGTTATGTGCTATACCATGTTTAGATTTATAGAAAGTTCATAATTTTATGAGTTAATATAGTATATATAATTGATTAGAAATGATGCTTAGTAGAAGGACTGATAACTTCACCAATACACATGATGCAAAGAGTAAGAAGGATCATATCTCTCATGGTCTTAAGCCATCATTTAGAAGGGAGATAGTCTCATAAGTATCCTCACCATATGAGGAAATAATATCATGTGTTAATAATATAAGTAAAAAATTCTCAGAGTCCTATGGATTTTAAGGGAAGTAAGAGAAGAAAAGGATGAAAGAGGAAAATATGGATAAAGGAAAAAGGAATGAAGGGTTTTCCCACATGTGATAACTATGAAAAGAATCACCCTAGAAAATTCTTAAAGGGAATGATAGTTTGTTATAAGTGTAGAGAAAAAGGAAACCATGTTCTTGATTACAAGGGTAAGAAAAAGGTTTCCAATTTACAATGCTTCAACTATGAGGAGACGAGACACTATGCAAATCAATGCCCCAAGATTTAAATAAATATACCCCAAATAACGCTCTTGGATAATGATCAAGTTATTCTACTACCATAGATGAAGAGGAATAATTAATATGTCTATTCAGGAATTATTTTATTTGAATATTTCATAAAAAATGTACTGGTTATAAGAATTATGGAATATATGAGGATTTTACATCATTGCTTTTTAATTAAGGATTTGAGACCATAAGTTGAATGGTAATAAGAAAATATATTCTGTAGAAAGTTAAACTTTTTGGAAAACACATGATTGAGGGAAAGACAACCCTTAATATATTTCCGATGTTGAGATAATGATGAAGAAATGATTGATTTGGATAAGTATTGACTTCCCTAGAACTGATTATTGACTTGTCGACAAGTGGTATATGCTTTCATCGATAGAGTTTACAACACTTTTGGATTTAAGGAATATATCCAATAACATGTATCTTACTTAAGGAATACGAAAGAATGCATGTTTCCAATAAGGTTTTATGGTAATTCCAATTATTACCATATTTCATGAGGATACATGATAAAGTTATTCACATGTTTGGAATGTAAAAATTTAGAGCTACTTCATGTTGATTAAGGGATAATGATAAGTTCATCTTGGAAATTTATAGACCTTCTTTCTAAAGTGTTGAATCATTATATTTTTAAAAGTTTAACCATTTATGAATGGTTTAAGAAGATAATTGTATGAGGTTTTAGAGGTTAATGCATTACTTCACCACATGATGCAAGCTGTGATAAGAGAGGAAGTATAGATAGTTCAAGGATCAATCAAAGGATAAGATTGTGTTTATGAAATAGAAACATATATTTATACTCTAATAGAGTAGAATAATTTATCAAATCAAGGAAAAGAGTCTTAAATAATTTTTTTTCTTATATCATAATATCGGAGAATATAATTTTTTTTTCATTACAGTAGTTTATAGTTTTTTAGTAATCAAATTTCATATGAACATGTTCCTTTTCATTTTCTATCAGAACTTCATAGTTTTATTTTTCTTCTGTCTCCAGGTTTTTACTTCCAACTAATTTCACCCCATTCGAAAGCACAAATTTTGCGGTGACCACATCATTTCCATTAACCTCATTTTAAGAGGATATTTTATTAACCCTATTTCCGTTGTGGGTTTCCAACTAAGGAATTTTCAAGTATCAAACTTTAAATTTTGAAGTGCAATTTCGAATTGTGAGGATGCAATTCTATTAAGGGGGAATAATGTAACACCTTAGTAATTTTTTTATAATTTTAAATATATTAAGTTATGAAAAATAGTAATTTAAAATTAGGTGTTTTAATTAGTAATAATACTTATAAATAATTATAATTTATAGCTTTCAAATTAATTAATTAATGTTCTAAAAAAACAAATAATATTTTACAGTATTATTTTGTGTAAAATAATATTTTAATATGAATATATGTATTTGATTAATTTTTATTAATATATATGAAATATTCTAATAATAATATATTAAATATTTTAATAATAATATATATATTGAATATTTTAATTATTTTTATAAATACTAAATTATGTTATGAATGTATTCACTATTAACATGACACCCTAAATGTTTTTGGTATATTTATTCATAAATAATTTTAATTCATTAGATAGCTTATATGAACACAACACAAAGTCTCTACAAAACAACACTTTGTTATAGTTATAACCTAGCCATTAAAATTAAATTTTGTTTTCTCGCTTTTGTGATTTATATTTTGAAAAACATACATACACTGTTGCGATCAGTACGTTTTTTAGAGTATAATAGGATCAACATAATTTTTAGTGAAGAGTAACTTGACCCTTATGAATAGTAATGTACCCTTATGAATAGTAATGTTACCCTTATAAATAGTAATATGACCCTTATGAATAGTAACATCACCCATGAAAGTATAAATAAAAATTAGGCACCTTATAAATGAGAGTGAATATTTTAAAAATTAATAATTAAGAGTTGGTATTTTTGCGAGCAATAAATATTTAATTACAATTTTATAATTAATAAATTAATTTAAAATAAAATTAAATTTCATAAAATTTATTTATAAAAAATAATTTTTCCATATGATTTTAGGATAATTTAATGAGACCTTAGTTAAATTTTTATGGTATTATAAAATCAGTTATAATTTTAAAAACTGCAATTTTCAAGTAAATGGAGATTTTAATTAAAAATTAATTTTCTCATATTTAGAAAATTATTTTCATAAAATAGAGTTCATTTTTGGATTCTATACATCTAAAAATCATTAGGGTGAATTTTTGGGATTTTTCTAAAATACTTGAATTTTTAGTGAATAGAAAAATATGATAATTAATGATAAATGCTAAATATATGATTTATTGAGTCATATGTGATGTATGGATGATGTAAGAACATTTGGTTTGAAATTAAATGCACTAATTACTATTTTTGGTCACAATAAACAAAACTATTTCTTGTCATGATCAAAATAATAAAATAATGAATAAGATATTAAAAAATCACCCCTCTCCTCCACTATAAAAACCACTCCTCACTCCCTCTTCTCCTCACTCCTATAAGGCTTTAATCTTATCAATGTTCTTCCCAAATACTCTTCCCTACCCCCTCCCCAATTCCAAGATATATTGGTCTTGCCAAAATACCAAAACCCCTTCTCTTAAGGGGGTTCTCAAGGAAGATTACTCAAGAGGTAAAATCCTCTTCTTTCTCTTTTTAATTTCTTTTAAGTTCTTGATTTTATTATTCTATATTCACCTCATATATCCAAATGATCATGATAACTCCAGTATCATATATATAATGGAATTATATCATAATGGAATATCTATCATCAATCTTCTTACTCCCTCTCTTTTATTTTAAAAACAAAATCATCGTTTGGAAGGTACCGATTTACAACCTTCATGGATGACAAACATTCATTCTTCAATTTATCCTTAAATTATGGCCATGAAAAAAAATTTATGGTTTAAAAAAACTATAATATATGTATTATAACCTATTTAATATTTTGTAACCAGTAAATATACATAATTTTAATTCATACAACAAAACTAGTTCGTAATAATCGAAATATCGCCAAAATGATCTTTATTAATATTTCATCTAATAAATCATCCTCATACCATATAAACAAATGAATTATATGAAAATTTAACCTCATGAATTTTCATTAGTATCATATAAAACCAATTTTGGATAATTATATCCATTCCACATGAACTCCACTACTTATAAACAAGCGAACCGATTATGAAAACCAAGAAAACAAACACTCTGGAATGACAGAATTCAATCTTATAACTTATCAATATGGACATAAATGAACTTAAAAAACTATAATGAATAAAATTTATCTAGATAAGGATATTAATTAACTAATTAATTAATTTAATTTGATTATCCAGGACATTAAGTTCTGGAGCATAATACATTCAGACATAAGGTAACAATTTCCTCATCTCACTACCATTTTTTGAGATATTCCTTATTCAACACTATTTATTATGTATGGTGTATGTATACTTCCTTTTGATGTATCATATCATGAATATATTTATTTTCTTGATATTAAATATATCATTTTTTATTATTAATTTTGGGGCTTATGATTTGATTGATTATAAAGTGGTAAGGGATTCCACTTGAACCTTCATTTTTTCCTTCGGGGTTATTCCTTCACTAACCTTACCCAAATGTAATGATCATTTATTTTCATGTATATCTAATATATTATGTTTTTATGTTCCAAAATCATATATTCAGATAATTTCATCTTTATTTTATGGTGATTATATGTTTTAAAATAGTTCCCTTCTTAATTCTTCCCGATAAACATGCCCGATTCAAGGAAACTTCTCGAATTTTTACCCATTTTCGAGTAAAATATATACTCTATTTTAAGCCATATATATTTTTTTAATTCAAAAATTTTATCATGAAAATCTATATTCTTTAATTTCTAGTTTTATGAAAAAATATTCCCTTCCGCTTTAAAATCCTTTTAGAATTTTCCTTAAACCGCACTAAAATGTTTTATTTCTAAAGCTTCTTTAAAAAATATTTTTAAATGATTTGACTTCAATGAGAAAAAATTTATTCCTCAAATATAATTTCAATTTCATTCCATTTTGTTTTATTTTATATAAAAGTTTACAATAAAATTTCATAAGAAATATGAATAATTTTCCAAAATAACTCTTCTTTCCAAAGTAAATAGTATTTTTCTCATCTCACTTTAAATTTTATGTGATATATGCCCTGTTCACCACTTATTCCTTGAATGTGGTGTATTTAATTACATTTGTTATATCATATCATGATTCTCCTTATTCACATGATATTCTAAGGGATTATTATTTTAATTTCCCAAGGTGGTATGGGACACTTTGGAATGTTTAAGGATTATTTTCTCAAGAATTATTCAATGGTATCATTTAAAAGTATCATCATCTATGTAAAAATAATTTTTTGAATCTTATACTTCATTGAGTTTTATCTCTTATTATATCATCTACCACACGTTTTTAAAGGGTTGATGACCATTTTGACTGTGGATGTGCTAATTTGATACCATTCATGGGTTATAGTTAAAGTATTCACACTTCGTATGCTAGTTTTTAAATACAAATTTTTATATTTTCTATGTATCTTCCTTTTCATATGAGTAATGTATTGGAATTAGTAAGTTACAGGTAGGGCCTGCTATACCCCCTTGATGTATCAGTAGGTCTCATGAGACAAAATAGTTTGGGTTTTTACCTGTTTATGTATGGTCTTGGCACGAGGCCTTGAAAAAATGATTATGATGTCCGAAATTATGAATTCCCTCAATATAAAACTAGTAATTGATAGTCCATGTGGTTATTAGACTAGTAGAATACTCATGGTTAGGTTTTATTATAGGATTATTTATTCAACTTTCATTCCTTCCACATTATTCTCAAGTATATTTTTAAAGGCATGTGTTTTTAGTTATTCACCATGCCTAATGTTTATATTTATGATATCTTCTATTGAATTTATAACCCTTACTGAGCATCTGAGCTCACCCATTTCATATGTTTTGTTTTTCTCAGGATGCAAGGAAGTACATTATAAATGAATTTCAGGGATAATCTAGGAGTTTTAGATATTTATAGTGTAATTTATATAATGTATTCCATTTCATGTTGTAATGTTGAACCTATGTATGTATCATATTTTCCAAAACTACTAAACTATTCAATCATTCAGGATTTTATTCCTTGTAATCATACTAATGTAATGAATTAATACATCAGCTACAGGAAACTGGGGTTGGGGAATTACATCATGCCACTGCAAAACCACTTGAGAATATGCACCATTTGAACTTATCAGAATTAACTAATTTCATCAAGAAATATTCTAAAATTTATTTGGTGTGAATTTTATTTATGCTCATACTACCTTACTCCACTACATCTCAAAAAAGTGATATTGTAATCTAATGTGTTTCATCTCAAAATTAAATTATATATTCCTCACAATATGTCAGGCACTCTAATGGTCAGAAAATAAAGGAATATGATCTCGCCCATTCCTAATATCATCCAACAACCTTCTCATCCAAACTGCTACATTTTAATCCCATGTGGCTATCATGTATTACACTTTATTATGGATATATCCACAATTGACTACAACTTTAAAATAGATCTCATAGATCCTATTATAATAGAAAACACATAATCAGTAGTGGATTTCCATCTGTTAGATTTGAAGGTTCTGAGGCGCAGCATAAACAGTTGGGTCTATGACTAATAATGGGGTTTCATCAATTTCTTTAGATTTATCCTAAAAAAAGAATGTATAGAAACTCATAAATATATGATATAGGATAATAATATATAACCAATAATTAATTTGAGTCATGATTTAGAATTACCATACATTGTAATTCTGTCTTTTTTGAAAATTCAGTCGACCTTTTCTTATCGTAACATCATTTCATAAGAGGATTCAATGATAGAATCCCTCTAACGGTGATCCACATATACTCCATGAACCTTATAATGTTTCCATAGAAATATATGGGTGCTAGCATGGAATATTTTAATGCTTGCATCATTCACCATTGATCAACACAAGAATCACTTTGAGGATGAAGGATTATTCTCATTCTCTCTAGAATCAAGAGGGTGGAGGAAGTGGATCACTCTCTGTTCTTATAATCATTATAGAGGAAGAACTATTTAAGGCTTGAGAGGGTTCTCTCTAGAATTTACCATGCACAATAACTTTTAGGCTCGAGAATGATTTAATCGAGTTTCTATAGATCTAGGGTTATAGAATAAATAATTTCTCATGAGACCTTATTATTATATTAATCCCATGATACCCCATGTATAAATAATAATAATAATAATAATTACTTAACATGAGATAAATTCGTGGATAAAGAAATATATTTTTCTTTAATATATAAATTAATATCTATTAAAATGGTATTTAATATATCATTTTCACTGGACCATCGAATCGACCCATCTGACCTCATCAATATTTTTCAAACCTTGAATAATGATTATTTATTTAAATAAATAAACATCACAACATTATTCATCGATACATAAATAAATATCAAATTCACTAAAATAGTGAATAAATCTTTATTAAATATTCATATCACATATATGTTTTCTCAAATAATTGATGGTTGAATATTTATGACTAACTCAATAAGAATATTTATTAAACCATGTACAAGAATAATATTTATTCAACATGTTAAATCCATAAAAAATTTAACCGAGGTTTAGAATACACTTATAATGTAACCCTCCAATCCCCTTTATCATTGACATTAGGAAGAACCGTCTAAAGTACAAGGTTAACATCCAATAACACACCAAGAATCCCGTAGAGAAAGAAGTTAAACACTGCAATTAAAATAACTACATATGAATGTACACTGTGTAATATAATCTCTTCATCTGGATATCTCAAATCAATAAGGTTTCATAATGGTGTCATCAACCTATGTGTTTGATGTCTCTTTCTTTGAATTTTATAAAATAAACTTTCCAAAAAATCATCATGGATATGGAATTAATCCGGAATTTCTATTCCCACCAAAGGACCTGGGATATCGACTTTTGTTAAAGAACAAAAGGTAAAAACTTTTTCTTTCATTATCCATTAATGAAACACCAATAATGAAACACCCAAAGTATCATACATTACCACGAGCATATGTCATCATAGTTTTTCTCAATACATCAAAGTATACAACTCATGATGTGGATTAATAATCATCTTAAAGTATAAGGACTATAACACACACTACATATAGGACCATACAGTTCCATATATAAATGTGTATTGCCTATTGGCATCTTTAATTCTCATAATATCATTTATTCAGATTACCAAGGATGAAAATCATGAAAATAAGTTTCAATATCTTATGAGTCTCTTATCCCTGATAGCCTATATCAATTTCATTTCATCTAATGATATCATCTACCCGTAAAACATGTATATTAAAGAATAATGTCACATCACTTCTAGATTTTCAACATAGTAGGGAATTTTTATGACTTTTAGTGATTCATATTCCCTTATGACATTACCACATACAATGTCACATAAAATAAAAATCATGACGTGATAAGTGATTTAATAACATTCAATACAATGAATATTTAAGTAATCAAATGTACATAATATTTGGTTCTAGGGAACCGAATCTAACAAGAATCACCTGCAATACCTGAATCAACATAGACTCTAATAGTGAACCTTGATCCTCTATAAAATAATGTGAGATATAAGGTATCATTAATGTATCATAAGATCCTATTCACAATGTTGTAATGCTCTCATCCTGGATTCTCTATATACTAACTAACCACTCCTACTGTGTGTGCAATTTTTGGTCTAGTACAAACCATAGTGAACACCAGACTCACCTCTACTGATGTATACATTACTCAAAATACATATACCCCTCTTCTTCACTAATAAGAATCATCCTAGAGGATAACTTGTAATTAATGGGAAGAGGGGTATAGATTTGATTATAGTCTTTTATGTTGAAGTGTTTCAAAAAATTTCTCAAGTAATTCTTCCATGATAGCCAAATATTTCCATTATCTCTATTTTAGTAAGTCTACATCTCAATAATCTTGTTTTTTAGAATATCAAATTCTATATCCAACTATGTACTCATCTTCTAGATCTAATCATTATTAGGACCTTCAAGTAACATGTCATCCACATACAATATAATAATGTTAAAATCATTACCATTAAAACCTATGAAATATACATAAGGAACTGAATGTAGTCTTCTATATTAAATACTCATTATATATGAATAAAATCTATTGTACCAACATCTTGATTCTTGATTGAGATCATATAAATATTTTTTCAACCTACAAAACTAGTTCTCATTTCCTTCTTATGTAAAACCTTATGGATGGAATATATATATTTATTTATCAATATAACCATAAAGAAAAATTAACTTCACATCTAGCTGATCTAGATGTAACCTATATATAGAACACATTTCCAGAACTGCCCAAATAGTCATTAGTCTAACAACATGAGAAAATATTTCACTGAAATCAACACCTTCCTTCTGAGCATATCCTTTGAGCACTAGTCTTGAAAAATATCATTCCACATGGTCCTTTCTATCTTGATTGAACTTGAAGACCCATTATTTTCTGATAAACTTCCTTTAGTGAGGTAGTGGAATAAGATCTCAAGTGTTGTTATTGTACATGGATTTAATTTCCTCCTATATCATCTCCATATATAAGGATGTGTTTTGACTCTGAGTTACCCCCATAAACGAAAAGGTATCTACCTCCTCTATCAACAAGTATTATAAAATATTCATCTTTGTGACATATTCTGACTACCATATTGTTTCCATTTTCTATTACGTTATCTATCATGGTCCAGAATCAACTAATTCTAGATCATCGCGATATATTAAAGATTCATAGGAAATAAGTTCTTCCTTTAGTTCACCCTACACCTTTACTATTGTAGCTTCTATATTCACTTTCTCTACATGTTCATTAATCATTATTTTCAACTTTTCTTCTATAAAAATTACATCTATCATGATGATAAGTTTTTGGGTAGTGGGGTCTCAAAAAATATACCCCTTTACACTATCAATATATCCTAAGAAGATACATTTCTTAGATATTGAGTCTAATTTCAATATTTACTGGTCATTAAACATTGAACATACAAGACTTACCAAAGTATTTAACCAAGAATAGTCAATGAGTTTGACAATCCACATCTCATCAGTGTCTTTAAATTAATCAACACAGAAGGGGATTGATTGATCACATAATAAGCATTCTTCATTTCTTCTATTGAGAATATCATGGAAACTATTACAGTCTTTATCATTTACCTTATTCTTTCTAATAAGGTTCTGTTCATATATACCACCACTCCATTCTATTGAGGAGTGTTTTCCACTATAATATATATCTTGATGCCTTCTAATTAATATAAAGTGAAAAACTCCTTTCTTGTACATTCTACACTATTTTCAATTCTTAGACACTTGATATTATTTCTAGATTCAAGTTTCTTTCATGATTTAAATATTTTAAAGACTTTTACAACATGTGATTTTATCTTGATTGGGAACAACCAACATCTCTTATAATAAGAACTAGATAATTATATAAAGTACCTTTATACTCTTAGAGATATAACTGGTTCTTACCAAATGTTGGAATGGATCAAGTCTAAGATCTCTTTTCTATTTTCTACTAAAATTCTGAACTTCAACCTATGTTTCTTTCATAAAGCACAATGCTTAAAAAATAGTAAATATACCTTTGTAAACCCAAGTAGTAACTTATAATAAGAAAGAATCTCCAATCCTTATTTTGAAATATGGAAAATATTTTATTTTAATAATGTATTCAATGATTCCATTGATATGGTTGATGTTAAAACTATCTCTACCTCCTAGTATGTTTTACCTATAAGGATGTACAAATTATTTTAGATATTTCATACCTTCATCACTACTGATCAAGTTGACACCCATGATGCAAGATCCTTCACAAATGTTATCACGAGACGAGCTTCAATTGTACCAAAGACCTCTGAACGCTTTGACCCCAAACACTATCATCATCACGGTCTTTTGGTGATCTCTTTCTCAAAAGAATAGGTGCACACTCTCTCTATGGATCTACAATTTTCATTGGTTGGTATGTTATTTAAACATATAACCTCTCTTATTTCTCTTTTCAAAACATTGGAACACATCGATTTTTCTAATTTTCACATTATATTATTGAATTCGATGCATGTTATATTTCAATTTTCATCGGAGGATGAGTATTATAGATTTTAGACCTGAGGTTCCTGGTCTTTTGGGGGTTGCAGTATGAAAGTTCTTAAATGTTCTCCAGACTTATACCTAGATTATGATCCCCCTATCATTCCTCTCTGGCTTGGGTTCTCGAACTATCCCTTACACCTTTTCAAACAGAAGGCCTTGGTTTCCATTGCTGGTCTGTTCGGTCAACCCATTAAGATCGAATCCACCACTTTAAACCTCACACATCCATCTATTGCTAGGATTTGCACTGAGGTTGATATTTTTAAAATCTTACCTTCATGATTATGAATCCAAAATGGGGATAATGGATTCATATAGGAGGTTGTCTTTGAGAATGTCCCAATATTTTGCAAAAAATGTTCACGTATTGGTCATTCTTTGAATGAGTGTGAGAACCAATATAATGATCCTTAACCTACCCCCATCTTCAAATCTGTTTGGCTGGTAAAGGATGTCTATAAAACCCCTCATGTGTCTTAGACAAAACACACTACTGACTGCAATAACATCTTGCACTCTTCTAGACCATCTAGGACTCTACCCACCAGCCTTTGTCCTAAGACCCTGCACACCTTCAAGACCTATGAAAAAGAAAAACAAGATATCTAAAATGAAAAAGAATACACACTTGAGGAAAGAAAATATTTGGAAAGAGAGATAGAAACTGTAAAATTTGACCAGGAAGAAACCTAGCAAGTTGAGTTTGACAAACCAAGCCAATTCGAAGAAGACTTCCTTAAGTCAAGAGCTAGAAAAGGGAAAAAAGCAATAATTGAATCTGATGGCTTAATTACTCTGAGTTCTAGAAACAACTGGAAATGTAGGGATAATTTTAATATAGAAAGAACAATTGTTACACATTCCATAGCTGCAAGCATGAAAGAACAAAACGTAATTACCCAACAACCATCCCCTACTGAGAATGTGTCTGCCCACTCAGTGGCTTTAGTGAACTCCTCTGATTATTCAGACTCTGAAGGTTCATCCAATGAGGATGATGAAAATGATCCTATATATAGGGAATCCTATGTAATTCTAGAAAAAAATGGATCTTCCAAATGACCTCGACTCATAGATGGAAGAGAATGATAGAACTTCATTTAGACAGTATAAAAATGGGGAGATGATTGTAGATGCTTATCTTGATCTTAGAAAGATGATGTTCATCAAAGTGGTTTAGGAATTTAAAGAGGATCCAAGATTCAACTTTAAGGATATCCAATGGCAATGAATATTTAGGATTCCTCTGTTCTCTAGAGGTTCTGCTACACCCTTCTCCACCCTTTGTTTGTTTTGGATTTTGTTGTCTGTGAAGCCCCCTGCTCGGTTAGCATAGACTGTTTTTTCTCAGGAACATGTTATTCTTCGTCCAATTATGATGTAGCATATTTGATTTTTTTTCCAGTAGGTGGTTTGTAGAACTGATTTGGTGATGCCACTGTTGATTGGTTTTCTCACTGGATGAGGCTATCATGGCCTTCATGAGTGTGGGAAAAAGTATCTTGGACTGTTCTCCTAGAAGCAGGTTTATTACATCCTTCATTTTTCTTGGTGAATAGATAAAGCAGCCGCTCTTCAACTGTATATGTATTTATGTGGTTTGTTTTTTCTTTTATCGGGATGAAGTAACTAGATTGGCTGGATTTTAATCACTGGGTTGTGCAATTTGTGGTCCCAACACTTGATCCCTTCTTGTATGGGATCTGTAATGAAGATAAGAAATAGAGGTTTGAGGTCTCAGGACATGAGCAGTGACCTCAGAAGGGAGGATGCATGTATGGGTTTCAATGACAAGGAAATTGTGGTTCTGTCATGTGCACTGATGGTGGGAGGTCATGCAGATTTCAAAATCTTATAAAGGAGACTTAGCCTTCCTACAACTTTTTAGATTACGCTTGATGGTGTTCACTGATGGTGTTTTTATTTTGTTTGTTTAATTTCTCTTAATCTTGGATTATATTCCCCTAAATCTCTGCTGGTGTAAGCTATTTACACCTCGTGTCTGTATTATTTCTTTTGATTTTAATAAATTCCTGTTCGGGCATGAATTGGGAGACCAATTCATGTCACTATTTAAAAAAAATATTCACCTTTTGATATAAATTGTGAATCCTTAATTTGTAAGGGAATTGACTCTTATTATCAAAGTGAATTTTAATTATAGAAAAATACAACACTAATAAAAAAATGTGAATTTTTTGTTCTGTAGGTTTAAAAATTACAAAGCTCAGAAGTGAACGTGCCATTCACAGTCACTAAACTGAACGTAGTTACTCACAATGTGATGTACCTAGTATTGAGAACCTACCATGACATGGTAGGTATGGCTACCGTCCATAATCACTTCCACCACCTATCATGAAGAAGAACTGATCAACCGTTCAGCCGACCATGAGCAGTGCTCACAAACACTTTACCACCTTAGCTTTCCACCACCCATATGGTAGGCATACCTATCATGATCCTTTACCCTTTAAACCAATATCACAGGTCGGTACACTAGCCATTTCATTCACAGTAGGTATATTTACCAAAATATTTTCCCACCTCTAGATACTATGCCTATGCATCTCAAGAGTCCATGCGACCAACAAATGATTCCATGCCCCTACTTCCCCTAAAGAACTTGATCCCTATCAACTAAATATTTAAGAGAATCCAAGGGATATACATCACTCAAAATGTTTCCACCACCAGTTATTTTACACCACCATTAGAAAAGTAGGATGTCACCTACTCGGATTGCACCAACTTCTGGTGCAACCCATGAATCTGGGATGACGATGGAGTGGATCCAACTTTCTAGGAGAGTCATGGATTTACACCGATTCGATTGGTGATCCTCATTGACTAAGGGTAATATCCATCCTAATGCACCATGAGTGAAGTCACCCTGCCTGTGCTACCTCTAAGGAAGTTTTGACATTCCACTTAGTTACAAATGATATCACTACTTATTGACACTAGATACATGCATCAAAGGTCCAAAATCCCATGAGAAGTTAAATAAAATAGGAGAGAAATATTGAACTGAAGTCTTCACTATTTGAATATTTTAAGAAACTACCTAAACCATTAAATATAACCACCAAAAAGTGTAATATTTGAGCCTAAGGTAAGAAAGATACTTGAGAATCCATCCTACTAAGAAATGTTTCACCACTGAGAATAAATGGTTTGCATTTTCCAACCAATTATAGAACATTCAGGTTGTAGACACTGACAGAGTATGATTTTTTAGGATTAAAAATAACAATTCCTAGGCATAAGTAAATAACATGGCCCATAAACTAAATCCCAAGTCCATTTTTCCCATAGACGAAAAATAAAAACATCTGTTGTTCTTTGAGTCACCGAAACACTCCACTGAAAAAAGGACACTGAACTTGATCATGGGAGGAGAACTGAATTTATCCAAACCCTTGATGCTAGAAACATTACAATCATCCAAAATAAATTAAACCTAATCCATTTTGAATATATAGGACATTCCTAAATTTTATAAATAAATTTATTCCACTCACATGGAGGTAAGAACACTCGAATGACTAAACATTCTTTTATAAGAGGAGGACTAGCTCACTATAGAAAAAATAACACTCATGCATTACTGTCTGTGACTCTTGTTTTATTTTAATTCTCCATTGTTAAAACTCTAATGATATAACACTAGGAAATTTGTGTTTTTTCTAAAGAGAATCCACTTATTACACTATGTTGACGAATTCTGATCATTTAATTTCATTACTAACTCCTATGTAGATCTTAATGGTTTTAATTAGAAGAGGTTGCTTCTAGTTTTAGCTTTTAATTTCTTTTTCTTATTTTTATTATTTCACATACAATCCACTTGGATTTAATTCACTTCATGTGATAATAAGTAGTGGGGAAATTCAAGGGTGAATGGAGGTATCCAATCACCAGGATAGGCAAGGGTAGAGACTATACTGATCATTATATTTCCCTATATGAACTAAAATTTCCCAATAAAAGCAATCGATTAGATTCAATTTATAAGAGGAATATTCGAGACCAGTTTTATAATGATTAAATATAGGGATAGGGGAATTATACGAGGAGATACTAATACTTTTTAAATTTAATTTTAAACCAATATTTCATAATCTTTGCAGCAAATTAATCCCACAAAACAATATTTTGACACATCCAGAACACTGACTTCTTCGGAGACAACCTGAGTCCCACTATACTGCATTTTTCTTGGGTTCAAAAATTGTTTTATTGAGAACCCCATCATAGGCACTCATACAAACTGGCATGAATATCGGGGATAAAAGTGTTTTTATATTTTGTTTAAAAATGTTTTCAAATGACCAAATCCAATTCTTCCAATATCACTAGTTTTGATCTAAAGGTTAAGAGAGCTATCCTAGTGAGAATAATAACTCTAAAAATTATATAACAAGAGGAAAGAGATTTTTTAACTATTAAATTTGTTGAATCTCCATCCCCAGTCTCTTCCTCCACAAAATTTTCAATAAGAAGTGAAAATATAGAAGATAATATCGCTCAAGTTAATAAGAATTTGAGAGAAACATACACACCCAATTACAATATTAAATACTGAAAATTATAGTTAAATGATAAAAAACTATGAAATCAATACTGGAATGATTGGGATAATTTCTAAGTTCCACGGTTTATCTGGTGAAGAACCCAACAAGCACTTGAGGGAATTCAATTAAGTTTTAAATGGATTCAAAACTAGACGAGTCACTAAGGCTCAAATCAGCTGGAAGGATTTCCCCTTCTTACTTTAAGGGGAATCCAAGGACTGGATCTAAAATATGTAGCCTGGATAAGTAACCTCATGGGATGAGCTACAAATGAACTTCCTCTAGAAATTATTCCCTACTTTAAGGAGTGATCAAATTTGGAAGAAAATCTATGAAATAAAATAGAAAAATATAGAAAATCTTTATGAGCTCTCAAATATATTCAAGAAACTAACCACATACTTCCCACTCCATACATATTAATAACATAAATTCTTGTTATTATTATATAAAGGATTGATAGAAAATGATCATAACATACTTGATGCTTCTTTAGGAGGAGCACTGATTGAAAAGTCACCAGTTAAAGTAAGAGAAATAATTGAGATGATGTCAAAAAAATCCAAAAAATATGGTATGAGAAATGAAAATATAAGTATAAATGAGGTAAAAAGTTCCAACTCACCTTTATTAGAAAATAAAATTGAAGAACTAACTTCTCTTATGAGGCAACTAGCTGCAAAAAAAGTATAGAAATCATCACCCACCACACCCAAGGGTCTTCCATATATGATATTCCTAGGATTATTTAACTAAGGGATTCCCTAAAGTTCAAGGGAATGAAAGTTGTGATGAAATGTTCTATAGGAAATTCCAGAACCAACTAAGTTTCAACCAAGGATTCAAATATTTTTTCACTTACCAATTTGGAGTTGGGATCCAACATCAACAAATTCCACCATCCCAAAAATCATTCCAATAGGCTTCTTAATAGATTTTCTAACCCCCTCTACTAAAAAGAATTTTTTTTACAACCCTATACAATATAACATCAAGGAAAACCATAAGAAAATTCTATAAAAGACATGATGAGATAGGTAATAGAACCTCAAAATAGTTAACATACCAATCTCACCACTCATGGATCAAAATTGAAATAATTTAAAGTAAAATTCAGCAAACTCATAACTAACCTCAATAATATGGTAAATCAAGGCTCAGGTAAGATTCCTGCTCAAAAAATTCCAAAAACTAAAGGAAATGTTAGTGCTATTACATTAAATAGTGTCAAGGAGCTTGAAAAAAATGAAGGGAAACCCCTAGAAATTAAATATGGAAGAGAAAAACATCCTGAATTTAAACAATATGCCTAAGAGAAAGAAACTGAAGTGAAGGAAGTGACGAAACCATAAAATAAAGACAAAGGGAAATCCAAAATAGAAGAACCACAACAATCCCATCCAACCTTCACTACAAGGATATAATAACCCAAGAAAATCATTGAAGATTCATTGCAAGAGGAGATGCTAGAAGTATTCAAGATAGTAGAGATCAATACCCCCTACAAGAATCCATTCACCAAATTATAAGGTTTAAAATGTTAATTAAAGACATGTGCATTAGTAGAAGGATACTGTGAGATAATGAGGTGGTAAGGTTAGGTAAGAATGTTTCTTCCCTTATTACCTCTCAAATCCCCTATAAATGATAAGATCCAAGTAATTTTTCTATTCCCTTCACAATTGGTAAGATTAATTTTTCCAATGAATTGTATGATTTAGGTTCTTCAATAAATGTGATGAAATATTATATTTATTCTTCTATGTAGATGAGAGAACTAAAACCCACCCATGTGGTTGTGAAACTAGATAATTTTACCCCTTCCTACCCATTAGGTGTCTTTAAAGATGTCTTGGTAAGTGCACATGGGTACAAATTCCCTGCTGACATTTACATTCTCAATATGGAAGAAGGAAAATCTAAAGACCGCTCTCTAATTATTTTAGACAGACCATTCCCAAAGACTTCTAAAACCACCATAAATGACAATGAAGCCACCCTTTCCATGAATTTTGGTGGGGAAATAGTAGATTTTAACATCCTTGATTCAATAAAACACCCACATGAAGAGAATTACGTTTTTACATTAAAATAATTTGAACTACCTTGTTCTTTTACAATGGAAATATAAATGTTATATTATATAATCAGATTAAAATAAGACTTGGAAACACCCAACCAACTTGATAAATCTATTTTTAAAAAAGAATTTAATCTGGAGATAGTCTCAAGCGTTGATAAATTTGAAAAAATTAATGACAATTATTTTAATGGGTTACAAAAATATGATACTAATAATTCTTCCTTGCATGTGCAAGTTTCCCACATGAAGAGCACCAAAGTAGAAACATCTCTAGAAAACCCCCTAAGATAGAATTAACAACTCTTCCATCAAACTTAAAATATACATTTTTAAAAGAAAATGAGAAACTTCCAGTCATAATATCAAATGATTTAGAGCCTATCCAATAACACCAAATATTGAAAATTATAAAAAATATTGTTAGAGAATTAATATGGACATTAGAGGACATCCCAGGGATTATCCCATCTACTGGAGTTGGTACCCTATAACCAAATTCTATGGACTTTATGATAAAATATATTCATAATTTTTAATATTAATATATTTCTTATCACATCATGATTATTCTTCTACATAACATAGTTTGTGATAATGTCTCAAGAGTAGTTGTTACTAAAAGGTCATAGAAGTTCCTCAATATGATGAGAACCCATAAGTGATACGAAAATATTCTTAAATATATGTTTTTTAGTTAGATGATATCATTTTATGAATACAAATGATACAAGATATCAAGGGAGTATAGTCATAGGAATTTGAGGAACCTTTTCATGGTGCATACCCTTGGTAATATCCTGTAGGATATTATGTGAATGAGACCCACTAGGAGGAAATCCAAATTTATACGTGTCATTGGATGTTCATATTTGAAAATTTGTATAATGGTCCTTAGACTTTAAGATTATTATTAATGAGTATTAAGAGTCATGTAATTTGATGTATTGATTAAAACCGTGATGATAGATGTTTGCGATGAGGTAGGATACGTTGAGTGCATCATGAGTAATATTTCATTAACGAATAATGCGAGAAAGGATTTTTCCCTTTTCTTATTTAATAGAAGTTTATATCTCAAGGCCTTTGAGGGTAATTATATAGCCTAAATAAATCCATGGACATGGTGTACAATAGGAAAGTTCAATTTTCAAGAAGTCAAAGAAAGAGACATCAAGTACATAGGTTTATGGAACCAACATGTAACCTACATTATTTGAGATACTATGTTAAATGGATTATATTACATAATAATCATTTTTTTGAGGTATCATGTTATTGCAGCCTTAAATTATTTCTCTATGAGTGCCTTGGTGTGTTGTGAGATGATAATCTTGGAATTTAGGCTCCTTCTCCTAATTCCACTGAGAAAGAGGCCTAGAGGGTCACACACTAAGTGTATCGAGAATCTCAGTGAAATAATATATTATTATTTATTACTTAACAAGTTGAATAAATATTATTCTTGGATGTGGTTTAATAATTATTCCTGTATTCTCAATCACAGATAAATATTTTTTTTCTATTTAGTGAATATAATATTTATATATTTATTGGTTAATAATGTAGTTATATTTATTTAATAAATAAATAGTCATTATTCAAGGCCTGATAAATATTATGGAGGAATGGTGGACCGAGTTTAATGGTCTAGTGAGAAATAATAAATATTGGATATTATTTGATTAAATAACATTTAATTTAATTCAAAAGTTAAGCACATGTCGAGAAATAATAATGGTATTGTTATTATTTTACACGAGGTTTCATAGGGATTAAATAAATAATAAAAGGAACTTAGGAAATTATTTTATTTTAACCCTAATGAAATATAAACCCAATTATATTATTTTCTCAATATACTAATTCATTTGTTTTAGTTGTGGAAAACAGATTTGGAAAATCTTATCAAGACCTTGAGAGATCCATTCTCCATGAATTCTCCTAATAATGGAGAATGATCTTCCTCCACCTCCCACTCTCGAGTCAAGAGTGATCTAGGTAATTCTTTAGAAGTGATTCTTGTGGTGAGCAAAGGTGGACTATGTAAGTGCTAGTATCTACGGTGCTAGCACCCAGAGATTCCTACGAAGATGTTCAGAGATTTATGAAACATGAGTGGATTAGCTCTAGAGGGAATCTACTTTAATTCCTACAACATAATGATAGAACAACGCAGATCCTTTTTTAGATCCATTAATAGAGAAATAATTCAATCAAGGTAATTATTTATTTAATTACATTAGTTATAAATAATATGTGATGATCCTATATCTTAGTTCCGATGTTCTATCCCTTATCTATATTCCTTGATTCAATTATTTAGATCACAACGTTTATCATTGTGTAAATGTCAGATTGATCATCGTTCATGGTAAAAAGAAAAGTTGGGTAGGACCCATCACATGCTTTCGTTGCACCTGGAACCTACAAGTGGTATCAAAGTTGTCACAGAATTATTTATAATTATTTAAATATCATTGATGATTTATAAATTTGTGATTTAGTTTTTTAAATTAAAGTTTAATTGTTCTTTTACTATGAATTGTGATATCTTCTTATTCCTCCTTAATTTATCATATATCTAATAGAGATGATTAATTTTATGAATAAAATAAAATCTAGGAACTCATTTGGAGGTTCCATGTTTTCTGGATGGACAACACAAGAGTACACAGTGTGTAACTATAGTTACATGCCATGTACTTGTGTGAAATTCACAAGGAGTTAATTCGGAAATTACTCAAACCATGTGCATTGATTACATGTGGTGTGGTTAATTATTACACGATGTGTTATCCAGCCAACCTATCACATGGTCACCTAGAGTACACATTGTGCAACCCTTGTACATGGATTTTAGTCCCTTTGAGTCACAGATGGTCTGTGTGTTTTATAAATGGCCTACCGGATTGGTGACCGTGTAACTTGGAGTCTACACGCAGTGTAGTCCATTTTACATGATGTGTACTCCATTTTTTTGAGGTAAGATTTACACACTGAGTCCCTAAGCATGTACCTTATATAGATGGTGAGAGGTATGCATTCTATGTAGCTCTACTGTATATGCCGTGTACTTATACCAAATTACGCATATTTAAAATTTATTTATTATACTTTTTAAACCTTGAGACATGTTCTTGTGTGTGGTAATTAAGTTGATAGGACACAAAATGTGATGAGTTTTATATATATATATATATATAAATGTTTAATTAATATCTATGTATTGTTCATATTTGCATATCATGTATGAGTTGTATTACAATTGTTACTCTATGTGCATTGAAGCATAACACATGACTGAAAAATCACATAATTTGTGTAATCATTAAGTTTATAGTATAAATCATGAAAGTACGTGATAGGTCTTATATGCTATATGTCACCAAAGTAAAACTGTATATGAGTATAATACATGTTGGGTGGATTTGGATCGGTATTCACCGTGTTTCCTCCAAGGTACATTTATGCACACAGTTTATTTTAAATAAATCTATTTAATTTGATTAAAATTATAATGTATGATAATCTCAAGTAAATTTGGATGAGAATAAAGATAAAATAATTTATTAATTAAAGATGATAATTAATTGATTCGAGCGTGATTTATCTTAAATAAGATTGATTAAGAATTGAATGCTATTTTTTTTAAATGTGTAATTTATAGCATGAATGTGGATGATCATGAGCATAGAAAAGACCTTGTATGTGATTGGTTTCATTTAATTTATTATTAAATTAAATTTTTGGTTTGCGTGCCTTATCTCTTCTTATTATGTAGGTTCTGCGTGTCTATGGTTTCTTTTATGTAAACCCTTTTCCCCCACCTGTGTGTGAGTAAAATCATATGTAATGGGTGGAGATAACAATCTAGTGGAAGTAGTTCAAGTTTGGAGTTGAGGAGAAACTAATACATGAGAGATACATTGGTGGACAAGTGGAAAGCTACAACATGAACCTTAATTGGTTAAAATTGGTTTCCCCCTAGGTCAGTGGTTAGTCTATCAAATTCTAGAAAAACTAACCATTAGTAAATTCTCATGATCATACCACTTTATTATTTTATTTCTATCAAGTTGCATATTTATTTCATTATGGATGTTTTCTCATGATCACATAATTTAATGAAATTAACAAGCATGCAATATATAACTAAAATAAATTGGCTTATGTGTAAATATTATCTAATACATGGTTAATCATTTAAGTAAATCCACTTAATATTAACAAGAATTTAATAAATATAATAATTTGAAATTTATGTATAAAAGGATAAAATCCCTCAATTATATATATTAATTTGGTATAGCCTTATACTACTTCAGTTAAAACCGAACCATAGTTTAAAGTGATTGACCATCCAAAGTTGGAGTGCTTTTAATTATCGGGGACTTCTAACTCGATGTTTTGGGTTGAATTAACTTAGTTCGCATCAAGGGTTAACTTCCAAAGAAGTACTTGGTGTAACTGAGAGGAAAAGGTTGAGGAAATCCAATTTAAGGATTTTTGGATTTGGGAGTGCACTCATCAGACCAAGGAACTATGAGTTAATGAAATTGGAATTTTGAATGCCTACCTAAAACCATTCAAGTTTCTTGAACAACCAAAGTTGGGGTAATGAGAATGGGAATATGTATCCTTTCCACTTGAATATCCAAGAAATAAGATATTCCAAATCCAATCTTGAGGTCTATTGGGTTTCTATAAAATAGTGGGATATTAATAAATAAATATTTATTTATTTGTCTAAATTTTATCAAATAAAGTACTAAAATTCATACTATCTTATTTTTTAGAAACATCCTTAAAATGACATCAAACATATCATTATGATCCATAAATGATAATGACAACCTTCTCACTAGCATAAATTTCCAATAATGGAAAAGGTGCCTATATATCATCATTATAAATGAAAGGAAATTATATGTGATGGAAGAACCTTTTTCTAAAGCTTCTAGAAATGAGTCTAGTGATTAAGAGTTAAATGTCGATGAGAAACATTTGAATGATTCCATACATGTTCAAAGTTTGATACTATCATCCATGTACAATAATATTTTAAAGAAACATGAGGACATGGAGGTGTATAACATGATGCCTCAACTTCGATATTTCTATCAAGAGAAGGTGAGAAAATAGAGGTATGGGATCTACCATGATTTTTTTATAACAAAGATTGGAGAGTCTGTGCCATCTCGACCTCATGTAGTCAAGATTGTTAGATACACTGAATTCTTATACATCTTAGGGATTAAATTCCTAGATGAGTTGAATACATATCTCATACTTTCATTACTTCCCAAGACCTTCTCTAGTTTTATTATTAATTAGAATATGATCAATAATGAGAAGATATTTTTAGAAATTGTTACTTTAATTTACCAAGTGGATAAGGACATGGGGCATGATAAACCCACGATCCTTATGGTGAATAAGAAAAGGAAGAACAATTAAAAGGTGCCAAATACCTATAAACAGTCTAAATCTCATGATAACTATCCTTCTAAGAAAAGGAAGATCTAGATATAAGGAAAGGAAAAGGAGGCAATATATTTTGCATGTGGCAATCTAGGTCAATGGAAGAGGAAATGAACCCAGAAGCTAGGGGAAGCTAAATGTGAATTCGTTATCAAGTGTAATCTTTCCATATCTAAAAATTTGGTATTAGATATAGCTTGTGGTGCTCAAATATGTATCAAAATGTAGGAACTGAGTAGATTTTAAACTATTTATAGAGGAGAGGTGGATATGTGAGATTCTAATGGTGAGAGGCTGGATATTATAGACATTGTTGACTACCACCTTTCATTGACAATTGGAATGATTTTAATTTTAAAATATTTTTGTTATGTACCTACGGTTACCAAGAAAATAATATCCATATCATGCCTAGATATAGATGGGTTTATTTTTATGTTTGGAAATAAAAGTTTTATCTTTTATAAAGAAAACATATGTTATGGTATGGAAAATTTAAATAATGGTTTTTATGTATTAAATTAAGAAAACTAAGTATTGGAAATTGACAACGAATCATGTTCAAACTACTCATATAACACCCAGCTTTGGCATCACCATCTTGGTCATGAAAATGAGAAACATTTGAAAAAGTTATTTCAAGATGGTTATTTAGACTCCTATAAGCTAAAACCACTTGAAAGATATCATGATTGTTTACAAGAAAAAATTACCAAACCTCCATTTGGTGGATAGGGTGAAAGGGCCATAAAGCTTCTAGTATTGGTACACACTGATGTGCGTAGACCATTTAAAGTAGAATCTATAGGTGGATATTCCTACTTCATAACTTTTACTAAGGACTTGAGTAGATATGGCTATATATAATTGATGAGGTATAATTCCGAGTCCTTTTAAAAATTCAAGGAATTCAAGAATTAAGTAGTGAATCATCTTGTAAAGAAGATAAAGAATCTACGATCAGATTGAGGTAGTTAATATCTTAACCAAGAGTTTATTGAATTTTTATGGGAGTTTGGTATTCTATCTCAACTCACTCCACCTTACAAACCATAGTGTAATGGTGTTAGTGAAAGGAAGAACCATACCTTGTTAGACATGGTAATGTCGATAACGAGTCATGCAGATCTTCCATAATTCTTTTGGGGATATGCATTACAAATTGTGATATACACATTAAACCGAGTACCAACTAAATAGGAAAATATAATTCCCTTTGATATATGGAGTGAAAAGAAACCCATTTTGTCATGCACATGTGTATGGGGTTGTAAGGTGTTTTTTAATGCCTTCTGATGAAACAAATTAGCACCCCGGGGCACAAAGTGTATCTTTATAGGATATCCCAAGGAAACAAAGGGATACTAACTATACAACCCCTAGAACAAGAAAGTGACTATCGCTAGAAAAGATGAATTTATTGAGAGGGAGCACATCCTAAAAAGGGATAGTGGGGGGAAATATTGAATTTTATAAATTTGATGCTCAATATATACAAGAGTTGGTACAAAAACAGATTCCATAGGTCCCCATAGAATAAGTATTTTCTGAAACACAAGTTCCACATAGAAGTGTAAAATAGGTAAGAGAACCAGAGTGATATGCATTTTTAGTCACAGAAGATGGTGACTCATTATTAGTTGACAATGATGAATCTATATCATTTAAGGAGGTAGTAGAGAGATTATAAGATGCAAGATGGAAAGAATCCATGAATTCTAAAATGGATTCCATGTATAAGAACCAAGTTTCTATTCTGGTCGATGTGCTAGTTGATGTAAATACTGTTGGATGAAAATGGGTATTCAACAGGAAACTGGACATGGAAGGTAATGTAAATACCAATAAAGAAATGACAATGGATAAAAAGTTTAAACAACATTAAGGAATTGACTACGATGAACAATTTTCACTAGTTTCCATGTTTAAATCCACCAGAATTCTACTTTCTATAGAAATTACTATGACTATGAGATTTGGTAGATGGATTTCAAAACTGAATTCCTTAATGGGAACCTTTAGGAAGATGTCTACTGACACAAACAGAAGAGTTTGTAACTCCAGGTGATGCCAAAAATATTTTCAAGTTGCAGAGATCCTTTTATGTATTGAAGCAAGCATCCAGGTCAGGGAACATTTGATTTGATGAAGCTATAAAATAATTTGGTTTCATTAAGAATGAATGTATTTCATGTGCTTACAATAGGGTTAGTGGAAATGCTGTAATTATCCTAGTAGTATATGTTGATCACATATTACTTATTTTAAATGAGATTCCAGTCTTACAATATATTAAGGACTAGTTAAAAAAGTGTTTCTATATGATGGAATTAGGTGAAACAACCTATATTCTAGGGATCAAGATCATTCATGATAGATTAAATAGGCTTATTGGACTAAGTAAAAGTGAATATGTTGACCAGATACTAAAGTAATTTAGTATGAAAAAATCCAAGATGGGATTTGTTATAACGTCACATGGTTTTCATCTTTCTAAGAAAATATCTCCTCAGACACAAAAAGAGAAAGAGATAATTAAAAAGATACCATACGCTCCAGTGATAGGTTTAATCATGTATTCCATGTTATGTACTAGACTTGATGTTTCCTATGCATTGATCATTGTAGGCAGATGTAAATAAGATCTAGTAGAACAATATTGGACTACTGTTAAGGATATCCCTAAGTATTTGAGAAGAACTAATGATATGTTCCTGTTGTATGGAGGAGATGAGGAGATGGTCATTAAGGGCATATTGATGCTAGTTTTTAGACAGAACATAATGATCTGAATTCATAGTAAGGATATGGTTTCTATCTCAACAGAGGAGCTGTGAGTTGGAAGATTATAAAGAAACCAATTTTCAATGATTCTATAGAGGAGTCTGAGTATATAGTGGCTTATGATGTATCCAAGGAAAATTTTTTGATTCAGAAATTTTTCCTGGAGCTTGATGTGGTACCTATAAGTAATGGCACCATCATATTATATTGTGATACTACTGTAGTGCTGGATCTTGCAAAAGAGCCAAGGTCACAACAATAAACAAAGTACATACTCTGAAAGTATCACCTCTTGAGGGACTTTTATAAGAGAGGTGAAGTTGCAGTAAGAAGTTTTAGCAAGGAAGAGAACATGGTGGAACCCTTGACTAAAGTGCTATCTCAGCAGAAGCATGAGTATCATGTGAGTGATAGCGGTCTGTAGGTTATTAGTAGTTGGCTCTAGTGAAAGTGAAAGTATGTTGGTGTTGGTGCCCTAGAACAAACTTATGTGTACTTTATGATAATATTTTTTCATAGTTTTTAATATTAATATACTTATTATCACATCATGACAATTATTATACGTAACGTAGTGTGTGATAATGGTCCAAGAATAACTATCGCACTGAAAGGTCATAGTAGTTCCCCACTATAATGAGAACCTGGATGTGCTACAACACTATTCTTAAATATATATTCTATACCATCATTTATGGAAAAAAATGATATAGGCTATCAGGGGTGGAGACTCATAGGACTTTGAGACACCTTATCATGGTGTACACCCTTGGTAATATCATATAGGATATTATGAAAATGAGACCCACGAGAAGGAATTGCACATTTATATGTGTCATTGGATGTTCCTATCTATGAACGTGTGTATTGGTCCTTATAATTTAATATTATTATTAATGAGTATTATGAGTCACATACTTTTATATGTTGATGAAAACCATGATGACAGATGTTCGCAACGAGGTATGATATGTTGGGTGCATCACGAGCAATATTGCATTAATGAATAGCGCGAGAAAAGATTTGTACATTTTGTTATTTAATGGAAGTTGATATCCCAATCCATTTAATGAAAATGATATAGCCAAAATAAATCCACGACCATGGTATACAATAGACAAGTTCAATTTCTAGGATGTCAAAGAAAGATACATTGTACACATAGGTTAATGGCACCAGCATGCAACCTGCTTGATTTGAGATATCATGTTAAAGAGATTATATTACACAGTAAACATTTGTATGAGGTATCATGTCATTGTAGCATTAAATTATTTCTCTATATGTGAATTAGCATGTTTTTAGACTCCAACCTTGGACTTTAGGATCCTTTGCCTAATGCCACCGATAAAGAGGCCTAGAGGTTCACACACTAAGTGTATCTAGAATCTCAGTTAAATAATATATTATTATTTATTATTTAACAAGTTGAATAAATATTATTTCTAGATGTGGTTTAATAATTATTCATGTACACTTGATTGCATATAAATATTTGTTTTCTATTTAGTAAATATAATATTTATATATTTATTAGAGAATAATGCAATGATATTTATTTAATAAATAAATAATCATTATTCAAGGCCTGATAAATATTATGGAGGAATAGAAAATTGAGTTTAATGGTCTGGTGAGAAATAATAAATATTGAATATTATTTGATTAAATAATATTTAATTTAATTTGAAAGTTAAACACATGTTGATAAATAATAATAATAATATTATTTGATATGGGGTTCTGCAGGGATTAAATAAATAATAAAGGGAACTTGTGAAATTATTTTATTTTAACCCTTGCAATATATAAACCCAATTATATCATTTTCGCAACATGCCAATTCATTTGTTTTGGTTGTGTATAATGGATTTGGAGAATCCTCTCAAGAACTAGAGAGATACCTTCTCCAAGAACACCCCTAAGAATAGAGATTCATATTCCTCCACCTCCCACTCTCAAGCTAGGAGAGATCCAAGAGAACATTTTGGAAGTATTTCTCAAAGTGATCAAAGGTGGATGATGCAAGCACTGGGATATGATGTTCTAGCACCTGAATATTCCTAAAAAAATATTCAGAGATTTTTGGAACATGTGTGGATCACCTATAGAGGTAATCCACTTTGATTCCTACAATGCAACGATGGAACAACATATATCCATTTCCAGATCCATCAACAAAGAAATAATTCCATCAAGGAAATTCTTTATCTAATTAAATTAATTATAAATAATATGTGATCATCCTCTCTCTTAGTTTAAGAATTTATCCCCTGTCTATATTTTTTGATTCAATTCTATAGATCATGACATTTATCATTGTGTAAATATCAGATTGATCATCAATCATAGAAAAAAGAAAAGTTAGGCACGACCCTTCACACTCTTCCACTGTGCCTAGAAACTACACCAACCACCCGCATGCATAGAATTTTGATGGACGATGTATCCAAACCAGTGAGACAAACCCAAAGGAAGATTAACCCAATCCTTCTTGAAGTATTATAAAAAGAGAAAACAATAATTTTAGGAGCTATAATAATCTACCCCATCTCTGACTCTCAATGGATAAGTTCCATCCAAATTGTCCCAAGGAAAACTGGTTACACTATTGTGAAAAATCAGAATAATGAGTTGTGCACACAAGAATCCAGAATAAATAGAGATGTTTCATATATTATATGATATTTAAGCATATAAATAGAAAAGGCCACTTCACTATACCCTTTTTGAACCCAATGTTAGAGAGACTCTCTATAAAGGGTCATTATTGTTTCCTTAATAGATTTTCTGGGTATTTTCTGGTTCTAATAGCTCCCTTTGACCAAGACAAGACCACCTTCACATGTCCCTTTGCTATTTTTTTTATAAAAGGTCTCCTTTCAGTATTTTCAATTACCTATGTACCTTTCAACATTGTATGGTTATCATTTTATTAGAATTGATTGAAAACTGTCTGGAGGTATTCCTTGATGACTTCACTATGTATGAGATTTTTTTTAAATATGTCTAGAGAGTCTGGAATTTTTTTTAAAACGATGTATTGTGAAAAAATTGGTTTTAAATTTTGAAAAGTGTCAATTTATGGTTAGAAAAGGGAATGTTTTGGTCTATTTAATTTCTAAAGATTGGATTTAAGTTGACAAAGAGAAAGTTGTTGTTATTTCCACTATGTCTTACCCTACCACTATGAGACACATTAGATCATTTCTAGGCTATGTTGGATTCTATAAAAGGTTTATTAGGGACTTTAGAAAATTTTATTTTCTCCTAACTAACCTACTCAATAATGAAATTGATTTTGTTTTTGATGAGTCATGAAAGACAATTTTAAAAGATTGAATGAGTGTTTGACCACTGCCCCCATCATCTTCCCACTAAACTGGAGTCATCACTTTGAGATTATGTGTGATGCTTCTAATAGAGCTATAGGGGATATCGTTTCCCAAAATATTGATAGACATTCAAAAGTGATGTCCTATACTTCAAGGACCTTGTAAACTACCCATATTAACTATACAACAACAAATAATAAGTTTTTATCTATTTTCGTAGCTTTATAAAAATTTCATTCTTATCTTTTAGGATGTAAAGTAACTATTTAATCAGGTCATGAAACATTGAGATATTTGAGCAACAAAGATGATGCACACCCAAGGCTAGTGAGATGGATGTTTATACTATAGAAGTTTTTACCTATAGATTAAGGATAAAAAGAGTTGTGAAAATATAGTGGGTGAACATATGAGTAGGCTACCTCACACTATCGATGTGGAACCAATCCCCAAGAATAATATCGATGATTCATTCCCTAGTGAGAAACTGTACAACCTCACCCAAATACCCTGGTATACTGATATAGTGAACTTTCTAGTTACTGTAAAGGTACCCATATACTTTTATAAATGTAAAAATTCTAAATGAAAATTTAAATCAAAATATTATGTTTGGGAGTATCCTTATTTATGGAAACTTTGTAATCACTATAGGAAAAAAATAAATTTAGTTGCGTCCTCCAAAACTACTACAAAATAATTTTCTATTTTTTTGCAGTGGGTTTTTTATCGATGGTTTTAAAACCTGCAACTAAATGTGGATTTTATTTTTGTTTTTTTTCAAATATTTTTATTGGTGGTTTTTCAAAAACCACAGCTAAATAATATTTTTTTAAAGGAATTAATTAATTCCTAACCGCGTTTTTTATAAACCACCACAAAATTAATGAAAATATATATTAAATATTACATATTTAATTATGATTTATTATTAATAATTATTGTTTATTATTTATAATCATTTATTTGTTATTATTTACAATTTTAATTATTTATAATGTGTTAATTATTGATTATTTATAATTATTAGTAAATAGTTATTTGAAACTTAAATTAATTTTTAGATAAGTTGAAAATCAAACTTCTACATCAAATAACCATAACTTTGATATGTGTGTCCGTTTTAGAACCACACCAAGTCAAATAGAAGATTATGAAATCATATATAATTAAATTATATAATAATTTAGTAATAATTAATAGAAATATATTTATTAAAGTTTTAAGATAAGTTTAAAATCAAACTTCAACTTTAATTAGCCATAAATTTTGATCCGAGTGTCCGTTTGAGCTCTATCATATATCAAATCAAATCTTGTGATGAGTTCTACATCCTGTTGATCTAGAGGACCCTTATCACTATTTTTTATAGTAAAAAAGTAATGCAAGGCCTCCAAAACTGATTTTTTAGTTCGAACACCAGTATTTTTGAACATTCGATGAGATTTAGCTTCGTTTAAGAGTGTCTTCATATTCTTATTGGGTCATCTAAGATTTTATTCCATGGATTTACATCCCTATTGATTTTATGGTGTTATAATTGTTATGGTTTTCCCTTTTTTGGTGATTTATTATCGATTATATATATATATATATATATATGTATTTATGAATAATTGTCAATATTTATATACATTTGTAAATGTTTAAACATACTTATGCTTATATATTTCTATATCTTATATGGGAATATATATAGATATTTATATTTACTTGTGTTTATATATATATTTATATTAACATACAATTATATATATGTGTGTATATATATTTAACTGACATAAATGTGTATGTTTATATATATTTATGTAAATTTCATTACATGTATATATATTTATATATATTTATATCCATTTATTATATATTTTTACATATTATTTTTAATTTATTATTAGTCATTAATTTATAATTATTTATTATTAATTTACAATAGACATATTTTCTATTATTTATTTAGTAGTTATTTATTTATTTATTATTTATTTGTTTATTTATTATTTAATATTTATTACTTTTTTTTATATTTATTATATATATATATATATATTTATGATTTATTATTATTTAAATAGTATTTATTAGGTATTTATTAGTTATTTATTTATTATTTATTATTAATTTATTAATTATTAATTATTATGTATTAATTAATATTTTTTCATTATTTATTTATTTATTATTAATTATCATTTATGAATAATGAATTATTAATTATTAAATCTGAATTTACTTGTTATTTATAATTTATTTATTTATAATTTATAATTTATAAATTATTATTTATTTAATTATTATTTAATATTTAGTTATTTATTATCAATTTATTTATTATTTATTATTTATTATTTATTTATTTGTCATTTTCTTATTAATTTTTATTTATTGATTATCTATTTACAATTATTTATTTATTTATTTATTTACTAATTTATTATTATTGACTCATTAATTAATTATTTATAATTTATAATTTCTTAATTATTAATTATTAATTATTAATTATTTGATTTCTATTTATTTGTTATTTATTATTTATTAATTTATGATTATTATTATTATTATTTATTATTTAATTAATTATTATTTATAATTTATTTATGATTTATTTATAATTTATAATTTATAATTTATAATTTATTTGTTAATTATTATTAATTTATAATTATTTATTCATATATTTTTATTTATTAATTATTAATTATTTAATGCATATTTATTTGTTATGTATTATTTGTTTTTTCAATTAGTAATTATTATTCTTTATTATTATTATTTTCCTTTTTATCTATATATATAAGTATATTAAATTTTGTTTACTCAACGTATGAAGAACTTGCTAGAGTGGTAAAGTCTTTATGGAATGAACAAGTGGTAAGAGGTTTAAATATCACCTAATACATATATATGTTTAATTTCTACATGGCAATACATAACATGTGCATAGTAATAAACGAGTAATAAATAAATAATAAATGAATATTAAATAAATAATAAATTATAAATAATTAAATAAATAAATTATAAATAAATAAATAATAAATAATAAATTAGTACTAAATAATTAAAAAATGATAAATAAATAAATAAAAAATGATAAATGATAAATAAATAAATAATAAATGGTAAATAAAGAATAAAAAAATCATAAATAAATAATAAATAAATCATAAATAAATGATAAATAAATCATAAATATATGATAAATAAATGATAAATGAATAGTAAATAATAAATAATTTTAAAAAATAAAAAACTTTCATGAAATGATTTAATGGTTGTTTAAACCACTACTAAATGAATCTCCCAGTTAAAAAAAACAACTACTAAATCATTCTATGATGGTTTTGAAAAAACACTGCTAAATGATTGCCAACACACGATTTAGTAATGGTATTTCAAAGCCATCGCAGAACGATTTAGCGGCGATTTAAATCACCACTAAAAGATTACTTTGGTATAGTGAATGACCAAGTAATTAGAAGGTGCATCCTTAAAGAGGAAATGAACTATGTACTTTCTATTTTTCTATACACCTGCATGCAGAGGCCATTTTGGACCTCAAAGAACCTCTCAAAATTTTTGGATGCTGAATTATTTTGGCCCTCAATATTTAAAAAATCACAAGATTTTTGTAAAAAATGTATGAAATGTTAGCTTACTAGAGGAATTCCTAAATGGCATGAGATTCCCTAAAAACCTTTGATTTTCTATGAGATATTCGACGTTTGGGGAATTGACTTTGTGATCCCTTTCCCAAAGTCATTTGGATTTTCCTACATTCTGTTGGCATTATATTATGTTTCTAAGTGTATTGAAGAAAAATCCACTCGAACTGACAATTCAAAAACCATGATTGAATTTATAAAATCAAACTTTTTTGTATTTTTGGAATACCTCAAGCTATAATCAGTAACTAACAAACCCACTTATACAATAGGAACATGGAGGCCCTCATGAGAAAATATGGTGTGCACCATAAAACCTACACCACCTACCACCCATAGACAAATGGACTGGCTGAGGTGTCCAACAACAAAGTCAAAAAGAATTTTGGAGAAGTGAGTTAAACCCAACCGCAAGGACCAGAGTATGAAATTAGAAGATGCATTGTGGACATATAGAAAAATCTATAAAAAACCATTAGGTATGTCACCATATAGGATTATTTAAGGTAAACACTGCCACTTTCCTATTGATCTGTAGTAACAATCCTATTGGTTGTCAAAAGAATGAACCTGAAGTTTTGTGAGGCTTAATAATATAGGAAGATGAAAATTATGGAGCTTGAGGAGATGAGAGGGGAAGCATATGAGAACTCAATGTTGTAAGAGGTGAAAAGTAAATCCATTCATTAAAAATTGATCCAGAAAAGATAATTCCAACTTAGAGACAAAGTACTGTTATTTTCCTTAAGGATGAAGTAACTTTTGTTCCAAATAGACTTGACCATATACAGTAACTAATACATTTCCTTTTGGTGTAGTTGAAACTGAAGGATAATGTTCAAAATAATGATTTAAGGTGAATAGAAAACAATTAAAGAAGTACTAGGAAGTCTTTTGGAAAGAACCAGTGGAGGAGTCCAGACTCATCCCTATTGTTGATAAATAAAGCACTATAATGTTGTTTCTTTCCCTTATATTGGTCTAGCTGCTTAATTTATTTTGAACTATTTTTATTAAACAAATGAAAGCTGGAATTCATCTAGAAGGGTCTTTTAACCAAGAATAGAGGAGGAGATAAAGTTTTTAGGGTAGTTTTAAAAAGCTTATTAGTAATTTCTTAGAGTCTATAAATAAAAAAACATTTTTTTGTAAATATAGTTATGTACATTTCCCCTTTTTTATAGTTATTTGTTTTTATTTTTTTAAAACATTTCTTGAAATTTATTTATATCTTTCCTAGTTTTAAAATAACAATGCTAGAGTTGAGTAATTCATTGGTTCTAAAACTATAATACTTCAAGTGATTTCTGAGAAAGTTAGCCACTATATTCATGTAAGTTTGGTCTTATAACTAAGAAAGTGAGTGTGAGTGAAAATATTTTTGTGGAATCAATTTTATAAATTTATGTCACTTATAATTTATAACTCGATCCATGGTAACTTGAAATATATGAAAAAAAACACCTTAGGGAGCCAAATCAAATGAGAATGATATAAGTCCTTTGAACCTGGAATGAAAATGGGTAATTGGGATCCCATAGTGAGTCTCAGAGACAAGGGTAATGTGTGTTTTTCTGTAATTAAATAAAGCCATTTCAGTCTCAGTAAGTGCTATGCATAGTGATTTTCAAAAAATCATACTTGGGAAAATTCAAATAGAGGGCCTTTTCAAAAAATGAGTTTATTTATGTGAGTGGAATATTGAACCCATGAAGGGGGAAATTGACTTATATCACATTCATTTGAGTTGTATCAATAAAGTGGAGAATCAAACTTTGGTTTTAGGAAACTTAAGAAATATGTAAATATGTAATTTATTATGATTAAAATTTTGATTCTACTTAAATATCTTTCGATCCACTTCGGGAATTGTAATTTTGAATGAATTGAAATGAGGTAGTGGTTTGATTTATATATGAGGCATGATAGTTTTCACAATGGACAAGCCTCTGTTTACTTATTCTCTAGATGGTAAATTCAGATATAGGTATGATGAATTTATTTTTGAATAATTTGAAATTGAATTATAATATTGCTTGAGAGTGGAGTAGTTCAATTATGGGGAAGTGACATGAGCTATAATTTTCAACATTTATTACCTATTATTCATTAAAAATACCCCAATTATAATTTTATTGTCAAGTAAATCGTGATTTTCATTGACTATCTAACATTCTAACTTAGTTGGAAATTTTATTTAAATATTTTTTTATTTATATATTAATATTTTTATATAAATTGTGATGCCATAATTTGGAAGGGAACTCACTCTTATTATTAGAGTGAATTTTAATTGTAGAAAAATATTTCACTAATAAAAAATGTGAATATTTTTGTTCTATAGGTTAAAAAATTACAAAGGCTAAAAGTGACCATTCCATCCATGGACACTACACTAGACGTGGTTACTAACTGTGTGCTGTACCCAATATTAAGAACCTACCATGACACAATAGGTATGGCTACCATCTACAGTCACTTCCACTACCTACCGTGAAGAAGAACCAACCATTCCTTCAGCTGACCATGAGCACTGCTCATGGTCACTTCATCACCTTACTGTGCCACCACTATATTGGTATGCATACCTTCTATGATCCTTTCCCATTTCAACCAATATCATGGTTGGAACACTGGCCATTTCCTTCATGGTATTCATGCTTACTGTAATATTTTCCCACCGATGCCTATTGTACCTTTGCCTCTCAAGATTCCATGTGAACACCAACCGATTCTAAGACTCCACTACCCCTAGAGAACTCGATCCCTATTGACTAAATCTTGAAGATGATTCAGAGGATAGGAATCGATCCAAATATCACCACCACCACTTATTTTTCACCACCATAAGAAAAATAAGGATGCTGCCTACATGGGTTGTGCCACTTTCTGGTGCCACCCATGAATCTGGGCTATCGATGGTGTGGATAAACCTTATTAGGAGACTCATAGATGTAAAAAAATCTATTACAAGCTCCAAATTGACCAAGTATGAGATCTAACCTAATTCTCACTGAGTAAAGCTTCCCTTCCTACACCACATCTGAGGAGGTTTTGACATTCTACTTCGTGGAAAATGAGACGATTGCCTATCAACACTAGAGTCATACGAAGAAGGACCAAACTCTATTGAGAAGTTAAAGAAAATATGAGAGTGGCATCATATTAAAGTTTGTACAATCTAAATATTTTAATAAGATACCTTCACCATTAAATAGAATCACACACAGGTGTGAGATTCAATAATGCGGTATGAAAGATACCTAATAAGTCATCCTACTGATAAATGAAGTGCCACTGAAAAGAGATGGTTAGTATCTACTAACCAATTATAGAATATTTGGGTTTTAGAAACTGACAGAGTATGATGTTTCCTGGATAAAATGGTAATTCCTAGGTGAAAGTAAATAACGGGGCCCATCAACTAAAGTACAATCCCATTTTTATCATCATAGAAAAAAATATATGTTGTTCTCCAATTCACCAGAACACTCCATCGAAAAAATGAAACTGAACTTAATCATGAGAGGAGCAATAAATTCATGATCCTTTACCCTTTAAACCAATATCACAGGTTGGTACACTGGCCATTTCATTCATAGTAGGTATATTTACCAAAATATTTTCCCACCTCTAGCTACTATGCCTATGTGTCTCAAGAGTCCATGCGACCAAAAACTGATTCCATGCCCCCACTTCCCCTAAAGAACTTGATCCCTGTCAACTAAATCTTGAAGAGAATCCAGGGGATATACATCACTCAAAATGTTTCCACCACCAGTTATTTTACACCACCATTAGAAAAGTAGGATGTCGCCTACTCGGATTGCACTAACTTCTTGTGCAACCGATGAATCTGGGATGACGATGGAGTGGATCCAACTTTCTAGGAGAGTCATGGATTTACACCGATTCGATTGGTGATCCTTATTGACTGAGGGTAATATCCATCATAATGCACCATGAGTGAAGTCACCCTGCCTGTGCTACCTCTAAGGAATTTTTGAGAGTTACAAATGAGATCACTACTTATTGACACTAGATACATGCATCAAAGGCCCAAAATCCCATGAGAAGTTAAATAAAATAGGAGAGAAATATTGAACTTAAGTCTTCACTATTTGAATATTTTAAGAAACTCCCTAAACCATTAAATAGAACCATCAACAAGTGTAATATTTGAGCCTAAGGTAAGAAAGATACTTGATAATCCATCCTACTAAGAAATGTTTCACCACTGAGAATAAACGGTTTGCATTTTCTAACCAATTATAGAACATTCAGGTTGTAGACACTGACAGAGTATGATTTTTCAGGATTAAAAATAACAATTCCTAGGCTTAAGTAAATAACATGGCCCATAAACTAAATCCCAAGTCCATTTTTCCCATAGAAGAAAAATAAAAACATCTGTTGTTCTTTGAGTCACCGAAACACTCCACTGCAAAAAGGACACTGAACTTGATCATGGGAGGAGAACTGAATTTATCCATACCCTTTATCCTAGAAACATTACAATCATCTAACATAAATTAAACCTACTCAATTTTGAATATATAGGACATTCCTAAAATTTATAAATAAATTTATTCCACTCACATGGAGGTAAGAACACTCGAATGACTAAAAATTATTTTATAAGAGGAGGACTAGCTCACTATAAAAAAAATAACACTCATGCATTACTGTCTGCGACTCTTGTTTTATTTTAATTCTCCATTGTTAAAACTCTAATGATGTAACACTAGGAAATTTGTGGTTTTTATAAAGAGAATACACTTATTACACTATGTTGATGAATTCTGATCATTTAATTTCATTACTAACTCCTATGTAGATCTAAATGGTTTTAATTAGAAGAGGTTGCTTCTAGTTTTAGATTTTAATTTGTTTTTCTTATTTTTATAATTTCACATACAATCCACTTGGATTTAATTCACTTCATGTGATAATAAGCAATGGGGAAATTTAAGGGTGAATGGAGGTATCCAATCACCAGGATAGGCAAGGGTAGAGACTATACTGATCATTATATTTCCCTATATGAACTGGAATTTCCCAATAAAAACAATCGATTAGATTCAATTTATAAGAGGACTATTTGAGACCAGTTTTATAATGATTAAATAGAGGGATAGGGGAATGATACGAGGAGAGACTAATACTTTTTAAATTTAATTTTAAACCAATATTTCATAATCTTTGCAGCAAATTAAACCCACAAAACAATATTTTGACACATCCAGAACACTGACTTCTTCGGAGACAACCTGAGTCCCACTATACTGCATTTTTCGTGGGTTCAAAAATTGTTTTATTGAGAACCCCATCATAGGCACACATACAAACTGGCATGACTATCGGGGATAAAAGTGTTTTTTTATTTTGTTTAAAAATGTTTTCAAATGACCAAATCCAATTCTTCCAATATCACTAGTTTTGATCTAAAGGTTAAGAGAGCTATCCTAGTGAGAATAATAACTCTAAAAATTATATAACAAGAGGAAAGAGAGTTTTTAACTATTAAATTTGTTGAATCTCCATCCCCAGTCTCTTCCTCCACAAAATTTTCAATAAGAAGTGAAAATATAGAAGATAATCTCACTCAAGTTAATAAGAATTTGAGAGAAACATACACACCCAATTACAATATTAATGACTGAAAATTATATTTAAATGATAAAAAAACTATGAAATCAATATTGGAATGATTGGGATACTTTCTATGTTCCACGTTTTATCTAGTGAAGACCCCAACAAGCACTTGATGGAATTCAATTAAGTTTTAAATGGATTCAAAACTAGAGGAGTCACTAAGGTTCAAATCAGCTGGAAGGATTTCCCCTTCTTACTTTAAGGGTAATCCAAGGATTGGATCTAAAATATGTAGCCTGGATAAGTAACCTCATGGGATGAGCTACAAATGAACTTCCTCTAGAAATTCTTCCCTACTTTAAGGAGTGATCAAATTTGGAAGAAAATCTATGAAATAAAATAGAAAACTATATAAAATCTTTATGAGCTCTCAGATATATTCAAGAAACTAACCACATCCTTCCCACTCCATACATATTAGTAACATCAATTCTTGTTATTCTTATATAAAGGATTGATATAAAATGATCATAACATACTTGATGCTTCTTTAGGAGGAGCACTGATTGAAAAGTCACCAGTTAAAGTAAGAGAAATAATTAACAGGATATTAAAAAAATCCAAAAAATATGGTATGAGAAATGAAAATATAAGTATAAATGAGGTAAAACGTTCCAACTCACCTTTATTATAAAATAAAATTGAAGAACTAACTTCTCTTATGAGGCAACTAGCTGCAAAAAAAGTATAGAAATCATCACCCACCACACCCAAGGGTCTTCCATATATGATATTCCTAGGATTATTTCACTAAGGGATTCCCTAAAGTTCAAGGGAATGAAAGTTGTGATGAAATTTTCTATAGGAAATTCCAGAACCAACCAAGTTTCAACCAAGGATTCAAATATTTTTCCACTTACCAATTTGGAGTTGGGATCCAACATCAACAAATTCCACCATCCCAAAAATCATTCCAATAGGCTTCTTAATAGATTTTCTAACCCCCTCCACTAAAAAGAAGTTTTTTACAACCCTATACAATATAACATCAAGGAAAACCACAATAAAATTCCATAAAGGACATGATGATATAGGTAATAGAATCTCAAAATAGTTAACATACCAATCTCACCACTCATGGATCAGAATTGAAATAATTTAAAGTAAAATTCAGCAAACTCATGACTAACCTCAATAATATGGTAAATCAAGGCTCAGGTAAGATTCCTGCTCATACAATTCCAAAAACTAAAGGAAATGTTAGTGCTATTACATTAAATAGTGTCAAGGAGCTTGAAAAAAATGAAGGGAAACCCCTATAAATCAAATATAGAAGAGAAAAACATCCTGAATCTAAACAATATGCCTAAGAGAAAGAAACTGAAGTGAAGGAAGTGACGAAACCATAAAATAAAGACAAAGGGAAATCCAAAAGGGATCTAGGTAAACCCAATTATATTATTTTCTCAATATACTAATTAATTTGTTTTGGTTGTGGAAAACAGATTTGGAAAATCTTATCAAGACCTTGAGAGATCCCTTCTCCATGAATTCTCCTAATAATGGAGAATGATCTTCCTCCACCTCCCACTCTCGAGTCAAGAGGGATCTAGGTAATGCTTTAGAAGTGATTCTTGTGGTGATCAAAGGTGGACTATGTAAGCGCTAGTATCTACCTTGCTAGCACCCAGAGATTCCTACGAAGATGTTCAGAGATTTATGAAACATGAGTGGATTAGCTCTAGAGGGAATCTACTTTAATTCCTACAACATAATGATAGAACAACACAAATCCTTTTTCAGATCCATCAATAGAGAAATAATTCAATCAAGGTAATTATTTATTTAATTACATTAATTATAAATAATATGTGATGATCCTATATCTTAGTTCTGATGTTCTATCCCTCATCTATATTCCTTGATTCAATTCTTTAGATCACAACGTTTATCATTGTGTAAATGTCAGATTGATCATCGATCATGGTAAAAAGAAAAGTTGGGTAGGACCCATCACATGCTTTCGTTGCACTCAGAACCTACATGTGGTATCAGAGTTGTCACAGAATTATTTATAATTATTTAAATATCATTGATGATTTATACATTTGTGATTTAGTTTTTAAATTAAATTTTAATTGTTCTTTTACTATAAATTGTGATATCTTCTTATTCCTCATTAATTTATCATATATCTAATAAAGATGATTAATTTTATGAATAAAATAAAATCAAGGAACTCATTTGGAGGTTCCATGTTTTCTGGATGGACAACACAAGAGTACAGAGTGTGTAACTATAGTTACATGCCATGTACTTGTGTTAAATTCACAAGGAGTTAATTCGGAAATTACTCAAACCATGTGCATTAATTACATGTGGTGTGGTTAATTATTACACCATGTGTTAACCAGCCAACCTATCACATGGTCACCTAGATTACACATTGTGCAACCCTTGTACATGTCTTGTAGTCCCTTTGAGTCACATATGGTATTTGTGTTTTATAAATGGCCTACCGGATTTGTGACCGTGTAACTTGGAGTCTACACGCTGTGTAGTCCATTTTACATGATGTGTACTCCATTTTTTTGAGGTAAGATTTACACACTGATTCCCTAGGCATTTACCTTAGATAGACAGTGAGAGATATGCATGCTATGTAGCTCTACTGTATATGCCGTGTACTTATACCAAATTACGCAGATTTAAAATTTCTTTATTATACTTTATAAACCTTGTAACATGTTCTTGTGTGTGGTAATAAAGTTGATAGGACACACCATGTGATGAGTTTTTAATATATATATATATATATAAATGTTTAATTAATATCTACGTATTGTTCATATTTTCATATCATGTATGAGTTGTATTACAATTGTTACTCTATGTGCATTGAAGCATAACACATGATTGAAAAATCACATAATTTGTGTAATCATTAAGTTTATAGTATACATCATGAAAGTATGTGATTATTATTATATACTATATGTCACCAAAGTAAAACTGTATATGAGTATAATACATGTTGGGTGGATTTGGATGGGTATTCACCGTGTTTCCTCCAAGGTACATTTATGTACACACTTTATTTTAAAAAAATCTAATTAATTTGATTAAAATTATAATGGATGATAATATCAAGTAAATTTGGATGAGAATAAAGATAAAATAATTGATTAATTAAAGATGACAATTAATTGATTCGAGCGTGATTTATCTTAAATAAGATTGATTAAGAATTGAATGCTAATTTTTTTAAATGTGTAATTTATAGCATGAATGTGGATGATTATGAGAATAGAAAAGACCTTGTATGTGATTGGTTTCATTTAATTTAATATTAAATTAAATTTTTGGTTTGCTTTCCTTATCTCTTCTTATTATGTAGGTCCTGCGTGTCTATAGTTTCTTTTATGTAAACCCTTTTCCCTCACCTGTGTGTGAGTAAAATCATATGTAAGGGGTGGAGATAACAAGCTAGTGGAAGTAGTTTAAGTTTGGAGTTGAGGAGAAACTAATACATGAGAGATACATTGGTGGACAAGTGGAAAGCTGCAACATGAACCTTAATTGGTTCAAATTGGTTTCCCCCTAGGTCAGTGGTTAGTTTATCAAATTCTAGAAAAACTAACCATTAGTAAATTCTCATGATCATACCACTTTATTATTTTATTTCTATCAAGTTGAATATTTATTTCATTATGGATGTTTTTTCATGATCACATAATTTAATGAAATTAACAAGCATGCAATATAGAACTAAAATAAATTGGCTTATGTGTAAATATTATCTAATACATGGTTAATCATTTAAGTAAATCCACTTAATATTAACAAGAATTTAATAAATATAATAATTTGAAATTTATGTATAAAAGGATAAAATCCCTCAATTATATATATTAATTTGGTATAGCCTTCCACTACTTTAGTTAAAACCGAACCATAGTTTAAAGTGATTGACCATCCAAAGTTGGAGTGCTTTTAATTATCAGGGACTTATAAATTGATGTTTTGGGTTGAATTAACTTAGTTCGCATCAAGGGTTGACTTCCAAAGAAGTACTTGGTGTAACTGAGATGAAAAGGTTGAGGAAATCCAATTTAAGGATTTTTGGATTTGGGAGTGCACTCATCAGACCAAGGAACTATGAGTTAATGAAATTGGAATTTGGAATGCCTACCTAAAACCATTCAAGTTTCTTGAACAACCAAAGTTGGGGTAATGAGAATGGGAATATGTATCCTTTCCACTTGAATATCCAAGAAATAAGATATTCCAAATCCAATGGTGAGGTGTATTGGGTTTCTATAAAATAGTGGGATATTAATAAATAAATATTTATTTATTTGTATAAATTTTATCAAATAAAGTACTAAAATTCAGACTATCTTATTTTTTAGAAACATCATTAAAATGACATCAAACATATCATTATGATCAATACATGATAATGACAACCTTCTCACTAGAATAAATTTCCAATAATGGAAAAGGTGCCTATATATCATCCTTAGAAATGAAAGGAAATTATATGTGATGGAAGAACCTTTTTCTAAAGCATCTGGAAATGAGTCTAGTGATTAAGAGTTAAAAATCTATGAGAAACATTTGAATGATTCCATATATGTTCAAAGTTTGATGCTATCATCCATGTAAAATGATATTTTTAAGAAATATGAGGACATGGATGTGTATAACATGATGCCTCATATCTGATATTTCTATCAAGAGAAGGTGAGAAAATAGAGGTATGGGATCTACCATGATTTGTTTATAACAAAGATTGGAGAGTCTGTGCCAGCTCGACCACATGCAGTCAAGATTGTTAGATACATTGAATTCTTAGACATCTTAGTGATTAAATTCCTAGATGAGTTGCATACATATCTCATAATTTCATTACTTCCCAAGACCTTCTCTAGTTTTATTATTAATTAGAATATGAGTAATAATGATAAGATATTTTTAGAAATTGTTACTTTAATTTACCAAGTGGATAAGGACATGGGGCATGATAAACCCACGATCCTTATGGTGAATAAGAAAAGGAAGAACAATTAAAAGGTTCCAAATACCTATAAAAACTCTAAATCTCATGAGAACTATCCTTCTAAGAAAAGGAAGATCCAGATGCAAGGAAAGGAAAAGGAGGCAATATATTTTTCATGTGGCAAGCTAGGTCAATGGAAGAGGAAATGAACCCAGAAGCTAGGGGAAGCTAAATGTGAATTCGTTATCAAGTGTAATATTTCTATATCTACACATTTGGTATTAGATATAGCTTGTGGTGCTCAAATATGTATCAAAATGTAGGAACTGAGTAGATGTTAAAATATTTATAGAGGAGAGGTGGATATGTGAGCTTCTAATGGCGAGAGGCTGGATATTATAGCCATTGTTGACTACCACCTTTCATTGAAAATTTAAATGATTTTTATTTTAAAAGATTTTTGTTATGTACCTACGGTTACCAAGAAAATAATATCCATATCATTCCTAGATATAGATGGGTTTATTTTTATGTTTGGAAATAAAAGTTTTATCTTTTATAAAGAAAACATATGGTATGGTATGGAAAATTTAAATAATGGTTTTTATGTGTTAAATTAAGGAAACTAAGTATTTGAAATTGACAAAGAATCATGTTCAAACTACTCATATAACACCCAGCTTTGGAATCACCATCTTGGTCATGAAAATGAGAAACATTTGAAAAAGTTATTTCAAGATGGTTATTTAGACTCCTATGAGCTAAAACCACTTGAAAGATATCATGCTTGTTTACAAGAAAAAAATACCAAACCTCCATTTGGTGGATAGGGTGAAAGGGCCATAGAGCTTCTAGGATTGCTACACACTAATGTGTGTAGACCATTTAAAGTAGAATCTATAGGTGGGTATTCTTACTTCATAACTTTTACTAAGGGCTTGAGTAGATATGGCTATATATAATTGATGAGGTATAATTCCAAGTCCTTTTAAAAATTTAAGGAATTCAAGAATTAAGTAGTGAATCATCTTGTAAAGATGATAAAGAATCTTCAATCAGATTGAGGTAGTGAATATATTAACCAAGAGTTCATTAAATTTTTATGGGAGTTTGGCATTCTATCTCAACTCACTCCACCTTACAAACCACAGTGTAATGGTGTTAGTGAAAGGAAGAACTGTACCTTGTTAGACATGGTAATGTCGATAATGAGTCATACAGATCTTCCATAATTCTTTTGGGGATATGCATTACAAATTGTGATATACACATTAAACCGAGTACCAACTAAATAGGAAAATATAATTCCCTTTGAGATATGGAGTGAAAAGAAACTCATTTTTTCATGCACATGTGTATGGGGTTGCAAGGTGTTTGTTAATGCCTTCTCATGAAACAAATTAGCAGCCCAGGGCACAAAGTGTATATTCATAGGATATCCCAAGGAAACAAAGGGATACTAACTATACAACCCCTAGAACAAGAAAGTGACTATCGCTAGACAAGATGAATTTATTGAGAGGGAGCACATCCTAAAAAGGGATAGTGGGGGAAATATTGAATTTTATGAATTTGATGCTCAAGATACACAAGATTTGGTACACGAACAGATTCCATAGGTCCCCATAGAATATGTATTTTCTGAAACACAAGTTCCACGTAGAAGTGTAAAATAGGTAAGAGAAATAGAGAGATATGATTTTTTAGTCACAGAAGATGGTGACTAATTATTGGTTGACAATGATGAATCTATCTCATTTAAGGAGGTAGTAGAGAGATTATAAGCTGCAAGATGGAAAGAATCCTTGAATTCTAAAATGGATTCCATGTATAAGAACCGAGTTTCTATTCTGGTCGATGTGCTAGTTGATGTAAATCCTATTGGATGAAAATGGGTATTCAACAGGAAACTGGACATGGAAGGTAAAGTAAATACCTATAAATAAATGACAATGGATAAAAAGTTTAAACAACATTAAGGAATTGACTACGATGAACAATTTTCACTAGTTTCCTTGTTTAAATCCATCAAAATTCTACTTTCTATAGAAATTACTATGACTATGAGATTTGGTAGATGGATTTGAAAACTGAATTCCTTAATGGGAACCTTTAGGAAGATGTCTACATGACACAACCAGAAGAGTTTGTGACTCCAGGTGATGCCAAAAATATTTTCAAGTTGCAGAGATCCATTTATGTATTGAAGCAAGCATCCAGGTCATGGAAAATTTTATTTGATGAAGCTATAAAATAATTTGGTTTCATTAAGAATGAATGTAAGTCGTGTGCTTACAATAGGGTTAGTGGAAATGCCGTAATTATCCTAGTAGTATATGTTGATCACATATTACTTATTTTAAATGACATGCCAGTCTTACAATATATTAAGGACTAGTTAAACAAGGGTTTCTATATGATGGACATAGCTGAAACAACCTATATTCTAGGGATCAAGATCATTCGTGATAGATTAAATAGGCTTCTTGGACTAAGTCAAAGTGAATATGTTGACCAGATACTAAAGAAATTTAGTATGAAAAAAATCGAAGATGGGATTTGTTATAGCGTCACATGGTTTTCATATTTCTAAGAAAATATGTCCTCAGACACAAAAAGTTAAAGAGATAATTAAAAAGATATCATATGCTCCAGTGATAGGTTTAATCATATATTCCATGTTATGTACTAGACTTGATGTTTCCTATTCATTGATCATTGTAGGCAGATATAAATAAGATCTAGTAGAACAACATTGGACTACTGTTAAGGATATCCCTAAGTATTTGAGAAGAACTAATGATATGTTCCTGTTGTATGGAGGAGATGAGGAGATGGTCATTAAGGGCATATTGATGCTAGTTTTTAGACAGAACATAATGATCTGAATTCATAGTAAGGATATGGTTTCTATCTCAACAGAGGAGCTTTGAGTTGGAAGAGTATAAAGAAACCAATTTTCAATGATTCTATAGAGGAGTCTGAGTATATAGTGTCTTATGATGTAGCCAAGGAAAAAAATTTGATTCAGAACTTTTTCCTGGAGCTTGATGTGGTACCTATAAGTAATGGCACCATCATATTGTATTGTGATAATACTGTAGTGGTGGATCTTGCAAAAGAGCCAAGGTCACACCAACAAACAAAGTACATACTCCGAAAGTATCACCTCTTGAGGGACTTTCATAAGAGAGGTGAAGTTACAGTAAGAAGTGTTCCCATGGAAGAGAACATGGTGGAACCCTTGACTAAAGTGCTATCTCAGTAGAAGCATGAGTATCATGTGAGTGCTAGCGGTCTGTAGGTTATTAGTAGTTGGCTCTAGTGAAAGTGAAAGTATGTTGGAGTTGTTTCCCTACAAAAAACTTATGTGTACTTTATGATAATATTTTTTCATAGTTTTTAATATTAATATACTTATTATCACATCATGATAATTCTTATACATAACATAGTATGTGATAATGTTCCAAGAATAACTATCGCACTGAAAGGTCATAGTAGTTCCCCACTATAATGAGAACCTAGACGTGCTACAACACTATTCTTAAATATATATTCTATACCGTCATTTATGAAAAAAAAATGATATAGGCTATCTGGGGTGTAGACTCATAGGACTTTGAGACACCTTATCATGGTGTACACCCTTGGTAATATCATATAGGATATTATGAAAATGAGACCCACGAGAAGGAATTGCACATTTATATGTGTCATTGGATGTTCCTATCTATGAACGTGTGTATTGGTCCTTATAATTTAATATTATTATTAATGAGTATCATGAGTCACATACTTTTATATGTTGATGAAAACCATGATGAAATATGTTCGCAGCGAGGTATGATATGTTGGGTGCATCACGAGCAATATTTCATTAATGAATAATGCGAGAAAAGATTTGTACATTTTTTTATTTAATGGAAGTTTATATCCCAATACATTTAATGCAAATGATATAGCCTAAATAAATCCACGACCATGGTATACAATAGACAAGTTCAATTTCTAGGATGTCAAGGAAAGATACATTGTACACATAGGTTAATGGCACCAGCATGCAACCTGCTTGATTTGAGATATCATGTTAAAGAGATTATATTACATAGTAAGAATTTGTATGAGGTATCATGTCATTGTGGCATTAAATTATTTATCTATAGGAGAATTAGCATGTTTTTAGACTCCAACATTGGACTTTAGGATCCTTCGCCTAATGCCACCGATAAATAGGCCTAGAGGGTCACACACTAAGTGTATCTAGAATCTCAGTTAAATAATATATTATTATTTATTATTTAACAAGTTGAATAAATATTATTCCTAGATGTGGTTTAATAATTATTCATGTACACTTGATCGCATATAAATATTTGTTTTCTATTTAGTAAATATAATATTTATATATTTATTGGAGAATAATGCAATGATATTTATTTAATAAATAAATAATCATTATTCAAGGCCTGATAAATATTATGGAGGAATGGAAAATCTAGTTTAATGGTCTGGTGAGAAATAATAAATATTGAATATTATTTGATTAAATAATATTTAATTTAATTTGAAAGTTAAAAAAATGTTGATAAATAATAATAATAATAATATTATTTGATATGGGGTTCTGCAGGGATTAAATAAATAATAAAGGGAACTTGTAAAATTATTTTATTTTAACCCTAGAAATATATAAACCCAGTTATATCATTTTCTCAACATGCTAATTCATTTGTTTTGGTTGTGTATAATGGATTTGGAGAATCCTCTCAAGACCTAGAGAGATACCTTCTCCAAGAACACTCCTAAGAACAAAGATTCATATTCCTCCACCTCCCACTCTCGAGTTAGGAGAGATCCAAGAGAACATTTTGGAAGTAATTCTCAAAGTGATCAAAGGTGGATGATGCAAGCACTAGGATATGATGTGATAGCACCCGAATATTCCTAAAAAAATATTCGGAGATTTGTGGAACACGTGTGGATCACCTATAGAGGTAATCCACTTTGATTCCTACAATGAAAAAATGGAACAACACACATCTATTGTCAGATCCATCAACAAAGAAATAATTCCATCAAGGAAATGCTTTATCTAATTAAATTAATTATAAATAATTTGTGATGATCCTCTCTCTTAGTTTAAGAATTTATCCATTGTCTATATTTTTTGATTCAATTCTATAGATCATGACATTTATCATTGTGTAAATCTCATATTGATCATCAATCATAGAAAAAAGAAAATTTAGGCACGACCCTTCACACTCTTCCACTACGCCTAGAAACTACACCAACCACCCGCATGTATATGATTTTGATGGAAGATGTATCCAAACCAGTGAGACAAACCCAAAGGAGGATTAAACCAATACTTCTTGAAGTATTATAAAAAGAGGCAAAAATAATTTTAGGAGCTATAATAATCTACCCCATCTCTGACTCTCAATGGATAAGTTCCATCCAAATTGTCCCAAAGAAAACTGGTTACACTATTGTGAAAAATCACAATAATGAGTTGTGCACACAAGAATCTAGAACAAATAGAGATGTTTCATATATTAAATGAGATTTAAGCATATAAATAGAAAATGCCACTTCACTATACCCTTTGTGGACCCAATGTTAGAGAGACTCTCTATAAAGGGTTATTATTGTTTCCTTAATAGATTTTCTGGGTTTTTTTCTGGTTCTAATAGCTCCCTTTGACCAAGACAAGACCACCTTCACATGTCCCTTTGGTATTTTTTTTATCAAATGTCTCCTTTCAGTCTTTTCAATTCCCTAGGTACCTTTCAACATTGTATGGTTATCATTTTATTATAATTGATTGAAATTTTTTTGAAGGTATTCCTTGATGACTTCACTATGTATGAATTTTTTTTAAAGATGTCTAGAGAGTCTGGATTTTTTTTAAAACGACGTATTGTGAAAAAATTGGTTTTAAATTTTGAAAAGTGTCAATTTATGGTTAGAAAAGGGAATGTTTTGGTCTATTTAATTTCTAAAGATGGGATTGAAGTTGACAAAGAGAAAGTTGTTGTTATTGCCACTATGACTTACCCTACCACTATGAGACACATTAGATCATTTCTAGGATATGTTGGATTCTATAAAAGGTTTATTAGGGAATTTAGAAAAATTTATTTTCTCCTAACTAACCTACTCCATAATGAAATTGATTTTGTTTTTGATGATTCATGCAAGACAATTTTAAAAGATTTAATCAGTGTTTGACCACTGCCCCCATCATCTACCCACTAAACTGGAGTCATCACTTTGAGATTATGTGTGATGCTTCTAATAAAGCTATAGGGGATATCGTTTCCCAAAATATTGATAGACTTTAAAAAGTGATGTCCTATACTTCAAGGACCATGTAAAATACCCATATTAACTACACAACAACAAATAATAAGTTTTTATCTATTGTCGTAGCTTTAGAAAAATTTCATTCTTATCTTTTAGGATGTAAAGTAACTATTTAATTAGGTCATGAAACATTGAGATATTTGATCAACAAAGATGATGCACACCCAGGGCTAGTGAGATGGATGTTTATACTATAGAAGTTTTTACCTATAGATTAAGGATAAAAAGAGTTGTGAAAATATAGTGGGTGAACATATGAGTAGGCTGCCTCACACTATCGATGTGGATCCAATCCCCAAGAATAATATGGATGATTCATTCCCTGGTGAGCAACTATACAACCTTACCCAAATACCCTGGTACACTGACATAGTGAACTTTCTAGTTACTGTAAAGGTACCCATATACTTTTATAAATGTCAAAATTCTAAATGAAAATTTAAATCAAAATATTATGTTTGGGAGTATCCTTATTTATGGAAACTTTCTAATCACTATAGTAAAAAAATAAATTTAGTTGCGTCCTCCAAAACCACTACAAAATAATTTTCTATTTTTTTGCAGCGGGTTTTTATCGATGGTTTTAAAACCTGCAACTAAATGTGGATATTATTTTGTTTTTTTTCAAATATTTTTAGTGGTGGTTTTTCAAAAACCACAGCTAAATAAGATTTTTTTAAAAGAATTAATTAATTCCTAACCGCTTTTTTTATAAACCACCACAAAATTAATGAAAATATATATTAAATATTACATATTTAATTATGATTTATTATTAATAATTATTTTTTATTATTTATAATCATTTATTTGTTATTATTTTCAATTTTAATTATTTATAATGTGTTAATTATTTATTATTTATAATTATTAGTAAATAGTTATTTGAAACTTAAATGAATTTTTAGATAAGTTGAAAATCAAACTTCTACATCAAATAATCATAACTTTGATCTATGTGTCCATTTTAGAACCACACCAAGTCAAATCAAAGATTATGAAATCATATATAATTAAATTATATAATAATTCAGTAATAATTAATAGAAATATATTTATTAAAGTTTTAAGATAAGTTTAAAATCAAACTTCAACTTTAATTAGCCATAAATTTTGATCCGAGTGTCCGTTTGAGCTCTATCATATATCAAATCAAATCTTGTGATGAGTTCTACATCCTGTTGATTTAGGGGACCCTGATCACTATTTTGTATAGTAAAAAATAATGCAAGGCCTCCAAAACTGATTGTTTAGTTCGAACACTAGGATTTTTGAACATTCGATGAGATTCAGCTTTGTTTAAGAGTGTCTTTATATTCTTGTTGGGTCATCTAAGATTTTATTCCATGGATTTACATCCCTATTGATTTTATGGTGTTATAATTGTTATGGTTTTCCCTTTTTTGGTGATTTATTATCGATTATATATATATATATATATGTATTTATGAATAATTGTCAATATTTATATACATTTGTAAATGTTTAAACATACTTATGCTTATATATTTCTATATCTTATATGGGAATATATATAGATATTTATATTTACTTGTGTTTATATATATATTTATATTAACATACAATTATATATATGTGTGTATATATATTTAACTGACATAAATGTGTATGTTTATATATATTTATGTAAATTTTGTTACATGTATATATATTTATAGATATTTATATCCATTTATTATATATTTTTACATATTATTTTTAATTTATTATTAATCATTAATTTATAATTATTTATTATTAATTTACAATAGACATATTTTCTATTATTTATTTAGTAGTTATTTATTTATTTATTATTTATTTATTATTTAATATTTATTATTTATTTATATATTATATATATATATATATATTTATGATTTATTATTATTTAACTAGTATTTATTAAGTATTTATTAGTTATTTATTTATAATTTATTATTTATTTATTAATTTATTAATTATTATGTATTAATTAATATTTTTTCATTATTTATTTATTTATTTATTATTAATTAACATTTATGAATAATGAATTATTAATTATTAAATTTGAATTTACTTGTTATTTATAATTTATTTATTTATAATTTATAATTTATAATTTATAATTTATTTAATTATTATTTAATATTTAGTTATTTATTATCAATTTATTTATTATTTATTTTTTATTATTTATTTATTTATCATTTTCTTATTAATTATTATTTATTTATTATCTATTTATAATTATTTATTTATTTATTTATTTACTAATTTATTATTATTGAATCATTAATTAATTATTTATAATTTATAATTTCTTAATTATTAATTATTAATTATTAATTATTTGATTTGTATTTATTTGTTATTTATTATTTATTAATTTATTATTATTATTATTATTTATTATTTAATTAATTATTATTTATAATTTATTAATTATTTATTTATAATTTATAATTAATAATTAATAATTTGTTTGTTAATTATTATTAATTTATAATTATTTATTCATATATTTTTATTTATTAATTATTAATTATTTAATTCATATTTATTTGTTATGTATTATTTGTTTTTTCTATTAGTAATTATTATTCTTGAATATTATTATTTTCCTTTTTATCTATATATATAAGTATATTAAATTTTGTTTACTCAACGCATGAAGAACTTGCTGGAGTGGTAAAGTCTTTGTGGAATGAACAAGTGGTAAGAGGTTTAAATATCACCTAATACATATATATGTTTAATTTCTACATGGCAAGACATGACATGTGCATAGTAATAAACAAGTAATAAATAAATAATAAATGAATATTAAATAAATAATAAATAATTAAATAAATAAATTATAAATAATTAAATAAATAAATTATAAATAAATAAATAATAAATAATAAATTAGTACTAAATAATTAACAAATGATAAATAAATAAATAATAAATGATAAATGATAAATAAATAAATAATAAATGGTAAATAAATAATAAAAAAATCATAAAAAAATCATAAATAAATAATAAATAGATGATAAATAAATCATAAATATATGATAAATAAATGATAAATGAATAGTAAATAATAAATAATTTTAAAAAATAAAAAACTTTCACGAAATGATTTAATGGTTGTTTAAACCACTACTAAATAAATCTTCCAGTTAAAAAAAACAACTAAATCATTCTATGATGGTTTTGAAAAAACACCGCTAAATGATTGCCAACACACGATTTAGTAATGGTATTTCAAAGCCATCACAGAACGATTTAGCGGCGATTTAAATAACCACTAAAAGATTACTTTGGTATAGTGAATGACCAAGTCATTAGAAGGTGCATCCTTAACGAGGAAATGAACTATGTACTTTCTTTTTTTCTATACACCTGCATGCAGAGGCCATTTTGGACCTCAAAGAGCCTCTCGAAATTTTTTGGATGCTGAATTATTTTGGCCCTCAATCTTTAAAAAATCACAAGATTTTTGTAAAAAATGTATGAAATGTTAGCTTACTAGAGGAATTCCTAAATGTCATGAGATTCCCTAAAAACCTTTGATTTTATATGAGATATTTGATGTTTGGGGAATTGACTTTGTGATCCCATTCCCAAATTCATTTGGATTTTCCTACATTCTGTTGGCATTATATTATGTTTCTAAGTGGATTGAAGAAAAATCCACTCGAACTGACAATTCAAAAACCATGATTGAATTTATAAAATCAAACATTTTTTTATTTTTGGAATACCTCAAGCTATAATTAGTAACTAACAAACCCACTTATACAATAGGAACATGTATGCCCTCATGAGAAAATATGGTGTGCACCATAAAACCTACACCACCTACCACCCATAGACAAATGGACTGGCTGAGGTGTCCAACAAAAAAGTCAAAAAGAATTTTGGAGAAGTGAGTTAAACCCAACCGTAAGGACCAGAGTATGAAATTAGAAGATGCATTGTGGACATATAGAACAATCTATAAAAACCCATTAGGTATGTCACCATATAATATTATTTAAGGTAAACACTGCCACTTTCCTATTGATATGTAGTAAAAATCCTATTGTTTGTCAAAAGAATGAACCTGAAGTTTTGTGAGGCTAAATAATAAAGGAAGATGAAAATTATGGAGCTTGAGGAGATGAGAGGGGAAGCATATGAGAACTCAATGTTGTAAGAGGTGAAAAGTAAATCCATTCATGAAAAATTGATCCAGAAAAGATAATTCCAACTTAGAGATAAAATACTGTTATTTTCCTCAAGGATAAAGTAACTTTTGTTCCAAATGGACTAGACCATATACAGTAACTAATACATTTCCTTTTGGTGTAGTTGAAACTGAAGGAGAATGTTCAAAATACGGATTTAAGGTGAATAGAAAACAATTAAAGAAGTATGAGGAAGTCTTTTGGAAAGAACCAGTGGAGGAGTCTAGACTCGTCCCTACTGTTGATAAATAAAGCACTATAATGTTGTTTCTTTCCCTCATATTGGTCTAGCTGCTTAATTTATTTTGAACTATTTTTCTTGAACAAATGAAAGCTGGAATTCATCTAGAAGGGTGTTTTAAGCAAGAATAGAGGAGGATATAAAGTTTTTAGGGTAGTTTTCAAAAGCTTATTAGTAATTTTTTAGAGTCTATAAATAAAAAAAACATTTTTTTTTGTAAATATAGTTATGTACATTTCCCCTTTTTTATAGTTATTTATTTTTATTTTTTTTAAAAAATTTCTTGAAATTTATTTATATCTTTCCTAGTTTTAAAATAACAATGCTAGAGTTGAGTAATTCATTGGTTCTAAAACTATAACACTTCAAGTGATTTCTGAGAAAGTTAGCCACTATATTCATGTAAGTTTGGTCTTATAACTAAGAAAGTGAGTGTGAGTGAAAATATTTTTGTGGAATAAATTTTATAAATTTAGGTCACTTAGAATTTATAACTCGATCCATGGTAACTTGAACTATATGAAAAAAACACCTCAGGGAGCCAAATCAAATGAGAATGATATAAGTCCTTTGAACCTGGAATGAAAATGTGTAATTGGGATCCCATAGTGAGTCTCAGAGACAAGGGTAATGTGTGTTTTTCTGTAATTAAATAAAGCCATTTCAGTCTCAGTAAGTGCTATGCATAGTGATTTTCAAAAAATCATACTTGGGAAAATTCAAATAGAGGGACTTTTCAAAAAATGAGTTTATTTATGTGAGTGGAATATTGAACCCATGAAGGGGGAAATTGACTTATATCACATTCATTTGAGTTGTATCAATAAAGTGGAGAATCAAACTTTGGTTTTAGGAAACTTAAGAAAGATGTAAATATGGAATTTATTATGATTAAAATTTTGATTCTACTTAAATATCTTTCGATCCACTTCGTGAATTGTAATTTTGAATGAATTGAAATGAGGTATTGGTTTGATTTATATATGAGGCATGATAATTTTCACAATGGACAAGCCTCTGTTTACTTCTTCTCTGGATGGTAAATTTAGATATAGGTATGATGAATTTATTTTTGAATAAGTTGAAATTGAATTATAATATTACTTGAGAGTGGAGTAGTTTAATTATGGGGAAGTGATGTGAGCTATAATTTTCAACATTTATTACATATTATTCATTAAAAATACCCCAATTATAATTTTATTGTCAAGTAAATCGTGATTTTCATTGACTATCTAACATTCGAACTTAGTTGGAAATTTGATTTAAATATTTTTTTATTTATATATTAATATTTTGATATAAATTGTGATGCCATAATTTGGAAGGGAACTCACTCTTATTATCAGAGTGAATTTTAATTGTAGAAAAATATTTCACTAATAAAAAATGTGAATCTTTTTGTTCTATAGGTTAAAAAATTACAAAGGCTAGAAGTGAACATTCCATCCATGGACACTACACTAGACGTGGTTACTAACTGTGTGTTGTACCCAATATTAAGAACCTACCATGACACAATAGGTATGGCTACCATCTACAGTCACTTCCACTACCTACCGGGAAGAAGAACCAACCATTCCTTCAGCTGACCATGAGCACTGATCATGGTCACTTCATCACCTTACTGTGCCACCACTATATTGGTATGCATAACTTCTATGATCCTTTCCCATTTCAACAAATATCATGGTTGGAACACTGGCCATTTCCTTCATGGAAGTCATTCTTACTGTAATATTTTCCCACCTATGCCTATTATACCTTTGCCTCTCAAGATTCCATGTGAACACCAACCGATTCCAAGACTCCACTCCCCCTAGAGAACTCGATCCCTATTGACTAAATTGTGAAGATGATTCAGAGGATAGGAATCGATCCAAATATCACCACCACCACTTATTTTTCACCACCATAAAAAAAATAAGGATGCTGCCTACATGGGTTGTGCCATGTTCTGGTACCACCCATTAATCTGGGCCATCGATGGTGTGGATAAACCTTACTAGGAGACTCACAGATGTAAAAAAATCCATTACAAGCTCCAAATTGACCAAGTATGATATCTAACCTAATTCTCACTGAGTGAAGCCTCCCTTCCTACACCACATCTAAGGAGGTTTTGACATTCTACTTAGTGGAAAATGAGACCATTTCCTATCAACACCAGAGTCATACGAAGAAGGACCAAACTCTCTTGAGAAGTTAAAGAAAATATGAGAGTGGCATCATATTAAAGTTTGTACAATCTAAATATTTTAAGAAGATACCTTCACCATTAAATAGAATCACACACAGGTGTAAGATTCAATAATGCGGTAAGAAAGATACCTAATAAGTCATCCTAATGATAAATGAAGTGCCACTGAAAAGAGATGGTTAGTATCCACTAACCAATTATAGAATATTTGGGTTTTAGAAACTGACAGAGTATGATGTTTCATGGCTAAAATGGTAATTACTAGGTGAAAGTAAATAACGGGGCCCATCAACTAAAGTACAATCCCATTTTTATCATCAAAGAAAAAAAAATATATGTTGTTCTCCAATTCACCAGAACACTCCATTGTAAAAATGAAACTGAACTTAATCATGGGAGGAGCAATAAATTCATCCAGATCATTAATGTTGGACACGTGATGATCATCTATTATAAATTAAACCTGATCTATGTTGAATACATAGAAAATTACTGAATTTCATGAAGAATTTTGTGCCACTCATGTGGAGGGAAGCATGCTTTAATGGCAAAAAATTATTCTATATGAGGAGGACTAGATCACTCAAAAAAAAACACTCATGCACTATTGGTTGTGACTCTCATTTTATTTTCATTCTCCAATGTTAAAACACAAATGATGGTATAATATTCCATTTTTGATTTTCTCTTAATAGAATCCTCTCATTCCCCTTATTAATGAATTTTGATCATTCAATGTTTTTACTAACTCCTCTACGAACCTTAATGGTATTAATCCACAAAGGATTCTTCTAGTTTTAGCTTTTAATTTTTTCTTATTATCGATATTGTATACACAAGACACTTGTATTTAATTAAAGTGCCTATTCCATGTATTGTATTACTGAGAGGGGGATGGGGTGAATCAGTGATACAATTTTCCTTTTATGTTTCTTTTTAATAGCCAAAACCTTCACCTACTATTAAAAATTTAAATTCCTCGCTGAAAATAAATCTAACATGCATCTACATTAACACAATGATTTACAAGGTTCACTATTCAATTAGAATAGCTACATCCTTGGTATGATTTGGAAATGATCCAAAACCATACAATCCACTAGAAATATATCCTTGGATCACAATGAGTAGGATATACCCTTACACTCATTTATAACTATGAAACAATACCACTAGTGTGTGTGCACCCTCTTAACACAAATAGGGTAATAAAATTGTTATGAAACCACTCATGTTACCTATTCTTATTTTCAATTCAACAAATGTATTCAATCAAAATAAAATTATTCAATTCCTACCCCATAAGAAAGGTAAAAACCTCATTGACTTTGTTATGAAAAATCATTCATATTTTCCTAGGTTAGATTCTCCTAGTCTGATTCCTCTGAGTATGATTTTTCCAAAATAGTTCTTAAAGTTTGATTTTCAGATATAATACAATAGAAATGAATCGACACCACTTCAATTCCAGACTATGATAAAACTCAGTAAAATTATTCCTCAGTATGAGAAACCCAATACAGAAATCCCAAATCCAATTAATCTAACCCGATACGATGATCAACCAAATACAAATGATAATCCGAATACATTGATCCACTAAATATGATAACCATTGAGTATGATTATCAACTGAATACAATGTTAAGATCTTGTCTCTTCTTTCACTTCTTCGTCAAAACGTTTTCAATAACAATCAAAACGGACCCCTATTTCTCTTACTAAAAACTCATATATTCTCTATCTACTCTAATAAATAGTACTCCATCATCAGAAAATGAGCATGTACTTTTTTCCTTTTATAGGTGACCCAAAATAGGTTTGGGCAGGAATCCAAAAAACTTTCCTGCTCACCTAAATTCACCCAAATATGAATTTCCCCTAAAATATCAGAGCAATTATGACTTCATCATTGCTTCTCGATTATTATTCAAACTTCATCTACTTATTCAAAATTTCATTTAAATTTTTGGTATGATTTAAATACATGAGTCCAATTTTTCTTGATCTTATTTCTTCAAAACAAATATCTGTATCTATTGAAAAGAAAATTTTGAAGAAATGGATACCATTCTGATTTTCTGAATACGATTCTCAGAACTGATTTGAATCAAAATATTTTATTTGAATGTACAGATCCCCCTTGACAATTCATACAACAATCTCCTTACCTTTTTTCTTTGACCCACTTGAGATTCAAAACATCATCTTATCCTCTTATATTGACCTAGTTGGAAACCTAAAATAAATTCAACCTTTTTGAAATGTTTTAATGGATTGTTGATTTCTTTTCTCCTTCTCTTATTTTTACCAACTTAAAAAAAACTTCTTATTATCTTATTCTCTTGACCCACTTGGAAAATTACTTTTAGATTAAATCAGTATTCATCTGTCTCTTCCATTAGCAATTCAAACAAACATTTAACTCAACCTAATTATGATATGCATAGTATAATCTTTCTGAGTATAATTGTCCTGGGTACGATCATTCTAGGTATGAAAAGTTTATGATCAGTCATATGGATTAGTCGGATGCTAAAATAGCTAAAGTTGATCAGTACCACCTCTTCAATTGGCACCACCTTTTCAATCAACACCACCTTTCCAATCGGTACCACCTTTCCAATCGGAACCACCTTTCTAATCAGAACCACCTTTCCAATTAGACCACCTTTCCAATTAGACCACCTTTCCAATTGGAACGACCTTTACAATCGGCACCACCTTTCGAATCAGTACCATCTCTTACTCCCCCTTTCTTCCATCAAGCTTGCATCATATGTTATCAATTCAAATCATGATTTCTATGAAATAAAAATCAACAATGCATCATCACATTTAATTCATCATAGTCATAGAGACTCTGATTCAAAAAATTCACTTAATTCACATTGGTTTCTAAGTAAATCTGATGACAATTACTTCCAGTAAGGTGATTTCACTTTCTTTCTGGTCTTGAGTCATGTTCGATCAAAACTAATTCTTCCAAAATAGTTTCTTCTCATTACAATGCACTTTCATAGTGAGCCATATTTTTTTTGAAAACATGAGTCCAATTCGTTATAAAACATGGACAAAAAAAATCCTCAATACTATTTTTTCATAAAAAAAAGTTACTTGATTTCCAAATACATTCATTGAAAAAAAATAAAACACTTGAATTCAAAACACCTTAATTATTATCCTAGTCAACTTTGTCTTAAAAATATTCCCTTTTGATTTTGTTGTCAAAAAAGTTTTATAAATCACTAAACTTTATATCCTAAATAAATGGATTACATATCAATAATTTTAATCCTATGTGAGCTAACTAATTGTAGGAAACAAGAATTATTGACAACAAAGCCATGATGTCCAAAATAGGTGATTAAGAAAACATATTCATCTTTATTCCTTATCTCTTCTTCAACCTTCTTGAAATAAAAAACAATTTCTTTCACATGATCACTCCAAAAAATAGTTATAATAGTTCACTCACAAAACAATTCTGAATTAATTGATCACCCAAAACTCTCCATTTCATGCAATAGATTTATAAAACAGTAAAATTCTCCCCCTTGAAAATACAATCCAAAGGTAAGAAGAGGGAGGGGACAAAAACACATACCTCATCCTTAAAGTGAAAGAGGTTGGACACCCATGTTCAAACTCAATTTAGAAAATGATTCATTTGGTAAAGGTTTTGTGAATATGTCAGCAACTTGTTCCAATGTCGAAACATATTCCATATTCAATTCATTATTCTCTACATTCTCTTTCATGAAATGATATTTGATATCAAAATATTTTGAACGATAATGTTGGATTGGATTCCTGGTGATATTGAGTGTTCTTTGATTATCACAACCTAAGAGAAAGGGTAACTTCACTTCAACAAATATATCTTCTAATTGTGTTTTCATCCACAAGAGTTGAGTAACAACTTGATTGGTAGAAACATACTCAACTTCATCTGTACTAAGAGTTATTGAATTCTATTTATTTTAATGCCAACTAACACAATTCTTTCTCAAAAAGAACATTCCACCATATGTGGATCTTCTATCATCAATATTTCTTTCCCAATTTTCATCTGAATACCCAAACAAATCAATACTATATGAGCTACAATACCTGATTCCGAATTCTATTTTTTCCTTTGATGTATCTTACATTTATTTTTCTAAAAATATGATTTGATTATTTTTGAGCACTATGAAATCTTTCACATAAGGTAACAACATAAAAAATGTTGGGTCTTGAGGTAGTCAAATACAATAGGCTTCCAATCAGCTTTTGATACTCTTACTGATCAACTTATTTTCCTTCACCATATTTTGATAACTTTATTCCCACTAAAATAGGAATGGAAATTGGTTTTGAATTTTCCATTATTAACCTCTTGAGAAGTTTCTTAGAATACTTTGCTTGGGAAAGAAAAATGTACTCATCCTTTTGCAAGATTTGTAACCCAACAAAGTATTTTATTTCTCCCAGCATAGACATTTCAAATATATTCTTCATCTCTTTAGTAAATCTTTTAAAACTTATTTAATCATCCCCAAAAAAGATAATATCATCAATATAGACAATTATAATGGGGGAATACTCATGAATTTCCAGGATATATAGATTTCTATCCACTCTACCTTTATTAAAATTCATATTCCTTAAGTAAGTATCCAATTTGTAATACTATGCCCTTGGATCTTGTTTTAGCCCATAAAATTCCTTCTTCAAATTTCACACATATCTTTCATCTTTTCCAATAACAAAGACACAAGGTTTTTCAATATAAACCTCCTCTTCAAGATCACCATTTAGGAATTAATATTTAACATCCATTTGAAAGATCTTGTACCCTAGTTATACAGAAATAGAAAGAAATATTCTCATTGTTTCCAATCTAGCAACTAGAGAAAAGATTTCATCAAAATAAATCACCTCAATATGTGAATACCCTTTTCAAACCAATCTTGATTTATTTCTTATAACTTCACCTTCTTCATTCAGCTTGTTCCGGAAATACCGTTACATGCCAATGATGTTTTTGCTTTCAGGATTGGGAACAAGTTCCCATATATTATTCTTTTCAATATGATAAAATTCTTAGTTCATGGATTAAACCCATTATAGATGATAAAAATCTTGTTTCACATCATTAGGCTCAACTTTTGAATACATATAAGTATGAGTAATTTCATTTTTTTTCTTGTTTGAACCTTATGATGTTGATCACCAATTATATTATGAGATTACACTTGTTTCTTCAGCATTATATGAGATGTCTTCATGTATACCTCATTACATGAAACAAACGAGTCCATTTATTCTTCTTGAATAAGAATAAAATTGTTTGTATCCTTATCAGAATTGTTTTCTTCACCTTTCTCAACTTCCTTATCTTCTTGAACATGATTACCTTCCTCTTCCTTTTTAATTAATTTTACATCAATTGAATCAAAAATTATTTTTGTCTCTTTTTTGAAGCACCTATATCCTCTTCCTTCTGGAGAATATCCAATAAATATTCCATCTTCACCTATCTTCTCAAACTTTCCATAGTTTCCACCTTTCTTCTTTATAATGCATGGAATCTCGAAAACCCTAAAGTGTTTCAAACATGGAGTTTTTACATAAAACAATTCATATTGATTCATATATAATTGATTTCTATAGAAACAATAGTTCTGAATATAAATATAAGTTCTCATGGCTTGCCTCCAAAAGTAATGAGAGAGGCCATGTTCAAGTAACATGGTTCTTCCCATTTCCACCATGATTCTGTTCTTTCTTTCAGCAAACCCATTTTTTGGGGGATTGTATGGAGAACTATACTCATTCCAAATTCCTTACTTATAAAGGTAATAATCAAATTATTCACTTCTATACTCACCACCATTATCTATTCACAACTTCTTCATTGAATACTCACATTCCTTTTCTTCTTTTCTTATGAAACTTTTAAAGATTTTCAAGGAATTTGATTTATGTTTCATATACATGACACAAGTGATGTGAGTAAAAAAATCCATGCACATGAGCCTTAGACCAGTTGGTAAGGACACCGTAAGTGCATCCAAGCGACCAGGGATCAAATCCAGGCGGAGATAGAATTTCTGGGCACTATAGTAGTACTGTAGCGGGAACTGTGCAGTACTGTAGCAGGTACTATAGTGGGACCTGTAGTAGGAACTATTTGGCACTGTAGCAGTCGGGAATATGCCCCCGTTTGGCCCTTCGGGCCACCGATTTAGTCCGAGAGTCCTTTAAGGCCTTCAGGCCACCCAAGCCTTCGGGTCAGTAAGGCCTTAGGGTCACCTCATGGACTTCGGGCCACCTTTAGTGCATATACAAACCAGACAACCTCTAAGGAACAAGCTCTACAAGAAGGATGAGCAAGGAGCCTTCACCATAGAAGAGCTAAATGGATTGCAAGAATGAGAGGGTATGGAACCTGCTATCGGGACAAGCCTATGCATGCACGGGAATGCCTAGCCGAACAGCAATGCGAAGGTGGAGTGCTGATTTCATGATGAAGATGTTGGGGAGGAGCAGTTCCAAGTAGTTAGTCTGGGTTGTATGTAATTTTTGGAGCCTATGGGCAATGAATTCATCTAAGGCCTATGGGCCATCTTATACTTACGCCTACAGGCCTTGTAAGGGTTCCACCTCACCCCTTTAAAGGTGGATTATCAAAAATCAATAAAAAATGAAGGCCTCCGGGCCATTGGAGTAAAACAATCCATGAAAGCAATGAAGTAATTATATCCATTTATTTATTGTTTTCTCATCATCCCACATATATCTGAATGAATCAACTCTAGGGGTTGTTTTGGAAAAATCTCAACTTTTTTATGCACAACATTTGTAATCTTTCCTTTCTGGAAGATATTGAAACACCAATATATTCTTCTTGTAAAATCAGGAATGTCTCAAACACTGTCAGTTTTGGATAACTTTACCATGTTTCTTTGCACATGTGTCCTAGCCTTTTATGCCATAATTCATTTTCTTCCACCATACTCATGTAGCAAGAGTTTTGTATTTCACCAATATGGAAAAAAATTCCGTTTTGTACATTGGCCTATTATGCCAATATTCCCATATTATTCACTTTTCACAACAAACCCATATTTCTTGAAGATAAATTTGTTACCCTCATTATACAATTGTGAAACACTCAACAAATTGTGTTTCATACCATAAACATACAATGTTTTTTGGATTCCATATTTTCTTTTCCAATGATGGCTAATCCAACACCTTTGATTTTCAGTGATTCATCATTTCCAAATTTCACAATGACTTCTTTATAATCTTTAAAATCTTTCAACAGCTCCAAATATCCCATCATATGAGATGAACACCCACTATTAAGTATATAAGGTCATTCTCCTTTTGTGGCTTTCAATGCAGTTTGAACAATAAGATCCTTTTCTCCTTTCTTTTATTTCTTAACTTCCAACTTTTGATAATTGTTAAGAATATTCTATAGTGCTAGTAACAAAATAAGACATCATTTTTCAAGGTATCCATGTTGTTCACATCTTTCACAAGTAGTTTCCATGGGTTGGAACCTATTTTTAATCTTCACTTCATTCTTTTCAGATTTCATCACAAAAACCTTCCCAGTATTCTTTCTTTGAGGAGATTGAATCCATATCAATCTCTCCCTTCTATATCCTATGGGATAATAGAAATACTATTGGTTAAACCAAAACATACTGTCCATGTGTCCGAACCCCCCACAATACCAGCAATACCCATAGAAAGAGTATTTGCCACTAAAACCTCCATACTGATCAGAATTGTGAATACGTTTCTCAACCATGTTCTTTTCATTTTCAATCAGATTTATCTTATCCTTTTAATCCTTAATATAATTAGAAGTATTTTAAACTTTTCTAGATCCAGATAAGACTTTTTCAGACTCGGGATGTTTTGTAACTTCTGAATTCTTTACTTTTTCCACATACATAACTTTTCAAGAATTGTTTTCAGAAAAAATTCCATTCTTCTTCTCACCCATTGAAGGTAACTTTTGTTGAACCTTCTTAGGTTTATTATCATGAGAAAATTCACCAAACTCAGTGATAGAGTTTTGGAAACTTGTACTTTTCTCTTTAGCTTTAGAATGTTTTTTGTTGGACAAGTTCCAACTCTTCTTCTTTTGCTGTCAATTTCACATTCATATGCTCATTAAGATTATTTTATTCTTCAAGATATTTCTTCAAATCATAATTTTCTTTGACTATATTTTATTTCTCATCATAAAAAAATTCTTGATTTCTCATTTAATAACATTAAGATTCCAAATTTTTGTTTTGCTTTTCAATCCTTATAATATTTCTTAGACATTCTTTTAATTATTATTTCAAATGTATTTCAAGTTGAGTTTCTTATTCTTCTTATTCAGAAATACTATTTATGAATTCTTCATCATACACTGTTTTAATAAAATTATTTTCAATACCATACTCAACTGATTTTTTGTATTTAGTATCACTACCTTCTTTTTCTTCATCTTTCGATAAGAAACTTCTTCTTTTGGATTTTAATAATTTCTTTTCTTTCCCTATGGATTTAAATTTTTCTTTGTCTCCCTATTTATTCCACAATATTCTTGGATTTATTTATTATTTATTACTATACTCTTCATTATTTCTTCAAGGACAATTAACCTCAAAGTGAAAAACTCTTCAACATTCAAAATATTTCAAGGGAAGTTTACCTTAGTATTTCCTTGTACCTATTTTCACATTTTTAGAAAACAAGGATCAAATATCATTGATATTTTTACATACCTCATCTTCAAATTTATAATCACCAAAGTTTTATTCAATAAGAATATTATTTGATTTTTCGTTCTTTTTATCCTTGAAAGACATTTCTATATCAACTTTTGATTTTCTCTACATAGATTTGTCTCTTCTCATTTCATAAGTAATAAGAGTGCTGTGAAAATCATTAAGAGATAATGTTTCAGGATCTATGTCTTCCAATGAAGAAAATTTTGTATCGAATTTTTTGGGTAGGATTATCAATATCTTTTTAGAAATTGTAGAGTCATCAAACTTTTCACCAAGTCATTTGATAGTACTCACTATATAATTTACCCCGGTAAAGAAGTCCCCAACAGATTAATGCTCACTAATATTCAAATTTTCATACTTCAATCAAAAAATTTGAAGTTTTTACTTCTTGACTTATGTATTAACTTCGTATATGTTTTTCAATTTTTCCCATATACAATTGGATGTGAAAAAACCTTCCACTCTTAAGAATTCACTTTCAGAAAGTGATGATAATATAACATTCTTTGACCTTCCATAATTCTCATGATACTTCTTTTTGATAGATGTAAGTGGAGGTTTATCAACAATGGGTGGAAAATAAACTAATGCATCTTCAAGAACATCATAACCGATAGACATAAGACAAGGTCTTTTCATCAAATACCAGAATACCTTACCTATTCACACAGCTCAAATTCTCCATTAGTAAGGAATAACTGTAACAACCCGAAATTTTGAATAAATCTTGTTTCCTAATTTTATGTGTTATTTTATTTTTATAATCAACAAAAATGTTTCATTTGATAACATAAGTATAATTAAAATGATACTGTTGGTTTTTGACTGTTATATGACCATTGGTCAATATGACCACTGGAAACTAAACGTTTTGATTATTGTCTCTAAATACAAGTAATCTTGGTTAATTAATATAGAAAGAAGATTCGATGGCCTCACCCAGTAGTCTTGGACTAATCGAAGCCCATCTAACAGAAATTGGGAAGGAGGTAGCACCACTGGGCTTTGCTCTGGACCAAACCCAAGCTGAACTTCATCGTATAAAGCTAGAACGGGATCGCCTTCGTGAGAAGTTCAAACTGATAGAAATTACTACTCGTGCGATGTTGGCCGAGCCTCCCTCAGATTCTCTCACCTTAGCACACCTTACACTTAGGTCCTATGCTGGTGTGATAAGGGGCTATGTAAGGAGACCGTAACTACCTTGTGTAATCCTTTGTTTTAAATAAAAATTGGGATTTCTTCTTATGATGTATTTTATGAATTTTCAAATGACCGAATAAATATAGTATGCATATTTTGGATGAATTTTAGAAAAAGGATATTTTAAAAATGGTTGTGTAAACCTTAAATAATTAAAAATGTGTAATGATTTTCGAAAAATGGTCTTCTACAATTATGTTCAGTACGAAATTTAGAGTCTAATAAGATCAACTTAATTTTTGATGAATAGTAAATTATGAATAGTGATTTTATGATTAGGATTAGTAATGTGTCCAAATGGATTAGTAATCTCACTTAAATAAAGTATTAATATAATCTAGGCACCTTGATTAAGTAATGTGATTCAATAAAATGGTTAAATAACGGTTTCATAAATTATTATTCAAGTATTAGTTTTTTCAGGTGAATAGTGTTTTTTTAATTAAAAATTTAATTAAAAATATTTAGATAATTATTTTTATAAAACGAATTTCATTTTTGAACCCAGAGCACCGATATTATGCTATGGTAATTTTTGGGGTTTTTTCTGAAAAAAATGAATTTTCGGTGAATAGTGTTTTTATTTAAAAATTAAATTAAAAATATTTAGAAAATTATTTTTATAAAATGGAGTTCATATTTTTAATCAGAGCGTTGATATTTGGTTAAGGTGAAATTTTGGGATTATTCTGAGAAAGTTGAATTTTCGATGAATAGTGAAAATACAGTTTTTAAGTTACGGGTGTTTAATGACATCATTAAATGATGTATTAAGTTTGTAATCAATATGTTCGAATTATGAATAGTGAGATAAGGTATGATGTGTCCCAAGTGGCCAATACCATGGGCAAATACCATGGGAAAGCCCATGGTTTTTCCAAAACCACTAATGAGGTGTCCCTTTGCCATTAATGCCTTGTCCCCTCACTTTCCCTATAAATACCAAGCCATCCTCTCATCCATTCGACTCCCCACTCTCCCCAAACGAAGTTCTGGTCTCATTACCTCCCAAGGAGTCCTCCCATGGTTCCCCCAAGCTCTCAAGGTCCCAACCTTTGAGTTTTAAGAGTTATGTTTTAAGGTAAGGGATCCGACCTCTCTCTTTCATTTCAAGTAATCTCTTTTATGTCATTCCTTTTATGCCCCATGTTCTTATGTTGGAAGATGTTCTTTTATACTCCTCTTACTTCCCTTTTCATGTTCATATAATTAGAGATCCCCTCTTGCTCTCATTATTTCGTTTTATGAAGTTTTAAGTGGCACCGTTAGGCTGCCGAAATTTTTGTAACGGATTCTTTCTCCCTTCTCATTTTTCAAGATCTATTTTCATGTAAAGTATTTCAAGTTCCTTTTTATTATGTTGGGGTATGATCTCTAAATTTATCATACAGATCTTTTATGATCATATGATGAGAGACCCCATTTGATCGCTTCAATTCAGTATTTTGATGTTTTAAGTGGCGCCGTTAGGCTGCCGAATTTTTAAGTGGTTCTTCACCCTTCTCGTTTTGAAGTTCTACTTTCATGTCAATTCTTTCAAGTTCCTTTTTGTTATGTTGGGGTATGATCTCTATATCTATAATACTGGACTCTTATGTTCATATGATGAGAGACCCCATTTGATCTCTTCAATTCAGTATTTTGAAGTTTTAAGTGGCGTCGTTAGGCTGCTGAATTTTTAAGTGGTTCTTCACCCTTCTCGTTTTGAAGTTCTACTTTCATGTCAATTCTTTCAAGTTCCTTTTTGTTATGTTGGGGAATTATCTCTATATATATCATACTGAACTCTTATTTTCACATGATGAGAGACCCTATTTTATCTTTTCAAATCATTTTTGTTGAAGTTTAAGTAACACCGTTAGGCTGCCGAACTTTCATAAGAGAAATCTAATTTTTATCTTCCTTCCATGTTTTTCATTTCAAATGTTATGTCCTTTAAATTTAATTACCATGATCATGTATCCTTCTTATTCTGTCCATATACTATTTTATGGGTCATTTATGAATGTTTGAACCATTTTACCTCTCTTTTTAATGTCTTCTAAAACCTCGTAACATAGCCGTTATGCTGCAGAATTTCCGTCTCAAAATGTCTCTCTCTTTTTCTAAAGTTATTTTATATTATTAAGTGAATACTCAAATCTCTTTCTTATAAAGGGGTATTCACATATATACTAAAATGTTCTATTTTAAATTCTGGGATTTACATACATGAGACCCACCTTTCTTTTCTGTGGGTTTTAAAGTGATGTAAAGATCATGTCTTTAAAGCAGTTTTTAAAACGTTATGATTATGAAATGAAACCCATTTATTTTATGCTATATGGGTTATTTATGAAATGTTTGATGATGATATATGTGTCTCACATGATAATAAAGGAAAATTTAAGGGTTCTCCCTGATAGCGCTCCAATACATTGGGTAATGATGTAACCACTAGAGATTACAATTTTCACGATACCTTGGTGAATAACCTTGGTAATTTTCAAATGAAACCTTGGGGATGGACCTTGGTGATATGTTCATGATTGTATATGTTAAATGATGTAGCCACATTTTCAAGTTATGAAAAATGTTATTTTTATTATGATATGCCTCCTTATTTCATTCTCATGCCTTAAAGTTCTTTTTCATGACCTTATTGAAGTATCTCAAGTTCACATGTAAAATGTTTCTCTTGTTTTCCTTACTGGGCTTTTTGCTCACCCTTTCTTTTGATGTATGCTCCCAGGTTATGTGATGCAGTAATGAACCTAGGATGAACATAAAGAGAATCCTTTCAAGTGTTTTATAAGAATGTTTTATGTTTTCATGTTTAAAGTTCCTAGTTTCCAAGACACTAAACCTTAAAGATCCTCAGTTTTGTAAAATGTAATGAAAGTTTATGTGATAAAGAGGCGGGATGCTATAGTTGGTATCAAAGGATGGTTTAGTTATTTGTGGAAATTAGGATATGAAAAATCTAGGAAGAACCCTATAGAAAAGTTTAAATATAGGAAATCTTCCTGGTATTTTGGTGAGTTTTGAGTAAGGGGTTTCCAAGCAAATACATCCCTGTCTAGATACGAGCAGGTAGAGGTGGCTCTGGCACAGATGTACATAGGGGTAAAACCTGAAAACACCGCTTTGAGCTAGACTCGAACGGGAACTGGTACACGACAACGGGCCTTGCTGCACTCTTGGTTATGACACTCCCGGGGGATATGCTTTGGTAAATTCATATCCTTAGTATGAACCATTATTAAAGGAACAAGGATAAAACAAAATAAAGTTTCACATAAGAATATATGATCATGGATAACCTAGATTGGATCCTAGGGGATCACAAGTTAGGATATACTTTTATTCTACATGTTTATCCTTTTATGCTTAAAGTTTCCTTTTCATGATTATTTGCTAAGTAAATAAGCCCTAATTATGGTTTCTTTTCTTAGTTAATGGCAGGAAATGGAAGAACATGTCCCAAAAACCAATGTGATAGGAAATGCGATGATTGTCGTATTAATAGGACAGAGGTGATTAGGGTATTAAAAGATGATTATTATTTTGGAATACGTTCACTATTTTAGGGACCCTATATGATCGAGGTAAATAGATTACTACGGTATTTTCATTGAGGAGTAAGGTTGACTTATATTTTGAAGAATCGATGAATTTATGGTGGAATTATAGTAATTTAGGTTACTTATGGGAATGATTAACCTATCTTGGGTGAAAAATGTTTAGTTTAGATAATTTTGTTATAAGATGTTAGGAGTGGTTGATGTTGTTTGGAGATGAACAATGAAGTTTATTTTGGAAGACTATGTTATCAAATCCTTCTTGTATTTGGGTTTCAATCTTAGTTTAGTTTATTTTGAGGAATTTTAAGGACCGTTATTTATGGGATGGTCTATGATGAACTTTGGGTATTACCATGGAACATTGAAGATTTAAAATTAGTTTCCATTCCTATGAGATTCTTCCTTTTTGAAGAGTTGTTTAACCTTACCCTTTCTGTTTTTGGGATAATGTTTAAAGATAGAAGAAATAGATAGTTAATCTTTTGTGGATAATGTGATTCTCTAGAAGATGATTCTTGTGTTTTGATGAGACCAAGTAGTTTTGAATGCTCATCGTTTGGGAGAAAAGATTAGTTTTGGTAGAAACTTATTAAAGGGTGAAACTCTACATGAAGGTAGATATATTTCCTTATGTTTTTTTTTCTATGTTGTAAATGAATTCCTCAAAATTATGAAAAGGAACTTAAAACAAAAACGTTGTTGGTTTACGTTTCCTACTAGGTAATCAAAGATCATTTACACACATCATAAGTTTGGGATTTTCTTATGGTTAACTTTCTCCTAATCATGTTCTCTGTCACTCTCCCTCAGAACTTGACCCTTTGTTTTCTCCTCCATGTCCATGTTTTCCTACATGGAATCCTAGTGTGGGCTAACTCGGGTGACCTTCGTACTTCCCTTTCTTTCTTTTAAAGTAATAGTTTTACTGACTCCTTTTCTGATGTGGGACTTTCAATGAAATTTCAAAACCTAATTTTAAAAAATTGCGAGGATGCAATTTCTTAAGGGGGGAAGATTGTAACAACCCGAAATTTTGAATAAATCTTGTTTCCTAATTTTATGTGTTATTTTATTTTTATACTCAACAAAAATGTTTCATTTGATAAAATAAGTATAATTAAAATGATACTGTTGGTTTTTGACTGTTATATGACCATTGGTCAATATGACCACTGGAAACTAAACGTTTTGATTATTGTCTCTAAATACAAGTAATCTTGGTTAATTAATATAGAAAGAAGATTCGATGGCCTCACCCAGTAGTCTTGAACCAATCGAAGCCCATCTAACAGAAATTGGGAAGGAGGTAGCACCACTGGGCTTTGCTCTGGACCAAACCCAAGCTGAACTTCATCGTATAAAGCTAGAACTGGATCGCCTTCGCGAGAAGTTCAAACTGATAGAAATTACTACTCGTGCGATGTTGGCCGAGCCTCCCTCAGATTCTCTCACCTTAGCACACCTTACACTTAGGTCCTATGCTGGTGTGATAAGGGGCTATGTAAGGAGACCGTAACTGCCTTGTGTAATCCTTTGTTTTAAATAAAAATTGGGATTTCTTCTTATGATGAAGTTTATGAATTTTCAAATGACCGAATAAATATAGTATGCATATTTTTGATGAATTTTAGAAAAAGGATATTTTAAAAATGGTTGTGTAAACCTTAAATAATTAAAAATGTGTAATGATTTTCGAAAAATGGCCTTCTACAATTATGTTCAGTACGAAATTTAGAGTCTAATAAGATCAACTTAATTTTTGATGAATAGTAAATTATGAATAGTAATTTTATGATTAGGATTAGTAATGTGTCCAAATGGATTAGTAATCTCACTTAAAGAAAGTATTAATATAATCTAGGCACCTTGATTAAGTAATGTGATTCAATAAAATGGTTAAATAACGGTTTCATAAATTATTATTCAAGTATTAGTTTTTTCGGGTGAATAGTGTTTTTTAATTAAAAATTTAATTAAAAATATTTAGATAATTATTTTTATAAAACGGATTTCATTTTTGAACTCAGAGCACCGATATTATGCTATGGTAATTTTTGGGGTTTTTTCTGAAAAAAATGAATTTTCAGTGAATAGTGTTTTTATTTAAAAATTAAATTAAAAATATTTAGAAAATTATTTTTATAAAATGGAGTTCATATTTGTAATCAGAGCATTGATATTTGGTTAAGGTGAAATTTTGAGATTATTCTGAGAAAGTTGAATTTTCGATGAATAGTGAAAATACAGTTTTTAAGTTACGGGTGTTTAATGACATCATTAAATGATGTATTATGTTTGTAATAAATATGTTCGAATTATGAATAGTGAGATAAGGTATGATGTGTCCCAAGTGGCCAATACCATGGGCAAATACCATGGGAAAGTCCATGGTTTTGCCAAAACCACTAATGAGGTGTCCCTTTGCCATTAATGCCTTATCCCCTCACTTTCCCTATAAATACCAAGCCATCCTCTCATCCATTCGACTCCCCACTCTCCCCAAACGAACTTCTGGTCTCATTACCTCCCAAGGAGTCCTCCCATGGTTCCCCAATCCCTCAAGGTCCCAACCTTTGAGTTTTAAGAGTTATGTTTTAAGGTAAGGGATCCGACCTCTCTCTTTCATTTCAAGTAATCTCTTTTATGTCATTCCTTTTATGCCCCATGTTTTTATGTTGGAGGATGTTCTTTTATACTCCTCTTACTGCCTTTTTCATGTTCATATAATGAGAGATCCCCTCTTGCTCTCATTATTTCGTTTTATGAAGTTTTAAGTGGCGCCGTTAGGCTGCCGAAATTTTCGTAACAGATTCTTTCTCCCTTCTCATTTTTCAAGATCTATTTTCATGTAAAGTATTTCAAGTTCCTTTTTATTATGTTGGGGTATGATCTCTAAATTTATCATACTGATATTTTATGATTATATTATGAGAGACCCCATTTGATCGCTTCAATTCAGTATTTTAAAGTTTTAAGTGGCGCCGTTAGGCTGCCGAATTTTTAAGTGGTTCTTCACCCTTCTCGTTTTGAAGTTCTACTTTCATGTCAATTCTTTCAAGTTTTTTTTTGTTATGTTGGGGTATGATATCTATATCTATAATACTGGAGTCTTATTTTCATATGATGAGAGACCCCATTTGATCTCTTCAATTCAGTATTTTGAAGTTTTAAGTGGCGTCGTTAGGCTGCCGAATTTTTAAGTGGTTCTTCACCCTTCTCGTTTTGAAGTTCTACTTTCATGTCAATTCTTTCAAGTTCCTTTTTGTTATGTTGGGGAATTATCTCTATATCTATCATACTTAAATCTTATGTTCACATGATGATAGACCCTATTTTATCTTTTCAAATCATTTTTGTTGAAGTTTAAGTAACACCGTTAGGCTGCCGAACTTTCATAAGAGAAATCTAATTTTTATCTTCCTTCCATGTTTTTCATTTCAAATGGTATGTCCTTTAAATTTAATTACCATGATCATGTATCCTTCTTATTCTGTCCATATACTATTTTATGGGTCATTTATGAATGACTGACCCATTTTACCTCTCTTTTTAATGTCTTTTAAAACCTCGTAACATAGCCGTTATGCTGCAGAATTTCCGTCTCAAAATGTCTCTCTCTTTTTCTAAAGTTATTTTATATTATTAAGTGAATACTCAAATCTCTTTCTTCTAAAGGGGTATTCACATATATACCAAAATGTTCTATTTTAAATTCTGGGATTTACATACATGATACCCACCTTTCTTTTCTGTGGGTTTTAAAGTGATGTAAAGATCATGTCTTTAAAGCAGTTTTTAAAACGTTATGATTATGAAATGAAACCCATTTATTTTATGCTATATGGGTTATTTATGAAATGTTTGATGATGATATATGTTGATCACATGATAATAAAGGAAAATTTAAGGGTGCGCCCTGATAGCGCTCTAATGCATTGGGTAATGATGTAACCACTAGAGATTACAATTTTCACGATACCTTGGTGAATAACCTTGGTAATTTTCAAATGACACCTTGGGGATGGACCTTGGTGATATGTTCATGATTGTCTATGTTAAATGATGTAGCCACATTTTAAAGTTATGAAAAATGTTAATTTTATTATGATATGCCTCCTTATTTCATTCTCATGCCTTAAAGTTCTTTTTCACGACCTTATTGAAGTATCTCAAGTTCACATGTAAAATGTTTCTCTTGTTTTCCTTACTAGGCTTTTTGCTCACCCTTTCTTTTGATGTATGCTCCCAGGTTATGTGATGCAGTAATGAACCTAGGATGAACATAAGGAGAAGCCTTTCAAGTGTTTTAGAAGAATGTTTTATGTTTTCATGTTTAAAGTTCCTGGTTTCCAAGACACTAAACCTTAAAGATCCTCGGTTTTGTAAAATGTAATGAACGTTTATGTGATAAAGAGGCGGGATACTATAATAACAAAGGGAATCAACCCTCTAATACCAGTTTAAAGTGCCTATTTAGTGTAATGTATCACTGAGAGTGGGAGGGGGTGAGTTAGTGATACTATTTTTCATTTATGTTTATTTTCACTTGATACAAGCTTCGCCCCTGTCAAATATTTCAATTCCCTGCTAAAAATAAAGCCAACACACATCAATATGAATAAAATTATTTAAAAGGTTCACTATTCAATAAGAATAGCTAAGTCCTTGGTGTGGTTTGGAAATGATCGAATACCATAAAATCCATTAGAAATAAATCCGTGGATCACAATGAGTAGGATATACCCTTACACTCATGTAACACTATGAAACCATCCCACTAGTGCGTGTTCACCATATTAACACGAATAGGGTAATGCAATTTTTATGTAACAACTCATGTTACCTGTGTTTATTTTCAATTAAATATATTTATCCAATTGAAATACAATTACTCAATTCCTTACCTAGAAGAAAGGTAAGAAACTCATGAACTTTGTTATGAAAACTCAGTCTGATTTTTCTGGGTTCGATTCTCCCCGACTGATTCCTCAAAGTACGATTCTTCCAAAACAATTCTTCAAGTCCTATTTTCAAATAGAATTCAATAGAAATGAATCGACACTAATTCAATTATTGAGTATGATAAAACTCAGTACGATTCTTCCCTAGTCTGAGAAACCCAATAAGTAAATCCCAAAGCCGATTAATCCATCCTAATATAACAATCACCTGAATACAAATGACAAGTCGAATATGATGATCTAATGAATTAGATAACCATTGAGTATAATTATCATCTGAATACAACATTACAATGTTTTATCTTCTTTCACTTCTCCATCAAAATGTTTTCAATAATAATCAAAATAGACCCTTCTTTATCTTACTAAAAAATCAGATCTTCTCTCTCTAATGTAGTGAATAGTATTATGTCATTAGAATAGTACCATGTAATTTATGCCTTTTATAGGTGACCCAAAATAGGTTTGGGCTAGAATCCCAAAAACATTCTTGCTCACCTAAATTCACACAAATATGAATTTACCCTAAAATATTAGAGAAATTATGACTTCTTCAATGCTTCTCTAAGCTTCTTGATTCTTCTTCAAACTTCATATCCTTCTTTAGACTTTCATTTAAATTGTTAATATGATTTTAATAAATTAGTTCAATTTTTCTCAATCTGATTTCTTTAATAAAAATATTTGTATCAATTGAAAATATATGTATGAAGAAGTGGATACCATTCTTATTTTCTGAATACGATTCTCAAAACCAATTTGAATCAAAATATTTAATTTGAATGTATAGCCTCCCCTTGACAATCCATTCAGCAATCTTCTTCCCTTTTTTATTTGATCCTCTTGAGATTCAAAACTTCATCTTCTCCTATTCTCTTGACCCAGATGGAAACCTACAAAGTAATTCAAACCTTTTGAAATAGTTGACTACATTGTTGATCTCAATTTCTCCTTCTCTTCTTTTGACCAACTTAAACAAAATTTATTCTTATCTTATTCTATTTAACCACTTGTAAAATAACATTTGAGATTAAATCAGTGTTCATATGTCTCTTCTTTTAGAAATTAAAACAACAATTTAACTAATCCTGATTACGATACGAAGAGTACGATATTTCTAAGTGTGATAGGCTTGGGTATGATCATTCTAGGTATGAAAAGTTTATGACCGGTCAGATGGATTAGTCAGATGCTACAGTAGCTATATTAGATCAGTATACCACCTCTTTAATCGGCACCACATTTTAAATTGGCCCCAAATTTCTGATCGATACAACCTTTACAGTTGTCATCAACTTTCTAATTGGTACCACCTTTCCAATTGGCACCACCTTTCCAATTGGTACCACCTTTCTAATCGGCACCACCTTTCTAATTAGCACCACCTTTCTAATCGGCACCACCTTTCTAATCCAAACCATCTCTTACTCCTCTTTATTCCATAAAGATTGCATAATAATTTATCAATTCAACTCATGATTTTTATGAAATACAAATAAGAAAAGCATCATCAAAATTAATTCATCATAGTCACAGAGACTTCGATTCAAAACGTTCACTTCATTCACATCGGTTTCAAAGTGAGTCTGATGGCATTACTTCCAGCAAGGTGATTTCACTTTCTTTCTGGTCCCGAGTCATGTTCAATTAAAACCACTTCTTCCAAAATAGTTTCTTCTCATTTCGATGGACTTTCACAGTGAGCCTGATTCCTTTGAAAACGTGAGTCCGATTTTTTACGAAACATGGATCCAATTCTTTTGATAATGATCCTCAATATGATTTTTTCCTAAAAAATGTTAGGTGATTTCCAAAAACATTCCTTGACAACAAAAGACAACACTTGAATGAAAAAATTCTTCATCATCAGCTAGGTCAGCATAGTCGTAACATTTAATTCAATGCATGCGATTGCAATACATGGGGGAATTCAAGGGTGAATGGAGGTATCAAATCAACAGGCTAGGCAAAGGTTGGGGATACAGTAATCATTATATTTCCCTATATGAACCAAAATATCATAATAAAAGTAATAAATGATATTTAATTGATAATAGGAATAATATATACCAATTGAATGATGATTCAATAGAGGAATAATGGAATGATCCAAGGGGAGACCACAAATTGTTAAATTGAATTTAAACCAATATTTCATGCTGTTTTCATAAAATTGAACCCAAGAAACAAGATTTTAGTACACCCACAACACCGTCTTATCTAGAGAAAACCTGAGTCCCATTGTATTGCATTTGTTTCATGTTCAAAAATAATTTTATCGAGAACCCCATGATACGATTACATCAACATGCCCTTTGAAATATTCATCACTACTTTCTTGGTGTGATTATTGCACCCAGTATTGTCAAATGTTTCCATGAACAATATGTTCTTCTCTAGGATCTTTACATCAAATACTCCTTGGATTGTTTATACCATACCATAATTCATCTTTAATTTATTGGAAAAAACTCCAATTATCTTCAAGTTTTGATCATTCCTCATGTACACAAGACCTTTCTAGATAAGTTCATACTAATAAAATCATTCCCTTTGATATTTAATGTGCTATGCTACTCCTGAGATGATTATCCATGCACCGTTGAGATAATATATACCTTCAACAACTATCTCTATTTCAATAACTAGTATATCACAATTTTTAAAAGTTTTGAAGTTGGTTCCTTAGAACCAAATTTCAATTAATAGAATATTAAAAAAATCCTATAACATAATTATTGTTCTTATTTGTAACATAAATATGATAATGTCCTTAGATTATTTTTAATATCAAAATGATATATTAGTTTTCCACTATTATGAGAACCTATATATTCCATGATAATATTCTTAAACATATGTCCTATTGTCTAGATATAATTTATCCATTGGTATACATGATGCTTGAATATAAGGTGTTTTGGGATCATTAGTCATTATGAATTATTCTTATGAAGTTTACACATGATGATCTCTAAGAATGAAGGACACAAGGATGATCCATCAATATGAATTCCACATGTTTATGCGACTTTAGATATTACTATATGTGAACATGGGAATTATTCCTTATACTAGAGTTTATTATTAATGTATATAATGAATCTTTTACTTTGATGTATGGAAAAAAACCATGAAAACATATACTTGTGGTGAGGGTGTATATGTTTCATGTGTCATAAGTGATATGATATTAATTGACTAAGTCAAGAAAGGATATGTACCTTACATATTAATAGAAGAAGATATATCTTACCCTTTAATTGAAATGAGTTTTCCTGATTAAATCCATGTATATAGTGGTTCATCGATGAGTTCATTTTAGAAAGTAAAAGAAAAATAAATTGAGCACATAGGGTGATGACATGAGTATGCATCCTTCTTGATGAGATATCAATAGATATTGGATTATATTACACAATAGCATTCATAGGGAGGGTTTTTACATTGTGACATTAACTTATTTCTATATGGTGGCCTTGACATGTTGTTAGATTATGATATCATACTTTAGGTAAGATCACCTAATGACACAAGGAAAGAGGCCCAGTGGGTTACACACAAAGTGTACCCATAATCTCATTATATTCTATTGAATTTGATATTAAAAGTAAATATTATTGTTAGTTTGTGGAATAATTATTATTCAATTAATTTTGATCTCATAAATTCAATCATGAGATTTTTGAGTTTAGAATATGTGAGTTGAATTTTATCTTTTGTTTCATATTCACAAGATAATAAATAAATATTAATTATTCAATTTTTAGTAAATAAATTAATTTATAAATATTTAATTTGTTATATGAATATTAAAATAAATATTTATTTGAAAGTTTGGTGAATATAATATTTTTTTATTTATTGAATGAATAAAATTTATTTGAATAAATATTTTATTATTCTAGGTTTAATGAATTCCATGGAGGATTTACGGGTCGAGATAATGTATGGATGAAAAATAATATTTCATATTATTTTCATTTAAATATATATTAATTAATTTATTTAATAAAAGATATTTAAATAAAAGCATTTCATGAGATATATTATTATTATTATTATTATTTGACATGGGAAATTACTTCGATTAAATATATTGATAAGGGCCTGTGTGTAATTATCGAAGTTTAAAACTAAGTATATAAATAAAAATATATCACTTTTCATTATATGATACTTTTTATGCATACCAGAAAACTATTTAGAATCCTCTCAAGACATATAGAGAAAATACCCCCATCCTCCACCCCAAGAACAGAGAGAGAATAAGATACCCCCTTGTTGTGATCAATAACTAATGGAGTGAAGTACTAGGTTCCTCCACACTAGCACTTGGAAAAACAATAACATAATTTAGAGATTCATGGAGCATGCATGGTCACACATAATAGAATCCTTGCTTATATTATCCACCACAATGACAACACACTAAGAGCAGCATCAGAAATTGATCAAGAGGATTATCGTGTTCGAGGCAAATATTATTTTAAATTAATTATAAAATAAATGTTTAAGAACATATCTAGGATATTTTGGGATTGTTTTATTTAATTTCTTTTATTAAAATTTAAAAAACTAATGAAAAACCAATATTGGGCACCCAACCATCACTTTCTCTATGCCCCCGAACTTTCATGTGACATTACATCAATAAATTTATCGTTTATAATTATTTATAATTTATTTGATCTTTTTTATATTTTTGTTTTCAAGTTTTTTATTTCCAGAATTTAATTCTCTATATAATGGTCTAGATAACATGTTCATCTAAGTTCATATTTTTGGGTTTGATGAAAATACCAATTAAACCACTAGAAGTTACACCTTCATAACTTATAAGGCACAAAAAAGTACCAAATAGAACCCATGAACACAATGCATCAAAACCTGAAAAAATGTACGTAAGTCACCAAATTGAATACCTAACCTCTGAAAAACTAAAAAAAAAACTTATGAAAGACAATGATTGAAATAAAAAATGTTAAAAAATAAAAATTATTTTATATGGTTCAAGTGCAGGTCCTAATCCATGTGGGGAGGGGGGATGAAAACTATTTTATTGAAGAATCATAAGATGATTACAATGATCAATGATTAATCGATATAAGTGAGTTCAACCTATTAAAAATTTAGATCTCATCTAGTGAAATTGGTATCCACTATATTCTGATCTTCATGGAGAGAATTCTATATAGATCCAATATGCATGGTTATCTTTCCACACAAACAATGATTTCCACCACCTTAACTTCTAGTGAACAATGTATGTTTCTAAAAATCTCAAAAAAATTATTACATAACATTATAAAGAGATTATGTATTCCATTTGTCACAAAACTATAAAGAAAACAACATACATATCCTTTAGAGGAAAAACTTATATAAGTCCTTTTCTTATCTACACTTCCACCCTTAAACTCATCATGATAAACTTATTATTTTCCATTATCCTAACTATTAACTTCTAGTTATCCTACATCCAAAAATTTGAACATTGTTCATGTCCCACCACCATATCCACCCTTAAACTCATCATGACTAAAGGCTAAAAATCTCACACTTTAGAATTATTTGTAGAATTCACCACCAAGTTCATCATCAACATTCATAGATCTTATTTCATTCCCCAAACTCCATTAAAATAACGTAGCTCCCCTAAAATGATTCTAGTTATCCCAAACCAACTGAGGAATAACCTTGCCTCATCACACCCTATAATAAAATATTTTTCAACATATTTTTCTAGATTCTAAGCTCTATATATTATTCATAGATTTGGAACATTATCCTCCAAAAATTTTCAAATTAAGTGCTACTTCAACTAAATGTAATTTTTCTTAGAATGAAACATGATATTGTTATCAAAGTGGATTATACTTTATGAATCATAGAACATAATTCCAACTTCTTAACTTCTTTTAGATCTTCTAATAACCCATTTAGATAGATCAAATCCTTCCCAGATTCTGTTAGTGCAATGTAATCCACTTACTTTATTGAAAGTGTAGCTACCAAATGATGCTTCGACATACAACTCACAACCATCCCTTTAAAAATGAACATATATCCCATGGTACTCTTATAAGTATCTATATCTCCTCTAAATTATGAGCTAGTAAACATCTATATTTACTCAACCATTCTAAATAAAAGTGAAAAATTTATGGAACCTTTTATGTACTATAGAACCCACTTTACCTCCTCCATGTGTAATCTTTCTAGATTCTCCAAGAACCTTATAACTAGTATCTGTGCTTGTATAATGTTTGGTAGAGTATAAACCATGATATAAATAAATATTATAATGGTCAATGAATATGGAACCTTTACCATGCACTCTAAATCATCTTCAGGTTTCTGTTCCTTCTACTTACTAAATTTAAAAAGTATGTCTATGGGTATAGTAATAGGTTTTTCCTTGATTATTCTAAATCATTCCACTACCTTCCAAATGTAGTCATGCTGACTTGGGAACAAAGTTTTGGAAGTTAATTCCCTTAAAATATATATCCCCAACATCCATCTAGCTAGGCCGAGATCCTTCATCATAAAAATTCTATATAATTCATATCTAATCTCATTAATCCATTCCTTTATCAGACCTGTAATAATCATGTCATCAATAGAGAGAAGTATAATAATGAATCTTCTATCATTGTATAACTTATTTTAATAGAAATGATACATATTTATCCAAATTAACTTTCACTCATCGATAAAGGAATTGTTATGGTTCCACCACCTTAGTGATTAATTTAATCCATAAAGGTTTCATTTCATCTTTCACACAAGATACTAGTTTTGATTCTCCAAAAAACATTTTGGATACTCAATACAAATTTCTTTATCTAAGTCCTCATGAAGAAAACTAGTCTTTATGTCTAATTACTCTAGTTAAAGTTTTTCCATAGCAACTATATTGACCACCATTCAAGTATTATCGTGTTTAAAAACTAGTGAAACGATCTCAAAAAAATCCACAAAATCCATATATTGAAACCCCTTCATGACTATGTTTTCCATATACCTCTATTTACCATGTTATTCTTTCTTAAATCAATAAAACCACTTATTTTGAATCAATTTCTTCCTAACATGACTTTTTTTTCTCCCATGTTTTATACACATGTAAGGAATAAATATCTCCCATTATAGATAACTCAAATTGACTCAAGTTATTCATAATTTTATCATCTTCCATATTCTCTAGGATTCTATTATCTTTTTAAAGAAAATAATATAGATCAATTTCTTTTCTTTTCACTTAGAACCTAATCCTTATAGACCTTAACAAATACATCTATGGATAAACTTCTTATATAACCAATACTTATATAACATTACCTTTCAAATATCTTCCCTGATCTTCCATATCCCTTGATATCTCTAGTACTCATGCCCTTAGCAACCCTATAAACTCTTTAATATATTTTAAAAATTATTTCTGACAATCTAGTGTCATCAAAACTGATGTAATCCATGAATTATCTAAAACATAAATAAATTATAGAATTATATTTAGTCAAATATTGTCATCTTATGGTACTTTGATATCATTGATAGTCCCTACTTAGTTATAATATCTCCACAATATCTCTTCAATGAAGATGGAAATTTTAATTTTAAAAAAACTCTGAGAGTTCTTGTCCCTAAGTCAAAATCCAAAGTATTTATTTCCATATCCTAAAAAATAACATACCCATGACTTATCCTCTATCCTTCCCCTATACTTGTAATCAATGTTAACATAGGTGAGTGTACTGAAAATTCTGAGATGGGTAAGTTCAACCTTCCTCCAGGACCAAAAATCATTCAGAAGTTCCTACCCCAATTGAGATGATGGACTCTTATTCACCAAGTAGGATTCACAATTCACTGGTTCTATCAAAAAAACATTGGGAAACCAATGTGAATTTTCATTCTCATTTCCTTATTTACCAAAATCCAATTAATCCTCTTGATAACTTTGTTATGTTTTGGAGTACCTGGTATGGTATTTTTAAACTACATTCATTTTCAACAGCAGAACCTCCAAAAATATTTTCTTCTATACTCCTCACCATTTCCAGACCTCAAACACTTACTTATGGTCCCATTTCCACCCTATATCTCTATTTAATAAAGGTATTTAATACCTTGGTCTTGTTCTTGATAAATAATTCCCAAACCTTCCGTGTCACATCATTGATAAAGGTAACATAGTACAATGACCCTATGTGAGAATGAACAGAAGATAGACCCCATACATATGTATGAAAAAACTCTAACATATAGTTCTTTTGTGTCTTAACTTCCATTTATAATGAAACCTTATGCTACTTTACAAGGAAAAAATATTCACATATTCTATACTCTATGGTTTTGATCTTCAAAATTCCCTTAGCATCTAGGATTTTCACCCCTTTCTCACTCATGTGACCTAGATGGTCATGCCATAACTTTGTAGAAGTTATTTGAATGACATGAATTGCACATTTTGATACACTAGTTAGTAAGAAAGTTCTATCCTTCACTCCTTTTTCCACCACCATAGAACGACATGTAACTTTCCACACTCTATCCATAATGGAAGTATAGAAACCCACGTCATATTGCCATCCAATAGAAATTATGTTCTTTCATAAACCTAGTATTTTCCACACTCCTTGAAAATTGATAAAACCTTGGTTCCTTGTTAAGATGTAAATATCACCTTTTCCTACAATCTTGAGAGATCAATCATCCTCAAGGTGTACTTTGTCATATCTTCCAAAATAATAATTACTCACACTTCCTCTCTCAGATTTAGAGTAAAATGAAGCTCCAGAGTTTATAATCTAAGACTCAAGTGAACTGGTGACACTCATTCTAACACCACTTGTATCTTTTGATATAGGACTTCTAGATTCACTTCTATAAGTGTATCTTCTAGAGTTGACTCTTTGTTGAATGTGATATTTCTTTAGATGTACTTTATTACCATGATGAAAAAAATGTGACTACCTTCCACCAAACTACTAATACTATGGATTCTCATTCCTTTTCCTTTACTGTTACCTTCCCATGTTATGGAATGTCCCCTACCTTTTTTACAGTATGTGTTTCTAGTATATGGATGAATCTCATTTTGATAAAGTTTCTTATTCAAAATCAGATCCATAATATCCAAAAACACTAGGCCAGACTTACCACTTGAGTTACTCAATGTGGTAACCACTGAATCCCAAGATTCTAGGAGTAATGAGAGCATCAAAAATACCCTTTCCAGATATCCAAAGTGTATTTTCACTAATTCCAAATAACCTCTCCTCATATTGAAGTCATTGATGTGATCACCTACTAGTTTTACTTCCAAAATACTCATGATGAAAATACTTCATAAAAGGAATGCCTTGTTTATAGTTCTGGGATTCTCATATATACCAATAAGTGACTTTATAAGTTTTGAAGCAATTTTAACCTCTTGAATGTTATAAGATGCATTTTGGGATAGTGACATATAGATCATAGTGAGTGATTTCTTATACATATTCTCCCACTCTTCATTATTCATCACTTATGGATTGGTAACACTAAATGGAAGATCAATATTTTTATTTAGTAGAATATCCTCTATCTATATCTTATATAATTCTAAGTCCTTCCTGTAATATTTTCCGACCAGACCCTACCCTCATCCAATACCATTACTTACAAAGATAACGAGATCCTACTAAATTCTTGAACATGTAAGAGGTCTTAATAACTACTTACCATAATTCTTCTACAAGGAAAAGGGTATAATAATATGACTAAACTAATACACCCAAAGGGTGTTGTTAGTTCCAAGAAGGTAATCAAATATATAAATTTTAATAACTCAAATGAACTAAAAATAATAACTAAATGAATGTAGTAATTGAAAAGTATAAGGGTAAAACCCACAATACAATTTGAAAACACTTAGAAAATTAAGATAATGATTGAAAACAAAAAGAAAAAGTGACAGTTGAAGTGATGATGCGACAAAATATGAGAATATGTACCAAGCATTGTAATTTATAGGTTTTTGTGATAATGATGTAAATAATTGGAGTTTTTAGACATGTTTTTTATTAGAGCTGGGTCTAAGAATATCCTTATTCTTGATATACTCTCTCTAATCCAATAATTACCCTTTTATGTGAACAACTACTTGGGATAATTAATGAATTAGGAAACCTAAGAACTTATTTAAATATAATCACTCTAAATCATATAATAATAATAAAAAATCAAATTTATTAGTACTTTCATATAATAATACTCTTTAATTCACATAATAATGTTCATTCCATGAAAAAAAGATATTAAGAATTAAAATCACAAATACAAAAACAAAAAAATGAATTAAAAATTGAAAAATATCCACTATTACACCCCCTTTAAATTAAATCAATTGGAACAATGAATATTACCCCCCATACTAGTCATGAGGAGGAATAAAAATAAATAGAGGCTAATAAATGGAATTTGTGAAGTAATATGTCAACATGAATAAGGACACCACTAGCAACGACTCCAATTGATCATCCGAGATATCCCTAATAGCACCAGCCATATTACTTGTATGTAAAGGATATAATTATATCTCCCCTTGAATATACTAAAATATTTATCTTAGACATATCTATAGATATATATTTTCAAATTTTAATGAAACACAAGCTCCCTTAATATCCATGAAATCCCCTTGCATCTATCACTTCTTATCTCTCTATAAGATAAAACCTTTTTATCCATATTATCTCCATATCTATACATAATTAAGTTTTCTATATAATCTAATAATAACCATGTAATCCATGTGGGATATAACTCATGAATCTATATTTAGATATAATTCAAATTATCTATGAGAAAGATAGAGAGTGTAAGGATGAGGATGAATATATTCATATGTATTATATATGCCATATATACCCATTCATGATGTGTTTTGTATCTTTACTACACTACATGCACATGATTAGCACAACTTGTGACATGAAAAATCATTCAGGCTATGAAATACACTTTTACATTCTATGTTTCTGTAAGACTTCACTATTCACACCATGTATAGGGCTTCAGGTTATGAACCAAACTTTACTCATCTCTGTTCTTTATGTAACTCCCATGTACCTTTAAGTATCTAATTTCATTACATTACATAGAATTATCAAGATAAATATACCTTTATGTTGATAATAAAAACCCTTACATGAATAATAACTTCATGCCACACCTCCTTTTCCCTTATAAAGCTATACTCTTCTACCATTACGTAACTTCCTTGCACATTTAAAACATTAATTATCCTTTAAGAAAATTTGTCACTAAAATAATATAAATATTCTTATTTTTATATAATTTTATTTAAATTATTATTACCCATAATTAAATAAAATAATGAATATTTGGGCAGAATAATAAAATAATTAATAAAATTATTTATTTTAAATTTAAAAATTTGTATGGATAAAATATGATCATCAAATAATCTCACATATAAACTCATGCCTATCCAAAAGAATATATCTCCAAATAAATATAAAAGTATGACCTTGATACCAATATTGAAATTCCAAAACAAAACAATTAAATAATTATTAATAGGGTAAAAAAAATTAAATTATCATATAGAAATATCAATCTAACCCCACACTTTTGAAAGAAACCAATCAATCATGTATTTCAGTTATTCCCTTTGAAATTAACGGGACTTCTCCTAACTTTTATTCAAGCTTCTCAATTTTAAATTACTAATAATGATAATTATGATTTACCTAACACTGAATTTCTTTCCACTCATCACTCACGGTAACAATGTAAATGGAATTATTCTCATACCTTAATTACATACTCTCAACCATAGGCTTACATTGGATCTAAAATCTTCATCCTGTAAAGACAAAGATGACAATTAATCATAAAGGCTTTGAAATTAAGGATTTATGACTCCAAGGCTTAGGGTATGTGGTTAATGATGTAAAAAAATCTTAAAATGTGCTTTGACTCTTAAGAATTATGCATCATAATAAAAGTTAATTACAATGAAATTAATCTCTTTAAAATGAAAACTCCCCACTCAAAGAACTAAAAGTGGGTTCATGAATATGTAAAAGAATAATGGATGAATGTCCTATTAGAATTTTTTCACACCTTTTCACCTTTTTTTCTTTTCAAACTATTTTTTTAATATTTTTTTGAAATTTGTGATTAAGAGATGTGTCACATACACCACCCAACCCGAATGATCAAGATCAGTATCCAAACAATGGTGATTTTTGTCCCTCCAAAGAAACAAATCTTTTTTTTCCTATTTTATTTTTCATTTTTTTTCTAAATATATTTTTATTTTCACTTTTTTAGATGAAAAAAATAAAGTAAAATGAAATATAATCATTAATCTTCCCATACATAAGGAATCACCTCACATATTATACTTATATAAAGTAGGGGTAAGAAAGTATAAAGTAAGATTATGATGTGGCTATTTCCTAGCAAAGGAAATTAATGGATTCTATGAGATCGATAGGATAAAATGTCATTTTTAATATTTAGGATAAGGTATTATCAATAAAAATGGAACAATAATATTAAAATTTTATTTTTTCAATCAAAGATGTGATAAGATACATTTGCAGGTTCTGGAAGGTAGACATGCCCCAAGTCACTCTCCAGAAACATGTTTAGAGAATATTGGAAAAATTTGGTCTAGAAGTATCTCAGGAATAGAAAATATATAATATTGGTCAATCAATCATGTCATGAGTAATAATAAAAAATTAACCAATATTAATTTTATAAATTAAAAGAATGAAAAATATAATTGAAATTTTATCTACAAAAATCAACTAACTACCACAAATCATGATTTATTAGACTAATACCCCTATACTTAACTTTAGTCATTAAATACACTATTTTAATTATTCAATATCATTAAAATTGAAATATAATATAGGGAATCACGGGGTTCCTAAATAATTTTGGTATCATAGATTAAAATAGAACACAAGTATAATATGGGGAATGCATTTTTTCTTTGAATAACTAAAAAACTGATTTAAAAAATGATGGGGAGATAAAAAAATTAATAACATTAAAGATACTAATCTTTCATCATGAATATTTTATTTTATTACCATCCTTTTTTCATTGGTACTTGCACTACTATCATAATATAAATCTAAAATAAAATAACATGTGAAGGCATAAGGTCTATGAATTAAAGCTAAAAAATATAAGAGGGATTATTATATACTTCCTAAAACAGATTCCTAAAGTCCAATGAATTAATTCCTAAAAATAAAAAGAATCCATAAAAAAATGTTTTTTCTCCTGTAATTTATTTTATTAAGGTCGTTAATCTCATCATTACCTTGTTTATGCCAAGTTAGAGAGGGTTGGAAGGATGTAACCCAATCTTAATTAAAAAATGGTCAAATATATGATTCTTCCATATAGATGGGTATTTTTTTTGTATTTTTAATTTCAATGTTCCTTGAGGTAATAATTTCTATAATTCAAATGGAATAATCTACTAGTGTTTGTTTAGTCCAAAATATAAAAATGAGATCATGGACTATCAAAACCTATTAGAATTCTTGGATCCTCCTTAGTTCAGTTGTTCCTCCATTATATTCAATCCTTTCCAGTGTCCCTTCATCAGTTTTAGTATTTTCAAGATGTTATTCCTTCTAGACATCAAGTAAATGTTTTCTTTTTTCAATGAGAGAAATATATTGAACTCTTTCCTTATTTTACTTCTCAAAATCATCTCCCCTTTCATAATATATTTTCATTTCTTGATGAATATTAAATTTCACATTCTCATCACCAATCCTTAAGATCAACTCCCCGTGTTTCATGTAACGCCCCGACCCCAGTTACCCAGAGTCAGTGCATTATTACATAACATTGGCATGATCACAAAAGATCAAGTCTCGAAAGACCGATTAGTTTAATAGTCTTGGAAACACTAGATATATTCATAAGTCTTACATTAAATCATAAAGTAAAAAAACTACAACAACATATTGTCTTCATATACCCTCATACTATCCCTGTAGGTCATTCATAAATTACTTCTTCACATCCTGGGAATAATAAAACATTGAAAGGGGTGAGCTCAGATGCTCAGTAAGGATAAAAATATAGCAGAAACTTTCATAGATAAGAATAAACATTTAAGGCAATGTATAACTAAAACAAAAGCCTTTTAAACTTAAACTTCAGCATAATTTGGCAAAGATAAAATGAAATAATTCTATTTACTTATTCATATGGATATTTTACTAGTTGAATAACCACATGCAATATCAATAACCACTTTCATAATGATGGAATTCATAATGCCAGAATATCACAACCACATAGTCAAGGACTCGTTCCAAGACTCCAAATAAGATTTTGTCAAGGCCTCGTGCCAAGATACTATTTTTCGTCATTAGACCTACCGATGCATCGAAGAGATATAGCGGGCTCCACCCATCACTTACTAAGTCCAATGCATTCCTCATATGAAAAGTTTGAAACATAACATAAAAATTCGTATTAAAACTAGCATACGAAATGTCAATTATTTATCCACAAACCATGAATGGTATAAAAATAGCACATCCACAGTAAAACGTAACTAATTCGATACAATATAGAATATTTTATTGTATCAGATTAACCTCAATCGATAATTATGAAGGATATTGACATAGATGAAAATAATCATCAAAACTATTAGAGAGAAATATCCCCCTTTTTCTTGAAATCATTTAAAATTCACACTACTTGTCAAGAAGCCATTTAAAATATATTTTTGAATCAAAGTGTCACATACCACTTTGAAACTTTTAAAAGTAATTTTAATTTTAAAACCTTAATGTACATATAAATAAATCCTTAAAACCATTTTTAAAACATGGACATTAATGATAAAGATTTAGAAGAATAAATATTCAAAACATTTAAAAATGATATTTTTGTTAGAGTTTCTAAAAAAAGGAGAGACACTTGAATAAAAATAATTAGGATAATAAAAAATTTGTAATATCATGAGAATAAAGGGATTCATGATATACTATGTCAAAGTACATTATATACACCATATAAAAGTGATTTGGTGTATAACAACAAAGGAGTCTCAATGGAATATAATTTGAGATGAAACTTCTTATAAAGACCGTATCCTTAGGTTAAGGATAAATAAATGGCATAATTATGTGTGAAAAATATAAATACACTAAATATGATTGGATATTTAGTGTAAATCAATCATAGGAAATTCACACATATTCTTGTAAAGACAACACCAATGAATTGGATATTTAACACAACAAATGGAGATTGAGTTAAAATTACTCTTATCAAGTTCATATAGATGACTTGAGAAATTATAAATGGAGTTATTATTTGTATCAAAAGTATATCCATAGAAAGGGGAGTGGAAATTATGACATAATAAAATGAATAGTGATTCCACACATAATCTTGGAGTAAAATAATCAATGAAGTATGCGTAAAGTTGAATGAATGGAAATTAAAATTTCGAATTCCCTTATCGATTTGGTAACATGAGAAACATACACCCATGAAAGAAGGATCATAAAATGATGATGTAGATATCCACAAATTAATGTATATTACACAATTAATACAATCATGGACATTACACACACCACATGCAATAAATAAGTAGTGGAAATCTCACGGAATTAAAAGTGAGATAAGAAACCCCTTACTTTGTACTTTTTCCTTGTTCGAGGGTAGATTAGCCTCCTGTATAATGTTGAAATAATTTTTATTTAATTATAAAAGAATCATATGCATTAATATTATATCATATATGATCTTTTAACATTTCTTTGTTAATAATATCTTAGTATTATCGTCGTTTCGGGTGTTAACTTACTCGTTTTATTTTATATGTTTTGTTACATAAGTCATGTTAGTTGTGGATATGTTGTATCTTATTAATATACAGAATTATATTAAGTCCTTAAACATTATTTGTAATCATAAAATGTGAATTATACTTGTACAGATATGATGGGGAATGAATCTTATCGCGTTCGTGGAGTCGGTAGTACGTACGTACGCAAAAGCGATAATATCATTCTTTTGATATTAAAATCATATATAATTGGATGGTATATAATATATACAGAATAATTATCATCTTATATTTATTATTTACATGAATTACACATCATTATTATACCCATCAAAATAATAATGTTTTGAATAACAATTACACCACGACGTGGAGACGGTAATCCGTACGTACGTACGTATAGTGACATGTCATTCAAAGGATGGATAGAATACTGAATATGGTTGTAAAATATTTATAATAATGTCACAATATATATAAAATACAGGATTTATTATTTTATAATGGAAATAACAAATAAATAATAAGTTAAAGAAGAAAGAAACTTGAAAGAGGGTGGTGAAAACGTTACCTCTTCTTCGGGTTCTTCCTTTTGATTTGATCAAACGGGATCTTTAGGTTGGATTTATGATCAAACTAAGACCTCTAGGTTGAATTTAGGGAATTTGGGAGGATATTTGGGCAGATTTTGGCCAATCCAAAAGGCTTGAGCGGTGTGAGTAATTGGTTAGAAGTGGTGTCCTTTTATAAGGGGGAGGAGGGGCTCTTTAGAAAAAACTTAAAGTATTAATTTATAATAAATTAATATTCGGTTTATAATGGATCCAAATTGTATTATTAAATGTATTAGGTGGGTATGGTTCTAAAAAAACCCAAACAACAGATTTTAGACAGTTTTGAGTCACTATAGTAACATTATCTTTTAGATTTAACTCTTAGTTAAGTAGTTTGACATTTACCATGTCTCTTTGTATTTTTATATTATATAGTTAATAAAATTACTATATACTTCCAAGAGACCCTAAAGTGGTCCATTAATGATACACCTATCATTATATAAGTCCTTTGGCCGAACCTTAGATTTTTAGGAATATAATATCAATTAATAATATAATATTTGTTTTAAAAACTCTTTTATGTCAATTTTGACCCTATTGGGTATTTTGTTTTTTATAAATTCATATCAGCATTATTAATTCGAATACAATTAATATAACCAATAATAATATGTCATATTAACCTATAAAATTATTTTAATTCATAAAAATTCTCATATTACATTTATTTGTATATTTATAATATCAATTATTTTAATATTTCATTAATTCCGTAATTACTGCAGCACCATTGTGTCATAAATAAAGTAACTTATTTAATGTCTAAAAATTATAAATAAAATAATATTATGTATTAAATATTTTTATCTTTCTAATTAATATTTAAAATACAATTTATATTATGTATAACCCTATATTAAAAATGTTTTAGTAATTAAACTTTGATTTTAACTCTTTTAACTCTTCTTTGAATTAAATAATAATAAATGTCCTAATCTAATCCAAGTGGACCTAAATGATAATATTTTATTCCAAAGGTTGTTTTTGATCTAGATAAACTTGTACAATAGAATTAGGACATGTTTTAGGGTAATATTAGTATCATTTTTACCCTTAATTACCCTATTTACTTTTAACCGTGGTAAATAAAAGTAAAAAGTTACTATTCACCAAAAATTATTTTTATCTTATCGAACCACATTTTACTCCTTGATATTAACCATGTCTTTTGTATTTTCTAAATTCTACTCACAGAAGGGGTAAAATTTCGTTTTACGTGAATTTCTAAATTCTCCTAGGAGGTGGGTAAAATTCGGTGAAAAGTTTCATAAAATTTTTATACATCTAAAATTATTCTAAAATAAATCTAATTAATTACATTGAAATTATATAGTTATTATGTATCTATTTTTACCTTAATTAAATTTAAATAAAATTAATTATTATTTAAATAAAAATTTGTTTTTAAACTATAACTCAGTGTTTATTCACTATTCATCAAAAATTGAAAGTTTTCAGAAAAATACAAAAAATTCACCCTAAGATAATTTCGATATTCAGAATCAAAAAATGAAGTCCATTTTGAAAGATAAAATTTATAAAATTTCAAAAAGTGGGTATTACTATTCATAACAGCTAGTTTGATTGGTTGTGGTGTGTGTTAGAACTCAAAGTTGTGTACAACACATGCTATTGCATTATTAAAAGGGAAACGTACCGTGGAAGCTTGGGGTGTTAAATTTTCCCATCCTTCAATAAATTATGTCCTCACAATTTTTAAAATTGGGCTTGGGAATATAATGGAAAGTCCCACATCGGAAAAAGAGTCAATAAAACTATCACTTTAAAAGAAAGAAAGAGAAGTAAAAAGGTCACCCGAGATAACCTATACTAGGATTCCTTATAGAAAAAAAATGAATATGGATGATAAACTAAGTGTCAAGTTCTTATGGAGAGGGATAGAGAACTTGATCAGGAGAAAGTTAACAACAATAAAACCACAAACTTGTGATGGGAAAAATACTAATTAGTTTCCCAGTAGGAAAAGTAAACTGACAACATTTTTTTTTGTTTTAAGTTACATTACATAAAGATGAGGAATTTATTTCTGAGATTGACTAAGAACATAAAGATATATACATACTTTTTGAGTAAAGTTTCATTGTTTAATAAATTCCTACTACTAAATCATTTTTAAACTATGAGTATTCAAGAAGACTTGGTCACATTGGAAGAGATAGAATAAACTTCTTATAGAATCACATGATCCATGAAGGATAAACTATATATTTACCTTGCCTTTAGAGATTGATCATAACCAAAATGGTTAGTATAAGATATGATGATCCCCCAAAAATATATTTCATTAGAGAAATAAACACTAATATTAATTTCTAAAATTAAACCAACAATACCCCAAAGATAAATAAATACCATTCAATAAACATTTTTCCTTAAAATCCTTCAATATAATCCAAACTAATATTAAAACCCAATACTTAGAAGAATTTTGTTATGTAGTCTTCCATGTTAAATTATATCTCCAAATGACATCAACTACTCTTAAAGTCACATACATAAAAGTAATTAACCTGATCACATATTCTCTATTATAGGTTAATCATTTCCATAAATAACCCAAATCACTATAAATCCATAATAAAAACATATATAACAATCCACAATTACTCCTCAAATGAAATCCCATAGTATTCTATTCTCCTTGGGCATATAGTGTTCCCAACAAAGTGAACATCTTCCAAAATAACATTTATCACTTAATCACCAAATCATTCTCATATACTAAGGGTATTCACTTAATAAGTCATAAGATCCCAAATCAACTTATTATTGATCAATAAAATCATTTAACTAAAAATAATTAGTCACACTAACCAGGGACTTCACGTAGTCTAGTGGTAGTAAATAAATCCCTATCACACTTTGGTTGTGGGTTTGATTCCCACAGCTTTGTCCGATGCGATGGGTTGTCACACGGTCTGCGTGTTGTCATTTTTCAAAAACTATATTTCATAACATTACCAAAATGAGATAAATTCCTCAAAATAGCCATAACTTAATTTAACCACAAATGTTATCTCATACCTTGAATTTTCATCACAAAATATAATAACATGTAATTGCCTCAAACCCAATGATCATATAAAACCAAATGGTTATTTATAACTATATCCACAAGAGAAAGGACAAGTCTTCCTCAAATATCATTCTCACATGATAAATTGAAGGGTTACACATATAAGATAAAATTCACCCAATGTAATCTCAACAATAAGGAGCACTAATACCTTTAAATATTTTTCCTTCCATTTATTTCCACATAGGTTCTTCCTTGAACAAGAGGTTATCCTATAGAATAGGGCATTGACTTGGGTGATTCCAAGGTCCCTTACATTTATGAAAAATGACCGTAATTAGAATCTTGGGACCATTTTTATTTTCTTCCATAGTACTCTTCATTTTTCCTCGGCAATTATTCACTTTATTTCCTTCCTTCCCACATGTAAATCATTTCTTTGTTCCATTGAGACACTTTCCTGGGTGTCTCCTTCCACATTTCCCGCATGATGGAAATTGAGGATTCTTTTCTCCATAGTCTCCACTGCTTGATCTCTTATCATTCATCACGTTTCTCTTCTTTGTTGAGTTTGGGAATTGGTTAATATATATATTGTTGATCATATTTTACTAAAATTTATTTGTCATGAAGACGATATATTTTACGCCTATCAACATTCCATTTTGTTGCTCATTTCCACCACTGTTCCCACCTTGTACATCATTCTCAAAGTCACCATGACTTCCTTGGAATCCAGCCATTGACTAAAACCAGAAAGCATTGTGTGAGTAACAATAGTCATAAAATCATTTAGAGAATATCATGTCACCATATTCTCAATTTGAAACACATTAAGATTAACCAAGGTCATTTACTCTCATAATACTTCAAATTGATTTGTAATGAAAATATAAATTATCCTAAGCATATCCCCCGGGAGTGTCGTAACCAAGAGTGCAGCAAGGCCCATTGTCGTGCACCAGTTCCCGTTCAAGTCTAGCTCAAAGTGGTGTTTTTGGGTTTTACACCTAGGTACATCTGTGCCAGAGCCGCCTCTACCTGCTCGTATCCACACAGGGATGTATTGTATGGAAAACTCACAAAATCTATACAATACCAAAATTCTGGGAAGTTCTTCTCTACTAATCTGCAAAGTCTTTCGTAGGGCTATGTGCTCTGATCAGAGTTTATCTAAATCTAGCTTCCAAGATTTGTACTAAACTTCTTCTGATACCAACTGTAACGCCCCGACCTGAGTTACCCAGAGTCAGTGCATTATTACCTAACATTGGCATGATCACAAAAGATCAAGTCTCGAAAGACCGATTAGTTTAGTAGTCTTGGAAACACTAGATATATTTATAAGTCTTACATTACATCATAAAGTAAAAAAAAACTAAAACAACATCTTTTATTCATATTGTTGGTTCTGGGCGTAGCGGAAGCGCGTTGGTGGGTTTTCCTAACTTTAATTTTAATGTTAAACAACGTTCAATCCGAGATCCGTCACGATATAAAACGCCGAATCTTAGGAATAGAACGAAAAACGAAAAGAAAAGAAGAGTCCCGGAACCCTTGAGGAGGATCATCATATGTTGATTATAATTAATTTAATTAATTCATAATAATTACCTCGTTGGAAGTCTTTATTCGTTGATGTGTCCGGTCACGATTCGGTGAACTGTCGTTGCGTCATAGAATCCAAGTGTAGGATTCCTCTAGCTATGATCCACATGTGTGTCACGTATCTCCGGACGTCGCCGAAGGGATCTCCGGGTGCTAGCGTGGAAGAACCTTCATTTGCGATGTTCACCTTCGACCGCCTTGATCCGGTGGAGGATCTTGCTCTCGTAACTTGAGGGCGTTCTTGGTGGAAAGGGAATTCTCTCTTGGCTTGAGAGTATTTCCAAATCCGTTGTGCACAACAATGGCTCTCTAAAATGTTGGGGTTGCGAGGATATTTATAATCGGGTTTGAGGTTAATAGAGTTATGACAATAAATAAACGCGTTACGCGTTTTATTTATTTCATTAACTCTTATTGAAAACCCCCATGTCGAATTATTAATTCCTTGACATGTGCCCACACTGATTATAATAAATATCATTTAATAAAACAATATTAAATCCTCAAAATCCCAACTAAAAAAACTACACAGCGTGTAATAATTAATACATGGCGTGTACTTGTTTTCCATAAAACTACACGGCGTGTATATTTAATATACACGACGTGTACTTTTATTTTCCATTTTTCTCCACCACATTTATTAGACCATGAGCAATGACTCTTTATTTATTAAATAAATGTAACGGCATTACTCGCTAATAAATATATTATTTCATCCAAAATATATTCTCTCAAATAACTAGTGTCAAAATAAATGTGATCAGACATCCTTAAATAATTATTAAACCACAGTCGAGAATAATATTTATTTAACTTGTTAAATTAATATTTAACTGAGATACATGGACACACTTAGTGTGTGACCCTCTAGGACTCTTTCTTAGTGGCATTAGGCTGAGCCTGCCTAAAGTCCAAGGTTAGCATCTAGCAACACGCCATGACACCCATAGAGAAAGAAGGTAACGCTACAATGACGTGTCACCTCCTATGAACGCTTACCTTGTAATATAATCCCTTTGTCTCGATATCTCTAATCAAGCGGGTTGCATGCTAGAGCCATCAACCTATGTGCTTGATTATTCTTTCTTTGACTTCCCGGAATTGAACTTGCCCATACCTTACCATGGCCATGGATTTATTTAGGCTATATCAATTCCATCAAAGGGCCTGAGATATCTACTTCCATTATGGAATGGAAGGGACAAATCCTTTCTCGCATTATCTTTTAATGCGATATTACTCGTGATGCACCCAACGTATCCTACCTCGCTGTAAATAGTGTGTCGTCACAGTTTTCGTCAATACATATAAGTGCGCGAGTTGTAATACCCATTAATAATAATCTTAAAGTATAAGGACCAATACACACATCCGCTGATAGGAACATCCAATGACACTATGAAATGTGGATTTCCTACTGGCGGGTCTCGTTCTCATAATATCCTCTTGGATATTACCAAGGGCGCACACCATGAGAAGTTGAATCAATGTTTTATGAGTCCTAACCCCTAATGACCTGTATTATTTGTGTCCCTCAAATAATATCATCCGGCCATAGAACATACATTCAAGAATAGTGTTATGGCACTTTCGGGTTCTCATCATAGTAGGGATCCGCTACGACCCTTTAATGCAATAGCTATCCTTTGGACATTATCCCATGACATGTCACGCATAAGAACAATCAAGATGTGATAAGGATTTTATTTAAATGAATAAAGTACAAAGTAGTTGGTTCTAGACCACCAAATCCAACAGACTCCCACTTGGACTAGATCTAACTGCTAACCGCCTTTAACCCGCTAGCTCTCACATGATATTCATGCTTCTGCTGAGATATGCCTTTAGTCATGGGGTCCACCACGTTCTCTTCCGTGGACACTCTGCTCACTGCAACTTCACCCCTTTGATAGAAATCCGTCAAGAGGTGATACTTCTGGAGTATGTGCTTTGTCCGTTGATGTGACCTTGGTTCTTTGGAAAGAGCCACCGCTGCAGTATTATCACAATACAATGTAATGTGATCTTTACTGTTAGGCATCACATCAAGCTCCTGGAAAAAGTTCCGAATCCAGACGGCTTCCTTGGCTGCATCAAAAGCCGCTATATACTCGGACTCCGCTGTAGAACCGACGACAACTGGCTGCTTTGAACTCTTCCAGCTCACAACTCCTCCATTGAGATAGAAAACATATCAAGATTGCGACTTCAGATCATTATGATCTATTTGAAAACCAGCATCAGCATACCCTCTGATGACAAGCTCCTGATCTCCTCCATACACTAGGAACATATCCTTAGTTCTTCTCAGATACTGAAGGATAGTCTTAACAACAGTCCAATGCTGTTCTCCTGGATCTTCTTGATATCTGCCTACCATGCTTAGTGCATAGGCAACATCAAGCCTGGTACATAACATGGCATACATGATGGATCCTATAGCCGAATCGTATGTGATATTTCTCATCCTATATTTCTCCAATTGTTTCTGGGGACACATTTTCTTAGAAAGATATAATCCATGTGACACTGGAACCAATCCCCTCTTGGATTTTTCCATACTAAATCTCTTTAGTATCTGGTCAATGTATGTACCCTGACTTAGTCCAAGAAGCCTCTTGGATATGTCACGAATGATCTTGATCCCTATAATGTAGGCTGCTTCTCCTAAGTCCTTCATGGAGAAACACTTGTTCAACCACTCCTTAACTGACTGTAAGGCTGGTACGTCATTTCCAATAAGCAATATGTCATCAACATATACCACTAGGATGACTACCGCATTCCCATTAAACCGCTTATAAACACATTGCTCAAATTCGTTCTTAATGAAACCAAATACGTTTATGGCTTCATCAAATCGAATGTTCTATGACCTGGATGCTTGCTTCAATCCATAAATGGATTTTTTCAACTTGAAAACCCGTTTGGCTTCACCTGGTGTCACAAACCCTTCTGGTTGTGTCATATAGACATCTTCCTGAAGGTTCCTGTTAAGGAATGATTTTTTGACATCCATCTGCCAAATCTCGTAGTCATGGTAAGCTGTTATGGAAAGTATGATTCTTATGGATTTAAACATGGCAACTGGCGAGAAGGTTTCATCATAGTCAATTACATGACGCTGTCTGAATCCTTTAGCCACTAGCCTTGCTTTATAGGTGCTAACTTGACCTTCCATGTCCAGCTTTCTTTTGAATACCCATTTGCATCCAACAAGCTTTACATCAATTGGCTCATCGACTAGAACCCAAACTTGGTTCTGATACATGGAATCCATCTCAGAATTCATAGCTTCTAGACATCTTGCAGCTTCTGATCTTTCTACTGCTTCCTTATAGGAGAGAGGTTCATCATTGTCCAACAATAATGATTCACCATCCTCGGTGACTATAAAACCAAATCTCTCTGGTTCCCTTACCTCTCTTGAGCTCCTACGAAGTACTTGTGTTTCTGGAACCTCTTCCACGGGGACCTGTGGAACTTGTTCCTGTACCAACTCATGTGTATCTTGAGCATCAACTTCGTCAAAGTCAATCTTGCTCCCACTATCCTTCTTGAGGATGTGCTCCCTCTCAAGAAAGACAGCCTGTCTGGCGACAATCACTTTCTTGTCTTGAGGGTTATATAGGTAATATCCTTTCATTTCTTTGGGATGTCCTATAAAGATAAACTTCGTGCCCCAGGGTGCTAGTTTGTTTCCTGATAAGGCCTTAACAAACGCCTCGCATCCCCATACACGTGTGTGCGACAAATTGGGCTTCCTTCCATTCCATAACTTGGATGGAATTCCATTTTCCGCCTTAGTTGGTACTCGGTTTAATGTGTATGTTACAGTTTGTAATGCATATCCCCAAAAGGATAATAGAAGATCCACATGACTCATCATCGAACTCACCATGTCCAAAAAGGTGCGGTTCCTCCTTTCACTAACACCATTACACTATGGTGTATAAGGAGGAGTGAGCTAAGATAGAATCCCATACTCCCGTAGAACATCGATGAACTCTTGGTTCAGATATTCTCCACCTCAATCTGATCGAAGCTTCTTTATCTTCTTACCAAGCTGATTCTCTACTTAATTCTTGAATTCCTTAAATTTCTCTAAGGACTCTGACTTGTACCTCATTAAGTAGACATAGCCATATCTACTCAAATCATCAGTAAAAGTAATGAAGTAAGAATATCCACCTCTAGCTTCTACTAGAAATGGTCCACACACATCCGTGTGTACCAGTCCTAGAAGATCTGTGGCCCTTTCACCTTGTCCACCAAAAGGAGGCTTGGTCATTTTTCCTTGTAAACAAGCGTGACATCTATCAAGTGGTTTTAGCTCAGTAGAGTCTAAATAGCCATCTTGGCAGAGCTTTGTCAAACGCTTCTCGTTCACATGACCAAGGCGGTGATGCCATAACTGGGTGATGTATGAGTCATGTGAGTTTGTTTCATTATTGATTTCCAACACTTGGTTTTCATAATTATATACATACAAACCATTATTTAAATGTGCCGTACCATAGCATACTTTGTTATTATAAAATCGACAACCCTTATTTCCAAATTTGAAAATAAATCCATCCATATCCAAACAAGATACAAAAATTATGTTCTTGGTTAAACTAGGCACATAATAACAGTTATGTAAAACCAAAATCATCCCAGTCGGCAATGAGAGGTGGTAGTCGCCAATAGCCAACGCAGCCAGCCTTGCGCCATTAGCAGCTCAAAGATCCACCACCCCTCTGGCGATCTTTCTAAATCTACTTGGTTCCTGCATTTGAATAAAGATGTGATACCCACAAGCTGTATCTAATACCCAATGTGTAGAAATAGAAAGATTTCACTCGATAACAAACGCACCTTTAGCGTCCCCACGCTTCTGGGTGCAGTTCCTCTTCCAGTGGCCCTGCTTGCCACATGAAGAACACAATGCCTCCCATTCCTTGACCTGCCTCTGGATCTTCCCCTTCTTGGAGGGACGGTGCTCGGGGACTTCAGACCGTTTATAAGTCTTTGGCCCCTTTACCTTGTCCTTCCTTTTCTTGTTCACCATAAGGACCGTGGTTTTGTCACGCCCCATGTCCTTATATACCTAGAAAATCAAGGTCAGAAGCTCCGATAGACTCTTCTCATTGCCGCTCATGTAATAGTTGAAAATGAAGCTAGAGAAGGTCTTGGGAAGTGATGATAGGATGAGATCTGTATGCAACTCATCCGAGAATTTAATTCCTAAGATGTCCAAGCATTCAATATAGCCAATAATCTTGACTACATGAGGCCCAGCTGGCGCAGACTCTCTAAGGTTCGTGGTAAACAAAGCATTGGAGAACTCATACCTCTCCTGTCTCGCCTTCTCTTGGTAGATATCTTTAAGGTGAGACATCATGCTATACGTGTCCATGTTTTCATGTTACTTCAAGATCTCATTAGACATGGCCGATAGAATAAAACACTGGACATCTGTGGCATCATCCATGTGTTTCATGTAGAGAGATAATTCCTCATCACTAGCCTCTTTCCCATGCACAACTGGAATAGGCTCTTCCATCACATATAATTTCCTTTCATGGCGAAGGACGACGCGTAAACGCCTCTGCCACTCTTGGAAATTGGTGCCGGTGAGAAGGTTTTCTTTTTTGAGTATGGTGCGCAATGATATGTTTGAAGCCATTTTCTTGTCATTTCTACAAATTAAGATGAGCAAAGGTTTAGTGCTTTATTACAAAATTTGACACAAATAAATAAATTAATACTTATTAGTCTCCCACTATTTTATCGAAATCCAATAGCCCCCACCATTGACTTTGGAATATTCTATTACATGAATATTCTAGTGGCAATGATCCATATTTCCCTTTGCATTACCCCAACTAGGGTTGGTCAAGCAACTTGAAGGGTTTTAGGTAGGTATTCCAAATGCCAACTACATTAACTCTCAACTCCTTGATCCACTGAGTGGACTCCCCAATCCTGAAATCCTTTTGGATTTCTTCAACCTTTGCCTCGTGGTCACACCAAGTCCTGCTGTGACAGTCAACCCTTAATGCGAACCAAGTCAAGTCAACCCAAAACCTTGAATTAGAATTCCCCAATAATTGAAAGCACCCCAACTAGGGTTGGTCAAGCACTTTGAACTATGGTTCGATTCTAACCAAGATTATGGAAGGCTATGCCGACTTAATATTTATTTTGAGGTATTTTATACTTATACATAAATTTCCATTTTATTATCTTTGATTACATGCTTGTTAATTGTAACACCCCAGGTAAATGAAGAATAGACATTTTCATATTTATCCATATTTGTGAATAAAGTATTAATATTACTTTAAAGGGTTGCTATGTTCGATAGCGTACCCGATACACATCAAAGAGTTTCAATGAAATCTTACGTTGCACTCTAGTAATAAAATAATATTATTTTAAATGGTAGTTAACATGTAGCCGTTGTATTGGAGGGAATGGATATAAATAACTAAAATGTGATTATATATGTTTTATAAATGTTTTTATATTTATCCAATAAAAGATAAAGGCTTAAAATATGGAAGGAATTCAATTTTAGGAATTTATACCCTAATTTTCATTAAGGGTTCACTTATCACCTTTTAATGGTGAACCGTCATTAAATATAGTTTTGATCACTCTTATACTTTATTTTGGATCAAATATAACTCTTCTTTAGAATCGGGACATCAAAATTTACTTTGTGGAAATTTTTGGTACCTTTCTGATAAAGTTCATTTTTTTATGAATAGTGTAAAATGTTGCATTTTAATTCAAAACCTATTTTTGATCTAATTTATTTATATGATTAGATTATATTTTGAATTGGTTTTAAAGTGAAATTAGAAAATATTTTTACCATTAAATCCAATGGTGGTCATTGGAATCAATTTCACTTTGAAATTAGACTTTAACTGGTGTCAATCTTTTGATACTTATTGTTTTGTAAAAACACGCTTTTTGCTCTGGCAGCGGGAATTAATTATTAAATTAATTAATGTGACTTATATGATTTGAATTTTGTAAAATGGACTTCATTTTTGGGTTCGGAATATCAAATATAGCTTAGGGTGAATTTTTGGTAATTTTCTGAAAAACTTCAATTTTTGATGAATAGTGAAACCACTAAGTGGTAATCAAGCAAACTGATTTTTCGGTTAAATGAAATTTTACCACTAATGTGTATTGAATTTTGAAAATCCGACATACATGGTTGTCATTAAGAAGTAAAATGTGGTTCAATGAGATTAAAATAATTTTTTGGTGAATAGTAACTTATTAAGTTTTTAATCGCGATTAGTGGCAATTAGTGTAGTTTAAGGTATAAATAATACTTTAATAATATAAAATGACCTAGACACATGTCCCAACCTCATTGGTTGTGTCATGGCCGACCAAGACAAGCCATGTCCTAACTTGGGGACCCCATGGATCCACTTTTGTTGGGAAATAACATAAATTACTTTTTATTTAATGTTAAAGTGAAAGTGACACAAACATAATATGTTTTGCGAAAACAATTTTTAAGTAGGGTTATACAAGCCCAAATTTTGATTATAAATAGTCATTGGAAAGCTAAAAAGATTTCCTATATCATAGTATTTTTTTTATAATTTTTAGACATTAAATAAATTTAATTAGTTATGACATAATAATGATGCAGCGATGACATCATTATTTGACGATTTAAATAAAATGGAAAGATAAAATAAAATCTATGAACTACACATGTCCAAAACCAATTGGATGAATGGATTTCGATGCCTTATCACCTTATCCACTAATTCCATCAATGTGGGACCTTTTAAAACCGAAACACATTTTCAAACAAAGTTATATTTCTTTACTTTCCAAAAGTGCCCCTCCTCTCCTCTTATAAAAGGCCCCCACCTCCACCTTATTTCACACACTCTTCAAGCCTTTGGCTCGGCCAACCCCTGCCCATTTGCTCTCTCCACATCCCTCTCCTCATCCTAGAGGATTCCCTTTGGGCAGAATCCTTTCAAAGGAAGCCTTTAGGCTCAAACCAAAAGAAGTTACACTTTTTAAGGTATTTCATTCTCTCATGTTCATTTGTTTTATTTTTCTTCTCCAACCCCCTAAACTCTTTTTATTTACTTCTTTTGTAACAACACCAGTATCTTCAATATACTAGGATGTTGTTATAAGATTTATTTGAGCTACACTCTCACACAACTACATCAAATGGTTAAAGAACATACGGTTTCCGTGGATGGCGAAATTCTGCCTCCCGAAACGATGATTGTTCAATACTCATTTAACACCTTCAAAGGTGGCCATTATGATGTCACTATTTTTATATATGATATGTAATATGTTTATGTTTTACTTATTCTTCTGTATTTTTCATTTGTGTCTTACCTTTATGGCTTCCATTATGGGTATACGCGATATCTTCATTTAAGGAAGTGCGGACTACCGCCCCCTCAAAGTGATGTGATTCGTTAATGCCATATGTGGGACGTGTAAAGGATGGATTTAAAGTTATTATATATGATGTTATACTGGAATTATAATATACCTATATATATCATTATCATTTATTTCCATTAAAGTATGAGATAGAAATGAAAGTAGCGTTCATGCGTACGTACGGACTACCGTCTCCATGAACGGTGCATTTCATTTCTTATCCCCAAATGTAATGTACTATTAAAAGTACATGTATATAATGGATATATAAAATTAATGATATATCTAAATTATGAATATAATTCTGGAATTAAAATATACATAAGTCTCATTTAGTTTTAATTCCATTAATATGAAAAAGAAATGAAAGTAGCGTTCATGCGTACGTACGGCTTACCGTCTCCATGAACGGTGCATTTCATTTCTTACCTCTAAATGATTATGTAATATTTTAAATACATGTATGTACTGGATATATATGAAATATATGATATCTACATCATGAATACCATTCTGGATATAATGAAACATTGACCAAATTAACAACATGTAAGTGTAAGAAGTCTATTTTTGACTTAAGAACCAAATACCGACAAAATGAACATTATTAACTTAAATGATTTCATGATGTTCATAACATGGTATAAAAGAAATAATGAACTTGGAAAAGATTCATAATCAAGTAGAGATTAACTAAAGTTTATTATTCAGGAGTTTAAAGAACGGTCGGGTCAAGTCAGATACGAGGTATGGGAACTTCTTAACCCAATTTCCATTCTTTGGGTTAATCTCCTACTTTAAAATTATGTCATTATATTATTATGTCGTATCTTGTATTTGTACTTTATTTATGTGTACTTATAGTGAATACACATAATGTATCTATTTTATTTTAAAAATTATCTTTGTATGGGACTTCGTCTCAATCTCCTTTCGTTGAGGCATATTTTATTTTATACACAACTTTCTTTTATACGGTGTATAAACCCCTTTGACTTTTACGTTTACTCAAAAGGAATCTTTTTTATACGAAGCGTTTACTAAACGACAAAAGGGAATGTTTTTGTCGTACGTATGCGGCGACAACGACTTCTCCGCCGTCGTAACCGTTATTTGAGTTTTGGCTTCCTCTACAAGCCATACCTTTTTTTAAAAAAGAAAAATAAATACCATGTTTTACTTTGGTATTGAAAATGGTTTTCATAATGTTTTTATTATATCAATGTGTTGTATTGATATCTCGTGATTGAAATGTGGAAATGTTATGTTTCCTTTATGCATGTTTTATGTGATATGATTATGTTATGGTTCTTGGGCATTATTATGAAGACGGGTGGTTCCGTGATAAACTAAGGGCGGGTGAGCCCGTTATAGCTCTCCAATGCATTGGGTAACGCGAAGGAGTGAAACGTTAAGGTTTCTCCGAAGAGATTTTAGGGAATATACTGTGATGGGTATTCCAAACGTAACCAAGAGGGTTACTCCCTACATAAGAATGTTATGAATGCCTCAAGTTACCTTTACGTATTATGATTTATATGATTTACTCATGTTTTTATGAGGTATGTTAAAGTGCCTATGTTTTATGGGTAAAGTATGATTTCATTCTTATGTATATATGAACTCATGTTTCCTTTCCATGTTTTTATAACCCATACTGAGTTTTTACGCTCATCCCAAGTTTTTGAAATGTTTTTCACAGGTCAAGGGAAAGGTACATGATAAGATGATAGAGTCAAGGATGTGTCAAGAAATAATCCATGTTTTATTTTAAATGTGTTTCCATTGATGGGAATGAAGAATACTATCTTTATGTAACCACTTTGTTTATATGTGGAATGTAATGCAAGTTTTATGATCTAATTCTCTAAAACTCTAAACCCGAAAAGATCCTCAACGTGTAATCTTGTAATAACTCAAGATTAAGTAAGGTTTAAGGCTGGGGCCTTATAGTTGGTATCAGAGGTCGGTTTAGACAACTTTAGGGATTAGAAGATTTTGCGAGGCACATGATTAGTCCCTATAACTATTATTTCAGTTAAATCATTGTTTTATAACTGTTTTCAGGTCAAGTAAAGTCGGTTACGAATGGAAGGAGGAGGATCTCAAACGACATTCCTATCTCTCCCTGATGACATGCTTGCAATAATTATTGCAAAGTCATCTTCGGATGATTGTGAAACTTTTTCTAGCATACAACTCACTTGCAAGCAATTGTTTGAAATATCAAACACCTCCGCTATACCTCGTTATCATCGTGGATCATGGGTTGTTTTTAGGAAAATACTATTTTCACAATATTCTCATGTTTTCAAGAGAGGTAAATATTATCAAGGTATTTTCAAATATTTTACCTTATCACAAGAATTTGAAGCATATTATGATTTTGAAAATGGTGCTAAGGAAGGGGACCCTTGCGCAACCTATTTATATTTGCTTTTAAAATATAGTCTCACATCACATGCTTATGGTATTTTAAAAGGACCAATAATAGAAAGTTTCAACTCAATTTCGGTCCGACAATTTTTTAGAAATCATGTTTTATCAGATGTTTTGGAATTATATGTCCTACATGATTATTTTCCAAAACTGTTTTTCTGTGAACACCCATATGACCCATGTTGTGCGAGGTGTAATTGGATGGAGGAAGCAAATGATTTTGAAGGATCTCTAAATCATTGTTGTAATGCATGGGAGTTCTACCTACGTGAACAAGATGATGATGAAACCGAGTGGACACCATGATCAAGGTATGCTATTATGAGTTTGTGTAAGAAACCTAGAAAGAGTTGAAAGTCAAAATGAAAAGTAAGTATGTTTCCTTAAGATCAAAAACTAAATTCCTCAATAAAAAGTAACTTAAAACAAAAATGTTGTCTATTAACTTTTCCTACTGGGGAATCGAATACCGTTTAACCCATCACAAGTTTGTGATTCTCTAATGGTTAACTTTCTCCTAAACATGTTTTCTATCACTCTCCATCAGAACATGACCCTATGTTTTCTCCTCCATGTCCATGTTTTCATACTTGGAATCCTAGTTTGGGTTAACTCGGGTGACCTTTGTACTTATCTTTCTTTATTTTAAAGTGATTGTTTTACCGATCCTTGATCCGATGTGGGACTTTCAAGGATGTTACCAAGCCCAATTTTAAAATTGCGAGGACGCAATTCCCAAAAGGGGGGAAGGATGTAACACCCCAGGTAAATGAAGAATAGACATTTTCATATTTATCCATATTTGTGAATAAAGTATTAATATTACTTTAAAGGGTTGCTATGTTCGATAGCGTACCCGATACACATCAAAGAGTTTCAATGAAATCTTACGTTGCACTCTAGTAATAAAATAATATTATTTTAAATGGTAGTTAACATGTAGCCGTTGTATTGGAGGGAATGGATATAAATAACTAAAATGTGATTATATATGTTTTATAAATGTTTTTATATTTATCCAATAAAAGATAAAGTCTTAAAATATGGAAGGAATTCAATTTTAGGAATTTATACCCTAATTTTCATTAAGGGTTCACTTATCACCTTTTAATGGTGAACCGTCATTAAATATAGTTTTGATCACTCTTATACTTTATTTTGGATCAAATATAACTCTTCTTTAGAATCGGGACATCAAAATTTACTTTGTGGAAATTTTTGGTACCTTTCTGATAAAGTTCATTTTTTTATGAATAGTGTAAAATGTTGCATTTTAATTCAAAACCTATTTTTGATCTAATTTATTTATATGATTAGATTATATTTTGAATTGGTTTTAAAGTGAAATTAGAAAATATTTTTACCATTAAATCCAATGGTGGTCATTGGAATCAATTTCACTTTGAAATTAGACTTTAACTGGTGTCAATCTTTTGATACTTATTGTTTTGTAAAAACACGCTTTTTGCTCTGGCAGCGGGAATTAATTATTAAATTAATTAATGTGACTTATATGATTTGAATTTTGTAAAATGGACTTCATTTTTGGGTTCGGAATATCAAATATAGCTTAGGGTGAATTTTTGGTAATTTTCTGAAAAACTTCAATTTTTGATGAATAGTGAAACCACTAAGTGGTAATCAAGCAAACTGATTTTTCGGTTAAATGAAATTTTACCACTAATGTGTATTGAATTTTGAAAATCCGACATACATGGTTGTCATTAAGAAGTAAAATGTGGTTCAATGAGATTAAAATAATTTTTTGGTGAATAGTAACTTATTAAGTTTTTAATCGCGATTAGTGGCAATTAGTGTAGTTTAAGGTATAAATAATACTTTAATAATATAAAATGACCTAGACACATGTCCCAACCTCATTGGTTGTGTCATGGCCGACCAAGACAAGCCATGGCCTAACTTGGGGACCCCATGGATCCACTTTTGTTGGGAAATAACATAAATTACTTTTTATTTAATGTTAAAGTGAAAGTGACACAAACATAATATGTTTTGCGAAAACAATTTTTAAGTAGGGTTATACAAGCCCAAATTTTGATTATAAATAGTCATTGGAAAGCTAAAAAGCTTTCCTATATCATAGTATTTTGTTTATAATTTTTAGACATTAAATAAATTTAATTATTTATGACATAATAATGATGCAGCGATGACATCATTATTTGACGATTTAAATAAAATGGAAAGATAAAATAAAATCTATGAACTACACATGTCCAAAACCAATTGGATGAATGGATTTCGATGCCTTATCACCTTATCCACGAATTCCATCAATGTGGGACCTTTTAAAACCGAAACACATTTTCAAACAAAGTTATATTTCTTTACTTTCCAAAAGTGCCCCTCCTCTCCTCTTATAAAAGGCCCCCACCTCCACCTTATTTCACACACTCTTCAAGCCTTTGGCTCGGCCAACCCCTGCCCATTTGCTCTCTCCACATCCCTCTCCTCATCCTAGAGGATTCCCTTTGGGCAGAATCCTTTCAAAGGAAGCCTTTAGGCTCAAACCAAAAGAAGTTACACTTTTTAAGGTATTTCATTCTCTCATGTTCATTTGTTTTATTTTTCTTCTCCAACCCCCTAAACTCTTTTTATTTACTTCTTTTGTAACAACACCAGTATCTTCAATATACTAGGATGTTGTTATAAGATTTATTTGAGCTACACTCTCACACAACTACATCAAATGGTTAAAGAACATACGGTTTCTGTGGATGGCGAAATTCTGCCTCCCGAAACGATGATTGTTCAATACTCATTTAACACCTTCAAAGGTGGCCATTATGATGTCACTATTTTTATATATGATATGTAATATGTTTATGTTTTACTTATTCTTCTGTATTTTTCATTTGTGTCTTACCTTTATGGCTTCCATTATGGGTATACGCGATATCTTCATTTAAGGAAGTGCGGACTACCGCCCCCTCAAAGTGATGTGATTCGTTAATGCCATATGTGGGACGTGTAAAGGATGGATTTAAAGTTATTATATATGATGTTATACTGGAATTATAATATACCTATATATATCATTATCATTTATTTCCATTAAAGTATGAGATAGAAATGAAAGTAGCGTTCATGCGTACGTACGGACTACCGTCTCCATGAACGGTGCATTTCATTTCTTATCCCCAAATGTAATGTACTATTAAAAGTACATGTATATAATGGATATATAAAATTAATGATATATCTAAATGATGAATATAATTCTGGAATTAAAATATACATAAGTCTCATTTAGTTTTAATTCCATTAATATGAAAAAGAAATGAAAGTAGCGTTCATGCGTACGTACGGCTTACCGTCTCCATGAACGGTGCATTTCATTTCTTACCTCTAAATGATTATGTAATATTTTAAATACATGTATGTACTGGATATATATGAAATATATGATATCTACATCATGAATACCATTCTGGATATAATGAAACATTGACCAAATTAACAACATGTAAGTGTAAGAAGTCTATTTTTGACTTAAGAACCAAATACCGACAAAATGAACATTATTAACTTAAATGATTTCATGATGTTCATAACATGGTATAAAAGAAATAATGAACTTGGAAAAGATTCATAATCAAGTAGAGATTAACTAAAGTTTATTATTCAGGAGTTTAAAGAACGGTCGGGTCAAGTCAGATACGAGGTATGGGAACTTCTTAACCCAATTTCCATTCTTTGGGTTAATCTCCTACTTTAAAATTATGTCATTATATTATTATGTCGTATCTTGTATTTGTACTTTATTTATGTGTACTTATAGTGAATACACATAATGTATCTATTTTATTTTAAAAATTATCTTTGTATGGGACTTCGTCTCAATCTCCTTTCGTTGAGGCATATTTTATTTTATACACAACTTTCTTTTATACGGTGTATAAACCCCTTTGACTTTTACGTTTACTCAAAAGGAATCTTTTTTATACGAAGCGTTTACTAAACGACAAAAGGGAATGTTTTTGTCGTACGTATGCGGCGACAACGACTTCTCCGCCGTCGTAACCGTTATTTGAGTTTTGGCTTCCTCTACAAGCCATACCTTTTTTTAAAAAAGAAAAATAAATACCATGTTTTACTTTGGTATTGAAAATGGTTTTCATAATGTTTTTATTATATCAATGTGTTGTATTGATATCTCGTGATTGAAATGTGGAAATGTTATGTTTCCTTTATGCATGTTTTATGTGATATGATTATGTTATGGTTCTTGGGCATTATTATGAAGACGGGTGGTTCCGTGATAAACTAAGGGCGGGTGAGCCCGTTATAGCTCTCCAATGCATTGGGTAACGCGAAGGAGTGAAACGTTAAGGTTTCTCCGAAGAGATTTTAGGGAATATACTGTGATGGGTATTCCAAACGTAACCAAGAGGGTTACTCCCTACATAAGAATGTTATGAATGCCTCAAGTTACCTTTACGTATTATGATTTATATGATTTACTCATGTTTTTATGAGGTATGTTAAAGTGCCTATGTTTTATGGGTAAAGTATGATTTCATTCTTATGTATATATGAACTCATGTTTCCTTTCCATGTTTTTATAACCCATACTGAGTTTTTACGCTCATCCCAAGTTTTTGAAATGTTTTTCACAGGTCAAGGGAAAGGTACATGATAAGATGATAGAGTCAAGGATGTGTCAAGAAATAATCCATGTTTTATTTTAAATGTGTTTCCATTGATGGGAATGAAGAATACTATCTTTATGTAACCACTTTGTTTATATGTGGAATGTAATGCAAGTTTTATGATCTAATTCTCTAAAACTCTAAACCCGAAAAGATCCTCAACGTGTAATCTTGTAATAACTCAAGATTAAGTAAGGTTTAAGGCTGGGGCCTTATATTAATATTAAGTGGGATATACTTAAGTGATTAACCATGTCTAAGATAATATTTACGTATAAGCCGGTTTTATTTTAGCTCTATCTTCCATGCTCGTTTAATTCATTAATTGTGTGATCGTGACAACACACCCACAATAAACAAACCATGCAACTGACATAAATAAAATAAATGGTATGATCATGAGCTTTTCTATTGGTTACTTTATCTAGCGGTTGATAAACTAACCCAAGACCTAGGGGAGAATCACCTTGAACCTTTCGGGTTCGTGTTTACAGCTCTCCACCTGTCGACCTTTGTATCTACTTGGATTGGTTTCACCTTGGCTCCTGAATTGAGCAGCCTCCACTAGTTTGGGAGTTCCATCCATTACATATGCATTTATCTCACACACAGGTGAGGGGTAAAAGAGGTTTTTACATAAAAGAATCCTTGGACACGCAGGCCCTACATATTAAGGAGGAGATGACTCGCAGGCCAACAAATTTAATTTAAATAAATTAATTAAAAGAAACCATTCACATACAAAGGTCTCAGTGTAGCTCATGATCATCCATACATGCAATGATATTTTCGCATAAATAAAACTAGCATTAAATTCTTTAATCTTTCTTGTTTAAGATAAATCACGCTCGAATCAATTAATTTTCTTTAATTAATCAATCCTTTTATCTTAAATCCCTTTTCTGAATTTCCTTGATATTCTCATCCATCATAATTTTAAACAAATAAATTTATTTAAAATTATCCTTGTACGTAACTTGTACCTTGGAGGCAACCCAGTGAATTCCCATTTATTACGCAGATGTTAAATTAAACAAATATATATAAAACACCTATAACGTGTTGTGCCTCAGATTTACACCTGCACCATGGTACACGTCTCAAGGGTTTGTATAATATAATAATACATTTTAATAAATCTGTGTAATTTGGGTGAGTACACGGCGTGTATTTCCGACTACACGACGTGTACTTTTCTTCACCGTCCATCCGAAGTACACGCCCGGGGACAGGGCGTGTTAATGTACTTCAGAAATTTTCGGAGTACACGGCGTGTCTAGTGGGACACATGCCGTGTAGTTTCCGCGTTACACGGTTTCCAGCCGGATAGGCCGTGTATGGAGTACACGACCCAACCCTAACCCGAAGGGACTACACGCCGTGTTCATTGGACCACACGATGTGTATTCTGGAAACTGTGTGCCACCTGTTTCTGGTCAACACACGGTGTCTTAAATTCTTAGAAAGAATCCAATACACAGCCTGATTTGGCGGATCAGTCAATGCATTGAACCTAGACTACACGGCGTATACTTCCGAATACACGCCATGTATTCTGGTGTTATACGGCCAAAAACGTTTTGCTCCTCCGGATGAGTTCCTCTATTTTATTTTAATCAAAATTAAAAGAAAAATTCGTTTCTGTGAGGTGAACGAGAAACGAGGGAGGAGGAATAGATCTCGATATTCAGATTTCCAGAACGATTAAACTTGAATTGAAATAACTAAATTATTAAATGCGTAAATTACCAAATAAAAACTAAATAATTATAATCAACGATATGACCGCGCTGATACCACTTATTGGTTCCAGGAACAACGGAAGCGCGTTGGTGGGTTTTCCCAACTTTAATTTTAACGTTAAACAACGTTCAATCCGAGATCCATCACGATATAAAACGTCGAATCTTCAGAATAGAACGAATAACGAAAAGAAAAGAAGAGTCCTAGAACCATTGAGGAGGATCATCATATGTTGATTATAATTAATTTAATTAATGCATAAGAATTACCTCGTTGGAATTCTTTATTTTTTGATGTGTCTGGTCATGATTCAGTGAACCGTCGTTGCATCATAGAATCTAAGTGTAGGATTCCTCTAGTTGTGATCCACACATGTGTCACGTATCTCCAGATGTCACCGAAGGGATCTCCGGGTGATAACACGGAAGAACCTTCACTTGCGATGTCCGCCTTCGACCGCCTTGATCCGGTGGAGGATCTTGCTCTCGTAACTTGAGGGCGTTCTTGGTGGAAAGTGAATTCTCTCTTGGCTTGAGAGTATTTCCAAATCCGTTGTGCACCAAAATGGCTCTCTAAAATGTTGGGGTTACGAGGATATTTATAATCTGGTTTGAGGTTAATAGAGTTATGATAATAAATAAACGCGTTACGCATTATATTTATTTCATTAACTCTTATTGAAAATCCCCATGTCGAATTATTAATTCCTTGACATGCGCCCACGCTGATTATAATAAATATCATTTATAAAACAATATTAAATCCTCAAAATCCCAACTAGAAAAACTACACGACGTGTAATAATTAATACATGGCATGTACTTTTTTCCATAAAACTACATGGCGTGTATATTTAATATACACGACGTGTACATTTATTTTCCATTTTTCTCCGCCACATTTATTAGGCCTTGAGCAATTACTATTTATTTCTTAAATAAATGTAACTGCATTACTCACTAATAAATATATTATTTTGTCCACAATATATTCTCTCGAATAACTAGTGTCAAAATAAATGCGATCAGACATCCTTAAATAATTATTAAACCACAGTCGGGAATAATATTTATTTAACTTGTTAAATTAATCTTTAATTGAGATACATGGACACACTTAGTGTGTGAACCTCTAGGCCTCTTTCTCAGTGGCATTAGGCTGAGCCTACCTAATGTCCAAGGTTAGCATCTAGAAACATGCCAATGCACCCAGAGAGAAAGAAGTTGACGTCGCAATGACGTGTCACCTCCTATGAACGCTTACCGTGTAATATAATCCCTTTGTCTCGATATCTCCAATCAAGCGGGTTGCATGCTAGTGCCATCAACCGTTGTGCTTGATTATTCTTTATTTGACTTCCCGGAATTGAACTTGTCCATACCTTACCATTTCCATGGATTTATTTAGGCTATATCAATTCCATAAAAGGGCCTGAGATATCTACTTCTATTATGGAACAGAAGGGACAAATCCTTTCTCGCATTATCTATTAATGTAGTATTACTCGTGATGCACCCAACGTATCCTACCTCGCTGCGAACGATGTGTCGTCACGGTTTTCATCAATACATCTAAGTGCGCGAGTTGTAATACCCATTAATAATAATCTTAAAGTCTAAGGACCAATACACACGTTCGCAGATAGGAACATCCAATGACACTATGAAATGTGGATTTCCTACTGGCGGGTCTCGTTCTCATAATATCCTCCTGGATATTACCAAGGGAGAACACCATGAGAAGGTGCCTCAAAGTTTTATGAGTCCTCACCCCTAATGACCTATATTATTTGTGTCCCTCAAATAATATCATCCGGCCATAGAACGTACATTAAAGAACAGTGTTATGGCACTTCCGGGTTCTCATCATAGTAGGGATCCTCTACGACCCTTTAATGCAACAGCTATCCTTAGGACATTATCACATGACATGTCACGCAGAAGAACAATAAAGATATGATAAGGCTTTTATTTAAATGAATAAAGTACAAAGTAGTTGGTTCTAGACCACCAACTTCAACACATATGCCCTCATACTATCCCTACAGGTCATTCATAAATTACTTCTTCACATCCTAGGAATAATAAAACATTTAAAGGGGTTTGATCAGATGCTCAGTAAGGATAACAATATAGCGGAAACTTTCATAGATAAGCATAAACATTTAAGGCAATGTATAACTAAAAAAAAGTCTTTTAAACTTGAACTTTAGCATAATATGACAAAGATAAAATGAAATTATTCCATTTACTTATTCACATGGATATTCTACTAGTCGAATGACCACATGCAATATCAATAACCACTTTCATAATGATAAAATGCATAATTCCAGACTATCATAACTACATATTCAAGGCCTCGTTCCAAGACTCCAAATAAGATTTTGTCAAGGCATCGTGCTAAGACACTAGTTTGTCTCATGAGACCTACCAATGCATCGAGGAGATATAGCAGGCTCCACCCATCACTTAATAAGTCCAATGCATTCCTCATATGAAAAGTTTGAAACATAACATAAACATTCGTATTAAAACTAGCATACGAAATGTCAATACTTTGTCCACAAACCATGAATGGTATAAAAATAGCACACACACAGTCAAACATAACTCATTCCATACAATATGGAGGATTGTATTGTATCATATTAACCTCAATCGAGAATGATGATGGATATTTACATAGATGAAAATAATCATCAAAACTATTAGAGATAAATATCCCCCTTTTTCTTGAAATCATTTAAAAGTCACACTATTTGTCAAGAAGCCATTTAAAAATATATTTTTGAATCAAAGTGTCCCATACCAATTTGAATCTTTTAAAATTAATTTTAATTTTAAAACCTTAATGTCCATATAAATAAATCCTTAAAACCATTTTTAAAACATGGACATTAATGAGAAAGATTTAGATGAATAAATATTCAAAACATTTAAAAATGATATTTTTGTTAGAGTTTCTAACCAAAGGAGAGGCACTTGAATAAAAATAATTGAGGTAATAAAAACTTTCTAATATCATGAGAATAAAGGGATTCATGATATACTATGTCAAAGTACATTATATACACCATATAAAAGTGATTTGGTGTATAACAACAAAGGAGTCTCAATGGAATGTAATTTGAGATGAAACTTCTTATAAATACCATATCTTTAGGTTAAGGATAAATCAATGGAATAATTATGTGTGACAAATATAAATACACTCAATATGATTGGATGTTCAGTGTAAATCAATCAGAGGACATTCACACATATTCTTGTAAAGACAACACCAATGAATTAGATATTTAACACAACAAATGGAGATTGAGTTAAAATTTCTCTTATCAAGTTCATATAGATGACTTGAGAAATTATAAATGGAATAATTATGTGTATAAAAAGTATATCCACATAAATGGGAGTGGAAATTATGACATAAGAAAATGAATAGTGATTCCACACATAATCTTTGAGTAAAATAATCAATGAAGTATGCGTAAATCCGAATGAATGGAAATTGAAATTTCAAATTCCCTTATCGATTTGGTAACATACGAAACATACACCAATGAAAGAAGGATAATACAATGATGATGTAGATATCCAAAAATTAAATTATATTACACAATGAATACAATCATGGATAGTACACACACCACATGCAATAAATAAGTGGTGAATAATGGAAATCTCACGGAATTAAAAGTGAGATAAGAAAACCCTTACTTTGTACATTTTCCTTGGTAGAGGGTAGGTTATACTCCTGTATAATGTTGAAATAATTGTTATTTAATTATAAAATAATCATATACATTAATATGATATCATATATGATCTTTTAACATTGCTTTGTTAATAATATCTTAGTATTATCGTTGTTTCGAGTGTTAACTTACTCGTTTTCTTTTATATGTTTTTTTACATAAGTCATGTTTGTTATGGATAGGTTGTATCTTATTCATATACAGAATTATATTAAGTCCTTAAAAATTAGTTTTAATCATAAAATGAGAATTAGAATAGAATAGATATGATGGGGAATGAATCTCATCACGTTCATGGAGACGGTTGTCCGTACGTACGCACGAGCGATAATATCATTCTTTTTATATTAAAATCATATATAATTGGATGGTATATAATATATAAAGATTAATTATCATGTTATATTTATTATTTACATGAATTACACATCATTATTATACCCATCTAAATAATAATGTTTTGAATAACAATTACACCACGACGTGGAGACGGTAAGCCGTACGTACGCACGTATGGTGACATGTCATTCAAGGGATGAAGAGAATATTGAATATGGTTGTACCATATTTATAATAACATAACAGTATATATAAGATACTGGAGTTATTATTTTATAATGGAAATAACAAAAAAAGAATAAGTTGAAGAAGAAAGGAACTTGAAAGAGGGTGGTGAAAACGTTACCTCTTCTTCGGGTTCTTCCTTTTGATTTGATCAAAAGGGATCCTTAGGTTGGATTTATGATCAAACTAAGGCCTCTAGGTTGAAGTGAGGGAAGTTGGGAGGATATTTGGGTAGAGGTTGTACGATCCAAAATGCTTTATAATTGTGAGTAATTGGTTAGAAGTGGTGTCCTTTTATAAGGGGGGATCTTTAGGAAAAACATAAAGTATTAATTTATAATAAATTCATATTCGGTTTCTAATGGCTCCAAAGTGTATTATTAAATTTATAAGGTGGTTATGGGTCTAAAATAATCCAACCAATATATTTTAGATAGGTTTTGGTCACTATAGTAACCTTATCTTTTAGATTTAACTCTTAGTTAAATAGTTTGACATTTACCATGTCTCTTTGTATTTTTATATTATATAGTTAATAAACTTACTATATACTTTAAAGAGACCCCCAAGTGGTCCATTAATGATACACCTATAATTATATATGTCCTTTGGCTGAAACTTATATTTTTAGTAATATAATATCAATTAATAATATAATATTTGTTTTAAAAACTCTTTTATGTAAATTTTGACACTATTGGGTATTTTGTTTTTGATAAATTCATAAAATAATTATTACTTAGAATAAAATTCATATAACCAATAATAATATGTCATATTAACCTATAAAATTATTTTAATTCATAAAAATTCTCATATTACATTTATTTGGATATTTATAATATCAATTATTTTAATATTTCATTAATTCGGTAATTACTGCATCACTATTGTGTCATAAATAAATTAAATTATTTAATGTCTAAAAATTATAAATAAGATAGAATTATGTATTAAAGCTTTTTAGATTTCTAATTAATATTTACAATCTAATTTGTCTTATGTATAACCCTATATTAAAAATGTTTTAGTAATTAAAATTTAATTTTAACTCTTTTAACTCTTCTTTGAATTAAATAATAATAAATGTTCTAATCTAATCCAACTGGACCTAAATGATAATATTTTATTCCTGAGGTTGTTTTTGGTTGAGATACGCTTGTAAAATAGAATTAGGACATGTGTTAGGGTAATATTAATATCATTTTTACCCTTAATTACCCTATTTACTTTTAACTGTGGTAAATAAAAGTTAAAAGTTACTATTCACAAAAAAATATTTTTATCTTATTGAACCACATTTTACTACTTGATATTAACCATGTCTCTTGGATTTTCAAAATTCCACTCAGAGAAGCGGTAAAATTATGTTTTACGTGAATTTCCAAATTCTTCTAGGAGGTGGGTAAAAGACGGTGAAAAGTTCCATAAAATATTTATATATCTAAAATTATTCTAAACTAATTCCAATGAATTACATTGAACTTATATAGGTATTATGTATCTATTTTTACCTTAATTAAATTTAAATAAAATAAATAATTATTTAAATAAAAATTCGTTTTTAAATTATAACTCAATGTTTTTTCACTATTCATCAAAAATTGAAAGTTTTCAGAAAAATACCAAAAATTCACCCTAAGCTAATATCGATATTCCGAATCCAAAAATGAAGTCCATTTTGAAAGTTAAAATTTATAAAATTTTAAAAAGTGGGTATTACTATTCATAACAGCTAGTTTGATTGGTTGTGGTGTGTGTTAGAACTCGAAGTTGCGTACAACACACACTATTGAATTATTCAAAGGGAAACGTACTGTGGAAGCTTGGGGTGTTACATTTCACATCAATCATGGATATCCTAATAACTAGGAATGAACTCCACAAAATTATTGGGGTATTCTCATCATCCATGTCTATTATAAGGAAATTAACCAAGAAATATAATTTTTGCACAATGGCTAAGATATCTTAAATAAATCCCTATAGAAATCTCACCATTATTTCAACCTAGTTGAAGAACAACTCGAGTGGGCCTCATCTCTTCCAATATCAAGATATTAAATGTATAGTATTACAAAATTTTCACATTAGATCCTAAATCACATAAATCTTTTCCAAAAATTTTAGAACCAAAATTAACTAGAATAGAAAAGATACCAGGGCCTTGTTACTTATTTGGTAGGCTCTTCAACATCATCACTAATAATTACCTAAGTTTCTTATTATTATAGACTAACTCATTCATGAAATTTGTATATATAGGATTATTTTCTAAATCTTTAGTGAATGGAATATTAATATGAAGTTTTTTAAAAATTTCCAAAAACTTACCTCATTTTCTATCCAACTTCACTTGAATTAATCTATTTAGAAAGGTTAACCCTAGTTTATAGGGTAGTGGGGATTCCTCTTACACTTATCTCACTTTATCCTTTTATTTTTTCTTTCATATTTTCCTCACTTTCTTTCTCCTTCCAATCTTGCTTCTATTTTTATTTTCTATTCTCCTAAACACTTTCCTCTAATGTATTACCACTTTTTAGGTTGATATCCCTCAATTTTACATTCAAGTTGAACTCTCTGTAACCTATTAAAACTCCTAGAGGCCTCTACTTATGGCAATTTTCAATATGACCAAATTTGAATTCAAGGTTCCTTAAATTATCTTTTGGATAACTTGATTCTTCCTTCTGTTATTTGATGGAATCCCTAGTTACAGTAATGAAATGGGATGGAGTATTTGACAAGGAATGGATTTGGATTATGGGTGGTGGAACTTGGGTTCATTATTGTTAAAATCCTTGTGGAATTAGTTTGAATCCTTTCCCTTATTATTGTTGAAACTTCCAACCCTAAAAATTATTTTATCTACTATAATCAATATAAATAACATCCATTTTATATGTACCTTGGGGGTTTTATAAGTCCATAATCACATCAAATTTCTTTATTATAGTATTTATTTGAGAAACCATCCAACCATTGTCAACCATGTGAAATAATATCCTTTTTGATTATTTTGATTTCCATTAAAAGTTATTGTTATCCATTTTATTCAAATAATTATTCCAGAAACTACCTCATTGTTGTTCCTCCTACAGTGACATCAAAAAATGTACCTATTCTCCTAAAAAAAACCTTTTTAAAAAGTTTTCATCAAAATCAAAACTTCTATAGCATGATGAGGAAAATTTCTTATTAAAATTTTAAATATTTCCCATGAATTATATAATAATTTATAATCAAATTGATTGAAATTTAAAATGTCAACATGAATATTCATAAGATTAAAGTGGGTGGGGGGGAGTAGGTTAAAAATTTATTACCAAATCATCCTATGTGGAGATGGAATGAGTTGTAAGGCATTGAATACATTCCCTATCTTTATCGATTAGTAGAAAAAATGGAATAATCTTAGTGTTACCACATAACTGGAAACATTATTAAATTAAAAGGTATAACATAGTTCAAGAAAACTCCAAATGTATGAATTTTCATATTCACGAGGCATCCCAAAGAACTATATATATTTTGATATCATATGAATTATGACCATAATTATCTCAAACTGGTACATAATGAATAAAGGCACTGATATACTAGGTTTTGCCTCCACACTTGATGGTATTCTATAGTCCATAAAATTTATCATCACCCATTCCCTTTAATAGACTTATCCTGCAACATATTGCCTTCCTTGACTAATTCCAGGCATGTATTATTCTTATTTGAACTTATTTAATTCAGTATGACCTTTTTTATCTCTGCATCATAATCAAGTTCCTCATTTCCTTTCTCCCAAGTCTAGTATACTTGTTTCGAAGTTGACCATGAAATAAAAAAAAATGAAAAAATAAAGTGTAAAAAAGAGAATAAAAACCAAAAAAATAAAAATAAAAGTCCTTAGTTAACCTAAGAATTAATATAATCCAACCCCAAAAACTTTCCTAAAAATTTGACATGCCTTAAGGGTGTCATTAGTTCTAATAGGGTAATCAAATATAGGAATTTCAAAAACTCAAACTAGATAAAAAAAATAACTAAATGAACGAAGTACATAGAAAGTATGAGTGTTGAACCCATAAGACAATTTAAAAACACTTATAAAATTAAGATAATTATTGAAAAAAAAATGTGAAAGTTGAAGTGACAAAGAGACACAATCTGATAAGAAATACCAAGATTTAAAATTTCTAGGTCTGTATGCTAAATAATTTAAGAATTTAAGTGCCCATCCATTTTTTTAGAGTTTGGTGTAAAAAGATACCTGGTCTTGGTATTCTCTCTCTAATTCAGTAATTACCCATTTATATGATAAACTACTTGGGTTCATAAATGAATTAGGTGACCCAATACCTTATTTAAATATAATCACTCTAAATCATATAATTATTATACATAACTCAAGGTGATTAGTTATTTCATAGAATACTACTATTTGATTTTCATAACAATTTTCATTCCGTGAAAAAGAAAGAGATTAATAATTGAAAGAACGAATGAAATAATGAAAACATGATTTATAAATAGAAATATATACACTATAATACCCCTTTAAAATTACATCACATGAAACTATGATTCTTACCCCCTCATGATATTCAAGGGGATTAATAAAAATAAAAATAACTTAACAAAGGGAAATAAAACAAAAATAAAATAGTGTGAACATGTACACCACCGACTATAAACCCAGTCGATCCTCTGAGCCATGAATAGAAACACATACCATGTTATTTATAGGAAAAGACTCCACTTATATCTCCCCTTTAATATCATAATATATTTATCCTAGAAATATATTTAGAAACATATTTTCAAATTTAAATTATCCATAAAATATCTTAATATCCATGAAGTCCATAAGATTACATCTCTTCTTATATCTCTTTAAGATATAAATTTTTATCCATTTATCTTTATATTTTTCCACCATTAATTTATCCACAAAATTACTCTAATTAAAATGAAATCCACATAGTATATAACTCTTGAATTTCTATTTAGATATAATTTTAATTATCTATAGGATATAAAGAGTAAGGTCGAGGATGAATATCTTCATATATAATTATATCTTCTGTATCTTCCTATTCACGAAGTGTAAGCCTATTTATGATTTGTTTTGTATCTTTCAAGAACTATATTCATAAGACCGATACAACTTATGGTGTGTAAACTTATTAATTCCATGAAATATACTTTAAAATTATTTTTTTCTTTAAGCTCACACCATTCACATCATGTACTAGGCCTTAGGCTACGAACTGAATTTTAATCATCATTATTATTTTTATAACATCCATTTACCTTTACACAGCCATTCACATACACTTATATAGCCTCCCTATGATCAATATACCTTTATGTATATAAACAAAACCCTTATGTGGTTGATACATTCATATATATCCTCATTTACCCATACATAGTTTGACTCTTCTACCTTTACAAAACTTCCCTACAAATTTAAATCATCAAATATCCTTTATAAAATTTTATCTCTAAAATAATATAAATATTATTATTTTTATATAATTAAATTTAATTTCTTATTACCCATAAATAAATAAAATGATTAATATTTGGGATGAATAATTAAAAAATAATAAAATTATAGATTTTAAATTTAAAAATTTGTATGTATAAATTATGATCATAAAAAATAGAGCTCTGAATCACCTTCACTAGGGTCTGGTCATATGATGCCCTGAAAACATATATTTGATACCACTTATTGGATTTTATGAGATTATAGAATAAACCACTGAAATTTACTCCTATAGAACTTATAAGGTTGAAATAAACTGTTAGAAATAACTTACAAACTAAATGCACCAGAACATAGAAGATAACCACACCTAAGTCACAACACTGAATCAACAACCTCTAAAAAACTAAAAAAATAACTTCTAAAATAAAATTATTTAAATAAATAAATAAAAAATAAAAACACAATTATTTTATGTGGTTCAGATGTAAGTCATAATCCAAAGGGGGGAACACTGCAAACTCTTTTATTAAAGAATTAAAAGATGATTAAAATGCTTGATGATTCATCACTATAAGTGATTTAACCCTATATAAATATTAGAATCTAGTATATGAAATTGGTCACCACCACCTTATAATATTTATGAAGATAAATTCATAAATATTTTACCTCCATGGTCATCCCTCCGCTCGATCATAATCCCACTACCACAACTTTCACTTTTGATGTGCAATGCATGATTTCAAAACTATTTTGTGTTAATTATTTCATATAATTTTAATGATATTATTTATTTCCATTTCCAAATAAACAAAAGGAAAAATAACTTACATATCCTTTATAGGAAAACCTAAACAATTCATTTTCATCTCCACATTGCCTCTATCAGACTCATTAGGGGTAACTTGTGATTACCCATCATCCAACTTGATAACATTCAGTCATACTGTATCTAGGAATGTGAACATTGGTCATGACATTACATCATCTCTATATAATATTAGAAATTATACTACCAAATTCATTCCTTTTTTTAGACCTAAAAACTTTTCTAGAAAATAGTTTTCACATGGTTTGAGCCTAACACGTATGGAAAATAACATGAAAGGATGTGATAACGTAAATTAAACACCCCATAATAACATGCTTTTATAAAATAATACAAAAATTACACACCTAATACCTTTTAGGTTTATAGTTTTGGGAAATTAGGAAAATCCCGTACATAGAAAAACCATACTTTTCCACTAAACTAAACTCTTCAAATGATACACCTACTTAATTTAAGGAAAAAATATCATAATCTGGAAATTTGAATTCATAATCATCCCTATATATCCTTAATACCTATAAAAATATTTTGAAAACATGGGATGAGCATAAAAATATTAGTAAGGGATATAAAAGAAAGTGAAACCCATCTAGCCATTGAAATAATTTAAAACCCATGAAAAATTAGTTCCTTTAAAATAAAATTTTGACCTTATATAAAACTTACTTTCAAACATGGGATCAATTTATTTTTTCAAAAAGTTCTATAATTTTTTTTCAATAAACATAAAGAAAATAAAATGTTCAAGAAGGTTCCTTGGTAAAACATGATACCTTGTGAAAAATATTTTTCTTGAAATACAAGCTTTAAACCTTTAAATTATTATAAAATTTCCTTTAATCATGAATTCAACTTCTTATCACATGAAATAAAAAAAATTATTTTGAAAAACATATGTAAGTATAGAGGAAACATAAATTTTTATTTGGGTATCATATTCATTGTCACCCTTACAAATCACCCTTAAAATCACTTTTATAATGGAATAACTTTTTCAATTACTCCAAATCTATCATCTTTAGAGAATAAATCATTACCCAATGCATTAAGGGGATATATCCCAATACTAACCATCATAAAATATAATTCCCAAGAAACATAATATGAATAAAACTCATAGGATCTTCCATTTTTACCATATAATGAATAAAAATCATAAAAACATACATTTAGACCTATAATCATGAACATTTTTAGTCAATCCATATAATAAAATTAATTTTAAAAAAGTTTCAACAAATCCCTTGTTGAAAGGAAACTAAAAGTGAAATAAAAAACATTAATATAGATCAATGAGAAGAGAAGTAAAATTATTGGAAAACATTTTAAGAGAAATAATTTCAAACTTAAAATGAATTTTTTTGAATAAAAACCCTTTCCTAGAGTATTAAATTAGTTCATAAATTCATTACTTCCAGAACAATAAAATTATATTAATTAATTCCTTTATTTAGAACCTTATACAGATATATTATTGTTTTTAATTTCTTTTCATATATTATTTATTTGATTAATTTTGGTTACAACATTCATTTTGAGATTGTCTGGTCTATAGTACCAAAACAACTTCAGTATAATGGTAATGATCAAAAATCCGCATTCAATGATTCCATAGTATCCAGAGGTAAAGGTATTAATTTGTTTAGTTGAATGTTATAAATCAATTATTTTACCATATTTTCATTTTATAATAACAGATTAATTAAATCTAATATATCATAAATATTAAATATTCATGTCTTTTTACTCCTAAAAAACAATTATTAATAAAAATAATGAAACATCATTCATGTAGGCAATTGAATTGACTCAAACATGAATAAAATAAAAATAATAATTGATAATAAAATAATTGATTTTAATTACTATGATATTATTACCAAATTACATTTTTGTTAATTTATTTTTATTAAACTTATAAATTAGTTTCAAGAAGAGGAATATGAGAAAGGTTAAGAAACTAAATGATGGAAAAAATGATACTTACAATAAAAAATAAAATATTCCTTTAAGTATCTCCTTTATAAAAAAACCTTAAAAAGTTCTTCTCATTACCAAAGGTTAAAGGACTTGTATAATGATTTTAAGAGAATAAATATAATAAAAATATGGATAGGAAACCAAACTCTGGATGATTGGAAAAGTTACTTTGGATTCCCTTTTATAGAAAAAACCTAACGGTAGGGATAAGAATGATAAGAATGATAAGATTAAGTGAGTGTTAAGAAGGATATTTCCAATTATCAAGTTGATCATGAATAACATGTAGGGATAGGTTCGATAATCATTTATCTTCTTGCATTATAATATTTATTTTAGGACTTCTTATTGATCTTAATCAACATGTTTTCTATTATTTCTATATAGTATAGTTTTTTTTAACTTTTATTATCTGCAAAATTATACAACACCCTAACACTTATCATCTTTTTATTATTTTATTGAAGCTATTTAATATGCCTTTTCCCTTTAATACATTATCCTTAAAAAAATTAACATTCAAAATCTTCCATATCTTTTAAATATAAGGTTATGTATCTATCTAGACATAAACTTCATTTATAATATAAAACTCATTTACGTCATTTTGGAAATAATATATTAATAGGAAATAAAATTACATTTACCAATTTAAATCAAATTATTAATTTTATTAATTAATATTTATTTTTTCCTAACTTTTACTATCATTGAATTGTAATAAATATGTTAATATGAATTCAGATGAATTTTTAGAAATTGTTAGAGTTAAATATAAAATAAATTCAAATAAAAACGGTTTGTATTGGAATAAAACAACAATCAGTTGTATAGGATTAGTCCAAGTGGAGGATTAAATATGTAAGAATATGAAACATCAGATTACTTCAAGTAGATGGTAGCTGTGTAAGGAGAAGAATTGAGTTTGTAAAATTCATGTTGGAAAAAAGTAGTAAGAAATATTGATGTGTTAGAATAAGTGGGATGCAAACACGTAAGGTGAAACATGTTTTTGAAAAACTTATATAAGAATAGTCTAATTAGAAACTGACTAGGGTATTAATAAGAAGGGATGGGATGGGGTTGCATACGAACAACTCTGTGATACTAGGTCTTGAAGGGGATTAAAAAAAGTTGTTTTATATTTAATTTGTGCTAATAAACTTGCAAAAGATTAAATCAACACCCTTATAGGATTAAGATTTCATCCCACATCAGATTAAAAGCACAATCATGTTAGATTAAATCTATACTCGTGTGAGATTATTTCTACAGGGATACAGCCTATGTCAGATTGAATGTATTCTTTGAGTAAGATTAACCCTATCAAGACCCCTCCACTAGAACCCCGCATAGTATGGTAGTGAATATGTGGATGAACCTCAAATATTCCCTATAATAGGCCTTGGGTAATTGACTATCTCTGAGAGTATTTGCCACAAGTATGGGAGATATTACATAATCACAAGAAGAGAGATAAGATCTACCAATAAACTCCAATTATGATAAATAAAAAGGTTAACAATTTCAATTAAAGGTATGAATACATGAAACAAAATGAAATACAACTAATGGATGCAAGACCGAGCTCCGAAGATCCACTCCATCTCCCATGCTCCACGTTAGTTTCCCAAACAACGGTGTTTCCATCCTCCATTGAACTATACTACAAAACAAACCAGGAAACACTGCAGATGGTTAGAACTTGAGAGTACTCAGCAGAATAATTTTTAAATTAAAAAATGTCAAGTGAAACCAGTGTGGTGAGATAGATATGTGTAGAAAAATTAAGAAATACATGGATGAAAACAATAATAAGGAAAATCAACCATAGAAAAAATAATCACAATCACCACCTACATTAGAATCACTAATATCCAAATTTTTTTAATGATGCCCCATATCATAAAAAAATATTCACAACCCAAAATATCATAATCAAGAGATATTTATAACATCTTTAATTACCATAATTTCTTTACCTTCCTGCAACCATCCTCTTTCCATTATAACATAACTATAAAAATTAAGGGAAATAACAGTATAATATATATTTATAAACTATGGCCCCATAAATATAATTCCACCACTCTTAATTATCAAATTAATGTCCTTATGACTCAAACCAGTAGTCATTCAGTAGAAGAACCCCTAACTTAGTGACATGGAAGCAATTAATAACAAAAAAATAAGCATAGTATACTTTCGAATTACCTCAACCTCATATCCTGCACCCTGTACAACCATCACATAACCACGTCACCACCACCACCTCCTCTTCCCATGTATAGTTGGCCTCCATCCCATCCTTACCCATTAATATAAAATATGAAGTCACATGATCACAAAAAATATCATATAAATTATCATACCATGCAATCAAAGAAAACATTCATAAGTAGTATTCAATATCTGGGCAGTATGGTGGGAAAGAAAATAGAAACATAATTATATAAAAAAGCATAATAATAAGGCAATAATATTAACAACATGGAACCCTCCCTTCATTACATCGTTTACCCAAAACACCACTAATTCAAATTTCATCGCACTTATTATTTATTACCTCATTTGTATTTATAAAATTTCCAGCCAACAATTTCATCTTAGTTCCTTAATTTTATATAGAAGTTGTGCCCATATTTATCCTCATCATTTTATCGATCTTACTTTCCAAAATGTTAAGGAGTTAATTTATTTATTTAATAAACCTAGTGTAATCCAATATAATTGCCTATCATTATTTTGATTTATATTTCACACTACCACAGATCTGGGCAAGGGATGCGCTGGGTTTTATCAGTGTTAAGCAGAAAGTGCTGATAAAAGGGGGGCCTTTATCAATGCAAGTGAAAAGCATTGATAAATATACCCTTTATCAGTACTAAAAAAGTGGTGATAAAGGGTAGATTTATCAGCATTTTTTAGCACTAATAAAAGTTTTTAATAAAAAATATTATTAATTTATATAAAATTATTATATTTATATTAAAAAATAATGTCTATTTGTATACATTAAATAAAAAATGCATGTTTATAATTAATATATATTTTTTAATAATTCACATATATATAATAAATTTCATTAAATAATAAATATATTTATTATATTTATTATACTTATATATTAATATATTAATATATTTATAATTATATATAAACAATATATATATATAATTATATATAAATAATTTTTTAAATATGTATATTTATAATTATATATAAATAATTTTTAAATATGTATATTTATAATTATAATTATATATATATATATATATATATATATTTAAATAAATATATGTTTCCAATGAATTTGGTCAATTTATGTGTGAATATAATTGACATTCATATGTTATTTATTCATCATGAATGTTCATTTATACATTACACCATCAGTACTATTCATGTTGTCCATATATATGATGACTCTTTTTTTTTTATGATATATACTTTACTTGATGTATATGATTCATTCATGTTTCCATGAAGCTATTATGTTTTTAAAAATACTTAAAATCACAATAAATATATTTAAACAATAAATATATTTATTATATTTCTAATTATAGATATTTTTTATATATAAAAACTTTTTAGAATATATTTGTAATTATAATTATATAAAACTATATATATATATATTTAAATAATTATAAAATATAAATATTTTTTTAAATGATAAATATATTTATTATATTTATTATTACATATAAATACCTTTTAAATATATTTATTTATAATTATAATTATATATAAGATGAGGATGGTGTTTGGGGTCGAGAGCCTCTCACTCTACAAAAATGGAGTTTAGGGTTTTTCTCCATGATGATGTTGTCTTTGTTTGAGTATTTCAATCCTACGAAGGTTTTTATCAGACCGTTGAAGAAGGTTGGTGGTGGATCTAGTTTAACAAACGATGTGGCTCCAGTTTTGGAATCATCGCATTGTCAAATACCTTTTAAGAATGTTTATTTGGGTGCCTTGGTTCGGAACGCAGATGATTCACTGGTTAAGGGTGTAGATCGCTTCTTACTTGGCACTCGGGAAGGTGATCCCACTCCTCATAAGATTTCATGAAATGGTACACTTGTGGCTATTGAATCAAATCCTCATATTTTTCAAGAAAGAATTGATTCCTGTAAACACTTGATCATTGCTTGTCTCAATGCGCAGGAAAATGTTTGGAAGATTGAGGATCTAAAGAAACGTCTCCTTCAGATCTGGGGATTCGATAATTGGCATATTGTTTCTCTCAACATGATTTTTTTCATCTTAATTTTTGTTCAAATGAAATGAAGTTGAAGTCTTGGAGTTGTGGGTTTTTTAACCTTAAGCCAGGGGTCTTTAGGTTTCCAAATTGGGACCCCTGGTTTGATCCTATGCATGCTAAGAAAACTGTGGCCCAGTCTTGGATTTGTGTCAAGGGTTTGACTTTTGTTTTTTGGAACCCAAGTGTACTTTTGGATATTTAGTTAGACATTATCACTCCAATTAATATTGATAAGGAAACTATATCGTTTAGATATGGTCACTTTTCTCGTATGTTGGTTGAATTTGATATATCCTTTCCTCTTGTTAAGACTACTTACTTAATTGCTGGTCAGTTTAAATTTGTACTTGACATTGAATTCAAACTTGTCCCTAAATTCTGTGTTAACTACTCAACCATTGGACATGTTTAGGATAACTACCATAGAGCGATTCAATGTTCTAATTGTAAAAAATACGAGAATCTTGTCGAGAAGTGCAAGTTTAAAGTGCCAAATCTTGGTGATAATTCTTGGACTGTGTAGATGATCAATTATGACATTGTGAAAGGGGTTTCTCAACCTTCTTTGATGGAAAAGAAAACCAATAATCCTGGATAAATGAATAAAGGATCTCCCTCTTTTGCTGAGGTAGTGGATCAGAATAGGCCTGAGGGTAACTAGGGTGATGTGGCCTGCAGTGGGGGTGAGATGAATGCTTAGACCCTACTGCCTGCTACTCATATGATTCTATGGGGGGGGGGAGGAATTTCTAAATGGGGTGATGTGGATAGTCATGATGGTAAATATGATGATCATGTGATGTTACTTGAGGAACAATTCCTTTCCAAAGGGAAAGTGGACCCTGGTCCCATTAACTGAGGCTCTACTCTTGGGGATAGGCAACAACTGAGGCCTACACTTGATTTTTTTTGATGGTTCTGAGATATACTTCCCTTCTCAGGTGTATGTAACTACATATGCTCATGGTTTTGTGTCTATGGAGCATGTTGCTTCTAGAATTACTCATGATTCTACCCAAGATGAGTTTGGATGATCCTATGCTGAATCACAGGTTGATGCTAAGGCCCCTATTGCACGAGTTGCTTCTCAGGAGCATGTCTCTCTTCCTTGGTCTACTGATAGTGTTGGGAAGCTTATACAGGTTTCTATTAGAGATTTTCATGCTCCTAGTGTGTTTAATTCTCCTGTTTATGATTCCACTGCGGTTTCCATTAATAAGGAGTAGGTGCTGGTTGCATCTGCTACCTTGTTGGATCCTCATGATGTTATGGCCCCCAGTCTTCAAGCTTTAACTCCTCAAGAGCATGTACTACCTACACATGCAGCTGATACTGAATCTATAATTCCCTTACAAATTCACGTGGGTTCATCTAGTACTGGTGTTGTGAAGCAAAGCTTGTTTACTATGATGGATTCCATAAACTCTCTAGATTTTGATGAGATATACAAGGGGAGTTGAGGATGAAAAGGTAAAAAACATTTACCACCTTTAGTGGCTAATGATTCTGATTCTCAGTAGGTTGATGGTGTCCAAATAAGGCATCCCTCATCTAGGGAAGTTCTAGATATGAAGCTACATAGTGCTAATGTTAAAGGAAATGATGCAGATAGTTCTCTTCCAGGGGATGATCAGCTTACTTATCAGATTTTTGTTGACCCTGTGGATATTGATGAGCATGGTGGTGTGTGTAAGACCCCGAAAGAATGGCTAAGGGGAAGGCACCCAAGAGGTTATGGCAGTTTTCGTAGACGGGGTGGTAGATTTAAAGGGTGAGCTTATATGTCTTATTTGTTGATGTTTTCTCCCAATCTTACCCTGAATCTCTTATATGTAACTATTACTTTCTTTTTATAATAATTTTTGGGGGCCATGGAGCTTCTCCACGGTCTACACTATTTGGGTATAATTATAAATAAATATTAATATATAAATATATATGTCTTTAATGAATATATACACATACATATATATTCATTAAAAACATATATTTATTGTAATTTTTTTAAATAATAAATAAATAAATAAATAAATAAATATATATTATATTTATATTTACATATAAATAGTTTTTTAATAAAATTATAATAAATATATTTATTATAATCTTATAAATATATATATTAATATATTAATACACACACACACATATAAATATATTTATAATTATATACAAATATTTATAAATATATTTATTTATAATTATAATTATATATATATATATTTAAATAATTAGAAAATTATAATAAATATATTTATAATAATTATAATTTTATAAATATATATAATTATAGAAATATATTTATAAATATATAAAAATATTTACCTATATATAGAAATATTTATATTTATAATTATAAATATTATATATATTTATATATTTCCATAATGAATATATATATATATATGTATATATTCATTAAATACATATATTTATTTAAATAAATAAATAAATAAATTTATAATTATAATTATAAAGAAATATATTTAAAAGGTATTTATATATAATTATAAAAATTATAAATATATTTATAATTTTAAAAACATATTGTAATTTTATAATTATTTAAATATATATATTTAGTAATATATAATTATAATTATAAATATATTTTAATAAGTATTTATATATAACTAAATATCTATAATTATAAATATAATAAATATAATTATTATTAAATTATATTTATCATGATTTTAAATATTTATGAGAACATAATAGCTTCATGGGAACATAAATGAATCATAAACACCGAGTAAAGTATAGATCATAAAAAAGAGTCATTATATACATGGACAACATGAATAGTAATGATGGTGTAATGTATAAATGAACATTCATGATGAATACATAATATATGAACGTCAATTATATTCACGCATCAATTGACCAAATTCATTGAAAACATATATTTATTTAAATATATGTATATATTTAAATATAGTTATAATTATAAATATACATATTTAAAAATTATTTATATATAATTATAAATATATAATTATAAATATATAAATATATAAATATATAAATATATAAATATATAAATATATAAATATATAAATATATAAATATATAAATATATAAATATATAAATATATAAATATATAAATATATAAATATATAAATATATAAATATATAAATATATAAATATATAAATATATAAATATATGAATATATGAATATATAAATATATAAATATATAAATTTATAAATATATAAATATATAAACATATAAATATATGAATATTTAAATATAATAAATATAATAAATATATTTAATATTTAATGAAATTTATTATATATATTTGCATTATTAAAAAATATATTAATTATAAACACGCATTTTTTTAATGTATACAAATAAGAATTATTTTTGAATATAAATATAATAATTTTATATAAATTAATATTTTTTTTTATTAAAAACATTTATCAACACTAAAAATAGTGCTGATGAATCTACCCTTTATCAGTGCTAAAAAAACATTGATAAATGGTACACCATTATCAACATTTTTTCAACACTGATAAAGGGTAGATTTATCAGCTCTTTTAACTAGCTATGATAAAGAAACCCCTTTTATCAGCGCTTTCTATTTAGTAGTGATAAAACTTGGCTAATACCTTACCCAGATATATGGTAGTGATTCCTAGAAGAATAAGTAAGGAACTCAACCATCACATAAAATTCAACTCAATGGCACATGTTTTAAGAATCCCAATAGACGCAAGATAGGGAAAAACATAATATCCATAGGGAGATACCTTTCAAATAGGGTTGATGCACTACAAATACTACCTTAGAACAAACTTCACTTTCTAAAACAAACTCAACTACTCATAGAATATTTAGTGGCATGTTGGCCATTAGGGAAATCATAATGGCGATGCCCCACTACATTATAATGAAAAAGATAAACTCTCCTGACGTAGGACACCTCGAGTTGCTTAAACCCAGGGCTCAAAGTTGCACTCTAACTCTGGAGGTTCTCCTCACTCACTTCCTTTATGGAACAAGAGAATCAACACTTGGGAAATTTTCCTTGAACCTTCACTAAACTCAAGAAGACTCTCTACGAAAACCTTATCCCGAGGAAAGATTCCCTTCTACGAATTTTGTACAATCTCTCATTGCTTCCCAATACATCAATATAAGGGGCATGATAAATCATTGAATTTTTAGCCTCATGTCGGACTCAAAATGTTGTGCCCAATCTGTTCCACTAGATATGAATTGTGGGAACTGATTAACCAATTATATATAACGATTCCAAAATCCACTCACACTATCCTACCTTCATTGGTTCTCTCGAAGCTTCTTCATGCGGATACTCATCTACAGGTGTGAAATAAAATCATTCCAAAATATTTCAAGAAAATCCATCCAATGCATCCCATCTATATTACTACACTTTATCTTTTAACATCTTCAACCCATATTTGGAAACTAGCCAAATACTTGTGTGTCCCAAAACTAATCTGGAGTCCTTAATAGCTCAATGGATACCTCAACCACTTATAGCTATTTCATAGCCTCATGGCTAGAAGATTCACTGAATTACTTCATTACTTTATATTGATAAAAATTCAACAAGGATTCACCCCAATATTCATCCTCATTACCTTGTACAACATCTCAGTAATATTTCTATGGAATATCTTCATTTCAATATTAAACACCCATGTTAGGCCAAACCACATAAATGACAACATCATCACAAGGGACATCACATCAATCATTGAAAAAATGATTACTATCCACACAACCACTGTCCATAAACACCCATCATTCTAATATTATCCATCATTATAAGTTGAGAACAAATAAAATCCCAATTTATCATCCGGTTAACCATCCTAGTGTCATCCAAGAAACCTTTCTATTCATCCCTTCTAATACCTCTATCACCACTTTCATAACATATAAGAAATATCATATCAATTTATTCCTGGCATGATTACTAAATCATAATCGATTAAGGTAGTGAGGAACAACCCAAGATGCAACATTCAATCATTTTAAAAACAAAAACCTACATGGAATATTAATATTTTCATGTTGAAGGTAAATAATAACAATTACAACATATGATTACTAATAATATATTTACACACTTCATTAGCCTAGTGCATTATTGTAACATGATTTTATTTTATCTTCCAATTATAAATTAAATAAAATAGACTTATTAAATTTCATAACCAAATTTAAATAATAACTTGAAAACTTCAACATATCAAAAATCAAAGTAAGATTACATAATTTTTTTACATATAAGTTTTACCAATTTTATACATGCTTTCCATATTAACCAATTGATGTTCAAATAAATACTTCTCAATTTTATATACGCATGATCAATTAATTCTAGGAACGTAATGTATTAGGAATAATTTCATCATTTCATTAAATCACACAATAAGAATTTAATAACTCTATATTTATTTGTAACTAAATAAACTCATGTACACAACTTATATTTAATTCAAATGACTTAACAAATCATGAGTTCAACTTGTCACATGAGATTACATTTCATATTAAAAATATTAAATCTAAAACATTTTAATTTTTTTTCTTTAGTATCATTATAATTAAAATCCTGATACTAAAACCTTTTATTCAAAACTTCTTTAAACTAATTTAAAATAAATAGGTTCATGCTTAATTCACGGTGAATAAATTATTTAATAAATTTAAAAAATAGAACATTTTTAATTCATAGAATAACTCTTTAATTTAAGAGAACTATAAATATAATTTTTATTTAATTCCTAACTTTCATTTACAAGTTCATTTAAATGCATCATACTTTAAGTTGTAATTAAGCATAACATGATTAAACATGATAGTTAAAGAAAATAATATATACATAAACTTCATCATTAGTGGAAACATATTATCATATTACTTTCATAATATCTTTAAATTATAACATGATCCTATAGATTTATCATGCATCAAATATTAAGTTAAAATTAAACATTAAATTAATAAAAATAGAAGATACCAAATCATGTTATGAACTTATGAGGCATGGTTATAAATAACATAAATAAATAAATAAAAAGGGCACAAAACATGATTACAAGGGTTGGAACACATCAACATAAGTTATCATAAATGAACACATAATGAAAAACATAAATCAAAAGCCTATATTAGAATTTAATCTTTTAAAAAGTTGCAAACCCCCTTAAATGGTTTTAAGTCTCTCTCTAAAACTTTCTTTAAAACCAATTTCTTGAAATCTGCCTATAAAAATTCTTCCAACGTAACTCTCTCATAACCATTTGGAAGAACCATTTCAATAATAAAAATATTTCTCTTTATAATCCATAATAATATTATGATACCCATACCAAATTCATGTCATGACCCAAATATGGTCAAACCATTTTAAGATAACACACTATAGTAAAAGTGCTTCTCTCAATAATTTCAAAATGTTAAATATTTTAGAACATCTCTTAAATTCCCAATAAAAATATATGGATGTTTAAAACCCAAACTTACCTTTTCATTTTATAACCCAAATGATATGAAATAAAAAATTCCATATTTTATTTAAAACCAATCTTCAAGCAATTTGACCATACTTGGAATTCCAAGAACATCATGAAATATAAAATAAAACACTCTTAACAAGTGGAAATACCACATTAAATTCCTTTTAGAATTGAAACAACCCATACCACATGGATTAAATTTATCAAATAGAACATTTTAAAATAATAATAACTCAATGGAATTTTAATTTACGGAAATACACAAAAACACCTACCTCAGTTCAACCAAAACCAAGCTGGAAGTCACTATCTATGATGATAGATGCTTAAACAATAGTCAAGGGATCCGACTTAGGCCCTAAAAAATAACTCCCCTGAATAACCCATCTAAAACCCCTAATATATACCATAGTATCCTTAGGGTTTGTGGGAGAGGGAAAAATCAGGGGATTGAGGAAGAGGGAGATAAGGGAGGAGGAAACCAAGAGATAAGATAAGATATTACCTCAATAACTCTAAGGGAGAAGGTTAGAAGGAATCAAAATCAATGGAAATATAGGGAGGATCCTCCTTGGATGTGTTCCTGGATTTTCTGAATGATATAAGAAAGAAAGGAATCCCTCAGGTTTCTTAAAATCACAAGGGTACTTTTAGAAATTTAATTTTAAGTGAGTTTGGGAAACTCACATGGTTAGGCCTCACGGTTTGGTAAACTATGCACCAATCATTCAGGTAGAACTGATTAAGAAAAACGACTTCACATAGTTTCTCCCAATATTCTCACATAATTCATCTACCTATGTGATAACCATACTGAATGACACAATATTATTATAAAGCTATATTGTACACTTGACACACAGTTTTATTAACTATGCAGAACCCATGTACTAAGAAATTAAAATAAAGGAGGGGATTCATTATTAATAACGATATATACCCCAATCACATGCTACTCATTTAAGTAAAACTATGCATGTTCAAAAACAAAAAAACAAATGGGGAAATCCCCCACAAAATGGTACCCACATAGTTACTCCTAAACAGTGCACCCTAAACCATGTGCAGAAGAAGAATTTATAGAAACCAAAACTTTAGACAATTTTTTTTATAAATTTTAAATTACCCCCCAAAAGTATCACTATGATAAAAATTATACCGATATAGGGTGTTATAATATCTCCAAAATGCCACTTTATACTCCTAGAAAGTCCCAAATCAACACGAAAGTAACTATAATCAGTCATAACCTAGACCCTGTAGAACAAAGTGATTTGGATGAAAAAAATCTATAGAGGATATAAGGAAAGAAACTCTCAAACATAAAAAATTTCTCCACACCAAACCATCAAGTCCACAAAACCACAAGATGTGTCCAATAAATACAGAACCAAAATTACTGATACAAGATCCAATGGAGACGAAGAACAAACATCAGTCTCTCAACCATTTATAAATTCTCTAAATAGTGTAACAAAAGGAGAAAAAACCTCAAATGAAATAATCCACTATTGGAAAATATTTCCAAGAACTTCTTCAAAAATTACCCAAATCTATCTATCATGAACTACCTCTAAACCATCCATTCTAACACCCAAGGTGAACATAGTCTAAGGGAAACTAAACCTCAAAGGACTCAATAGCCACAAGGATCAATATACTATGAAAATTAACATGTATCACATCTATAAAATAATAATAATAATAATTCCATAATAATAAATGACATAGGCTGCCGACCTAGGTCATTGTACTCTTTTGGTAAACTAGGACTACAACCTTGGAACAACATCCCACAGTGAACGACACAAATCTAGAAATACAAAGTGATAAATTGTCTAAGTTTAATATCCATCCTAATTACCCAAGAAATGAACCAAAGGTCAGTCATGACCATATCAATAATTAAACAACCTCAAATAATCATAGAACAAGAAGACACGAATATCCACAAAAGAATGAAACTAAAACAACAAGGCATGCAAAAAATCCAAAGATATAAAGGTATCCACACAAGCTAGAAGGTTTACTCACTATTATTGAAATGCATTACCATCCACAAGATAATGAATCAAATCTTTTCAATACACACCAAAAGAATTCCTATGAAGAAAACAACCATTCAAGGAAAACACATAAGACTCCTTAAAACATCTAGTTGGATTCACTACCAAGAAACATTACAAAAGGAACCCATAATAAAAAAACTACAACCCTTCTTAACTGACCCATCATAAATAAGGGAAGGGAACTATCAAAAGAATACCTAAATTTATAAAAAGGACCCGAATCCTCTAAATCCACTTGGATTTTAGGCGGATTCAAGAATATAAAAGTTCAAATTTGAAAAATGGATGAAACTATCAAAGGAGAACTCCTAGAAACAACACCTTATCTTCTGCCCAGAACTTTTTGGGAGTCACTTAACATCCAACATGATACATGATCCTAATGGATAAGGATCCTCAAACAAAAAAATCAATCCCATAACTAAGGGAACAAATCAAATCACCCATTTCAAATCCATAAAATAATTCCCAATTCAAAACATATTTTGAAAACCAATTTTCAAGATGATTTTAGAATATTACTTAGAAACTCAACCATTTTCCAAAACTACCTTAACAAGCATTAAAAACCATTATCAAGAACCATTAGTTTCAAAAATATTTTAAACAAAGGGATAACCCCCTTTTGTTCAAAAATAATCTTAGAAAGTTTCAAAAAAATGAAAGATAAAACTACTTTCCAAAATTGTTTTGGATCTATTTGAAAACTTGAAATCTTCAAATCATTTAATGGGTTTAAAAATGAACCCCAAAAATATTTGGGAATTAAATACCTTTTTCAATCCAAGTAAATTTAAAAATTCTATTTTGAAGTCAAATACCTCTTTGAAAATCCTTTCATTAACCAATTATTAATACATACTCTTTTAGAATTTTGAATCCTTTACACAATTCCATTTTTAAAGCCTAAATTAATTTCCACAGAAAATATTTTCCTTAGATCTAGTTTTTAAAATAATGAAAAAATAAATTTTTAACAAAAAAACATATTTCAATATCCATTACAAAATGATTTTCAAAATAAACACCTCATTGAATTCCTAACATCCATTTCAAAAACCATTTTTCATCACATAACACAAAGTACCCAAGGGAAAAACTGATCACACTAGTATTAACTTAGAATAAAACCACATTTAACTATATAAAATTATATAAAAACCCAATAAAACTCCCCTATCTGATAAAAAACCAATGGAATATTTGATTGGAATCAATCCGAGGACCCAGTGAGAAAAAACCACAAATCTAGAGGAGAAACTACACTGTTCATGGTTTGGAAACATGAGAAGGTAAAATGTGCACCAAACATACAACATACAATATCATGGTTTTGGAATATTTTCACATGGGCCCCACACCATTTACCTGACTATGTGGAATAACCATACAAATATGTTCAGTTCATTGGTTTTACCTCTAAAACTCAAATTGACCCATGAAATCACTAGTAAACTCAACTAGGATAAAAAACCATCATAAGAAATCAAAATCCATCAAATATATAAAAATACAAACTCAAAATTAGGACTCAAGACTGATAATCCCATGGAAACTTGAGGTTAAGTGCAATGAAGATCTAGAAAATTACTTTCTCATACACTCCACCCAAGATCCTTTGATGATCCCAGTTTCTAGACTACCCAAACACACCCCAAATAATAATGGGGTGCCCTCTGATACCACTTTATCTTGAACCAATGCGATTCATCCATCCATCAAACACCCAAGCTAGTTCGGGATATAATCAATGCTTGATCCTGATAACCTTGGACTATAAACTTGTACCAGGGCCTCAGGACATGATCATTGGGAATTATTTCACCCTTAAATAGACAAACAAATCAATAAATAAACATCCACATCAGAGTAAGAATTAAAAATAAATAAGAAGAAACCAGAGACTGAATAATATTAAATACATCAACATATACACAAGCACATAGAACCTAAATGAATAAACATAAACTCCTTATAAGAAATAAAGGCTAAGGATAAAGCCAATAATTATACATCCCAAAAGGTAAAAACCAAATAAAAATGCTACTCACAATCTCTATGCAACTTGTGGGTATAACCCACATCCCAACTCAGGGGAGAACAAAGTCTAGGAACCTTAAATGAAACTATAAAAGCTATATATACAGAGTGGTATATGCAGGGTGTGAGGAAAACTGATCTAATTAGGTAAGCACCATAGAGTTTGTAAATATCCTTATAAAATATTATCCATTTTATAACTTTTTAAAAACACAATTTAAAACATCTTTTCAATCCATAGTTGTACAAAATCCAATTCATAGACACATATTCCACAAAAAAACATTAATTTGGATTAAATGAGAACAACCAATTGAAAAAAATTTCTTGAGCCGCTACCCTTTTTTATAAAATTAATCCCACTTCTTTTAAAATAAATAAGGGTGGAGTCAAAACCTTTTTCCAAACACTATTAAAACACTGAAAGAGGACCCTTTATTAAAATCCATGTAAGAAACCAAAAATCATCTGAGCTCTATTTAAAAACATTTCCCAAATACCCATTTCAAAATCACAACACTTTTCTTTCCATATACATTTCCAAAATCATTTCCAAAAACCAATTTGAAAGTGAATAAAACCACTACTCAAACAAGAGTAAGCAACATGGTACTTTGAATAAAACAAACAAGCCATAAAGGCCAAAAAAGATAAATGTACCATAATCCAATTAATATCTTGGGATATAAATAAGGAATAATCACCTTAATTCTATAAAACATCCCATAAAGGATACTAAGTAGCATAGAAAACCTCATAGGAATCATGTACAATTGTCTAAACTTAAAACACGATCACTAGGATGACACAACTAAATCTATCTCATCCATGGTAGTTCTATCAAACCAACTAAATATAATCCTATTGGGTAAAAAATGGGACCACGGTCTATAAGAAACTCTCCCATTATCTTCCTCAGTCTAACAACCCCACTCAATTCCACTAGCTCACTTGGTTTATTGATCCACCATCCCTAGTTAAAAAACACTCCAAACTAATGTTTTCACTCATCTAAACATATAAATAGTATTATAAGACTTGAATCACATATATTAAATGGAGGTGATAAATCACATTCATCAGTATATCAAATAAATAAATCACACCTCACCTCCATGCACTCACAATAAAAAACCCCCCTACAATTGATTCATAATAAAATAAAGATACAACATGCCTCACATGATAAAATTCACATAAATCAATAAGAAATAACCCCCATGGGGTAATAAGATTATAAAGGGTCTCAGAAGGGTATCCCAATCACACATACTTTATTTGGATAACATCCAAAGTGCTAAATAGGGAGTTATCACAAGTCTTAGAATTCCAAACTTATTTTTAGTGGTTTGAAGTCCCACTCCAAAATAATTTTAAAACCAAGATCTTTAGATCCTCGTATATAACATCTTCTAAAGTAACTCAGTCAAAATAATTTGGAAGAATGTTTTTAATAATCAACACATTTATCTTTAAAATCCCCAATTTGATTAAGATACTAGTCCCAAATTCACGTCATGACCCAAATAGGGTCAAAGTATTTTAAAAAAATAACCCCTAGTCAACATGATTTTCTCGACAATATCAAAACATATAGAATTTTAGAAACTAGCTTGAGCTTCCAATAAAAACCTCATGAAGTTTAAAAACCACACTTCCTTTGTCATTTTTCTACCCAAACAGGGTCAAAGAACCACAAATTCCATAATTAATTTAAAAAAACCTTAAAATAATTTAACCACACTTGGAAATCAAAGATCCACTTAAAATGATAAGGAAAATAGTTATGCCAAGTGGAAAACCACCTTGAACACATTTTAAAATCCAACCAACCCATCATACATGGATTAAATATATAAAATATGGCATGTTAAAATATAATTCACTCAATGGAATATCAATTTAAGGAAATCCACCAAAATAGCTACCTTAGTCCAATGATGACCTAGCTGAAAGTCATCACCTATGATGAATAATGCTTAAATAATAATTAAGGAAACACCCTTAAGAAATAAAAAGAAAAACACACATGAATAAAAAATCTAGAAACCCTAATCCAAACCTCAATATCCATAGGGTTCATGGGAGAGGGAAAAATCAAGGGTGAGGGGAATATGGAGAGAAGGGTGGGGGAAAACAAGATAAATGAGAAGAGATTACCTCAATAACTGTAAGAGATAAGTCTTAGAAGGAATTAAAATCAAAATAAAGGGAGGGAAGAGCCTCCCTGGATGTGTACTTTTCTTGAAAAAATTATAGGGGAGAGAAAGGAATACCTTAGGGCTCTTAAAATCATAAGGTTACTTTTGGAAATTCGATTTTGAATCTGGTTAACTCGCATGGTTAGGTTGCATGGCTTGGTAAACCATCTGCCAACCGTGCAGTTAGAACCACCTAATAAAATGAGATTCACATGGTTTCTACCAAGAGACTCCCACAATTCATTTACCCATGCACTAACTATACTAAATGACACTACCCCATTATAGAGTCATATCAAACACTTGCCTCATAGTTTTTCAAACCTTGCGTAAGCCATGCACAAGACAATCCAAAGAAAGGAAGAGATGCATAGTTACTACCAAGAGACACCCCAATCATGCACTACCCATATAGGTCAAACCATTCACATTAAAAAACAACTAGAAACTATCATACATAAGGGTAGCCACACAGTTACTCCTAAAATATTTTTCCCAAACCTTGCATATAAGAAAAATTTATAGAAAATAAAACTTCAAACAAAAATTTTCATAAATTTAAAATTACCCAAAAAATTATCACTATAATAAAGACTATAGTGACATGTGGTGCTACATAATTTAATATAATTACCTATAATTATTTCAATTTATATTCTATATAATAATACATTTATTTACACCAAGTATAACAACTAAATAATTCCATTTTTTATATTAGTTTAAGCATTAAAATACATCTTTGAAACCAATAAATATACCCCTAACTTGATTCCTTACTCAAGATAATAAATTACCATCCTCATAACTCCCCTAAATAACTTTTAATGTATCCCTGTATAAGTCCTACCTTTAAACCATCACATTCTAGAAACTATTCTCTCATTTAAATTGAACACATAACAATAGATTACAAACCTAATGAAAAAAACAACCACAAATAATTATTCTTATAAACTAGTATCTTACTCATCTAATGGGTCACTAATAGTTTACCCAACCATCTAAAACCAACAATGCACTCCTAGAATAAAGTAATAATCCACTCTTCCTAAAGTATATTTTAAATCCTTACTTTAAAACCTTTGGTTGAAGAGGGAAAACTATAGAATTTGAAACAATATTAAATAAGACTACAAATATCACTTCCGATATTAATTATATATTGTTAGCATCCCTTGAAAAACTATAGGAAAAAAGGATAAAGTGTATTCTTCTAATTCTAAACCATACCGAACCTCAACACAAGTCCATAACCTATAAGGAGGAAAGTAACCATCAATTTAAATAGTACCCAAATATTAAAAGTGTTCAATAATTTACTTAAAAAAATTAATTATTAACTTACAAGTTATATCTTAGTCATAATTATATTTCTTAGGCTCTCTTTAATTACACTATCTCTCATTATAGGATTCCATTATTCATGATTTCATTCTATATGACTTTTAATTTGATTAATTAAATTCTAGATTTACATGTTCATTCCCTTTCCAATATTCAACATATATCTTTTAGTCTAGATTATCAATTAAATACATAAAAACTTAATAACATAATTTCAAAATCAAATCTTATTAAAATTTAAGAGGGAAAACCAAACTGATAATATTACCATTATTATATTTATAAACCTTTTAATACCATCTATAAATCATCCTTCATGGAAACCAAATAGATATAATAATGTAATAAAGTAATTAAATTATCAATTAAAAATTAGAGAGAAATAAATAAAAATAAAGAAGGCATGGTAAAAAATCAAAAGGAAAAAGCATACAACACCCCCTTCCCTGAGGCTGAATTCCACCACAGCAATCCTAAGACATGGGTCGGATAATAAAATTCATATGATAACATACAAGATCCCATCCCCTTGTACCATATATCCACATAATTAATCATAAAGAGATAGTTATAAAATAGAATGCATAAGTTTAGAGAAATTCTTCCTCAAACCATACCTCCTCAACACCAGGCTTGAGGAATGGGTTATACTTATTATCTTTGAAGGCTTCTTCAGAAAGTCCAGATTACTAAATGTTGAAGCTATGTAAGTAATTGGATCATGGAATTAATAGGTGTATTTACAATTGGATAATGTTGGAAACACAATTAATTTAATTTAAGGGGTTAACACTTAAGGAAGAATGGAAATTACTGAACATTTGATTCAAGGGGATAGAAAACAAATAATTTTAAGTTCAATTGGGTTATGTAGATGGATTGATATCATATAAAGCCTCATAGTTTCAAAAATGTCAATATAATCTCTAAATCCACTAATTCAAAAACAAAAACAAAAAACACTAATACAATATAATTCCTAACTAAGAATACCAAATCTAAACACTAATAAATCCATAATAAATTTTCTTGGATCTAAAACATCATATTCACCAACCAAACATTATTCAAAAACCACGATATACTTGCATGCACACTACTACCACCATTTTTCTTCTTCTTATTTAATCAATTCCTTGTAATATCTCAAAATAGCCAATAATTTATTTATAAATATAAATAAATAGAAAAATATATAAGCAATATCCTTACTCGATGTGTTTTACTAATAGTGGGAGAAAGAGAGGATGATCACAACATAGAACAAATGTGGAAGGGATTCAGGTATTCATAGACGACTCTAAAAATTTAATAATCAAGATTGGAATTTTCCAATCCTGAGGGGGAAATAAGAAACTAAAAAGAGGTATAAATTCTAGTTTTTAAAATAATACAGACCGTGTTTCTAAATTTTCAATTATATAAAAAGTCAACACCTTTCTATTTAATCAGAATAAATTCAATTTTTAAGGAATGTCCCATTTAGATCCGAAAATATTTTGGAATAAGTTAAAAAATAAAATATTTTATTAATATTGATTGAAAAAATTTAAAACCATGATTTTTAGTTAATATTTCATATAAAATCATGGAAAAGGAGTGATAAAAACGAAGTAGGGTGAAAATTGGATTTTATTTATATCAAATATAACCTTTGATGTGAGAGATGCATATTGAGTAAGGCTCAAATTATCTAACCTTACCTAGAATAGGTTCAAAACCATCCTTACACCTGAATTAAAGGCAAAGAATTTACTTTGACACAATTATCTCACCCCTGACATGAGCTGATCCAGTGTAAAGGTTTATCTTTTTATAGATTTGACCATAACTTTATGTAGTAAACAAACAATCCTAGATAACTATTTTTTTAAAAATGTACCCTCACATAGATACCTTCATGAAAGAAAAAATGGCCTAACCTATACACAACCTTACCCTCAGGTGAGGAAAGAAGTACCTTCAAACAACACAACTCCCACATAAACTCCTTGACCTTACCTTTATGCATGAAAAAAGTTCTTTTACACAGGTAAAATGAAGAACCTATAAAAAAAATAAGAAAGGTTTTCTAAAAAATATAGATTAATTCCATGACTATTAATTAAATAAAAATAGTTTTAAATCACTTTAGTAATAATGATTTTTTTTATTTTCAAAAAAATTTAAAACTTTTAAATTTATTTTTAATAATATTTAAGATACCATTTTAAAACAATATTTATTCAATAAAACCCACCTTCACCCTGACATCACTAGGAAACACCCTTGGTCACTCCAACACCACAAAATGGATTGGAAATATAGACTGGGAAGCATCCATGCCTTAAAAAACCCATTGTAAAACATTAACTCAACATGAACCACATTAGATTAACTCACATGATATTAACACCCCACATGAGATTAAGATTTACGCTCATTGTGGAAGAATAATCTTAAATAGAATTCATGTCACTAAAAACTATATCCTTTCATCTTATAATTCCATAATGAAGGGAATATGATAAATTTTGATAAAATAATACAACAAATTGCTTGGTCCATGTCATAATCAATGGAATAAGATGATGATTAGTTCAAAACTTATGATCAAACTTGCAACATGAAAGGGATGATGAACTAGTTCTGTGACATAATCAGAAAAATATTTTTATGAATTAATCTTGAAGAAAATATAATAAACATATAGAATAATGAATTCCACGTGATGTGGTGTTTTATGTTATGATTTATTTGGTGAAGAAATACCTATTGTGTTATTGTTTTATACCTACAACGGATTTAAATTCTCTATCCTCTTCTTTATTTTTAAATATATATATAGAAAATATTTCATTCTAAAAATAAAACCTTATTATTGTATCATTACTTGATTAAATAAACTCTAAAACTAATATACTAATAAATGTAAATCCTACATTAATAAAAAAATAAATTTATAATATTGTATTATAATTATATAATTTCTTAACTATACGGGGAATCATACTAAGATGTGATAGTTAAACAAAACATCCATTATAACATGAAATAAACATATATTCACTTTAAAATGGATATTTATAGAATAAATTAATAATATTAATTAAAAAATACCATCAATGACTATATTTTTCCTGTAAATAACCACACATTATATTCTCCTATTTCACCCAAAAAATACATTCTATATTTCTACTTGTTTTACTCATTTCTATAATTATTTTTGGTGCTATAATTTTCATGGGGGACCACAATGATGAATATTTTAATCATATAGTCTTATTGTATACTTTTTATTATTATCCAATTGTACTTATATTGATCTTATGGAGTTTATTAATCCTTAATATGTAATGTTATATTAATGAAATAATATTCATTACTTTTTTTTCATACCAACATTCTCATTATAATTTATAAAATTAACCATGAAAACATATAATTTTTGAAAATATAATACATGTTAAAACTTAGTTTATTACACCCCCCTTAATAAATTATGCCCTTATAATTTTAACTCATTAAAAAACAAGTAAAAAGACTATTACTACCTAACTCTTGAAACTTTTTATACAAAATCTTCAACCACAAAACTCCTTATTGAATTTTTAACCAAAATTAAATGTCTTTTTCCATAATACCCTCTTCATAAAATGAATAATAATATCCCAAGATTCATGAGTATTTATTTAATAATAATTTCAATATCAAAATATAATCCAACTATTATGAAAACCATTCATACCACTACTGGAAAATCACCATATGCCAGTGATTTTAAACCATTAGTACAACCCATGGAACCATTAGTATATGATATACCAATGGTTCCATGAACAATGTGGTGTGTTGGTGATGATATAGGGTAACACCAATAGTTTTATTGAAACCATTGGTATAATCCTACTGGAGTTTCACTACACTAACAATTCTGGTAAACTGATGGTATATTTCTGCACCAATAGTTTACCAGAACTATTAGTATAGGGTAATCTCACCGGCCAACATACCAAAATTATCCTTCACCTTTATAAATACAATATAAAACCTATAAATAAAACAATAATCAAAATACACATTTTATTCAATAAATATGCACTGTATTGTATGTTTCATCAGTTGAGAAGTTAAAAAACAAATTACAACACATATAAAAAATATGTTTTAGTCATCGAACACCATCCATATAATTTTCTCATAAATATCAATTTGGAAATATAAGGGATAAATATATCCATCATCACTTAAAATACCATGATGATCATCAATCTCATCACATAATTCCTCACTAGTATCACCATCTTCAACATCATCATCACTAGAAATTTCATCACCCCAGCCACCACTAAGACCATGATCACAACTCAGTTAATTATATAATGAAATAATTGTTGATATATATATATCAAAAAATATAGTAGATTTTGACCAAATTTATGTGAATTAAGTTTTTATAACTTTAAGAAACTACTTAGTGACCATTTTACCACTTCCATGCTCCTAAATGGCTTTTTTATCCTCACATGCTTATACAAGAGCCTATTGAACATTAGTGATTCCATATATGTTACAGGAACCTGAAGTGGGACAATAACTAGTGGAGATGATTCCCTGTATGAGTCTAAATCAGACCCCTTGGTGATCATCACCTAATATCTATCTGAAATGATCATTTATCCTAAAATTGTCTCTTTCTTACTCATGAATGGGATCTAAATAATTATATTGAGAATATAAATATGATATTTGATTATAAAATAGGTATTAAAATTTCAAATAACCATAATAATACTTACAATATTTTCTTTCATATGTTTATTTACAATACTCCTTTCTTCTTCTTACTCGATCAAACAAATTTCACTCAGGGCACATGACCTTTGATATTCATAACCACCTACTATAAATGAAATTGTATATAAGAAATAATTATTCAATAATATTGTATTACTGAAGAAAATTAACACATTATAACATATATTTAAATGATAAAAAAAACAAATCAAAGTAAAATCCATTGAAATAAATCATATTATCCCCATTAAAGAAAAATGAGTATCAATAAAAAATATATAAATTTTATTATTTTAGTTAAGGAATATTCAAATTAGATTGATTATTTTTTTAATCTGTTAGGTTATATATATTCTATTCAATTTAGTTCTAATAATTTTTATTCCTTTTGTATTTATTCAATGAGGTTTGGGTGAGTTCATTTTGAGTAAGTATTGTTTTGGATAAATTCACTCTTGTACATACAATTCATATAGTTTTTAGTTTAGTTATGAATAAAACATATTGAGTAAGTTTATTTTGGGTCAATATAGTTTAGTTTAGTTTTGTAATGTTTATTTCCAATCAATTTCAAATATTTAATTTTATTTTGGTTTAATTTATATTTATTTTGTGTTGTTTAGTTCATGTACTATTGTTAAAGATAGATAAAATTTGATCTTGTTGGTTTTAGTTCAATTTTATACATTTTTTATTTTTTATTTTTAAATCCATTTAGTATAGTTCAATTAAATACAATATGATTTATATTTATTTATACTTATTATTAAAATATACTTCAGTTAAGTTTTGATTATATTTAGTTTGATTCAATTTAATTTTACTTAGATCCGGTTGGTTTAGATTTGTTATGGTAAGTTTGAAACCTTTTTATTTAATTTGGAAAAATATTATTTGTCTAAAATAGAAGTTTTTCTAGATGTTTTTTAAAGAAATAATATTAGAGAATTAATTTTTTATAATGCCTTTGTTAGTTTTATACTTGTTTCTAAGTTTTAAGTTTGGGCCTAAGAATACTAGTGTCCAAGGTTTGAAATTAAGTACTTTATAAGTAATGATTTAGAAGAATCTTGTATAATTAATTATTTTTTATATAAAACATTTTTGAAAATGTTAATTTATTGGAATGATTTTATGCAATAAGTGTATTTTATTGGATATTTCATGGTGTTAAAATTAGTGGTTTTGGTGAATAACCATGTAATTGTTCAGTTAACACTTAAAATGATATCACGAGTATACAATTTATAAGTATTTAATTTAAAATGGTTTTAAATAAATTTGCACATGTTACAATTGGTAAATTTTTAGGTTGGTTGGTTTTAATATTTTTTGGATCAATTTATTACTAACATTTAAATTTTTTTATTTAGTTTTGGTAATGTTGTTTTAGTTTAGTTTAGTGAAATGGGTCATATAAAACACCACATAATGGAAATTCTAGTTTAGATATATATTTTTGGTTTAACATAGGTCATGTCATGTTGTTGTGTTCCATTTAGATTAAATTAAATTTAATTTGGTTTTGTTCAGTTCATTTTTGAATGGGTTAATTGTGTTCACTTCAATTATATTCAATTTTATTTTATCCGATTCAATTTAATTTTGTTTCATCTTAATTGAGTTATATTTTTATATTTATATATTGTTATATTTGATTCCTTTGCATCTAGTTTCATCTAGTTTGGTATTGTTCAAATCTATTAAATGAGTTTTTCATGTCTTTATCTTAAAACATTTCATTTCATTTAGATTTTCTCCCTTTAATGATGATTCAATTCAACTAATTTTGAATGAATTAATATAAAATTGATATAGTTAACCTTATTTCACTTCAGTTTAATTCAAATTAATTTAGTTTTAGTCAATTTTATTCTATTTATGGCATTCTAGTTTAGGTAAGATTGGTTTAACATAATTTAGTTTTGTTTGAGTCATATTAATTTGGTTCAATTTGGTTTAAGGGGTATTATTATCTTAATAACATAATGATTTACCTTTTCTATATTAGGTTTGGTTATATTCCATTTAATTTGACTAAGTTATATTTATCGTTGTTCAATAATTTTTTGGTCTATTTGGTTTGGATGGGTCCAATTCATTTTAAGTTAGGTATCATTGGTGATGATTGGATCATTTTTTTGTTATATAAGTCATATTTGGTTCAATTGGTAGTGGTTTAAACTGAACCAAACTAAATAAAACTAAATTTAATTGAATCAAACATAACTAAAAAAAATAAACTTGATTGACCAAAACCAAACATATTTAATGAAACCCATCCTTAATAAACAAAAACTAAATGAAACTAATTTTAATTGAATAAAAAAACCAATCTAAAATGAACCAATATTAATTAAATAGAAATATACCTAACCAAGATGATTGGTTTGATTTTGTTTTTTTAGTTTTGTTGGTACATAATAAAACTCAGTTTTTCATAAAAAATACCTGGTTTCTCTCAAGCTCTTACATAGTAGTGTACCCAAAAGTGTGCATGTAATTCATGTTACTTTTATTTATTTCTTTTATATGATTACTAATTTTTTTTAGTAAAATCATAATTATTTACCTTTCAATCAAAAACCATTGACATGGAATAATACCTTAAATTAATTACTCTGCCTATAAGTGTTCATTTCCTGGTATTGTGTAACTAGATTTTAATTGATGATTGTTAATACCCTGACCCCTGTAACCCGGAGCCAGTGTTTTGCTTATTACATTGGCACTAGATACAATCACCCACATTATTACCCTTAGATTATACCTTCATATTAATCAAAAAACTATTCCTAGTATCCATAGAAAAATAAAACATAATAAAGGGGTGATCTCAAATGATCAGTAAGGGTATGCATATAGTATAAGATATGAATAAATGAGTCATAACAAATTTTCAAGTTAAATAAATAAAACACGATCAATTTAATAAATATATTTTGAATAATATGGAAGTAATACATGATGATAAAAAAATTCAATATAAATAATCACATCAGCTTGAAACTAACCACCAATATTCTTGTTAATAAAATCATCACATCGAATATCATTGACTAAATTCATAATTATAGAATTCATAATTCCATAAATATAAAACATACTTTCAAGGACTCATGAAAATAATTAGTATCATTAAGGTCTTGTTCCAATACATCTTATATAAATGGGTGAGGCATCAACCAAATACCCAAGCTAATTTGTCCCATGATACCTACCGATGCATTGAGGAGCTATACAATTCTGGGACCTACCCACCACTTAATAAGTCTAATAAATTCCTCCTAGGAAAAGGTTTAAACATAATAAACATAAATATTCATATTCAAATACTTAAATATGAAATTTTAATACCTATCCCAATCGATAAACATAATCTTAAATCATCCAGAGTAATATGGCGAGTGGTAATAAAATCATACATCCCTAGTCTAACTGATCATAAACCATTCGGATAAATAATAATAATGGTATAAATACAAAAATATCCCGAGTGTATCATATGTATAAAAAAGGTTTGATGTCATTGAATAATAACAATACCATAAAAATATCTTTAAAAACATTTTTGAGGAACATAAACCCTTCCAATTGAAAATATTTTTAAAAATAATAGTTAAAAAAATATTTTGAAAACATTTTCCTTTGAAAATAACATTTTAAAAACAGTTACTATATTATTTGAGATATTGAGTGGCCCTGAAGATGGTAAATTCCATTCTTGCTGTACACATTAAAACAAAGACTCCTTTTACATTTTTAGTAAAATCCAAATGAGACTTGTTTTGAAAACAATATAGAGATTCCTTTAATTTTTTAAATAGTAAAATGGGTAAACATGTATTCAATAAATTATTTTTAAAATAATAATTTTGTTTTGAAAACATGGATTTTGATGAAAAAAGATTTTTGACTAAAGTGATAAATACAGCCATATTTTCATAAAAATATTTACTCAATCATTCTTAGTACTAAATAGTGAAAAATGGTACAATCACTTGAAAAAGTTCACAAATAACAATAGGAGAAGAAATTATATTTATTTTAATATAGAAATATCAAATAATTCTCTTAGGGTATACTTAAACAAAAATAATACTGAATAATGGTGAGATTGTGAAATAACCCTTACCAGTTTGATAACTTTTGAATCATATGACCCATGAAGTAAATAACTTAAAAATGAACTTTAAATACCATGAAGAGAAATATATTAATGATATAAAATATCAAAATCTGTATTATATACACTACACAAATTAAAAAGTGGTGAATATGCCATATGTCACAGAGAAGTAAAATTTAGATGAGAAACCCTTAGCTCAGGTTCGAATTCCTTTATATGTGTACAAACATCCTGTATAATAAATATAGATTTATTAAAAATTTATTACAAAACCATAATAATATATATATGATACCATATATTGTTTAATTATATTCTTTTATCAATTATTTTTAACAACTCTTTGTTAAATTAACCATTTTGTATGACAATTGCTTCATTTTTTGTGTATGTTTTAGTTCGCTAATTTTTGTCTTTTTAATTTGATCATGGTTACATAATATCATTAATTTTAACCATGATATAAATATAATATATATATATTATATTTATTTATATTAATCTATAAAATTTATAGATAGAAAATGGATTACGCTGTTCATGGAGATGGTAAGCCGTACATAGCCATGAACATTATTTCCATTTTTCTCAACATAAGAAATGAAGGAAAATAAACATTATATAATAATTTTTAAGTTATATATATCATTTATATTAATAAAATCCATCCTTATTACCATCTATGTAAAAATAAAATGAAAAACATTTGACATTGCTAGGTGGAGGCAGTAGTCAACACGTATTCACGAGAAACATTATTTTTTGCCAATAGATATGAAGGTAAGAAGTTATATGTCATATTATATTCATATAAGTATGTTTATATTATAAATATCATATATATTCATTAAATTTAACTTCAATACCTTTCATGTAAAGTGTACGGGGAAAATAAATCACAACGCTTCACGAGGCTGTAGTCCTCCATACACATGAGCTACGTTATTGTATCCATCAAGGAATATAATATAAGAAGGTATAAGTGATATTATAATTAAATAGGTATAATAATATCATAAATATCATATAAATATGTTAAATTCTTCATTAAATCCTTCCTTGAAAGGTATTTATGGAAAACAAACTGCACCGATTCGTGAGGCGATAGTCCATCGTACACACAAATTATGATTTCTTTACCCATTTGGTGGAATAAGAGAAATTTTTTTTTTAAATTAAAATAATAACATATAAATATATTTAAGATAATTGGGTTACTATAATTTAATTTTTTAATAATAATTTAAGGATATGGAGGAAGAAATAAAATAAAACACTCGGTTAGGGATATTACCTATTCTTCAGAAAACTTATATTGGTTTGAACCAAAAGGATTCTTAGGATGGATTTATGAAAAAATAAGGATTATGGGATGATATGAAGGAATTAAGTAAGTTATATGGGTATGTATTTTATAAACCAAATAGTTTTGGAAGTGTAGATAGAAGAGGATATGGGGTTTCCTTTTATAAGTGAGGTGAGAGGCACACTTGTAATATTTTAAAAGAAAAGGTATACCCATGTTTTTCACATGAAAAAAGGCTCCAAAATGAGAAATTATCGAACCTAGAAAATATAAGGTCTAAATATTTCTATATAATTGGGGTTTTATATGTTTTGTGCCTTTTTTACATGTTTTGGGTCATTTTTAATACTCACTATTTTAGTTTAACATTAGATAAACCCATTTTTACCTTGAAAACAAAAATTAGTTTTTCTATTCATTATGGTAAAAAATTGAGTTTAAATTATTATATAATATAAATTATTATTATTCTAAATAAGGAATACATTTTTTAAAATTCAATTCATAAAAGTGGAAAAATTTAATTTAAAATAAATTTCCCAGACGCGATGAATTAGCGGGGTTCAGAGAGAAAAGTTTAAAGAGTTTAAAACATTTTTATGTAAAAATTAAATATTAAATTGATTTCAATGAAATAAATTGGATTAATTATATTATAATTGAACCAATTTTATTTTAAAACTAATTTAATCTATAAATTTTATTTGTAAATAATTTAAATGAAAAGGTAGTTTTCAATAAAAAAGTTTTATTTTTTATTATTCATCAAAGAATGAAACTTTTCTGAAAAATTACAAATATAAACCCTAAGATAATTTTAATATGTTGATTTAAAAAATGAAGTTAATTTTATAAAATAAATTCTGTAAATTTGGTAAATTTTTTTTTTCAATTATGCGAGCAAAGCACAACAAAACTGCTTTTTAGAAAAATATATTTTTTTTAGAAAATATTTTCTTTTCATTCAAATGATTCCTATTTTATTTATAATTAATAAATATCCATTTAATTTAGTTTATACATGCATAAACCATATAATTTTCATAATTTAGTTATTAATATTCATACCTACCAACTTAACGACTAGGTTATAATGGTCATATTTTAAAAAAATAATATTTTAATAGAGTATCACATTTAATTTAAACCCGGTGCTGCGTACATGACAAGATATTAAAGCGATTGAATTTATTTAAAAAGAAACAAATTATTAAGTCTCAGGTTGTTACTTTGTCTTCTAATATTGGTATTTAATATCATATATACTATTGAACATGATGCTCCTATTTTAAAATCTTGGGGTGTTACATTCTCCCCCTTAATTAAATCATGTCCTCATAATTTAATCTTATAATGATTGTCATCGGTTTGAAATTTTAAAATAGCCTTATTGAAACCCCACATTGTAAAAAGGGTTTATAAAATCCCCTTTACAAGAGAGTAAGTGAAGTAAGAAGGTCATTTGGAATAACACACCCAAGGTTTTCAAATAAGAGAACATTAGTGGCAAGTGATGATATAGACCTAAAAGAAAATAATAATGCCAATGTATTAATAGAGGGTGATAGAGATAATTGATCACAAATTTAATGATAAAGAGAAAGTTAAAAACTAAAAATATATAAATCTATGATGGGAATGAAGATAATATGATACATTTTCATTTCAAGACCCTTTTATTAAAGTTAATGTTTTCTTCTATGATCTAGAATAAAAACATAATGAAATATACTTGAAATATTATTATTTTATAGGAAAAATTTAGTCTTTTGATTATGATTATATTATTTTATACTTCATTTCTTTCTATAATAAATTAATATTCAGGATGCATTTTATATGCCTAAATCACTAAAATTAAATTTTAATTGATCATAAGATCTATAAAAGAGTGACATGTCATTATATATATATATTAATCTCTAAACCTCAACAGCAACACACAAAGATTAACTTAATCCATTAAAAAGGTATTTGTCCATAAAATAAATTAAGTAAAAACAATGTCTCATTGACTGGAACATCACATAGTCTAGTGGTACGAGTTTCACCCTAATCACCCATCAGTTGTGGGTTTAAGCCCTATGACCTTAATAGATGCAATGGGTTGTCACTTGGCATACATGTTTCCCTTTTTTCTAAAATCATATTAATATAATTCCTACAATGTTACCAAATTTTAATAGCCTATAATTACCTCAAAATCAAAGATTAGATAAATGTGAAAGGTTACCAATAAATTTTTAAAAACCAATTTATTATTATTATCTGTACATAAGGCACATATTAAGGGTTATGCTCTCTCAATCATGTGTTTTTCAAGAATTTCAAATTTCCACTGAATCACTTTCCAAGTCATTGGTACCATTCAATATATGCTCTCAAATCCTTAATGAAATAGTATTGTAGTTCAATACTTATGAATTTAAAAATTCTTATAATTAGAATATCACCGATAAAATAATTTTAAACCATATTTCTTGGATCCAAACACACAAGAACTTTAATCACTCCACTTCATTTGTAGTAATAGAATAAGATTGGACTTGGTCCCTTAGAATCTTCTAGGGTATATTCTCTTTATTCTTGGAACATTTATTTGCATAGTTCCCCACCTATTTATAGTGAAATAATTGAACATTGGAAATTTCTTTGTTTCTCTTACAATCAAGAGAAGGAAGACCTTACTCTCTACACTTGTACATACTCCGATTCCCTTCTAAAAAGTTCTTGAGTTTTTCTTTCCATAATTATCACATGGAAAAGAAATTCTTCTTTCCCTTATCAATTTTTTCTATTCCATCCTCTTATATTTTGGATTCACTTTTAATAAATATTACTTTGATAATTATTTATCTATCTTGATAGCACATTATAATATGTGTTCTTATGATGAGAATGTTTGGGAGACTAGCTCCCTTTGAAATATTTTATTAAGCCCGTCAAATAAATGACCATTCTTAATCTATGAATTATTTTCATTGATACGATTCCCATTCCTTATATTAGACACCACTTATAAACAATGTCAAACACTATATTATATCATAACATTTTGAAAAATAATGTATAATCAAAAAACTATTTAAACACTTAACTTATATTGAAAAACTGATGCATAGAAATTCTAATAATCATAAACATAGTTTCTTTAAGGATATATTAATTTCAAATACTACAAAATGGTTTGTAATGAAAAAGTTTATTAACCTAAGAATATAAATATGTTGTGTTAGACTAGGTGAAAAGTATGGTCGGTTTTCATGCACCAGGTGACGATCGGGTCAAGGAAAATACGCCCTTTTTAGATTTATTACCCATAGTTACATTTGTTTTATAACCACATCCACTTTTGTATCTGGGTAGGGGTGTAATTCTAGGAAAAACCACATAATATCTTCTTCACCAAATATTTAGGATTATCTTCTATAATTATACTCAAAATTTATCATAGGTTTATTTTCATTAATATTTTTTTTAAATATAGTTCCCAAGGTTTCTAATAAACTTTCTCTGATACCAACTATAACAAACCCAACCCCAGTAACCCAAAGTTGGTTTATTCTTTATTAAATTAGCACTATATACAATAAATCACATACTAAAATACAAAATAATTTAGTAGTCTTGGTAAACTAAATGAATTCTTAAAATTAACATTACATTTTAAAATATAAAATACCTGAATAAGTTTCTTTGAAATCATCATTATTCACCTTATTGTATCCCTTCATATTAATCATAAAACACTTCTTGGTGTCTAGGGGAAAATAAAACATTATAAAGTGGTGAAATCTTATGCTAATTATGGGTATGCATGTAATAAAAGTTATGAATGAATAATTAATAATAAATATAGAAAGGTAAATAACTGAAACTCATGACATTTAATAAATATCTTGATCATAATATTATAGGAATAAATGATGATAAAATAATTCCATATAAATAATCACATGAGATTGATACTTAAACACAAATATCTAACTAATTGAATAATCACATGGAACATCAATGACGAAATTAATATTGATGTAATGAATAATTTCATACATATTAAACACATATTCAAGGCCTAATTTCAAGAATTATTAATGTCAAGGCCTCATGCCAAGACATCTTACATAAATAGGTAAGGCCTCATCCAAATACCCAAACTAATTTGTCTCATAATACCAAACGATGCATCGAGGGGCTATGAAATTCTGGGCCCCACCCATCACTTAATAATCCCTTTGCATTCCAAAAATGAAAGGGATGAAACATAATCAAAATAAAAATTCATATTTAATGACTAACATATGAAATGATAACACTTACCCCAATCAATGAACATAATCATAAATCATTCAGAGTAATATGGTTAATGGTAATAAAATTACACATCCTTAGTAAAAATGATTATAACCATATAGATAAATAATAAGGATGATATCAATATAACATATCCCCAGTGTATTATAAGTACAATATATATCTGATGTCGCTAATGAATATAAATACCATAAAAATGTTATTAAATTTTTTATGAGGAAAATAACCCTTTCACTTTGAAATTAATTTTAAAACTAAAAGTTAAAAAATATTTTGAAAATAATTTTAATTGATAATAAAATTTGAAAAAAATCGTAAAATAATATTTAAAACATTGAGTATTCATGATGGAGGGAAATTTCATTCATTCTATACACATTAAAGAAAAGATTCCTTCCATATTTTTGTTAAAATCCAAATGATCCTTGTTTTGAAAACAACATGAAGATACCTTTTAATTTTTTTTAAATAGTAAAAATGTGTAAAAATTTATTTGATAAATTATTTGTAAAATGATAATTTTTTTATAAAGCATGGGATTTTGATGAAAAATGATTTTCAACCAAAAGGAGAAATAAAGTTAGATTTTCTTAAAAACATTTTTTGAATCATTTTAAGTACCAAAGAGTGGATAAATTCTACTATTACTTTTCAAATTTCATTAATAACCATTGGAGAATAAAATAGATTGTATATAAATATAAATTAATTACCCTAAGGGAGACTTAAACAACAACAATCATGAATAATGATGAGATTTTGAAATAAACTCTTACTGCTTTTGTAACTTTTAAAACATAAGTCCCATGAAATAAATAACTTCAAATAATGTATTAAATACCATGAAGAAAAATATATTCTTGATATAACATATCAAAAGTTGAATTATATAAACCACACAAATGAAAAGGTGGTGAATGTGGTGTATGTCTCGCAGAAGTAAAAGTGAGGCATGAAACCCTAACCTTAGGTTTAATTTACTATGTATGTGTCCAAACTCCATGTATAATAAATATATGTTTATTATATATCTATTAAAGATCCATAATCATATATTTCAAACCATATATGATTTACTTATAGTCTTTTATCACCTTTTTATTAACAACATTTTGTTAAAATCATTGTTTCATGTGACAATTGCTTCATTTTTTGTGTATGTTTTACTTTTGTAATTTTACTATTTTTAATTTTATCATGGTTAAATAATCTCTAAAATGTTAACTGTAATAACCATACTCTTTATTACATATTAATTCATGATTTATTACATAATATTACACATAATACAATCTAGAATATTGAGAATTCTAGTGTCTTTGGGAATTAAGTATAATACATAACAACTTAAAATTGGGAATATATCATCTTTATTTAAAACTTACTAAACATGATCATATTATTCGTTTATTTTTAAAACTATATTGGATTACCTGGGGACATACATAAGAAATGGGTGAGCTATAAATCCAAGTAGGTGAGTAAACACAGAATAACATGAAGAACATATTACATGTTATAAAATAGAAATATCAATGAGACATAAAAGGGATTAGAATCACAACCATGAATAATGAGGCATGATATAGCATAATAAGATAAAGGCAACTAGGGAAATGTAGAAATAACTTATAACATCTCATAATAAGCATTGTTCAAGTCTAAATTCCAAGAAATCATGATGAAAAATGTCCCATTATGGATTATGTTCACCCCTAATACCTTGCATGATGTCTAATGATATTAAAACATTATCCATTTCATTGGAGCGCTATATAATTTTGTGCACACATATCAATTTCATTCTATTCTCATGCTTAAGTGTGACACATAGATCATAAAATATGTAATCATTTATCATAACATTTTATTCCATGAACATGTAGTATGGAATACATACATGTAAGTACTAAATAAAATAATTATAACTTCATTAAGGTGAACACCCTTGATATGAAATGAGTACGGGTATTCACTACAAAATTGTTTGGTATAAAAAATCATGGTGAAATTTCGGCAGCATAATGGGGGCATATAAATTTTCATGGAATGGACTAATGAGAATAAAATGGGTATACAATCATTTATACATAAAATAGATATTAAGGGGGGTATGTAAGAAAATATCCCATCATTAGGAATTAAAGATAAAAGACATAAGATAATGAAGAAACTTCAATAAATCGGAGAAACAGAGGAACCCTTACCTTGAGAGAGTGATTACAAATGCTTGGGAGGAGCTTCTTGAGATCTTGAGGGAACCATGGGAGGAATCTAGAGTGGGGAGTCCAGTGTAAGGACATGATCCAAGGTTATTTAGTGTAGATAAATTAGAGCTTGGGTGGGTTTATATATGAAATGAGTGGGGACTTCTTTATTATTTCTCAAAATTTGGTTTTGGAATCTATATATAAAAAAATAACTAAAAAAAACCTTAAAATAATTTTCCCTGTAATTTCATCCAAATAGGGGTGTTTTTAGTTATTTTATCAGGTTAAGGGCTGTAATATTAAAATAATACCCTTGCTGATGTGGGAGTGAGTCATGTTTGTAAATAAATAATTGTAAAACCTTAAAATATATTATCAGTTTTGGAGGATTAATAAAGGATTTATAAAATTTATATAATAAACTAAAAATCCAATTATTTTAAAGGGTTAAAATTTATTTGGTCATGGATTCATTTTATAATATTTATTACACGAATTTTTGGTCATTATGACATCATAATACACACCACATATTTATACCGTATTTAATTTTTACCCAAAAATTCATTTCTCATAAAACTATAAAAAATTCACTATTGGATAATTTTGATGTTCTAAATCCAAAAAAAATATTTATTTTATACAAATAATTTTCTAAATATATTAATTTTTACTTTTAAAATAATAATGGGAATTTATTGAGAAATGATGGATTTTTTGACAAAAATAATTTTTTGAACCCTTATAAAAATTACATTTGACTTCATAAAAATAATAGGATACTTTATATTTAATAAAAATTATTTAATAATAATATTTTATTAAAATATTATTTATTTCAATAATCCAATAATTCATAAATTCCTTGATTGAATTTGAATTTTACTCAAAAATACAATTCATGTTTTATTGTATCAAAATAAAAAATAATTTATAAAGAACAATAATAAGATGAGAATATTTTTATTATTATATATAATAGTCATATTAATATTATAGGTTCTTGATACATATCCATTTAATACACTATAAAACTCTTTAATATTAAGGTGCACGACGATGTGACTTTTATGGGGTGGTTCATTGTACATGGTTTGGGCTGTGATCTCGATGAGCTTAAACTTCTCTCATAAATAGTTTCTCTCATGCTTAAGTTATTGGATCTCAGCTTGGAATTAGTCGATGGAAAATAATAGTGATTCTATCTCCCTTAGAAGCTCTGATAAATGAGATTCATAGGGTACGATCCTACTGGTTGAGGCCATCACTTCCTTTTTCTATGTCAATTAGATTTGTCAAAAATCTGTATTTAAACTAATCACATGATCACTGTTCTACGATGATATTATCAATGGTAATGATAATTAATGGTATTTTTAATCTAATAAGATATAATGAAACTAATAAAGTGCACGTGTTTTCTATATACATAATATATAATAATACATTTAATTAATTTGTAAGGGGAATTATATTTATAAAAGTTTAGGTCGTTACAATCTTCCCCCCTTCAGAAATTATTCCCTTGAAATTTTCATTTCACACACTAAAACAGATGAGGGTAATTATATTTCATGACTTTCTCTAGTTCCCACATCGCTTCTTCTAACTTGTGGTTTCTCCACAACACTTTGACTAGGTGTATTGCCTTATTTCGTAGAAATTTTTCTCCGCGATCTAAGTTCTTCACTAGATGCTCCACATATGAGAGATCATTATCCAATGGTACCAACTCTGGATTGAGAAAATGTGAGGGGTCTGGTATTTACTTTCTAAATAGGGATAAATTATATACATCACATACTTAAGATATGTTAGGTGGGAGTAATATTCGGTAAGCCACAACTCCAATGTGATCAAGGATCTCAAATGATGATGTATCTTAGACTAAGATTTCCCTTATTTCAAAATCTCACGACTTAAGTCCATAGAGATATGTAAAGGAATACCATGTCTCAAACCTCAAACTATTGGTCTCGTAGATGATTTTTAGCATAACTCTTCTGTCAATTATAAGAATCCTTTATGTGTTACTGAATGGTCTTAAACGTTTACACCATTTCCTCAACCATTTGAGGAATTATCAGTTTTCATTCCACAACTTCATGCTAGCATGTAGGTATTATATACCTCTTCCTATAAAGGGCTTCATAAGGATACATTTGGTTGCTTTAGTGGAAAATATTATTGTATGAGAACTTATCCATAGGAAGATTTTGATCCCACCTCCTTTCAAGTCAATTAAGGATTATATCAATATGTCCTCAAGTGTATGGATAGTCCACTCAGATAGGACATCAGTTTGAGGATGGTGAGATGTGATGAAGTTCAACTCAATATTTAAAGAGTGTTGGAGTCTCTTCCAGAACTTGGAGTTAAGCCTTATGTATCAATCAGATAAAATCGATAATGGTGTTTCATGTAGCATCACCACTTCTCTAATGTATATCCTCGCAATTTGATCGAGTGAGAAGTTCTATCGAATTGAAATGAAGTGAGCATTCTTTATAAGATGATCCACCACGAACCATATAGCATTATTTCCTCTTGATATCTTTAGAAGACCAATGAGAATTTCTATGGTGATATTTTCTCGTTTCCATGTAGGTATGGGTAATGGTTGCATCATCCTCTTGGATTTTTTCCTTTTCTATTTCACTTATTGACATAAAAGGAACCTTGATGTATATTCCATGATATCCTTCATCATATTGTGCCACTAATAGTGTTCTTGGAGATCTTGATACATCTTTGTGCTTCATGGATGGATGGATATGGTCAAGCTATTCGCATCATCCAATAGATCCTTCTTTAACTTAGGATTTGATGGTACACATAGTCTTGACCCAAACTTACAAATCATTCGTAATTAACATTGAACTCTGAGGATATCCCTTTTCTTAAATATTTGAATTTCTTCTATATTACCACATCATATCTTTTATAATCCTTTTTCTTTTCCATAAGGGATGGTTGAGAAATCATTTGTGAAAGTATTGATGATGTTTCTTACTTTATGATTCTCATGTCCGTCCTTTTTATGTCTAAGAAGATTAGATCCTTCTCAATTCTCTTCAATGATAAAATATTTGGATCCTTTATACTTAGATCATATGACACTTTATTTTTTTCCCAGAATGATAGTGGATTGAACAATCATAGTCCTTGATTGGCTCTAACCATCTTCATGAGCTCACTTCATCTCTTTTTTGTGAATATATACTTGAGGCTTTTGTGATCTTTAAATATCTCATACTTCTCACAAAATAGATAATTATACTATATTATCAACACAAATGTCACTATATATAACTCTAGATCATGCGTTTGGTAGTTATATTCATGAAATTTAAATTTCCTTGAATCATAGGCTTCCACTTTTTCATTTCACATTAACACACAACCCAATACCTTCTTCGAAGAATCACTAAATACCATAAAAAATTATCTACTCATGGGTAGTGTGACTACAAGAACAGTGATTGGACTCTTTTTCAACTCTTTGAATATTTTTTCACATTCATCATTCCAAAAAAACTTGAATCCATTCCAAGTTCTCTTGGTTAAAGGGTTTGAAGGTCACGAGAAATGTCTCACAAATCGACGATTGTAACTAGCCAATCCAATGAAAATATAGATATATGTTATAGACGTTCACCTCAACCATACTTAAATTTCTTTTTTCTATAAAGAGTCCATATATATTTCATTACTTGGGATTATATTCCCCAATAATTATACTTTCTTCAACCATAGCTAACATTTTCTATACTTTTCATAAAGCTTCTCTTTTCATAAGGTTTTTAGCACAATGATCAGATTCTCCTCATGAACCTCCTTAATTTTGGAGTATATTATAAAATAATCTATAAATACTTCCAAAAATTTGTTGAGGTAATCTATAAATGATCTATTCATTAGGTCTATGAAGTTTTTTTTGGGTCATTAGTGAGTCTGAGTGGAATTACTATGAATTCATAGTGCCCATACCTTATTTAGAAATCAGTCTTGGGGATATCCTCATTATTCAACCTTGATAATATACCAACTAAATATCCACCTTGAAGAATTATTTTTCTCCTCATATATAATCAAACAAGTCATCAATACATGATAAATTATACTTATTCTTTATCATGATCTTGTTGAGATCACGATAATCAATGCAAAGCCACATTGACCCATACATCTCTTTGATGAAGAGGACTGGTGCACCCCAAGGTAAATCAATTGGGAATATAACCCCTTTATCTATATTCTTTGGTAGTTTTCTCTTCAACTCCTTAAGTTACACAAGATCCATTCTATAAAAAGACATTGATAATGGAAATGATCTAGGTATAAGCTCAATTGAAAATTCAACCTCTCAGCTAGGAGGAAGACCAAGAAATTCATCAAGAAACACATCAGCATATTACATCACAATGGACATGTCTTAAAGGTTTATCCTTTACCTAGAATCAATAATTTGATCTAGATAATATTTCTTATAGGGAAATAATATCCATTCTTGAGATGTTAGTGATAAATAAGATTTATACTCCTCAATGCCCTTTTATAGAACCGGAGGACGATTCACGATACAGAGAGTGATTTAATTCTCACATAAATTTATGTTGGATTTATATAAAGAAATACAATCCATGCCTATAATTGAATCAAATTACAATAAAAATAGTATCAAAATTCTTTTTGAAAATTCTAGTCCACAAATTGTTATAGTGGAGGAGTTATAAACTTAGAATGTAATAATTTACCCATTTTTCATTTTCACCAAAAACATTACTTCTATGATTGGTGGTGGTGTTTGAATTATTCTACAAAACTTTTGTGATATGAAGGAATACATAGATTCAGAATCAAAAAGTATGTTCAATATTATTGAATGAATAAATAGCACACCTTTCACCACTTTGTTGTCCGGATCCACCTCAGCGGTTGTGATGGAAAAAGATCACCCTTTCTGCATTGGAGGTTGTTTTTTATCTCTAAAAACCCTTAGCTGTGTGCATTGGTTTTCAAAGTTCCATTGTTACTTATAGTTAAAACAATGAAAAATGCACTAAGGGTTGACTAGATAATTCCTTTCCTGTATCAAATTAGTGGTTTCTCTCATCGACAATTGTTATATAGGTGTCTTTCCTTCCAACACCTAAATCACTTCCTTGTCCATATTAGGAAATTTACATGGTTCTTCTTTCCACACCTTTGACAAGTGAGATGTTTAATTTTATTAGCACCGTTAGATTTATCCATCATATCATAAGAATTAAACTCCAAAATATGATTCTTATCCCCATGATTTTCTTGAGATTCGCTGATCCCCATTTCAACTTTGAGGGTATATCAAACAATTTCCTCATATCTATCAATGTCTCAGATCTCCAGGGATTTTCATAGACTTAGTTTTATACCACCAAAGAATCATTTAACCATGAATTCAAGGGTAACAAAAAAGATAGAGGCATATCATGCTACTCTTGTGAAGTTCTCCTCATACACCATGATAGATTCATCATATTTTGAGGGAAAGGATATTCCTTTCCATTTTAAGTCAGAGAGTGCAAGGAAAATATTTGCCGAAAAACATTTTATAGAATTCCTTACACCCCATAGATTCAACATCTTCCTCAGGCTTAGTATTCTTGATTAGTGTCCACCACTGATCAGATTCTCCCAACACATGATAAACAATGAATATAAACTTATATTTCTCATAACATTGAAGGTTGAATAATTTATTCTTAATGGAGTGGATCCATTTATCTATGATTAAGGGATCAGATGATCCATTGAAATTCATAGGCCTTTATCACATAAGGGTCTCAATTTCATCTTTCTCTTTCTTAGGGGGATATGGGAGCTCCTCATAATCTAGGTTTTTATTAAAAACCCGATACAGCTGATAGAAAATCATCATAGAGTTTCCTATTCCTCCTCCCATCGGGTTGGACACATCGTTTGGGCATTCATCACATTTCCCTTGACATTGGGTTTTACCTGATTCCTAATATTTCTATCCATTGTCTAGAATAGAGGGAAAATTAGGGATGATTATTATTTTTTAAACTATTATACACATAAATTGGAATAAAATGACATTAAATAGATAACATATAAATGATTTGTATCTCCTTGACATATGAATTTCTAGATTTCAATCTATGTTATCCATGATCAATTTCCTATCACATACTTTTATAGACATTTTTTGTTCTCTTAATAATGGTTCTTAATGAGGTTTTGAATATACCAAAGAATATCCCCTAGGAGTATCAAACCAGGTGTGTATCAATACCTCTTGTCAAGCACCAGTTCTTGATCGAGTCTAACTTAATGTGGTGTTTTCAGGTTTTACCCCTATATACATGTTTTCTAGATCCACAAACACTTCTTGTATCTAAAAAGTGATGTATTTTATTTATAAACACATAATATATACTTTAAAAATATTTAGGAATGTTTTATTATACTTATTTTTATCCCCAAAGTCTTTTGATAGAGTTTTCAAATCCTAATCCCAAAAATAACTAAACTTTTCCTTTGATACCAATTATAACAAACCTACTTTTTATGACACATTAATTCACAATTTATTACATAATATTACACATAATACATCCTAAAATATTGATAATTATAGTATATTTAGAAATTATATATATTACATAATAACTTAAAATATAGAATATGTCATCTTTATTGAAAACATCCTTAACATGCTCATAATATTTCTTCGTTCTTAAAACTACATGAGATAACCTAGGGAAATACATAATAAAGGGGTGAGATATAAAGAATAGTAAGGGAGTGAACAATGTATAATATAAATAAATTATTTCCTGTTAGACAATATGAATATTAAGAGACATAAAATGGGTTATAGTCATAAACATGAACAATGAGGAATGATATAACATGATAACATAAAGGCAACATGAGAAATGTGGTAACACCTTATAATACTGAATCATAAACATAGGTCTTGGATAAATTCAAATACATAATGATAGAAAAATTAACATGATATATTAGGTTCACTCCCTAATCTATTTATGATTTATTATGAGACTGAAATGTTACCCAATGTGTTAGAACGTTATATAATTCTGGGTCCACCCATCATTTCATTCCATTCTCATGATTTAGTGTTCCACATAGATCATAAAATATGGAATCATTTATCGTCAAATTTTATTCCAAGATAAATGAGTGTGTAATAAATACATGTAAGTAACAAATCAAAGAATTATAAGTTCATTAAGCTTTACACACTTGATAGAAAATGGGTGGGTATTCACTACGCAATTTTTTGCATTGAAAATCGTGGTGGAATTTCAGCAACATAACGGGGGAAAATAAATATTCATAGAAGGTATTAATGAAAGTGAAAGGGGTATCTCATAATTTATAAATAAAATGTAAATTAAGGGGGATATGTAAGAAGATATACCATCATTAGTAATTGGATATAAAATATATTAGATAATGAAGAAAACTGAATAAAGAGGAGGAGGGGATCCCTTACCTTGAGATGGTAATTCTAAATGATTGGGATGAGATTCTTGAGAGCTTGGAGGAATTTTGGGAGGAATCTGGAGAGGGTAGGTATGTGTAAGGATTTTCTACAAGGTTTTTTAGGGAAGATAAATAGTATATTGGGTGGGTTTTTATAGTAAATGAGTGAGGAAATATTTATTATTTCTCAAACATAGGTTTTGGACTCTATATAATAAAATAAAAAAACCAAAAACCTTACAAAGATTTTTGTAAATGGTTTCTGACAAAGAGGGTTGGTTTTAATTATATTTTTAGTAAAAGGTCCAAACTTATTAAAATAATACCCTTTCTGATGTAGAAGTGAGTCTTGTTTATAAAGAAATGATTTTAAAACCTTAAAATATATTATAGGGTTTGTAGGATTCATAAAGTCTTTGTAAAATTTGTCAAATAAACTTATAATAACATTATATTTATTGGTTAAACATATATTTGGTCACAGATACCTATTATAGTGTTTATTAAATTACTTTTGGGTCATTATGATGTCATAATGCATACCATATATTTATACCGTATTTAATTTTTACTCGAAAATTCAACTATATTAGAAAATTATAAAAAATTAATCGTTAGATAGTTTTTATGTTATGATTATAAAATAATATTTATTTTAACCAAATATTTTCATAAACATTTTAATTCTCACTTTTAAAATAATAATGGAAATTTATTGAGAAATAGTGTTTTTTACACTAACAATTTCTCGAACCCTTATAAAAAACAAACTGACTTCTTAAAAATTATATGATTATTTATATTTAAAAAAAATTATTTAATAATAATATTTTATCAAAATATTATTTATTTCAAAAATTCATTAATTCATAAATTCTTTTATTGAATTTTTATATTACCTAAAAATAGATTTTCTGTTTTATTATATCAAAACCGAAAATCATTTATAAAGTAAAAATAATAAAATGAAAATATATTAATTATTATATAAAATATTCATATTCATATTATGAGGGTTTTGATACATATACATTTAATACACTAACAAAATCCCGAAGTGGATGTTGAGAGACGATGAAACTTTCATGGGGTGGTTCATTGTGTATGGTTTGGGTCATGATCTCGATGAGCATGAACTTTGCACATAAATGTTTTTTTATCAAGATTTAGTTATCGTATCTCATCTTGGTCTTGGTAAATGGAAAATCCCAATGATGTTATCTACCTTAGAAGCTCTGATAAATGGGATTCATAGGGTATGATCTTACTAGTTGTGGCCATCACTTCCTTTGTCTGTGTCAATTGGATATGTCAAAAACCAATATTTATAATAATAACATGATCAATGTTCAATGAATATATTATAAATGGTAATAATACTTAAAGGTATTTTAAATATGATAAGATATAATGAAACAAAATAAGTTCATGTGTTTTCTATATCCATAATATATGATATTGCATTTAATTAATTTTTAAGGGGAATTTTATATATAAAAGCTTGGTTCATTACATTAACCTTTATATAAATATCATATATATTATTTATATATTTATTTATATTAATCTATAAAAGTTATATATAGAAAATGGACTACATCTTTCATGAAGATGGTATGTCCTACGTACGCTTGAACGTTGTTTCCATTTTTCTTGATGTATGGAACGAAATGGAAATACACATTAATTAAAATTTAAATAATAATTATTATGTTATTTATATCATTTATATTAATAAACTCCATCCTTATTACCATCTATAAAAAAAATAAAATTTAAAAACAATTCACATCGCTAGGTGGGGGCAGTTGTCCACACATACGCACAAGCGATGTGATTGTTTTCCATTGGATTAGAAGCTAAGAAGTTAGATGTCATATTATATTTATATAAGTATGGTTACATGATATATATCACATATATTCATTAACATTAATCTCACTACCTTTCATGTAAGGAATTAGTGAAAAATTAATCACATCGCTTCTTGAGGCGATAATCTACCGTACACATGAGCAATGTTATCGTATTCCTCATGGAATGAAATTAAGAAGGTATATATGATATGATTATTAAATAAGTATAATAATATAATAAATATAATATAAATATTTTTAATCCATCATTACATACATCCTTGAAAGGTGGTGTGGGAAATTAAGTACATTAGCTCGTGAGGCTGTAGTCCGCCATACACATGAATGATGATTTCGTAACCTATTTGATGGAACATGAGGAGTATTTAGGTCATGAAATTAACATAATGACATATAAATATATTTAATATATTTATTTTATTATATAATCATGTTTTAATAATTATTTAAGAAGGTGTAGGAATAAATAATACAAAACAATCGGTTAGGGACGTTACCTCATCATCGGGAAAATTCTGTTGGTTTGCACAAAAAGGATTATTATGTTGGATTTATTACCAAACTAAGGATTCTAGTATGAGAGGATAAAAATAATTAAGTTAATTATGTAAGTATTTTTTGAACCAAATGGTTTTGGAAATGTGAAGAGGATAGGAGAGGGGTGACCTTTTATATGTGAGGTAAGAGTCACACTTGTAATTTTTGAAAATAAAAAGGTCTATCCACGGTTTTCACATGAAACAAGGATCCAAATTGATAAATTATAAAAAACATAATATATAAGGTAAACATATGCCCGTTAAGTGGATTTTTTACATGTTATGGGTCATTTCTATCCTTTATATTTTTAGTTTAATCCCCCGGATAATTGAATTTTTACTTTAACCATGGTAATTACTTTTTACTGTTTTTACTATTTATTATGGTAAAAAATTAGTTGAAATTATTAGATAATATAAATTATGCTAAATCAAAATATGGAATCTATTTTTTAAAATTTCATTCATATAAGTGGAAATATTTAATTTAAAATTAATCCCACAAATGTGACAAAAAAACTATTTTTCAATAAGAAAAGTTTCAAAAGATTGGAATTTTTTTATATCAAAATTATATATAAAATATTTTAAAATTTCATAAATTAGATTAAATATAATATAATTTAACTAATTTTTATTTAAAAACAATTTGAAATATAATTTAGATATGTAAATAAATTAAACGAAAATGCAATTTTTATTAAAAAGCACTATTTTTCACTATTCATTTAAACATGAAACTTTTCAGAAAAATCCAAAAATTCAACCTATAATAACTTTAATATGATAATTTAAATATTTTAGTTTATTTTATCAAATAAAGTTTCTAGAAGTGGTAAAAATTAATTTAAATTATTTGTGAAAAGCGTGACTAAACCGCCTTTTAGATAAACACAGTTTTCAGAAAACCTTTCTTTTATTTCAAATGATTCCTATTTTATTTCTAATAAATAGATATACATTTAATTTATTTTATACATTTATAAACCATATAATTTTCTTAATTTATTTAGAAATATTAATACCGACCAACTTAATGGTAGGGTTATATTGGTTATGTTTAAATAATAATATTTTAATAGAGTATAACGTATCGTTTTAACCCGATGTTGCATGCATCATTAGCTATTGAAGAGATTAAATTTATTTAAAAAGAAATATATTGTAATGTATTAGGGTGTTACATTCACTTCTAATCTTTCTTTTTCATTTCATATATTATATCAAATATGATGCTCTTCTTTTAAAATATTAGGACGTTACAATGGTTGTTATTCCCTTCAACTCAGTGTTGAGTGTACTCATCTAACCAATATATAACTCATGATTATAAGATCACCACAATTCCCCTAGTTCCATAAACCATTCCAACTTCACAAATTCTCTATCAAGAAAGTTAAATCAAACCTGTGACCAATATATTAGTTCATATAAATAAAATGATAACATAGATTTCAATTTAACAAATGTTTCTACCCATATCTCATCCCATGAATTATCCTTGATTTGATTATCAACATGACTCCATGAGATTGGTTAAAACATAATTATGTAACTATATTTGGCTAATGAGACCATGAAACCTCCACATTTTATATCATTTTTACCAGTCAATTGGTTATCTTCATTATATTCTACCATGATTTTTTATGACAGTTTCACACTTCACACATATGGGTACGACCACATATCCTATTAGATGATCCTAGTTTGAATGATAAAAGAAAAAAAGTAGAATTTAAACATATTAAAACTGAAATAAATTTATTTTTTAGATAATTTAATGCACTTGTAAATATATTCCCAATATAGGTTCATTATTATGATTTGATGGATTTTTGGGTTGTTCCCGATCAATAGAATGTGAAGTATGTGAGTGCTTTAATACATGCTTCAAGTCATCTGAAAGATATCGAGTATAAGTCAAAGGATTAGAAAATTGAGGTGGTATAGAAGTGGTATTAAAAAGATAAAAGGTATGGCGAACCATTATAAGATATAAAAATAAGTATATAATAATTAGATCCAGACTAAAATAATAATGAATGCATAGGTGAGAGCATCCCTGAAGCATCATGTGGATGAAGAGAAGGAAATAGTATAGTGGATGGGGTATCTATTTTTAGGTATTGGTGTGAACAAGTCCAATGGGTTATCTAAGTAACTTTACCAGTACGACTACTAGATTGTCCATACTGTTGACCCCATCGGTTGTCCGACTAGAGATCAACTGTGGCTGAGATGAATGTACCTAAAATAAAATTTATAAATAATAAGAAAATTACATTTAAGGTGTTGTAGTTGAAAAATATTAGAATTATTATTCTCATAACGGGAACCATAGGAATCATGCCTTTATTTCGCATTTATCGATCATTATAAAACAATCCCTTACAATATTCTTGTTTAATATCCTTTATATTCTGTATAGTAATGAAATGTTTTTTTAATAATTTAAATACTATAGAGAAAGATGAATAAGGAATTAATGGTGGAAGGAAATACTTAATTAATACTAATTGTAAACAAAAAAAGGTGACACAGTGTAACCAAAGTATACAAATTAGAAGTCAAACATGGTATAAAAGATGTCATAACGTAATCAAACCATAGGAATGAAATATACAGTTTTAGAGAATATTGAAGGGGTCAAATTATGTAATAGTTAAGCTAAAAATGGGTTAAAAATGTTATTAAAAACTAGTTTAAACTATTTTAAATTATTTTTTAATACCAGTTTAAACCGATTTTTACAAACTAGTTTAAAATTGTTTTTAAAAACTAGTATTCAATTTTTTTTAAAACTAGTTTAAACTAGTTTATTTATTTTATAAAATTAGTTTAAAATATTTTAAAATATTTTTAATTATATTTTAAAAAGTTTTTAAAATATATTTTCAACCTATTTATATTGTTTTTTAAAAAGTATTTTCCACTTATTTAAAAATAGGTTTAAACAAGTTTTTAAAAAACTGTTTAAAACTATTTTAAAATGAGTTGAAAAAGCCATTTTTAAATGCTGTTTTCAACCCCTTTTCAATTTTTTATACCATCTTATGAAAACTGTTTGGAACATTTTTTAATACTATTCCAAAAAGTATTTTTAAAACATAGTTTCCAAAAACTGTTTTAAACATGTTTTTTAATTAACCTATTTTAAATATGTTCTATTTTATGATTGGTTCTCCATGAATTATATTTGGGTTTTATTTAGTGGAAATTTAAATATCTTTAAACCTATTTTAAAATTAATTCTCCATGAATTCAGAATATTAATTCATTTTGCAAATAAATTTATTAGTTTAGTGTGGTTATTTTCATGGAAAATATATTTTTTGATGTGAAATAAATCTAATTAAATAAAAAAACTAAACCAAAACAAAACATACCCTTATAAAATGAAACCAAATTAAATAAATTAAAATATAAATAACTTAAAATACCCAAGTTGTGCTAAAATGAAGAACTAAGAACACATATGGTGGCTTCTATATATTATCCACCACTACTTTGAGTTCACAATTAATTCTAAAAATTAGACTATTTGAGTCATCATATTAAATATTTTGATTAAGACCAATGGGGTCCATGATGGTATCAATTTCGTCCCTACTACCATAAAAAATATATCTCGGGATTACAACAATAATGATAATGAATTTAAGCCTCAAATGATCTTTCACATAAAAAAATTGTTTTGACATTAATGCTAAAATATTTGGCTCATCAGTAAATAAGAAGTGAGTCATGTAAATAATTTTAAATATATTTTCATTAATAAGGGTTCCCTATCATGTTATTTAATCAAAAAACATTTATTTCATCATTTTTAATCCACCATGGGTGTAATAATCCAATATCAGTATTTCTTTAACAACTCTATAATAAGACATATTTTCATATCGAGGCCCACTATCTATTATAATAGTATGAAAGTATGTTGTTTCACTTAATATAATGTCACTGAGTTTTTTTATCATGTTTAATTATTAGTCAGTTATAATAAATTTGTACCCATTTATTATTAATCATTTTCACCCAAAAACCAAATAATTGGGACCAAAAGCCAACAATCATAAATATTGAGAGACAAATTCAATAGTTAAACTCAATTCCTAATATATATATATATATATGAATATTAATTTATTGGATATATGTTTTTAATTTATTAAATTAATGTTCATACCATAAATTTCAACCAAGTCAGAAACTCTTTGCTATGAAAACTCTCTCTCTTTCTCAAAGGTAAAGAGTGATGAATTATACATATAATTTACTTTTTTACACTATATAAAATGATAATAAAAGTTTAAGATATATATGAAACTATATATTATGAGATAACATATATATGTTAAAATATTTACTTAATATATTTATCAAACAAACCAAAGTTAAATAAAATGGTGTGATGCGTCATCTACTTATCTTCGAGGATAAATGTAGCTAATGTATATGACCAAATAATTCCCCCTATTTAAGGAAGAGATAGAAAAGTGGGCTCAATTTTCTCATACTATTTATCTTCATTCCTCATTGTTTGGTTATGTATTGTGCTCACATCATCCAAATACATTGAACAAAAATCCATAAATTCTTAAGCTAGATAACCTTTCATAGTGGAGCATTTAAGACAATTCTTATTCCAAACATAATACTTCATTGCAAACATGTTTATTTCAATTGTATAAATCCACCAAAATCAATGGGTCCCATAGGAATGTTTTCCATAGGAAGATGAATAGTTAGATGTAACATGAAAGTGAAAAAATATAGAGGATTGTTTTTGTAAATCAGACAAAATTAACGGTACATGTTCCTTTTTTGCTAAAAGGACTTCGATTTTTTTTAAAAAGTTATATATAAAAACAATATAATTGAATCACCATCACCCTTACATTATTACACAATAAATGAAAATTTTAAATTAGAATCAATTAATGAATAAGGATCGAATAATCATGAATTTTTAGGGATTTTAGTTTCAAATTTATTCTATTGAATAATGTAGATATATTTCTTGAATATCCATAAAGAACTTTGATTGTTTACAATAACTTTAGAAATTGATTTTTCTTTGAAGGTGTAATCACATAAGAAATAAAGGTAACTTTCCATTTATTTTTACTAATACACACAAGATTTAGTTCTATTCTAATACTCCAATCCATCAAGTCATGTTGAGATCATAAATCATTTTTCTCTTCCAATTGATATTTATAAGAATTTAATAGAATATTTGAAACATATTTTTCTCAATTTTCATTATTTATTATCAATGATGTAACAAATTGGATGAGAAATATGGAAAATCAAAGAGGATAAATTTCTTTTTCCAATTATAATTGGATTCAGTCCGAACATTCTTACTCTTTCAAGATTTCATCTGACCTTTCCCTAATAAAAAACTAACATGTTGAAGTTAATTAAGCACATTAATTCTAGAAATATGCTGATATGGATCCTTATATTCATCTTTATTTCCAAACCTTTGATGATTATTCTTGTATGGAAAATCCATTTAAAATAATCATCAATGTCCTATGAAGCTGAAACTATGATGATATTTAAGTCTTTTATATCATGTATTATTTATAAAAATAGGAAAATATAGTTTTCCTATTGTGCTCTAATTTCAAATAATTTCTTAACCAGGTAAATAATTTATCATCCACGTAAGTGAAACACACACATGAAATATATTTTTCTAAGAAGCATCATATGTGAGCACACCTACATTACAAAGTTGCTTCAACTCTTTTATTAAATATTAAAAGTAAAAATCTATATTATTTATGGTATATAAAGATCTAGATATAATTATACTCAAGATATTGTATGGTTTTTTCATACACATCCATAGAGGAAGGTTATAAATGTGATTGGAAACTATCCACATGTTATGATAAGTAAAAATATGATGAAACAAATTAAAATCATCACATAATAGAGCCAAATTGATATTACACACCTCAGCTACAAAATATGGTTACCGTACATAAAATTTCTAGTATGAAAATCATTATGTAGGATGAAATAAGTCATTATTATCTTTAATTATCCTAGTATCTTTATATTGGATATTTTTTGAGATTTTATATGACATGAAATGATTTTTTATCCTAGGAATTAGTAGAAAGTACACCATATTACTTTCTATAGCACAAGACATAGTGTTATATCTTCATTTAGATTCAATAAAGAAACAAACCATTCTTTTAAATCATTTAGGATTGTATTTTCCTCTCAGAAAAAATTCAATCTTTTGTTCAAGCATGAATTTTATTTTTAGAAAATCCAAGATAGTTAATTAACTTCCATTCCATATAATAATTTGATAGAATATCTGAATCACCAGGAAGTAAGTATTTTAAAAAGATAAGAATATATTCAATGACAGTATTAGAAATTCCATACATTGTTTTCCCAAGATACAACAATATTAAAAATTATATCTTTTTCATTTTACTACATTTTTTATATGCAGATTTCTGAGAATTATCTATTTATTTTTTTACTCTCTAAAATGTTTATTAGTATCATTGTATTCTTGTATTGGAATACTGTCTTTATCATGGTGTTGTAATAATAGAAATTGATAAAATATAAAATTCTCCATGATAACCCTTTCATTTATCTTATAAACATCCCTAGATTTTATTTTCTCTTCATTTTGATACCATACATAACAGTTTGTTTGAAAAACAACTTTTTATATAGTAACTTACATTTTCCCAACTGAACCAAAGTCTTCCAACATAATTTTAAGAAGGGAATAATATAAAACCTCTATATATAGCATTATTAAATGAAAATTTTTAAAACAAATCCAACTTCCTTTAAAAATCAATTGAGATATTATCAGTTTTATATGTTCATATATTATCCATTTTGTTACATTAATTTTTTTAATAATTACAAAATAGTGAATAATAATTACAAAATTCACGACAAATATAATTCATTTAAATAGAAATTAAAATCATTTGATTTATTTTAAATTTATTTTTACATAGTTTTAATGATTTTTCTTTAATTAAATTATTTTAGTATTGGTTTGGGTTGAAATAAATCTATTTAAATACATATTTCTTTATGAAAAAATTGTTTTTAAAACAACTTTCTTATTTTTAATGTGAAATAAATATAATTAAATACATATTTATTTATCATGAGAAACATTTATTCAATAAAAAACATTAAAATTTTATATAATGTATTTATATTATGGGGAAGGGGTTTAATATTCACTTTTACGAAGAGAGAGGAGGCCACCGCTTGAGGTAAGGAGGGATTACTATTCACTTTTATGATGTTTTTATTTGGAAACATTTTAATAGGAATTAATTAATTTAAATTATATATAAAGTGTATTATTACAGGTTCAAGTAATTCATACTTTAAGGTTTTGTCATTACTATTTTCCTCTGTGAAATACAATTCTTCAATTTTAGTGTGTTTTAATAAAAGATTTAGTAAGAAGAAACCAATTGTTGACCAATTGGATTTCTAAAAAAAGAGAAGATGCCAATTATTGACCACAATGGAGTTTTCAATCCCAATATGAAAAATAATCAAAATCATATTGATTACACTAAATTGTAAAGAACTATTATCACTAGATACTTGGGGGTTCGCTTCAAGAAAATAAGTATCCCTTCCCAACCAAAAGGGAATATGAAGAACGAATATTGTCAGACAATCCGAATGGAAGAATATGATATTATCATCACACATACTAAGGGTAAGTTGGAATCATCTACTAATTCTAGTAGTGATAGATATGAAGATATTAACCACAATATAAAGAATTCCTGTTAGATTAGGGATGACTTAGGGGATGATTTAGACTCTTGGGTTAATGAATAAAGCATAATTGTGTACAATAATTATGATAATATAGAAATCACTATAGAGGAATATCTTTATATCAGAGATCATATGTTATCCAGGATAAAATTAGAGTTTTAATGCAATATTAATTTTTAATTTTAGGGGTATTCCATGGTAATGTGTTCCTATAAGTTTCATTCATATGGAATTCTCTATAAATGATTTAAATTATCTACATGGTTTTATGATTTTTAGTTTTTCCAACTTACTTCCTTGAAATTGTTCATAAGATGTTTTATAATGGATAATTTTTTTTGGTTTATTATAGTTTCCTATGGATTAATCTGATCTATATAGATTTTGAATTCATAAGTATAGATTAACTATATATAGAAGAAGACCTAGCTGCGTATGTGTCATTTGAACCCTATATAAGGGTGATGGAAATGCGTAAAGGTGAATTTAAAATCATGATTTTAATAAAGGATTTAACCTTGTATGTGTAAGGGAAGAAGGAGAAAGTACAAGACTATATGTGGGTAAGGTTTTACATTGCTTGTATTTACATAATGGTAGTTTAACCACATTAGAGCCTACATAAAGGTTTTCTGCTAGATGAAGACATAATTTTGATGTGTAAGGGTAGATTGGTTACATTTTCTATCTATGTGAGGGTTATTAGACCCATGAATAAGGGTTATGGAACCATGCATAAATGTAACTTTAAATTCATGATGCTGTAGAAAGGTTAAACCCTATGTGTGTAAGGGTAATAGGTTCAAGTTTGAGGCTATGTATGGGTAGGTTATTGTGTATATTTTGAGTGTGTATGGGTAGGTTGAACACATATAAATCCTAAATAAAGGTAGTGTAATATATTATGAGTTTGTTCAAGAGGGGATGATGCTATAGTTGTATTACAAATTTTTGGATGCACTTTCTTATTCTGGAATGTTTAATGGTGATTCTTGGATGAGGATCAGGTGGTGGGGCTTCGGCTTGCTGCTACATGAAGACATGGTAATTCATTTTTATGATTAATTTTGTATCTTGGTTGCACTGTATTTTTAGTCTTTTCATGTGTAATAATGAAATTAATTTTTGGTTAAAGAACCTTTTACGTCATGAATTCACTTTTTAGCTTTCATTTTAGTTAATTATGGGGGTTTGGTTTTGGTATCCAACTAATGCTCAAACTTATTCTACTAATAAAAGACTCAATATATAAAATATATATGATTTATGACTAATTAGAACAGAATTAATACTCATAATTATTCAATAATTTAAATATCAATCATGAATTATTCAATAAAAATTTACAATATCATATCACAATTCTAAAAAAACATTTACTTCTAATGTATAAGGAAAATAACCATGCTTTAGTGTACAAACCAAATTTTATTACACAATACTAAGTTTATTTAAGGAAATGATACATTATAACTTTATTTTAAAAACTTTTAAAATCATTGAAATAATATTAAAATCAAATCCATTTTAAATCACTCTCTATTTCAATATTTAAAAACCAAATTTAATATACATGAACACATCATTATAAGAAAACAATCTAGTTTATCATGAAAAATATGAATTTAGAAGATAAAAGTACCTTTGGAAATAGTTAAAACATTATATTTATCACCTATATACCTAATTTTATAACTCTATCCCATAATATAACAAAAAATATATATATAAAACCATAATTTTTAAATACTTTATATTAATGAATAATAACTGTACATAATTCCAATGGTTAGTTAAAACCACTGCTATATCCCATAAAAAACCATCATATTCCAATGTTTTCTCTAGACCATTGGTTTAGGTCTGTGGGTATAGATAGAAATACCAACAGTTTAAATTCACTAGAATCTATAATTTTCACTTTTGTGTCATTTTCGAAGAGATATGGCCCAATAAATTCAATAATTCATTAAAACATTTTCAAATTCATTAACTTATTTTTTACAAATAAAATTGTTACAATTAGTCCTATGTTGGTGAAAAAATAATTTGATTATGAAAAAGTTTTATTTTAGACTTATAGTTTTAAAAAATCTAAATGAACTTGATTTTTATAAAATAATATAATAGAATCAGAGTAGAAATTTTTTTAAATGTGGTTTTTCCAAAAAATAATTAGTATGCCGAAGAAGAAAGTTTTTTAAAACTAAATAAATATAATTTACTTGATGATATAATTCATATATAGCTTCTATAGTGTCATTAAGTTCATGATAGTTTCAGGAATATGTGAAAAATTTGAAAATTTCTTGATGCTAATTTTTATGTTGAGAGAGACGAAAACGTTAGGATTTTAAAAATTGATCATAAACAATCCATGATCCCCATAAAATTTTAGGTATGTATGTAGTACATGATATATCATATAACTATTTGAAAGTGAATTTAATGTTGAAAAATGTTTTAATATCACTTGAATATTATTTTTTATTAATAATTTCAATTAAGTCATCTAGGATGAATAATAAAGTTGTGTGGTATTTTTTTTCATTTTGATAAATGATATTTAATCTATCAAAAACAACATAATTCAATGAATTATGAACTATAAAAGTTATAAAATTATTAATTATCTCCTAACACTAGTAATCATAATTATAACCTAAAAAATATATACTTTCCTCACTGATGCTTACTTGGTTATCTCTGTTTCCAATAACCAACTAAAACCAAAGTGATTAGCATGAATAAAGATAACATAATATGAATAAAACAAAATATAAAGAATTAATCTCATGATATGTTAGCCTTTAAAACATTTATTTCAAATAGTTAAAACACTTGTTCAGGATTGGTTATGTTGTGTTTTACCAATTATTTTTATTCATCAAATTCCCATAAATAATTAAACCCTAAAAATTTTCTAAAATTTTCCTTATCAAATTTAAATAACCAAAATTAGGAAACCTTTGATCACATGTTTCCCTAAAAATGAAATTAAAAATATCCTAAAAATTATTGAAACTCAATAATCATAAATTATTATTATTTTTTTATAAAACAAAAATATTTCTAAACCATAATTACTTAATCTCAAAAAAACCCAATTTAAGAAATATCTTAAAATATTCATAATAACATTGATATAAAATCACATCCCAACCAATAATACATATATCATTAATCATATCGACTCTAAAAAATCCATAAAATTATTCTTAAAATAACCTTAAGCACTTTATTACCAAATTCAACCTTAACCCCAATGGGTTATTTATGATTTATATTCCAGAATTTCAATAACCTTTACCCAAAACAATGTTAATCACCCATAAAATCACTTATCAATTAATATATACCTAAATCAAATATATACCCATTTTTTTATATTTTTTTCCCAAACTAACCCAAATTAACTTTTCCTCAAATCAATTTCAATTCCCTAATGTCATTTATAGATTTATAATTATATTCTAAAAGTCAAATGACCCTTTGTACCAAATAACCACAATTACCTCAACATAAAATCACATACCAACATTAATGGTTATCTATACCTCAAACATGTATTCTACCTAAAAACAATTAAAAAAATCCCAAAATATCATTAATCACCTTAAAATCCAATATCATAAGACTTAAAAAGTACATATAGGAATTTGAATTTATGACCACCCTTAAACTTATTAAACCATATTTGTATCCAAATTTTTTAAATTATCATCAACCAATAACATCCTTGCCTCTAAATATATCTAAACCCTACTATGACACCAACTTTGGCAGCCCGAACTTACCAAAATCATAATAAAATGTTTTAAAAAATATTAATATAACACTTAAATACCCAATACCTTTTAGGTTTTGTTTTTTTATAAAATTATAAAAATAAATTAAATGAAAAAACCACACTTATTCTACCAAATGGACGTTTTCCACTAAACCAAACTCTTTAAATGACACACCTACTTTATTCATGGCTTAAAATATCATAATCTAGAACTTTTAATTTATAATTATTCCTAATAATCATCAATAAATATAAAAATAATTTGAAAACAAATAATTAGTATAAAAACATTTGTAAGAACTGTAAAAGAAAGTGAAAATCAGTTGGTGCATATAAATACATGAAAACCCATGAAAAATTGTTTCCTTTAAACAAATAATTTTTAGATTATATAAAACTTACTTTAAAACATGAAATCAGTTTCTTTGATCATAAATTTTCACAAAACAAACTTATAAAAAAGAATAAAAAAATATAATGTTCATGTAGTTTCATTGGGAAAACATGATGACTTGTGATTTTTTTTCTTTAAATATAATATTTTAACCTTTAAAAGATTATAAACTTCTCTTCTTTCATGAATTCAACTTATTATCTCATGAAATCAAAATATTTAAACTAAAACCCATAGAAAATATTATAGGATCCATTAAGGTTTCTTGTGAAATCATATTCGTTATAACCCATACAAATCATCCTTACAATGGAACAACCTATTCGGTTACTTCCAATATATCACCCCATAGAGTAAATTATTAACCGATGAATTGAGGGGATATTTCCCATACCCAACCATCATAATATGTAATTCCTGAGAACTATAGAATTAATAAAACACATATGGTCTTACATTTTCACCATAGAATGAATAAAATGCATAAAAACTTACATTTAAACCTGTAAGAACAAGTATTTTCTATTCACCTATAAAAATAAAATTAATTTTAAACAATGGGGTTAATTACTTATTTATTAAATTTAAAATTAAATTAAATCATAAAATATTAATATATTTCAATGAGAAGAGAATGAAAATTCTTGGAAAATATTTTAAGAGAATTACTATAAAAATTAAAAGCAATGTTTTTAAAGAAAAACACCTTTATCTCATGTCCCGAATCACCTCATATTCCCTCCACTTCATGAATAATTTTTTTTACTAATTAATAACTTACTTAAAAAAATTATTAAATTTTTTTCCTTTTTTATTTATTTTAATATATTATTTATTAGACTAAATTTGGTTGCATCAGTCAATTTGAGGTTTTCAAATTCATAGTTCCAAAAAAAATTCGACATAACGGTAATGGTCAAAGATCCCTATTGAATTGTTCCATAATCTTTAAAAGTAAAAGTATTTATTAGTTTATTAAATAATTATACATTAATTATCAAAACCATATTATCATTCTATAAAAATAGATTAAATAAATATAATATATCATAAAAATTAAATATTCATTTTTTCGATATTCATGAATAAAAATTATTAAAAAAGTACAACATCATTCATATAGGTGATTGAACCGACCCAAACACAAATGTAGTACAATGAATACTTTATTTTAAAATCATATATATTTAATTACTATACTCCCATTATAAAATAATATTGATATTAATTCCTTGTTATTAAAGTTATAAATCATCTCAATAAGTGGTAAAGGATCAATATTAAGAAAATAATGAAGGAAAATATTATACTTAAGTTGTAGAATAAAATCTTCATTTAAGGAAATAATTTTTTAAAAAACATTAAGAAAAAATTCTTATGATTGAAGGTTAAAGGATGTGTATAAAAATTATAAGACACTATATATGAATAGAATATGGATAAGAAAACAAACTCTAGATGTTTGAAAAATGTCAAGTGAGTGCTATTTAATAGATAAACCCTAATGGTATTTTTAAAAATATATATTTCACGAGTGTTAAACATGAGATTTACAATTCTCAAGTTGATCATAAATAATAATATGTGATTTATTTATCCATACCTTATTTTATTAAATCATAATACTTCTTTTATGATTTTTATATTGATCGTATTCAACATGATTTCGATGATTCCTATATAATATAGTTTTTTTAATTTTATTCGAATCTGTATACTCATGCAGCACCCTAACACTTATCATATTTTTATTAGTTTTTAAGGAGTTTTAATTTGACTTTACCATCACTATTCCATCCCTTATAAAATTTTAATATCTAACACCATCCATATATAGTAAATAATAGGTTATATATCTATGTGGACATAAAATTCATTTATATTATAAAGCTCATATATATCATTTTATAAATTATTTCTTAACAGAAAAATAAAATTCTATTTACAAATTCAAATTACATAATTTATTTTATTGGTTAATATTTATTTTTTCATAATTTATTAATATCATTAAATCGAAATAATTACATTACTATAAATTCATATGAACTTTTAGAAATATTTATAGTTAAATATGAAATAAATTTTGAGAAAAAAATTTGTTGTAGGAATAATTTTTTTTTAAGTTTTGTAGGATTAAACCAAGATGGGGATTTATTTTTTTGATTAGATCACATCAGATTATTTTTAGTGGATGGAAGTTGTGTATGGAGAAAAACTGAGTTTTTAAAACTTATGTAGGAATATTGTAATAAAAAATATGGTTGGGTTAGAATAAGCAAGCTGCAACAGTGTAAAGTGAAGTGTGAGTTTTTGAAAACATATATAAGAATGGTTTTATCAGAAATTGACCTTTATAAGAATAAAAAGGAATGGAATAGAATCGAAAAATGAATAAATCTGTGATTCTAGGTCTTATGTAGCATTTAAACCAAGCCATATCAGACTAAATCAATGCTAACCAAAATTAAATCACTGCCCATATAAGATTCATTCTATGAACCATATATAATAAATAGAATAGTCATATTAGAATAAATATATGGTCACATGAGATTAATTATATAGGGATGTGGCCTAAGTTAGATTAATACTTGTTTGATCAACCTGTTGTAGAATATCAATTTTGATCATTTCAGATCAACACATGTGAGATTAATGTCCCAAGTTAGATTAAAATAAACATTCATCATGAAAGATTAATCTTAAAGAGAAATCATGTCATTAAATATTTTCAATTTATGTATAATAATTATAGTATATATGGAAATTTGAATAAGCTCTATGAAAAAATACCCCAAAGTGAATGGTTAATGTCATAGTTGACAGAAGAAGATGATGGTCAATATGAAACTTAAGATCAAACTTGCGCCATGAATGTTTATATTAACATTTTTCATAATTTTGAAAACTTGGTAGGGATGATTATTGAATAAGATACAATAAATATAGAGAATAATTAATTTTGTGTCATCATTCATTACATATATGATTTAAAGGTGTTGAATTCTCATGGGGGCCTAAAATAGTGGAGGCCTGGTGTATCTCCTTTTACAACAATTTTACAATCACAAGGCACATCACCAATACCATTATAAAGGATGAGAGTATCATTGATGTTTCCTTTCTTATCCAAGATGTTAGCCACCATGTTTCCCTCCCTCCAAGTGTGACAGACTTCTGTACCATGATCAATTAGAAGCCTTCATTTCCTGATGTGATAGGTTAGATATCGATGGGAGATGCACTTATTCCAGAGGGATTCCAATAGGATTTTGGAGTCATATTACACCACCCCAATGATAATGTCGAATAGTCTATATAGAGACAGGACACTATGAAGGGCTCTTGTTTCTGCCTCTATAGAGTTTCCTTCCATATAATAAGCACTGAACTCAAGAATCTCCAAACCCCTTCCATTATAAACCAGAACACCACCAAAAATTTCACCTTGAGTACATGATCCATCAATATTCAGCTTGATCCCTACATAGTTTGGGTTCCATTTAATCCATCATCCTTGTCCAACGTCACTGTTATCATCAGAACTGATCGAGCCACTTGGAATCAAACCCTTGTTGGCCGCCGTGTAGCTTCCACCTAAAAAGAGAGTCCCTAGATATACAACCATATATAGAACACATGTTTTAATTTGAAGTAAAGATTAGTTGGTGATTACCCATTTATTGTTCCTATCCTTCAATAATGCCCATCATAATACAGAAAAATCCATACTTTTATAATTCCTTTCACTACCCAATTGCTCTGCCCCCATATACCAGGAGGTAATGAAGTATATGTTGGAACGACTCTATACTGGTATATTGAGATGCTATTTGATGAGACCCTAGATGAAGTGATCCCAGTCCCCTTAGAAGAACAAGTGATGAGTCATATCCTTGTTATAACCCTCACATCACCAGTAGCACAAATACAGATGGATACCTTTTCTTTTGACATTTTCATCGGTGAGGAGGGGTTTTTTTATTCTATGGACAAGAAAGTTTAACTTGGGGGGATATACTTTCATCAAAGATGACTCACCCAAAATTTGGTATCCTACGTCGAATGTATCAAGGTTTAGAAGCTATTCATATTTAATATCCCTGAGGTTATCCATAAAAACGCATCTATCAGGGACTTCAGCCAATTGGATGCTTTCCTACAAGCTCTTCTGTTTTTCATTGAGAACGGGGGAGATAAGACTAGGGTGAATACATGCCATCTTATAAAATATGTCTGACATAGGGATTACTGGAAAAAAGACAGTGTGTCCTACATGGTTATCCTTAAAAAATCTGATATCCCCTGCCCAAGAACCCATCAAACTCTATCTCCGAAAACCTTGAAGTCATCTATCATGAAATAAGCCTGATTCTAGAGTTTTCCTTTACTATCCTTATATATTCTCTAGTCCTCCCCTTAATTTTCTTTCACAAATCATGCTCAAAGCAAATTTATAGCAATAATATCCCATGTGATCTTGGCTTATGGACCTTGCATAGTCTCTGTTATGTTCCACAAGTTCACTATGCCTTATAAAATAGGGTTCTTTAGTCTTTTCTAGGTGGCCCACAAGCACTTTCCTTACTTCTTGTTATCCTAGTTGAATGAATTCAAAATTTCTCAAATCCTGTGAGAGAACCATTGGGAACTTTTATGAATGCTAGTATGTTCATGGGTATCGATGTCAGGATAGAGTTGTCCAGTGTAATTTTTCCTCTAAAATAGAGAAGCCAGATCCTCCAATTGAATATGAACCCGATTTTATGGTTTATCAAATTATCAAAAAGATCTTTCCTGATTATCCCATAGGATAGGGGTTCTCCTAAACACTCAATTGGTAGCTCTCTCCGTTACATCCCCAGCCGGTCATGGATGTTTGTTTCACGTCTAGAAGAGCATTTTTCCAAGATATAGACATTACTTTTAGAAAATTTGATCTGCTTCCCATGCCAGATGTAATAGGTATTCAGAGTATAGTTGAATCCATCTATATAGGTATGCCTTCAGTTTATAAATAATTTAATGTCATCCATGAACATGAGATGAGAGATTATGCCATTTCCAGACCTGTTCTTGAAAAGAAATATACTCCTACTCTCAATATCTCGATTGATGTTTCTGGAGAGGTCTTCCCGAGCCATAATGAACAGGCTGGGGGAAAGCGGATCCCCTTGTTGGATCCCACACATCAATTTGAAGAATCCAAAACTTCTCCCCATAACGGATACCTTCAACCATGATGAGGAAAAGAACCTAAAAGTGATGTAGTGTTTTATAGAGTAAATTATGTGGTGAAGAAATACCTATTTCATTGAGGTTTTATACCTAAAACATATTTAAATCTATAGGCCTCATGTTTCTTTTAAAATATATATAACATATATTTATTTTTTAAATTAAAACCTTATTCTTATATCATCCCTTTGTTAAATAAACTCTAAAATTAATATAATGGTAAATATTAATTCTAAACAGTTAACCCAAATATCCATCATATTATAATTATATGATTTATTAAATATATAATAAATTAAAATATGAAATTTCATGTAATAATTCAATAAAACATCCATTATAATATGAAATAAACACATATACACTTTAAAATACATATTTATTGAATAAATTCAAAATATTAATTAAAAAAATCAATTAATTAAAAATACATAATCATATAATATAAATTATTTTCAAGGATCATATAATGGATTCCCTCCAATGGATACTTCAATAGATACACAATGTCTACCCTCGATGACAATAATTTTCCTATAAAAAACCATGCATTATATTCTCTCATTTTATCCAATAAAAAGACTTCCATATTTTCACTTATTAACCTTTTTTTTACAATTATTTTTAATGGTATCAATTTCTTGGGGGATGTAATGATCAATATTTCAATCTTGTAATCATGTTATAGATTTTTTTTCATTGTCATATTATATATTTATTAATCCTATGGATTGTATTTATAATTAATATGTAATGTTATTTTAATCAAATTCTATTCATTTCTTTTGTGTTTCACTAATGTTCTTATTTTAATTTATAAAATTTATTATGAAATTATTTTATTTATGAAAAGATAATATATTCCAAAACCTAGGTTATTACACAATACATGTAAAGAACGCTCTATGGTCACTTCTAGAGGTTCCAAGGTTACTGGATGCATGGAAAGATTACATAAAATGTAATGGTAAATTATACACTATGTATCCATTTTCAACCACACTAATATTGGGCCACATAAATTTTTCTTACCCTATGTTTTGGTACAAAAATTCATTACATGTTTAGTATTGGAAGCCAGTGAAAGACATTGTTTGACATGAATTACATGGATTTAAGCTGGTGTACATGCATTGTAACACCACATGATTTTGACCTAATGTAAATCAAGGTGAGGCATTTAGTCAATACATGATGTCATTAAATTCCACGTATTGACTTCCATCTAATCAATGGGGCCAAAATTGGACCGCACGTTATATAACTAGGATATAAATGTTTTGTAATACATTTTCAACCACACAAGGTACATACTGAGTAATTTTTGGTGAGTCATGTGGGTTAACACAAAGAGTAATCAAATAGAGACATAAACTACATGATGTGCGGTAAAGGTTCTGAGGCATAGTAGAAGTGGTTGTATCCATTACCAATAATGTTTTTCATTTGTTTCAATGGATAATTATAAATAACTTGATGAGAAAAACCCTTGAATCTTTATATATATATATATATGTGATATTTTAAGATTTAATTTATAATTAATTTAGAATAATAATTACCTCTACTTGATAATTATTCCATTATTGTTGATCAATTCTGTATATTCTCTTATAGTCTCATCATTATAGTGAATAATCCAAACTATATTTCCTCTTGTGGTATCCACACATGATCTATAAATCCCAAAATGTCACTGTTGTTATTTTGGGTGTTAGAGATGAGGAACCAATCATCTTGTGTTATTCTACATTGATTACAGTAAGTAATCTATCATCCTTGAAACATTTCTCTCATTCTCTCATTCTTGAGAGGGAGGAGGAGGATTATATATCTATGTGATTGAGATAGTTCTTTATATATTCTCTTGTTTTTTAGAGGATTCACTTGAGATAATTCATTATGCACAATAATTCTCACACCCTTCAAAATGATATAAATTCAAGTTATATACATAACATTAAACAATAAGTAATTAGAGAAAGATTCTTTACTTAATTGTTTATTCTAATTAAAATATATATCAAATAATAATAATAATAATAATATTATTATTATTATTATAGTCCATGACATTCACTAACACACAGATATTTACATATCATTTCCATCAAGCCCTTAACTCAGCCCATCAATCCTCTGTCATTTATCAGACCATGAATAATAAATATTTATTTAAATAAATAAATTTATTTATATTATTTGTTAAATAAATAAAAATATATTATATTCACAAAAATTATGAATATATACTTATTTTAAAATTCACATAATTAAATAAATATTTATTTTAAGTATTTATTTATTACCTTGTTAATATTGAAAAAGAGATAAATAAATATTATATCCACCAACTCGTGAATAAATATTTTTTTTAATATTAAACTCACATCCATTCTAAACTTGAATAACTAATGATTGGATTTATGAGATCAAATTAACCTAAATAATAATTATTCTATAAAATCAGAATAATATTTATTCTTAATATTAAATTCAAATAGAATTTAAAAGAGATTCTAGATACACTTAGTGTGTGACAATATGTACCTCTTTCTTAGTGGAATTATATAAACTTTCCTAAAGTACAAGATTTAAATATAATAAAAAATCAAGAAATCTATAGATAAAGAAGTAATTGTTTCAATGAAAATGACCTCATACAAATTATTCTATGTAATATAATCATATTGTCTCAATATCTCACGAAGTGGATTGAATTTTTTTTTCATATACCTGTACACTTGATTTATATTTATTTGATTTCATGAAATGAACACATTGATGAACTACAATGACCATGGATTTAATTAAATAGTTTTATTTTAACTAAAGACCTAGAGATAACATCTTTCATTAACTTTAATGGAAAACAATCCTTTATTGATGTATTCAATTAATGTCATATAACTTATGAAGAACCCTATGTATCCTACCTTTTCATAAGTATATGTTTTTTTGGCTTTCATAAATACATAAAATTATGTAATTCAGGATATAAATTAATAATAATCTCATGCCTAAGGGCCAATACACATGTTCGTAGATTAGAATATCTGATGACCCATATAACATGTGTATTCATATTAGTGGGTCGATTATCATTACTTCCTCTCTTAGAGATTAAAACGTGAAACCTTTATGATAAGAAGTATTAATGTCTTCTGATACCCCATTACTTGATAGTGAAACATCATCCATGACCTATCAGATAGATGTCATCCAGACCATATAACATATGTTTATGAATATTTTCATGGAATTTTAAAGTTCTCATTATATTAGGAAATTGTTATAACCTTTTAGTGTGACTGATAATATAAGGACATTATCACATTAATGTTACAAAAAAACACTACTATTTGATAAGATATTTAAAAATATTCCAATAATAAAACACAAGAAATTAATTGGTTCTAGGGAAATAAATCCAAAAAAATTCCACTTTCACATAAAAAATTTTAGGTCTCTAACTCTAACAAAATATTCATTCTTTTGTTGAGATAAGGATTTTGTCAATGTGTTCAACCTATTCTCTTCTATTAAAAATTTTCTTATAAATACCTCTTCACCATAAGAAAAACGCCTCAAGAGGTGATACTTATGAATTATATTCTTTATAAATTCACTTGACCTTGTTTCCTTAGATAGAACCACCACTGCAGTATTGTCACAATATAGTGTGATAACATCTTTACTACTAGAAACCACATCATGCTCATAGAAAAATTTTCATATCCAAATTGATTGTTTATTTATATTTGAATCTTCAATATACTTATAATCTTTTGAAGAATTGAAAACCATTGGATGATTTAAACTCTTCTATCTCACAATACCACTATTATGGGTGAACACATATCCAAAATATGATTTTATATCATTATGATCTGAATGGAAATGAGAATTTGTGTATCCCATGATAATTGGTTCCTCCTTCACTTCATAAACTAGGAAAATATCCTTTGTATACCTTAGACACTTTAACATATTCTTTATATCTATCCAATACATCTCACTTGGTTATATTTGATATCTTCCTACCATGATAAAGGAATAAATGACATCAAGTATGGTATATAACATGGAATACATGACATATCCATTCATATACGAATAAGGCGTCCTTCTCATTCTATATTTCTTCTATCATGTTAAAGGACACATTTTCTTTGAGAGATGTATACCACGTGACATTGGAAATAATCCCCTTTTTTATTGTTCAATACTAAATAAATTCAATACCTTGTAAATGTATAAACATTGAATTAGTCCAATAAGCCTCATAGATCAATCATGAATGATATTGATCCCAAGAATATGGGTTAACTCACCTAAGTCTTTTACAAAGAATTATTTCTTTACCAATATCTTAACAGACTGTAAGATTTGTATCTCATTTCCCATTATGAATATATCATAAATATATACCAATATAAAAATCGTTTCTCCCATTAAAAATATTTTAGGTACAAATATCACAAAAATTCTTTATGAATCCAAATAATTTTATAGATTTATCATAATTAATATCTAACAACACAATATTCTAGCATATATTTTCTTTTAAATAAAAACATTGTATTGATGGGTTGTTTCACATGAAACACCAAACTACTATGATATGTGATATATTAAAATAATATTATTATGAAACTTTATGATTAATAAAAAATATAAAAAATAATTTTTTAATCAATTATAAATGCATACAAAATAGGTTTAAGCACACTTAAAATTTTAAACGGAAATTTTTCAATAAAAGTCAATTTTCTTTAAATATTGTATTTTTATTTAAAAGTTAAATTTATAAATTTTGAAATTTCAAATGTTTAAAATGTACTTAATTTTTGAATTCATCACATAAAAATTAGTTTTGGGTGATTTTTAAATATTTTTCTAAAATAATAGATTTTTAGGTGAATAGTTGAAAAATATTGTTTTTACTAATATTTAAATGTTTATAACTTTATGATGAAGTATTTATCACTTAAAAAATCTTATAAATGTATGTTATAACAAATATATATTTAAATATTAAAATTATTTACTTAAAAATATAATATTGAATTTATAAAACCCAGGTTTAATGTTTTGGAAATTTAAATAATAATTTAGTCTAAAAAATATTTTTCTTTTCTTTCATAAACAATTTGTTTTAATTACTTATAAGAATTAAATTTAATAAATTGAATTTATTATTTTAGATGAAAATGTCATATTATTTAATAATTTAAATTTCAATTTTAGGAAAAAATTATGATTACTAAGATTATAGTTAATAAACATGATAATGGTGAAGGGGTTATTTTCAAAGAATTTATTTATTAATGTTGTGTAATTGTTATCGAATAAATTAAATTGATATATTTCATATAATTAATATAATATGATGTATAAATGTTTATAAAAATATATTATCACTCATTTAATTGGTAATTAATGTTGTATAATATTAAAAACACTTAATGGTTAAATCATAGTTTTTCTATAAAAAAGTTTTCTTAAATATTATATTATTTAATTTAAAAGATAGTTTTTGATTATTTAGAAATTGAACTAGATTATATAAATCTTAAGTTTATATTCATAACAAAAAAATTTGGTAATAAGGTTTACCTTTTATTTAAAAAAAATATAAATTACTAGGGAAAAAACTAATTACCAAGGTAAAAAACCAAAATGGTAAAATGTAAAAATATAGTAGTAAAATACTTGAAAAATGCTTAAAATGTAAAAAACCAAGATTTTAATATATAATTTTTATAAATAAACATTATGATCAATAACGATTCTTACATGAAATACCACACTAAAATAATCCATCACATATTAGAAGATATTAATATCAATGGATTAGTAAAATTAAAATTTGAAATTTTAAATGGTATTTAGTAATTATTATTAAATATGAAAGAAACATTTTTCAAAGAAATGATTTTTAAATTCTTTATATTTTACCCTAATAAATTAAATTTACCACATTTAAAATTTTATATAAACTAATATATTAACATTCATTAAATTAGAAACTCATATGAATTAATATTAAGGACACTTAATGTTTAAAAATATCAATTTTCTGTAAAAATAGTTGTTTGTTGATAAATTTCATTTAAATTTAAAAGATAAATTAAGAAATTTTATAATTTTAATTATATAAAGTGAACATAATTTTTAAATTTATAATTTCAAAATTATCTTAGGGTAAAATGTTGGATTTTTTTCTGAATGATTTGATTAGTAGGTGAAAAGTGTAAAATACCATTTTTACAAATACAATGACTTTTATAAAATTATTAATATTTAAATAGGAATTAGAGATTTATAAATCCATTTTTATAGACCAAATATGTATTTTATAAGTGAAATTATAAATTTTAAAATGTTGTTTTAGTTTACAGCCCTATATTTGATATTTTAGAATCTAAGTTACTTTTTCTATATTTTGTTAATACATTATAAATTTATTGTTTTAAAATTATTTTTTACCCCTTTTAAAAATATAATATTATAAAATATATTTAAAATATATAATTATATGGTTTATATTATTTAATAATAGATAATTTTTTTAGGATTGAAGGAAAAATTACTTAGGCACAAACTAATTACCATGGTAAAATCTCAAATGGTAAAAGTAATAAATCTTGGGGAAAAGGGAATATAACATGTTAAAAACATTTTTATAATTGAGTGGTTGAGATATTGTAGACCTTATACACCTCCCACACCATTATTTTTCTTTTTTGGGTATTTTACCCTTAAATAACTTAATGAAATTATTGTTAAGTACATGGTATTTATAAAAATTCCATTCTCACAACTTATAAACGAGGACTTACACTACCACTTCAAGGCACAAAAAAATTTATATTACCCATTTAAATCCTTACCTTTACCATTATAATAGATTATTACTTCACTTACATAATCTTCTGGTCACACGAAATTATCCTAAGCCCTCTATTTCCATGGAATTCTTCAAGGAAAACTCAAATTCCTCAACGTGAGTACTCGTTTTTCCCCTAACATTTCTTCTTTTCGATCTTAAATTTTAACATATAATTTTATAATTAATATATAATTAAATACTAATTTATTCAATAATTAATCTTATTATTTTGAAATAGTAACTATTAACTACCTTTCATGTTTTCAGTTGAGAAAAATGAAACTCTCACTAGTGCGATATGCGGATAGCCGTGCCCACAAAGCGACGGCATCCACATTTTCACCACCATCACTGTCCTATAATTATAAGGGTTTGGTTGAAAAATAAATGTTATTTATATAATTTAATTATTATTATGAATATATAAATCAAAATCTACTTTCTTTCCCTTTAATTCATTGAAAAATGAAAATGTTAACCATTTGTAGTGCATACAACCCCCTCCCTAAAGTAATGTATCTCAATTTTCATCAAATTTATTTATTATTTATTAAAATATAATAAAATTTAATTCAATATATTATAATTATAAAAATAATATCATTATTCTTAAATAATAATGATATTATGACAAAATAATCAACTTTCATAATCATAATCACCCATTAATTACGATATGTTCATGTTTGGGTCGATTTAACCACCTACTTGAATGGTGATATAAAATAATATAATGAATGAATATGGGAAAATAATTAAAGATAATATATTAAATAGATAATAAAATAAATATTTTTTTTTTCAATGGTGACACTAAAAGTTGGTTAATTCACTAAGATAACAGCACTCATTTGTTAAAAATCACTGAAACATGGATGTAACTGAATTCATATACGAGAATCATAATCAAAACTCATGTATTATAAAATTATATATTTTTAAATAATTATAAATAATCTATTCCAATTCCCTTAATTTTCTTATAATGGTGAAATTTGGAGAATAATTAATATTGACAATACTACCTCAAAATGGGTTCAGAATGATCTAGATTACTCATACCCGATATTGAAAATAGATAATATAAAATTAATGTAAACATAAAGAATCATTATAAATAAGGATTATAAATAATACTAGTTAGGAATAAGGTTATTAAATAATTTATTAAGATAATTATATTTTTTATACAGGATCTTAGAGCGGTTTTGAGGAAATCATTATAACAGGTAAGGTTTTTTATCTCTATTTTTTTGTTACGATATGAGTTGTATTAACCAGTAATTATTTTTTTTGATGCATGAATTTGACATGGAAATATTTTTTTATAATTTTTATGAAATCAAATTTTTATTTCAATAAATCTCATGTTTCCATTTATTTTTAATTTGAAATATTATGATGATGTAAGGTTTTTTGTTAACTCAAACCCTTTTACTTTGGGTTATAAGATATAATATTAAACTTATTACTTATATTATTAGTTTATTAAACCGTAAGATATTATATTTTTCCTTATCATACACTATAGATGAAAATTAATTTTTAACTAAAAGATATTACCTTCATTAATTTATTTCTCAAAAGTTTATTATTGTTGAGAATGATTCTCATCCTATTTAACGTCAGTTTCCCATCCTTTTCCACAATTTCCCTTCCTGCTAATGTTATATTTTTTAATTGGAAATCTAATTATGTGTTATCTAATTTAAAATTCATATTTACCTTATCATATTTTCAAAATAAAGTTTTATTATTTTTTTTATAATGTGGGATTTCAATAAAGGTTTTCTAAAACATAAAAAGGGATCTTACAAAACCACCATCATTACTTTTGGGTTATGAATTATCTTTATTTTTCTACCTTTTTATCTATATTATTCTCATATATTCCCTATATATGTTATATATATTTTATTTATATATATTCCTTGTTTATGACAACTTTATTTTTTGGGGTTAATTTTTTTTATATTCCCTTTAAAATTACCACTTTTAAGTAAACTCAAGTTAAGGTAAATTTTTGATTTCTAATTTCTTAACAATCATCTCCTCTAAAAAATATTTTTCAACATGAATAGATTTTGAAAACTATACTTATTTTATATAGAACCATCCTAGTTCAATTATTTTATAAAAATAAAAAATAAGCTATTTACTTCATTAAAATATCCTATGCTCATTTTGAAAAGTATCACCGATCTAGTTTATTTTTTATTCTCCCTTATCCTTAATAAATTTCATTAATTTTCCAACATTTAAAATCAATGTTCAAGACCTATGTTTCTTTTTTAAAATATTAACATCCAAAATTAGTTAATTCCTTACTATCTTGGTAATCCTTATGATATATTATTCTATTATTCTTTACGACAAGGTTATAAAACCCACTTCTTTCTCACGAGTTCTATAATGTTTATGTTTTATGTAAAGTTTATTTCCTCATGCGGGACATGTATAAATGTATGCATTTTAATTTTCATTATGTGTTGGGAGGGCAAGGAATTATATATCCCTATAATCCATTGAGTAAAATTTTCATCTCATAAGATACCAACTATGGTGCATGAGCGGTAAGCCTAACCACACTATATTATGTGATGGGTGGGACTGAAATTATAAATCCCTATAATAAATTAGGTAAGGATTTATATTTAATGAGACAATATGTATGATTTTAGGTTGTGAAACCAATACACTATGTGAAATTTTATACTATGTTTATAGGAATGAATAGTGAACCTAATCCACCACGAGACATTGTCCACTAAGTTTATGGAAATGGGGAGTGATACCAATTAACTATAGTAATTTTGACACTATGTGATGATAGTATTGAGAGTGAACCTTAAATAATTATTATGATGTCAGGATTTATGTTAATTATAAATATTTATGATCCCCTAATCTTATCACTACTAAAAAATAATCATTGAACAACGCTAAATAAATACTGACTACTAGAGAGAGGTTAAATGGCATAGTCTTTTATAATCACTTTCTCAAGATATGATAAAGGATAATTTATCAATACTTATATAATCAATGATAAAGGAATTATTTATTAGTGCTTATAAAATCATTGATAAAGGGGAATACTAAAGTGTTCTGTTACAACACACTATCACACCAGTGCAGTGTGATGTAACAGTACACCACAACAAAAAAAACTCAATTAAATCGACAAAATAAAGTATGAATATAGAATTTAAATGTAGATAAACAAAATCTAGGCTTTTTTTCTCAGTTTTGGAGATATGATGCGCGTTTTAAACTAAAATGATACTTATATACTGAAGACACGTACTTTGAGTCTTACTGGTCATACCATGCATCAGATCGAGGTGCAGTTAATTCAAACATGTCTCAAATGACTTATTTATCATTTTAATAAAGTATCTATAGAATTCAAATATGTTTTCCTGGTTTTGAGTACATCACTTTTCTTTTTTACTAACACATCATTTTAAAAAAGAAACCCGCACTTTGACTCATAATGCTCATATAGTTTGTTAGTTTTACATGATACTGATTCCTATACACCAAACATTACTTATGAATCGTTGTCCTAAATTATAAAGAAAACCTATGTGAGTTTTTTCTATTTTCATTAAGTGGCACTTTTTAAACAAAAATATTGATTTTAAACTAATGAAAAACACATTGTGTCATACCAGACACATCATGTATCAAATTGAGGTGTCTATGATTTCTAAACATCAAAAATTACTTATGGATCATTTTTCTTAAAGTATTAAAACAATCTGAATGTGTTTTCTCAGTTTTGACTAGGTGAGTTGTCCTTTTTACTAAAATTGATGTCAATTTTAAATAAAAAGACACACTTTGAGTCATATCGGTCACACCATACATCATATTGAGGTTGGGATAATTCTTACACATCTCAAATGACTTATGGATCTTTTTCATTAAGTATCAAAAAAATCTGAATGTGTTTACTTTGTTTTGAGTACATCACATGTCATTTGTACTAAAATGTCATTTTAAATTGGAAAAAAGCACTTTCACTCATGCCGGTCACATATTGTATCAGTTTGACATGAGAAAGATTCTTATACATCAAAAATTACTTATAGATCAATGTATTAAATTAGTAATAAAATCCGAGTGTATTTTCTCAATTTTCAGTGAGTTCCATTTTTTGAACTAAATTGTCGATTTTAAACTGAAAACGAAGACATTGATTCATACTGGGCACATCGTGCATCCGATTAAAGTGAAACTGATTCCTAAACATTAAAAATGACTTATGGATCATTTATCTAAAGTATAAAAACAATTTGAATGCATTTTCTCTATTTTGAGTAGGTCAGATATCCTTTTTATTAAAATTGATGTCATTTTTAAATAAAAAGACTCACTTGGAGTCATATTAGCCACACAATGTGTTATATTGAGGTAAGAATTTGTCCTACATATCTATAATGACTTATGTATCATTTTTCGGAAGTATAAAAACATTACAGATATGTTTTCTCGGTTTTGAGTAGGTGACATTTCCTTTTTACTAAAATTAATGTCAATTTTACATAAAAAGATGCACTTTGAGTCATATCGGTCACACCATTCATCAGATTTAGGTGTAGATAATTATAAAACATCCCAAATAGAATATGGATCATTTTCATAGGGTATAAAAAGATGAATTCATTTACTCAGTTTTGAGTATGTCACAATCCTTTTTTTACTAAAATCTCATTTTAAACTAGAAACACACACTTTTCTCATACCAATCACATCGTGTATTAGTTTTAAATGAGATAAATTACTGCATCTTGAAAATGACTTATGAATCAATGTACTAAATTATTAAGGAAATTTTTTCTTGTTTTCTTGGTTCTCAGTGAGAGACATTGTTTGAACTAAACTATCGATTTTAAACAGATAACAGACACATTGAGTCATACCGGGCACACCGTGCGTCAGATTGTGGTGAAGCTGACTCCTACACATAAAAAATTAATTATGAATCATTTACCATAAGTATCAAAACAATATTAATGCATTTAATAATATTTTATTAGTTTGTTTTTCCTATTAATTAAAATTGATGTCATTTTTAAATAAAAAGACACACTTGGAGTCATACCGATCACACTGTGTATAAGATTGAGGTACAAATGATTTATACACATCTAAAATTACTTATGGAAAATTTTAAAAAAGTATTAAAATAATTCAAATGTATTTTCTTGTGTTTGAGTACATCACTTGTTTTTTTTACTAAAATTTCATTTCAAACTAGAGACATGCACTTTGACCTATACCAATAACATCGTGTGTCAGTTTGACATGAGACCGATTCCTACAAATCATAAAAGACTTATGAATCGATGCTCTAAATTATCAAAACAATTGAAGTGTGTTCTATTTTTTTAGTGAGTGACATTTTTTGAAAAAAAACTGTCAATTTTAACCCAATACCAAACCAAATTACCTGGGATAATAATTATTTATAATTAATATAATTTAAAAATTACTTTTTATAGTATTTTTTAGTTTCATTATAAAAAATAGTATTATATATACAGAGTAATATATTTTATATTTAAATAAATTTTAATATGATAAATAATATATATATATATATAATTATATTCAAATAAAGTTACTAATATAGTATATATATATATCATATATATATATAATATTTAGGTAGATTCATTTTATTTATCCATGTATCAAATGAGGATTAAGTTCCATTTTATAGTTTTTGATGGTGGAAGGCATGAACCCCTTTCAGGTTTATTACCTATCGAGGTAAGTGTAAAAGAAAAATGCGCCTTCAACGACCTATTTTCTAGTCATATAAAACCCTGTCATCTTTTAATAAAATAAAACCTATTAAAAATTCCAAGTTTTATCAAAAAAACATTACTAAATCCTCAACCAACTTTTTTATTAAGGTGTTACTCAGATCCTAATGGATAATTTCAATGATAAAAATGAAATTAAATCATCATTAACTCTGCATACAGCTCAAATAAAATAAATTAATTTCAATAACATACACTCGTCAACTAAAATTACACTATAGAAACCTAACATCCTCAGGATATATAACACTACAGTTGAGTATTCTGATTCTTTGGCCTCAACCCTCTCCATTTCTTTCCCGCCCTTCAATCCATCGTTTCTTTGGTTGTGTGGAGATTTTATATGGAAGGATTTGGTGAAAATTGCAGCATTGAGTTAATATCTAGTTTCAATCCTATAATTATCACAAATTAGAGGCATTTACCCTTTTAGAGAACACAATGAAGTATAATTTTCATCCTCATCAGCTCATCTCCCAAATATTTATCATTTCATTTTGTTGTTTGACACACATTCTCCATATCTTGTGGATATGGACCTATGTTTCTTAAAATACTTTATGTAGTAGTCATCCATGGGTTGACTAATGCTCATTTTAGTACAAGAAACATAAAAGTGACAGTGGATGAATCTCAAGGAAACAAAATGTAATAATAACTATTTGGGTGATAAAACTAATGAGGATGATAATTATACTTCACTGTGTTCTCTAAAAGGGGAAATGCCGCCCATTTGTGAGAAATACACCATTGACACTAGTTATTAACTCGACGGCTCCATTTCCACCAACTCATTCTAGATAAAAGTTCCACCCAACCAGGGAAATGATGGAGTGAATGGTAGGAAAGAAATAGAGAGGGTAGGGACTAAAGAATCAGAATAGGTAACTGTAGTGCTATGAAACCTGGGGGTCTTGGGTTTCTACAGTGTAATTTAAGCCGACATGTGTATGTTACTAAAATTAATTAATTTTATTTGATGTGGTGGAAGATTTAATGGAAAATTACTTTCATTTTTATCCTCTAAATTATCCACAAGAATCCAAATAAAACTCTAATAAAATAATTGGTTGAGGATTTTTTAATGTTTTTTATAAAACTTGGAATTTTAATAGGTTTTATTTTATTAAATTTTTTTAGGGTTTTATATGATTGGAAAAAGAGGTCAATGAAGGCATATACTTTGTTCACACTTACCTCGATAGGAAATAAACCTGAACGAGGTTCACGCCTTCCATCATCAAAAACTATAAAATGGAGGTCACCCATCATTCGATACATATATAAATAAAGTGAATCAACCAAAATATTATATATATATGTTATATATGTGTATTATATTAGTAAACTTATTTGAATATAATTATATTTTTATATATATTATTTATTATATTTAAATTTATTTAAATATACAACATATTATTCAATATATATATAATACTATTTTTTTAATGAAACCAAAAAAATAATTTTAATATTAATTTTTAAATTATATTAATTATAAATAATTATTATTTTGGGTAATTTTGTATAAAATATAATTATTTAAATTTTGAAAAGTTTAATTATTTCAAAAAAATGTATATATAGTTACCTAATTTTATTATTTTTAAAGTGACATGTGTTTAAAATATTTTATTTTTTATTTAAGTATAAATTATGTTACTGTTATTTAAATGTATATATAGAACTAAAATAATATATAGATCTAAAATGATGAATACCTAAAAATAATTTCTAATATATAAAATTTGATAACTTCTATTCACCGATGAGAGGCACCCCCTGAGACTCGCATTGAACAACATTTACATTGCATGGGTCAGTAGCAGTTCCCAGCTAAATCTAACCCATCAAACCTTCACTAGAACGAGGCTTGGAGACCTTGTCGTTATCTCTAGAAACCATAACCTACTGTTGTTAGCCTTTATTGACCCCTCACCTACAGGAAGATATAGAATGGCCTAATTTCTTACAGGAACTACAGAAATTGACCCATTATTCAAACCACACAACCTTCTTGCATCAAATTTCTTCACCCACTATAATAAAAATATAATCTGTAGGCACTATCGAGATATAAAACTCCACACAAATGCGAGGAAAAATAGGGTGAGAAACTAATCAGGTTCTACTATCAGAACATAAATATCTACCAACAGGATTCCCTAGCATGCGTATAGTTGCTGGATTTATAAAATGTAAAGGTATCTTGCAGAAACTGACCCAAATCACTGTTATTGGAATTTCATGCTTCATATGGAAGTCATATGACCACATCAAGAGATATAATCGGAAGCTGTTGCAGCTACAAGGGGCACTACACCAAGCCCTAACCAGATCATCCTCCAAAGAAAACCAAATCATGATGTTCCTTTTATTGAGGAGACCTATAATTGATCAATCTTAAAACCCACAAGACTCAAAAATTAACCTATTGAAGGTGTTCATCGAAGAGTGATGTTGCTTAAACCACACAATCAAGGTGATATTAAGAAGAGTTGATGCCACGTTGTACTCCAAGGTTAAGATTGAAAGATTCAGAACACCATTGAACATATCTAGGACCTTAGGGTAAAGCATTTGAGGGAAAGGTGGGAGAAAATTGGAGTTTGATAAAGGGGAGAATGAATGAGAAGTTCCCTTAAAGGGTTCGTAACATGTTAGGTTTTTTAATTAGATCAAGACACTTTTATTTGGGCATTTAAAAAATCACTGATAAAGAGTTCTTTTATCAGTGCTGATAAAGATATGTATTTATCAGTGCCAAAGTTTTTTCATAGGTAAATACTACTTTTATCAGTGATTTTTTTAGCACTGGTAACGCCTCATATTTATCAGTGCTTATTACTTAAGATGTGATAAAGGATTTATAATTATAATTATAAATAAAAAAATTGTATATATATAGATAATCAATATATTTATAAATACAAATATAGTAAATATATTCCTTATTTAAATATATTTATTATAATTTTATAATTATTTAAATATATAATTATTTATTTATAATTATATAATTATTTTTGAAAAAGAATATTTATATCATTATATATTTATATAATTATATATATATATAATAAATATATATAAATATAAATATAGTAAATGTATTCATTATTTAAGTAAATTTATTATAAATTCAATAATTATTTAAATATATATAATAATTTATTTTTAATTATTTAAATATATATAATTATTTATTTATAATTATATAAATACTTTTAAAAAATATTTATTTATTTATCGTTATAAATATATTATTTTATAAATACGGTATGTACTTTTTTAAATATATTTATTTATAAATATTTTTTTTAAAGATATTTGTTTAATATTATTAATGAATATCTAATTGTAAGTGCGTGCTTGTTAAACATGAGTGAAACTAAATAAATTAAAAATAAATACACTTTAATAATATTAAAAAGATGGACAAGGTATGTGTGTGTACATTGTATATATTAAAATTAAATAATTACGTATATGTGAAATCAATATAACACACATTTGATCTATGTTAAATTGAAAAATAAAACAACATTCAATTATAAGTGGATCACTCTATGAAATTAGTCAGTATTTTTAATTCATATTAATTTTTAATTATAAACAATTATTCACTAAATATAGTGAATAAATATTTTATAATATATAAATCATATTTATATACATTAATATATATATTTATATTTAATATATATTCTTTATTAATATTATTAATAATAATCTAATTAATAAAATGTTTATTTTTTTTCAATTTACTTATTTTTAATTTTAATTTGTTTAATTTTCATTTTGTATATCTATATATTTAATACATACTATTTATTAGTATCTATAATTTATATATAGTATAATAAATTTATTCATTTGTATCAATAACTATTTAATTAATAAAAATTTATTTTTTTAATAAACTGATTTTTTATTTTTACATATTTAATTATTTCATTTTATTTATTTGGACCATTATCAGCACTAAAAAAGTGATGATAAAAGACTCCTTTCTGAGTGTTAAAAATATAGCGCTGATAAAGGGTACCCTTTATCTGCACTAAAAAAAGCTCTGATAAAGGGTAACCTTTATGAGCCCTAAAAATAAAACGCTGATAAAGGGTACCCATTATCAGTGCTAAAAACAAAGCGCATACAAATGGGACTTTTATTAGGGCTAAAAAAAGGGTTGAGAAAATGTTCAATTTATCAGTGCTTTATTTATCGCTGATAAAGATGCCATATATCTTCGCTTTTTTCTAGCACTCATAAATACTAGTGCTTATAAAAGACTGTTTTATAGTAGTGCATGATATTATTTCCTTATTCCATGTTTCCATGCTTATCTCACTCTATTATGTAATGGTACCTATTTTTTATTTTTAGATTACATGTAATTAATTCATTATTTATGGATAAATCATACTGTTCTATGTCCTTTTTAATAATAAATTTATCCCCACTCAAGTTTTATCATATAATTATGAACTAACCCTCGATATATTGTAGATATGTTTTCCCTTACTAATCATTTGATTTCAACCATTTATTATGTTTCCCTTGTCTAGGTTATGAAGATAATTATAACTTATGAGATGTATATAAGGGGATCTAGAAGATTTTAATTATGGAAAAGTGTTCAAAAGTTTGTAAACAAATTTACCTATGTAACTATTTTTCAAAGACACTAATCCAATATGTTCTCCAAGCTATGTGATAAAATTATGAGATGGAATATTTAACTTATTAAAATTATGAAAAATAAAGACACTTTAGCTTGGTTCACTATAGTTGGTAACAAAGGAGGGTTTAGTTTGTTTGAGGATTAGTTTAGTTTTTTTAGGGATTAATATTATATATATTTAGTGAAAACCCTAGGGATAAGTCTAAGGGATAAATATAAGTATAGGATAACATGATAAATTTTTTCTAAATTTGAGGTTGTGTGGTTTTCATAGCAATAACATCCCTATATTAATACAATAAGTAGATTAAGGCTCTCACATAGATATACCTAGGAGTAGTAACTTTGAAAGGGGTATATTGGGTATTAACTCAATCATCACTTAATGAATGAAAAACATACCAAACTATACATCTATTTTTACACTCTTGGGGATATTATTTGGTCAATAACATTCTATTTATGAGCCATTATGAAGGATTTATTATGTTAAGGAATTGGATAAGCATTATGAGAGAGCTTAACCTAAAGAAATCTAGATTTAATCAATTGTGGTTTTTATTGAACTGAAATATAATACGATGGTTTCAAAGAGTAAGACATTTCAAGTTTAAGTTTTTTATGATATTATATATGATAATTATATCATTATGTTAATTATCAATCACTAATATTAACCTCGTGTTGTTTTAGTAATGGATTATGATCAAAGGAACCAAGTTAACAATAGATTCCATGGATAATGTAGAGATTTTACCAATGAAAAACCTAATGGGATAAGAGTTTGAATTAGAAATGAAATGGTTATTCCAGACCATCGATCAAGAATTCTAATTAATAATGAGGACTTAGTTGAGTTTCCAAACACATCCATGAAATTAATGATAGAGTTTCATGGAAGTTTACGTGATTAAGAAGAAAAAAGAAATAATATTTAACCTCATTCATGTGAATAATGTGGAAAGAGAAACCTATGATATTTTCTCAAAGGTACTAGAATATATTTGATTTATGGTAAAGGATGGAATCAAGTAATAAGCTACCATAGAAAAAGGAAGAGCATAGTTATCATGATCGGGGGAAAAATGTTTATCCTAAGTATCCACTTTCAAATTGATGTTTTATATGTGAGGAATTCGGGAACTATAAAATCCACTACACTAATACAATGGATTAAGATGAAAGTAGAAACCAATAAATTAAAATTTCAAGGGAACATTGGAAATATTATATAACCAAAACTACCAACGTAACTTCCAATTTTTTTGAGTGAGGAACACTGATCATCCACTTAATAACTTTGAAGTGTTGAATTTGTATCTTATCCAAGTCACCTCTTTGTACCTAGAATGTTTTATAAGGGCATGAAATTATAACTTTAATTACTAGATTTTGATTTATTAATTAAAACTTATAGTGACATGGTTATTATATCCCATGTATATAACTCCTCTCTAATAGATGATTATTGGAATGTGCTTCTTATAAAATCCGTTTATCCTTTCTTTAGTAAAATTTGATGTGATGTTAGATAGTTATTGACCCTCTTTATATAGATACCCTAATAAGTGCCAAGATAGGGAAAAAAATTTAAAATCATAACTAAACCCATGTTCACTTATTGGAATAAGGTTTAATACATACTCCATTTGACAAATTAATCCCATTATATTAGGATATTTTACAAAAATGGTTAAACTCAACAATATTTATATTATTATTTTAAGGGGAAATATGATTTTAATAGTCAAATATAATATAATAAGCATGAAATCTCATTGGAAATAATATCATAAGTCATTTATATTTTTTAGATACCCTTAGTTTTTTATTAGTAGGTAATAATTAAAATTGAGATGACACGATTTATTGAACGATGTAAAATGTAACGACCCAAGAGTTCACTATATAATTTAAAAAAACGTTGTGATTGATAACTACTATTACATGGAACTATTAACTAAAATTATCCATAAAATATTAGAATATATTAATATCAATGGATTAGCTAAATTAATTTTTTAGATTATAAATGGTATTTGTTAAAGATTATTTAATATAAAATTATTATTTTTCAAAGAACTATTTTTAAGTATTGTATATTTTATCATAATAAATTAAATTTAGCAAAATTTAAATTTTTAAATGAACTAATATATTAACATCCTTTACATTATAAATTGATATGAAATAATATTAAAAACACTTAATGTTTAGAAATATTTTTTTAATAATAATAGTTTTTTATTTATATTTTGTATTTTATTTTAAAAGATAATTTTATAAATTATGTAAGATTTATTTGATAAAATTAACATCCTTTTTAACATATAATAACAAAATTATCTTTGGTTTAAATTTTGGGATTTTTCTGAAACATTTGATTCTTAGGCAAATAGTGAACAATACCGTTTTAAAAAATTCAAATACTTTTATTAAATTATTAATACGTAAGTATTATTTGGAGATTTATGAAACCATTTTTATAGAAAAAATATGTATTTCATAATTTTATTTATAAATTATTATTATTTTAGTTTATAAACCTATATTTGATATTTTCGAATCTAAGTTACAATTTCTATAGTTTTTAATACACTACACAATTATTATTTTGAATTTATTTTTATGAATTTTAGAAATTGAATATAATAATATTAATATAAAAATTTTCATTATAGGTTTTATATTATTTAATAAGTAACACTTAATTTTTTAGGCGTGAAGGATAAATTACTTAAGTAAAAACTAGTTACCGTGGTAAAATCTAAAATGTTAAAAGTAATAAATATAGGGGAATGGTCTTGAAACATATTAAAAAAATGTTTTTAATTGATTGTTTGAGATATAAAAGACCTTATTCCCTCCCCTAGTCCATTATTTTACAATTATGGACCCTTTATCCTTGAATAATGTAGTGAAATTATTGTAAAGTAAAGGGTATTTATAAAAATGCCTTTGTCACCACTTATAAAAGGGGAATTCCACCATCCCTTCTTGGAATTATAAAATTTATATTCTTTATTGATAACATAAAATTTCAAATTCTCATATAATCCTCTTTCAATTACATAATCTTTGGTCACAAGTTTTATCCTAAGCCCTCCATTTCCATGGAATTCTCCAAGGAAAACACAAAGTTCTCAATATGAGTAATCATTTTTCCTTCAAGTTTATTCCATTTTATCTTAACTTTTAAATTATAATTTTATGATTAATATATAATTATTTCATTATTTTTTATACTTATTGTTATTATTCCAATGGGATAACTATTAACTATCTTCCACCTTTTCTTTTAAGAAAAATGAAATCACCATTCATGCGTTTTGCGGACTACCACCTCTACAAACCCACAACATTTTATTTTTCACCACTTCCTCCATTGAATAATTATAATATTGATGTTATAGAATAAATTTTATTTATATAATATAATTATAAATATAAATATACAAATCATAATCCAATTTCATTCCCTTTCATTTTTTAATAAACGAAAACGTTAACCGTGCATTGTGTGGACTACTGCCTCCATGATGTAACTTATCACATTTTTCGTCAAGTTTATTTATTATTTATTAAAATATATTAAAATTTGATTCAAAATATTAAAATTATCTAAATAATATCATTATTAGTCCATAATAATTATATTATTTCAAAATAAACCACTTTCATTATCATAATCATCCATTACTTATGGTATGTTTATGTTTGGGTTGGTCTAACAACCACTTGAAAAATTATATAAAATAACAAAATGTATGAATAAGAGAACATAATTACAGATAATATATTATATATATAATAAACTAAATATTTTTTTTCAATAACAGTGATACTAAAACTAAACTCATTCTCTAAGATACAACCACTCGTTTATAAAAAATCACTGAAAAATGCCTGTCACCAATTCATCTTCAAGGATTGTAATAAAATCATACATTGAATTTAATTATATTTTTATGAATAATTATAAATAATAAGTTATAGTAACTTTAATTTTTTCATAATCATTAAATTAGAAGAATAATTAATATCGACAACACTATCATGAAACTAGATCAAAATAATCAAGATTAATCAGATCTTATATTGAAAATAGATAACAACTAATTAATATAGATATAAAGTATTATTATAAAGAAAGAGTATAAATGGTGGTGATTATGAATAATGATATTAAATAATGTATTAATATATTTATGTTTATTTATACCGGATGTTAGAGTGTGTTCGAGTAAATCAAGATACAAGGTAAGGGTTTTTGGATCTCAATTTTGTTCCATCATGATATGAATCGTATTCACCACTTTATTTTTTTTTGCGATGTATGAATTGTACATAGTTGTATTTTTTTAATATATTTCATGAAATTAAAGTGATTTATAAATCCATCTAATGTTATATCTTCCATATAATTTCAATTTGAAATATTATAACGTTGTAAGGGTTTTTGTTAAATCAACCACCTTTTCTTTTGGTTTTAAGATCTCATGTTAAACTTCTTAATTATATGCTTGTTTTCTCACACCCAAATATTTCATATTTAAACTTTTATTTATATCAATCGGAAAATATATTTTTAACTCAAATATATGTCCTTGATTAATTTACTTCTAAAAAATTATATCATTTTTGAGAAAAATTCTCATCCTCTTTAATGACGATTTCCCACATTGTCCACAATTTCCATTCCCACAAATTATATCCTTTTAAATTAGAAACATGATTATGTGTTATCTCATGTTACCTCCATATTTACCTTATCCACCATTCAATATAAATTTTTGGTATTATTTTAAGGATATTTGATTTCAATAAATGTTTTTAAAACATAAAAAGGGATATCCCAAAACCACCCTCATTTATTTTTGATTATGTATTCTCTTTATTATTATACATTTTTCATTTTATTATTATCATAAATTTCCTATATATTATTTATATATGTTCCATAAATATATACATATTTTAATATAACTTTGTTTTTTTGGGTTAACAAATTTTTTACTTTCCCTTAGAAATTCACACTTTTATGTAAACTCAACTTAAAGCAAATTTATGATTTATTATTTCATGATGAGTGTTATCTCCATAAAATCTTTTTCAAAATGAATAGATTTTGAAAAACCTCATTATTTTATAGAAAAATAATCTAGTTCAATTCTTATCTAAATGTAAATAATAAGATATTTCCTTCCTTTAAAGATCTTATTCTCAATTTGAAAGGAATAAAATATAAACTTCATTTTTTATTCTTACTTCTCATTGACCCTTTTAATTAATATTACTACATTGAAACTCAATTTTCAAGATATATGTTTCTTTATTAAAATATTAACATCCAAAATTATTATTTTTTAAAACTATTTGAGGGTCAATCCCCCTTAATTGAACATAAAAAGAGATAAAATACCTTTTGAGAATTGGGTATAGAGGGAAACCATAACATGGCCAAAGTCACATAATTATATATCCCTCCATTGAATTAGGGAATGTTTTCATCTCATGAGATAACTTGTATGGTTCATATGTGGTTATCCTAAAGACTCTATGTTTTATGATGGGTAGGCCTAGAATTATATAGTCCTCTAATGCATTGGGAAAATCTTTATATCTCATGAGATACTATGTATGTGATTAGAGAGTGAACCAAATACACAATGAGAAATTGTACACTATGTTTATATGAATGTAGAGTGAACCCAATCCACCATGGGATTATGTTCACTATGTTCATAGGAGTGGAGAGTGAACCCAATCCACTATAGGAATTTTTACACTATGCGATGATGGTGTTGGGAGTAAACCTTGAACTATGATTTTTATTTCATAATTTATGTCAGTATTATATTTATGATTCCATGATATTATGACATCATTTCCTTATTACATGTTTCCATGCTTATATCACACTATTATGTCATTGTACATGTTTTTTCTTTTGACATTACATGTAATTTCTTCATGATTTATGGATAAATTCTATTCTTATATGACCTTTTTGATAAGAAATTTATCCCTGCTCATGATTTCTAAAATGGTTACTATCTAACCCTTTATGGAATGTTTATTATTTTTCCCTTATTAAGTATTTGAGCTCACCCCTTTCTTATATTTCCCTTCCCTAGGTTATGAAGATAAGTATAAATTATAAGAAGTCTAAAAGTGGTCTAGAAGAGTTGGATTATGTAGAAATGTTTTCAAGTTTGTAAAATAAGTTCACTATGTTCCTATTTCTCAAATACACTAAACCAAAAGTTTCTCCAAGTCATGTGATATTATTATGAGATGTAATACTTAATTTATGAAAATGAATTAAAATAAACATATGTTTAGCTCATGCCACAATAATTGTTATCATATGATGGTTTATTTATTTTTGAGGATTAGTTTATTTGATTTAGGGATCGGTATTATATTGATTTAGTTAAAACGATATGGATAAGTCTAAGGAAGAAGTATAAGTATAATAAAAAATATTAAAATTTTGATAAAGTTATGGTTGTGTGGTTTTCCTGGAAATAACATCCCAATATAGACACTATAAGTGGATGTAGTATATATCATAAATGTTCATAGTGGCAGTAACCTTGAAATTGGAGTATTAGGTATTAACTCAATCATAATTGGATACACGATAAAGAGACCCAACTGTACATCTGGTTTGAAACTCTTAGTTAATATGATTTGGTAAATCACATTATATTTTGGGGATATTATGATGGATTTATTATGTTGAGGAAATAAGATAAGAAGTATGAGTGATACCAAACTAAATAAATATAGATTCAACCAAGAGTGATTTTTGGGTGAGCCGAATTCTAATATGATGGGTTGAAAGAGTAAGACATTTTAAGGTTGAGTTTTTCATGAGATAACTTATGATAATTCTATTATTATGTTAATTATCCATCACTCATGTTGACCTATTTTTGGTTTTTATAATGAATGAATCCTAAAGAAACTAGGTTAACAATGGATTCCATGGACAATGTAGAGATTTTCCCAATGAGAACATGATTGGATAAGATCTAGAATAATAATTCTTAGGATTATTCCAAACCATCTATCAATAATTATAATTAACAAAATTGAGTTAATTGAGTTTCTAAACACACTAATGAAATAAAGGTTGGAGTCTCATGGAATAGGTGATGAATATGATCAAGGAAATAATATTTTACCTCCTTCATGTCAAAAATGTGGGAAGATACATCTATGGGTATTTATTAAAGGTACCAGATGAATTTTGATCTATAGTAAATGAGGGAATCAAGAAAATTGTTTCCAAGGAAAAAGAAAGAGTTTAATAAACATTATGGGAAAAAATAATGTTCTTATTAAGTATCCATTAGTTATTTGAATATTTAGATGTGAATAATTTGGGAACTATGAAAACCAGTGCACTAATCCAAGGGATTATGATGATAATCGACACCAAAAACATGCGAGTCAAAGGTTACATAAGAAAGCCTATACAACCAGAATTATTGAAGTAAGTTCTAAAAATGATAGAGATTTAGGAATACCAATCATCCACTCAAGAAATGTGAAGTATTGAATTTGTATATTATTCAACCCACTTATTTATACCTAGAATGTTTTCTAATGACATCAAATCATCACTTCAATAAAATGATTTTGATTTAATAATTAAAAAATTATTTTGGCACGATTATTATATTTCATCTATATAAATCCTCTAAAATAGAAGATTATAGGAATGTGCTTCCTATAAAATAATTTTATCATTACCTTAGTTAAATTTGATGTGATATTAGGTAGATATTGGCCCTCTCTATATAGATACCATGGTAATATTCAAGATAGGAAAAACATATTTAAAATCGTAAATCAACCCATGATCAACTATTGGTACAAGGTTGATTATATAATCCCTATGAAAAATTAATACCATTATATTAGGGTATTTAGAAAAAATGGTTACACCCAACGTTAGTTATATTACTATTATAAGGGAAAAGATGAGTTCACTAATAAAACCTAAGATAATAAGAATGAATCCTCACTAGATATAAAATGTTGAGTCATGTATATATTTTAGATAATCTATGTTTTCTATTATCAAGTAATAATTAAAATTTATAAGAAATAATTTGTTTATGGGGGGAAAATGCAATGACCCATTATTTTGTTATATAATTTTTTTAAATGAACTTTGTGATCGATAAATACTTTTACATGCAACAAAAAAATAAAATGAGCCATAATATATTAGAGGATATTAATATCAATGGATTAGTAAAATTAAATTTTTAGATTATAAATTGTATATGGTAAAGATTATTTAATATAAAAGTAATATTTTTTATAGAACTATTTTTTAAGTGTTATATATTTTCTCAAAATAAATCCAATTTACCATATTTAAAATTTTATATGAACTAATATTTTAATATAATTTAAATAATAAATTGATATGAAATAATATTAGGAACACTTATTGTTCAAAAAAGTCATTTTACAATAAATCAGTTTTTCATTTACATTTTGTATTTACATTTAAATGTTAAATTTATAATTTTTATAATTTTAATTAGTTAAAACAGACCTCATTTTTGAACTTAGAATGTAAAATTATCTTAGGGTGAAATTTTGAGATTTTTCTAAAACATTTTATTCATAAATGAATAGTAAAAAATAATGTTTTTAAAAATTACATGACTTTTATGACATTATTAATATATAAGTATGACTTGTATATTTATAATGTAACGCCCTGACCCCAGTTACCTAGAGTCAGTGCATTATTACATAACATTGGCATGATCACAAGAAAGATCAAATCTCGAAAGACCGATTGATTTAGTAGCCTTGGAAACACTAGATATATTCATAAAGTTTTACATTACATCATAAAGTGAAAAACTACTACAACAATATATTGTCTCCATAGTCCACACTATTATCCCCTCATAATATCTCTGCAGGTCATTCATAATTTACTTCTTCACATCTTGGGAAAAATAAAACATCGAAAAGGGGTGAGCTCAAATGCCCAGTAAGGATAACAATATAGCGGAAAATTTCATAAATAAGAATAAACATTTAAGGCAATGTATAACTAAAACAAAAGCCTTTTAAACTTGAACTTCAATATAGTATGTAAAAAATAAAATGAAATGATGCCATTTACTTATTCACATGGATATTCTACTAATCGAATAATCACATGCAATATCAATAACCACTTTTATAATGATGGAATTCATAATGCCAGACTATCATAACCACATAGCCAAGGCCTCGTGCCAAGACTAAAAATAAGATTTTGTCAAGGACTTGTGCCAAGACACTGGTTTGTCTCATGAGACCTACCGATTCATCGAGGAGCTATAGCGGGCTCCACCCGTCACATATTAAGTCCAATGCATTCCAATATGAAAAGGTTTAAACATAACATAAAAATTCGTATTAAAACTAGCATATGAAATGTAAATACTTCATCCATAAACCATGAATGGTATAAAAATAACATATCCACAGTCAAACATATCACAAAACCTTCCATACAATATAGAAGTTTTGTATCATAATAAATCAACTTCAAATAAGCGTAAAATCTATCAAAGGATGTTGACATAGATTAAATCAAAACTCTTTTTAGAGAAATATCTATTTCTATTTTGAAATCATTTAAGAGTCATATATTTATAAAATAAAACATTTTCTTTAAAAATATTCTTATAATCTTGTAAGGGACGCTTCGACGATTTTATAACGGCAGAAAATTGCCACACCCGCCGTATAAGCTAAAAAAACATTCTCACCTTAATTCTGTTGAAAAGGTTAAAAAAGCACTTTGTTTGGAAAATGACGGAATGATTCCTTTATAAACCACTTATAAAAAGTCAAACAAGGGTATAAATGACTTTAACCCACATTCTTGTAAATAGTAAAAATGTTTTGAAATACATTTTTAAGAAACATGGATGTGGATGATAAAGAGATCCCAATAGATTATTACGTATAAACAACCTCGGATAATGAAGAGATTGCAAAATAAACCCTTACCTTGTAATTTTCCTTGGTTGGGGTAGGTTAACCTCCTGTATAATGGTGAAATAATTTTTATTAAATTATACAAGAATATGATGTCATATATGATCTTTTAACATTGATTTGTTAATAATATCTTATTATTATCGTCGTTTCAGGTGTTAACTTACTCGTTTTCTTTGAAATGTTTTGTTATGTAAGACATGTTTGTTATGGATAGGATGTATCTTATTTATATCCAGAATGATATCAAGTCCTTAAACATTATTTTTAAATCATCAAATGATAATTATATTTGAATGGATACGATGGAGAATGAATCTCATCGTGTTCATGGAGACGGTAGTCCGTACGTACACACGAGCGACAATATCATTCTTTTGATATTAAAATAATATATAATTGGATGGTATATCATATATACAGAATCATTATCACGTTATATTTATTATTTACATGAGTTACACATCATTATTATACCCATCCAAATAATAATTTATTGAATAACAATTACACCACGACGTGGAGACGGTAAGCCGTACGTACGCACGTATGGTGACATGTTATTAAAAGGATGGGTAGAATAATGAATATGGTTGTACCATATTTATAATAACATCAAAATATATATAAGATACTGGAGTTATTATTTTATAATGGTAATAACAAAGAAGGAAGAAGTGGAAGAAGAAATGAATTTGAAAAAGGGTGGTGAAAACATTACCTCTTCTTCGGGTTCTTCCTTTTGATTTGATCAAAAGGGCTCCTTAAGTTGGATTTATGAATAAAGAAAGGCCTCTAGGATTAAGTGAGGGAATTTGAGAGAGTAATTGGGCAGAGTTTGGCCGAACCAAAAGGCTTTGAAGGTGTGAGTTAATGAGAAGGGGGAGTGCCCTTTTATAAGAGGGGTGAGGGGCACCTTTGGAAAAGCTAGAAATATTATTTTATAATAAATTCATATTCGGTTTCTAATGGCTCCAAAGTGTATTATTTAAAGTTTAAGGTGGGGATTGGTCTAAAACCACTCAACCAATAGGATTTAGACAGGTTGGGGTCATTATATTAACCTTATCTTTTAGTTTTAACTCATAGTTAATTAGTTTGACACTTACCATGTCACTTTGTATTTTTATATTATATAGTTAATAAACTTACTATATACCTCCAAGGGACCCCCAAGTGTTCCATTAATGATAAAACTATCATTATATAAGTCTCTTGGCCGAACCTTAGATTTTTAGGAATTTAATATCAATTAATAATATAATATTTGTTTTAAAAACTCTTTTATGTCAATTTTGACACTATTTGGAAAATTGATTTTTATGAAAATATTAAAAGAATGATTAGTTAAAAAAAAGTCAATTAAATCAATCATAATATGTCATATTATCATAGAAAATTAGTTTAATTCATTAAAAGTCTCAAATTATATTTATTTGGGTATTTATAAAATCAATTATTTTAATTTTTCACTATTATGGTAATTACTGCATCATCATTGTGTCATAAATAAATTAAATTATTTAATGTATAAAAATTATAAATAAAATATAATTATATATGAAATCTTTTTATCTTTCTAATTAATATTTACAATCAAATTTATCTTATGTATAACCTTATATTAAAAATGTTTTAGTAAATAAACTTTGATTTTAACTCTTTTAACTCTTCTTTGAATTAAATAATAATAAATGTCCTAATCTAATCCAAGTGAACCTAAATGATAATATGTTATTCCTAAGGTTGTTTTTGGTCGAAATAAACTTTTCCAATAGAATTAGGACATGTGTTAGGGTAATATTAATATCATTTTTACCCTTAATTACCCTATTTACTTTTTACCATGGTAAATAAAAGTAAAAGTTACTATTCATCAAAAATTATTTTCATCACGTTGAACCAAATTTTACTCCTTGATATTAACCTTGTCTCTCAGATTTTTGAAATTCCAATCACAGAAGCGGTAAAATTAATTTTTATGAAAAATTCATTTTTTTAACTACCACTTAGTAGTTTCACCATTCATCAAAAAATTGAAGTTTTTCAGTACAATGCCAAAATTTCACCCTAAGATATAATTGATATTCCAAATTCAAAAATGATGTCTATTTTAAAAAAATTCCAAACATAATAGTTTCATTAATTAATTTTATAATTAATTCCCGCTGTCACAACAAATAACGTGTTTTTAAGAAACAATATATATCAAAAGATTGACAATTGTTTATGTCCAATTTCAAAGTGAAATTAATTATAACGAACACCATTGGATAAAATGGTAAAAATATATTCTAGTTATACTTTAAAACCACTAAATAATATAATTTATCACTATAAATTATTTTTATTAAAAAAGTTGTTTTTAAGTATTTTTCACTATTCATAAAAATTGGAAGTTCTCAGAAAAATACCAAAAATTCAACTTAGGATAATTTCGATATTATGAATCCAAAAATGAAGTCCATTTTGAAATATAAAATATATAAAATTTCAAAAAGTTGGTAATACTATTCATAACGGCTAGTTTGATCGGTTGTGGTGTGTGTTAGAACTCGATGTTGCGTACAACACATGGTATTACATTATTCAAAGGGAAACGTACCGTGAAAGCTTGGGGTGTTACATTCTCCGCTCCTTCAAATAATTTCGTCCTCGAAATTTCTAGAATACTACCGCAGGAAAAGATTCGGGTGGTTATTAATCATAAGTTCCTCGGGTTCCCATGTTGCCTCTTCCATCTTATGGTTTCTCCACAAGACTTTTACCAGACGCGTCATCCGGTTTCTCAGTACTTGTTCTCTCGTATCAAGAATCTTGACGGGCTCTTCGTAATAAGACAGATCAGGTTTCAGTTCTAATTCCTCATAGGTGAGTACATGCGTTGGGTTAGACATGTATTTCCTCAATAGAGATACGTGGAACACATCGTGAACTTTGAGGAGACTTGGCGGCATTGCCAATCGGTAAGCTACAACCCCAATTCATTCTAGAATTTTGAAAGGTCTGATGTACCTGAGACTCAATTTACCTTTCTTACCAAAACGTATGACTCCCTTCCATGGAGACAACTTCAGAAAACCTGATCACCGACTTGAAATTCCAAATCCTTCCTTCGATTATCGGCATAGCTCTTCTGCCTACTTTGAGCTGCTTTGATGTGATTTTGGATTACCTTCCACTTTTCCATCGTTTCCTCCATCAGTTCTGGGCCTACAAGTTTTCTTTCACCAACGTCATCTCAATAGGTTGGTGTGAGACATCTCTTTCCGTATAACGCTTCATATGGTGCCATCTGAATACTTGAATGGAAGATATTATTATAGAAAAATTCTACCAGAGGTAAATATTGATCCCACATACCCTGAAAGTCAGGTGAGCAGGATCTCAACATGTCTTCTAAGGTTTGAATATTTCGTTCTGATTGTCCATCTGTTTGAGGGTGGTAGGAAATGCTCAAATGAAGTTCAGTATCCAAGGCTTTCTGAAGACTTTTCCAGAATCATGAAGTAAATGGGGATCACGATAAAAAACAATCAATAGGAGTACTCCATGAAGTCTCACAACTTCATTAATATATAGTCTTGCTAGACGTTCTAGTGGTAGATCTTCTCTTATAGCAAGAAAATGTGATGACTTGATAAGATGATCAACAATAACCCATATTGCATCGTTCCTTCTAGGAGTCTTTGGTAGCCCCATGACAAAGTCCATCGTAATATTGTCCCATTTACACTCCGGTATGGGAAGAGGTTGCATGACTCCTCCAGGTTGTTTCCTTCCAGCTTTCACTTGTTGACAAACCATACATCTTGACACAAAATCAGCAATCTCCCTCTTCATGTTGTCCCACCAAAAATGTTCCTTCAAATATCTATACATTTTGGTGCTCCCAGGGTGTATAGAGAAATTGTAACTATGAGCATCATCCAATAATTCCCTTTTTAGATCAGGTATATCGGGAACACAAAGCCTCTTCCCGAATTTCAAAATTCCTTTTTCATAAATAAAGTCTCTCAATCTCCCATCATTCACAGCATTAATATTCTTTTTAAATTCTTCATCATCGGTCTGAGAACTCTTAATCCTTTATAGTAAAGATGGTTTGGAAACCATTTGAAAAAGAATTGATGTTTCACCTTCCCTAGTTATTCCCATGTCCATCTTCACCAGATCCATGAAAATTGTATCCCTTTCAATTCTCATATTGTTCAAAACTCCATGATATTTTCTGCTCAAAGCATCTACCACCTTGTTTTCTTTTCCCGGGTGGTAGTGCATCGTACAATCATAATACTTCAGTAATTCAAGCCATCTCCTTTGCCTCATGTTGAGTTCTTTTTGTGAGAAAATATACTTCAAACTCTTGTGATCAGTATAAATCTCACATTTTTCACCATAGAGTTAGTGCCTCCATATCTTCAAAGAAAAGATCATGGCTGCTAACTCAAGATCATGAGTATGATAGTTTTGCTCATGAATTTTCAACTGTCGTGATGCATAGGCAATAACCCTATCATTTTGCATAAGGACACAACCAAGTCCTTTCTTCGATGCATCACTATAAATAACAAACCCATGATTCCCTGATGGTAGAGTCAATATAGGAGCATTGACTAATCTTCTCTTCAGTTCTTTGAAAAATTCTTCACACTCTTTTTTCCAAACAAATTTAACCCCTTTACGCGTGAGCTTTGTTAATGGGTTAGCCAACCGGGGAAAATTCTGGAAGAAATGTCGATAATAACCTGCTAAACCAATAAAACTGCATACCTCAGTTATACTCGTAGGTGCTGGATATTCTTGGATTGCCTTGGTCTTAGAAGGATCAATAGAGATTCCATATTTAGAGACAATATGGCCAAGAAAAGAAATCTCAAGAAGCCAGAATTCACACTTGCTAAACTTCCCATATAATTCATGTCTTCTCAGAGTCTTCAGGATAATGTGCAAGTGACTTTCATGATCTTCGTAGCTTTTAGAGTATACCAATATATCATCAATAAATACCACCACGAATTCATCGAGATATTCCTTGAAAACTCTATTCATCAGATCCATGAATAAAGAGGGTGAATTAGTCAATCCAAAAGGCATTACAGTAAACTCGTAATTCCCGTACCTGTTTGGAAATACTGTCTTCGGAATGTCTTCCTTCTTTACACACAACTGATGGTATCCAGATCGAAGGTCAATCTTTGAAAAGTATTGAGCTCCATACAGTTGGTCAAATAAATCATCAATGCGAGGTAGGGGATACTTGTTCTTTATTGTTATGGAATTGATCTCCCTATAGTCGATACATAACCTCATAGATCCATATTTCTTTTTAACAAAAAGAATAGGGGCTCCCCATGTAGAAACACTAGGGGGAATAAATCCCTTATTACTCAATTCCTCTAGTTGTTTCTTTAGTTCAACTAATTCTACAGTGGCCATTCTATAAGGGGTCTTCGATATTGGCCTTGATCCAGGAATTAAATCAATGGAAAACTCAACTTCTCGTTCTGGAGGATGTCCAGGTAAATCTTCCGAAAATGCATCTACATATTCTTTCACAACAGGTATATCCTCTATTTGAACATTCCTTTCCTCACTCACAATAATTTCATTCTCTTCCTCCCCAATAATTGAATTTAGTTGAGATACTGGGGGTGGATCTAGATAAGAATTAGGTGGTGATGATTCTTCTCTAAAGATAAGGTGTTCCTTATCATCATCATCAAAAATCGTAACCTCCTTCTTCTTACAATAAATCTTCGCATCATAGTCCAAAAGCCAATCCATACCAAGGATTATATCAAACTCAATCATAGGTATGACAATGAGATCAACAAATAAAGAACATTTATGTTCTCTAATGGGGACTGATTCACAAAACTGTGTTGCAAAGATACTTCCCTTAGGAGTTTTAACTGACAACTCCCTTGTTAAATCAAATTGGAAATATCTAATTTTCTTAGCAAACTAGGATGATATGAAACAATGCGATGATCCAGAATCAAATAATGCATTTTCTAAACTTGAGGAAACCATTAAATTACCAACCACCACGTCTTTTGGAGCTTCTACCTCAGCAGTAGTGATAGCATAAGCTTGGACTTGATCCCTTGGACTTTTTTGAGGTAAGTTCCCCTAACGATTAAGAAATTCATTTGTATAATGTCCCATCTCCCTGCAATTGTAGCATTGAACATTGGTAGCTTTCTTCTTCCCTTTGCATTCACGAGCTTGGTGGCCTTTTTCACCACACTTGTAACAGACACCCATTCCCTTTAAGCAAGTACTGGGGTATTTCTTCCCACATTTACCAAAGGATGGATATTCAACCTTTCCCTTCTTCCCTTTTTTTCCATTACCAGATTGATCAGCAGATCTCTTATTCTATTTCTTTGCTTTAAAGTCATAAGACTTAGAGAATTCCTTTTCGGTCTTGATAGCACATGAGACAATGTCTTCGTACGACAAGAAGGATTGTGAGACTAATGCTCGATGGAGAAATGGTTTTAACCCATCAAAGAAACGATCAATCTTACTTCTTGGGTTACGTATATAATCTCCATCATACCTTGCTAACCTTGTAAAGTTTGCCTCATACTTTGCAACATTCTCATCCTCCTTTTGTCTCAGACTCAGAAATTGCCTTTCCATATCTGCTCGATGGTCACGAGGAAATTATTTTTCTAAAAACAGATCTTTGAACTCCCTCCACTCTATATTTGATACTTCATCATCTTCCTTCATGTTTTGAATCAATGACCACCATTGATCAGCATCTCCAGTGAGGCGGTAAACTGCCATGATAATGTTTTCCCTTTCACTACTCCCCAAAGCCTGAAATATTTTCTCTAAGAAAATTATCCATTGGTTAGCTACTAATGGATTTGTAATCCCATTGAATGTTGGTGGTTGTTGCCTCATGAAGAGATCTAACATTGATCCTCCACGCTGCGGATCAGGGTGCTCTATACGGGTAAGGTTATTATTCATAACCTGAGTGAGTTTTCCCAGTATGGTGATTAGCTGATTGGAACCAGTTGCATCACCAGCTCCACTATAATTATCTTGAGCAGGAGGGAAATCCCTACATGGAGTGCGTGCATTGATACAGTTTCCATTTCTTACACTGGGTTCCATTTCTAAACAATGGCATAAACTAGATCAGTTTATGAATCAAAATACATAATTCCATACTTATAAAACACTTAACATAAATTGAACTATTTATGGATATAATCCATAATAATAAAAATGTTCTCTTTGAGTAAGTATATACTCATAAACCTTTCATAATGATTTGTAAAGAAAATTAGAGTTATCCTAAGCATATCCCCCGGGAGTGTCGTAACCAAGAGTGCAACAAGGCCCGTTGTCGTGCACCAGTTCCCGTTCGAGTCAAGCTCAAAGCGGTGTTTTTGGGTTTTACCCCTAGGTACATCTGTGCCAGAGCCGCCTCTACCTGCTCGTATCCAGACAGGGATGTATTGCTTATAAAACTCACAAAATCTCTACAACACCAAAATTCTAGGAATTTCTTCTATACTAATCTTCAAAGTCCATATTAGGTCTATGTGGTCTAATCAGAGTTTATCTAAATCTAGCATCCAAGGTTTGTACTAAAATTACTCTGATACCAACTGTAACACCCCGACCCTAGTTTTCTAGAGTCGGTGCATTATTACATAACATTGGCATGATCACAAGAAAGATCAAATCTCGAAAGACCGATTGGTTTAGTAGCCTTGGAAACACTAGATATTTTCATAAAGTTTTACATTACATCATAAAGTGAAAAGCTACTACAAAAACATATTGTCTCCATAGTACACACTATTATCCCCTCATAATATCCCTGCCGGTCATTCATAATTTACTTCTTCACATCCTGGGAAAAATAAAACATAGAAAAGGGGTGAGCTCAAATTCCCAGTAAGGATAACAATATATAGGAAACTTTCATAAATAAGAATAAACATTTAAGGAAATGTATAACTAAAACAAAATCCTTTTAAACTTGAACTTAAACATAGTATGGAAAAAATAAAATGAAATAATTCCATTTACTTATTCACATGGATATTCTACTAATCGAATAATCATATGCAATATCAATAACCACTTTCATAATGATGGAATGCATAATGTCAGACTATCATAACCACATAGCCAAGGCCTCGTGCCAAGACTACAAATAAGATTTTTTCAAGGCCCTCTGCTAATACACTAGTTTGTCTCATGAGACCAACCGATGCATCGATGATCTATAGCGGGCTCCACTTGTCACATATTAAGTCCAATGCATTCGCATATGAAAAGGTTTAAACATAACATAAACATTCGTATTAAAACTAGCATACAAAATGTAAATACTTCATCCATAACCATGAATGGTATAAAAATAACACATCCACAGTGAAACATATCACTAACCTTCAATACAATATAGAAGTTTTGTATCATAATAAATCAACTTCAAATAAGCGTAAAATCCATCAAAGGATGTTGAAATAGATGAAACCAAAACTCTTTTTAGAGAAATATCTATTTCTATTTTGAAATAATTTAAGAGTCATATATTTATAAAATAAAACATTTTATTTGAAAATATTCTTATAAGCTTGTAAGGGAAGCTTCAATGATTTTATAATGGCAGAAAATAGCCACACCTGCCGTATAAGTTAAAAAAAACATTCTTACCTTAATTATGTTGAAAAGGTTAAAAAACACCTTGTTTGGAAAATGACGGAAAGATTCCTTTATAAACCACTTATAAAAATTCAAACAAGGGTATAAATGACTTTAACCCATATTCTTGTAAATAGTAAAAATGTTTTGAAATAGATTTTTAAGAAACATGGATGTGGATGATAAAGAGATCCTAGTAGATTATTATGTATAAACAACCTCGGATAATAAAGAGACTGTGAAATAAACCCTTACCTTGTACTTTTCATTGGTTGGGGTAGGTTAACCTCATGTATAATGGTAAAATAATTGTTATTAAATTATACAAGAATATGATATCATATATGATATTTTAACATTGATTTGTTAATAATATCTTAGTATTATCATCATTTTGGGTGTTAACTTACTCGTTTTCTTTGATATGTTTTGTTACGTAAGAAATGTTTGTTATGGATAGGATGTATCTTATTAATATCCAGAATGATATCAAGTCCTTAAACATTATTTTTAAATCATAAAATGATAATTATACTTGAATGGATATGATGGAGAATGAATCTCATCGCCTTCATGGAGACGGTAGTCCGTACGTACGCACGAGCGACAATGCCATTCTTTTGATATTAAAATAATATATAATTGGATGGTATATCATATATACAGAATCATTATCATGTTATATTTATAATTTACATGATTTACACATCATCATTATACCGATCCAAATAATATTTTATTGAATAACAATTACACCACGGCGTGGAGACGGTAAGCCGTACATACGCACGTATGGTGACATGTTATTCAAATGATGGGTAGAATAATGAATATGGTTTTATCATATTTATAATAACATCACAGTATATATAAGATACTGGAGTTATTATTTTAGAATGGTAATAACAAAGAAGGAAGAAGTGGAAGAAGAAATGAATTTGAAAAAGGGTGGTGAAAACATTACCTCTTCTTCGGGTTCTTCCTTTTGATTTGATAAAAAGGGACCCTTAAGTTGGCTTTACGACTAAAGGAAGGCCTCTAGAATGAAGTTAGAGAAGTTTAGAGAGTATTTGGGAAGAGTTTGGCCGAACCAAAAGGCTTTGAAGGTGTGAGTTAATGAGAAGGGGGAGTACCCTTTTATAAGAGGGGTGAGGGGAACCTTTGGAAAAGCTAGAAATATTATTTTATAATAAATTCATATTCAGTTTCTAATGGCTCAAAAGTAGATTATTTAAAGTTTAAGTTGGGGATGGGTCGAAACCACTCAACCAATAGGATTTAGATAGGTTTGGGTCATTATATTAACCTTATCTTTTAGTTTTAACTCTTAGTTAATTAGTTTGACACTTACCATGTCACTTTGTATTTCTATATTATATAGTTAATAAACTTACTATATACCTCCAAGGGACACCAAAGTGGTCCATTAATGATACAAATATAATGATATAAGTCTCTTGGTCGAACCGTAGATTTTTAGAAATTTAATATCAATTAAAAATATAATATTTGTTTTAAAAACACTTTTATGTCAATTTTGACACTATTTGGAAAATTGATTTTTGTGAAAATCATAACAGAATGATTAGTTCGAACAAAGCCAATTAAATCAATACTAATATGTAATATTATCCTAGAAAATTAGTTTAATTCATTAAAAGTCTCAAATTATATTTATTTGGGTATTTATAAAATCAATAATTTTATTTTTTCACTATTATAGTAATTACTGCATCATCATTGTGTCATAAATAAATTAAATTATTTAATGTCTAAAAATTAAAAATAAAATATCATTATGTAGGAAATATTTTTAGATTTCTAATTAATATTTACAATCGAATTTATCTTATGTATAACCTTATATTAAAAATGGTTTAGTAAATAAACTTTGATTTTAACTCTTTTAACTCTTATTTGAATTAAATAATAATAAATGTCCTAATCTAATTCAAGTGGACCTAAATGATAATATTTTATTCCTAAGGTTGTTTTTGGTCGAAATACACTTGTCCAATAGAATTAGGACATGTGTTAGGATAATATTAATATCATTTTTACACTTAATTACCATATTTACTTTTAACTGTGGTAAATAAAAGTAAAAAGTTACTATTCACCAAAAATTATTTTCATCTCATTGAACCACATTTTACTCCTTGATATGAACCATGTCTCTCGGATTTTCGAAATTCCAATCACAGAAGCGGTTAAATTATGTTTTATGAAAAATTCAGTTTTTTTAACTACCACTTAGTAGTTTCACTATTCATCAAAAAATTGATGTTTTTCAGAAAAATGCCAAAATTTCACCCTAAGCTATAATTGATATTCCGAATTAAAAAATGATGCCTATTTTAAAAAATTCCAAACATAAGAGTTGCATTAATTAACTTTATAATTAATTCCCGCTGTCACAACAAATAGCGTGTTTTTAAGAAACACTATATCTCAAAGGATTGACAATTGTTTATGTCTAATTTCAAAGTGAAATTAATTATAATGAACACCATTGGATAAAATGGTAAAAATATATTCTAATTATACTTTAAAACCACTAAATTATATAATTTATCATTATAAATTATTTTGATTAAAAAAAGTTATTTTTATGTATTTTTCACTATTCATAAAAATTGGAAGTTCTCAGAAAAATACCAAAATTTCAACTTAGGATAATTTCGATATTCTGAATCCAAAAATGAAGTCCATTTTGAAATATAAAATATATATAATTTCAAAAATTAGGTATTACTATTCATAACGGCTAGTTTGATCGGTTGTGGTGTGTGTTAGAACTCGATGTTGCATACAACACACACTATTACATTATTCAAAGGGAAACGTATCATAGAAGCTTGAGGTGTTACATATAAAACCCTTTTTTAGAACAAATATGTATTTTATAAGTGAAATTATAAATTGAAAAATTATTTTCTTATTTTATAAACCTATATTTGATATTTTATAATATAAGTTACTTTTTCTCTATTTTTTAATACATTATACATTTTTTATTTTAAAATTATTTTTTATAATTTTAAAAAATGAATATAATAAAATGAATTTATAATTTAGATTTATAATATCCATAGTATGTAATAAATTCCACTTTATTTTTAAGCACATATGATAAATTACTTAAGTAAAAACCAGTTACCATGATAAAATATAAAATAATAAAAATAATAAATCTAGGGGGCCTTTATCCTTGAATAATGTAATGAAATTATTGTAAAGTAAATGGTATTTATAAAAATTACATTCTTACCATTTATAAAAGTGGACTTCCAACACCCCTTCAAGACAATACAAGAATTTGGTTACCTATTGAAACCCTAATCTTTTTTCTTATCATATAATCCCCCTTCACTTATATAATCTTTTGTTTAGAAGGAATTATCAAAATACCTCAATTTCCGTGGAATTCTCAAAGGAAAACTCAAAGTTATCAAAGTGAGTACTCATTTTCCCCTAAACGTTATTCATTTATAAGTTAATTTTTTATAATTTTAAAATTAATATATAAGTTCATCAGTATTTTTAGTATACTAAATGTTATTATGCCAAAGGAATAACTATTAACCACATCTCACCTTTTCTATAAAGAAAAATGAAACCTCCATTTATGCGTTGTGCGGACTATCATCTCCAAAAAATGATGAATTTTTCCTTTTCACAACTGCCACTCTTAACAAATTATAAGGTTGGTATTGAAGAATAAATGTGATGTATATAAAATAATTATTAATATTAAGATGCAAATCATAATAAACTCTCTCTTCTTCTCATTCTTTGTGAAATGAAAATGTTAACTATACGTTTGGAGGACTACCATCTTCATGAAGTAATGTATCTCATTTTTCATTAATTTTATTTATTATTTATTGAAATACTTTAAAATATGATTATAACCCTTAACATTATAAAAATAATATCATTATGATTTTATAATAATGACATTATTGCATTGTAAACCACTTTCATATTTATTACCATCCATTAATTACGGTATGTTCATGTTTAGGTCGGTTTAACCACATACATGAATAATTATGTACAATTATATTATGGATGACTATGAGAACATAATTATGGGTAATATATTATATAGATAAAAAAATAAATATTTGATTTTATTTCTATAATGGTGATAGAAAATCTTAAAGCATTCACTAAGATACCCCTATTAATTTGTTAAAAATAAATGAAAAATGTTCATCACTGAATTCTTATTGAAGGATTGTAATCAAAACTACCATAGAACAAAATTATATATTTATAAAAAATTATAAAGAATAAATTATATTAAATTTAATTGTATCACAATTATTAAAATTTGAGGAAAATGAATACCTAAAACACTATCACGTAACCATTTCAAAATGACCAAGATTACTCACCCTTGATATTAAAAATAGATAATAACTAATTAATATACACATAAAGAATGATTATAAATGAGGAGTATAAATGATAATAGTCATGATTATGTTTTTAAATAATTAATTAATATATTTATATTTTTTATATCGGTTTTTAGAGAACGTTCAAAGAAATCAAGATAAAAGGTTAGGGTTTTTGTATATCAATTTGGTTTCCATTGAGATATGAACCGTATTCACATCTTGTTATATTTTTATTGTGTATGAATTGGAAATGGGTTTAATTTACTTACAAAATTTATGAAATAAATTTAATTTAACAATCCATCTCCTATTCCACCTTCTATTTATTTTGAATTCTAAATATTGTGATGTTGTAAGGGTTTTTGCTAACTCAACCTCATTTGATTTAGGTTATAAGATCTCATCTTGAACTTATTACTTAAATTATTGGTTTATTCCATCCTAAGATTTTATATTGAACCTTATATTCATATATGAGGTAAAATTACATTTTAAATCAAGTATCTTACCTTAATTAATTTAATTTTAAATTTTATATCATTATTGAGAATAATTCTCATCATCTTTAATGACGGTTCCCCTCCTTGTCTAAAATTTCCCTTATTTCAATTTTCTCATTTTTAGTTGGAAAGATAATTATGTGTTTACTTATGATTTTTCTATTTCCCTTATAATAATCTCAAAATATATTATTAGCATTATTTTTAAAATGTGGGATCTCAACAAAGGGTTTTTAAAACATAAAAAGGGATCTTCCGAAGTCGCCCATGTTACTTTTGGTTTTTGAATTCTATTTATTTTTCACCCTTTTTATATATATTATTGTCATTAATTTCCTAAATATGTTGTATATATGTTTCTTAAATATATTTTTAGTTTACCATACCTTTATTTTTTGAGGTTAACACATGTTTTATGTTCCATTCAAAATCCCCACTTTGAACTAAACCCAACTTAAGGGAACTTCTTGATTTCTTATTTCATGACTAATGCCACATCTATAAAATATTTTTCACTATAAATAGTTTTTTAAAACCCAAATTATTTTATATAATACCATAAAAATTAAATTATAGTATAAAGGAAAATAATAATCTATTTACTTCCTTAAAATTTCATATGATCATTTGGAAAAGTATCACCTATGACATTTATTTTCTTATTATTACTTATCCTTGATCCTTATAATGATTTTTCATAAATTATCACTCAATGATTTAGTCCAATGATTATTTATTAAAATATAACCATCCAAAATTATTTAACCCTTTATTATCTTAGGAATCCTTATGATATAACCTTTGGTTATCCTTTGAGACATAGTTATTATATCCACTTATTGCTCATGTGTTTATCATAATTATGATTTATGTAAGGTTTATTTCCTCATATGACACACATATGCATGTAAATACTGTTATTTTCATTATATATTGGGTGGGATAAAAATTATATAACCTGTAAATCCATAGGGTAATGTTTTTATCTCATGAGATACCATGTATGGTGCATAGGCAGTTATCCTAAGAACAATATAGCATGTGAAGGGTGGGATAGGAATTATATAGACCTAAAATTCATTGGGTAAATCATTATATCTCATCAGATACAATTTATGGGGTTAGATAGTGAACCTAATCCACTATGAGACGTTTTATACTATGTTTATGGGAATGAAGAGTGAACTCAATCCACCGTGGGACTATGTACACTATGTTTATAGGAATGGAGAGTGGACCCTATTGACTATGGTATTGGGAATGAAACTTGGACTATGATTATGATGTCATTATTTATATTAAAGAAACATATTTTTGATTTAATGATATTCTTATATCATTTCATTATTCCATGTTTCAATGTTAATTTTTTTTGAGATTACATGTAATTTATGATTTTTTATTGTTCTTTGTCCCTTTTAGTAATACATTTCTCCCTTATTATGTTTTCTAATATTCTTGTTATTTATCCCTTGATGGCTTGTTGATATGTTTTCCCTTGCTGAGTATTTGAGATCACCATTTCTTATGTTTCACTTCCCTAATTTATGAAGTTAAATATAAGTTATGAGATGTTTATAAGGGTTTTTAGAATAGTTCTATTATGGATAAGTTTTTTCTATATTTTAAAATAAGTTTCCTATGTAACTATTCCTCAAAGACACTAGATAAAAAGTTTCTTTGAGCTATGTGAGATTATTATGGGATATAATATTTAAATTATGGAAATTATATAAAATTAATATAGTTTTACCTCATTTATCTTTATAAAAAATGTTTGAAAATAAATGTTAAAGGATTTATTAACCCTATATCACCACTCACTTCATTAGTTATCATTTTTGATCCATTAAATCTTTAATAGTGTCATTCTATCATTGAAAAAGTAACAAGCATTTATAAAAATGTAATTCTTTCACTTATAAAAGGGGATTACTTACACCACAATTATCTACCCTTTTCAAAGTATTATATTTACCAAAAATATTCCCTAGTCTCTCATATACTTTCTACACACATCATATAATCCTTTTTCTTTCCCAAATACCAAGATAAAATTTCTTAATGTGCTACCCATGGGAGAACATCCAATGAGAGAGAGAATATTTTTAACCAAGCCCCCTTTTTAATTTAATTATTTTACCACATAAAACCTACCATATCCATGAAATTATGATAAATTAAGTATTACTGATATGTTAAAATGTTATTACATTAATGAAATATCCATTTTCAACCCTCCTTATATTTATTTGAAAAATGAAAATGTACCTTGTGTTATGTGTGTATTACCACCTCTATAAGTGGCGTTATCCATTTTTATAAATTATTTACAATGATGGTTCAAAGTGTATTTTTATAGATTAAAAATTATACATAAAACATTATTAAATTCTGAAAATATAAACCGATTAATACCTCCTTTATGTTTTATATAAATTAATTCATTATCCGTGCGTACGTGATTACTACTTCTTCCATGAAAGTGACATATGTTTTCTTCACTCTAGTTTATTTATTTATTTATATCTCTTATAAAATAATTCAACACATTAAAAAAATAAAACTAATATCATTATGATTTTTGAATAATTATATTTTTCTAAAATAATCACTTTCTTAACAATACTCACCCATAGATTATAACTTGTCCTTGTTTGGGTTGGTTTAACCACCTACTCGAACAATGGTATAATTTTATATAATGGATGAATATGGAAAATTGACTACTTTTTTATTATAAATTAATGGAAAAATAATGTTTGGTTATGGTTAATTAAATATTATATTATTGTTTAACTTATTATTAATACCACTCTTTATTCATTAAAAAAATATTTACCGAAATAAGAGCGCACCAACTTCATTTTTAGGAATCATAAACAAAATATTAATGAAATAAAATTATAACATTATAAATCACGATAAAACATCTATTACAGTACCTATAATGATATATTAATTATTAAATTTGAATATATAAACAATAATCAACACACCTTATGAAAATAGTAATAAAAAACAATCAAAACTAATAACATTAAATGATTGAAATAAAGTGCAACTAATTAATTTATTTATAAAGAATGATCATAAATGAAGTTGATAAAACATTATAGGGATTAATAAGGTTCTAAGATAAGTTGTTAAGATAGATATTTTTGTTATAATGGAGGTTAAAAATCACTTTAATGGAATTATGGAATTAAGGTTACTGTTATTTGTCTATATTTTTCAATTCTATGAGAAATGTTTAATATCAAACACCATAATTTATTTCATATAGTGTATTAAATACCAATCTGCCTTTAATAATAATGAATATATTTAATTTAATGACATTTTAATGTCCATTTCATGGAAATACTCTTACGTTCTTTTTATTCTTACATTACCATTGCCACATGGGTTTCTTCTTCAATATCAATTTAAAATCAGAATTATTTTTGAATGATAATACACCTGAGAAATATGTATGATCTTTATTTCTCAATAAACATATATTTTTCTTCTTGTATGATTATTTTTTTGGTTTTTTATGTCTTATCACTATTTCATTTCCCCCCTTGGATCATTATTTACCCATTGTAATGAAATCACCCTACCTATTATTTTATGTCATGAATCATACTCCTATATGATCATATTCATTGGATGATTTTATATATACCTATATAAGACTAAATAACTGATTCAGTTCATTTTATACTACCTTAAATTTCTTTAATTTTTTAACATTTTCCATATGGGTTATTTTCATCAATGTGTGAAAACCATCTCTTTTTAATCCTTTTTCATGTGAACACTTCTTTCTATAGTCTTTGTATGTTTCTATGAAACATCCTATATATTTTTTCATTTTTTATAAAATAAATTCTAAATATCCTAGTTTTATAATGTTTTTGAATTTATATAAAGGTTTTTGAAAACTTTAATAATAATTTTTTTCTAAAGTGATTTTCCTAATGCTTAAAATTTTTTTTTTCATAAAATTAAATATTATTTGATATATTTTATTCTTGATTAGGGATATTATTAAAATTAAAGCATCCCCCTTATTTATATGAATTAATTATGAAATTTTATTTTCTATCATAGGAATGATCCAACAATTATTCTGTGTTTCCAAACTATCCACTATTTATAGAGATAATTTTTTTCAAATGCATTTCCTATGGGAACAATATATATTTCCTTTGACTTATGGGTGTTCAATTAGATAGAATACATTGAGTTATTTGAAAAATTATTAACTTAATAAAATTCCCTTTTTATCTATATGGTGTAATTTCAAATACCTCATCATATTAGTTGTATGTTATTTACTTAAAAAGTTAATTAATATATTTGGGTACCCATTTTCTCCATGGGTTTATCATGTTATGATTATTAATGGAATTATGATTTATTTCTTTATATGATTATATTTGAAAAGGAAATGAAGTTCATTTTCTTTACATTGGTTATTTATGATATAATAAATGATTGATTTCAAGTGGAACACACATATATATGGATGATTGATGGGTAGGGTCCTGTATCAACCTAAAATACATTTGTTAAAAGTTTATATTTAATGAGACATGAATACATGGGAACAATTTAGTTGTATCTCAATCATGATTTAAAGTGTGTGACTCATGAAGGTGAATAATAAATTGGTACAATTAAGTTTTCTTGCAAGTGTGGGTGAAACTGTGTGACTCATGAAGGTTATTTTTTCTTATGTTAATGTTTGTTCCATATTTATAAGTGATACTGATGTTACACTCTCATGGATCATGTTTATTGACTAATGTTTATATAGTCTTTTGATTCAAGTGTTATGTTATACCAACAATTATTTCACGACTAATTATTTGCGATCTATTATTTTTTGGTTATGATTTTCTTAAGTTACAAACTTATAACATGATTATACCCATTTTCTACTCTAATTATCATTTAATATATTTAATTAATATTGGTTTTTTTACTGTTAATGAGAATTTTATCTGACCCATTTTCTTATGGTTCCATTTCCCTGTGAAATGTTCACATGTGTTGTAACATAAGTTACTTATGTAGCAAATAATCAAAGAAATTAAACTTTTTACTATTATGATTGTGATATTATTGTGAGATGTATTATTTAACTTATAAAAATTATGTAAAATAAAGACATGTTTAGATTTAGTTTCTATAGTTGGTATCGGTGCAGGGTTTATTTTTCTGGATATTAATTTAGCTATTTTTGGGAATAGTATAACATAACTTATGTGAAAACCCTAGGAATAAGTCAAAGGGATAAGTATATGTATAGGATAATATCTTGAAATTATGGTGAGTTTTTTAGTATATGGTTTTCCTAAAATTACATCTCTATCTAGATATTGGAAAGTGTATGCATTTTTGGAACATATTCACCTATGTGCAATCACTATGGAAAATGATGGATGATTACCAAATCAATATTCTCTTAGTGAACAATGAGTCAGACTAAGGCTAAAAACATGGATAAATACTCTTAAGGTATATGATTTGGAAATTTACATTCTATTTATAAATCATTTTTTAGGACATGATTATATTTTGGTTAAAAGCCTAATTGGAAAATGACCATGGATAACATAGATTAAAAGGCATTGATTTATAAGTTTAGGTAAATATATATTGATATGTTATTTTATAGATAATTGGTATGTTGAATTTTGATAGTAAAAATTTCAATGATTTTTGTGTTTATAATATTGTATGTAAGTTCATAATAATTTTTAAATAGTTATTTAAGGACTTGAGAGTACGAGATAACCCAATATAAAAAACCTAGATTAAACCAAGAGTTATTTGGGTTGAACTGAAAGCTATAGTGATAGATTCAAAGAGTAAGACATTTTGATGTTGATTTTTTCATGATATTATTTATGAAAATTCTCTTATGATGTCAATTTCTAATCACTCACATTAACCCACTTTTAGTTTTAGTAATGGATTAAGAATGAAGGAAACAAGTTAACAATGGATGTCATGGATAATGTGGAGATTTTACAAATGAGAGTCATATTTTTCATGTTTATTTTGATTTAAAATACAATGTTTATCAAATTTAATTAAATAATTCTTCCAGTATTAAATTGTTTTTATATTTTGTGGTAGGATACATAGTTTTACCCAAAATGAATAAAATATACAAATATAGGGATATGCAAACACTTTTCTCCAAACTGCTTCTAGTAGGGAGCAACACCGAATTTTGGAATAAATTTTGAAGCTATGGTTGAGTCAAGGAAATATCAAGACTAAATCACAAGATCGAAAAAAGAAGAATCTTGTTGAAACGAAGAAAAAATGGATAGAAATTTATAATTCACTTCATGAATTATATTCACATTGTGAATCTAAAAAAATACATGTCATGAAATCATGTCGTGAAGGGAGAAAAGTGATTTGTGCCAGAATAAATTATCTCATGGCATGATACATATTATAATGCTGTCACAAATCCTCAAAAAACATAAATTGATTTTCAATTCATGAAAGGTATTGTTAAGAGTTTTGGCCTTTCAGATTAGACATTGTTAAACATTTACATAATGTGAAAGTCTCAGGAAGAGTATAGAAATGATTGGTTTGATGAATTTATGTGGCTATAACCCACTTGTTTTGACTCCTTTATGGCTCATGACCACAAGGGACTTTATTTTGACAAAATTAATGATTAATTGTGGGGATGGAGGCCTATAAATATAATACCAAGTTCAAAGATAAGGGATTAATCATAAGAGGTATCTTTGAATAATGGACCACTACAGATTTATTTCCCTTATTTAATTTTCTTTTATTTTCTTTAATTTGTGATGTCTCCCATCTCTCAAATCAACTGAAATTACCCATTTATAGAGGGTTAGTTCCCTTGGGTTATCATTAATGGGAGATTATTTACAAACTACTATGTTTTATTATCTACATTTAATGGAAAAAACCCTTTATTTTTATTTAACAAACTCATTTCAATTGTTTATTCTGTTTTTAATTCTAAATGCATCTGTGATAGGGTTAAATTATTATTTTTATTTAAATTTACTTGGTTTATAATCCACATATCCCTCCACACAATGACTACATGTTTAATACATAACATATTATGGTTGGGCGGTAACTGTTTGGAGATCGCAAATATGTGTGAGGAATTGTGATGAGGACTATTATAAGTTAGGGAATAGAAATTCCGAATTGAGAATTTCATTAATTTATTAAAAGGACCCATTATAATTCCACATGAATAGGAATTAGGGTATAAATATTGAGACTTGATTATGAGTAGTCTTACCATCACCATCTAGCTAAGGGAGAGAGATATATTAATAGAGGAATCACTCTCTAACTGACCATTAGAAGTACAGTTGGTAAAAATTTGAAACAATGATAGCATATCACTAGGTTTATTCAAACCCATTCTAGTCAATTCTTTCATCATTTTATTTAGAATCAATAAATTTAAACCACTTTATATTTTCAATTTCTCAAACTAATCAAAAATAAATTTTCTAAAAATCAACCAAAGGTTATTTTAAATCCACTAATCTTTGGGAGACTACCTAGGGTTAACTACTATATGATACTAGGTAGTAAATATTGTTTTACCACACACCACAATAGGTGTGTGCTAGCCAAATTGCAACTTAATTAAATAGGATCTAGAGTGAGAAATCTTGTGATTATGAAAAACAAGCTATCAAGAATTATGATTAACAACATCAAGTTAATTTAGTTTCCAAAAAAAGCAAAGAAGATAAGGATGGTGTCTCATGGATGTTCAATTAATGAATTTGAAAGAAATAAGTTTAATTTTTCTTTAAGTAAATAATGTGGGAAGAAGAAATAATTATAATGTCCCAAAAGAACTGGAAGATGCTTTATATTTGTAAAAGGAGGGAATAGAGAAAATAATTACTTGGAAAAAATAAATAGTTAAGTGAATATGGTGAAAGGAAAATGAGCTCATCCTGATGTAACACTAACTGTTCAATGCCATAAATGCGATAAAATTATGAATTAACCAAATCAATGTCTTAATCAAAGGAATAACATGGATGATAGGAATTAGAAACTTCTAAGGCTAAGGGAACAAGGTAAATCCTAGGCAATCACAACTATTGAAATGATTTCCAAAAATTATATGGTGTGAGGAACATTGATCATCCTCTAAAGAACTACTAGTTTTGTATTTTATTCTTGTTCTACTTATTCCATTATACCTAGGATGATTTCTAAGAACATGGAATCACCATCCCGATGATTAGATGTTGAAATATTAATAAAATCATTAGTTTATATTATTATTGTGAACCTAGTCTATAAATCTTATATGATAAATTTTAACCTTATAAAATCATGTTATAATTTCTTGACTCTAATTTAATGTGGTATTGGACACAAATTCTCTCCCTCTAAAAAGATACCATGATGATTTTCAAGATAGGAAAATTCTAATTAAAATCATAAATTTACCAATGATCACATATTGGTATAAGGTTGATTATAAAATCCATATGAAAAATCACTCCCAACATATAGGTCTTAAAACCAAATCATGTAGTGCACTTAACTAAAATCATTAGAGGGAAACTCAATGTTAGTGATATACTTATTATAAGGGAAAATATGACTACACTATTTGTACCTATGATAGTAAGGTTGAAACCTCCTTAAAAATAAAATATAGAGTTATGGAAATACACAACTATTTTATTTGATATTGATAATTAAAATTTAATGGATGAATTTATTTGGGGGTGTCACAACTTGAACCAATCTATGGATTGAGCTGCAACAACCCCAAGCCTGCCTCCATAGGCCAGGGGTGGAAGAAAGCACCAAAGGTATAACTAAAATTATGGAGTCATTTTCCTAAAGTACCTGTATGCATGCACCCACAAACAGCTAAATGAAATAGTGAAGAGATATAAAAAGTTGGAAACGAAATATGCTTGCATACATCTATCCCAAACTATAGTACAACAAAAGTAATAAAAGAGAAAAAGGGAAAAAAAGGTTCCCACCAAAAGAAAACTATAAAAGAGTCTAAACTAATTTAAAAGAGGGGTTCCCTATCAAATGAAACTACCAGAAAGCTCCTCATCCCAGCTCTGGTAAACACTTTTTCCGGTCTAGCTCACTAAGATCCACCTACCTTGGGTCCAATGTGGACTATGTTGAAAGGCCTATGGTTAGTATAAGACAAAACATGTGTGGGAAAATCTCATGCATGTGTGTGTCAGTGCCCCGAAAATCCAAAAGAAAATGGAGAAACTTAAAGACAAAAGTCAGAACGATCTAGCCGGAGGTAACCCAATCAAGAGAGAAAATCCATCTCGAACCATCCTAGTCTCTATAGTACAACTTGCCACCATCCACAAGGCTGTCAAACCAGAAACGTGAAAACACCCTAAGGACCCCCATAGTCTTCCAGATATAATCATATGAGACTCAAAGTCACATGAGGTTCCAACCTCATAGCCAACAATAATATTATAATCAAGGCTCTAATGTTATCAAAAAACCAAGAGAATACACTCCACGATCTTAGTCATCTCAGATGGAACCCATTTTAGGGATACACTCTATTGAGAATAACCTACTAGGTCGAAATCTAGTTCCCAGCCGTAGAGGTCCTGTCATTTATAACTTGTTCCCTGCACCAGACTAAAGAAACCCAAGTGGAGAGGCTCACTCCTCAATAATGTGGTCATTTGAGGGATCATTTCTATAGACTATGCACTTTGTGAATCCTTTCCAATGAGAGAGGGTGGAGGGACCCATACCTCGACACTACCCTATAATCGAGGGAATGCTTCTCCTAACTAACTTTTGAAACCTCTGTCAGTCCTATATAGACTTTAAGACACCTTATTCCATCTAGGTAGCACTAAATACTAACCAGATATCATACATAAATATTGGAGGGGCCCTCTCCTCATAATTTACTCTATAAACAGGGGAGAATAACTCTAATGGTGAACCCTCTCCCAAAAACTACTCGGATATGGGGGAGTAATACTCTGTATATGAGGAGCCACACCCTAAAACTAGAGGGTAGTAAAAATAAAAGGATAGAGGACCTGCACCATAGTACGACATGGGAGTACCAATTTTTGGCTAGAGGATCCACACCCTGATTTGATAGGGTAGTGATACACAAATAGATTGATTATTTTTGGGGAACCACGCCCAAACATGATAGGGGAGTACCAAACCCGGGATAGAGGACCCACTCCCTAGTACAATAGGGGAGTAACAACTCTCCCAGAACAATACATATGAAGTACCCACACCCTAGATCAATAGGGGAGTTATGAAATCAAGGATAGAGGACCTGCACCCTGACACGATAGGGGAGTACCCACTTTATTGCTAAATCAAATCTAGATGACCCGTGCCTTGACACGATAGGGGAGTACCAAATCCATGGATAAATGAACCACACTCTAGTCTGACAAGTGAGTACCTACTCTATCTGGCCACCAAGGGTGGAGGGACTAAACCTTGGAAAAGTAGGGGTGTGCTAACTCAAACTACTTAAATAATATGGGGAACCCACACCGTAATCCATCAGGGGATTACTAGCCTTGAAAGAACTACCCTAAGGTTACAAAACGACACCCACTATATGGGGAGTCCCATCTCTACCAAATTAGAGAGGTTAGGGAAACCCACACCCTGATTCCACATGGTAGTACCAATCCTAACATCTCTCTTAGAACCACATCGATCAAAAACATTGGTCAAGCATCACTACACTGACATTGTGAAAACAAACATGCCACCATATAACCCGTATGATGAAACATACGCCACCATCATGCTCTACATGAAACAATGCTCACGATAGGATACTCACAATCCTAAATCTGAGTTTTAGAGAAGAATATAAAAAATGTAGAAGATCACAAAAAGATATCAAAGGAGTAAATAACATGCACTGGAGTCTACATGATGAGTGAGCCCACCCGAGCACTTGGTCGTGTATCCAGTGTACATGGTTTTCTAACCCATACAGGGGTATAGAATATGTAGAGATGGTACATGCCATGTACCACTTCAACTAGACCTTGGTTGTGTTTCTATTTCACATGGCTAACCAACCATGTCCCTCACACATAATGTATCCCATACTTCATGTCTTGTTTAGTCTAAATAACCACTGATTTGTGTGGATTTACCATGTCCATTTACCTTTTCCATTTAGTTGTATATAGCCATGAACTTTTCAAATGGCTTCCCAAGCCATGTCCCATGGTCTCAAGAGTTGGGGTACTACACAGTGTGTAACCCTGGTACACAATGTGTATACCCAAAAAATCATCTTCCCCGAATAGGAAGGGAAACAACACATGTATCAATAGAATACATGCCTTGTAGACAGTAATTATAGTTGTAAATTACCTAAAAAACACATGATTCTCCCTAGTTTACCCAGAAACCATTAATTCTTCCTAGAAGGGATCTATATCAATTGTATTTGGGCACTAAAACCTTGAAAAAATCCATAATGAAGGCGATTAGGACCAAAACTAAAAACCTCCAACCTTGAGGGAAAATGGAGAAGATTCGGGTTAATAACGATGCTAGAATCATACTGCTCCTTGATTTGATGATGACCATCATCAGAAATAGAGATCTACAGTGGTTCGTCACATCTATTTTAGCCTGTTTCCATCGTTCAACCAAAGAGGGATAATAGGTGGGGTTTCTCACACTTGTGTTTTGTGAACTAAGGGTTTGGGGTGGGGGAGGAATTGATTTTAATAAATTAAAATATATTACCTCTACTTTTTACACCACATCACTAAAACACCCCCAGACAGAACGTCTGACACGAACAACTTTAGTTTTTAGCTTGGGTAAACAGAAAGTTATGAACTCAAACACGACCTCATATTTCTGATCAATGGATATACTCGGGATTTATTTATATTTTAATAAAAACTATGCGCGTGTGAAAAAAACATGTTTAGGATTTTTAAAATCACTACACCGAGGCTCTCTGGTCCCCAGATTCCCACACTGATTCACTTCCTGACTTCATAAATATTCTTAGTGATATTCTAATGTCTTATAGGTCAAAACTTGATTAAATACATCACTAACACCTTAAATATTTTCATCCTCAAAAACTGAAAATTATAGGCACATTAAAATGAAATTGAAACTCCCTATCTATATTTTAATGTTTTCTAAAATAAATTATTATTCTCCTAGTTTTATAAAATATATCATTTTATATAAATGGTTTCAAAAAGTACAAGAATGTTTTATATTTCCAAAGTGATTTTCCTAATAGCCCCAAAACAAATGGTTTACATTTTAGTTAATGTCTATGATATATTTTATCATTGATCTAGGATATTATTCAAATGATACAATCCAAATTATTTATTTGTATGGATTATAAAATTTTATTTTCTATAATAGGAACTATCCCTCACTTCTTTTGTCTTTACTAGCCATATATATTTAGGGGTGTTCACCAAGATTCCATACATCGATTTATTGGGTAAATTGTTGAATTAACTATATAAACTTTTTATCAATACAATGTAAATTCTATATATATCATCATATTTATTTAAGGTTATTTACCTATAAATTTACTCAATATATTTTGATACCCATTTATCTTCCAAGGGTTTTCATGTTTTGATTAAGGATGGAATTAAAAAGTATTTTTTTACGTGATTCCATTTACAAATAACATGAAACCTTTATTATTTTCATGGTATATTTATTATATAATTAATTACATTTTTAAAGTGGCACATATATGTATGGATAATTGATGAGTGTGGTCTTATATTGTCCTCCAAAGCATTGGTTAAATGTTTATATCACACAAGACTTGTATGCATGGGAGAAATTTAGTTGTCTCAAAGGTGTGGGTGTATGTTTTTGACTCATTATAGTGATTTATATATATATACAATTATTTTGTTTTGTAATAATGAGTGAAAGTGTGTGTCTCACAAATGAGGTGATCCAAACTCATAATCCCAGGGTCAATGCTAAATTTTTTTTATTTAAACATCTACTTTGAGACAAATTGAGATGAACCTATATTTATTTAACATCATTTACATAAGTTAAAAATTAAATATATCATATAATTATACAATACCAATAATGAAATGTTTAGTGTCTTTAAGGATAAACTATATAAGAATATTATTTTTAAAAACTTGTGAACATTTCTCTATACATTAGCCATACTAGACTAACTTATCGACTTCTTATAATTTATACTCATATTCTTAACTTGGGGAATGGAAATATAATAAAGAGATTAGTTTAAATGATCAGTAAGGTAAACATTCAACAACATATCATCATAGGATATCTCATAAGTATATGATAAACCATGAGTATGAAATAAATATATTATAAAAATAACATGGAACAATAAGAGTTTTCCTCAAGTAATAATATAAGGGATTGTTATCTAAAATGAACAAATATATACCATGGAAACATTAAGTGGAATAATAAGACATTAAACATGATATAAGAAGAATAATCATTGAAATAAAACATATAAATATAGAATAATCCCAAGAATAGGAAATCATGGACAAGGGAAGTAGACATTACGACCTAATTTTCATAACATAGTGTGATTAGCTGACAACCCTTGTATCCTTTTGGGATTGGGATAGAACCCATATACCCTCATTGGCTTTGTATACTACCCATTTACCCTATTTGTCTTAGGCTACTACCCATGTACTCTCTTGGCCTTGGTCCAATACATGTGTACCCTCTTTCTATTAGGCTACTACTATTGTACCTTCTTTTTGATAGGCTACCACTTTTGTACCCACTTAGGCTTCAATGACTTCCCATGTACCCTCTTTGGTTTGGTCTTCTACCCGTGTACCCTATTGGGCTTGGTCTACTACATGTGTACCGTTTGGGATTATGAGATATAAAACTTAATCAAATGAATTTAGGGGAAATATAAGATCCCACCCATCATTAATACATACATATGTGTTCTACATGAAAATGATAATTCATCATATAATAAATAAACCATGGAACAAATAGGTGTGTTGCAATATTTCTATATGGTATCACCAAAATTGAGCTCAATAATATAAATTTTTGATACCCAAAATTCAATTAGACATAAAGAGTATTTTAAAAAAAACTTTGTAGGGTGACTCATGAAAAATAATTTCAAAGGAAATATATCCTTTAGATAAAAAGATGATAATCGTACCAAAACAAAAAAAAATTAGAAAATATTTTTAACATTATAGTAAAACAAGAATTAATAGATCACATTCAAAAGTCACTTCCAAATAGGTGAAGTGAAAAATTTGGAAAATATTTAATTTTAAAAATAAACTTCAATTATATATCCTTGAAAATACCCAAAGGTTATAGAAAAGAATATATGGGCTAGAAGATATAAAATTTTATTTTTAAAGGATGGTAATCCATTTTAAAATTTTTAAATAACCTTATCTAAAACCCATATTGTAAAAAGGTTACAAAAAATTACTTTTTAAAAGAGGTGAAAAGAAATATGATTGTTACATGATACAACACATAATTAGGTTTCCAATTATAAAGGATATCATTGGTAATAAGAGAAAATATATACTTAGAGTAAAACCCATCATTAAAGAGGATGACTATTATTCTTATCAAAGATATAATTTTAGAGGAAGAAATTCGTAAAGTAAAATATTTATATCACAAATGTCACTTTACCTAGAGAGGAAGATTATTTAAAATACAAAATATTAGGGTGGAATAAGAATATAAGTAATAAGTTAAAGATAAAATAGTATAAATCAAAGAAGGGGGATTTGAGTTAACAAAAATCCTTACATCATTATCATGTTTCAAATGGATAACCCATGAAAGGTATAACATGAGATGGATATTTAAATCCCTTATATTTCATAAATTATTATGATAAAATAAATCCATGTCCAATATATACACCACGAAAAGGAAAACATTTATGGATATACATAATATCTTATTGAATAAAAATTGACATTAAAAAACCCTTACCTAGGGTCTTGATTCATCTAGTGTATGTGCCTAACATCTTCTCCCTTTAGATGTTATACCTTGAGTAACACCTTTAGAATCCTTAGATTGGTCTTATAGAAATAAAAATGATTCTAGGATATGAGAAAATAGTTTAGGATAGAATATGGAAGATTTTTGGTCAAGTTAAAGTTTTGTAATTGGTGGATAAAGGTGGTAGTAACGATCTCATTTTGTAGGGGAACAAAATGACACTTTTGTAAATAACCATTACCTTTTACACGATGGAATGAAACTATTCAAGGTCTGTTGACTCCAAAAGTGGGAAATAATACTTTTTGGGATGATATATGGTCTATAAAGCCTCTACCATTCATATTCACACAAGTTTTAAACATGTTTCAAGTCTTTTACCACAAGTCTTTTACATTTTAACATTTTGATTTTTACCTTGGTAACTAGTTTTTACCCAAGTAATATTTATTTTATTAAAAATATAAAGTAACCCCTCTTACTAAATTTTTATCTTACTAACCTAAATTTAGGATCCATATAATTTTAAACTATGTTACAACTATTGTGATCCATTTTAAAGAAATATAATATTCTGATTGACGCCAAATTTCAGGAATGGTACCAGCACTTGCGCATTATACTATTCTAAGAGTGAATGTTTCATGTACTAGTGTCTCTAGTTCCTACTAAAATCTCTCTATAGGATAGTGAAGTAGAGTAAAAAATCTTATGGTAATAAATTAATGATGCATTGGATGTCCAATTCAATATGTTATCATCTATAACTAGCGAGATCCAAATGATTTAGAAAGACATAAATACAGACACTCCATGTTGTCCCATCTTTATGATCTATATTAGAAGAAATAAAAAAAGAGATGTATGAAATATCCAATGCACTATTTATGTGAAATATAATATAAATAGTTATAGATGAACCTCATTTATTTAATAAAACTATATAAATTAAGTTATTTTTTTAAATTACGGGATTCGAGCTACCTAAATATTTTTTCACAAGCCCCGTTCTCTTCCCACTTCCTCAAAGATTCTCATTTTTTTATGAATTTAATCATAAAAATATAGATAATATTCTCTTGGATCTATTTAATTTGACTTGACAAGTGAAAAATTACATAAATAATAAAGAAACTCATTTCCTTATTCTAAAAAAGAGTAATGGTCAGGAAATTTTTAATGAAAGTTCCAAGTCTAAGGAATCTTCACACTACCCTTCCAATAAGAGAAGGATCCATAGGTAGGATAAAGGGTATGATATTTTATGTTTTTCTTGTGGTAAGAAATACCACTAGAAGCAGGTCCATGCCTTAGTAAATAAGAAAGGGGAAGATTTATCTACTTCCATTATCATGTGAAATCTATCAATTTCTATAAATTTGTTATTAGATACAACTTTTTGTACTCACATTTGCATCTAAATATAGGAAAAAGGTAGATTTTAGAAGATTTCTATAGGTGAGGTGGATATTTAATCTACTAATGGAGTGAGACTAGTTGTGATAGATATAGGAGACTACCATCTCAAATTACCAACAATAATGATTTTAGATTTAAATAATTGTTATTATATACCCAATGTTATAAAAAATATCATCTTAGTGTTTGGTTTAGACATGGATAGTTTTATTTTCAACTTTAGAAATAAATAATGTTATTTTTATAAATATAGAAAATTTTATGGTATGTAAAATCTTAATAAAAGTATTTACATATACTGGAATATAAAAAATTAAGTGTCCAAAATTGATAACTAATCTAGTTCAAATGATTTATATTACACCCAGTTGTGGAATCATTGACCTGGTCATATAAAACACCATCATTTGATAAAATTACATTAAGATGAGAATTTATATTCTTTCCATTAGAATCCCTTGTAATTATGTAGTTATTATTTATAATTAAAAATAACCATGTATCCTTTTAGTAAAAACTGTGAGAGAACTATAGAGCTTCTTGAAATAGTTTATACAAATTTTTATGGACCTTGTCCAGTTGAATCTAGATGTGGATACTCTTACTTAATTACTTCTACAAATCATTTGAGAAGATATGTTTGTATCTACTTTATTATTTCTAAGTATAATTAATTTGAGAAAATTAAGGAATAATAGAATGAAGTAGAGAATCATTCTAGTAAAAATATAATGAAACTCTATTTAGACTAAAGCAAGGAGTATCTTTACCATGATTTCATCGATTATCTAAAACATTTTGGGATATTATACCAACTAAATCCTTGTTACTCACCATAGTGGAATGGTTTTAGTGAAGTAAGGATGCACATTGTTTTGGGTAAAGTGAGATCGATGATAAGTCATGTAGACAATCTCTTCTACTTTTGGGGATATGCATTACATACTGCGACATATGAACTAAACTAAGCATCAAATAAAGTGGAAAGTGGAATTCCATGTAGTTATGGTTTGGTAAGAAATATGATTTGTTACATATTATTATGTGGGGTTGTAAAGCATCTGTTAAGGATAATCCTAGAAGAAAACTAGCATCATTCAGTACAATGTTCATCTTTATTAGTCATCTTAGACAAACCAAAGGATATAATTTTAAAAAAACAATAGATAAAAAATTTATAGTTAATAAATGTGACTAATTTATTAAAAGGGAACACATATATAAAAAATATAGTAGGATTAATGTAGAAATTTAATAACTTTAAGCTCATTATATATAAGACTTGGCACGAAAAAAAATTTCAGAAGATCCAGTGGAAGATGTTTTTATAAAAACACAAGTATTGTGTATGAGCATCATATAGGTTAGATAACCAGAATGATATGGTTTTCTAGTCACTAAGTAGGTGACACATTATTAGTTTAAAATAATGAATCTATTTACTATAAGGAAGTAGTAAATTGATCATAAGTTACAAAGTGGAAAGAATCTATAAATTCTGAAAAGTATTCCATATTCATAAAAAAGTTTGGGTTTTGGTATAAATTCTAATTGATGTAAAGCCTCTTGGGTGAAAATTGGAATTCAAGAAGAAACAAGATATGGATAGTAAATTTAGTACCTATAATTTATAACTGGTTTCCTAATGGCTTAAGAAACATCATTTCATAGACTATGGAGAAAAGTTCACTAGTCACTCTACTAAAATCCATTAGAATTATACTTTCCATAACATCTTATAATAATTATAAGATTTGGAAAATAGAAGTCAATAATACTTTACTTAATGGAAACCTTGTATAAGATGTAGATATAACATAACTAGAATGTTTTGTGAAACAAATTGATGCCAATTAGATATGAAAGTTATAAATATCCATTTTTAGGTTGAAGTAACCATTATGATCATTGAAAATTCATTTTGATGAATCCATAAGAGAATTTTCTTTCGTTAGGATGCATTTGATCCCAATGTCTATAAGAGGTTTAACGGGAGTTTAGTATTTTTCTTAGTGATATATATTGATAATATATTATTGATTTGAAACGATACAATAGTCTTATAGTTAATTGATATATTAATGAACAAATTATTCTCCATGAATGAATTAGTTAAATCAACCCATATACTAAAGATAAATATCCTACAAGATAGATCTAGAAGGTTTCATGGACTATTTCAAGGTATATATATTGACAAGGTATTTAAAAGATTCAAGATGGAATAATCCAAGATAGGGTTTCTTCTCATGTCACATGGTATACATATCTTCAGAGATAATGTACTTGGACACAAGAAGAGAGAAATAATTATTAAAAGACTTTATGAATATTTGATTGGATATATCTCTTATTTTATGATATGTACCAGGCCTGATATTGGAAATTCCATGAATATGGTGGAAAAATTTCAAACAGACCAAAGAGGCCTATATTGCCTGGATTTAAAGACTATCGGAAATTATTTGAGGTTTACAAAGGCTACGATCCTGGTATATATAAGAGATAAAGAACTTTGTTCACAGGTATACACATATTTTTTTAAAAAATATATCATAACGATCTAAAATCACATTTTGGATATGTGTTTAGACTTAATGGAAGATCTGTGAGATAAAGAGTTATAATAAACCATTATTCACTAATTATATAGTATATTTTGATTATGTTATAGATTTTGATTAAGCTAAAAAAGAATCATTGATACATAAGTTCATCAAAAATATTGGTGTTGTACCTAGCATAAAATATGTTATCACTATTTATTATGATAATTCCACAATAATGATTCTTGGTAGGTAACCCAAGTCACATCAAAAGATGAAGCATGTATTTTAGAAGAAGCATATTCTCTAGTAGCTAGACTTGAATCTATTCAACTTATATTAGCTTTTGCAGCATACTTCAATTTCAAATTTTTTCAAATGGATGTAAAATGTTTTTTTCTTAATGGTTTTGTACAAAAAGAAGTTTTTTTTAGAAAAAACCCCTAGTTTTGTAGATCAAAAACATCTTGATCATGTCTTTAAACTTACTAAAGCTTTGTATAGCCTTAAACAAGCCCCTAGAGCATGGTATGATAGACTTACATTATTTCTTTTACAAAAAATTTATGCAAAAGGTATTTCAGAACCAAATATTTTTATAAAAATAGATAACAAAAATGTTTTTATTGTTCAAATATATGATGATGACATTATATTCGGATTATCTCAACAATCTATAAATAATTATTTTTCAAATATAATGAAATATCAGTTTGAAATGAGTATGATGGGTGAGTTAAGATTCTTTTTAGGTTTTGAAATATCCCAAAAACCATAAGGAAACTATATATCTCAGCATAAGTATATCAAATAATTACTCAAAAAGTATGGATATGACAACACTAAAAGTATTATCACTCTAATTGGTACCTCAAACACACATGATTTTGATGAAGCTTGGAAACCATTGGATAAAACAACTATTAGAGGTATGATAGATAGTTTGTTATACTTGACAGCTAGTCATCCAGACTTAATGTTTTTGGTTTGATTATATTCAAGATACCAATCTAATCCAAAATAATATCATTTAAAATCAGTGAGAAGAGTATTTTGATACTTAATGGGAACTATGGATTTATGACTATTCTATTCTTCCGGAAATGATTTTGTTTTGAAACATTTTCCAAATGATGAAACTGGTGGTTATAAAATGAATAAAAAAATTATATCTGAAACATTTCATTTATTAAGAGATTCTTTGGTTTCTTGGTCTTGCAATAAACAACACTCAGTTAAACTTTCCACTATTGAAGCTGAATATGTAGCAGTTGTATGTTGTTGTGCTCAAGTGTTGTGGATGAAACACAAACACACTGACTATGGCATGAGTTTTTCCATAACTCAAATATTATGTAACAATAATAGTTCCATTTCTCTAATTAAATACCATGCACATCATTCATGTGAAAAACACATAGATAATATGCATCACTTTCTTAGGAATCACACACAAAAAGGAGATATTATTTTAAAATTCATTGGAACGCGAGAACAACTTACCGATATTTTCACAAAACATTTATCTTCTGATAGATTTGAATATATTAAAAAGAAACTAGGAATGATCACTATACAGTAATCATGCACATCTATTTCTCATTTAACCCATCTTTTTACATTAAGTTACTCCTTTTAAAATGGGGAGTATACAAAATTTTATCTGTTTTACCCTATATGTTTTTTCCAATTTTATGTTCTTTGGTTTTACTCCTTTAATTTTTTCTTTATCAAATTTTCTTTAATGGGTTTTCACTTATCAGTTCTACATGAATATTGGTTTCACTATAATCAGTTTCACTATAATCGTTATCACTATTTAGTTTTATGTTTATTAGCTTCACTATTATTGGTATAGATTATATTGGTTTCATGTTTTTATCATTTTCATGATTCAAATTCATAATTTTCAACACTAGATTACACTATCTATATTCTGATACTTTATCGGTAATAAAAAATCAGCATTGAAATACTTTATCGGTACTAGACTATCGGCATTTGATTATTCTATTTTTACTAAATAATCGGTACTAACCAATTTGATTTTATCAGTTTTAGAATTATTTTGGGTTTTATTTTTATTGTCTCTATTTCTTTCATAAGAACACTATATTGAAACCAATACATCTATCCTATTAATATGACAGGTAAATTTTCTAAAGCCTTATTTTGGTCATTTAATTAGTCGTTTCTCAATTATTTCTTTCCTTTATTTATCAGTTTCAGTCTGAATACAATTTTCTTTTAAAACCTCAAGAGTTTCAAGTCTTTCATGTCCATTGGATTATATAGATCTAATCCTGACCATAAATTTCTTTCTAAAAAGAACCTATCCCACATCGAACTTATCTTTTTTCTCTCAAGTCCATGTGCTCTCCAAATAGTCAGCATGGTTCGTAATCGGTTCTTACCTTAGTTTTTTGTAATCATATATTTAATAAACTTTCATAACTGAGAAAGTCTTCAGGATGTGAGTTAATATTTTATGATTGATTCTACTGCTTCATCTCCAAAATAAATTCCTCAAAAATAATTCTCTTCCATGACCTTTCGATGTAAAAGGTTAGTCTCCTGAGAATTTTACGCGACTTTTGATTCGTCTTTAAAAATGATTATTAGTTTCCAAAGTTGGGAATCAATTTGTGTGGGAAGACCGAATTCAAATAAGGATTTTGTGTATTATGATGAGGTACTACAATTTTTTGAATCAATAGAGATAGACAAGGATCTTAAGATTTATTTTATGATGTACAACAAGAAGTATACAACCTCCTTAAAATAAGCAGCTATGTTTTTAGGTGTTCCATTTGAGGGTGATGCATTATGTCCTTTTCATAAACTATCAGAAGATGATGGAACTTTTGATAAGTTTAATGCTAAAAAACACTTATTAAGATTCATGAGTACAAGAGAAAAGTAAGTCATTAATCCGGAGATAAAAGACTCATAGAACTCTAGAAGCAAGGGTTCTTGGTGATGAGAAAGGGTGAATGGAAACATTAAATGTTTCAGATGTGTATGTGCTTGATTATTTGGTAAACATGAGAAAGTTTAACTTTATGGGATTCATCTTTTTAAAAATTAAGAAGCTCAAATATTGTGATATAAAATTTTAGTTGATCATGTTTCCCACCACCATCATCAAGTTTCTGAAAGAATGCTTGACCTTGTGTAATATTTAAATAAAGTCAGATCCAAATTCCTTCAAGGAGACTTTAATATGTAAGGATACAATAAGGAGGCTCAAGTTACGATTCAACCCTGAATTGAAATTGTTTGAAAAAGATCCGAATGATGAAAAAGAAAAGGAATTAGTTGAAGGGAGTGAGAAACCTTCTAAACCATACAAGATAACTTCTAGAAAAATAAAGGTAGTTAAGACAACAACTCCAAATCCATGAAAGAAATAAAATTTTGTATCTGATGAAGTTGCTACAGAATGGAGGAAGAAGAAAGAGTAAAGGAAAAAAGGAAATCCTCAGTTTGGATTAGATCCTGCTGAAGCCATGGAATTAAGAGTGATTTTAGAATAAACATTGAAATAAGAAGAGAGAAATAAAATAATGAAGAATAGAAAGGCTGAAGCTATTGATATTGATAGTCTCATCAAATTAGCACAGCTAGCCAAAAACGATGTTGTGATAAGAGACCCACCTATTTAGACTGAATCGGTTCCAAAAGATAAAGGCAAAGGGAAACAAACCTATAAACAATAGGCTACACAATATCTTGCTCAAGAATATGAAGAAGAAGAAGAACAAGAAGAAGAGAAAAAAGAAAAAGACCAGGAAGAAGAAGGGGGAGAGTAATAGGGACAATAAGAAATAGAAGTGGAACAAAAAGAAGATGAAAAAATGAGGAGTTATACTGTAGAATCCTCATTAGTTACTACATTTAATTTTTAATATCTGGATCCTCAGTCTTTTAAGAAATATTATAAAATGGTTTCCTACTAGAAGGTTATTCAAATTTCAGATAAATAAGAGGAAGAATCTGATAAGAATAGGAATCATCGAACTCAATCAATCATCACTAAAACTTATTTTGGTGATCTCTCACAATATACAGAAGACACAAATTCTGAAAGAACAATCACTGTGAAGGGAATTCAGTACATTGAATAGGATTTGAATAGATTGGAGAAGTTGATACTATTTATTACAAAAGTTGAAGCCAGGCTGGAAATTCGTTCAATTGCCCAAAATGATAGAATGAACTCTCTCAAGGTTTTGATGGACATATTTCTAAGTCTTGAAGCCAATTTTAATATTTTCAAGGAATGTTCTACTAACCATAGTAAGGCTTTCAATAAGGTTGTGAAGTGGTCTTACAACATTGATGAGAGCCTCAAGATTTATTTAGAAAAGTAAGATTAATTGCTGCATCTGGTAAATTTTCTTAGTAACATGTATAAAAATTTGTTTTCTGATTTGAATTAAAAGCTTGAATCCTTTCAAAGACCTGGGACCTAAAAAAGAGTAGTCTCTGAAGATCTTGTAAGTTTATGGGAAAAGTTGGAAAATGAGATTAATGAGGTTGTTTTACTCTCAAATAGAGTGGTTATCATAGAAAAGGCCTACAGACTCAAGTTGGATTTTTTTATAACCAGTAATCAGGGCTTAAAACTAATGAATTAAATATTAAAGATCAAGAATAAATCAATTAGATTCTATAACAGACGCTCCAGAAGAAAGAAATATTAATATCTAAACAAGATGAGAAGTAGAAGGCTCAGCAAGAATCCCTTGATAAAATCCTAGAGGACAGAAAGGAGTTCAAAAAGATTAATCTTATGATGTTGAATCTTTGGGAAAAGAAAAAAAGGAAAAGAATGATGTTTAAACTCTTGTTGTAATGAAATTTTTTTTCCAAGTAACAATTATTGTTTCGTGCTTTGTTTCTATAACCTTCTGCAGGAAATGAATACTTTCCCTTATTTTTTTTTGAAAATCACAAAAGGGGAGAATAGTTTTAAAAAGAATAATTTCATGAATATATTATTAAGGAGGAGAATTCTCAAATAAAATTAAAGACAATATGATCCCTTTTGAGTTGTTTAAACCAAGGATGTAATTAGTTGTACTCACTATTACTTTTAGAAGAGTTATTAAACTCAGGGGGAGATAAGTCTTTACTATTTGTTTTGTTTTTTTTTGTTTCTGTTTTTGTTTTTTGATTTCAAAAAAGGAAGAGATTATTGAGTCAGAACATGTTTCGACTTTCCCAGCAATAATTTGTTTTAAAAATAAAAAATCACACTTATCATAATCACATATATTTTTTATCATGTATGTTGTTTTACAATAGTAATCACTTACATTTTTTTCATATATGATGTATTATGTTCATAATCATGTATGTTGTTTTACAGCGTTACCAGATATATTGTTTCTATATCGTAACCAGGTTAGGCATCATAATCACTTGTATCGTAACCTAGTCATGCATCGTAATCACCAGTATAGTCACCAGGTCATGCATCGTAACCATGTGCATTGTAACCAGGTTAGGTATTGTATCAATGTCATGAATCGTAACCAGGAGATGTATCCTAACCAGGTTATGTATCATACTCTTCTTATGCATTGTATACAAGCTTTGTAACCAGTTTAAATATCATGCATCATAACCATGTTGAGAATTGTAACCAGGTTATAAATTGTAATCATGATATGACTTGTTATCATGTTAAGCCTAATAACCAAGTTATGTATTCTACTTTTGAAATTCATTACACTCTTATCTTAACTTCAATTTCGATTTCATGTTACACATACTCACTGTTTCATACTTTTTTACATAATACTTTTTAACTAAAATGATGTCGTTGAGTTGGTTATTTACTAATCAAAATTATTCAGTGTATTATTTTTTTTGACTATAGTAATGCCAGGTGTCCAAGTACCTCCTATTTTTTAAGAGAAATATGACCGTTAAATGAAATATAACCATTTGAACTTGAGGCCTAAAAATAGGAGGTCATTCAAACCAGAATACATAATGTTTTCTTCTATCAAGTTCTAGAGAGAGATGATGTAACTTCTCTATTGATTCGTGTGAAAGCCTTTAAGATACCAGAAGTGAATAGATTGTTCCATGTTCTTTTATTTCTATAAGTGCTTTGTTTTTCTTTTTGTGACCGATCTCTATGATAACGATCGAGGGATTCCAGGGATAGGAAGACATGATACTGATCATCGTATCGAGGGATTTCAATTGTTTGAAAGATAAAGGTGAAAATTACCTTATTAATCTAGGGATTACAAGGATAGGAATATAGTCATTTTGAATATAATATCGAGGGATTACCAAGGTGGTGGTAAAACAGACCTTTTATCCTAGGTTAAAGGATACCCTACTCTTTGGGATAAAATAATTGTAATACTTTTACTTTTCACTGATATTTTTAATAGAAAGGGAATTGTATTTTTTTCTATTTCTATCCATATTCTTTTCTGTTTTAATTTTTTCAATTACGATTCTTTCATTACATATTGTTTTAATTAATTCTATACAATGTATGGTAGAATCATTTACATTTTTATTACTCTAATCATTTTATTCAATTCGAATACAATTGTTTTTCATTACGAGAGGTATTAAATTGTTTCATATCCATCAGATCCAAGAATTATATAGTCATTTGTATTGTATGTGAATTGTATTAGTTTAATACCTCTTAAACTATGTTCATTTATATGAATTTAAATACAATGTTTTTAAACCTACAATTCACCCCTCTTATATTGTGCCGTCTAATATACATATTCATCTATATTACGATCCAATAATTGGTATCAGAGGAGGTTTCCACTGTTTAATTTAATTGATTTATTTCTTACATTAATACAATTGTATTTATATTACAAATATTTTGTCTATAATTACTTACTACACTAATGTGTGGAGTGGAAAAGCATTGTTTTATAATATGACAGGAATGAATATCGAATCAATTGATAATCTAAATCAAGAAATACCACCTATTTTTGATGGAAATGATTATGAGTACTGGAAAGATCTAATGAAGACATTTTTTTATCAATAATGGAGTGGAAAATTTTTTCATGCTTACCAGAGAGTACAAAATACCAGACAAGGAAATCAGTACTTTCACCAACCAAGAGAAACAAGAATATCAACTGAATTACAAGGTACACAATACTTTATTGTGTTCCATGACCAAGAATATATATAGTCAAATATCATCATGTGAAGAATCCAATTGTGTCTGGAAGAAATATTAGGTCACACATTTTGGTACATCTAAAGTTAGAGAAATAAGAAAAGCCATGATTCGAGCAGAATATCATGGGTTGGTTTTTTTCCTTATGAAGAACCAGTATGTAAGGCGCACCAAAGAATTATGAAAATCATCAACAGCCTTCAATCTATGTTTGAAAAGGGTCTTGATGATGAAGAACTTGTGGACAAGATAATTGATATTATTACAAATGAGTGGGAATCTAAAAGGGAAACTATTGATGAGAACAAAAGGTTTAATCAAATAACCATTGATGAGTTATTCGGAACACTAATCCATCATGAGACAAGAATGAAAAGAGAGGATGATTTCAATAAGAAGAAGAATGGTAATGGGGGTGTATCTTTTACTACTACATCTAAATCCAAGACACTAGAAAGAGTCACAAGATCCAAAATTAAGAAATATATTGTCATATCAGAATAAAGTGATAGTGATCATTCAGAGAATGAGTTAGCCAATATTTCTTTAAGGATGAACAATATTTTTAAATAGAAATACTTTCAATATAGATTCAAAAATAAAGATAGGAAGGAAAAGAAATACTCAGAAGTAACATGTTATTAATGTCAAAGAGTAGGTCATATAAAAGCAGAATTTTCCTTACTAAAAAGAAAAGACATGAAGGTTAACCCTTATGAAAGAAACATGAAAAAGTATTACAAGTCAAAGAATAAGAAATTATTGGAAGCAAAAGATACTTAGAGTGCTAGTGGTGGTGAATCATCAGACTAATACTTAGAATAAGAATATTTAGAAATAAGAATATAGGACTTGTATCCAGACTACCTATTGAAAATCATTGTTTATTGGATATGGTACACAATGCTTAATTTCTTAAAAATGTATCTCTAAATGAAAATTATCCCGATGAGAAATATTATTACGCTTCAAATTAATAATCTTCCTTAGTAGAGGAAAATTTACCCTCTTTTGAATAAGTATCTAGATTTTTTAAATTACTTGAGAATGAAAATTACAAACTCAAGAGAAAGCTTGATAAAAAAAATTCTAGAATATCTATTCTTAAAAAAGAAGTATCAAGTATTTCAAAATACTGTGATAATAAAACTCTTGATTTTGAAAATATTTTAAAAACCCTTATGTAAGTATATTATGAGAAAGATAAACTTTATAAGGACTTTGAAAAACTTCTTTTAAAGAAAAATATTTTTGAAACTGAAACAAATTCCAAAATAATTTTTTTGTGAGAATGGTAATTTAGTCATTAGACTAAAATCTAAAATCTTTTCTATTAATAAAATTTTATCAAACATTAGTACTAGAAGGAAAGAATTGTACCAAATGTATTCTCAAATTCTTACTTTAAGGAATAGTTCTAGAATTGGTTACACTCACTCAAAACCAATTTTTAGTAATAACTATTTTGTTCCCCAAAATGCTCTATTCTACACGAAATGTTAATGTGGTGTACATTGGGAAAGAAATTGTTCTCCTAATAAAAATAAATCTTTAAGATTTCATAAAGCTTATTTTTAAAACAAATGTGGATTCATAAAATTCATTTATATAACATTTCTAGATCCAAACAAGTTTTTGTTCCAAAAAACTAATTGTCTCTTTTTTAGGAAAACAAGAAGTGTACCAACAAAAAAAACATTTGGTACATGGATAGTGGTTGTTCTCGAACATGACAAGAAATAAATATTTCTTTGAAAATATTATTGAAATGAAAGGTGGAAGAGTGACCTTTAGAGATAATTCTTAGGGAATGATCATTGGTATAAGTAATATTGTTATTTTAGGAAAAGTTTTAATTTAAAATGTTTTGTTTGTGAAAGGTCTTAATAACAACCTTATAAGCATAAGTCAATTATGTGATGAAGATTACCTTGTGAATTTTAGGAATGATAAATGTTTAGTTCACAATTCCAAGGATGAATTCATTCTTTCTACCCATAGGCATGAGAATGTATACACAATCAACTTAGAAGACCTTATGATCCAAGAATTTCCTTGATTAAGTGTAATGGAAGACCAATATTGGTTATGGCATAGAAGTCTAGACCACTGTAATCTTAGGAACCTTTGTGAACTCTCAAAGAAAAGGCCTGTTAAGGATCTACCAGATTTAAGGTACGATTCTTTAAAATTCTGTGACCCTTGTCAATATGGAAAGCAATATAAAACTAGCATTAAATCAATCAATGAAGTTTTAACTTCTAAAAAATTACAATTAGTGCACATGGATCTTTTCAGTCCAACACAAACTAGAAGAATTGGAGACAAGTACTATGTATTTGTTTTAGTTGATGACTTCACTAGATTTAAATGGGTCTATTTTCTAGAAAATAAATCTGAAGCCATTTTCTATTTTAAAACATTTAGAGCCCAAGTTAAAAATGAGAAAAACCTACCCATGATAACTATTAATAGTGATCATGGTGGAGAATTTCAAAATTAGTGTTTTGAAACCTTTCATAGTAAGAAAGGTATTAATCACAAATTTTCAGCTCTGAGAACCCCTTATAATAATGGTTTTGTTAAAAGAATATATCATTTTCTTCAGGAAATGAAAAGAACTATGTTTAGTGAATACTCAATTTCTATGCATTTCTTGGATGAAGATGTTAGTACTGTATGTTATACTATAAATCGTGTTTTAACTAGAATTTTTCTTAATAAAATACCTCATGAATTGTGGACTAGATGAAAACCTAAAGTTTCTTACTTCAAAGTGTTTGGATGCAAAGTATTCATATTGAATACTAAAGATAATTTACAAAACTTTGCACCCAAATCCGATGAAGGAATCTTTCTAGGTTATTCCACAACTTCTAAATCTTATAGAGTTTTTAACAAAAACTCTTATAATGTTGAGGAAACAGTGCATGTTAAGTTTTATGAAACTGACCCCTTTGTTTTTAAGCAATCCTTACCTACATCAACTGATGTGTTTGCACAAACTGATTATCAACTTTTTATTGAAAAATCTTCTAAAAAGGGAAAAAATCAAGAAAATATTTCCGAAACATTTTCCCCATAATACTTTCTATCTTATGTTGATGAAAAGGTTTTACAAAACCCAAATCAACTGTTTCTTAGGAATCATACTAGTGATAATATCGTTGGTGATGTAAATCAACCAGTAAGAACTAGAAATTCCTTGAGAAATAAAATAGAACATCTTTCTTTTCTATCTCAATTTTAATCTAAAACTTTGAATGAGGCCTTAGGTGATGAAGATTAGATTAAACCAATGCAAGATGAATTAAATTAATTTGAGAGGAATAAAGTATGAAACCTAGTTGAAAGACCTAAAGAAACAACTATAATTGGTGTAAAATGGGTTTTCAGAAATAAATGTAATGAAAATGGAGTCATTATAATAAATAAAGAAAGTCTTATTGCTAAGGGATATAATCAAAAAGAGTGAATAAAGTATGAAGAAACATATTCTCCAGTAGCTAGACTTGAATCTCTTCAAATTCTATTATCCTTTTTAGTATATTTCAATTTCAAAAAATTTCAAATGGATGTAAAATGTGATTTTCTTAATGGTTTTGTACAAGAATATGTTTTTGTAGAACAACTACCTATTTTTGTAGATACAAAACATCCTGTTCATGTTTTTATACTTACTAAAGCTTTGTATGGCCTTAAACAAGCCCCTAGAGCATGGTATGATAGACATACATGATTTCTTTTACAAAAAAATTATGAAAAAGGTACTTCAGACCCAACTATTTTTATAAAAATGAAAAACAAAAATGTTTTGATAGTTCAAATCTCTATTGGTGACATTATATTCGGATCAACTCAGCAATCTCTAACTGATTCTTTTTCAAATATTTGAAATCTGAGTTTGAAATGAGTATGATGGGTGATTTAAAATTATTTTTACGTTTTCAAATATCCCAAAACCTAGAAGGAACATATATACCTCATCATAAGTATATAAAATACTTACTAAAAAAGTATGGATATGACAACTTTAAAAGTATTAGCACTCCAATCGATACCTCAAACACACTTGATCTTGTTGAAGCCAGGAAACCAGTGGGTCAAACAACATTTAGAGGTATGAAAGGAAGTTTTTTATAATTGAAAATTATTCATCCATATTTAATGTTTTTGGTGTGCTTATGTAAAAGATACCAATCTAATTCAAAAGAATATCATTTAAAAGAAGTGAAAATAATTCTTCGTTACTTGAAGGGAACTATGGATTTAGGACTATTTTATTCTTCTGGAAATGATTTTTTATGAAAAGTTTTTCAGATGATGACTTTGGTAGATGTAAAATTGATAGAGAAAGTATATCCAGAACATGTAATTTCTTAGTAGATTATTTGGTTTCTTGGTCTTGAAAGAAACAACACTCAGTAGAACTTTCCACTACTGAAGCTGAATATGTAGCAGTTGTAAGTTGTTATGTTAGGGTATTGTGGATCCAACACACACTCACTAAGTATGTCATGAGTTTTCCAAAACTCAAATACTATGTGACATTACTAGTTCCATTTATCTCAGTAAAAACCCTACACATCACTCACGTGAAAACACATAGTTATTAGGCATCACTTTCTTAGGGATCACCCACAAAAGGAGATATTATTTTACAATTCATCATAATGCAAGAACAACTTGTTGATATTTTCACAAAAACATTATATTTTGATAGATTTGAATATATTAAAAAGAAATTGGGAATGATCACTATAAATTAATCATTCACATATATTTCTTTTTTAACTCATCTACTTAAATTAAGTTACTCTTTTTCAAAGGGGGGGTATATTGAATTTTATCAATTTTAAGCTATATGTTTTTTACAATTTTATGTTTATCGGTTTTACTACTTTCATTTTTTCTTTATAGGCTTTGATTTATCAGTTTTTCACTTATCAGTTCTACATGAATATCAATTTCACTACAATTAGTTTCACTATAATAAATATCACTTTTTAGTTTTATGTTTATCGGTTTCACTCTTATCGGTATCAATTTTATTGGTTTCATGGTTTTATCACTTTCATAATTAAATTTCATAATTTTCAGTACTAGATTAGACTATTGATATTGTGATACTTTATTGGTACTAAACTATTGACATTTAAATACTTTATTGGTACTGGACTATCAGTACTGGATTATTCTATCGGTACTAAACAATCTGTACAAACCTATTTGATTTTATCAATTTTAGAATTCTTTTTGGTTTATTTTTATTGTCTGTATTGTTTTTATAAGAACAATATATTGAAACTAATATACCTATCCAACATAGAACTCATTTTTTCTCTTAATTCCAAGTGCTCTCTAATTAGCCATCATGGTTCGTAATCGGTTCTTACATTAGTTTTTGTAATATGATATTTACACAACTTTCGTAACTGGGCAAGTCTTCAGGGTGCGAGTTAATATTTCATGACTGAGTCTACTACTTCATCTCCGAAATAAATGCCTCCAAAATAATTATATTCCATGAACTTTCAAAGAGAAAGGTTTGTCTCATGAGATTTTTGTGAGACTTTTAATTCGTCTTTAAAAAGGATTATTAGTTTCCAAGGATGGGACACAATTTGTGTGGAAATACCGAATTTAGATCAGGATTTTTTGTTTCATGATGAGGTGCTACAATTTTATGAATTGATAGGGATAGAAAATAATCATAAGATTTATTTTATTATGTATGACAAGAAGTATAAAACTTCTTTAAAACAAGCATATACTTTTTTAGGTGTTACATTTGATGGTGATGTATTATGTTCTTCTCCTAAACTACCGAAATCCAATAGAAATTTTGATAAGTCTAAAGATGAAGAAACACTTTTTGATATTCATGAGGACAAGAGAAAAGTGAGTCGTTTATCAGTTATAATAGACTCATAGCCCTCTGTATGCAACGGTTATTTGTGTTGGGAAAGGGTGATAAGGAACCTTTAAAGTTTCAAATGTGTATATTCTTGATTATTTTGTAAACATGAGAATGTTTAACCTTATGGGATTCATCTTTCTAACAATTAAGAAGCTCACATCCGGTGATATAAAATCTCAGTTGATCAGGTTTCCCACCATCATCAACAATTTTCTGAATGAATGCTTGAGCTTGTGTAATATTGCAATAAAGTCAGATACAACTTTCTTTAACGAGCCCATAATCATTAAGGATATAATAAGAAGGCTCAAGTTACGATTCAACGTGGAATCAAAATTGTATGAAAAAGATCTAGATGCTAAAAAAGAAAATGAAGTAGTTAAAAGGAGTGAGAAACCTTTTAATCCATCCAAGAAAAATTCTAGCCAAAGAAAGGAAGTTAAGACTACAACTCTAAGGTCGTCAAAGAAACAAAAGGTTGTATCCAATTAAGTTGATACTGAATAGTGGAAGAAGAAAGAGGAAAGGAAAGAAGGAGATCCTCAGTTTGGATTGGCTCTTGCTCAAGATTTGGAATTAGGAGTGAGGTTAGAAGAAAATTTCAAAAAAGGAAAAAGAAATAAAATAATGAAGAAGAGAAAGGATGAGTCTATTAACATTAATATTCTTATCAAATTAGCTAAGCTATCCAAAACTGATGTTGTAATAAGAGAGAAACCTGTTCAGAATGAATCGGTTCCGGAAGATAAAGGCAAAGATAAACAAGCCTATGAACAATCGGATACACAATATCTTGATAAAAATATGAATATAAAGAAGAAGAACAAGAAGAAGAAGATAAAGAAGAAAAATATCTGGAAGAAGAAGGGGAAGAGTAATAGGTATAAGAAAAAATATAAGTGGAACCAAAAGAAGATGAAAATAGAAGAAGTCAAACTACAGAATACTCAAAAGTTCTTTTATTTTATTTTCCATCTCTGGATCCTTTGAATTCTAAGAAAGATTTTGAAAATGTTTCCTCCAAGAAGGTTATTCAGATTTCAGATAAAGAAGTGGAAGAATCCGATAAGAATCAGAATTACCCATCTCAAGTAATCGACATTAAAACTTATTTTGGTGATCTCCCATAATACTTTAAAGACACTGATTCTGAAAGAAAAATCACTGTAAACGGAATTGAGTACATTAAATAGGATTTTAATGGATTAGAGAAGTTGATACCATTTATTCCAGAAGTTGAAGCTAGGATGGAAATTCTTTCAAATGCTCATAATGATAGAACAGACTCTATCATGGTTTTGATGGAAAGATTTCTAAGTCTTGAAGATGATTTCAATATTTTCAAGGAACGTACTGCTAATCATAGTAAGCCTTACAATAATGTTTTGAAGTGGTATTACAATGTTGATGAGAGCCTCAATAATATTCTATACAAGTAATATGAATTTCTGCATTGGGTAAATGTTCTCAGTTGCATGTATCAAAAGTTGTTTATTAATTTGAATGAAAATATTGAAGCCTTTAAAAGAACAGGTACCTCAAAATGAGTAGTCTTAGAATTGCTTTTAAATTTAAAGGAAAAGTTGGGAAATGGGATTAATTATGTTGTTTCCCCATCAAATAGAGTTTTTATCTGAGAAAAGTCCTACAGACTCAGGTTGGATGATTTAGATAACCAGGAAGAAAGGCTTAAAACTCAGGAAGTAAAGCTTAATGATCAAGAAGAAATCAATCGACTTCTACAAGAAAGGATCCAGAATCAAGGAAAGATAATAGGTGAATAAAATGAGAAACTGAAGGCTCAATAAGAAGCCCTTACAAAACTGACGGGGGATATAAAGGAGTTCAAAATGATGAAGCTTACGATGTTAAATATTTTGGAAAAGAAAAAGGGAAAAGAATGACGTTTGAACTCTTTTTGTAAAGAAATTTTGTTTCATTTAAAAATTATTGTTTTGTGCTCTGTTTATCTAACCTTTTGTAAAAAATAAATACTTTTCCTTATTATTTTTTAAAATCACAAGAGGGGAGAATAGTTTTGAAAAGAATAATTTCATGAATATCTTATTAAGGGGGAGAACTCTCAAGTAAAAGTAAAGAGAATACGATACCTTGTGAGTTGTTTAAACCATGGGTGGAATTAGTCTTATTCACCATTACTTTCTGAAGAGTTTTTAAACTTAGGTGGAGATAAGTATTTATTGTTTGTTTTGTTTCGTTTTCTTTTTCTTTTTGTTTGGTGCTTTCCAAAAAGGGGGAGATTGTTGAGTCAAAACGTGTTTCAACTTTCCCATCAATCATTTGTTTTAGAAATCAAAAATCACACTTATTGTAATCACATATATTTCTTTATCATGTATGTTGTTTTACAATCGTAATCACTCACATTGTTTTTTCATAAATGATGTATTCTTTTCATAATCATATATGTTGTTTTAAAACATAACCAGATATATTGTTTCTATATCATAACCAGGTTATACATCGTAATAACCTATATCGTAACCTATCCATGCATCATAATCACCTGTATCATCTCCAGGTCATGCATCATAACTATGTGCATTGTAATCAGGTTAAGTACCACATCATAATCATACATTGTAACCACTTCAGGTATTGTACCATTATCATGAATTGTAACATGGAGATGTATCCTAACCAGGTTACGTATCATACTCTTCTTATAAATTTTATTCAACCATCATAACCAGTTTAAATATTGTGCATCGTAACCATGTTAAGAATTATAACCATGTTATAAATTGTAATCACGATATGCCTTGTTATCATGATAAGCCTTGTAACCAAGTTATGTATTGTACTTTTGAAATGCATTACAATCATATCTTAAATTCAATATCAATTTCATGTTACACATACTCACTATTTCATACTTTTGTACTTAATACTTTATAAATAAAATGATGTCATTGAGTTGGTTATTTACCAATCAAAATTATGTTGTGTATTCTGTTTATTTTTTCTGTTTTAATGCCAGGTGTCCAATTCCCTCTGAGTTTTTGTAGAAATATGACCATCGGAGGAAATATGACCATTGGAACCTGAGGCCTATAAATAGAAGGTCATTGAAACAATAATACATAAAATTTTCTTCTATAAAATTATAGAGAGAGATGTTGTGACTTCTCTCTTGCATCATGAGAAATCCTTGAAGATACTAGAAGTGAACAACTTGTTCCATGTTCTTGTATTTCTATAAGTTCTTTGTTTTTTGTTTTGTGTGACCGATCTCTATGACAACGATCGAGGGATTCTAGGGATAAGAAGATGTGTTGTTTATCATCATATCAAGGGATTTCAATTATTTTAAGGATAGAGGTTCCGATTTCCTTATTAATCGAGGGCTTCTAGGGATAGGAAGACATTTTTCCCGATCATCATATCGAGGTCTTACCATGGTGGTGGTAAGGCAGACCTTTTATCCTAGGTGAAAGGATACCCTACTCTTTGGGAGAAAATAATTGTAATAATTTAACTTTCCACTTCTATTTGTAATAGAAAGGTAACTATATTGTTTTCTCTTTTTTATCCATATTCTTTTCTATTGTAATTGTTTCAATTACGATTCTTTCATTACATATTGTATTAAGTGATTCTATATGTTCTATGGTAGAATCGTTTAGATTTTTATTACTCTGATCATTGTATTCAATTTGAATACAATTTCTTCTTCATTATTAGAGGTATTACATTGTTTCATATCCATCGAATTCAAGACTTATATAGTCATTTGTATTGGATGTGAATTTTATTAGTTTAAGATCTCTTAAACTAAGTTCATTCTTAAGAATTTAAATACAAAGTTTTTAATCCTAAAATTCACCCCTCTTGTATAATTCCATATAATATACATATACATATATATTATGATCCAACAAATACTACATTGAATATTTTTTTTAAAATAATTTTATGGTAATTTTTAAAATTCAAGAAGAATATGAAGAATAATTTTTCGGGAGATGAGTGGAATAAAATTGAAAATATGAAAATTAAAGGATGATAAAAAATTAAAAAGTACAATAATGTGTAAAAGTAATAATTATGATGTAGGATTGAAATATGAATGTAGATGCTCAATATATAAGAGGGGGGGGGGGTAAATTGTATACGTTAAAAATTATTTTGGAACCTTTAAAGCCGGTTATAAAGCTTTCGTATTTAACCCTAATAAAAACTATGTTTAAGAGGGTTAAACAAGGTAAGTTCCAAAGAACTCTTAGTTCTACAAACTTTCTAGATTCTAGATATATTGTTCCAGAAATGAAACTTAAGAAAAGTTTACAAGGAAAAAGATTATACCTTAAAGAGTATAGAATCTTACTAATCTGAGTACTAGTACAAGATAGTATAAGATAGTTATACTTTTCTTTTTAATAAAAATGCAGTGGAAAGTAAACTTGAAATAAAACAAGTAACAAGTATGAAATCTTTTAATCCAAAGATTAGGGTATCCAACAACCTTGGATAAAGGTCCCTTGATTTATACTTTCAAGAAAGACTGCCTTACCCACACCAGGGTAAGCCCTCGATAATAATATCGGAGTCTATCTTGCTATCCCCACAAGCCCTCGAACTTCATGGTAGTTAGCACCTCCGTCTTCCTTATCAAGGAAGTCCTCTAACTTTAATGTAGTCCACACCTCGATCTTCCTATCCCCAGAAGACCTCAATTGTACACAGCAACAATCGGAGTCGCACGAAGCAAGCTGAACAAGATGTTCAGTACGCACAAAGCATGAGAGTGTCTCTCTCTAGAAATCACTTCAGCAGCATGTAAATTCTAGAGTTCTAGATCAGTCATTTAGTTTTGAGATCATTCATATGAGCTTCTATTTATAGGCACTTCTCCAACGGTCGGCTCCCCCCTCCAATAGTTATATTATTCCTTTAATCTCAGAGGGACCTATACATGTGTCACTCAAACAGTGGTTAGTTAGAAACAGAATGTATCACATCGTTTCATTACTAAAACAAGGTTAAGAAAAATATAGTTACTTAAGCAAAATCATTCAGAGTCAAGAAAAATAAATTTAGGAGTCTAAGAAAATAAACATTCAGATTCTATATTATATGGATATATGGATTCTGTTATTAAAGAAATTCGGAATCAAAATTCTATAAACTCCAGAGTCAAAATTATAAGGAATTAAGAACCTGAATTCTAATGAATTAGGAACCGAAATTCTATGGAATTCAGAACCTGAATTTCAGAGAATTCAGAATCTAAATTTTAGATAATTTGGAATCTAAATTTAGATAATTTGGAATCCGAATTTCAGAGAATTCATAATCTGAATGTAGAGAATTTGGAATCTGAATTTCATAGAATTTGCAATCTGAATTCAGAGAATTCAGAATTTCAATTTCATAGAATTCAGAATCTGAATACAAATAATTTGGAATCTGAATTTTAGAGAATTCATAATCTGAATTTAGATAATTCGGAATCATAATTCAGAGAATTCAGAATCAGAATTCTGAGAATTCGGTATCTGAATTTCGGAGATTTCGAAATCTCAATTCATAGAATTCAGAATCTGAATTCAGAGAATTTAGAATCTGAATTTAGAACCTAAAAATAGAATACTCTCTATCTTAGTATTTATAGGATTCCTAGGTTTTAGATATGAAACCAATTTTTACACTGTAGAAATAAAAAGAGTTAGAATAAGAGAATCCAGATCATGAACATTGAAAACAAAGATAAGGAGAAAATTTCTTTGGGAATTAAAATTTCCTTATTAGGATAAATCTTCAGGGAAATAAAATTTGTCTTAAGATAGAGTGTGATTTTCAAAACATAAAGTAATGGAAAATTCATAAGGAAACCTTATTGACTCAACAATCTCCCCCTTTTGGAAAGCACAAAAATCATTAAAAAAAAGAATCTAAGGACTTAGAAATTTTATGGACTTGAAAATAAAAACTTATCTCCCTTTACTTGTGGATCAAAGTGAATACGACTAACTCCCCCTTAGACTTTGGAATCACTAAGGATCATATTCTTGATTTATTGAATGATATTTTAATTATCTTGCATACAGAAATATTCATTGATAATAACTTTCTCTTAGATACACCCTCCCTTACTTAGTTAAATATCTTCTTTACTTTGTATTCTTTTTATCATTCCTTTCTCCCCCTTTGTGATTTTCAGAAATGAATAAAGGGTATGAAAAAAAATGGTACCTAAAAAATTAGTACTAAAAAATCAAGAACAAAACATATAAACAACAACTAATAAATTTCATTAATATTGAAAGTATTTGTACAATGAGGAAAATACCATAAAATATCGGAATGGAAAGAAATTATCCTTATTTATCCTTTGTAATTAGCTTCTTCTCAAAGGTTTTTAGTTTCTTTATGTCCTTGTGATCTTCTTCTGCATACTTAAGAAACTGATCCTGCTCTTCACTTTTCTTCTCTAAGGATTGAATTTTCTCTCCCTGAGCCTTAATAGATTCTGCTTGATCTTTCTACATTTCTTCTTGCTTAAAAAGATTCTATTCAATCTCAATTATGAGATCTATTTCCCTCTTCCAATTCATAACTACAGAATTGAGCTTGTCATTCAGATCCTTAACTTCCTGCTTCTGAGTAGTCTCTTCTTGGATAAACTTTTCCTCAAAACTATTTGTAAGATTCTTGATCTTCACATCTTCGGTATCAAATGAATCCTTGACATTATCATGAAATTCATTGAAGATTATTATTTCTTCAATTGTCTTATTTGACCAGCTTTTAATATTCTTTCAATATATTTTATGATCCTCATAACTGATGAGGAAGGTCTTGAAATCTGCCTCTAGTCCGATACATTTGTCCATCACCATGGGAACTGAAACAGATTTCTAATTTATCGTATACTGAAGCATCTGGCATCTTGAGTCTATGCTTAGAGATAAGGTAATAGCACCAACCATCTTTTTCAATGACTGAACTAAAAAATCATGTTCGAAGGTAGAGATTCTGAATCCGAGTGTTTGTTTGGTGAGGATTCTTTTTATATGTCTTCGGCTTTTCTCTTTGATGAAGAACCAACAACTTTCTTCTTCACAAAGTTTTTACTAGGTGTATCTAATACAAAATACTTTCTCTTATCTTCTCTTGGAATGATATCTTATTCTTTGGGAGATTCATGTTCACCATCACATTACTGAACAATTTTATCTTCCTCAACTTCCTCTTTTTCTGCATCACCCACTTGATCTTCTAGATGAATCAAGTAATGATTACTAATTTCATCATCTATTGGATTATTTACTTATTCTTCACTCTTCTCATCTTCTCCTGGTGTATAAATTTTTTAGTATTTGTATTAATAATTCCGGATCGATAATTTTACAGAGGGGATTTCCTTCTCATGGTAATATTCAACTAGATTTATGATATCATCAGTTTCATTGCCTTATTCTTCTTCCACTTCTTATTCTTATGTTTCCTCTTCCTCTTCCTGAGAAATTTATTCTTCTTGATTTGATTTCAGGGCCACCATTTTCTTTCCCAGAGGCTCTGGTAATGGTTCTATCAAAAATGATTCTGGTATTGGAATTTGTTCAGATGCTTTCCCACCATCTTTGAGAATTGATTGTACAATCTCATCTTCAGATAACTTCTTCCTCTGCTTCTTCTCTTTCTAATTATTCTCAAGGTCTTTAGCAACCTTTATCTTTAATGATTTTTCCTCAACATGGTCCAAGACAAACTTAGGCTCCCCTTTATTCCAGTTCTTCTTATCTTTTCTCCACTTATCCACAACTTCATCAGGATAGGATTTTTTGCTTCTTCGACTTCGGTGGTGCTGACTGACTTTCCTTAGCAATAGGGAATTTTCATTTCTCTTCTAGTTACTTATCCTTCCTCTTCCTTCCACCCTTCTTAGAAGTTTCAGGAACTTCCAGCTTCTTTGAAAAAGCTTCTACTTATTCTTCAGATAGATCATAAAATTTCCCGGATTTACTAGATAAACCAATTTTCATTCTCCTTAATGTATCATCACTTAGCAACATCACTTTTAATTTCATGGATTTAAACTTCATGGGATTTGGAATGAGTTAGGGTAAAGAATAATAATCTTTGAAAGGATTGCTGGATACATGATAATCTGAGACTTCAGATTTCTATTCTTGATATTCTCAATCGTCACCAAGATATACTTAACAATGTTTATCTTCTTGCGGTTCACCAAGAAATCCAATATATAGATATCACTCTTCTTCAGAGTATCTTTATCCCCTTTCCTTGGAATTATAAAAACTTGAACCCACAATTCAAGAATTCTCAAATTCTAAGAGAGATGAATGATCTTCAGAGTCTTCACTCTTTTCAACCAAAGACACTCTATTGCCTTTTCTTTATCAAAAGATCAGGATTCATCAGGTAATTTGTGAGTACAAAACTATGATTCTCCTTCTTAAGTAATTCCAATAAGGCTTTCTACCTTGTTGTATGAAAGAGAGCAGGCCTTTCCATAACACATAAAAGAAAACTTGTCCTTGCCTTCTTCCTTGAAGAAACATGTTGTCTTATAGAACTCAACCAACAAGTCTGGATAGACCAGATCTTGTGTTTTTGTTTTGATACACATACACTCTCCCAACCATTCATCTTGACATTATTAGATATGATAGAGTCATACTTATCATAAAAATTAGGATCGACCAAACTTTCTCTGTATATATGCCATTCAGATATTTCCTTAACAATTGACATTTCTTTCTGAGGAGAGGCTTCAACAGACATCTGGAACTGAGGAAACTTTGAATATTTGGAACTTCCTTAAAATACAGATGCAGAGATTCAACACGCAAGATCTTGAAGAACCGATTTGGTACAACCATCAGAGGGGATTTATAGAGGTGATTTAGGCGATGATTCAACTTCCATGGTTTATCCAATGGTTGAAAAAATTATGGTCAAATCTGACGGTTGAGATGATAACTGATGAAGGATTTTGATAGGTTTTGATCTTTTGAGGTTTTTAAGAAAAAATTCAGATTTAAGAAAAAGTGAATCCGAAAAAGTTTCTTAAATAAGATAAAAGTACCAACTAGTAAAAAGATTATTACAGAAACTTAGGAAAGAAAACATACCTTCTGGATAGCTAGGAAAATTATTTTTAATGAGGAATATTTTTCTTGGATAACTTTAGATTTCGGAAAATTTTAAAAACAAATTTAAAGAGAAAAAAATGATTAGGAAAATTTTTACTACGAAAAATTTTGATTATGAAAAATTTTGAATACAAAATATTTTGATTATGAAAATTTTTGATTACGAATTATTCTAATTTTGAAAAATTTTGATTACAAAAAATTTTGATTACAAAAAATTTTGATTACAAAAGATTTTGACTAATAAGAAAATGTAATCACTCTATGAAAAGGAGTTTCTTAGTGTAAGGAGATAAGTTTCAACAAGAAGTTAATATGGAAGATTACCTTACATTTATCATTCCTAACTTCTGTTTAATATATTCAAATATATCGAAGGGTGAAGATTTTGTGAAAATTTCAGCAAGTTGATCTTGTGTTCTGATAAATTGAATAATTATATCTCCTTTTTTTGTGTGATCCCTAAAAAATTGATGCCTAATATCTATGAGTTTTTCACGAGAGTGATGTGTAGGGTTTTTAATTAAGGTAATGGAACTTGTATTATCACACAATATTTGTGTTTTGGTAAAAATCAAACCATTGACTGTGAGTGCATGTTGCATCTATAACACTTGAGCACCACAAATTCCAACTACTACATATTCAGCTTCAACAGTGGAAAGTGCTACTGAGTGTTGCTTTTAACATGACCAAGAAACTAATTAATCTTCTAAGAACTGAAATGTTTCGGATGTACTTTTCCTATCCATTCTACATCCACTAAATTCAGCATCTGAAAAAAAATTTAAAACAAAATCATTTCCAGAAGTATAAAAGAGTCCTAAATCCATGGTTCCCTTTAAGTAGAAAAAAATCCTTTTAACTTCCTTTAAATGACATTCCTTAGGATTGGATTTATATCTTTCACATAAGCATACTAAAAATATTAAGTCTGGACGACTAGATGTCAAGTAAAGTGGACTTCCTATCATAACTCTAAAAAATGTTTGATCTAGTGGTTTCCCAGCTTCATCAAGATCAATTGAATTTGAGGTACCAATGGGAGTACTTATGCTCTTAGTGTTTTCATATCCATAATTTTTAAGAAGATCATTAAAATACTTTTTAGGGATATATAAATTCATTTTTATTTTTGAGAAATTTGAAAACCAAGGAAAAATGTTAACTCACCCATCATACTCATTTCAATATCATATTTCATTAGTTGTACAAAGGAATCATTTAAATATTATTGAGTTGAACCAAATATAATGTCATCAACATAGATTCGAACAATCAAAACATTTTTCTTATCTTTCTTTGTAAAAGGGTTGGATCAGAATTTTCCTTAACATAATTGTTTTGTAACAAAAACCCTTTAAGTCTATCATACTAGGCTCTAGGAGCTTATTTAAGTCTATATAAAGTTTTGGTAAGTTTGAAAATATGTTCGGGATGTTTTGTATCTTTAAAATGCGGAGGTTGTTCAACAAAAACTCCCTCTTGAACATAACCATTAAGGAAAGAATATTTAACATCCATTTGAAAAAGTTTGAAGTTCAAGAATGCTGCAAAGGTAAGTAAAATACGAATAGATTCATGTCTATCTACTGTAGAATAGCTTTCTTCATAGTCTATTCCTTATTTATGATTATAGCCTTTAAAAACTAATCTAGCTTTATTTTTACTATGATTCAATTTTCATCACACTTATTTCTGAAGACCCATTTTACTCCAATAACAAATGTTTTCTTAGGTCTTTCAACTAAGGTCTAGACTTTATTCCTTTCGAATCCATTTAGATCATCTTGCATGGATTTTATCCTATCATAATCACCTAAAGATTCATCAGTGCTCTTTGGTTCTAATTATAAAAGGAATTCTAGATGTTCTACTTCATTTCTTAGGCAACTTATAGTCCTTACAGGTTGATTTACATCACCAATGATGATATCAATGGGATGATTCTTAAGAAACAACTTATTGGGGTTTTGTAAAACCTATTCATCAACATATGGTAGGAAATCTTCTCAGTTAAATGTTTTAGAAACATTTTCTTGAACATTTTCGTTATCAGAAGGATCTTCTATCAAGGGTTGATAATCAGTTTTTTAAAATGCATCAGATGTAGGTTTAAGATGTTTAAAAAAAGGATTAGTTTCATTAAATTTAACATGTACTCTTTCTTTAATAGTACAAGTATTTTTTATTGAAAACACTATAAGATGTAGAAGTTTTGGAGTAGCCTAAGAAAATCCTGTCATCAGATTTTGGTGTGAATTTATGTAAATTATCTTTAGTATTCAGAATGAATACTTTGAAACAAAAAACCTTGAAGTAGGAAAGCCTAGGTTTTCTACCATTCCATAACTCATAAGGGGTTTTATTAAGAAAAATGTACAATCAAGACACAATTTATAGTATAACAAGCAGTACTTACAGCTGCAGCCCAAAAATGTTTGGCTACAAAATATTCACACAACATGGTTCTTGGTATTTCTTGAAGAATTCAGCTTCTTCTTTCAAAAACAGCATTCTATTGAGGAGTTCTTGGTGCTGAGAAGTTATGAGTAATGCCTTATTTACTACAAAAAGTTTCAAAATCAGAATTTTGAAATTCTCCTCCATGATCACTATTAACCAGTAGTTGAGACTTCAACGACTGATTTAAAACTTGATTTATGTTTCTTTCCATATTGATAAGGATAAAAAAATTGAAGAATCAAATATAAGCTCTGGTAGATCCTTAACTAGTATTTTTTTAGATAGTTTTCATAGGTACCTATGGTTACATTGTCCTAACCTACTATGCCATAACCAAGAATGATCTTCCATTTCACTAAGACAAGGTTGGTCTTGGCTCATAGGGTTTTCTAAGTTTAGTGTGTATACATTATCCTGCCTATGAAAAGAAAGAATACATTCTTCCTTGGAATTATGTACTAAACACTTTTCATTTCTAAAATTCACAAGGTAACCTTCATTACATAACTGAATTATGCTAATGAGGTTGTTCTTAAGACCCTTAATAAAAAAACATTTGAAATCAATGTTTTTACAAGAAGAAGAATGTTACCTATACCAATAATTTCTCCCTGAGCATTATCTATGAAAGTTACTTTTCCTCCTTTTGTCTTGATAATCTTTCCAAATAATTTTTTGTTACCATCCATATTCCAGGAACATCCACTATCCATGTTCCATGTATTTCTGTTGGTACTTTCCTTACTTTCCTAAAAAAAGTGTAAGACTTTTGAAACCCAAAATTTCTTGGATCCAGAAACATCATAAAGAAAAATTTTAGGAATCCACATTTTCTTAGAAAAATAACCTTTATGAAAACCTAAAGTCCGAGTTTTGTTTAAGGAATAATGTTTCCCAATACCCACCACACTAACACTTAGTGCATAATGGAGCACTTTGAGGAACAAAATAATTATTACTAAAAACTGTTTTTGAATGAGTATAACCAAATCCATAATTATTCCTTAGAGGTTGAATTTGGGAATACATCTTATCAAAGTTTTCCTTACCTAAGGTAAAGTTTGAAAAACACGTCCTCAAGGAAAATATTTCTGACATTATTTTAATAACTAAGTTTTTATCCTTAAAAACATTAGTTTTAGCACTAAAGATAGTCGCTAAAATATTTTTCTTAGAAATTACTTTTTTCAGATCCTTATAAAGTTTATCCTTCTTAGAATTAAATTCCACAATATTTTTTGAAATACTTTGAAAATCTTGAATTTTATTATCATGATCTTTGGAATGATCTAAAACCTATTTAGTTAGAATAGAAATTCAAGAATTTTCCTTTTCAATATTTTTCTCGACTTTAGAATTTGCATTCCCAAGTAGCTTAGAAAACCTAGAAACTTCTTCATAAGTAGGTAAAGTGTTATCTTTATCAGAAGAATATTCTTCACTTGAGGATTCATAATATTTATTATCACTATAATTAGCCTTCCAGGATACATTTGTTATAGATTCATCATTATATACCTTGGTCGTTAAAAAATGATTTTCAATGGGTAACTTGGCAATTAAACCAAGATTATTTTGACCATAAGATTCATACTCTGAGGATTCATTAGAAGAGTCTCCAAAATTGGAACTCTAGGTGTCATTAGCTTTCAAAACATTCTTAGCTTTAGCTTTGTAATACTTCTTTTTATTCCTCTCAGAATGATTTTCCTTTCTATACTTTCTCTTAAGCATAAGAAAATCTAGCCTTATATGCCCTGATCTTTTTCATTCATAATAAGTATCTTTAGATTCTTTCTTGTATTTTATTTCTTTCTTCTTAAATATATACTGAAAATCTTTCTTCCTAACTATCTTGTTCATCCTTCAAGAAATATTAGCTAGTTCATTCCCAGAATGTTCACTTTCTCTTGATTTAGATAAAACATTGACTATATTCAACTTGAATCTTGTAACCCTTTCAGGAGTCTATGATTTAGTAGTAGTAAAGGATAAAATTCTATTACCATTATTTTTTTTGTTCAAATCAGCATCTCTTTTCATTCTTGTCTCATGTTGAAGAAGAGTTCCAAAAATCTCATCAAGAGTAATCTGAGATACTTTTCTATTATCATCAATAGTTTTTCTGTTATATTCCCATTCGTTAGGCATGATATATATAATCTTGTTCACAAGTGCATCATCATATAAACCATCATCACCCATAGATTGTAAACAATTAACAATAGTCATAAACAATTGTTGTACCTTGCACACTGGTTCTCCATAAAGAAATAGAAATCCATGATATTGTGCTCTAAGCATGGCTCTTCTGGTTTCTATAACCTTAGATGTACCAAAATGAGTAACCTAAAATTTCTTCCAAATACAATTTGCAGCTTCACAAGAATAAATATGACTATATATATTCTTGTTCATGGAACACAATTAAGTATTGCGCACCTCATAGTTCAGTTGATATTCGGACTTTTCTTGATTAGTAAAAGTTCTGAATTCCTTATCAGGAATCTTGTATTATCTAGTAAGAATAAAAATGTTGTCCTCTCTAGTATTAATAACAAAAGCCTTCATGCGATATCTTCAATATTCATAATCATTCCCATAAAAAATAGATGGTCGAGTAGGATTAAGATTTTCAATCGAACCAACATTCATTCCAGCCATCAAAAAGAAAATATTTATCCACAGAAACTTGTTAATAGTAAAAGTTTGTAAACAAGGATAAAAAACCTAAGCAAGGAAAATTTAGAACAATGAAAACTTGAGCAAGAAAACTTATATGTGAATATAATTATTTCAGAGACCTCCTCTAATACCAATTGTAGGATCAAAATATGAATTTAGATGCTCAATATACAAGAGGGTGGGGGGAATTGTATATTTTAAAAATTCCTTTGGAACCATGAAAGTTGGTTATAAAACTTTCATATTTAACCTTAAGAAAAACTATGTTTAACAAGGTTAAACAAAGTAAATTCAAAAGACCTCTAAGTTCTACAAACTTGATAGATTCCAGATATATGGTTCGAGAAATTAAACTTAAGAAAAGATTAGAAGGAAAAAGATTCTACCTTAAAGCGTATAGAATCTTAAAAATCAGAGTACAAGCACAAGAATGTATAAGATAGTTATAAATTCCTTATTAATCAAAATTCATTAGAAAATAAACATGAAACAAAACAAGTAACAAGTATGAAATCTTTTTACCCAAAGAGTAGCGTATCCAATAGCCTTGGATAAATGTCCCTCGATTTATACTTTCAAGAAAGTCTGTCTTACCCACACCAGGGTAAGCCCTCTATAAGAATATCAGAGTCTGTATTGCTATACCCACTAGACCTTGAACTTCGACATAGTCAGAACCTATGTCTTCCTTATCAAGGAATTCCTCAAACTTTAAGGTAGTCGACACCTCTGTCTTTCTATCCCCGGAAGCCCTCGATTGTACACAAAAAAAATCTGAGTCATAGGAAGCAATGTGAACAAGATGTTCAGTACGCACAAAGCATGAGAGTCTCTCTCTCTAGAAATCACTTCAGCATCATGTAATCTCTAGAGTTCTAGATCAGTCATTTAGTTTTGAGCTCATTCTAATGAGCTTCTATTTGTAGGCACTTCTCCAACGGTCGACTCCCTCCTCCAATGGTCATATTTTTCCTTGATTCTCGGAGGGACCTGTACACATGTAACTCAAAAAATGATTAGTTAGAAACATAATGTACGACATTGTTTCATTACTAAAACAAGGGTAAGAAAAATATGGTTACTTAACCAAATTCATTTTTTGGAATCTAGAAAAATAAATTCAGAGTCTAAGAAAATAAAAATTCAGAGTCTATATTACATGGATATACGGATTCTGTTTTTAAGGAAATTTGAAATAAAAATTATATAGACTTAAGAGTCCGAATTCTAAGGAATTCAAAACCTGAATTCTATGAAATTCGAAACATGAATTATAAAGAATTTGGAACCTGAATTTCATTGAATTCAGAATCTGAATTTTAGAGAATTTGGAATCTAAATTTAGGGAATTCATAATCTGAATTTCAGAGAATTTGGAATCTGAATTCAAAGAATTCAGAATCTGAATTTCAAAGAATTTGGAATTAAAATTCAGAGAATTCAGAATCTGAATTTCAGAGAAATTGGAATTCGAATTCAGAGAATTCAGAATCGGAATTCAGAGAATTTGGAATCTGAATTCAAAGAATTTGGAATCTGAATTTCAGAGAATTCGGAATCTGAATTCAGAGAATTCAGAATTTGAATTTAGAACTTGAAAATAGAATACTCTATATCTAAGTATTTATAAGATTCTGAGGTTTTCGATATGAAACCTATTTTTACACTTTATAAATAAAAAGAGTTAAAATAAGAGAATCTAGATCATGAACAATGAAAAAAAAGATAAGGATAAATTTTCCTTGGGAAGGAAAATTTCCTTATTAAGATAAATCTTTAGGGAAATAAAATTTTCCTTAAGATAGAGTGTTTGTGATTTTCAAAACATAAAGGAATGGAAAATTCATATAGAAACCTTATTGACTTAAAAATCTCCCCCTTTTTGGAAAGTACAAACATCCTTACTAAAAATAATATAAGGACTTAGAAATTTTATTTAATTGAAAATAAAAACTTATCTCTCTTTACTTGTGGATAAAAGTGAATATGACCAACTCCCCCTTAGGCTTTGGAATCACTAAGAATCATATACTTGATTTCCTGAATGAGATTTTACATTATCTTGCATACAAAAATCTTTATTGATAAGTACTTTCCCTTAGATAAACCCCCCCTTACATAGGGAAATCTCTTCTTTAATTTGTATTTTTTTATCATTCCTTTCTCCCCCTTTGTGATTTTTAAAAAGTAATAAAGAGAATAGAAAAAAAATGAGTACCTGAAACATTATTACTACACAACCAAGAACAAAATATATAAATAACAACCAAGAAATTTCATTAAGATTGAAAGTATTTGTACAATGAGGAAAATACAACAAACGATCGGAATGAAGAGTAATTATCCTTTTTTCTCCTTCGGAATTAGCTTCTTCACAATGGTTTTTAACTTCTTGAGATCCTTGTGATCTTCTTTTGCACACTTAAGAAACTAATCCTGATCATCACTTTTCTTCTATAAGGCTTGAATTTTCTCTTCCTAGTCCTTAAGAGATTTTTCTTGAGCTTTCAAAATTTCTTGTTTCTTAACAAGCTTCTCTTACATCTCAATTATGAGATCCCTTTCCCTCTTCGAATTGAAGGCTACAAAATTAATTTTTCCATTCAGATCCTTAACTTTATTCTCTGGAGTAGTCTCTACTAGGATTAACTATTCCTCAAAACTATTTGTAAGATCATTGATCTTCACATCTTCGGTATCAAATGAATCCTTGACATTACCATGAAATTCATCGAAGATTATCATTTATTCAATTTTATTCTTTGAATAGCCTGTAATCTTCTTGAAAGATCTTTTATAAGCCTCATAACCAATAATAAAGGTCTTGAAATCTGTCTCTAGTCCAACACATTTTTCCATCACCATTTAAACATAATCTGATTTCTGATTTATCGAATGCTGAAGCATCTGGAATCTCGAGTCTATCTTTGGAAATAAGTGAATAGTACCAACTAGCCTTTTCACTGTATGAACAACAAAATCATGTCTGAGGGAAGATGATTCTAAATCCGAGTGTTTGGTTGGTGAGGATTCTTTATCTATGTCTTCATATTTCCTCTTTGATGAAGGATCAACATCTTTCTTCGTCACAATGGATTTAGTAGGTGTATATACTACCATATGCTTTCCCTTATCTGCTCTCAGAATGATATATTGTTCTTTGAGAGATTCATGCTCATTGTTAGATAGCTGGACAAGTTTTTCTTCCTTAACTTCCTCTTTTTATACATAAAACACTTGATCTTATGGATGAATGAAGTCATGATTATTGGTTTCATTATCTATTGGCTTATTTACTTATTCTTCACCCTTCTCATCTTTTCTTGGTGTAATAATTTTTGATGATTATTCTTGAGAAGTCCGGATCGATAATTTTATAGAGGGGATTTCCTTATCATGATAATCTTCAACTTTATTTATGATATCATCAGTTTCATTGAATTCTTCTTCTTGCCCTTTTTGTTCTTCTATTTATTCTTCCTCTTCTTGAGCAATTTCTTCTTCTTGATGCATTTCTAGAACCACCATTTTCTTTCCCAGAGTCTCTGGTAATTGTTTTATCAAAAATTATTCTGGGTCTGGAATTTGTTTAGATACTTTCTCAGCATCTTTGAGAAGTGATTGTACAATATTAGCTTCAGATAAATTATTCCTTGGATTCTTCTCTTTTTGTTGCTTTTCAAGATCTTCAGCAACCTTTATCTTTATGGATTTTGCCTGAACAGGGTCCAAGACAAACTTAGGCTCCCCTTCCTTCCAGTTCTTCTTAACTTCTCTCCATTTAGCCACTACTTCACCAGGATAATATGTTTTTCTTCTTCGGCTTCGATGGTGATGACTGACTTTCCTTAGCAATATGTATTTTTCTTTTCCATTTCGATTCCTTAGCCTTCCTCTTCCTTCCACCATTTTTATAAGTTTCATCCACTTCCAGCTTCTTTGACAAAGCATATACTTCTTCTTTATATAGATCATAAAATTCTTCGGATTCACTAGAAAAACCAATTTTCATTATCCTTAAGGAATCATCACTCAGCAATATCACATAGTAATTTCTCGTCTCGGAACTGCATGGGATTTTGAATGAATGAAGGCAAAGAAGAATAATCATTGAATGGATTTCTTGATACATGATAATCTGAGACTTCAGATTTCTATTATTGATATTTCCAATCGTCACCAAGATATAATTAACCAAGTTTATCTTCTTGAGGTTCACCAAGAAATCTAATATATAGATATCAATTTTCTTCAGAGTTTCCTTATCCCTTTCTTTGTAATTATAAAACCATGTAGAGAGATGAATGATCTTCGGAGTCTTCACTCCTTTCAAGCCAAGACACTCTATTGCCTTTTCCTTATCAAAATATCCGGATTCATCAGGTAATTAGTGAGTACAAAACTCTGCTTCTCCTCCATAAGTAATTCCAAGAAGACTTACTACCTTGCTGTATGAAGGAGAGTAAGTCTTTCCATAACACTTAAAAGAAAACTTGTCTTTTCCTTCTTCCTTGAAGAAACATACTGTCTTATAGAACTCAATTAACAAGTCCTGATAGACCGGATCTTGTGCTTTTGGTTTTGATACACATACACTCTCCCAACCATTCAAATTGACATTATATGATATGATAGAGTCATACTTATCATAAAACTTCGGATCAACCAATGTTTATCTGTATATCTTCTACTCAGAGACTTCCTTAACATTTGAAAAAAAAAATTCTGAGGAGAGGCTTCAGTAGACATCTGGAACTGAGGAAAATTTGAAGATTCGTAACAGCCTTAAAATATATAGGCAGAGCTTCAACACAAAAGATATTGAAGAACCGATGTGGTACAACCATTATAGGGGATTTATATAGGCGATTTAGGTGGTAGTTCAACTTTCATGGTTGATCCAATGGTTGAAAAACTTCTGATCAAATCTGACGGTTGAGATGATAACCAAAGTAGGATTTTGATAGGTTCCAATCTTTGGAGGTTTTTAAGGAAAACATTCAGATTTAGGAAAAAGTGTATCTGAAAAAGTTTCTTAAACAAGATAAAAATTCCAACAAGTAAAAAGAGAAAAAAATGATTACGAAAATTTTGAATATGAAAAATTTTGATTATGAAAAATTTTGAATACGAAAGATTTTGATTATGAAAAATTTTGATTACGAAAGATTTTGATTATGAAAAATTTTGATTACGAAAGATTTTGATTACGAAAAATTTTGATTACGAAAGATTTTGACTAATAAGAATATGTACTCCCCCAATGAAAAAGAGTTTCTTAATATAAGGAGATAGGTTTCAAAAAGAATTTAATAAGAAGTATTACCTTTGGATTATCATTCTTAACTTCTGTTTAATATATTCAAATCTATCGAAGGGTAATGATTTTGTGAAAATTTCAGCAAGTTGATCTTGCATTCCGATAATTTGAAGAATGATATCTCCCTTTTGTGTGTGATCACTAAGAAAGTGATGCCTAATATCTATGTGTTCTGCATGAGAGTGATGTGCATGGTTTTTACTTAAGGCAATGACACTAGTTTTATCACACAATATTTGTGTTGTGGTAAAACTCATACCATAGTCTGTGAGTGTGTCTTGCATTCACAATACTTGATCACAACAACTTCCAGTTGCTACATATTCAGTTTTAGTAGTGGAAAGTGCTAATGAGTGATTCTTTTTACATGACCAAGAAACTAATGAGTCTCCTAAGAAATGAAATTTTTTGGATGTACTTTTTCTATCCATTCTGCATCTACCAAAGTCAGCATCCGAAAAACGTTTAAAAAAAAATCATTTCCATAAGTATAAAAGAGTCTTAAATCCATGGTTCCGCAAAGTAATCAGTTAACGATTACTAAGATGAAAAAATATAATGTCATCAACATATATTTGAAAAATCAAAACATTCTTCTTATATTTATTTATAGAAAGGGTTGGATTATCATTTCCCTTAACACAATTGTTTTTTAACAAAAACCCTGTAAGTTTATCATACCAGGCTCTAGGGGATCATTTAAGTCAATATAAAGCTTTGTTAAGTTTGAAAATATGTTCAGGATGTTTTGTATCTTCAAAACTAGGGGGTTTTTCAACAAAAACTTCCTCTTGAACATAACCATTAAGGAAAGAACATTTAACATCCATTTGAAAAAGTTTGAAGTTAAATAATGGTACAAAGGCAAGTAAAATTAAAATAGATTCAAGTCTTGCTACTGGAGTATAGATTTCTTCATAGTCTACTCCTTCTTGCAGATTACAGCCTTTAGCAACTAATCTAGATTTATTTTTTACTGTGATTCTATTTTCATCAAACTTATTTCTAAAGACCCATTTTACTTCAATAATAGATGTTTCCTTATGTATTTCAACCAAGGTCCAGACATTATTACTTTTGAATTTATTTAGATCATCTTGCATTGATTTTATCCAATCATCCACGCCTAAAGCTTCATCTGTGATTTTTGGTTCTAATTCGGAAAGGAATACTAGATGTTATACTTCATTTATTAGGAAACTTCTAGTCCTTACAGGTTGATTTACATCACCAATAATGCTATCATTGAGATTATTCTTAAGAAACAATTGATTTGGGTTTTGTAAAACCTGTTCATCAATATATGGTAGGAAATATTTTGGGGTAAATGTTTCAGAAGCATTTTCTAGAAACTTTTCCTCATATGAAGGATCTTCTATCAAGGGTTGATAATAAATTTTTGAAAACACATAATAAGTAGGTCGAGGATCTTTAGAAACAAAAGGATTAGTTTCATCAAATATAACATGTACTATTTCTTCAACAGTAAAAGTATTTCTATTGAAAACTCTATATGCCTTAGAAGTTGTGGAGTAGCCTAAGAAAATTCCTTCATCAGATTTTGGTGAGAATTTATGTAAATTATCTTTAGTATTCATAATTAATACTTTGCAACCAAAAACGTTGGAGTAGGAAAGTCTAGGTTTTACACCATTCTATAACTCATAAGGGGTTTTAATAAGAAAAGGTCTAATAAAGAAACAATTTATAGTATAACAAGTAGTACTTACAGCTTCAACCCAAAAATTTTTGGCTACAGAATATTCACTCAACATGGTTCTTATTAAAAAATTTAGCTTCTTCTTTCAACAAAACTATTCTATTACGGAGTTATTGGTGCTGAGAAGTTATGAGTAATGCCTTTTTTACTAAAAAAGTTTCAAAACTAGAATTTTGAAATTCTCCTCCATGATCACTATGAATAGTTATCAAAGGAAGATTTTTCTCATTTTTAACTTGGGCTCTAAAACTTTTGAAATAAGAAAAATAGTCATATTTCTTTGCTAGAAAATAGACCCATGAAAATCTAGTGTAATCATCAACTAAGACAAATACACAATAATCGTCTCCATTGCTTCCAGTTTGTGTTGGACCAAAAAGATCCATACACACCAACTATATTTCACCAGTAGTTGAGACTTCACCGACTGATTTAAAAATTGATTTATGTTTCTTTCCATATTGACAAGGATCACAAACTTTTTAATAATCAAATCTATGCTCCAGTAGATCCTTAACTAGTATTTTTTTTAGAGATTTTTCATATGTTCCTAAGGTTAAATTGTCCTAACATTTTATTCCATAACCAATAATGATCTTCCATTGCACTAGGACAGGGTAGGTCTTGGCTCCTAAGGTATTTTAAGTTTAGTGTGTATACATTCTTTTGCCAATGGGCAAAAAGAATAGATTCTTCCTTGGAATTTTTTACTAAGCACTTGTCATTTCTAAAATTCACAAGGTAACCTTCATCACATAAATGACTTATGATAATGAGTTTGTTCTTAAGACCCTAAAAAAATAAAACATTCAAAATCAAATTTTTTCTAAGAAGAACAATGTTACCTATACCAATAATTTCTCCCTGAGCATTATCTCCGAAAGTTACTTTTCTTCCTTTATTCTTGATAATCTTTTCAATGATGTTTTTGTTACCAGTCATGTGCCTAGAACATCCCCTATCCATGTACCATGTATTGTTGTTGTTACTTTCTTTACTTTCCTAAAAAAGAGTTATACTTTCGGAACCCAAACTTTCTTGGATTTGGAAACTTCAGAAATAAAATTTTTAGTAATCCACATTTCTTAGAAAAATAAGCTTTATGAAAACCTAAAGACTGAGTTTTGTTTAAGGAATAATTTTTCTTCCAAATTCCCACCACACTGACACTTAGTGTAGAATTAAGCACTTTGAGGAACAACATAATTATTACTAAAAACTGGTTTTGAGTGAGTATAACCAAATACAGAATTATTCCTGAGAGGTCAAATTTGGGAATACAACTTATCAAAGTTTTCCTTACTTAAGGTAAAGTTTGAAAAACACTTCCTCAAGAAAAAGACTCTTATGTAAATATATGAGTGTAATTTTAATTATTCCTAAATTTAAATGCAATATTCATAGAGAAAATTTCAAAGTAATGACTCTTACATTGGGAATGTAAGATTCATTTTTTAGAATATAAAATTTATTTGGATGTATCATGTTGAAATTTGGATAATTCCTTAGGTGTGTTATAGTAACAATTATGTTACATAAGAGGTAATTCCAACAACACCTATGATATTTCAAATAAATACCCTTTTCCGTAGGGATAAAAATATCAATGCATAAAAGTAACTTTTAAGGAGTTTTGGTTCTAAAGGGATCCTTCATTTGTTAAATCAAGCCCTAAAAATTGGATGATGTGTAAAGATTAGACACATGGATAAATTTATACTTAGCTGTAATAAAAGGAAAAACTAAGAATCATGGCTATGGATATCGTATCTAGTATACACAGAGCCCATCCAAGGGAAAATGAGAGTGAAGAAATATTTTATTCCCACTAATTAACCAAATTAGGGAAAAAAAGGATACAAAATCACAAGTGGCACATGATCTAAAAATTGCAAGATGTAATCAGATTTAATGAAGGGAACACAACATTTTTTCATGCATTTAAAGGTATTCCATTCCATATATATGGGTAGATTGATCCAGATAAAGATTGTGGGCCCCATCCTAGCTTCAAAGATTCCCGAACATTCATCTTGACTCTATTAATGACGATAGAACTCGCCATCAGGAGGATTATACTGGTTTTGTTATAGTTTTCCTTTTTTACTATTGATTATAGTTTTTACAATGATGGAAAACCAGACCAATTATTGTTGAACTAAGGAGACTTCCTCTATGTCAAACTAAATAATCTCAAATTAAATTGTTTAGTTATATTTTGGTTGATCTTATTGGATGAGTCTATTTAATATAAATAGTAGGATATTTCCACTTCTTATTGTATTTTAATTCTTCATATCTTATTCTTGGTTTAAAAACACAATCCCCATAACTCTCCTTCATTTCCCATATGGAGGGAAGTTGGGATTTATTCAAGACTAATCAAAAGTATCTAAACACTTGTCTAGGTAAGTGCATTGAGTGAAATGATCATTGAACATCCATTTTTAAGAGAAAAATAATGATTAAGGGAAATAAATTGAGGTTTTAGCTAATAAGTCCAATAGAGAGTTCTTTTTAGGTGAATCATGATTTATTAGGCGAGGTTAGGTAATATATGAGGTGATACTACAATTAAAAAATGATTCCAAACACCTTTTCACTTTCATTAAAATAAACACATAATTGTTCTCTATTTTCCAATATAAATTTAACCCATACACTCACACTAAGAATATTCTAAAATTCCTATATCTCTAATGACTATATAATTCAAAATATACTACATTTATCTTGGGTTTATTTTTTGTCTACGAGGTCCATAATAGACTCCACATCAAATTTGTTCCATTACTAGGGATACAATATTTTATTAGCATGTTTTTGTGTTTTTTTGAAATTAATTTAATACATGACTAGATCTAGTTTAAAAAATATATTTGAATTTGAAACATAAGTTGAGAAAACCGTTCCGGTCAGAGCCTAAAATTAGGGAATTATTAGGCAATTGGACAATGAGTTTTTCACTATTCCATTGATAGACTCCACATCCTCTTAAACTGTATATAATAATTATTTATGAAGTGATAACTTGAAAAAAAATATAGCCAAATTAAACAGAAACTTTATAAAATTATGTGAATCCAATTTCAATTAACAATATAATTAGTTGTTATAACAACAACATCAATTGAAATTTGAACTTAATAATGGATTGATTTAACTATGATCTAAGTTCCATTGATTACTAGGTGAATAACTAAATAGGAACTTTAATGAGTTTGGAGTTATGAGAAAGACCTTAAAAGCAAGGGGATTTTTAAAATCCAATATTATTTAGAAGGCTGTAATGATGCAGAATTTTTATACGTAAATATTAAACCTTATTAAATATATACTCATTGAATAAGATAACAATCTATGCCAGAATCATATAGGTTTAGTGTCTTTGAAACTTGGATACATATAAAAATATTTCATAAAATATCTATCATACTTAAAACTATTTTTCATAACCTTAGGAAAGAAAATATAAGATAGGGTAAGCTCATATTCTTAGTAAGGGTAAACAAGGGAGATACTGTTACACCCTGATATTTTATGAGAAGTATTTTTTATGTCTTATGTTATACGCATCATCAAAGGAATCTTTCATTACACACAACACTATCTTGGCTTGCGTTATACGCAAGAGCAACCTTCCTCGATATCGTGTGTTGTACGCAATATCAGGTTTCACTAAACAACAGTATGTTATTAAAAGATTATATAAATTAGCCATTATGAATAGTAATACTGACTTTTTGAAATTTTATAAATTTTATCTTTCAAAATGGACTTCATTTTTGGATTTGGAATATTGAAATTAGCCTAGGGTAAAGTTTTGGCATTTTTCTGAAAACTTTCAATTTTGGATGAATAGTGAAAACACTAGGTTACTATTTAAAAACCAACTTTTTATTTAAATAATTATTTGTTTTATTTAAATTTATTTTAGTCAAAATTGATACATAATACCTATATAAGTTCAATGTAATTCATTGGAGTCATTTTACAATAATTCTAGATATAAAAAAATTTTATTGAACTTTTCATCGTCTTTTACCCACCTCCTAGGAGAATTTTCAAATGTACATAAAACGTAATTTTACCGCTTTTGTGAGTGGAATTTAGAAAATCCGAGAGACACGATTAATATCAAGGAGTAAAATGTGGTTCAATAAGATAAAAATAATTTTTGGGGAATAGTAATGTTTTACTTTTATTTACCACGATTAAAAGTAAATAGGGTAATTAAAGGTATATATTATATTATTATTACCCTAACACATGTCCCAATTATATTGGATAAATGTTATTCGACCAAAAAAAACCTTAGGAATAAAATATTACCCTTTAGGTCCACTTGGATTAGATTAGGACATTTATTATTATTTTATTTAAAGAAGTGTTAAAATAGTTAAAATCAAAGTTTAATAAATAAACAGATTTTTAATGTAGGGTTATACATAAGATAAATTCAACTATAAATATTAATTAGAAATATAAAAATATTTCCTACATAATGGTATTTTATTTATAATTTTTAGAAATTAAATAATTTAATTTATTTATGACACAATGATGATGTAGTAATTACCTTATTTATGAAATATTAACATAATTAATATTATAAATACAAAAATAAATGTAATTTGAGAATTTTTATGAATTAAACTAATTTTATAGGATAATATGACATGTTATTATTTATTTAATTAACTTTTTTATAACTAATGATGCTGTTATAATTTTTACAAAAAATCAATTACTAAATAGTGTCAAAATTGACATAAATTAGTTTTTAAAACAAATATTATATTATTAATTGCTATTCTATTCCTAAAAATATTAGGATCAGACAAATTACTTATCTAAGGTTATATATATTAATAATTAACCACTTGGGGTTCATTTATCTTGTTATAGTATGTTTATTAACCATAAAGTGTAAGAAAACAAGAAGACACGGTAAAAGTTAAAATATTTAATTTAGAGTTAAATATAAATGATAAGGTTACAATAGTAACCTAAACTTGTCTAAAACCTATTGGTTGTAATGATTTCGACCCATAACCACTTTATCTTTTAAATAAAATAATTTTTAGCTATTATAAACTGAATATGACTTTATTATAAAATAATATTTTAAGTTTTTCCTAAGGTGCCCCTCTCCTCCTTTATAAAAGGGCACCTCCTCCCTCTCCTCATCACACCATTTTGAGCCTTCAAGATCGGACAAACCCTGCCCATTTCCCTTCCCAAATTCACTAGAAACATACTATAGGTCCTGGTCTTCTTCAAATACCAATTTTAGTTCCCTAAGAGGAGGTTTCAAAGAGGCGTGTTGAAGAAGAGGTAATATCCATTACCGATTCTTTCAAATTTATTTCTTCTTCTACTTCCTCTTCTTCAGTTTTTTCATTATAAAGTAATAACATCAGTATAAATCATATAATGATATGTTATTATAAATATGAAACAACCATATTTCACCTTCTAACCATCCTATGGAAAATGAAATCACCGCGCGTGCGTACGTACGGAATACCGTCTCCACGCCGTAGTGTAATCTGTTTTCCACCACCACCTTACTTGGATGGGTATAATGGTGTAAATAATAACTATAAATGATTATTGTAAAGTCATATTTATTCTGAAATAGTATATATACACTTCAATACAATTCCACGATCATGGGAATGATATCATCGCTCGTGCGTACGTACGACCTACCGTCTCCACAATGTGATACGACTCGTTCTACCTGTTCTTCAATGAATAATGATTATATAAATGAATTGAAAGAATAAATATGATATATATTACACTAATACCATTATTTAAATGTGGTATCTATAACCTAAAAATAATAATAAGAATTTATTTGACAAAACATGCTTTAGAACATAAAGAAATGAACACCCGAATAACAAGTAGCAATGAAATATTTCTAATAAGAAGATAAGAAAATGACCATATATGATATCATAAAAATGGATATGATTATGTAATAAGTCAATGACATTATTTAAATCATTATAAAGGAGGTTTGGATACGTATGAAGGAAATCAGACATAAGGTAAGGGAAGATCTCACAATCTCATTTATATCCGAGATTATTTATACTTTAGAATTTACTGGGGAATATTTATCATCCACATCCATGTTTCCCCAATATGTAATATTATTTATATCCTCATACAATTGTTTAAATCCAATTTTACATATTGGTGATTTTTTAGTAAAATATATGAAAGGAATCTTTTGTCATTTTCAGTACGACATACTTTTTGACTTTTCCGGCCAAAGTATGAGAAGAATGCTTTTCTAACTTATACGACATGAATGGATTTTTCTGATTCCAGAGAAAATAATTTCCATGAAGCTTCCTTTACAAATTTTCAAGTTTATTTTTAATTTACTTATTTTAGTATAAAATGGTATGACATTTTAAGAAAGGAAAAATGTTTTTGAAGTAGAAAGGATATTTTATTCAAGAATGGAGTTCAAGTGTTTTATCAAAATTATTTTCCATCTAAGATAATATAGGGTTATGTTTTTATCCCTATTTTTACATTGATTTGATTATGTTCTGATGGAATTATTTTTATGATGTCCTTTTGTCTTATATGTTTTATGTTATGATGGCATGATGTTTAAGATTCCCATTTTTATTACATAGGTTATGCTATGATGTATGATTTATGATTTTATGGCACACATAAGAATGGTTTCATTATGAGATCGGTGGGACCTATATCTCCCTCCAAATGCATTGGGTAAAGATTTATATCTCATGGGATAGACATGGATGGAAGGACAAGTTAATCCGGTTCAGTGATACAGGACTGGAACGAGGAGTGAACTTGGTTCAGTAATGGACTTTGTCCTCTATGATGGTCTTGGCAAAGAGCCTTGACTAATATGAAATTATTTTCTATGATTATGTGTTTATTCCACAAAGTTTCTTGTTTTAAGTTATGATTATTGGGATTACATTTCACTACTATGATTTATCCCATGTTATGGTATTATGATCTTTTTTTCAGGTTAAGATTATCAAAATATTATGTTCTTATGAATATGATATGATTGATATTTCTTTTGTTAACCCTTACTGAGCAGTTTAGATCTCCCTTTTGTATGTTTTTTCCCCAGGTCAGGAAGAAGGTTATTAAGTAGGATTTTCCAAAAGGGACTATAGATATGGTGAAAGAAACAGGAGACAATGTAGATGATTTATGAACTAGTTGTTTATATTTCCCAGTTTCTAAATACACTATACCTATATGGTCCTATCATGGTTTTGTTACATGTTGTAATAAGTATGCTTCAATTCTGAAGTATTAACCATGGATGTAAAGTATGGGTCGTTATAGTTGGTATCAGAGGAAAGGTATAGTCATCCTTTGGAAACTAGGATGTGAAAGCCTTAGTAAGAACTCTAAGGATAAGTCTAAACATAGAACATAATATTAGCCTTTTTGAAATGGAGATGAAAAACCTATGATAAGACCTAAAGTATGAAATTTTATTCTTGATTATGTATTTTTCTAGTTATGATTAGTGTTTCTCACACTATGCTTCTTGGTTTTAGTCAATGGCCGGAACCCGAAGGAACCGTGTTTGTGCTGAATGCAACGGGAAATGTAATGATTGTCCCCCTGAGCAACCTAATGTTATGGGAGCTGGAATGCAAAATCTTGTAGCCATGCTCACACAACTTTCTCAAGCTATGAATCACGCAAGACTTCCAAACGTGCAAATTAAGGAGAAACATTCTGTTGAATCCTTCATGAGGTAGCGTCCACCTTCATTCAGTGGGTCTTCTGATCCATTAGTGGCTGAACAATCGATTAGTACCACTGAAAAGATATTTTCTATCCTACAATGTTTTGAACATGATAAAGTCGTCTTAGTAGTATATCATTTGGAAGGTGAAGCTGATCAATGGTGGAATCTTATTAAGAATATGAGGCAAAGGGATGAAATTGAGTCCATGGAATGGGAAGAGTTCAAGAACGTATTTTTCAATAAGTACTTCCCTCATATTCTTCAAACAAAGATGGAGAAGGATTTTCTTGAACTGAAGCAAAAGGATGATGAATCAGTTGGTACCTACGAAGAAAATTTTACAAGACTTGAAAGGTTCACTTCCAGAATTATTATCCAACCTGAGAGTAAGATCTATCAATTCTTTAGTGTCTTAAAATCAAGTCTTCGAAGGGAGTTAGCCATAAGGGACTTCAATAACTATGAGGAAATTGTTCGATGTGCTCTCAATGTTGAGATGGATATTGGAGTAAGCCATCAGTCATATGGGTTTGATAAGAAGAGGAAAATGGAATTCAAGGGAAAATCTAAAGACCACACTGAAAAGAAGATGAGTTTTCCCTTATGATCAATGTGTGGAAAGAAACATGGAGGGAATTGTCTTAAAGGGACAAGTAAATGTTTTTAGTATGGAAAATAAGGTCATCGGGCAGTTTAATGTCGAAATAATGGGAAGAAGAAGTCTAATGTTGCGAACAAAGAAAGGGATACACAGAATGCACCTCTTACACTTCAATGTATCAAATACAAGGAAATGGGACATTATGCCAATAAATTCTCTAATCCAAGGGTTGTTGATTATGATCGATGTTAACAAACTCTTAAGGCCAAATACAAAGGAAAGTCACATTCAATTTCTATCGACGATGTGGAGTATGATAACAAAGTGGTGAAAGGTACACTTACCATCCACTCAAAAGTAGCAAATGTTTTATTTGATTCTAGATCCACCCACTATATGATTTCTGAATAATTTTCTAAGCTAGATATGGAGTTATCTGTGACAACCCCTAATGGCACAATAGTCACATCAAAAGTTTACAATTCTTCTCCGATTGAAGTTTGCGGGAAAGTGCTTCATTCAAATCTTGTGATCCTTCCTATAGTGGAATTTTATGTGATTCTTGGCATTGATTGGATTTCTTTATATGGAGCTCATATCAATTGACAAAGATTGGAAATCACATTTAATATTCCCGATCAATCTACTATCATCTATCGATGCAAGGATGAACATAACCTTCCGGTGGAAATTTCTTCCATCTTATGGGTCTTGATTCCAATAAATGAAGGTTATTTATCTCAAATGGTTGGAGAGAAACTCATGATTACGAATATTCCCATTGTACGGGAGTATGATGATGTCTTTCTGGAGGAATTTCCAGGTCTTCCACCAAATCGTGAAGTTGAGTTTTCAATAGAACTCATACCGGGTGCTATGCCTATTTTAAAGACACCATATAGAATGGACCCAATTGAGTTGCAGGAATTGAAGAAGCAACTCCAAGAGAATCTTGATAAAGTAGTCATACGCCCTAGCACGTCACATTAGGGATCACCTGTTCTTTTTGTTAATAAGAAATATGGATCAATGAGACTCTGCATTGATTATCGAGAACTTAACAAGATCACTATCAAGAACAAATATCCTCTCCCACACATCGATGACTTATTTGACCAACTACGTGGAACTCAATAATTTTCCAAGATTGATCTTCGTTCAGGGTATCATCAATTAAGGGTCAAAAAGGAGGACATACCAAAGATGGATTTTTGTACAAGGTATGGACACTATGAATTTATAGTGATGCCATTTGGTCTTACTAATTCCCCTACTATCTTCATGGATCTGATGAATAGTGTCTTTAGAGACTATCTTGACCATTTTTTGGTAGTCTTTATAGATGATATTCTTGTCCATTCAAAGAGAATGGAAGAACATGAAGATCACTTGATAATTGTATTAAAGACCCTAAGAAAGGAGAATCTTTATGCCAAATTTACCAAGTGTGAATTTTGGCTTCAAAAAGTTTCATTTTTGGGTCACATAATCTGAAAGGAGGGGATATCTATGGATCCAGCAAAAACAGAGGTTATTGAAAGATGGCCAAGACCAACAACCGTAATTGAGATCCGAAGTTTACTTGGTATGGCTGGATATTATCGACGTTTTGTGAAAGTTTTTTCAAGGTTATCTAATACATTCACCAGGTTGACTTGAAAAAGAGTTAAGTTCGTGTGGACAGAGGAGTGTAAAGAGAATTTCAAAGAGTTAAAACGAAGGTTATCCAGTGCACCTGTGATCACACTTCCATATAGTGGACTAAGGTTTGTGATCTACAATGATGGATCCAAGAAGGGGCTGGGGTGTGTTCTCATGAAAAATGATATGGTGATAGCTTATGCCTCACGACAGTTGAAAATCCATGAGCAAAATAACCCAACTCATGATTTGGAGTTATCCATGATAATCTTTGCATTAAAAATATGGAGACATTATCTTTATGGTGAAAAGTGTGATATTTATATTGATCATAAAAGTTTAAAGTATATTTTCACACAAAAGGAGCTGAATATGTGCCAAAGAAGATGGCTGGAGCTGATTAATGATTACTACTTCTAAATTCATTATCACCCAGGGAAATCAAAGAAGGTGGCATACACATTAAGTCTAAAAGACCATGCTAGCTTATCCATGATGAGGATCACAAAAGATATAATATTTATGGGTTTAAAAAGGATGGATCTTGGGATTATAATGGAAAGGTAAAAATCTTATCTTTCTCAAATGAATGTTCAACCATCTATACATGTGAAGATTAAAGAGGCACAAAAAGAAGATGTAGAGTTACAAAAGAAGGTCAGAAATGTTCCTGAATTCAACCTTGATTGTGATGGGATAATAAGGTTCAGGAATCGGGTTTGTGTTCATCCCATCCCAGAATTAAAGAAGGAACTACTGGATGAGGCTCATAGTTCTTCATTCTCTATTCATCCTGGATGCACGAAGATGTATAGGGACTTGAAAGAGTACTTATGGTGGGATGGCATGAAAAGAGATGTTACTGAATTTGTCTCTCGATGCTTGGTTTGTCAGCAAGTTAAAGCTGAGATATAGAAGTACAAGGGGATGTTACAACCATTACCTATACCCGAATGGAAATGGGAAAACACCACTATGGACTTTGTCAACAGACTTCCTAAAACATCCAAAGGAAATAATGCTATCTGGGTCATAGTTGATCGTCTTACGAAGTCGACACACTTCATTGCTATTAGAGAAGATTTCTCTCTGGATCAGCTTACCAAGATATATATAAAGGAAGTGGTAATATTTCATGGAGTACCACTTTCCATTATATCTGATCGGGATTCCAGGTCTACCTCATTGTTTTGGAAAAGTCTTCAGCATACTCTAGATACAGAGTTGAGTTTTAGCACTACTTATCATCATCATACTGACGGTCAGTCTGAGAGGACAATTCAAAATCTAGAAGACATGTTGAGAGCTTTCTCTATGGATTTCGAAGGTGGTTGGGATCAACACCTAACTTTGGTAGAATTTTCTTATAATAATATCTTTCACTCTAGTATTCAGATGGCTCCTTATGAAGCTCTCTATGGAAAGAAATACAAGACTCCAACTTGCTGGGATGAAGTTGAAGAAACAAAGCTATTAGGACCTGATCTTGTTGATGAGATGGAAGAAAAGGTCGGATCTATTCAACAACACATAAGAGCAGCTCAGAGTCAACAAAAAAGTTATGCCGACAACCGAAGAAAAGACCTAGAGTTTGAAGTGGGTGATAAAGTGTTCTTACGAATATCTCCTTGGAAGAGAGTAATGAGATTTGGAAAGAAGGGAAAGCTGAGCCCTAGGTATACCGGTCCTTTCGAAATACTGGATCATGTTGGGAAGATATCTTACCGATTAGAGCTTTCACCGAATCTCTCTCAAGTTCACGATGTGTTCCATGTATCTTTCCTAACAAAGTACAGACCCGATCCTTCACATGTACTAAGCTTAGAAGTTGTACCATTGGAGCAAGATCTTTATTATGAAGAAAAGCCGATAGAGATTCTGGATCGTTGTGAAAAAGTTCTATGGAACAAGACCACTCGCTTGGTGAAAGTTTTATGGAAGAAACACCAATTAGAAGAATCTACCTGGGAGCTTGAGGATATGATGAGAGAGAGGTATCCTCGTCTATTTGTTACAAAGTGACGAATTCTGAGGAGGAGATTCATTTTAAGGGGGGAAGAATGTAACAACCTGATATTTTATGAGAAGTATTTTTTTATGTCTTATATTATACGCATCATCAAAGGAATCTTTCATTACACACAACACTAGCTTGGTTTCTGTTATACGCAAGATCAACCTTCCTCGATAGCGTGTGTTGTACGCAATATCGAGTTTCACTAAACAACGATATGTTATTAAAATATTATATAAACTAGCTATTATGAATAGTAATACCGACTTTTTGAAATTTTATAAATTTTATCTTTCAAAATGGACTTCATTTTTGGATTTGGAATATCGAAATTATCCTAGGGTGAAATTTTGGTATTTTGATGAAAACATTCAATTTTTGATGAATAGTGAAAACACTGGGTTACTATTTATAAACTGGCTTTTTATTTAAATAATTATTTATTTAATTTAAATTTATTTTAGGTAAAAATTGATTTATAATACCTATATAAGTTCAATGTAATTCATTGGAGTCATTTTATAATAATTTTAGATATATAAAAATTTTATTGAACTTTTCACCGATTTTTACCCACCTCCTAGGAGAATTTGCAAATGTACATAAAATGTAATTTTACCGCTTCTGTGAGTGTAATTTTGAAAATCCAAGAAACACGGTTAATATGAAGGAGTAAAATGTGGTTCAATAACATAAAAATAATTTTTTTGAATAGTAACCTTTAATTTTATTTACCACAGTTAAAAGTAAATAGGGCAATTAAAGGTAAACATGATATTATTATTACCCTAAAACATGTCCTAATTCTATTGGATAAGTGTAATTCGACCAAAAACAACCTTAGAAATAAAATATTACCCTTTAGGTCCACTTGGATTAGATTGGGACATTTATTATTATTTTATTTAAAGAAGTGTTAAAATAGTTAAAATCAAAGTTTAATAACTAAAGTTTTTTAATGTAAGGTTATACATAGGATAAATTCGACTATAAATATTCATTAGAAAGATAAAACGATTTCATACATAATGGTATTTTATTTATAATTTTTAGACATTAAATAATTTAATTTATTTATGACACAATGATGATGTAGTAATTACCGTATTTATGAAATAGTAACATAAATAATATTATAAATACCCAAATAAATGTAATTTGAGACTTTTTATGAATTAAACTAATTTTATAGGTTCCTATGACGTGTTAGTATTGATTTAACTAACTTTTTTTGAACTAATCATGCTGTTATGATTTTTAAAAAAATCAATTACCAAATAGTATCAAAACTGACATAAAATAGTTTTTAAAACATATATTACATTATTAATTGTTATTCTATTCATAAAAATCTAAGGTTTGGCCAAATGACTTAGATAAGGTTATATATATTAATAATTAACCACTTGGGGTTCGTTTGGCTTGTTATAGTAAGTTTATTAACCATATAGTGTAAGAATACAGGAAGACATGGTAAAAGTTAAAATATTTAACTTAGAGTTAAATCTAAATTATAAGGTTAAAATAGTAACCTAAATTTGTCTAAAAAATATTTTTTGAGAGTATTTCGACCCATACCCACTTTAGATTTCAAATAAATTAATTTTGAGCTATTATAAACTGAATATGACTTTATTATAAAATAATATTTTATGTTTTTTCTAAGGTGCCCCTCTCCTCCCTTATAAAAGGGCACCTACTCCCTCTCCTCCTCACACCATTTTGAGCCTTCAGGATCAGCCAAACCCTACCAATTTACCTTATAAACTTTCCTAGAAACATACTAGAGGTATTGGTATTCTTAAAAGACCAATTTTAGTGCCCTAAGAGGAGGTTTCAAAGAGCCGTGTCGAAGAAGAGGTAATATCCGTTACCGATTCTTTAAAATTTATTTCTTCTTCTACTTTCTATTCTTTAGTTGTTTCATTATGAAGTAATAACATCAGTATCACTCATATACTTATATGTTATTATAAATATGAAACAACCATATTTCACCTTTTAACCATCCTACGGAAAACGAAATCACCGCGCGTGCGTACGTACGGAATACCGTCTCCACACCATGGTGTAATCTGTTTTCCACCACCACCTTACTTGGATGGGTATAATGGTGTAAATAATAACTATATATGATTATTTTAAAGTGATATTGATTATAAAATAGTATAGATACACTTAAATACAATTCCACGATCTTGGAAATGATATCATCACTCGTGCGTACGTACGACCTACCGTCTCCACGATGTGATGTGACTCATTCTACATGATATTCATTGAATAATGATTATATAAATGAATTTAATGAATAAATATGATATATATTATACTAATAAAATTCTGGAAACGAGTTATCTATAACCTAAAAAGAAGAAAAAGAATTTATTCGACAAAACATGCATAAGAACATAAAGCAATGAACACCCGAATTACAAGTAGTAATGAAATATTACTAATAAGAAGATAAGAATATGACCATTTATGATTTCATAACAATGAATATGATTCTATAATAAGTCAATGAAATTATTTAAATCATTATACAAGAGGTTCAGATATGTATGAAGCAAATCAGACCTAAGGTAAGGGAAGATCTCGCAATCTCATTTTTATTCGAGATTGTTTATACTTTAAAATTTACTAGGGAATATTTATCATCAACATACATGTTTCCTAAATATGTAATATTATTTCAATCCTCCTACAATTTTTTAAATCCAATTTTACCTATTGGTGATTTTTTAGTAAAATATATGAAAGTAAACTTTTGGTCATTTTCAATACGAGATACTTTTTGACTTTTCCAACCAAAGTACCAGAAGAATGTTTTTTTAACTTATACGACATGAATGGATTTTTATGATTCCATAGAACATTATTTCCATGAAGCTTCCTTTACAAATTTTCAAGTTTATTTTTAATTAACTTCTTTTAGTTTAAAATGTTAAGACATGTTAAGAAAGGAAAAAAAAATTGAAGTAGAAAGGATATTTTCCTCAAGAATGGAGTTCAAGTGTTTTATCAAAATTATTTCTCATATAAGATAATATAGGGTTAAGTTTCTATCCCAATTATTACATTTATTTGATTATGTTGTGATGGAATTATTTTTATGAAGTCCTTTATCTTATATTAATTGTTTTATGGTGTCACGATGTTTATGAATCCCATTTTTATTACATGGGTTATGCTATGATGTATGATTTATGTTTTTGTGGCACACATAAGAATGGTTTCATTATGAGATGGGTGGGACCTATATCTCCCTCCAATGCATTGGGTAAAGATTTATATCTCATGAGATAAACATGGCTGGAACAACAAGTTAATCTGATTCAGTGATACATGACTGGAATGAGGAGTGAACTCGGTTCAGTAATGGACTTTGTCTACTATGATGGTCTTGTAAAAGAGCCTTGAATAATATGAAATGATTTTCTATGATTATGTGTGTATTACACAAAGTTTCATATTTTAAGTTATGATTATTTGGATTACATTTCACTACTATGATTTATCCCATGTTATGGTATTATGAACTTTTTTTCAGGTTAAGATTTTCAAAATATTATGTTCTTATGAATATGATATTATTGATATTTCTTTTGTTGACCCTTACTGAGCATTTGAGATCACCCTTTTGTATGGTTTCTTTTCCCCAGGTCAGGAAGAAGGGTATTAAGTAGGATATTCCAAAAGGGACTCTAGATATTATGAAATAAATGGGAGACAATGTAGATGATTTATTAACCAGTTGTTTATGTTTCCTAGTTTCTAAAGACACTATACCTATACGGTCCTATCATGGTTTTGTTATATGTTGTAATAAGTATGCTTTAATTCTAAAGTAATAACCATGTATGTAAAGTATGGGTCGTTATAGATAAGAATGATAACCTGAACATAACACGAGCATAAGGTTATGAGAACATTATTTTAACATTCGAAAACCATAACTTGTGTACCAAAAATCATAATCTTGAGTCATGACATAAACTTGGTAGTTCATAATACATGAATTAAAGAGAAATATAAGAACATGAACCAGGAGAGCATAACACTGACATAAGTCATAAGTTTATTTTGTACACATAAGAATAAAAAATAAGTTCCTTAGTATTAAAGTATTACTACCAAGACTATTAATATTAATTAGGTTCACTCCCCAAACCATTGTATATTTAGTCAATGTTCACTCCCAAGACTATCCCAGTGGTCACAATCGTTTATGGAATTGGATTTTCTCTCTATTCCAGTATTTATTATCTCATGAGATATACATATTTTCCAAATTAATTGGAGGTATATATAATTTTGTGTTTTCCTTTCATATAATGTAAATTATATATATGTGTTTCACAAGATCATTTCATCCTATCATAAACTATGAACAGGAAACAAATTTCATAAACATTTCATCATTTCATCATAAACTAACTCATGGAAAATAACTGGGTTTCATAAATATATGGTCATAAAAATAATAAACCATCCAGAGAAATAATAAGTATGGTATCATTGGATCATATCCCCTATAAAGAATATGAATCATCAAAAGATGTCATCTTAAATAAAAATTCCTTTAAAATATTACTTGGAATGTTTTTTGAGGAAAATAACCTTTTCACTTTGAAATTACTTATTTAAAATCCAAAACATTCGCCAAATAATAATGAAAATTTTTATTTGAAAATAAAGTTTTAAAATTATAGTGGAAGCTTTAAAGTATTGAGTTTCTATGATGACATTAAATTCAATTCATACTGTGTAGGTTAAAATAAAATCTCCTTTCACATTTTTAATAAATAGTTAAAAGTGCCTTATTTTTAAAATGAAAATAATATTCATTTTAAACCATTTTGTAAAAAGTAAAACATAAATGAAATTTACTTTGAACAATAATTATAGAATAGTAAAAAATTTCTTGAAAACATTTTTAGAAAGTAAGTACATAGAAAAGAAATATTCCAAGATGAATAGTAAAACATAGTTGATTTTCATTAAAATTATTCTTTCGGTCTCTTGAGTACATAAAAAGAGACTAATGAAAAGATAACATATAATCTATAGAAATTACAAGTGTAGAAGTAAATTTATGTGATTATTGAGAGGTTTATTATTAAATTTTATCATCAGAAACTTAATCATAAATAATCATCTTAAACAATGAGATTGTAATATAAAATTCTTACCTTGATCTTGGATTTCTTATAAAGTGCTTTAGCCTACTCTTGTTGAGAATCAACTTTTGGATTACACTATAAGGCATGAAGAGATGTACTTTTTGTAATACTAGAATCTCAAGGATGTGATCAAGTAATCTAAGAGGGTATTATTATAGATATTGGAAAAGATATAAGGCTCAAGAGGTGTGAGGAAGATATTAGAAGAGGTTCCCTTTTTATAATTGAGGGGAGAGACACTCTTGGAATTATTTAAATTATTAAGTTAATATAAAATAATTTTCATTTAAAAAGGGATCCAAATTAATATAATTTTAATATATGATGAGGATGATTCAAAAATCTCACATATAATAAAATTTGGACATGTTTTGGGAATGATTTCACCCTTATAGTTTTTAACTCCTTATTAACAATTTTGACAATTACCGTGATATCAAATTTTTTTAATATTTAAGGGAAAAGAATGTTACCATAAATGAATTAGTTGGTCATAAATGTAACATTTTTTATATATTCAATCGTATCCCATTAAATTGTCTAAATATAGGATTTTTATTAATTTTAACTCAATTCCTAAAATCTGTTTGTTATAAAATATCATTAATTTCGTTTTTGGAACTATTAATTTACTTTGACTTTTAAAACATGATGAAAACAAAGGAATTAAAATATATAAAACTTTAAAAAATCTATAATATGATGTATTTATCTAAAAAAGTTCATGGAACATAATAATTCAGCCCAATTATATTACTTAAATATTTTTAATATCATTTTAATATTTTTCTATTAACTGAAAAAGTATTATGTCAATGTTGTGTAAGATTTTAAGGTAATTTATAAATTGAAAAAAATTAAAAAAATACCATGATAAAATAATTAATTCATAATTAAAATAAAAATCTAGAACCAATCTTATCCTCTTTTTATGCTTATATAAAACTTTTTGAGATATTAATGTCAAGAGAAAGACATTTTAAATTTATTATTTTATTAAAATAATATAAGGTTCATAATCCAAGAAAAATGGAACCAAGTGGCTATATAAGCCTGAATTGTATAAAAAATGTCAAAAATACACTCATCAAATTGGATGAAGGCTAGTGTTTGAGAAATTTTAAAGCATTATCCCAAAGTTTTAACCCTATTTTACCCGTTTTACCCTTAATGCTATTCATAACAATCTAAAATAAAAGGAAATTATTTAAAAAAATTTAATCTTATAATTCAAAATATAGGATCGATTTTTCAATATTAAATTTCTATAAGTATCAGAAATTTATTTTAAAATAATGCGTAAAACATGATGAAAACCGTTTTTTTATAAAAAATACATTTTAAGCAATAAAAAATATTTTCTCTTTACCCATGACTAGAAAAGACAATAGATGAATGTTAAAAAAATTTATTGAATATAAAATATATAAATTTAATTATAATAATTCACTAATAGAGATTAAATATATTTATTAATCTAAAAACACATTTCATGAAAAAAATAGTCTGTCATAAAAACATCTCATTTACTTTCAAAAGGTTTTTATTTTCATTTCTATTCAACTAAAAACCAATGAATTCATTTTGTACATATGAAAAACCTATATTTTTCATAATTTAGTTAGTCCTATTCATACCCATAAATCTAATGGGTAATAACATTTATATGAAAAAAATAATATTTCAATAGTATATCATGGTTTATTTACATGGGGTTGCATGTAAAGCAATATATTAAAGAAAGAAAAATTATTTATTGCGAACTTTATCATAAAATATCATGGTGTTACATTTTACCCCAAATAAAATGAATTTTTCCATTGAAATTCCATCACTACAATACAAAAAATGAGGATATCTCTATTTTATGACAACCTTTGGTTCCCAAGTAGCATTTTAAAATTTATGATTCCTCTAGAGAATTTTAACCAGGTGAGTAGTATTTTTCCCTAGCACTTTTTCTCAATGATCCAAAAATTTTGATGGTTTTTTTCATAATAAAGATCATGATATAGTTGTATGGCCTCTAAGTTTAGTAAATATTATAGATTAGGTATTTACTTCCTTATGAGAGGCACATGGAAGACATTTTGTACCTGAGAGAGGTTTTTTTGAAGCACCAATTGATAAGATATCGTCCATACTCGATCAATAATCTTTAAGTGGAAAATAAACATAAGGATCATATTTACATTCTTTACAAATATCATAACATTTTTACATGGAAAAATTAATAGGAATACCTTTTAACTAACTCCAAATTCCAAATTTCACTTACAGTTGTCAAGTTTAGTTTCCTATCGACTATAAGCTTCCATGATGTTCCACTGAAAAGATCTAACTTTCTCTACCATTTCATTAGCTATATCTATTCCCTATAGATTTATTTCTCCAATTCCTTCCCAATACATTGGATTTCTGTACTTTCCTCCACATAGAGATTCATAAGGATCCGTATGAATGCTTGAGTGAAAGGTATTATTATAAGAAAACTTGACTAGAGGAAGATGTTGATCCCAAAAAACTATGAAATCCATAGAAAAAATTATTAATATATCCTATAAGGTTTTAATGGTTCCCTCATACTAATAATTAGTTTCAAAAATTATAAGTAGTAATGAAATTCAACCCAGTATCAATATGCTACCAAAGACTTCAAAAAAACCTTGAGGTAAACCTAAAATCTAAATCAGATATAATAGAATGTGGTACTCTATACAACATTTCAAATTATTTAATGTATATCCAGGAAGGATGATCCAAAGATAAATATTCTCTAATGGAAATGAAGTGTGATGAATTCATAAGGTAATTGACAACAACCCAAATAACATTATGGACTTTACATGTTTTGGGGGTCCAATGATAAAATCCATGGAAATATTTTCCCATTTCCAATCTAGTATGGGTAATGGTTGTGAAATAACCTTCAATATCTATCTCTTATCCTTAACTTGGTGACATACGAAGCACCAAGATACATGACCTGCAATATATCTCTTTATGTTGTCCCACTAGAAATACTGTTTCACATCTCTATACATATTCATACTTCTAGGATGAATAGAGAATTATGAACTATAAGTTTTATCCAAGAAATCCTTCTTAAAATATTGTATGTATGGAACACAAACACGGTTCCTAAACCTTATCATTTTATCACAATTCATGTTGAACTCAAGAACATTTCTTGCCTTCTTTTTCCATTCCACATCTTCCCTATATGCTTATTTAATCCTCCCATAGATAGATAATTGAGAACTCATTTTGGAAAGGTAATATTTCTCCCCTACCTTAAATATTTCCAGATCCATCCTTTGAAAATATAGAAATATTAAATCTTTTGTGATCCTCGTCATAGATAAACCATTATGATCCCTTCGAATTAAAGAATATACCAACTTGTTCATTTTCCTATGGTGGTAATGTATTTAGTTTTCATAATCATTAATTAACTCCATCCACATTTTCTGATTCATATTCAACTATTTATTAGTGAGTATATAATTTATTCTTTTATGATTCGTATATATATCACAAATTTCACCGTAAAGATAATTCCTCCATATCATTTATGAAAACATTGTTGTAGATAACTGTAAATCATGAGTTATTTATTTCCTCTCATGAATATTCAATTATCATGAATAATAAGTTATGACCATATCATTCTGCATGAGGGTGAATATTACTCCCTTATTCGATGAATCACTATAGATTACAAAACCTTATTTACTACATGGTAGTGTTAGCACAAGTACACGGAATAACCTTCTCTTAAGTTCCTTGAACTGTTACTCACGTTTTTCTATCCAAAAGAATATTAATACCTTCCTTGTTAACTTGTTGAGTGTATTTTTATTGAACCAAGACATATAAACTAGACAAACCACCCAAACCGTCCCATAATAGTGGTGAGGCGCAACATGAAACTAAAAACAAGTCTTGTTTAAAGGAAAATAAGACATATAACTAGATTACAATGAATAAGAAATAGATACATCCAAAATCTATAAAATCTAATAAAAACTAGATAAACCATAAAGTATGAAATTAATAAGACCCACAAGTCTCTATGTGACCAATAGTTCCCTCCAAACCATCCCAAAATGATGGTAATGACAACAAGAGAATCCACCATAATACAATATTACCATCCCTTAACCTAAATTAGGAAATAAAACATCTAGAACCGCCCAAAGAAAATAGTTGGATGTGAGAAATAATCCTAATAGGATACCATAAAAGATTCTATACAAGGTTTAATACCAATAATATAATAGTTCTATCTTTTAAAATAGAAATTGTTTTACAAAAAAATTTCATTAATCCAAACCCATTTATAAATCATTTTCCTTTGGTTTTTCACAAAATAATTTCATATCCAATAAACCAAGAATATTAAAAGTATAAGTGATAAGACAGAGAATCATACGCATACACCATAAGGTAATAAAGTAAACATACATCCATGACATAATCCACCATGTGAAACCATGTGATACAACCTTTTGTGAAAACATGTGAGAAACAATCCCTGATCAAAATCCATCTTGTGATATATAAACCATAAATGAAAAATCACCTTGTATTGGGACCTATCCTTTGGGAATATTTACTAGACATAATATATCCAAAAATAGGTATATTTTGGTACCAACCAATTTCGAGTCATGCTAGAATCCATTGATATCACAAAGTAACACCTAGTAGTGCCACACTCTCTAGGGTCACCTATGTCCCTCTCCTGACACACCCAAGGTTCTAAATGTTCTATTTTAAAACCATTCTCAAAATTTATAAGAAAAATTAAAATCCAATATAATACACTTTCGATTTTGAAAATCCATTTCTAAATCAAAACAACCATTCACATATTTAATTAAATATTTGGTGTGAAAAACCCATTTTTAATGAAAAACCCATTTAAAAACATGAATCATTCCAATAAATCAGTTGAAAACATAAATAAATTCAATTAAATGAATAAAAAAAATGCAATTTTTTAAAAATGGTAATAAATTCATATAATTAATCCTTTTTATAGAAATAGCTACATCAAAACAGAGGTAGCAAAAACCGCTTTCAAAAAATAGAGGCTAGAGAAGAGTAGACAGGGTCCTCACAATACTAGATCTATAATAAAAAATTTAAATATTCAATCAAACCAATTATATCTAGTATCATATTATAATTTTTTCCAATAATATGGTAGTAGAATGGATCTAGCACAGATATACAATGAATAGAGGAAACCAGATCAAAACAGCAACATACCACAATATTGTCCATCAAGAAGGAAGTATGTACAACTAGATTCCAAGGAGAGAGACCTAAAATGAATTGGGTATGGTTTTTGATGATATAATATGATATTATAGGGTGATTATTCTTTAAAACAACCAAGGTAAAAATGGTAAAATCCCTCTTTTTAAGAGTTCTTTGGGAGGTCACATGATATTTGGAGGAGGCCGCACTGTTAAAATAACTTTACACCATAATCATGAACCCCTATATTCCATTATATCTAGGGTTGTATAGATTTCAATTGTGAGACACATAGTTAAACTAACAATGTGCCTTAATCATGTGACACCCTAGAAAAACCACCATATACCATGCACGGTTCACTGGACATGTCACACAATTTCACTAACCATGTGAAAATCATGAGAAAATATATTGAAACATCATAGAGGCATACCTCATGGTTATCGCAAATTTAAACTAACCTTTCATCTTAACAATGTTCTATTCTAGTTTCTCTGAAATTCCTTAGTTTTCAGCCTCCTATCCACTGAATATTCTAGGACCCCAAAAGAGAAAAACCAAGGCTTGACTAAGGTGTACCTATGACCCTCAGGGAGTTACAATTATCTCCAACATATGTGATTTCTATCCCCAAAAATTTCTCAAGATTATATTCCTGTAAATAAAGAAGGAAATTTCTTCCTCATAAATGCTTACAACTCCCATTTCTCATGGCTAGCTTATCTGTACTTCCATAGTACTCAAACTAAGGGAATTGTTTTACCACACAGTACCTTATCCTGGTGATCCATAATATGAACTGGTAACTCATCATTGGTGGTATCGGGCTCAAGATCAGTATTATTTCATACAATCATATGGTAAGTATCTGGATGATTCCTTTTCAACTGTTAAACATGAAACACATTGTGAATAGAAGTCAAGAAAGATAGTAATTTCAATTGACAAGTCACCTTTCCAAGTATCTCCATGATCCCAAATGGGACAACAAACCAAATCTCCATCTTACCCTACTTACCCAACTAATTATGTACCATGTGAGGTGAAAATATGATAAAAAACATGATAAAAAATATCAAACTATAGTGGTCGATGAATTTTTTTTTGAATAAGATCTACCACGACATTGTGATGTGACCAACCTCTTCTAGATCAATTGTGCATTTCCGTCATCTCCTAAATGATATTCGGACCAAACAAGGACCATTATCTCAACTTTTCCAAGTATAATGGATATCTACGTGAATTACAATAAAATTATTCAAAGGGTGTCATCTTTATTGAGGCCAACTATTATTATAGAAAAATTTGACGAGAGGAAAATTCTTTTACCAAGATCTTCTAAAATTAAGCACATAATCCAGAAGCATATCCTCAAGAACTTGGATATCTATCTCTATCTATATATATATATATCTTCATATGATAATATATTCTTAATTTTATATAGGAACACATTTCCTATTTTAAACCTTTATAAAACATGTATGTGAAACTTAGGTCCCTATTAGATACAACCACATATAGAATCCTATGAAGTCTCGTAATCTACTATATGCACTAGTCCACAAGATATTCCACCATTATCATATACTTAATAGGTAAGAAATGATCCAATTTCATAGTTCAATAAATGATATCCAAAATTTCATCTTTAACACTTGGAGTTTGTAAGAAAAAATAGTGAAGTTGATGTTAATCTCATCCCACTTCAATACCAGAATGGGTAAAGGTCTCAACAAAAGAATAGGTCTCTGGTGTTCTGCCTTAATTTTATTACAGGTGAGACACCATGAAACAAAATATAAATTAGAATGAATCTTACCTTGGTACCAATATTGATATCTAAAGTCATGATACATATTGGTATCCCTAGGTTTTACAGTCCAATATGACTGGTTTCCCCTATCCATCAACTCCCACCTTAGATAAATTGAAACAACCAACTCGCTATGGATGCAAAAATCTCTATTAGGGGACTGCGACCACTCACCTGAGGTCTCACAACCATAAATGATTTTATGAAATTTTTTAAATTGTTTTTTTCACCTACTTGATCCAAACTTACTCATGAAAATAAGAGCCAACTTTCATTGAATCAAAGAACACATACATGATAACCTCTTTTACTCCCAAGCTCATCTCAGCAAACAAACTCATCAAAGACTATTCCTTAACCGATTCCTTCAACGATTGTGATGGTAACTTTATTCTCAATGCATCAATAACCACATTTCATTTCGTAGGAGTGTCTATAATATCAAAATAAAAATTCTGAATATACACCACCTTTTTTTATCTTTCACAAGTTCATATCCATCTGAGTAAACATATATTTCAGGCTCTTATAGTCAGAATACATTGTAAACCACTACCCAAAGAGACAATGACACCATGTTTTGAGTGCATGTATAACTGAAACCAAATCAATATCATGGGTAGGGTAGTTATTCTCATGAGAGAATAACTTGTGGGATCCATATGCCACGACTTATTTTCTCTTCAAAACTACACATACCATTCCCGTACCATAAGCATTGTAGAAAAAATCATAACCGAAACATGATTCTAGAAGAATAAAAAATAGTGTTTAAGTCAGCCTCACTATCATCTCCTTAAAATATATTTGAAATTTTTTATTCCATTCAAACTTTGTACCCTTATGGGTTAAATCTTTCATTGAATATGTGAGCTTTGAGAAATCCTAAAAAACTGCCTTTAGTAACCAACCAAACACAAGAAGCTATGTATTTCAAAAACATTTATGGACATCTCTATACACATAACTTCCTATATATTTTTATTATCCACTGATATTCCCCTCTTAGATATCACATTCCCTATAAATTTCACTTCTCAGGTCCAAAACTCACATTTTTAATGATTACCATATAGATAATGTTCCTTTATAGTTAGAAGAATGATGATAAATAGTTCGTATGCTTCTCCTTTGAATTGGATTACAACAAAATATCATCCATGAACACAACAGTTAAAGTTTCCAATAACTATTTCATTATTTGGTTCATCAAATCCATAAATACCATAGGAGTGTTAGTGAGAATAAATGGAATAAATAGAAACTTGAAATTACCATACCGATTTTTAAATGATGCCTTTGGTATATCCTCTTCTCATAATCTCAACTTATGGTAACCTGACAAAATTATAGTCTTTCAAAACCAAAATCCCCCTTTAAGATTCTCAAAGATATCACTAATACTTTTTAAATGATATTTGTTCTTAATAGACACCCGATTCAAGTTTCGATAATACACACAAAGTATGAGGCTGTCATATGCCTTCTTAGAAAAGAGCACAAGGAAAGACCATGGTGACATGCTAGTGAAAATAAATCCCTTAGCCTCTAGATCCTAAACCTGGAATTTATGTTCCACAAACTCAGCAGGTTCCATTAAATAATATTTCATAAAAATGGGTATTATATTAAGGAATAGTTTAATAGTATACTCAAACTCTCTATGTGATAGTAACCCCAAAAATTTACCATGAGAGACATTTGGGTATGAAAACACCACCAAAGGAAGTGGACTAACCAAACAAGGGACACTGAAATCAAGAAACATCTCTAACAACTGGCATGAGATTACCCCAATGTGAAGAAAAATATGCCCGCCCTTCTTGATCTAGGGATCGTCTCACCTTCAAAAACATGAGTGACCCCATCAAAAGATAAAAACTTAACCCAATGATGATAATAGACTATCTCATAATTAATGATAATAATCTAATCCATTCCAAGTTTCATGTCAAATAATTCAATATCATTAACTAAAAAGTGCCATATCACCTCATCATCAACTATTACCACTCGATATGTGGGAAACTTGAATCATTTTTTCAAACTCTTTCCAAAAGGCATGGAAAGATCCATCAAGAATGATATAATTTTGAAAGGTATTTCCAACACTTCAGTTAACATTTATTATATGAAATATTGAGTATCACCTTTATCAAACAATGTTAGCACCATAAAAGACAAAATAAATACTATACCTATAACAATAGATGGACCAGCTTCAGATTCCACTAGCACATACCAAGTCACATAAATCTATTGGGTTGTAGACACATGAACACCCCCTTGGCCTAAGGATTATACCCATCACCCTTGGAAGTATTAGTACACTCCTGTGAACCCTTGGTGAGAGAGAATCCTACCTTAATTCCCTGGGATATCCTTTCACATAAATGATTTAGATGGCATGATAATCTACAACGATGAAAAGTATTAGGAGCATCCATATAGTTAGGCTTGGTATGACTATTCCTTATACACTGAAGAGAACAGACCACCCTTTCATTTACTTTTATATCTAGATAACACACATTGTCTAACAACTACACTAACTAAAGCTCTATGAAAACCTTTCATTCTAGCTATGTTTACCTCATCCAAATCATCTTTATCGATGATATACACAAATATTTGAAGGCACATGAAAATCAACATCGACCAGATTGGTTCCTCATGATCCAAGATGCATCATAAAAAAACCAATCCAATATGAAACCCATTAGATCTAACATCACAACCCAACTAGTTTCCAACAAGATGAGAGGATAAGGTATTTAGTATAGATCTATAAATAAGAGATTAATCAAGATCAAAACTAAAACATACCTCAATATAATCCATCAAGAATGAAATATTTCCACCTAGAATCTAAGGGGAGAGACCTCCAAAGCACTGGGGAAGGTTTAAGATGAGGGAATACAAGATTAAGGGGCGATAGGATTTAAAATAACCAGGTAAAAATCGATAAAATCTAACTTTTTAAGAGTTCATAGGGAGGTCACATGGTTTTCAGGAGGAGGATGTATGGTTAAACTAAATTTGTGCCTTAACCATGAAACCATACTATTCATTCTATCTTGGGGTCTATAGTTTGCAATAGAGGGACACATGGTTAAACTAACCATGTATCTTAACCATGGGACACCCCAGGACAACCATTAGACACCTTGTACAGTTCACTAGGAATTTCATACGATTTGACTAATTATGAGAAATCCATGTGAAATTACACTAGAAACTCACATAGGAATACCTCACAGTTATCTCATGGTTAAAATAACATGGAATATAACCATACACCATGTCATTTTCACTCAAATTCTCTTGTTTTTCTCTTTTGATCCCCGCATCTTCTCAGAATCAAAAATAGAAAAACAAAGGCTCAACTATGGAATATCTATGACCCATAGGACATTAAATGATTATAAAAAAATGATAATTTATCCACAAATAATGAATAATATCTATCAAATCAAAGAAAACTATGGATATTCATCATAATGGTTGTTTTGTTAAATGTTTAATAACTTTTTTCTTTGATGGATCCATAGATATACCCTCACCTGAGATTATATGTCCCAAAAATTAAAATTTTTGTAACCAAATTTCAAACATAGTAAATTTTACATTCAACTTCTCCCTCATTAGTATATTTAATACATTATTCAAGTAATCTTAATTCTCTGCCTTTATTTTTGAATATATTAGAATATCATTTTTAAATACTACCACAAAATGATCTAGGTAATATCTAAAAACTCTATTAAGTCCAAAATGATATCAATGGAATTAGTAAGACCAAATAGCATCATTGTAAATTCAAAGTGTTTATACCTCATATGAAAGGTTGTCTTGGGTATATCCTCCTTTTTGACCCTCATCTGATGATATCCAAAATGAAGGACAATTTGGAAAATGTATTGAGCTCTATGAAATTAATCAAACGTGTCATCAATATAGGTTAGATGATATTTTTTCCTAATATTTATTTTATTTAGTTCCCAATAATCAATATAGAGTCTAATAGATCCACCTTTCCTCTTATCAAAAATAAGTAGCGCACCCTAAGGTGATGCACTAGGATGAAAGAATACCTTTTAAATATTCTCCTAGATTTTCTTATTTAATTCCTAAAAATCAATCAAGGATATTCGATATAGATTATTTAAAATATATAAAGTACTAGGTATGAGTTATATTGAAAACTTATCTTCATTATTTTTTTGGATGACTAGGAAAATCTTATATAAAAACATCAACAAAATATTGTAAAATTGGTATATATTTGATATTGAGTTTCTCCCCAACCATATGCGATAGTCGCCCCTTTGGAAAATGAATCAATACCCATATAGTGGTTTTAATTTCCATTGGAAGTTCAAATTTATCATTGAAATAATAAGCGATCATAGGTTGGTTTTTAATATCTAACGTGACTTCCCTTATTAATTGATGCATGATTTAGGAAATGAAAGAAAATCCATGCCTTAGTTAAAATTGTAGTTGGGGTTTGGCTTAGTGGTAATCACCCCTTTATCCTACATGAAAAATAGGGGTTCAAAACCCATTGGGCGCATACACCGTAGAAGTACTGTAGCGTACGGTAGCAGCGGCGGTACTATATTAATGACGGGCCTGTAGCGGCAACATGGTACTGTAGCAGCGGCAGGTACTGCGCGGAACTATAGCAGGGTGGGTACTATAGCAGTACTATTCACAGAATGGGTCTTGGTCCAAAACATTGGACCTACGGGCCATGTAATGGGCTAAATTACCACTGGGCCTTCGGGCTATGTAATGGGTCTCCCTCTACCTAGTTAAAGAGGTCTTTGATTTTATTTAATAAAAAATGAGGCTTCGATCCCAACCTTTTAAAAAAATTCCTAAGTTAACATAAAATTCAACTAGAGAGATAATGAAAAGATTTTCAAGAATCACATTGTCACAAACTCCAATCGGAGAAGAATCATAGACTCGATATGTGCTCATCATACCAATATAAATTTTTAATACTAATTCAATATCTAATATTTATGGATATGAATTATTATTCATAGATAGTTTTCTTGATATAATTGAATTAATATGACTAAGATCAGATAAGGTACATAAATATTTGGTCTTTCCTATTACCTACACAACCCCATAATTCTATTTTAAAACCAGTTGTTAAACCAAAATGGTTAGCATGACCATTAGGCATCACTGATCATAGTGATTAGTCATGAAAAATCACTTATAGAATTTCTAAATCATGACACCTACTTTTCAATCTATGAAAACAATAGGTTTTACCAAGTCCATACATGATCATTATCAATTAAAATCCTTCATAATTGTTCATAAATAAAATGTAAATTATCCTAATTATATCTCTGAAAATTTTCAAACTAGGTATACATAAAGGGCATAGTCATCGTGCACTCGAATGATGGATAATATATACTTGATTAGTTTTTTAAGGAAATTACCCTTAGATGAATCTATTCCAAAACCATGTCCACTTATTGTATCCATACATGGATTCATTTCTAAGAAAACCATATAATCTCTATCTTACTAAAACATGCGGATGTTATCCTACAATTAGGATTATCCCTCGAATTTTCAATAAAGTTATCTCATCATACTTTACATAGGAAACTAAACCATTCTCTAATACTAACTATAGAGATCCATACTTTTCATACATAAAAATTACATCTTATTAGATAAATATTCAATAGGTAACATAATGATCCACACTATATTTATATAGGTTTATTTTCTTTAGAAACTTGGATACAAAAACAAAAGGTTCATAAGATATCTACAACATCTTCCACTAATTTCTTCATAACTAACACCCTTCTTAGAAACATCACAATTAAAACCATTCTTTATAACATGGGTAAAGGAAATATTAGATAGGGTGAGATTATATTCTTATTAAGGGTAAAAAATGGAGTTAACAATGATAAATTAAACACGACATGAGCATAATGGTATGAGAAAATGATCTCAACATTTTAAAAACCTTACCATTCACATCAAAGATCATAAGATTAAGTCATTGAATAAAGATTGGTAGTTTATAATACATGAATCATAAAGGAATCAAATAACATGATCCATGAGAGAATTATATTAGCATGATACATAAGTTTTTGGAATAAAAATATCAATATAAAATAATTTCCACAATAGTAAAGGCTCACTACCAGGACTATCATAGTTGATTTGGTTCACTCCCCAAACCATCATATCATTTTTCAAGGTTCACTCCCAATACTATGATGGTGGATAGAGTTCCTTACTGAACTTGGTTCACTCCCAATTACATTACTTATTACCACATGAGATATCCATCATTATCCAATGCATTAGAGGGCTATATAATTCTAGACCCACCCATCACATAATGAAAATCATAAATATGTGGTCCACAAGATCAATTGATCATATTATAACTCTGGAAAAAGAAATTGGTTTCATAAACACTTCATCATTTCATTATATCATAACCCTTGTAAAATTAATGGGTTTCATAAACATCTTTTAATCTTAATCATGAACCATATAGTTAAATAATAAAGATCTTATCATTATATGATATACCCAGTAATGTTTATATAGTATCAAATGATGTCATATTAGATTAAAATGCCTTTAAAATATCACTTGGAACATTTCTTAAGGAAAATACCCTTTTCACATAGAAATCACTTCTTCTTTAAAAACACAAAAGTTCCCGAATATTAAATAAAAAAGTTTCTTTGAAAATAATATTGGAAACATGTAGAGGAAGCTTCAAATTATTGAGAGTTCATGCCAACAAGAAATTCCATTCATGTAATGTACATTAAAAAAATTATTCCTTTTACATTTTTAGTAAAAATTAAAAATTAACTTGTTTGGGAAATGAAAAGAAAATTCTTTTTAAAAAATTTTGAAAAAATTCAAACATCAGTGAAAATTAATTTCAAAAATAATTAGAGAATTGTAAAAATATTTTTGAATTTTTTTACAAATAATGCACCTGGAAGAAAAATATTCCTCATTGAATAATAAAACTTGTCACATTTTCCTTAATAAAATTATTTCAAACTCATGAGTACCTAAAGAGAGTAAAATTAAAGGAAAATTTATAATATAAAGAAATAACAAAAGTAGAGTAAAATTCATGATATTATTGAGAGGTAGATTATGAAATTTCAATATTGGTAATATAATCATAAAAAATCCTAGTAAAAAATGATATTATAATATAAAACTCTTACCTTGAGTTAGACTTGATTTGAAATTACTTTAACATCGTTTTTATTGAGAATACTCATTTAGATTACACATAAATACTTGAAGGGTTATTATTTTGGTAAGACCATAATCTTTAGTTTGTGTTTAAGGATGCTAGGAGTTTATTATGATAGATATTTTCCTAGGTACAAGGATCAAAAGGTTCAAGGAAGAGTAGAGAAGAGGTTCCCTTTTTTATAAGTGACGGGAGGGGTACATTTGGAATTACTAAAATAATTAAATTAATATAAATTAATTTTCATGGAAAAATGGATCCAAATTGATAAAATTATAATCTAAGAAGACGATGAGTTGAAATAATCTCATCCAATAAAATTTGTACATGTTTTGGTTATGTTTTCGTCTTTATGTTTTTGTTTTAACCCCCTATTAACAATTTTGACAATTAACATGATATAAATATTTTTTACTCTTTAAGGGTCAAGAATAATATCATAAAAGAGAAAGTGATAGGTAAATGGAACATGGTTTCTATTTTCAACAATATCGCATTCAATTTGTTGAAGATATGATTTTCATGAATTTTAAAACAATTAATAAAATATTTTTTATTTTAAAATACCATTAATTTAATTATAAGAACTATTTATTTACATTGAATTTGAAAACATTATGAAAGTGGGGGAGCACAAGAGCCTCAACCCAGTTGGTGATGACTCCTTAAGTGCATCCAAGATACCCGAGATCAAATCCAGGCGGATGATAATTTCCAGTTCTGTCGCAGTACTGTAGCAGGTACTATAGAAGGTATTGTAGCAAACACTGTAGGAGGCACTATAGCAGGAACTGTGTGATACTGTAGTAGGTATTGTGCGGTACTATAGCAGGTATTGTTGCGGGAAATATAGCTGGCACTGTTTGGAACTGTTGCAGCCTGCAATACTCCCCCATTTGGGCCTTCAGGTCACCAATTTGGTCTCTAAGTCCTTTAAGGCCTTCAGGACACCCATTCCTTCATGTCAGTAAGGCTTTCGGGCCACCTCAAGGCCTTCAGGCCACCTTAAGTGCATATGAAAACCAGACAACCTACTAGGAATAAGCTTCTGAAGGAGGATGAGCAAGAAGCGTTCACCATAGTAGAAGATAAAAAGATTGTAAGAATGAGAGGGTATGACACCTTCCATTGAGACAAGCCTATGCATGCACAAAAAATCCAAGATGAATAGTCATGCGAAGGTGGAGAGCTGATTTCACGATGAAGATGTTGGGGGGGGGAGCAGTTCCAAGTAGTTAGTATCAGTTTTATGTAATGTTTGAAGCCTACGGGCATTAAATTACTCTAAAGCCTACATGATATGTAATACTTATGCCTACGGGCCTTGTAAGGGTTCCCCTTCACTCATTGAGAGGTGGATTATCAAAAATCAATAAAAAATTAAGGCCTTAGGGCCATTGGAGGAAAGTGAGGGAATTAAAATATAAACCTTTGAAACATATATAATATCTTATATTTATCTAAAAAATTAAGGGAATATAATAATTCATCTATATTATTATACTATTAGTATTTTTAAAATAATTTATTTTATTTATCTATTATTTGAGTAAATTTTGTGTCGACGTTGCGTATATATTTAAGGTAATTATTCAATCACTAAAATTTAAAAATAACTTACCGTGATAAAAAAAATTAATTCATATTTAAAATGAACAATTATAACCATACCTATCCTCTTTTTATCCTTATGTAAAAAATTTAGAGATATTAAATTTAAGAGAGTAACATTTTAAATTTATTCTTTTCTAAAAATAATATAAAGGCAATAACCCAAGATAAATGGAACCTAGTGGTTATATATTCAAGAATTAAATTTAAATATAAAAAATCCATCTATCTTATAGGAAAAATTCAAGTGTTATAGAAATTTTAGAGCCTTCACCCAAAATATTTACCATATTTTAAATATTTTACCCATACTGAGGTGACAAAAATTGACAAAGATTGCAAGTAATAATAATAAAAAATAAAAAGAAACTATTTACCAAATCTTAATATCTTTATTCCAAATATGGGGCACACTTTTTAAGATTCTATTTCTATAATTGGAAGAGATTCATTTTAAAATAAGTTCTCAAAATGTAATGAAAACCATTTTTTAGAAAAATACATTTTTATGTTTAAAACTAGATTTATTGTTATCCCATGGCTAGAAAAAACGTTATATGAATGTAAAAAAAATTATTTAAAATATAGTATATATATTTCATTAAAATTATTCACCAATTGTGATTAATTTAATTTATTAATATAGAAACACATGGAGCGCATAAAAATAGTTTTTTTTTTCAGAAAACATACTTTTACATTAAAAATGTTTTTTATTTTCATTTAATCTAATTAATAACTAATGAATCAATTTTATACATGTGTAAAACATTTATTTTTTATAATTTAGTTAATCCTATCCATACACTCAAATCACACTTCTTTGTGATTACATTCACATTAAATAAAAATATTTCAATAGCATATCACAATTTTTTTAAAATTGGGGTTGTGTGTAAAGAGAACTATCAAAGAAATAAAATTTATTTATAGATTAATATATCATAAAATATTAGGGTATTATAATGGAATTCTTGTGCTCCCTTTAAATGTTTTAAAAGTAATGGATGTACAACTTGACAGTTGTAGAGTTTATGAGTTAGTATGAGCTCCAACGGTCCTTCCTACTAATGTTTTTCCCTACTTCAATAAATATACAACTAACCAAATGTTCAAGATCCAGTCAAATTTGTTAATAATAAGAAATAGTATAAAAATTGATATTAAAAGTCAAGGATTACAAGGGTTTATTACAAAAATGGTAATTCCACCCACAGGCTGCTGGGGTGGCACGAGTGGATGGGGTTTGGGGTGAAAGTCGTTGGGTAGTGTCCCCGAGATGGTTTATTCGTAGTGTGATATTTTTAGTGTGAATGTGATATCATTTGGTAGTTGTAACCACCCACCTTTATTACAAAAATAGGAATTTATCACACCACACATATCTGCATCCACCATTGGAGAACAATTTTCTAGAGTACTAAAAGATCGCATCTTATTCATTTTTATGACTGATTTCTTTCACAAAACATCCACCACTTGGTTTTCCACTCTATATGCAAGTGATATTAGAAAATTGAGTTTAGTAGTATTGTTAATGCAGTAAATACAATGAGGAATGATTATCCAAGTAACTTATCTTTTTTTTTTCAAGTACTTCAAAAGAATTCCAGATTCATATTTAATCTCTAATTAATTCCAATTATATTGGAAAAAATATCGAATTTCATACCCCATAGCCAGTAGTTCAGCTTCATAAGCCACCCCAATTCTAGTGTAATGATAAAATAACCCTTTGAAAAAACCACGATGTGTGTGGAAAACACATCCACAACCTAAGGTCCCTGTTACGCCATAGGTTACCCCATTAAAATTAACCTTAATCCATGGGTTGATTGGAGGGATCTATCGAATGAATTTGAGAATTCTAGGATTCTTTAGATGAACTTTTACACCCAATAATATGAGAATATTCAGGTCATGTAAGTTTTTTTTTCATACCTCTTGTTTGTATCATGGATGCATCATAGACCTCATTATGAAATTCCATTATTTTCATCTACGTAGAGGATTGCTTCCGGTTAAAGAGTTTTTTATTTCGAGCAGTCTATAAAATTTAGAAGATAGAGATCACTAATACTAATCACAGGTTATGGATTTGTTCACTACAATCAGCAGTGGAAATATGCTCCATGATGTCATCAAATTACATATTCATGTCAATCCTCATCCCGAATAATGAGTTAGTGTAATCCCATAATTCATGGGCATAGTCACATGACTAGAAGAGATAATTTGTGTCCTCCTCTGCTGAAAAACATAAGTTATAGGCTGAAGAGAGATGGTAGAAATCCTTTTTTATTGGATCCTATGTTGGTAGTATATGTTTTTTATCCTCCATAGAAGGATAAATATGGAAGGATGAATAATGGAATCCTTGAAATTCATTATCCATTGAGGTAATGGAAACCAATAACATAGTTTTTTATAAATCAACAAGTTCTAATTATCTTTTTTTTGAATTTATAAATTAAGATCTATCCTCAGTTGTGATACAGTTATCATTGAATAATTTCAATGGAGCTTCACTATCTATACCCCATCATATCTTTCAATTGTTCCATTTTTTGAATCACTTCACAAACAACTGATCTCGATTTCAAAAAACTGATAGCTTTGATTCCTCATACCAGAGATAGTTTTAACAACTAAACAACCAAGGATTCAAAAAATAATCATTATTCCAATATGGATTTTGATGTCATAAACCTCAAAGGACACCATTCCAATATAATTTTTAACAAACATACTAATGATCAATATTTTAAAGGAAAAACAATTAACCTTCTACAGGTAACTAGATATAAGGATAGGTTCAATATCCTTTTATGGAGGTCATTCTAATAAAGTGGTGTATTACCATGATAACTATAAATCTACCATGAAAATGAATATACTAAAACTTAAGGTGTTAAAAATTTAGTATGGAAAGATTGTCACAACTTTTAAAACTTTTTTAAATGATGGTCCAAGTAAACTTTCAACCCAATGAGTTCCTTGTCTAATGAGTAATGTGAGATCTATTTCTTTGATAAATGATAGAAAAGTATAAGTTAGTGATGAAATATCCCTAGAATGAAAATATATAACTCAAAATCACAACGAAAGTGAACCAGATATTGCAAAGCAATATGTAGAGACACCCTCTGAGACACAACCAATAAACAAAGAAATGGTAAGGCCAAGATGTAGGATTTACCCCATCCCTTACCACTTTTATCTTCAATTATTAATCCACTAAATAAAAAAAACGTTAATCAAAATTAAGTTTTAGAAATATTATGAAATTTGAGATCAATATAACAATGCTGAATGGAATCAATCATATTACTAGGTATGTTCAAATTATTAAGGAAGTTTGTTTCAAAAAGATTAGAATGAAAGGAAAAATAAATGGTAAGGTTAGGTAAGAATGTTTCTTATTTAATCAATCCATAGTAACATATAAAATATTTTGATCTAGTTACATTTACCTTCCCCTACACAATAGTAAAGATGAAATTCATCGATTCCTTATGTGATTTGGGAGCATAAATAAATGTCATACCTCACTCAATTTATTCTTCACTACAAGTGGGATATCTCAATCCAACTACGGTTCTGGTGTAGTTAACCAACTAAGATTCATTATATCCCATAGGAGTGTTGGAATATATACTATTAAGGTTAAAAACCTATTGTTACTTATCAACATTTAAATCTTGAATATGGAAGAAAAATGAGGCACATATCATTCCCCTATAATTTTATGGAGGTCACTAAAAATATTTGTAAAAACTATAATCATTGTTCATGAGGGTACCCTTTCTATGGATTTTACTGAGGATACTATAAATTTTAATATTTTTGAATCTATGAAATTCCCTCAAGATAAGCAATATATTTGTATTATTTCTTATTATGAAACCCATTTTTCCCAGACGAAGATATACAAAATTTTCCTAAAATAATAAATATATAATCAAATATAATTTTACTAAAACTTTTGGATAATAATATTATTGAAAATGAATTGAATATTTAACTAATGTTTTTTTATAATTAGTTGAAAGAATAATTATATGATTTATTATGATATTCTTAAATCTATCATCGAATCCTCTCGTTTGCACATGAAGTTTGCAAGTATGGGTGATACTAAACTATCACCGTCTATAGAACAACCACTCTGTTTGTATTTGAAACCACAACCATCAAATCTGATATATTCCTATCTTATAGAAAATGAAAAACCATGTATGATAGTTTACAACAACATGTAACCTAATCAATAACACAAACTATTGACCATTTTGAAACATTATGTTAAGGATATAGTCTAGTTACAATGGGATGTTCCTTGTATTATTCTCCAAATTTATATTAATTTGATTATACTTAAGGATCACTAAAAACCTATGAGGTATCCTCAAAGGATTCTAAAACCAACACTAATTGAAGTAGTTAAAAAATACATTACAAAACCTTTAAGAGTTATAATAATATATCCAATATCAGACTTCTAGTGTGATATTCCAATATATATTGTATCTAGAAAGACTATGATCACTATTTTATGTATTGAAATTAATGAATTAGTTCCCACTAGGATTAAAATATTGTTATAGGGTCTCTATTGATTATAAAAAACTGAACAATGTGACCTATAAAGACCACTTCCCAATTCCTTTTTTAGAAAAAATGTTAGAGAGATTAGTTGGGAAGGGTTATTACTATTATATAGATTGATTTTCTAGTTACTGTTAGGCCCCTATTTATTATAAATACCAGGATGAAACTAAATTTAATTATCCCTATGGTATGTTTCCATATATAAGGATTCCTTTTGTTTTATGTAATTTAATGAGGTAATTCCCACAATACATGGTAATAATAATTTTCGATCATACCAAAAGATGTTTGGAGGTATTTCTAGATTAATTTATTGTATATATAAATAATTTTGAATGTTTTCTGGAAAATTTATAATTTATTTTAGAAAAAAGTGCATTGAGAAGAATTTAGCTCTAAATTTTGAAAAATGACACTTTATTATTGAAAGATGTAATTTTCAAGGTTATTTAATTTCCAAGTAAGGAATTAAAATAGAAAACTACAAGGTTGATATCATCTCTGCACTATCATACCCCACTACTGTAAAATATTCTAGTTTATTTATAGGGCATGTTAAATTTTATAGAAGATTTATTTTATATTTTAAGAACATTTCATTATATTTTACTAATTTACTGAAAAAGTATTTTGATTTTATATTTCATGCATATTATAAGAAATCCTTTGACTCGATTAAGGAGATATTGACCAAAAACACTATCATCAGACCACCAACTTAGAAATAACCCTTTGAAGTGTTGTGTATTTCCGCCAAAAAATTAGTAGTAGGATTGTTTCCCCAAAAGATCAATAGAAACTCCCATGTGATAGCATATGCTTCAAAAACATTAGATTCATATTGGATTAATAACACAAACATGGAAAGAGAGTTCTTTCCATTGTTTTTATGTTTTATTTTTTGTGTGTTTACTGGTAAGTAGAGTAATATTATATTTTGGTAATTCTAGTCTCAAGTATTATATGAAGAAAGATGATTCAAAACAATGGATAGAACAATGGATGCCTCTTTCTAAGAAATAAATATAGATATTAAGGACAATAAAGGATGTAAGAACTTTGTTTCATAACACATGATTATAATTCTATACTATTCTAAGGTTTATGTACCTATAGAGAAAACTATATATAATCCAATCCTTGGTGAGAAGCTATATGAGATAATTGGTAAAGTTCCATGGTTTGTGGACATGGAAAAATAATTTATAACCTTAAAGGAAGATCCTTTATTTTCAAGGTATAAAATCAAATCTAGCATCAGATTCAATATACTATGTTTGGTAGGATCCATACATGTTGAAGATATTTATTGATCGAGTGATTAGATTATATATACTAGATAAAGATTCAACTTCTATTCTGAAATTATTTCACACACTTGATTGTTGAGGCTATTTATAGATTATTTTAGACTTTAAATTTTAGAGATTCTTGTAATTTTTTTAATCATGGAATAACTACTAGTTCCTTGGAGGGGTTTACAAAATACAAAAAATACCATAAAAACATGGATGTTTATGAAATATTAGATGTTTAAGGAAAACAATTCATGGGAAAGTCTCTAGTTTTTTTGGATTTAATATTATTATCTTGGAAGTATAATATATTTATAAATAGATTAAGGCCCAAGTTTCTAGGACCAATGCTTTAAGATTTTGTATATATTTTCTCATATCATATATTTTTCTTACTAGTTTGGAATACATTAAAAAATCATCATTTATCAAGGAAAACATTTAAATAATAAAGTATAGAAGAACTAATGAAAAGGTATGAAGTGAAAAAAAACCAATACTACCTACCACCCATATACAAATGGTAAGGTTGAGGTATCCAATAAGGAATTAAAAAAATAATCATTTAAAATAGAACAAAACCCAACAAAAAATACTAAATAAACAAACTGGAGGATGCAGTGTGGGCCTACTAGACTACCTTTAAGTTCCCCTTGGTATGTATACCTATAGAATAATTTATAATAAGAGTTTTAACCTTACTATTAAGATTTAATATAAGGTCTAATTCATTTTTGAGAAAGAAAACCTATAATTTATAAGATATAGCGAGCATAAAAAATTTCAAGTAGTGGAACTTTTTGATTTGATGAGACAAGTGTACAAAAAATATTTTTTATATATAACAATCCTAATATTTATTTCAAATTAATAATTGATTTATTATATAATATTACACTTAATAAAACTAATAATATTGAGAAGAATAGTGTATTTGGGAATTAGGTACGTAGAATAACATCTTGAACATAACATATAATAACATTATTTAAAACTTTCTTAACATGCTTCTAAAATTCCACAACTTTTAAAACTTCATGGGATAAATTGGGAAAAAAATAAGAAAGGGGTGAGCTATAAATACTAGTAAGAGAATAAACATTTCATAATGATATAAATGTTAGACAATAGGCATATCAATGGGGCATAAAAATAGTATGAATTGTAAACATGAACTATGAAACATGATATAACATGATAACCATAACATGAGAAATGTGGAAACAACTTAAAACATTACATCATAAACATAGGTCAAGGATAAACATCCAAAAAATCATGGTTGAAAAAGACCCATAAATTAGTTTGGTTCAATCCCTAACCAAAATGAAGTCTTATGAGACTAAAAATTACCCAATGCATTAGATCTCTATATAATTTTGGGAGCACCCGTCACTTTCATTTCATTATCATGATTAACTGTGACACATAGATCATACAAGGTAGATTAATTCATCATCATTTTTTATTCCAAGATAAAGGAGTTTGAAAAAAATACATGTAAGTCCCATGTAAAATAGGCATAAGTTTATAAAGTTGAATACCCTTGATAATAAATGGGAATGGTATTCACTACATAACTGTTTCATCATGAAAAACTGCTGTGACATTTCAGTAGCATAACGACATCACATAAAAATCATAAAATGGTTTCAAGAGAGATAAATGGGTCTCTCATAATTTAGAAATAAATTTTACAGTAATGGAGATATAGAATAACATATCCCATCATAATGAAATTAAGATAAAATAAATAAGGTAAATAAGATACTTGAATAAAGAGGAGAAAGGAAAAGTTCCATAACTTGAGTGTGTGACTCCAAATGCTTGAGAAGAGTATCTCGAGAGATTGGGGGAACCTTTGGAGGACTATAGATAGTTTAGGGAAGATTAAGGATGTTATAAAAGTATTTTTAGTGAAGGTAAATGAGATCTTGGGTGGGTTTATATAGGAAATGAGTGAGTATTTCTTTATTATTTCTCAAACTTAGGTTTTGGACTCTATATAAAAAAATAACCAAAACCACAAAACTACCCATGGTTTCTAAAAACTGGGATTGGTTTTCACTATTTGATAAGTACAAGGTCCAAAGATAATAAATTAATACCATTTCTTATATGGAGGCGAGTCATACTCTTAAAGAAATAATTTTAAAATTATAAAATATATTAATGGTTTTGGAGGATCCATAAAGGCATTATAAAATTATACAAATAAAAATAAAATGACATTATTTTATAGGAAAAGAATATATTTGGTCCTAGATCCCATTTATAGTATTTATTACATTACTTTTGGGTTATTAATATATCCTAATACACAAAGTATATTTATACGGTATTTAAGTTTTACCTGAAAATTTGACTATCTGAGAAAATTATGAAAAAATCACTTTTGGATAATTTTTATATTTTTATTCCAAAAATAATATTAATTTTATCAAAATAATTTTATAAATATGTGAATTTTTACTTTTCAAATAATAACAAAAATTTATTTAAAATTAAATGTTTTTAACAGTTTTTAAAACCTTATAAAAATTATTTTTGACTTCATAAAAAATATATGACAATTTTTATATAATAAAAATTATTTAATAATAATATTTTTTAAAAATAATATTTATTTAAAAAATTCATTAATTAATTAAAACAAATTCATTAATTGAATTTGAATATTACCCAAAATACAGTTTCTGTATTATTACATCAAAATAAAAATATTTTATAATAGGATGACAATATATTGTTTATTCTATAAAAAATAATGCAAATACACATATTTCTAGGGTATTGATACATATCCCTTCAATACACCCACAAATACCCTAAGAGTAAGGTGCACGATGGTGAGGTGAACATGGTTTGGGTCGTGATCTCGATGAACTCGAAGTTCTCCCATAAATGGTTTTGATAGTTATTAAGTTATTGGATCTCAAATTGGGCATTGTAAAGGGAAAATACTAGTGATTATATCTCCCTTGGAAGCTGTTATAATTGGGATTCATAGGGCACAAACCTATTGGTTGAGGCTGAATGTTACTTTTTCTATGTTAATTGAATTTGTTAAAACACTATATTTATACTAATCATGTGATCATTGTTTAACACAAATTTTATCCATTGTATAGATGCTTAACGGTCATTTAAATCTGGTAGGATATAATAAAATCAAATAATGGGATGTATTTTCTTTAACCATATTACATAATAAGACATTTAATTAAATTACAATGGAATGTTTATTTATAATAGTTTGGATTGTTAAATTATAGAACAAAATACCATATCGATACATGATAGACTCATTTAAATATTAGACTTCCAAGTTTGTTATAAAGTTTTGTTGTTATCCTCCTAGATGAAACTCATTTCAAATAATATTCATTCAAAATGGACTAGGGAACTTACTATGAATAATTAATTTCCATTTAGTGAAGTTTATATTATATTAGTAGAATAAAAAAACCATTGAACGTGAATGGGAAGAAACTAAATAAATTTTATGATGATTTTTTTATGGAACCCATGGAGAAGTCAAACTCCTCCTTGATGCATATGAATGGTTACCACAAGGTTTCCCCATTCCTTAAAAACTATATGAACACTTAAATCTTATGCATACTAAACATTTATAATTCTATGTTTAACTATATTGAGGGTAGTGTCAAGGATAAATGTTGTGGAGAAGAAACTTTAGCTTAAGTTGTAAATAGTTTACCCTAGTTTCCTTTTTCTATTTATATCCTTTAAAATAAAAGTGAAAATAAAATTTAAATTTTATTCTAATAACTGAAATAGGTAAGCAAGTCATATTAGGAACCATAGATAGAGTTGTTTTTGAATTGGGGAATGTATTATTAATGGAAATTAATTAAGTGGAATCAAGATTCTAATATGAGGAAACTACAATTTTAAATTTGAACTTAGGTAACCAATCCACTGTGAATTCTTAAAACCTCAAGAATCCTACCTAAATAAAATTTGGATAGATCATATGGATTGGAGTAAAAAACATATGATAATTTATTTAAAAGTCCTCATAAATCAACAAAGCACACGTGTGTTTAAGTTTTCTATTAAATAAGAGTTATTATGATTTGAGAGACGACTACCTGAGAATTGATTCTATTCGTTGAGAATTAAAATTAGTCTTAGGGTATTATTTCTTTCTTGGGATGGTTTAGTTTTGGTTTTTTCTACACTCATCTAGTAGGTTATTTACACAAAAACTAGATAGAAAAATTCTAGTATGTTCTAGTTGACAAAGGTGATGGAATATTTTGGGGAATTATGAATTGGGATGAATAAGGTATAGATGATATATCTTGATTTCATATAATAAGTATCAAGTAAGTGTGAACAAGTTCAGTATAATAAGGAGATTAAGTGAAAGGTATTGATGAAGGATCCCCTTGTTTAAAATTTTCATCACCCTAAATTCTATTCTATTTACTTTACTATAAATAAGTATTTTAATTAATAGGAAGTGGGATCCTTTTGAATGTGATGAAACATTATTTTTTACATGTGGGGGAGTGAACATGCCACCATTATTTGAAATTTTGTTTTATAATTTTATAGAATTTTCAAACTAAATTTCCATTAATTATGAATTATTAACTTTATCTTGAACATTTTTAATATTTATAATTCATTATAAATAGGTTGGATATTTTTATTTTTATATTGATTTAATAATTTTGGAATTGAGCATGCCAAGGCAAATTTTTTTATGTACCTAAGCATGGAGTAGGTTCACTTGGGGGGAGATGTTAATGAGTAAAATATAGTATCATCTTCCCTTTTTATGATTTTTTATAAAATCAATCTATGTAACTGGTTAGAGTGAGAAATCTCACCAATTAACTCCAAAACATTGAGGAAATTAATAAATAAGTAAACTCAATGTACAAGTTTCACCTTTTAAAATGATAAGGCTAATCCTTGGCATGATTCAAGATCACCTCAGACCATATGATCTAACAGGGTCACCATCACATATACAACAAGTAGGGTATATCCTTTTCTTATGATATAATAAAACCATCCCTTCTATATCCTGAAAAGTATCAAATCTAATATACATTGTTGTCTTGTAGTCAATTGTGGAAGGGATTATCCTTATCCTTTGATAATTGTCCCCATATAATATAAAGTACTCCCATACTTATTCTCTATTACATAACATGTGTGACCTCTTCTTCTTATTTTTCTTGTGCACTCATCACTACACTACTATTTCTCGTATTCTTATTCTTTAACTTTCACTTTTTCCTCTTAATCTATGTGCACCACAGTACACACACACTTTCACTCTCTATATATAAAATATTACTCTTGATTATTAAATACTTCAATGTTACAACTCTTCTATTTGATAAAACACACATAAATCTATTATTTTCATATAACTTCCCCTTTTGAATTATATCTTTCAAAATAACAATAACTTTCCATAGAAATTTCATTTTAAAATTGAAATTAAAAATTAAAAATTCCTTCAAACACTTCTCAAATATTCCTATTTTCTGGGACTTTGCATCATCCATAACCTGTTAGTCTCTGTTTATTTGATTATAGACATTTAATATTTAGTATGATAAGCTCTTGAGTAAAAAAAAAGATAAATTTCATTAGATCTGCTCAAATATGGAATAATTCATCAAACCCAAGATATATATTCGTTCACAAAAGCACGTTTACACCATTTAACTGACTATAAATTCAAATATAACATGTTGTACACCATCCCATTATAAATTTAGTAAACTAATTCTAGAGCTAAACTAAATATTCCTTGACCCATGATATGTTTTTCGCTCTTTTTTTCAAACATGTTTTATTTTATTTCACTAATACATCCTCCAATATATGGAGATTATCATTTAAAAGTTTGGACAACTAGCTAACCATTTCATTTCTTAGGAACTAGTATCTATACTTTTTTAGAGACTTATAAGTATTGTAACTAAATATACCTTATTATATAGTGATCCTCGTTTGAATTCCCAGAATTCAAATCTCATTCTAGGCACCATGAATACCTCTATGACATATTACATATTGTTTTTTCACATACGTATGTTTATCAATTGAAACACTCACTAAAATAATTTTTTTAAACCCATATCCCTATATTCTTTTTTTTGTGAGTTACACATCAAAATTTCCTTATGTATGGTGTTATTATTTTATACAAAACATGCTTTAAATTAGTATTTATTCACATGGTTCCAATGCATACCATGAATACCACTCTAAAATGTCGCCTCACACCAATACCTCAAGCTTCTTCGGCAGTTCTTGTTAGTTGATTGACAATTTTTTCTATTTATCTCTATTATTTTTGTTTTACTTTTATTATAGTTCTACATCATTAAGAAACATAGGTATATTTTCATACTAAACTTCAAACACTTTCCTTTAACCTCAATACACCTTCTATTATATTCAAATCATTTCAAAACCATGGTACAAATATCACTTCAAATGAATTATCAGATATCACCTAGGTTTTAATGTGATTTATGTGTTGAAAATTTAAGAAAATGCACTAGTAATATATAATTATTATTATCTTATATTCATCATCAACAATGGCATCAACAATATCCAAAAAAACTTGTGGACTCAACAATATCACCCTTTTGATTTTTTGACAACCAAGTAATATAAATCACTTTCAAACTCATCAAATTTAACAATGAAACATTATTCGATAATTCAAAGACCATATGAGAAAAATCAATGTAGTAAAAAAGAACATTGAATAAAAATATCATTATTTCTCCAAAATAGTAAACTATATTCACCTCTTCACGACCCCTAAAACAGCTTGATACCAGTTGAGAAATTAAATTTTCTTAACCTTGAGACCACTTGATTAAATAAACTAAAAATTGGTTGGAGTCCAATCGAGTATCAAATATAATCTTTTTTCACTTTGTAAAAACCATTTATAGAATATATACATTGAATTTCTTATATTAATGATCAATAAAACTATTATAATAGTTCACATATCATAGAAGTCACACACCCAAATACTTAATTCACATCTTTCCTCTTTTAATAACTCTCTATAAATAAATTTCCCCACAAATGAGGGATATTTCTCCCATTAGTTAAAATAGGTATCAATGGCTCAATCCCCCTATATTGTATCCCCTTGTAAACACATAAGGGGATTAAAAATTAATAGATTTATGTTGTATTTTTGACCCCTTAAACAATAACAATCCAATGAATACGATGGGATAGGGGGTACACTTTTTACACCATAGCCTTTGATGGATGAAATATGAGAATTATTTTTCAACCTCTATAATATAGTAATAAACTTCTCATTTGAAATAAATTCACATTGATCGAATAAATTATTCTTAATCTTTCATTTAAACCGGAATATAACATATTTTTATTTTCTTTAGTATTATGACATGCAAAGATTATTTCTTCTTACCACTATTTGCTTATTAATTTTTAGAAATTTGGAATTGTTGTCCTGAAATGGAAGAAACTTCTATTTTCATATTTCTTTGATATATTTTTCTTAATACCACTCTTCCATATCTCTTCTTGAGTAATACTATTTTTTACACCCTTTTTGGAGTTAATAATCACTAAAGGATATATAACATATTTTCTTCATCTTCTAAGGCATCACATTCTTAACTATATTATTTCTCTTATCTCTAATTTGATATCCATTAATATATTTTCATTTATACCATTGAACTAATAAGATCAGGAGACACACTCTAGAAATATGACCTCATTGATCACATTTCTCACAAACATCATTGATTTCATCAAAAAGATTATATAACTTGAAACCATATTATTGAATATTTTCTTACTTGACTTTTTTTGTTTACAAGGATTTTATCCACATACACGCGTTCCTTTATTAATCCTTTATTCAATGAAATATTCTTCATCTAAACCACCAATATCTCTTCACATTTTATTTTCCTCCATAGAACTAATAGTGACCATAAATATCAAATCTTCTTCCTAAAATTATAATATGACATGCAAGAGTTCTTCTTTGAGATTTATAATTTTAAAAATTCATTTTGAATTATATTAAATGAAATATAGGCATGAATAAATCTATAAAAATTCATATTTAAGGAATATAATTATAATGAATTTTTATCTACTCACACAATAACATATTTTCATTTTATATTAATTTTTTTATAATAAAAAAGATTATGAATAATTTTTACTAATGTTCATTTGTCATATTATCTCAAATTCTATTTGAAAAAGTCCTTTACTCCACTAATCCCATGATATTTATAAATCATTGGTTGGGTTTATTATTAATTATAAATATCTTCAAATCTATCATCATTAAAATAAAACTTCTCTTTCCTTTAGAAACTACTCACTTCATGCTTGGAGTGAGAAAAATCATACCGAAATTTTTTGAAATAACATTTTTTCTATAATAGATCCACATTGAGATTTTAAAAAACTTTCTCCTATGAAGGATAATCCTCTTTCACCAATTCAAACCTATCATCCTACTCGGTTAGTAAGTTTCTAAATTACTTAACTCTTAGGATCAACTCCAATTATTTCTTCAACATGAAATCCATTTGAGATTCATGTAACTATTCATCACTGATTAATGAAAAATATTTTTTCTCTATGTTAAATTGATTATGTGACTCATTTTAATTCATTAAATCAATTAATGTATTCCTACCTCTAGTTTTTAAGGAACATTCACTCTCACTTACATCACTTTATGTTTTATCATTTTTGGATAAATAACAACTAATTTTTTTAAAATTAAATTATTTTATTTAAATACTTAATGAAAGCTTATCTTTATTGAAATTATTGGAATTCTTACTTGAATATTTATGATAAGACTCCTCATCATATTTATTTTTACCTTTTATATATTTGGAAAATTTTCATTGAAATGTCTAATACCCCCATTACTAAAACACTTTAAAGGAAACATAACATGAACATTTTCTATTCCTTTTTGAACATCTATTGAGATTTTGAACTGCACATCAACATATTAACTTGAATATAAACTTACAACTTCATCTTATTTCCTATTCATTCCTTTATTTAAATATTTTAATCATATTTTATTCTTATAATTTGTCTTATTTTTGAATATATTTCCCTTAAAAATTTTATAGTAAGTAGGAATTAAATGAAGATAATATAATGGAAGTGTAATTGGATCATCGTTTCTGAGTGACGAAACCTTTGTATGGAATCTATATGATAGGATACAAAATATATTCTCAATAATCATAGTGTCTTAAAACATATAAAATAAACCTATTATGGTTCTCAAAATATCATTGACTATTGTGAATAATTCACCTACAAATTAATCATCTTTCATATTGAGATCTTCATATCTCAATCTATAAATTTATATATTTTATTTCTTTACATTTTCATTACCTTTATAAAGTTTTAAAACTTATCTAAAATTACCTTTTCTATATTTATTCCCTTAAACTTTATAAATTTATTCTCTAAGAGAGATGATACGATGAAATTATAATCACAACTATCATTCTCTAAATTCTTATTAGTATCTTGATTTAATGACACTCCTTATGAAATTAGAGTAAATAAATTAGTCACAATTTCTCAAATATCCACACTCAATGAAAATAATCAGGGTATTATTATTTCATTCCAAATATTGTAATTTTTTCTATTAAATGTGAGAACTTTATTTTTATACACAAAACTAATACTACATATAATTTATCTTAAAATATACATAACAATACCTGCTCCGATAAATGACTTTAAAAATTAAACTTGAACTCTTCTTCACTTCTAGAAGATAGACAACAAATTAAATACTAACTAAGTGGAAAAAAACATTAAAGAAACGAATTTCAAATTTCATATCTTCATAGGAAATATGATATATGATACCGGTTGATATACCCAAGCTTATAATATGTTCAATGAGGGGGGTATTGAGTTAGTGAAAAAAATAATTCACTTTACTTTTTATGATTTCTTATGAAAAAAATCTATCACTTTTTAGAGATAGAGAGAGATCTAACTGATTAACTCATACACACAAAGAAAAGAAATAAATAGGTACACTCAATGTACAAGGTTCACCTCTCAGAATGAGAATACTAAGCCTTGGCAAGATCTAGACTCACTTGAGACCATAATATGCACTTGTATCCCAATCGAGCATACAACAAGTAGGGTATATCCATTACTCATGATATAATAAAATCCATATTATTCTCCACCGAAAGTCACATGAAGAATATACACTAATTTCTTATAGTCTATGGAGTTTGGGATCATCATTATACTATCATAATTATCTCTTAATAATTTAAAGTTTCCTATAATTATTATATATTAAAGAACAATTGTGACTTCATATTCCTTTTGTGAACACTTCATTACATTTCTTTTTATCTTATTCTTCTTCTACTTGCACCACATTAAATTCTTATTCTACTTGTATACACACAAAAATTCACACATGATTTTACTACCACTTTCCAGAATAATAATATATATTATTTTATGCATTTTTTGCATTATTTCTATATTATAAAAAACAAAAAAATATGTTATTTTCATGAAACATACCCTGTTTGATTATATCTTTCCCAATAATAACATATTTTTATTTCAAATTGAATTAAAATTTAAAATTAAAACTTACAACTTCCTCCAACTGACTGTCAACTTATCCCACTTCCTTTTGAGCCTTCATATCATACAAAATATATTAGTTATAGTTGATGTGATTATATACAGTATAGATTGAGTATGATAGGATCTTCAGTTAACAAAAGATCCATGTCTTAAAATCCACTAAAATTTGGAAGACAACTTCAGATCATGTCTACATCTTCCTTAACCAAGGCATGTTGGTCACAGTTTCATTGAAAATGGATTAAACCATTGTGAGTTTTACATAAATTTTATCTAACTGTACTAATTTATATAAAAACTACTCTTAAAATTATTTGATCCATTAAATTCTTCCACAAATTATTTCGGACATGGATTATTTTCATTCACATTTAAATAATCTATAGCATGGAGATACTATATTTAAATTCAATATGCTTCACAACTATTTAATTTATTAGTTAAAAGTTTCCCTAAAATTTAGGTGACTTCTTAAAATTGACACCAATGACACACCACACTGTGGTGACCACCATTTTGATTCCTAGACTTCAACTCTAATGAGAGACGACATGGAAACCTCTATGAATTGATTTATCTCATTGTTTTACAAATGAAAATTTAATAATTTAAACACACATTGAAATATATATTTTATCAATTCATCTTCCCATTTCTTACTTCACGCGAGTCCCACATCAGACTTACTTTCGGTTTGGTGCTAGTATTTCATGTAGATATTACTTCAACTGGCTACACTTGGATCTCTCCTACTCAATTTCACTCTCATAGGAACATCCTTGTATCTTATCTGATACCTCTAAAGTGGATATATTCTTGATTAGTTCTTTCTTTAGGGATGAACCTTTTTTATGTTCTCTCTAGTATTTTTAGTTTTTTAAATTCTAATTCTAGATCCTGAAGAGGATTAGTTATATTTTCATACTCAACTTCAAACACTTTTCTTCAACCTTAATAAAAATTAAATTTTCTTAAAATCTTTCCAAAAATATATAATAAACATCACCTCGAATGAATCGTCCTGAAACACTTGATTTTGAACATGTTTTTTTATGTTGAAAAAAGGAAAAAAGAAAAATCATATTAAAAACATAGTCTTTTCACTTATTCAACGTTAGGATAAAAAATATTCAAAATAACTCTTGGGGTCAACATATTTGTTTCCCAATAATTTATAGTAATTTTTAAAAATCATAAAGAATAAACTAGATGAATTTCTAGATGATGTGTGAAGAAAAAGTGAACTTGTATAAATTAAAGTCTAATAAAAATGAAAATGTAATCTCATGCATACAATTAATCAACATGGTGTGTAGGAGTCCATCAACTAAAGTCATACTATGGTAATTTCAAAGTACTTTAGTGCATAAAATTCACACTTTGATACATGAGAGTTATTTTCTCTCATATAAGAGCAATTCCAAACTTAGTTGAAAATTTTAAAAAAGGGTGTATACTTATAAAATTAACCCCAATAATACTTAATATTCCTTGAATTAGTAGCTGAAGAAGCCTAGAAGATATGTTTTGGAAGTTAAATAAGTAAATAAAATTTAAATAAAAGTCTCTTACTTAGGTATGTAATAGTATTTTTAATACCATGTAAAAGTAAATATAACATCCATATATTTTTTTTCCAAATTAATGAATTTTATCTAGGGTATGTAAATATAATTTTTCAGAACATAATAGTCATTTGGAAGTTGTATGTTGGAATTTGGATAGATCCTCATATTCATAAAAGTAAAAAATGATGGTATGTATGAATCAATTCTGATGAAACCTGTGATATAAAATTCATAACCATTACTACAGTGGATAAAATAGCAACACATGAAAGTAAATTCAATGAAACACTAGATTTGTGAGGATTCTTTCTTAAATAAATAAAATTTTCAAACACGGATAATTTATAAAGGATAGATACATGGAGGAATTTATTCATTTTAGGTAAAACCAAATAATCGTGACCATGGAGATCATCTCAAATGCATGTAGATGAAATTAATGTTAGAAAGAGAATTAATTTTTTTTTGTTCCCACTACTTGTCCAAATCAGAAAAAAAGGATGCAAAATCACAGGTGGAACACAATCCAGTTATGGTTAATTCAAAGAGACTTCCCCCAATCCCTTACTTATTAATTCTTAATTTAATTGCTTAATTATATCTTTCTTGATACTACTATAAGGGTTTGTTTATTATAGGCAATTAAATATTTCTATTGATGACTGCAATTAAAGTGTTCCTTTACTTCATAGTTTTCAAACATAGACCCCTGGATCTTCCTCATTTACCACATGATATAGGAAATTGATGATTGATTTAAGAGTGATCAATTGTTTTTAACCACTTGGATATGTGAGAGCATGGAGTTCATGGATCATTAAACATCCCTATTTAAGCTAAAAATACTAAGTGAGGGAAATTGGTTGATGCTTAAACTAGTTAGTGAGAGACCAGGAGAGTTTCATTTATGTTAATCATGAACTAATGAGCTTGGTGATATTATATATGTGGTAAGAACAATATTTTATGAAAATTGATTCAAAAAACACTTTAACTTATATTAAAATAGACACACAATATTTCTCTATTTTCCAATAAAAATTAAATCCACACACTCACATGAATAATCCACTAAAATCATTTACTCTTTGGAGATAAACTAAGTCAAACTATATTGAATTTAGTATGGGATTATGTGTTGTTTATTTAAAGGACCTCAATAGTCATCACATCACCCTTTGAATCATGCCTTATCTTAGGAGAATCATGGATATCATATGAGTGCTAGTAGATTAAAATTTGTTAGTAGTTTTATCTAGTATAAGTGGAAATGTTTTGTGGTTTGTGGCTTAAACCTACTAAATATTTTTCATTAAATTACCAAAATATTAATAAATATCTTATTATATATTTTTTTCTTCTATGTAACATTAATGTGATGATATCCTTATATCATTTATTGTACTTTAAGGTTATAGTAATTGTCCATTATATAGAAAATCAAGAAATATTATGAAAATATTCTTTGAAATATGTTTTATGATCTAGATAGAATATATATTAAGGGACATATATGGTGTTTTACTATCATATATTAGAGAATAATAAGGTATTGAGACTTATTATAATGATGTTTTAACTTTTTGATCTCCAAATAGGGAGGTCTCGAGGATAAATCCATCAATAAAAATTACACATGTTTATGTTTAATTGTATATTTCTATCTATTTGGATTGGGAACACTGATTACTATAAGTTAAACAACTGGAACATCAATGTGAATAACATAAAACCAGAAACTCTCTAAATTTTAAGAATAAATTGACTCTAGTTTTTTTAGTACTTGGAATAAAAATTCACCTGAGCTAGCTCATTGAGTCATCTGACACTCAAACACCCAAAAAACCCAAGGTACATGAAAAATATATTTAATAAAAATAAAATAAATATAAAAATGATAAATAATTATGTGGTTCCTATGTTAGTTCTCTATTCATGGGATAACACCACTATACCTTTAATTTATTGGAATTTACACGATTATAATCCCCATTGAAATTCCATCCAACTAGATCACTAATCATTTTTTCACCCATCTACAAGTGTCCCCATCCCACTTTATAGTGGGGCCCAATTAGTTAACCAGTTCCATTAACCCCTAATAGTCAAGGGGTCCTAATGCTTTACTTATCTACCACTAATTATCTATAGGTGCCTCTTCCTTGACCATCATCTTCTAGTGTGTTGAATAATTTAATTTAATATTTCATCGTAAGACTCTTATATATCATCATTAAATGAAAAACTAAAAGGAATGGAATTTAAATATCATCATCAATGACCTTTATATATTGTTATAACTTTCATTAATCCATCTTATAAACCTTAACTATATGAACACCCATTTCTGGAACATGACTTCTATATGTTTCCTCCACTATAATTCCACTACCTCTATCTTCTTTAATCCGAGTCTATCTTCCATAGTTTATTTTTTTTAAAATTAATTAATAAATTTATATCATCCATCACATTCATAAAAATCTTCCACTTGAAGACTACTTTAAAGAAAACCATTGAAGCCCCCAATGATTAGACAAAAAACAAACTTTTCATCCTTTGCAACAATGAACAATAGTGTTTTCACCACCTTCCAATTAACCTAGTCCCAATTAGGCATAATTTTTCCTTAGATTTTCCGAGACTAAAACCTTGGTGAACTTTTAAACTAGATTTTATCCTATCGATATCTTCCATAACTCCAACACTATATCCTATAATATCTTCTGAATGAAATGATATTTCATATCGATGTGTTTCATACATGAGTGAAATAATGGATTTGTGGACAAGTTAATTGCACCTTGATTGCCATAGATTACAAATATATCTTCTTTAACCCTTTTTATCTCATCCAATAAACATGTTAACCATATTAGTTCTTTCTACACCTCTGTTTAGGCTACTTATTCCTCTTATATTATGAATAGTGCTACCGCCAATTGAATCTTGACATCAAGCTAACTGTCATTCCTCCCAATGTGAACAAATAGTTTTTAACTACTCCATGTGTCTATATACCATCAAAATCCAAAATCAATATACCCTTGTAATGGATAATCCATTCTGAATCCTAAGGTTGTACCTATGGATTATTCGAGATTCTAGATAATCAACTTCATGACCAAGCAGTGACCCTTTCATGGATTATCCATGAACTGCCTGATATATTCCACAAAAATAAAATATCTTGTCTTGTACATACCATATAAAACACAAATATTCCCATAATAACTGAAACAAAACTTTCACCATTTATTTTTCCTCATATTTGTTTTCGGTTCTTTCCCTCTAGATAGTTTGAATTGTCAAACTAACAAGGTTAAAATTAGTTTACCTTTAGTTGTTCTAAATATCTTGATTAACTTATGGACGTGATATATTTGAGAAAAAACCAAAACATTCACATTATTATCTCTCTAAATTTATATTCCTATGTTTTTATTCTAGATAAAACATACTTCATATCCTAAATCTATTTAATGTCTTGACCATTTATTAGCATATCATCCACATATACGAGTAGAATGAAAAAATATCATCTTTAAATTCCATTTTATAGAAATAGTGATTCAAGTTTCTATAGATGAAATATTTCTTAGCTATAAAGTATTTAAACTTCTAGTTTCACTATCTTGGTGTGTTATTCAAGTTTTATAGGCTTATATTCAACTTATACATTGTTTCCATATTATGATTATCCCTGAAACCATCTAGTTACTTTATGTAAATCTATTCCACCAGATCACTATGATGTATTTTCATATTTATATCAATATTATATAAGTGATTTTTTTATAATAAACCAAACTCATCACCATTTGGATGGAAGTGTGCTTAAATATCGGTGGAAAATTTCAAAAAATCCCACTCTTTATTTCTTCTGAAATCCTTTCAAACCCAGCAAAGTTTTTTACCTTTTCCCAATATAAAATTTTTATTTAAAATTTAATATCCTTTTTTTTATACATTTCCTTATTCCCTTATGACAATTTCATTATATCCCAAGTTCTATTTACATCCAACAAATCCATATCTTCCTTTATAGCTAACTACCACTTTATGGAATCACTGAGAATGATCACTTCTTCTGGTATCACCTCCATACATAAGAAGTAAATAATTTATATATATTATTAATCTTTAAATTTTTCATTTTTCATATTATATATTTATAATTCAACTCGTGTTTCTTATATTTCTAGAACTATAACCTATAGAACGTGAAATTATATAAATATACCTCATGCTTTCGTAGTTCTTGATAATTCTTGTATATATTTCATCAGAATGATTGAAACCTTTAGAATTTAGATTCCCTTCACATTTACATAAATTTTATCCTTCTTTAGATTTTAATTAGATCAACTTGGATCTCATCATTTGATTAATTTTAATGAATTATCTTTTTTACACCATGTTTCAGTCTTTACACATGACCTTCTCATGAGAATATTATGGCTTTGGATGATCTTCAAAATTTCATCATCCCAAAGTAAGAAAATAAAATTTTCACCACCATATCTCACAAAGAAATAGGAATGGGACTTAGCTTTAGCATTTTACTTATCCTTTTCATCCACATGGATATAAGATATACTTTTGAAAATCTTAATGTGGATAACATCCATTGGTTTAACATTATAGAACTACTCTGACATCACTCACCCCAATGGTGTGGAAGTAACCCTATTAACTAGGGACGACACACAATTGAATGATTCATCCCAAATATACTTGGAAAGTAAAAAATATTGTCTCATACTCTATGATTTCTATGTTAATATCTGATTCATTCATTTAGCTACACCATTCTACTTTGGTGTTTTGGGTATAATTTTTTCAAAACCAATTATTTTCTCTCCAAATAATTTCATAAAATCCTTTTCATTGTATTAAACAGTATTATCATACCTTAATCATCTCATATTACTTATAATTTATTACTAAACAATGTAAGTTCATTCAAAAAAACACTCTAAATACCTAAAATTTGTTTTTAATAAAGTAAACTGATACATTTATTATTTAATAATTGATGGATGTAATAAATTGCATTGATCCGCTATAAAAATACTCTTGTCAACCGCCAAACATTCGTGTTCATGAATTATAACATTTAGGTTTTAGTTTCTTTCTCTTTAGATTTAATGACATATTATTCATCTTTTTAAGTATACAAATCTCATAACTTTTTCACTCCATGTGATTGAGATTTAGTATATCTATTTCTCCTTGAAACCATATGTTATTATCACCAAGATATCATAGATGATAGTACTATAACTCATAACTTTTGAAAGTTATCATTCTTATAATTACTTCTCCATCTTACTTTCTTGTAGGATAAAACATCCAATTATTTATACATCATTCCATGACCATGGATCTCTGAGTAGTCTTCTATACTTTATTTTTGAAGTTAATTATAATTCCTTATTTATCTAGATATCCTATAGAAATTAATTTATTCCATAAACCCAGTATGTTTCAAATACTCTTCACGTCTAAGAAAATCAGGTTATATATCTAGACTCTAATATCTCACCAACCCATAATACCAAGTGCTTCATCATTGTATATGTGAACCTTGAAAATATTTCATGATATATAATTAACCATTTATCCTTTCTCTCACGTGGAATGGAATGATGGCCTAGAGTCATTGATCAATGATTTCTCAAAAACATTAGCACTCAATATTAAACTAATATTATCATTAGCTATAACATTAAAAACCTAAGCTTCTAGAATAACTAATTTTAGAATTCACCCTATGATCCTTAAAATCCTTATTATGGTGCCCTATTTCCCAATAATACTAATAAGTTGGTCTAGTTTTGTTTGATTTATATCAAATCATCTCCATAAATTTATTTTTCTACTTTCTTGACCTTTTCACAAAAGAGACTATCCTATACCTTCTACATTTAATACACTTCCAATATCCACCTAAAACATTATTTAGAACGAACCCTTTGAATTCTTAAATGCATGATAAAATTTTCCACCAACTCTACTTAAAAAAGATACCATCACATACCTTAATTTTGAAATCGATGATAAAAAAATAGATCACACACATATTTCATGAGGTTGACATTAACTTATTCGAGTAGTACATAAATAATATTAAAGTCATTCTCATTATAAAATCTTTACTTTTCATTAAAAATTATCATGAAAGATAAAATTTATTTCATGAAAACATTGTTAATTTTTATCATCTTGTCATACATATTTTATATAGTTTTATAAATTTTACTTTGGTATTCCATTCTTAATTATTATAGGAAGAATTATGTACTAATGAATTTAGAATCAATTCAAGTTCCTTTCTATTAATCCTTTCCCATTCCTCTTTATCCATTGATTATGTATTGATTACTATTAATATAACATCCAAGTCCTTTTAAATAATATATTCTTCCAAATTCATACTCTCTAAACTAAAGTCATTCTCATTGAACTTGTTTGTGTAGATCTTTCCTTCCCTGGACTACATAACTTTTGATACTTTTAACTCCCATGGAATAAAAATAAAATCAAGAAAATAATATTTACTAATTCTATTACCAAGACATTGAAATCAATATTGGATACCACATTTTGGGATTAAAAACATTGATTTTTCTAAGTTAAACCAAAAGAACATAAAAATGCAGAAAAAATAAAAAGAAATTCCGTAAATTAGAATAATACCTGACTTCTAATGTTCAATAACTTAGAAAAATTGTACCTAATACACCACTCCAAGTCATCTGAAACTCACACACTCAAACAAAGCCTTTTCACATGAAACAAAAATTTATATGAAATAGAAGTAATAAATAAATGAAAAATATTTACATGGTTCAGATGTTAGTCCTATATCCATAGGAGAACAATATTTAACCTTTCATTTTCAGAATATATATAAGTACAATCCCCATTGAAAAGTGAACCAAATAGATCACTAATCATTTCATCACACATGTACAAGTATCCCCACCCAACTTTTTAGTGGGGCCTATTTGGTCAACTTATCCACTAACCTTCAATAATTGCAAGGGTCCCTCTATTTTTCTTGGCCACCTTCAATTTTCTATAGGCACCTCTTCCAAAATTTCAATATTCTAGTGAACTATACATGTTACTCTTATGTTTGGTATAATGACTCGTACATATCATTCTTGGTAGAAAAACCGTAAATAATTAACTTTACATAACATCATAAGTGACCATTATGTTTTTACATAATTTATATTCATTAATATTACAAACCTACAAAATATATACCCCTAGTTTTAGAACATAATTTGCATACCCTACCTTATAATGAAATTCCATTACCACTGCCTTCATCTGGTCGATCCTACTCATATTTTCTACTTCCAATCAATTGATTTTATACTCGAAATCTTGATTCAAATTCCTAAAAGTATCTATGAATGATTGTATTGGTAATTATAATTGATATTATTATTAATGTGTATCATAAATTGTGTAATTTTATGTATGTATAAAAATAATAACAAAATATTCTCGTGATGAGGTAGTATTTGTTTTGTGCATTATAAGTGAGATGGAATTAATTTAATAAGTCAAGAATGGATTTATCCCTTCCATATTACTGGAAGAAGATATCTCTAGACCTTTGATTGAAAGGGGACTGTCTGATTAAATCAATATCCATGGTAGTTCATCAATGAGTTTATTTTAGAAAGTCAAGGAAAAATAAATTGATAATATTGGGTAATGACAAGAGTATGCCTGATACATGTTTAGTTATTGATTAGAAAGTTATTATATTACATATTTGATTTGTTAGGGAGGGTTTTGTTATTGTGACATTAAATTCATTCTCTATGGGTACCTTGAAATATTGTTAGACATTGATCTTGGACTTTAGGTAAGTTCACCTAATTCCACTAATAAAGATACCTAGAGAGTCACATACTAAGTGTATCCAAAATCTAATTAAATTATATTTAATATTAAGAATAAATATTATTCTCATCTTGTGGAATATTAATTATTCTTTTAACTTTGATCACATTAATTCAATGACAAGATATTTTATTTTAAAATATGCGAGTTGAATTATATCTCTTTTAATTTCACAAAGTAATAAATAAATAAATATTTATTCACTAGTTTACAAAATATATTAATATATTAATATTTATTTAGTTATATGAATATCAAAATAAATATTGATTAAAAATTTTATTGAGTATACTATTTATTTAATTATCGAACAAATTGTATTTATTTAAATAAATATTTTATTATTCCAGGTTCAATAAATTCCATAAAGGATTGATGGGTTGATATAATAGGATGATCAAAAATGAAATATTTTGTTTAATATAATTTAAATATAAATTAACTAATTTATTTAATAAATTATATTTAAATTAGCACATATCATGAGATGTTATAAATATATTGAAATTAGTTTTTGGCATGGGTTATTAATTACATTAAATATATTCATAATGGAATGTGTGAAATTATTTATGTTTAAACCTGTGTATATAAAAATATATATTAGTTTTATTAGTATAATAATTTTTTTTCAAAACAAAAATGTCTCTAGAATTACCTCACTCTCTAGAGAGAAAATCCCTCCTCTTAGGAAAATAGAGAGAATAAGATAACCCCTTGTTATAATCAATGGTGAATGATGTGGTGTACTATGTTCCTCCATACGAGCACTTGGAATACCAAGAACATCACTATAAGATTCATGGAGCATGTGTGAATACAATTATAGTAATCATCACTTAGATTTTTCACCAAAATGAAAATGCATTAAGAGATAAAATGAAAATTGATCAATAGTATTATCAAATTTGTGGTGATTAGTTTTTTAAACTAATTTTATATTAAATGTGAAAGATGTTATCTAGGAAATTTTAAGATTCTATATATCATGTTTTTCAAGATTATATATTGAAAAATATGAAAAATTAAAATTAAGAACCCACCCACCTCTTCCTCTATGTTCTATAAAATCTAATAAGTACTTTCCAAATTTTATGGAGTTATTTACACCATTATAATAATTCCAAAAATCCTTCTAAATGAAACCATTTTTTGCTGAAATTGTAACATATGACATTATTCTTATTTTCCTTGATTTGGACCTACCATGATTTTGGATCCCAATATAACCATGCCTCATCACCCTTCTACTTTCCATTAACAAAGTGTCTCCTTGGTGAAAATTTCACTACTTATCCTCCTTATTCTTGAGATGATTTTATTCTTCATGAATAGTAATCAAAATTTCAATGAAGAGTATTGATGAGAAAGCTCGATCATGAAGAAAACTTCGAAAATATACTTTTTAATTCTTGAGTAATACACTATAGTAGAAAATGAACTAGGGTCGATCTCACAAGGAGGCCACTCACATTCACTGAATTTTCAATTGTAACTATTATTTATTATTCTAAAATTTTATAACTATTACTACAACATATAACCATGTGGGATTGAAAAAAGTAATACATATGTAGATATGAAATTTAGCATGGATGCATGTGAACACAAAATAAAATGTAAAAAAATTATAAGAAATATATAATTCATATGGTTGAATATATCTGAGATTTTTCATTGTATTATAGGAATTCAACCTAATTTATTTAATGAAAAATCTAAATATCATTTTAGTAATAATTTACACTACACTCATATTATGAATAGTTATCATACTCAAGAACCCAAGAGCACACTACCTATCCATTACCTTTCTGGCATGCAACCACATCCATTCATCATTCAATACTCTAACTAGTGAATAAAACAAAGAAAGGGAAAACGAAATTATAACAATGAATAACCAAACCAAGAAGATGCATAAAAATGAAGATGCTATCACCTATCTCACATATCAAAAACTATATAAATTCTTTGAGTACAAGAAATATGAATAAATAAAGAAACTAAGACTCTAAATACTCATAATATTTACCTTGAATAGAATTAAAATTTACTCTCTATGTCTATAAATATTCAAGGATCACAATAAAAAGGTAGAATAAAACACAAAATTCAATTAAAAATGAATAATGATTTAGGAAATGGAATGAAACAACAACATTACATAAACTATTTGAATTTATTGACATGGGACTAGGAGTTTGAAACACTTAAAATAAGGAAGGTAACTTTTATTTATAGGAATCCATAAGGTTCTTAAATATTTTTCACGTGTATACGGATTAGCTTCCACATCTACATGGCTTGTGATGTGGGATCCTTCTATGTAATAGTGAGCTTCTATGAATTTATCTAGGTTTTAATTATTTTAAATATTATATTATATTTAATTTTTTTTATTTAAATATCCCTATATATCCTTTATTTATTCTCCCTTGAATTTATGCATGCGATTAACTACATATATGGAAATTTATTAACTATTGAGGATTATGGGATGCATACCACACTACGATAAAATTGGAAGAAATTATACTAACTATATGAATGTTACTCATTATATGGAAACCATGGATTACTCTTATGTATTGGGCATTGCATCCCCATGGAAAAGGCATGAACCCTTATATATCACTTGGCTGTGAGAATGACTCATACGTATCAGAATCTTGGATGAAATTTTCCCTAGAGACAAATGCATAACCTTTTTGTATCCGTTGTTGGAAAATATATCATATAATTATTTCATCTCCATGGAAAAGTCGTTTACTTTTACATATCATCTTGTGAATCCATATAGATACCTTTACATATCTTAAATTTTAATCTTATATATGTTCAATGACTCTTAGATTCTAGTCTTATAGGAAATGATTTTATGTACCTGTGAAGGCATGAGGTTACTATTTCATATCACCCAACATTACTCATATATACTCTAGGGGAGAAAAAAACATTATCTTTGGTGACAAATGAATTTATTTTTATGTATTTTTTTATAGGGAACATTATGCATCATCACTTTTTTAAATTTATTTCTTCATCTTCTCAAATAATCTTTAAGCATTTCTTTTATGATTATTGATATTTTCTAAGATCCCTGATTCATCCTCATAATTAATTATATATGGGATGACCCATATGTTTAGTTTTCTACTTTATAGTCCTTTATCGCATTCTTTAACTAACTTTTGTAAATCCTTCATTTTTCCCATAGTATCTTCTTTTAAAAAACTAACCAACCCTCTCAATGTTTTCAAATGTTATCAAACATAAAAATAAAAAATCAAAGGATTTATTAATACATGGCCATTCCATATATACTAGAAATTAAATGTGTCAATAAAATTCAAAATTTAACTAATTTAAGAAATATTTCATAAATATAATTAAATATTCATTCAATTCCAAATGATCCTAAAACATAATGAATTAATAAATAAAAGGGAATAAAATTAATTGAATATAAACAAATAATAATGAATTTATTTCATATTACAAGTAACATATACTCCATGATATAATTAGTGATGTTGTTGATGATATGATTATATGAATATGTAAAACTTTTGAACATAATCCTTATACATTTAGTTTCCCATATTTTTGAACCAATTCCATGAGATGAGTAATGAGGTATTTAATGTGTTTATATGGTCGATTAACATTTATTACATTTCCATTCTAATTGTGTATAATTTTTCTACAAGATTTTTATTTGTTTAGTGATTTGGAAATGTATAGTTTTTTCAGAGTATCCCAAATTTTCTTCCCCATAATTTTATCTAAAATTCTTGGTAAGATAAAATAATTAAATTGACCAGTTTTTAGAAGTAAAATTCCTGTAAATATCATTACATTTAACCTCCATCCCATACTTTAGTCTTTTTCTAGGAAATTATCTTTCCTCGACACTACTTTAATATTTGTGTTCCACCATGAAAATTTATTCCTATAGAATTTTTTAATTTCAAATTTCACTACCATATGAACATGTTGTCAGTCCAGATACCCACTATTTCACCAAGATAAATTTGAAAATATTGATAATTTTTTTTGTAATATGAATGATATATCTGATTCATAATCATAGAGCATGAAAAAAGTTATGAGAAATATCAATACTCAAAAATATTAGTAGAAACTGATATAAACCCTGATTTTATACCACTTATTGGGACCATAAATGATTGAATCACATTTTAGGAATAAACATGAGATGAAAATAAAGTGAAATGTGCATAAAAAATAATATTATATTTAATGTGGAAATCATCCTAAAATATTGATGGGTAAAAAGACCTTGGGTAAATAGAATTATCTCATTATAGGTATCATGGGTACAAATTATCTCTTATAATTACAAATATAATACCCTTTTAAAACTCTCAATTGAATAAATGCAGAGTAATTCCTTAAAATTACCACTCAAATGAATATATATGGATGATTTCTAGTGATGATAATTAAATATATCAGGGAAGATAATTTTATATAGGTTAATCCCACTTGAATATATCCTCTCCCTATAGTATTTATGGTTGGTGGAGTTGACCACCCACCCATCTATCACCACCTACCACCCCTGATTTGAAAAGAGGTATGAATTACATCATATAATGAAAAATATGGGAATGATGGGTAGGTTTATAAAATAAAATAGTTCCTGACTATTAACAGGGTTCCTAACTTTATAGTTATATCACAAAACACAAGTAAATAAACCAAAGTATAAAAATACAGTTAAAAGTCATAATGCATTTGAAATAAAAAATAAAAAATATTAAGTTGTTATGATGTATAATAATAAATGAATAAAGTTATAAAAGTTGATTTTCTTTCAACTTGAAGAAATAATCAATCTATCCATATTTTAAGTAATATTAGAAAAGTATTGAGTAATAAACGGATTAATTAATGAAATGAACAAAGAAAATTTTTTATGATAAATTTATTCAATCAAATTAGGTAAATAAATAATAAAAGTTCAAATAACTATCTGAAATTGACATGATAGTGAGAATAAAAAGTAAATTAATATAAATAAATGAATATTGAATATTTTAAATCGATTTAATATATGAAGTCACATTTTATTAATTAATAGTATTCTATTAAATTATATTATTAAGAAAACATCTATAAAATGATAAAAAATATAACTACCGAATGGTTAATAAAAATAAAAAACATAATAAGATAAATATAATAATTACTGTAAAATAAAAAAAATATACATATATAATGTATAATCAAGTAAAATAGAATAGATAAATGTTAAATTTGTTTGATATAAATAATATCCTCTCTAATTCCCAAGAAACATATAAAACTTATACTAAAGTGACGACATGATCCGTCCTCATTAAGGCCCTTCCCATGATTAGTGAAAATGAACATGCATGTCTCCAGAACTCCACCTATAATAGAATAAATATGATGGCCAACTGTTAGATATAGAGTTGTAGAAAAAACAATTTATAGTTTAGATTTCATGTATATTTAAATAAGTAAATATAAATAATATATCTTATTACATAACATTCATTGTTCATTTTGATATTAATTATATAATGTCTTAGAGTATCTATCACATTTAAAAGGTTATAATATTTCCAATAAATGACGATAAACATGAAATTAAATGAGAAAACTCTTAAATATAGTTCTACAATCAGACAACCTTTTACGGTGGGACACATAGTGTAGCAACCCAAGATTTTATGAAATATTTCTCTTTAAATAAATTTTCTTGATAGTTTTCTTTACACACAACAATGAGTTTTAATTAACCATGTATATATATTATTTTTATAAAATTATATATATTTTTATATAATATTTTCAAAATTATCATAGGTTTAATTTCTGTAATTTTTCTAAAAATATTTATTTTTTGTGAGTAGTGAAATTACCAATTTTTGTAATGTTTTAATTTATTTTATTTAAATATATTAATTTAAAAAGTAACATTATATTTTATATTTTGTATTAACATGATATATGATCAATTTTATTTACATCAGAAGCATAATTTTATATAATTTTTATATAAGTCTATTTTTAAGATTAAAAAAAATGTTTTTTGGAAATCTTTTTCCATCGCATTTTGTGGGTTTGTTTTTAAATTATTTTATTAAAATGATAGGAATTGAATTTGATAAAATTGATTCCATATTTTAATTTGGATATTCAAGTTTGGTAAAAAGGTTCATTTTACTTTCAGGCATTATGAATAGTAACCATGGTATAATTTATCACCTCGGTTAAGAGTAAATCGAGTAATTAAGTTTAAAAATAATGTGATAAGGTATTAAAAATATATATAACACTTTAAATTATTTATCTAGATGATTATATGTTTTCCATAATCATCCAACCATTTTAAATATGTCCTTTTGGGCCACATTGCATTGATGTTTACATTTACAATATTTAAGTAAAGGATAAAGTAAAAATGTAACTCTCTTCCTTTAAATATATATAATATTTTTTGATAGGGATAAAATCATCTTATTTTCAGCTATAAATGTTTATTTTAAATACTAATTAATTTTTCTCATGTTAATTTGTTTTTAGTTTTTAGTGTTTTAATAATTACTTTGAATGCTTATGCAGTACTGGCGAAGTGTTTATTCAATTAATAGAAAAAAATAAAAAAAATATATTAAAAATACTAAATGTAATTTTTTTGGAATAATTATTTTATTATAAGTAATTTATAGATAAATATATCATATTAATTATGTTTTATGGGATTTAAATCCAAATTCAACTTTTTCTTGATGTTTTTACAGTGAAATTAAATGAATAGTGTTCAAAATGACAATAATTATACTTTATTAAATTAATATACTATTAAATTATTTTAAAATCATAAAAATATTAAAATATGAGAAGTGCTATAATATGTAGTTTAAAATTTTTTACCAGGACATTTAGGAGCCAATTTTCCTTTTATAGAATTTGTTTTGGCTCTAATAGTGTAAAAATGTTGTTATTGATGTAATTTTCAAATGGGTTAACGAGGGTTAAAACAAAGTGATAACGATGAAAAAATCACATAAACTTTCCCAATTTTCAGTTTACGATATTATTTAGACTCATCATAACATTATATTATAATTATATTAATTTTCATCCATATTTACATAAAAAATAATTTATACTAATTTAATACCTTAAGAAACTCCATGAATTCCCTTCCCCTCACTTATAATAGGACACCACTTATATCTTTTCCTTATACCACTTCGAGAAACCTAGATTGAAAAATACATAACCAATTCTCTCAGAAACATATTTAAAAATATTATATAGGTTATAGGATTCTCAAAATTCTAAACCTAGAGTCCCTTAGAAGTGATCCAAATGAGGTTTCTTTAAGGGAAGGTAATCATCTTAACTAAGATCATTCTTTTTTTACTTCTTATTTTGGAATATTAAATTATATATTAAAAAATAAATTATAATAAAACCAATATATTTCATATACTGAGATATTATTTTATTGATGGTATAATATTTATCCATCTCCCTCTCAATCAAATGGTAAGAAAACCGTCGTTCGTGTGTATGGTGGACTACGACCTCACAAACCGGTATAATTTTTTTTTCCAACACCACCTCAAATGGATAGTCATGATTATCAAAGGAATTATTATATATGATATTTATTACTTAGTTGTATTTCTAAAATTATAATATCATATCTACCATCTTACTGTATAATCTTTTGGAAGAAAACAACGTCTCTCATGAATATGTGTGGCCTACCACTTCCACGAAGTGATGTGATATGTTTTTCATTTACACTTTACATGGATGGTAATAAGGATAGATTTAATGATTATAATATATATATATAAAATATAAAAATGATCCTGTAAAGTTGAATTATTCTTTATATTTCTTTCATTCTATCCGTCCAAAAGCAAAGAAAAGGTTTATGCGTACGTACGACCTACCATCTCCATGAATAATGTAAGTCATTTTTATATAACTGTATTTTATAGAAGAATATATATATATTAAATATTTATTATATTTATATCTTGAATAAAATTATAAAGACTATGGAACCATTAGAAATATGCTATGACTGAGAATATCAAATCAAAACGCACTTGAAAAAAAATCCGTTAACACCTAAAATAATGCTAATAATAAAATATTGTTAAAAAACGGGGGGTAAAATGTTATAAATGGATAAAATATGATATTATATAATTTAATATGGTTATTTAATGTAATTAAAATAAATTCAAATCTATTATACAGTAGGTTAGATCACCTATGAGTCAAGTGAAATGCGTGATAACAAATTCCATCTCAATTTTCACTCCGTTGAGAAAAACTTGGTATTATGCATTTATTTATTTCTGTGTGGTGTATTTACTAACCCTTTTATGTATTTAACATGAATATATATTTATTATATATTATTATTATTTCATTTCATGTTTACTATTTCAAGGTGTTATAACTTGAAGGCTACCAAAGTGGTAAGGATTTGTTTTTAAAATATCATTTTGGGACTAATCTGATTTTCATGGATGAAATATAACAATACATCCTTCTCAAAATACTTATATTTTATAATAATCTATATAATTAAGTATTTTCCTTATTTACATAGAAAGTTTCTTCTATTTTTTCACTTGAATCAAGAAAATAATTTTTTAAAAGAAAATCTGACCCTATTTCTCCTTTGATAGGATTTTTTTTTCATGTCCATATTTTAAAAATTGTTTCAAAAAGTATTATTTATTCACTCAAAAGATTTATTAAGGATATTTTTTGTTATAATTATTTTTTTACAATATTTCAAATGAATCTGTCTAGTGTTTTCTTAAAATTTCATTTTTTACTTTCTTTTACAAAATGTCAAAATAAATGTTTCATTCTAAAATATAAAATGTTAATAGATTTTCTCATCACAAAAACCATTTTATGATATTTAACTCCTTATATAAGATTTCAATGCTTTTAAAAATTAAACTATTTACTGAAATCTATTTTAATCTTTCACGTCCATTTCTCAAAAATAAAATATTTTATTATGAAACCTATATCTCTAATGAATTGATGATAATATTTTATCTCTCATTAATTTTGTGGTCATTAAATTTATCTTGAAACATTTACTTTATTTTGATCATTAGACATTTGATTTATCTTAAATATATATATTCTTTGTATCATGGATATTATTATTTCTAAACCATGTACAATTTATACATACAATGTCTTACTATGAAATATATTTATTTAATTGGGAAAATATTGACAATCCATGTTATTTACTATATATAGAAATATTTTGACAATGAATATTATTAATGAATTTAATTGATCACTCAATATATAAGGATTAAATTGTATATGGAATGATGAGTGGGTTTCAATTATAAATACCCCCTCGATGCATTGACAGTTATCATGAGATAAATCTGTGGGCCAAGTTAAATATATTTCTAGTGTATACCTACCCATTGATTAAAATATATTGGAAAAAGGCTTTAATGGTATAGATATCATGATATATGTGATCTTAATGTCCAATATTAATAATTTTATTCATTGATAATTTAATTATTATTATCAAAGAGATTACTCAATTGATATCATCCATGGATTCATTTGAATCTCATGTTATTAATTAAATGGATTTTGTTTTCAGTTATTTACCTTACTATATTGATTATTCATTATTTATTCATGATGAATTACACTATACTTAACCCTTACTGGTAATTTTATCTCACCCTTTAGTTGTTTTATTTTCGTTAGGATATGAAAAAGGATATTATGAATAATATAAAGGATAGGAGAATGTTTTTTATGATATGTATTTTATATTTCCAATGAAATTTTGGAATCATATATGAATCTAGTTCTTCAAGAATATAAAACCGATATATACTTAATGGATAGAGCCCTTATTTATTATACTAAGGTAATAAAGTGAACATTGGATCTAGGTTAAAAGAGTTGGGTTTTATACTATTGGCATCAAACTGAGTTTTGTAAAAACCTTGGGAACTATATTTTAAATAAACATAGCTAACATGAGAATTTTGATAATCCCTTATAGTTTTTGATAAATTTTATAATTAGATAGATTTTTATTTTATGGCTCAATATTCATAATGATTATGAGATAACTCATTGCATGCAATTATTTGGTTATGAATCCTAATAGAAGAAAGGTAATCAACAACGATAGAAAAAATAGATATTTCCATGATAAGAAAAATAATATAGCTAGTGTTGGAACCGAGTAGATTATGACCATATTAGGGTAGTTAACTCAGTTTATAATGAATAACCTTGGCTGTATAGAGTAACCTGTTGTTCCACAACTTGATTAACCTATGTTGGATCACATCATGTGATATAGGTATCTATATTTTAATGTTATTACTAATACTTTAGTAGATGATCAGTGGATTATGACCCTCAAAAAGATATTCCTATCTTTGGGATGTAATGAGAGTGAAAAGGTTATTATGTAAATGTGTTGTTTGGGAGGAGATTCTCATCAATGGTGATTGTTGATCCATAACACTAAAATTTCTGATAAATATAAATCATGGAATGAAGAACTCTTAAGGTCATATTCTTTGAGAAATAATTCTATTGATAATAATGATCTAAAATGGAGAGAAATTTACACACTTTAAAGTATAAGGAATAAGAAGTTTTGGTAGATTATGTGGATAAGTTTACAAGGTTATCAGTGATATTTTTGACTACATATGTAATATAGAAAGCAATATTTACGGTTACTTTGATAGGATTAAGCTGAGTCTCTAAAGGAAACTAGTTTTTCAAATGTTTTCACCATTTGATGATATAGTATAAAGTGAAATAAATAAATAGATTGAATTTTTTAGATCCTATATATTTATGGTATATCAGGTGAAGAATATGTCAACTAAGGATCAAGAAAAAGGGAAAACATCAAAGAATAATAAGAAGGTAACAAATCAATTTATATCATATAAAAATAGTGGAAATAAGAATACTGGGAAATTATTAAAATGAATGGGATTTTGTTACAAGTGTGGAGATAAGGTTTATCTGGATAAGGAATGTAATGAAAAAAATATACCACTACTATCTAGTGCTTCAAATGTAAATATATGGTGTAGTATTCAAAATAGTTCCCAATGAATAAAGGGATATTACCATATAATAAGAAAAGGGTATAAGGCCAAACATATAGAATTATTACATATGAAGTGGAAGTTCCAAGAGAGATGATGAAAGGTACCTTATCATATACTATAGAAGTGAGAATGTTTTATTTGATTTAGTCTATAACCACTCTTTTATATTTGAATAACCTTCTAAGTATATCATATCAACACCTCAAAAATTAGATGTTGACTTGGGATTGAAAAATCATAATGGTATAATGATAGAATATCTAGTCTATAAATCCTCTCCAATATAAGTTTCTAGGAATGTGCTTCACGAAAATATTTATATTCTATATTTAGTAGAATATTATGTTATTTTGGGAATGGATTTTATCTCTTAGTATATATCTCATATCAATTGGATAGGAAGTGAATTTACATTAAATATTTATAATCAACCTACAATTTTCATTCGGTGCAAGGATGAACTTGAATTACTAATAGAAATTACTTCCATAATGTTGGTCTCACTTCCTCTACAAGAGGGATATTTATCTCATATATTTCGAGAGAAACTAAACATTGAGGATATACCTATTGTATGAGATTTTGTGATTTACTTCCAAAGGAGTTTCCTTGTCTTCCCCTGAATCGTGAAGTTGTGTTTTCAATAAAACACATACCTAATTTTAAACCTATTTAAAATAATCTATATAGAATGGACTTGATTGAGTTACAGGAATTTAAGAATAAACTCTAGAAGAATATAGATAAGGGATTCATTCGGCATAGTGCATCATCTTAAGAATAATTATCCTCTACCCCATATAATTGATATGTTTGATCAATTATGAAGAGATCGATATTCTTCCAAGATTGATATTCAATCTGGATATCATCTAATGAGGTTTAATAAGGATGTTATACCAAATAAAACCTTTCATACATGGTATGATCATTATGAATTTATAGTAATTCCATTTTGACTTAACATTGTTCCTTCTATATTCATGGATTTAATGAATGGAGTCATTAGAGATTACCTTGGTCAGTTTTTGATAGTCTTTATAGATCATATTATTATATATCTAGTGAGAATAAAATAGCATCAGTAATATTTTATAATTGTGATAATGAACTTGGGGAAGGATAATTTGTATACTATAATTTCAAAGAGAGATTTTTTTTTCAAAATTTTTTATTCTTAGGCCATATAATATCAAGTGAGGGTATATCAGTATATCCTTCAAATATGGAAGTTATTGAGTAATTACCTAGACCAATAATGGTAACCAGGATCCATAGTTTTCTTGCGATGGTTTGATAATACCAACACTTCATGATTGAGTTATCCTAACTATCTAATACAATCAAAAATGTTACTCGAAAGTGGGTTCAGTTCTTATAGAGTGATGAATGTGAGGATAATTTAAAATAATTGAAGAGAGGTTTGGTTAGCACACCCATTCTTATAATTCCCTACATTAGAGAAGGGTTTAGGATATATATTTATACATCAAATAATTGTTTGGGATGTGTCCTCATTTAAAATTACATGGTGATAACATATGCCTCTCGTAAATTAAAAATTCATCATAAAATTCATCAGACTTGTGATTTAGATATGGAAGCATTATTTTTTGGATTGAAGATGTGGATGAATTATTTTTCTGGTGAAATGTGTGATATATATACTGATAATAAAAGTTTATATTATATATTTATAGAGAAATAGTTTAATATTATTTAGAGAAGATGGATGGAGTTTATCAAAGATTATAAGTGCTCAATACACTAACACCTTGGGAAGAAGAATAAGGTGGATGATGCTCTAAGTCAAAAAAAATCATACTAGTTTTTCTATGATGAGTATTTAAAGAGATCCAATATTTATAGATTTTTCATCGTCAAATATTGAAAATTTAAGGAAAAGGGACATATCTTATCTTTCTCAGATGAATGTTTAACCATCAATCCATGAGAGGATTATGAAGGCACATAAAGAATATGTATAATTATAAAATACGGTGAGGAATTCTCTTGTGTTCAACTGTGATAATTCTATAATGATAGAATTAAAAAACTGAATATGTATCCTATCAATACTATGTTTGAATTAGATATTGGATGAATCTTATAGTTCTCTATTATCTATTCATCTTGGAAGTACAAAGATATATAAATATATGTTGGAAAATATATGGTGGGATAAAACAAAACTTAATTTTTTTTGTGTATATATCTTGATGACCGGTGTGTTAGTACATTAAGGTTGGGAGATATAAGTCTAAGGGGATGTTACAACCATTACCCATACCATAATTGAAATGGGAAAACATTACCTTGGATTTCTTCATCAGTCTCCCCAAAAAATAAATATAAAACTATGTTATTTTGGTTATAGTTGATCTCATTATTAAATAAGAACATTTTATTGATATTAGATGAGATTTATATTGTTATCATCTTACACAGTTATACAATAAGAATGTTGCGATATTTCATGGAGTACCACTCCCAATCATAAAAAATTGGGATATGAGGTTTACCATGAAGTTATAGATAATCCTTTAGCATGATATAAATATAGAGTATAGTTTTACTACTTATTATCATTATTAGATAGACGATCAATCTGAGAGGAGCATTATAACTCTAGATAACAAGTTGAGATATTGATTTATGGATTTAAAAGGTGGTTAAGATTAAAACATTACTTTGGTGGAATTTTATTACATCAATTTATTTCACATGATCATTTAGATGGCTCCGTATGAAGCCCAATATGAAAGTAATTTTAGAACTCCAACATGAGAGGATGAAGTCAGATAAATAAAACTGTAGGGAATTGATTTATAAGAGTAAATTGAAGAGAATTTTAGATCTATTTAACATCAAATAGGGGTAGTAAAAAGTTTTAAAAAGGTTATACTGAAATTATTGAGTGAGATTTGGAGTTCAAAGTTGGTGAAATGGAATTATTACGAATATCTCCTTGGAAAATGGCTATGAGATTTGGAAATAAGAGAATGATGAGCCCTAGATATATAGATTCCTTTGAAATGTTTGATTATATCAGGATAATAACATAGTGATTTGTGATTACACAAAATCTCTCTATTCCTCCTGATGTGTGTCATGTATCTCTATTGAGTAAGTACATACATTATCCATCACATGTACTGAACTCAGAGTTCATACCACTATAGCATGATATTTCTTATGAGGAACATTCAATGGAAATTACGGATCAAAGAGAGATATTTCTATGAAACAAGACACCTAACCTGTTCAATTTTTTTTTTGGAAAAATAATAATTTTGAAAAATTTATGTGGGAATGTGAGGATGTAATGAGGAAAAATTAACATCAGTTGTTTGTATCAATGTTATGGAATTTCAAGGGTGAAATTATTATAATGGGGTAGAATGTAACAACCTGATATTTTATGATATATTTCATTTTAAATAAATTTATTTGATAACTTCATTTACATGAAAAATTATGTTTAAATTAGAAAATAGAAACTAAAATTATTTTAAAATTATATGATTTTTAATTCATCATGTCAAAATTATCTAACGTTGAATTTTAGGTATTTTTCTAAAAATATTTATTTTTATTGAATAGAGAAAATACCGATTTTTTTTAAAATAGTTAGTTATTTTCTTAATTAAAGTAATGTAAAATGCTACATTATATTTTAATTTTATTTTAAAATTATATGAGATCAATTTTATTTAAATTTGGATCATCATTTAGTATAATTTCAATATAAGTCTATTTTTAGGCTTAAAACAAATTTTTTTGCAAAACCATATTTCATCACATTTTGCAGGTTTATTTTTAAATAATTTTTTGAAGCTTATAGTAATTTAATGTAATAAAATGAGTTCAATATTTGTTTACAATAGGTTCAAAATTTGGTAAATTGGTCTATTTTATTTTTAGGCATTATGAACAGTACGCATGGTAAACTTTTCACATCGGTTATGGGTAAATCAGGTAATTAAAGTTAAAAATAACATGATAAGGCATTAAAAATATATCCAAAACATGGATTTATTTTTTTGTGATTATATTTCCTCCATAATCACATAAATTAAAAAATTACCTTTTTTATTTATCTTTGATTTTGAGATATATAATATTTATGTAATGGATAAAGTCTAAAATGTCACTCTCTTGCTTTAAAAAAATATAATATTTTATGATAGGGATAAAAAAAATTATGTTTGGTTATAAATTATTATTTAAAGGATAAATTATTTTTTTCGTGGTAATATTTCTTTAATTTTTAAAAACGTAATAATTACTCTAAATGTGTGTGAAACACCAACACAATATTTAATCAATTAATAGAAAAATGAAATAAATGGTTTTAAAAACATTTATAGTAATAAATTTAGATGAATTATTGTATTAAAATAATTTTATTGATAAATATAACATGTTATTGATGTGTTAAGGTGTTATATTTTAATTCCATATTTTTATTGATGTTTTTGAAGTCAAAGTAATTGAATAGTTTCAAAAAGGATAGTAATCATATTTTATGAAAATAATATTTTATTGAATTATTTTAAAATCATAAAAATATTGATCTAGGAGAAGGGGGATAATATATGGTCTAAAATTTCATATCTTGGAAATTTATATACCAATTTTAATTTTATAGTAACTTTCTTGGATCATATAGTGTAAAAAACTTTTTTATCGCGGTAATTGTCAAAAGAGCTAATTGTGGGTTAAAACAAAGATACAAGGGTGTTAACATCACCTAAACTTTAAAAATTTATATTTAACTAGATGATTATGAATCATAGTCATTATATTTTATATTAATTATATAAATTTGGATCTATTTGAACATCAAAAATAATTTATATTAATTTAATACTTTATGAAATTCTAAGAATACCTTTCCCCTCACTTATAAAAGGAAACCCATTATCCATTTTCATTACAAAATATTGGGAAAAAATATCAAAAGAACCTTCACAATTATATTTTTAACATAATTATACACATTCTAGAGGTGTTTGTCTACCCAAAATACCAATTCTATTTTCCCTAAGAAGAGATCGATAGGAGGTTTCTCTAAGGGAATGTAATCATCTTAACCAAGACCATTATTTTTTTACTTACTGTTTTACCACCTAAAATTATGTCATAAAAACTACCATATATTTAAAAAATATCTTCCATATACTGATATAATATTTTTTTAATAGACTAATATTTATTAGAATTCTTTTTCATCAAATGGGATGCAAAGCCAGCACTCATGTGTACGGCAGACTACTCCCTTACGAACTGAGGTGTATTTTTTTCAATCACCACCTTTGATGACTAATAATAATGATATAAATAAGGAATAAATATGATATTTCTGACACAATTATTATTTTTTAATTATAATATCATATTTACCTTCTTAATTTCTAATCCATTGGAAGGCAATAACATCGCCCATGCATACGTGTGGACTACCACATCCACAAAGTAATGCTGCATGTTTTTCATTTCCACTTTAAATGGATGGTAATAATGATAGATTTAATGAATATATAAGATATTTATTATATAAAAATTATCATGTAAGGGTTAATTATAATTTACCTTTATTTTTTTCCATCTGTTGAAATGTGAAAGCAATGTTTATGCATACATACAACCTACCGTCTCCAAGAATTGTGTATTTCATTTTTATATCTCTATATTTTAAGGATGAATAAAAATATATATAAATTGAATATATATTATATATATCACTTGAATAAAATTATAGATATAATGAAAAAATTATTTGGATTCATGGAATTAGACTATTGAATCAAAAAATACATGAAAAACAAAGCTGTTATAACTGAAAATAATGATAATAATTAAATATTATTATCAAGGGGGTGATAAAATCTTTTAAATGGATAATATATGATATTATAGATATGAATATGGTTCTATAATGTAATTATAATATATTCAAATCTATTATATAGGAGGTATGATATTCTTCAAGTAAATTCAAACACGTAGTAAGAGATTTCATCTCAATTTCTATTCCATTAAGACACATTTGGTATTATAAACTTGTTTATTTTTATGTTGTGTATATACTTAACCATTGATATATTTAACATGATGATCTGTTTATTAATTACTACTAATGTTTGATTTTAATCTTACTATTTCAAGGGGTTACAATTTGAAAGTTACAAAAGAGGTAAGGATTTATTTTAAAATATACTTATTTGGGATTGATCATTTTTCATTGATGGAATGTTATAATATTTCCTTTGTTAAACTCTATATTTTTTACAATAATCTTAAGATTTAGGGATTTTACATATTTTCTTCAAAATATTCATCTATTCGGCCCCTGAATTAAGAAAATAAATTCTTAAAAGAAAATACTGTTCTATTTCTCTTTTGATCAAGTATGTTTTTCTTCTATGCCCATATTTAAAAACATTATCTTACAAAGTTTTATTTATTCACTCAAAATATTTTTAAGGAAATTTTATGTTATCATTCAATATTCAAAAAGTTTGAAATGAATATTTCTAATGTTTCCTGAAAAGTTATTTTTTGAATTTAATTTTTAAAAAGTCAAAAGGAATGTATCTTTTTAACGTATACAGCATTAACAGACTATCCCACCACCATAAAAGTTTTACACTATTTAGATCCTTCTATCTTTTTTTGATGGTTTTTTAAAGAAAATTATTTCATGAAATTTATTTTAATAGTCTAATTCCATTTCTAAAAGAACATAATTTTATTAAAAAACCCAAATTTCTGATGAATTTATGGTCTTCATTTATCTTTTATTAATTTTTGTTCATTAAATTTATATTAAAACATTATCTTTCTTATGGTAATTGAACATTAAATTTCACTTAAATTTCCATATTCATTGTATTATAGATATTATTATTTCATAAGCTGCATATCATTTCTACATATAGTGTTTTACCTTGAATGCTATTTGATATAATGAAGATATATTTATAATCCATATTATTTACTCAATACAAACATTTGTTGAGAAATACTATAAAAATACCACATTTTCACGCAACTAATCCAATGTTTTTTTATAATCATGGAAATAGATTACTTGAGGCCACCATTTATTTGAAACCATATAAATAAATATGGTTTAATCACTGCCTGTTCCGTCCCCCAACCCTATCCCCTCTCATTGCGAATGATCCCGATTCACAACCTCCATGGATCTACTCCGAGTGACCCCATCCTATGTTGTCGATATGACGTACTTATCCCACCTCCTCACCAACGTGTCTCCAATGCGGCCTCCCCACCTCCCTACTAATAAATCTCCAACATGGTCTCCCCTCCTCCCAATGACCCTCCTCCTCTTATGTGGTTCTGATGCAGCTTCAACATGGAACTCTTATTAAATATCAATCGAGCTTCCCTCTAAAGCCCACAAAGAGCCCTATAAAACCCACTTCCCTCTTCGACATTGATATAGATCCCCTCCAAATCCCACTGTGAGCCCCTCCACAACCCTCTTCCCTATTCACCATTGATTGAACTCCCCTCCAAAGACCTTCCCTCTTCCCTCTTTAGTACTGATCGAGCTTCCCTCTGAATCCCTTCCCTCTTTACGACTGATCTCCTCCCTATTAACAATACAAATCTGCTATGTTGTGCCTCCCTCGTCCCAATTTATCCCCTGCACAAGGCCTCTTCCTTAAAGATCTAAGCCCTCCGCAAAACCTCCCTCTTCATGATCGAACCTCTCTATAAGGAATCCCTATTTGTGGTCAATAAAATACAGTCGATGCAATTCAATTCTATTATAATTTTTTTGGTTTGTATTCATTCAATTTAAACCTATTTTTTTGTTTATTCAAGTATGATTTGATTTAGTTTGGCTAAGAGTTATTTAATTTGGTAAACCTTTCTTTATTTTAGTTTTTTGGGTAAATTTATTTGTGCTATATTTTGATCTATTTGAAATATATTTAGTTCAATTTAGTTTGCGTCACTTCATTTTAGTGTTATTTATTTTATTTTGGTTTTTTGGCCCTATTTCAACATTATTTCGATGAGTTAGAAAATAAAATTTCAGTTTGGATTAGGCTAGTTTTTGGTTATTTTGATTCAAATCTATTCTTAATGAGTCATATATATTTTATTTTCCTATATTTTGACATGGTATATGTTTTTTTATCTTTTAAAAATGGTACATAATTAAATTTGTTAAGTATATTATAATAGTAATCTAGTTTCATATTGTTTATATGTTTTATACATAGTTGTTAAATATTTAAATTTGAAAAATATTTGTTTCGAGAAATTTATTTTAGTTTCAAATTTTCAAATTACTTCTATAGAGGTACCAATTATTTGGTAATTTTTACTTAAATTTGGATAATATTGTTGAAATTTATGTAATATTTCAGAAGAAAAATGAACTCAAATAAAGAGAACATTATATTTACCATCATAAAAAATTGTTTTTTTGTATTGTCACATGCCTGCTATATCCTCAAAATGTGTATCAAATATGAAGTTGTAGGTAAATAATATTAATATAATATCATGTTTTTTTTGTGGTTAACTAAGAGTAAAATCCTTATAGATAACTAGAAAAATTATTTCTCTTAGTTTAAAATTTAAAGTAGTAGCTTTAGTTATTGTGTAGTGTTTTAGTTTTGTGAGTAATCAACTTAATTACAATAAAATCAATGGAATATGTAATGTTTGGGAAAATAATACAAATTTTGTTGGAATATTTATAATTATTTATTGTTTTGTTGCATTTTTAAAATTTTCACATCACTTATTGCATTTTCAGGTTATGATGTCTTACGTAGAGGTTAATAGAAATCAAATGGAGGAAAAAATCATCTGTTTAGATAAGTTTGAATAACAAATATGTTTTTTCTAGTGATTACCTTATTTATTTACTCACTATGTATGAATGTTAAAAAAATTATCTTTGATATTAACAAGAATCACTATGGAGGAATCTCACATTTAGTGAAGATAGGCTATGCAGTCAAGGATATAAGGTCGACCCTATATGTAGTCCCCTAACATGTAGTGCCTCATAGCCCATAGATCTATAGTAACTAAGACACCTTCCTCCCATCATGCCTCCCCCTTATATGCCTTAACCATATATATGCTTCCATCATTTTTATCCATTTCTTCTAAATACCATGCAATTTAGTTCCTCTCCTTCCACCGCTCGAGCTTTTTCCCATATCCACCTTCATCTATATAGGGTACCACTCCATTATTTATACCCCCTGTATTCCCATATCCTCCTCCCCAACATCGACATCTATAGTCTACTACTGGGGAAACTCCTCGAGTTTCCAGCTGCCAAAAATATACAGGATCGAGCATCAATAAATAATTATACCAGTAAATGTTTTAAAAAAATTTAGTAAAATTTTTATTAAATTTTTGTTATACATTTATATAAAATATTCATTTCTTTTTTTATGAGGATATTCTAATAAAATATGTGGTCGTACAAAGACTAATGTAGTGTGGAATAAGGATACACAAATCATGGTTCAATATAATGATGACATGTAAATTATTGTGAAAAAATGGTAGAGAGTTGCAGAGTTTCATAAGGATACAAGACAACTATAACAATATTTGTCTAGTTCAATAAATCCAGTGGAGAAAAGATGTACATAAAATAAAAGACAAGTATCGGGAGGTAATTTTAGTAATATATTTTTGGAAATTAATTTTCAATTTATTTATAAAGTTTTATTTAATTTTTTTAGTATTCAGCTCTGAGATAACTTTTTGGATGGTCTTCAAACAAAGGAATCTAGGTTAATGGAAATGGGTAAGATATGGAATTCCTACAAGCATGAATTTCATGTTGTATGAAAAAAAAGAGGTACTGATCTTGAAAATATATAAATCATCAAAAAAATCCCAAATTAACAATAATATGAACTAATTTCATACTGAAGTAGTTCCTATTTCATCATAATTTTATAAATTGTACATTTAATTTATTTATTTTACATTAGGATTCGTTAACTATTTAACATATTAGAAAACAATTTATGTTTGGAAATAAAGAGTGATACCTATCATGTTTCCTTGAATGTATTTATATGGATCTTATTATCATGAATCAACTTGAATTTTTTTTATATATAATGTGTTGTATTTATTAGGATTTATAGTGGGATTTAGGGCCTTTCTATTTTTTAATGAATACAGTAAATATTTTTTCATTGGTCTCTTCCTACTTCTTTTCTACTACAGAGAAATCCACTGTTATCTTAGAAACCTAACATACCAACTCATTATAAGTGATTAAATATTCCCTAAGAGATTAATTTTATCCCATATTCTCAAATAATTGAAATCTTTTGTAATTTTCTTGGAGGTATTAATTTATGTATCCCGCCATTTCATAGTCCAAATTGTTTGGTTAGATGTCCTTGATGCAACCCATTTAATCTACCATGGAATGGACTGGTAACACCTTCTAACAACATGCCATATTGATTAGCGATGATAAAACATGTTTCCAACTTATAGTCATTAAATAAATCAAGACCTATAAAATCCCAATGATGAAACAAGTTTTGAATAAGGTTATATAAAAATTTGGTAATAATATTCATGTAGAAGAAACTCAGTTTTTGATTCCCAAAAACACTAGATTTTGTGGGTTTGAAGCATTTGTTTAATGCCACTATGACAACCATGTTCTTGGAGATACTTCTAACCAAAATTAAATTATGAATTTAGTTTTCAAGACACTTATAAAGTTCCCTTGCCTATTAATATATATATAAATATTATCGAGATAGCTTAATTGACAAAGAAAATACGACTAGCTTGGAAAAGTGACATAGGACCCCATTAATCATGACTTCCAGTTCTAATAAATTGAGAAGAGCTAAAATTAACTTGATAAATATTATAAATAACCTATTCCTGTAAAGGAATTAATAAATAAAGGAAATATTATTAAAGGATTTATAAATATTTATCATAAGAGTAATTTTTCTTTATTTAGACTTACTCTATATAATATTTACATATTTAAAGGTTGTTTATAAATAATCAGGAACCTATTTTCCTAGTATAAAACTAAAATGGTGTGAGTAAATAATGGTATCTCCAATAACACCCAACTTGGTAGTAATAACCTCACTAATGATCTTATGTAGAGTATTTACAATAATAATTGGCCTATAATCACTAACCACTAAAGCGTACATAATATTTGGAATCATAGAAATAATTTGAGAGTTTCACCTTGGTGGGAATAATTTGATTCTAAAAAAGGCATGAAAAGCCTATAATAATCCCACATGATTGACTTGATAAATTATCATGAAGAATTTATCATTAAATTATTTCAATCTAGATGTAAACATCTCCCTGTATATATACATTTCCCTCTTTTTAAGTTTGATTACATCAAAGAGAGTGTCAAAAGTTTCCCCATGTTCTCCTTTTCATTAGAAGGAATCCAATCATATTCTATTTGAAAACTATTGAATTATTTATAATCTATTTATTTATCATTATAAAATTTTTATTTTAGGGAATATTTTGTTCATATTTAAAACTTAATAAGACTAATGGAAGGTTCATAAATAAATTTTTCATTAAGACATTTATCTTCATGTGACGAGATCTTCACATCAACATTTTATGAATGAATATTCATGAGTTTCATAACCATATTAAAAATACTAAAATTCCTTCCATATTTTTAATTCATTAATTTATTCCTTAATCAAAATTTTAAATTAATAAGGGGTTTATGTGTGTAAGAACTACCAATTCAATGGTGTTACTAAATAATTAAAATATGAAAATATCTAATAATTTTCAGTATAATACTACTAATAATATTGGATGAGGTACTGATGTAATTCTATTCTACTAATATTTTCTATAAGAGAGTCAGAGTACCACCATGATGATACAATAGTGATGATACTGATGAAGTGGAATATGTGAATATGTAATTAATTCTAGTAACTATAATAGTACAATACTATTATAATGATGATATTGAAATGATTCTTCACAAAAATTCTTATTTTATGTTTTAGTTTTAAACCTACTTGTAATAATTCAAAATAATATAAATTTTTATGTTACCGATCATATAACTAAACTATAAACATCTACATAATAGGAAAGTGAATGTTACCTATGAATAAAGCATTAATTTTTACAAACTTTTATTTTATTTTTCTTTATAGTTACCAAATAAGTAAAATGTTTAAATAATTAAGCATTATTAGTCTAATACTAATTATAACATTTGATTCACTACCAATACAATAAATTGCTAATAATATTGTCTATATGTAAGGCAAGAGAGTGCAATGTTGCAACTTTAATATTGATTAATAATAAATATTCTTGTCTATATATGTTTCTAATGTTGTGAAATGTGTGAATATCTAACCTCTTATGGTTATCATGATATCATAAGAATGTTATAAATAATTATGATATTTGAAATTATTATTCTAATATATGTCTGATTTATGATGCTATAGTAATACTGTTAGGTATAAGGTGATACTTTAATACTAATAGTTTAGTGAATTTTTTAGAATGCTGATACTAATGAGGTCAAATGTTTATATATTTAATCACTTCTATTATAATAAATACTAAATGAAGAACAATTACTGTAAGAACATCTAGTGTTATCTTGGTAGTGTATGCAATGAATGTTTAATTATTCTAATGCTATTATAATTTTTTGTTCGAACATATTTTTTAAGATATCCATTATATGAATATTTGGATTGATCAATAATTTCATAGAATTGATGATGAGAATAATAATAATAATAATAATAGAACCAAATTAAAAGTGTAGGGAGAATATTTAGATGTTATGTGTTAATGATATTAAAATTTCAAATAATCTAGGTAGGATGAATAATAACTGCTTAATATTTTGGATTTGACAAGATGAAACACCATTGAATTGGATTAATCTACTTTTCTAAAAAATATTACTCACTTGTTTCATGTATTTATCCAAAATAATACAATTAATCAAAACACATTTGAAACAAATTAATAGTACAATTATAGAATATATATAAAATTAATTAAAATTAATTACAACATAAATATATTTTGAAATAAGAATAATGTGTCATCCTATATCACAATTTTAGTTTGATTGAAATAACTATTACTTTAGATTACCTCTCCTTTTTTCATCAAATGGCTTGAAACACTTAGTTCGTTTAACATAGTTGAGCTTGAACATTGTCTATATTTTCTAGAAGAATTGGTTTTACTAAATTTAATTTTTTAGTTTGTCTATATTTTAAAAGTTAAAATCCTATTTTATATTATTTTTTATCTAATAATATGGTAATGAACTTTTATAAGATTCTCTTCAAGATATATTGGTGAAGGAATAAGACACGTTCAGACCAAACAATCATTTACATGAAGTCCTAGGTGATGATCATGGAGGAAGAGTTCATTGTAAACCTGGAATGAAAATTATGTCATCTAAATATTGGTCTTTAGGTATTGAATCTTCTAGAATCACTACATGAATGGTTACCAAAGAATAATTAAATTCCACTATTGAGACAACAAAGCAACAAGTTCAACAAGAGTCTCAACATAATAAAAACAAAAATGAACAATTTTTCAAATTGATATCAGCTATATACTCTCCACTTTCCCTAGAGGTTGAAACAATAATCGATGCATGTTTATCAATTCTGTGCTCGATTTATGTGGATGGAAATGATTATGAAAAAAATAATGCTAGGGGATAGGGTGATGTTGAATAGGATAATGATGACAGAGAGGGTTCTGGTGGAGAGACTGACGATAATGGAGAGTGTGTTGGTAGTGATGATTATAATTATGGTGTTAGTGGCTCACACATTGATGGAAGTACTAATGATAATGGGAATTCAAAGGAAATTTTTGAGAGACATTATGGAATATTTTTGAATCTATCATTTTGTTTTTATTGTTTTTAAAACTTCGATTTTATATGTATTATTTTTTTTCTCTATATGTATTTTGATTCTGGTCGAAATGGGATGTTGTAGGTGGTGTATTTGGTATGATATAGGTGGTTTTTATATCCTGGAAGTATTGTATGGTCTGGAATTTGGTATATTGTAGGTGATCTGGGATATTTCAATGGTTTAAACCATGGAAATACATAGGCTACTTCCATGGTTTTAACCATGAAATTAGGTATTAAAATCCATGGTTTAATCATGGTTATTGCTCTTGAATGCCATGATTTAAATCAAGGAACAATAGTACCTATGTTCAAGATTTTAACCATTAAATTAGAATTTAATTTCCATGATTTAACTATGAATATATCTAAAAATTAACTCAGTTAAAACCATTGAAATAAACATCCAATTTCTTTATTTTAATCAATGTTATTAGGCATTAAATTACATGGTTTAACTATGGGTATATCAAGAAATTTACACAGTTTAAACCATCTAAATAGGTATTATATTGGGATCGTTTAAACTATGGAAATAACTAAGTCATACTACAATGAATTTATCCCCCATGATTAAGAAAACCATGAACATAGGATATTTCTATTGTTTTGGGCCTATGAACACTATTAAAAACTATGGACATATGTGAGTTTTCCAACTGTGATATGGCATATTATTTGTCAATTAAATTGATCATTCAGTATATGAGGAATGCATTGGACATGCAGTGATGAGTGGACCCTAGTTATAGATATCACCTATATGCATCAACAATTATCATGAGACAAAATCAATTATCCCAATTAAATGGGTTTCAGTTGTACACCTACCCATTTATTAAACTATCTTGGCATGAGGCTTCAATGGTTTTATGATGTATGATATCATGACATCCAATATTAATAATTTCCCTCATTGAGAATTTATTTATTATTATCCATGAGATTACTACATTGATATTATTAATGGATTCATTTTATTCTCATGTAATTGATTAAATGAAATTTCATTTCTATTATTTACCTTTCCTTATTGATTATTCCTTTTTGATTCATTATGGATTTAGTTTTACATTACCCTTTATGACCATATAATCTCACCCATTATTTTTCCCCTCTTCTTGAGGATTTGAGGTAGGGTATTATAAATAATATCAAGGATTCGAAAATGTTTTTTATTATATGTATTTTATATTTTTAATTTAATATATGAATCATGTATGTATTTGGCTCTTAAATGCTACTAAAATGATTGATCCTACACGGTTATATCCCTTGTATCTTATACCAATGTATTGAAGCAAACACTAACTCTCAGTTAATAGAGTTAGGGTCTATAATCATTTTATGATGAATGTTAGGTGGGAGTAATCATTAGAATATGATACTTACTATAATTAATTTATCACTTGATAATATCTATTATGGGATATTATAAGAACACACCTACCAATATTAATTCCACAAGTTTACGTGTCATTGGATATTCTCATATGCGAGTGTGTATAATGATCTGGAGACTTTAAGATTTTTATTATTGCATTTCATGACTTGCACACTTAAACATATTACTATTAACCTTTGTGATATATGCACTTGGTGAAGTTTGGTATGTTGTGTTCTTCATGAATTATATGTTATTAAAGAATTAGTTGAGGAATTATTTATCCCTTTTATCTTTATAAAAGTTTATTTCATTAAAATTTTATTGAAATGGAACCATCTCATTAAATTCCATGGCCATGGTGTATAGATGAGTTTTTTTTTCAGAGAGTCAAAGAAAGACATATCCAGTATATAGGTTGATAACATAGGTGTTAAAGTTTCTTGATGAGATATTTTGACAATGATATTATATTACTTAGTGAGTGTTGAATGAATTTCCTATCATTGAAACGTATCTTTTTTTTGTGGGTTCGCTAACTAATTTCTAGATAGTAATATTGGAATTTGGTAAGCCTATTTAATAAAACTAAGTAATAAGCTTAGAGGGTCACACACAAAGTGTTTTCATTTATCTCAGCTAAATATTATTTATATTTAAAAATTGGAAAAACATTATTCTCTAGAATGAGAAATAATATTTATTTAGGATTTATTGATATATTATTAATATTAAATAATTTTTTTTCATAAGTTAATTGATTACTTTTGTGAATATGAAATATTTATTTACCTCTTGTTATTTTCAAGGTAATTATTTAACAAATAAATAATTATTTTAGATTCATTAATATTAAATAGAAAATTTTTACACACTATGAATCAAATATTAACTTATTTATCTATTCAATGATTAATATTTATTTTATAATTCTTTAAATATCAATGAGGACTTATAGATCAGTTTTTTCAGTTGATAATTATTTATTTACCAAAATGTGAGATAATATTTATCATTTCATGGGTTAGTACACACCATGAGATAAATTAATAATAATAATATTTTACTTGGAAAGGTGTTACTTTCAGGTTCAATATATTATTAAGGGACTTTTTACAATTAATTAAACATTAGAACCTAACCATAACCTTATAAATAGATCTTTTTGTGATTTCAAAAGTGGTTAATCATTGTGAAAAAAATTCCTCTCAATGTCCCCGCCACACTTTTCTTCTCAAGATTGATAAGAATAAGAGGGATTCATTTAAACCTAATAAAATTTGAAATAATCAAGGAAAATAATTCAAGATGATCAACTAGCCACTCTAGGACCTAACATTTCATCGATGTTATTTAAATATCAAAGGATCACATGTGGATCAATATTAGTGGGGCTCTACTTTGGGTCCTTGTGACACACAATGATGATACATTGATTAGGTTCATATGATCAAAACCAAAAATTAAGAAATATCACAAGATGATGGTAATATTTTTTCTATCATTTTAAATTAATTATAAAATAATGTGAAAAGACCCACTCTCTTGGTTTTAATGAAATTATTTGTTAATACTCATTAGAAAATTTTTATTGGTCATGGAATTCATCATAATTTATATTGTCAATGATCCATTGAATCCAAAAAAATTGAGTTGGTCATAGGCCCTATTTCACTTATGCTATGTTTAGAACCAACAAATGGTATCAGAGTGGTCACATTCAATTTATAATTATTTTTTGACTCTTGACTGTTTATATTTTTCAAAGTTTGTTTTAATTTTATGGAATTCATTTCTATAATCTGATTATCAAAATATCATTTCCCATATTTGTTTCTCACTAATGTAAGCAAGATATAGTTTACAATTAAATAAAAAATATCCAAAAAGTCTATATAGAGGATTGAGAGAGTCTATATGGATAGTATAGGAGTACAAAACATGTCGTATGAAGGTATATTACTTTTATCCTTGTACATTACACTAGGAAGAACTGATGTCTCCACATGACTTTGTGTGACAATGAAAATTAGGATGTATTGAATAAACTTCGTATATTTACTAGAACAAGTTGACACATGACATGTCAAACTACACTCCACGTAACTGGGTTGCAATCCATGTTTCCCATGTGTGGTAAAATAGGAATTTCATATTTGTCACCAGATGGCTAAGGACTAAAAACCATTTGATAAGGATGTTAAAATATTTGTACTATTTATAGAAATCATATACCTCATAAATTTACATTTAGAGATACATTCTTAGTCCTTATACATTTATCACAAACATACGATGATTGAGATTCATGATGTGTATCAGGGTGTACACGCTGCGATGATAACGTTTTTACATTAAAATCTAAAAATTAATTTATTAGCCTGTAAACATTATCCTTATTATTATATGTGTCATTTATTTACTTGTACATGAGACATTATCAGTATAATATGATATTAAATGAATAATTATTTTTTATGTAAAATTATGAAACATATACCTTGTATAATTGTAATATTCCATCTACTCCACAATAAATAAAAATATTATATGCTAAGTTAATTAACATGTTTTTCATGTGTAATTTATTAACTCATACACACCATGTAATATGTGATAAAAAATTCTTGTTATATTACACATGATTATATTGTATATTATCTTTTTAGCACCTGAGTAGTTCAAATATGCACTCACTGAGTTGATTCCAAGTACAAGTTTTGTACTTATTTCATAATTTTAAATAAAATTAATTTATTTACTTTATGTAAAATCACAACAGATGAGTATCTCCAACATATATTGGTCAGAGATTAAGATAAATTGAATTAATTAATTAATTTATGACATTAATTATTGCATGTTTTTTCATAATAAAATAAATAATTGAGATGAATGTTAATTAGTTATTTTAAATTAATATTCATTTCACTAGTGGATGATCATGAAAATATACCAAACTTTTTATATTTATGGTTTATCTTAATTTTATTATTTCGTAGGCTTTTATAATTAATTTTACTAAATTAAATTTATAACATTTGATTCAACCTATAAAGTACTAGAAATTATAATTCATGTATATAAAACCTTGTTGTTGTCCATTCCTTTTGAGTTTATAGGTTGATCCATTCTTGGGTGTAACTTAGTGGGATTTTAGTAGCTCTTGATGGGTTAAAATTGGGGTTTGGTGCTTTTTAGCCACCACAGGTAACACCACAATGTGGAAAAAGTTGTGGTGGTCCTGATGTGTGAAATGGATAAGGGAAATTAGGGAGGATATGTAATATCCATTACATGGTGCTCGAGGAGGATTTCTATTGTCTATGACTTGGGAAACCCCACCATAACCATGGTGGAGGCTATGGTGAGGGAAAATGGAAATATTCTTTATACCATGACATATATACATATCATTTCAATGGAATTTTCATGAAAACCATGTCCAAATATGGGATTTGGTGTAGGGTGTGGTGATTGTCACAAGCATTTTGAAACAGAAAAAACTATCGAACCTCTTCTCATATCTTGGATTTTTTCTAATGGAAAAAAACTTAGGTAATTAATATGGGGTCTTTAATCTGGTCTTAACTATATTCTTAACCCTATTAAAAGATTAATATCCATTTTTCTTAATGATTCATTAAATCTAAAGAATTGTAGATTTTCCTTGAATAAAACTAGTGTGTATTAATGACCCTTCTTGTAGTGATGATATCCACCTTGGATAGCCTTGATTCTCCTTGAATCTCCCTACTCAACCTTGCTGGAAGATCAAACCATGAAGGAAGTGGTTATTCTTCTTATTTCAGATTCATAAAGACTTATATCTTCTCTAATCTTGTGGCTATCCAAGAGATATGAATTTCTTATCCTTCAACTAGACATTATGATTACAATTTTAATAATTTTCATTGGGAATTTGTTTTTATACCCCTTGGTTTGGTCTTTCTTGAGTATTACTCTAGACCACATGTCAATTTATACTGAACTAGTTCTAAGAGATATTGGCATGTAAGTTTTTTATGGTTGGTGTAAAAATGTGGTTTGAGAGACGACACCCTTGACGAACCATGATATTGAATTCAAAAAAATTAATTTAGGAAGTTCATTACCATGTAGAGTTCATGTATATATTTTTTGGAATGATATGAAATTTTGTGCTTCTATTATTTAACCATTATTGAGTTTTATTTCATATTGGTGTGTGAGTATCCCATGATACACATGATTGAGTTTTATTTCATGTGTGTGTGTTTGTATCCCATGCGACCCATGTTCATTTTTGACCACATGAGTGTGTGTTTGGATATTTTTTATTACTCTTAACATGATATGTTGTGTTTCTAGATATTTATGTGATTGATATAATGGAATTTTTTCAATGTTATGTATTTCTATATGCTATTTTATTGTTTTTATATGCATGGTACCAAAGTGATATGTGGCATGTGACTTGATGTGAGATTGAGATGCATGATATGTCATGATGGACTTATAGTTGGACCTTGGGGTACGATTGTCTTATGTGATCTTACCCTAAAGGTAATGGTGGTGCATTATGGTGATTAGTGACTAGATCTAAGACACGACACTTGGATATGATGGATTTGAGGTGAAACCCAAGATATTTTTTGATACATCGGAAATATTTTTAGACTTGGTAGGCTTGTGGAGGCTATGGGATACATGTGGTGACTTTTTGGTTGAATCTAGTTCACAACATATCTTATGAATAAATTTTGGGAATGAAGATTAATATGGAACAACCTTGTTTTTGTGGAGTCTTGGTTAGAGCATAACCAATTGGAATAAGATTATATGTTTTTGCTTGAAACTTCATCTATTACAATGACATATTCTCTTATGCATGTTCACTTTTGTTATTTACGCATTGGTTGGATCTTATTGGATTTATACTCACAATATGTAGGAGCATCTCAATGTGCATGCATACATCATGATCAATGATATAGAAAAGGGAAATTACCCAGTGATAGGTGTCTAAAAGGTAGAGTATGTAGATCATGTGAACTAACAGAATGAAATTAGGAGTTATGAAACAATGATTTATTTACTTATATGTCTTTCTCAAACTTTTTTCAACCTACCACTTTAGAGGTCCTTGGTTTATTATTTGGTATTTCTTATAATAATTTCCATGTCATATGTTTTATCCTTGTTATTTATTTCATTTTCCTATTACTAAAGATTTTCTTTATTGATACCAAGGGTGTAGTCTCTCCACTAATAGTACTCAGACACTTGCTACTAGTTGAAAACCTCTTGGGTATGAGGATGCACACATGAGGCCTTGTGTAACTCTTAATAAAACCTGATTATTCAAGTTGGGGAATGAAAAATTTTCATCAAAGGCGGTTTTCCAAATTTTTATGTTCTTGGATATATTTTGGGGAAGGGAAGAAAATAGTTTAGATATATTAAACTCACCCAAGGGTGTTTCATATATGTCTGGCCAACACATGTACAATGAATATCTGAGTTACTATTGATGAGATTACTTTTATATGATTGTTTTACAGTTTCATGTTGATCCTGAGTATATTGTGCTATTATGGTTTTATAGTATTTTGGTGCATCAATGAATTATAATTAGGCATGTAGGATCAAATTTCAAACACACAAACAAATATATATATATATATATATATATATATATATATATATATGTATATGATTGTTGTTTGTTGTATACTAGTTCTTTAATTTTAATGCCTTGATTTGTAATATCTGTTCGGGATAGACCTGTATTCTTTGTTGCGTGATATATTCATATTATCTGTTGTTGTGATATATCTATACTGGATATAGTTGAAATTAATCATGCATTTATGCTTTGTATATATATGATTGTGACTAACATACGAGTACAGAGATATTTGAGAAGTTCTATTTGAAAACCCTTTTATTTAATAAACTTTATTCAATGATTTATTACATAAAAACACACTTAGTACAACCCATAATATCAATAATCCTACAATAATTCAAATATCATGTACATATCCCATAGATTTGATACATGGATACAAAAATATTATCAAAAACTTCCTTAACAAGCTTCTAATATCACATTACTCATTTAAAACAGAACATAATAACGTAAGGAAATACATAAGATAAGGGTGAGCTATAAGGACCAATAAGAGAATAAAAATAGCATAAAATGATGCAAAAATTACATTTTAGTCAATAGTAATCTCAATGAAACATAAAATTTCTGAGAATCAAAAACATTAACATCAAATAATTTTATATGATTACAACATAAAGGCAACACGAGAATGTGACAACAACATTAAAACATTGCATCATAAACATAGGTCAGGGATAACCACCAAGGCTTCATAATTTGGTGGAAAAATTCCCATAATGTGTTAGTTTTACTCCCTAATTCCATACATTATGTCTCATGAAACTATAACCTTACCCAACTCATTGGAGCACTATATAATTCTGAGCGCATCCGCCGATTTCATATCATGTACATGCATAAGTGTGTCACATAGATCATTAAACAAAGATCATATTTAATCACCTTTAATACCATGATTAAGAAGTTTAGAATAAATACATATAATTTTCTAATAAAATAATAATATTTATGTTTAGGTGAAAACCCTTGAGTGAAAAAAGTGATCGTATTCGTAATACAAATTTTTAGAATCGAAAAATCGCAAGATAATTTCAACAATATAACAAGGGTACATAATGAATAATGAGAGGGGTTAATGAGAATCAACGGGGTCTATCCTAAATTTTAAATAATAAGTCTAGTAATAGGGATATGTATGAACATAATCCAAAATGAAAAATTTGTAATTAAAGGGAATAAAACAAAAAGGGTTTTTGAATAAAAGTTTTTCATGGAAAAATATTAGGATAATTTTGGAAGCATAACGAGGGTACACAATAAATAATGAGAGGGATTAATGACAGATAAAGTGGTATCTAATCCCTTGTAAATAATAATGGTAGTAGTAGGGATGTGAAAAATAATATCCCATGAATTGGACTTGTAATACAAAATGAATAACATAAAGAAGGTTCTTGAATAAAGAGGAGAAGAAGAGGATCCCTTACCATGAGAGGGTGTTTCCAAAATCCGGGGAGGAGCTTCTTGAGAGATAAGGAGAACATTTTTAGGACTCTAGAGAGGAAATGCTAGAGTATATTCATTGTCTAAGGATTTTGAGTTTAGATAAATGGGAGATTGGTTGGGATTATATATGAAAATAATGAGGAGTTCTTTATTATTTTCCAAACATAGGTTTTGGAATCTATACAATAATGTAATAAAAAAGACAAACCTGACCTGCATTTTTCCCATGGTTTCTACGAAATAGGATTTTTCTGAATTAATTTATAATTCCATGAACTGATCACATTAAAATAATACCCTTGGTGATGTGTAAGTGATTCATTTTTACAAAGCATTAATTTTAAAATGTTAAAATATAATATATATTTTAGAGGATTCATAAAGGGTTTATGAAATTAATAAAATAAATTCAAAAAAATATTTTAATAGGGAAACATATATTTGGGTTAATATACCTTTTATGGAACATATTTCATCACTTTTGGTTTATTTTGATGTCATAATACATAAGTATATTAATAATTATTTTTTTCCTGAAAATTTGACTGCCTCTAAAAATTATGAATAAAAAATCATTGGATAATTTTGAAATTATGATTCCAAAAATTATATTTATTTTATAGAAATAATTTTCTAAATATGTGAAATTAAAATTTTAAATTAAAATCCTCATTTATTGAGAAAATACTTATTTTTTGTGGAAAATATAAATTTTATAATCCTTATAAAAACTATATTTTCACTTCATAAAATTATCTTATCATTTATATTTAATATATATTATTTCATAATAAAATTTTATAAAAATATAATTTATTTAAAAAATTCATGAATTCATCAAAAGGAATGTCTTAATTGAAATTGAATATTAACAAATAATAAAATTTGAGTTTTGTGATTTTAAAATCGAAATTTTGACAAACTAATTAATTAGACATTTAAACAGTTAAAAAAATAAGGAATAAATATAATTATTAATCTATTAGAAAGAAAAAATATGTATTCATGCTATTAGGGTCAATATTAATTACCATTTATTACACCAACGAATGCCTTATGGGTAAGGTTCAAGAAAATGAGATTCTCATGTAGTGGTTCGACAAACAAGGTTTGGGTCATGATATCGATGAGCTTGAACATCTATCATAATAAGTTTTGATCATGATTTATTTTTTGGATCTTTATTTTGGCCTTGATCTGGGGAAAAGTCTATAGTTTCTATCTCCCTCATAATCTTTGATAAATGAACTTCATAGGGTACAATCCAACTGGTCAAGGCCATCACTTATTTCATTTGTGTCAATTGTATTTATCATAACCAATAATGTATACTAATAATATGATGACTGTTCAATAACTATATTATCTATAACGACCCATACTTTACATACATTGTTAATACTTCAAAATTGAAGCACACTTATTACAACATATGACAAAACCACAAAGGACCGTATAGGTATAGTGTCTTTAGAAACTGGGAAACATAAACAACTGGTTCATAAATCTTCTACAGTGTCTCCCATTTATTTCATCATATCTAGGGTCCCTTTTAGCATATTCTACTTAATATCCATCTTCCTGACCTGGGGAAAAGAAAACATAAAAGGGTGAGCTCAAATGCTCAGCAAGGAAAATAAAGGAAATAAAAATCATATCATATCTTTTTGAAAATCATAACCTGCAAAAGAGATCATAATATCTTAACATGGAACAAATCATAGGAGTGAAAATGAGATCCCCATAATCATAACATAAAACTTGAAACTTTGTGGCATGCACACATAATCATGGAAAATCATTTCTTGTTAGTCATGACTCATCGCCAAGACTATCTTAGTGGACAAAGTCCCTTTCTGAACCGAGTTCACTCCTCGTTTCAGTCCTGTATCACTGAACCGAAATAACCTTCCGTTCCAGCCATGTCTATCTCATGAGATATAAAATCTTTACCCAATGCATTGGAGGGAGATATAGGTCCCACCCATCTTATAATGAATCCTTTCTTATGTGTGCCACATAATCATAAAACATACATCATCGCATAACACATGTAACAAAAATGGGATTCTTGAAACATCATGACATCATAAATAAATTCATATAAGATAATGGAATTCATAAAAATAATTCCATCACAACATGATCAAATCAATGTAATAATAGGGATAAAAACAGAACCCTTTTATTATCTTAGATGGAAAATAATTTTGATAAAACACTTGAACTTTATTCTTGAGGAAAATATCCTTTCTACTTCAAAAACATTTTTCCTTTCTTAACATGTCATACAACTTTAAACTAAAAGAAGTTGATTAAAAATAAACTTGAAAACTTGTAAAGGAAGCTTCTTGTAAATAATGTTTTAAAAATCCATTCATGCCGTATAAGTTAAAAAAAACATTCTTCGTACTTTTGTCGGAAAAGTCAAAAAGTACCTCGTACAGAAAAACGACAAAAGATTCCTTTCATATTCTTTACTAAAAACTCATCTAAGGGTAAAATTGGATTTAAACTATTGCAAGTGGATGGAAACAATATTACATATTGAGGGAACATGGATGTGGATGATAAAATACACCCCAGTAAATACTTACGAATAAACAATCTCGGATAAAAATGAGATTGTGATATTTCCCTTACCTTAGGTCCGATTAGCTTTGTACGTGTCCGAAGCTCCTGTATAATGGTTTAAATAATGTTATTGACTTATTCAAGAATCATACATATTTATATGATATCATATATGGTCATATTATTAGCTTCTTGTTAGTAATATTTCATTGTTACTTGTTACTCGGGTCTTTATAACTTTTTGTTCTTATGCGTGTTTTGTCGAATAAATTCTTATTCTTATCTTTAGGTTATAGATAATTCATTTCCAGAATGGTATTAGTGTAGTATATACCATATTCATTTATTCAATTCATTTATATAATCATTATGAAATGAAGATCATGTAGAACGAGTCGCATCACATCGTGGAGACGGTATTACGTACGTACGCACGAGTGATGATATCGTTCCTATGATCGTGGAATTGTATTGGAGTATATATATATTATTTCAGTATCAATATTACTTCATAATAATCATATTTAGTTACTCATTACACCATTATAACCATCCTTGTAAGGTGATGGTGGAAAATAGATTACACCACGGCGTGGAGACGGTATTCCGTACGTACGCACGCGTGGTGATTTCATTTTTCCGTAGGATGGATAGAAGGTGAATTAGGGTTGTTTCATATTTATAATAACATATCAGTATGTAAGTAATACTGATGTTATTACTTTATCATGAAACAACTAAAGAAGAAGAAGTTGAAGAAGAAAGAAATTGAAAAGATCGGTAATGGATATTACCTCTTCTTTGGAACGCTTCTTTGAATCCTCCACTTAAGGAACTAAGATTGGTCTTTGGAGAAGACCAGGACCTCTAGGATTATTCTAGGGAAGTGGAGAGGAGAAAATGTCAGGGGTTGGCCGAGCTTGAGTGCTCAATTTGGTGTGAGGAGGAGGGGGAGGAGGTGCCCTTTTATAAGGGAGGAGAGGGGCATCTTAGGAATATCTCAAAATATTATTTTATATTAAAGTCAAAATCGGTTTATAATGGTTCCAAAGGGTCTTATTTAGAAGCTAAAGTGGGGAAGGGTCTAAATCCTATCAACCAATAGGATTTAGACAAGTTTAGGGTATTATTTTAACCTTATCAATTAGATTTAACTCTAAGTTAAATAATTTAACTTTTACCATGTCTTTTTGTTTTCTTTCACTATATGGTTAATACACTTACTATAACATGCCAAACGAACCCCAAATTGTTTATTATTAAAATATATATCCTTATCTAAGTCATTTGGCCGAACCTTAGATTTTTAGGAATAAAATAACAATTAATAATATAATATTTGATTTAAAAACTATTTTGTGTCAATTTTGACACTATTTGATATATGATTTTTGTGAAAGTCATAAAAGAATTATATGTTCGAACCAAGTTGATTAAATCAACATTAATATATCATAGTAACCTATAAAATTAGTTGAATTCATAAAAAGTCTCAAATTACATTTATTTTTGTGTTTATAACATCAATTATGTCAATATTTCATTAATAAGATAATTACTACATCATCTTTGTGTCATAAATAAATTACATTATTTGATGTCTAAAAATTACAAATAAAATATCATCATGTAGGAAATCTTTTTAGATTTCTAATGAATATTTACAATTGAATTTATCTTATGTATAACCCCATATTAAAAATTATTTACTTATTAAACTTTGATTTTAACTATTTTAACCCTTCTTTAAATAAATTAATAATAAATGTCCTAATCTAATCCAAGTGGGCCTAAATGGTCATATTTTATTCCTAAGTTTGTTTTTGGTCGAATTACACTTGTCCAATAGAATTAGTACATGTGTTAGGGTAATATTAATATCATATTTACCCTTAGTTACCCTATTTACTATTAACCGCGGTAAAAAAAGTAAAAAGTTACTATTCACCAAAAAATTATTTTCATCTCATTGAACCACATTTTAGTCCTTGATATTAACCGTGTCTCTCGGATTTTCGAAATTCCAATCACAGAAGCGGTAAAATTAAGTTTTATGCAAAATTCAGTTTTTAACCTACCACTTAGTGGTTTCACTATTCATCAAAAATTGAAAGTTTTCAGAAAAATACCAAAATTTCACCCTAGGCTAATTTCGATATTCTGAGTCCAAAAATGAAGTCCATTTTGAAAAATAAAATTTATAAAATTCCAAAAAGTGGTTATTACTATTCATAACGGCTAGTTTTAATAGCATAATGTTGTTTAGTGAAACTCGGTATTGCGTACGACGCAAGCTATCGAGGAAGGTCGCGATTGCGTGTAAAGCAAGCCAAGCAAGTGTTGTATAGAAAAAGATTCCTTTGATGATTTATATAACATAAAAGTCTCGGGTGTTACATTCTACCCCCCTTAAAAAGAATTTCGCCCTCGAAATTCGTCACTTTGCAACAAACAGATGAGGATACTTCTCCCTCATCATATCCTCAAGCTCCCATGTAGCTTCTTCAAGTTGGTGGTTTCTCCATAAAACTTTCACCAAGCGAGTGGTCTTGTTTCGTAGGACTTTTTCGCTACGATCCAGAATCTCTATCGGCTGTTCTTCATAAGAAAGATCTTGCTCCAGCGGTACAACTTCTGAGCTGAGTACATGTGAAGGATCTGGTATGTACTTTCTCAGGAGAGATACATGGAACACATCGTGAACTTGAGAGAGATTCGGTGGAAGCGCCAATCGGTAAGCTACCTTCCCAACACGATCCAATATTTCGAAAGGACCGATATATCTAGGGCTCAACTTCCCCTTCTTTCCAAATCTCATAACCCTCTTCCAGGGAGATATTCGTAAGAACACTTTATCACCCACTTCAAACTCTAGGTCTTTTCTTCGGTTGTCGGCATAGCTTTTCTGTCGACTCTGAGCTGCTCTTATGTGTTGTTGAATAGATCTGACCTTTTCTGCCATTTCATCAACGAGATCAGGTCCTAATATCTTTCTTTCCCCAACTTCATCCCAGCAAGTTGGAGTCCTGCATTTCTTTCCATAGAGAGCTTCATAAGGAGCCATTTGAATACTGGAGTGAAAGCTATTATTATAAGAAAATTCCACCAAAGGTAGGTGTTGATCCCAACCTCCTTTGAAATCCATAGAGCAAGCTCTCAACATATCTTCTAGGGTTTGAATTGTTCTCTCAGACTGACCGTCTGTCTGGGGATGATAAGCAGTGCTGAAACTCAACTCTGTATCCAGAGTATGCTGAAGACTTCGCCAGAACTTCGAGGTAAATCTCGGATCTCGATCAGATATAATAGAAAGTGGTACTCCATGCAATCTTACCACTTCCTTTACATATATCCTGGCAAGCTGATCTAGAGATAAATCCTCTCTAATAGGAATGAAGTGTGCAGACTTTGTAAGACGATCAACTATGACCCAGATAGCATTATTGCCTTTGGATGTTTTAGGAAGTCCTGTGACAAAGTCCATAGTGATGTTTTCCCATTTCCATTCGGGTATGGGTAATGGTTGTAACATCCCCTTAGACTTCTGTCTCTCAGCTTTAACTTGTTGACAAACCAAGCATCGAGAGACATATTCAGCAACATCTCTTTTCATGCCATCCCACCAGAAGTACTCTTTCAGGTCCCTATACATCTTCGTGCTTCCAGGATGAATAGAGAATGAAGAACTATGAGCCTCATCCAACAGCTCTTTCTTTAATTCGGGGATGGGAGGAACACAAACCCGATTCCTGAACTTTATTATCCCATCACAATCAAGGTTGAATTCAGGAACATTTCTCACCTTCTTTTGTAACTCGACATCTTCTTTCTGTGCCTCTTTAATCTTCACATGTATAGATGGTTGAACATTCATTTGAGAAAGATAAGATTTTTCCCCTTCCATTATAATTCCAAGATCCATCCTTTGTAAATCCATAAATATTGGATCTTTTGTGATCCTCATCATGGATAAACTAGCATGGTCTTGTCGACTTAATGCATCTTCCACCTTGTTTTCTTTCCCAGGGTGGTAATGGATTGAGCAGTCATAATCCTTAATCAGCTCCAACCATCTTCTTTGACGCATATTCAACTCCTTTTGTGTGAAAATATACTTTAAACTTTTATGATCAGTATAAATATCACACCTTTCACCATAAAGGTAATGCCTCCAAATCTTTAATGCAAAGATTACCGCAGCCAACTCCAAATCATGTGTTGGGTAATTTTGTTCATGGATTTTCAACTGTCGTGAGGCATAAGCTATCACCATATCATTTTTCATAAGAACACACCCCAATCCCTTCTTGGATGCATCACTGTAGATCACAAACCTTTCTCCACTACAAGGCAGTGTGAGCACAGGTGCACTGGATAACCTTCCTTTCAACTCCTTGAAATTCTCTTCACATTCCTCTGTCCAGAAAAACTTAACTCCTTTCCGAGTCAACTTGGTGAGTGGATTAGATAATCGTGAAAAATCTTTTACAAAACGTCGATAATATCCAGCCAAACCAAGAAAAGTTCAGATCTCAGTTACTGTTGTTGGTCTCGACCATCTTTCGATAACCTCTGTTTTTGCTGGATCCACAGATATCCCCTCTTTTGAGATTATGTGACCCAAAAATGCAACTTTTTGAAGCCAAAATTCACACTTGGTAAATTTGGCATAAAGCATCTCCTTTATCAGGGTCTTCAATATAATTCTCAAGTGATCTTCATGTTCTTCCTTGCTCTTTGAATAGACAAGAATATCGTCTATAAAGACTACCACAAATTGATCAAGATAGTCTCTAAAGACTCTATTCATTAGATCCATGAAGATAGCAGGGGCATTAGTAAGACCAAATGGCATCACTATAAATTCATAGTGTCCATACCTTGTACGGAAAGCCGTCTTTGGTATATCCTCCCTTTTGACCCTTAATTGATGATACCCTGAATGAAGATCAATCTTGGAAAAGTATTGAGCTCCGCGTAGTTGGTCAAATAAGTCATCAATGCGTGGGAGAGGATATTTTTTCTTGATAGTGATCTTGTTAAGTTCTCGATAATCAATACAGAGTCTCATTGATCCATCTTTCTTCTTAACAAATAGAACAGGTGCTCCCCAAGGTGACGCACTAGGGCGTATGAATCCCTTATCAAGATTCTCTTGGAGTTGCTTCTTCAATTCCTGCAACTCAATTGGGGCCATTCTATAAGGTGTCTTTGAAATAGGCAAAGCACCCGGTACGAGTTCTATTGAAAACTCAACTTCACGATTTGGTGGAAGACCCGGTAATTCCTCCGGAAAGACATCATCAAACTCCCTTACAATGGGCATATTCTTAATCGTGAGTTTCTCACCAACCATTTGAGATAAATAACCTTCATTTAGTGGAATCAATACCCATAAGATGGAAGAAATTTCCACTGGAAGGTTACGTTCATCCTTGCATTGATAGACGATCGTAGATTGATCTGGAATATGAAATGTGACTTCCCTTCTTTGACAATTGATATGAGCTCCATGTAGAGAAAGCCAATCCATGCCAATAATCACATCAAATTCCACTAAAGGAAGGATCACAAGATTTGCAGGAAGCACTTTCCCACAAACTTCGATCGGAGAAGAATTATAAACTTTTGATGCGATTGATGTGCCATTAGGTGTTGTCACAGCTAACTCAACATCTAATTGTTGAGGTAGTACGATGATACCCTTAGAAAAGTCTTCAGAAATAAAAGAGTGGGTGGATCCAGAATCAAATAAAACATTTGCTACTTTAGAGTGGATGGTAAGTGTACCTTTCACCACATCGTTATCGTACTCCACATCGCTGATAGAAATTGCATGTGACTTTCCTTTGTCTTTAGCCTTAAGATTTTGTTGACGTCGACCATCATCATCAACCCTTGGATTTGGTCATTGATTGGCATAATGCCCCATCTCCTTGCACTTGAAACATTGAAGTGTAGTAGGTTCATTCTGTGTATCCCTTCCTTTGTTTGCATCATTAGACATCTTCTTCCCATTATCACGGCATTCAAATGCCCGATGACCTTCTTTTCCACATTTAAAACATTTACTTGTCCCTTTAAGACAACTCCCTCCATGTTTCTTTCCACACTTTGAGCATAAGGGAAAGTTCATCTTCTTTTCAGTGTGCTCTTTAGAGTTTCCTTTGAATTCCATCTTCCTCTTCTTATCAAACCCATGTGACTGATGGGTTACTCCAATCTCCATCTCGACTTTGAGAGCACATCGAACGATTTCCTCGTAGCTATTGAAGTCCCTTATGGCTAACGCCCTTCGAAGACTTGGTTTTAAGCCACTAAAGAATTGATCGATCTTACTCTCAGGTTGGATAATAATACCAGAAGCGTACCTTGCAAGTCTTGTAAAATTTGCTTCATAGGTACTAACAGATTCATCATCCCTTTGCTTCAGTTCAAGAAACTCTTTCTCCATCTTTGTTCGGAGAATACGAGGGAAGTACTTATTGAAAAATAAGTTCTTGAACTCGTCCCATTCCATAGACTCAATTTCATCCCTTTTCCTCGTATTCTTAACAAGATTCCACCATTGATCAGCATCTCCTTCCAAACGGTACACTGCTAGGATGACTTTATCATGTTCAGAACATTGAAGAACTGAAAATATCTTTTCAGTAGTACTAATCCATTGTTCAGCAACTAATGGATCAGTAGACCCGCTGAAAGAAGGTGGACGCTGCCTCATGAAGGATTCAACAGAATGTTGCTCCCTCCTTTGCTCGTTTGGAAGTCCTGCATGATTCATAGCTTGAGAAAGTTGTGTGAGCATGGCTACAAGATTTTGCATTCCAGCTCCCATATCGTTTGGTTGCTCAGGGGGACAATCATTGCATTGCCCATCGCATTCCGCATTAACACGGTTCCTTCGGGTTCCAGCCATTGACTAAAACCAAGAAGAATAGTGTGAGAAACACTAATTATAATAGGAAACCACATAATTCAAGAATAAAATTTTCATGCTTATGGTCTTATCCTAGGTTATTCAAGGCCATTTCTAAAACACTAAGATTGTGTACTATGCTTAGACTTATCCTTAGGGTTCTTACTAAGGCTTTCACATCCTAGTTTCCAAAGGTTGACTATACCTTTCCTATGATACCAACTATAACGACCCATACTTTACATACATTGTTAATACTTCAAAATTGAAGCACACTTATTACAACATATGACAAAACCACAAAGGACCGTATAGGTATAGTGTCTTTAGAAACTGGGAAACATAAACAACTGGTTCATAAATCTTCTACAGTGTCTCCCATTTATTTCATCATATCTAGGGTCCCTTTTAGCATATTCTACTTAATATCCATCTTCCTGACCTGGGGAAAAGAAAACATAAAAGGGTGAGCTCAAATGCTCAGCAAGGCAAATAAAGGAAATAAAAATCATATCATATCTTTTTGAAAATCATAACCCGCAAAAGAGATCATAATATCTTAACATGGAACAAATCATAGGAGTGAAAATGAGGTCCCCATAATCATAACATAAAACTTGAAACTTTGTGGCATGCACACATAATCATGGAAAATCATTTCTTGATAGTCATGACTCATCGCCAAGACTATCTTAGTGGACAAAGTCCCTTTCTGAACCGAGTTCACTCCTCGTTTCAGTCCTGTATCACTGAACCGAAATAACCTTCCGTTCCAGCCATGTCTATCTCATGAGATATAAAATCTTTACCCAATGCATTGGAGGGAGATATAGGTCCCACCCATCTTATAATGAATCCTTTCTTATGTGTGCCACATAATCATAAAACATACATCATCGCATAACACATGTAACAAAAATGGGATTCTTGAAACATCATGACATCATAAATAAATTCTTATAAGATAATGGAATTCATAAAAATAATTCCATCACAACATGATCAAATCAATGTAATAATAGGGATAAAAACAGAACCCTTTTATTATCTTAGATGGAAAATAATTTTGATAAAACACTTGAACTTTATTCTTGAGGAAAATATCCTTTCTACTTCAAAAACATTTTTCCTTTCTTAACATGTCATACAACTTTAAACTAAAAGAAGTTGATTAAAAATAAACTTGAAAACTTGTAAAGGAAGCTTCTTGGAAATAATGTTTTAAAAATCCATTCATGCCGTATAAGTTAAAAAAAAACATTCTTCGTACTTTTGTCGGAAAAGTCAAAAAGTACCTCGTACGGAAAAACGACAAAAGATTCCTTTCATATTCTTTACTAAAAACTCATCTAAGGGTAAAATTGGATTTAAACTATTGCAAGTGGATGGAAACAATATTTCATATTGAGGGAACATGGATGTGGATGATAAAATACACCCCAGTAAATACTTACGAATAAACAATCTCGGATAAAAATGAGATTGTGATATTTCCCTTACCTTAGGTCCAATTAGCTTTGTACGTGTCCGAAGATCCTGTATAATGGTTTAAATAATGTTATTTACTTATTCAAGAATCATACATATTTATATGATATCATATATGGTCATATTATTAGCTTCTTGTTAGTAATATTTCATTGTTACTTGTTACTCGGGTCTTTATAACTTTTTGTTCTTATGCGTGTTTTGTCGAATAAATTCTTATTCTTATCTTTAGGTTATAGATAATTCATTTCCAGAATGGTATTAGTGTAGTATATACCATATTCATTTATTCAATTCATTTATATAATCATTATGAAATGAAGATCATGTAGAACGAGTCGCATCACATCGTGGAGACGGTATTCCGTACGTACGCACGAGTGATGATATCGTTCCTATGATCGTGGAATTGTATTGGAGTATATATATATTATTTCAGTATCAATATTACTTCATAATAATCATATTTAGTTACTCATTACACCATTATAACCATCCTTGTAAGGTGATGGTGGAAAATAGATTACACCACGGCGTGGAGACGGTATTCCGTACGTACGCACGCGTGGTGATTTCATTTTTCCGTAGGATGGATAGAAGGTGAATTAGGGTTGTTTCATATTTATAATAACATATCAGTATGTAAGTAATACTGATGTTATTACTTTATCATGAAACAACTAAAGAAGAAGAAGTTGAAGAAGAAAGAAATTGAAAAGATCGGTAATGGATATTACCTCTTCTTTGGAACGCTTCTTTGAATCCTCCACTTAAGGAACTAAGATTGGTCTTTGGAGAAGACCATGACCTCTAGGATTATTCTAGGGAAGTGGAGAGGAGAAAATGTCAGGGGTTGGCCGAGCTTGAGTGCTCAATTTGGTGTGAGGAGGAGGGGGAGGAGGTGCCCTTTTATAAGGGAGGAGAGGGGCATCTTAGGAATATCTCAAAATATTATTTTATATTAAAGTCAAAATCGGTTTATAATGGTTCCAAAGGGTCTTATTTCGAAGATAAAGTGGGGAAGGGTCGGAATCCTATCAACCAATAGGATTTAGACAAGTTTAGGGTATTATTTTAACCTTATCAATTAGATTTAACTCTAAGTTAAATAATTTAACTTTTACCATGTCTTTTTGTTTTCTTTCACTATATGGTTAATACACTTACTATAACATGACAAACGAACCCCAAATTGTTTATTATTAAAATATATATCCTTATCTAAGTCATTTGGCCGAACCTTAGATTTTTAGGAATAAAATAACAATTAATAATATAATATTTGATTTAAAAACTATTTTGTGTCAATTTTGACACTATTTGATATATGATTTTTGTGAAAGTCATAAAAGAATTATATGTTCGAACCAAGTTGATTAAATCAACATTAATATATCATAGTAACCTATAAAATTAGTTGAATTCATAAAAAGTCTCAAATTACATTTATTTTGGTGTTTATAACATCAATTATGTCAATATTTCATTAATAAGATAATTACTACATCATCTTTGTGTCATAAATAAATTACATTATTTGATGTCTAAAAATTACAAATAAAATATCATCATGTAGGAAATCTTTTTATCTTTCTAATTAATATTTACAATTGAATTTATCTTATGTATAACCCCATATTAAAAATGATTTACTTATTAAACGTTGATTTTAACTATTTTAACCCTTCTTTAAATAAATTAATAATAAATGTCCTAATCTAATCCAAGTGGGCCTAAATGGTCATATTTTATTCCTAAGTTTGTTTTTGGTCGAATTACACTTGTCCAATAGAATTAGGACATGTGTTAGGGTAATATTAATATCATATTTACCCTTAGTTACCCTATTTACTATTAACCGCGGTAAAAAAAGTAAAAAGTTACTATTCACCAAAAAATTATTTTCATCTCATTGAACCACATTTTAGTCCTTGATATTAACCGTGTCTCTCGGATTTTCGAAATTCCAATCACAGAAGCGGTAAAATTAAGTTTTATGCAAAATTCAGTTTTTAACCTACCACTTAGTGGTTTCACTATTCATCAAAAATTGAAAGTTTTCAGAAAAATACCAAAATTTCACCCTAGGCTAATTTCGATATTCTGAGTCCAAAAATGAAGTCCATTTTGAAAAATAAAATTTATAAAATTCCAAAAAGTGGTTATTACTATTCATAACGGCTAGTTTTAATAGCATAATTTTGTTTAGTGAAACTCGGTATTGCGTACGACGCAAGCTATCGAGGAAGGTCGCGATTGCGTGTAAAGCAAGCCAAGCAAGTGTTGTATAGAAAAAGATTCCTTTGATGATTTATATAACATAAAAGTCTCGGGTGTTACATTATCAACAGTCAAAAATCTTAATTTTCCTTCAAATATGATGTTATATAAGAAAATAATTGCAAGTTTTTTCTATAACCATATTATATAATAGGGAATTTAATTCAATAATAAATATAATTTCATTTATAAAAGTTAGGGTCATTAGATTATTCACCCCTTTAGTAATATCACCCTCCAAATTTTTATTTCATACACTAAAATAGATGAGGGTACTTCTGTTTCATTGCCTTATCAATTTCCCAAGTCACTTTATTAAACTTTTGGTTCTACCACAACACTTTTACTAGGCTAGTTTTCTTATTTCGTAGAAATTTGTCTCTATGATATAATTGCATTACTGGTTTCTCCTCATATGAAAGATCATTATCCAATTGTACCACCTATTGATTAAATACATGTGAGGGGTTTGTTATGTAATTTATTAATATGGATACATGTAACACATCATGTACTTGATATAGCCTAGGCATCAGTGCTAGTCAACAAGACACTACTCTAATCGATCAAGTATCTCTAAGGGGCCAAGGTATTTTGGAATATTATTTCCATTCTTTCCAAACCTCATGAATTTATTCCATGGATATATATGAAGGAACACTTTATCACTGACATCAAACTTCTAGTCTCATATATGATTCTGTGCATAGATTTTATGTCAACTTTGTGTGGATTTTATATGATGCTGAATGAATTGAACATTTTTTCATCTCTTGGGTACGATCAGGTCCCATATTCTTCCACTCTCTAGATTTATTCCAACATGTTGGAGTCACTCACCTCTTCCCTTATAGATCCTCATATGATTCCATTTAAATGATATAATGGAATCAATGGTTATATGTGAACTTCTATAGGGAAAGGTGTTGATACAAACATCCTTGTAGATCCATTAAACATGATCTCAGTATGTTCTACAAAGTTTGAATGGTACTTTTAGACTGACCTTCCATATGAGGATGATATGTTGTAATGAAGCTCAATTATATATTCAATGATCACTTTAAGTCTTCTCCAAACCTCAAGGTAAACCTTAGATCTCGATCAGATACAATAGAGATCAGCACCCCATGTAGTCTTTCCACTTTTATTAGGTATATCTTCGAATGTTTTTCAATATAGAAATATTCCTTGATAGTAATGAAATGAACTATATTTGTAAGGAAATCGAATACCACCAATATGGAGTTAATACATTTAGGTGTCTTAGTGAGTCTTAAAAAGAAATCATTGGTTATGTATTCCTATTTCCATATTGGTATGGGAAATGGTTGAATCATAACCATAGGCTTCTGTCATTTTGCCTTGAATTACAGGCATACCAAGCATTGATATACAAACTTCATAACATCTCTCTTCATGTTATCCCACCAATAGTTTTGGATAAAATATCTATACATATTATTTCTTCTGGTATGAATAGAGAAAAATGAGCTATTCACATTATACAAAATTTTCACCTTTAGTTTTCATTTTTATGGGACACATATCCAAGATCAAACTATTTTATCTACATCATCAGAAAATTTGAACTATGGAATATTTAACACCTTCTTCTGTTGTAACTCATCATATTTTTTATCCTTCTTGATGCTATTAAGAATATATGGTTGAGAAGTTATTTAATAAAGGTAGGATGGATATCCTTTTATTATTCCCATATCCATCATTTGAATGTCTAAGAATATTGGATCCCTTTAAATCATCATCATGGATAGAGTTGTGAGAACATTTATACTAAGAGTATCTAAAAATGTTTTTCTTTCTTAGGATAGTAAGGGATTGAACAATCATAATCATTGATCATCTCTAACCACATCCATTTATGCATATGAAGTTTCTTTTGTGTGAATATATACACGAGGATTTTATGGTCTGTGTATATATATATATATATTTATATATGTCACACTTCTCCGCATAGAGGTAATGTCACCAAATATTTAACACAAATATCACTGAATCTAGTTATAGATCACAAGTGGGGTAGTTATTCTCATGGATAATTATTTGGTGGGAGGCATATGATATCAATTTTTCAATTTTCACAAGTACACACCCCAATCCATTTTTAGATTCATCACTATAGATCACAAATACTTCCCTATTGGTTGGTAATTTGTGCATAGATGAATGGATTAAACTCTTCTTCAGATGTTTGAAACTTTCTTCATATTCATAATTCTTGAGAAAATTGGCCCCATTCCAAGTTATCTTTGTTATTTTTTATGATAATCATTATAATTTCATCAAAAATAAAGAATAATACATAGATAATCCAAGGAAATGATGTATTTATATCATACATTTTGTCCTTATTCAACCTTCAATTGGCTATGTTTTTGAAGGGTGTATAAATATCCTTTTACTAGTGATGAAATTACCTATTAATGTAACTTGATCTAGGTATAAGTTTCATTGAGAAATCAACAATTCACTTTAGAAGGGAGACTAGGAAATTATTCAAGAAATAGATCAGTGTATTCCCTCACAATGTGTATGTCTTCAAGGATGATGATTTCTTTAATCTAAATCATTTGGTATATATGCACTTTATCACAAGGAAATAAAATCCATGCTTGATATATTGGTACTAAAGAAGATTTATCCTCCTTGAACTTTTATAGAATCTGTGGGTGATTCATGATATAAATGGTGATTTCATTATTTCAGAAATTTATGTTGGCTATATATAAGGAATTACAATCAATACCCAAAATTGAATAAAATTTCACTTAAGAGAGTATCACAAGGTTTTATATGAATTTTATCCCACAACCTTTGATAGGGGAGGTGTTATATACTTTGGATGTAATAACTTTCCCATTTTCCATTTTCAATGGCAACTCTATATCCATGATTTGTAGTGGTGTTTTAATAGTTCTTCTAAAATTGAAAGATATGATAGAATTCATAGAACTAGAATCAAAAAGTACATTTCTATTCTTCAATAAATAACAAGTGTAATTGTTCCCACTTCATTGTTAGGATCCACCTATGTAGTTTTGATGGAATATTATTTCCCTTTCTCTCTAGACCTTAGGGGTTTCTATTACTGGTTGTCATGAAAACCCTTGGATTAATTCATTGACTCACATAGTTTCCATGTTTGTTATAGTTGAAACACTAGTTAATGGGATGATGTTTGACTAGAGTATTAATTTATTCCATCACATTGGTAGATTTATCCATTCTAAAATCACAAGATAGATTCCATACATCCCACACATAAAGCATTTCCTCACCCCATTAGGGTACATTATAAAATTTCCTCATAACTTTCAATATCCAGAATGGTTATATATTTTTGTAGAGTCATATTCATTCTACCAAATAATCCATCAAATTTACATTCAGGGGAAATGATAAATCTTGAGGTGTATTGTGAAAGAACTATGATGTTTTCCTCATATTCTTTGATATATTTTCATCCTTTATCTTGAGGGTAATTAATTCACAATCCATTTTTAGTAAGAGAGTATGCAGAAAATATTTTTCAATTTTTTCCAGAATTCCTTCCACCCCATTACTTTGATCTCATCCATGGGCATTTTATTCTTGACCAAATTTCAAAATTTATCAGATTTTCCTTCCATATAACAAATATCTAACATTAAATTCTCTTACTAAGATCATTAAAGGAAAAAAAATAATAAATTTTCAATGGAGCTGATCCATTGTTCCATAATTAAGTGATCAGAAGATCCACCGAAAGTAAGATGATTTTATTTCATAAATATATCCACTAAAACTTGAATTTTCTTAAGGGATTTGTGTGTTATTAATGGTTCAGGGTTTCAGTTCAAAACTTGATCCGATTTAGAAATTATAGTAATGAATTTCATGATTCTTTCTCCCATCAAGTTGGGCATCTCTTTTCGGCAGTCATTACATTTCCCCTCACCTTAGTTGTTGACTCAATTCCCCCTATTTCCAACCATTGACTAAAATAAAGGTAAAATCAAGGATAATAATTATTAGATTATTAATCACATAAAATGTTACTATGAAAATTAAAGGGATATTTTATAAATGACATATATTCTGTGACCTATATATTTTTAGGTTTTCAATCAATTTTATCCATGATCTATTTCCAAATATAAAATCTTATGAAATCTTCGTTTGCATAAAAATTATTCATAATGAGATTGTAAATTCACTAAAGCATATCCCTTAAGAGTATCAAACTATTTTAAAAAAGGTCTATTGTTTTACACAAGTTCTTAATGAAACCTAGCTCAATATAGTGTTACAGGGTTTATTACACCCATGTACATATGTACTAGAGCCACATCTACTTGTAGTATCTAGAAGTGGATATATTTTTCTAGAAACCAAAAAATCTATGCTTTAACAAACTTTAGGGATGAATTTTTATGTTTATTATCATCCCTAAATATTTATATAATGTTTTATAGTCTTAATCCTAAAAACAACAATACTTTACTCTGATACCAACTATAAAAACACATGTCTTTAATAAACTTCATTTCATGATTTATTAAAAAAATCACACTTAGTACAAACTAGATGATAAATAAGCCAAGTTTTTTTGGATTAAAAGGTACATTGAACATAAACATGATACATGGATACAAACAAATTATTTAAAACATCCTTATAATGCTTCTAATATTCCATTTCTCATTTAAAACTACACAGGATAGCCTGGGGACATCCATAAGAAAGGGGTGAGATATAAGGCCCATTAAGAGAATAAACAATGAATAAAATGGTGATTGTATTAAATTTTATTAAATAGGCATTTCAATGGGACATAAAAGGGGTTATAATCATCAATATGAACATCTAAATGTGATATATTATGACAACATAAAGGCAATACAGGAATGTGGTAACAATATTATACCATGACATCATAAACATGGGCCAAGGATAACTAAAAATACATCATAACATTGAGTAAAAAGACCCATAATGGATTTGGTTTACTCCATAATCCCATATATGACATCTAATGAGACTAAAAAATTACCCAATACCTTGTAGTGCTATATATTATCAGGCACACCAGTAGCTTTCGTATCATGTACATGCATAAGCGTTTCGCATAGATCATTTAACATAGGATTCTATTTTGTCACACTTAATCTCATTATTAATGAGTGTGGAATAAATATATGGATTTCCCATATAAAATAAGGATATGTATGTCTAGGTTAATACCCTTTAGTGGAAATGGTCATGTTTTTTACAATACCAAAGTTTGGAATGAAAAGATCCAAGGATAATTTTGATAGTATAACTGGGGTACATAATGAATAAAGGGTGGGATTAATTAGAGTGAAAGGGTTATCTAATAACTTATACAAAATTAGGGATTTAATATGTACATGTAATAACATAATCCAACATGAACTATTTGGAATTAAAAGGCATAATAAAAAAAGGGCGTTGGAATAAAATTTTGGCATGCAAATATCCCTGAACAATTTTAATAGTATAAAGGGGTATATATAAATCTTTAGAGTGATTAATGAGAGTGTAATGGGTGTATAATCACTTGAAAATTATAATTTAATTAATAAGGATGTGAAAAATAATATCCCATCAATATAAATGGTATGAAAATGAAATTATATAAAGAAGGTTCTTAAATAAAGAGGAGAATAATCCCTTACCTTGAGTGGGTGTTTCGAAAAGCTTGAGAGGATCTTCTTGGGATATTGGGGGAACATTTGGAGGAATATATACAGTAAAGGTAATATTATATTATTTCTCCAAGGATTATTAGCGAATAGAAGTGGGATTTTGGTTGTGTTTATATAGTAAAAGAGAGGGGAGTTTATTATTTTCCAGACATAGGTTTTGGACCCTATATAATAAAGTTATCAAAAATAAAAATCTTCTAGTCATTTTTTGGCCATGTTGTCTTCAAAATAGAAGTGTTTTAAATTATTTTATTAAGACATATACCAAGAACATTAAAATAATTCCATTGGTGATGTTAAATTGAGTCATGTTTCCAAATAACTAATTTTAAAACAATAAAATATAATATAGCTTTGGAAGATTCATAAAGGGTTTATAAAATTAATAAAATAAACTCAAAAACCCATTATTTTCAATTTTACACACATATTTGGTATTTTATACCATTTATAGAAATATTACATCACTTTTGGGTCATTATGATGTCATAATATATACCATATATTTATACCCTATTTAATTTTTAGTTGAACATTCTTCTATCTAATAAAATTATGAAAAAATAATCATTGGATAATTTCGAAATTCTGATTAAAAAAATATTTATTTTATCAAAATTAGTCACTAAATATGACAAATTATAGTTTTATATTAGATTCCTCATTTAATTTAATGTTTTGGTTTTTTATAATAATAGCTTTTTGACCCATATAAAAAATACATTTTCGCTTCATAAAATTATATTACCATTTATATTTAAAATACAAAATTTCATAATAAAATTTTATTAAAATATTTTTTATTTCAAAAATTTATTAATTAATCAAAACTAATGACTAAATTAAAATTTCATATTACCCAAAAATACAATTTAAGTTTAGTCGTATTAAAATATGATTTTTATCAAACTCGTTACGTAATCATTATAAAGTAAAAACGATAATTAATAAATATAATAATTATTTTATTTTAATGAAAATATATATTCATACTATTATGTTATAGATACATAATACTTTATTACAAAATAAAATTAACTGAGGTTAATGTGAATGACAATGAGATTCTCATGGGGTGGTTTAGCGAACATGGTTTGGGTTGTGATCTCGATGAGAATGAACTTATCCCATAATCATTTTACGATATTTTTTTGTTAGTTATTAGACTTTGGATTAGTCACGAAAAAATCCTATAGATTCTATCTCCTTTGGAATCTCTGATAAATGGGCTTCATAGGGTATGATCCTATTGGTCGAGGACATCACTTCATTCATCTATGTTAATTAGATTCACCATAACTGTTAATATATACCAACAATATGATCACTAATAAATGGATATATTATGAATGTTAATGATACACAATGGACTTTTAAATCTTAAATGATATAAACAAGGATGTGAATGTGTTTTTTATAACCTTATTACATAATAGGGTGTTTAATTTAACCATAAAAGTGATTTATATTTAAAAAATCATTGGTCGTTACATGCTAAGTTTTTTCCCTTTTATTGTGGGTAATATCCTAGGACATGTTTCAATAGAAATAAATTGTTTATACATTATAACTAATTAATAAATATTTTACAGATGTTCTGAGTGTTTGATTGGTATTTCAGGAAATACAGCCTCAGAGACACTTGACTGGACCGCTTGGTGGAGCAGCCGAGAACGCTTCTGTAAGGAATAATGTTCTAGTTCTACCACCTACCATGGATAAGAATTATTCCATACCCAATACATTGGTTCATTAAAAAGGATCAATTTAAATAGGAGTCTTACACATAGTTCATGCTCTAGGAATAGGTTGTTTTAAGACTATGGTCAACTATGCTTAAAATTTTGGGGTCCTACATTCTCCATCCTTCTAGGGAACCACATTTCCTCAGGATACGGAGGACATAATACAAATCTTTGAGAGGATCTTAAATTTTTTAGAGATACTGGAGGATTTAATGGTAAACATTGAGAACTTTATGCTTTTGGGAAATACAAGTCTATGGTGGGACGTTATGATTTATGTTGTAAGACATAATAGACTCACATAGGTAACTACTAAAGGCCTTCTCATTAGGTATTTATTTTTGGGTATGATGAATATGGACCAAACATAGGAATTCATGGAGTTCCATCATGAGATAATGACTATGTATTCTTACTCAGAAGGATTCATAGAGTTACATCCCTTTTCTTCTCTCTTGGTTGGGAATGAGGTGTAAATGACCAAAAAGTTCTAGGAAACCCTTCATCTCAATACGGGACACTATGTCAAGAATTTAAACCCAATAATATAAAAAACTTTCATCCCAAGGCCATAAATTCTGATAATGTTATAGAGAAAGATAGAGATATGTGTTTCTCTTTATCATTTAGTTGATTTCCTAGTGTCACTCCCTGTATTAGGAATAAGAAGGAATTAGATTCACGTGAGAGCAGTGTTATAAAACTAGACTTGTGTAGAGGTTCTTTAGTACTTTATACAAGAGAAATAAGTCCTTATTGCTTCAACTATGGATATAGTGGGTGTTTTTTGAAATTTTATCCAAAAATTCCGATCAAGAATCATTAATGCAACAAGAAATGTTATCTGCATCATTTCTACTCAAAGTAATAAAATATTAAGTCTTGAAGAGATTTGATTCAGATGCATGAATTGATCCATGGGGTTGGTTGGGGCCTTAAATTTTAAGTTTAGATCCCTCATATTGTGATGGCTTAGATGTGTCATTTATATCAGGTACATGTATATGGATATGAGGATGGATAAATGTATATAGAGGACTAGGTTTCAACTGAATATGGAGAGGTAATATCAACCATTTGTAGTATAGTCTTGATAACATCTATGATTTATTCCACTCTATTTAATACTGGTGTTTCCCATTCATTTATATTTGTGTAAAAGTTTGCTGGATAGGACTTACGAGTATCATTTTTGTTTGATTCTCTATCTATTTATACACCCTTTGGAATGAAAGTGAATCATATCCAAATATGTATAGGATATCCCATATTAGTGGATAAATATAATCATTTATGGAATTTTATGATACTTGATAAGACTATATTTGATACGATCTTTGATGTGGACTCACGGAATAGTTACCTGGATCACATAGACTGCTTCCAAAGATGTGTATTCATTACTACAGCTAAGGGAGAGAATGTTATTTTGACAGGTGAGTGGGATATTAGAGAAGGTAGAGTGAGACCAGACCTAACTCAGGTTGGAGATATTACAACATAGGTAGATCACATGGTTATTCAAATAAAGCCAGTATCCTCCTCTACATTTCCACCAGTGGTAGTCCTGTATCAGGATGTCTTTCTAAATGAATTTTCAAAAATTACTCTTGATGGGAAATTGACATTGATATCCTAATCATTCTTGGATTATAATCAATATTTCCCCCCATATCTTATGATTCTATATGAGTTGAAGGAACTAAAAGTATAGCTTGAGGATTTGGAGGTAAAGGGTTTTAGAAGAATGATTAGATCTCCATGGGGCGATCTACTGTTGTTCAAAAAGGAGGGTGGTAGTATTAGGTTTCATATAGACTCCTGTAAGTTGAACAAGGTAACAATAAAAAATCAATACCTATTCAAAAGGACCAATGACATGTTTGAATATTAACAGGGATCATGGTGGTTCTCCAATATTGATGTATGGTCTGGTTTCCATTATCTTTGGGTTAGAGAGGATTATATCCCTATGAAAAAATTAACTTGTAAATATTGATTGTATGAGTATGTTTTCATGACTTTTTGTATAAAAAATGCACTGGTAGTGTTCATGACTCTCATGAAAAGATCTTCCATCCATACCTCAACTCATTCATTGTGGTATTTTATAATGATATCTTAATATACTCATAGACATCAGATATGAATTTCAAGAACCTAGATATTGTTCCATGTAGGATTCAAGAACATCAACCTTAGGAAAATCTCTAAAAGTGTCACTTTTGGATTTTAGAGGTGCGGTTCCTTGGTAATGTGATCTCTTAGGAGATATTTTATATGGACCCAAAGAAGGTTCAGGTGGTGATGTATTGGGATCAACTTAGTAATGTGTTTGAGACCATGAGATTCCATGCTTTATTTTGGTACTACTGATAATCCATATATGAATTATCTCATTTGGAAGTTCTTATGACAACAATTAAAAAGAAATAAGTGAAGTTAAAATTTATAGATCACTATCAAGAGGAATTTATAGATCTGTCTAGAAGATTAATGACATCCTAAATTATGACATTTCTAAAGGATGGGATTGGTTACATGGTGTATTGTGATTCCTCAAGAGTTAGTTTGGGTACTGTAATGATGTAGTGAGATTAGGTATTTTCCTATGAGTCATTATAACTATGAAACCATGAGAAGAACCACCTACCACATGACTTATAGTTCGAATTTGTGGTCTATGGTTGAAGTGTTGGTGAAATTATCTTTCTAGTGAGAGTTTCATTACTTACCCGGACCAAAAGAGCCTATGATATGTCATCTCTTAGTGGGATCTAAAATTTAGGCAGATGAATTGGGTGGAGTATCAATAGAAATTTTAATTTAATATGGCTTATTTTCTAGGAATGGTAATTTTATTGATGATTCTTTCTACAATAATGTGTAGCAGATGCAGGATCTTGGTGAACAAAATTCATAGGAGGAATGATTTTTGATGAGTTTTATGGTGAAGAGTCTTTTGAAAACATCAAATAATTATGGTTTGTTGAAATTTTCACCTTTAGTGATTATATATTCTTTGATAGACCATGTAAAATCAATTCAGGAGTCAGAACATGAGTTCATAGTGATGAGAGAACATTTACTCGGGGATGAATATATTACATGGTGGTCCTTATACGATAGATACATGATATACATTCAAGCAAGGTGAGTGGTTCTAGCATTATTAAGGGAATATCCAATGATATAATATCATTCTTTTAAGTGGTGAATTCATCTAGGGCTGATCAAGATGTACCATGAAATCATTTATCAATTATTGTGGTCAGGAATGAATAGATACATCACTAGTTTTGTTTCACAGTGCCTTTCATGATAGGGGTAAAAGCTAAGAATAAATATGCCAATGGTTTCATTTATCAACTTCTGATTCCATTATGAAATTTGGATGGCATGATGATATAGTTTTTGATTGGTTTACCTAGGACCTAGAGGAGTCGTGAAGATGTATGGGTGATAACCGATCAGTTCAGGAAAGCATATTACTTATTTTCACTAGGAGAACTCCCTTTGTAGATGAGTTAGGAAATATTTATTTCTATAAGATTATACAACTTCCTAGAGTAACTTCTAGTATCGTTTTGGATATGGACATGCTTTTTATGTCATGGTTTTTCAAATTATTACAAAGTGATTTTAGGACTCAACTGAAAATGTGTATGGTGTGTCATGTATAGATCGATGGATAGTTTGAGAGGATGATTCAAATATTAGTGGATATTCTTTGAGCATTTCTCCTAGACATTTATGTATAATGGTATGAATACCTATCCTTCGTAGAGTTCTATTATAACAAAAATTACTAGGATTATTTTCATAAGTCACCATTCAATTCTCTATATGAATGGATCTTCCACTCACTACAATGTTAATGTGAGGTATGTGAGGTAGTAGTTGTTGGGATGAGTATAGTTCAGAAGCCCTCATAGAGTGTGCAATTGATCAGGAAGTGGATGGTTACTAATCAGTGTAAGAAGAAATCACATTGTGACCAGAGGAGATAACCCATGGAGTTTATTATTGGTGAATGAGTTCTTTTACAGGTGTCACCCCCGTTAGGGGAATCAACATTTTCAGAAGGATGGGAAGCTATAACTATAGTTTTGGGACCATTGGATATCACAAAACTTACCAATGTAGTGGATTATTGACTTGGTCTTCCTACACATTGTATAGACATGCTTGATGTGTTCCATTATTCTTAGCTTCAGTGGCATATTCCTGATCTTGTGCATGTGATTGAATGAAAGGATTTTGAGTTGGAACTAGACACATATTTCATAGAGTCCCCGAGGCATATCATATATTGGAGAGAGAAGGTGTCTTGGGTTAAAAAATACCAATATTTCATGTTTCATTATAGAATGGATTGATCCTGGAGGAAACTTGGGAGTAAGAGTCAAACTTTCAATCTCATTGGCATGGGTTTGTCAAGTAGGTCCACTAAAGATGCTTCTTGAATATTAGAATCCACAAAGGGGGAGATTTTAAAGTTTAAGAACTTTTTTTCATGTATTTAAAACCTTCTCTCTATATTTTCCTTATGTGTTTCTAGGTTGATCCATGCTTGGGTGTAAATTGATGTCCTTTGAGTATATCTTGGTGGATTAAAAGTGGGTTTTGGTATTTTTCTACCCAGTATAGGAAAAACCATGATGTGGTTCAAGACATGGTGGACCTAGTGTGTGAAACAACCAAGTGGAAACATGGTGTCCATGGCATGGTACTCAGGGAGGAGATCTATGGGTCACAACTTTGGAAACCTCACCACAATAATGGTGGATTTCTTGGTGATGAAAAATACGCAGATTATTTAGGCCACACCATAGCCACATGCAATGTCAGGGGCATGTCTATTAACACAAAATCCATGTTTAGTCCATGTTATAGTGTGTGGAAACAAAATGATCATTTTTAAATGGAATAAATGGTTACCCCTCTACTCGAATGTTAAAATTTTCAAAGGATAAATGCATGGGGAATTAATGTAGGGTCTCTAATGTGGTTTTAGCCCTATTATTAACCCTATTAATATATTTACCCCCTTATTCTTGAAAATTCCTTAAATATAATGAATTCTATAAATTTTTTTGACGAACTCAGTGTGTGCAGTTGAACCTTATTTCATTGAATATTTCTACCTTTGATAAAACAATTATCCTTGGACCTCCATTCTCGAACTTACTGGAAGATAAAAACTTGAATATTGAGGTGGTACTATTGTTTTCTATTCATAGATACCTTTATCTTCTCAACTCTTTTCTCTATCCAAGAGTGAAACTTTGTTTCTCCTTCAAACAAACTTGAAGATAATATTATTGTTAATTGACATGGGTATGTGTTTATTCACCCCATTGGCTTGTTGTTTCTGGAGCCTTACTCTAGAACCAATGAAATTTTATCTGGAATTAGTTATTAGAGATCCTAGAATGTGAGCTTGGTCCAGTTGTTGTATAAATGTAGTTTGGGAGATGACACCCTTGATGAGCATTGACATTGACATCAATAAACATAAGGTAGTAATTTTATTACTATATAGAGGAAATTTATATAATTATTGGCATGATATGAAAATGTGTGTTTTTATTCTTGGAACATGCCTGAGTTTGATCACATGTGTGTGTGCATAACCTGTGAGACTCATTCTTCAGTTTGATCACTTGTTTGTTCATGTGTAACCCATGAGACCTATGTTTTATATTGATCACACGAGTTCATGTATTTCTATTGTCTCTCGTGATTAACAAGCTATGTGGCGCGACTAGATATTTATATGATTGATATGATGGAACTATTTCCATTTGATTTCTTTGTATATGGTATGTTGTTATTTTTCTACGCATAGTACCAAAGTGATTGGTGGAATCATCATAGATCAGAATCCCTAGAGTGGGAACGTGTTCGATGTTGCATATGACATGATAAGAAGACCAAGATGGATGATGAGCCACGATGGACTTATGTATAGACCTAGTGGTATGATGGTATTATGTGACCTGACCCAAAAGGAAATGGTGGGGAATGATGATCATTAGTGACCTGACCTAGAACAAGGTGTTGGTATATGACTAACTTGTGTTCCAACCCATGTTAGTGTTAGATATGGAGGAATTGATTCCAGATTCGATAGCATTGTGGTGGTTGTGGGATAAATGTGGTGACCCTATGGATGAATCTATCTCATGACCTTTTTTATGACTATGTTTCTAACATGAAGATGAAAGAGGTATAATTAGGGGTTAATGGTGTCTTGGTTAGTGAAATACTACTCAACATGTGATTGTATGTTGTTATTTTTGTATTTGACTATTATCATGAAATTCACACTTATGCATGTGAACTCATGTTTATTAATGTATTAGTGGTGTACTACTAAGTTTATGCTCACACCTTTCATGGGTATCTCATTGCATGGGAATACTTCATTAATATGGATACATTAAAGGGAAATATCCCTATGATATGGAGCTTAGATATAATGTATAGAGATCTGAGATAGTACTAGAACAAACTCCAGAGTGATTCCACCAGGATTTATTTACATACATATCATTCTCATAATTTTATTGGCCATCCACTTTAGGGGTCCTTGGTTTATTATTCTGTATGTCTTGAGATACTTTCTATGCCATATGTTTTAGCCTTATTATTTATTCTGATGTGTTATTATTTATTCCTATCTTTTTTCATACTAAGGGTACAATCTCCCCACTAACTAAACTTAGACCCTCACTTCTAGTCAGTAACCTCTTGTGTATGATGATGCGTGCATGAGTCCATGTTACCCTTTGTCTTGAACCCAATGATTTTTTTCTAGGATTTTACTCATCCCTCCCTCCATATTAGATATGGTTCTACATTTCCATATATTATTCTATGAAAATTCACTCTTTTAATTATCTTTACCTACATATATTACCAGAGCGGTGCCGAGGGAGCTTTCTGGAGGGTGTGTGGCAGTGTTCCCCTTCTTTAGAGCAGGTTGGGTGCACTTTGTAGTTTTCTTTTAGTGGGCCCTGTTTTCCCCTTTTGTGCTTTTTCTGTTGCACTCTGGTTTGGGATAGATTATATGCATGCATTTGAGTTGGTTCAAGTCACAGCCAAGGTAAACCCAAACCTAGGAAATATAATGGATAGATTTAGAACACTATAACTCATGCCAAGACTAGATCAAGGGTTTTTTCATCTATAATCAATTGGTTGTTTACTATCTGTTTAATAAATAAAACCACTAGTTGAATTTTCCAAACCGTCCCAAATAACCTGGTACACTAATACCTAAGATGACTCTGACATAGCCTAAAGGTCATTCAAAATGCCAATAGGTTTCAAATTATCACTTGGCATCATAAAAGATCAAATAAGGGATGATTTTTCACAAAATAACAAAAGATATAGATATAAGTAAATATTCTCAACAATCTAAAGAGATAAGGTGACATAAACTAACATGTAAAATTGTACCCAAATAGGAATATATACATCCCAAAGAAACAATAATGTCAACTAGAAAATGTCTCAAAAACTCGTATGTAAAAATTGGACAACAAATTCACCAGTCACCATTATCACTCCATAGTCCCAAGGATCAAGAGAATCCACCGCATCCATGTGGCACTTTTACTTTAATCGAATTTGGAATAATAAAATCTACAAAAACCTGAAGGAAAAGGTAGTGTGTGAGATATAAATTCTAGTAGGGTCACACCAAGTGTTCCATAATCAATGCTATATTAATTAAACCAATTATAATCCATTTTAATTAAAAAAGGAATGGTAAATAATTAATGTATTTCAAACCAAAACTTGATTACACATTAAAAGTGATAAATGTTTTTTAAAAACCAGATAAAATGAACATTTTACATAAAACAATCATAAAATGTAGTTGGAATGAAGGAAACAGTTCAGAAATCAATGACATGTATAATCAAGTAAAAAAATCACATCACTATGTACAAAATCCATGAAGTATGTTAGTTGAGGTAATAGGATCCTCACATATCTCAATAATGATCTTAGATCAAGTTTTTTGTGAACACATATATCAATCGACACCCAAATGGGGAACCCTCGTCAGCAATCTACACCCATAAAGGGAAACCCTATCAGGTGTTCATGTGGTAATTATTTTGTTACAATTGTCATCATTAATCCATTTCTAGGTAGTCAAGATCTTAGTTCTCCTATCCTAATTACCACTAACTACCTATGATAACATGTTCTTCAAATAAAAAATCAATCAAACAAGGTAAAAGAAAAAATTTCAAATCAATTCAAATCATAATTTCTTAGTATTCAGTTTTCAATATGCTTTTCTCATTTCAAAAACAAAATAGTGGTCTTTATAAATTCATTAAATATAAAATAATCTTTAACTTTAAGCCATTTTTAGAATGTTTAAAAAAATTGATATAATCAATTTCAATGTCAAGCCATCATTTTCCTAAAATCCACCCCACATTTCGATTCCATTAAAATTGGGGTTTTTAAAAATTTCCATGCAATTTCAAATTTCATATCAAAACCTTTCAAATTAGGGTTTTAAAATAAATTAAAACCACAATTTAATTTAATAATGAAATTTAAGGTTTCAATCATAGGGAAAATAATCATGAAACTATCTACCTTTAAATCAAGATATCACAACATAAAAATTCCCTCAATAGGGAACACCAATGGAGAACGAAGGTAAGAGAGAACATGTAACGCATCCTAGAATCAAGATATAACAAAATAGAGTTCAAATTCATCAATAACATGATGATAGGTCACTACCTAAGGAGGAAATAAAGAGATATGGGAATAAACCACATGAAAGGAGATCTACTTACCTAGAGAATATTGAACAAGATCAATGATGATTTAATTTTACAAGAAAAGGTGTTTTAGAAGAACATATTGCCTCTTGGGAGCCATCAAATACCAAGGATTAGAGTTAGGGATGAAATAAGGTGATTAGGGGTTCAACCAAAGGGGTTTTTGATTATCATAAAATTTTAGGGGGAATTACAACCCACACCCTTAGTTTTCTAGGCAGAGAGATATAGTTAGAAAACCATGCACCGTAACCATGGACCCATACTGATAGGGTTCATGGTTTCTCCTAGGAGGTTGCATGGTTTGTCAAAATATATGAAAACCATGAAATCCTTGACTGTATAATGTTCCATGGTTTTGAGGGGTTGGCCACATATTTTGGAAAAACACTGTTCCCCTTCTTATGGCTCACAATAGGGCACACGGTTTTCTAGGAGAAACTGCACGGTATTCCCTAACCATGTTCCAACTATGAACAAACCCTTTTTATTCCAAAACAATTGAAAATTATCCAAAAATAACCCCAAAATAATACCTAAATTAAAGTAGATCTAAAAAAAGGTTCAAGTAATACCTTAAAAAAGGTAACAAGACATTACAACCTCCCCACCATGGACACTTTTTGTCCCCATAAATCTTGTCAAAAAGATTTCATGTCAGAGAGATGAGGCCAATAATCTCTCACCAATTACTCATGCTCCCGAATCTCATGAAAATAAGAACAACGCTTTCATAGAACACTTACCGATGGTATTATCCTACCATGATGAAACTTTGTCTTAAAATCAATGATCCTGACTAGATTGTAAATCCCAGATAAATTATTCTCTGCATCAATATAATCCAATCTTAAGACATGAGATATGTTAGAAATATAATTCCAAATATATGATACATGAAACACACTCTGTATTGACATAAATTTTTGTGGATGTTCTAAATGTTAAGCCACTTTACCCACACTCTCAATAACCTCAAAAGATCCCACAAACCATGGTGCATGCATCCCCTATTTCCCAAGTCGTCGATGACCCAAATGAGATGAAACTCTAAAAAACACATGGTAACCAACTGAAAACTCAAAAGGTAACCTACAATGGTCATTATAATATTTGTGCTAGATCTCTTCCATCAACATCCTCTGACGAATGAAATAAATATTTTCCACCATCTATTAGACCAAACTTTATCCAACTAAGGAATATTCACCCATATCCAACCAACACAACATATATTTACATGAACTTCTATACGTGGCCTCAAAAGGATCCATACGAATTACAGGTAACTATTATTATAATAAAACTCAACTAGTCCCAAATAGAAATCTCAAGATCCATAAAATTAAAGAACGCAAGAATGTAACATGTCCTCAAGAATATGTATAGCTTGTTATATTTTCCTAACTATCTACAGATGATATTCCATGCTCAACATACCTAAGATCCCACTCCCTCTTGGAGTCATCTCCAAAATAGAGATGTAAAATGGGGATCCCTATTAGAGAATACCATAGATGGGACACCATGAAATCTGAAAATCTCCAACACACAAAGACATCCCATGTCCTAAACATTGGTTGTATCTTGAATATATAAGAAGTGCATTGATTTTTTCATCCAATCAATCACAACCACATAATATTATTTTTCTAAGGGGTAAATTTGAACCTAACCACAAAGTCCATAGAGATATTATCCCACTTCTAATTTGTCAATTTAAGTGGATAAAGAAAACCCGAAGGTTTCTTGTGCTTATATTTGACCTACTGACAAGTTTAATAACTAGAAACAAATTTAGAAATGTCTCATATGATACCTAAACACCAAAATCACCACCGCATATCATAAAACATCTTCATGGTTCCAGGTTTCACCACCAACTAGGAATTATGGAAATACCCCATTACTACATTTCTCATGATAAGAGGTACAAGAAAACAATTTCAAAAACATAAAACTTTCTTAGAAGATTTCATCCACTCACCAATGGTCTCTCTACCATAAAGAGAGTCTATAATTCTATAGAATAAATAATCAAAAAATATCTCTTGAATAATCATCTCGAGAAGAGTGGAGGTCAACTGAACACTTTCCAAGATAACCTCAGACTCTTCCTCCCATACTCCCAAATGAAACTAAGAAAAAAGATCCACCAAGTTCTACACTTATAATGATTCTTTCATGTCTTGAGTTAGATTTTTTCTACTAAAAGCATCAAAAAATAAATTCTTCTTCCCTGGTGTATAGAAAATGTCAAAGTAAAGAGACAACATGTACTCTAACCAATACCTATATCAGTATTTATAGGTTTTTGAGAAGAGATATAACTAAATATTTTGAGGATGGAATTAATGATAAGCCTTTCTATGTAAAGGTAATGTCACCAGACTCTAGAATATTCAACACTATTATAGAAGTCAAAATACATTTAACCTCATCGAATTAACATTTTTATTTTTTATTCCACAAAAACATCACTCCCTTATGAGTAAGGTCGACCATTGGATAATCCAGCTTCAAGAAATATTTATCAAACTTGTGGTAATACCCCACCAAGACCAATAAGATCCATATCTCTAAAACTTTACATGGTTTCCCCTATATCAGAAAAACCTTCACCTTCTCAGGATCAATGAAAATAAAATGTTTCGAGACCACATGTCCCAATAACTTAACTTACTATATACAAAAATTAAACTTTGAAAGATTTATATAGAGTATGTGATCTCTCAAGATTTGAAGGACTTCTTGCAAATGAAAAAACATGATCCTCCTTAGTTCTTGAGTAAACAAAAATGTCCTCCAAAAGGACCAATATGAATATGTCGTGGTACTCATGTTAAATAATTTTGATTAATTCCATAGAAACTAAAAGAGAATTTTATCAAAACATTGGCATGAACATATACTAATAATGAATATACCTTCCAATAAATTAGGTGTTAAGAATGTCAGATTCATTTATTCTCAACTGGTGATAACCAGACTAAATTTTAATCCTCAAGAACCACTTTTCCCATTTGAACTAGTCAAATAGATAATCAATATATGATAATAGATACTTGTTCTTTAAAATACTTGAATGGGTTCTCAGTATCCAACAAATAGGTGAAGTGTTCCATCATCTTCCTATGAAAATAGAATAGGTACCACCAAAGGTGTCACACTCTATCATATAAAGAATTTCTATAAATATTATTCAACCAAGACATTAAATATATCTACTCTACTGACACCATATAGTAAAAAGGATTAAATTTCAGCTAGGTAACATGTACTAAATCTATAGAGAACTATAACTCTATAATTGGAAGCATATCAAAAAAATCATAAGGAACCACATCGGGAAACTTGATGAAGACTAGAGGAAAATCATCAATCAAATATTCTCAATCGATGTCAAAATAAAACACCAATATTACCCTACCAAAATATAGAAAAGATGTTCCATATCCACAATTTCTTAGGTCCCATTATCTGTAAAAGCTGAGGAATACACAATCAGGTGTATTAGAGGAGGCCCATTGAAGAGACGAATCCATTCAGGTCTTATTAACAATCAACCAATGTATTCTAAAAATGATGAACATGGGTTTCATATCAAGAACCAAAAAAATCCATGTAAGATCAATATCTGATAAAGATAAAGAAAAAATATGACAATAATGACTATTCTATCTCTTCATTCTTAGGGGTGAAGTAATATCCATTGCATAATACAAAATATCCATATAAATATTTAGCATGTTCATAGTATGAGTCAATATATATGATTGAGATTCACCAATGTAAATTAAATAAATCACTAAAGATGAAGTTATAGTGATGTTACATATTATAGTCACTGGACCTATATCATATTACCCTAGAGTCTCTTCCATCATGTGAATAAAATTTGTTTCAAATTTCTATTTCTAGATCCCAATAGATCTTGAAGAATCTGATTGCACCATTGTACTTTTTGGATCTGATGAGCCCGTTTCACAACACAGAGTTGAAAAAAAGTGGAAGAAATTCTATAGATGTATTGAGATACCATAAGTACTTTATATCATTGGTCCCTTAGTGAAAACATATCTCGAATTCCCAACCTTTCCACATTGAAATCAAGTTAATGGGCCTCTACCAGGAACTATAGGAGGTCTAGAAGTTTCATTATATATATAACCACTTCAAGTCTCATCACACATTCACTTTACTTTAAAGGAACTCATATAATTTCCAATTAGAGAAAAATGAACTCCTTCCAACATGACTTACCTGACAAGTCAAGCTTAATCATCAACACCATATCCAGCACATTCTCATAGGAATACAGCTTTAGAAAAAAAAAACGAAAGATCTGATGTAAGATCGAATACCCATCTAAAAGATTAAAGATTTCATCTTCACATGATTCACTATATTAGGAGAAAACTAAACAAGCACAAAAAATAATTTTTCATACTAAGTCTCGATAATGTCATCCTACTAGAGTTTGAGAAACTCTATTGATTTCTAAAATACCATAGATTCTGGATAAAATAGATTAGTGAGAAGAACTAAAAATTATTTCAATTACAAACCTCCATGCTTATTTACAATTACCCTTCAATACCACCATATATTTCTAGGCTCTTCTGGCTTAAAGGCACCACATTTCACCGTAATAGATTCAAGGATTTCCAAAAGCTAAATAAGAAGCTATATATTTTTCAACCAGCCCTCAAACTCTTGAGAATCATTAGATCCTTGGAAATAATGTGACTTCAAGTGAAGAAACTCTTGAACATGATCACAAGACTCATCCCTTTGAGATTCCGACATTGAATACTAAACAATAACAAGTGAAAGTACTTATCCTAGAGCTTATAATGGCGAAACCACTATCTCAACAAGATTTGGGTCCATTATAGTATTTTCTCACTGTGATTCACCAGTAGCTTCCTTTGAGAGACTATTCACATGTCTTCTAAGGGGCATGATGCTACAAAACATCAATAGAAAAATTTGGTCACAATAAAAAGGATACACCGAACAAATATATAGGAATATAAATTACATAAATTTGAAATTTATGAATGGGATTTAATTATAAAAAGATCAATGGTAGGGTAAATACTAGAATCAGATAAAAAATCCCTCAATTAAAGTTTTTCCAAACACCCAGGGTGACTTAAGGATCATTACAGTCAGAGATGTACATGACTCACACACAATTACATCCTTAGTCAAATAAAGAAATCCCAAACCACATACTGACATAAAGGAAAGTTTATTAACTAAAAACTATTATACCACTTTGTCATGAACCAAATTGGATACCCTAGTACACTAATAACCGATCCAACTCTGACATAGACTAAAGGGAGTTCCCAATCCCTATAGGTTGGAGACTAGAACCTAGCATCATACAAAATCAAATAGGGAATGATTTCTCCACCAAATAGTGGATGATAATGATACAAGTCAGTATTCTAAACACTAAAAAGGGAGAACATATTTTAAAATAATAGGTAAATAAGTACTCAAAAATATAGATAAATATCCCTAAAGAAACAAAAACAGAAACCAGAAAAAATTATAAAAAACATTTGTGAAAACAGTGGGAAGCAGCTCTATCGGACACCATCATCACTCCATGGTTTTAAGGATTAAGAACATACACAACCTCCAAGTGGAGCTTTCCCTTTACTCTGACCTGGTATAATAACATCTACAAACATCAAAATTAAAAGTTAGGGCATGATATATAAAACCCAGTAGGGTCTCACCATGTGTTTCATAATCAATTCCATGATAATTAAATAAATTATCTCCATTTTATTTGAACATGGTATGGTATATCATTCACATATTTTAAACTAAAACATGATGTCACATTTAAATAGATTAAAGATATATATAAACTTTATTAAATGATCATTTCATATAAAAAACTTATATAAAATATCAGGAATGAATAAAACAGTTCAACAATCAATTAAATGTATAATCAAGTCAAAAAATCAACGAACAATAAAAAAAATAACCACAGTATATTAGTTTAGGTAATAGGATCCTCACACATATCCATAATGAGATCATATCAAGATAGGTGTGAACATATAAATAAATCTACACCCCCAATAGGGAACCCTTATGGACAATCTACACCCCCAAGGGGGGACCCTCTCGGGCATTCTTTCCATAGTTATTTAGTTGTTGTTGTCATAATAAACCCATTACTAGGGAAATAAGGTCATAACACTCTTTTCATAGTTAACAATAACTACCAAGTCTAACATGTTCTTTAGTCAATCAATCAAACAAATATGGGAAATTAAACATTTCAAATCATTTAAAATTATTATTTTTAAGTTTTTAGTTTTCTACATGACTTTAGCATTTCAAAACAAAAACAAAGGTTTTCATAAATTCATGTCATTTCAAATCATCTTTCACTTCAAGAAATTTTCTATCAATGTTTACCAAGAAATAAATTGATCAAATCAATTTCAAAATTAAGCCATCATTTCCCCAAAATCTTCCCCCATTTTAATTCTATTAAAATTTAGGGTTTCCAAAATTTCTATTCAATTTCAAATCATACATCAAATCCTTTCTAATTAGGGGTTTTAAAACAATTTAAAACACATTTTATTTCAATCAATAAATTTATGGATTCAATCCTAAGGAAAATAATCATGTAATAAATCAATATATCACAACACAAAACACCCACAATGGAGAATTCCAATGGAGAACGAACGAAAGAGAGATCTAGAAACATAACCTAGAATCAAGATCCAAAAAAACATAGTTTAGATCCATCAATAACATGATGATATATCACTCTCTTAAGAGGATAGAAGGAGTGATTGAAATAAACTATTTGAGAAGATATCAACTTACCCAGAAGAGATCAAATGAGATCAACAGTGCTTTAATCCACTAAGAAAAAGGTTTTTAGGAGCCAAAATCTTCTCCTGGGATCCTTGAAAGGACATGAATTCGAGTTAGGTCTGAAATAGGTTGATTAGAGGTTAAACCAAAGGTTATTAAGATTTTAGTAATTTGGGGGGGGGGGAATTAAAACCCACCCATATATTTTTCTAGGTAGGGAAGCATAGTTAGACAAAACATGCACCATATTAATTCACCCCTACTAGAAGGGTGCATGATTTCTCTTAGGAGGGCACATAGTTTTTCAAACCATACACCAGCCATGAAAAACATCACTATATAAGGTTGAACATTTTTAGGGGTTATTTTCATAGTTTGGAAAACCCATTTTCCCCCTTCCAATGACTCACAACATGGAACTCTATTTTCTTTGAAAAACATCACTATTTCTCTAACATTGAATAACCCCTTGGTCTTTAAAAAATTCTAAATTCCCCTGGAATAACACTAAAAAAAGAACCAACATAAAGGACATCAAAATAAGGTTCAAAGAATACCTAAATGAAGGTAATGAGATATTACATTAAAGATCATGATCATTCCATATTTTATTAATTTTATTTCTATCTATTGCATGATTTATTTTATGGATGTGAGACCATGATCACATAAATAAATAGAAGAATATGAAAATATGAAATTAAAATAAAATGCTTATACATGAATGTTTTAATGATACATGGTTAATCACTTAAGTAAAATACAAAAAATATTAACAATACATGTAAATGATAAAATAAGAAAATTTACATGTAACAAATAAAGTCCCCCAATCAAATATTAATTTAGACAAAGCCTTATAACATATAAATTTAGATGAACGCATAGTTAAAGTGTCAGTTCTTCTTATGTTAAGGAAACTTTTAATTATTGAGAAGTTTTAACTAAGATAATGGGTCAACTTAACTAAATCTATATTGGGAATAATTTCCTTATTTTGTACACAAAAAATTTTGAGGAAAGGGTTTTGGAAATTCAAGTTAGGATTTATGTATTGGGGAGTCTAATCAGTGAATAAAGGTGCTTCTAGTTTGTAGTTAGCAAGACGACTACCTAAATAATATATTATAATTTTTATTTCCTCTTTTGGATTATATGAAGGAAAATAAAGATCATTTCCACTATAATTTTCATATTATGTGACATTTCATGCTTAATGGTGATGGCTGTAAAGACTTGATCAAATAGTGGGAGACATAATAAAATTAAAAAAAATTATCACATAATTTGAAACTAAGCAATGTATTGATAATATGATTTTGTGTTTATGTTTGATAATGAAAATTTTATCGAAAAAATATTCCTATGATCAATTTTGGAGAAAGGAAATATTCTAACTAATAGTTGAAGGTCCCGGGCATAGCGACAGCTCGTGGGTGGATGTGCCCACTTGACTTTTTGTCATTAGCAATGATCAATCCGGGATCAATACGATGATAAATGCCAGAATCCAAGGAACAAATCACAAAAATAGACAAAAAAGATGAATAGTCCCATAACCATAAAAGAGGATCATCACAGGTTGATTATAATTAATTTACTTAATTGAAAAGAAGTACCTTTTATAGCGTTCCTTCTTCGTTGATATTTCTGATCATGTTCTGATGTGATTTTTCATTGTGTCGCAGAAGCCAAGTGTAGACTTCCTCTAGAAGTGCTCCACACGTGCACCATGTATCTCTGTACGTCGCCAAAGAAATATTTGGGTGCAATCATGTAGAATCATTTTCTTGCGTTGTCTGTGTTAGATCTACTTGATCCAATGGAGGAGTATCTCTCTTGGTCTTAAGAGCATTCTTGGAGGAATGAGTTCTTTAGGATTTGATAGAAATATCCAAAATTATTGTGCACAATGATTTGGGAAAAGTGTTGGTGTTTTGAGGATATTTATAATCATGTTTGAGGTTATAGAGTTATGACAATAAATAAACGTGTTACGTGTTTTATTTATTTCATTAACTCTTATTGAAAACCCCCTTGTCGGATCATCAATTCCTTGAGATGCTTCCACGCTAATTATAATAAATATCAATTAATAAAATGATATTATTTATTCAAAATCTTGACTGGAAAAACAACAGGACGTGTAATCATTAATACATGACGTGTACTCATTTTTTATTTCCTTTCCAAAATGAAAACTACACGGTGTATACATAAAATATACTCGTCATGTATATCTTGTTTTCATTTTATTTTTCCTCTAACATTAAAACGATTTTGGATTCCTTGAATAATTATTAAACCACTTATGGGAATAATATTTATTCTACTTGAGATACTTGTATACACTTAGTGTGTGACCCTATAGGCCTCTTTTTTGTTGGCATTAGGTGGGCTTGCCTAAAGTCAAAGATTACTATCTAGAAACTGGTCAAGGCACCCAATAGAAAGAAGTTAACTCTGCATTGACGTGTCACCTCATAAAAATGCTTACAATGTAATTTAATCCCTTTGTCTCAATATCTCATCTAGAAAGTTTCAGGATAGTGTCATAAACCTATGTGCTTGATCTGTCATTCTTTGACTTCCAGAAATAAACTCATCATGACACTATGACCATGGAATTTGGGACACAGTTCTATTTCAATAAAAGGGCCTGAGATATCTACTTCCTTAAATATGGAAGGGACAAATCCTTCTTCAACTTATCCATTAACAACATGTCATTTGTGATGCACCCAACGTGCCCTACTTCAATCCAACTATATTCGTGACAGTTTTCATCAGCAAATCTAAGTCTGCAAGTCATGACATGAGTTAATGATAATATTCCAGTCTAAGTACCATTACACAAACTCATAGATAGAAATGTATGATGACACCAAGACATGCAGAATTACTACTGGAAGGTCTGTTCTCACAATCTCCTATCTTGGAGATTACTAAGTGCGAACTCCATAAGAGAGAGTCTTTTCTTCTTACGAGTACTCACACATAACGGTATGTATACTATGTGTCCTATAATAGTATGTCATCCAATCGTAGAACTTTATTTAAGAATATTGTTATATAATTTCAAGGTTATCATCATAGAGGGTATCTTCCATTACCTTATTAATGAAACAAATATTCCAAGACATTATTATATTATATTCATTCCGAACAATAAACAAAATATAATAAGTTTACATTCATGTAATCAAAGTATAAAAATTTGGTTCTCAGAACACCAACTCTAACAAACTCCCACTTGGACTAGAGCTAACTGCCTATGACTTTTAGTTCGCTAGACCTCACATGATGATCATGTTTCTGCTAAGTCAAATCTTTAGTCAAGGGATCTTCCACGTTCTCTTCTGTGGAAATAATGATCACTGAAACTTCACCTCTCTGAGAAAAATCCCTCAAGAGATGATACTTACAAAGTATGTGCTTTGTCCATTGATGTGACCTTGGATATTTTGGAAGTGCCACCGTTACAGTATTATCACAATAGAGTGTGATAGGATATTTACTGTTAGGTACTACATCTTGCTATTGGATGAAGCTTTGCATCTAAACTTCTTCTTTAGAAGCCTCAGAAGCTGCGATATGCTCGGACTCTACTGTAGAATCTGCGACCAAACCTTGCTTTGATCTCATCCAACTCACTGCACCTCCATTCAAACTGAATATGTATCCAGTCTGCGACTTCATGTCATCTTGATCATTCTGGAAACTAGCATCTACATGTCCTCTGATGACTAGTTACTCATCTCCTCCATAAACCAGGAACATATCCTTAGTACGCCTCAGATACATAAGTATATTCTTGACTTCCATCCAATGGTGGTCTCTTGGATCAACTTGAAATCTAACCACCACACTTAATGCGTAAGTAACATCTAGCCTTGTGCATAGCATAGAAAACATGACTGACCCAATCGCGGATGCATAAGGGATCCTTGACATTTTCTTTCTTTCCACATGTGTCTCAGGACACATTTTATTGGAAATATGAATTCCATGTGACACTGGAAACAATCCCCACTTAGACTGTTCCATACTAAATCTCTTCAGTATCTTGTCAATGTATTTACTTTGAATTAAGCCCATCATTCTCCTGGATCTATCACGATGGATCTTTATCCCAAGAATATATGCTGACTTGCCGAAGTCTTTCATAGAGAATCATTTATCCAACCATTCCTTAGCTGACGGTAAGATAGGTACTTCATTTCCAATTAGTAATATGTCATCAAAATATACTATTTGGAAAACAACTTCACTTCCTCTAACCCTTTTGTAGATATAAGGGTCACATTCCTTCTTAAAAAAGATAAATTTCTTTACAGATTCATGAAAATTAATGTTCCATGACCTTGATTCTTGATTTAATCCATAAATGGATTTCTGCAACTTCCATACCTTGTTGGCATCATTTGGAGTCACAAAACCTTTAGGTTGTGTCATGTAGACATCTTCCTGGAGGTTCCCATTATGGAATGTTATTTTGACATCCATTTCCCAAATTTCATAGTCATGGTAAGTTGCATTGGATAATAGGATTCTAATGGATTTCATCATCACAACCGTTGAAAAGGTTTCATCATAGTCAATTCCTTAACACTGTCTAAAACCTTTTACAACTAGTCATTCATTATAGGTGTTGACTTATCCCTCAATGTCTAGTTTCTTCTTTAATACCCATTTATTACCAATAGGCTTGACATCTACTGGAGGATCTACCAAAATCTAGACTTGGTTTTGGTACATGGAATCCATTTCAGAATTCATGGCTTCTTGCCACTTTGAAATGTCTGCGCCTTCAACTGCTTCCTTGTATGTAAGAGTATCATCACTGTATTTGCATGCTTGTTTATTTCATTAACTATGTGATCACGAAAACACACATATAGTAAATAAACCATGAAATCAGACAGAAAAAAAATAAGATGGCATGATCATGATCTTATGTTGGTTAGATAATCTAGAAGTTTTGATAAGCTAACCCTGACCTAGGGAAAAAAACCTTGAGCCCAATGGTTTGTGTTTTGCAACTCCCACCTTTCCACCTTTGTGTCTTCTTGGGTTGGTTTCACCACAGCTTCAGATTTTGAACCATCTCCTCTGGCTTGGGAGATCCTCCATTACATGGAGTTTACATTAAAGAAACCATGGGCAGGAAGGCCTTACATTTTATAGGAAGAAGTCACAAAGGCCAAAGAATTTAAATTAAATAAATTTAAATGAAACCATACACACAAAAAGGGTCTTTGGTCTAGCTCAGGATCATCCATATCATGCAACAACATTTATGAATATTTAGTATTCAAATTCTTTTAATCGTTCTTTTATTCAAGATTTGCGCTTGAATTCAATTAATTATTATATTATAATTAATCAATTATTTATCTTAAATTCCTTTATGAATTTCCATGAGAATCTTCTCATCCATATTCCTTGTACGGGTCTTAGTAATTTGGAGGAAACCTGGTGAAAATCCATTTTTGGAAAGTACACGGTGTGTAGGCTATATTACACGACGTGTATTTGTTTTCAACCTTTATCCAAGGTACACGCCGGGAGATTTGGCGTGTTTTTTGTACATTGAAAATTTTAGAGTACACTGCGTGTAGATTAATCTAACATGGCATGTACTTCCTTGTTATGTGGTTACTGGCCTGGAAATCCCGTGTATGCGGTTACATAGCTTCTCCTTGTACACAGTTTCACCTAGGCCGGATCGGACTACACAGTGTGTTGATTCAACATACACACCAAGTATTTCGGTTTCCACATACCGTTTAGTTCTACTGAACATAGTGTATTAAAAAAACTTAGGTATTCTCAATTCATACGGCGTAGTTTGGCGGACCAGTACCAGTTCGTTGAACCTAATTACACGACATGTAGATTTAACTACACTTCGTGTATTCCATTGTTGTACAGACAGAATGAGCAGCTCCTCCGGATGAGTTCCTCGTTTTTATTTTAATCAAAATTAAAATTAATAGGTCATTTCTATGATGTGAATCGAGAAATGAAGGGCGAAGAATAGAACTCGTTCATTCAGTTTTATAGAACAATTTATCTTGAATTGAATCAAATATAAATACGTAAATTATCAACGAAAATTAAATAACTATAATCAAATTTGTGACCCCTTTGATACCACTTGAAGGTCTCGGGCACAGCGGAAGCTCGTGGGTGGATGTTCCCACTTGAATTTTTGTCATTAGAAATGATCAATCTGGGATCAATACGATGATAAACGCCAGACTCCACGGATTGAATCCCAGAAATAGACAAAGAAGAATAATAGTCCTAGAACCACAAAATAGGATCATCACAGGTTGATTATAATTAATTTAATTAATTGAAAAGAAGTACCTTTTATGGCGTTCATTCTTTGTTGATATTTCTGATCATGTTCCGATGTGATTCGTCGTTGCATTACATAAGCCAAGTGTAGACTTCCTCAAGGGGTGATTCACAAATGCACCACGTATCTCTGGACATCGCCAAAGGAATATCCAGGTGATAGCATGGAAAAACCTATTTCTTGTGTTGTCCATGTTAGATCGCCTTGATACGATGGAGGAGAATCTCTCTCGGTCTTGAGAGCGTTCTTGGAGGAAGGAGTTCTTTCGGCCTTGAGATAATTCTCCAGAATTGTTGTGCACAATGATTAGGGATAAGTGTTGGGGTTGTGAGGATATTTATAATTGGGTTTGAGGTTATAGAGTTATGACCATAAATAAACGTTTTTTGTGTTTTATTTATTTCATTAAATCTTATTGAAAACCCCAATGTCGAATCAATAATTCCTTGACATTTGACCATGCTGATTATAATAAATATCATTTAATAAACGATATTATTTCCTCAAAATACCGACTGGAAAAACTACATAGCGTGTAATCATTAATACATGATGTGTACACATTTTTCATTTCCTTTCCAAAATGAAAACTACACGGCGTGTACATTCAATGTACATGGTGTGTATATATTTTTTTCATTTTATTCATCATCCAACATTAAAATGATTTAGTCTTCATTGAATAATTATTTAACCACATATGGGAATAATATTTATTCTACTTGAGATACTTGTATACATTTAGTGTGTGACCCTCTAGGCCTCGTTCTCGATGGCATTAGGCGGGCTTGCCTAAAGTACAAGATTACTGTCTAGCAACGGGTCAAGGCACCCAAGAAAAAGAAGTTGATATCACATTGACGTGTCACCTCATACGAATGCTTACCATGTAATTTAATCCCTTTATCTAAATATCTCATCAAGCGGGTTTCATGGAAGTGTCATAAACCTATATTCTTGATCCATCATTCTTTGACTTCAAGAAATAAACTCATTGTGACATTATGGCCATGGAATTTGGGAGACAGTTCTATTTCAATCAAAGGGCCCGAGATATCTACTTCCATAAATATGGAGGGAAAAATCCTTCCTCAACTTATCCATTAACAACGTGTCATTCGGTATGCACACAATGTGCCCTACTTCCCGCCAACTGCCTTCGTGACGGTTTTTGTCAGTAAATATATGTGTGTGAGTCATGACATGAGTTAATGATATTCTTACAGTCTAAGGACCATTACAAATTCTCACAGATATCAATGCCTGATGTACCAAGACATGTGGAATTACTACTATCAGGTCTATTCTCATAATCTCTCATCTTGGAGATTACCAAGTACAAACTCCATGAGAGAGAGTCTCATCTTCTTATGAGTACTCGCATATGATGGTCTATATACTATGTGTCCTTTCATAGTATGTCATCCAACCGTAGAACTTTATTTAAGAATATTGTTATAGAATTTCAAGGTTCTCATCATAGCAGGGATCTACCATGGCCTTATTAATGCAACAAATATTCCATGACATTATTATAGTATAGTCATTCATAATAATGAACAATATATAATATGTGTACATTCATGTAATCAAAGTTTAAATAGTTTGTTCTCAGGACACTAAATCTAACAATAGTAACATATAAGAATGATTTATATTCTTATAAGTAATTCCACACCATGAATGGATGTCTTCCATGCTAGAATCATTAATCCTTGAACCACCTGCCAAGGAGGAAAGTGATAAGGATTTCATTTCCCATGACAGAAACTTCACTGATGCACTAGATATTTAGTGTTTGATGATACTATCCATGTCTAGAGAACTCATAAATACACATGAGATCATGGAGGTCTATAGTGTACTCTAACATCTCCATGATCATTATTAATAAATAATAAGAAAATAATGGGTTGAGATCAATAAGGTTCTCTTCAAGTGAAATATTTGAGAAGGTGCACCAAGTGGGCCTCATGTAGTTAAACTTAGTTACTACATTGAGCACCAAGATATTCTAGGGTTTAAGATAATTGATGAATTGTACACTGATATCATTATTTATTCACTCCCTCAAATATTCTCTAGTTTTTTTTGGAATTTTTATATGAAAAACATATTTTAGTTTCTTATTGATCTGATCACTGTACTTCACCAAGTTGACATGGATACACATGGTTTAAAACCTTTGGTCCTTATAGTAAAAAAGAGAAAATTCAAAGTGAATACAATTATTATTTAATCAAATTATAAGGATTATTCACAATTAAATACCAAGAAAAAGTATGATAAAGGAGAAAGAAATAAAATATGATCTTAACTGTTATTCATGTAGTAAGAAGGGTGATTGGAAGAAAAACTACACCAAGGAAAAGAAACAAGGGGAAGCTTTAGGTGTGTGTTTTATCGAGTGCAGTATATCTATTTATTCAAACTAGGTTTTAGATGAAATATGTGTTTCTCCCATATGTATTGAAATATAGGAACCATGTATATTCTATAATATTTCCCATAGTGAGGTAGATCAAAGAGCATCCAATGAAGCCATACAATATACTATGGTTATTAAAGACTACCAACTCATATTGTTGACTGGAATTATATCAGTTTTAAAACATTGTTATTATGTGTTTTTAAATAAAAAAACACTTTATTTCTATGTCCTTACACAATAAAAGTGGGGTTATTTTAAAATTTTTGAATAAGAGTTACTTCTTTTAAAAATAAATAAATTTTTTATGGCAATACATATTTAAACAATGTTTGTTATGTATTGTATTACACAAACCAATTAATGAAAATCGATTTTAAAAATATTTCACAAGACTAACACCACTATAATGACTCTTTTTTCTTTGTACGACTTTCAAAAATATCCAGGAGTATTTTTGGAGATAGGAGATGAGATGGATTGAAATTTCAATGTTCGATGATCCATTGCTTAATTTTATAAAATTATTAAATATATTCTATATCAGGAAGAAACATTTTTTAGAAATAATTGAATATATAATGAATGGTGTCTCAAATTGGAAATATAAGAGTATAGTTAAATCTATAGTTCAATGTTTACCCTAGGTGAGACATGAATTTGGTCATTTACAAACATTCGGATGAGCCACTCGTTGGCTAGTACATTAAGTTGATTAATTAATTAATTAAATAATTACCAAAAAACCTATTTCCATATTTAAATTTTCTGTTATGGAAAATCTACAGGGTTATCCACATAACTTATCTATTTTTGAGATATTTTTCATTGTTATTTGAAAGAGGATCAAGATCAGATGATGACCAGTGATTAGATCATGGTGGATTGACAGAGAGTGGATGCATCATATCATCTCCATCCCCGATGAACTCATTATTCCCCAATGATCAATCCATTATTGAGGCAGGTCTGATTAGTTGTGGTTTTCTCCTTCAATTAAAATATTTAGAATGTTCTAATCTACTATTATTTGATCTGTGATTAATTGATCCTTCACATGACTTCATTTTTCGAATTAAATTGTTTATTCAATTTGTTCACAATTTTTTTATGTTTCTCACCCAACATATCCTTGATATATGATCTTTTTCTTAGAAAATTGTCCAATGATTGATGCACCATTATTATTGAGCCTTTCCCCCATATTTTAATTTCTTTCTTCATTGTTGGGCTACAAGACCACAGTTCGACATTGCCATATAGGTCCGAGCATGATCAGACCCCCTTGATTCTTGCTGAATGTGCACAAAATGACAAAATAAATTATTTTTAGATAGATCAATATGGATTGCAGGTGTTCCTAGATGGATCTTAGATTTGAAGTGGTGACATGAGGTGATTGGGAGATAGATGTGTTGTAGTCTTCGAGAGAACCATTATATTCTAATTTCAAGCTACTAGAGGGATGAAATTAAGGATCTTTGGCCTCCCCCACCGATTTTAAGTGGTCAATAGGACCTTGAATCAACAACAAAGGTGGATCAATATTCCACATGTAAAGTTCTTTAATTTCTTGAAAATAATGATATACATGGACTCTACTATGATAAACACACACTATGTAATAAATAATTCTATAGTAGCTAAGTTTTTCTATTTTAGTTAAATACTACACACCATATGAAGGGACCACATTCCATGTGATACTGATCCATCCGAATTAGCATGTACATAGAATACATTCCTATGGGGCCATGTGGTCCCACATTTCGTTCATGTCGAGGCATACACTATATAATTCAAAGAGCACATAGGATTGGGAAGAAATTTCACACTGAGTGTTTTCCTTACTCTAATATTCCATGTGTTTCTATAGACACATTGTGTACTAGTATATAACCAGTGTACACGGGCATTGGCTAATAGATATGGGCAGGCCCCGAGTGGCCAAGACACACCATGTAGGACCATGTACACACCATGTTAGATGACATGTATTCAAAGGCATATTAATTGGATACTCATCTAGGATATGAGATGGGGTTACATGCCATGTGGACTCTCATATATGTTATTTACTTCCTCTACATCTTCCTTCTATCACATATTCTTCATTTGGACTCAGATTTTGGATCATGTGTTGCCAATACTTAGTTTTTTTAGGTAGAACATGATGGTAGACTTCATATTTTCTTTTGATAAATAATGTGAAATCTTCTAAGTTATATTCTTCTATAGGTAAAAATTGATGACGGGTGTGACCAGATAGGATCATTAGAGTGTTTATATAGAGACGACACTCCCCTGTTGCACTAAGGTGTGGGTCCTCCATACTCTTTGTTCAAATAGAGTTGGTACACCCCTGTCGCACCATGGTTTGGGTCCTCCATACTTATTTTTCAGATTGATATGATATTTCATTTTCATATTAATTCATGGGTCCTCTATCCACAGAGGCAGTTCTCAACTTTCATACAATGGTGAGGGACCTCCAAACTCATTATCATAGGTAGAGGTGGTACTCCCCTATCGCACCAAGTAATGAATCATCTATCCATGGAGACAATACTCCCCTTAATGAGAGTGATTTCCCTATACATGTTATTCTAGATATAGAGATGTAAGTCCCCTACACAGGTGAAAGTATTCAATCTATGGGAACGGTACTCCCCTATCGCACCAAGGAACAAGTCCCCCTATTTTGTATTTAGTTATAGAGATGACACTCCCCTTTAGGGGTGTGGGTCCTCTATACACTAAGTATAATCACCCTATTGTTCTAGGGTGTGGTATATCTATCTTTTTGTGATTTTTCTCCCTCAATATGTGAAGTAGTGGTGAGGTGTGGGACCTCCTCAAGAACTCTTCAGACAGACATGCGAGATATAGAGCATCAATAATGGAACATTAGAGTTATAGGTAGAATCACCATCCTAGGTTGGGCTATGATATGAATATCCCATTTCTCTATCATCTTCATTTATTTTATGAGCATATATTTATCTATGTCATTGGGTTTTATTTCCCTCTTTCTTTGGGTAGATCAGACCACTTTTATTTTCTCTTCTATTTTTCCCTCTTTAGTTGTTGGGGTGTTCTCTGGGTATGTTTATACTCACCCAATAGGTTCCTTTCCCACACATGTCATATCTTATGCAGATGATAGATAGAGAGATCGTGATTTCAGAGGGGCATAGGGATACTCAAGCGCATTGATCATATGAAATTGTAAGGTCAGAGATATTAGGGATCAGGCTCTGGTAGTTTTAATTTATTCTATTCTTTTTCAAGTTGGGACATATATATGGATGAACATGTATTTTTCCCTTTAAATTTTGGATTTATCTATCATAATAGTTTCTATTCCTTAGTGGTTACCGCATGCAGGGTTTTTACTATAGATGTTACTATATTTTATTATTATTCTTATGTACTTTTGAAAGGAGGTGGTTGGGTGAATGCATACTAGTACGTTGAAAAAACATTCTCCCATTTTAGTTATTCCTTCTTGGAACTTTTCAATAGTCCATGGTCTATGGAGGTAATATTAGGGATGTGGAGGTTCGTTCTTCTACAGGTGAGGTGGGACTGAGTGGGTATGGTCATTAAGGATTGGTATCAGAGATGGTTCACCCTTGGGATGATGTTTGGAGTTTTTAACCTTATGAGGTTTGGTTGGTAATTTTGGGAAATGGTATAAAAGTGTCTTTATTGGGGGTTTTAGGTTATGGAACCTAGTGCTGGTGCGGTGGACGATGTATCCATTCACCAAGACTCTGATTACCTTCTTATGGACTTGGAACATCGTGACATTGGTTGCATGAAACATTGGAATAAGAATCATAGAGGACTGAGTACTTTAAATGTTCTTCTTAATTTAACTTCTTATATATATATATATATTATCATCTGACCACGATACATCTTGATTACATTTAGAATACCTTTGTAAAGATAACCATCCTAGTTGCCGAAATAGGAACATGAATGCGATCCAATGTTTGATGAGGTTGTAGTTAAGGGTCCATCTCATGATATATTTCCTCTAGGAAGGTTATTAGAAGCACAAAACATTTTATAAGCAGATTATACATGCAACAAATCTTTAGGATTCACATAGGCTTATCACACTCCTTGAGTTTCAGCACTAGAGGCCACTAAGGTTCCATAGTGACATAGATCCCCAAGAAGTTGACTATTGGTTTGAATTTTTTATTGTGATTTTCAAACTTATACACACCTCAACGGATCATATGGTTATACTTATATCCTTTTATCATGGAGAATTTTGGTGCTGGTGGAGTCTAGTCACGAAGAGCCATGTTGAATTGATACTCTCATGGTCAGGCTTCCGGCAGCTATTTTGTGAGGAATACTACCCATCATTCTTACACTGATTTTGGATTCAAGAGATTTTAGAGATGAAACATTGAAGGATGATGTTTTATGAGTATGTAGTGGGGTTTAATAACCTTACATGGTACTCCCACTACATGATTCATGAAGGTTACTTCAGGGCGTGAAAGTTCGAGCATGGTCTCTATAGAGACATCTGTGCCAGTGTGGTACCCCTATGCATTCCAAAACATGTTTTAGTTATAAATATGGTAATGGTTATAGAGATATTACTGTATAAGGTGATCCATGAAGCTAGATAAATCCGTATTAATCCCATGGATAAGTCTTCTATAGTGGTTGGAAGATGATAGGTGTTGAGGCACATGAGGCGTACCCATGATTAGACTCGGGCACATGGTCACATGGATTTGGAAGCATGTAGAGGACCAATGAAAAAAAGAGAGGGTTTATTCGATGAATGTGATGGGAGAGGTCACATGGAATGTAATTTCCTAACCCGATGTGTTGAGGAGGGAAGTAAAGCAGTGGATAGACTTCCAAAATAGAGGTAGTGTCGTGATCAAGGTTCTTCTAGGTGTGTCTAAGGAATCTTGTAGGGAGGCATAACTAGAAGAGGCATAGGTAGGTATCTAGAAGAAGGCACTATTATTGTTAGATAAAATTATGAGCTACATCCACTACCACTACTAGGCGGCCCATACTAGTCTTAGGGAGCTAGCATTCGGGGCTCTGGGAAGTTGAAGGATTTGAAGGATTATGACCTAACAAGTCATGAGATGATTAGAGTTATGATCTGTATTTATTCTACTCTTGATTATGTACTAGTAGAAACATGTAAGAGTCATTCCTTAATATTCTTACTCATTGTATGAGAGTTAACGATCCAAATTGAGACTTCATCCCAAGAACTTTGTTTTGAGGTTCCCACATGGACCACTTCTTTGATATCACTTATCTGATGTAAGTGCGGGCTATATCATTGTAGATAGAGTTTATCATGGGATATCTTGGTCCTCATGATGAGACCTTATAATGTCATCTTGGTTATGGACTAGTTTTCTATGGTCTGATCCTAGATTGACTACCACCGCGGATGATTCATATGCATTTAGATAGATGGGATGGGATTTTCTTTTTTGGGTGACAGATATATCATGGTGGATCAAATGGGTCTTGTGAGAATGAAGTTTTAACCCATAACCCATCACTTGGTGAGTTTATACCTTGGTGTAGTGGTATCTATAGGCATCTGGGTTCCTTCAGTCATGGAGGATTATATGGATTGCTTCTATAAAGAAATTATGGGGTTACCTCCAAGGCAGGAGGGGTATTTTTTCATTAACTTACAACTTGGGACAACTATGTTATCTTCTATGGCATATCATATGGTCTATATAAAGCTTCTATATATGAGGATGCAGTTCGAGGGCCTTTTAGAGAAGGGTTTTATCAAACCTAGTGTATCCCCATGGGTATCTTCGGTTTAGTTCATGAAAAATATGGTTGAGAACATGTGGTTTTGTGTTGATTATAATCACCTGAACCAGGTCACTATAAAAAAATACCCCCTTCCAAGTATTAATGACTTCTTCATCCAGTTTTGAGGTGTGTGATGGTTCTTGAAGATCTATCATCAGTCTGACTACCACTACTTGAGGTTTTTCAAGAATGATATTATGAATATGTAATTCTAATATTTCTATGAAAACTATGAGTTCCAAGTGATTCCATTTGATGTGATGAATTCCATTGTTGTGTTTATGGTTTTGATGAATTGGATCATCCATCCACACTTTGACCAGTTTTTGGTTCTCTTCATTGATGGAATACTCATCTAATCTATATCTAAGGAGGAGAATACATATCACTTGAATATAGTCCTAGAATTACTTCGGGAGCACCATCTATATGATAAGCTCTTGAAGAGGTAATTTTGGATATTCAAGGTTCACTTTCTTGGTAATTTTATTTTTCATCATGGATTAGCTATGGGCCCAGCAAAGATTAACGCAGTTCTTGCATGGGAGTTACCCAAGAGCATGTTAGTGGTGTGTATTTTCCTTGTATTGGAAGGGTATTACATGTGGTTCATGGATGAATTATCTAGGATTGTAACCCCTTTTTCTAACTTTACGTGGAAATGGAATCCATTCACCTGAACTAAGCAGTGTCATAGGGCCTTTGGGGAGTTGAATTTGAGGTTGATGAGTGATCTTTCTTTGATACTACTGAAGGTGGGTGTGGAGTACATAGTGTGTTGTGATGGTTATGGATTTACGCACAATTTCTTTTTAATGAAAATGTGGGATGTAATATTATATTGGTAGAGTTGTTTAAGACCCTATGAGCTGAACTATGAGAATAATTAATTGGAGTTGGAATTGGTGGTCTTCTCTCTAAGGATGAAAATGTATTATCTTTTGGAAGAGACCTTTTTTGTTTACTCAGACCATCAGAGTACCATGTATGTCTTCACAAAGAGAGATATGATCCTAAAAAGGGATGTGTTTGTTGGAGTTCTAGTAGGACAATGAATTTGAGATAGTATATACTCCCATGAAAGAAAACATGGTGGTAGGTGACCTTAACAGGAAGTCCCATCCTCATTTGGTGGAAGAGGATTTTGAGCTGTTATATTATTTTCAAATGACACTACTAGAAAATAACGGTGAATATTATCTTTATTCAATGATGTTGACTCCTCTACTTCTTCATTATGTGAGGGAGGCTCTGTTTGGATACATTGAATCTGAGTTCCTATGTGAATAGATATCCCCAAGAGATACGCCATATGGATTCTTTGTAGGAGGGAATCACATTATCCTTTTATAGGACTAGATAGTCATTTCAGTCATGTTGTGAGAAGAGGTGATGAGGGAGTTTCACACTTCTCCTTTGGCCACACATCTTGGTGTATAAAAAATGTATAGAGACCTTCATCGGTAGTTTTGGTAGGTTGGAATGGTGTAGGGTGTGGCCAAGTTTGTCTCTAGGTGTCTCACATGTCCACATGTGAAGGCTGAGCCCCAGGTTCCAATAGATTTTATGCATCCTATTAAGATCCTAGAGTGTAAGTGGGATAGAATATCCATGAACTTTGTGATAGGTCTTTCAAAGATTGTGATAGGCCATGATTTCATCTGGGTGACAACTTATTGACTTAAAAAGTAGCCACACTAACTTGTTATCAATGGAAGAGCTTGATAGAGAGTTTGGGGTTGATGTACATGTTGGAGATTTTATGTCTCCATGGGGTGCCCTTGATGATGGTATCTAACCATGAAGTAATGTTAACATAAAAATTATGGAGAGACATGCAAGAGGCATTCTTTACCCAATTGTGGATGAGTATTAATTTTCACCCCCATAAGGATGGGTAGACCGAGTGAACTATCTAGGTGTTGGAGGATATAATGAGGGATTTCATGTCAGACTTTGGCTAGAGATGGGGGGATCCTTTACCTTTGGTATAGTTTTATTATAATAGTACATATCACTCTATTATCATCTTGACACATTTTGAGGACCTATATGGGAGACTCTCCATGCCACCCTTTTATTGGTCTTAGATTAGTGAGGTGTCTCTTATTTTTTCAGAGATGGTGCGAGCAATGACGAAGAAGATACAAGTGATATGAGAGTGGATGAAGATAGCCTAAATATGACATATATCTTATGTAGATTAACTCAATAGGAACTTGGAGTTAAATCACAAATACCACTTTTTCTCGAGGGTCTTCCCACATCTAGAATTGCAAAGATTCATATTGGGATGAAATCTATCCCTGAGGTTTATCTAGCTATTCAAAATCCTGAAAAGGGTTGGTGAGGTTGATTATCAACTATCCTTACCCCCATAGTTGGAGCAGGTGCATGACGTATTTTATTTTTCATAAATGAGAAGATATATTAATGATCCAATGCACATTATTGACTAGGGAATGATGGATATCAATGATAGAGCCAACTCAATGGGGCACCCAATGGCGATTGAGAATTTTTATGAGAGGATCCTAAGAGTATAGGTCATTCCCTTTGTTAGTGTAACATAATCATGGGAGAATATTGGAGAGATATTGGGAGTGAGAGAGCCAGATGCAGGCTCAGTATCCCCACCTTTTTTATTAATTTGTTCTTTTTAGGGATGGATGGATTTGATTGAGTGAATAATATAGAGTCTCCATTTTTTTCTTACAGGACTATAAAAAACAACAAGGAATATTTTTAGAACTAGGTGCAAAGACAGAGTGGGATTCAAAGGCCTGGTGAGCACATGATTAATTTTATAAAAATATAAAAAATATTTTATATCACATGCATGATGTTTTTCAGATTTAATGTAATATCTATTGAAAATTGTAATGAATCATAAATCTAAGACCACTTTAGAATTTTGTAGAACGAGTTTTACCCTAGGAATAACCTAAAGTTCGTCAGCATCGAACATTCAGATGGGGCAGTTGTTGGTGGGTATGTTAAGTGGATTAATAAATCAAATTATTTAATTGATTCATTTAATTACTAAAAACCAATTTCCATATTTAAATAGTATATTATAGAAAATTTCATGTGTCAGCTACATAAATCTGGGTTTGTTGAGGGGTGGTTTCTTCATTCTTCTTTGGAGAATTGAGATTAGATGATGATCGATGATCAAAATGAGGTGGATCTATTGACAACGGAAATATTAGATCATTCCTAAAATTAAAGGACACATTATTCACCAATTATCGATCAATAATTGAGGTAGGTATCATCAATAATGATTTACACCCTTTTTTTAAAATATTGAGCATATTATTATCTACTGTTCTTCGATATGTGATTAATTGATCCTTCACATGAGCCTGTTTATTGAATTTAACTATTTATTAAGTTTTTCTTGATTATTCCATGTTTATCACTGATAATATCTCTAATATAAAATCATTGAAAAAGAACTATTTGACCATGAATAGTGCACCTTTTTTCTTATGACTTTCCCTCACATGTTCTATGAATTCTTCATTGTTGGGATCTAGGTCTATGATTCAAAATTATTGGAAGACCTTGGCGGGTTGGGTCATTACAACAAAACCCAACTATTGAATCACTAGCTAAAGCATGAAAAAAAATCATTTCACCGTTTTACCCAATAATAAACATTTGGATTCATTTGAACAAACACCACTTAGTATATGTCACACATGTTTGTAATGAAAACAATGAACAATGCCTCATCTAGTGGAAAAGGTGAAAGGGCCATAATGCTTATTGAGTTGGTTGATACTGACTTGTGTTGACCATTTTTAAGTGAATCCATGGGTGGGTACATATACTTCATAAATTTTATTGATGACTTTGGTAGACATAGACATGTCTACATAAGAAGGTAAATATTATAATAATTTGACATAATCAAGGATTATAAGAATTAATCTAGGAAGTAGAATAATAATAATATTAAGAATATCCACTCGAAACAATGTAAAAAGTATTTAATGAAGAATTAAATGATTATATATAGAAGTTTGGTATTTTCTCCCAACTAAATCTCCTTATACACTACAATGGAATGATGTAAGTGAAAGGAGGATCCACACCCTATTATACATGGTAATATCATTGATTATTCATGAGAGTCTTACATTATACTTTTGTGGATACACATTATAGAAAATAAAACACATTTTTAATTGTGTTTAAACTAAAGAAAAAAAATGATATTCCACATGAACTTTTTTATGGAAGAATCATGCATTATCATATGTATGAGTATAGAGTTCAAAATAATTTTCTAAGGTTATTTCTAAAAATAAACTTTCATCTGGAGGCACTAAGTGTATCTTTATAGGATAATGTAAAGAAACAATGGTATATTCCTTATACAACTCCCCACATAAGAAGTTTTTGGTTGAAAGACACCCCAGATTCATTTATATGGATCACATGTCTAAAGGAGATAGTGTGAGCTAGATAGACATCGATGAAGTGTAGTTTGAAGATACACTAGATTTGGAATTGTAAAAAGTTATACGAATACTCAGGGGAAAGGAAGTTATGGAGGCAAAAATGTTGTATAGGAGTACAAGAAAGACCATAGAACTACAAATATGTGATTTTATTTCCATCGAGGAAGGTTATTCATTATTAATTCGAATAAATGATCATGTAACATACAATGAAGCCTTAATTAATACATAAGCTACTAAATGAAAAGAATCAATGAATCCTAAAATGGATTACATATACCAAAACCAAGTTTTGATTTTGGAATATACTTTAGTGGATATAAAGCTTGTGGGTTGAAAATTGGTATTGAAGAAGAAAATATACATGGATGGAAAAGACAGTACCTATAAGGATGGTTAGTTTCCAAATGGTTTAAAAAATGAAAAGGCATTGACTATGATGGTTCCTTTTCACTATTTTCTACGATAAAATCTATAAATATTCTAATCTCCATTGAAGAATTCCATGACTATAAGATTTTATAGATAGATTTCATAAAATACATCTATAATAGTATCCTTCATGAAGATGTATATATAACAAAACTAGAATAGTTTTTTACTCTAAAGGATGAAAATAAGGGTTTTAAGCTGTAGAGATCCATTTATATTTTTAAAGTATCCATCTAGTTCATGGAAACTTTGATTTGATGAATCCATAATAGATTTTTTTTCATGAAGAATGAATATGATCCTTGTTTTTAAAAGAATTTTAGTGAGAGTGCAATTATTTTTGAAATATTCTATTTTAATGGCATACCACTTATTGGAAGTAAAATACTAGTCTTAATGTATCTTTAGGCTTTACTAGACACTTTCTACTCCATGAATGAATTAGGTGAAGAAATGTATATTCTTTTGATTAAGATCCATCGTGATAGAACCAAGAGGGTACTTGGACTAATTCAAAGTGAAAACATTGACAAGATACATATGTGATTCAATATGGGACAGTCAAATTGGGGAATGTTTCTAGTGTTATATGGTATTCTTATTTCTATGAAAATGTGTCCCCCGACACATAAAAAGATACATAGGATGGAAATGATTCCATCAAAATCAGTAATTGGGTGAGTTATTTATGTTATTATATGTACAAGGATAGATGTTTCCCATACATTAAGTAAGGTTTTAAAATATCAATCTTACCCCGAAGACTGCCATTGTATGGTATCCAAGACTATCCTTATGTATCTGAGGCCTAGTGAGAATATATTCCTCTTATATATAAGGTATAAGCATTTGTTCATTAGGGGAAATAGAGGTTATAGTTTCTAAATATATATAGTTGATCTAAAATCATAGTTGGGATATATATCAACTTTCAATAGAGGTGTGGTGAGCCTAAATAGATCAAACCAAACCACAGTTTCTGATTTTACAATGGAGTTTGAGTATATTGAAACTTTTGAGATAGCTAAAGAATAAGTTTGGATACAAAACTTCATCGTATAGATTAACATAATGTCATAAAGTCAGGACCCTATGACAAAACATTATGATAATACTATATTGGTGTATCTTACAAAGGATCTAGGTCATATTAATGGAAAAAGAACATACAATGGAAATATCATATCTTGAATTATTTTTCTTGAAGAGGTGATGTTATGGTCAGTAGAGTTTACATGGAAGGCAACATAGTATACCCCTAAACTAAAGTCTTAAGTTAATAGAGACATTATCATCACATGAGTTCAAGTAGACTAAAATTCATTAACAATTGGCTCCAATCCAAGTGAGAGTCTTTTGAAGCTGGTGTTATGTAAACAAATTTTTGTACTTTAGATTGTATATATACTAAAATAAGTCAATATAAATAAAATATAATATTACATATCACTCATTATTATTCATGAATTTAATGTAATTTTTTCCCAGGGTTAGAAGGAATATAATATTTCCCCATTATAATGAGAAACATAAAATTATATAATAAATATTCATAAATATTTTACTATGTCTGAATAAACTTATATTAGGGGACACATGGTATGCTGATTTTTAAGTACAAGTACTTGTTGTTGGGAAAAACCAGGAAGGTATTTCTGATGAAACATTATCGGAAGTAGCCACAAAACCACTCTAATCACAACGGTAGAATATTATTTTGGAACATTTCCCTATGATATCAGTTTTTAAAACTAGGAAACCTAGCCACTATAATGAGTAAACACCATTTGGTTTCATTCCTCCTTAGGTTCTCTATATGAATTCCAATAAAGCATACAATAGGTATAAAAACATGCATGATCAAACACAAGAACATTGCACAATAGTATTAATGTGGTTCATAATTGAATTCTATTTGGAGAAGATAAATGAAAACACTTATTTTATTCAAGGATAATTTTGGGTTAAAAGGAATCTCACACCTCCTAGTCAGCCAACTGAAACTGTATAAATAAGTCTCATTGATGTATACAACCATTATTCTGCTAATACACTCTTCATGATCACCAACCTTTTAGACATTGACCATCACCTTTGGCTCTGATGCCTCTTTAAATATTGTGTGCCCAGATTAGATACCTTGGAAGGGTATCCACCTCTTAATTTCTCTGGCTCCATCAGTACCACTCAGTTTTTCTGAGAATAGATGGACTAATGGAATCCTTATAAAGGGCCCCAATTGGTTATTTAGTTAGAGATTCCATCTAAAATGTACGTGCCTTCATCTGTTTGATTTGGTGACTTCCAATTGCTTGTAACAATCACCACCTCAATCACAAACTTCCACTGAATTTTTCACATAACCTTTCGATATTCTCAATGATGATTCTACATAAATTATCCTTCTGTAAATATACAAGGGGTGAATTAATAACAATATATTCAGTGACATATCCCTGGAGTGACTTTTTCACAACCTTTACTAGAATCCTGTAGAACTTTAATTTGGATACCTGAAGGTACCCTTCCATTTTCCTTGTTAGATCCTCTGAAACATGATCAAATTCCCGCAAGATCCTTATAGAAGCTTCCCCTTCCAATACCTATACTACACTATGTTCCCTCATGACTTCCTTTAACCAACCTTATTTCACTAATACTAACTTGATGTCTCTTTCTATAATGTTATTTAAGAAGTCACTGGGAAAGGTTAGAATACACTCCTTCCTTTGAACTCCCATTCAACCATCATGAAACAACTGAACACCATCTGTTTATCTTTTTATGATGAAGGTACTTCTAGTAGCCTCATTGTGGATGTACTATTGTGATAGAGAAATGTCCCCATGTTCTTTACCAAGCATTACTATAACGACCCATACTTTATATAAATGTTTATTACTTAAAAATTGAATCATACTTATTACAACATATAACAAAACCATGAAAGGACCGTATAGGTATAGTGTCTTTAGAAACTGGGAAACATAAACAACTGGTTCATAAATCATCTACGTTGTCTCCCATTTATTTCATCATATCTAGATTCATTTTTGGAATATCCTACTTAATATCCTTCTTCCTGACCTGGGGAAAAGAAAACATACAAAAGGGTGAGCTCAAATGCTCAGTAAGGGTAAACAAAAGAAATATCAAACATATCATATTCATAAGAACATAACATTTTGAAAATATTATCCTGCAAAAGAGATCATAACATGGGACAAATCATAGAAGTGAAATGTAATCCCAATAATCATAACTTAAAACATGAAGCTTTGTGGAATACACACATAATCATAGAAAATCATTTCTTAGTAGTCAGGACACATTGCCAAGACTATCTGAGTGGACAAAGTCCATTTCTGAACCGAGTTCACTCCTCATTTCAGTCCTGTTTCACTGAACTGGTTTATCCTTCCATTCCAGCCATGTCTATCTCATGAGATATAAATCTTTACCCAATGCATTGGAGGGAGATATAGGTCCCACCCATCTCATAATGAAATCATTATTATGTGTGCCACAAAATCATAAATCATACATCATAGCATAACCCATGTAATAAAAATGGGATTCTTAAACATCATGCCATCATAACATAATCCATATAAGATAAAAGGACATCATATAAACAATTCCATCATAACATAATAATATCAATGTAAAAATAGGGATAGAAACAGAACCCTATATTATCTTAGATGGAAAATAATTTTGATAAAACACTTGAACTCCATTCTTGAGGAAAATATCCTTTCTACTTCAATTTTTTTTCCTTTCTTAACATGTCATGAAATTTGAAACTAAAATAAGTTGATTAAAAATAAACTTGAAAACTTTTAAAGGAAGATTCATGGAAAAAATGTTCTATGATTCCATTCATGTCATATAAGTTAAAAAAACATTCTTCTTGTACTTTGGTCGGAAAAGTCAAAAAGTACAACGTACTAAAAATGACAAAATATTCCTTTCATATCTTTTACTAAAAACTCACCAATGGGAAAAATTGGATTTACAAAATTGTAGCTGGATGGAAATAATATTACATATTGAGGAAACATGGATGTGGATGAAAAACATTCCTCAGTAAATTCTGAAGTATAAACAATCTCGGATAAAAATGAGATTGTGAGATTTTCTCTTACCTTAGGTCTGATATGCTTCGTATGAATCTGAAACTCCTGTAATATGGTTTAAATAATGTCAATTGACTTATTACAGAATCATATTTATTTTTATTATATCATATATGGTCATATTTGTATCCTCTTAGTAGTAATATTTCATTGCTACTTGTTATTTGGGTGTTTATTGCTTTATGTTCTTATGCGTGTTTTGTCGAATAAATTATTATTAATCTTTATAGGATATAGATATATCATTTAAAGAATGGTATTAGTTTAATATATATCATATTCATCCATTAAATTCATTTATATAATCATTATTCAATTAATATCATATAGAACGAGTCGCATCACATCGTGGAGACGGTAGGCCGTACGTACGCACGAGCGATGATATCGTTCCCATGATCATGGAATTGTATTGAAGTGTTTGTATAATATTTTAGAATAAATACCACTTTAAAATAATCATATATAGTAATTTATTTTCACCATTATACCCATCCAAGTAAGGTGGTGGTGGAAAACATATTACACCACGGCGTGGAGACGGTATTCCGTATGTACGCATGCGCGGTGATTTTGTTTACCGTAGGATGGATAAGAGGTGAAATAGGGTTGTTTCATATTTATAATAACATATCAGTATATGAGGGATACTGATGTTATTACTTCATAATGAAACAACTAATGAAGACGGAGTAGAAGAAGAATGGAACTTGAAGAAAACGGTAGAAGGTATTACCTCTTTCTCGAAGTGCCTCCTTTAAACTTTCTCTTAGGGCACTAGAGTTGGTCTTTTGAGAATACCAGTACCTCTAGTAGGTTTCTAAGGAAGTGGGGAAGTGAAATTGGTAGGGGTTGGCCGAGATTAAAGGCTCAAATTGGTGTGAGGAGGAGAGGTAGGAGGTTCCCTTTTATAAGGGAGGAGAGGGGCACCTTTGGAAATATAAGAAATATTAGTTTATATTAAATCCCAACCCCACATAAAAACTTCCAAAATGACTCATATATAAAGATTAGATGAGATAGGGTTGTAATACAATCAACCAATAAAATTTATACATGTTAGAAATTCATTTTAAACATTATCAACTTGATTTATCCTTATTTATCAATTTAATGTTATTTGTGGTAATAATATTCTAAATTTTAAATTATTATACATAATCACATATGTGTTGTGAATTTTCCATAATTTGACGCTTTATGAAATTTTCGACCATATAAATTTTAATTTAAAATTTTTAAATATTTTTGTGATTTTTAAACAATTTTATAACATGTTATTTTCATAAAATAACAATAGTGTCAATTTTGACACTATTCATTTCTCTGAATTTAAATAAAATATATACAGAAGATATGTTCGAAATAAAAGCTTTAATAGATTCATAAAATGTCATATGTATATAGAAAATTATTGGAGCACATTAAAAAGTTCATTTAATATTTATTTTAATATTTTTAAAACCATTTATTTGATATTTTAATTAATAAAATAATTTCAACATCACTATTGGGTCATAATTAATGATTATTATTTAATCCCTAAAAATTCTAAATAAATTTATATGATATATATAATTTTATTATATTTCTGGATACTATTTATATCCGAAGTTTCATGAAGTTTATCACTAAATTAAAATTATAATACTTATAATATTTAAGAGATTGACATATTGTCACTTTCCTTGGTTTTAATAATAATTATATTATTTCATATTCAAAAGTCCATGAAATAAATTTAGTCCGGCCCTTAGGTGATATGGGTCGTCTTTTATTCATCCAATAGAATTTTTTCTGCTGTTAGGGTAATTTTATAATCTTATATTTACCCTTAATTACCCGATTTACCTTTAACTATGGTAAATAAAATTTAGTGTAGTTACTATTCATAATGACCAAAAATAAAAAGTAGCCTGTTAACATAATTTGGACCCATTGATTCCAAATATGGAATCCATTTTTTAAAATTCAAAATACATAAGTTTCAGTAATTAATTTAAAATTAATCCTGTTGTTAAGAAAATGAGTTTTAGAAGCTAAAACATTGCCAAAGATTGAAATGTAATGTGAAATTAATGCTAATGACATACATTATATTAAATGGTAAAAATATATCATATTTATACTTTAAAACCATTCAATATTATAGTTTAACCATATACATTATCTCAATGAAAAAAGTTGTTTTTAATTAAAAATTAGCATATTTTTACTATTCATCAAAATATGAAAGTTATCAGAAAAGTATCAAAAATTTATCCAAAGTAAATTTTTATATCCTGATTCCAAAGAAGAATTTTATTTTTTCAAATTGAACTTATAAACATGTCAAAAAATATATTTAATGTGGGTGCACCATCAAAAGGCGGCAAAACTGCATTTTTTTAAAAATACTTATTTTACCCGAAAAATTTATTTTGATCTCTTACCATGTTCTAGAAAATGTGTAAGATGAATAATAATGTTATAAAATTAAAAATTTAGTTAATAATATTCATAACGGCTAGTCCATAATAATATATCGTTGTTTAGTGAAACCCTGTATTGCGTACTACACACGCTATCGAGGAAGGTCGTGATTGCATGTAATGCAAGCCAATTCAGTATTGTGTGTTGTGAAAGATTCCTTTAGTGTTTCATATAACATAAGACATAAAAAAATATTTCTCATAAAATCTCAGGGTGTTACATTCTACCCCCCTTAAAATGAATTTCACCCTCGAAGTTCATCACTTCATTACAAACAGATGAGGATACCTCTCCCTCATCATATCCTCAAGTTCCCATATAGCTTATTATAATTGGTGGTTCCTCCATAAAACTTTCAACAAGTGAGTGGTCTTGTTCCGTAGGACTTTTTCGCTACGATTCAGAATCTCTATTGGCTGTTCTTCATAAGAAAGCTCTTGCTCCAGCGGTACAACTTCTGAGCTAATTACATGTGAAGGATTGGGTATGTACTTTCTCAGGAGAGATACATGGAACACAACGTGAACTTGAGAGAGATTCGGTGGAAGCAAAAATCGGTAAGCTACCTTCCCAACATGATCCAGTATTTCGAAAGGACTAAAATATCTAGGGCTCAACTTTCCCTTCTTTCCAAATATCATTACCCTCTTCTAGGGAGATATTCGTAAGAGCACTTTATCACCCACTTCAAACTCTAGGTCTTTTCTTCGGTTATCGGCATAGCTTTTTTGTCGACTTTGAGATACTCTTATGTGTTGTTGAATAGATCGGACCTTTTCTTCCATCTCATCAACAAGATCAGGTCCTAACAGCTTTCTTTCCCCAACTTCATCCCAGCAAGTTGGAGTTCTTCATTTCTTTCCATATAGGGCTTCATAAGGAGCCATCTGAATACTAGAGTGAAATATATTATTATAAGTAAATTCCACCAAAGATAGGTGTTGATCCCAACCACCTTTGAAATCCATAAATAAATCTCTCAACATGTCTTCTAGAGTTTGAATTGTTCTCTCAGATTGACCGTCTGTCTGAGGATGGTAAGCAGTACTGAAACTCAACTATGTATCTAGAGCATGTTGAAGACTTCACCAGAATTTCAAGGTAAAACTCGGATCCCGATCAGATATAATGTAAAGTGGTACTCCAGGAAATCTTACCACTTCCTTTACATATATCCTGGAAAGCTGATCAAGAGAAAAATCTTCTCTAATAGCAACGAAGTGTGCCGACTTCGTAAGATGATCAACTATAACCCAGATAGAATTATTGCCTTTGGATGTTTTAGGAAGTCCAGTGAAAAAGTAAATAGTGATGTTTTCCCATTTCCATTCTGGTATGGGTAATGGTTGTAACATTACCTTAGACTTTTGTCTCTCAGCTTTAACTTGTTGACAAACCAAGCATCGAGAGACATATTCAGCAACATATCTTTTCATGACATCCCACCAGAAGAACTCTTTCCGGTCCATATACATCTTCGTGCTTCCAGGATGAATAGAGAATGAAGAACTATGAGCCTCATCTAGTAGCTCCTTCTTTAATTCTGGGATGGGAGGAACACAAACCTGATTCCTGAACCTTATTATCCCATTACAATCATGGTTGAATTCAGGAACATTTATCACCTTCTTTTTTAAATCTAGATCTTCTTTTTGTGCCTCTTTAATCTTCATGTGTATAGATAGTTGAACATTCATTTGAGAAAGATAATATTTTTCCCCTTCCATTATAATTCCAAGATCCATCCTTTGTAAATCCATAAATATTGGATCTTTTTTATCCTCATCATGGATAAGCTAGCAGGGTCTTGTCGACTTAGTGCGTCTTCCACCTTGTTTGCTTTCCCAGGTTGATAATGAATTGAGCAGTTGTAATCCTTAATCAGCTCCAACCATCTTCTTTGAAGCATATTCAGATCCCTTTGTGTGAAAATATACTTTAAACTTTTATGATCATTATAAATATCACACCTTTCAACATAATGATAATGCCTCCAAATCTTTAATGCAAAGATTACTGCAGCTAACTCCAAATCATGAGTTGGGTAATTTTGCTCATGGATTTTCAACTGTCATGAGGCATAAGTTATCACCATATCATTTTGCATGAGAACACATCCCAGTCCTTTCTTAGATGCATCACTGTAGATCAGAAACCTTTCTCCACTACAAGTTAGTGTGAGCACAGGTGCACTGGATAACCTTCTTTTCAACTCCTTGAAATTATCTTCACATTCCTCAGTCCAAAAAAACTCCACTCCTTTCCGAGTTAACTTGGTGAGTGAGTTAGATAACCTTGAAAAATCATTCACAAAACTTCGGTAATATCCAGCCAAACAAAGAAAACTTTGGATCTCAGTTACTTTTATTGGTCTCAACCATCTTTCGATAACCTCTGTTTTTGCTGGATCCATAGATATCCCCTCTTTTGAGATTATGTGACCCAAAAATGCAACTTTTTGAAGCCAAAATTCACACTTGGTAAATTTGGCATAATGATTCTCCTTTCTTAGGGTATTTAATACAATTCTAAAGTGATCTTCATGTTCTTCCTTGCTCTTTGAATAGACAAGAATATCATCTATAAAGACTACCACAAACTGATCAAGATAGTCTCTAAAGACTCCATTCATTAGATCCATGAAGAAAGCAGGGGAATTAGTAAGACCAAACGGTATCACTATAAATTCATAGTGTCCATACCTTGTACGGAAAGTCGTCTTTGGTATATCCTCCCTTTTGACCCTTAATTGATGATACCCTAAATGAAGATCAATCTTGGAAAAGTATTGAGCTCCACATAGTTGGTCAAATAGGTCATTAATGCGTGGGAGATGATATTTGTTCTTGATAGTGATCTTGTTGAGTTCTCGATAATCAATGCAGAGTCTCATTGATCCATCTTTATTCTTAACAAACAGAACATGTGATCCCCTTGGTGACGCACTAGGGCATATGAATCTATTATCAAGATTCTCTTGGAGTTGCTTCTTTAATTCCTGCAACTCAATTGGGGCCATTCAATAAGGTGTCTTTGAAATAGGCAAAGCACCCAGTATGAGTTCTATTGAAAACTCAACTTCACGATTTGGTGGAAGACCTGGAAATTCCTCCAGAAAGACATCATCAAACTCCCGTACGATGGGAATATTATTAATCTTGAGTTTTTATCCAACCATTTGAGATAAATAAACTTCATTTAGTGGAATCAAGACCCATAATATGGAAGAAATTTCCACTGGAAAGTTATGTTTATCCTTGCATCGATAGACGATCATAGATTGATCTGGAATATGAAATGTGACTTCCCTTCTTTGGAAATTGATATGAGATCCATATTAAGAAATCCAATCCATGCTAAGAATCACATAAAATTCCACTATAAGATGGATCACATGATTTACAGGAAGCACTTTCCTACAAACATCAATCAGAGAAGAATTGTAAACTTTTGATGCAACCGTTGTGCCATTAGGAGTTGTCACAGCCAACTCAACATCTAATTGTTGAGGTAATACGGCGATACCCTTAGAAAATTCTTCAGAAATAAAAGAGTGGGTGGATCCAGAATCAAATAAACATTTTCTACTTTAGAGTGGATGGTAAGTGTACCTCTCACCACTTCGTTGTCGTACTCCACACTGCTGATAGTAATTGCATGTGACTTTCTTTTGTCTTTGGCCTTAAGAGTTTGTTGACATCGATCATCATCATCAATCCTTGGATTTGGGAATTGATTGGCATAATTCCACATCTCATTGAACTTGAAACATTGAAGTGTAGTAGGTGCATTTTGTATATCCCTTCCTTTATTTGCATCATTAGACATCTTCTTCCCATTATTTCGACATTCAATTGCCCGATGACCTTCTTTTCCACACTTATAACATTTTCTTATCCCCTTAAGACAATTTCCTCCATTTTTCTTTCCACACTTTGAGAATAAGGGAAAACTCATCTTATTTTCTGTGTGGTCATTAGATTTTCCTTTGAATTCTATTTTCCTCTTCTTATCAAACCCTTGTGACTGATGGGTTACAGCAATCTCCATCTCAACCTTGAGAGCACATCAAACAATTTCCTCATAGCTATTGATGTCCCTTATGGATAACACCCTTCAAAGACTTGGTTTTAAGCCACTAAATAATTGATCGATCTTACTCTCAGGTTGGATTATAATTCCAGAAGCGTACCTTGAAAGTCTTGTAAAATTTTCTTCGTAGGTACTAACGGATTCATCATCCTTTTGCTTCAGTTTAAGAAACTCTTTCTCCAACTTTGGTCGACGAATACAAGGGAAATAGTTATTGAAAAATAAGTTCTTAAACTCGTCTCATTCCATGGAATCAATTTCATTCTTTTTCCTCATATTCTTAATAAGATTCCACCATTGACCAGCATCACCTTCCAAACGATATACTGCTAAGATGAATTTATCATGTTCAGAACATTGAAGAAACGAAAATATCTTTTCAGTGGTACTGATCCATTGTTTAGCCACTAAGGGATCAGAAGACCCGCTGAATGAAGGTGGACGCTGCCTCATGAAGGATTCAATAGAATATTGCTCCTTCATTTTCTCGTTTGGAAGTCCTGCATGATTCATAGCTTGAGAAAGTTGTGTGAGCATGGCTACAAGATTTTTCTTTCCATCTCCCATAACGTTTGGTTGCTCAGGGGGACAATCATTGCATTGCCCATCGCATTCCGCATTAACATGGTTCCTTCAGGTTCCATCCATTGACTAAAACCAAGAATAATAGTGTGATCAACAATAATTATAATATGAAAACCACATAATCAAGAATAAAATTTCACACTTAAGGTCTTATCATAGGTTTTTCATGGCCATTTCTAAAACACTAAGATTGTGTTCTATGATTAGATATATCCTTAGGTTTCTTACTAAGGCTTTTACATCCTAGTTTTCAAAGGTTGACTATACCTTTCCTCAAATACCAACTATAATGACCCATACTTTACATACATGGTTATTACTTCAAAATTGAAGCATACTTATTAAAACATATAACAAAACCATGAAAGGACCATATAGGTATAGTGTCTTTAGAAACTAGGAAACATAAAAAACTAGTTCATAAATCATCTATGTTGTCTCCCATTTATTTCATCATATCTAGAGTCCTTTTTGGAATATCCTACTTAATATCCTTCTTCCTGACCTGGGAAAAGAAAACATATAAAAGGGTGAGCTCAAATGCTCAGTAAGGGTAAACAAAAGAAATATCAAACATATCATATTCATAAGAACATAACATTTTGAAAATCTTATCCTGCAAAAGAGATCATAACATGAGATAAATCATAGAAGTGAAATGTAATCCCAATAATCATAACTTAAAACAGGAAGCTTTGTGTCATACACACATAATCATAGAAAATCATTTCTTAGTAGTCAATACTCATTTCTAATACTATCTTAGCAGACAAAGTCCATTTCTGAACCAAGTTCACTCCTCGTTTCAGTCCTATTTCACTGAACCGGTTTAACCTGTCGTTCCATACATGTCTATCTCATGAGATAAATATCATTATCCAATGCATTGGAGGGATATATAGGTTCTACACATCTCATAATGAAACCATTATTATGTGTTCCACAAAATCATAAATCATACATCATAGCATTACCCATGTAATAAAAATGGGAATCTTAAACATCATGTCATTATAACATAATCCATATAAGATAAAAGGACATCATTAAAATAATTCCATCATAACATAATCAAATCAATGTAAAAATAGGGATAGAAATAGAACCCTATATTATCTTAGATGGAAAATAATTTTGATAAAACACTTGAACTCCATTCTTGAGGAAATTATCCTTTGTACTTCAAAAACATTTTTCCTCTCTTAACATGTCATACAATTTTGAACTAAAAGATGTTGATTAAAAATAAACTTGAAAACTTTTAAAGTAATATTCATGGAAATAATGTTCTATGAATCCATTCATGCTGTATAATTTAAAAAAACAGTCTTCTCATACTTTGGTCAGAAAAGTCAAAAAGTACCTCGTACTAAAAATGAGAAAATATTCCTTTCATATCTTTTACTAAAAACTCACTAATGGGAAAAATTGGATTTAAAAAATTGTAGGTGTATGGAAATAATATTACATATTTAGGAAACATGGATTTGGATGAAAAACATTCCCCAGTAAATTCTGAAGTATAAACAATCTCGAATAAAAATGAGATTATGAGATTTTCCATTACCTTAGGTCCGATATGCTTCGTATGAATCCAACCCTCCTATAATATGGTTTAAATAATGTCAATTGACTTATTACATAATCATATTCATTTTTATGATATCATATATGGTCATATTTTTATCTTTTTAGTAGTAATATTTCATCACTACTTGTTATTTGGGTGTTTATTGCTCTATGTTCTTATGCGTGTTTTGTCAAATGAATTCTTATTACTCTTTAAAGGATATAGATATATGATTTACAGAATGGTATTAGTGTAATATATATCATATTAATTCATTCAATTCATTTATATAATCATTATTCAATGAAGATCATATAGAACGATTCGCATCACATCGCGGAGACGGTAGGTCGTACGTATGCACGAGGGATGATATCATTCCCATGATCGTGGAATTGTATTGAAGTGTGGGTATAATATTTTAGAATCAATAACACTTTAAAATAATCATATATATATTTATTTATTTTCACCATTATAACCATCCAAGTAAGTTGGTGGTGGAAAACATATTACACCACGGTGTGGAGACGATATTCCGTACGTACGCACGCGCGATGATTTTGTTTACCGTAGGATGGATAAGAGGTGAAATAGGGTTGTTTCATATTTATCATAAAATATAAGTATATTAGGGATAATTATGTTAGTAATTAATAATTAAACAACTAAAGAAGAGGGAGTAGAAGAAGAATGGAACTTGAAGAAAATGGTAGAAGGTATTACCTCTTTCTCGAAGTGCCTCCTTTAAACTTTATCTTAGGGAACTAGAGTTGATATTTTGAGAAGACCAGTACCTCTAGTAGGTTTCTAAGGAAGTGTGGAAGTGAAATGGGTAGGGTTTGGCCGAGCTTTAAGTCTCAAATTGGAGTGAGGAGGAGAGGGAGGAGGTGCCCTTTTATAAGGGAGGAGAGGGGCACCTTTGGAAATATAAGAAATATTAGTTTATATTAAATCCCAACCCCACTTAAAAACTTCCAAAATGACTCATGTACAAATATTAGATGAGATAGGGTTTTAATATCATCAACCAATAAAATTTAGATATGTTAGGAATTTATTTTAAACATTATCAACTTGATTTATCCTTATTTATCAATTTAATGTTATTTGTGTTAATAATATTATAAATTTTAAATTATTATAAATATTCACATATGTCTTGTGAATTTTCCATAATTTGACACTTTATGACATTTTAGACCATATAAATTTAATTTAAATTTTTTAAATATTTTTGTGATTATTAAACAATTTTATAATATGTTATTTTCATAAAATTACAAAAGTGTCAATTTTTACACTATTCATTTATTTGAATTTAAATAAAATATATACAGAATATATGTTAGAAATAAAAGATTTAATAGATTCATAAAATGGCATATGTATCTATAAAATTAGTGTATCACATCAAATAGTTCATATAATATTTATTTTAATATTTTTAAAACCATTTATTTGATATTTTAATTAATAAAATAATTTCAACATCACTATTGTGTCATAATTAATGATAATTATTTAATCCCTAAAAATTATAAATAAATTCCTATTATGTAGATACTTTTATTATATTTCTGGAAACTATTTATATCTTAAGTTTCATGAAGTTTATCACTAAATTAAAATTATTATACTTATAATATTTAAGAGAGTGACATATTGTCACTTTCCTTGGTTTTAATAATTATTATATTTTTTCATGGTCAAAAGTCCATGAAATAAATATAGTCCATCCCTTAGGTGATATGGGTCGACTTTTATTCATCCAATATAATTTTCGCAGTTGTTAGGGAAATTTTATAATCTTATATTTACCCTTAATTACCCGATTTACCTTTAACAATGGTAAATAAAATTTATCGTAGTTACTATTCATAATGCCCAAAAATAAACAGTAGCCTATTAACATAATTTGTACCCAATGATTCCAAATATGGAATCCATTTTTTAAAATTAAAAACACATAATTTTCATTAATTAATATAAAATTAATCTCGTTGTTAAGAAAACGGGTTTTAGAAGTTAAAACATTGCCAAAGATTGAAATGTTTTTACCTATGAATTCAATGTGAAATTTATGACAATCACATAAATTATGTTAAGTGGTAAATATATATTCTATTTATACTTTAAAACCATTATATATTATAATTTACCCATATAAATTATCTCAATGTAAAAAGTTGTTTTTAATTAAAAATTTGCTAATTTTTACTATTCATCAAAATATGAAAGTTATCAGAAAAGTATCAAAAATTTATCCAAAGTAAATTTTTATATCCTGATTCTAAAGAAGAATTTTATTTTGTCAAATTGAACTTATAAAAATGTCAAAAACTAGATTTAATGTGGGTGCTCCATCAAAAGGCCGCAAAACTGCATTTTTTGGAAAATACTTATTTTACACGAAAATTTTATTTTGTTCTCTTACCATGTTCTAGAAAATGTGTAAGATGAATATTAATGTTATAAAATTCAAAATGTAGTTAATACTATTCATAACAGCTAGTCCATAATAATATATCGTTGTTTAGTGGAACCCGGTATTGCGTACTACACACGCTATCGGGGAAGGTCGCGATTGCGTGTAATGCAAGACAAGTCAGTATTGTGTGTTGTGAAAGATTACTTTGGTGTTGCTTATAACATAAGAAATAAAAAAATATTTCTCATAAAATCTCAAGGTGTTACAATTACTTCAATAAATATTCCTTTTTAAGTTCCGAATACTTTACCCGGAAAATATTTATCACACCAAACAAAATAATCTCCTACATAAGAATTGTTTTTCTAGATTAAGCCCAAAGATTTTCGGGGAAGTGATTTTATAAGATGAAGTTTTCACTTGGTAATCTAGAATATGGGATAGTATATTAATACATTTGCTAGAAGTAATTCCACATGTTTTAGTGTCATTGGATATTCCTATTTGTGAGTATGTGTATAATGGATTAGACCTTCCTGATCATTATTTTTTTTTATTGAGGCTTGGAAATGTTGTCGGATTGTTTGGTAGTGATCTAGAATATTGAGGTGGTGTTTTCGCCTTTTTGTGGTACCACATCTTTTGAAATGGATTATAAATATATTTTAGAGGTTCTTTGGCATAGGTCTGATCCATTGTAATACAAGTATGTGGCCATGCCCTGACGAAGTTGTAGTACTAGGCCTGTTGGCTTGGTGGTCAAACAGTGTTCTATTGGAAGATATAAAATTAGGAGTGAGGGAATGAAACAAGGACAAGTGTTTTAGTGACACCACTTTGAAGAAAAAGTAGAAGAGGGTTACCACACCATTGACCTTGGCGTGGTGACGGAAAAATGGTTAGGAGAAAGGCATAGGGTGTGGTGTCTAGCCATGAAATAAGATAGAATAAAATTCACAGATTATAATAAACCATGGTGTATTCCATGTTGTAAGTCAGATGTCATTTTTTAAATAAGTGTAAAAAATAGAATCTCACAAGGGGGTTTTACATCACACATTAGCTAGAGAAACCATGGGTGTTTTGTTCATCCACTACATTGTGGAAGATTCTCAATAAATTTTCTTATAAATATGTGGGTCAAACTATTTTTTCATATTAATTTTTTTTCCTTTTATCTTCAGTTTATTTCTAGACCTCTCTATCCATCTATATCCATTACTTTTTATAACTGAACCCCATAGATCGTTGGAGAAATTATTGTGCATTAAGGTGCGATCTCCACTCTTTTATTTATCAATTCTCCCATTCTTATCATTCTCTTCTATCCACGAGTTCTATATGGTGGTATTTATCTTATGTTTTGGGTAGTTTTTTATGGTGAATTATTATTTATATGAATTTGTTGGTGATTCCTTAAATATCTATGGTCTTAGACACTTGGTTTCATGAATTTCTTCCTTGAAGCTACATTGAGGTAGGAGATCCTTCATCTTTCCTCCTTTATATGTACACATGGGAATATCATGCATTTCCCTTCCCTTTTATAGATATTATGAATTAAATTAATGAATAAAATTAATTATTTTAATTAAACTAGAAGGGGAAGTGATGAAATCATATGACCTTTTCATATTCTTATGTTTTGCTAATATAGTTCATCATGCTTGTTATTCTTTCAAGATTTGGATTATATTGAGTTTTATTATGTCAATGTAGATATTGAATTTATGAATCTTATTATTCTTATTGATTTGAACCACCACACATGAAAATATATAAGAATGCGTATCAGACTAATAAATTGGTGACCCATGGAATCTTTGTTTGTGTGAGAATTCCCTTGAAATTAATGAATTAAATATGATCAAAATCTATTTCTAATACTAAAATATTTTGTTTTTTGGTTGTTATGTGTGGTGGTGGTGTTGTTTAGTGGTTGGGATGTTTGGTTGTTGTGATGTGGAGTTGTTGTGATATGTGATGGTTTTGACAAGGGGCGTGTTGGTATGGGGAATATTGACTATGCATGTTGTGTTGTGCTAGTTTCCTGGTATAGAAATTATAAAATGTTAATAATGAAAATGAAATGGAATGAGTGACGCATAGCTATCATAAAGAGTTGAAAAATAAATATTATTTTACCTAGTGCAACATAGTGGCTGATCAGGGTCATCTCACTTGATGAGCGATTCACTATGTTCACTTACTTCTTCAAAATCACATAAACTATACATTTTTTGTTTTAAGTGTTTAATAGAAACAATTATAATTTTTTTTATTTTTTAATAATTACTTTCAATAATTGAAATTCTAATTTAACATGAAAATCTAAACAGAATGAGTTAAGGAAAGAAAGTACTAGGTTTTGGGGTTTGGTTTGATGTTCAATCATTATTATCCTTTATGTTTTTTATTTCAATTTTACAACCCAAACATCAAATCTACTGTTTTGAAAACTATTATTTATTTAGAATTTGTGGAATATCATTTAATTCCTAAGAACTATTAAATAAACCTCCTTCTTTAATCAAGGTTGATGCCACTCCTTGGTCTAGGAGGTGTCATCTTCTAGGATGCATCTCTATCGATGTTATTTAGTCCATTAATTAGATCAACTTCATCATATGAATAACTAACCAATGGATAGAGGGAAAAGGTATGAAATAAAAAATAGAAATAAATTGAGTTTCATGTCATTGGTGGGAAGTCATATAATCAGAGACATTCACCTCACCATGCATGCTACTCAAATTTATCACAATATTAAAATTAAACTTTAATGAAAATTCAATAAAACCTTAACCTTTCCCCGATCCAATCATCAGGGTTAGCCTCTAATTTTAGAGAGTAAGATATCACAATGGTGGAAATGGGAAGAAGAAAATAAGAAGATAAAAATAAATAATAAAAAGAAAATAATGGTGGATAAAATAAATATAATAAAAATGGAAGAATAGGGGACGAAGAGAGAGATAGGGGAATAAAATAAAATAAAAGAATAAAATAAAAGAATAAAAGAATATATAAATAATGTTAAGATAATAAAAATATTATTATTATTGTTATTAATTTTTATTGTTATTATTATCATTATTAAGAGAATAATTTTTGAAAAAATGGAGAATAAAATAATAAAATAAATTTAAAAAAATAATGTGATAATAATAATAGTAATAATAGTAATAATTAAAATAATAAAATTAAAAATAAGAAGATTAAATGGTGGAACAAAATTTAAGGAAAAATTCATGAATTTACTAACTAAATTAAAAATCGAAATTTCCATTGAAAATAAAAATAAATGTAAACTAAAAATAAAAGAAAAAAAATAAGAAGAAGAAATGGGGGAGAGTTGTAGTAGCCAAAATCCTCCTTGGAAGAGATCTTCTTCTTGGTAGTTTTCACTGGTCGCATGGGATGGAGGCATGGATCTGTTATATAGGGAAGGGGGAGTGGATTGAACTTAATGGATTTCAAAGATCCCTCAAAATAGGGATAAGATATTGGGTAATTTAAGTCACCCCAAGACCTGTGGTGAATGAATATATAGCGTGGAGAGAATATAGATTTAAATCACTCGATGGATCATGGTTTATCATTCTTCAGCATGGAATAATTCAGAAAATCATCCCTGGTGAGGTGTAAATGAAGAGAAGTTGGTTGTTGGGTGAGCAGTGTTGGTCGGTGGATCCCAAGGAGTGATGAAGAATGGGGATCATCATGGGATGTTCCATTATGGTAGGTAGTGATAATGGAGGTGGTGAAGCTATTGCGAATGAAGAGGCATTAGTGACCACATGCATGCAATGATGCTAAACGGATGTGGGGAGTGGATGGGAGAAGTGGTAGTGGCGACAGGTGGTTCTAGGCATGGTGATCCATGGTGGCATGGAGGTGCGGCTATGGAGGCTCGAGCTGTGTCACTCGACAGTGCATGGTCGTTGTGATAATGGCGGTCTCTGGGTGCAGTGGATTGTGTGTGCATTCAAGGAAATCAGTGGGGATCAGTGGTGGTGGTATTCATGTCTGAAAGTAACGCAATAGTGTGTCAATGGTGTCTGGTGAGACCATATAGTGTTGTCATTGTGGCGGCATGAATGCGGTGGTGGCAATCAGTTATGCATTCCTGGGGTGGTAGTGAGTGGAGGTGCATGCATGGGGTGGGGGTGAGAGGCGGTGCATGCATGGGATAGAGGGCCTTCATGCTGGCCTATTTTGTATAAAAATTATTAAAAGATTTAGAAAAATTATAAACCTTGATCAATATTTCATCAATGTTTCTCAAATAAATTATAGCATATTTTTACTGTTCTTAAAATTATTTGTATTCCTATCATAATAAATGACAAAATTTAAATTAAAAATTGTAATTCAAGGGTTTTATCATTGAAAATAACTCAAAAATGATAAAAATTTGAATAAAAAATTGAATATTGTTTTGGTCTTCCAAATACCTCAACACTTAAACCATGCTTGTCCTCAAGCATAAAATTGCAACCAAGAATATTCAAGGTCACCAATGTTTTAAATATTCAAATTTCAAATTAATAACATCAAATGATTATCAATTTTAAACGAAATATTAAAAATTCATATAAAATATCATTTTAATTTCTCAATTTTCAATGAAGTAATAAAATCATGTATTTTACTTTTTCTCATTTCAAAATGATGGAACTTTTATTATCATTCATTAAAGTTCCTCAATTAATTATTATTAAAAATTCCAAATCATTATTTACCTCACCTTAATATTTTTCACTCATATTTCATTATAAAATTCAAGTATATTTATGCTTCTATCATGAAAACATGCTATGTATCCATAATATTGAAAAAGAACTACTTTATCCACTTTGTAAAGACAAAAGGCACATAAAATCATGATCCCTTTCGTATTTTAGGCTTAAGGTTGGTAGGAATTGGTGTTTTTAAAAATTAAGTTGAAGGAATAGGTTTAACTCTTAAAGAATAAATAATTATATTAAATGTAAAAAAGTTTGATTACATTATCTCCTTCAAAATATAACAACTCTCAACTTCCTTAAATCTCAAATCAAATATCATGATTAATTTAAGCATAATGAATTATTTTTTCCCTCTCTTGTATATTTCATTGTTGTTTTACACCTTTTTCTTTTTTCAAAGAACCTTTTCATTTTCTTCTTTATTGAACATTATGCTTTATAATAAACCTCACATCCACCACCTAACCACATATGATAGAAATCATAGGTCTAGTAATGGTGATTTTTGGTTTTCCCAAATCCCAGCCCATATTTATCATTCTTTGGTTCTTTTTGTTATTTTAAATTTTTTTATATTCAAGAGGGGAAAACATTAGAGTAAAATGAATGATTCCATAACCTTTTACAATTCCCATAATAATCACCCCTGCACTTCTTCCTTACAGTGTAAATCATCCCATTTACCATGATTCTCTTCACCCCACACACATCAAATTTAAAATATCATACAGATTCTATGAGTAGGGTAGGAATGAATAAAATTTATCGAAACATGACTCATTCATAGAAAGGTCATTCATGGTCTCTAGGGTAAACAAGGATTGATGTAAATATGGTATTTTAAGGGTATTCAGTTTATCAAAATATTCCTCAATAATTTTTTCATGTTTTTGAAAAGTCATAGATTTGATAAGTTCAAATGCAAGTTCAGGTTGGTGAAATGGCCCAAGATCGCTCAAGAAATATGTTCATGAAAAAATAAGAATTACATGGTCTAGAAATATTCTCAGAAATATACATATGATAATGGATAATCACTCAAGTCATGATTAATAATAATAAATCAATTCACATGAAATTAATAAATTCAATGAATGAAAAATGGCTGGGAAATTTCGTTTACGTGAATCAATTAATTTCTTTAAATCATGTGTCCTTAGTTTAATATCCATGATTCACTTTGATCATTTATTTCTCCATTTTACTCATTTAATAATATCAATATTGAAATCTAAAACATAGCATCCCAAGATTCCTAAGAAACTTATGTCTCCTAGACAAGTCAATTGAAACATGAATTCAAGTGTGGGTATGCAATTTCAACTTTAAAGCATAAAAAAAGTTTTTTTTGGACATAAATGTAGGGAGTTTATAATATAATCATAAAAAGTGAACTCCTTTTTCCATGAAGTTTTAGTCCTCCTCCTTCACTATTTAATATTATTTTCTACCATTCATGAAGTAATAAAATAAAATTACATAATTAAGAACAATGATCATTTCAATTATGATCAAAATGATAGGAGGGAGTGGGATGCATGTTGCACTACTTCTGAGAAAAGAAATTGAAATCTAAATTTGTAGAAATAACTTGAAAGGGACAATTCTTGTTATAATCCCCCAAGTGGGACTTGAGTTTTAGTGAATCCACTAGAAAATACCATATTTTATCAAAAGTCTGATGGTGTTTGAGGCTTCTTAGACTTGATTGTTCTTTTGGATAATTCTTTGTACAGAGTACACTAAATCCACCCCCTTCACAATGTGGTACAACTTTCATGGAGGGGATATGATTATGTATGGAACCTCCTCATCCTTCGTTTCTACTTGTGAAACGTCTTCTTCTCTAATTAGTGGTTTCTCAATATGTTATTTGTTAAAATAATATGCAAAAGGAAGTTGAGAATGTAATTTTACTTGAAATAAATTCAAATATGGAGATTAATTATGAGAAACCTCCCTTTTTATGTGTGCATACACTAGATTTGGTTTTTCAGGAAGAGCCACTTGGATATATTCTTGTAATCCCTTTATTGCATGTTGAATGTGTTCAAGGAGCTCTAAATGTTCCTGAATAGGTGCATTTTCATCTTTATCATCTTCCTTCAGGGCGTCATAAGAGTTGAAAAAATATGAAAATTCAAAATGATTAGAAGTGATACTCAAATTAGTTTCAATAAAATTAAATGATTTTGAGTTCGAGAATGGATCATCTCCTTGAGTTGATTCATCTTTAATCTCTTATTCAGTGGAAATCACCTCTTGGAGTTGATAAATATGAGATTGAGGCAGTTAATCAGGATCATTAATTTCATGGTTTTGCATAGATAAATCAGGGAAGACTAAAGGGAGACTCTTCTTGGACCTTGAACACTTGATAAAATTCTATAAAGTAATGAGAGAACTTGATTATCCCACAAGCCATCACTTCAATAATTTATTTGTTCATGTCCTCCTTTGGGCTAGCTATAAATTCTTTTAATGATTGCTCCCCATTATTTTACTTCCAAAATGACATCACCTATATAAAAATAATATAAATACCATCCACCATGTAAAAGGGAGAGTCAATTATTTTTTCTTGCACCCGTGGGTAACTGTTCCATGAATTGAAAAAATAGACATTTGAAAACAACATGGTATTTTTATTGATTTTTTAATAAAGGGAAAAAAGAAAAATATTTGAAAATTGTGAATTTAGAAAATATTGGTAAAATAACTGTTTATCTCTTTGGAAATGGAGCCATTTTTGACACACTCCTGTCATAGGGCGTGATATTATTATAATCATAGAACTCCACCTCTGAGTGGCGGTTCTCTCCCCCGCTCTCGATCTAGGGTTTCCCCTCACCTTCGATCCGGAGGGGGGAGGCCCACGTCTTCGGCGTTGGGATGAAGCTTCGGTGACGCCTCCCCCTTTCTTCTTCCTCAAGTTTTTTTCTTTTTTCTGTTGTAGGTTTGGTGCCCGGTGGTCTCCGCATTGCTCGTGGTCTGTCAAAGCTTTGAGGTTGGAAGATCGGGAGGTATTCATGTGGCACCGCCGACGTCGGTTTCCCCCGCCTCTACTTAATTATTCTGCTTCCCGTGGTCGACACGATTTGGACTCCAATAACGGTCCTTCTGTATTTTATATTAGTCCAGATCCAAGCCCAGGGCGGCGTTTCTGGGTCATATCGGCTCGGATCTCCACATCGGCGAGGCTACCAAGCCGCGGTGGTCGTCCTCTCAGTCCTCGGTGATGGTGGTACGGCTTCTTGATTCTTGGTATGCTTTCCTCTTCGGGTTCCTTCCACATCTGTTGCTGTTGGAGGTATCTTAGATGGCACAGGGTTCTTCCGACCTTGGTTCCAGTGACCGGGGAACTGTCAGCGATGGGAGTGCATTCGAGAAGGGTTGATTGTTCAATGGCTGATGTTGATTTTGATTCTGGAATGGATTTATGTTTTTTTTTCTATTTTTTGATGCTACAAAGAAGTTGGAGGATGAGTAGAAACATTTATGTGAAGTTTTGATGATGATAAGTTGGTCTGATCTTCGATCCATAGGAATTAATGAATTGGGTAATCTGTTTCCTCCCTGTGAATGGTGTTCTCCTTTGAATGGTGGTCGGTTGTGGCATGGTCTTCAGGGTTCTTAATTCTAGATGATCTTTAGAGAGACTGCTTCGGATCTTTTATTTATTGTTGAATCTGGGTTTTTCGATTGGTCTCTGGTATGCAGGTTCCATGACAACCGTTGATGATGTTGGATCTATGTTGGTATGGTTACCGGTAACCCATAAACCAACTTTTTAGAAAATGAAAAAAATGGATTTTGGCTGTCATAGGGCGTGGAGTTTTTTTAGAATTCCTAGTATAGCATAGTGGCTGACCAGGGTCATCTCACTTGAGGAGCCTTTCAATTTTTTCACATACTTCTTCTAAATCACTTAAACTAAATTTTTTTGTTTTAAGTTTTTAATGGAAACCATTACAATAATTTTGGTTTTTTTTTATTTGGGGCATGCAATAAGGTAAATTCTGATATAACATGAAAATCTAAAGAGAATGAGTTAAGGAAATAAAGTACTTGGTTTTGGGGTTTGGTTTAAGGTTCAATCATTATTCTCCTTTATGTGTTTGATTTAATTTTGATAATACACACATGAAATCTAATGTTTGGACTACGATTATTTATTTATAAATTATGGAATATCATTGAATGCCTAAGAAATATCAGTCCCGCCCCCTCCTTTAATGATGGTTGACGCCACTCCTTGGTCTAGAAGGTGTCATATTCTAGGAACTTGATCTATCGATGTTGTTTCATCCATTTATTATCTAAACTTCATCGTATGAATAACTAAATAATGGTGATATGGGAAAGTGATTAAATAAAGAATAGAAATAAATTGAGCTGCATGTCATTGGTGGGCAGTCATCTAATCAGAGAAATTCACCTCACCATGCATTCTACTCAAATTTATTACAAACATAAAATTAAACTTTAAGAAAAATTCAATAACACCTTGACCTCCCCCTGTTCCAAGCCTTGGGGTTTTCCTCTCATTTTAGAGAGTAAGAGATCACAATGGTAGAAGTGGTAAAAATATAATAAGAAGAGAAAAAGTAACATTAAAATAAAAAGAATATAGGATGAAAGAAAATAAAAAATTAATAATAGGGGATGAAGAGAGGGGGGATAAAATAAAAGGAAAGAATAAATGATATAAAATATAAATAATATTAAAATAATAATAACAATAAAATATTATTTATTATTATTATTAAGAGAGTAATTTTACAAAGAAAGAGAGAAAAAATAATAAAATAAATTTAAAATTAGAATGTGATAATAATAATAATATTATTATTATTATTATTAATAATAATAATAATTAAAATAAGAAAATTAAAAAGAACATGATGAAAGGGTGGAACACAATTTTAGGAGAAATGTATGAATTTATTTACTAATTTAAAAATCGAAATTACAAATGGAAATTAAAACAAAAATAAGGAAAAAAATGAATAAGAAAAAATAGGGGAGATTTGCAGTATCCAAACTCCTCATTGGTGGAGATATCCTTCTTGGTGGTGTCCACTAATCAAATGGGATGGAGGTTAGGCTCTTTTATATAGGAAATTGGGATTGTCTTGATTTTAATGGCATCCAAAGATCCCTCAAATCAAGGAGGAGATCTTGGGGAATTTAAATCACCCCAAGACCCATGGTGAAAGAAGATCATACGTGGAATGAATGTAAATTTATATCACCTGATGAAACCGAGTTAATCATTCTCTAGTTTAGAAAAAATCACACAGAAATCATTCGTGAGGTAGAAGTGGTGAGACGGCAACCAGTGGGTGAGCAGTAGTGGCCAGTAGTTCTCAAGCAGTAGCGGAGAATGAGGTTCATCGTGGGCTATTCCATATAGTAGGTGGATACAATTGAGGTGTCTAGGATATAGAGAATAGTAGGGCATCGATGACTGCATGCATGCAGTGACGTTCGACGGAGGTGGATAGTGGAGGTGCGAAGTGGAAGTGGAGAGGGGCAGTGTCAGTTTTAGAGATCCATGGTTGCAAGGAGGTGTAACAATGGAGGCTCGAGTAGTGGAGTTTGGTGTTTCATGAACATGGTGGAGGTGGAATTAGTGGTCTACAGGTGTAGTGGGTGGGGTGTCCATGCATGGTAGGTGGTGGAGATCGGTGGTGGTGGAATTCATGGATGAAGGTGAAGCAGTGGTGTGGAAATGGTGTCTGATGACGCCATGTGGTGGTGTCATAGTGGCGGCTTGCATGTGGTGTCTGCATGCAATGGGTGCATGCGGTGGCCACATGCATGCGGTGGAGGCATGCATGTTGTGGTGGCTAGTGGCAAGCAGTGGTGCATGTATGGGATGGAGGTCATTCCTTCTGGCCTGTTTTTTACACAAAAATCATTAAAAGAGTTAGAAAGTTTTTAAACCATAATCAATATTTCATCAAAATTTCTTAAATAAATTCCCAAAACTTTTTACTCATCTTAAAATAATTTTTATTTTTATCATTATAAATTCCCACTTTTAATTAAAACATTGTAATTCAAATGTTTTAACATTGAAAATCACCCAAAAATGATTGGAATTTGAATAAAACATGGAACATTATTTTGTTTTGTTAATGATTTGTAATGGGTAATGAACTCTAGAACTGAAACGGAAAGTGTGGTTAAAGTTTTTATTGTTAGGAATCAAATGAAAGAGATCGATAAAGGAAAATTGTTGGTAATTATAAAATCTATAAATAGATTAACTTAAAAGGTAAAGAGGGAAAGTGGTCTATGGTTTATGGCTTTATTGTGTGGTGTGATTCATTGAGAGGTGGTAGTGAAAGTTGTAGAATTTGTGCGAACCTTTGGTGATGATTTGAGTTGTGATGGTAATATTGTTATAAACCTGTATTTTGGGATTGTGTGTTACTATTACATATTGTATTTTCATTTTGATATTTATATTCTCCCCACCTATTTTGAGCACTATGTTCTGATACAAATTATTTTTGGGTGTGTCTTTCCCAACACTCAAGATAGTGAGGATGGATGGCTTGATACCCCCTCTTCCCCGCCCTCTCTTCCAAATGAGGTTCTTATGCATATGATATTATGGACTTTAAATATTTCTCACTTATGGTTTTGATGATGAGATTGATGAGGTGGATCATAGTGGGGGGGGGGAATGCATGGTTGGAGGAGGTAACAAGGATGATTCCCTTAATATTCATGATACCATAATATCCTAGATATATAGAAGTTCATATAGAAGGATATGGTTACCCAGGTTTTATTGTATGAAATGTGATGAACAATTATATGTAGGGTGCTTGGTATAATACAGTTCCCAGGTTTCATTAGGTCGGAATGTATAGAAGGGATGAGAGTGCTAGAATGTATGAAATTGGGTCTGTGAGAGTAAAAAATAAGTGGAAAAGTAGTTCGGTGAAACCTTTATTAATATGATTATTATTATTTTATTATAAATGGATTCATTATTTGGTGAGTGTTCCATGGAAATGATTGGATTCATTAGTTAACTTTCTTAAGATTGTGTTGGTTCTCCTGTTTTTCCACTGGTGAATTGATATGATCTTTTCACAGGTGCAAGAAATACTTTGGGTATTATTTTATTGAGTATACATGTTATGATTACCCCACATATATAAAAATTGTTTTTCAAGTTTTTAGGTGGATTTTGGGGACTGAGACGGACATTAGTTTCCTGAATAACATGGGAGACAATTTGGAAAATGAGATTTTAGGGACCTCATGATCTGATTCAAGAAATTTGATCATATAAAATGATCAAGCTAGGTGGTTCTTCTTATAGGTTAGAGACTTAGGAGAGGTACATTCATCATGATTTTATATATTCTTATCTAAATTGGGTGATCTTGGGAAATTAGGAAGAATTAATTTAATGATCATAAATATAATTCCACATTACCAGTTTTAGGAAATATTTTTTTTCATTTCATTTATTTCTCCTAAAAATCATCAGTGTGTGGTTTAGACTAAAAAGGTTCAATAGGCAAACCAGGTTGACCACCTAAAGGTTGACTCGGTCCCATAGGATGGTTAGTGGTAAACATTTTGTGTTCCTTTCAGTGGGAATATTTGTAAAAGTATGAGGGAATCATCTCTGGTCTAGATACAGAATGATGGTTGGAGGAGATAAATATCTCTTTCTATCTAATTTGGGCCACAAAAAGTATTATTTGTTGAAAATAGTAAGTAACATGGGAGTGAAACACATCAGTTATAATAGTTCTAAACACAGACTCTTGGATATGGTTCTAAAGATATAATCATTACATTTCTGAATTGTTTACCAAAAAACATGACCCAATTTTCATTTTCCAAAACATCCTATATCATTGGAAAATATTAGATCCCTTACATACCCAATAACCTTTTAGGTTTATAGTTTTATAAAAATAGGTTAAAATAATTCATATAATACATTTCCTTACAATATAGTTTTTCCATTAAAACAAGTTCTTTATAAAAACTCATTTTCTTTATTCAAAGGAACTTCCATATCTACGACTCTAAATTTATTAACTTTTATACACATACTTAAGACCTTTAAAAATCATTTGTAAACATGGGATAACAAAAATAATCTCTATAATGTTTATATATAAAAATTAAGGAATCCCATTATTCCATTTTAAATCCATGATATCATATAAGAGAGGTTTTCCCTTTAACATAACTAAATCTGATCTTAAAAATAATTTATTTACACATGAAATCATATTTACTAACCAAAGATTTTCATAAATCAATTTATAAGAAAACATAACAGAAAAACCATAATAAGGAGGGTTTACAGAAAAAATGAGAACCCTTTAAAAAAAATTTCATAAAAACATGCATTTTACCAAAAAAGGATAATTATTCTTATAAAACAAAAGTGCATTATCTAAACATGGTAAATTAAAAGATCTCCAAGAAAAATAATTACAAAGAATAGAAATTTCATATAGATAAATTGGGACATCATTTTCATTCCAATCTTGTAATCACTATTAAAAATGGAATAATCTACACAAAAAACCCAAAAAATCACTTAGTGGAAACTAATATATGGTCAACTACACTACTTTGACCAATTATTCGGTTAGCTATATTGGGCTCACCCATCATCATGAGATATATTGGGATCACCCATCATCATTATCAATATAAGTATCAACCATCATTATAAAAACTTTCCAAGAAAAATAACGTAATCATAAAACATGAAATCCTTTTTTTTCATCATCATACTCATAAAAATATTCTTTTGAACCCATAAGTAAAACATTTTCTAATAATGATATATAACTTTTATTTAAAACCAAAAATTCAAAACTAAAATTCCCAGAACAAAGGGAATATGGTTTTTTATTTTAAGAAGACACGAAAGATTATAAATGAATCCAAACAAAAAATCATTTTTATTGTGGTTGGAAAAGTCATTAATGTGGTATAAGTTGAAAAATAACATTCCCTTTGCCTTTTGTCAAAGCATTTTGTATAAAATACATAAAAATATTACTTTTGAAGAACTTTGAAAGAATGTTGCAAGATACATAAATTTTCCTTAAAAATTTATTTATATCGAAATAAATACATTCATAAAATAATTTTAATATTATGAACATGGATGAAAAAAAATTATAAAATAAAACTTCAAAACATTTAAAACGAGGTTTTTAATGTAAAGTGTTATTTATGATGTGATAAATTTTGAAACAATGAAACAATGAAGAAATAAAATTGGAATCATTTTTTAAACTCATTAGTTTCTAAAATAAGTGATAAAATACATTCATAAAACAACTTATACACCACAAAAATGTGGTGAAAATAGATTAAGTCTCAAAGAGAGGGAATTTAGACAAGAATCCCTTACATCATCTCCCAACTTTCCACGTACATTTTTTAATTATTATATAATGATTTTTGTTTAATTTATTAATTTCCCAATAATATTTTCTAGGTTTAATCCCTTATTATTAAATCATGGATTTCATTTATTTCAAAGACACATTTAATTACTTAATTGGTAAAGTCCACGCCGATTGTTTTGAGAAAGATTGGTTTGTAATTTGAAAAAAACTTCGGTGCGTTGACCATGAAAAAATATTTCATTATTATATAATCTATAGAATAATAATTATTAAATAATTATCATTATTATACATAAAATATGATTTTATAATTACCCATGAAAGGAATAAGTGAAATATTAATCACATTGCTTTGTGGAAGTGGTGTTCCACATGTACGCGCAAGCAAAGTTATCATTCTTTGAAGGGTGAAATGGTAGGAAATAAAGTTATATATTATAGTTAAAAAATCATAATTATTACATTAATATCATATATATTTATCAAATATATCATAATACAATTTGTGGAGGTGGTGGTGAAAAACAAAATACATTGCTTCATGGAGGTAGTAGTCCACATCTACACAGGAGCAATGTTTTCATTCCCTGTAAGAAAAAAAGAGATGAATAATCTTATTACATTAATATAATAAAACATAATTATATGGAATATATTGATTTTATTATATATTAATGGTTATGATATAATTGAATGATGTATAATAAGAAATATAATTAAAACAATTGGTTAAAAGCGATACCTCTTCTTCGAACAACTTCCTTTACTTTACACCTTAATAAATATAAGGTTGAAATTATACCCAAAATAAGACCTATAAGAAGTGGGGAAGGATTTTAGGGGGTTATTTGAGTAGGTATTGGTCAAACAAAATGGATATTGAAGTGTGAAGAGGAGAATATATGGGGTGTCCATTTATAGGTGGAGGATAAGAAACACTTGATATTTTTGAAACAGAATAAATATCATTAAGTCATATTCATTGAAATGTGACAAATAAATAATTAAATTTATATAATATGGTGATGAGGTCTGAAATAAATCCATATAATAGAATTTATACAAGTTTTTATGTCATTTTAACCCTTATCACATTAGTATAACCCTCGGTAAACCTGTTGTAATCTTAACCATGGTAACAAATTGTTCAATACTAATAAGTTAAATTTTACTTATAAGTTAGAAATTTTATCCAAATGGTCAAGGTATTATGTTTTATTCCATATCCAATCCGCCATCTCATTCAAAAATTTTATAATTTTTAAATAATTTAATATTGTATTATTTAACAAGAAAAACCACTATAGTCGTTTTAAGAACTATTCACAAATTTTGAAATTAAAGATATCAATAAATAAATGGAACTTGAATATGAACTCTTTAAATTTCAATTATATATTATTATTAACTATAAAATTCACGTGCCACCATAATTTATCCAAAAAATATTAGTTTTGAGGTTTTAAAAATCTTTTTCTTAATTTTTATACGGTTTCACTACTACAAAACATGGTTTATACAAAGCTAGGATTTATCAACGCTTAATAAAAGTGTTGATGAAGGGGGACTTTATCAATTCTTATATAAAATGGTTGATAATTCCCAATCCTTTATCTGTTGTAGAGCTAATGTTCTAATAAAGGGGGTCCCTTTATCAACACTACAAAAAAATAACGGATAAATGGGGGACTTTCTTAGCTCTATTAACAAAGCACTGACGGGGGGTTATCCATGATTTTCCACAAGAATTGATAAAGGACCCCCTTTATAATAATTTTTTATAGAAATAATAAATGGTATATTTCATAAAAAATGTATTTCATTAAAAATAATATATTGATATTGGTATTGATAATATATATATATTTATTTATTTAAATATGTTTAGGATAAGGTTAAATAGATATTTAAACTTAATTTATAAGATATTTAGTGGTTTGGATTATAAAATAATTTAGAAATATTAGTAATTACAATTTTCCAATTTTATTGAGTAATAGTCATTTAATGATAGTCGGATGACAAATAAATAAATAAATTAATGAATGGTAAAAGATAAGTTGAAAACATGACCTGAAATTCAAATGACCATAAATTTTGATATGGGTGTCCATTTAGGATATACTACATATCAAATCAAATCCAATGATGAGCTCTATTCTTTAGTGTTTTCGGAAACCCATGATCACATTTTCGAGGCCAACAAATTCCCAAAAGACCTCAAAAATTGTGTTTTTAGACAAAGTATCCATTTTTTTAACATTCGATGGATTTTCAGCCAATTTTAAGGGGGGTATTATTTCCTTTTTTTTATGAAGACTGAATTTATTCCTCGGTTTTATATAACATCCCATTACTGATCTATCAGGCAGGCCTTTCACTTATTCATGGTTTTCCTTTTCTCATTGTCTGTATAGGGTCAAGAAAGAATTGGGAATATACTTATAATGGTGAAGTCAGAGAGTTTTTGGAGAATTAAATTTAACCAGATTTTTCTATATGATTCCAGAGGATTTCATACCTTCTAAATAGGTTACAAATCATGTACATTTTCCTGGGTTCATGTCGTGAAAGGATTCACACTGTGAAAGGTTACATGATTTCAAGAGATGTTTCACTTAATGAAAGTTTTAAATAAACTATTTTTGATATGAGGCAATAGGTTTTCCAGCATATGTGGTACTTTGATGGCTACACATTATGTAACAGGGTTTCATGCCCTGTAACGGCCCTTATATAGTTTTTTAAAATAGGGGTGCTACTATTTTTTGGTTCTTTATTCATACTCTCTTGCTCTCATCCCAAGGCAATTACCAGGATATTTTGGAAAACGCCACTCATTTTAGAATGATTTGTTCAGCGTCCAATAATCATTGCAGTTTTAGTGCATCTCTTTGGGTAAGTGATTTTTCTGTTTCTTCATTGTATTTGATCACAGAATCACCCTTGGTTTTGATTATTATATATGTTGGTCTAAATTGATGTTTATTCATTCTTTATTCTATATTCGTTGTGCAATCTCATTCTGAAGGCCATTCCTTTGTTGTTTGTGGTGCATCAGGCATTCGTTCATGAGGTATGTGGGTTTCCTCCTTTCTTCCAACCCCTTGTTTTCCAAATTGAATCAATATTGTGATGTGGATTTGGTTTTACTACCTTCATAGACATCATTGGGTTTTCATTGTCGGTGGATCCCATTGTAAGTGTGTGTGACCCATGTTTCGAGGTAGGTAGTTCCATCTCTAGCCTATGTTGATGAAACTTATTGTTCCTTATTTATAAACTGATTTATACAAGGAATTTTAATGATATATTTGTGTGTATTGAAATGTGTTTTTTAAAAAAATGTTTTCCCTGATTTTTGATAAATAGAAATAAAATGGGTGATTCCAAATAATTGAAAATGGTTTTGTGAAATGGTTTTGAAATGATTTTTGAAACATTGAAATGATTGTGAAAATGAGCACATGGGTTACCTCTAGTACTAGGTGGAAGGTTTATCTTGATGCCATCACCCATTTTGGGGGATCACTTTTTGGGGTGTTCTTATTGTCATAGAGTGTATATTAATGGCTCTAGGTATGTATATGATGTTGGGGTTTTAATTTTTGGGGTGTCTCCCTGGTCTTGGAGTGTAGATCATTTTCATTAGGTACCTCAATGCACTATTAATAGATTAATGGGTACGAGTAGTCTACTACCTAACCTTTTGGATTCCTTGGTGTTGGGATGCCTATACTACTGCTATTGTTTTTTTATTGATTGGATTTGTATTTTTCTATGCTTGATATGTATGTTGATTTCTTTTCAATATGATATGAAAAAAATGTTCTTTGAAATTGATATAATTTCTTTTGTTTAAGAATCGTGGTAAAAGATAAATTTTTACATGTTTTATATAATTCTTCTTTTCTGCTTATCATTCCATGTCTTATTTAAAAATAGAATACAAGAATTTTTATGAAAAGACATTCTATGAAACACCTAGGTGAGATCTTATTGAGCTTGTTATCTCACACCCTGCACACCTCTTTGGTGGTCTGTAGAATTTTGTATGTCTTCCAATGCAGGGAAACAAAAGGCGAAGCAGTGAGTCAGTGAGGTTTCACCTCATTTAAGTTGGTTATCTGGTGATATGGTGGGAGTTCTTCCATGCCATCACATGGAGTAGCTACTTGGTTCTATTCCTTTGCAGTTGGACTTGTCTTTTGGGGTTTTAGCTACGTTTAGAGTCATTTGTTTCTGCTGCCTTTCTTATAGTTATGGAATATATCTTTTTTTCTGCTGTTTCTTCTTACATAATATATATATATGTATATATAGATGTATATGTATATTTATATATATATATATGTTTATATATATGTGTGTAAATATATGTATATATATGTGTGTGTGTGTGTGTGTGTGTTCCATGTTTTTTGTTCAGGTTGGGAGAAATCTCTCCCTCTGGTTTTTTATTCGATGACCGAGTAATTATTGCCAGATCATGGGGATCTAGAATGCCCTTCAGGTTTGTGATGGATCAGTTTGGGTTCTAGGTGTAAGGGTAACCTAGGTCAGTTCATTATAATTTTGTATTAAAGGAGTTATGTCCTCAAGATTCCTTATCTTGGGATGTCTGTTAGTATAGATATAAGATTTTCAGGACTTGATAGGTATATTGGAATAAGTTTTTGACCATCTCTTTTCATGAAGAGACTCAAGTCACTATAGATATTTGGGTCTCTAGTTCTGGATTTTGTTTCAAATCTCAGTTTCTAATTATGTTTTTTTAGTTTATGATGAGATTTACTCTATTGTATAATTGTTCCATTCTATTTCATTGTGTATTAGTATGCCTCCAAAACATCTTCCTGGAGCTCCTTAGGAAGTTGTAGCAGATGATTCACATGGAAATCCACCAGTGAATCAGAATCTCATCGAGACTATCATATGATATGTTCGTTCTGTTGATCAAGATGTTCCATGAGTTTCGAATGCGATTGTTGAGGTACAACTGGGAGCTGTATGAGAGAGATATTGGTCATGGGAATACTTTCATGAGAAGCCACCATCCTTTAAACGAACAAATGATCCTCATGAGGTGGAGTACTAGATGTATTGGATCAATCAATTCATCTACATCCTAGAGACACCTGAGAATATCAAGGTAAAGTGTGCAACGTTCAGTCTCAAGGGTTCAGGAATGAGATGGTGGGATTATATGGTCTAGGTAGATAGAAATGTGTACATGGATTGGATGGGTTTCAAAAACATATTCTTCCAGTAGTTTTTCCCAGAGTCACTGATGTTAGAAAAATCTATGTAATTCTTATCTTTACAGTATGGAGAGATTTTAATGTCGGTGTACACTAATCGGTTTACTGAGCTGGTCTATTTTCCCCTGATGTGGTTAAGAATGACCGGATGAAGGCTCAAAATCACATGTAGGGTTTGAAACTAAATATCATATTTTAGGTATTTCTGTTGAAACTTTCTACCTATGCGGAGATGGTGGATAGATCTACGATGGCCAATATGGATATGGAAAGCAAGGTTGGTTCTCTAAACTCTTATCTTCCATCTAGTGGCAGCTTCAGTGGAATTCATGGGAAGAAGAGGATGTGGCAGAATCATCAAAGAATTGGTGGTGGTAGGTCTCAGTAGTGATCCTCTTAGGCATTGTCTGCTATAGATAGAAATGTGTCTCTAACATACTATCAGTGTGGCAGGGTCAGACACACCATACATTTTGTTCATATTCCCTCAAAGACATGAAACAACTATAGACGTGTTAGTCATATACAATGATTCTGTCAGGCTATAACTACGGCTCATTATGGTTAGGTTTTGTTGGCTCAAAAGGCTACTGGGGTGCAGTCAGAAGCTTCATAGACTAAAGGGATCCATCCATAGGCCCTAGTAGTGAATCCCTTTCATGCCGTAGATTAGTGTCCAGTGAAAGTCGATGGAGGTATTGAAACAGTGATAAGTACTATCCTTATTTCATCTTCAGTAGAAATTACTTTATTTGATACCGGTTCCTCCCACTAATTTAAATCTGCACATTTTGTTGATATGATTAAAATTAAAATGTAACTTATGTCCTTTATAATGGACCTAGAAACACCTCTTTGAAGGAGGATAGAGTAGGGGTTTCAGTGTATTTCTTGTTCATTAATGGATGTTGATACAGATTTGGTCTGGTATTTTATCATTCTTAATCTGGATCTATTTTATGACATAATCGGTATGGATTGGGTATTCACTCATTGAGATGAGGTTGATTTTTATCATTGGTGTGTCTCATTTCTTGCTTCCGATGAGAGATCTCTTTTTTTCAAGGGGAGTGGGACCTGAGATCTGGATGAGCAGGGCCTTCCTGCCCAAAACTCCAGAGTTTTTTCTACTGTTTCATTTGAGCCCAATGATTTTTCTCCTATTGTTGACTTTCCAATTGTTGTTTGATGCTTTCTTAATGTTTTCCCATATGAATTATCTAGTATTACTCTAGATATAGGTAGAGTTTATGATTGACCTAATGTTAGGAATGAATCTGATATCGATGCCTTGTTATCATATGGCACCAGTAGAGTTAATAGAGCTCAAAATTAAATTAGATGAACTATTTGGAAATGGGTTAGTTCTCCCTAGAAGTTTTCCTTGGGTATCCCCTATGATCCTTGATAATAAATTAGATGGTTTGATTCAGTTGTGTGTGGACTATTGTAAGTTGAACTGGGTAACATTTAAGAAAATAATAACATTGTCCTCATGTGGATGAATTTTTTGATTAGTTAAAGTGGGAAAAGTGGTTCTTAAATATCCATATTCATTTGCATTGTCATCATATCAGGGTTCTGGAGTCTAATGTATCAAATAAATATTTCAGGAGAAGGCATAGCCATTACTAATATCATGTGATGCCTTTTGTCCTGACAAATGCTCCTTCAATTTTTATGGATTTGACGAATGAGATATTCCATAAATATCTTGAAACTTTTTTGGTTGTGTTCTTGGATCATATTCTGGTTTATTCAAAATTTGAACATGAGAATGAGAACCTTCTATGTTTGGTTCTATAAATTATGAGAAGACACTCTTTGTACCGAAAAAATTAAAAATATAGCTTTTGGATTAAAGAAGTGAAGTTCATAGGGAATTGTTTTTGGAATGGATTATTAGTTGATCCAGATATGGTGAAATTTGTTTCACCATGGAAGTAACCACATAATTTCTTTGAAATTTGGATCTTCCTTGGTCTTTCTGGGTAATACCTAAGGTTTATTAAGGATTTATCTAATTGGAATCACCTTTGATACTCGTACCTGGATAGTGGTGAAATTCACTTGGGATGTGAAGTGACATCATTCTTTCAATAAACTAAAATGACTTCTGACATCGGATCCTATTCTGATCTTACATGATCCTAGTAAAATATACATTGTGTTTTGTGATGCTTATGGTGCTAGTTTGGGATGTGTGCTTATGCAGGATGACCATATGGCAGCTTAAGGCTCCCGTCAGCTCTGACAGCATGATACAAATTACACCACTTAGAATTATTTATCTTTTTGTAGTTATTCATGCACTTAAATTTAGTCTAAACTATATTTTTCAGGAGAGTTTCATAGTCTTCTCTAATCATAGGAGTTTGAGTTATATATTTTCTCAGAAAAACTTTAATCTTAGATAGAGATGATGGGCAGAATACCTTCAGACATTTGACATCAATATTTCCTACACCCATGGAAAGGGGAATGTCATCGCCGACACTCTTAGTATGAATGATCCATCGTAGGCTATTCTTGAATCAAAGGTGGAGTGGAACCTTATGGGAATTTTTGCTCAGTTGCACCTATATGCTCTGGAGGATGATTTATGTTTGGTTATGACTAGTTTTCAGTTATCATAATATTTCTTGGAGTCTATCTTACAAATTAAATGATATAATGTTGAGTTTAGTAAAGTCCAAGAAATCCTTAATGGTGGGGAGACCACTTCTGGTTGGTCTCTCGCTTCACATGGGATACTCCACTTTGGGAAGCTAATTGTCATACCAGTATCATTAAGGAGTTTAGTATTGTTTAATTGTAACATATCTTTTTGGTACATCAATCCAAGTTCTATACATATGTATTATAACACGAGACGATGATTTTAGTGGTCGGGTATGAATCATGACATTACAGGTTATGTGTCTCGCTGTTAAACTAGATAACAGATAAAGACAGAGCACTTGAAGCCCTCTGGTTTTCTTCTGCCTCTTTTGGTGTGAGTTTGAAAATGAGATGAGGTATCCATATATTTTTTTTTGGATTACGACGAACAACCCAATGTAGAAATGTTATATTTATGATTTTTTATCAATTGATGAAGTCTTCTCATTTCATTTTGATCAAGGATACTTCTAAGGTTGAAGATCTCCGTAAAATGTATGTGTAGGAGATTGTGAGGTTACATGGGAGTCCTTATTCCATTGTTTTGGATTGGGATCCTAGGATTACCTTGAGGTTCATGAGGTGTCTCTAAGAGTTAATGATAACTCAGGTAAATTTGAGTAGAACTTACCATCCATATACAGATGGTCAGACATAGCGTGTGATTCAGATCCTAGAGGATTTTCTTTGTGCTTGTGTCTTGGATTTCGATGGATCATAGGATATCCATCTTGGGCTGATTGAATTTATTTACAACAACAATTATTAATCATTTATAAGAATGGATCCCTTTGAGGAATTTTTTGGTCACCTATTTAGATCACCTATTTGTTGGTTGGAGGTGGGTGAAGTGTATTTAGTTGGAGTAAGTCTGGTCTTGAAGACGTCGAAAAAGACACAGGATGCTCATCGATGTCTGGTTACAACACAGAGTCGATATAAATTGTATGTATATTGGCAACGTCGTCCCCTAGAGTTCACTATTGGTGACTAGGTTTTCTTGAACGTTTCTTCTTTTTTAGGTCACTGTTAGCTTGGAAAATAGGGAAAGTTAGATCTGAGATATTTTGGATTGTTTGAGTTCACTGAGTGAATTGGGAAGGTAGATTATTGGTTACCATTACAGATTCTGTTGAATAGTATTTATAATGTTTTCAATATATCTCAGCTTAGGAAGTGTCATCCTAATCTCGCTCACATTCTATGTTGTGTGGAAATTCAGTTGGAGATAGATGTTTTTGTTTTGGAGAATCCAGTTGAGATCGTTCACTCTCAAGTGAGAGTCATTTAGGGAAAGTTGATCACATTGTCCAGGGTACTATATAAACACAAATCATATTTTCATGAGACTGGGTAATATGAGTCGATAATGAGGGAGTCGTGGCCTCGTCTTTTTATAGGGATTACATCTTCCAAATGACATCCTAAGGATGAAAAGTCTTTACGGTGGGGAGTTTGTAACATCCCATTACCGTTCTATCAAGTAAACCATTCACCTCATTTTGTTCCCTTTTCTCATTGTTTTTATAATTCCAAGAAGGAATTCGGAGGATACCTATAATAGTGAAGTCATATATTTGTTTGACTCTTAACATTAACCGGTTTTTTCTTCATGACATTAGAGGATTTCATGCCATATAAATAGGTTACACATCGTTTATGTGTTGTTGGGTTCATTTTGTGAAAGTCTTTACTATGTGAAAGGTTAAATGACATGAATATATGTTTCACATTGTGAATGTTTTAAATAACAGATTTTTAATTCAAGTTTACGGGTTTTCCGACGTATGTGGGACTTCAACGATTACACTTTTTGTAACTAGGTAAATGTTGTGTAACAGCCCACATTTGGTTTTTAAAAATAGTTGTGGGGCTGATTTTTTTCAGTTATTTCTCTATAATATCTTTCCCTATACCTAGGGAAACTCCCATGTAATTTTTGGAGAATCCTCTCATTTTAGAATGATCTGATCGGCTTCCGATATTCATTGTGGTTGCGGTGCATCTCCTTGGGTAAGTGATCCTTCCACTTGTTCATTGTATTTGATCTTTATATCACCCTTGGGTTGTGTTATTATATTTTTTGCTCTAATTTGGTGTATCATCATGTCTTATTTTAGATCCATTGTGTGATCCCATTCTAGAGGCCATTCTTTTGTTGGTAGTGGTGGGACGGGCATTCATTCTTTAGGTATGTGGGTTTCTTCCTTTTCTTTGACCCCTTGTTTTCCAAATTTGATCAATCTTATGATGTGGATTTGATTCTAGGGACTTCTTTTACATCGTTGGGTTTTCATTTTTGGAGGATCCCATTGCGGGCATGTGCAAACTAAGTTTTGAGGTAGGTGGTTCCATCTCGAGCCTATGTCGATGAACATTATGTTCCTACTTTATAAACTAATTTATATAAGGAATTGGCATAATTGATTTTTGTTTGTTGAAAAGAGTTATTAAATAAAAATGGTTTTCCTCTGATTGTTGATGAATCACAATAAAAAGGGTATTTTCAAATCATCGAAAATGTTTTTGTAAAAAGGTTTTGAAATAATTTTTGAAATATTGAAATGATTGTGAAAATGATCAAATTATTTACCTTGGGTAATAGGTGGAAGGTTTAGCTTGATTCTATCATCCATTGTGGGGGTTCGCTTTCTTGAGGGTTCCTCACGTCCTAGAGTGTAGGTCATTAGCTCTCGGTATGTTTATGATGTAAGGGGTTTCACTTTCTATGGTGTCTACCTGGTCCTGGAGTGTAGATAATTGGATTCTGGTACCACAATGAACTATTTATAGATTAATGGGTATGAGTAGTCTGTTGCCTCACCTTTTTTATTTTGTGGTGTTGTGATGCCTATAATACAACTATTGTTTTTTTCATTTCATGTATTTGTACTGTTTTATCATTGATATGCATGTTGATGCTTGTGAAAGATGATATGGAAAAAGATTCTTTGAAATTTATATAACTGCTTTTGTTTTAAAACTGTGATAAAAGAGAAATGTTTACCATTTTCTCTATAAAACTTATTTATTTATTATCATGCCATGTTTTATTTAAAAATTTAATACACGAAATGGTATATATAGACATTTTATGGAACACCTGGGTGAGATATTATTGATCCTATAAGCTCACACCCTGTGCACCTCTTCGGTAGTGCGTATACCATTGTTTCTCTTCCAATGCATGGAATGTTAAGGTGTCATAGTGAGGAAGTGAGGTTTCAAATAATATGAGTTGGGTAGATAGTGGTGAGATGGTGGGAATTCTTCCACACCATCAATTAGAGCAACTGTTTGGTTCTAGAACGTTGTAGTTGTACTTTAATTTTGGTATTTTTTGTACTACTAAAGTCATTTGTTTCCACTATATTTCTTATAGTTATTAAATATATCTTTTGGATTCTAGTTAGGGTTTTCGGTCAATGTGGACCCCTATGGTCAGGTGGCTGGTGCGGTACTGTGGCATGCGGTTGCAGACGGAGGTGATGTTGGTTCATCTTTTTGGCCTAGGCATCGCTGTAGATTTCTGATTGGGTTTTGGGACTTTGATACATCTATTTTTTAATGGTTTTTTTCATTGGGCTTCAGGCCACTGTATTTTAAGGAATTTGTGCCTTTGGATTCTTGAATGTGTGATAGGTTCCCCCTTTTCCCACAAAAGGGGTCTGTCTGGTTTTTCTTTTTTAATAAAGGGACTTTGCCCAACTTTTCTAGTATATACGTCTTGTGTTTTTTTAGTTTTAGTGAAATAATTCCCCCTAGTTTGTCATTTGATGCCCTGGTTCTTGTCGCCATCCTATGGGGATCAAAAACTCCCTTCAGGTTTGTGGTGGATCGGGTCTGGTGCTTGGTGTGAGGGTAACTCAGGTTGGTTCATTACAATTCGGTATTAGAGGATGTATATCCTCAAGAGTCCTTGTCTTGGCATGTCTGTTAGATTAGAGATAGGATTTACGGTAATTGATAAGTATGTTACGTTAAGTGTGTGGCCATCTCTTTTCATGACGAGACTCAAGTTACCATGGAAATTTGGGATATGTGTCTCTAGTGTTATGTTTTGTTTTAAATCTAAGATTTTTTCTTATGGGAATTATAATTTATGCTGATATTTACTATGTTGTGTGATCATTCCTTCTATTTTGGTGTGCAGTAGTATGCCTTCGAGATGTCTTCCATGAGTTCCTCAGGAAGGTGTAGCTGATGCTCTACAAGGAAAGCTAATAGTGGATAAGAATATCATTAAGACTATCATATGAGCAGTTCGTACTATTGATCAAGATGTGCCCCAAGTCCAGAATGTAGTTTTTTAGGTATAACCCGGAGCTGGAGGAGAGAGATATCAATCACAGGAATTTTTGCATGAGAAGCCACCATCCTTAGAAAGAACAAATGAACCTCACGAGGTGGAGGACTAGCTGAATATGATCGATCAATTCTTTAACTTCCTAGATACACTTGAGAATATTAAGGTAAAGTGTGCAACGTTCAACCTTAAGGGTTTAAGAAAGCGATGGTGGGATTCTATGGTCTAGGAAGATAGATACATGGGACTGGATTTGATGGGTTTCAAAACCATGTTCTTCCTACATTTTTTTCAAGAGTCGCTGATGTTGAAAAGTTTATGGAATTTATGTATTTTCAGCATGTAGAGAATTCATTGCCTGCATACACCAAAAAGTTTGATAATCTTGTCCATTTTTCTCCAGACATGGTGAAGAATGTATAGCTGAAGGCTCAAAAGTATATGTAGGGTTTGCGAATGGATATCAGGTTGTAGTTATGTATGTTGAAACATTCTACCTATTTAAATAATGTAGACAAATATATGATGGGAGATATGGATATGGTATGAAAGGTTGGTTTTCCCAACTCATCTCTTCTATCTAGTGGAAGATTAAATGGAATGCGTGGGAAGAAGAGGAAGTGGCAGGACCATTTCATAAGTGGTGGTGGTGGGTCTCAGTAGTAAGCCTCCTCTGCACCGTCAACTATAGATAGAAGTGTGCCTCTGGCTTGCTATTAGTGTGGCAGGGTCAAACACACCCGATGTTTTTTTACTATGCTCATGAATACATGCAACAAATGTAGACATGTTGTTCATATACAATGCTTCTGTCGGGATATGACTATTAATCATCGTGGTTAGGGTTCGTCGGTTCCAACAGCTATTGTAGTGTAGTTAGAAGCTTCAAAGACTACAGGGCTCTAGCCACAGGCCTTGGGAGTGAAGCACTTTCCCATAGTAGATGAGTTTCCAGTGGAAGTCGATGTAGGTCCAGCAAAAGATAGAGGTATTTTCCTTATTTCATAATTAGTAGAAATTGATTTATTTGATAGTTGTTCCCCCCACTCTTTTCTATGTACAATTTTTTTTGATATGATTAAACTTCCAATGGAACTTATGACATTAGTAATGGAGTTAGAGAAACCTCTTGGAAAGAGGAGAGAGTATGGGTTTCAATGTCCTTGTTCATTAATCATTTTTGATATAGAGTTGGTTTGGTATTTTCTTTTTATTAATTTGGATCTCTTTGAAATCATCATGGTATGGATTCTCTTATCCCTCTTCTAGATGAGGTTGATTTTTATCATAAGCGTGTATCATATATTATTGTCTACAAGAGCTCTCGTGTGTTGCAAGGGGAGTGGGACCCAAGATCAGGATGTATAGATCCTTCTCTCCTAGAGTTCATGAGTTTTTTTGTATTCTCTTGTGTTATATCTTGATGAATTTTCTTCTATTGTTGACCATTCCTTTTTTGTTCGAGAATTTCCAGATGTTTTCTTAGATTAATTCTCCAGTCTTCCTCTAGAGATAGGTAGAGTTTATGATTGACCTGATGGTAGTAACTCAGCTGATATCAATACCTTCTTATCATATATAACTGACAAAGCTAAAATAGCTCAAAATTAAGTTGAATGACCTATTGGAAAAATATTTATTTCACCCTAGAATTTCTCCTTTTATAGCCCCTATTCTCTTTTCTATTAAATTATATGGTTCCCTTCAGTTGTGTGTCGACTATCAGAAGTTAAACCAGGTAATAGTTAAGAAAAAATACCTGTTTACCCATGTGGATGATTTTTTGGATTAGTTAAATGAGGAAAAGTGGTTCTCAAAGATTGATCTTCAGTCAGATTATCATAATCTTAGGGTTCGGGAGTCTGATGAACCAAAGACGGTTTTCAGGGGCATTTATGGAAATTATGAATATCTTGTGATTCCTTTTCGCATGGAAAATGATCACGTTCTTTTTATGGATTTGATGAATCAGATATTCCATCAATATATTGACACTTTTGTGGTACTGTTCATGGAAAATATTCTGGTTTATTAAATATCCTAGCGTGAGCATGAACACCATCTAATTTTGGTCTTGGAAATTCTTAGAAATCACTATTATTATGGAAAACTTTTGAAATATAGTTTCTATATTTAATATGTGAAGTTATTGGGGAATGAAATTTATTAACATGGCTTATCCGTTGATCTAGAGATAGTGAAGGATATTTATTATTGGAAGGAACCATAGAATGTGTTTGAAATATGGAGTTTCCTTGGTCTTACTGGATACTAATAAAGGTTTGTTAAGGATTTCCCAAAATTGGCATCAGCTTTTTCCAATCTTACAAGGAAAGAGGTGAAATAACCTAGGATGTGGAGTGTCTGTGTTTTTTTGATGAACTAAAATGAATTCGGATATCGGGTCCTATTATAATATTACTTAATCCCAGTAAGGGATACATGTTATTTTGTGATACTTTTAGTGTTGGTTTGTTATACGTTCTTATGTAGGATAACCATGTGGTAGCTTATGGATCTCTTCATCTCCAACCGTATTATAAGAATTACCCCAATCATGATTTTGAGCTTGTTGTAGTTATGCATGCTCTTAAATGTTGGTGGTGCTACATTTTTGGGGATAGCTTCACATTATTCTCTATTCATTAAAGTTTGAGTTATATCTTTTCTCAGAAATATTGAATGTCAGACATATAAAATGGGTAGAATACCTAAATATGATTGAATTTGATTTCTCGTACACCCTGTGAAAGGGTAATGTCATTGCAGACACTCTTAGTAGGAAAGTACCACCATATAGTATTCTAGAATCAAAGGAGGAGTGGAAACTTATGGGTATTTTTTCTTAGTTTCGCCTATATCCTCAAGAGGATGTTTTAGGTGTGGCTCTGATTGGTGTTTTGTTATAATCATATCTCTTAGATTTTTTCTTAAAGAGTTAGTAGTAGGATGTTGAGTTTAGTAAAGTTGGAGAAAGCCTTTATGATATTGAGACCATTTTTGGTCGGTCTCTCTCTTCATATGGTATACTCCACTTTGGTAAGAGAGTTGTCATTATAGTATCTATGAGGATATTATTCTTGTTTAATTATAATAGAAATTTGTGGGCCATAAATATATGCAATATAAAAATGTATTATGACATGAGACAATGATTCTAGTGGATGACTATAAAGCGTGACATTTTCGATTATGTATCTCTCTATTATACCTACCAACAGATAAAGACAAAGAACTTAATTCCATCTGGCTAGCTTAAACCTCTTCTGATACAGATCTAGAAATGGGATGAGGTATCCATGGATTTTGTTTTTTGATTACCATGGACTCCATGAAGGGATGAATTCTATTTGGGTGGTTTTTGATCAGTTTGAGAAGTCTTCTGATTTAATTCTGATCAAGGATACCACTAAGATTGAATATCTAGGTAAGATATATGTACAGAATATTGGGAGGATACATGGTATTTATTTATCCATTGCTTCATATAGAGATCCTAGGTTTACCTCAATGTTCTGGAGGAGTCTCCAAGAGGAAATGAGAACTCATTTCAAGTGGAGCACAACTTACCATCCACAAATAGACGGTCAGATAGAGCATATGATTTAGATCCTGGGGGATATGGTTTGTGCATGTTTCTTAAATTTTATTGGATCATGGGATAGCCATAGATCATTGTTTGAGTTTTTTTACAACAAAAATTTTCAATTGTTGATAAGAATGGATCCCTTAAAAGAATTGTATGGTTGGCTATGCAGATCACCTATTTGTTTGGAAGAGGTGGGTAAAGTATCTTTAATTGGACCAAGTTTGGTCTAGGAGATGTCAAAAAAGATTCAGGATGTGCATCAATGTATGGTTACAACACATAGTCGAAAAAAATTGTATGTGTATAGGTGGTGTCATCCCCTAGAGTTCTTCATTAGTGACTGGATTTTCTTGAATGTTTCTCTATGATTGGTTCACCATCGGATTGGAAAATATAGAAATTTGGCCTCAATATATGTTTGACCATTTGAGGTCACTAAGCGGCACAAGCATGTTTCTTATCAGTTAGAATTTTTAATTAAATTGAATAGAATTCATGATTTTTTCCACATATCTCAGCTAAGTAAGTACCATTAGGATCCCACTCATGTTCTGAGTTGAGAGAAAATTTAGTTAGAGATAGATGTTTCTATTTTGTAGAAGCCTATATAGATCATTGAATCTCAAGTGAGATTCTTTCATGGGAAGTCGATCTTGTTGGTTAGGTTACTATGGGAACATGAATCAGTTTCCCATGAGACTAGGGAATGTAATTTTATAATGAGGTATCAATACCATCATATTTTTCAAGGGATTACATCTTCCACATGACTTTCTAGGGTCATAAAGTCTTTATATTGGGGAGTTTATAACATCCCATTACTGATCTATCAAGTATTTCCTTCACCTCATCATGATCTTCCTTTTCTCATTGTATGTATAGTGTTGAGAAGGAATTTGGAGGATAATTATAATGTTAAATTCATAGTTTCTTTGGACTCTTATATTCAACCGGATTTTCCTGCAGGTTGTTAGAGGATTTCACGCCATGTAACTAGGTTACACATCATGTAGGTTCTACTGGGTGCATGTCATGTAATGTTTCACACTATGAAATGTTACATGATGTGAAGATGTGTCTCACATTGTGAATGTTTTAAATAACATATTTTTTATATGAGGCTATGGGTTTTCTAGGGTATGTGGGACTTTGACGGTTACACATTGTGTAAACAGGTTACACACCATGTAACAACCCACCTATAGTTTTTAAAAATAGGTGTGTGAATTTTTTGTTTTAGTTATTTCTACAGACTCTCTTCCTCTTAACCAAGGTAAATTCCTCGGTAATTTTGAGAGACTTTGATCATTTTAGAATGATCAGATCGGTGGCCTATCATCGTTAAAATTTCATAGCAAATATCAAGGAAAGTGATCTTTATGCTTCTTCCCTATATTTGATCACGGTAGCATCCTTGGGTTGCATTATTAGATCTATTGGTCTAATTTGGTGTTTCTTCATGTATTCTTCTAGATATGTTGTGCGATCTCATTACGGAGGCCATTCATTTGTTTTTTGTGGTGTGACAAGCATTCATTCTTGAGGTATGTGGGTTTCCTCCTTTCCACTGACCCCTTGTTTTCCAAATTGGATCCATCTTGTGATGTGGATTTGATTCTAGAGACTTCGTTGATATCGTTGGGTTATCATTGTTGGTGGAACCCATTACGGGTGTGTGAAACCCTCGTTTTGAGGTAGGTGGTTTCGTCTCTATCCAATGTTGACGAACCTTATTGTTCCTTCTTTATAAACTGATTTATACAAGGGATTAGAATGATTGATTTGTGTGTGTTAAAAAGATTTTTTAACGAAAAATGGTTTTCCCTGATTGTTGATAAATGGAAAGAAAAAGGGTATTTTCAAATCATTGTAAATGGATTTGAAATGATTTTAAAAATATTGAAATGATTTTGAAAATAATTGATAGGGTTCCCTTGGGTACTATATGGAAGGTTTAGCTTGAAGTCATCGTCCATTATAGGGGGTCACTTTCTAGGGTGCTCCTCTTATCCTAGAGTGTGGATTATTTGCTCTAGGTATGAATATGATGTTGGGGATTCACTTTTTGGGGTGCCTCCCTGGTCCTGGAGTTTAGATCGTTGGCTTAAGTTTCCATAATGCATTGTTCATAGATAAATGGGTATGAGTAGTCTACTACCTAACCTTTTGTATTACTTGGTGTTGTGATGATTTTCCTACTACTGTTGTTTTTGTATTACTTGGATTTTTACTCTTTTAGACTTGATATGCATGTTGATTCTTGTGAGAGATGATGTGAAAAAATGTTCTTTACAATTGATATACCTGATTTTGTTTTAGAATCGTGATAATAGATAATTTTTTACTAAGTTTTCTATAAAACTTATTTAATTATTATCATGGCATGTTTTATCTAAAAATAGCGTATAAGAATTATTATACATACACTTTCTATGGAACATCTGGTTGAGATCATATTGAGCTTGTTAGCTCACACCCTACACACCTCTTCGGTGGTGCATAGACCTTTCTTTGTCTTCCAATAGAGGGAAATGCAAGTCGCCATAGTGAGGTGGAAATTATTCATGCCATATCAGTTGGGTAGCTGGTGGTGAGATGGTGGGAGTCCGTGCATTCCATCACTTGGAGTAGCTATTTGGTTCTAGTCCTTTGTAGTTGGGATTTTCTTTTGGAGTTTTAGCTAATATTACTGTTACTTGTTTCTGCTATATTTCATACAGTTATGGAATATATTGGATCCCCACTATTAATTCTTACTTATTATATATGTGTATATGTATATATTCCTTGTGTTTTGTTCAGGTTGGGAAAAACCATTCCCTATGGTTTTTCATTTGATGCGTCGGTGCCTGTCACCAGCCTCTGGGGATCGGGAACGTCCTTCGGGTGTGTGATGGATCTGGTAGGGTGCCAGGTCTAAGTGTAATCTGGGTCTGTTAGTTACATCTCATATTCATATTGATATTATGGTTTTTACATTTTATCATTTTTTACAATTTAGTTTTATTTATAATAAAATATATGCAAATTTTTTTATATTTCCTTATAATAGTTCACTTGTATAAATACATATATCGACACATTTACATAGAAATGTATTTTTAAATATTTCAAGTAAATATATATTATTAATCTTATTTAAAGTAAAACATTATCCATTTTATTTACCTTATAAAAATACATTAATATGTATATATACACATATACGAGTAATGTTTATATACACACGTGTGTGCGTTAATAAAAAATATATATGCATATTTATATTTTAATATATGTAAATAAATACATATTCTAAAAATGTATCTAAAACAATATCTAACCATTTTTTACATTATAAATATAAACTTATACAAATATATAAAATGTTTATATATACATATATGTGTGTATTAATAAATATATGTATATTTATATTATATTTTAGTATATTTAAATGAATATAATATATAATATATTTAAATAAATATAAGTATATATATATCACAAACACACAAACATATATTTTATGGATGTATTTAAAAATACTTATATTAATATATGAATAATATATATATATATATATGTATGTATATATATATATATAAAACAGGTATTTCGTAAAATAGTCAATAAAATATATTGGTGGAGTGGAAAAGGTGTTTGAGTTCCAAAGAATAGGTACAAGGATCAAATATAGGTGCCCACAAGAGGATAGAATTTCAGAAATCATTGTTAAAGGGGGTGGGGAATCACTAATATAGCGTTGGTTGGAGAGTGGAGAGAGGTGTTGATGAGGGGGAACAAATGAATGGGGTAGGGATGCACTGATAAATGAGGGATTATAGAGGTCTGAAAAAATAATTTCCCCCCTTTATCATTGCTAAAAAGGGGGCTGATAAAGGCCCCCTTTATCAGTGTTTTTTTAGCACTATCAAAGGGGGAATTTATCAGTTCTTTTTATGAGAACTAATAAATCATGGACTTTAAAATTTCTTTGTAATTCATCTCTTTATAAATTCTAATAAAGGCCCTTTTACTACCACTGTTAAAAGTCCATTTTGTAGTGGTTCTTGCACAGGCACTATCGTAGCCTTGTGTAGGCATTTAAGGTAATTATACCATCATTAAAAATTAAAAATAAATTAACATCATAAAAATAAATAAATTAAAATTAAAATTAATTTTTATATTCATCCATAACATATTCTTATCCATAAGTTAAAAAATAATATAAATTAAAAGTAAGAGAGTGTCATTTTGGAATTTTCCTTTACTTAAAAATAATATAAATGTCTTTATCATTGTAGAATAGAACCAAAATTCCACATGTTATAATATATAAAGTGTATGTTCGAACTAAACTCATCCAATATAAATAAGGTAGCCATTAGATTATTTTTTAAAGCTTTGTCATAACAATTTTTACCTTAATTTCGCAATTTACCCTTATCGAGGTGACAAATATTGACAATAGTTATTATTCATTATGAAAAAAAATAAATTTGAAATATTTAACAAATATGAACATATTACATTAAAATACATAATCCATTTTATATAATTCAATACCTATAAGTGGAAGAAGATAAATATACAAAACATGACTAACATGATTTTACAAGTATAAGATGATCTTACATTAACACTATGAATAATATTCATCGTTATATGAATTTAAATTCACATAGATAGATATATGATCTATAAATTTCATTTAAATAATTCAAATTTAGTTATTAGTTTTATTAATTAAAATGAGAAAACATTATTCACTTAAAAAAAATTCTGTGTAAGGTGTTTTTAAGTATAAAAATCAACTTATACCGAAATAATTTATAATGAAGATTCTTATGTAATTAATTATATTATATATAATTAAATAAGCATATGTTACTTTAATTTAAAATTAAAAAAATAATCTCACTTTGAAAATACATTATTTAATGAAAATAAATGTGGCATTTACAAAAAACAGTGTCTTCACTGTTCACTAAAAAATAATCCCTTTTTAAAAAATCCCTAAATTTTACCCAAAGATAATTTTTACAGGATGATTTTAAAGAAGATATTATTTATATCAAATAAAATATCTACAAAAATATAAATTAATTATAATAATCAGTCACAAAAATTAATAAACCCATTTTTGACGAAAAGGTATATTTGAAGAGTAAAAAGGCTTTACTAAAAATTAAGTGCTTATTTCCTAGGAATAAATCAATACATTTTTATTAATAAGAAACATTATATATATATATCATAATTTGGTAACTTCAATTCATACTATCTAATTCAGCGACTATATAATAATGGTCATATTAAAATTATAATAAATATTTTTTGAATAATCACAGTGTTTTAAGTCATGTATGCTATCAAGCATAGTGTTATTTGGAATTATCAGGCTATCACACTCTCCCGTTAAAAAAATTACTACCTTGAAATTTTATATTTATATCAGCTATGATGTTTTTAACATTTGAAAATACATTTTTTTAAAATCCATAGTGTAAAGATGGTTAATAAAACTTCCATTTTAAAAGAGGGAAATGAAAAGGAGAAGGTATACAGATTAATATATAACAAGGTTCCAAAATAGGATAAAATTAGTGGGAAATGAAAACATATACATTTATGAGAAAGTTAATTTCCAAATAATGTTTGAGAGTGATAAAGATCCATGATGAAAAATAAGGGAATGATTATAAGAAATTCAATAACCACAAAACCATAAATTAATGAGGTATACAAACCCATTAATTCATCATAAATGAAATTAATAGGATAACATTTTCAGTTAAAGATACTTTTCTTAGATTTGAGGAGTTCTTTTCTTATATTGACTAAGAATTTAAGGAAATTTACTTAGTTGATTTTATTTAAATCTAAAAATTTAATTTCATCCTTTGGTTGTGTGTTTCAATTTGTTTCTACCTTTATCTCATATTTTACTCCAAAATATTAATATTGAAGATGTATTTTTCATGTGTGAAGCACTAAAATAAAATTTTAACAGATTACATGATTCAAAAAAGGATAAAAAGTTATTCCTTCTATTTTTAGGCATTAACCAAAACCAAAATGGTTAGAATAAGGTAAAATAATACTCAAAATTAATAAAACTCCCCACAAAGAAATATTAATCTTCAATGTCTCAAAAATAGCATGTAAATTAAACTTTACAAATTCCATAAATAACTAACCTTAAAATTCATTAAAATATTCCCAACCAAATTTAAAACCACAACATCAGACAGATTTGATCATATATTATTTTTAGATTATTTTAACATTTATTTATAAACAATATCAATCACTCCTAAAGTCACATACCAAAAAATGTGTTTTCCATAATCATAGAATATTTATAATATATTAATATTTTCTATAAATATCTTTAATTACTATAAAGAGAGGATAAAATAAAATATAATTCAAAAATATGATTCAACCTTTATTCCTTATGTAAAAAAATACATCTTAGCCAAAAGTATTTTCATTTACCTTAATCATATAATGGTGCAGAATAGTGAAATTCTTCAAAAATAAATTTAATATTGTATTCACCAAACCAATTTTCTATCCCATGGTTTTCTATATGATTAATCGTATGTTCCCAACATGAAATAACCATTTTATCACACTTAACCATAATTACCTCGATATTAAAGATCATCTTAACCCTAAAGGTTATCAATATATTTAAACTCATGGCCATACAATATAAAATAATTATTCATAAAATAAACTTTTCATTAAAAACAATATTGAACCAAAGGGTTTTATTTTCCATAAATATCTCCCAAAATAGTCTTGATCATCTTAAAACACCACCACTTAAAACCATAAAGGGGTTTCTATTCCTTTGAAGTTATGATAAACCTTAAAATTATAAACCCATAATATATCTATAACTATTAAGTTAGCCTCACATGATAACATCAAAATATCAAAATTTATGTAAACCCTCCAATTATATTATCTATAACATCCCCCAAATCCTCACTCCTTTATTTGATATTAAAAACAAAATCTTTACATTTTTTGTTTTGATATAAAAAACCATGACCCACTTTTAGTCATCTTAGACTTACAACATCATCGAAAAATATTGGACCACTTATACACCTAAAGAAATTTTTCGTTTATAAATTTATATAATTTCAGTAAACTCTTTCAAATGTGTAAATTCACACATAATATCTATTTTTACAAGAAAAAATGTTATTTATAAAGATATGCTTTCTTCATTCACGGTAACTTCAATATCAGTAAATTTGACTTTATTAAACTTTATACTCATCCTTAATCCCTATGAAAATCATTTGAAAACATGGGATGAAAAAAAATGTTCATTAAGGTAGATATATAAAAATAAAGTAATCTCGTTAGTCCAGTTCAAATCCATGAGGTCAAATAACAGAGTTCATACTTTAACATAATAAACTTTTTAGTCCAAAATTTTTTATTTGCACATGATATTATCTTTACTACACATATTTATTTATAAAACACTTTAAATGTAAATATAAATGAAAAATAATAATCATGAGGATTTATTAGAAAATATGAGAACCCTTGAAATAAATATTCATAAAAATATACCTTTTACCCAAAATGGGAAACACCATTATTTTAAAATAATAATCATCATCTTGCCCTATAAAATACAAATATTTCCAGGAAAACTCAATACCAAGAATATAAAACTCATGTTAATAAATTGAGGAATCATTTTAATATCACTCTAAAAAATATAATAACCTACCTTGTAAATTCCAGATATCACTTAAGATATACCTACAATCGGTTAACTCTATCCCTTTTCCCAATTCATTGGAGAGCTATATGAGGTTCAACTATCATTATGATCTATATCAGGATCAAACATCATCATGAGATATATCGCGTTAAACCTTAATTGTAAATAGTGTATAAGAACCATAATATAATCATAAAATATAAATTTTTTCATTTTCATTGTTACACTCATAAAAATATTCTTTTGAACCCATAAGGAAAACATTTTCAGATATTGATATACCCATTTTCTTTATAACCAAATTTCAAAACTAAAATGCCCAGAAAAATGGAGGTAGGGTTTTTATTTGAGAAAAACATGTAATATTAAAAATTAATCCAAACATAAAATAAAATTTATGGTGGTTATAAAATATGTCTATGTTTTATACATTAAAATTGAACATTCACATTGCATTTTGTTAAAACATTCCTTATAAAACATGTTAAAAGATTTATTTTTAAATAATAAAAAATAAAGTAAAAAAAGAAACATAAGTGTACATTATAATTCATTTATTTACCTATAAATGTCTCCATAAAATAAATTTTAAGAATATGGAAATAGATGAAAAAAAATTTGGAAAGTAAATATTTAAAACATTTAAAATGAGATTTTTAGGGTAAAGTGTCTCTTATGACATGATTACTTTTGAACCAATTAAAAATTAAATTATCGAACATGGAATGGATATTTAAAAACATAAATTTAATAAATTAATGATAAAATAAATTCATAATTCTATTTATACACCACAAGAAGAAACACATGTGGTGAAAATAGCTTAATTCTCAAAGAAAGGGAATTAAGACTATAAATCCATTTCCTAGTCTCCCAACTTTCCATGTACATTCTCTAATTCTTGTTTAATGAAATTAAATTAATTATTTAATTTCTTGGGAGCCCATTCCAAGTTTAACCCTCTATCATCAAAATTATTCATTTTTTAACTACAAATTTAATTACTTAATATGTTAAAAACACATCAAGCATTTTGATGAAAGTCGGTTGATAATTTCAAAATGAAGTCTCTATGTTGAACCTGACTGACTGAAAATTAAATTTTTATTTAGTAAACACTTTAAAGAAAAAGTGAGAAACTTCATACATTCAAGAAGGAGGACATGCCTCATAAGAGATCTCAAAGTCATTGAAACATAATTTAAGCCCATTAGCGGATTCCTCCCTAATAAGTTTCCAAGAGATATCATTCACCTGTGTATCTGGATTATCAGTAATGAGGTCTTCCAATCAATCTGAAAACTTATCCCATGTTAGAGAATACCCCTCATTACTTATATTCCCTTTATTAGTATAAGATTCTATTTTTCAATCCATGCAAAATGATCACTATTTACATCCACTTGAAACGACCTACCCATCATCTTGTCTGCCTGTTTGTGGGTAGAATTGATATAAAGAAACTTATCCACCATTTCTTCTTCTGAATGAACAAGTAGTCCCAAGAGTTTCTCGCTAACTACATTATCCACACAGGTTTTTTCTATACCGACATCACTAGAAATAGTAATCACTCCATCAGGTTTCCCTTGCATTGTACTAATAGAAACAGACATACATTCCATCTCTTTTGATATCAATTTTTTACCTAACCGAGTCTCCATTGGATTTGGAAGGTACGAGTAATCTTTTCACCCTTTTTTTCATCACTATTGTCAAAATGAAATCTCCAGAGTCCCTGATACATTTTTTACCTTTTTATTCCTTCCATTTTACAGGGTTTTTCTATATTTCCCACCCATATTGTCCTCTGAAAAAATAGATATAGCAATCCTCATCATCGGACCCACCTGTTGATTGGGCTGCAATGTCATTCTCTTGGTCAGCCAATCCATACAGACCTGCAAAATGATTACAGGTTTTCATGTTCCTCCCTCTCTCTGTCGCTGACCTACAACCCCATGACACACCAGTGTAGAAGGGGTGTCCCTGGTATCCAACTTGGAACAATAGAAATCCCTTCCTGAACATTCAGCAACAAAGAATCAACACTTTGATGTCCCTCCAACTCCACTGTAATACCTTGTTTAGAGACAACCTGGTCCTTCTCTCCTTCATTCCCCTCAACATCCTCTGAAGGTAGAACCTCCTGGACTAGGACAACCACTGAGTGTGGTACATATTCACAATCCTAAAACACATTTGTCTTTCAAGGATGCAGTGGATCCTGCTTCTGCATTGAAATGTCAGTAGCCACCATATTACTAACACTGGGTGCCAAAGCCATATCCCTATCCTTCTTCTTCATGTCCCCTTACCTTGCACCACACATGCAACCAGAAATCAGATGCCCCAAATACCTAAAAACCAAGAAAAAATCCACCCATGATTCAAATACAACAGCCTTTTTGCACCTATACTCTTCACCAATAACAACCTAAACCCACTCCATTGGTGGTTTGGATACATACACCTCCACAAAAATATGAGGGTTAATCAGGTGGCTAACCGATTGAGTTCTACTTTCAGTACACATGAACCATCCGACCATATTCCCCAGCATTTTGAGGATAGAGGGATTCTGAAATGGTGGTGGTAATTCTGGGAAGCTAATCCATAGAGGAACAGAAGGTGAGTCCTTTTTCATGTGAAAATCAAAATTCCAATGAAAAAGGGAGAACCTTCAACCGAGGTTTATAAATTGTTTACAAGGTAAAATTTTTCTCAAAAAATGGTCAAGGGATTACATTATATACCATATAATATCCCTATTATCTTATTTCATTATTATTTTGATTTTTAAATCATTTAATATTCTATTACTTAACATAAAATACCATTGAAGTTATTTTAATAACCTTTAACATTTTTTTACTTTAAAGGAAAAAAGAAAAGAATTAAATTATAATATAAAATATTTCACCATTAATTATAAATTAATATTTACCATAAACATCATTTCAAAGAATAATTCATCCAAAATATATTAGTTTTGATGTTTTTAAAATCCTTTACTATTAGTTTTCTTTTTCCTACATGATAACCCTGTCAGCCTTGTGTAATAATTTAAAGTAATATAAATTTAAAATAAGTTCTCCTAATAAAAATTAATTAATGAAGTTAAAAATAAACTTTTTTATTCATTCATAACATATTATTATCCTTATCTTAACATATAAGATAAATTAAAATCAAGACAGTGACATTTTAGAATTTTCATTTCCTTCAAATAATTTAATGGTCTTTATCAATGAAAATATGAAAAATATTAAAATATATGAAGCACTTGATAAAACTAATATCCAAAAATATAAATAAATCATTTTTTATATAAATTTTTAAAGCCTTATCACATTATTTTTACGCTTAATTAACTAATTTACCTTTATGAAAGTAAAAAAAAATTCTCACATCTAATATTCCTCATGAAACAAAACTTGTAATATTTACCCAATTTCAACCTACTAATAGAAAATATTTAATCCATTTGATAAAATTAAATTTATATTAGTGTAATAAAATAAACCCACCCAACACGATGAAAATAAATTTTTCAAGAAAATGCATTTTTCAAGCACAAGATGACCTTACATTAACTCCTTGACTGGTAATCATCATTATATGATTTTTAATTGATATATATCTATATAGTATATATATTTCATTTAAATAATTATTTATTAGGGATTATTTTAATTAACTAAAATTTAAAAACATTTTTCACTTAAAAATAATTTTCTAAAATATGTTCCCTTAAGCATAAAAATAAACTTACACAAAAATAGTGTATTCTGATGAATCCTATCTAATTAATTAAGTTATAAATAATTAAAGGGTACTAATGTTACTTTAATTTCAAATTAAAAACTTAATGGTACTTTTAAATTACTTTATTTAATGAAACAAATTGGTTACTTTACAACAAAATCGATATTTTTCACTATTCACTGAAAAGAACCTATGTTTTTAGAAAAATACAAAAATTCCATTATAAGATAATAATTATGAGATAATTTAAAAAATAATATCCTTTGTATGAAATTAAATTTAAATTTTGGTATAAGTTTATTATAATATTCACTCATAAAAATAAATAAAAACCATTCTTTTAGAAAATGCATTTTTGAAGAGAAAAATGAATTTACTAAAAATTCAGTAATTATTTACTAAGTATTAATAAATATAACTATTTTTATTAGGAAAATTATATATATAATTTATACTGTGTTAAGTATTATTCATACTATCCAACTCAATGATTAGGTTATAATAGTCATATTAAAATAATAATATTTTATGGTTCGTTTATGGTAAGTGTTGCATGTCAGGTACACTATCAAAGACAATGTTACTTTAAAATATTTGGGTACTACCATAGTGGTTGGAATTATACGTTAGAGATTTAAAGTAGGAATATGTTTCTTGGGAATATTTCTAAAAGGAGTTCTAATAATATTTCCAATCATCTACCATAAAGGCAATGGAAATACAAGATTTACTTTCTCTTTAGTAGGGGGTATATCTATATGGGGGATTGGATCAATTTGAAGTATATTTTATGCTTCACACTTGATCTTTTTCCTAATGAGGAGTCTCATACATGGTATCTCGGGGAGGTACTCCACCCTTCCATCCAGTATGTAGTTAGTCTATTTTTGTTTTCAACATATTTGGTGGTATAAAAGAAGGCAGAGGTGATCGAGCATAAGAAATCAAGAGTAGGCATATCATGAGAGGAGGTCCAAAATGGTTCCTCGAGGAGTAGAGTTATTAGTAGAAAACCATATATTCTTGGGCCATCAAGGTTCTGACCATTAGTGAGTTGACCCTAGTAGCTTTTTTTTAATCTTTCTGGGTCTATCATGTTTCATTAGTTTACTTTGGGATGTGGACTAGTGTTCTATGTATATGGGGGCCATGGTTATTGTCCTCATTAGTTCCAAGTGGTTATTCAATCTCAGCATAGTGGTTTTGGTCTGGTTCAACATCATCCCTAGTATAAGCTACTCATGAGGTTGTTTAATCAATAGGGAAAACATTCCTATGCACCACTAAGATGAGATGCGGAAGTTTGGGGATGAAATGAATGTGTTCTATAAATTTAGGTACCCTAAACTAAGCATGGAGTTGTAGTTTAACATCATTAGTGAGGTTGTGGATCTGGGCATAGATAGTTTCATGATTTGAAGGTTCTAGCACTAGAGGTTCCAAGGATCATCAAAGGTATGACCAACTTATTTTATAGCATTATTGTTTCCTTGTTTTATTTAGGAACCTCACAATCGTTTGTTTTACCAACCTTAGTCTATGATTTAGAACAAAAAATAGAGAGGATTACCATTCCCCTTGCGTTCACCAAGCCATTTGGAAGTCGGATCAATATTTTTGATGCATGTTGGTGTTGTGGAATAATAATGTGGTAACATCAATCATGTATTGATATCTTCTTATTATATATACAACCATATGTTCTCAACCTTGGTATTGATTAGTTGAATTATATGCATGCAGTTATTGACTTATTCTTGAGAAAGCTCATGTTTTCAAAGGAAGACGATCAATATAAAGTTTTCATCAATGAATGATGTTATCAGTTTGGTGGTATATGTTTCGAGACCATTCTCTCATTGATATAGTGATTTTTGTGAATTCTATTCATTATAGGATGGTGGAGTCACCTAGAGTAATTGGGGAATTCATATATGTTTTCATAAAGGAGGTTGTGAAACTACTACTCAGAATGATGAAAAATTTTGGGTAGAGTTGTAACTAGGTACCTCTTCAAATTCAATGGATCCTTTTCAAAGATCCCCTTTGTTCTAATCACATTGTGACTTCCAAGTCTCTTAACAAGATCTCATGTTTTGTTCTTGTCAATTTTATCATGTTCTTAATTCATGGAATTAAAACATGATTCATCCTTCCCTTTTTCTTCAAATGAAGTTGGTTCTACAACTGATAGGAAGAAAAAATGTTATTCACTCCACATTATCCATGTTTGTGTGGGTGTTGTACAATCCCCAATGATGTTGGATTGATTAATTTTTGATCTTTTATTTCTTATATGAGTTTCTGATGATATTTATTCCTCTATAGTTTCCTCTTATAATTATTCTTCTGAATCATCATCATTTTGTTATCCCTTAATGTTTTTCAAGCCTTCCAGTATTTCTTTATTTAAATCTATCTCATGTCCACTTTCTTCTTCATATTCTATCATATCATTATATGAGATCCCCTAGGTATTAATGGTTTTATCTTCAATGATATTGAAATAAAAAATTTCCATAATTATTACAAGATGATTATTGTAAAATTTTTATGATTTACTCTTTATTGAATATCCAAGAAATGTTCCCTCATCTACAACATCATAATTGTTTTCTTGATTGAATTCTTTGTTTCAGATGAAACATTTAATTCTAAAAAATGAAAATAATTAAGATCAACATTAATTCCATGTATAATACCAATAATTTACCATATTTACCCATTAAAATCAATTTAAGTTTATAGATATCTTGAAAAACATTCAGTACTGAGTTAGTTTGCAATACCCGCAACACCTGATTTAAACAAAACATTATTTAGTCACATTTCATAGATTCAATTAAATTATAACACTTTTAGGGAATTTATATAGTAAATGTATATGTTATATATCCAATAAAATATTTTTAAAATATTCCAATATAGTTTATAGATATAAGCTAGGAACAAACCCAATTTTACACATAAAAACCTATATTTTAATAAAAGCAGTTTTACCGCCTTTTAGTGGAGAAACTATTTTCAATCTAGTTTTTGGAAATTTTATAAATTATATATGTCAAAATAAACTTAATTTTTCAAATTTTAATACCAAAATTATATTAGGGTGAATTTTTGTTATTTTTCTAGTAAGTTTCATTTTTTGACGAATAATGAAAAATACAAAATTTTAATTGAAAACTACTTCTTCATATAATTTATTTATAAGAATAAATTATATTTTAAAATTTTTTTAAAGAATAATTATATCAATTATACATCCATTAATACAATTTAGTTAATTTTAATAAAATTTACTTTGAAATTGAATAAAAAACATAGGAAACTTTAGAACATTTTTACCTTAAAAAACATCTTTGTCGTCACATATGTGGGATTAAATTTAAATTAATTTCTTCCATTTATTAAATTGGAATTTATAAAAATATATTACATATTTTTAATCTAAATAATTTCTAATTTCTAATTAGTTCTACATATTTTTTACCAAAAATATTAGTGAATGTGATTAAAATTGATTACGACGGTTAAAAGAAATATTAGCTTAATAAGGGACCTAAACATAAAATTAAGGGCCACAATGACCTATAAACTTGTCCAAAATCCATTTTATGGACATATTTATAAAACATCCTCCAATTTATATAATATGGATGATTATTTTCGGCACATTAGGTAAGGGAGGCATCTTAATAGTGTTTACCTTTTTGTATTTACAATAATGTCACTCCTCATATACTACAAAAAGACACTCACCCCACCCATTTATTCAAGCCTCTAAAGCTATTTGGATCCCAAAAAATCATCCCAAATAATCTAAAAAAATATCTACCCTAAACCTAGAGTCCTCAATATTTTATAAAGCTAACCAAGAATCCCTTTGGTGAAATCCAAAAGGAGTTACCCGAAGAAAAGGTAACTTTCATCAACATACATTTTTTACTTTGTTTCCTTATCCAATCCCTTCATTTCACTTTATATAATGATTAAAAAATTACCTGATTATATTAAAAATAATTAGAATTTTTTATGTTAATGGTTATACCTACACCTACACACACTTCCATCAAATGGGTAACGAACTTACCATTTGTGTGTACGACGAATTACAGCCTCGCAAAATGATGTTTTTTCATTATTTTCTTTACAAGATCCCATGGTTGGGAATTATGATGGAAAATATTTTATATATGATATATGTAATATTTATTTTTTCTTAATAATTATTTTATTTTCATATAACACATGTTGTAATTCTTTCCATTTTGTGTAAATATGATAACATCGTTTGTGGACGTGTTAACCACCGCCTCCTAGAAAGCGATGTGATATGTTCAAAAAATACCTAGAATGTATAAATGATAGTTTTAATTAACATATGAAATATATATTACATAAATTTGATAATTTAATTATAATACATATATTTATAATTTATTTACTTTTTATTCATTTAAATATGACAAAGAAATGGAAGTGGCATTAATGTGTACGTACGAAATACTATATCCAGGAACGATGCATTTCATTTATTATCTCCAAATATTATGGATTATACTAAATAAATATATAATGGATATATATAATAATTATATAATTGTTTAAATTATATATATTATGAAATCTGGATTGACATAATAATAACAACAAGTAACAAGTCGAAATATACTCTAAAAATAAGGCAATTAACACCCAAAAAAGTGAAAATAATGAAAGATTGTTAAAAACACGTGTAATAAGATATTATAAGAAGTTAATATATGATATTATCAATATTAATAGGGTTATAAACATGTTTAAAACCCTTATACATTATTTTAAATTATTTCCACCTTAAAAGAAAACACAAAGTAAGGGATTTCGTCTTAATTTACATTCCATGTATACTTATTTGTTGTATTTCACCAATAAAATTTAATGTGGTGTATATAATTATATTATTAATTTAATATCATGATTAAATCATAATTCATGATATTTTAATTTTCACTTTGAACTATCTCATGCAAGGGGTTTTGACTTGAGAATTACCAAGTTGTAAAAGTTACCATTCCAATATTACTTTTTTTGTGATTGTTAACTTTGTCTTAAAAAAATAACTTCCTTGTGATAATTTTTATTCTAAATTACATTTTAATTACACATATTATCATGAAATAGATATAATTATTTTTCAAACCATATACCATTTTTACATACGGTGTTCACTTTTAAAATTACTTGAAATGCTGATAAATTCGCATCACTTACTGAATACAGATATTTAACGATAAGGAATATTACTAATTAATTACATATGTTAGTATATATATGAATAATTATTTATAAATGAACTATAAAATATGGGTATTATTTAATATAGTCCCCTCAATTTCTCGGTAATCTCATGAGAAGAATTAGTTGGTAAAATCAGAATAGTTTAAATTGTCTTGTGAATAAATCTTGATGTAAAGGTATAATGTTCCTGGGAAATCAGACATCCAATAATCATGCATTTTATTTATTGAGAATTAAATTATTATTATTCATGAGATTTTTTTATTTACATATCTATGAATTCATTTCATTCCATGTTTATTGATTAAATGACGTGTGTTTTGTTTATCTACTATTCAATATTGATAATTCCTTATCGAGATATTTTAATGGATTGTGTGCTAAATTATTTACTTTTACATGATTATTATGCTCATTTATTCATTATATTTTCTATTTTACTCACCATTGCTAAGAATTTTATCTCACCCTTATTTTTTTCCTTTCCCCAGGTTATGAAGTAGAGTCCTTTGAATGAGTTTCAAGGATGCTGATATTTTACTAATGTTATGATTTATTTTACCAATGTATTGTGGGTATAATTTATGTAATCTTGTTTTCAAAAACAACTAAACTATTTGGTCCTTTAGAATTTTATTACTTATAGTCATGCCAATGTAATAAAATAACACACTGGCTCTGGGCTTATGGGGTCGGGGCGTTGCAGTTGGTATAAAAGGACGTTTAGTGGAAACCTTGGATACTAGATTTAGAAAACCTAGATTAGGGAACATAACTCTATGCTAGAATTTGAGGATAATTATATAATAACATCCTAGATTTTTGGTAATGTATAGATATTGTGGGTTTTCCTAGAATTACATCCACGACTGGATACTAAAAGTGGATGTGGATCTTGGATATATGTACCTAGGGGTAGAAACTCTATAAAGGTGCATCGGGCCTTACTTGAGTGTAACCTGGTACATGAAAATGGGTCATACTACACACCTAGTTTGTCACTCTCAAAAGATATTCTTAGGTTAATTATCATTTTCATTAAAAACCATTATGAAGGATTTGAAATTAAATATGTCCCCAAAAAAACCAAATATTATGATTCTAAAATTTACGATGCATAAATTTATGTTATGTGCTATTCCATATTTAGAATTATCCATTATGATTTTATGATCTAATCTAATATATTACATTTTTTATAATTGGATCCTGGAGGGACAAATGGTATCGATACTCATGTTAAATGTAGAGAGTTTCCCATTGAGGGAAACAATACATCTGGTATTAGAACCGATAAAATTATGGAAATATTAGGGAAATTTATCAGGTTTTGACAAATAACCTTTCTCAAATAAGGAAACCTATTCCAGAGAGAAAATATTTTATAGTGGATCTTTTTATGTAAGAGAATCTCCCATCATTTAGTGGTCTACTAATCTAATTGTAGATGAGAAATGGATTAAGTCTCTCGAGAATATATTTATGGCATTGTGATGTAGTGAATTATAAAAGGTTACACTTGTGGTCTATTGTATCAAAGGTGATATAGATTAATGGTGGTATATGATCCATAATACTCGAGAGTAAGAATAGGTAGAAATCATGGAATAGAGAACTTTTAAGAAGACATTCTTTAATAAATACATCCCTCATGATCAAAAAATTGATATGAAGGGAAAGTTCCTTATCTTAAATTAAAAGTAAAAAAAGGAATTTTTCAGATTATGAAGATACCTTTAAAAGGATATCTATGTATGACATAGATTCCATACGCATTATGAAGTGCAGGATTGACCACTTATTTGATGGTGTTAAGCCAACTCTTTGAAGGGTATTGGTTTCTTAGACATTTTCATCATATAGAGAAATATTTGTATGCACCATCAAAAAGAGAAGGAATTATCAGGATTATACATATTCAAAGGAATCCAAGATAAGAATAGGTCTTTGAATACCCTAAAAATGGAATTTTTCAAAGAATAATAAGGTAATTAAGAAATCCCAACATTGTGTGAACTATTCGGAAAATAAATAGGGGAAATTCTTGAAGGGACTGAGAGTTTTATATAAGTGTGGAGAAAAGGGTCACCATATTAAAGAATGTAAGGGGAAGAAGGAAAAAAACTAATATTAATTATTTAACCTATAGGCATATGGGGAACTAATCAAATGAATTCCCCATAAAGCAATGGAATATACCATAAAAAGGCCAAGAGGATATGACCAATCTTATATGATCACTACAGTGGAAGTAGAAGTACCAAATGTAGTGGTGGAAGGTAGACTAATCTTATATTCAAATTTATATAATTCCTTATTTGATTATGGATAATCACACTCTATAATATCTACCTAATTTTCTAGTAAAATTAGACATTTAACTTTTTATTTAATAAGAGGGTCATCAGTCAAAAAACCTAAGACAATTCTCATTGAAAAACAAATGTGTCAGGTAGTCTCTATTATGACACATAAATGTTCTTTAATTTATGACATTATTATAATACCTATGGTTGAATTTTATATAATTCTTGGTATGAACTAGCTATCAAAATATGATGAAAACATTTATTATAAGATAAAAGAAATTACAATTTCTAAAGGATATGTAGAATCCCTTATCATTAAAGAAGAATATTCCTCACCTAAATCTTATCTAGATCCACTCCTAATAGCTCTAATAAATTAATTTCTTGGAGAAGAAGAGAAAAACAAATCTCGTTATGAATAAGGAAATCTTAAAATTGAGGATGTACCTATTTTTCATATAGCGACCCAAACTTTTAATACATTAATATTACATCACTTTTTTAGAATACATAAAACATTATACAAATAGACACCCAAATTCTGTATTAGTTTATTGCCTTTGGAAACATGGAAACATAAACACTAGTATATAAGCAAGAATCATTATCTATAACTAGGTTCTTCATTAATAGAATCATTATTATACACATCATACTTAACAAATATCTTTATAAATAGATGTAAACATAAAAATGGGTGAGATGAGATGATCAGTAAGGGTAAACAGAGGAGACATGTAAGAATAAAATGGGAAAAGGGGTATGAGAACAAGATTTTAAAATTAGAAGATCACACCCTGCATATAAAAGGTCAAAAACATGAATCATGGAATAAATGTAACACCCAAAGTTTTTCTAAAAATAAATAGAAATGCATGGAACATTGATTTAAAGTAGATATTTATAAATGGACTTAAAACATAATTTTCTTTCTTATATTTTTTGAATTTTGAAAAATGGACTTCTACAATTGTGTTCAGTATGTTATTTAGAGTCTATTGGAACCAACTTGTTTTTTTGGTGAATAGTAAAATACCCTTATGAATTGTAATATGAATAGTAATATGACCCAAAAGAATAGTAAATTTTGTTATTATTTTATTTTTGTAAGTAATTAAGGTAATAACATCTTGGTTAATTTTTCATCGTGATATAAAAGCAGTTGTAGTTTTTAAATAATTAATTTTTGAATTAAGAATGATTTTATTTAAAAATTAAATTAAAAATATTTAGAAACTTATTTTCAAAAAAAAATGAACTTCATTTTTGAATTCTACATGTCGATAAATTTATAGGGTGAAGTTTGGGAATTTTTCTGAAATAGTTGATTTTTCATTGAATAGTAAAAAATACAGTTCTTAGTTTTGGTGTATTAATGACATCATTAACGATATAATGATGATGTCAAAAATCTGTTTGACTTGTGTATAGTTAAAAAATATTTGAGGTGTCCCAAGTGGATTATAAAATGGGAAAATACCAAGGGCAAGCCCCTGGTTTTGCAAATACCACTCATGAGGTGTCCCTTGGAAATTATTAAAATATTCCCTTATTTTTCCTATAAATACTAACCCATTCCTTCATTAACTTCATTCCCAATTCCTCCTAAACAAATATCTGCCCTCTTTACCTTCCTATTATTCCTCACAAGGTTTCCTCAAGCCCCCAAGGTCCCAACCTTCGAGTTTTATGGGTTACTCTATAAGGTAATAAAATTATCAATTTCTTTCTTTTTCCATTCAAGTTCTCTTTTATGCGGTATAACTTTCAAGTTTCCATACCATGTTCTTATTTACTTATTATTCTTGATCAACTATATATTATGATTCATTTCTATAAGGGTGACCCTTTCCCCCTCTCTTTTTAATATTTTCTAATACCATGTTTCTTAGCTGTTAGGATTCCTAATTTTTTTAAGGGATTTCTCAATTATTATTTTATTTTGAGTTCCATTCTCCATCGAACATCAAATTTTTATTAAACAATCCATACAAGTTGGTCCATTATCTTCTTATTATTTCTTCATCTCTTGTTACCCAAGAGGCATGAAATAATAAGAAATAATGTATATGCTATATGTTCTCATGTTCATGGAAAATTCATCATCATTATATTTCTCCTCTCCCACTTATTCAAGGAATAAAAACATTGTCTGTGATGTGTCGAACTACCATCATCTTGGATGATGTGATGCCAATTTTCATTAACTATTTCAAGTATGGTTATGAAACCATTTTTATGTTTGAACCAAGTTATAATATATGTATTATAGCCCATCCATGGTTCTGGATTTATTTTAAACTCATGGTTTTAATTTATAAAACGAAATGAGGTCGTTATTATCAAAGAACCACTAAAATGATCTAAACGAACATCATTAATGTTTTAAATTATGAATCATCCAAATGTAAGAATTCAAAATGATAAATGGTATAATTTATGTTACAGGATATATGTAAATACTACTCAATTCCAATTCTGGAGTTTCACTTCCAATCAATAAGAACATCCACCATGAACCAATCATGGAAATCAGGTAAAGAACTCATCCAAAAATAGTGTAAGGAGAAAAATAATAACAATTAAAGGGTGAAATGATGTTATAAAATGATAATATATGATTTTATAAATATGAAGACGTTTCTTTAAAATAATAATAAAACTCTTTTAACCGTTATATAGGATGTATAAAAAAGTTTGATCTAAGACCAACTCGAGGTAAGGGAATTCTTAACCCGATTTCCATTCTTTGGGTTAAACTTCTACTTAATTATTTATGTGATATTTAAATTATTTGTGTGATGGGTTCTATTTATATTATGTTTTATTATGTAAATTTAAAGTATATATACAAACTCCACCACTCAATTAATTCTCTCTTCAATTGTATGATATTTATAATGGGATTTTCTTTAAAAATCCTTCTTTTAAATTCGGTTTTACGAAATTCAAAAGAAATGTTTTTATGCTATTATTCATGTTGTATGATTATTTTCTGGTTCTTGGGAATTTTTTATGATGAATGGAGGGACATATATCTCCCTCCAATGCATTGGGTATGTTAATGTTGGAGGTTGGTCGTATGGTTACTCCAAGTGTAACTGCAATGGTTACATAAATTGTAAGGTAGAAGTGAGGGTTACAAATATTAAGGTAGCTGAGAGGGTTATGATATTATGTAAGTAATGCCCCAAGGTACCATTATGATTATATTTATGTTCTCATGTTTTTTTGTATCTTGTGTAAATCTCATGTTACACAAAGTAAGTATATATGGGTGACAAGCATGTCTTTTGTAAATTCTTTCATACGTCTCGAGTATTCATGGACTAATGTGATATTTCCTTAATTTCCATCCCTTAATGAGATTTTGTTATCATCCCAAGTTTTTAAATGATTTTCACAGGTTAATGGATGTGTAAGACAAAGAAGTAAACCATGTTAAATGTTGAAGAATGGTCAAGGAGTCAGGTTTTTGTTTTAATGTTTTATATTTTCAAGAAAATGAAAATTGTTTTTATGGTATCCACTCTAAAATAATGTGTATGTTATGAATGTATTGTCACAATTATATAAAGATATAAAATTGAAAATATCCTTAATGTAAAAGGAAATATTTTCTTGACTAAATTCAAGATTATGTATGTAATAAGGTTGGGTCCTTATAGTTGGTACCAGAGGGACGTTTAGATAACATTAGGGGTTAGGATAATGTTAAAAGAATACCATAAATGATTTTTACTCTACGATTAATTTAAAATATTATAGAATTTAAATATTACCATGTTTCTTCATCTAAGATATGTTCGTTTAGAATAGTTGTCTGCAGAAGGAACAGGGATACTGAAGAGTAGAGGCACCGATAGAATGACATCCTTTTGGAACTATAGCCCGAAATGGTAGGGATTGGAACCTAGCAGTTTGTGACAGTAATGGCTCAGCTAACGCATGAAATAAATGGTGGTGGCATCCATGCAAGAGAACCAATAGAGGTACCACAATAGAACATGACAGTAGTGGAACATTTTATGAGACAACACCCTCCTGCATTCAATGGATATTCTGACCCAGTATCAGCGGAAGGAAGGATCAAATCCCTTGAATAGATATTCGATGTTATGGGATGTTCAGATAATCAAAATATAATTGTTGCCTTTTATCATTTTTAAGGGGAAACTGATCAGTGCTGGTCAATGTTAAGGAATATCAGGGGTAGAGAGTAATTTGATGCCTTAGAGTGGGATGAATTTAAAAGTATTTTCCTTGAAAAATATTTTCCTTAGGTGGTGTGACTTAAAATGGAGAATCAATTCCTTGAATTGAAACAGAAAGAGGAAGATTTAGTGGCTCTGTATTAAGAGAACTTTACCCGACTGGAAAGGTATGCTCCAAATATTATTCTGGATCTTGATAGAAAAATCAACCACTTTTACTCATGATTGAAGCCAAGGTAACGAAGGGTGTCGGCCTCCCGTGAATTCAAATTTTTTGAGAAACTTGTCTGATTTGATGAGATGGTAGAGATGGAGTTTGCTGATGATCACGTGAATTTTGGAAACAAAGAGAAGAAGAGGTCTAGATGGAAAGAAATGGGCAAGAATCAACCAACGAACTTTGATGGTAAGAAAATCCAATTTTCAGTTTGTGAACATTGTGGCGAGAAGAACCATGGGGAATGTCTTAGAAAAACTGGGAAGTGTTTTAAATGTGGTAAGTTTGGACATATGGACTGATATTTCATTGAAAATGATCCTAAGACTAATCCTAAAAAGCAGACTATAAAGTGTTTTAAATGTGTTGAGATGGGTCATTATGAAAATGTCTGCCCAAAGAGAGATCTGAATGATGCAAATAATCCAGACTACAAGCAGAAAGGTGAAGTGAGATCCTTTGTGACTACGTCAGGAGATGTCAGGCCATCCAATGAAGTTGTATCAGGTACTTTTTTTGTTCAATCATATTTTTCTAAAGTTTTGTTTGATATGAGGTCAACCCATTCCTTCATCTCTGAGAAATTTTCTGGTAAATTGGAAATATCACCTCAAAAAATGAGACCCGAACTTGTTGTTAAAACACCAGGGGGAAAGTTATAGCAAAGAAGAATTTTAATAATATTTCTATTGTGGTATATGGAAAGAATTTACCTAAAAACCTTGTTGTTTTACCCTTATTTGAGTTTGATGTTATTCTGGGAATGGATTGGATTTCTGATTATCATGCTAAGATTGACTATAGAGGTAAAGAAGTTGTTTTTCAAAAAGAGTTTCGGTTTATATACAAGAATGAACCCATAAAATTGATAACATATCAGGAAGATGAGAAACTATTGAAAGATGGAAATGAAAGTTATCTTGATCATATTGTTGAAAACAAGGGAACTATTCAAATTAATGATGTTCTAGTGGTAAATTAAAACCATGAAGTTTATTCTGATGAGTTACCCAATGTCATACCTGATCGAGAAGTCAAATTCACAATTGAATTAGTTCCTGATGCTAAGCCAATTTCAAAACCCCCATATCGTATGGCTCCAATAGAACTTCTTGAATTGGAAAATTAGTTGCAAGATTTTCTTGACAAAGGATTCAGTTGTCCTAGAACTTCCCCATGGGGAGCCCCTATTTTGTTTGTTAAAAAAAAAAGATGGATCCATGAGACTTTTCATTGATTATAGAGCTTTGAATAACATCACTATTAAAAACAAGTATCATTTTCCTCATATCGATTAATTTTTTGATCAACTACCGGGAGCTCAGTACTTTTCCAAGATTGACTTGAGATCCGGATATCATCATCTGAAGTTGAAGGAGGATGACATCCCGAAAACAGCCTTTCGTACTAGATATGGGCATTATGAAATTGTTGTTATGCTGTTTGGATTAACTAATGCACCTACTGTATTCATGAATCTTATGAATAGAGTATTTCATGAGTTCTTGGATAAGTTTGTGGTTTTATTTATTAATGAAATTTTGGTATTTTCTCAAAATAAATAAGAGCATAAAAAACATCTAAGGGTTGTTTTGAAAACATTAAAATAAAATAAACTGTATGGAAAATTCAGAAAGTGTGATTTTTGGTTGCAACATATTTTTTTCTTGGGAACATTGTAAATAAGGATGGAATAAAAATTCATCCTACCAAAACAAAAGTAGTGGATGAATGGGAAAGACCCAAAAATGTTACAGAGATTCATAGTTTTCTTGGGTTATCAGGTTATTGTTGATGGTTTGTTAATAACTTTGCACGATTATCTAGCCAGATAACTATGTTAACATGGAAAGGGGTTAAATTTTTTTGGACAGAGGAATGTGATGTTTTTTTCAGGAACTAAAGAAGATATTCGTGAATGCTCCAGTTTTGGCCTTACCTTCCCGGAATGGTGAGTTTGTCATCTATAGTGATGCTTCTTTGAATGGACTTTGCTGCGTTTTGATGTAGAATGAGCAGGTAATTGCCTATGCTTCAAGACAACTTAAACCTCATGAGCTGAATTATCACACACATGATTTTGAATTGGAAGTTCTGATTTGTTTCTTTGAAAATTTGGAGGCATCATTTATACAGAACCAAATGTCAAATATATATTGACCATAAAATACTGAAGTATATATTCACTTAGAAGGAATTAAACATGAGGTAGAGAAGATGGATAGAACTGATAAAGGATTATGACTGAACAATCAATTACCATCATGGAAAAGCAAACAAATTATCGGATGCCTTAAGTTGGAAACATCATGCATCATTAACCATGCTACATTTGGAACATGATCCCTTGATTAATTATTCGATGAATTTTGGCTTAGAGGTTATTGGTGTAGAAAATACCTCTGTTTAGTTTTAGGTTTTAGTGCAGTCTTCATTGTTAGACAGAATTGAGCAAGCGTTGAAAAAAGACCATGATCTACAGAAAAATTTAGAATTGGTTAAAATCAGTAAGTTTCCATAATTTAATCTTGATAAACTTTTTGTTTTGAGATTTGGTAAAAGGTTGTCTTTTCCTTGTGATTCCCAGTTATAGAAATAACTATTGTGTGAAGCTCATAGTTCTCCATTTTCTGTTCATCCTGGTAGTACTAAGATGTACAGAGACATTCAGGAGTATTATTGGTGGGAAGGAATGAAAAGAGATATTGCTGATTTTACCATGAAATGTTTGACATGTCAACAGGTTAAAGAAAAGCGGTAGTTACTGAAAGGGGATGATTCATGTTTTTCCAGTGCCAGAGTGGAAATGGGAGAATGTATCCATGGACTTTGTGGTGGGACTACCAAATACTTCTCAAGGTAACCATGTGATTTGGGTTATTGTCGATCAGCTAACAAAGTCTACACATTTTATTTATATTTGAGATATAATATCTTTGGATTAGATTTATCGATTGTACCTCAAGGAGATTGTCAGGTTACATGGAGTTACTATTTCAATTGTATTTGATCAGGATCATAGGTTCACTTCTAACTTTTGGAAGGGACTTCAGAAGTCATTGGGAATAGAGTTAAATTTCAGTACAACTTTTCAACCTCAATCAGATGGGCAGTCAAAACGAACGATTCAAACTTTGGAGGATATGCTTCGAGCTTATTCAATGGACTGTCAGGGAAGTTGGGATCAACATCTTTCTTTAGTTGATTTTTCTTATAATAACAGTTTTCATTCCAGTATTCAGATGTCACCTTTTGAGAACTTGTATGGGAAGTGGTGTTGGACTCCATCGTTTTGGGATGAAGTTGGTGAAAGTAAGTTTATGGAGCCAAAATTAGTAGAATAAGTGGCAGAGAAAGTGACGATGATCTAGAATCACCTGAGGAAAGCTCAGAGCAGGTAGAAAAGTTATGCAGATAACAGAAGGAAATACTTCTCTTTCAAGGTAAGTGACCATGTTTTCCTTAAAATCTCTCCATGGAAAATTGTGATGCATTTCGGTAAGAAATGGAAGCTAAGTCCACGGTTCATCAGTTCTTTTGAAATCTTGGGGAAAGTTGGAACAGTGGCATACCACATAGTTATGCCTCCGAGTTTGTCACAGGTACATAATGTTTTTCATGTTTCGATGTTGGGAAAGTATGTTCCATATTCATTACATGTCTTGATCCCAGAAGTAATTCAGTTAGAAGAGAACCTTTCTTATGAAGAGAAACCAGTTCAGATTCTTGATCAAAGAGAACAGGTATTGCGGAATAAGTTAATCCACCAAGTAAAGGTTTTGTGGAGAAACCACATGGCTGAAGAAGCAACATGGGAGTCTGAAAATGATATGAGGTAAAAGTACCCTTAGTTGTTTAATAAATAAATAAAATTGCGAGGACACAATTTCCAGAAGGTGTGGATAATGTAACACCCCAAGTTTTTTTAAAAATAAATAGGAATGCATGGAACTTTGTTTTAAAGTAGATATTTATAAATAGCCTTTAAACATATTTTTATTTCTTACATGTTTTGAATTTCAAAAAATGGTCATTTATAATTGTGTTCAGTATGTTATTTAGAGACTATTAGAACCAACTTGTTTTTTTAGTGAATAGTAAAATACCCTTATAAATAGTAATATGACCCAAATGAATAGTAAATTTTATTATTATTTTATTTTCAAAAGGCATTAATATAATAACATCTTGGTTAATTTTTCATCGTGATATAAAAGCAGTTTTTTAAAATAATTAATTTTTTAATTAAGTATGATTTTACTTAAAATTTAAATTAAAAAAAATTAGAAAATTATTTTCAGAAAAAAAAATGGACTTCATTTTCGAATTCTAAACATCGATAAATGGTTAGGGTGAATTTAGGAAATTTTTCTGAAACAGTTTATTTTTCAGTGAATAGTAAAAAAATACAGTTTTTAGTTTCGATGTATTAATGACATCATTAATGATATAATAATGATGTAACAAATCTTTCTTTTTTCATTCAAGTTCTCTTTTATGTGGTATAACTTTAAAGTTTCCATACCATGTTCTTATTTCCTTCTTATTATTGATATAATCTATATTATTATTCATTTTTGGATGGGTGACCCTTGTCCGCTATCTATTTAATATTTTCTAAAACCACGTTGCATAGCCATTAGGCTGCCGAATTTTTGTAAGGGATTTGTCAATTATTATTTTATTTTTAGTTGCATTCTATTATTATTCTTTCTTCATCTATTATTACCCAAGAGGTTTGAAATATCCATAAATAATTTATATTAAAGATGTTCTCATTTTCTTGGAAAATTTATCATCATTATTTTTCTCCTCTCCCACTTATTCAAGGAATAAAAACATTGTTCATGATGTGTTGAACTACCAACATCATGGATGATGTGATTTCAATTTTCATTAAATCTTTCAAGTATGGTTATGAAACCATTTTTATGATTGAACCAAGTTATAATATATGTATTATATCCCATCCATGGTTCTGAAATTCTTTTTAACACATGGTTTTAATTTATAAAACGAAATGAGGTCGAAATTATCAAAGAACCACTAAAATGATCTAAACGAACATCATTAATGTTTTTACTTATGAATCATCCTCATGTACGAATTAAAAATGATAAATGGTATAATTTATGTTACTGGATATATTTAAATACTACTCCATTCAAATTCTGTAGTTTCACTTCCAATCGACAAGAACATCCACCATGAACCAATCATGGAAATCATGTAAAGAACTCATCCAAAAACAGTGCAAGGAGAAAAATACTAACAATTAAAGGGTGACACGATGTTATGAAATGATAACATAAGATGTTATAAACATGAAAATGTTTATTTAAAATACTAATAACACTCTTTTAACCATTATACAATATGTTTAAACAAGTTTTAAGTAAGAAAAACCCGAGGTAAGGAAATTCTTAACCCGATTTCCATTCTTTGGGTTAACCTTCTGCTTCATTATTTATGTGCTATTTAAATTGTTTATGTGATGGGTTCTGTTTATATTTTGTTTTATTATGTAAATTTATAGCATATATATGAACTCCATCAACTCTATTAAGTCTCTTTTCAATTTTATGATATTTATAAGGTGCTTTTCTTTAAAAATCCTCTTTTTAAATTCGGTTTTACGAAATTCAAAAGCAATGTTTTTATGCTATTATTCATATTGTATGATTTTGTTATGATTATTGGGAATTGTTTATGATAAAGGGAAGGACCTATATCTCCCTCTAATTCATTGGGTATGTTTATGTTAGAGATTGTCCGTATGGTTACTCCAAGTGTAACTATGATGGTTACATAAATTGTAAGGTATCCATGAGGGTTACAAATTTTAAGGTAGCATAGAGGGTTACAAGATTATGTAAGTAATTCCACAAGATACCATTATGATTATATTTATGTTCTCATGTTTTGTGTGGATCTTGTGTAAATCTCATGTTACACAAAGTAAGTATATATGGGTGAAAAGCGTGTCTTTTATAAATGCTTTCATACGTTATGAGTATTCATGAACTAATGTGATATTTCTTTCATTTCCATACCTTACTGAGATTTTTTTCTCATCCCAAGTTTTTAAATGATTTCCATAGGTTAATGGATGCGTAAGACAAATAAGGAAGCCATGTTAAATGTTGAAGAATTGTCAAGGAGTCATGTTTTAGTTTTAATGTTTTATATTTTAAAAAAATGGAAACTATGGTATTCACTCTGTAATAATGTGTATGTTATGAATGAATTTTCCCAATTCTATAAAGCTATAAATATGAAATGATCCTCAATGGAAAAGGAAGTGTTTTCTTGACTAAATTCAATATTATGTATATAATAAGGACGTGTCCTTATAGTTGGTATCAGAGGGAGGTTTAGATAACTTTAGGGGTTAAGATGATGTTAAAAGAATACCATAAATGATTTTTACTCTATGATTAATTTGAAATGTTATAGAATTTAAAGTTTACCATGTTGCTTCATCTAAGATATGTTTGTTCGGAATGGTTTTCTACAGAAGGAATAGGGATGCTGAAGAGGAGAGGCACCGACAGAATGACATCCTTCCAGAACTACATCCCAGAATGGTAGGAATTGGAACTAAGTAGTTTGTGATAGTAATGGATCAGCTAATGTAGGCAATAAATGGTGGCGACATCCATGGAAGATAACCAATAGAGGTACCACAATGGATCATGACAGTAGTGGAACATTTTATGAGACAACACTCTCTGGCATTCAATGGATCTTCGGACCCAGTTGCAGCTGAAGGATGGATCAAAGCCCTTGAAAAGATATTCAATATTATGGGATGTTTAGAAAATAAAAAGGCAAGCCTTTACATTTATCATTTTGAAGGGGAAGCTAATTAGTGGTGGTCAATGGTAAGGAATATCAGGGGTAGAGAGAATTTTTATGCCTTAGAGTGGGATGAATTTAAAAGTGTTTTCCTTGAAAAATATTTTTCCTAAGGTGGTGCTACTTAGAATGGAGAAGAAATTCTTTGAATTGAAACAGAAAGAGGAAGATTCAGTGGCTATGTATGAAGAGAACTTCACCCGATTGACGAGGTATGCTCCAAATCTTATTCTCGATCTTGATAGCAAAATCAACCACTTTTACTCAGGACTGAAGCCAAGGTATCGAAGGGTGTTGGCCTCCTGTGAATTCAAAAGTTATGAGAAACTTGTCTGATGTGCTGAGAGGGTAGAGACCGAGTTTTATGATGATCACTTGGATTTTGAAAACAAAGATAAGAAGTGGTCCAGATGGAAAGAAAAGGGTAAGAATCAACCAAATAAATCTGATGGTGTGAAAATCCAATTTCTAGTTTGTGAAAAGTGTGGCAAGAAGAACCCTAGGGAATGTCATAGGAATACTAGGAAGTGTTTTAAATGTGGTAAGTTTGGACATATGGCCTGATATTTCAATGTAAATGATCCTAAGACTAATCATGATCCACAAACTGTAAAGTTTTTAAAATGCGGTGAGATGGTTCATTATGAAAATGTCTTCCCAAAGAGAGATCTGAGTGATGAAAAGAAGTCAGACTACAAGCAGAAAGGTGTAGTGAGATCCTTTGTGACTACGTCAGCAAATGTTAGGCCATCCAATGAATTTGTATCTGGTACTTTGTTTGTTAATTCATATTTTACTAAAGTTTTGTTTGATATGGGGTCTACAAATTCCTTCGTCTCTGAGAAATTTTTTTGATAAATTGGAAATATCACCTCAACAAATGATACTCGAACTTATTGTTAAAAAACTAGGGGGAAATGTTATAGAAAAGAGGAATTATAATAATCTTTCTATTGTGGTATGTGGAAAGACTTTACCCGCAAACCTTGTTGTTTTGACCTTAGTTGAGTTTGATGTTATTCTAGGAATGGATTGGATTTCTAATTATCATGCTAAGATTTACTGTAGAGCTAAAGAAGTTGTTTTTTAAAAAGAGTTTTAGTTTGTATACAGGAATGAACCCATCCAATTGATAACATATCAGGAAGCTAAGAAACTATTGAAAGATGTAAATGAAATTTATCTTCCTCATATTGTTTAAAATAAGGGAACTATAAAAATTAATGATGTGACAGTGGTAAATGAATACCTTGATGTTTTTCCTAATGATTTACCCTATGTCATAACTGATCGAGAAGTCGAATTAAAAATTGACTTAGTTCCTAATGCTAAGTCAATTTCGAAACCCCCATATCATATGGCTCCAATAGAACTTCTTGGATTGAAAAATTAGTTGCAGTATTTTCTTGAAAAATGCTTCATTCGTCCTATAACTTCACCAGGGGGAGCCCCTATTTTGTTTATTAAAAATAAATATGGTTCTATGTGACTTTTCATTGATTATATATCTTTGAATAACATCACTATTAAAAACAAGTATCCTTTGCCTCATATTGATGACTTGTTTGATCAGCTCCAGGGAGCTCATTACTTTTCCAAGATTTACTTGAGATCTGGATACCATCAGCTAAAGGTGGAGGAGGATGACATCCCGAAAACAACCTTTCATACTAGATATGGGCATTATGAATTTGTTGTTATGCCGTTTGGATTAACTAATGCACCTGCTATATTCATGAATCTTATGAATAGAGTATTTCATGAGTTATTGGATAAGTTTTTGGTTGTCTTTATTGATGATATTTTGGTATTTTATAAAAATAAAGAGGAGCATGAAAAATATCTAACAGTTGTGTTGAAAACTTTAAAAGAAAAGAAACTGTATAGAAAATTAAACAAGTATGATTTTTGGTTGTAACAGATTTCTTTTCTTGGGAACATTGTAAATAAGGATGGAATAATAGTTGGTCCTGCCAAAACAAAAGTAGTTGATGAATGGCCAAGACCCACAAATGTTACATAGATTTATAGTTTTATTTGGTTAGAAGGATTTTACCGATAGTTTGTTAAGAACTTTGCATGGTTATCTAGCTCAAAAACTAAGGTAACACGAAAAAGGGTTAAATTTGTTTGGATAGAGGAATGTGATGATTGTTTTTAGGAACTAATGAAGAGATTGGTGAATGCTCCATTTTTTGCCTTACCTTCCTAGAATGGTGAGTCTGTCATCTACAGTGATGCTTCTTTGATGGGACATGGTTGTGTTTTGATGCAGAATGATCAGGTAATTGCCTGTGCTTCAAGACAACTTAAACCTCATGAGCTAAATTATCCCACACATGATTTGGAATTGGCAGTTGTGGTTTTTTCTTTGAAAATTTGGAGGAATCATTTATACAGAACCAAATTTCAAATATATACTGACCATAAAAGTCTGAATTATATATTCACTCAGAAGGAATTAAACATGAGGTAGAGAATATGGTTAAAATTGATAAATGATTATGACTGCATGATCAATTACCATCCTAGAAAAGCAAACAAGTAGCAGATGCCTTAAGTAGGAAACATCATGCATAATTAACTATGCTACATTTAGAACATGATCCCTTGATTAATGATTTTATGAATTTTTTCTTAGAGGTTTTTGGTGTATGAAATACCTCTATTTTTCATTTCAGGTTTCAGTGCAGTCTTCATTGTTAAACAGAATTAAGCAAGCGCAGAAAAAATACCATGAGCTATAGAAAAAGGTAGAATTGGTTAAAATGGGTATGTTTACAGAATTTAATATTGATAAAGTTTATGTTTTGGGATTTGGTAAAAGGTTGTGTGTGCCTTGTGATTCCTAGTTAAAGAAATAATTGTTGTGTGAAGCTCATAGTTCTCCATTTTCTGTTCATCCTGGAAGTACTAAGATGTAGAGAGACCTTTGGGAGTATTATTGGTGGGATGGAATGAAAAACGATATTGCTGATTTTACCATGAAATGTTTGACAAGTCAATAGGTTAAAGCAGAGCGGCAGTTACCGAAGGGGATGCTTCAACCTTCTCCAATGCCAGAGAGGAAATGGGAGAATGTATCCATGGACTTTTTGGTGGGACTATAAAAGAATTATCGAAGTAACAATGCAATTTGGGTTATTGTCGATCGGTGAACAAAGTCTACACATTTTCTTTCTATTTGAGATACAATGTCTTTGGATTGGATTTCTCAATTGTACCTCAAGGATATTGTCAGGTTATATGTATTTCCTCTTTCCATGGTATCTGATTGGGATCCCAGGTTCACTTCTGTCTTTTGTAAGGGACTTTAGAAGTTTTTGGGAACAGAGTTAAATTTCAGTACATCTTTTCATCCTCAATCAGATAGGTGGTTAGAATGAACGATTCAAACATTGGAGGATATGCTTTGACCATGTTCAATGGACTGTCAGGGAAGTTGGTATCATCATCTTTCTTTAGTTGAATTTTCTTATAATAACAATTTTCATTCCAGTATTTAGATGACACCTTTTGAGGATTTGTATGGGAAGTGGTGTCGGACTCCAGCGTTTTGGGATGAAGTTGGTGAAAGAAAGTTGATGGGGCCAGAATTATTAGAATAAGTAGCTGAGAAAGTGAGGATGATCCAGCAGCAGATGAGGACAGCTCAAAGCTGGCAGAAAAGTTATGCAGATAACAGAAGGAAAGAATTCTATTTCGAGGTAGGTGACCATGTTTTCCTTAAAATACATCCTTGGAAAAGTGTGATGTGTTTCAGTAAGAAAGGGAAGATAATTCCATGGTTCATAGGTCCTTTTTAAATCTTGGGGAAATTTGGAATAGTGGCATACCGCATAGCTATGCCTCTGAGTTAGTCTCAGGTACACAATGTTTTTCATGTTTCGATGTTGAGAAAGTATGTTCTAGATTCATCACATATCTTGAGCCTAGAAGTAGTTCAGATGGAAGAGAACCTTTCTTTTGAAGATAAACCAGTTCATATTTTTGATCAAAGGGAACACGTATTGCGAAATAAGGTAATCCACCAGGTAAAGGTTTTGTGGAGAAACCACATGTTTGAAGAAGCAATATGGGAGTCTGAAAATTCTATGAGGGGAAAGTACCCTCAATTTTTTAACAAATAAATAAAATTTCTGGGATACAATTTACATAAGGTGGGGATAATATAACACCCCAAGATTTTCTAAAAATAAATAGAAATACATGGAACTTTGTTTTAAAGTATAAATTTATAAATTTTCTTTAAACAAAATTTTATTTCTTAGATTTTTGAATATTGAAAAATTGTCCTCTACAATTGTGTACAGTATATTATTTAGAGTCTATTGGAACCAACTTGTTTTTTTAGTGAATAGTAAAATACCCTTATGAATAGTAATATGACCCTAATGAATAGTATATTTTATTATTATTTTATTTTCGTAAGGCATTAAGATAATAACATCTTGTTTAATTTTTCATCTTGATATAAAAGCAGTTGTAGTTTTTACATAATTAATTTTTGAATTAAGTAAGATTTTATTTAAAAATTAAATTAAAAATATTTAGAATTTTTTTTTCAAAGAAATGGAATTCTTTTTTGAATTATACTCGTCGATAAATGGTTATGGTGAATTTTGGGAATTTTTCTGAAATTGTTATTTTTCGGGGAATAGTAAAAAATAATGTTTTTAGTTTCGGTGTATTAATGAAATAATTAATGATGTAATAATGATGTCACAAATCTGGTAGACTTTTGTATTGTTAAAAAATATTTTAGGTGTCCCAAGTGGCTTATACCATGAGAAAATATGATGGGAAAGCCCATGGTTTTGCAAATACCACTCATGAGGTGTCCCTTGGAAATTATTAAAATATTCCCTTACTTTTCCTATAAATACCCGCACATTACTTCATTAACCTCATTCCCAATTCCTCCTCAATAAATATCTAGCCTCTTTACCTTCCTATTAGTCCTCCCAAGGTTTCCTCAAGCCACCAAGGTCCCAACCTTCATGTTCTAAAGGTTAATCTACAAGGTAAGATAATTCTCAATTTCGTTCTTTTTCCATTCAAGTTCTCTTTTATGTGGTATAACTTTCAAGTTTCTATACCATGTTATTATTTCTTTCTTATTCTTGATCTAATCTATATTATGATTCATTTCTGTATGGTTGACCCTTGTCCCCTCTCTTTTAAATATTTTCTAAAACCATGTTGCGTAGCCGTTAGGCTGCCAAATTTTCGTAAGGGATTTCTCAATTATTATTTTATTTTGAGTTCCATTCTCTTCTTATTATTTATTCATATCTTCTTACCCAAGATGCATTAAATCCCCTAAAATAATGTATATTTTGTATGTTCTCATGTTCATGGAAAATTTATCATCATTTTTTTTCTCCTCTCCCACTTATTCAATTAATAAAAACATTGTACGTGATGTGTCGAACTACCGATATCGTGGATGATGTGATTTCAAATTTCATTAAATCTTTAAAGTATGGTTATGAAACCATTTTTATGGTTGAAAAAAGTTATAATATATGTATTATATCTCATCCATGGTTCTGTAATTATTTTTAACACATGGTTTTAATTTATAAAACGAAATGAGGTCGTTATTATAAAAGAACCACTAAAATGATCTAAACGAATGTTTTAACATATGAATCATCCTCAATTAAGAATTCAAAATGATAAATTGTATAATTTATGTTACTGGATATATATAAATACTAATCCATTCTAATTATGTAGTTTTACTTCCAATCAACAAGAAGATCCACCCTGAACCAATCATGGAAATCATGTAAAGAACTCGTCCAAAAACAATGCAAGGAGAAAAATAATAACAATTAAAGGGTGAAATTATGTTATGGAATGATAATATAAGATGTTATAAACATGAAAATGTTTCTTTAAAATACTAATAACACTCTTTTAACTATTATACAGTATGTTTAAACAAGTTTTAAGTAATACAAACCCGAGGTAAGGGAATTCTTAACCCGATTTCCATTTTTTGGGTTAACCTTCTACTTCATTATTTATGTGATATTTAAATTGTTTGTGTGATGGGTTCTATTTATATTATGTTTTATTATATAAATTTATAGTATATATACAAACTCCATCCACTCTATTAAGTCTCTCTTCAATTTTATGATATTTATAAGGGGCTTTTCTTTAAAAATCCTCTTTTTAAATTCGGTTTTACGAAATTCAAAATAAATTTTTTAATGCTATTATTCATGTTGTATGATTTTGTTCTGGTTTTTGTGTGTTGTTTATGATGAAGGTAGAGACCAATATCTCTCTCCAATGCATTGGGTATGTGTATGTTGGAGGTTGGCCGTATGGTTACTCCAAGTTTAACTGTGATGGTTACATAAATTGTAAGGTAGTTTTGAGGGTTACAAATTTTAAGGTAGCCAAGAGGGTTACAAGATTATATAAGTAATTCCCCAAGATACCATTATGATTATATTTATGTTCTCATGTTTTTTTGGATCTTTTGTAAATCTCATTTACACAAAGTTAGTATATATGGGTGATAAGAATGTCTTTTGTAAATGCTTTCATACATTATGAGTATTCATGGACTAATGTGCTCTTTCCTTCCTTTCCATCCCTTACTGAGATTTTTTGCTCATCCAAAGTTTTTAAATTATTTTCATAGGTCAATGTATGTGTAATACAAATAAGGAATCCATGTTAAATGTTGAATAATTTTCAAGGAGTCATGTTTTAGTTTTAATGTTTTATATTTAAAAAAAACTGGGAACTGTTTTTATGGTATACACTCTGTAATAATGTGTATGTTATGAATTTATTTTCCCAATTCCCTAAAGCTCTAAACTTAAAAAGATACTCAATTTAAAATGAAGTGTTTTCTTTAATAAATTCAAGATTATGTATTTAATAAGGCCGGGTCCTTATAGTTAGTATCATAGAAAGGTTTAGATAACTTTAGGAGTTAGGATGATGTTAAAAGAATACCGTAAATAATTTTTACTCCATTATTAATTTGAAATGGTATAGCATTTAAATATTACCATGTTGCTTCATCTAAGATATGTTTTTTCAGAATGGTTGTCAACAGAAGGAACAGGGATGCTGAAGAGGAGAGGCACCAACCTAAAGGCATCCTTCCGGAACTATAGCCCGGAATGGTTAGGATTGGAACTGAGCAGTTTGTGACAGTAATAGATTAGCCAATGCAGAAAATAATTTTTGGTGACATCCATTCAAGAGAATCAAGATAGATACCAAAACAGAATATCAATGAAGTGGAACATTTTATGAGATAACACCCTCTTGCATTCAATGTATCTTCTGACCCAGTAGTAGCTGAAGGATGGATAAGAGCCCTTGGAAAGATATTCAATGTTATGAGATGTTCATACAATCAAAAGGTAAGTCTTGAAATTTATCATTTTAAAGGGGTATCTGATCAGTGGTAGTGAATGATAAGGAATATCAGGGTAGATGGGATTTTTATGGCTTAGATTATGATGAATTTAAAATTATTTTCTGTGAAAAATATTTTCCTAAGGTGGTGCGACTTAGAATGGAGTAGTAATTCCTTGAATTGAAACAGAAGAGGAAGATTCAGTGGTTGTGTATGAAGCGAACTTTACCCGACTAGTGAGGTATGCTCCAAATCTTATTCTAGATCTTGATAGCAAAATCAACTGCTTTTACTCAGGATTGAAGACAAGGTGTCGAAGGGCGTTGGTCTCCCATGAATTCAAAAGTTATGAGAAACTTTTCTGATGTGCTGAGAGGGTAGAGATGGAGTTTGCTGATGATCACGTGCATTTTGGAAACAAATAGAATAAGAGGTCCAAATGGAAAGCAATGGGTAAGAATCAACCAAAGAAATCTAATGGTAAGAATATCAAATTTCCAGTTTGTGAAAAGTGTGGCAAGAAGCACCCTGGGGAATCTCTTTTCCAAACTGGGAAGTGTTTTAAATGTGGTAAGTTTTGACATATGGCCCGAGATTACAATTAAAATGATCCAAGGACTAATCCTGATAAGAAGATTGTAAAGTGTTTTAAATTTGGTGAGATGGGTCATTATGCAAATGTCTACACAAAGAGAGATCTGAATGATGCAAAGAAGCCAGACTACAAGCAGAAAGGTGTTTTGAGATCCTTTGGGACTACTTTAGTAGATACCAGGCCATCCAATGAAGTTGTATCAGGTACTTTGTTTGTTCACTAATTTTTTTATAATGTTTTGTTTGATACGAGGTCTACACATTCCTTCATCTCTAAGAAATTTTCTGGTAAATTAGAAATATCACCTCAATAAATGAGACTTGAACTTTTTGTTAAAACACTAGGGGTAAATGTTATAGAAAAGAGGAATTATAAGAATATTTTTATTGTGTTATGTGGAAAGACTTTTCCAGCAAAACTTTTTGTTTTACCCTTAGTTGAGTTTGATGTTATTCTGGGAATGGATTGGATTTCTGATTATCATGCTAAAATTTACTGTAGAGCTAAAAAAGTTGTTTTTTAGAAAGAGTTTCAGTATTTATACAAGAATGAACCCATACAATTGATAACATATCAGGAAGTTAGGAAACTATTGAAATATGGAAATGAAATTTATCTTTCTCATATTGTTGTAAACAAGGGAACTATTCAAATTAATGATGTTCCAGTGGTAAATGAATACCTTGATGTTTTTCCTGATGAGTTACCCACTATCGTACCTGATCGAGAATTACAATTCACAATTGACTTATTTAATGATGCTAAGACAATTTCAAAAACCCCATATTTTATGGCTCCAATAGAACTTCTTGAATTGAAAAATCAGTTGCAGGATTTGCTTAAAAAATTCTTCATTCATCCTAGCACTTCACCATGGGGAGCCCCTATTTTGTTTGTTAAAAAGAAAGATGGTTCCATGAGCCTTTTCATTGATTATAGAGCTTTGAATGAAATCACTATTAAAAACAGGTATCCTTTACATCATATTGATGACTTGTTTGATCAGCTCTAGGGAGCTCAGTACTTTTCTATGATTGACTTGAGATTCGGATACCATCAGCTGAAGGTGAAGGTGGATGACATCCCGAAAACAACCTTTTGTACTAGATATGGGCATTATGAATTTGTTGTTATGCTATTTGGATTAACTAATGCACCTATTATATTCATGAATCTTATGAATAGAGTAATTCATGAGTGCTTGGATAAGTTTTTGTTTTTATTTATTGATGACATTCTGGTATTTTCGAAAAATTAAGAGGAGCATGAAAAACATCTAAGAGTTGTTTGAAAAATTTAAAAGAAAAGAAACTGTATGTAAAATTAAGCAAGTGTGATTTTTGGTTGCAACAGATTTTTTATCTTGGGAACATTGTAAATAAGGATGGAATAATAATTGATCCTTCCAAAACAAAAGTAGTTGATGAATTTCCAAGACCCACAAATGTTACAGAGATCCGTAGTTTTCTTGGGTTAGTAGGTTATTATCGACGGTTTGTTAAGAACTTTGCACGGTTATCTAGCCCGATAACTAAGTTTACACGAAAAGGGGTTAAATTTTTTTTGGATAGAGGAATGTGATGTTTGTTTTTAGGAACTAAAGAAGAGATTGGTGAATGCTTCAGTTTTGGCCATACCTTCCTGGAATGGTGAATTTTTCATCTATAGTGATGTTTCTTTGAAGGAACATGGTTGTGTTTTGATGTAAAATAATGAGGTAATTTCTTATGCTTCAAGATAACTTAATCCTCATGAGCTAAATTATTCCACACATTATTTGGAATTGGTAGGTGTGGGTTTTACTTTGAAAATTTGGAGGCATCATTTATACAGATCCAAATTTTAAAAATATATTGACCATGAAATTCTGAAGTATATATTCTCTCAGAAGGAATTAAACAGAGGCAGATAAGATGGCTATAACTGATTAAGGATTATGACTGCACGATCAATTACCATCCTAGAAAATCAAACCAATTAGTGGATTCATTAAGTCGGAAACATCAGACATCATTAATCATGAAACGTTTGGAACATGATCCCTTGATTAATTATTTGATGAATTTTTTCTTAGAGGTTGTTGGTGTAGGAAATTCCTCTATTTTGTTTCAGGTTTCAGTGTAGTATTCATTGTCAGACAGAATTAAGTAAGCGTAGAAAAAAGACCATGATCTATAGAAAAAGGTTTAATTGGTTAAAATGGGTAAGTTTCCAGAATTTAATCTTAATAAAGTTTGTTTTTTGAGATTTGGTAAAAGGGTGTGTGTGCCTTGTGATTCCCAGTTAAAGAATGAGTTGTTGTGTGAATCATATAGTTCTCCATTTTTTGTTCGTCCTGGCAGTACTAAGATGTACAAAGACCTTCGAGAGTATTATTGGGGGGTTGTAATGAAAATATATATTCCTTATTTTACCATGAAATGTTTAACATGTCAATAGGTTAAAGAAGAGCGGTAGTAACCGAAGGGGATTCTTCAGCCTTTTCCAATGACAGAGTGGAAATGGGAGAATGTATCCATGGACTTTGTGGTGGGACTACCAAAGACTTCTCGAGGTAACAATGTGATTTGGGTTATTGTCAATTAGCTAACAAATTCTACATAATTTCTTGCTATTCGAGATACAATTTCTTTGGATCATCTTTCTCGATTGTACCTCAACAATATTGTCTGGTTACATGGAGTTCCTCTTTTAATTGTATCTAATCGGGATCCCAGGTTCACTTCTAACTTTTGGAAGGGACTTCAGAAGTCGTTGGGAATAGAGTTAAATTTCAGTACATCTTTTCATCCTCAATCAGATGAGCAGTCAGAATTAACGATTAAAACTTTGGAGGATATGCTTCGAGATTGTTCAATGGACTATCACGGATGTTGGGATCAACATCTTTCTTTTGTTGAGTTTTCATATAATAACAGTTTTCATTCAAATATTCAGATGGAACCTTTGAGGCCTTGTATGGGAAGTGGTGTCAGACTCCATCATTTTGGGATGAATTCGGTGAAAGAAAGTTGATGGGGTTAGAATTAGAAGAAGAAGTGGCTGATAAAGTGAGGATGATCCAGCAGCACATGAGGATAGCTCAGAGCAGGCAGAAAATTTATGCAGATAACAGAAGGAAATGATTCTCTTTCGAGGTAAATGACCATGTTATTCTTAAAATCTCTCCTTGGAAAAGTGTGATGCATTTTGCTAAAAAGGGAAGCTAAGTCCACAGTTCCTCGGTCCTTTTGAAATCATAGAGAAAGTTGGAACAGTTGCACACTGCGTAGCTATGCCTCTGAGTTTGTCTAAGGTACACAATGTTTTTCATGTTTCGATGTTGAGAAAGTATTTTCCATATTCGTCACATGTCTTGAGCCCAGAATTAGTTCATCTAGAAGAGATCCTTTCTTATGAAGAGAAACCAGTTATGATTCTTGATCAAAGGGAAAAGGTATTACAAAATAAGGTAATCCACCAGGTAATGGTTTTGTGGAGAAACCACATTATTGAAGAAGCAACATGGGAGTCTGAAAATGCTATGAGGGAAAAATTACCCTCAGTTGTTTAATAAATAAATAAAATTGTGAGGATGTAATTTCCAGAAGGTGGGGATAATGTAAAATTCCATGTTTTTCTAAAAATAAATATAAATTCATGGAACTTTATTTTAAAGTAGATATTTATAAATAGCCTTTAAACATAATTTTATTTCTTATATGTTTTGAATTTCGAAAAATGGTCTTCTACAATTGTGTTCAGTATGTTATTTAGAGTCTATTGGAACCAACTTGTTTTTTTGGTGAATAGTAAAATATCATTATGAAAAGTAATATGAATAGTAATATGACCCTAATGAATAGTAAATTTTATTATTCTTTTATTTTCGTAAGGAATTAAGATAATAACATCTTGGTTAATTTTTTATCATGATATAAAAGCTGTTATAGTTTTTAAATAATTAATTTTTGAATTAAGTATGATTTTATTAAAAAATTAAATTAAAAATATTTAGAAAATTATTTTCAAAAAAATGGACTTCATTTTTTAATTCTACACGTTGATAAATGGTTAGGGGGAATTTTGGGAATTTTTCTGAAACAAATGAATTTTTGGTGAATAGTAAAATACAGTTTTTAGTTTCGATGTATTAATTACATCATTAATGATGTAATAATGATGTCACAAATCTGGTCTAATTTTGTATAGTTAAAAAATATGTGAGGTGTTTTAAGTGGCTTATACCATAGTCAAATACCAAGGGAAAGCCCATGGTTTTTCAAATACCACTCATGAGGTGTCCATTGGAAATTATTAAAATATTCTGTTACATTTCCTATAAATACCAACCCATTTCTTCATTAACTCCATTCCCAATTACTCCTCAATGAAGCTCTGGCCTCTTTACCTTCCTAGTAGTCCTTCCAAGGTTTCCTCAATCCCCCAAGGTCCTAACCTTCAGGTTCTATGGGTTACTCTAAAAGGTAAGAAAATTCTCAATTTCTTTCTTTTTCCATTCAAGTTCTCTTTTATGTGGTATAACTTCCAAGTTTCCATACCATGTTCTTATTTCCTTATTATTCCTGATCTAATCTATATTATGATTCATTTCTAGATGTTTATCCTTGTTCCCTATCTTTTTAATATTTTCTAAAACCATGTTGACTAGCCATTAGTCTGTCGATTTTTTGTAAAGGATTTCTCAATTGTTATTTTATTTTGAGTTCCATTCTCTTTTTATTCTTTATTCATATCCTCTTACACAAGAGGCATAAAATATATAGAAATAATTTATATTCTAGATGTTCTAATGTTCATGGAAAATTCATCATCATTATTTTTCTCCTCACCCAATTATTCAAGGAATAAAAACATTGTCCATGATGTATCGAACTAACGACATCGTGGATGATGTGATTTCAATTTTCATTAACTCTTTAAAGTATGGTTATGAAACCATTTTTATGGTTAAAAAAGTTATAATATATGTATTATATCTCATCCATAGTTCTGGATTTCTTTTTAACACATGTTTTTAATTTATAAAACGAAATGAGGTTGTTATTATCAAAGAACCACTAAAATGATCTAAACGAACTTCATTAATGTTTTAACTAATGAATCATCCTAAGGTAAGAATTCAAAATGATAAATGGTATAATTTATGTTACTGGATATATTTAAATACTACTCCATTCCAATTCTGGAGTTTCACTTCCAATTGACAAGAACATCTACCATGAACCAATCATGGAAATCATGTAAAGAACTCATCCAAAAACAGTGCAAGGTGAACAATTCTAACAATTATAGGGTGAAATGATGTTATGAAATGATAATATAAGATGTTATAAACATGAACATGTTTCTGTAAAATACTAATAACACTCTTTTAACCATTATACAAGATGTTTAAAAACGTTTTAAGTAATACAATCTCGAGGTAAGGAAATTCTTAACCCAATTTCCATTCTTTGGGTTAACCTTCTACTTCATTATTTATGTGCTATTTAAATTTTTTGTGTGATGGATTCTGTTTATATTATTTTTTATTATGTAAAATTACAGTATATATACAATCTTTATCCACTCTATTAAGTCTCTATTCAATTGTATGATATTTATAAGGGGCTTTTCTTTAAAAATCCTCTTTTTAAATTTGGTTTTACGAAATTCAAAAGAAATGTTTTTATGCTATTATTCATGTTGTATGATTTTTTTCTGGTTCTTGGGAATTTTTTATGATGAATGGTGGGACTTATAGCTCCCTCCAATGTATTGGGTATGTATATGTTGGAGGTTAGTCGTATGGTTACTCCAAGTGTAACTGTAATGGTTACATAAATTGTAAGGTACCCGTGAGGGTTACAAATTTTAAGGTAGCCGAGAGGGTTACAAGATTATGTAATTAATTCCCCAATATACCATGAGGATTATATTTATGTTATCATGTTTTTTATGTATCTTTTTTAAATCTCATGTTACACAAACTAATTATATATGGGTGACAAGCATGCCTTTTTAAATGCTTTCATACGTTACGAGTATTCATGGACTACTGTGCTCTTTCCTTCATTTCCATCCCTTACTGAGCTTTTGTGATCATCCCAAGTTGTTGTATGATTCTCACAAGTTAATGGATATGTAAGACAAAGAAATAATCCATTTTAAATGTTTAATAATTTTCAAGGAGTTGTGTTTTAGTTTTAATGTTTTATATTTTAATAAAAATGGACTTTGTTTTTATGGTATCCACTCTGTAATAATGTGTATGTTATGAATGTATTGTCCCAATTCTCTAAATCACTAAAATTGAAAAGATACTCAATGTAAAATAAAGTGGTTTCTTGACTAAATTCAAGATTATTTTTGTAATAAGGTCGGGTGTTTATAATAAATATTGGGAGTTCATAAGATATGAATCATAAATAAATAAATAACATAATCCATAAAAGATTAACATAGGAATAAGACATGGGGTTTTTGTAATACACATAAAAATAGAAAATTATATCTTAAAGAAACCTACTAACACCATCCCAACATGACATTATTCGGCTACGACCAATGTACCTGGTTGTTTCTGGGCTTGGTCTATAACCCATATACCCTCTTAATTTTAGTATTGTGCTAAAAACTATGTACCTTCTTGATTTTTGGGCTTGGGAAACAACCTGTGTACCCTATTAATTTTAGGATTCAGATACAACCCATATACCTCTTATTTTTGTTCTTGGTAAATAACTCATTTACCCTCTTACATTCAGGGTTGGGCTACAACCCATATACAGTATTGTTTTTAGGTTTGGTCTACAACCTATTTACCCTTTCAGATCATAAAAAACTTATCATCATGCAATTCATTATAGGGAGATACAAGTCCCACCCATCTCATAATGAAATCTTAAATACATGTTCCACAAGATAAAAAAACATTAATCATATCATGACCCACAAAAATTAACCATATCATAACCCATCAAATGAAATGGGGATCATAAAAAATTAATCATATCATAACCTATGTAAAATATATAGGTTTCATAATCATTTCATCCTATAATAACCCACGAAAAATGTGGGTTTCATAAGAAATTATCATGGGATAACCCATTTAATATAAATGAGTTTTACAATAATATAACCTATGAAAGAGGAATAGGTTTCATAAACATATAACCCATGAAATAGAAATGGGTTTTCATAAACTTCATTCCATCAAAACAATAACCATTCATGGAAAGAATATGAATGGAACCTTTGGATTATTTCCCAGAAATACATGAGTAACATCAAAAGTTTTATTCTTATATGGGAAATAATTTTGAGATATATTTTAAAAAAACATATAGAGGAAAATATCGTTTCTTATTTGAAAAAATTATTTTTAAAACATAAAACCTTTTAAATCCTTTTTACTTGAAAATATATAAAATAATCTTGAAACCATTTGGAAACTATTTTCCTTAAAAAGTTATAAAAGAAGCTTGAAAACATTTTATGAAATTTTAATTAAAATAAAATAAAATAAGCATGAAAACATTTTAAATTTATTTTCCATTTAAAATATTTATAATGAGTTTTAAAACATTAAAAACATTCCTTTAAAAAACATTTTTGAAAACATTCTTGAAAACATTGTTTTTGAAATAGAATAGATTTCTGATCAAAGAGATAAGTATAATTAGATTATTCATTAAAAAAATCATAATTATATCAAATACCAAAGAGTATAAAATGGTACTGATACATTTATTTATATTTAATAAAAATAGGATAAGGAAACTCATGTATGTTCTTGAGATATGGATCATAATATTTCATCAAAGGAGGCCTAAAAATCTCGAAAACCGATGTGATTGTTTCAATAAACTCTTACCACATTGTAACTTTTAACCATACTCCTGATGAAAGAAAATTTAATTACATGAAAATTATAATATCAAGAAAATTATTGTATTCATGATATAATATTTCAAAGGTAGTATATATACCTCATGGAAAAATATATGTGTATAACATGGCATGTGTCTCAAAGAAGGGAAATTGTGAAACAAATATATTACGATTTGGTAAATTTTTAAACATAAACCCCATGAAAGAAATTTAATAGAATATATATTAAAATAATCATATATTTTATAATAATAATCATATAATAAATCCATGGTAGCTATACACACTATAGAAATGAAATGAGTGGTGATTAAGGCATGTTTCTCATGGAAATAAAATGGTGAGATGAGATTACCTTACCTTGTGTCTTGAGTCTCATCATATTCATTAAAACATACTATATAATAAATATAATTTTATTATAAATCTATCAAAGAACCAAATTGTTATATCTAATACCATATATAGTTTGATTTTGACTTTATATTACCATCTTTTTTACAATTCTATGTTAAGGCTTCACTCGGGAAATATCTTCTTTATTCTTTGCAATTGTTTTAATTTGTTATATATTTGGTCCTTGTACTTGTATAATAATTTCCAGAATGTAAAACATGATATAAATATAAATTATATTAATTATTTTTGTATTAAAATAATCTATAGAATTTAGAAATATGAAAATGGAATACACCATTCATGGAGACTGCAGGTCGTACGCATGCATGAATGCTGCTTCCGTTTTATTGACATATTGAAAGAAAGAAAGTAAATGGAATATATGTATATAGTATAATTAAATTATAATTATTATTTCATATATATCATATAATTTTAATAAAATCAACCTTAATACATTCCATTTAAGGTTTGAAAAAATCACATCTCTTTGAGGGGGCGGTAGTCCACACTTCATCAAACAAAATTATCATATTTACACCACATGGAATGTATAAAGATATGTGTTTAAAATAGTATTAAATAAGCTTAAAGACATAATAAATATAATATATAACATATATAAACATATTTTCTATCATAATATCCACTATGAGATACGGTAACGAAAAAAATGAACAATCATCATTTCGTGAGGCGATAGTTCACCGTACACGTAAACAGTATGTTCATTCCCCATTAGATGGAATTGTGTATATGTGTTGGTCAAAACATTAGTATAAAATAACATATTATATTTAGGATAGTTCTTTTGTTATAAAATAATGGAATACGAATCTTTTAGGGATGGAGAATGGAAATAAAAGGAAGGAACTTGAGGGAGGGTGTTACCTCTTAATTAGGTAAATCCTTTTTTGCATCAAAGGGGTTGATTAGAGGTTTTTTTGCACAAAGAGAGGATTAAAGGATAAATATATGGTTTTTTTACGTGTATTGGGAATATATTTTCCTAACTAATGTGTTTTCATAGGTGTGAGTAAGTGGGGGAGTGGTTTCCTTTTTATAGTGGAAGGGGGTGACACTCTTGTAAATACCAAAAGAATTCAATAATGGGAGGCATACCTTACCAAATGTTCCTAAAAATTAAAAAAACAACGGATTAAATAATAATAATGGTATATAAAAATCAACACCACAATAAAATATGTGTATATTAACAATTTGTTCCATAACTTCTATGTTTCTCTAATTTTATCATTTTAGTTGTTATTAAGGACACTAGTTTCCTAACCAATGTAGTTTAACCGTAAATATATATTGAAGTAATATTTTTCACAAAAATATAGATCCAAATAATTATAAATATTATACATAATTCAAGAAATAAAAATATCATTTTTTTGGAAATTAATTTTTAAACAAGTGCATGTGACGCGTAAAAACATAGCTTAAACCAAGACCGTGTTAATGTTTTTACAATATATGGGTCTATATGTTAATAATAAAAGATAAATTGGTCTATTAATAGCATATATTTAATATTTAACCACACTTAAATTTCAATTTTAAGAATATATTATTATTATTACTTTTAAATAATTTAATAAAATATAATTTATTGTAAAATAACATTAATGTCAATTTTGACATTATTTATTTAATTTTAATTTTAAAATTTCAAAAAAATATTGGAATTAAAATATATTGAGTTTAAAGATGTGTAAAATGATATATACATCTAAAAAAGTAATTATAGAAAATAATTTATTTAATTTACTTCACTTTTAATATTTATAGAATCATTAATTTTAGTTAATTATTAACTAAATAGTCACTACATTGGTTTTTCTTAATCATTTTAAGTAACTAAATAATCTATAAAAATTAATGATAAATTATTATGATACAAAATCCCATCTATATTTAAAAACCATATTTATAAACTAAAATAGGATTTTTTTTACATATCTTAAGGTTTTATAAAAGTTAAAGGTATGGAAAGTTCTCTTTTTGTCTTTTTCATTACTTAACCTTTTATATAGGGAACTTACATTTAATAATATTACAATAACCCATAGAATTATAAAATATAGGGGAAATGGTTGAATTATTGTCATATAAGTTTCTTTGGATAAGTTTCCAAGTCATTTTTGGCCCTTAATATTTAGTTTTAGTCTCTTGTTAAGCTTAATTGATCCTTAATCACCATAATTATTTTTAATCACTTTCACTAAAATTTTTGGTAAAATATTTAGTATATATTATTAGAAAAAAAATTATACTAATTATGACCATGTATTTCCATTTTTTAAAATTCAAATCACATAAGTGGGAAAATTAAGTTTAATTCTAATCCCACAGATGTGGCGAGAAAGCGGGTTTTCAAAGTAAAAACGTTGAAAGTTCAATAAGTGTTTATATATAATATCAATATAAATATTATTAACCTAAATTAGATTAATATATTCATAATTTATCAATTTTTACTTTAAAAAAATTAATAAATAATTTAACACTAATCATTATTTATATGGAAAGGTTGTTTTTAATTAAATTGAAGTAATTTTTACTATTCATCCAAAAAATGAGGTTTCTCAGAAAAATTCCAAACATTAAACCCAAGATAATTTCAACATTTTAAATTAAAAAATAAATTTAATTCTATCAAAATAAATTTCTATTATTTCCTAAAATTAATTTTATTATTGTTCAAAGGACATAAAAGGTAGTTTCTTTAAGAAATTATTTTTTAAAAACATATAAATACTTTACGAAAAATTATATATTTCATTATAAATATTGTTTATTTATGTTAAAAAATTATAAATAATATATAAAAATTAGTTATTATTATTAATATTTCTAATTTTAATTTCTAGGTTATAATTATCTCATTTAAAAATTTATAAAAATAAAATGATGTTTCATAGAAACTCAGTGTTGTGTATAATGCACGCCAAGTTGGTGTTGTGTGTAGCACAATCCACATAGGTTCCATGCGAAAGGAATATTTGAATTAGTTAAATGAAATACATAAATGAAAATTAATTCATTCGGAAAAAAATTTCCCTAAAAATCAGGGGTGTTACATCCTACCCCACTTAAAATGAATTTCTCCCTTAAAGTTCATCTGGGTTATCAAAGGGTTAATAATTGAAAGTTTCATTCATAGAAACCCACATCATAAAAATGTGTACTAAAACTTAACTTAAAAGGTAAATTTTGAACCATAATAGTTACTCAAAGTAATATATAAGTATGCTTCCATAAATGAGAACATATATTGTAAGTGAAAATATAGACATCGAAGTGAAATCTAATAATCATGTTCTCATGGAGAGTGATAGAGAACCCTAAAAATTTAAGGGGAATTTTTCATTACTAAAGTACTAACATATCATGATATCCATGATAAATCATCCCACATTTCATTAGTTACCACCAACACCAAGTGGTTAGAATAGGAAATCCAATATGCATAAATCCTCATGTCATGAGATAATACTTTATTCTCACAAACTTCATCCTAGGTTTAAATTAATATTTCAATAAATGGTAAACCTTATAACCCTCAATAAATATTAAAATAAAAAACTTTATAAATAAAGTCATGAAATCAACTTAACATTGATCCCTCATATATCACAATGCACCACTTGGTTGTCACATTCCACACATGTGAATACCCTCATCATATATTCCCTTGAAACATGCTAATAACAAAATTTAACATTAATCATTTTTCAAAACATGGATTCTCCCTTTTTACAATGATTAATGGATACTTTATTTAAATCCAAGAGGTTGTAAACTTCATCCTTGATGACATAGAACACTTTTCAATAATCAATTCCAGGTTAATCTATACCATCCAATTTACTTATTCATATCCAATATATCTTTATCCAAACATCAATATCTCAACATTTGGAACTAATTAATGGTCACCTTCCCCTAATCAAAATATCACCTTTCCATGAAATCGATTTTCTATGTCTTTATCACCTTTCAACGTGTCCTTTTCAATCTTTAATGAAAACCTATACTGAAAATACTTATATATTCCATAATTTATATAAAAAAAATCTTTTAATTCCAAAACATAAATACTTTATTTATCTAAATTTATTCTTAAACCATTAATCATCCTTCATCAACTTATTCCTTAATACCTATTTCCTAAAATATAAAACATTAATAGTGTTTTAAGTTTCCTCAACATTAATCTATTCATGCTTCTTATATAAACAATAATTGAAGAACATCACATACCCTTCACATGTCGTTTGCGGTCTCTTTATCTTCATAAGTATAACCAATACTTTTACCACATTCCGGATTTTCTCTATGAGATTTCCACTTGGGAAATATATTTTCATAATTCCCATACTTTCAAAATAAAAAACATTAAATTTTAACCATGTTCCTTCTAGTTAATGCTATTTAATTAAAACAGAAATCACTGGGTGAGAAACACCTATCATACAATGAAACCACATAATCAAATAAAATAACTCATAGGATGTCTAAATCGTAACACCTACTTTTTAATAGATGCCACATTAGGTTTATTGTGTTTTATTCATAACAAACTTATATTTACATCATCCAAGAATGTTTGTGAAGAGTTTTTCAATTCCCCAAGGATATCCCCCGGGAGTGTGAAACCAGGTGTGTAACAAATCCTATTTTCATGTACCAGATTACCCCAAGTTAGGCTCGGGATATCTTGTTAGTGTTTTTACCCCTATGTACATCTCTTACATATCCACATAAAGTTGTTTTCTCTAGATAGGGATTTATATCTAGGAAACCACTCACTCTATCCTCTTATAGAATTCCAAGACATTTTATTATACTTTTCCATATCCTTATACATATACTTAGAGATCTCACTAAGGGTTTCTCATCCTAGTTTCCAAAGGTTAACTAATCTTTTTCTCTGATACCAACTATAGAGACCCTAAATTTTTATAAATTAATATTACATCACTTTTTTGGAATTCTTAAAACATTATATAAACATGTGCCCAAAGACCATATTAGTTTAGTGCCTTTGGAAACATGGAAACATAAAAACTGATATATATGTGATCTCTATTATCTCCCACTAGGTTCTTCGTGACTATAAACTTTCTTAGACACATCATATATAAAACATATCTTCATAACCTAGAGATGTAAACCTAAAATGGTTGAGATCATATTCTTAGTAAGGGTAAAAAATGGAGACATGTAAGCATAAACATGAGAATAGGGGTATGAGAACATGATAATAACATTGTAAGACCACAACCTGTATATCAAAGATCATAAACATGAATCATGTAATAGATATTGGAAGTTCATAAGACATGATTCATAAATAAATAAATAACAAAATCCATGAAATCATAACATAGGAATAAGAAATGGGATATGTGGAATACACATAAACATAGAGAATTATGTGTCAAGGAAACCTACCCAGACCTTCACAACATGTTAGTCTTGGTACAACCCCCATGTTCCTATTTGTTTCTAGGATTGGGAAATGACCCATGCACCCTCTTACTTTCAGGATTGGGATACAACCCATGTACCTTCTTGTTTTTAGGCTTTTACAACATCCCATGTACCCTTTTACTTTTAGGCTTGGGGTATAACCCATTTTCCTTCTTGTTTTGGGGCTTGGGAAACAACCAGTGTACCCTATTACTTTCAGGCTTGGGCTACAACCCATGTACCATCTTATTTTTGGTCTTACCTTTGATCTTATATTAAACTTATCATTTCCCAATGCATTGGAGGGATATATAGGTCCCACCTATCTCATAATGAAATCATACATACATGTTCTACAAGATAACAAAATATTCATCATATAATAACCCATGAAAAGGGACCATAACATAACCAATGAAATATAATGTGTGTCATAAACATTTAATCATATCATATGCTATGAAAAATATATAGGTTTTATAATAATTTCATCCTATAATTATCAGTGAAAGTAAGTGGGTTTCATAAGAATTTATCATGGCATAACCCATTAAAGAGAAATGGGTTTTATAAGAATATAACCCATATAAGATAAACACGTTTCATAAACATATAACCCCTCAAATAGAAATATTTTTTCATAAAAATCATTCTCTCAAAACAATAACCATTCAGGGAAAGAATATGAATGGAACATTTGGATCATTTCCCAGAAAGGTGTGATTAACATCAAAAGATGTCTCCATAGATGGGAAATAATTTTGAGATATCTTTTAAAAATATTTCTTGAGGAAAATATCCTTTCTTATTTGAAAAATTCTTTAAAAAAAACTTTTTAAAACCTTTTTCCTTGAAAACCTATAAAATAATCTTGAAAACATTTTAAAAACTATTTTTCTTGAAAACAAATAAAAGATGATTGAAAACATTTTGAAAACTATTTTCCTTCAAATCATATAAAACAATATTGAATACATTTTGAAAACCATTTCCTTGAAAACATATAAAATAATATTTAATTTAAAAAAAACATTTTTCCTTTAAAAAACATTCTTAAAAACATGGTTTCCGAAATAAAACATATTTTCTACCAAAGATTAAAATATGGTGAGATTTTTATTAAGAACATTTTATTAATTAAATTAAGTACAAAAGAGTGGAAAAAAGGTACTAACAATCTCAAAAGGAAATGAGGTTGTTTCAATAAACTATTAACACTTGGTAACTTTGAACCATACTCACCATATAAGAAAAATAAATTACATGAAGACTAAAATATAATATAAATAATTATATTCAGGATATAACATTTCAAATTTATCATATACCCCTCATGTAAAAATATAGGTGCATAACATGGCATGTGTCTCAAAGAAAGAAAATTGAGACAAAACCATCTTACCGATTTGGTAACTTTTAAAATTTAAACCGCAAGAAAGAAATAAAATAGAATGGATATTAAAATACAAATATATTTAATAATAATAATCATATATTACATCTTGGGTCATTATACACACCACACAAATGAAACGAGTGGTGATTAAGGTATGTATCTCACGAAAATAAAAAGGTGAGATGCAATTCTCTTACCTTGTGTCTTGAATCTCATCGTATTCACTGAAACGTCATGTATAATAAATTTAATTTTATTATAAATCTTTTAAAGAACCATATTATTATATCTAATACCATATATGGTTTAATTATGACTTTATATTACCCTCTTTTAACAATTCTATGTTAGGGTTTCACCTCGAGTAATATCCTCTTTATTCTTTGCATGTGTCTTAATTTGTTTTATCTTTGGTCCTTATACATATATAATGATTTAAATTATGTAAAAAATTAAATAAATCAATTAAATTCATTATATGTATTGTATAATAATTTATATAATATAAAAGTATGAAAATGGAATACAACGTTCATGGATACAGTAGGTCGTACACATGCATGAACACTACTTCAATTTTATTGATGTATTGAAAGAAATAAAGTAAATGGAATGTATGTATATATTTTAATTAAAATAGACTTATTATTTCATATATTTTATATAGTTTCAATAAATTCATTCTTAATACATTCCATGTAAGGTGTGAATTAATCATATCACTTTAAGGGGTGTGTAGTCCACACTTCCTCAGACGAAATTATAGTATTTACAAAAAATGGTAAGTATAATGATATGTGTTAAAAAAGGATTAAATAAGATTAAATAAATAATAAATAAAATAAATAAAATATATGACATATATAAATAGTGTTTCCATCATAATTTCCACCATGAGATACGGTAAATGAAAAATGAACAATCATCATTTCGTGAGGCGGTTGTTCATCATAAACATAAACAGTATGTTCGTTACCAATTAGATAGAAGTAAGTGTAAGTTTAGGTATAATAATTAGAATAAAAAATACCTAGTATATTAATTATAGTGGTTTTGTTATACAATAATGGAGTAAGTAGAGACTAGTGTATAGAGAATAGAAATAAAAGAAATGAGCTTAATGGAGGGTGTTACCTCTTAATTGGGTAACACCTTTTTGTTTGCACCAAAGGGATTCCTTGGAAGTATTTATGCCCAAATTCAGGATTCAATTGGTATGGGAGGATTTTTTTTTCAAGTTTATTTGGAATATCGTGTCCAAACCTATGTGTTTTAAGAGGTGCGAGGAAGTGAGAGGGTGCTTGCCTTTTTATAGTAGAAGGGGAGTGACACTCTTGTAAATAAAAAAAGTATTCATTAATGGGAGGTATACATTACTTAATGTGCCTAAAAATTTTAATATTAATGGATTAAATGGTAATAATGGTATATAAAAACTTCTACCACACAAAAATGTGTACATTTTAATAATTTGGTTCCTTAACTTCTATGTTTCCCTAATTTTATCATTTTGGTTTTTATTAAGGATACTAGTTTTCTAACCTATGTAGTTTAACCATAAGACTATATTAAAGTGAAATTTTTCTAGAAAAAATAGAGAAAAATTATTATAATTATTATACCTGATTCAAAAAATAAAAATATCATGTGTTTTTTAAATTAATTTTAAAACAAATGCATGTGATGCGCAAAAACACTATATAAACCTGGACCATGAAAAACAAATTACAATCTATGGGTCAATATGTTAATTATAAAATATCATTTATTCCATTAATAGACTATAATTAATATTTATTAACACTTACACGTAAAGTTTCAGAATATAGTATTTTTATTAATTTTAAACCATTTAATAAAATATAATTTATTGTAAAATAACATTAAGGTCAATTTTGACATTATTTATTTAATTTTAATTTTAAAATACCAAACCAATAATGGAATTAAAATATATTTTTTTGAAATAATTGTATCATGATATATTCAACTAAAAAATAATTATAGACAATACTTTAATCAATTTACTTCACTTATAATATTTATAGTATCATTTATTTTAGTTAATTATTAACTAAATAATCACTACGTTGGTGTTTCTTAAGCATTTTAAGTAACTAAATCACATATAAAAATTAATGATAAATCATTTTGATAACGTTAACCCATTTATATTTAAACATTATATATATTTACAAAAATTTTATGTTTTTTACATATCTCAAATTTTTATTAATATTAATGGTAAGGAAATATCCCTTTTTTTCTTTTTCCTTACTTAAATTTTTATATGGGGTACTTCCATTTAATAACATCACAATAACCCATAATATTTAAACCAAGTGTTAATATGGTATAATTATGGGCATCCAATGTCCTTTGTAAAAGTTTCCAAGTCAATTTGCCCTTAATATTTTGTTTTAGTCCCTCATTAATCTTAATTCTACCTTAATCACCGTAATTAATTTTAATCACTTTCACTAATTGTTTTGGTCAAAAATTATGTTGATATTATTAGACCAAAAATTTTATATTGGTTATAACCATTTATTTTTATTTTTCAAAATTGAAATTATATAATTTGAAAAATTAAGTTTACCACAAATCCCGCAGATATTGTGGTAAAGCGGGTTTTCGATGTGAAAATGTTCAAATGGTCTATAAGTGTTTATATCTAATTTCAACATAAAAATGATTTTTATGAAATAAATTGGATTAATATATTCATAATTGATATATTGTGACTTTAAAAACCAGTTTAAAATATAATCTAGCATTAATAATTATTTAAATGAAAAGGTTGTTTTAGATAAATTACTGTAATTTTTACTATTCACCCAAAAATGATGTTTCTCAAAAAAATACAAAATATTCAACCTAAGATAATTTAAACATTATGAATTAAAAAATGAAGTTAATTATATCAAATTCTATTTCTATTATTTTCTAAAATTGATTTTATTATTGTTCACAAAAGGACATACAAAGTTGTTTCTTTAAGAAAATATTATTTTAAAACATATAAGACTTTACCAAAAATTATATATTTCATTATAAATGTATTTTATTTATGTAAAACCATTATAAATAATATATTAAAAGTATTTATTACTATTCATGTTATTAATTTGAACATCTAGGTTACAATTATATCATTTAAATAATTATAAAAATAAAATGATGTTTTGTAGAAACTCAATATTGTAATTAATGCACACCAAGTCAGTGTTGCACATAGCACAAGTCAAGTAGGTTCTATGTGAAAGGAATATTTGAATTAGTGTAATGAAATACGTTAATAAAATTTAATTCATTCAAAAAAAGGTCCATTAAAACTGGGGGTGTTATAGTGCAGGAATACATTGATGTATTTCCTGAGGAATTACCTGAACATCCCCTAGAGCATGAAGTTGAATTTTACATTGATTTAATCCCCAATGAAAGGAAAATATAACGTAATAAATATAGAATGACCACTTTGTAATTAGTGGAGTTTAAGAAATAAATAAATTATTTGGGTAATAAGGTATTTATCTTCTATAGTGTGACCATATGGGGAGCCCCTATACTCTTTATTAAGAAGGTATATGGAGCCATGAAGTTGTGAATTAATAATTGTGAAATAAGTGATTTTACAATACTGAAAAATATGATTTTCCTCACATTGATGACTTATTTTATCACCTTCAAATAACCCAATATTTTTCAAATATTTCCCTTTATTCTAGGTATCATCAATTATGAGTAAATAAAGAAGACATTATAAAGACAAAATTTCAGATGAGGTATGGACATTACAAGTTTACAGTAATTCTATTTGGATTAAAAATTTACCCTATGTTTTTATGGACCGAATTAAAAGAGTATTCAAGGAATATATTTATAATTATTTTTTGTTATTAATTAATGATATTCTGGTATGTTCTTAAATCTATGAGGACCATGAGAATCACTTACAGATCATTCTTAAGAATCTTATAAGGGAAGAGTTAGATGGGAAATTTGGTTTCTGTGATTTATAGATTCAAAAAGTCTATTTTAATGTCCATATTGTCTCTAAATATGGAATATCAGTTGATCCTACAAAGACAAAGGTAGTCATAGAGTGGCCTACACCAACAAACATAATCGAGGTACAAAGTTTCATTGATTTGGTAGGTTATATCCACAATTCCTTCAGAATTTTTCCTAATTGGATAACCCATTAACCTATCTTACACGTAAATGGGATTTTTTTTTTTAAAAAATGAGTGTGAAGAATTATTTTTTAACTAAAGAGAAGATTATCCAATGATTAGATTTTTAATATACCATCTAGAAGTGATGGGTTTGTCTTGTATAGTAATACAATGAAGAAGGGACTTGGTTGTTTCCTAATGAAAAATGATAATGTTATTGAATATGAATCAAGTTAATTGAAGTCTCATGAAAAAAACTATCCAACTCATGATCTTGAGTTAGCGGTCATAATATTCTCTTCGAAAATATGGAGAAATTATCTCAATGGTGAAATATATGAGATATACACAAATCATAAAATCCTAAAATATATTTTCTCATAGAAAGATCTCAACATGAGACGATGTAAATGGATCAAGATACTAAAGGATTATGATTGATAAATAAACTACCACCAAGGGAAAGCGAATATGGAAGTAGATGAATTGATTAGGAAGTATCATAGAGTTTTAACCCAAATGAGGATTTAGAAAGAACCAGTGTTCATAGATATAGTAAAAATGGATATGAGAATTTATAAGGGGAGAAATCAATCATTTTTTAAATTATTGAACAACCATATTTATTATTGTCTTTTAATGGCAAATATTATGGTTTCTTCAAGTCTAACCATGGCCTCAGGCAAGGGGACTTTATCTTTCTATCTCTGTTCATTCTCATTCAAGAAATTCTGAGTCATCTCATTCAAAGAAGCATAAATAATGGAGGAATCCTTCTTTATCGTAATTAGTTGTAGGCTCTGGTGATCTCCCACCTCATGTTTTCTAATGATACCATTTTTTTCCTGAATGTAATGAGTATATTATTGCATAGAAAAAATAGTGTACTTGATGTATATTGTTGGGGGAGTGTTCATATAATTAACCAAGGTAACATTGAATTATTCATTTCCAAAAGGTGCTCTACTGAGAGGGTGGAGTTTTTCACCAGGTTTCTGGGCATTAAGAGGGGGAGTTCTCTGTGTTTCATCTCGATGGACCCATATCATCAGGGAGGATTTGGATTTGGGACTTCGATTCTCTCCTCACCAGGATTACTAATAGAGCTATGAACAGGAAAAATAAATTCCTATATTTCAGCAGAAGGATCGCTCTGGTCAAAAGTGTCTTGGTGTCTTCTTTAATTCATGTCCTCTCCTTTATCAAGGTCTCAAAGGGTGTTATCTACTCTATTGATAGGATTATCACCAACTTCATTTGGGATCCTTCTTTAGAATGGTAGAAACACTGGGTTTCATGGTACAAAATAGTTAGGTTTTTGGGTGAAGGAGGTATCGACGTGCACAACCTGAAGGATACCCTCTACTACATTCATGCAAGGCTTTCATGGAGCATGCTGGAACAATATTCTCTCTGGGTAACTATCTTGTAAGAGTGTGCTTCGTGTCTTTGGGACTCGGTGGAGGGGTGTCTCTCTTCCCTATGGTCGCTGATTATTCCCATTTTTGATGTTCTTCATCCCTTATTATGATGGCTGGTTGGGAGAGGTGATTTTTCCTTCTGGAACTAGGAATGGGGTGGCGGTGTGCTGGGGTTCCCGGGGTGTTCGGTCACCAAAATCTCATTCTGGGAAGCCATCCTTTACCCCACGTTCATCAATGAGGTTTTGAATCAAGAATAGCTTGAGAATTATCATCTCATTTAGCTTAATGCAGAGGAGGATAAATGTGTTCTCACCACTTCCTCCTTGGGCCTCTTCTCATCAAAGTAGTTCCGTAGTATGGTTCATGAGCATGTGTAGTCTGGAGGATTGGATGAGGTTATTTGGGTGAAAAACATAACCAACAAGTTCAAATTTTTCACTTGGAGGATTTGAAACAGATCCCTCCCTACATAAAATAATATTTGAAGATGTGGTATTCACTAAGCGAATATGTGTGTGTGTTATAGTGTCCATAGTGAAGAGAGCACTACTCATCTGTTCTTTGGCAGCAAATGGGCGAGTGAGGTGTGGAAAGTCCTTGGGGAATTCTTCGAGGACCTATCCTCGAATGAGTATATCATTTGATTTCTTGATAAATTGCTTCATGGATCTGAGGGGAGAGGCTCAGAGATGGTTTCCCACTCAGTGGTGTTGCATGTGGGATGTTGTAGTATTTGGTAGCCGCATAACAAGTTAAAGCATGAGGGCGTGGCTATGACGGATCGTGTTATTTTCATTTGGGAAAAAAATATGTTACTTTACTTGAATAAGGGAATGAGGTCTTTGAAGGAGGCTCCTTCTCCGCATCGTTTTCAGGCAGTATCCAGGGTGGTTTCTCCTTCCATCAGCAGGGTAGGAAACTAAGCCATCTAGTGTCCTCCCTCAGGTGGCTTGAATCTTAACATGGATGGTTCTTGTGTCTAGGGGAACATGTGCAAAGAAGTAGTGGTGCATGATATTAATGGATCAGTTCACTTAGTGTTCTCATCCTAGATGGGGAAGGGTTCTTCCCTTTAAGCGGAGGCTATGGATATCCTCATCGTTCTGATACTTTGCAGACAAAATGAGATGGATATCTCAGAAGTCGAAACATAAACCTTAGTTGTCCATGATTCCTTGAAAGGGTGTGGAGTTTCTCCCTTGTCGATCTGATATACTATCAAAAAATGTAAAAGTATACTCAACAACAACATTTGTGCACTCCATACTGGGAGGGAGGATAACAAGGTTGTTTACTTCTTTGGCCTTAGAGGAGTTCCCTAGTATAGTGGAGGTGTTTTTTCACATTGTTGGCAGTATTAATCCCAATGGTGTTGATTTTATAGAAGGGGATGCGCTCGGAATGCACTATTTTAAGCCACCTTTGGTTATTTCTTGGATGGGATTTCTTACTGATAATGATGATTATGGATGATGCTCATAGCTCTAATTTCATTGTACACCCTGGTTGAAAAATGATGTATAGGGACTTGAAGGAACACTTTTGGTGGGATAATATGAAGCAGGAAATTACTGATTATGTGTCCAGATATATAGTATGTCAACAAGTGAAAGATGTGAGGGAGAATACTAAAGGATTCTTACAACCTATTTTTATTCCTTTGTGTAAATGGGATGAAATTAATATGTAATGTTTCATGAGAATACCAAAGACTCCTAAAAATAATGATGCAAAATGGTTTTTCATTGATCACATAACCAAATTATCACATTTTCTTGCAATAGTAGAAGACATTCCCCTTGAGATCCTTGGAATTATATATATTAATAATGTTGTAATATTTAATGGAACACCTCTATAAATTGTTTCTAATAAATATCCCCACTTTACATCGAATTTTTGGAAAATTATTTAGAAGGCTCTTGACACTATATTCATTTCAGCACTACCAACCATCCTCAGTCTGATGGACAATAAAAAAGAATAAATTAAATAATGGGAGAAATTTTGAGGCCATGACCACTTGACTTTGTTGTACCCCACACTCTTTGATTTTCATGATCACAATCACTTTCATATGTGTTTAACATTGTGTTTTAAGTGTTTGTGTTGATAGGCATTTGATTGCCAAGAAGTTGACCAAGGAAGAGGCAGAAATGGACTGAAATTCAGTCCACCGGCCGACCGGTGGCTTCACCACCGGCCAGCCGGTGGCATCCAGACCAAACAGTGGAAGCTACTGCCTTCCCACCGGTCGACCGGTGGCTCTGCCACCGGTCGACCTGTGGCACCCAGCACAAATAGTGAGACCTACTGTCTTTCCACCGGCCAGCCGGTGGCTCCTCACCGGTCGACCGGTGGAGCCTGGATCAAGACTCTTCTTCTCTATCAAGGCACCAGCCAGCCGGTGGAGATGTACCGGTCAGCCGGTGGCCCCTGGACAAGAATCCTATGCCTTTTTGCACACACCGGCCAGCCGGTGGGACTGTACCGGCCAGCCGGTGGACACAGTCAAACTAGCCGTTGGGCTGTTGACCAGCCTGTCCACTTGACTCCCAACGGCTCCGAAGACCTCTCCAACGGCTCCGAAGCCTCCCCAAGGGTTCCTAGCCTATAAATAAAGGCTGAGGAAGCCCCGGACAATTACCGGAACACTTGTGAAGCCAACGGACATATTTTGGATCAATTGGCCAACCTCCGGCGACTTCCTTCAAAGGAACCCCAAGAGCTCCAACAACTTCCACATCCAAGGAGCTCCACTCAAGAAGCTTGGGAGAGCACGCCCATCAACTCCATCATCCATTGGCGCCCGAGTCTTCCCAATTACGGGTTTTATTGCATTTATTTATTTTGAGCTTAAAATTGGGTTTGTGCCTACAAACCCCAACCCTTTTCTCTTCCCCCCTTCTTTTGGGTTTCACACCACCACTAAGGTGTGAAGAGGTTGTCAAGCCTTACCTTGTAAAAGGCTTGAGATCGGTGAGCTAGCCTTCACCCGTAAAAAGGCTAGTGGGTTATTGCTTAACCATCAAAAGCATTGGGTTCTTGCTTAACCACTAAAAGCAAGCTGTAATAGGTCCTAGTGCTACCTCAAAGCCTAGTGGGTTTCTTGCTAAAACCATTGAAAAGCAAGCGGTAGGAATCTCTCAACGGTTGAGTTGGGAGCGGAGACGTAGGCCGGGTTTTGGCCGAACTCCGTTATCAATTTCGTGTGTCTTGCCTTCTTTATTTCCGCTGCATTATTCAACTTTGATTTTTAAATTGTTAATCATTTTTTAAAAGGCAATTCACCCCCCTCTTGCCATCATTCCCTCCTTGGGTGTTTTCTCCGACCCAACAATTGGTATCAGAGCAAGCTTTGAGTAATTCCTTAACCCGGTTTCAAAGTTAAGATCTTTTTTTGATGGCATCAACTTCTTTCGCCCCCGAGGGATACTCATTGGGTCGGGCTCCATTTTTTGATGGGACCGACTATAATTATTGGAAAACCCGCATGACCACCTTTTTGAGAAGTATAGGATATCCCATTTTTAAAATAGTCATGCAAGGTTTCACTCTCTCTTCCCCCGACGAATCCAAATGGACCCCCGCCGATATTAAAAATTTTGAGCTTGATGGCAAAGCCATGAATGCTCTTCATTGCGGGTTAGATAGAAATGAATTTAATCGTGTATCCACTTGCACCTCCGCACATGAAATTTGGAAGCTTTTAGAAGTGACCCATGAAGGCACTAATAAAGTCAAGGATACTAGATTAGATATGTATAGACAGGATTTTGAATCTTTTTCAATGCATCCAAATGAGTCTATTTCTGAAATGTTTACACGATTTACTGACGTGTGCAATGGGAGAAAGTCCCTTGGTGATGATGTTTCAGCTGAAACTATGGTGAAGAAGATCCTATGGATCCTACCAAGCAAATGGGCACCGAAGGTCACGGCGATTCAAGAAGCAAAAGACATCAAAAATATGCCGGTAGAGGAGCTCATCGGATCTCTCATGACTTATGAGATCACGATGAGGAGGCAAGCTCAAAAGGAGGGCACACCAATCAAGACCCCAAAGAACATCGCCCTCAAGGTTCAAAAGGAAGTAAGCTCCTCCTCATCTTCTTCCTCATCTCCTTCCTCATCTTCCTCATCATCAAGCGGCGACTCGGAAATGGAGAATCTCGCCCGCCAAATGCACAAGTTTATGAAGAAGCACAACAAGAAGAAGAAATCTCGCAAGGCGCGAAAGCAAGAACCCACCGCAAGATCCGAGCCCAAGGTAAAATGCTACGGGTGCGGCGAAAAGGGCCATTACAAGCCCAATTGCCCACTCCACAAGAAAAGGGCCAAGAAAAAGGAGAAGAAGAAGGCTTCAAAGGCAACATGGAGTGATAGCTCCACCTCTTCATTCTCCTCCTTCTCCTCGAGCGACCAAGGTAAAAAATGCCTAATGGCAAAACATGAGGTATCTTCCTCCTCTTCCTCCTCCTCCTCTTCTAGTTCTTCAAATTCTTTCAATCATTTGTCATATGAAGAACTCCAACATGTGCGAGATCAATTGGAAAAAGGTTTTCATGAACTCTCTTCTAAATTTGTCGCGTTGAAAAAGTCTTTCAAAAAACTTTCCTCCGAAAAAGGCCAACTTCTTAAAGAGAAGGAGGAACTCACCCTTAAAATCCAAAATTTTCCAAATGTTGATTCCATGGAATCAACCATCAAAGATCTAAGAGAAACCCTAGCCAAGTTCACCCAAGGGGAACAAAATTTGAACAATATACTTGGTTCCCAAAGGGTTTCCCGAACCACCAATGGACTTGGCTATACCAACCAAGCCTCCTCCTCCCATGCACCCACTGTTTTTGTAAGGGGGAGCTCTAGCTTTAAATTTTGTAACTATTGCAAAAAACCCGGGCATCTCATTTATGAATGTAATTGTAAAAACGCCCGGTACGGCCAACCCAAATCGATTTTTTATTCAGATGAATTTTATAGGAGAAGACCCGCTATGAGACAAGTATGGATTGAAAAATCCCTTCTCGCAAGTCTCTCCGGGCCTAAAATTGTTTCTTTTCAAAATCCCTCTCCCCGGTGACTTATTGCTTTATTTAGGGGGAGTTAGGAGCTTTTAAGCTTTTTGTGTATTCAATTTTTTTTTATTTCAAACTCAACTCTTGGTTTCAATTCTTTCAATTCAAAATTTTCTATTAAAATTTCATTTCTAAATTTCCAACAGTTGGTATTTATTTTTGATTCAAAACTTTCAATTCATTTTTCAAAAATTTCAATTGGTTTAAAATCTCTCATTTCCCTCAATCAAGTTTTATGCCCCACGCTATTTTGATAATCACAAAGGGGGAGAAATTTCTTGATTGATTGGGGGAGAATCTTTTCTCTCATGCTTAGTATTTATTTTCAATTTATCATTTAGGCATGCCTTTCATTTAAGTTTTTACATTGCTTTGATAAGTGATTGTGATCATCAAAATAGGGGGAGATTGTTGTACCCCACACTCTTTGATTTTCATGATCACAATCACTTTCATATGTGTTTAACATTGTGTTTTAAGTGTTTGTGTTGATAGGCATTTGATTGCCAAGAAGTTGACCAAGGAAGAGGCAGAAATGGACTGAAATTCAGTCCACCGGCCGACCGGTGGCTTCACCACCGGCCAGCCGGTGGCATCCAGACCAAACAGTGGAAGCTACTGCCTTCCCACCGGTCGACCGGTGGCTCTGCCACCGGTCGACCTGTGGCACCCAGCACAAATAGTGAGACCTACTGTCTTTCCACCGGCCAGCCGGTGGCTCCTCACCGGTCGACCGGTGGAGCCTGGATCAAGACTCTTCTTCTCTATCAAGGCACCGGCCAGCCGGTGGAGATGTACCGGTCAGCCGGTGGCCCCTGGACAAGAATCCTATGCCTTTTTGCACACACCGGCCAGCCGGTGGGACTGTACCGGCCAGCCGGTGGACACAGTCAAACTAGCCGTTGGGCTGTTGACCAGCCTGTCCACTTGACTCCCAACGGCTCCGAAGACCTCTCCAACGGCTCCGAAGCCTCCCCAAGGGTTCCTAGCCTATAAATAAAGGCTGAGGAAGCCCCGGACAATTACCGGAACACTTGTGAAGCCAACGGACATATTTTGGATCAATTGGCCAACCTCCGGCGACTTCCTTCAAAGGAACCCCAAGAGCTCCAACAACTTCCACATCCAAGGAGCTCCACTCAAGAAGCTTGGGAGAGCACGCCCATCAACTCCATCATCCATTGGCGCCCGAGTCTTCCCAATTACGGGTTTTATTGCATTTATTTATTTTGAGCTTAAAATTGGGTTTGTGCCTACAAACCCCAACCCTTTTCTCTTCCCCCCTTCTTTTGGGTTTCACACCACCACTAAGGTGTGAAGAGGTTGTCAAGCCTTACCTTGTAAAAGGCTTGAGATCGGTGAGCTAGCCTTCACCCGTAAAAAGGCTAGTGGGTTATTGCTTAACCATCAAAAGCATTGGGTTCTTGCTTAACCACTAAAAGCAAGCTGTAATAGGTCCTAGTGCTACCTCAAAGCCTAGTGGGTTTCTTGCTAAAACCATTGAAAAGCAAGCGGTAGGAATCTCTCAACGGTTGAGTTGGGAGCGGAGACGTAGGCCGGGTTTTGGCCGAACTCCGTTATCAATTTCGTGTGTCTTGCCTTCTTTATTTCCGCTGCATTATTCAACTTTGATTTTTAAATTGTTAATCATTTTTTAAAAGGCAATTCACCCCCCTCTTGCCATCATTCCCTCCTTGGGTGTTTTCTCCGACCCAACAATTGGTATCAGAGCAAGCTTTGAGTAATTCCTTAACCCGGTTTCAAAGTTAAGATCTTTTTTTGATGGCATCAACTTCTTTCGCCCCCGAGGGATACTCATTGGGTCGGGCTCCATTTTTTGATGGGACCGACTATAATTATTGGAAAACCCGCATGACCACCTTTTTGAGAAGTATAGGATATCCCATTTTTAAAATAGTCATGCAAGGTTTCACTCTCTCTTCCCCCGACGAATCCAAATGGACCCCCGCCGATATTAAAAATTTTGAGCTTGATGGCAAAGCCATGAATGCTCTTCATTGCGGGTTAGATAGAAATGAATTTAATCGTGTATCCACTTGCACCTCCGCACATGAAATTTGGAAGCTTTTAGAAGTGACCCATGAAGGCACTAATAAAGTCAAGGATACTAGATTAGATATGTATAGACAGGATTTTGAATCTTTTTCAATGCATCCAAATGAGTCTATTTCTGAAATGTTTACACGATTTACTGACGTGTGCAATGGGAGAAAGTCCCTTGGTGATGATGTTTCAGCTGAAACTATGGTGAAGAAGATCCTATGGATCCTACCAAGCAAATGGGCACCGAAGGTCACGGCGATTCAAGAAGCAAAAGACATCAAAAATATGCCGGTAGAGGAGCTCATCGGATCTCTCATGACTTATGAGATCACGATGAGGAGGCAAGCTCAAAAGGAGGGCACACCAATCAAGACCCCAAAGAACATCGCCCTCAAGGTTCAAAAGGAAGTAAGCTCCTCCTCATCTTCTTCCTCATCTCCTTCCTCATCTTCCTCATCATCAAGCGGCGACTCGGAAATGGAGAATCTCGCCCGCCAAATGCACAAGTTTATGAAGAAGCACAACAAGAAGAAGAAATCTCGCAAGGCGCGAAAGCAAGAACCCACCGCAAGATCCGAGCCCAAGGTAAAATGCTACGGGTGCGGCGAAAAGGGCCATTACAAGCCCAATTGCCCACTCCACAAGAAAAGGGCCAAGAAAAAGGAGAAGAAGAAGGCTTCAAAGGCAACATGGAGTGATAGCTCCACCTCTTCATTCTCCTCCTTCTCCTCGAGCGACCAAGGTAAAAAATGCCTAATGGCAAAACATGAGGTATCTTCCTCCTCTTCCTCCTCCTCCTCTTCTAGTTCTTCAAATTCTTTCAATCATTTGTCATATGAAGAACTCCAACATGTGCGAGATCAATTGGAAAAAGGTTTTCATGAACTCTCTTCTAAATTTGTCGCGTTGAAAAAGTCTTTCAAAAAACTTTCCTCCGAAAAAGGCCAACTTCTTAAAGAGAAGGAGGAACTCACCCTTAAAATCCAAAATTTTCCAAATGTTGATTCCATGGAATCAACCATCAAAGATCTAAGAGAAACCCTAGCCAAGTTCACCCAAGGGGAACAAAATTTGAACAATATACTTGGTTCCCAAAGGGTTTCCCGAACCACCAATGGACTTGGCTATACCAACCAAGCCTCCTCCTCCCATGCACCCACTGTTTTTGTAAGGGGGAGCTCTAGCTTTAAATTTTGTAACTATTGCAAAAAACCCGGGCATCTCATTTATGAATGTAATTGTAAAAACGCCCGGTACGGCCAACCCAAATCGATTTTTTATTCAGATGAATTTTATAGGAGAAGACCCGCTATGAGACAAGTATGGATTGAAAAATCCCTTCTCGCAAGTCTCTCCGGGCCTAAAATTGTTTCTTTTCAAAATCCCTCTCCCCGGTGACTTATTGCTTTATTTAGGGGGAGTTAGGAGCTTTTAAGCTTTTTGTGTATTCAATTTTTTTTTATTTCAAACTCAACTCTTGGTTTCAATTCTTTCAATTCAAAATTTTCTATTAAAATTTCATTTCTAAATTTCCAACAGTTGGTATTTATTTTTGATTCAAAACTTTCAATTCATTTTTCAAAAATTTCAATTGGTTTAAAATCTCTCATTTCCCTCAATCAAGTTTTATGCCCCACGCTATTTTGATAATCACAAAGGGGGAGAAATTTCTTGATTGATTGGGGGAGAATCTTTTCTCTCATGCTTAGTATTTATTTTCAATTTATCATTTAGGCATGCCTTTCATTTAAGTTTTTACATTGCTTTGATAAGTGATTGTGATCATCAAAATAGGGGGAGATTGTTGTACCCCACACTCTTTGATTTTCATGATCACAATCACTTTCATATGTGTTTAACATTGTGTTTTAAGTGTTTGTGTTGATAGGCATTTGATTGCCAAGAAGTTGACCAAGGAAGAGGCAGAAATGGACTGAAATTCAGTCCACCGGCCGACCGGTGGCTTCACCACCGGCCAGCCGGTGGCATCCAGACCAAACAGTGGAAGCTACTGCCTTCCCACCGGTCGACCGGTGGCTCTGCCACCGGTCGACCTGTGGCACCCAGCACAAATAGTGAGACCTACTGTCTTTCCACCGGCCAGCCGGTGGCTCCTCACCGGTCGACCGGTGGAGCCTGGATCAAGACTCTTCTTCTCTATCAAGGCACCGGCCAGCCGGTGGAGATGTACCGGTCAGCCGGTGGCCCCTGGACAAGAATCCTATGCCTTTTTGCACACACCGGCCAGCCGGTGGGACTGTACCGGCCAGCCGGTGGACACAGTCAAACTAGCCGTTGGGCTGTTGACCAGCCTGTCCACTTGACTCCCAACGGCTCCGAAGACCTCTCCAACGGCTCCGAAGCCTCCCCAAGGGTTCCTAGCCTATAAATAAAGGCTGAGGAAGCCCCGGACAATTACCGGAACACTTGTGAAGCCAACGGACATATTTTGGATCAATTGGCCAACCTCCGGCGACTTCCTTCAAAGGAACCCCAAGAGCTCCAACAACTTCCACATCCAAGGAGCTCCACTCAAGAAGCTTGGGAGAGCACGCCCATCAACTCCATCATCCATTGGCGCCCGAGTCTTCCCAATTACGGGTTTTATTGCATTTATTTATTTTGAGCTTAAAATTGGGTTTGTGCCTACAAACCCCAACCCTTTTCTCTTCCCCCCTTCTTTTGGGTTTCACACCACCACTAAGGTGTGAAGAGGTTGTCAAGCCTTACCTTGTAAAAGGCTTGAGATCGGTGAGCTAGCCTTCACCCGTAAAAAGGCTAGTGGGTTATTGCTTAACCATCAAAAGCATTGGGTTCTTGCTTAACCACTAAAAGCAAGCTGTAATAGGTCCTAGTGCTACCTCAAAGCCTAGTGGGTTTCTTGCTAAAACCATTGAAAAGCAAGCGGTAGGAATCTCTCAACGGTTGAGTTGGGAGCGGAGACGTAGGCCGGGTTTTGGCCGAACTCCGTTATCAATTTCGTGTGTCTTGCCTTCTTTATTTCCGCTGCATTATTCAACTTTGATTTTTAAATTGTTAATCATTTTTTAAAAGGCAATTCACCCCCCTCTTGCCATCATTCCCTCCTTGGGTGTTTTCTCCGACCCAACAGACTTTCAATGTATGTGGGATGAGTACTTACCTTTGGTTGAGATTTCATATAATAATATTTTTAATTTAGGTATTCAAATGGAATTGTATGAAGCATTATATGGAATGAGATTTCATACTATATGTTTTATGGATGAAGTGGGTGAAAGGAAACTCATAGGCCTAGAGCTTGTTAAATAGATGATGAAAAAGGTAAAGGCTATTCTGACTTTTATTAGAGCAGCTCAAAGTATTCAAAAGTGTTATGCTAGTAACTAGAGAAAGTATTTTGGGTTATAAGTGGGATATCATGTTTTCATGAAATTATCTCTTTGGAATGTTGTTATAAGGTTCAGTAAGAAAGGGAAAATGGGACCTGGGTACATCAAACCATTCCAAATTCTTGAAATATTTGGAGTTTCTACTTATCATTTGGAAATAAAACCAATTATATTAAAGTTACATGATGTGTTCCATATATCTCTGCTATGGAAGTACATTCCAGACCCAATGCATGTGCACATCTATGATGAAGTGGTGATGGAACCTGAATTTTCATATTGTGAAGAACCCATCTATATTAATGATACAAGAGATCAAGTGTTGAGGAATCATATGACTCCTATAGTAAAGTTACACTGGAGAAATCATAAAATGGATGAAGCAACATGAGAACTTGCAGATTCTATGAAGGATAACTACCTACATATTTTTAGAGGGTAATAACCCTAAATTTTAGAGGATGATTTTTTGTAGGTCATAAGAGTGTAGAACTGAAATAATTTACCATATTTTTCATTTCTAATAAATTAATTTTTTAAAGCTTTCAAAACATGCAATACTGAGTTATTTTTCAATACACGCAACAACTAATTTAAATATAGCAGTATTTAGCCACATTTCACACAGTCAAATAAATGTAAAAACTTTTAGATAATTTCTATAGTAAATTTATATTTTATATATCTAATAAAATATTCTAACATTTTTCCAATATATTCTATAGAAATAATATAAGAATAAACCTAATTTTATACACAAAAAACCTATATTTTTATTAAATAAGTTTTACCACTTTTTAATGGTGAACTTATTTTAAATATAAATTTTGGAACTATTATAAATTTTATATTTCAAAATAAACTTAATTTTTTAAATTTTAACACCATAAAATGTCACGAAAATTATATGTAAATTTTTTTAAATTATATGGAATTATTTCAATACTGCATACTCTGACGGGACATGATTCTGTGGACCGGTGAGCCCAGAACAAATTGTTGAACTTTTTTAAGGTACATTCTGTAAACGTGCGAGCATATTTTTCTATATTTTAAATTGGTTATCGGATCGAAAATATAAGGGCACATTTGAACTCAGAATGCCGGGATTCCCCTAGAAATGACTTAACTTTGGCCGACAAGGACCGAGCCGAAAAGTTATTTTTCAGACTTTTAGAGTAAAATAATAGAATAATTTGAAATAATTATTTTATTTATTTTCTTTCCATTGGTTTGAGGATGGCAATGTTGTGGTGTAGCGACCAGGCATAGATGCTACGGTGCAACGACCAGGCGACGACGTGATGAATTAATGAAGCTCATTAATGGCCTATATCCCACAGCGTAATGATGAAATAAAGTAAGCATAATAGCAACGTTGTTTCATAAATGAAACAACGTAACAATACAACATTGAAGCATACCAGAAATGTTGCGACGCGATTCTTTTTATTAAACCAACACGTGGTAGAATGGATAATTAAACTATGGGGATTCTATGATGAATCATTGATAGTTTTCCTCTCCAACAAAGAATGACGAATGCCAGTGAGACTTCATCATCTTCAGCATGCCTCGGAAAATAGAGCCGGAAGTGATGTCGGCATATTGAAACCTCACGGATAAACTCCTCATCATTGAAAATCAATGAGTTAGGGGTTTATGAGTTCTACATTTTTTAGGTTCTTCCCCGTTCCTTTTTTGGAATGACGAATGCGAATCAAACCACGAACAGATTGATCCGAGATTTATGCATTTATGCGGGATTGTAAGTATATTTGGGGATTAATCTATCTAGGTTTCTACATTACTTGATATTATTGAACATTAACCATGAGCCTCCCCATATTTAAAACGTCTAATGCAGGGGCACGAGCCGACTCGAACAAAATCTCGGACCCCTCTGCAGGTGCGCTATTTTTGAACGGATTGTCTGAAGTAGAGGCAAGATGATTTTGGAACCTTTACAGTGAAGAGAAAATTTTCTCAGAGGCTGTTGGAACAGGAGGCATGAAGAATGGACCACCAGATCACATCCATTGGTCCGACGAGAAATCGTCCAGCGGAAGCCGCCCACAACAACGTCTGCGGGTGGACGGTTGTGGCTTTCTCATCAGCACATCGCAACGGAAGGAGGCCGTAGTCAACCAGTTGTGGCAGATTTGCAGCACCAGGTGGTCGCTGTGTGGAGGGATTGCCCACGTCCGGGCTGTCTGTGAAATTGGTGAGATGCAGTCCGTCGACCATGGCTGGAGGAGGCCCCACATCCGCAGGGCCAGCAGGGGAGCCAGATGCGGCACTACTGTCACGTCTTGGCTGGACGACGCCACACCGGCTATACCACATGACCGGTATTTGGCTAGCGAGCCATGCCCCAGCCAGTGGGCAGGACCTACACTAGTGGGCCAGACCCGCGCCATTCGGGTCAGGCCAAACGAGAGTGGGTCGCCGGGTGACCCAGTGGGCTGGACCCTCGGCCAACCCTGGACGAGTCCAGCAAGGCCAATTGGGCCTGGCCTACTGGCCAGGCCAGCCTAGAACGACCTTGACTCAAACCAGTTCATGTTGAGTCCATCTAATTAAACTGGGGTATGTGGGACCCCCAGGCCGAGTTGGTCAAATCGGTCCAACAGGGTCAGACAGGCCCCAGACGCAACCTTCCCCTATTAACTAAAATGAATGTATCTCTCAAACCAGGCGTCTAATTGATGCCCTGTTAGTGGAGTTGGGACCCCTGAGATGGACCTTTCCCTTTGATATACTCCACTTGAGTTTTTTCAGAAGTTTAATTACATCCAGGTTGGATTAGACTGAAATCCAACCAGTCCCTTTTAACTAAAAAGCATATAACTTACAGATCGGGCATCCAAATGACGCGTCGTCTTTTGCGATGTGACCCTTACAATGAGACAGTACTTTGGGTTACTCTATGTGGGACTTATTGGAGGTTTAGGTATGACCAATGGTATAAGGAGAGGATCCTCATAAAATTAAGCATGCTAAGTGTGGGAATCTAGTGGTTGGTTGTAACGTGAAGAAATAATAGTGATCCTGCATGGGTCGGAACCAAGTGATCCTGAGTGGGTTATCACCTAGAGATCCTGTATGGGTTATCACCTAGAGATCCTCTATGGGTGATAACCGAGTGATCCTCTGTGGGTCAGCACCTAGCGAAACCCTACAGGTCAGCACCTAGCGATCTTGTGCAGGTCAGCAGCAGAGCCTCTCGACAAAATAAGATGATCTAAATTTACGAATAATCATATTTACTTTTTTATTTAAGTTATACCTCGTGTGAGCATTGTCTTTTACTTTTTGATATGTGTTTGAGATCTTTCTTGGTGGTATTACCTGTGTTGTATATTCCTTCGTGGTGTTTTCCTTCATGTATTACTAAGAGTCCTTCGGGGGTATCAGGGTCTCTACTGAGTATTGTTATAATCACCCCTACACGGGCTTCTCCCGCACTTATTGTGTCTTGTGTAGATGACAGACAGCCTTGACCAAGACTTTAGGGATCCAGAACTAGATGGTGCTCGAAGGTGGATCGATAGACGTGGTGTGCTAGTGTGACATCCGAAAGAGAGATGTACCTACCTTTCAAGTATGATCATTAGCGGATGAACTCCTGAGATTGTACTTCTTTTGATTTACTTTCCTTTCATTTTTACTTGTATCATGGCCCCTTTAATTTCAGTTTACACACTTTACTCCCAATAGAGATACTTTGTGGTGGTTGTACGAAATTCTTTCCCTTATGGTTTTTCATGTGTGGTATGCACTGTTTGTGTGTGTACAGTTTTAAAGGCAATGCCTTCCCTTTTTGGGTTATGCCTTTCTGATGCTAGTAACCAGCCCCTGACCTATGGAAGGCAGGCTTGGGGTAGTCACGACACGACCCCAGGAGACGGGTCGAAATAAAGTGATATCAAAGGGCGGTCTGTTCTACTAGAATAATTAAGAGTCTGTATTTTCAATGGGGGAAATAGTTTTAAGAGTCTTTAGATCAGATTTTATTCTAGGGAGTCCAATGTTGGTGTGGCGGTCGACATATCCATACACTGGGGCCCTAAATTCTGTTTTCCAACTCGGTACATGAAAACACTATTTGCATGTGTTTTGGAAATGTTTTTCTCTTGATCTCTATTGAGTCCGCTCACCAGGTATAACTTATTGATTGTGGTGCATCTGTTTCTCTACCGGATGCCTCCACATAGATAGAAAGACATGATTCTAGTGATATATCACGATGATGGTCCACCGAGTGATGAGGTTTCTATGGAGGGACCGCTTACAGTGCCAGCACCTTCGAGTGGTGGACCAGCAACACCACCACCTAGAGAGAAATAGTTTCTACTAGCCCCACCAGCGGACAATGAACACTGAATGAGCACACTACACGAGTTCCAGCGATAGAGGTCTCTAAGGTTTTGAGGTTAGATGGATCCTCAGGAAATTGAGGATTGGATAGAGGCAGTTACTCAGGTTTTTCGCTTAGTAGAGACACTGAAGGACCAAAAGTAGTTCTAGCCGCTATCCATTTTCAGGGAACGTCAGGGAGGGGGTGGATCTTGAATCTCCAGACACACAAGGAGATGAAACTTGTCTATAAGAACTTTAATAGCCTATTTAGGTTGGAGTTCATACAAGATACACTATTCTTAGTGTGTATTTAGGAGTTACTACACCTGCAGCGGGGCAGCCTAACTATGGCCCAGTACTCATCAAGGTTTACCGACCTCTCCCGTTACTCAACCGACATGGTAGAAGACCCTTTATTGAGGACCCATACCTTTGATTAGGGACTCCAGAGAGAGATCATGGCATTTATGATTTCTCTTAGCATCCTGACACAGGCTGGAGGTCGAGAACGAGCCCTTATGATGGAGACATTCTTGGCCGATCAGGCACCGACGGTGAGAGCCGCCACCGAACGACAGGTAGCCGAGTCATCTACAGCAGGCGGTAGAAATATGACACAGAGGAACAAATGGGCCATAACTTCCAGAGGATGACCCCATGATGTAAGGCCAGAGGTGCAGAGCTTATGAGGTAAAGGGGGTCATCTGAGGACTAGAATTTGTCACTCTTGCGGAGGACTTGGGAACATGGATCGTGATTTTCCGACTCCCCATGTAGATGACCAGAATGTGGTTGAAGGACCGCCTAAAAAGTGATAGAGTTTCAAGTGAGGAGGTCCGTAGGGAGGTGTACATGGTAGAGGATAAGACTGAGTGGCTGTCGGAAGATGATGGTTCGAGGTACTACACCACCACCCCTAGAAGGTGCACCCCAAGCTCCATAATCATGTGGGCAGGGGAAAGGCCAGCTTCAGGTGATGGAGGCCCATGACCACAGTGCTCCAGAGATGATTAGAGGTACGATCTGTGTATACTACACCATATATACAGTTCTTATAGACATAGGTTCTAGTCACTCCTTCCTTGCCACGAATCTCGTTCATATCTCAGAGATTCCGATGGAGTCGTTGGCTCGATCCTTACGATTAGAGACTCCAACAGGAGAGGACTTGACGATTAAACACTGGTTTCAGAAGTGTGATATTACTCTAGGAGGCAAGAGCTTTGGCTGGGATCTCCTATAGGAAGCGTTCAAGCCTTACAATGTCATCATGGGTATGGATTGGTTATCCACAGTCCATGCTCAGATCAACTGTTTTAGGTGAAAAGTACGGTGTGTCTGCGAGGATGAGACCCATTTTTCCTTCACTGGTGAGAATGGAACCATTGAAGCACATGATGGACTTTGTCAGAGGAGGGTGTAACCAATCACTCACCAGTTGGCTAGCCTCATCCTCGTTGCAGTGGATTAGGGGAGTCCGAGATTTCATATAATGGTGTACAAAAATGAGGATTTAGTTCTAGAAGATGACCCATGAATTCCTCCTCATGGATAGGTAGACTTTTTCCTTGACTTGTACCCATGGAAGACACCTATATCTACACCTGCATATCGGATGGTGACGCACGCCTATCTTGGGGCATGGAAAAACAATATTTTATTTACCTAAGTATAGTATAGCAGTTGATCCTAGGTAGTCTCCCGAAGAGGAGTGCACACACAAAACAAGGTTGTCACTTTTTGTTGGTTTTCTTAAAAATATAGGTTTTAACAAATGATAAAGATGGTGATCGGATTGGGTTTGGCTAGACCTAGTGTTGTGCCATCATGGTTTCCAAATTTTATCTCTTCTTCTTCCTTAAACTGGTAAGAGAGAGATTCATCTACCGAGTCCTCTCTCTCCCTTAGTCAGATAAAGGTGATGAGAATTTTCCTTTCTAAAACCTTAGATTGGTCTATCCTCCTTCCAATGTGCTTAGGGTTATAGAAGGTCTTTTGATTAATTAGAGAAATCCCAGACCTAGAATTTTGGTTCCCTAATAAACCAAGTTTTCGACATACAATCCTACACACGTGCTTGACAACCGTCGAGCAATCACCACCCAACCCAAATCATGTTCCACCGTATACAAATTAGAATTGGGTGGAGGGAGATGTGATCATCGACCAAAGAAATTTATAATTTTAGAATAAAAACCTTAACACAACCGCATTCGGAATTTAATACTGAATTAAGAATTGGAACCAGAAGAAGAAAGAAGAACAAATTTTATTCATTTCAAGCACAAAAACTCAAACACAACACATAGGTCCAGCCTCCCCTCTTTCTGATCACTCAAATGAAACTACCCCTCCATGGATGGGGTAAGAGAGAAAATGTGGGAGAGGAGAGACATTATAAAGTAAAGAAAAATAAAATAAATAAAATAGAAGGCTGATAAGTTCTTCTCCTTGGTGTCCCAGAAGGAATTGGATGGAGAATGAGATGTTTTGAGGAGGAGGAGCTCTCCTCCTTTTATAGCCAGAATGTTTACCCCGAATGTTGACGCATTGTAGACCCATTAAATGACATCTTCACTTGTTTATCCCTTCTTTAATGTTGTTCATAATTACCTTGGACATGTCCCATTAAAATCTCATCGGATTTGGATATGTATTCTGAGAGTTATGTCCATTTTAGTATGATCATTTATTCTGTCCAGTCAGACTCTCTAAAACGCAAACCCCCGGATTAGGAAGCTTTAATGGACCCTCAAACGGCCGAATCCCGCGGACTTTCTTTCATAAAAGATGTGATAACACTACTTTCGAGTCTACCCATTGAATATCATAACATTTGGACTCACCATGAATGAGTTATGGATCCCACACCAAAACAAGGCAGAATTGAAAACAGTTTTCTTTCTCCCACATGTGAGCTTCTTTTGAGCTTCCATATGGCCGATTCAACTTTTTGTCCAAAAATAGTAAATGAATCCCTAGATGTGTAGAATATGGAAAATAAATAAATTTTCAATTTGGATTAGTGTAGATAATGTTATGGCCAAAATAAAGAAATAATGTAAAACTGTTAAAAATCCAAAATGGCCAATTTTTACTATTCAGCTCAAAATAACACCAAAATCATAAAAATGAAACAATTAATCATAGAGGAAAACTTTTGTGATTTTAAAACAATGATATTCAATAGAAATTAATTGAAAATATTTTCTCTATCAGATGGATCTTGTGCAGCTTCGTGAGTTGAGGGTATAGCTGGAGGACTTGCAGAGGATGGGGTTTGTAAGGCCCAGTGTTTCTCCATGGGTAGCCCTGATGTTGTTTTCCAAGAAATCATATGGGATCTTGAGGCTATGAGTGGAATTCCAATGCCTGAAATAGGTGACCGTGAAAAACAATTATCCACTACCAAGGATTTATAACCTCTTTGATCAGTTGAAGGAAGAAAGGTGATTCCCGAAGATAGACCTTAGATCAGGCTATCACTAGCTTCGGGTACGATATGTGGATGTATAAAAGATAGCCTTCAAGTGTCGTTACATCCACAATGAGTTCTTGGTGGTGCCTTTTAGAATGAACAATTCCATAGTAGTGTTCATGGGACTCCTGAAAAGTATCTTCCAGCCTTACCTTGATCATTTCTTAGTAGTCTTTATTGATGACATCTTGGTGTACTTAGCGAAAGAGGAGGAGAATGCTACACAATTGAGGATAGTCTTAAACGCACTATGAGAGCACCATCTTTATGGTAAGATCTCGAAGTTCCAATTATGTATTCGGGAGGTCCAATTTCTAGGACACATCATCTTGGAGGCTAGATTTGCAGTGGATCCGACGAAGATAGAGGCAGTGCTTGCTTGGGAGACACCCTAGAGTGTGATTGAGGTGCGGAGTTTCCTAGGGTTGGTTGGGTACTACCGGAGATTCGTACCCAATTTTTCCTGAGTAGTAGAACCCATTTAAACTTTTTCAAAGAAGGTAAAACCCTTCATATGGATGGAGAGATTCCAAAATAGTTTCTAGAAGCTGAGTCAGAGACTGAAGAGTGCCCCGATCTTGAGACTACTAGAAAAGGTTGTTGGGTATGTAGTCTACTTTGATGCATCAGGGAACAGACTAGGTTGTGACCTGATGCAGGAGTGAGCAGAGATCACCTACGACTCATGACATTTGAGGCAACATGAAAAGAACTACACAATATATAACTGAGAGTTAGTAGTAGCGGTCTTTTCCTTGAACATGTGGTGGAACTACATGATGGGTGAATGGTTTACCATCTACTCTGACCATAATAGCCTCAGGTATATCTTCTCATAGAGGGACCTGAACTTGATATAGTGTTGACGGCTAGAGTTCCTCTAGGACAATGACTTTGATATAGTCTATAATCTTGGGAAGGGGAACGTGGTGGCAGACGCACTCAGCAGGAGGACCAGTTTGCAACTACTGAGTGAGGCGACAGAGCAGTTAGACATGATACAGATATCCTTTGTGGATAGTTATGGAGTAGTTTACATTCAGTAAATGACTATTACTCCCCTACTCTTATAGTGATTCAGGGAGGTACAACCGGTGGATATTGGTTTCGAGGCCTGACGTGCTTAGTTATCCTCAGGACGGGCTATTGATAGATTTTTGATAGTTGCGGAGCACTTTTTCCTTTTCAAAGGACACACCATAGTACCAATGACATTGCAGGAGGTGATGCTGAGGGAGTTCCATGAATCCCTTTTAGTGGTATATCCTAGAGTGGAAAAGATGTACCAAGACCTTCAATGTCAGTACTGGTGGCCAGGTATGAAGAAAGCAGTGGTAGAGTTCATTTGTCGATGCCTCACTTGTCAGCAAGTGAAGGTGGAGCATTAGTTTCCAGCAGGCTTGGACCATCCACTTGAGGTACCAAAGTGAAAATGAGATGGTATCTTGATGGAATTTTTGATGGGGTTATTACATACATCTAGGTTCCATGATTCCATTTGGGTGATCATTGACCGACTCACCATGTCATCTCACTTCATACCCATTTGGGACCGTTTGAGTCCTTGTACGGGTGGCCTTGTAGATAACCCATATGCTGAACTGACCTAGGGGAGTCGACACTCATGGGTCCAGAGTTGGTACGGGCTACCACTGAGTAGGTGCAGATCATCCAAAAGCGGATGAGGACTGCACAGAGCAGACATAAGTCTTATGTTGACCTGATATGGATACCCTTGGAGCTTGAGTGGGGTGATCATGTATTCCTTCAGGTATCTCCTTGATGGGGTTTACATAGATTTGGTCGGGGCGACAAGTTATCTCTGAGGTTCATTGGATCTTTTCAGATCCTGAGCAGAGTTGGCGAGGAGACATACCACCTATCTCTTCCCCCATAAATACACTAGGTGCATAATGTTTTCCACATGTTGTAGCTGAGGAGATATGTGCATGATCCATTGCACGTCCTCGACTATGGTGAGATAGATATTAATGATGGTGCATAATGTTCAGCCGACAAAGGTTTAGAGGAAAAGTTATTTTTTTGGAATGTATGAGAAAAATGATAAAATAATTTGAAAGAATTATTTTACTTCTTTTATCGCCATTGGGTGGCAGAAGGTGGCACTATTATTGGCACCAAAATATGTGAAAAGGAAAAGAAAAGGCAAAGAGGAGACCAACTCCCTTGAGGCTGCGTCACGAAGCCTATTCGCGGAGCCCCGTAGCACTCCAGTCGGCACGAAGATGTCCCCTTTGTGGCCACTGTGAAGCAAAGAGGGAGGATTCTCTACAATCCAAAATAAATTTGTCAAGTCGCTGGGATCCGAAAGGCATTTTCGAAGACACCACGAAGCAAAGAGTTGGGAGGCTCCACTATCCGAAAAACATTTGTGAAGTTGCCCCAACGCAAAGAGGTGGGAGGCTTTGCGGTTATAAAAAAGTGCCACATGGCTTTGGGTCACATGTTCCTTTCTTCGCGTCGCCTCTTGCCTATAAATATCAGGCTTCCCCTGAGCCCAAAGGATGGATACTCTGACCTTTCTCCATCTCATCTCTAAAATCGTGAAGCACTTTCTAATCTGAAAAAAATGAGTTCTTTGACGTACTTTAGTATCGTGAAGTGACTTTCAATTGGCTTAAACACAACCCCTATTCAAGAAGGGATTCCCTTCACGAAGCCCATGTACCTTTTCCAAGGAATGAGACACCTAAGGGGGATCATGTCTTCACAAAGCACTCATGCTTCATGAAGTATCTTCCATGCACATGTGAACCACATACTAAGGCAGGGTAACTGTGCTTCATGAGGCACACTGCTTCGCAGTGCTATACTTTGCAAGGCAACCTTGCTTCGTGAATCCCTACTCTGTGAGAGCCTTTCTGCTTTGTGAGTCACCCTCCATGTGAACCTATTCCCTATGCCAAGGCTAGGCCACCCCACATCATGAAGCATACCCCTTTGTGAAGCCCCTCCGCTGCATAGAGCACTAGAGCTTCATGAGGCCTCTTCCTGTGAACCCCTTTGCTCTGCAAACCCTTTTCCCATACGACCCTCCAGGGTTGTATGAATTGAATTCAAGGTCCCATGGGTGGTGATTTTCATTGCTTTGCTTATCCTTATGCTTCTTTTCATAGGAATGCTATGGCTCTTTCTTCTTCTCATAGCCAAGCTAACGTCAGCCCCTTAATGTATCACTCCACAACACCCCATCACTATGGCATTGTTGATACCTTCCCTTTTTCAAGGGTGGATAGCTATTAGTTATGTAAGTCCTAGGGGTATGGAGTGAACCCGCCTTATCCGAGCAGTAGGACGTTAAACTACCAAGAATCGTCATCCTCATCACATAATGTTAAACTATGGCCTCACCCTGTGAATCATACATGGGGTGCGCCATATCAAACATTCTCTACACCCAATCGTCTCCATGGGAGTGATATCTTCCTCACATGGAATGAGATGCTCACTACTGGAGCGACGCCTGTCTGCGGAGATGGAGAACCATATTGGTGTAAGCCCCCATCCTTTCATGAAGGAGGAAGCATTCTTGCTACTCCTCTCTTCTTCTATGCCAAAGACTAGAGGAGAGATGGGCATAGGGACCTTCGCTCTCCCATCCCTCTCTCTCAGAGATTTGTCGCCATTGGGCCTCTATCCTGGAGTAAGTCCCAATCTCCATCTACCTGGGCAGTTAACCACGCGTAATCCCCTGTTTCTTCTTTGGGTCACTAACCACATGTAAGCCCCACTCCACTTCCCACAAACTCACCTTTTGTGACGTGATCATCATGTCTTTGTTGTATCTTGTTTCTCACACCGAGCATGACTCACATGATCTTAGATTAAGCACTGACCATGACATCCTCTCTGATTTTCCTTATCATGTAATCCCCTAAAACTCTCGAACTATGTGGACATCGATCCTTGACAAGGAAAGGTACATAGGAAGCCTCCCTGAGGTTCAAGCCCAACCCCTTCATGTCGGTTCACCTTCATCCCACATGATGTTAAACTGTATCTTCCCTTACTAACTACGTGGACTTTGAACCTTGCTAAGGCAAGGTTTGTAAGAATACTCCCTTAGGTTCAATCCCAACACCTGTTGATCCTGAACCATTCATGTCTGTTCACTAAAATCTCTTGAACTATGTGGAATTTTATCCTTGTCAAGGTAAGGTATGTAAACCCCCCCCCCCCCCCGAGGTCAATCCCAACACCTACTTGTCTTGACCCCTACACATCGGTTCACCTATGTCCCGCAAGACGTTAAACTGTATCCACTATCCCGAACTACACGGAATTTGATCCTTGTCTCCTAGAAAAGGTATGTAGGAAGCCTTCCTGAGGTTCAAGTCCAACACCAATCGGTCTCGACCACTCCACATAGGTTCACCCCTCTTCCCACATGATGGCAAAATGTACGACCCTTTTCATCCCATGAAATGAAAAAATATACACATTCAAACTATGTGGGATCTGATCCTTATCTCCTAGGAAAGGTACGTATGAAGCCTCCATGAGGTTCAGCCCCATTCAGCGATAAGCGGTGTCAATCCCATTTATAGGTAAGCCACTGTCAACCCCAACCAGTGGTAAGCCATTGGAACCCTAATCAATGGTAAGATTTTATGTTCCCCATTCAGTAGTAAGCTGTTGGAACCCCATCTAGTGGTAAGTCGTTTTCAACCCCAACCAGTGGTAAGAAATTGTAACCCTAAACAATGGTAATCCATTTTTTCCCTAACCAGTAGTAAGCTATTAGAACCCCATTCAATGGTAATCTGTTTGAACCCCAATCAGCGGTAAGCTGTTACACCAAACCAGTGGTAAGTTGTTGTAGTCTGTAATCGACATTAAGCCATTGTAGTAACCTTTTCTAGGACCCACATCTCTGGTCCACCCCCGTGGCGTCAGACTAACTTGGACTGCTAACCATGTGTAAGCCCCAACATGTCATTGGGCCGTTATCGTCTATGTACACTCTGATTCTATGCCCCCATTCTGAACTACGTGGACATTGATTCCTTGCCTCTAGGATATGTAAGAAGCCTCCCTGAGGTTAAATACCATTTCCCATGTTGAATCCTAGTCTTTCCCTGAATCCTATGTGTCTCAAGAAGATCATGCCCCAACCCGGAGGTTCCATTTCCTCCAGGTCCCATCCATGCGTCCATTCTCATGAGTCGCCTCCTCAGGTGTCCCATCGCCTCACCGAACTACGCAGACATTGATTCTCTTCCATGAGGATACTTAAGAAGTATTTTCGAGGCTCAAGCCCAACATCACTGTCACCCTCACATCATCTCCATCTCACTCCCCCATCCACTCTCAATAATCCATATCCATCCTGATTCTTACCCGGGATGCTACATCCTGGTGAGATCATGTCACCCAATTTTTCACTGCTCCTTGTAGTAATCGGGTATCTAACGATGAACTACCCCAGCATTAGTGATCCCTCTAGGGGTTGCACCCATATGATCCACTCCAATCAGTTTTCTGATTAGTATGGTCTGTCTCTACTAGATGTTAAACCCACAGCATACCCTGTGTTAATCATGGGAAGCTGAGGAAAAACTAAGAGACATGCATATGGAATATAATTCCCCACATTTGATGTGGGATTCCTTGGGATTATATTCCCTAGAGAATCCCTATCATAAGGGTAAGAAACGCAGACACATCATTGTTCCAGCTTCCATACATTCTAGTGATGTCCAACATGACTACTCCCCTAGTTGAAGGTTACTTCCCTGATTGGACCGATTGGAATGTCCTGACCGAAACAGTATAATTAACCAGCATCCATGAAGACATGGAACTGGGAAGAGTTTCATGAACAACGTATTAAGTCTTTGAGGGAGACCCGAATTAGGCAATGAGTTCCGAGGTGGAATCCGCAGAAGGAGGAACCAACATCCCATCATACTATTTTGATCAAGGAGAAAACGTCCCTGAATAAGAGACAGATGCCGCCTGACTTTGGGAAGTGGGAATACAAGGCAACAACTACACATCCTCCTCCAAATAAAAGACAGATGCACGCCCTAGTGAAAGTGTAAAAAATAGAAATTGTGAACCCAACGTGAAATTCTTCTCTTCAATGTGGAGATTAGTAGTGCTCAAGACATCAGTGGATTAGTGTGTCACCAGATCCATGGATCTGGTGCCAGGTCCTTCCAAGAAAATAGTGGGCTTGGAATGAAACTCAAAAGAAATTGAGGCAGTTGAACACTGGATATCCCTGTCTGTGACATTGTCAGTGTGGATCCTTTTTACAAACTATGGAAGATTGAATGGTGTTGGGGAACAGGACATCGCTTTCTTTCTTTCAGCACTAATGGTTAAATATTTCTACTTTACAGGACCCAATATGTTGTGATAGGAAATCGATATCCGCCCAACCATCGATATAAGGGCAATGGAAACTTCAATGAAGCAACCCCGTGTGGCCTCATACATTCCATGAAAACCTCCTTGTCCATGGCTGATGGGCGCCCACGCCCCATTTCCCCTTATGAAATCATTCAAAGAAGGGTGATAAATGACCTCGTTCGACGATATGAGGAAGAGGGGATTATCCCAACCCGGGATATGCCCCAAAAATACTTAGAGGCTTATATAAATCATCACCATTTCCAACCCAAGGTCCATGTAGGGATCCAATACTCCCCCCTCCAATGCATAACCATTTTAGGAGCCCCTCCCTAGAATGGTTTAATGACTCCCCCCCTATGCTGATAAGGTGAGAGATGTCCGGGCCAGCCCTACTGGGATCCCATTCCAGGGGCTCCCAAGGAGGGATCCCACTAGGCTGCGTCAACGCCACCACCTGGCCCCACGAGCTAAGGAGAAGGTATGCTATGCACCTGCACCACCAGCCCCAGTCTGGTTAACCTGATGCTAGCATTGGGTGCGGGCAGAGGAGGACGTCCGCCGAGGGGCATCTACGTCATTGACTACCATGGATGGTGCCACCATTGACACGTACCATAAGTCCCATATTTTCACTGAGCAGGGACACTCATATGCCTGGCCCGGATCGAGGCCCCAGCCACCCCACAGGCAGGCTGGGTCGACTCTCCTGGTCGCCGACATAAGTGGTGCCCACCGCGGGCCGACTCGTGGCAATGACGCCCAATACAGAGGTCCTCCCCATACCATCACCAATTAGAGTGCTGGTCTATCCCACTCCCAATCTCGGCCTGAAGGTCCTCTCCATGTCAGCTTCAATCTAAACAATGGTCCTCCCCACTATAGTGATGCTCAGTACGGAAGCCTCTTTCGCCCCTATGACCTCAGGTATAGAGCCTTTCCCCCTATCGTAGGTCATTAGGGTGAAGATTCTACACATCCAGTCAAATTTCTGCATGGGGGCCTTCCCCATGTTCTTACAAAAATTGAAGAAGGTCCTCCTCATCCTAGAAACCATAGAAGCGGAGGTTTTCCTTGCTTCATGGACACCCAGCACAGAGGTACTACCCGTTTTCTGCTCAACCAGTATGAGGACCCTCCTCACACCAACGTTTCTAGAGGAAATAAGCATGGAGGCCCTACCCATGCTCCCACCAGCTCCAGCGAAGGTCCTCCCCACTCCAGCACTTCCTGTGGAGGTTCCCTTCACGTGTCATCCAGTGGAAACAGAGGTCCTCCCCATGTTACCTTTGACATTTGTCTAGGTGCTCCTCGCACCCTGGCTCACCCTGGATGAATTCCTCTCTGCCCCAGCACCAGTTCGGCCGAAGGTCCTCCTCGAGCCAAAAATATACCCTATCCTGAAGATCCATCCTGGGGAAGGAGGGCGGGTCACCTCCACCATAAAAGGAATACCGGGAAGATTCATAACAAGATTAAACTAGTCTTCTTCTCAAATTTTGAGTTGGAGTGTGATTCGACAATGAAACCCTCACCTCGATCCTCTATGTCGGTGGCTGGGGCAGGGAAGAGGTGTATCGGCCTCATACTTCTGGAATGTGAGGTATACCAGATCCCTACCTCCCTTCATAGATACATCCAAGAGGATGAAGAGTGGCATTTCCCAAGGGTCTGTCCGTGTAATCGCCACCATCATCACCATGAGAACTCTCTACCTCGACAAAAGATCACGAAGTGTTATTTTGGGGGCCGATGGAGGAGGAGAAATAGTATAGTCCACTGCCAGCAGTTGTAGTCCCTATGCCAGAAACTGTGGTTTCCATTCCATCTTATTGCGATGTGGTGTCTAAGTCACTTCCGTCTTCAGAGGATATCTTGATATGAATTGGTTTTTCATCTCTCTCATTGTATTCTCCACCGGTTAGCCTACCATCTCAGCAGTTTGCTTCAGTAAAACTATTGGTTCCCCTTCCACCTCCAGTTGATGAGTGGGGCAACCAAGGGCTAGACCCTGAGTCTGAGCTAAGGAACTTGTGGGAAATTCTTACAATGGAGCATTTCCCGGAGATGTTTTGGCCAATTACAACACCAAATATCCGTGTGCCGGAATTTCTCACCCAGGAGGAAGTAGGATGCTTTCGACAGACCCTGTGGGTGACGTACTTTCTTCTTCTTCATCGGTGAGTGGCTTACCCCAAGAGTTAGACACACTTAGAAGACATTGGTCAAAAATGTTGTTTGGTTTATTTGGTCGCACTCCCTATGACCCAACATCCTAACTCACCAAGCCTCCATAGGTCCCTCCCACAATGATGCGTTCATAGACTTAAAGTGCTCCGCAAGATTTTCAAGGAGGCTTCCCACCACATATAGACACGTGGTTGGGGGAAGTATGTTGCCCTCCACTTTAGCTATATCTGGCATTAGCCCGACATGCTAGGCGGTATCGAGGATATGCCTCAAGGAAGAGTCACGGTTAACATGGATGATCTATCAGAGGAAGCGATGGAGACATAGATACTTGGAAAAAACTTACCCCCTAGGGGAGTTCCAAAACTATTGAATCTATTGGTTAGGGTTACTCACCAGCAAATAAATCTATTGGGTCTTCTCGTTCCCACCGATGCATTGGTCCTCAGCCAGTATCCCAATAAGGGAAAAGAGCACCTAGGAGCCATCAGACCCTACGACCTGTCTAGATCAGTAGAAGATATGGAGGATAATCCTGAAATATTTGTGTTACGTCAACAAATCGTGGAGCACAAGAAGATGGTCAATGACCACCTTGCTGAATTTGTTGTGGAGCGGCGGCCAGACTATTGTGATCCTCGGCCGGGACAACAGGGGCAGGTAAAACTCCCCCCAACGAATTGTCTTTAGGTAACACTGACTATCCTGCCCATGCAGATAGGATAAAGACAAGAACTTACAGAAATAGGGTGAAATATTTGTCTCCAAACCCACCCGAGCGGCAAGATAATTCCCAGGACCAGGCACAGGTTCCCCCAGATGCTCCGCAGGCCATCCCACCAGCCTCTCCATGAGACATCGGGCCTGAAGAACCTACCAACGCACTGGTGGGTAGTGATCCTCATCAAGATAGGAATCCCCGCTCAGATGATCTGATGATGGTGTTCATTTCTCATCATGAGGCATTGGAAACTCGACAGGTAGCAATCCTTCCTAAAGGCATTCCATATCCGGTGTGGGTGGATGATATGACAACACCCATGGGTGTCAGAAATCCCACATTATCTCCCTTTAACCTAACAGGAGATCCACTACAACATCTGGCCCACTTCATCTCGAGGTTCGGACCCATGCTGGGAACTCTGACACAGCAAGAAGTCGCTAAACTCCGATGCTTCGTACAGGCATTACAAGGACCTGTGTTTGTCTAGTATAACTAGCTACCCATAGGGTCGGTCAATGAATAAGAAGACCTCTGTAGACATTTTATCTACCAATTCAGCTCTACCACCTGAAAGACGAGTATTGTAGAACTTTTTGAGTGAAAACAGAGGCCTGAAGAACGCGTCGCAGACTTTGTCGCTCGGTGGAAGGGCCTTACCTATTCCTTGGATATGTCACTGACTCAGGAATAACTACTGACAATGTGTGTGGATAATATCAAGACTGAAATTTTACCCTCTGTCATTACCCAGAATTACCCTAGGGGATTCCGAGACTTCTTTGATAAGGCACGGTGTCTAGAGGAAGCCTTACGGCAGGCCAAGCAGGCACGTTCGTTGCCTCCTGAAATTCCCACGAGAAGGGATGCAAAGGTTGAGCCTCCTGTGGTGGCTCAAATAGAGGCCCATAGAAAACTGGAAAAAATTATCATTGGAGCCACCTCCATAGACCCATAGGGTCCCTCCACCTCAGGCGCATGCTCTATCCTAGCAGTACCCACCTCAGAATCAGCAGGCACCCTCATGTAATGCGCTGGCACCACCCAAACGAGATAACCAGGTTCCACCTCCTCGATAGGATCCTCTAGACCCTTTTAGGGCCAGGCTCCTAGATACCCCTTCCCAGATAGTAGAAACTAGACCTAATCATTCAATGAGGCTTAGTTCCCCTGTTATTTCTGAAGCACCTTGGAATAGGGACTTCTACGTTTGCCTGAATGCAGGAGACCAGAAGAGGCGGATCTCACTGATTGCCCCAATTAATGCCCCTATCACCGAATCTTGGGGAACACCCTCAAAAAATTCTATGTGTTTAAATACTTGCTTCAAGACCAGTTTGATAACAACATAGTTAGGTTAGGCCCTGCTCTGTTGTAGGTGGCATGCATCTTCATGAATCCAGACAATGGCAGTGACAGTGAAGGTTAGTGGCACCAGGTTTCTAACGGTGGATCCCAAAAGTATGATGACTAGGTGGATCGTAAAACAGTTGCCCATGACCATGGTATTATCCATGCATGTCTGAATCCACCTGAGCCTTCATAAGATGTTGCATCATCCATAGCCAGTACTTCGGTTTCAATGGATCAGCCTACCTCTTCCAAGAAGATCAGGTGTTGACGACGCAAGGGAAAACAAAGCCCCCCGCCAATGTTGTCATCATCCTGTACTCACAGCGTCTTCATGCCCCCAAAGATGGAGATTACCCATAGAATCCATATAGTAGTGGAGGATTCATTGGGAGATGATCTTGGGTAGGCTTTTCTTAACACTGTAGAGCTGTTAAACCCCTACATGTTTTCTGACGGCAAAGAACGCCAGCCGGATCCTCCCAATGTCCCCAGACGTCGCCGGCATCAACAGGGTTGTGGCTATATGGGACATCAGAGTTCCTTGGTTAGTATTTATAGCCATTTTTTTCATGACACTGAAACCAAATAGCAGGCCCAGTGCAAAGATCAACATATACAGCCTTCTCATCTGGTGTCATCAGGTCCACCTTTACCGTCGTTTGTGTTTCTTGATCAGGCAGAGCCACCCTGACCCTTCTGTGATCGGCGACACTTTATTATAGATAGGTATTAGTCATCTGGAACTTTTCCTATAGTCACTCGATAGGCTTCGACTAGTGTGCATCAGGATGTTCCCTGCACCAGTTAGCTGCCACTTCAGCTGAAAGGGCCAGTCATTCCCCCTATTGCAGAACGACCTCCAGTAAGCAGAAGTTCACTCCTAGAATGGAAGTACGATGTCCTCAAGAATGTTTCCATCATTCCAGTGAGGCCCTCTATCCTTTAGGCCCTTCTCCTATCAGAACATATGCGTGAATACCTTGCCAAGGATTTGAGAAGCCCCCTCAAGTTCGAGACAAAGGGAGTAGCTATAGAATCCTTCCATGATGAGGCAGTCGAGCATGCTGAATGTCGGGCCACTATCTCTTTCTCTATAGAATATGGAGGCTCTACCATACAGGGGCACATTCTCCCACTGTAAATTACTTTCCACTTCAATGGTGTAGAATTTTGTCATTGTCTTGTCGAAACAGGCTGCGGTATCAACTTGATCTCAACCCAGACCATACAAAATATAGGGCTATCCGAGGATGACCTAAGTTTCTATGACCTAAAAATACAAGGTTATGACTGGATAGAAAATACACTTGTCAAAATGATCTGCCAGAAGACCCATTTTGGTGGCCTAGTTGCTAGCGGCGAGTTCATGGTTATATCTCAGGACACCACCTACAATGCATTTATGGGTAGGACATGGCTCCACCTTCATGTGGCGGTCCCTTCATCATATCATCAGTGCCATAAGTATTCCCTTAATGGTCAAGTAGGCGTACTCCAAGGGGACACGTCTCCCTTTGCCTCTTGTGAAGACCGATACCTAGATACTGACTATTACAATAGAAAGGAAAAACAGATCCAAGCCAACAAGTTTGAACATGCTACGGCTGCGACAGACCCATGGATAGACCTAGATGATGCTTACATCTTTCAGATCCTTCGATTGGAGGTGAAGACCCTGGACCCGGGGCAATGGTTCATTGTTTCAAAAACGATGGGGAAGAACAATACTAAGTCTAAGAGACATTGAAATATCAATTTATATTTATACACGAACCAGGCTCAAGTGGTACTAGATCCCCCTATTCCCATAAGATATCGGGATATCCTCCCCATGGCAACAACAATATGCCATACCTACTTGGTCCGCCAGGCTAGGATAAACTGACTCAAGCGGACGTGCCGATATTTCTTTGATATCATCAAGCATGGCCCCTTGGTCTGAAGACCAGATGGGATCAGGTCGACAACTTTCATCACTATGGTTTTGATAACACAGGAGTCCCATGATGCAATGTCCACCCCCGCTCAGGCTATGAACAGCTTCCCATTGGGATCTGTTGACTTTGAAGAAACTCCTCCCACCGAGGACTCCTCCTCCATAAGTGAAGAAGAGGATTTAGAGGATTCTCCTCCTTCTTTTGAAGAGGGTTTCTCCACTATGGTCTATGAACTAGTACATGTGAACCTCGGTAGTGAGACAGATATGAAACTAACATTGATCAGTGCCACTATGCATGTAGAAGAGAAACATCAGTATGTTGAATTCCTGAAGCAGCACCATGAGGCATTTTCCTGGAGTTATAATGAAATGCTAATTCTAGACCCTTAGGTCACCGTACGCCACCTTGGTCTTCCAGAAAATCATTGTGGGTTCAAGAAGCCACCTAGAAAGACGCAACCTTCTCACGGTGCCATGGTCAAGGCCAAATATGACCATATCATTAGAGATAACTTTGTCAAGGAGGTCCAGTACCCCAGATGGCTAGCCAACATTGTGCGCTTCAGAAAGAATAATGGAAAAATCAGAGTTTGTATCAACTTCTGGGATCCCATACATCACTTTCTGAAGGATGATTTTCCCCTTCCCATGATGGATTTATTGATTGATGCCACTACTGGGTTATAGGTCCTCTCTTTCATGGATGGGTATACTGGGTATAACCAGATCTGAATGGCTCTCAAGGATGTGGATTATACACCCTTCAGGGCACCGTAGGGTACTTTATGCTACCAGGTAATTCCCTTCGGACTATAAAATGCAGGTTCCACCTATCATCATTCCATGCATCGCATATTTAATAAAATATTTCGGACATTGGTGGAATGATATGTGGATGATCTGGTGGTCAAATCTCACCAACATCGTGACCATCTCAAGGAGCTTGAGAAAGTTTTCGAATTCCTCTGTTCTCTCCATCTGAAGATGAACCCATTGAATTGGGCCTTTGGGTTCACCTATGATAATTTTCTTGGATTCATTGTTAGATATAGAGGCATTGAGATTGATCTAGAAAAATATTAAGGCTATAAGTCATATGTCTCCTCCGAGAAACATTCGAGAGCTCTGAGGCATTCAAGGCCACTTGGCCTACATACGTTGATTCATCGTGAATTGGGCCAGAAAGTGTGATCCCTTTTCTTAGGTCATGAGGAAAGGCACAGTTTATCAATGGGTTGAGGAATGTTAGACTGCTTTCAAGAAAATCAAACAGTTCCTGCTCCATCCTCCAGTCCTGATGCCACCCATTTCCGGAATGCCGCTGGTCCTTTATGTGACCGCCCTGAAACGATTTGTTGATGACCTTCTCTCCCAGAAGAACAATGAGGGAACGAAGAAAAATTTCTACTATCTCAGTTGCATACTCTTAGATACAGACACCAGATACTTCCCTATCAAGAAAATATTCCTTGTTCTAGTATTCAAAATACATAAAGTGTCACATTTCTTGTAGCACCATAATGTATAGCTAGTGGCCCGAGTGGATCCGCTAAATTAAATCCTGAACCTCCCCATGTTGATAGTGCGTCTAGATTATTGGGTAGTGATCCTACTGTAGTTAGACATTAGGTTTGTCTCTCATAAGGATATTAAGGGGAAAGCATTGGCGGACTTCCTTGCCATCCATCCTGCCCCTGCGAACCGGTCTCTAGACCTTGATTTTCCCGATGAGGCAATCCTCTCGGTGGACCAATCCATTCTGTGCTGGAAAATGCATTTTGATGGTTCTTCTTGGATCCATACTGGTAGAAGGCTCAATGACCCCAAGATCAACAGAGTAGGCATGGGTATTGTTTTCATTACCCTATCATAGGTTGTTCTTCTATATTCATTCCTATTGTCAGAAGGTTGTACCAACAATGAGGTGGAGTATCAGGATCTCATTACTGGCCTTGAGTTGGCCCACAAGATTGATGTTCCCCACTTGCATGTGAAATAAGACTCTTAACTAGTAATCAAGAAGATCAACAGTGACTATGTCGTCAGAAATCCAGAACTTGTACCACTATTGGAATGCACCCTCCAGTTGATGGCCCAGTCCCCATCTCAGCCAAAAGTTACTCATATTCGTAGATCCATGAACGGTCATTATGGCTCCTTGACTAACCTAGCTGCATCTCTTACAGAGGATGATTAGAAAGATTTGGTTATCCACATGTCAGACCAGAGATTCATCGCCCCCATCACTCTAGATGGCGATGATATCCCATAGGTAAGATACCTTATCACCGGCGCCTCCACATCAGGAACCCGAGGTCCCCTTGATATAGTTCTAGAAGTGACTCCCTACTAGAGGACCCCCTATTTCGAGTACCTCCAGCACGACAATCACCTGATAGATTGAGTCGAGCATGAGTGAATCCAACGCCGCGCATTGTAGTTTACCCTTCTGAGTGGTCCTGGTCTTGATCAGATCCTCTACAAGCGCAGATTTTTTTGGGTTCTCCTTTATTTCATTCAAGGAGTTGATATTTATCAAGTCATGTAGGAGGTTCATGTTGGTGCCTACAGAGCTCATCAGACCAAGCTGAAATTCTCTCACTAGATCCTGAGACTGGGGTATTTTTGTCCCTCTATGATCTGTGACTGCATTGACCTTTCCAAGAGGTTCCATGCATTTAAAATTCATGCCAACTTTTTGAATCGAATATCGGAGCCCTCCACACTACCAAGTACTCTTTTCCCTTTGTGTTCTTGGGACTCAATGTTGTGGGACCATATCCACTGGTGACAGCTCGCCAGTACAAGTTCATCCTAACTTCTACAGATTCCTTTTCCAAGTGGGAAGAAGTAGTTCCGCTCAAGGAGGTCAAGGACCATTCTACAATTGAATGTGTGAACTCCAACATCATCTACAGATTTGGACTTCCTCACGTTGTTCTTATCAATAATGGCACTAACTTCTGGTCATCCGATTTGAAAAAATTGTATGCCAAGTACAACATCCGTTCTAACCATACCTCCATCTATTATGTTCAAGAAAATGGGTAGATCGAGGCGTTCAACAAAACCCTCCCTAAAATTCTGCAAAAAAAATTGGTCATAACAAGAAGAGTTGGCCAGACAAGGTCCCCAATGCCCTTTGTACTTATCAGACGATGACTTGTAATTCCATATAGGTGACCCCATACTCCCTGGTGTACAGAACATAGGTTGTCCTTCCCATCAATATTTAGTTTCCTTTATTACGCACAGTTTTCTATGATCATAAAGTGCCATATAAAGTATCTAAAATACTTCTGTATGAATTGGAAGCACTCAACGAGAATAGGATTCATGCCCTGCACAATCTGGAAAGTCATCAGAACAAGATAGCTAAAGATTTCAATAATAAAGTTCACCTCCACTCTTTATTTCATGGTAACATGATGTTTCCCTTGAGAACACCAATAATACCTTGTAGGAAACCACCCAAACTTGAGTCCAAATGGGAAGGAACTTATATAATTCACAAGTTTTATCCCAATTGTGCGTACTCCCTATTTACCATGGATGGAGAGCATATAATTCCTCCCACCAATGCCAAATTCCTTAAGAAATAATTTGGTTGAACTTTTTTTCTAGTCCTGCATGACCTTAAACTGTTGTGCCCTGCATGACATTAAACAATATGTTGTCTTGCAAGAAGTTAAACTCTATAGGGTCCCAAATGACGTTAAACTGTTATGTCCCGCCTGAAATTAAATTGTATGTATTCCTGAAGGACATTAAACTATATTCATTCTTACATGATCTTAAACTGTTATGTCCTGCATGACATTAAACTTCTTTGTCGTCTCACATGATGATAAACTACAAAATGGTACGAGCTCTATGACCCTAAACTAAGATCTATATGGTCCCACATGACCTTAAATTGTTCTATCTTCACCACATGATGCTAAAATGTGTGGTTCATCTAAATTTAAGGATGTAAAACTATTCAGCATTTGACCTCATCGTGTGACGTTAAACTGCATGGCCCCTTCAAGAACTATGTACGGATTGATTCCCATCCTCATGGGATACATAGGAATGATTGGACACCTCATCTTGAGTCCATCCCCCAGACTCCTCTTTGACTATTACCCCTGGGTATAGTTCTCTTGGAGGGTCCCACATGGTGTAGTGTAGGCTTCTATGACCCTACTCATGTCAGGATTATGATGATCACACCATGTTCCCCTCCTCATTCTTCTATTCTACCATGTCCTCCTCGCATGATGTTAAACTGCATGGACCTATCAAAACTATGTGTGACTTGATTCCCATCCTTATGGGATACGTAGGAATGCATAGAAATTTCGTTCGTAGACCCATCCCCAACTCTAGAATCTCCCCTTGGGTTGAAAAAAATGGTGTGGTGCAGGCTTTTTCCCTCATTCACATCAATTTCATCATGAATGCACCATGTATCCCTCTCTCGGGAGATCTCCACCTCTTTCTTCATTCTGTTTGGCGTTAAACTCCACAGGAACATTCATGCTTCATTCACACCCTTAATTTGGGTTTTTTCATCATATTTCACATCCAAAAGGGCCCCTGAATAGTATAGATACTTAGCCCAATGGATCTACTATCATTTCAGGCTAACATCCTTAAGGTCCTCGAATGAAAAATTGATACATGTCCTGCATTGCAAATATGGTAAGCAGTCGACACTCATTTTTTTTCATTTCAAGTCACACGATATGGATGTTGTGATTAGAACATGTTCAATAGTTATCCTTCATCATCGTCACCACCCCATAAGTCCCAAATTTTGGGTGTAGTGGTTTATTTTGTCCCGCTATCCCTTCGAACATCAGTCTCCCTCAGGTAGGAGTGTGATTCCAACTGTTGTACCCTTATATGTTAGGGAGAGCCTGGTCTTATTCCTTGTTTCCCACACTGATCATTGCTCCCATGGGAGTAGGATCTTTGGGAATGCAATACCTACATGAAGGTTCATGTGTCCATAGTCCGAACTCTATGACCTTAAACAAATATCACCATCATCCTCATTACAAGACATTAAATTGCTAACTGGCCAGGACATCCTGTATCAGGTCCCTCGACCCTTTTGGTCTCTTGGCCCAAGTTCTCGATCAGGATTGTGCGGTATGTCCTGGACTCTATGCCCCCATTCATGTTAGGATATTTTTTCCACGCCGTATACATCCCCTTGGGACACCCCTCCATTATCTTCCTCACTGCAAAACGTTAAACTGTGAACTGTCTGGGACATCTCATCTTAGATCCCTCGACTTTTTTGGCCCACGGGCCCAAGTCCTTGTTTGGGATCGTACGGTGTGGCATGGGCTTATTTTCTCATTCACATCAGGTTTCCCACCGTGCCATACACATCCCTCTTTGAGAAACATTTTCCCTATATGCATCCTTTCCACATGACTTAAAACTTCGCAACATCCTCCAAAAATATGTGTGGCTTGATTCCCATCCTTATGGGATACTTAGGACTGCCAGAACATTTAGTCTTCCGGTCCAGCCCCATTTCATAGAAACCCCCTTATCTTCCAGGCCCCCTGGCCCAATTTCTCCTAGGAGAGGGGCATGCATCATGGTATGAGCTTGTGTCCTCATTCACGATGACTTAGTAACAACCACACCACTTACCTTCCCCTCTCCTGAGATCTCTTCGTCCCCTTGTTCCACACTCATCTTTTCAAGTCAGTTTCTCTTATGTTGGGCCCCTCAGCCCTCCTTGGTAGTTCACCAATGTGCCTAGAAGCACTCTGGTTCAGCACCTAGAGTGTTGAATCCTACATGGAGATGTTATCGCCCATCCTCAGGCTTCATACTCCCCTTTATTTGGGTTTCCATAACCTTTCACATCCAAGAGGTCCCCCGAATGGTACGGATACTTAGCCTAAGGTCCCTTTTATCATTTCATGCCAACATCTTCAAGGATCTCAAACAAAAAATTGATATGAGTCCCGCCTTGTGAATATGGTCAGAGGTCAACACTCATTTGTTGTTTCAATTTCAGATCACACGATGTGGATGTCGTGTTTCGAACATGGTCAATAGTTATCCTCCATCATCACCCCCATCAAGCCTCAAATATTGGTTGCATGATTCACATCCTTTTCCACTCCCTCAAGTACAAGTGGAATTCTGACACTCTTAGTAATGTCCCTTAGTTCACATTGGCACGTTAGATAGGAAAAGTTGCGTTGAGTCATCGTCGGGGACTCCGCAATGCTTTACCATTTATGTGTATTCCATGTGTTTTAAATACCTTGTCTGCCCTTGTTTCCCACATCGAGCATAGCTCACGTGGGATTAGGGATATGGTCGAGGTTTGTGCCCGTTTGGAAGATTATCTCTTATCTATGGTCTGAGCTCCAAGACCTTAAACTAAGATCTCAACATCCTTGCTTCATGATGTAAAATTTCATACCATTCCCAGAACTACACACAGCTTGATTCCCATCCTCATGGGATGTATAGGAATGCCCAGGCATCTTGTCGATGGGTCCATCTCAGGTTCCCCATATTTACCTTTCTCGATCGACCTTTTGGCCCTGACTTTCATAGGATTGTGTGGTGTGGTGTGGGACCACGTCCTCATTCACGTCGGGTTTTTCAATAGCCACACCACATACTTCATTTCTGGGAGATAGTCTCTCCTTCAACTCGTCCTCTCAGAACTGTGTATGGCTTGATTCCCATCCTCATGGGATACATAGGAACACCTAGACATTTTTTCTTTAGGTCCAGCCCCATATTCCCTAACCTTTTTTAGCCCCTTGGCCCGAGGATTCTTCCCTGGAATTTCATGCCATGTGGTGTGGACCTCACCTTCACTCGTGTCGGGTATGCTTCATCACGCCATGCATATTCCCCCCTAAAACCTAGTTTCTTTGATATGCATCCAAGCCATATGACCTTAAACTGTTCTGCCTGGTCGCACATGACATTAAACAATTGTTTCTTTATTGCATGACATTAAAATTAATTGGAAGGTTCTATCATATGACCCTAAACATTGAAATTATTTTCCTAGCAGCATGAAAAATGGAACTATATTGTGATGTCCTCGCTCGAGGGGACATCATGTTATGTATTGATCATCCAAAATACTATTTTCAATGCCTACATGTGGATTGATTCCTATATCAACACATGGATTATCAGTCCTAGGTTTATTTCTTCCCAAAAAAAACACATCCATCCTAAAGAACAAACTAGATCTATAAAATGTCACTTCTTTTGGAGCGTGGACCATACCCACAGGATAGTATTGTCCCTATCACTGGTACCCTACCACGTCACCTCTTGAACTATGTATGGATTGATCCTCATCATAATAGGGTATGTAGGAACACCTGGGAACTTTTCCTCAGGCCCAGTCCAGCTTTCATTTTCAGTCCCTTGACCTAAAACCTCTTCAGGGAACACATGGTGTGATGTGGTCTTATGTCCCCATTCACGTCGGGTTTTGGAATGTCACACCACATGTTTCCCTCCCTCCTTTCTATCTCTGGTCTGAGCTATAAGACCTTTAAACTAAGATCTGGTTGTCCTTGTCTCAAGACATCAAACTGCACAACACTATCCTAAACTACGTCTGGATTGATTCCCATACTCATGGGCTACATAGGAATTCCCAGACATGCCTTCTGCAGGTTTATCCCTAGGAATCTTAAATAATGCCCCCCTTTTTGGCACCTTGGCCTGAACTATTTTGGGAACATGTGGTGTGGTGATTACCTATTGGGTTCTCATTCATGTCAGGTTTTTCAATAGCCACACCATGTTCCTACCTTGTCTTTTCCCAACCATGTTCGAGTTCTATGACCCTAAACTATGTTCTTCCAATGGGAACTACGCGTTGGGTTTGGCTACTTCATCACCCTATGCATAGTCCATCAAACCAAGTCCCCTCTTAATGGTCCACTATACAACCTTAAGAAAGGAATGTGCGACCCCATGACCCTTGTCCTCAGAAAGGGATTTTACATCCTCTATCTAAAATGTCTCATTGGAGTACTCAAATGCGGCATGTCAAAGAGCCCAAGGTGTGGAGTTTTCAAATAAAAATCTCCTCGTTTCATGTCCATGCTTTATGATCCCTTTTATTAGATCCCCAACCGCTTCCACATTTGAAATGGACCCCCTTTTATATCTTGATATCATGCCACATTGGCTTACCTACCATCTTGGGCCAACACTCCTGAATACCTTGGATGAAATTTGAGACAAGTCCCATGTTTTGAACATGGTCAGTGGTCAACCCTCATTTGTCTGTCCCCAAACTCGGCTAACGCGAAGCGAATACTATGTTTTGAACATGGCCTGCAGTTATCCTTGATTTTCATGCCAATATCATTATGATCCAGATAATGGGCATCATTATTCACATCCTTCCACTCCCTTATGTTCAAGTGGAATTCCAGCATGCAATTTTACATCTATGTGCATCTATGTGCGTTAATCCGGCGGGTCAATAATTTTGGGATGTCACTCACCTAGAATTCCATTTCCCCGAATGTGTACCTTCAAGTACCAAGAAATCTCACAGCTACTCCTTGTTTCCCACATTGATCATGACTCACGTGGGCTTAGTAGTGTTGGTGGAGCGTGTATTGGTGCAACTATGCCACACAGGCCCTTCGTCTCGTATGACGTTAAGTTTTGATTCTAGAACTACGTGCGGCCTGATTGCCATCCTAATGGGGTACGTAGGAACATCTAGGCACATTTCTCTGGGCCCAGGCTAACTTTCACTTTCTGTCCCCAGACCTAAGAAAAAACTTCCTCCAGGGATACGTGGTGTGTTGTGGACTCCTTATGTCCTTATTCACTTCGAGTTTATAGCTACCGCATCACGCAATCCCTTCCTGGGATCTCCCCTTTCACTCCCTGTCCTATAGTATGACGTTAAACTACATGAGTCCATGTGTCCTCAAAGCATGACACTAAACTACGGTTCTACCCTGAACTAATTCTAGATGCCCCATGTTAACTATGGGATGCACCAGTTTCCTCATCAGAGAGGGTTTCCTAAACCACCTTTGGTCTCCAACCACGCCATGTTTAAGAAATATATTTGGCTTGATTCTCACCCTTATGAGATACATAGTGACGCACATACATTTTGACTTGGGCCCAACCTCATGGTCATCAACCATTCTTGCCTCTCAGCCCCGATCATGGTCTAGGAGGTATGACCTTGTAGCTATGTGCACCGTCCACACTTTATGGCATTAAACTACTTGTCTATCAACCTCTTTAGTATGAAATAAAACCACAATGCATTCCAGGTCCTTACCGGGGAGGTCATGTTCAGAAGTAGGTATGATCCCTGATCATACCAATGCACTCACCTAATGTGTCTTCACTGCGGTGGCGTAATTTCAAGAGTATTGGACTCTATTTGAACAACCCATCACCTCACCATCCATGCTTTGTGGTCCCGTTATTCGTACCCTCATCATATTTCACATCTAAAAGAACCCCCTAGCAGCATGAATGCTCAGTCCATGGCTTTCCTACTATCCTGGCCCAACGTTATGAAACACTAATGGATAACTTTTTTATTCCGGCCCCGTGTTGTGAATATGGTCAATGGTTGTCCCTAATTTTTTATCCCCATACCAGGCTAACGCAATAGGGATGCAATTTTTCGAACACGGTCAATAATTATCCTTCATTTTCATGCCACCTCCACAGTTTTCTGAATTTTGGGTATTGTGATTCACACCTTCCACATCCCCTTTGTTTGGGTTCATTCTAACAACCCGAGAATTACTCTGCTCATGCATTAGAGCATGTTGGGATAATGGAACTTTGACTGTTCTGAGAATTTCTTCCTCTATTTAGGACTCCCCCTTTCTTCCTAGAGATCTGGATTGGGTTTTCTAACCCTGGATGCCCGAAGCTTGGTCGGTAATTTCATATTCGAATGGAACAACGATGTGGTCATCCCTTGTTTTTACATTGGGCCCGACCCACGTGAGCTTAGGGATTGATCATTCGGTATTTCACAAATTTAATAGACGTGCAATAAACCAAAATGAATAACGGAACCCATGCATGCATCTATCATAAAAAATCAAAGTATGAAAGTAAGTTTAAAAATAAAATTATATGGATTACAACACCTGATGATAGGCCCTTCCCAGGGATGGGTTGACCACTTTGATAGAGCGTTCCAGCTCTACCACTCTCTGGATTATGGCATCCAGGATCTGCAGCCACCTGTCTAGATCCCACTCCACCTCGGAAACGATGGCACGTAGTTCATCAGCCACAATCCGGACCCACTCCTCATCAGTTCGGATGATGGCCATCTCCTCAGAGGCTCGCTCCATCTATTCTTCATCCTCCACCAGCTGGGCCTTTAGGCGTGACATGAGCTTAGATTATGCATTGAGGAAAGCATAATTCTCATCTGCTCGCACCCGCAACTTCTAAATCTCAATTTTGGCCTCCTGAAACCTCTTGATGTTTACTGATTTCCTCCATTGACAACTTACAATGAGGCCACAATCCCGCTCTTGAATATTCTCTACCATGAGGTCTCAAATGAGAATATGAGGACGTTGGGCATCCACTCCCCCAGTGCACAGCTCGCACAACTGAGAATGAAGTCTCCACATATGGTCTATCCATTGTGTTTGAGGAGTCTTCCCAATGAAGTGCATGATTAGTTTCCATGACCGATAACAGACAATATTCTCTCCTCTTCATTAGAGGGCGTCTTGTCCCGGTCTTTGGGTCGGCAGGTTCATATGTGGGAAACGCCTCCAAGAACTCATCAGCGGGGTCTACATCTGGTGTTTTAGAGGGCATGTCCAGACCTGTGTGGTCTAATTGATCATCGCCGTCAGATCCCACCTTAATGATCTCAGGCTCTGTCCTGGTGACAATCCCACCAGTGATAGGAAGCACTGCAGGTTGGTTGGTTCGAACGTCTGTTTCCACGACCACTGATGTTCCCCTAGGAAAGGTGCCTCCAGGAGCTCCATCCAACCTCACCGAGGCAGCCCATTCCATTTGATGAATAGTGCAAATAAGAGTTCATGAACATCAGTTGATCTGGTCAATGGGTGAAAGTTACAAGTAAACCCATGGGGCCAGTCGCTTCATGCATCAGAAATGCCTCACGAAGCGGTGTGAGGTGTACGGCTCATAGAGAGGCTCGTCATCGACCCACACCACCAGGACTCCACCCCGAAAGGCTAGGAGGTAGGACTGATGTTCTTCTGTTCCCTAGTCTTCATTAGTGAACACACATATTGATAGTTAGAATGGGTTGAAGTTGAACTTGTCCGCCTTCCAGACCTAGTTCAACACCAACAACAGAGTCAAATTAGTCGGAAATATCCCAGCCACATTCAGAATGGCTGGGCTTAAATCTGATCCTGGAGGGGAAATAGGGTTCATATATTTGTAGATTCCCCTAATATGCGCCTCTATACACCCATACAGAAGATGGAATGACCCATATATCCTCTATGGCATCTTCCCCTCACTGATTTTCCACAACACCTTATATATCTTGGCGAGCATGGGGGTCCCAAGGCTGACCTGTCCCCCTATCGCCAACATGGATGCCATGATGAATGTGCTCAGTCACAGGCCCATGTTTGTATCCCTCACCGGATTAATCCATCCATATATAAACATTGAGATGAATGAAACCAACATAACCACTGTTTTCTTCTCAGTACTAACTCTGAATCCCTATATATTCCATTGGTTTTCCTCTAGGAGTCACCAATATGAATTCTCCTTGCCATGTTGAACCCCTTTCGGAAGGTTTGAGGCCTCATGAAAAATTGTCTATCTTCGAGGAAATTCAAGAACTACTTGAACCACTCTTTAAAGTGGACATCCCTCACTGAATACTTTTCCTATTCCAGCACCAGGTCCATCAATGCCTTTACCAGTGGCGACATCTGCTCCAGGTCTTCCCATTTATTTGTGGAAGGGGGGAACTCATTGTACATTTACTCTAGTATCAGGACCCCCAAGATCTGGTTCAAATCCTAGAGGCTAATACCAACCTCCCCATGGTGAAGATGGAAGGTATTGGTCCTCGATGACCACCTTATCAATAGCTCTGGAATCAGCTTCTTCGAATGATATATGTGAAATTGGGAAGCCCAAGCCTCCTTGTACATGCCCACTAGCCTCAACTCTACCTAAAACTCCTCACACAGGGCGCCTATTTAGTAGGGCCACATCCATTCATTCATAAATTTTCCTCCCTGGCACAAATCCCACTCATCATCCCACCCCTTCTCCGGGTTCCCCAGGGCCGCCATCAATATGGTGTAGTATAATAGAGAGTACGTCTCCAGCTGCAATGTATTCCCATTAATGTTATTCACATGGTTGTACAAGAAATCATCATTTATGGGTGTGAAATCCACCTGAGCATGGCCTCCGGCCGCCCTGAACCACCGGCGCTGACACGACGTACTCATAAACTAGTAAGTCAGGTCGTCTCTGCTCGCTTCAGGAATAAAGACGTCATCCCTCATGCCAAATCCATACAAAGGAAACCTTTTCATATGGGGTAGTTCTTATGACCCTCTAACAGTTTCTCCAAAATCTAATCATGGCCCAAATGGCTTCGTATGTGTTCTTTGATGCCTAAGTTATTAGTCATTTCTTCTCTATAGGTAACATCTACAAGGACCCCCCTAGAAGCTTCCTGGTGATCCATTCAGTCTTTCAGTTTTTGAAAATTTTCTCCTAGATTGTGGATCTCGATCGCAAAGACCAAATCGCGAAGCTCGATTATAGAGACGGTTCACAGAGCCCTACCACAGACTTTGAAGACATATGTCAGGGAGCGCACACTCGTGGAGTCGAAGGACTCATTATGCACTACGAAGCATAAATTCCTGATTCGCGAAGAGCAGCTGCAGAGAGCGTGGAGCTTTGCAAATTGAGAGCACAATCTCCAAAACACGAATATGAGAAAGGAAAAAAGAGAGGTTATCCTCCCCTATTTATAGGAAATGAACCCCTTTGCTTCGCAGCGTACCCGGCTACGGAGAGATTCACGACACTCTCAACTTGCGCATCCCCTCTCCACATCATGACCCTTCTTCGTGAGCCTTCTTTACGATTGGCCTAAACATTTTTGTGATTATCCCCCAGATTTAAACCCTCATTTCCTCCTCAGAACCAAGTATGAGGGGGGAATTTTTTGGCACGAAAATATGTGAAAATGAAAAGAAAATGAAACAAGGACACCAAATCCATTGAGGATGTGTTGCAAATCCTATTCGTGGAGCCCCGCAGCACCGCGGGTGGTGAGAAATCTCCCCATTTGCGGACACCATGAAGGAAAGAGGTGGGAGGACCCGTGATCCGAAATACTTTTGTGAATCCTCCTCAAAGAAACGAGGTGGGTGGCTGCGGGATCTGAAAGATGTTTACAAATCCACTGCGAAGCAAAGAAGAGGGAGGCTCCATGATCTAAAATATGTTTGTGATTCCACCGTGAAGAAAAGAGGCAGGAGGCTCCTCGATCCTAAAGACGTTTGCGAAACCACCAAGAAGTAAATAGGAGAGAGGCTCTATGATCCAAAAGACATTTTCAAAGCCTCTACGAAGCAAATAGGTGGGAGGCTCCATGGTTATGACAAAGCGCCATGTGGATTTGCGTCACGCGCTCCCTGATTCGTGCCACCTCTTGTCTATAAAAACTAGGATTCCCCCAATCCCAAAGGAAGAATACTAAAACCTTTTTTTATAAGCTCTCAAATCGCAAAACACTTCTTACTCTATGAAAAATGATCTCTTTGAGGTACTTTATCATGCGAAGTGTTATTCCTTTGGCTTAACCACAACCCCTCTTCAATCAGGGATGCCCTTCACGAAGCCCATGGGCCTTCACAAAGGAAGGAGATCCCTAAGGGCACTTGGGTCTTCACAAAGCACTCATGAATCCTGGATTACCTTACATGCAAATGTGAACCACATGCTAAGGCAGGGTCACTGTGCTTCGTAAGGCACACTGATTCAAAGTGCTATTCTTTTCAAGGCACCCTTGCTTCGCAAAACCCTACTCTTTGAGTGCCTTTATGCTTCGTGAAGCACCCTCCATGTGCACCTATGCCCTTTTATTAGGTTAGCCAACCCCACTTCATGAAGCATACCACTTTTCAAATCCCCTTCACTACACGGAGCACCAGAGCTTTACAAGGCATCCTCCTGTGAACCCCTTTTCTCCTCAACCCCCTTTCCCGTATGAACCACCAGGTTTGTATGATGTGATTTCAAGGTCTCTTAGGCAGTGTTTCGTGTTGTTTTGCTTAGCCTTTTTCTTTTTCACATAGGTAAGATAAAGACTATTGATTCTTCCCAGAGCCACGCTAACATGGGCCCCTCAGTGGATCACTCCTTGACACCCCCTCACTACGGCATTGTTGATGCCTTCTGTTTTCAAGGGTGGATAGGTATCAGTTATGTAAGTCCTAGGGGTGCGGAGTGAACCTGCCTCATCCAAGTTGCATGACATTCAACCACCAAGCACTATATTCCTCAGCACATGATGTTAAACTATGTCCTTTCCCCATGCATCATACATGGGGTGCCCCATCTTGAACATTTTCTACGCCCCCTCATCTCCACGAGAGTGATATCTTCCTCATATAAAATGAGATCCTCTCTACTGGAGTGGCGCCTATCCATGGGGAAGGGAAACCATCTTGGTGTAATTCACTAGACTTTCTTATAGGAGGCAGCATTCTTGCTCCTCCTTTCTTCTTCCATGCCAATGACTAGAGGAGAGATGGACACATGGACCTTTATTCTCCCATCCCTCTCCCTCTAGGATTTGTCACCATCGAGCATCTATCCTAGAGTAAGTCCAAATCTCCATCTCGTTGGGATTATAACCATCTGTAAGCCCCTATTTCCTCTTTAGGATGCTAACCACATGTAATCCCCACTCCACTTCCCATGGACGCACCTTTTTCTATGTGATCGTTAGGTCTTTGCTGCCTATTGTTTCTCACACCGAGCATGACTCAGATGGGCTTAGAGTAAGAATAAACCAAGGAATCCTCTATGGGACACCTTAGCGTGTAATCCCCAAACACTCCCAAACAACGTGGACTTTGATCCTTGACAAGGAAAGATACATAGGAAGCCTCCCTGAGCATCAAGCACAACACCTACTTGACCCAACCCCTTCATGTCAGTTCACCTTCATCTCACATGACGTTAAATTGTATCCTCCCTTCCGAACTATGTGGACTTTGATCCTTGCCAAGGCATGGTATATAGGAAGCCTCCCTAAGGTTCAATCCCAACGCCTGCTGGTCCCAAACCATTCACGTTACTTCAACAAACACTCCCGAACAACGTGGACTTTGATCCATGCCAAGGCAAGGTATATAGGAAGACTCCCTAAGGTCAAGCCCAACACCTAATAGTACTGACCCCTTCATGTCAATTTACCTATGTCCTATATGACATTAAACTCTATCCACCATCCCGAACTACACAAAATTTGATCCTTGTATCCTAGGAAAGGTACGTATGAGGCCTCCTTGAGGTTCAAGCCCAACACCCATAGGTCCAAACCACTCCATGTTGGTCCACAATAATCCCGCATGATGGTAAACTGTACGTCCCATTTCGTCCCACAAAATGATAAAGTATTCCCATTTAAACTACGTGGGTTTTAATTCTTGTCTCCAAAGCAATGTACAAAGGAAGCCTCCATGAGGTTCAACCCCATTCAGTGGTAAGCCATGTTAATCCCATTCAGTGGTAAGTTGTTTTCATCCCCAACCAACGGTAATCTATTGGAACCCTAATCGACGGTAATCTGTTGTGTTCCCCATTCAGTGGTAAGCCGTTGGAACCCCATTCAATGCTAATCCATTGTAAACCCCAATCAGAAGTAAGCTGTTGTGTTCCCCAACTAGCGGTAAGCCGTTGGAACCCAATTCAATGGTTATCCATTGGAACCCCAGTCAACGGTAAGCCATTGCACCCAACCAGTATTAATCCATTGTAGTCCTCAATCGAAGGTAAGTCATTGTAGTCCCCTTTGCTGGGACGCATATCTCTGGTCTGCCCCCGTCGAATCAGGCCAACCCGGGATGTTAACCACATGTATGCCCCAATATGTCATCGGTACACTATCCTATGTGTACACCCCAATTCTATGCCCTCATTATGAACTACGTGGAATTTGATTCCCTATCTCAGGGATACGTAGGAATCCTCCCTCAGGTTCAATCCCATCACCCATGTCTGATCCTGGTCTTTCCCTCGAGCCTATCTGTCCCGAGAAGATCATGACCCAACCCAGAGGTTCCAATTCCTCTCGGTCCCATCCATCAATCCATTCTCATGGGTCACCTCCTCAGGTGTCCCATCACCTCACCGAACTATGAATACTTTGATTCCATTCCATGAGGATAGGTAGGAAGTATTTTCAAGGCTCAAGACCAAAATCACCGTCTCCCTCACGTAAACTCCATATCACTTCCCACCCACTCTCAATAGTCCATATTCATCCTCATTCTTACCCAGGCCGCTACATCCTGATGAGCTCATGTCACCCAATTTTTCACTGCTACTAGAAGTAATCGGGTAACTAACTATTTGTTACCCCTAGCATCAGCAATCCCTCCAAGGGTTGCATCCATTTGATCCACACCTGTTAGTGTTCTGATCAGTCCAATCGGTCTCTGCTAGACATTAAACTCGCGGCATACCCTATGTTAAAAAAGGGAAGTTGAGGAAAACCTCAAAGACATGCCTATGGCATATAATTCCCCACATTTGACATGGGATTCCTTAGGCTTCCATTCCTTCGAGAATCACTATAATAAGGAGAATAAACCCAGACACATTAGTGTTCCAGTGTACAGACACGCCAGCGATGTCCAATGTGACAACTCCCCTGGCCGAAGGTTGTTGCCCGGACCAGACCCCTTGGAATGTCCTGACAGAAGTAGTGTAATTAACTAGCGTCCATGAAGACATGACACTAGAAAGAGTTTCACAGACAACATCTTAAGTCTATGAGGGAGACCCGGATTAAGCAACGAGTTTCGAGGAGTAATATGCGGAAGGAGGAACTGACATCCCATCATCCCGTTTGGATCTAGGAGAAAATGTCCCTGAATAAGTGATGGATGATGTCTGCCTTTGGAAAGAGGGAATGTGCATCCACAACTATGCGTCCTCCTCTGGATAAGAGATGGATGCGAGCCCCGACGAAATCGTCAGAAACATTTGTGGTGCAGCAACCAGGAGACGACGTGGAGCATTAATGAAGCTCATTAATGGCATGTATCCTGCAGCATAACGATGCAATAAAGTAAGCGTAACAATGATGATGTATCATAAATGAAATAGCATAATGATTGAACTTTGCAGCGCAATAGAAACACTATGATGTGATTATTTTTATTAAACCAACACATGGGAGAATGGGGAATTAAACTGCGGGGATTCTCTGATGAACTTTCGGTAGTTTTCTTCTCCAACGAAGAATGATGAACGCTGATGAGACTTCATCATCTTCAACATGCCTTGAAGAATGGAGTTGTAAGTGACATCAACATCATGAAACCTCGAGGATGAATGTTTTAATATCAAATTTCAATGGGGTATAGGTTTATGTGTTCTATGTTTTTGATGTTCTTCCCCGTTCTTTTCTATGAACAAAAAACGTGGATCAACCCATGAACAGATTGATCCGTGATTCATGAATTTATGCAGGAGGGTAACTATATTTGGGGATTTATCTATCCATATTTGAGCATTACTTGATATGTTTGAACATATCCTCTGAGCCTCCCTGGATTTAAAACTTCTAACACGAAGGGCGCAGGATGAAACAAATAAAGTCCTGGACACCTCTACAGGTGCGTTCTTTGTGAACGGATTTTCTGAAGTAGAGGAATGATGATTTCTAGACCTTCATGGTGAAGAGTAATTTTTCAAAGGCTGTTGGCACAAGAGATGTGAAGAATGAACCACTGGAGTGTGTTCGGTTTTCCACTAAGAAATCTGCTGGAGCGCCCATCGGTGCGCCGCGGCTGCAAGAGGTCACGGCCAACCGGTCTGGTGGTGTCAAGCAGGCTCCGCGTGGAGGGATGGCCTGAATATTGTCCATCTGGGTAGCTAGAAAGCCACGGTCCATCGACCGTAGATGGAGGAGGCCCCGTGTCTGCCGGGCTAGCAGGGGAGCCGGACGCGGAGTGACTGCCATGTCCTGACTGGACGACGCCACACTGGTTACACTGCACGACTGTTCTTTGGCTGGTGGGCCGCGCCCCAGCCAGTGGGCCAGACCAACACTGATAGGCTAGACCCGCACCCTTCGGGTTGGGCCGGATGAGACTGGGTTGCAAGGTGACCTGGTGGGCTGGACCCTCGGCCAACCAGGTTGCGTCCAGTAAGGCCCATTAGGCCTGGCCCACTAGCCAGACCGAACCAGACCGAACCAGACCAGAACCAGGTCTATTTGAGTCCGTCTAATTAAACCAGGGTATGTGGGACCCCCATGCTGAGTTGTTCAGGTCAGTCCTACCAGGTTGGACCAAGTCCAAATGCAACCGGCCCGTGTTTACTAAAAGGCATGTATCTCTCATATCAGGCATTCAATTAACGCTCTGTCAGTGGCGTTAAGACACTTATGATGGATAGGTATTTCTAATATAATACAATTGAGTTTTGGTAGAAGTTGGAGTATTTCAGGGTTGGGTAGGACTCGAATCCAACTAATCCTTTTTTACAAAAAATGTAATAACTTACAGACCAAGCGTCTGAACGACGCGCCATCTTTTGTGATGAGACCCTTACAAAAAGATGGTACTTTGGGTTATTTTATGTGGGAATTAGTGGAGGTTGAGTTATGAATGATGTCTTGAGGATTGGATCCTCCAAAAATAAAGCATGATAAGTGTGGGAATCCAGTGGCTGGATGTGACGTTAAGAGAGAATAGTGATCCTACGCGGGTCATCACCTAGCGATCCTAAGTGGGTCAACACCTAGAGAACTTCTGTGGGTCAGCACCTAGAGATCCTATGTGGGTTAGAATCTAACAATCCTCTATGGGTCAGCACCTATAGATCCTATATAGGTTAGCACCTAGCGATCCTCTACAGGTCAGCACCTAGCGACCCTGTGCAGGTCAGTAGTAGATCCTCTCAATGGAATAAGATGATCTAGCTTTACGACTAATCATATTTACTTATGTACTTAATTTATACCTAGTGTGAGATACATCTTTTACTTGGTGCTATGTGTTTGAGATCTTTCTTGGTGATATTACCTTTTTGGTATCTTTCTTTTTGGTGTTTTACTTTGTGGATTAATAAGAGACATTTAGGGTTCTCAGGGTCCCTACTGAGTATTGTTATACTCACCCCTACACGAGCTTCACCCGTACTTTTTGTGTCTTGTACAGATGATGAAAAACCTTGACTGGGACTTTGGGGAGCCAGGACTAGAGGGTGATCAGAGGTGTATCGATAGACATGGTGTGCTGCAGTGACATCCAACAGAGAGTTGTACCTACCCTTCAGGTAGGATCTTTGGCGGACGACCACCAGATCTTGTACTTATTTTGTTGAAATTTCCTTTCAGTTGGGTTTGTATTCTGTCTCCATTAATTTTAGTTCACACACTTTACTCTCAGTAGCAATACTTTTTGGTGGTTGTACTACTTTCATTCCCTTGTGGTTTTCCATGTGGTGTATGCCATGTCTGTGTGTGTACAGGTTTAAACGCAATGCCTTCCCTTATTGGGTTATGCCTTTCTGATGCTATTTACCAACCCCTGGCCTATGGAAGGAAGGCTTGGGGTAGTCAAAGAAAAGGCCTCGAGGGATGGTTTGTGACACACCAAAACCTTATTAGGGATAATTTTTTGTATTTTTTCTGTGAAGATTAATTTTATATAAATAGTTAAAATACTTAATTTTAAGTGAAAACAATCTGTTCTTTCAATTTATTTACAAGGAAAAATTATATTTGAAATTGGGTTTAAAGTCACATTAAATAAATTATACATCAATTAATAAAATTTATTTAATTTTATTCAATTAAACTTTGAAAAAAAATATAAACTTAGAAAACTTTTGAACATTTTTACTTTTAAACCTCACTTTGTCATCCCATCCATGTGATTAAATATAAATTAATTTCAACCACTTTTATGATTGTAATTTTCATAAATGGTTTTCATATTATTAATTATCATAATTTAAAATTTGTAACAAGTTCAACTTAGTTTTTTACCAAAATTATTAGTGAATGTGATTAAAATTAATTGCAACAATGAAGAGAAAAATTATCTTAATAGGGGACTAAACCATAAAATTAAGTGTCAAATGACCTAGAACATTTTCCAAAATCCAGTTATGGCCATATTTTAACCATATACAACATTTTATAGAACATGTATAATTATTGGAGGAACATGATTAAAGGGTGACCTCTCTATTGTGTTTACCATTTTATATCTATAATAATGCCACTCCTCCCCCACTACCACCACCAAATATATATTTTTGTTATGAATAAGAACACTGTTATGGAGAAAGTGAGAAACCAACAAGTAAACCCTTTCCGTCAAACACAATAGCATGTTACAAATTTATTAAAGACTAACTTAAAACTAGTATACCTACTATCCTTAAACAATTTCTAGAAGAGAGATGTTACCTCTTTGCCAGGGTCAACTCTGATGATTCCTTCTAAATGGGATTCCAACTTCTACCATACTCGCAAGAACTCCTCCTCATCTATTTTCTCGGAGAAAATATTATCCGGAAATACTTCCCTTCACTCTAGAGGCCTCACTTTGGGTGGAAAGACAACCAAGAATCCCTTTAGTGAAAACCAAAAGAAGTTACCCGAAGAGGAGGTAACTTTCATCAATATGCATTTTTTAATTTGTTTACTTATCCAATACCTTCATTTAACTTTATATCATGTTTATATAATTACATAATTATATTAAATATAATTATTGTTTTATGATAATTCTTTTACCTACACCTACACAGTCTTCATTCAAAAGTGTAACGAACGTATAGTTTGTGTGTACAGTGAAGTACCGCCTTGAAAAACAATATCATTCATTTTTTCCTTTACCACCTCTCATGGTTGGGAATTATGAGGGATGTAATATTTATATATTATATAGGTGATATTTATTTTATCTTAATAATTCTATAATTTTTATATAAAAAATATCTTAATGATTTCTATTTTCTAAAAATACGATAATATGATTTGTGGACATGTGGACTACCTCCTCCACAAAGCGATGTGATACATTTAAACATTACATTTAATGTATAAAGGATGGTTTTAATTAACATATGTAATATATTCTACATAAATATGATACTATAGTTATAATATACATATATATCATTTACTTTTCATTCTATTAAATATGACAAAAAATGGAATTAGCGTTCATGCATACTTATGGCCTACCATCTCAATGAATGGTGCGTTTCTTTTATTATCTCCAAATTTTAGGGATTATTCTAAATACATATATAGTGGATGTATTTTATAATAAAATAATTTTATATATTATATATATTATAAAATCATGATTGACATAAGAACAAAAACAAGTAACAAGTCAAAACATACTCATAAAACTAGGCAATTAACACCCGAAATAGTGAAAATAATGAAAGATTGTTAACAAACAAGTAATAAGATATTATAATAAGTTAATATATGACATTGTGAATATGTTTATGGTTATGGTATAAGTTAATAACATATTTAAAACCCTTATAATAGAGGTTAATAGATTTTAACCCTAAAGGAAACACAAGGTAACAGATTTAGTCTAAATTTACATTCTAGTGAGAGTTATTTGATGTATTGAACCAATTAAATTTAATGTGGTGTATATAATGACTCTTTGTAATTTAATATCATGATTCACTCATACATAATGTTATTTTATATTTTACTTTGACCAATCTCATTCAAGGGGTTCAGATTGAGAATTACCAAGTGGTAAAAGTTATCTTTCCAATATCACTTTATTTGTGATTGTTAACTTTCTATTGAAAAAATAAATTCCTTATGAAAATTTTTTATTGTGAATTACATTTTAAATATCCATATTCTCATTAAATGGATATCATTTTTTCATAAACTATCTATCATTTTTATATACGGTGTTCACATTAAAAAGTATTTAAAATGTTGATAAATTTATATCTTTTACACAATATGGATATTTGATGATAATGAATATTTATCATTAAATAAATCAATTATTTGATATACAGGGAATGATTTGTACATTCACTATAGAGTTTTTGGATCGGTGAATGCAGTCCCCTTGATGCATCGATAGTCTCATGAGATGAATCAGTTGGCCAAATTAGAATTGTTTAAACTATATTGAGAATAAATATTGATAGTAAGGGTATCATGTTCCTGCGAAACATGACATCAAATAATTAATAATTAAATTTAATTAGAATTCAGTTATTATTATTATCTATGAAAATTTTTCTTTGACATATCTGTGGATTCATTTCATTCTCAATTTATTTATTAAATAGAATGTGTTTCAGTTATCTACCATGCCATATTTATTATTCCTTGTCAATATATTTTTTATAGAATATATTCTCATCTTTTTACCTTTTTTAATGATTATTATAATTTATTTATTATTTCTTACATTGTACCTAAACTTATTGTGAATTTTATCTCACCCTTTTTTTATTTCCTTTACCTTGGTTATGAAGAAGAATCATTTAAATGAGTTTCAAGGATGGTGAAATTTTACTTATGTTATGATTTATTTTATTTTCCTAATGTATTGTGGGAATCATGTATATAATTTGGTTTTCCAAAAAATGATAAGATATTCGGTACTTCAGGATTTTATTCTTTTTAATCATGCCAATGTAATAAAATAATGCATTGTATCTGGTATTCTAGGGTTTGGGTGTTACATTTCATACTATATATCATATGGTGTCTTGTTTTCTCCCATATAAATCCCTATTTTATTTTGAGTCTACGTTGCTTCTTGAATTTCATATTTCAAGTAATTATTAGAGATACGACTCTCAATCAGCACAGTTATGTCTATATTGTTCAACTGTCAATTTCTGCATTCAACAACTCATTTTTTCTATGGGGTTATCACCACATCCACCTCATGATTTATTCCATTTTTTCAAGTAATTTTCAATATAATGGATATGTATTCTCCTCTATCTCCAAACCGTATAACTTTTATTGTGCGTCTAGTATTTTTCTTATATATTTGATGATAACATTTCATGTAATTAATCACTTGTTGTTTCCTATGTAAAATCACTAAATAATCCATTATACAGTAATCATCAATAAAAATAATGAAGTAACTCTATCCATATGTTCTGAACACATTTATTGGACCACATATGTATGTGTGGATGAGATTTAGTAGATTTGATGCCCTTTTGTTCCTTGTTCGCTATGAACTCCCGACCATCTTTCCTCACATTCAATCGTCGCAAGTATTTTCTCGTTCATGCTTCATATTGGAAATATCTATGAATATATTCATATTAGATATCTTTTCCATGTTATGTTGGTTAATGTAACCCAACCACCAGTGCCAAAAGTTGTCTTATTCATTAACTGTCAAGTAAAAAATGTTCTCTCCATTATCAACCAGGTATAAATTACCATTTGTTTTTAATACCTTTATGATATAATAACCTATATTTCCTTTTATAGTGCACCATTTTATATTAAATGTCACTATCATTCCCATTTCAAAGAGTTGACTCGCACTCAAGAGTTTGTGATATAATCCGTCCACATGGAGAACTTTATTTTTCCTAAACTTTTCATTTTCTAGTCCTGTACTTCCACTTCCTTCGATCTTTAAAGCATCATCATTGCTAAACATCATAATTCCATAAATCCTTTTTTTACATTCTTCAATAAATTTTCATTTACCATCACATGGGATGTGTATCTTATATTGACCCTCACTTTTCATAAATTAAAATTACATAACTTTTGTGGAATACTTAAAACAAAATACAAACATATGCCCAAAGGCCATACTAGTCTATTGCCTTTGGAAACATGGAAACATAAACACTGATACATAAGTGAGATATATTATCTCCCACTAGGTTCTTCTTAACTATCACCCTTCTAAGACACATCAAACATAATACATATCTTTATAACCTATGGAAGGAAATATAAAATGGGGTGAGAAAAAATGCTCAGTAAGGGTAAAAAATGGAGTTATGTAAGCATAATCATGATCACAAGGGTATGAGAACATGATAATGAAAATATAAGATCATGAACTGCATATCAAAGATCATATACATGAATCATGGCATAAATCTTGGCAGTTCATAATACATGAATCACAAGGAAATAAAGAACATAATCCACGATAGTATAAAATAGGAATAAAACATAGAATTGGGGTAGACACATAAGTATATATTATTATTTCATAGAATTCAATGTATTGCTGTTGAGACCATCTAAGTGGACAAAGTCCTTTACTAAACCATGTTTACACCATGTTCAATCCTTGTATTACCAAATAGAGTTCACCCCTTATTCAAGCCTTGTATTACTAAACTGATTTCATTTCCCATTAGAGACTTGTAATATTGAACCGATTTTATTTCTCATTCCATCAATGTCTATATCTTGAGATATAAATCTTTACCCAATGCATTGGAGGGAGACATTGGTCCCACCCATAATGAAATCATACATACATGTTCCACAATATCATAAATAATCATATCATAACCCATGAAATGAAATTGGTATTATAAACATGAAATCATATCATAACATGTAGAAAAAGATAGTTTTAATAATCATTTCATCATAAAAATAACACGTGAAAAGAAGAATGTTTCAAAACCTTATAACCTATGGAAGAGAAATGAATTTCATCAACATCATGCCATCAAAACATAATACATATAGAGAAAAAATTTGAATGGAAACTTTTAACTATTTCTCTATAAATGCATGAGTAACACAAATGTGTGTTATATTATATGGGAAATAATTTTGAAATATCTTTAAAAAACATTTCTTGAGGAAAATATTTTTTCTCCATTGAAAAACACTTTTCAAAACATAAAGCCTTTTTTGAAAACATTTTTCTTTGAAAATAGCTTCGAAAAATTATAATGGATGCTTTGAAAACAATAAAAAATTTATAAAATCATTTTTCCTTGAAAATGGGTTCTAAATATATTTTTAAAACATTTATCAAATCATAGTTTTGAATACAATAGATTTCTGTCCAAATAGAGAGAGACGGTCATATTTTTCTTAAAATCCTTATCTTAAGTACCAAAGAGTAAAAAAAATGGTACATATACATGGATATATATTGAACCTTAAAATATCATTAAAATAATGAAATTAATGATATAAAATTTAAAATGGAAGTTCATACGTCTTTAAAAAGAGTTTAGGGTAATAACCAAACATGAGTCTCAAAGATGGAAAATTGAGACAAAACATTTTTACTCACTTGGTATCTTTTGAAACATAAACCCCATGAAAGAAAGGTCATAAAATGGATAAATTAATACCAATAAATTTATAAGAAATATAAAATACAATAATGGGTAGTATATACACCACAAAATAGGAAAGAGTGGTGAGCATAGCATGTAACTCATGGGAAAAAGAGAGATGAAATCCGCTTACCTTGTGTCTTGAATCTCATCATACTCGTTCAAAATATATATATAATACATATAAATTTTCTATAAATATTTTAAATAACCATATAATTATATATAATATCATATGTGGTTTTATTATGACCTTATATTACCTTTTTTTTAACCATCATTTGTTAAGGTTTCACATCGAGTAATATTTGCTTTGTTTTTCGTATGTGTCTTAATTTGTTATATTTTGGGTCTATATACTTATATAATGATTAAATAATGTAATAAATGATATAAATATATTTTATATACAGTAAAATTTTATTATAATAATATATATAATATATAATTATGAAATGGAATTCACTGTTTATGGAGACGGTAGGTCGTACGTACGCATGAACACTATTTCCATTAAATTGTCGTGTTGAGAGAAATAAAGTAAAAGAATTATATGTATATATATGTCCATATATATCATTATATATTAAATTTATTATATGATATAAATCATATATATTAACTAAACCTATCCATAATACATTCCATTTTGTGTGTGAACGAATCACGTCTCTTTGAGAGGGAGACAATCTACACTTCCTCAAACAAAATAATCGTATTAACACCAGATGTAAAGTAAAACAATATCTATTTTATAAGGAATGTAGAATTTTAATGAAATAATAAATATAATATATATCATATATAAATTTATTTTCCTTCATAATAAATACCATGATAGGTGGAAATAGAAAAATGAACAATCATCATTTCATGAGGCAGTAGTTCGTCGTACATAGAAACAGTTTGTTCATTACCCATTAGATTGAGATGTGTGTAAGAGTAGATTAAAGAAATTATATTAAATCATCATATTATAGTGATGAAACTTAGTTTTTTAAATAATCAAAAAATAAATATAGTTTTAGGGAGTGGAGATGGAAAAAAAATTAACGGGCTTAAGAAAAGACATTACCTCTTAAACGGGTAACTCATTTTGGTTTGTGCCAAAAAGATTCCTTGGGTTTCTTTATGCCAAAGGGAAGGATTTTTTTAGTATGTGAGGGATTTTGTGAAGTTTATTGGGTAGATCTTGGCTGAACCTAATATTTTTTATAGGTGTGAGGATGTGGGATAGGTGGTGACCTTTTATAGGAAAGGAAAAGGACTCACTTGGATTTTTTGAAAACAAGTTAGGGGTACACATGTCATTACCTAAAACAAGTCATACCAAACCAAAATAAATCCATAATTGAAGGTTTATGGCCTAAATAGTTCCATAAAATGTGTTTTGGATATGTTTATAGGTCATTTAGGCTCCTAAGATTAAGGTTTAGTCCCTAATTAAGCTTAATTTGACCTTAATTGTTGTGATTAATTTTAATCACTTTTATTAATCATTTTGGTTAAAAATCAACATTATCTATATATAATATAAATATTATACTGATTAAAATTTTTTATGTTAGTTTTTGGAAATTCAATTCATAGAATCAAAAAATTTAAGATTAATGTAATCCTGGAGACGAGACGAAATTACGGTTCTTTAAAGTAGAAAGTAGTTCAAAACTTTATTAAGTTTTTATATTAAATTTCAAAGTTAAATTGATTATAATGAACAAAATTTAATTAATATATTTATAATTTATCTAATGGGACCTTAAAATAAATTTAAATTATATTTTAACATTAATACTTATTTAAATGAAATGTCGGTTTTTAACTTAAAAGTAGTATTTTTCACTATTCATAAAAAATGAAGTTACTCTGAAAAATAACAAAAAAAGATAATTTTAAAATTATAAATTCAAAATCAAATTTTATTTTATCAAATTCAATTTCTAAATTTGCCTAAAATTAATCTTATTATTTTTCACAGAAGGACATTAAAAATAGTTTATTCGAGAAAACTTTATTTTTAAACATAAAAGGAATTACCAAAAATCATATCTTTCACTTTAAAAATAATAAAAAAATATATGAAAATTATTTATTACTATTAATATAACTATGTTTAACCTCTAGGTTACAATTATCGTGTTTCAATAATTATAATAAAATAATAAAGTTTCATAGAAACATCATTGTTGTGTGTAACATACACAAAGTCGATGTTCCCTATAACGTATTCCATGTTGATGTTCTGTGTAACATAATACAAGTCAATGTTCCATGTAACGTATTCCAAGTGTTTGTTCCATGCGAAAGAAATGTTTGACTTAGTGCATTGTAATATATAAATTTAAATTTAATTTATTCAAAAAAGGGTCCTTAAAAACTCAGGGTGTTAGATTATACCCCCCTTTAAATGAATTTCATCCTCAAAATTATTCACTTGGGTAAAAAATGAGGATACTTATGATTCCTTATATCCAAAAGTTCCCACATATCTTATTATAACTTTTTATTTCTTCACAAAACTTTGACTAGGTGAGTGGTGTTGTTTTGTGGAACTTCATCTCTACAATCCAAAATTTCAATAGGTTTCTCCTCGTAAGAAAGATCATCCTCCAACGGTATGAAATTAAAGTTTAGTATATGTGAAGGGTCAAGTATTAACATCCTTTAGAGAGATACATGGAATACATCATAGACATGAGAGAGATTTGGAGGAAGTTCCAAGAGACAGGATACCGTCTTGATATGATCCAGAATCTCAAAGGGACTAATATACCTAGGGATTAGTTTCTCTTTCTTACTGAATCTCATAACATTCATCTAGGGTGTGATTCATAGAAACAATTTTAAACCAACTTCAAATTCCAGATCATGCTGATGGTTATCATCATAACTTTTCTGCCGACTTTCAGCTGCCTTGATATGCTACTGAATGGTTCTAACCCTCTCTATCATTTCTTTAGAAATATCAGGCCCCAATAACATTCATTCTCCAACATTATCCCAACATGTTGGAGCTATAAATTTCTTCCCATTAAGGGATTCATAAGGTGCCATATAAATTATTGAGTGAAAGATACTATTGTAAAAAAATCAAATAGAGGAAGGTGTTGATCCCCACCACCTTTTAATCTAAAGAACAAGATCTCATCATATCCTCTTGGGTTTGAATTTCCCTTTTAGACTGACCATATGTCTGAGGATGATATGTAGTGATAAAACTCAATTATATGTCAAGTGTCTACTGAAGACTTCTCCGGAATGTTGAGGTGAACCTCAAATACTAATCTGATACAATGGAATGCGGTTCTCCATGAAACCTTACCACTTCCTTAATGTCTATCCTAGAAAGTTGATCCAGAGATAAGTATTCTCTGATAGAGATGAATTATGCTAACTTAGTAAGGAAATTGACTACCAACTATATAGAATTAAACCCTTTAGAGTTTTTGGGTAGTAGAACAACAAAATCCATAGTGATTTTCCCCAATTTCCATTCTGATACGGGTAATAGATGCAACATCCCCTTTGAATTTTGTCTTTCGGCCTTAACTTGTTGGCATACCAAGCATTTAGATACAAACTCTGCAATATATATCTTCATTCCACCCCACAAAAAGTATTATTTTAAGTCCCTATACATATTCATACTTCCAAGATGAATAAAGAATAAGAACTATGATGTTATTCTAACATATCCTTATTCAAATATGGTATAGAAATAACACATACACAGTTCTTGATCCTCATACTTACATCCCGATCATGGTTAAACTCTAGAACATTTCTAACTTTGTTTGGTAGCTCTATATCTTCCTTCTAAACCTACTTAATATGCATTAAGATAGAGGGTTGAACATTCATTTGAGAAAGATAATATTTTTCCCTTACTTCAGTGCTTCTAGATCTTTCCTTTACAAATACAAAAATATTGGATCTTTTGTGATCCTTATCATAGATAAGCTAGCATGATCCTTCTGACTCAAAGAATCAGCCACCTTGTTCGCTTTCCCATGGTGGTAATTTATTGAGCAATCACAATCCATTATCAACTATAACCATCTTCTCTTATGCATTTTCAACTCCTCTTCTGTGATTATATATTTCATAATTTTATGATTAGTATATATATCACAATTTCATACAAATGGATAATGCCACCATATCTTTAATGAAAAAAATTACTGCTACTATATCCAAATCATGATGTGGGTAATTTTACTCACGAATCTTCAACTACCTCAAGGAAAAAATCAATAAACATGTTATTCTGCAAAATAACACATCCCAATACCTTATTGGATGCATCCCTATATATTACAAACCCTTATCCACTATAGGGTAATGTAAGAATAGGTGCACCAACTAACCTTCTCTTCGGTTCCCTGAAATTTTCTTCATATTCATCTGTCCAAAAGAACCTGACACCCTCCAGAGTTAACTTGGTTATAGGATTATAAAGTAATGATAAATTATCTACAAACCTTAAATAATTTCTAGATAAACTAAGAAATCTACAGATATCAATTACCATAGTTTCTCTATGACATCATTCAATTGTCTCCATATTTCATGGATCTACTTCTATACCATCTCTTGAGAATATGTGACATAAAAATGAATCCTTTTTCATCCAAAATTCACACTTTGTAAATTTTTCATATAGATTCTCCTTCCTCGGGGTCTTTAGTATAGTTATGAAGTAAGCTTCATGCTCTTCCTTTCTCTTTTAATAGGTAAGAATATCATCTATAAATACTACCACAAACTGATTGATGTAGTATATAAAGACTCTATTCAGTAAATCCACGAAGATAGAAGGGTAATTAGTAAGAACAAAATGAATCACTATATATTCATAGTGTCCATACCTTCTACGGAATGTCAACTTGGGTATATCCACCTTTTTGAACCTTAATTGATGATATCTAGAATGAAGTTCAATCTTGGAAAAGTATTGAGCTTTGTAAAGTTGATCAAACAAGTAATCCATATAGGAAATATGATAAATTTTATTGATTGTGATCTTGTTAAACTCCCAATAATCATTGCAGAGTCTCATTGATCCAGATTTATTTTTTCACAACAAGAATACGTATACCCCAATATGGAACACTTGGCTGAATGAATCCCTTATCAATGTTTTCGTGGAGTTTCTTCTTTAGTTCCTACATCTCAATTAGGTCCATTCTATAAGGAGTCTTTGAAATTGATGTGGTAATAGGTGTAAGTTCTATTGAGAACTCAAATTCACATTTTAGTGGAAGACTTGGAAACTTTTTCGGAAAGATATCCAAAAAATCCTGAACAATATGAATATTATCAATGTTAATTCTCTCCCCAACCATTTTAGATAATAAACTATTGTTAATGGGAATTAATATCCATACATTGGATGTAATATCTACAAGAAGTTCATACATATCATCACGTTGACGGATAATCATAGGAGGGTTTGAAATATCAAACACAACTTCCCTTCCTTGAAAATTGATGTGAGATCTATGCTAAGAAATAAAATCCATGCCTAAGATGACATTAAATTCAACCAATGGAAGAATGCAAATATTTTCAGGAAACACATTCCCAAAAACATGAACCGGAGAGAAATAATAGGATTGAGATGAAATCATCATACCATTATGGTTTTGAACTGTTAATTCCACTTCTAATTATTTTCATTGAATATCAAGACCCTTAGAAAATTCTTTATATATGAAAGATTGGGTAGATCCAGAATCGAATATGACATTAGTGGTTCTAGAGTGGATGGTAAGTGTACCTTTCATCATTTGTTATCAAACCCCTCATCAGAAATGGATATTGAATGATATTTTCCCTTGTCCATTGGCTTAAGAGGTTGTTAATGTTGATCATATTCACCAGCCCTAGGGTTTGGGTAGTGGTTAGCATAAATCCCATTCTCCATACACTTGTAGCACTAAATCATGGTAGGTTCATTTTGTTCTTCTTTTTATTCATTATCATTTTGAGCTAAATTCTTCCCATTATTTCAACAATTAATTGCCCAGTTACCTTTCTTTACACACTTAAAATATTTACTAGACCCCTTAAGACAAATTCCTCCATGATTCTTCCCACATTTAGAGCATATAGGAATACTCATCTTATTCTCTTTATGGTTTTTGGATTTTTCTTTAAACTCCATCTTCCTCTTCTTGTAAAAACCATGATATTGAAACGTGACTCCAACCTACATTTCAACCTTTATTGCAAAAAAAATATCTTCATAGATACTAAATTCTCTTATGAAAAAATCCATTATGAAACTTGGATTTAAGCCATTGAAGAACCTATCAAATTTAATTTTAGGTTGGATGACAATTTCTCAAGTGTTACTTTCAAGTCTCATGAAATTAGCCTTGTAGGTACTGATAGATTCATAATCCCTTTAATTCAACTCAAGGAACTCTTTCTTTATCTTAGTATGAAGAATAAAAGGAAAGTATTTATTAAAAAACAAGTTCTTCAACTCGTCTGATTCCATGTATTCAATCTCATCTTGCTCCCTCGTATTCCTGATTAGATCCCACTACTAGTCGGCTTCGCCTTCTAACCGATAGACAACTATAATGAATTTCTCATGTTCCGAACACTGTAGAACAGAGAATGTATTTTCAATAGTACTCATCCATTATTCAGAAACAAGTGGATCAAAAGACCATGTGAAAGAAGGTGGGTGTTCCCCCATGAAAGAATCAACAGAATGTTGTTCCCTTATTTTCTCATTTGGAAGTCCACCATGATTCATAACTTGAGAAAGTTGTGTGAGTATAGTAACAATGTTTTTCATTCCAGCTCCCATAGCATTCAGTTTCTCAATAGGACAATAGTTGTATTATCCCTCACAATCACCATTAACACAGTTACTTCAAGTTCCATCCATAGACTAAAATGAAAGGAATAGAGGAAGAAACTATTATTATAATGAGGAACCACATAATCATGAAAAGTCACTTATAGAATTTCTATGTTATGAAACCTTTTTTAATATATGAAACCTTAGGTTTATCCTAGGTTATTCATAGCCAACTTATATTTAAATCCTTTAGGAAGGTTCGTGAAGAGTTTGTTAATTTCCAAATCATATCCCTCGAGAGTGTCAAACCAAGTGTGCAACAAGACTCATTGTCGTGTACCAGATTACCATGAGTCAAGCCCAAAAAATATTGTCAGAGTTTTTACCCCTAGGTACATATGTTCTAGATCCACATCCAATTGTAGTATCCTGACAAAGATTGATTTCTAGAAAACCACTCACTTTATCCTTGTAATGGCCCGGACCTCTCCGGTCCATTAATTTGTGAAATGTTGGTGTTGGAGGTGTTCTGGGAGGTCAAGGGGACTTATCCCCAACACTTTGCTAATTTTTTCCAGTTCTGTGAACAGTGTTTCCAGATTTATGAACAGTAATAGATCGGTCTCACCAATCGGTCTCACAGATCGGTTTCACCGATTGGTGTGACAGATCGGTTTCACAGATCGGTCTGAAAGATCGGTTTCATAGATCGGTCTGACAGATCGGTTTCACAGATCGGTGTGACAGATTGGTTTCACAGATCGTTCTGACAGATCAGTTTCACAGATCGGTGTGAGAGATCAGTTTCACAGATCGGTGTGACAGATTGGTTTCACAGATCGGTGTGACAGATCGGTTTCATAGATCGGTCTGACAGATCAGTTTCACGGATCAGGGTGACAGATCGGTTTCACAGATCGGTGTGATAGATCGGTTTCACAGATCGGTCTGACAGATCGGTTTCACAGATCGGTGTGACAGATCCGTTTCACAGATCGGTGTGACAGATCAGTTTCACAGATCGGTCTGACAGATCGGTTTTAGAGATCGGTGTGACAGATCAGTTTCACAGATCGGTTTCACAGATCGGTTTCATGTACAGTAACAGTGGGTGAACAGTGTTTCCAGACTCCTACAGTTTTTCCCCTTTTGAAGTTTCCTTTGACGAAAAATACATTTAAATCCTTATTTTAAGGGCTCTTAAGGCCGTTTAAAATTCCATAAATCCTATATTAATTATTCCTAAGGCTTGGAATGTTTTACTTGGTCAAACCGCATGGGTTAATGTGATCCGTTTTTAATGGAGAATTAACCGGATCTTAAACCGTCTCCCCATTAAATCTTAAAAAGGGACGAGATATAATTCTCCCTTGTTCTTTCCCTTTGTTCTCAGCTAAGAGATGCTAGAACCATTCAATCATTTCCGTAGGAGTTGCACAATCAATCTTTACTACTAGGATTGGTTCTGCTCTATTTTGGATGCAACTGAACTGTGTCGGTCAATCTTCCCAATAAGGTATGTTGTATCATCGTTCTCTTGGGGTTTATCTTCTCCTATCCTCCTTTCCATAATTATACCATGTAATTTCCAAGATTCTAATGGGTTTTCTTGGGGTTGGTTGGTACTGTCGTACTGCATCATCCTCCGGTGGAAGCAGTTGTCGCGAGGGGAGGATCGTGACCTGTTGTGTGGATAAAGAACGTGAGGAACTGTTTGAGGTAGGGGATTCATGGCTTCTCTAATTATATATGTGCAATCGTAGAATTAGCATGATTTATCCCTTTGGATCATAATGAAATTGACCTAATTAAATACTTGAACCGGATTAAAAGAATTGGTTGATCGCATGTTGTTGCTTTATACCGTGATAACGGTCTGCCACATGTTTTCCAAGATATAGTGATATCTATGTTTTCTTTGATTTGTTGTTCGTTCATGAAAGAAATTGATAACGAACGTAAAGCCGGAATTAATTGTTAATTAATTGGCTAAAGATAAAGAGGCGTGTAAATTAATCTAGTTATTGCTTTTGTTGTAGTTGTTCTAATTTGAGGATAATCAAATTAGGGAAGTAAGCATGGTTATTTAAATTGTGATAGCTTGCTGATTAGGTCTCCTGTAATTGGATCCTACGAATAACTAATCTTCTAGTGCAATATGTATTAAATAACACATTATGTGGGAATTTATAAAAGGGTTCTGAGTTACCTTCTTGTTTGCTAAAGGGTCAAGAGCCCATGATGTGATGTTTGTTTTCCTGCTGCTTGTGCTGTGATGTGAGACTGGATGGCTGTTGTGATATGTGGAGGCATGGAGGCCTTGTGGTTATGGCAGTAGATGATGCCTAGAGTGGCGAGATGCATCATTTTATGCATGTGGGTGTCGGGGAGGACACCAGGGGTGATGGAATGGGATGGATGTGGTTGCTGGTTGCTTACGGTTTTCTTGAATGTTAATCTGCTTTGCTTTTCCCCACTGCTCAAGGCAGCTGGTCTTGCTACCCTTCTTCCGAAGGAGGCGAAGACGCGCGGGGTATGCCACGTGCTTTCCGAGTTTAGCCTCTCGAGGGAGAATGGGTATATGCTCTTTCTATAGGCAGCAAAGACTCGACGGGTAGTATATCTATTCACCGTGTTGAGCCTCCTTTGTGTTTAGAAGCATAGGATGTTTTTCTAGAATGCCTGGGAATGTGGAAAAGTAATTCTGTAATGAATTTTTTGTAAGATTGGTATAGAGTAAGAGGTTTCCAACCTCTGATACCAATTGTAGGATCGAAATATAGTATGAGATGCTCAATAAACAAGAGGGGGGTGAATTGTATACTTTAAAAATTCTTTTGGAACCTTTAAAGTTAGTTAAGAATAACTATAGTTTCCTTAAGAAAAGGAAAGGGCTAAGTTTAGCAAAGATTAAACTAAGCAAATTCACAACACCTCTAACACCGAAAGTAAACTAGGAAAGAGATTCCGAAAGTAGGTTCCGGAAATATGATTCCGGAGATTTAAACTTAACAAACAATTACAATATGAGATTCTACCTTAAAGCGTATAGAATCTGAATGAATCAGAGTACAAATAAGGAAGTATAAAAAAGTTATACTTTCCTTATATTACAAAATACAGCGGAATAAAAACAAGTAGTAAAACTACTAGTAACAAGATATAAGTCTTTTAACCCAAAGAGAAGGGTATCCAACAACCTTGGAAAAAGGTCCCTTGATTTATACTTTCAAGCAAGTCTGTCTTACCCACACCAGGGTAATCCCTCGATACGAAGATCGGAGTCTCTGTCTTGCTATCCCCGCAAGCCCTCAACTTCAAGGTAGTTGGCAACCTCTGTCTTCCTCAGCAAGAAAGCCCTCGAACTTTAAGGTAGTCGGCACCTCTGTCTTCCTATCCCCGGAAGCCCTCGAATGTAATCACCAACATTCGGAGTTGCATGAAGCTTTGAGAGTTAATAAGAGCCTCTCTCTCTAGAAATCACTTCAAGAAAATTTGTCAGCTTTTCAGCACTTTCATCAGCTATAAGTTATCCATCAGCTATGAGCTCTTTCAAATGAGCTCCTATTTATAGGTAAGGTCGGCTCCTTCTCCAACGGTCATATTTTCCTTAAAATTCGGAGGGACCTGTACACGTGTCACTTAGACAACGGTTAGTTTATAACAAAACAGACGACATCGTTTTATAACAAAACAAGTGTAACAGAATGTACGACATCGTTTTAATTCTAACATAAAAGTTCAGAATGAGAACTTCGAAGTGAAGGTTCGGAGTGTAATAAAGATACTCAAATACTCTGAATTAATTCAGAGTGTATAAAACAAAGATACTCAAATTCTGTTTAATAGGTGAATTCGGAATGAGAATTCAGAATAGGAATTCGTCATCAGAAATCATAATGAGAATTCATCATCAGAATTCGTAATGAGAATTCATCATCAGAATTCGTAATGAGAATTCGGAATGGGATTTCTTCATTAGAATTCGTAATGAGAATTTGTCATCAGAATTCGTAATGAGAATTCTTCATCAGAATTCGTAATGAAAATTCTTCATCAGAATTCGTAATGAGAATTCTTCATTAGAGTTCGTAATGGGAATTCTTCATTAGAGTTCGTAATGAGAATTCTTCTTCAGAATTCGTAATGAGAATTCTTCTTCAGAATTCGTATCCTGAATCTGGAATAGAAGTTAGTCAGAGTTCATATCCTGAATTCGGAATGAAACTTCCTTATAGTTCTTATCCAGAATCCGAACCCTAAAACAGAATTCTTTATATCAAAGTTTCAATGATTCCAAGAACAATGAATCCGAATCTTATACTTAAGAAAAATATGGATGAAAATGTGATAAGGATAATTTTTCTTATAAAAGCGATTTTCCTTAAGAAAGTTATTTTCTTTATAAAAGAAAATTTCTTAAAGATAATGTGTTTGGGATTTTCAAAACAAGAAGGAATGGAAAAGTCATAAGGAAAACCTTATTGACTTAACAATCTCCCCCTTTTTGGAAAGCACAAACATCCTTACGAAAAAAAATTCTAAGAAGAAAGAAACATATTAATGCTTATCTCCCTTATTTTAAGGATATAGATGAATACGACTAACTCCCCCTTAGTATTTGAAACTCTAAGGATCGTATTCATTTTTCCGGAGTGATATTTCATAAGAAGGTCTTCTTTAAGAAAAAAAAACTCCCCCTTAAACAAACTCTTATTAGAGTTCTTTTTCATTGGGTATTTTTTCTTTCTCCCCCTTTGATAAACTTTTATTAGAGTTCCTCTTTTTCTTAAGGATCTTTTCCTTCTCCCCCTTTGTGATTTTCAAAAAGAATTGGAGGGAATGGAAAAAATAACAAAGTACCTGAAAGATTAGTAATGACAACAATAGAAACAACAAGTACGACTTTCATTAAATTTGAAATCTCGACAACAAAGAAAAAATTACAACAAAAAGATCGGATTAGGTTATTTCGGATCTTTTTCCTTTGACATGATCCCTTTAAGAATAGTCTTGATCTTCTTTAAGTCTTTATGATCTTCTTCTGCTTGCTTCTCTAAGACCACTATTCTTGCGGATTGAGCTTCAATATTTTCTTCCTGAGCCTTCAGTTTTTCTTCCTGAGCTTGGATCTTTTCTTCCTGAGCCTTCATCCTTTCTTCAAAATCGATCCGATGATCCCTTTCAAATTTCCAATTCTGAGAAACAGAATTCAACTTCCCATTCAGATCCCTGACTTCTTGGATCTGGAAGTTCTTTTCTTCAGTCAGCTTTTCTTCAAAGGAGGAAGTCAGCTCGTTAATCTTCTTGTCCTCGGTCTCAAATGCATCTTTAACATTGTCTTGAAACTCATCAAGAAACCTCATCTCTTCCACATTCTTCTTCGACCAGCTTGTCATCCTCTTGCAAGATCTTTTATGAGCTTCGTAACCAACAAAGAAGGTTTTGAACTGAGCCTCAATTTCAACGCACTTATCCATAACCATAGATACAGAGTCGGTTTTCTAATTCAATGCATGTTGGAGCATCTAGCATCTTGAGTCAATACTAGAGAAGGTTGGAATGGTTCCCACCAACTTCTTTAAGGACTGAACAACAAAGTCATGCCCCAACGAGGATGACTCCGAATCTGAAATCTTGATTGGAGAGTTTTCTTCCTCAACAAGTTGAAGCTTTCTCTTTGAAGAGCTACCAACTTCCTTTCTCTTCCTTACTTCTGAGCTCGGGGTATCAGCAAGAATTTTCTTTCCCTTGTCTTTTTCCGGAATAGAATCCTGTTCCGGAGTTTTCTTATCACTATCAGAAACTTGAACAACAAAATCTTTCTCATCAGCAACTTCCTGAACACCAACCTCTACATTTTCCATCTGAGCAATATCATGTAAAAGTTGTTCTTCTTCTCCATGATAGGCAACTTCTTCTTCTCCTTTCTCTTCTTCCATTGCAGGAGTAACTAGCTTCGAAGATTCAGCTTCTAAAGTCCGGAGTGATAAGTGTTCCGAAGGTGTCCCTTTGTAATCATCTACTTGTTTCAGCACATCTCCGGTTTCACCACTTCCTTCAGCACCTTGTTCTACTTGTTCCACTTGCTCTACTTCCTCAGTATTCGTAGCAATAGCCTCTTCCGGAGCAACAAGATTTCTTCCTGGAGTCTCAGGTAGAGATTCCAGAGAGAAAGATCTCGGAACTGGAATTGTTGCTGAAACCATTTCATTGAATTTCAATAAAGTCTGAGCTACCTCAGCCTCAGACATATTCTTCTTGAGCTTATTTTCTTTAGCTTGTTTTTCAAGCTCATCAGCAGCTTTTTCCTTTAAAGCCTTAGCTTCCGCAGGGTCCAATCCGAACTGCGGATCCCCTTCTTTCCTTTTCACTTTATCAGCTCTCCACTTTGTAACAACCTCATCAGGATAGGCTTTCATCTTCTTAGGCTTTGGAGGTGCGGAATGGACTTCCTTAGACTTAGGATTTTCTACTTGTACTTCCACTTATTTCAGCTTTCTCTTCCTTACTGGCTTAGATGATTCCGTATCAGCAACTTTCGGAGCCACTTCTTCTTGAGGAGGTAGATTAATAAACTTTCCAGACTTCTTGTCAAAAGCTACATTCATTCTTTTAAGAGTGTCATCACTGAGCAGCATGATCTTGCAAACTCTCGGCTTAGATTTGCAAGCCTCTTTGAAAGACTCAAGGCACCGAACAATCAACTTGGAAAGGATTGCTAGATACATAATAATCTGAGCTCTCAGATTCCCCTTCTTCAAATTTTCAATAGTAAGAAGAATATGCTTCATCAAGTTGAACTTCCTTAGATTTATCAGGAAATATAAGATATAGATCTCACTCTTCTTCAAGCTATCTTTATCACCTTTCCTTGGTATGATAAGTCCTTGCACCCATAATTCAAGAATCCGGAAGTTTGTAGATAGACTTGCAATCTTCGGAGCCTTGTCATCATCTAGTCCGAGAGTTTCTAAGGCTTTTTCCTTGTCGAAGCTACCCTTAGAGTCCGGTAAGACATGCGAAATAAACTCGGATTCTCCTTCAAAAGACAGCCCTACCAAGCTTGCAGCCTTGGTGTGAGAAAGCTTGTAAGTCTTGCCATAAGACTTAAAAGAGAACTTCTCCCTATTATCTTCCTTGAAGAAAGAAACTGACTCATAAAACTCGACAAGTAAATCTGAATATACTTCATCTTGGTTCCCGGTTTTTGATACCGCAACATCTTCCCAGCCATTCAACTTAATATTCTTTGAAATGATAGAATCGTAGTTGTTGAAGAAAACCGGATGAACTAACCTTTCTCTGTAAACTAACCACTGAGAAATAGGCTTAGTAGATGACATTTCTTGAGATGCTAACTCCGCAGACATTCGGATCTGAAGTTCTCTGAGAAGTTTGGAACGGAGAAGACTGAAGTTCGGAATGGCCTTAAATCAGAGAGTCAGAGCTTCGAGACGCGAGAGCTTTGAGATCGATGTGGGACGAGTATTTAGGTCCCCTTTATATAGGCGACGAGATGACAGTTCACATTCCGCAGTTGATCTAACGGTTAGAATGAGCTGAGATCAGATCTGACGGTTGGAAGCTTGAATCCGATCTTTTTGAGGTTTTTATTAAAACAAAGATTTAAGAAAACTATAATCCGAAAACTTAGTACAAGAAAATTCCAGCAAGTAAAATATGACTACGAAAACATGAGTAGGGTAACCATATCTTTCGGATTGGCTTAGGAGGATTATTCGTAATGGCAGATTTCTCAAAAAATTTTACTATGAAAAATAAACTTAGTACGAAAAAACTCACTATGGAAAACTCAGTATGAAGAACAAACTTAAGAAGAAAAAAAACAGTACGAAGAACTTAGTACGAAAAATACATTACGAAAAATTTGGTATGAAAATTCCTTTATGAAACTTCTAGTACGAAATTTTCATTCCGGAAATTTTCAATAAGAACACTTCCATTCTAGAAGTATTCTATACGAATTTTTTTTTTTTTTTTTAAAAAAATTTAGTTCCGGAAGTTCCATTCCGGAAATCTTCGTTCCGAAAAGTTTGAAAATTTTTTTTGAAAAACTTTGTTAAATAAACAATCAAATGTACTCCCCCTATGAAAAGGAGTTTATTACTGTAAGGAGATTTTTTCAAAAGAAAGTTATTTAAGAAAGATTACCTTACGGTTATCATTCCTAACTTCTGTTTAATATATTCCAATCTATCAGAAGGAAAAGATTTTGTGAAAATATCAGCAAGTTGATCTTGTGTTCCAATAAACTGAAGAATAATATCTCCTTTAAGTGTGTGATCCCTAAGAAAGTGATGCCTAATATCTATGTGTTTTGCACGAGAGTGATGTGCAGGGTTTTTACTTAGGGCAATGGCACTTGTGTTATCACATAAAATTTGAGTTTTATTAAAACTCAAGCCATAGTCTGTGAGTGTGTGTTGCATCCACAACACTTGTGCACAACAACTTCCAGCTGCTACATATTCAGCTTCAGCAGTGGAGAGTGCTACAGAATGTTGCTTCTTGCATGACCAAGAAACTAAAGAATCTCCTAAGAAATGACAAGTTCCGGATGTACTTTTTCTATCCATTCTACATCCTCCAAAGTCAGCATCAGAAAATCTTTTTAGAACAAAATCATTTCCAAAGGTATAAAATAATCCTAGATCCATGGTTCCCTTAAGGTAGCGAAAAATTCTTTTTACTTCCTTTAAGTGAGATTCCTTAAGATTGGATTGATATCTTGCACATAAGCATACTGAAAACATTAAGTCTGGTTGACTAGCTGTTAAGTAAAGTAGACTTCCTATCATACCTCTAAAAGATGTTTTATCTACTGGTTTCCCAGCTTCGTCAAGATCTAAAGAGTTTGAGGTACCAATGGGAGTACTTATACTTTTAGTGTTGTCATAACCATACTTTTTCAGAAGATCTTTAATATACTTATGTTGAGATATGTAGGTTCCTTCTGGTTTTTGAGAGATTTTAAAACCAAGGAAAAATGTTAACTCACCCATCATACTCATTTCAAACTCTGATTTCATTAGACTAGCAAAAGAGTCAGTCAAAGATTGCTGAGTTGAACCAAATATAATGTCATCAACATAAATTTGAACATTCAAAACATTTTTCTTATCTTTCTTTATAAAAAGGGTTGGATCTGCATTTCCCTTAACATAGTTATTTTGAAGCAAAAATCCTGTAAGTCTATCATACCATGCTCGTGGGGCTTGTTTAAGGCCATACAAAGCTTTGGTAAGTCTAAAAACATGATCTGGATGTTTTTTATCTTCAAAGCCAGGAGGTTGTTCAACAAAAACTTCCTCTTGAACATAACCGTTAAGAAAAGCACATTTTACATCCATTTGGAAAAGTTTGAAATTAAAGAATGCTGCAAAGGCAAGTAGAATACGGATAGATTCAAGTCTAGCTACTGGAGCATAGGTTTCTTCATAGTATATTCCTTCTTGCTGATTATAACCTTTAGCAACAAGTCTAGCTTTATTTCTAACAATGACTCCAATTTCATCACATTTATTTCTGAAAACCCATTTTACTCCAATAACAGAAGTTTCCTTAGGTCTTTCAACCAAGGTCCAGACTTTATTCCTTTCGAATTCATTTAGTTCATCTTGCATTGCTTTGATCCAATCATCATCACCTAAAGCTTCATCAGTGCTTTTAGGATCTAATTGGGAAAGAAATGCTAGATGTTCTACTTCATTTCTTAAGGAACTTCTAGTCCTTACAGGTTGATTTACATCACCAATGATACTATCACTGGGATGATTCTTAAGAAACAGTTGATTTGAGTTTTGTAAAACCTGTTCATCAACATAGGGTAGAAAGTCTTCTGGGGTAAATATTTCGGAAGTATCTTCTAGAACAATTTCCTTATCAGAAGGTTCTTCTATCAAAGGTTGATAATCAGTTTTTGAAAACACATCTGAAGATGTAAGTTGAGATGGTTTGAAAACAAAAGGATCTAATTCATCAAATTTTACATGTACTGTTTCCTCAACAGTGCAAGTATTTTTATTAAAAACTCTATAAGCCTTAGAGGTTGTGGAATAACCTAATAAAATTCCTTCATCAGATTTTGGTGCGAATTTATGTAGGTTATCTTTATTATTCAAAATGAATACTTTGCAACCAAAAACCTTGAAGTAGGAAAGTCTAGGTTTTCTTCCATTCCATAACTCATAAGGAGTTTTATTAAGAAAAGGTCTAATCAAAACTCGATTTATAGTATAACAAGCAGTACTTACAGCTTCAGCCCAGAAATGTCTAGCAATAGAATATTCACTCAACATGGTTCTAGTTATCTCTTGAATAATTCTACTTCTTCTTTCAACTACACCATTCTGTTGAGGAGTTCTAGGTGCTAAAAAATTGTGAGTAATACCTTTCTTACTACAAAAAGTTTCAAAATCAGAATTTTGAAATTCTCCTCCATGATCACTGTGAATAGTTTTCAATGGAAGGTTTTTCTCATTTTTAACTTGAGCTCTAAAACTTTTGAAATAGGAAAAAGTTTCAGATTTCTTTGCTAGAAAATAGACCCAAGTAAATCTAGTGTAATCATCAACTAGAACAAACCCATAGTATTTGCCTCCAATACTTCCAGTTTGTGTTGGACCAAAAAGATCCATGTGCACTAACTGTAATGCATCGGTTGTTGAGAATTCACCTATTGACTTAAAACTAGATTTATGTTGTTTGCCATATTGACAGGGATCACAAACTTTAGAAGAATCAAATCTAAGCTCCGGTAGATCCTTAACTAGTTTCTTCTTAGAGAGTTTACATAGGTTCCTAAGGTTACAGTGTCCTAGTCTTCTATGCCATAACCAAGAATGATCTTCCATTGCACTTAGGCAAGGTAAATCTTGGCTCCTGAGGTCTTCTAGATTCAAAGTGTATACATTATCTTGCCTATTGGATGAGAGAATAAATTCTTCCTTGGAATTGTGAACTAAACACTTATCATTCCTAAAATTCACAAGGTAACCTTCATCACATAACTGAATTATGCTAATGAGGTTGTGCTTAAGACCTTTAACAAAAAGAACATTTGAAATCAAGGTTTTACCTAAAAGAACAATATTACCAATACCAACAATCTCTCCCTTAGCATTGTCTCCGAAAGTTACCATTCCTCCTTTCGTTTTGATAATCTTTTCAAAAATGCTTTTGTTACCAGTCATGTGCCCGGAACATCCGCTATCCATGTACCATGTATTGTTGCTGGTACTTTCTTTATTTTCCTGAAATCAAGAAGAACATTAGACTTTCGGAATCCAAACTTGTTTGGATCCGAGATTTCCAGACAATAAAATTTTAGGTACCCACATCTTCTTGGAAAAGTAAGCTTTGTGAAATCCTAGAGATTGGGTTTTGTTTAAGGAACAATTCTTTGCCCAGTGACCACCACATTGACACTTGGTACAAAATGGGGCACTTTGAGGAACAAAATAATTGTTACTGAAAATAGGTTTTGCATGGGTATAACCCAATCCGGATTTATTTCTTAAAGGTCGTATTTGGGAATACATCTTATCAAAATTTTCTTTACCATGGGTAAAGTTTGATAAACACTTCTTTAAGGAAAAAATTTCGGACTTGAGTTTTACAACCAAGTTTTTATCCTCAAAATCATTAGTTTTAGAACTAGAGTTAGGCTCGAAAACATTTTTATTAGAAATTACTTTTTCTAATTCTTTAGAAAGTTTATTCTTCTCAGAACTTACTTCCTCAAGATTTTTTGAAATATTTTCAAAATCAGCATTTTTCTTATCAAGATCTTTAAAAAGATCTGATATCTCTTTTGTAAGTATATAATTCCTAGAGTTTCCCTTATCAAGTTTCTTATTGAGTTTGGAATTCTCAATCTCAAGAAGTTCAGCAAATCTAGAGACTTCTTCAAAAGTAGGTAAAGTATTTTCCTCATCAGAAGATGATTCTTCATCAGAAGAGTTATAATACTTACTATCATTAGAATTTAAAGAAACATTGGTCAATGATTCAGCATTTCGTACCTTATCCATAAGACAATGATTATCAATAGGTAATCTGACTATAAGACCAAGATTCTTCTGTCCTGAAGATTCATAATCAGAAGATTCGTCTGAAGAGTCACCACCAATGGCACTCCAGGTGTCATTAGCTTTCAGAACTTTCTTAGCTTTAGATTTATAATAATTCTTTCTGTTCCTGTCTAAATGTCATTCCTTCCTTTCTTTCTTTTTGAGCATAGGGTAATCTGGTCTAATATGTCCAGCTCTTTTACATTCATAACAAGTAACTTCTCCATCTTTCTTATCTTTCCTATCCTTCTTCTTATACTTGGATTGAAAGTTTCTCTGTCCAGCTATCTTGTTCATCCTTCGAGCAAGATTGGATAATTCATTTTTTGAGACTTCACTCTCACTAGATTCGGATTGGAAAATGACTTTCTTAGACTTGGATCTGGTTACTCTCTCAGGAGTCTTAGCTTTCATCTGATTTGAAGTTGTAGTAAAATAAACATTACCATTTCCATTCTTCTTCTTGATGTTGTCAGCATCTCTCTTCATTCTTGTTTCATGTTGTAGAAGAGTTCCAAATAATTCATCAAGAGTAATTTGAGTGACCTTCCTATTTTCATCTATTGCTGTTCTCTTGGATTCCCACTCATTGGTCATAATGTCAATTATCTTGTCCACAAGAGCTTCATCGTCTAAACCTTTCTCTCCCATAGATTGTAGACTGTTGACAATAGTCATAAATCTTTGTTGAACTTTACAGATAGGTTCTCCATAAGGAAAATTGAAGCCATGATATTCAGCTCTAAGCATAGCTCTTCTAGTCTCGATTACCTTGGAAGTCCCAAAGTGTGTAACCTCTAACTTCTTCCATATACAATTAGCTGCTTCACAAGAAGAAATTTGGCTATATATATTTCTGGTCATTGAACATAGTAAAGTATTGCGTACCTTATAGTTGAGTTGATATTCTTTCTTTTCCTGGTTAGTAAAGGTTCTGACTTCCTTGTCAGGATTTTATAATCACCAGTAAGCATAACAAAGTTGTCTACTCCAGTATTGATAACAAATGTCTTCATACGATCTCTCCAGTATTCATAATCATTACCATCAAAGATAGGTGGTCTTGTAGGATTCAGATTGTCAATAGATCCAACATTAATTCCTGCCATACTAGAAATAACTTTGCACACAAACTTGTTAGTAGCACAGAATTGTAATCACAAAGTTCGGAATGAGAAAGTCCGGAATGGACAAATTCAGAATGACAAAGTTCGGAAGGATAAAGTGAGCAAGAAAAACTTGTATGTGAGTACAAGTATTTCAGAGACCTCCTTTGATACCAAATGTAAGATTGGTATAGAGTAAGAGGTTTCCAACCTCTGATACCAATTGTAGGATCGAAATATAGTATGAGATGCTCAATAAACAAGAGGGGGGTGAATTGTATACTTTAAAAATTCCTTTGGATCCTTTAAAGTTAGTTAAGAATAACTATAGTTTCCTTAGGAAAAGGAAAGGGCTAAGTTTAACAAAGATTAAACTAAGAAAATTCACAACACCTCTAACACCGAAAGTAAACTAGGAAAGAGATTCCGAAAGTAGGTTCCAGAAATATGATTCCGGAGATTGAAACTTAACAAACAATTACAATATGAGATTCTACCTTAAAGCGTATAGAATCTGAATGAATCAGAGTACAAATAAGGAAGTATAAGAAAGTTATACTTTCCTTATATTACAAAATACAGCGGAATAAAAACAAGTAGTAAAACTACTAGTAACAAGATATAAGTCTTTTAACCCAAAGAGAAGGGTATCCAACAACCTTGGATAAAGGTCCCTTGATTTATACTTTCAAGCAAGTCTGTCTTACCCACACCAGGGTAAGCCCTCGATACGAAGATCGGAGTCTCTGTCTTGCTATCCCCGCAAGCCCTCAACTTCAAGGTAGTTGGCAACCTCTGTCTTCCTCAGCAAGAAAGCCCTCGAACTTTAAGGTAGTCGGCACCTCTGTCTTCCTATCCCCGGAAGCCCTCGAATGTAATCACCAACATTCGGAGTCGCACGAAGCTTTGAGAGTTAATAAGAGCCTCTCTCTCTAGAAATCACTTCAAGCCAATTTGTTATCCTTTCAGCACTTTCATCAGCTATAAGCTATCCATCAGCTACGAGCTCTTTCAAATGAGCTTCTATTTATAGGTAAGGTCGGCTCCTTCTCCAATGGTCATATTTTCCTTAAAGTTCGGAGGGACCTGTACATGTGTCACTTAGACAATGATTAGTTTATAACAAAACAGACGACATTGTTTTATAACAAAACAAGTGTAACAGAATGTACGACATCGTTTTAATTCTAACATAAAAGTTCGGAATGAGAACTTCGGAGTGAAGGTTCGGAGTGTAATAAAGATACTCAAATACTCTGAATTAATTCAGAGTGTATAAAACAAAGATACTCAAATTCTGTTTAATAGGTGAATTCGGAATGAGAATTCGGAATAGGAATTCGTCATCAGAAATCGTAATGAGAATTCATCATCAGAATTCGTAATGAGAATTCATCATCAGAATTCGTAATGAGAATTCGGAATGGGATTTCTTCATTAGAATTCGTAATGAGAATTTGTCATCAGAATTTGTAATGAGAATTCTTCATCAGAATTCATAATGAAAATTCTTCATTAGAATTCATAATGAGAATTCGTAATGAGAATTCTTCATTAGAGTTCGTAATGGGAATTCTTCATTAGAGTTCGTAATGAGAATTCTTCTTCAGAATTCGTAATGAGAATTCTTCTTCAGAATTCGTATCCTGAATCTGGAATAGAACTTAGTCAGAGTTCATATCCTGAATTCAGAATGAAACTTCCTTATAGTTCTTATCCAGAATCCGAACCCTAAAACAGAATGCTTTATATCAAAGTTTCAATGATTCCGAGAACAATGAATCTGAATCTTATACTTAAGAAAAATATGGATGAAAATGTGATAAGGATAATTTTTCTTATAAAAGCGATTTTCCTTAAGAAATCTATTTTCCTTATAAAAGAAAATTTCTTAAAGATAATGTGTTTGTGATTTTCAAAACAAGAAGGAATGGAAAAGTCATAAGGAAAACCTTATTGACTTAACATGTTTGATTAAATGGTGAAAATCCACGGGGATGGAGACGCTGGAATTTAAAGGTGATGTGAATCTTAAAAAGGAGGAGTTGTTTTTGAATGTGATGCCAATTAAGTTTAATGTGGAATTGTTCATTCTTAATTAATGTTTAAAGAATTAATTAATGTACAGTGGAACTGATAAAATGAGAACGGAGTAATCTAATAAATCTCTTCAAATGTTTGTGTGCTTATATGATACCTAGTCTTAGAAGTAGCAGCCTGGAGTCTGAGAGACGTTAGCTGCAGTTGTATCTAAGACTAGGTAATGCCCATAGTGTGGATGTGAGTTACTTATATATTCTGTACTTTTGTGTTTCTATACGCTACTCCACCCTGTCGGTAAGGGCAACTGACACCCTGGGGATTCTGAGCCCTGGGGGGTGTTTTCCCCAACATTCTGATGGGAGGTTGAATAGCTAACTACCCCCTTTGGCTCCGCTCTCTTCTCTCGGTAGATACTTGTGCCATGAGGCACAACAGTTAGTTACCCCATATATGTGTGTAGAGGGCTGTAATGGCTTGTGGTTATTCACACACATATATTCTGGATATAGTATCCTACGGACTACTATAGGTGTAACGTGTATAGGTTGTGATGGCTTGAGGATCCTTACTCGGAGTATGGGCTGTAATGGCTTGAGGTATTATACCCGACGTATGATACACGTTATGCGAGATGTGGTGGCTACCGGAGACTACTTGGTTACTTTTGGTTGTGAGGACGGTGTGGTTCTTCACCCAGGTGTCTGCGGGCAAGCCTATGTGGTGCACGGGGTGCAGATTGTGGAGCTTCGCCCAGGTGTCTGCGGGCAAGCCTTTGGAGAGAGATGCACAAGATGTATGTCGTTGGGGCAAAGCGGCAAACCAGTGGGGAAGTAGTAGCGGGGTAACCTTGATATTCTTTACTATATTCTATATTCTTGTATGCGTTACTTGGTGAGAGTAGCCATGGTGAGGTTGGGAACATAGTATACCTATTTAGGTGACGAGTTAGTTTCACTTGTTGTTCACTGGGCTTTAGCATTATTTCTTTACTTTTGCACGAGAGGCTTGGGAAGGATCCTACTGAGTATACTGTTATACTCACCCTATGTATATATAAACTGTTTTTCAGGTCACTTGGAGCAAGTTGGAGATCAAGCTAGTTACTACTAGCTTGCGGTTGGAGGAGGAGTTGTTCGGGCTTGTGGTCGCTGTCGTTTTACATTCTTTTGGGTACTTTTAGTTTCCCCTTTCAGTTGTAGTACTTTTGCATGACACTTCATATATGTACTTGGTTTCCTTTTATATCTCAGTTCTAAGTTGGAGTTGATTGGAGTCTATTCTATCTCTCTCTTCTGCATGTGTTCTCTTAGAGGGTAATGCCTCCCATTTGTATGTTATTATACCCTCGGTGCTAGTCGCCAACCCGGGGCCTACTGGAGGCGGGACTCAGGGGTCATTATCTCCCTTTTCACATTGCTAGCCTAGGAGGGGTACACTTTGTGGGGAGGGGGTCGTGACAGAGTGGTATCAGAAGTCTGGTTGAGGGATAGGATGGAGTTTGGAGTTAGGCACAGGTGAGGATGCATGGGATGGTAGGGCAATGGTGCCATTCATGTTTAGCAAGTGGGGTAAACACTGGAGACCGGCAGATACATAGGCGTTCAGGGCCCCCTATGATCTGTTGCACGAACCTTTAAGTTTACGATGGCTACTAAACAAAGTGATACTAGTTGCAGGGTAGAGACCTAGGAGAGGATCATGCATCATTATTCTTTGCGCCTGTGTTTGAATGGGTAGACCTTGGGATAGGTAACCTAAAATTAATAAAACAAAACAATTAATTAATTAATGTGAATCTTCCATATTCTAGGCTTAGGAGTTCTAACAGTTGTTATTTTATAGGTATGGCTCCAGGTCGACGTCCTCGTCAGGTTTGCGCAGAAGATGCCCAGCAGGCTGTTCCAGCAGATCACCGCCGAGTAGAGGTTGACGAAGATGACACTTGGAGGAAGACACTTCGAGAGTTTCAGTGCCAGAGTCTACAGAAGTACGAGGGCTCCGTTTCAGATGCAGTCACAGAAGACTCGTTGGAGGAGGTCGAGATAGGATTCAGTTCGATTCGTGCTCGGAAGGAACACTGGGTGTCCTTGGTTGTGACGATGCTGCATGGAGTAGCGAGGCAGTGGTGGTTCTTGTTCCTCAGTGATCGTGAGGAGTCCGCGATCTCATGGGAGGAGTTTCGAGACAGGTTTAGAGTCGAGTTTCTTTCATCGACTGCGAAGGTGTCTAGTCGCCAGGAGCTTCTCACCCTTCGGCAGGGGAGCTCCAGTGTTTGAGAGTTTGGAATCCATTTTAGGAACCTTCTACGATATGCTTCAGACCTGTTACCAGATGATGAGGCTAGGGCGAGGCATTTCGAGGAGGCTTTGCGTCCAGATATCCAGCGCTAGGTCACCCCATTTATGCTGAAGACATATCTTGAGGTGCTGGCGAGGGCAGAGGTTGTTGAAAGGACTTTGGCTAGGACCGGATCGTCACGAGAGGGGAATCTTCATGATTCCTCATGAAGCAGAGTTGTGGTCCGGGGTTCCCGGATTTCAGGACAGAAGAGTTTCCATTCACCTGGGGGTAGGTCCCAGCCCTTCCCATCTCGTTTCTCTGGAGGCAGCAACTCTCAGGCCTATTCCAAGGGATCAGGCGCTTGTTTTTCTTGTGGTGGTCGTGGTCATCAGCAGCGGGAGTGCCCGACTTTTCAGAGCAGTCATCGTGCACCGGGCGCTCCACTCCAGGTTCCTCCATTGAGGCAGTTCCAGCCAAGGCAGCAGCAGCAGGTTGCACCAGCTTTAGATCACTAGAGGGTAGATAGAGCAGGCAGAGGACAGCCCCATGATGCTCCCCATCCTCAGAGAGTAGAGCGCGGCCGTGGTGGTGGTCGTCATCATGGTCAGAGAGGCCATGGAGGAGGTCGTGGTCAGCTTCATGCTCTAGCGTTGTCAGCCCCAGGCGAGCCAGACGTCGTCCGAGGTACCCTTTGCTTGTTTTCTACCTTGGTGTATGCCTTGTTTGATTCAGGAGTAACACACTCCTTCATATCACCTACCCTTGTCCATGCTTTGGGACTTGAGGTAGAGAGGCTTCCAGTGCCCTTGGCGTTGACTACGCTAGTTGGAGGTCGAGCTAGCTTGTTTGATGTATGTAGAGACTGTGAGCTAGTGTTGGGGCAACACCGCTCTTGGGGAGATTTCCTATGTTTGTGAATACAACCATATGATGTCATACTCGGCATGGATTGGTTGTATTCGGTGCAGGCTATTGTGGATTTCTACAGGAAGAAGGTCATTTTCTTTGATGAAGATGGAGAGGAAGTGGTGTTTGTTGGTGAGAGAGATCCTCGAATGAGTCATAGACGAGTTCCTTCCTTATCATCCATGATGGCTGGGATGATGCTGAGTTCTTCAGAGGTTCAACAGTTGGCGTTTCCTAGGGTCATAGAGGAGTACCCTGACGTCTTTCCAGAAGAGGTTGTATCCTTACCCCCTCGACGAGAGATCGAGTTTGGGATCGAGCTACAGCCGGGAGCGTCTCCTAACTCTATGTCTCCGTATAGGATGGCCCTTTCTGAGTTACGAGAGCTACGTATACAGCTCAATGGTCTGTTGTAGTGTGGTTTTGTTCGGCCAAGTGTGTCACCATGGGGTGCACCGGTTTTGTTTGTGAAAAACACTGACGGCAGTTTGCGGTTGTGCGTCGATTATCATCGATTAAAAAAAGTGACGATAAAGAACCGCTATCCTCTTCCATGGATTGATGACCTATTTGATCAACTGAAGGGTGCAAGTTGGTTCTCAAAGAACGACTTGCGGTCAGGATATCACCAAATGCGTGTAAAGGATGAGGATATCCCAAAGACTATTTTACATTGTCGTCATGGGCATTATGAGTTTGTTGTAATGCCATTCGGCGTGACGAATGCTCCAGCTGTTTTCATGGGGTTGATGAATGCTGTGTTCCGTGAATTCCTGGACAAGTTTGTTGTGGTTTTCATCGATGACATCCTTGTGTACTCCACATCTGAAGAAGAGCATGCAGAGCATCTACGAGCCGTTTTGGGAGTTCTTCGCTAACATCAGTTGTTTGGGAAGTTGTCCAAGTGTGAGTTCTGGGCTCGAGAAGTTCGTTTCTTAGGGCATGTTGTGTCCCAACAGGGAGTAGCTGTGGATCCATCGAAGATAGAAGCAGTAGTGTCTTAGGCATCCCCAAGACCGTGTCAGAGGTGCGATGTTTCCTTGGTCTCGCAGGCTATTATAGGAGGTTTGTATCCAATTTCTCCAAGTTGTGACTCCTCTGACAGCTTTGACCAAGAAGGATCAAGCGTTCATATGGACTGATCAGTGTCAGGCAGCTTTTTGAATATCTAAAGGAGAAGTTGGTGAGTGCTCAGTCCTTTGTCTTCCAGCGGAGGGAGTCCATTTTGACATCTTCTGTGATGCGTCACATCTGGGGCTAGGCTGTGTTCTTATGCAATAAAGGTCAGTTGTTTCTTATGGGTCCCGACAATTGCGTCCCCCATGAACGCAAACTATGCCACCCATGATCTTGAGTTGGCAGCCGCGGTGGTTTGCGCTGAAGTTGTGGAGACATTACCTCATTGGCAAGCGCTTTGTGGTTTTCACCGATCATAAGAGTTTGAGGTATGTTTTCTCTCAGCGGGACTTGAACTTGCGGCAACATCGGTGGATGGAGTTCTTGCAGGAATACGACTTCGAAATATTATATACACCCGGGAAGGGAAATGTTGTTGCTGATGCGCTGAGCCGAAAGTCATGTAGCGATGCTGTGCGTGAATCCGGTGATTCTTGGAGAGTAATGGAGGAACTGTCAGCATTAAATCTTGATATGGAAGAGGTTGGAGGTAGAGGTTGTCTTTTCAAGATGACGGTGCAGTCATCTCTGATGTAGAAGGTGGAAGAGTCTCAGTTGGGTGATCCAGAGGTGGAAGTTTGGAGAGACAGAGTTGGTTGTGGAGAGGCCCCTGATGGTTGGTCGGAGGATGAACACCAAGGGTTGTATCATGGCAGGCTTTTTGTTCCCTTGGGAGATGCGTGAGACGGTTCTCGAGAGTTCCATAGCTCTCCCTTAGTAGTACATCCTGGTGTGACAAAGATGTACTGATCCTTGAGGAAGTCAGTTTTGGTGGCCTGGGTTGAAGCGTGCAGTGGTAGAGTTTGTGTCTCGATGTTTAGTCTGTCAGAGGGTGAAGGCCGAACACCGTGTTCCTGGTGGTCTTCTCCAGCCATTAAAGATTCCTCAGTGGAAGTGGGAGGACATCTCAATGGAATTTGTTACAGGTTTACCTCAAGCTCCCGGGAGGACATGATGCTATATGGGTGGTAGTGGATCGTTTAACTAAATCGGCCCACTTCATAGCAATCAAGGAGTCGAGCTCAGTGGAGGTGTTGTCGAGGTAGTATCTAGAGGAGGTGGTGAGACTTCACAGAGTTCCTAAGACGATCATTTCTGATCGAGATCCTTGTTTTACCTCTAAGGTGTGGAGAGGTCTCCAGCATGCTTTTGGTTCTCAATTATGCCTTAGCACTACTTTTCATCCTCAAACGGATGGTCAGACAGAACGAACAATCCAGACTCTTGAAGACATGTTGCGCTCTTGTGTCTTGATTTTGGAGGTTCATGGGTGAAGCACTTACCCTTGGTAGAGTTCGCTTACAATAATAGTTTTCACTCTACCATCGGCATGGCGCCGTTTGAAGCCTTGTATGGCCGGCCATGCCATTCTCCGTTGTGCTGGACTGGGGTCGGAGAGTCAGCAATTCTCGGACCAGAACTAGTGAAGAATACAACAGAGATGGTACAGGTGATTCGTGAGAGGATGAAGACAGCACATGATCGTCAGAAATCATATACTGATCAAAGAAGGAGACTGTTAGAGTTTAATGTTGGGGATCGTGTGTTTCTGAAGGTGACTCCCCGTCGTGGGCAGCGAAGGTTTGGTCGTGAGAGTAAGCTTTCTCCCCGGTTTGTTGGGCCTTTCGAGGTGTTAGCTCGTGTTGGAGCTATGGCATATCGAGTAGCACTTCCCCCTCAGATGAGTCAGATACATGATGTTTTCCATGTATCGCAGCTCCGTCATTATCTTCATGATGAATCTCATGTTATCAATTGGGGAGAGATCGATGTTGACGATGATGCAACCTTCGAGGAGCGACCTGTGGAGATCCAAGACCACAAGGAGAAGGTGTTGCGTGGGCGTTCTATCCCCTTATTTCGTGTCTATTGGTGACACGGTGGCATGGAGGAGAGTACCTGGGAACGTGAGTCACAGATACGTGCTCAGTACCCAGAGTTGTTTAATGTTTAACTCTTTTTTTTTGTAATGATGTTTCCTTTATGGTTAGACCTTTCATGTTTTATTTATGTACCTTTGATGTGATGTTGTGAATGAATTGTTTGGGTATGGATTGTTTGTTCCCGGATGTCGTAGTTTTGTTCCAGCTTTCGAACAACTCATGGTGGTTTTCCCCTGAGAGGTATCTTATGGGGTGGTTGTTCAGACCCCTCTTTTATTCTGGGTTGGTTTTTAATTCTCGAGGGCGAGAATGTTTAGAGAGGTATCTAATGTAATGTCCCGGACCTCTCCGGTCCATTACTTTGTGAAATGTTGGTGTTGGAGGTGTTCTGGGAGGTCAAGGGGACTTATCCCCAACACTTTGCCAATTTTTTCCAGTTCTGTGAACAGTGTTTCCAGTTTTATGAACAGTAACAGATCGGTCTCACCGATCGGTCTGACAGATCGGTCTCACAGATCGGTTTCACCGATCGATGTGAGAGATCGGTTTCACAGATCGGTTTCACAGATCGGTCTGACAGATCGGTTTCACAGATCGGTCTGACAGATCAGTTTCACAGATCGGTGTGACAGATCAGTTTCACGGATCGGTGTGACAGATCGGTTTCACAGATTGGTGTGACAGATCGGTTTCACAGATCGGTCTGACAGATCAGTTTCACGGATTGGTGTGACAGATCGGTTTCACAGATCGGTGTGACAGATCGGTTTCACAGATCGGTCTGACAGATCGGTTTCACAGATCGGTGTGACAGATCAGTTTCACAGATCGGTGTGACAGATCAGTTTCACGGATCGGTGTGACAGATCGGTTTCACAGATCGGTGTGACAGATCGGTTTCACAGATCGGTGTGACAGATCGGTTTCACAGATCGGTCTGACAAATCGGTTTCATAGATCAGTGTGATAGATCAGTTTCACAGATCGGTTTCACAGATCGGTTTCATGTACAGTAACAGTGGGTAAACAGTGTTTCCAGACTCCTACAGTTTTTCCCCTTTTGACGTTTCCTTTGACGAAAAATACATTTAAAGCCTTATTTTAAGGGCTCTTAAGGCCGTTTAAAATGCCATAAATCCTATATTAATTATTCCTAAGGCTTGGAATGTTTTACTTGGTCAAACCGCGTGGGTTAATGCGATCCGTTTTTAATGGAGAATTAACCGGATCTTAAACCGTCGCCCCATTAAATCATAAAAAGGGATGAGATATCATTCTACCTTGTTCTTTCCCTTTTTTCTCAACTAAGAGACGCTAGAACCTTTCAATCCTTTCTGTAGGAGTTGCACAATCAATCTTTACTCCTAGGATTAGTTCTGCTCTGTTTTGGATGCAACTGAATTGTGTCGGTCAATCTTCCCAATAAGGTATGTTGTATCGTCATTCTTTTGGGGTTTATCTTCTTCTATCCTCCTTTCCACAATTATACCATGTAATTTCCAATATTCTAATGGGTTTTCTTGGGGTTGGTTGGTACTGTCGTACCGCAGCATCCTCCGGTGGATGCAGTTGTCGCGAGGGGAGGATCGTGACCTGTTGGGTGGATAAAGAACGTGAGGAACTGTTTGAGGAAGGGGATTCATGGCTTCTCTAATTGTATATGTGCAATCGTAGAATTAGCATGATTTATCCCTTTGGATCACAATGAAATTGACCTAATTAAATACTTGAACCAGATTAAAAGAATTGGTTGATCGCATGTTGTTGCTTTATACCGTGATAACGGTTTTCCTCATGTTTTCCTAGATATAGTGATATCTATGTTTTCTTTTATTTGTTGTTCGTTCATGATAGAAATTGATAACGAACGTAAAGCCAGAATTAATTGTTAATTAATTGGATAAAGATAAAGAGGCATGTAAATTAATCTAGTTATTGTTGTTGTTGTAGTTGTTCTAATTTGAGGATAATCAAATTAGGGAAGTAAGCATGGTTATTTAAATTGTGATAGCTTACTGATTAGGTCTCCTGTAATTGGATCCTATGAATAACTAATCTTATAGTGCAATATGGATTAAAGAACACATTATGTGGGAATTTCTAAAAGGTTTCTAAGTTACCTTCTTGTTTTCTAAAGGGTCAAGATCCCATGATGTGATGTTTGTTTTCCTGCTGCTTGTGCTGTGATGTGAGCCTGGATGGCTATTGTGATATGTGGAGGCATGGAGGCCTTGTGGTTATGGTAGCAGATGACGCCTAGAGTGGCGAGATGCATCAGTTTATGCATGTGGGTGTCGGGGAGGACACTAGGGGTGATGGAATGGGATGGATGTGGTTGCTGGTTGCTTACGGTTTTCTTGAATGTTAATATGCTTTGCTTTTCCCCACTACTCAAGGCAGTTGGTCTTGTTACCCTTCTTCCGAAGGAGGCAAAGACGCGCGGGGTATGCCATGTGCTTTCCGTGTTTAGCCTCTCGAGGGAGAATGGGTATATGCTCTTTCTATAGGCGGCAAAGACTCGACGGGTAGTATATCTATTCACCGTGTTGAGCCTCATTTGTGTTTAGAAGCATAGGATGTTTTTCTAGAATGCCTGGGAATGTGGAAAAGTAATTCTGTAATGAATGTTTGATTAAATGGTGAAAATCCATGGGGATGGAGATGCTGGAATTTAAAGGTGATGTGAATCTTAAAAAGGAGCAGTTGTTTTTGAATGTGATGCCAATTCAGTTTAATGTGGAATTGTTCATTCTTAATTAATTTTTAAAGAATTAATTAATGTACAGTGGAACTGATAAAATGAGAACGGAGTAATCTAATAAATCTCTTCAAATGTTTGTGTGCTTATAGGATACCTAGTCTTAGAAGTAGCAGCATGTGGTGGCTCCTGGAGACTACCTGGTTACTTTTGGTTGTGAGGACGGTGTGGTGCTTTGCCCAGCTGTTTGCGGGCAAGCCTATGTGGTGCACGGGGTTCAGATTGTGGAGCTTCGCCCAGGTGTCTTCGGGCAAGCCTTTGGAGAGAGATGCACAGGACGTATGTCCTTGGGGAAAAGTGGAAAACCAGTGGGGAAGTAGTAGCGGGGTACCCTTGATATTCTTTACTATATGCTATATTATTGTATGCGTTACTTGGTGAGAGTAGCCATGGTGAGGTTGGGAACATAGTATACCTGTTTAGGTGACGAGTTAGTTTCACTTTTTGTTCACTGGGCTTTAGCATGCTTTCTTTACTTTTGCACGAGAGGCTTGGGGAGGATCCTACTGAGTATACTGTTATACTCACCCTATGTATTTATAAACTGTTTTTCAGGTCATTTGGAGAAGGTTGGAGATCAAGATAGTTACTACTAGCTTGCGGTTGGAGGAGGAGCTGTTCGGGCTTGTTGTCGCTATCGTTTTACTTTCTTTTGGGTACTTTTAGTTTCCCCTTTCAGTTGTAGTACTTTTGCATGACATTTCATATATGTACTTGGTTTCCTTTTATATCTCAGTTCTAAGTTGGAGTTGATTGGAGTCTATTCTATCTCTCTCTTCTGTATGTGTTCTCTTAGAGGGTAATGCCTCCCATTTGTATGTTATTATACCCTCGGTGCTAGTCGCCAACCCGGGGCCTACTGGAGGCGGGACTCGGGGGTCATTATCTCCCTTTTCACATTGCCAGCCCAGGAGGGGTACACTTTGTGGGGAGGGGGTCGTGACAATCCTTCACCAAAATTCCAATAAATGTTCCTATAAATTTCCTTACTCTTAAACTTGTCCTTAGACCTTACCTTAGGGTTATCACTAAGGTTTTCTCATTCTAGATTCCAAACCTTAACTAAACTTTTATTCTGATACCAACTATAGAAACCCTCTCTTTTCATACATTAACCTTACATAATTATTTTGCAATACTTAAAACATTATAAAAATAGATTCCAAAAGATTGTACTAGTATAGTGACTTTGGAAACATGGAAACATAAATAATGATACATAATGGAGCTACATTATCTCCCACTAGGTTTATCTTAACAAGAACCCTACATAGAAACATCAAACATAAGACATATCTTCAAAACATGGGGAAGGAAACATAAAAATGGGTGAGACAAAATGCTCAGTAAGGGTAAAAATGGGAGATATGTAATCATAATCATGACCATAAGGGTATTAGAACATTATTTGGAAAATATAATATCATACCCTATTTATCAAAGATCATATACATGAATCATGGCATAAAGTTTGGCAGTTCACAATAAATGAATCATACGGAAATTAATAATATATGTCATGAGAGTATAACATAGAAATAAAACTAGTAATTGTGTCCAAAACACTATCATATATAATGATTTTCATAGTAGTCAAGGCATTTATTTGGAGACCACCTTAGTGGAAAAAGTCCTTAACTGAACTAGGTTCTCACCCCGTTACAGCCCTGTATTACTGAACCGAGTTCGCCACTCAGACCATCCCTATATTATTGAACCATGTACATTTATTATTATATTGATATAATACTGAATTGAGTTAATTTCTCATTCCATACATGTCTATATCATGATATATAAATCTTTAACCAATGCATTGGAAGGATATATAGGTCCCACCTATAATGAAATTATACATGCATGTGCCATAAAATAAAAAATAATCATATCATAACCCATGATATGAAATGGGTATTATAAACATGTAATCATAACATAAACTCTATAAAAAGAAAGGCTTCATAATCATTTCATCATAAACTTAACCTGTGAGAAGAAGTGGGTTTAAAAATCAAGTAACATGTGAAAGATAAACGGGTTTCATTAACATCATTCCACCAAAACATAATCCATTAAGAGAAATAATTTGAATAGAAAAATTGAATTATTTACCTATAGAGGCATTAGTAACACCAATTGATGTTATATTTGATGGGAAATAATTTTTAAATATATTTAAAAAATAATTCTTGAGTTAAATATCCTTTTTATATTGAAAAACACTTTTTAAAACATAAAACCTTTTTTGAAAAAAAAAATATTTAAAAATATATTCGAAAAGTTATAAAATAATATTTGAAAACAATAAAAAAATTTAAAATTACACTTTCCTTGAAAATGGGCTTCAAATATCTTTTGAAGACATTTTTTAAAATAGGGTTTTTGAAGACAATATATTTCCAACTAGAGAGAGAGATGATCATATTTTAGTTAAAAATGTTATCTTAAGTACAAAAGAGTGGAAAATGGTACTAATACAAGGATATATCTTGAATAAAAAGAGTATAAGGTAAATCATGAGTGTTATTGAGAGATGGATCACAATCATTCATCAAATGAATCATAAACATAAACAATATCGAAATGTGATGAGATTGTTTCCATAATCTCTTATAACTTGGTAACTTGGAATCATATTCTCCATGTAAGAAAATGAAATGAAATTAATATTAAAATATAATAAAAATAAGTAAATTATTTATATAACATGTAAAATGGAAGTATATTCACCTTTAAAAATAATTTATGTTCATAACAAAACATGAGTCTCAAAGATGGAAATTTGAGACAAAACATTTTTACTGAATTGGAAAATTTTGAAACATAGTCCCCGTGAAAGAAATTTAATAAAATTTATATATTAATACGCATTAATTTAGTTATAATAAACATGTAATACAATCATGGTAATTATATATATCACCCAATAGTAAATATTGGTGAACATAACATGTATCTCACGGGAAAAAAGTTGAGATAAAATCCCCTCACCTTGTGTCTTGACTCTCATTGTAATCGTCCAAACCACTTGTATAATAAATATAAATTTATTATAATTATTTTATAGAACCATATTAATATATTTAATAACATATATTTTTTGATTATGACCTTATATTATCCTCCTATTAACCATAATATGTTAAGGTTTTACTTCGAGTAATATTCTCTTTTTTTCGTATGTGTCTTAATTGGTTATATTATTAGTCCTTATACTTATATCATGATTAAATAATGTAATCCATGAGGTAAATATAATTTATATACATTATATGTGTGTTATAATAATCTAAATAATATATACATATGAAATGGAATGCACTGTTCATTGAGACAGTAGGTCATACGTACACACTAAAACTTTTTTCGTTTAATTGTCTTGTTGAGAGAAAGAAATTAAAATAAATATATGTGCATATATATATCATTATTATAGTAGATTTATTATATCATATATATAATATATATTCTATAAAATCATCATTAATACATTCCATTTATTGTGTGAATGAATCACATCGCTTTGAGGGGGCCGTAGTCCACACTTCCTCAAACAAAATTATGGCATTAACACCAGATTGAAAGTAAAATTATATGTTTTGTAGAATTAATAATTAATATTAATGATATAATATATATTATATATATTATATAACATATATAAATATATTTTCCATCATAATGGCCACCATGATAGGTGGTAATGTAAAAATGAACAATCATCGTTTCAAGAGGTAGTAATTCGCAGTACAAAGAAACAGTATGTATGTTACCCATTAGATGTATATGTATGTAATTTTAGGTTGAAAAATACATAAAAACATCCTATTATATTTTGGAATATGTTTTTTATATACATATATAGAATAAATATAGTTGTAGTGGGTGGAGATGGAAAATAAATGAAAGGGATTCAGAGAAAAAATTACCTCTTAATTAGGTAACTTCTTTTGGTTTATGTCAAAAGGATTCCTTGGTTTTAATTATACCTAAAGGAAGGATTATAGGATGAATGGAGGGATTTTTTGAAGTGTACTTTTCAGATATTGTCTGAACCTAAGAGGTTTTAGAGGTGGTGAGGATGTGGGAGAGGTGGTGTCGTTTTATTGGGAAGGAAAAGGACTCACATGGAATTTTTGAAAACAAGTTAGGTGGAAATATTTTATTACCTAAAAAAGTCATAAAAACAAAAATAAATAAATAATGGAAGTTTTATAGCCGAAATATGGACATATAATGTGTTTTGGATAAGTTTATAGGTCATTTGGGCTCATAAAATTATGGTTTAGTCCCTAATTAAGCCTAATTTGACTTTAAGCCCTCTGATTAATTTTAATCACATTTACTAATAATTTTGGTCAAAAATAAAAATTATATAATTATACTATAAATATTATACTTATTAAAATTATTTATTTATTTTTTCCAAAATTCAATTAATAGAAGTGAAAAAAATAAGATTAATTCTACTCCCGTAGACGGGACAAAATTACGGGTCTTTAAAGTTGAAAGAAGTTCAAAAGTTTATTAAATTTGTATATTCAATTTCAAAGTCAAATTGATTATAATAACCAAAGTTTTATTAATATATTTATAATTTATCTAATTTTACCTTAAAAAAATTTCATGTATAAATTAACATTAATACTTATTTAAACGAAAAGGCAGTTTTTAACCTAAAAGTAGTATTTTCACTATTCATTAAAAAAATGAAGTTTCTCAGAAAAATAAAAAAAATCATGCAAAGATAAATTATACATTATAAATTAAAAAATAAAGTTTTCTGGGTTTTTTAAAATTAGTTTCATTATTTTTCATAGAAGGACATTAAAAGTAGTTCATTCGAGAAAATGACATTTTTAAACATAAAAGGGCTTTCCAAAACTCATATCTTTCACTTTAAAAATTATAAAAAATATTTGAAAATTAGTTATTAATATTCATATTAATAAGATTAATTTATAGGTTATAATTATCTCATTTAAATAATTATTAAAATAAAATAATGTTTCATAGAAATATCATTGTTTCACGTAATTTATGCTAAGCTGATGTTCCATGTAACGTACACCAAGTCAATATTCCATGTAACATACACCAAGTTGATTTTCTGTGTAATGTATAATAAGTTTTATTTAGTGTGAAAGTAATTTTGACTTAGTTCATTTTAATAAATAAATGAAAATTTAATTTATTCTAAAAAAGGTCTATAAAAACTCATGGTATTACACATATACTATCAAGAATCTAAGTGCTACTATTTTTTGTAGCTCTGTGAGCTATTTCTGTATGGTTGGATTTATTTATTTTCTTCCTTTCCTTCCATGAGATATTTGATTGAGTGGAGGTTAAATAAGACCTTTCCAATCTCATTTCCATATTCATGGGTTCATTATACTCGTATTGTTCTTCCAAAGGATAATAACTATTTTCAATAGGAACTCTACCTAGTTAGTGGGTAATGAATTTTGTCTGATTTCTATAGGTAATTTTCCCATCTTTCCTCTTCCATCAAGGAATATAATTATAGCCATTGTTTGAACAGTGAAAACAATATCCATAGAAACTGTTTCTTTTATATGATTAAGGATATAGTCTCATTATCCTTTTTTGAATTACAGGCAATTCCCCATTTAGATAGATACTTTAATATTCATAGTATGAAATTTTATGTACCAAGAAGACACAAAATTGAAATTTCATAAGGGAAATTATCTTCTCACTTCCATTACTCATAATGAACCCTTATTTAGTAAACGTATTTGACTAGCGATCATATCTTCATACTTGAGGATAATTTTTAGCTCTCTTTTCTGTTTGATTTGATGCTTTCTTTGTTAGGACATCAAGTTCCATTGTGATATGTCAAAATTTATTATTACCTTTATTTTAGCTTATCGTTTTTCCAGCCTTAAGTGTTTCAGCATCATCGATAATTTTAAATTTTCCCATACCTGTGGATATATGATCATTAAAATCCTTGTCTACTCTATCAGAACCACATTTAACTCTTTATAATATCTATTCATATGATAATCTTATAAAATGTATTTTTTCATTGTTTCCCTTGAATTTGATTCAGTTTCTAGTGCAATCCTTAGAGTAACAACTAATTCTTCATGTCACTCAACAGTCTTGGTCTTCTCATCTAATATGGATGTAAGGTCATCGATGGATTTATATTTCTCTTAAATCCATACCTGTAATTACAAAACTTGTTTTGATATTTCCAGAGTTGTTAAATGTTCTTCTTCCCTTTATTTTAGTCAATCAATATCTACTTCAGCCTGATCAATATACCCTAAACTCTTTTAGAATAGCCCTCAACATTCTATTCCTTTTTCTTTTGTCTTTAAGCTTATTGAGCTCACCCTTAAGTTACACCCTAAACTCAACAACACCAATCAACTGATTATCATTATCTTTTAAAGGCTATGCCTTTTAAACTATATCCATCATCATTTCTTTGGTTTCATATTTAAACTCTGAGTCTTCATCCTCAAAAAATTCATTAACATCTTGTAATTCTTTAAAGATGAAACTCTTTCACTATAATTTCTATCCTAATTTGAAGTCTCCCTTTTTGGGTTACATTTTTTAAGTCTTCTACATACTTCCATCTTCACTTTCTTCATCATCAAACTTCTTTAACCACTAAGAAGTAATGTTCACATCTCTACCACATCGAAAACATGCCATACGAATCATTACTTAAAATCTCCCTTTTATTCTCTTGAATATCATTGCAAAAAGAGAAATAAGTTAATCTTTCTCATTAAATTCATCAACAATATACATTGAAACCTCAAGTTTTCCATGGATTTAAATTCCATTTCTATGCTAACTCGAGTTTTTGCATCTTCTGGTTTGAATCTCATTTCATATTCCACTAGACTGCTTAGAAGATCATCAAGAGAATTTTTATATAGACCCTTTCCTCAAGGGATGAATCTTTTGGGTTGTATAGTGGTGAAAACCTCCTCAATATTTCATTCACAATTTCAATATATTTTATTTCTTCACCAAGAACATAAATTTCTCCAAAAAAATTATTTATTCGATTAAAAAAGATATCTACATTATCATTAGGGTGAACTTTTAGATCATCAAACCTATTGTTTAAAACTTCTAGTTTCACCTCATTCACTTTTTTGTCTCCTTCATATATATTTTTGATTTTTTCCCACATAGTTTTGGCTGAATTTAAACTCATTACCATTAGATATATTTGATCAAATAGAGCTATAGTAGGGAATTGTATGCTTTGACATTGAAAACAATAATTTTATAATGTGTTTTAGTCATAAATAGTCAAATTACATTACTGATATAAATACCCTATGTGGTAGAAAAAATAACTTCCATTAAAAGGTATATTAGATGAGATATCATCATTTTCTTCCAAATCTAGAATTTTCTTCCATCAAAGAAGGGAAATTCCTTGACATTTACTAAATTCTACCTGAAAATAATAGAGGATAGATTTGACTTGAGAAACCTTTATTCTATGATACCACTTACAGGACCCTGAAACACACTGAGAGGTGTGGGGTGATTTAGGGTGTCAAATTTTTCCTTTAACATAATATATATTGTTCCCACATTAGTAGGAACTTCTTAAACATGCCTTTTGGAATTTTGTAGAAAACAAACATTCACATGTGGAGAGGTAACATAAAAAATTTACTTGGTTCACCACAAAGGGAAAGTACAAGGAGAATACACTGATAGTATTTCATTCATACATAAATACAAAAATCTTCACTAGTTGTGGAATATATAATTTTAGAAAAATTCACTATGTTCTAGGCACACTAACTTTTTATGATTTTTGGGGTAGCATATTGAATCCCTTAGAACACAGTCATCGACTCCCTCTTGCTAACTGATTTGGGTGAAGTATCACTCAATTTAATGATGTGAAGGTCGCTTCAGTATATTGTAATTTTAGTATTTTTTCTGACTTAAATGGTACTCTTCTTGAATCAATGTCCCTATTTGATGAACTTAAAAGAATTTTTCACTTGAAGTAGATGTAATAAAACATCTACTTATGAATATAATTTGTGAATCTCACCACCTTTGCATAGTAAAGTTACTTCATATAAAACTAAGTCATCATGGTATAACCAATCATCACAAAACTCTTTTTTCATAGATACATATGTATTGGAAAATAATAAGATAGTTTTTCATGATTCTCAAGTGAATAATGAATCCTTGATACATGAATATATTATCCTTCATGAATCTAGAGTTATTCATCCTTTTATAAAATTCCTTTCATGTAAAATGAAGAAGGGGGTAGCCTCATATTTATAGGCTCAGACTTTATTGGTGATCCCACACCTCCAAAAGAATTTTCATAAACCTTCAAACTCATGACCATGAAGATACATCACTCATGAAGGTCCAGTGAAATGTAGACCACTCATAAAGAGTTTTGTAGACATGAATATTACCATATAACCTTCATGAATTCTTGATGATCCAATTCTTGTAGTCGTGGTGATTACCGTCAACCCATCACACCGTTCACGATGCTTTTCTCTATTCTCTATGTATTTGAGAATATAAGCCTTTTAAAAACCTAGTCTTCACAAAAACCATCCATTTACCATATTTATGAAGATCCAATCCCATTAGACCACCTATCGTGATGATTTCATCTTTCTCTTAATTTTGAGCCCAAAAATTTGAAAAATACAAGGAAATGATTCGACCTTCAACACTATTATTAGATTGTATTGTAAGATCAATTTCCTTAAAAACTCCCTAATCAACCCAGTGTTTATTGAAAAAAAAATATATTCCAAACTCTATTTACAACAAATAACAACCTTGGTTCCGACACCTTTTTCCCTTGATGAAGATGTGTGTTAAATCTTCAAGTATATAAAGAGGTAAAACAACTTCCTAATCAAATTTGTTATATAACAACAAGTTTTCAAATAGTTTGGTTGAGTCTGTTCCAACCAAAGTGGACAATAACTTGATGTGGGAGGTGGAATACCTTGATTTTTGGGCTTGGGGATATGTTATGTGATAGTTTTGTGGAGTGTTGGCTTAGGATATGTGGAGGTTATAAAGGTTGTGTGTAAAATAGGTGGTTTGAGTTTGGTGTGAGTTAGTGGCAGTGTTTTAGTTATATTGAGATCTATGAGAGGTATCTCATGGGATTATTGTTTAGAACCTCCAATTTTTTATGTGTTTTGGGTTTGTTTTAGTTCTTGAGGATGAGAATTGTTAGAGAGATACCTGATGTAATGAATTAGGATATCATGGAATTTCCTTTATTTTTTCAAAGGCTTAGAGATGTCGTGGGAGAGTTTGGCGGTGATCTTGAGGTTTGAGTTGGTGTTTTCATATTGTTTGGGTAACCACGACATGTGAAATGGATCTAAAGGCCATTTTAGAGGGTGTTTTACTATGGGTGTTCTCCTCTATAAAATGGTCTATGTGACTATGCACTGAGGAAGGAATGGTTCTTTGTTTGTTGGCCTAGTGGTCAACCTATGTGACATGATAATATTTGAAACTCCCAATGAGGGTGTTGCAAGGTTTTGTGTCCTTGGGACACCAGTATGTGAAATAGGAATAAGCATCTCACCATTCCATAGCTCGGGGAGTTGTGATGATAATATAGACATGAAATGGGTGCTAGAGAATGGCATCTAGACATGGAAGAATATGGAAGATCCCCTACAGAATATAAAATTCTATGTCCAAGGCCTTGATGGTGAAAAATATAATTTTTAAAACAAGTGTAAAAGATGATTTTATTTGGGGTTTTCAGATCGTGAATTGACCAAATCCACCGTAGGAATTTTTTCTTCCCACCACACCATGGAAGAGTCCAATGGGATTTACTAATAAATATGAAGGATAAATTTATTTTTCAATTATTGTTTTCTAACTTATATATATAGGGTATTTATATAACTCTGTATCCCTCTCTAGTCATTTGTTTGTAAATATCAACCCTTTGGATCATTGGAGAAAGTATTATATATCAAGGTGTGATATTCCCTCTTCTTATAATTTTTTCTCACATAATTCTATTTCTCTTCTATTTGAGGATTCACTATGGTGGGATTTATCCTTTGTTTTGGGTGATTTTTGGGGGTGTATTTATATACATAGTAATCTAGTGGCGATTCCTTCAAGATCAGTGGTGTTATATTCTAAATTTCAGGAATTTCTTCCTCAATGTTTCATTGAGGTAGGGTATCCTTATTCTTTCCTCCTTTAGATGTATATTTGGTAATATTATGATTTTCTTTCCTTTAGGTAGATATTATGAACCAAAGTAATAGAGATAATTAATTATTTTAATTGAACATGAAGGGGAAGGGATGAAATTACATTAGTTTTACTTACTCTTATGTTTTTCTTCTATGGTTAATTATGCCTGATATTTTTTCCAACTTTGGATTTTGTTAAGATTTATTATATAGATGTGTCTATTTAATTGTTTAACCTTTGTGTGCTTATTTATTTTTCTCCCCAATAAATAAAAAGGAAAAAAATATAACAGGATAATAAAATCGTAGCCAAAATCCTAGTTTGTTTGAGAATTCCCTTGAATTGAAGTAAATGTGATGAAATCCATTTATTAAAACTAAAATGTGATGTGTGGTGGTTGTGATGTTTTATGGTTGAGATGTATAGTGCTTGTGACTTTGAGTGGTTGTGATATGTGGTGGTTGAATATGGGTATTTTTTATATGAGGAAGATAGACTGTTTATTTTGTGTGGTGTTATTCTAGTTCCCTAGTGAAGATAAAATGAAATGTTAATGATGAAAATGAAATGTAATGACTTGTAATGGATAATAAAATCTTGAACTAAAATGGGAAGTGTTTCTTTTTTTTTGACATGAAATTAGTTGGATTTATAATAGGTTATGGTTGAAAATTAAAAAATCATGAAATAGATTAACTTGAATGGGAGGGAAGGAATGCGGTTTGTGGTGTTTGGTTTGCTTTTGTGGTGTGATGTAAGAGGTCAAAGTGAAAGTGAAAAATGGTTTGTGAAATTGTGGCGATGTTTTGAGCTATGATGGTTCTCTTATTATAAACCAATAGGTTGGGATTTTTTGTGGATATTATATATTGTATTTTAATTTTGATTTCTATATGCAGCCACCCGCATCGAGAACTATGTGCTGACTCATGAATGTGTTGGGGGTGTCTTGAAGTAGGTGAGGATGTATGGTTAGAAACACCATATTCCCCACACTCTCTTACAAGTGAGTTTATTAAATAAATACTATTATTTCTTGAAATTATATTTCAGTTATGGTTTGGATGATGGATTGATAAGGGGTTCATAATGGGGGTCATGTATGGTAAGAGGAGGGAACTAGATTGATTTCCTTTATATTTATGATAACCCACTATCCTGGATATGTAAGTTCTTATGGGTGGATATGGTTTCCAAGGTTTCTTCGAGTATAATGTTATGACTAGTTCCATGTCATATTGTTATTATAGGATTTCTAGACCCTAATCTTTATTGAGTATCCTAGAAACTCCTTCATCTGGAAAATCACTATAATTTCCCTGAATTAATTTTTTTAGATGTAGCACTTACTTCCTAAGACAAAAAACAAATTTTACAAATGCTTCGTTTCATATCACATTTCATAAGGGGTCTTTTATTCCCTAGGTCATATAAATTTCAAATTCTGAGTTTATATTGGAACTTGTAATGTCTCTTTCCAATAGTTGTGAAAATTGAAACCTTAAATGAGTAATTTTTTTCCATATTGTTCACTATCTGATTTATTCATTCAATTACTCTATTTTTATATACAGATATAATGGATGAAACTTCATGATTTATTTTATGCTTCTCGAAATATTATTCAAACTCGATAGATATATACTCTACTTCATTGTTAGATTAAAATAACTTAATTTTGCAACCAGAATCTATTTCGACTCTTCTCAGATACCTCTTCATGCATCCCATAACATATCTATTTCTTGGTATAAACATGTAATAGGACTTCTTACCATAGTAATTGTTGAAAATAATGAAATATATTTCCCTATATGGTATATATATATTCATCAAACCAAATACACCTTTGTGGATAAGATCAAGTATATTAGATTACCACTTGTTCTTTTGTTGATAAGTATTTCACACCACTTTACCCACATAAAAGAATCATGTTTCTTTTTATGATATCTCATTCAACTTGACATCTCTACTACCACACTTAGCTTGGATAAATTTTCCATGCTTTTTTAATGAATGTGACTTGACCACTAATGTGAAAAGTTTTTTCTTCAACAACTATAAAGAGACCTATATTTTCATGATTATGTACATAGTATATATTACCATTATTTCTTATTTCTCTCATAATATAGTTCCCATATCTACCTTTGGTTCTCCACACTTTTCGATTAAATATAACATCAAGTCCAGTGTCATAAAGTTTAATCACACCTAAAAGTTTGTGTTATACCCCATCTATAAAGAGAACTTTGATTTTACTTAGATCATTTCCTAAAAAATGTGTGTTTCCAATCCCCTTGACCATCAATGATCCATCAATGAAAAATTGAATGGTTACATCAACTCTACCTTTCACACTTTTTAAGAGACTTACATTTCATATCATGTGTAATGAACACCCACTATTGATAATCCATGTTAGTCTATTCATTATTTCATTGAGAGAAATTTATTCTAGATTCCCCTTCTCAGTCTTCTTTTTTTCCATTGATGAAATAATTTTCTAAGTAGATGAAAAAGATAATATTGCTATATTATCCTTATAATTCATGATGAAATCATGATCATATTCTTCTTCCATTTAAGATTACCTATTTTTAGAAGGTTTTTATGGATTGAACTGTATTTATTTGTCTATGATATATAAAAAAATATTTTTACCTTCTCTTTTCCCATACTAAATAGTTTTATTCCAAAAATTATAACCATGAGAATAATATCCATATAAATTATTTATTCTATTTTACGAAGGATGTAACCTCATTATTCTTCACTGAATGCTAAGATATTCTTCATTCAAATAGATTCTTACCTCTTGAAATTATGATATAGTTTTTCCAAGGTGGCCACATAATTGAAACTTCATGAGAGGAAAAATATTCTCTCTTTCGTTCCTCCACATGTGCCAACATTCTTATATAACCTTATTTGTTGAAATGTATTTAAAAATCTTGTTTTATTCTTAAAAATTTGATTTATTTTGTTTTTAGTGATCATTAGTTGAAATTTTGGTGACATTGGTTTTATTTTCTAGTTAAAAAAACTTCTTATTTCCCTTGTTTAGATCTATCAGTGTTGATTCCTTTGATGTATCAGCATCACATCCAAATCCACTTTTATCTACCAATTCATTGATAATGTTATTAAAACTTTCAAATCCTCACCTGAACACTTATATTAATTATCTATTTTTAAACCACCAAAATTGTATATTATTCTAGATCACTTAATTTCAATTATGACTCAAGTCACATTCTCAATGAAGAAACCATTTATTAAAGGGTATCAACCTTATTAGATCTCCCATCTAGGATTTCATTAAGGTCATCAATCACCTTAGTATGTTCTTACAACTGAATCTTAAAGCTCAATAATTCTTCTAATTTCACATGGAAAGACAAATAAATATCTATCTCTTCATGTATCCAGCCAATCTCTTCATTAAAATGATCTAAATATTCAAATTATTTTATTATAATCCAATTAATATTTTTTTCTTTTTTTTCAATATAAATATCTTAGAGAATTCCCTCATATTCCACTTTGAGATAAACTACTATTTTCTATTTATCACCTTTTTTGAGTTATACTTATTCCTTCTCAATAATAGCGATCAAATAATCTTCTTTATCAAATTTAAATGTTATTTATCCTCCTACTAGATAGTCTTCGTTATCATTTTATTCTTCACACAGAAATCTTATTCTACTAAATTTTAATGAACTCCTAATTTTAGACGCTCATATAGAAGGGAAGATTATTTTTGGATTTATTATAACTTATTTTTCACTTTCTTCATCAATAAATCCTCTGGGTAATCTTTCTCCAATGTGCCCAACTTTACCTCATCAGAAGAAATCCAAGGTAGATTTCATTCAAATCTACCCATTCCTCTCTTGAATTTTCTGGTCACAAGAGTGATAATTTCACCATACATATCCTCTTAATCATTGCTTGCTTTAGAAATGTCAATATTATATGTGGATTTAAATGTCATCTTCACAATGACCCGACCCCAAAAATATTGGAGCTAATTCCTACTAAGATTACATTGTTATAAGATATAAGTAAATTGCGTCCCAACGGACCGAACCATTTAGTAGTCTAAGTAAACTTGTTACATACACAAGTCTTGTATTATAAATAAATACAAAAATCACAACATCATTTTTTTGATTCATGGATAAAAAAATTTAACCCATTTTTGCATATCCTTGCATATATTTATTAGCACACTTCGGGGAATCCTAGGGAATGGAAACATAATAATGATGAGATAACATGCTCAGTATGTGTATGTACAGTGGAAGCAATAATTAATCATATAGCCTTATCATTATGGAAAGGTAAATATCTAAACACACATGCCATGTTATTAATAAACTGAAAGGAAGTGTGTAAATAATAAGGCAGGGTAAATAACTGAAAACACATGAAAAATAATAGGATATGAAAAAATCAATATGGAAAGGTAAGAAACTGAAAAAACATTCCATTTAATTAGTAAAATGAGAATTAAATGAATCCCTAGAATTTTTCATAGTGAAAATATCATGGATAATAATTACTAAATCAAAATGAAGTTAATTATTAATTATTGGACATAATTTCTGAGTCACATGAAAACCTATATTGTCAAGACCTTTCACAAGATGTTTTAAAACTATAGGTAGAAACTAGTTTATTTTTTGCAACTAATTTTTCTCGTGAGACGTTATAGATGTATCAAGGGGATATATAAATTTTGGGCCCCACCCATCATTTCCTATCCAATCATTCCTTATATATCGATTAGTACATATAATTAATAACAAATATGCCTTATAAAATATTCATATAGTATAAATAATACCGATTTGTCAATATTTCTCTATGTAGTCAAAGAATTTTCAAAGTAAACACCATATGTAAAAATGATATACAGTTTAGGAAATAAAATATTAATGATAAATGATATGGATAATTAGAGGAATCTCAGTGTCTAATGATCATAAGAAATTTATTATTTCAAGGGGACTACAAAAATTAATCAAGGAAGTGAATTTCAATACTAGATTTTTCAAATCAATCTGAAACAATTCAAAGGAAGAATAAGAATGGTGTTAATAAAACATATCCCAAGTAGAGTAAAAATAAGGTTTTGTTATTGTAGATGAATTGAAATACTATAAAAGTATATTTTAAGAAAATTCTTGAGGAAAATAGGCTTTTATTTTGGAAATGTTTTAAAAAATAATTTCTTTTGAAAATCACATTTGAAAATATTTTCTTAAAAAAAGTAACCTTTTAAATAAGAAAAGTATTATTCTAAGAAATGATGGTGGGTAAATCTATAAATTTTGTACAAGGCAGAAACAATATCCATTTTGGACGGTAAAAATGTTAGAAAAATGAATTATTTTGAAAGAGACAAGAAGATTCATTTTAAAAAAATTTAAAAGAAAAAAGGTGTAAAATTTTATTCAAAAAATCATTTTTAAAAGGTTAAAACATTTTTTCAAAACATTTTAATAAAATATGGTTTTCATAAGAAAGCAGGTTCTCAGGAAAAAGTGAGAAATGAAGTTGGGGTTTCACAAAAATATTTTCAGAACCAAAGAGTAGCAAAATGGTACTATTACATGAAAATTGGCATGAATAAATATCAGAGAATATAATGAATGGTTTTATTTAAAAAGGGTTATATAAATTCCTTTAATTCAATTTCAAGAATAAATAATCTCGATTAGATTGAGATTGTGAAATAACCCCTTAAAATGGTCATAAAATTGATGTGATAATTAGTCAATGAATTGATTATGTGTAGTAACTATAAATCCACATAAAGTAAGTGTTAATATATCAATACATAGTAAAATCCATTATAAACATTATCATACAATATTATCAACAGTGAGGAAGTAATATAACCCAATGAAAAAGTTATCAGTTTATGAAATTTTATTACCACTCGGGTAACATTAAATGTAAATCCCATTAGATGAAATAATTCAAATTAAAACTAAAAATTTTATCAATAATGAATCAGTCATGATATTACATTTCAAATTGGTAGTATTTACACCATATATAATAAATTAGGTGCACAAAAATAAAGTATGCTTAAATGACTGGAAATGGTGATGAAGTCCCTTACTACTTGCTAAATTTTGAATTATAATCCCCAAGGAAGAAATAATTTCAAATGAAACTATAAATAACATAAATATAAATTTATTCATGAAATAAAATACCATAGGGGAATTATATACACCATAAAAAAGGATTAAGTGGTGAAAATAGTGTATGCCTCACGGAAAGAAAAGTGAGATAAGAATCCCTTACATTGAGTTTCCTTTCAGGTGAACGTCCTTTAACAACATGTATAATGGTTTTAAAAATGTAACTAACTTATACCAAAAACATAATCATATTTATAGTTTCATATATTAAAATGTATAAAATTTCAAAAAATTAGATTTAAAATTGGATAGCCATTAAAAGGTGATTGAATTTCATTTTTAGAAAAATACAATTTTTAAGCATAAAACTTAATTTATTCTTATTTTATGATTATCAAACCTGTTGGATGAAAATAAAAAATATTTTATCGACTATAATATATATATATATCAGTAATATAATTCAATAATAGTAATTAATTAAATTTATTAGGATAAAACTCCTTTGTAAGAATAAAAACATTTACTTTATATTCAATTGGTTATTATACTCATTTATAATAAATTGATTACCAATTAATTCATTTTTAAATATGTGTAAAGAATATATTTCTTAAGTGAGTTAATATTATTCATAATTTCTAATTTAATAGCTATGTTATATTAATTAATAATGTTTCAATGATATATTGTTCAGTGAAAATTAGTCTTGCGTGTAACGTAAGTTATTGAAGAAACTCGTTGATGCATGTGACGCAAGACAACTCAGTATTTCATGCATTGAAAGATTTAGAATAAATTAAATTTATTTAAAATATTAAATATACCCTAAAGTCTCAATATATTGGATATATTAATTTCTACGTTTGGTGTTGTGTTTCATACATGCATCTAACAAAAGTTACTCTTTTAGAATTTTTAGGGTGTTACATTCTCCCCACCTTAATTAAATTTTATTTTCGCAATTTAAACTAGATCTTGAATGTATAGGGTTTGATATTGTAAAATTACTTGTTTAAAATCCCCTATCATGAGAAGAGTTAACAAAATATCCTATTAATAAGAGATAATGAGAAGTAAAAATGTTAACATGGACTAACATAAAATTAGGTCTCTAAGTAGGAGAACCTAAGTAAAAAGTGAAGACATGAACTTCTAAGAAAATCATAAATATTTATAGGGATTGATTGAGGTCATCAATAACAAACATTATAGTGATTATATATGATGATTTAAAATACCATTGATTCAAAAAAAGGTATTAGGACAACATTTGTTTGATCATTTTATTATTGTTGAGAAATTATTTTACCACCTAATAATATATAGAAATATAATTACTTGATATATTTAAATTTCATATGAACAATTCCATATTTTTGTTATGATTCAATAAAATTCTAATTCATTGATTACTCCATAAAATGGATATACTATAATGAAATCTTTTTTTTTGTAGCGCTAAATTATTATTTTGAAATATCATAATACCCATAAAACAAGTCATTATATTGGTCTCCAAGTATTTTATAAAACCAATATGGTTAATAAACTAATATCTGAACCTAAAAATTAACCCTAATGGTTCATTATTAATATTTATTCAAAATGTTTTTTAACTAAAAACAATGATATATTAACCGAGAAATTAGTAGGTTAGTGGTAGGCGCAAAACCATTTTTGTCCTTCGGTCATGGTTTTAAGCCTCGCCACCTTGACGGACTTACTGGGTGGTCACTCGGCATAAAATTTTCCCTTTCTCAAAAACTATATTAATATAATTATAATGAATTTCAAAAAATATTATATACATCCTGTAATACCCCGAGATTTTATGAAAAATATCCTTTTTAATTTCATTAATGTCTTGTGTTGTACGCTACACCCAAAGGAGCTTGCTCAAAACGCATCCTTGACTTGCCTTGCATTACACACAATCGCGACCTTCCTCGATAGTGTGTGTAGTACGCAATACCGAGTTTCACTAAACAATGATATGCTATTAAAATATTATTAAAACTAGCCGTTATGAATAGTAATAACCACCTTTTAAAATTTTATAAATTTTAGCACTCAAAATGGACTTCATTTTTGGATTCAGAGTATCGAATTTAGCTAAGGTGAAATTTTGGTACTTTTCGGATAACTTTCATATTCTGATGAATAGTGAAAATTACTAAATTATAATTAAAAACAACTTTTTTAATCGAAATAATTAAGAGTGATAAATTATTAATTATAGTGTTTTTAAAGTATATTTAGAATATATTTTTACAATTTAATACAATGATGGTCATTGGATGTAATTTCACATTTAAACCAGTTATAAACAAGTTTCAATCTTTTGATAGTTATTATCTCTTAAAAACACGCTATTTGTTTTGATGACGGGAATTAATTTTTAAATTAGTTAATGCAACTGATATGTTTTGAATTTGGTAAAATAGAAATCATTTTTGAGTTCATAATATCAAATATAGCTTAGGCCTAATTTTTGGTATTTTTCTGAAAACTTTCAATTTTTGATGAATAGTGAAACCACTAAGTGGTAGTTAAAAAAAACTGAATTGTTCATAAAACTTAATTTTACCGCTTCTGTGAATGGAATTTCAAAAATCCGAGAGACACGGTTGATGTCAGTAAGTAAAATGTGGTTCAATGAGATGAAAATAATTTTTTTGGTGAATAGTAACTTTTTACTTTTTTTACCACGGTTAAAAGTAAATAGGGTAATTAAGGGTAGAAATGATATTATTATTACCCTAACACATGTCCTAATTCTATTGAACTAGTGTAATTCGACCAAAAACAAACTTATGAATAAAATATGACCATTTAGGCCCACTTGGATTAGATTAGGGCATTTATTATTAATTTATTTAAAGAAGAGTTAAAAGAGTTAAAATCAAAGTTTATTTACTAAAACATTTTTAATATGGGGTTATACATAAGATAAATTTGACTATAAATATTCATTAGAAATATAAAACGGTTTCCTACATAATAGTATTTTATTTGTAATTTTTTGACATTAAATAATTTAATTTATTTATGACACAACGATGATGCAGTAATTATCTTATTAATGAAATATTGACATAATTGATGTTATAAATACCCAAATAAATATAATTTGAGACTTTTTATGAATTCCACTAATTTTATAGGTTAATATGACATGTTATTATTGATTTAATTAACTTTTTTCGAACTTATCATTCTGTTATTATTTTCACAAAAATCAATTACTAAATAGTGTCAAAATTGACATAAAATAGTTTTTAAAACAAATATTATATTATTAATTGTTCTTTTATTCCTAAAAATATATGGTTCGGCCGAATGACTTAGATAAGGTTATATATGTTAATAATAAACAACTTAGGGTTCTTTTGGCTTCTTATAGTAAGTTTATTAACCTTATAGTGTAAGAACACAAGAAGACACTGTAAAAGTAAAATTATTTAACTTAATGTTAAATCTAAATGATAAGGTTAAAATAGGAACCTAAACTTATCTAAATTCTATTGGATGAGAGGATTTAGACCCATCCCCACCTTATCCTCTAAATTAATCAATTTGTATCTATTTAAAACCGAACTTGACTTTATAATAAAATAATATTTTTTGTTATTCCAAAGGTGCCCCTCTCCTCCCTTATAAAAGGGCACCTCCTCCATCTCTTCCTCGCATAACATTGAGCCTTTAAGCTCGGCCAACCCCTGCCAAGTTCTCTTATTTACTTTCCTAGCAACATCCTAGAGGTTCTGGTCTTCCTCAAAGACCAATTTTAGTTCCCTAAGAGGAGGTCTAAAAAAGGCGCTTCAAAGAAGAGGTAATTTCCGTTACCGATTCTTTCACATTTATTTCTTCTTACACTTATTCTTCTTAGGTTGTTTCATTATGAAGTAATAACATAAGTATCACTCATATACTGATATGTTATTATAAGTATGAAACAATCCTAATTCACCATCTATCCATCCTGCGGAAAACGAAATCACCGCGCGTGCGTACGTACGGAATACCATCTTCACGCCGTGGGGTAATCTGTTTTTCCACCAACACCTTACATGGATGGGTATTATGGTGTAAAGAATAACTATACATAGTTATTATAACATCATAATGATTCTGATATATTGTATCATCCCCTCCAATTAAATTCAATAATTATGGAAATGATATCATCGCTCGTGCATACGTACGGACTACCGTCTCCACGACGCGATAAGATTCATTCTCCATGTTAACCATTTAAGAATGATTATAAAGTATATATAAGAAATAATAATGAAATATATGACATTATAAAGCTACTGGATTTATGTGTATATATATGTATGTCATCTACTTAATTCCACTCAATTCAATAAGGAAACGAAAACATCGTTCATGCGTACGTACGGCCTACCGTCTCCATGAACGGTGTATTTCTTTCCATTTATCGATCCATTATATATTTGTATATTCTGAATATATATTATATATAAATCATGTTTTATATTATATAATTAATTAATAATGATCTAAGTAATCATATGAATAATTACAAGTTAAAACACGAACGACAAATGAGACGATTTTACCCAAAACGCTACTTTAACATGAATTTACAAAAGAACGGGTAATATAAAGTCATAAGTGAACCATATATGATATAATAACAATGAATATGATTTTTTAATAAGTCAATGACATTATTTAAATCATTATACAGGAGGTTCGGACACTTACGAAGAAAATCGGACCTAAGGTAAGGGAAATATCACAATCTCATTTTTATCTGAGATTGTTTATTCGTAAGTATTTACTGGGGTGTATTTTATCATCCACATCCATGTTTCATCAATATGTAATATTATTTCCATCCACCTACAATTTCTTAAATCCATTTTTACCCTTCGGTGAGTTTTTAGTAAAATATATGAAAGGAATCTTTTGTCATTTTTCGTACGAGGTACTTTTTTGACTTTTCCGACAAAAGTACGAGAAGAATGTTTTTTTAACTTATACGGCATGAATGGATTTTTAAAACATTATTTCCAAGAATCTTCCTTTACAAGTTTTCAAGTTTATTTTTTATCAACTTATTTTAATTTAAAATTGTATGACATGTTAAGAAAAGAAAATGTTTTTGAAGTAGAAAGGATATTTCCCTCAAGAATGGAGTTCAAGTGTTTTATCAAAATTATTTTCAATCTAAGATAATATAGGGTTCTGTTTCTATCCCTATTATTACATTGATTTGATTATGTTGTAATGGAATTATTTTTATGAATTCCTTTATCGTATATGAATTGTTTTATGATGTCATGATGTTTAAGATTCCCATTTTTATTACATGGGTTATGCAATGATGTATGGTTTATGATTTTGTGGCACACATAAGAATGGTATCATTATGAGATGGGTGGGACCTATATCTCCCTCCAATGCATTGGGTAAATATTTTCTATCTCATGAGATAGACATGGCTGGAACGGTAGGTTATACCAGTTCAGTGAAACAGGACTGAAACGAGGGTGACTCGGTTCAGAAAGGGACTTTGTCCACTAAGATAGTCTTGGAAATGAGTCTTGACTAACAAGAAATGATTCTCTATGATTATGTGTGTATGACACAAAGTTTCATGTTTTAAGTTATGATTATTGTGATTACATTTCACTACCATGAGTTATCCCAGGTTATGAAATTATGATCTCTTTTACAGGTTAAGATTTCCAAAAGTTATGTGCTTATGTATATGATGTGATTGATATTTCTTTTTTTTTACCCTTACTGAGAATTTGAGATCACCCTTTTATGTTTTCTTTTCCCCAGGATATAAATAAAGGTTTTAGGTATTAAAAAAAAGAAGATCTTTATGGGAGATGTTGAAGATCCTTCACCAGGATTAGAAGATTATATTCCGAGTTTCCAAAGACACTAAACTATTACGATCCTTGTGTGTGTGTTTTTGTTATGTACTAAGTATTCCTAAAATGTAATGTAATGTCAATGTACATCAAGCTTCGGGTCTCTACAGTTGGTATTAGAGGAAAGGTTTAGTCAACCTTTGGAAACTAGCATGCGAAAATGTTAGTGAGATCCCTAGAGATATTTCTAAGGTATGTCTAGGGATGCCCCTAAGGTTAAGTATACGTATAGGTTATAGTACTAGAATTATGCTAACGATCATAGAATTAAACCTAAGATGTTAGATATTGAAGGTACTCCCCCTTTATTATGTTGTTTTCCCTAGCATGATTTTTGCCTCTCACACTATTCTTTTTGGGTTTTAGAAAATGGCTGGAAACAAGATGATTCACGATAATGGAGGATATGATGGAAAATGGAATGATATTCTTCATGAGAAACCAAATGAAATAGGATTTGGAAGTCCAAACATCATTATTATGCCGAATCAGCAATCTCATAATATGATCAATAAAGTAAAATTTGTTAAGTTTCTTGACTTGGCTAATAAGAGAAAGATAGAGTTTCATGATGATCATAGAGGAAAGAAAGTTCAATTTCCCCTATTTAAATCATGTGGGAAGATGCATTAAGGAGAATGTTTCAAAGGAACTGGAAGATGCTTTGGGTGTGGAAAAGAAGGACACAAAGCCAGTAAGTGTAATGGAAAAGGTTCAGTTAACACCAGGGATGAAGATAATGGTATTGCTACGACATCAACAATGGTTAAATGTTTTAAATGTGGAATGTACGGGCATTATGCAAACCAATTCCCTAAGGGAAAGTCTCATGAAGAGAATCAGTATGGTCGTATGGGTAGTATTTATGTGGATGATGATGAAGAGACTACAAATGATATGTGAGATGAAAGAATTGTTGAAGCTCGGTCAATGGTTTAAGAATGTAGTGGAATGATTACATTTTTATCATGTGTAATGTTGTATAAGTAATCTCATGGTACTATGGAATAAAGAGACATCTAAGGATTGTTACACTGTTTCCTTTCATTGAGTTTTGAAAGTGTATGATTAATGTTACCAATATCCATGAAAGGTTATTCAGATATTTTTGGAATGTAGATGATATGCGCATAATAAAGGGATAAGGAGAAAATTAAATGTTTGATAGTATTCATGAGCTCATGAATGATATAAGGAGAAGGTTATATCATGGTTTGAGTATATAGAATTTTTGGATTTTGGTATGTGGAAAGAGTTAACTTTTGACAGCATTCATGTTTTCACTAAGGTTTAATAGGTATTCATTTTTCAAGAGAATACATCATTAAGGTATTCACATGATTGGAATGTGACCAAAAAGATATATGGGGGATAAATGATGGTATTCACATGCTTGGTTGATGACATTTCAAGTTATCGTTTTCTTTATACTATGAGCTTGGACCGAAGTATTTTTGATAAGACTAAAGATTGGAATGGATTATGTTAACCATAAGTTAGTATTATTTAAGGATAGAATTTTTTTTTGATATTATTTATGTGATGTTATAGTAATGTAGTTTTAGAAAAAGGACAACCTGTAGGATGGGCGACAGCCCATCACGTCGGACAAGGCTGTGGGAATCGAACCCACAACCGAAATGCGACTGGCCTTTATCGCCTACCATTGGCCTACACGAAGTCCCTATTTAGTAGAAACTATTTTTATTATATTAAGCAGTATGATATATGAATTATAAGTCCATTTTAGGAACTATATATGATTAATCTCACTATAGATGGACTTATGTATTTTTTGATAACTTTTCTAACCTTTTGTTTGAGACAGATGGAATGAACCATCATTCTATCACATGATCTGCTAACACATCACGAATGACAAATTCAACTTCATTTCTTTAAGAGATGAAGTGGAAATTGTCCAAAGAATGACAAACGGTGAGACTATACCAAAATCACGAAAGTATTTCTTCTAATTTCATCAACTTTAGGGAAATGATCTTAAAAACCAAAAATGTTGTCCTAGTGCTCTTATATCTGATGAATCAGATGGTACCTTAGATCGTCACAAATTTATGGATTTGTGATTGATGGCTTTTCCATAGCCATGTTCTCTACCACTCTCCATCAGAACATGATGGTTATATTTCTCTTCCATATCCATGTTTTCACCTATGTGGAAACCCAGTGATTAGTTTATTTGGGTAACCGTTACGTTTCATACTTTTGTTTTTAAATATTGGTTTGGTATTCCTTTTTACGATTTGGGTTTCTATTAAAGAAACTTTCGAATAGTAAACCATTTATAACCCCAAAGAATTTCGAGGGCGAAATTCATTTTAAGGGGGGTAGAATGTAACACCCCAAGATTTTATGAAAAATATTTTTTTAATTTCATTAATGTCTTGTGTTGTACGCTACACCAAAAGGAGCTTGCTCAAAACGCATCCTTGACTTGACTTGCATTACACACAATCGCGACCTTCCTCGATAGCGTGCGTAGTACGCAATACCGAGTTTCACTAAACAACGATATGCTATTAAAATATTATTAAAACTAGCCATTATGAATAGTAATAACCACCTTTTAAAATTTTAGAAATTTTAGCTCTCAAAATGGACTTCATTTTTGGATTCGGAGTATCAAATTTAGCCTAAGGTGAAATTTTGGTACTTTTCGGATAACTTTCATATTCTGATGAATAGTGAAAATTACTAAATTATAATTAAAAACAACTTTTTTAATCGAAATAATTAATAGTGATAAATTATTAATTAGAGTTTTTTTAAAGTATATTTAGAATATATTTTTACAATTTAATACAACGATGGTCATTGGATGTAATTTCACATTTAAACCAGTTATAAACAAGTTTCAATCTTTTGATAGTTATTATCTCTTAAAAACACGCTATTTGTTTTGACGACGGGAATTAATTTTTAAATTAGTTAATGCAACTGATATGTTTTGAATTTGGTAAAATAGACATCATTTTTGAGTTCATAATATCAAATATAGCTTAGGCCTAATTTTTGGTATTTTTCTGAAAACTTTCAATTTTTGATGAATAGTGAAACCACTAAGTGGTAGTTAAAAAAAACGAAATTGTTCATAAAACTTAATTTTACCGCTTCTGTGACTGGAATTTCAAAAATCCGAGAGACACGGTTGATGTCAGTAAGTAAAATGTGGTTCAATGAGATGAAAATAATTTTTTGGTGAATAGTAACTTTTTACTTTTTTTTACCACGGTTAAAAGTAAATAGGGTAATTAAGGGTAGAAATGATATTATTATTACCCTAACACATGTCCTAATTCTATTGAACAAGTGTAATTCGACCAAAAACAAACTTAGGAATAAAATATGACCATTTAGGCCCACTTGGATTAGATTAGGACATTTATTATTAATTTATTTAAAGAAGGGTTAAAAGAGTTAAAATCAAAGTTTATTTACTAAAACATTTTTACTATGGGGTTATACATAAGATAAATTCGACTATAAATATTCATTAGAAATATAAAAAGATTTCCTACATAATATTATTTTATTTGTAATTTTTAGACATTAAATAATTTAATTTATTTATGACACAACGATGATGCAGTAATTATCTTATTAATGAAATATTGACATAATTGATGTTATAAATACCCAAATAAATATAATTTTGAGACTTTATGAATTCCACTAATTTTATAGTTTAATATGACATGTTAGTATTGATTTAATTAACTTTTTTCGAACTTATCATTCTGTTATTATTTTCACAAAAATCAATTACTAAATAGTGTCAAAATTGACATAAAATAGTTTTTAAAACAAATATTATATTATTAATTGTTATTTTATTCCTAAAAATCTATGGTTCGGAAAAATGACTTATATAAGGTTATATATATTAATAATAAACAACTTTGGATTCGTTTGGCTTCTTATATTAAGTTTATTAACCTTATAGTGTAAGAACACAAGAAGACACGGTAAAAGTAAAATTATTTAACTTAATGTTAAATCTAAATGATAAGGTTAAAATAGGAACCTAAACTTGTCTAAATTCTATTTGATGAGAGGATTTCGACCCATACCCACCTTAGCCTCGAAATAAATCAATTTGGAGCTATTTAAAATCGAACTTGACTTTATAATAAAATAATATTTTTTGTTATTCCAAAGGTGCCCCTCTCCTCCCTTATAAAAGGGCATCTCCTCCCTCTCTTCCTCACACAACTTTGAGCCTTCACGCTCGGTCAAACCCTGCAAAATTCTCTTCTCCACTTCCCTAGAAACATCCTAGAGGTTCTGGTATTCCTCAAAGACCAATTTTAGTGCCCTAAGAGGAGGTCTCAAAAAGGCGCTTCAAAGAAGAGGTAATTTCCATTACCGATTCTTTCACCTTTATTTCTTCTTCCACTTCTTCTTATTAGGTTGTTTCATTATGAATTAATAACATCAGTATCACTCATATACTTATATGTTATTATATGTATGAAACAATCCTAATTCACCATCTATCCATCCTATGGAAAACGAAATCACCGCGCGTGCGTACGTACGGAATACCGTCTCCACGCCGTGGTGTAATCTGTTTTTCCACCAACACCTTACATGGATGGGTATTATGGAGTAAAGAATAACTATACATAGTTATTATAACATCATAATGATTCTGATATATTGTATCATCCACTCCAATTCAATTCAATAATTATGGAAATGATATCATCGCTCGTGCGTACGTACGGACTACCGTCTCCACGACGCGATGAGATTCATTCTCCATGTTAACCATTTAAGAATGATTATAATGTATATATAAGAAATAATAATGAAATATATGACATTATAAAGCTACTGGATTTATGTGTATATATATGTATGTCATCTACTTAATTCCACTCAATTCAATAAGGAAACGAAAACATCATTCATGCGTACATACGCCCTACCGTCTCCATGAACGGTGTATTTCTTTCCATTTATCGATCCATTATATATATGTATATTATGAATATATATTATATATAAATCATGTTTTATATACTATAATTAATTAATAATGATCTATGTAATCATATGAATAATTACAAGTTAAAACACGAATGACAAATGAGACGATTTTACCCAAAATGCTACTTTAACATGAATTTACAAAAGAACGGGTAATATAAAGTCATAAGTGAATCATATATGATATAATAACAATGAATATGATTCTGTAATAAGTCAATTACATTATTTAAATCATTATACAAGAGGTTCGGACACTTACGAAGCAAATCAGACCTAAGGTAAGGGAAATATCACAATCTCATTTTTATCCGAGATTGTTTATTCGTAAGTATTTACTGGGGTGTATTTTATCATCCACATCCATGTTTCATCAATATGTAATATTATTTCCATCCACCTACAATTGTTTAAATCCATTTTTACCCTTCGGTGAGTTTTTAGTAAAAGATATGAAAAGAATCTTTTGTCGTTTTTCGTACGAGGTACTTTTTTGACTTTTCCGACAAAAGTACGAGAAGAATGTTATTTTTTAACTTATACGGCATGAATGGATTTTTAAAACATTATTTCCAAGAAGCTTCCTTTACAAGTTTTCAAGTTTATTTTTTATCAACTTCTTTTAATTTAAAATTTTATGACATGTTAAGAAAAGAAAATGTTTTTGAAGTAGAAAGGATATTTTCCTCAAGAATGGAGTTCAAGTGTTTTATCAAAATTATTTTCCATCTAAGATAATATAGGGTTCTGTTTCTATCCCTATTATTACATTGATTTGATTATGTTGTAATGGAATTATTTTTATGAATTCCTTTATCATATATGAATTGTTTTATGATGTCATGATGTTTAAGATTCCCATTTTTATTACATGGGTTATGCAATGATGTATGGTTTATGATTTTGTGGCACACATAAGAATGGTATCATTATGAGATGGGTGGGACCTATATCTCCCTCCAATGCATTGGGTAAAGATTTTATATCTCATGAGATAGACATGGCTGGAACGGTTGGTTATACCGGTTCAGTGAAGCAGGACTGAAACGAGGGTGACTCGGTTCAGAAAGGGACTCTGTCCACTAAGATAGTCTTGGAAATGAGTCTTGACTAACAAGAAATGATTATCTATGATTATGTGTGTATGCCACAAAGTTTCATGTTTTATTTTATGATTATTGTGATTACATTTCACTGCCATGAGTTATCCCAGGTTATGAAATTATGATCTCTTTTACAGGTTAAGATTTCCAAAAGTTATGTGCTTATGTATATGATGTGATTGATATTTCTTTTGTTTACCCTTACTGAGCATTTGAGCTCACCCTTTTATGTTTTCTTTTCCCCAGGATATAAAGAAATGTTTTAGGTATAAAAAAAGAAGATCTTTATGGGAGATGTTGAAGATCTTTCACCAGGATTAGAAGATTATATTCCGAGTTTCCAAAGACACTAAACTATTACGATCCTTGTGTGTGTGTTTTTGTTATGTACTAAGTATTCCACAAATGTAATGTAATGTCAATGTACGTCAAGCTTCGGGTCTCTACACATCCTTGAAATAAGGTTAATCACTAAATGGAATTTTAACTAAGGTTTTCAACACAACCTCAATACATAAATCATCCCTTTTATTTCAACATTAGTCCTTCCTTGGTCTAGGGTTTAACCTATTTTATTCATTGTGATTATCTATTCAAATCTTTCATAATGTTTTGTAAAAAAAATGTGAATTATATTAAGTGTATCCCTTAGGAGTGTCAAAATATGTATGTAGTAGGGAACATTGTTGTGTACGCGGTTACACTCGAGTCTAACCGAATGCACCTTTTCGAATTTGTTACCCTAGGTACATGTGTTCGAGAAACACATCTACTTGTAGTATCCAAATAGGGATGCATTACTAGGAAGACCCAAATAATATCTACATTACCAAAATTATAGGATTTTATTTTGCACTTATCCTCAAATTCTATCTTAGGGTTATGTTATCTAATATATGTTTTCATAAATCTAGTTCCCAATCATTCTACTAAACTTTATCTGATACCAACTGTAGAAAACCGACCTCATATAGGTAGGATCTGGTGCCAACTACCATTACATTGGAATTAAATATAATTAAATCACATCCCAGTGGACCGAACAATTTAGTAGTCTTTATAAATGACCTAAATACGTGATCCTTGTATTATAAATTAATATAAAAAATACAATATAATTTTTTCCTTTCCTAGATAATATCATTTTCCATATTAGCATATCCTTTCATATCTTTCTTAGAACACTTCACCGAATATTGGGGAAAGGAAATATAATAAGGGTTAGCGAAAATGATCAGAAATTATAAGTACAACAGAAGCAATAATTAATCAATGATCATAATCATTATGAAAGGTAAATATTTGAACACACATTCCATGTAATCAATAAACTGATAAGGAAGTGTTTAAACAATATGGAAAGATAAATAACTAAAAAAACATTCCATTTAAATAAATGGATAAATAAAAATCAATTTGTAAAGGTAATAAACTGAAAACACATTCCATTTAATCAATAAATATAGAATCAAATGAATCCATTTAATTTTTCATAGTTAAAACCTCATGGGTAATAAATACAAAATCAAAAATAATGTAATGATTACTTCATGGACGTCGTTTCTGAGGAACATGTAAACCTATACCATTAAGACATTTCACTAGATGGTCTAAAACTACATGTAGAAACTTGCTTAATTTGGGGAACTGAATTTTCTCATGAGATCCTATCGATGCATAGATGGGATATATAAAATTTGGACCCCACCCGCTACTTCCTGTCCAAGCATTCATTATATATTGAGTAATATATTTACTTAATAAAAAATATGGCCTATCAAATATCCATATTGAATAATGAATATAAATTTATAAATAATTCCCCTGGTAATCAAATAACTTCCAAAGTATGCACCATATGAAAAAAATAAATATGTTTTCGGGAATAAACATTTTCATGATATGTAATATGGATAATTAGGGGAAATTCAATTTCAAATGATCATAAGAAATTGAATATTTCCAGGGGAATAAAAAATCAATCAAGATGGTGAATGTCAATATTATCCTTAGGCAAATAAATAGAAAACCATCTATAGGAATAATAAGGATGGTATCAAAACTATATATCCCAAGTGGAGTAAAAATAATGGTTTGTTTTCATTGATTAATTGAAATACTATAAAAAACTATTTTAAACAACATTATTAATGAAAATATACATGTATTTTTAATTTTTTTGGAGGATACTTTTTTGTGAAAATCATTTTGGAAAACAAATTCTTTAAAAATTAACCTTTTAACTTGAAAATGAATCTTCAAATACATTATGGTCGTTAAATCCATAAATTCCATACAAGTTGAAAAGAACATTCATTTTACATGGTAAAAATGTTAAAAAAATTCATTGTTCAAAAAGATAAAAGAATATTCCTTTGAAACAATTTGTGAAAGAAAAAAGGGTTAAAAATGTATTCAATAAATTATTTTTATAAGGTTAAAAATATTTTAATGAAACATGGTTTTTAGAAGAAAACAAGTTCTCCTACTAAAGAGGGAAATGAAGTCGGGTTTTCTTAAAGACATTTTCTAAACATTTTTTATTACCAAATATGTGAAAATGGGTAAAATTTCTTTAAAAGGTAATTAATAACCTGAGGATAAGAAAATTAAATGTTATATTGAAACAATGGTCATATAAATTCCTTTAATGGAATTTAAAGAGTAAAAAATCACGATTAGAATGAGATTGTGAAATAAACCCTTAAAATGGCCATAACATTGAAGTGAAAATTAATAAATGAATTTATTATGTTAATTAAATATAAATATAAATAAAATATGTGGAAATAAATAAATATATATTCAAATTTATTATACACATTATCATATAATATTAACGACCTTGAGGAAGTAATATAACCCTATAAAAAAGGAAATGCATTATGAAATTTATTTACCACTTGGGTAACATTAAATGTAAATCAAATTAGATGAAAAAATTAAAATTAACACTAAAAATAATTCATAATGAATGAATCATGATATTACATGTAAAATTGATAGTATGTGTACCATATATAAGAAATTAGGTGCATACCAATAAAGTATGCCTCAACGAATTGAAACTTAGAGGAAGTCCCTTACTACTTGGAATCTTTTGAATTATTATACCAATGGAAGAAATAATTTAAAATTAAACACTAAATAACATGACGATAAGTGTATTAAATATATAAAATACAATAGGGTATTTATATACACCACAAAAAAGTAATAAGTGGTTAAAATGGTGTATGCATCACAAAAGGAAAAGTGGGACCAGAATCCCTTACCTTGGGTTTTTTTAGGTGTACCTACTTTAAATTCAGGTATAATGGTTTTAAACACATCAATAAATTATACCAGAACCATAATAATATTTATTATATCATATATTAACTTTTTATAATGCATCATTAACCATTTCCTATTAATTAGATCATGATTTAATCTTATATTTAATGTAAGAAAAATGATTTAAATATCATATATATTAAGTATATATGTATTTATAGTAATCCATAATATTTGGATACAGGAAATGAAATGCACCGTTCATGGTGACGGTAGGCCTTACGTATGCATGAACACTACTACCATTTATTTATAGTATTAAAAGAATGAAAAGTAAATGATAGATATGTATAGAATAATTATAGTATCATTTTTATGTAATATATGTAAAAAATTATATTAAAACTATCCTTTGTACATTCCATGTATAGTGTGAATGAGTCACGTCGCTTTGAGAAGGTGGTATTCCACACTTCCATAAACGATGTTATTGAATTTACAAAAAATGGAAATCATGAAGGTATATGTTATATAACAATTTCATAAGTACTAATACAAAATAAATACAATATATATCATATAAAAACATATTTTCCATCACAATTCCCATCCATGAGATGAGGATAAGGAAAAAACGAATGATAACGTTTCGTGAGGCGGTAGTTCTCCATACACTAACAGTATGTTCACTACCCATTTGATGGAAGTGTGTGTTAGTGTAGGTAAAACCCATAAAATAAAAACATATTTGTATATTGAGGATACTTATATTATTATATAATCATGTATATAAGATAATTTAATGGGTGGAGAGGTAAATGAAACAAAAGTGATCGTTGAAGAATGTTACCTATTATTTAGGTAACTCCTTTAACTTTAAACCAAAATACCTACTTGGTATTATATATTTATAATGTGAGGATTATAATATTATAGGATGGGTTTTGGGAGCTTATTTGGAAAGAGTTTTTGCTATACAAAGGTCTTGAGATGTGTGAATAAGTGAGAGGGGTGAGTGCCTTTTTATAGTGAAGGAGGGGTGCCATTATTGTAAATTTTGGAAAAGGGAATTCCACCCATGATTTTCCCATGTAAAGTGGATCAAATAATGGGAAAATTTAAATAAAAGTGATTTTCGTGTGTAAATAGGAATTGAAAAAAAAATATTTTGGACTATTTTATAGGTCTTTTTGGGCCTTATGTTTAAGGTATAGTCCCTTGTTAAGCTAATTTTTCTCTTAATCACTATAATTAATTTTAATTAATTTGATTAAATATTTTGGTAAAAAACTAAGTTGAAATTATTAGACATTATAAATTATGATTATTAACAAAATTTAGTCAATTTTTACAAATTCCAAACACATAATTGGAATGAATTTATTTAAAATTAATCTCGCAAATGGGATGACAAAACAGGTTTTTAATGTAAAATGTTCAAAAGTTTTCTATGTTTTTATATTAAATTAAAATGTGAAAATTATTATAATTACCTAAATTTTATTAATATATGTATAATTTATCTAATTAATCTTTAAAACCAATAAATAATATATAATTTAATCCTATAAATAAATTTGATGAAAAAAAGTTTTGAATTCAAATTCAGTATTTTTCGCTATTCATCAAAAAATAAAACCTTGTAGAAAATACCAAAATATCACCCTAATATAATTTTTATGTTATAATTTCAAAAATTATTTTTATTTGAAAATATTAAATTTATAAAATTTTCAAAAAAAAATATTTAAAATAGGTTTTCCATTAAAAGTAGTTAAAATTAACGTTTTAAAAAAATACAATTTTTAAGTATAAAAATGGATTTATTATAATCTTGTTCTTATAAAATTTCTTAGATGAATATTAAAAATATTTGATCTAATATATATTATATATTTCATTAATATAATTCTGTAATATTAATTAATTTAATTTATTAGGATAAAATTTCATTGTAAGCATAAAAATATTTCTTTTATATTTAATTGGTCCATATATTTATTTATAATAAATTGATTAACAATAAATTCATTTTTATATTTTTTTAAACCATATATTTTCATAATTTAGTTAATATTATTCCTAACCTATATTTTAATGAATAGGTTATATTAAATAATAATGTTTTAATATCATGTTGTTTGATAAAACTCGATCTTGCGTGTGACGTAAGCTATCGAAGAAACCCGTTGTTGTGTGCGATGCAAGATAACTTGATATTGCATGAACTAAAAGTTTTATAATATATTTAATGTATTTATAAAATTAAATACATGATAAATTATTGAGGGGTTAAATTATTTTTAATATTTGTTGTTTCATGTCATTCACACTATCGAATAAAAGTAACTCTTTTAGAATTTTTGGGGTGTTACAATCTCTTTACATGCATGACTTTATGTCCTTTCTGTCTTGTCTCGCATTTCATAATAAATAATGCTTCATAATAGATCATCAATAGAGATTTTTAAAAAATAATTCCATTATAGAGCTAAAAAAAATTATTTTATAGTAGTGGAGACCATAAAAATATCTTATTAATAATATTAAAATCCTTTATTTCATCCTAAGACCCACTAATTCCTCTAACAACTTTGTTATTTGACTGAAGAAGATATATGCATTCTCATATGGAATTATATTCAAATAATTGAATATGTTTTGGGGGACCTTCATCTTAGAATCCTTTCCCTTACCATAACATTCATACACATTGAAAATTTTCCCCCATGGCCTTGCCACTAGTGTATTGCATTACTTTCTTATAGATCTAATATTATAGGGATACATATAAATAATTATGATCATCCAAATATTTCCTATCATCTTTATCAATGGATTTTCCTATCATATCACTGAAATCCATCCCATGTAAATTAGTAAAAATAAATTCCAACTCAATAGATCAAAGATGTGATATGATTATGTTCTTACAAATCGGGTAGTTTCTTCCATAAAATAGAATAAGTCCTTTATTATTTACTGAATTATTCATTTCAAATAATTTTTATTGATAGATTTAACACCGAAGACCACTGGTCTGATACCACTTTTTGTAATTTGAGACATCTAGAGAGGGGATATATCAATTAAGATGTCAATTTTTTCTTTTTATTTGAAATGATATTATCCCCAAATTAGTAGGAACTCATTAAACTAGTTTAATTAGAACACACATTCTCCAAACACACAAATGAAGATGTAAAATATAACCCAAAAATTTTTACATGGTTCACCACTAAGGGCTACTATAATGAGAATATTTCAATAGTGTGATAATCATACTGAAATATAATAATATTAACTATATTGTGTAGATTATTTTTTACCTTTAGAAACCTATTTCTAGGTGAAATACGTTTATAATAAATTCTGGAATAGCACACAACATACCTTAGACCACCTTTGTCAACTCCCCCATTCTTGCTAAATTTGATGAAGTATCCCTCTATTTAAATAAATGAAGGTGTCTTCCTCGGAATTAGTTGTTTAGAGTATATTGCATCTTGAATATTAGAATGATAAAACTATATATTATTAAATCATGAGAAAAATCATAGGATAAAATGACATAAAATTCCATATCCAAAAATTTCCATGAAATAATTACTATGTGGTTTACTATTCAATATAGATAATTCTTTTTTTACTAACCATTATGTAAATTAGGTGGATTAGTTATTTACAGAACTCTTCTTCCTAAACTTCATCATAGTACCCCCTTTTGAGATAAAATTCTATACGGTATCCCAATCTATGAAAAATTATTTTCTATGAAGACTTCCCTTTCTATGTATTAAACCTTGATTCTCTATTTTTCTAAAAAAACTACAAGTCTTCTTAAAATTCAGATCTTCTTATTCCAATGGTATTATTAGGTTTTTATAGGAAAAAAACATCCAGAATAATTAATGATTACTAAAATTCCTATTAATATTCATCATGATTGGTTATTTCATAAAAACTACACGGTGACCCAAAACACCACTTATTATTACAAACATACTATTCTATATAGTTTGCATAAGACAATTCCTCTTTTTTATTGACCTAAAAACCGCTCGTATCCATAAACGATGCAACTCCTTTGCAAAACTTTGTTTGTCGTTGCCCAAAAAAACTACCTCTTAACACAAATGAATTTCCTATATGGACTTAACAAATTGCCTTATACTCTATGAAGGATTTATCATATAAGTTTTACACTACAAAAAAACTTTCCTATTTTAAAATGATATAATATGTTTCATAATTTCTATCTAGAAAATCTTCCCTTGGGTCTACTACTTCAGAAAAATTCAAAAAAATCTGATTTCTCACACCCAAAATCTTGAAAACATTTGAAAATGTCACCATTTACAAACACTTTTTGAGGTTCCATATTCCTAAAAAAATATACCTTTTCTTTTAAACTTATTAATCAACTCAGAATGGATTGATAACAAACATAATAAAATATTAAAGTCTAGTAAAAATCAACATGGTCTCAATGCTAATCCATCTTGGTGAAATCGAAGTTTGAAATAAGAAAATTGAATAATAATACCTTATTTTCAATAAAATAGTGGTTTATATTCATATTTTTATAACCTTTGATCCTATTTATACCACTTTAAAAAAATAGTTAACTTTTCTCATCTTTTTTAAACTATTTGAAATATCATTTTAGAGGCCACTTGAGAATCATCATTTCTTCATATCAAAAAAACTATCCTTTCTCAATATATCTATTTAAAAACTAAATAAAAATATATTCTCACATTCATGATTGATAAATATATTAAGAATAGTTCACTGGGACACCTACATGATTAACCTCATAACTTTAACCTATTAATAAATCCCCCCAAAACATTTTCTCCCAAAATAAGAGATCTATCCCCATTTATAAAACATATATAAATGGATCCATTTTAAAAATAGTTTACCCCTATAAATACATACATTAATAAATATATTTATGTTATCATTTCCTTTTCTTACCCACTAAAAAACTAATCCAATGGACAAAATGACTAATTTAACTAAAACAAAATACCTTAGCCTTGATATGGGTGATGTTGAGAACCCAATACCAACATTATATTCTAAAATTTATACTTAGAAAATGACTTGGTGAATACATCAACTTTTTACTCTTTTGTCAAAAAAATTATAACTTTAATTCATTTCTTTCCAAAATTTTCTTGATGAAGTGATACTTTATATAAATGTTCTTAGATCTTGAATGATGAATTTTATTCCTTGAAATATTGATAAAACTTTGATTATCAAATCTTAAAATTAGAAACAACTTCACACAACCTTTATATCATCCAATTATGTTTTTATCTTGATCATTTGGGTTATGGAATTAGTAGAAGCCACATATTTTTCCTTGTTACTTATCTAGGTGAAAAAATAATCTTTTTTATGTGTAAACAAACAGGTATATCTCTAAATAATGAAATTCTAGTTGATGTGGACCTCTTATCATCAACACAACTTTCCAAATCAACATATATGTAACTAAACTTATGAAGTTTCTATCTACAATATTATTCCAAACTGAAACACATTATGCCTTTGAGGTACCTAATAATCCTTTTTTGACACTAAAACCGGACTCTTTGTGAATTTTCATACCTAGAACAAATTGTAACAATATAAACTATATCTGGACTTGAAATTTGAAATATAAAGGACTTCAATAAAAATTTTGAATTCCATTACATTAACTTAATTTTTTACTCATATTTAGTTATCTTGGTTCCCACTAAATTTGAAGGTGGTAATTAGCTTCAATTCCTCCATGATAAACCTTTTTATAAGTTCTCTAATATAATACTCTTGAGAAAAAAAATTATATTTATGTTGATAGATTTTTATGCAAAGAAAATACCTCATCTCACAAAGAATATAAATTTTAAATAAAATATTCAACTCTTTTTGGAAATATTTTCCAACATGCTCATCATTTTGAGAAAAAATGATTTCATCTACATCAACAATAACAATGGGAGATAACTCTTTTTCACATTTAATATTGCGGTTTTCATCCACTCTTCCTTTTCGGAATTTTAACTTTTTCAAGTAGGTGGATTTCTAAGAATACCATGATTCATAGCCATGTTACAACCCATTAAAATACTTATTTAACCTAAAAATATCATTCAAATTTTCCCCATACAAGTAACTATAATTTTACTCAATGTATGCCTCATTTCCAACTCACCATTGATAAATTGAGAATTTATATCCTTTTGAGAATTTATGTATTGATTTTGAGCTGTAATAATAAGAAATATTCTTATGGTCCCCAGCCTTGAAACCAAGGAAAAGGTCTCATAAAATTCCACTCATTTAACCAATGAATATTCTTTAGGCTCAAGTCAGGCTTTGATCGTTATAACTTCATCTGTTTCATTCTAATTATTTAAAAACACCCACATTGTCTCGATAATATTATTCTCTTTAGGATTGGAAACCATCTCCCATGTATCATTATTATCAATTTGGTCCAATAATTTATTCATATAACCAATTAAATCTTAATTATTTAAGAATTATTCTACATCTATCAATTTATGTTGAAAAAAATGAGCTTTCTAATGTTTTCCTCAAAGTTATCCTACTTTGAACTTGTTTTACTTAATCGCCTATGATGTTATAGACTTGAACTTGTCTTCATAGCCTTGGGTGAAAATAATGGTGTTGTTCCTCATCACATAAAATGGGAAAATATTATTTTCCATCCTATAAATCAACTATATTTTCTTCATATTTAGAAATTTGTTCATGATGTTTGAAAAAGCAAATCACCATCACTTTTAGAACTTAATACTTCATGAGGAACTTACACCTTTGAATGTTATAGTACCTTCACATCAATAATAAAAACAATATTTAAAACTTATTTGTTTTAAAATTGGTTTCCTATTATATTTGGAGGTTTTCCTAAGAATATACCATCAAAACCTCTCTTATCATACTTCCCAAGATTTTCACATTGAACTTTGATAACAAAATTTACACAAAACACTTGAAGATACTTAAAACAGGGTGAATATTTATTATACATATCATATGGGGACATAACATAATTATTCTTATGTATTACTACACCAGTAACATGAATATCATAGTTTTGAGAAGGACCATGCTCAACTAGAATAATTTTATCCATGTACATCAAGATTTTATTCTAATTCATACAAACCATTATTTAGTGGTGTTTATGTTTCATTTATTTCGTATCATATACCATGATTCTGAAGATAAGCTTAAAAAATTCCATTTATAAACAGAGATCCATTATTTATATGGATCTTCTTTAGAGAAATACCAGATTACTTTTTTACAATTATTTGAAAACTTTTAAACATTTTTATGGCCTCTAACCTTTTCTTTATGAAAATAACACAAGTAATACGAGTTAATTCATTAAAAAAATAATTAATTTACTTATCACTATAACTTTATGAATTCCTCATCAACCCACAAACATCTGAAAGAAATACCTCCAAAGGTTGAGTAGACTGAATCTCCACCTTCTTGTGTAATGAGTTAACAATATTAATTTTTGAAACATTGAGTACATCCCGTGTATTTATCTCTTCAATATAGTAAAATCCCACATATTTTACCCTTGGGTGATCTTATTGAAATTTATCTGGCCAAGATAACCAAGCAATTGATGCCAAAAAATATTCTCTTATTCCATGCTTAAGTAACTTGAGTTTCCAACATCACCCACTTCAAATAAATTGCCTTTTTTATACTGTCCTCTTTTCACAACTCTTCCATATTATAGATTCTTGACCAAAAACCCATCCTCATTAAATACTACTTTGTTTCCTTAATAAAAAGGATGAGAAACACTCAATATATTATGTTTCAATAAATTAATATATATAGTGTTTTTGGAGTTCTTATTTTATTTATCAATCACTAATGAGACAATAAATTTTATTTTGAGTAACCCATAATTTCCAAAGATTATTGATCCTTATTTTAACTTTTAAATATCATTTAACAATTTTAAATCTGATTTCATGAAACTAAACTATCCATTTTATAGAATCCATGGAATATCGCATTTTGAAGCTTTAATTTTTACTTACACCACCAAATATTTTTTATTTTGTTTGAAAGTATTCATATAAGGTTGTTGATTATTTTAGATATTATTTTTATGGGATGGTAGAAGGATGATGAATTAATTTTCATGGTAAAAAATTTGTTCATATATACCATATAATTCTTTAATAGTGTCAAACTTGACTTAATATTTTCATCCAGATTTATAATTTATTTACGGACTTTCTTACTTTAATAGGACAGAATCCCCCCTGAATCTTTACCTCCCAGGCCTCATAGGAATGTTGTTACATTGGAAACTTGAAAAAAAAATATTTACTATATTCTTGAATGCCACAAAATACCATTAAATTCAATATAAATAATATGTAAATATTTAAGCAACATGATGTGAAAAATTTGATAATTATCTTACTCCCTTATTTAATTCACCGATCTTGGATATTTTTTTAGGTTAAAATTTTTGGGAACTCATAAAATATTCTTTTTCATATTATATTTTTTCATATCCTTTTTAGATTCACCGATTGAAATAGTTTTTGACAATATTTTGGTGTTTTGAGAATTTTTAGATTTCTGAGGGTCACTAGAGTTTTCTTCAAACATGTCCATCTTGATATGATTATACTTATTTGAATCTTCACCGAATATTTTAGATAGTTTACTCCATAGTTTATCTTTTCTTTTATTCTTGAGCCTCCCTCATCTTTAAACATTATCTAACTTCTAAAATTAAATTAGGAAAGATGGATATATAATTATTTAGTCCTTCTTTAGTTTTAACCAGTTTATGCTAAATATAGTCAAAATATTTATCCATATACTATAATATTTCTTCCATGTTGATGTTAATAGTTTTATCATCAATATTAAATTTTCATACATCATCAATATCTTTTATAAATGTAGATTTATCTTTTGGATATAAATATTCATTTATGTTGGAAGACCGATTAAACTTTTGAAATATTTCGATCTCCTTTCATAATTTTTAGCTATTTAAGAAACATTATTTCAATTATATCTTCAATTTAAACTTCATATTACTATTTTCTCCTTCATTCCCAGAAATAATTATTCCATTACTAATGGTATTTTTATCCTTCACTTTTTTAATGAGAAGTTTTTGACCAACTTCATCACTAGAAGTCTTATAGTCCACTTCATCTTCACTGTCTTCATTTTCTTTTGATAAGAAATCTATCTTTTTATATTTAAATAACATATAATCCTTATTTTTTAAGATAAATTAAAATATTTTTATTTATTCTGAGAGAATGTTTTACCATTTTATTTATTGTCATCATAATCTTCTTTAATCTTTTATCTTGAGAAGTTTTCTATAAAATACCCAGTAGCTCCCCACCTAAAACATTTAAATGGCAGATCTACCTCGTATTTTACTTTCGCTATTATCAAATTACTTGAGATAAAATATAAAAACTCATCAAATTTCCAATCCAAATGTTCCTTTGAATAAATACATCAAGGATCTTCTTCAATAATCAATTTCCTTGAATTCTCTTTTTTTGAGGTTTTCAAGGTAATATCCTTCAAAAACAGTACCTTATACTTGAAAACATTATATATTATCATATAATTAGATTTTAAAATGTTTTTTTATGTAATCCATAGGAATATTACTTTGATATTTATTTTCCATATTTGAGACTTGAGCATCAAATATTTCATGTAAGATTCACAAGATCTTCACTACAACTACATATCCATTAAGGTTATCATCAAAGCCTTTGATCATACTCACAATGTTATTCACTATTATCAAAAAGTTTTATATTATTTACCCATCATTAATTATGAGAGTTTCATACTTTAACCACTCAATGTGTAGTTTTTTATACTTCACATTGGTATTACCAATATTAGTCTTATCCAACTTATCCTAGATTTCCTTTTTCCATTTAGATTCCATTGAACTTAAATAATTAATTCTCTAAAAGTTGAGATAAAATAACATTTTCAGAATATATATAATTATATAGATTCAGATTTTATATTACTTTCATGGAATAGCCTTCATCATGAGGGATGAATCCTTTAGTTTCAAAACATAAGACATCATAATTTATAGCTAAAAGGTATAGAAACACCCTATCCTTTAATATATAGTAATTTTCCAATAAAATGTGGTAATCCTATTATAGTTCACTAAATTTAAATTATCCATTATAGAAAATATAAATTAGTGACTGAATCTTCAAATGGATAGAAACTTAAAATTCCAAAATTCACACTGATAATCACAAACGAAGGGAACCGGGATTTGATAACACTTGTTAAAACACATGTAGAAGATATGGAAGATCATAAGGGGTGGGTGAATCAGTGTTCTTATTATTTTTATTTTTATTTTGAAATAGTCTTCACCACCTATTAAAGTGAGTGATATTTTTTATATACACATGTCCAAACACACCAACACAATGATCACAATAATTTATATGGTTCACTGTTCAAAAAAATAATTCTCATCCTTAGTGTGATCTAGAATAAACCATAATCACAGGACCTAATAATACCAACCTGTAGGTATAAAATAGGGTTTATTATTGAACTCATGTTACACATATCTCAAAATTATTTAGTTCATACCAAACAAAAGTTCATCCCACACACATGTACATACATTAATACAGTGTTTCAACTATAATTAACATGGTAATTATGAAATCTAATTCCATAATACATGGGTTTTAAGATAAAATCAATGATAACATAATCCAAGGATAGTAGAGAAAGGAATAGAATAAAAAATCACTACTGATTAGGTGGATCCTGAAAATTATGTGGTGGAAGGTATGGTAGTTATTCATTAAACAATAGATAAAATACTATTTTATTCTGGTTCTTCACATTCTTTCATATCTTGCATGATTATTAGAACTATTCAAGAAAAACTCAAATCATGGGGGTTGAACTATCTATAAGAACAAAAATTGGAGAAATGGTTTGATCCCAAGTATAAATCCCCCCCAGTAAACATTTCTATACTTAATCTTCAATAAAATTTCATCTTTATTCCTTTAGTGGATTTTGATGTTATATTAGGCTTGTATTGGATATCTTTATATAAATCCAACATCAACTATCAAGAGAGGTAGATCACTCTCTATATCATTTCCAGAGCAGAAACTGGGGGTAATTTTTAAAGGAGTGCTAGTCATGCCTTTGTTTCCTTCCTAGTGAGAGAAGGACTAATGGATGTGGGGTTTGAGGGTGACCACTTCAGCTAGAGTAATAATCAAAGGCGATGAAGGTGCGCCTGGTGTTGTCTCGATCGATGATTGATGAAAGAGGACATTATTTATCTATTTTCGGATGTTAAAGTATACCACCAAGAACGGTTCTTATCCGTTCACTCCCCACTGTAGCTTTACCTAAGCTCTAGTGCTGTGAGAATCGATCGCGCTCAGTTTTCTTGGATGTGGGTGCATGATCCAGGCTTCAATGATGTGTTCAGGGAAGCTTGTAATTGTACACTCCATGGGAACCCATGTATTTCTCGTCATAATAAGATTAGGTAGCTCAAACACCTAGTACAAAGGTAGAGGAAGAATATTCATGTCTGAGATTAGGATATTCTTGAGATCAGTAAGGAGGTCAAATACATAGAGGCTATCCTGGAACAATAAAGGGATGACAATGTTTTTGATGAAATCAATTCCAAAAACTATATTCTCACAGACATTATTTTGAGGTAGGAGAGGATTACAAGAGAGGGAGATGTAAGATGGCTTTGTGAAGGGGACCAGAATACTGGCTATTTCTATGCAAGCATAAAAGAGAGGCGTTGTATTCACAGGCCCAATATTCTCAGGGAGGATGGGTCATACTCCAATGACCGGGACGTGGTTGGGGAAATGTCCAATGAAACCATCACATGTTTACTTGCAAGGTCAAATCCTAATATGGTAGGAGGATATCCTAGTGATGAAATAGACCTTTTCGCGGATATACCTAGCAGTGTTACGGAGGGTATTGAAGAGCGCTTGAGAAGTCCTCCAGATGAGAAGGAAGTGTGTGAGGCAGTTTGGACTTTGAACCCACACAGTGCACCAGGGACGAACAACATACCAGGTTTATTTTACAAGGCTACATGGGACACAGTCAAAGGTGGATTAGTGCGAGTAGTGAGGGATTTCTTCTAGAGAGGGCACCTTCTACGCATAGCCAGTGCAACCAAGATGGTTCTGATACCGAAAGTGGGTAACGACTAGTCCATTGAGCAGTACAAGCCAATATTCATGTGCAACATGCCTTACAAGTTTCTAGATATAATCCTTAACAAAAGGTTAGAGCCCCACTTAAATACATGGATGGCAGTAGAGTAGCATGACTTCATCCAAGGGAGATCAATCCAGGGTGCGATTGGGGTGGTTAAAGAAATTATTATTGGGATAAACAACAAGTCCTTCAAGAATAATCTTGAGATTAAATTAGAATTTAGTAAGGCCTATGATAGGATGGAATGGGGCTTTATCTTAAAGGTTTTGGGCTACATGGGTTTCTCAAATTGGGCTGGTGATCTTCTATTTTGTTGCTTCAGCTGGGCGTGGATTTCCACCTATTTTCTGGGTAATTAGTTTGGTTTCTTCAAATCCCACATAGGGCTATAGAATGGAGATCCCGGATTGCACAGTGATTCACTGTTTCTCTTTCACCCTTACACCATTGTCTTAAACTAGTTTTGTATTGAAAATTATAAAAATAATAACAAATTTCACTTAATTTTTTATTCCATTATTTTTTGTTTATCACTGTTAAAAAGATAAATGTTATTTTTTTTATAATTTCATTGAAGGTGGAGGTGATTTGGAGGGCCCATGATGAAGTCCAAGAAAAATGGGGCAAGCTGCGCAGGATCCAAGAACACCTGTTTACTAAACCGCATACTTGTACTTAATCGTGCATCCTAATGGTCTGAAATTTTTCTTAATGGTCTAAACATTATTGGGATAAATTTTATATGAAGGTCCCCAAGCCTCATTCGTCCATCTTCTGGCCCAACCGACCTGATCTCTCCAGAACACTGAATCAACACAAAGTCAAAATCGGTGTGTTGTGATCTATCCATATCTCTGGCTCTAGTTGCCCAAATGGTAAAAAAAAATCTATGGAGATAGTCCAGAGGTGGGGAAAAAATTTTATAGTCTTTTACAAATTGATATTCCACTGTAAAGTGGTCGAAATTCATAGGCCAAGTGGTTTTACATAATCTGTGTGCCTAAAACCACATTCCACTTTGCCTATAAAATGGAAGCTTGGGATCCTCATTTCAAAGTTCATACAAGGAGTGAAGTGCTGCCAATTTTGAGTTCAATATGAGTCCTCTCATTATCCTATAAGTTCTATATTCCCCTATCCTCGTAGGGGGATCAACAATGATGAAGGAGTTCCACCCAAGCTTCCTCCTCCTCTCGATGTCAAGCTAAACAATGGATGTTCGTTTTGAGCGAGATACACACATGTAAAGGGAGTTACGATGCATATATTAGCTACTTGTTTTGATTAATTTGGGTGTTTAAACATTTCATTCCATGTACCATACATTATTTCATATTTGAAGGCTTTTTTTGATACATTTAAATGTTATGATCTTAATTTCTAACTGATCGGTGTGAGGTTTTGAGTGCGTGACTTGTGTTGTTACGATTGGATAGAACAATAATACTTTTAATAACCACCTTCTTGAGATTTAAATCTACTTTATAAGGTATTAATCCATGCATAAGTACTGGACCTTGATAATATTATTGTTACGTCAAATTTTGATTCTTTAAACATTGAAGTAAAAGCTTAGGAATTAAACGGGATTCCAATTAATTTCAACCAAATAATTAATCCAATCCTAAATAAATTTCTATGAACAATGAACATGAAATTAGTTTAGTTAAATCAAAATGAACCCTTTGTCTGATATTTTTCAAAATCCACTTGGTTTATCAACTATTAAACTCTTTAAGTTAAGTTATTTTCTTAAAACTATTTTCAACCCCCCCCCCCCTCCTCTTTTAGTAATCTTTATTAAAAATACACATTATAAGCTACCAAAACTACTTGAGAGACGACCTATGATCTTCTATAGACTATAAATAAACCTTAAAATCATAATCAATTTCACATTTCATGGAAACATGATCAAATTTTTGTGTCGTTGTACGGTAGCACTTTAGTTTTTATGCGTGTTTTTTATAAGATTTTTGTAAATTTTGTGACAATTTATTTGTCTTATCTTATACCTTTACCTATATTTTTGAATTCTGATTTATTTATTTTATAGGTTTTGTGCATGACACATTCAACTCTGGGAGACTTACCACCATTCGAACCCAAACCAGAGAGGATCCTACATCAACGACACCGAGGCGCACAAGAGAACCCTTCAAAGGAGGACACACAAAACATCGACACTCTTCTTGATCCTTCCTATTCTTCTTCTGGAACCAATATCAAAACTAAAATAAACTTGCATAATATGGATGGAAACAATAGAACATTAAAAAGAACAAACCTCATCTTATTTTGATATCTAGAGAACCTATATTCATATGCAAGGTGAGGCACCCAATTTTGAACTAAAATTCAGTTTAATTCATTTATTACCAAGATTTCATGGACTCATGGTAGAAGATCCAGATAAGCAATTAGAATAATTTCATACTGTGTGTTCTAATTTAAAACCTACTAATGTGGATTAGTAACAAGTAAAGCTAAGGGAATTTACTTTCTTGTTAGAAGATACTGCAAAAGATTGGCTTTACTATGTATATTCACCAATTTGAGGTTGGGAGGACATGAAAAGTTTTTTCTTGAAAAATATTTCCCAGCCTCTCGAACTGCAACTATAAGGAAAGAAATTTGAGGTATAAGGCAGTCACAAGGGAAAATATTACTTGAATATTTAGAACACTTTAAAAGGTTATGTTCAAGTTTCCCACACCACCATATAAGTGATCAACTTTTAATTCAATATTTTTATAAAGGTTAAATTTTTATTGATATAAATATGATTGATGTTGTTGCGGGTGGTGCACTAGTTGATAAGACCCCAATTTCTGCAAGAACCCTAGTTGAGAAAATGGAGAAAAACACTCAACAATTCTATTCACGATCCAGTGTACCAATTCGAGGTGTCCATGATTGGAAAAGTACAGAATTCGAGAAGAAGGTGGACACAAAGTTCGAAGAGGTATGTACCCTTCTTAGACAACTTCCTCTTTCCCAAGGGAAATCCCAATCTCCTCCTCCCATCCATTGTGGTGTATATTCTTTTGACACCCACTTCTTTGACCAATGCCCCCAATTGGGAGAAACTTTTGAGAATTTTGAGTTAATATTTCCAGGTTTCCCAAATAACTAACCCTTTAGGCAAGAACCTTATTGTCCATCCAACCCTTGGTGGAAAGAAACCCAAGCCTATAGTAAAGGGGTATATTCAAACCAACCTAAAAAACAAAGGAACTAATCAACAAAGAGTATTCATCCACCACCATCCAGAAATCCTCAAGCAAAACCAAGGCCTTTCCAACAAATCCCTACAAAACTCGAGCCTAGCCTAGAAGATATGATAAATCAAATGGATTTCAACAATCTCCAATTCCAAAAAACCACCCAAACTACCATACAAGACCTAAAACCCCAATTAGGCCAACTTTCCAACTCGGTGGGGGAAATCCAAATACATGGGTCGGGTAAAATACCTTCTCATCCAGTAGTTAACTCTAGGGATAAGGGAAATGTTAGTGCAATCACCCTTAGGAGTGGAAATCAACTTAAAATCCAAATGACCCCTCCAATATATTCATCCCCTCTTAAGGAAACCATCATCCCAATCATTGGAAATGCTCCAAATGAGGTAAAACATTGTCTTGAGATAATCCCTTTAAAAGAAAAGAGTGTTTCTATTGATGAGTCGCCTAGACCAACCATTCTTCTTCCATTTCCTCAAAGGGACGTCCAACCAAGAAAACAAAAAGAAACAGAACTTGATAAGTAAATATTATAAATTTTCAATAAAGTATAGGTTAACATCCCCTTGATTAATGTCATGAAGAAAATTTTAAGATACGCCGCGTTTCTGAAAAAGATATGTACCAAAAGAAGGTGACTTCATGGAGATGAAAAGGTGATCTTGGGGAGGAACATATCAGCATTAATAGATCCATCACTTCCCACCACATGCAACAATCCTAGCACATTCTCGATTCCATTCACCACAAGGGAGAATTAATTTTCCAATGTTATGCTTGATTTAGGGGATTCTATAAATGTGATGTCTCTCTCCATTTACTCTTTATTGTAGGTTGGGGAACTAAATCCCACTGGAATTGTTGTTCAACTGGACAACCAAAGTACCACACACCCCTCAAGTGTGTTAGAGGATGTTCTTGTTAGGGTGAAAATGTTAATTTTTCCTGGTGATTTTTGTGTGAAAAAAATGGAAGCTGATAGGGTGAATGGAAATTCCCCAATTATATTAGGTAGAACTTTATTGAAAACCTCCAAAACCATAATTAATGTCTATAATGGTACATTATATATATAATTTGGTGGTGACATAGTCTATTTCAACTTCCTTGATTCCATGAGGCACCCATTATAAGATCATTCCTCTCTCCTCGTAAATTCAATTAATGTGCTCCCTTCCTCTAAAAACACTTCTTTTCATTCCCCCGATCCCCTTTGTGATTTTTCAACCTTGATTGAATTTCTTGGTAAAGAATCATGCATTGATTGTTGTAGTAGTCTAGAAAAGTGTCATGCATGTTTATTAATTGATAATTTCTTAAAAATTGAGGATCCAAGGACCATTGATGATACTGCTAAGCTTGTAAAAATTCATTCATCATATGAGGATTCTACCATTGAGCAGTTAGATGAGATTAGTGACCTCTCACTTTAAAACACACTCCCATCAATCCAAAATCCACCTAATTTTCAACTAAAACAACTGCCTAAAGATTTAAAATATTCATATCTTAAGAATGGAAACAAGGTGCTTGTCCTCGTTGCTAGTTCACTCCCTCCTGAACATGAATTGCTACTGGTTGAACTTTTTAGGGAGTATAAAAAAGATTTGGTATGGACACTTGTAGGCATTCTTGGTATTATCCCATCAATTTATAAACATCATATATTATTAAATGATGAGGTTAAATTGGCGAGGAATTCACAACGTCGACTGAACCAAAACCTCTTAGATGTTGTTAAAAATGAGGTAACAAAATTATTGGTTGTTGTTATCATTTACCCCATATCTGATAGCCAATGGGTCAGTACTATACAATTGGTTCCTAAAAAAACTGGTCTTACTATAATAAAAAATGAAAACAATGAATTGGTTCCAACTCGTGTGAAGAATAGTTGGCATGTCTGTATAGACTGTTTCCGACTAAATCAACACACTAGGAAGAACCATTTCACATATCCATTAATTGACCGAATTCTTGAGTGGCTATCAAGGAAGTTCCATTGATTTTTTCTTGATGGGTATTCTGGATATTTTAAAATCCATATTTCCACTGAGGATCGTGAAAAGACAACCTTCAATTGCCCCTTTGGAACATTTTCTTATAGGAGGATACCATTTGGTCTGTTCAATGCTTCGGGTACTTTCAAACGATGCATGGTTAGTATTATTTCGGATAACCTAAAGAATTTCATGGAAGTATTCATGGATGATTTTTCTATTTATGGCTCCTCTTTTGATGATTGATTGAGTAGTCTTGGTTCAGTCCTATGTCATTGTATTGAAAATTATATCATATTAAATTATGAAAAAATTTCATTTCATGGTGTGACAAGGTATAGTTTTGGGAAATGTAATTTATGGGGATGGTATTCAAGTAGGGAAATCAAAAATGGATTTCATTTATTCCCTACCATTCCCCAAAGAATTTTGGGATGTGCAGTCTTTCCTAGGTCATGCTGAATTTTACCATCATTTCATTCGTGACTTTAGTAAGATTTCACTCCCACTATCTCAGTTACACTAAAAAGAAAAATATTTTTTTTGAAAAATAATGTGAGGAATATTTTAATAAGTTAAAATGGAGTCTCACGTCACCCCAGTAATCCAAAAACCTCAGTAGGATTTACCATTTGAGCTCATGTGTGATGCCTCTAACTATGCAGTTGGGGTAGTCTTATCGCAAAGGGTTGAGCGAGCTCCGCATGTCATTGCCTATGCATCACATACTTTGGACCCTACCCCAGCAAACTAAACCACAACTGAATAATAATTTCTTTCCATTGTGTTTGTCTTGGATAAATTTAGGTCGTATCTTTTAGGGTCCAAAGTCATTATGTTCTCAGACCATGCAGCCCTTCAGTGTCTCCTTAAGAAATTGTAGCCCAAACCACGTCTCATTCATTGGATGATCCTCCTTTAGAAATTCAATTTAGAAATTATGGATACAATGGGAGTAGAAAATGTGGTGGCTAGCCATATCAGTAGGATTCACCCATCCTTAGACATTGAATCATCCCTCTGTATTCCCATAAATTACATGTTTCCTAATGAGAAACTGTACCGAGTGCAAGATACTAATCCTTGGTATGCTGAAATTGTAAATTAATTGGTAGCATCTTTCATTCTTACTGATTTCAACAAAAACCAGGCCGACTATCTAAAACATGAGTCTCATTGGTACATTTGGGATGACCCCTACATTTGGCACACCTATAGTGATAAATTACTCATGTGTTATGTTCCTGATAGCAATTTTCATTCAGTCCTTAGGTTTTTCCACTCTTGCTTGTGGGGGCCACTTTGGTCCCCAACAGACTGCTCGTAAAATCCTTGATTCTTGGCCCAAATTGTTTCGGGATTCCCATGAATTATGTAAATATTTTCCTCATTATCAAAGAATGGGTAATGTATCTAAAATAAATGAGATTCCACAAAAACCCTTGATCTTCCATGACATTTTTGATGTTTGGGGCATTAAATTTATGGGACCATTCCCCAATTCATTTGGTAACCTATACATTCTTTTGAAAATGGATTATGTTTCAAAATGGGTTGAGGCACGAGCTAAAAGGACTGGTTATTCTAAGGTAGTTGTGGAATTTTTGAGAACCCAAATTTTCTATAGGTTTGGCTTACCTAGGTTCATCATCAGTGACCAGGGTTCTTATTTTTGCAACTGAACAATGCAATCACTTTTGCGTCAGTATGGGGTTGGGCTTAGAGTGTCTACTGCATATCACCCATAGACCAATAGTCAAGCTGAGGTGTCAAATAGGGAGGTAAAAAATATTCTTCAAAAAATGGTTCAACCTAATTGGTTGCGCCCAAATTTACCCAAGTTTTAAGGGTCAAGCAGTCGCTTGTAGTGTAGCTTGGGTTGTCGAATCCTCAGAGACCTAAGAAGAACCTTTAGACACACAATATAAAGAGATGGATTTTTGGATATGAAGTGGCCAACTTGGGTTGTTTTTAGATGAGTTTTAAAATATCACTAAGATCTATGGGAATTCAATTTATGAGAAATGAGTTGATCCTAGGTTATTGCTCGGGGTGGATTGGATGAATTCCCTTTTTTTATGACTTCAATTTCATTAACTCAAGAAGGATTCATGAAATGAATTCAAACTACCCTCATAACTTACTGATTAAACACCTTTACAAAAACATGCTAATAATATATAAACTTTTAGGATCATTTTCATGAGAACTCCAAGGTAAAGGATCTTCTTAGCACATAAAAGTGGGGCGAATAAATTCAATAAGGAACAGGAAGAGAGAAACTCATTTAATGAAAGAAACTCAAATAAAAGAAATTAATAACATTTAGAGAGTGAGAAATAACATCCAATCCATCCCCTTGCTACTCCCTTGGATCAACCCATAAAAGAACTAGACCTCCATTGATAACATGTTCTCAACGGAAGCAGGAAGTAGACTTACGAGGGTGGAATTGAAGAAGTAAAATAAACAACAACAACAAAACACGATCACTCCACCATTGTGTGAACAAAATCACAAGGGTTGGTGTGACTAAATTCACAACTTGAGGCAACGGTATCAAGGTTATAAGAGGAAGAACAAAACAAGAGAATAAGAAGAACTTTTATTAAAAACTAAGGTGATTCGAACAACTTACATGGGAAGGAAAAATGCTACAAAGACAATTTCGCATAATAACATTACAATCAAAACAATGCTCCAAGATCCATAAATACTCCACCACTACTTCCTTAAATAGGAAAAAATGAAGACTTGGCCGACCTCCAAACATCCCATGTGCATTTAATTAATTTTGTTGGTGAAAGGTTGGTGGAACATTAATGTAGAGAGACTTTTCCACTTCTTGCCCCGAAGTTGCAGCCAGCTTGCATCCACCGGAAAGATGCACCGAAAGGACCTTATATAAGGCCAAATTTGAGTGGGCTCTAGAATATTTAAATGAATCCCCGGATGTCCCCTAACATCCTGTAAATTTTCATCCCAAAATAATAATCCGTTCGAGATATATGATATAAATAGTGGGTTGTTTTTCTGGGCCACAGAATCTGGCCCATAATTAAATCTTCGTCTTGGGCTACCTTAATCACCACCATTTACGACGAATTAGCACTTTCTCCAGCATAATTATTTGTTCCTCTATATGTCTTATAGCCTCCCATGAATTTTGGGCTTCATTGGGCCTGTATTTTGGGCCCCACATTCCCATCAGTGGGATGATATCCAATCTGCCTTCTCCAGAATTGTTTCCTTTCTTCGCCAAAAATCCACATCATCCTTTATGAATCCTCCATTGATCCCTGAATGAAAAATCTTCATATTTAAGTTTTTATCCATTTCCAAAATTATCAAATTAAAATATGGACAATTACATTCTTTTAAATCAGATTAATCATTGGGCCTAAATTGGTGCATATTAGGCATGAAGTGCACAAATGATGAGAATGGATGTTCAAAATTAAAATCCACTAACTCAGGCCCATAAGATCAAAAATGAACATTTAATACCATTAAAATGTAATAAAAATATGTGTTTTTATTGGATAATCACACCCCCAACTTTAGTTTTTCTAGTCCCGAGCAAAATATATCTCACAAAAATGAAATTCGAATGTCCTTTTCCAAAAACATTTTAATACACATTTCTCACCCAAAGATCTCATACCAAAAAATTATGAAACCCATCAAAATCATTTAAAACAAGCTATGTACATAGGCATATCTCAATCCCAAGCCCATTCCTTTGTTCAAATTCATCACCATATTTCATCCAAAATCAATTAAGCATGATGAAGTGTTGTGGATCACAATAGACATGGGGGTTCATTTTAATTCGAGGGAGAAAAGGTGGAAGCACTAGGGGAAATCAAATTCTAATAATAATATGAGTACTCATTTTTTTATTTTATTTGTTTTTTTTTTGGATTTTGTTTTATTATTTTTTGGCAATTTTTCCATGGTAATTGAAATTGAACACAATCGAGTCAACCCATGTAGCAAGACTTTGCTGATGACTCCCAAGCTCAAAGACCATAGGGCACCAAGTGAATCTCACATACTCGGACATCATCTCGAGTTAACTCAATCAAAAACAAATTCAAATTATCGCAAATAGAGATAAAATGCCCAACTATGGGCCATACAACTATGGAGTCACGATGCCCAAGTGTCGAAAGCCACACATTAGGTCAATTCATTACTCTACGTGCAATTGATTTTTTTTGAATACTCATGTTAAAATTAAAATGATCACCAATCCTATGCTATTTATTATGGGTCCCCAATTACTCAAACTGAAACCCCACAATCTAGAGGACGTGCATTGTGTTTTTTTAAATAATTGGATGAAAATATAAACGGTGAAAAATCACATCAGACAACCGCACTTTCCAATATCTATGCACATGAACATAAACTTGCATTAAAATCAGAATCAAGGCATGCAAAATTATTTGATATCCAATTTCAGAGTTTGGAATGTGTGTTATCATGTTCAAGGTTGATGACATTTTTCCTTCTACACATTTTCATCTCCCCCCCAACTTAGAGTAACATTGTCCCCAGTATTTAAAGAATTGAAACATAGAAGGGGTAGGATAGAAGTTCAATGAAGACATTGAAAATGAAAATTATGGAATGAAGTCACCTGGTGGTTGATGTTGAAAATGAATCCCATGTCTCCCTTCAGTTCTGGTTTGTCTCCCAATGGCTTGGATGATTGTGACCAGCTTTTCTCAATGACCTATGACATGCCTTTAATTTTTTTTAATATAAATAATTATTTTTGTATTTTTTTAACCTAAAAAAACATAAAAAAACATCCTTACTCATAAAAGAAGAATAGGTCAACAGTCTATATTTTTTTTTTAAAAAAAATAACAAAATGAAGAATAAGGAAACAAAAGATGATTCACAATGATTAGAAACATGAAAACGATGGGTTGCCTCTCATGCAGCGCTTTTGTTTAACGTCGTTAGCCTGACATGGATCCTAAATCTATCCATTTTTTCCGGGTTCATAGGTTGGCTCTGTTAACTCAACCTCTATTTCCTGTTAATTGAATGATTCAATGAATGGTTTTAACCTATGACCATTGACCTTAATAATGTTACCACTTGTGGGATCCTAAATCTCTACTGCCCCATGGGGGGTACACATGATGCACTATGAATGGACCTGACCATCTAGACCTTAACTTTCCCGGGTGTAAATGAAGTTTTGAACCATACATGAGCACAGGTTTTCCCAGTTCAAATTGTTTGACTTTGACATTCCTAGATTGGTATGCTTGAACTCTAGATTTATTTATCCTTGAATTTTCATAAGCCTCCATCCTAAGTTCCTCAAGTTCATTAAGTTCTATTTTCCTCTTTTCTTCGGCTAAAGAAATGTCGAAATTCATTTTTCTGATTGCCCAAAATGCCTTATGATCAATTTCAATAGGTAAATGGCATGCTTTTCCATAAACCAACCTATATGGTGACATTACTAGGATGGTTTTGAATGCTGTACAATATTCCCAAAAAGAATCCAAGAGTTTCTCAGCCCAATCTTTTCTAGAGGGGTTGACAGTTTTTTCCAGAATTTTCTTAATCTCCCTATTTGCTAACTCAGCTTGACTATTGGTTTGAGGATGGTACGTAGTGTAAAATTTATGAGAAATTCCATACTTAGACATGAGTGAAGAGAATGGGTGATTACAGAAATGGGTTCCTCGATCACTGATTATAGACCTAGGAATTCCAAATCGAGAAAATATTTTCTCTTTCAGAAATTGGATCACAACATGATGGTCATTGGACTTGGTGGGAATGGCTTCAACCCATTTTGAGACATAATCAACAGCTAATAGGATGTAGAGGTATCCCTTAGAGTTTGGAAAGAGTCCCATGAAATCAATTCCCCAACAATCAAATATTTCAATGACCAGAATGGGATTGAGGGGCATTTGATTCCTTTTGGAAATGGACCCTAATTGCTGACACTAAGGACAACTTTTACAGAATTGGAAGGAATCCTTATTGAGGTTCGGCCTGTAGAAACCACTTTGGAGGACCTTTTAAGTGGTTTTCGTTGTAGAAAAGTGGCCTCTACATGCCTCTCCATGACAAAATTTTAGAATGGACTCTTGCTCAGACTCGGGAACACATCTCCTAATTATTTGATCAGGACAGAACTTAAAGAGGTAAGGATCATCAAACACATAGTGTTTGACATCAGAAAGGAATTTCCTCTTATCTTGGGTCCCTAGGAATTTTTGGAATGTCACCAGTCACCAAATGGTTTGCTATGTCCGCATACCAAGGGAAATCACTCATTGAATAGAGGTGCTCATCGGGAAATGAATCAGACATAGAGAGGCGGTGTGAGTTGTCTTTGAATTCCATCCTAGAGAGGTTATTAGCTACAACATTTTCAACACCATTTTTATCCTTAATGGTTAAATAAAACTCTTGAAGAAGAAGGACCCACCTAATCAATCTAGCCTTGGCATCTTGTTTTTGGAAAAGGTATTTTAGGGTTGAATGGTCAGTGAAGACAATGATGGGTGATCCTAAGAGATAAGACCTGAATTTCTCTAAGGCAAAGACAACAGCAAGAAACTCTTTCTCAGTGGTGGTGTAGTTTATTTGTGCATCATTTAATGATTTTCTTGCATACCCAATGACATAAGGAGTTTTCTCACACCGTTTTCCTGAGACTTCTCCTACAGCAAAGTCACTTGATGTCCTAAGACTTCTCCTACAGCGAAGTCACATGCATCACACATGAGCTCAAAAGGAAGTTTCCAATTTGGAGATTGCATGATAGGTGGAGATATAAGAGTTGACTTGAGTGTAGAGAATGATTCCTCACAGATTCTTGTCCATAAAAATGGAGCATTTTTTACCAATAGAGCACAAAGTGGTCGAGAAATAGAGCTGAAATTTTTAATGAACCTTCTATAAAAGCGAGCATGTACTAAGAAGGACCTCACTTCCTTAATAGTTTTAGGAGAGGGAAGGTGAAAAATTATGTCAAACTTAGCTTTATCAACTTCAATCCCTCTACCAGATACCAGATGACCTAGAACATGTCCTTCCCTTACCATGAAATGGAATTTTTCCCAATTTAGTATGAGATTATTATCCTCACACCTTGACAAAACCTTTTCAACATTTAGAAGGAATCCCTCAAAAGTATCCCCAAAGATGGAGAAATAATCCATGAAGACCTCTAAACAATCCCCCACCATATCTGAGAAGATTCCCATCATGAACTGCTAGAAGGTACCAGGGGCGTTACATAATCCAAAGGGCATGCGCTTGAAGGAAAAAGTGTCGAATGGAAAAGTAAAGGTTTTTTTCCTTGATCCTCTAAGGATACTTCTATTTGATTACACCCTGAGAATCCATCTAGGAAGCAGTAGAATTGATGACCCGCCACTCGCTTGAGGACTTGATCAATAAAGGGTAAGGGGAAATGGTCTTTCGTGGTACAAGAGTTGAGTTTCCTATAGTCAATACTTACTATCCATCCACTACTAACCCTTGTTGGAAGCATCTCTCCATCCTTATTGGTTATTACTGTGATTACATCCTTATTTGGAACTACATGGATTGGGATAACCCAATCACTCTCAGCTATATGATAGATGATACCAGCTTTTAACAATTTCAAAAGTTCTTTTCTCACTACTTACATGAGATTAGGATTGAGTCACCACTGAGTTTGACAACATGGCTTTGAATCGGATTCTATAACAATTATATGAGTCCCGATAAGTGGGCTAATCCCAGGAATATCTGATAGGGTCCATCCAATGGATATATTATGTCTCCTAAGGACATCTAGAAGCATCCTCTCATGATCGGATTCAAGAGAGGAAGAAATGACAACAGGAAAGGATTGATTGTCCCCTAAGAATGAATACTTTAGTGATGAAGGTAAAACCTTAAATTTAATATCATAGTGGTTATCACTTTCCAAAAAAAGACGAGACTTTGTATTGAACTCAGTTTCATTGTTCAGATTTCTTGACAAAATTGGTTCCTTGTGAAAAGAATTTTTATCCGCTAAATTAGCTAGAGTAGTTTCATGAATGGGTACGGACTCGATGTTGTCGATTTCACCCATGGTATCATTGATTGGTGATTCTAAAAAATCATCAATAGAGTTATCTGAAATAGATTCAAGCCAAGGATACAAATTTCCCTCATGTGAACAAATAAAATCAATCTCTTCTTGACTTAAACATCCTTTAGTAATTCCTTGAGGTTCCTTGAGTTCACTATCAACACTACCTATCCAATTAACCTCATGGATCTCTTCATCATACCCAATTTGAGAGTTTTCATTGTATATGTTCAAGTCTAGACTCATGTTTCCAAATGTGATGGTCGTGTTCCCATTTCGGACTCGGATAACAGAGTTGATTGTTTTAAGGAAGGGATGAACAAGGATGATTGGGGTTTGCTCCCTAGGACCTATGCTTGGGTGATTGTCTAGAACAATGAAGTCGGCTGGGTAAATGAAATTTTCAACTTTCACCAAAACATCCTTTAAGATCCCCTTTGGAACTCGAATACTACGATCAGCAAGTTGAAGAGTGACAGATGTGGGTTGGAGTTCATTGAGCCCTAACTGAAAATACATAGCATAAGGAATGAGGTTCACACTGGCTCCTAGGTCACACAAGGCTTTCACAACTTTGTTCTCTCCTAGTTCAACATTTATGTAAGGGCATCCTGGGTCTTTCATCTTTGTAGGAAGGGTTCCTTGGATTGTTGTGCTAACATTTTCTGCCAGAAGGACTTAGTTCTCATATGGGAATTTCCGCTTAAATTTGCATAGGTCCTTAAGGTATTTTGAGTATTCAGGAATGGTTTGAATGGAATCGAGGAGTGGAATTTTCAACTTGACTTGTGAGAATATTTCCCTCAATGTTTCACTCAATTCAGTCTTGGTTTTCCCCCTCATGCATTGAAGAAATGTGGCAGGTTGTGGGGTTGTTTTTTTAATGGTTGTTTCTTTGAAAATGTTATCATGTTTTTCAGTTTGATCATGTGGTTAATTTGAATTTTCATTTGTGTTTCAAGCTTCAGATGGTTTTTGAACTATTGGTTCAGGTTTCTCAATTGATTTCCCACTTCTCAAAACTATCACAGCCTTTAGTTGTTCATGAGTTGTTTGAGTGCAACTTGTCTCTCCCCTTGATGATTGTTGTGAAATGGCCTATGTGGGCATGGGTTCCTTTCTAGTTTTGATGGTTTGAAGTTCTTGTTTAAGGGAAGAGACTTCTGAGTTCATCCTTTCCATTTTTTTGCACAGTTGTTCAAGGATTGGGAGAGGGACAGATTGGGAAGGGGCTTGTGTTGGTTGGGTAATCTCAGGGGGATAATTTGGTTGTTGGATGGGTTCTTGGTATTGGACTGGAGGATGTTGGTATTGGACTGGTTGTGGTTGGAATTTGTTATGGTTTTGAAAAGTTTGTGTAGGGTAGGGATTTGGTCCTTGTGGTTGGCTAGGTTGTTAGTTATCTTTCCATCAGAATCCTGGGTGGTCATTATACCTTGGGTTGAATGTGTTTGGGTGTTGGGGATTTTTAAAGTTTAGGGCATCGAATTCAGTAGGTGGTCCTCCTAAAATAACATCCTTGATGGATGGAATGGTGGGGCGGTTTTCTATTTTGTGGTCATGTTTGTCACAGATTGTGCAAACAGGGTCTACAGTTTGGATTTCATGGATTTTCCTATGGTATATCTCTTCAACCATCCTAGAGAGTGCTGCAAGTTTCGCCCTAAGGCTTTCCTCTTCTCTAAGTGTATGTATTCCAGCAGTTCTTTGAGGATTTTCAGAATAAGGTGATGTTCCCCATGTTTGGTTTTGTTCAGCAAGGATTTCTAGATACTCGTAAGCATCATTTGGGGATTTGTTTTTAAAGGTCCCATTACACATCATGTCAATGAATTGTTTGTTCCTCGGGTCCAAAACTTCATATAAAATTCTCATTTGTTCAGAAATAGAAAAACCATGGTGTGGAACTATGTTTATGGTGTCTTTGAACCTCTCCCATGTTTCATAAAATGACTCTCCCTCTTTTTCAAAAAAGTTTTGGATGGTCTTTTTTAGTGCAATGGTTTTGTGATGGGGGAAGTATTTTTTATAAAATTCACTTTGCAGTTGATTCCAAGTGTGGATTGGTGAATGTCTTAGATTATTTAACTAGTTCTTTGCTCGATCCTGAATTAGAAAGGAAAGATCCTCATCTTAGCTGACTCAATTTGATGTGGTGAGCACATGGTTTCAACAATGTCATTGAACTCCTTGACATGAAGGTAAGTAATTTCTGACTCCATCCCACGGAAGGTTGGAAGCTGGTTTAGGAAATGAGGTTTAAAGACATAGTAGGTGTCTTCTAAGGCAGCATGCCTAATTCAAGAGGGTGCATTGGTCCAGGTAGGTGTAAGGTAATCATTCATGGTTTGGTTGACTACATTCCCCAAATTTGGGGCTGCCTCATTTGGATTTCCATTTTGGTTCCCACCCGGGTTTATGAGTTGGTTTCTTTGAAGACCCTCCATTAAAATTGATTCAATCTTTAACTCTGGGGTATTAGGAAGATTAGTATCCAATGGTGTACTTGACTCCACTATCCTATGACTTTCCACCCTAACTAGCCTGTTTGAGTTATTGCGGGTGTAGGCGGACATGCGCCAAATGAAAAAAAAAGCGAGAAAGTGAAAAGGTAAGAGATCATGGGTGAGAATAGAAGAATTGGGGTTAGGAAAGAAGGTTTTGGTCTAAGGAACTTACTTGGTCCCTATAAATGGCACCAAAATTTGGTTGTGCCCAAATTTGCCCAAGTTTTAAGGGTCAACCGGTCGCTTGAAGTGTAGCTTTGGTTGTCGAATCCTCAGAAACCTAAGAAGAACCTTTAGACACACAATATAAAGAGATGGATTTTTTCTATGAAGTGGCCAACTTGGGTTGTTTTTAGATGAGTTTTAAAAGAGCACTAAGATCTATGTGAATTCAATTTATGAGAAATGAGTTGATCCTAGGTTATTGCATGGGGTGGATTGGATGAATTCCCTTTTTTTACAATTTCAATTTCATTAACTCAAGACGGATTCATGAAATGAATTCAAACTACCCTCATAAATTACTGATTAAACACCTTCAAAAAAACATTATAATAATCTATACACTTGTAGGATCATTTTCATGAGCACTCCAAGGTAAAAAATCCACTTAGCACATAAAAGTGGGGTGAATAAATTCAATAATGAAGAGGAAGAGAGAAAATCATTTAATGAAAGAAAGTCAAATAAAAGAAATTAATAACATTTAGAGAGTGAGAAATAACATCCAATCCAGACCCTTTCTACTCTCTTGGATCAACCCATAAAATATTTATCCCTATATTGATAACATGTTCTCAACAGAAGCAGGAAGTATACTTACGAGGGAGGAATTGAACAAGTAAAATAAACAATAACAAAAAACATGATCACTCCACTATTGTGTGAACAAAATCACAAGGGTTGGTGTGAATAAATTCACACCTTGAGGCAACGGTATCAAGGTGATAAGAGGAATAACAAAACAAGAGAAGAATAATAACTTTTATTAAAAACTAAGGTGATTCGAACAACTTACATGGGAAGGAAAAATGCTACAAAGACAATTTGGTATAATAACATTACAATCAAAACAAAGCTCCAAGATCCCTAAATCCTCCACCACTAATGTCTTAAATAGGAAACAATAAAGCCTTGGCCGAGCCCCAAACATCCCATGTGCCTTTAATTAATTGTGTTGGGGAATGGTGGGTGGAACATTAATTTATAGAGACTTTTCCACTTCTTGCCCCGAAGTTGCAGCCAGCTTGCATCCACCGGAAAGACGTGCCAAAAGGGCCTTCTAGAAGGCCGCATTGGAGTGGGCCCTATAAGACCTAAATAAATCCCCGGATATCCCCTAACATCCTATAAATATTCTGCCCAAAATAATAATCCTTTCGAGATATATGATATAAATAGTGGGCTCTTTTTCTGGGCCGCAGAATCTGGCCCAGAATTAAATATTCATCTTGGTCCGCCTTAATAACCATCATTTAGGACGACTTATCACTTTCTCCAGAAGTATTATTTGTTACTATATATTTATTATAAACTCCAATTAACTTTGGGCTTCATTGGGCCTGTATTGGGGGCCCCAAATTCTCATCAGTGGGATGATATCCGATCTGCCTTCTCCAGAATTGTTTCCTTTCTTCGCCAAAAATCCTCATCATTATTTATGAATCCTCCATTGATCCCTGAATGAAAAATGTTCATATTTAAGTTTATATCCATTTCCAAAAATATCAAATTAAAATATGGATAATTACATTCTTTGAAATCAGAAGAAACATTGGCCCTAAATTAGTGCATATTAGTCATGAAGTGCACAAATGATGAGAATGGATGTTCAAAATTAAAATCCACTAACTCAGGCCCATAAGATCAAAAATTAACATTTAATACCATTTAAATGTAATCAAAATATTTGTTTTTATTGGCTAATCACTAATAGAAATTATTGGAGTCTTAGACTGATGATTCCTTACGGGCTTATCGTACTTTTTTCAAAACTCCCATTGACATTTCACTGTATCATCTAGTGTTTGGAAAGAGTTGTCACCTCCCTATTGAGATTGAGAATCGGGCCTACTGAGCCATCAAAAAATTCAATTTTAATATTTCTGGCGCAAGTTCTCAAAGGAATTTTCAGATTCAAAAGATGGAGGAAATGAGAATATATGCATATAAGATCTCCATTATTTATAAGGATCCAATCAAGGATTTCCATGACTGTCTCATCCTTCATCATCAGTTACACATTGGGTATAAGGTCCTCCTCTGTAATTCAAGGCTTAATTTGCATCCAGTTAAGCTTTGTCCTGCAGGTTTGGACTATACATTTTTAATAACGTCTCTCTGTTTCATGTTGTCCAGGTTCAAAATGATGAAACCAAGCAAACCTTCACTGTCAATGGGAAGTAGCTGAAGAACTTCCATGAATCCATTCCGGAGTCCCTGATGGAGGAACTCCATGTTCAATAAGAAATCTATGAATTAAACTCATAAGTTTTAATCCTTCCTTCCCACATTCTTTTTTATTATAGTGAGAAAACTGCACACTTTAGTTGTGGGGGGATGGGTATATTCTTGGGTTTGTTAGGAATGTTTATCATCTTTCTTCTTTATATCTTTTTATCTTACTGAATTGTATTTTTACATTTCCCCATTTCCCTCTCACTCACCTTTGTGATTGAAAATTACTTTTTTATTCCCACTTTATCATGTAAAATGATTCCTTCTTAATCATGGAAGTTATTGAAAATTCATGTGGAATTTCTGTATTTCATGTTGTTTTAGCATGCAATTTGTTTTTGAAGAAATGTGAATTTTCACAGGAATTCAATATTGTGGTGTGACATTCTGTTGAAATTTATTCATTTGTCGATGATATAAATGGTTGTATCACTTTGAAACTTAGGATAATAATGGTTTCCTTTTTAGTGAATTGTTTAAGGGAAATTTGTGTCATTTAATTTCTCCACACAACTTTGCACCCAATCATGAAGTGTGAAAATTTCTACTTAATAAAAGGTAAAAATAAGTTAGGTTTATTTTTCTCTAATTTCCAAAATCATTTTTTCCATACATTAGTTCCTTATTTGATCTATTTCATTCATGTACTAGATTGACCTATGTGTGTGTACCTGTTATCCAACTGTTGTACGCCCTCAAAAAAATGTTGTATATTGATCAGGTCAAAAACCACCATTCCTATACCTTTTATCTTATTATAACTATAATGAAGAGTTCCGTGAGGAGATCAGACTTGGGTTGGGAGAATAGTGTGAGATTTTCTCCATGTGAAACTTTTGAAAAAAAATAATAAATGAGGGGAGTGGTGAAATGTGAAACATATGGGGATATCTAGGTCAAGAGCTTATGGTTTGACTTTTGGGAATTCTTAAGTGATTGGGTCTTGGAATTTTATTGCAATGGATATAAGTCAGGTTCGCTGGAAAGAATAATATAAGTATAAATTTTTTAAAATAAATTATATTTACTCCATAGAAAGTGGAAAGAATAACATGAAATGGTTTTGACATCAAAATGTGCAAAATTAGTGAAATGGTTATCTTTTGAACTATTTTCTAAAATTTTATCATTAAAATCCTTGAATTTCATTTTGATACAATTTTTGAGACCTCTTTTTGTTTGGTCATTGAGAATAACTCCTCGATTTGATTTTTTCTTTGAACACATTTCAATCAGGAAGTAAATTTTCATTGAATGTTAAATATTTATGAAGTTTGAAATATCTACATGAATAATTTTTTGAAATATGAATTTTCCAAGGAGTGAAAATGTTTAGGTGTGGGGGTGTGATCGCACCGTGATTTGCTGTTTCATTTTCACCCTTACCCCACTGTGTTAAACTAGTTTTGTATTGAAAGTTATAGAAATAATAAAAAACTGAACTTCATATTTTATTCCATTTTTTTATGACTTATAAAAAGGTAAATGTTACTTTTTTTATAATTTCATTGAATTTGGACGTGATTTAGAGGGCCCATGATGAAGTCTAAGAAAAATGGGCCAAGCTGCGCAGGATCCAAGCACACCAGTTTACTAAACCGCTTACTAATACTTAACTGTGCATCTAAATGGGCTGCATTTTTTTGTACTGGTCCAAATTTCATTTTTATACATTTCATATGAAGGACCCCAAGCGTCATGCAGTAATATGGTGGCCCAACCCGACCTGATCTGTCCAGAACACCGAATCTACACAATTTCAAAAGTGGTGTGTTGTGATCTATCCATATCTCAGGATATAGTTGTCCTAGTGGTTCCAAACATTCATTAGAGACAGTAAATATGTGGTGACACATGTTTCTAGTTTTTTCCGAATATAGAGTCTACTGTCAAGGGGTCTAAAACCATGGTCCAAGTGGTTTTACACAATTTGTGTGCCCAAAACCACCTTCCACATTGCCTATAAAAAAGAAGCTTGGGATCCTCAAATGAAAGTTCAGCCAAGGAGTGAAGTTCTGCCAATTTTTAGTTCCATAGGAGTCCATTACTCATCCTAGAAGTTCTAAAGGCCCCTATCCTCATAGGTATATCAATAATGAAGAAGGAGTTTCATTTGAGCTTCCTCCTCCTCCTCCCGATGTCGAGCTAAACAGTGGGAGTTCATTGTGAGGGAGATACACACATGTTAAGGGAGTTCCGACACATGTATTAGCTATTGTAATGGATTAATTTGGGTGTTTAAAAATTTTAATCCATGTACCTTACATGATTATATATTTTAATTCTTGTTTTGATACATGTGAATGTTATGATCTTAATTTCTAACCGATCGGTGTGAGGTTTTGAGTGCATGAGTTGTGTTGTTCGGATTCAAAAGCACAAGAATCCTTTTCATATCCACCTTCTTGATAATTCAATCTTATTTGGAAGCTATTATTCCATTCATAATCTCTATACCTTGATAATATTATTTTTACGTCAAAGTTTGGTTCTTTAAGCATTGAAATAAAGGCTTAGGAATTAATCGGGATTTCAATTAATTGTAACCAAATAATTAATCCAAAACTAAATGAATATCTATGAAAAATGAACTTGAAATGTATGTAGTGAAATAAAAATGAACCCTTTGTCTCATATTTTTCAAAATACATTTGGTTTGTCAACTATTAAACTCTTTAAGTTAAGTTATTTTCTTAAAACTGTTTTCAAAATCACTCCCTCTTTTAGTAATATTTATTAAAAATACACTCTATAAACTACCAACACTCCTTGAGAGACAACCTATGGTCTTCACAAGACTATAAATCAATCTTAAAATCATAATCAATTTGACATGTCATGACAACGCGATCAAATTTTAGCACTGTTGTCATGGAGCGCTTTTGTTTTAGTGTGTTTTTTATAATATTTTTTGTAAATTTTGTGACTATTTATTTGTTTTATATTAAACCTTTAACTATCTTTTTTGTATTATGATTTATTTATTTTGTAGGTTTTTTTCATTATACATTCAACTCTGGGAGACTTACCACCTTTCGAACTCAAACCAGAGAGGATCCTACATCAACGACATTGAGACGCACAAGAGAACCCTTAAAATGAGGGCACACAAAACATCAACGCTCTTATTGATCCTTCCTCTTATTCTTATAAAACCAATATAAAAACTAAAATAAACTAGCATAATATGGATGAAAAAAATCAAAAATTAAAATAACTAAACTCATCTGATGTTGATATTCAGCCCACCTATATTCAAATGCAAGGTGAGGCACCCAATTTTGAACTGAAATCCAGTTTAATGTATTTATTACTAAGATTTCATGGACTCACGGGAGAATATCCACATAAGAACAAAAAATAATTTCATATTATGTGTTATAATTTAAAACTTACTAATGTGGATAAAGAAAAGGTAAATCTAAGGGCATTCCCTTTCTCATTACAAGATACTGCAAAAGATTGGATTTACTATGTTAATTCACCAATTAGAGGTTTTCCAGACATGAAATGTCTTTTTCTTGAAAAATATTTCCCAGCCTCTCAAACTAAAAATATATGGAATGAAATATTTTGTATAAGGCACTCACAAGGGGAAACATTACATGAATTTTGGGAATGATTTAAAAGGTTTTGTTCAAGTTTCCCACACCACCAAATAAGTTATCAACTTTTAATTGAATATTTTTATGAAGGTTTTAATTACTATTGATAGACACATGATTGATGTTGCTTCAGGTTGTGTGCTAGTTGATAAGACCCCAATTACTGTAAGAACCTAATTGAGAAAATGGCACAAAACACTCAATAATCCGGTTCATGATCCAATGTACACATTCAAGGTGTCCATGCGGTGAAAAGTACAGAATTCGATAAGAATGTGAACATAATGTTTGAAGATTCAAGTACCCTTATTGGACAACTTGCTCTTTCCCAAGGGAAATCCCAATCTCCTCCTCCCATCCATTGTGGTATATTTTCTTCTGACACCCACTACTATGAACAATGCCCCCAATTGAGAGAAACTTCTGAGAGTTGTGAGGCAATCCTTTCAGGACACCCCTATAACCAACCCTTTAGGCAAGAACCTTACTATCCATCCAACCCTAAATGGAAAGAAAACTAAGCCTGTAGGAAAGGGTGGTATTCAAACCAACCTCACCAACAATGGAACAAACTAGGGTAGAGTATTCATCCACCACCACCTAGAAATCCTCAACCACAACAAAGGACTTTCCAAAAAACACCTCTAAAACCTAAGCCTAGCCTAGATTATATAATGAAAAAAATGTTTGCCAATAATCAAAAATTATAACAAACCACCCAAGCTTCCATACAGTTCCTAAAAACCCAATTAGGCCAACTTTCCAACTCGGTGGGGGGAATCCAATTCCATGGGTCCGGTAAACTTCCTTCTCAGCCAGTAGTTAACCCTAGGGATAAGGGAAATGTCAGTTCCATCACCCTTAGGAGTGTAAGTCTACTTAAAATCCAAACGACCCCACCAATATATTCATCCCCCTTAAGAAAACCACTATCTTAACCACTAGAAATGCTCCAAATGAGGTAGAACCTTTTCTTGAGATAATCCCTTCCAAAGAAAAGAGTGTTTGTATTGATGAGTCACCTAGACCAACCATTCCTCTTACATTTCTTCAAATCGATACCCAACCAAGAAAACAAAAAGATACAGAACATGATAAGGAAATATTAGAAATTTTCAAAAAAGTACAGGTTAACATCCCATTGGTTGATGTCGTGAAGAAAATTCCAAGATACGCCAAGTTTCTTAAGGGGATGTGTACTCACCAAAGGCAGATTTGCGAAGATGAAAAGGTGATCTTAGGGAGGAATGTATCAGAATTAATAGATCCATCACTTCCCACCAAGTGAAACGATCCTAGTACATTCTCGATTCCATGCACCATAGGGGATTATTCATTTTCCAATGATATGATTGATTTAGGTTCTTCTATAAATTTGATTCATCACTACATTTAATCTTAATTGTAGGTTAGGGAACATAATCCCACTAGAATTTTTGTTCAATTGGACAACTGGAGTACTGCACACCCCTCTGGTGTGTTAGAGGATGTTCTTGTGAGGGAGAAACTTTTAGTTTTTCCTGCTGATTTTTATGTGAAAAAATGGAAGATGGTGGGATGAATGGACATGTCCCGATTATATTGGGCAGACCTTTCTTGAAAACTACCAAAACCATAATTAATGTCCATAATGGTGCATTATCAATGGAATTTGGTGTTGACATAGTCCATTTAAACATCCATGATTCCATGAAGCACCACTCAGAATAACATTCATCTCTCTCTGTAAATTCAATTGATGTACTCTCTTCTTCTAAAAAAAATAATTTCATTCCCCCGATCCCCTTTCTAATTTTTCATCTTTTATTAAATTTCTTGGTAATTAATAATGAATTTATTGTTTTATTGGTCTAGAAAAGTGTCATGCATTTTTATTAATTGATAATTTCTTGAACAATGAGGATCAAATGACCATCAATGAAACTGATAAGCTTGTAAAAGCTCATTTCTCATTTGAGGATGATACCATTGAGAATTTAGATGAGATTAGTGACCTCTCACTTTCAAACACACTACCATCAATCCAAAATCCACCTAAATTGGAACTAAAACAACTACCTAAATATTTAAAATGTTCATATCTTGAGAATGGAAACAAGTTTCATATCATCATTGCTAGTTCACTCCCTCCTGAGCATGAATTGCGACTGCTTGAACTTTTGAGGGAGTATAAACAAGATTTTGGATGGACACCATCAGACATTCCTGGTATTATCCCATCAATTTTTACACATAATATATTGTTAAATGATGAGGTTAAACCAGTGAAAAGTCACAACATCGACTGAACCTAAACCTCCTAGATGTAGTTAAAAAGTAGGTAACAAAATTATTGGTTTCTTGAGTCATTTACCCCATATCTGACAGCCAATGGGTGATTCCAGTACAAGTTTTTCATAAAAAACCGGTCTTACTGTAATAAAAAATGAAAAAAATGAATTAGTTCCAACTCGTGTGTAGAATAGTTGGCGTGCCTATATTGATTATCACCAACTAAATCAACACACTAGGAATTACCATTTCCCATTTCCATTCATTGACCAAATGTTGGAGAGTCTAGCAGGGAAGTCCCATTACTGTTTTCTTGATGGGTATTATGGATATTTTCAAATCCATATTTCCCCTGAGGATCAGGAAAATACAACCTTGACTTTCCACTTTGGCACATTTTCATATAGTAGGATCCTATTTGGTCTGTGCAATGCTCTGGGTACTTTCCAGCGATATATGGTTAGTATTTTTTTGGATTATCTGGAAAATTGTATGGAAGTATTCATGGATGATTTCACTTTTTATGGATTCTCTTTTGAGGAATTTTTGAGTATTCTTGGTTTAGTCCTACATCATTTTATTGCAAATAATCTCATATTAAATTATTAGAAATTCCATTTCACGGTGCAACAAGGTATAGTTTTGATACATGTCATTCCTTGGAATGGTATTCAAGTAGATAAATAAAAAGTGGATGTCATTTCTTCCCTACCATACCCCAAAAATGTTTGGGATGTGTGGCATTTCCTTGATCATGATGGATTTTACCTTCGTTTCATTTGTGACTTTAGTAATATTGCACTCCCATTCTCCCTATTACTCTAAAAATAAAAAGAATTTGTATTTGATAAATAATGTGAGGAAGCTTTTAATAAGTTAAAATGGAGTGTCACGTCACCCTCGGTAATCCAACCACCTCAGTGGGATTTACCATTTCAGATCATGTGTGATGCCTCTAACTATGCAGTTGGGGCAGTCTTATCACAAATGTTCGAGCGAGCTCCACATGTCATTGCTTATGCCTCACATACTTTAGTCCCTACCCAAGAAAACTACACCACAACTGAAAAATAATTTCATTCCATTGTGTTTTCCTTGGATAAATTCAATTATTGTCTTTTAGGGTCCAAAGTCATTCGGTTCTCAGACCATGAAGCCCTCTAGTATCTCCTTAAGAAACCAGGATCTAATCAACGTCTCATTTGCGGGATGATCCTTCTTTAGAAATTCAATTTATAAATTAGGGATAAAAAATGAGAAGAGAGAATGTGGTGGATGACCATATCAGTAGGATTCACCAATCCTCATACATTGACTCATCCCCTTGTATTCCCATAAATGACATGTTTCCTAATGAGAAAGTATACCGAGTGCAGGATGATATTCCTTGGTATGATGAAATTGTAAATTATTTGTTAGCATATTCCATTCCTACTAATTTCCAAAAAAACAAGCCAACCGTCTAAAACATGAGTCTCGTTGGTACATTTGGGATGATCCCTATCTTTAATGAACCTGTAGTGATCATGTACTTAGGCATTATATTACCGATTGTTAGTTTACATCTATCCTTTGGTTTTGTCACACTCATGCTTGTGGGGACTACTTTGGTCCCCAATTGACTACTCGTAAGGTCATCGAATCTGGTCTCTTTTGGCCAACATTGTTTCGGGATTCCCATGAATTTTGTAAATCTTGTCATCACTGTCAAAGAATGGGGAATGTATCTAAAAGAAATTATATGCCACAAAAAACCTTGATCTTCCATGACATTTTTGATGATTGGGGAATTGACTTTATGGGACCATTCCACAATTTATTTGGTAACCTATACATTCTTTTGGCAGTGGATTATGTTTCAAAATGGGTAGAGGTATGAGCTATAAGGACTGGTGATTCTAAGGTAGTTGTGGAATTTTTTAGAACCCAAATTTTCTATAGGTTTGGATTACCTAGGTTTATCATTAGTGACCAGGGTTCTCATTTCTACAACTGAACAATGAAATATCTTTTGCATTGTTATGGTCTCAGGCATAGATTGTCTATTGCATATCAGCCATAGACCAATGGTCAAGATGAGGTGTCAAAAAGGGAGGTAAAAAAGATTATTTAAAAAATGGGTCAACCTAATAGAAAATATTAGAGTCTTAGAATCGATGATTCATTATGGTCTTACCGTACTTCTTTCAAAACACCCATTGGCCTATCACCATATCAGCTGATGTTTCAAAAGATTTGTCACCTCCCTGTTGAGATTGAGAATCAGGCCTTCTGGGCCATTAAACATTGAAATTATAATCTTTCTGGTGCATGTTCTCAAAGGAAGTTACAGATTCAGAAGATTTAGGAAATGAGAAGAGATGCATATGAGAAATCCAAGATTTATAAGGATTGAACCAAGGTTGCCCACAACCATATCATCCTTCATCGTTAGTTCCACATTGGGCAGAAGGTCCTCCACTATAATGCAAGGATGAAGTTGCATCTAGGTAAGATTTGTTCCTACTGGTTTGGATCATGCACTATTACTAACATCTCTCCATTTGGCATTGTCCATGTTCAAAATAATGAGACCAATAAAACCATCACTGTCAATGGGCAGCGGCTGAAGCACTTCCACGAATCTATTCTAGAGTCCCTGATAGAGGAACTCCATGTTCAAGAAGAAATCTATAAATTAAACTCACCAGGTTTTATCCTTCCTTATCACATTCTTTTTTATTACTGTGAGGACATTGTACACTTTAGGTGTGGGGGATGGTTATATTTCTAGGTTAGTTAGTAATTTTCATCATCTTTCTTATTTTTATCTTTTTAGATCACTGAATTGTATTGTTACTTCCCCCCCTTTCCCTCTCACTCACCTTTGTGACTGAATATTACTTTTTGTATGCCCACTTAATCATGGATAATGATGCCCGTTTAACCATGGAAGTTATTGAAAATGCATGTGTAATTTCTATATTTCATATTGTTTTAGAATTCAAAAAAAACATTATGAAATGTGCATTTTGGAAAGAATTCAATACTGTGGTGTGGCTTTCTGTTGAAATTTAGTTCTTTGTCGATGATATAAATGGTTGTATCATTTTGAAACCTTTGAGAAGAATGGTTTCCTTTTTTTGAATAGTTTAAGGGAAATTAGTGTCACTTAATTTCTCCACACAACTTTTCACCCAACCATGAAGTGTGAAAATTTTTACTTAATAAAATGTAAATATAATTTAAGTTTATTTTTCTCTAATTTCTAAAATATATTTTCCATACGTTCATTCCTTGTCTGATCTATTTCATTACTGTATCAAATTGACATATGTGTGTGTACCTATTATCCAGATGTTGTACACCCTAAAAAATAAAAAGTAAAAAAGGTTGTATATTGGGCAGGTCAAAAACCACCCTTCCTCTAACTTTGATCTTTTTATAACTATTACAATTAGTTTCATGAGGATATTAAAAATGGGTTGGGATAAGAGTGTGAGAGTTTTTCCAAGTGAAACTTTTGAAAACAAAATGAGGGGAGTTATGAAATGTGCAACATATGGGGATATATAGGTCGGGATATTATGGTTTAACTTCTGGGAATGCTTAAGTGAGTGGGTATTTGAATTTGATTTCAAAAGATATAGGGCATGTTGGGTGGAAAGGATCATATAAGTAGATAATTTTTAAAATAACTTATATTTACTCAATAGAAAGTAGAAAAATAGAATGAAATGGTTGTGACACACACATGTGTAGAATTAGTGAAATGGTTATATTTTGAATTATTTTCTCAAATTTGTATCATTCACCTCCTTGAATTTCATGCTGATGCAATTTTTGAGACATATTTTTGTTTGGACACTGAGAATAACTCTTCAGTGTGATTTTTTATTTGATAACATTTCTTTCAAGAATTAAATTTTCATTGAATGTTAAATATTTATGAAGTTGTAAATATCTACATGAATAATTTTTGGAAATATGACTTTTTTTAGGAGTGAAAATGTGTAGGTGTGGGGGTGTGATCGCACTACGATGCATTGTTTCATTTTCACCCTTACACCACTGTGTTAAACTAGTTTTGTATTGAAAATTATAAAAATAATAACAAATTTCACTTCATGTTTGATTACATTATTTTGTGTTTATCTCTGTTAAAAAGTGATATGTTACTTTTTTTATAATTTCATTGAAGGTGGAGATGATTTAGAGGGCCCATGATGAAGTCCAAGAAAAATGGGCCAAGCTGCGCAAGATCCAAGCACAACACTTTACTAAACCGCACAATTCTACTTAAACGGGTATCCAAATGGTTTGAATTTTGTGAAATGGTCCAAAATGAATTGGGATACATTTCATATGAAGCACCCCAAGACCCATTTGGTGATCTGATGGCCCAACTGACCTGATCTGTCAAGCACACCGAATCTGCACAAAGTCAAAAGCGGTGTGATGTGATCTGTCCATATCTCATGATCTAGTTGTCGAAATGGTTCCAAACATTAGTTGCAGATATTAAATAGGTGGGGAAACATGTTTCTAGTTTTTTCCAAAGCAATATTCTACTTTTAAGTGGTCATAGACCATGGTCCAAGTGGTTTTACACAATCTGTGTGCCCGAAATCACCATCCAATTTGCTTATAAAATGGAATCTTGGGCTCCTCATTTAAAATTTCGGCCAAAGAGTGAAGTGCTGCCAATTTGGAGTTCCATAATAGTACTCTACTTGTATTATAAGTTATGGAGTCCCCAATCCTCATATGGGGATCAATAATGAAGAAAGATTTCCACTCGAGCTTCCTCCTCCTCATGACGAGCTAAACAGTGGGCATTCGTTGTGGGGGAGCTACACACATGTCAAGGGAGTTATAACGCATATATAAGCTAATTTTTTGGATTAATTTGGGTGTTTAAATATTTCATTCAATTTTCCCTACATTATTTCATATTTGAATTCTTGTTTTGATACATGTGAATCTTATGCTCTTAATTTCTAACCGATCGGTGTGAGGTTTTGAGTGTCTAACTTGTGTTATTCTGATTGGATAACACAAGAATCTTTTTTATACCCACCTTCTTGAGATTTAAATCTTCTTTGAAAGCTATTATTCCATGTATAATCTCTTTACCTTGACAATATAATTGTTACTTCAAGGTTTGGTTTTTTAAGCATTGAAATAAAATCTTTGGAATTAATTGGGCTTCAATTAATTTCAACCAAATACTTACTTCAAACCTAAATGAATATCTATAAAAAATGAACTTGAAATGTGTGTAGTGAAATCAATATGAACCCTTTGTATCATATTTTTCAAAATCCACTTGGTTGGTCAACTATTAAACTCTTTAAGTTAAGTTATTTTCTTAAAACTATTTTCAAAATCACCCCCTCTTTTAATAATCTTTAATAAAAATAAACACTATAAGCTACCAACTCTCATTGATATATGACATAGGGTATTCCCTAGACTATAAACCAACCTTAAAAACATAATCAATTTGACATGTTCTGACTACGAGATCAAAATTTGGCACTGTTTCCAGGGAGATCTTTGGTTTTAGTGCGTGTTTTTTATAAATTGTTTTGTAAATTTTGTGATTATTTATTTGTTTTATATAATAACATTACCTATATCTTTGTATTCAGATTTATTTATTTTTTAGGTTTTTCACATGACACATTTATCTTTGGGAGACTTACCACCTTTCAGACCCGAACCAAAGAGGATCCTACATCAGTGACACTGAGACGCAGAAGAGAACACTTTGAAGAAGGACACACAAAACATCGACACTCTTCTCGATCCATAATCTAATTCTTATGATACCAATATCAAAACTGAAATAAACTTGCATAATATGGATGAAAAAATGAAACATTTAAAGAACAAAAATCACCTTATATTTATATCCATCCCACCTATATTCAAATATAGGGTGAGTCTCCCAATTTTGAACTGAAATCCAGTTTAATTCATTTATTTCCAAGATTTCATCTACTCATAGGATAAGATACATATAAGCACTTAAAATAATTTCATACTGTTATTCATACATTAAAACCTACTAGTGTGGATGAAGAATAATTAAAGCTAAGGTAATTACTTTTCTCATTAGAAGATACTGCAAAACATTGGATTTACTATGTTAATTCACCAATTAGAGGTTGAGCAGACATGAAACGTCTTTTTCTTGAAAAATATTTCCTAGCCTATCAAACTGCAACTATAAGGAAAGAAATTTGTGTTATAAGGCAGTCACAAAGGGAAACATTAAATGAATATTGGGAATGATTTACAAGGTTATGTTCAAGTTTCCCACACCACCAAATAATTGATCAAATTTTAATTCAATATTTTTATGAAGGTTTAATTACTATTGATAGAAACATTATTGATGTTGTTTTAGGTGGTGCGCTAGTTGATAAGACCTGAATTTATATAAGAACCCTAATTTAGAACATGACACAAAACACTCAATAATTCAGTTCAAGGTATATTGTGCCTATTTGAGGTGTCTATGAGGTGAAAAGTACAAAATTCGAGATGAAGGTTGACACAAAGTTTGAAGAGGTAAGTAACCTTCTTTGAAAACTTTCTCTTTCCCAAGGGAAATCCAAATATCCTCCTCCCATCCATTGTGGCATATTTTCTTTTGACTCCCACTACTAGGACCAATGCCCCCAATTGAGAGAAACTTCTGAGAGTTGTGAGGAAATCTTTCCAGGCCACCCCTATATCCAACCCTTTAGACTAGAACCTTACTATCAATACAACCCTATGTGGAAAGAAAACAAAGCCTATAGGCAAGGGGGTATTCGAACCAACCTCAAACACAATGGAACTAACAAGGGAAGTGTAGTCATCCACCACCACCTAGAAATCCTCAACCACAACAAAGGCCTTTCCAATAAACCCTCTCCAAAACCCGAGCCTATCCTAGAAGATATGATGAATCAAATGGCTCCCAACAATCTACAATTCCAACAAACTACTCAATATTCTATAGAATACCTAAAAAACCCAATTAGTCCAGCTTTCAGTGGGGGAAATCCAACTCCATGGGTAGGTTAAACTACCTTTTTATCTAGTAGTTAACCCTAGGGATAAGAGAAATTTCAGTTCCATCACCCTTAGGATTGGAACTCAACCTAAAAGACAAATGACCCCACCAATAGATTCATCCCCTCCTAAAAAAACTCCATCCCAACCACTATAAATGCTCCCAATGAGGTAGAACCTTGTCTTAAGAGAATCCCTTCCAATGAAAAGAGTGTTTCTATTTGTGATCCACCTATACCAAAAATTCCTCTTCCATTTCCACAAAGGAAAAACTATCCAATAAAACAAAACGAAGATAAACTTGATAAATAAATATTATAAATTTTCAAAAAAGTGCAGGTTAACATCCCCTTGATTGATGATGTGAAGAAAATTCCAAGATACGCCATGTTTCTAAAGGGGGTGTGTACACACTAAAGGTGACTTCGTGGAGATGAAAAGTTGAGCTTGGGGAGGAACATATCAGAATTAATAGATCCATCACTTCCCGCTAAGTGCAATTATCTTAGGAAATTATTTATTCCATGCACAATAGGGGAGTATTCATTTTCCAATGCAATGCTTGATTTAGGTGCTTCTATAAATGTGATACCCCACTCTATATACTATTCATTGAAGGTTAGAGAAATGAAGCCCACGGGAATTTTTGTTCAACTGGCCAACTGGAGTACCACACACCCTTATGGTGTGTTAGAGGATGTTCTTGTGAGGGTGTAAAATTTAATTTTTCCTGTTGATTTCTATGTGAAGAAAATAGAAGATGATGGGATGAATGGACATGCCTCGATTATATTGGGTAGAACTTTCTTGAAAACATTCAAAACCATAATTAATGTCCATAATGGTACATTATCTATAGAATTTCATAGTAACGTAGTCCATTTCAGCATCCTTGATTCCATGAAGCACCCCTAAGAAGAACATTACTCTCTCACTATAAATTCAATTGATATACTCCCTTCCTCTGAAAACACTTCTTTTCATTCCCCCGATCCCCATTATAAGTTTTCATCCTTGATTAAATTTCTTAGTGATGAATCATGCTGAAAATCATTTTTTTTCATTTTCTAAAAGCCGGTTTAAGGGTTTCCAGTACCCAATACATGATTCCCACTTCAAATTCACTACATCGCAAACTGGTTTTCGGGTTGCCGGTACCCAAACACCCAAATACCACATTTCGACATCTACCACCACATCGAATTCAACCACCAAATTCAAATTTCAAATGTGGGCCTGAGGACCGATGCACCTCAATACACACGTTGTCAGACCCACAAATCAAGACATCTCGAGAGGTGTGTCACCACCACCCCGGATGAGCAGCCACGACGTCGCCGCAAGCCTCGTTCATCTCACCGGAGGAGAGTACCGGCGTCCCACACATCGCCCATAAATCCATGCCTCATCACGCACACGCCAGTGACCGTCGTCATCACCGGGGGCACCACCGCATAATGTTCATCATCACCACAGCAAACAAAGCCGGAAACACCCCCCCCCCCGGCAAACATCGACGGAATCATCATCAGTACCATCACACAGCAAAATATACTGCAAAACAACGGAAAGAAGCGAATCCATCCGAAACAAAACCATAACATCGCCAAGAACATAGTTGTGAAAAGGAAAGTCATACCAGAACACCGAACTGCAGAAAACCGTCGCCTCCTTTGAAAACACACCCTCTAACCAGATCTTCCCAAAGCACAAATGATCTACATAGAGCCCGTTGAAAATCCCAAAACGAAACACAGATCCCACACCCTAGAGCATCGTCCCGCCTCCTTGACGAAGAGGCTAGGAAACGATGCAAAAAGGTTGAGTATGATGATGGGATCATGCAAGAAGAGGGCCTCCAACCGCGAACACGTCGATCTGTAGTGGTCTAGAAAACTGTCATGCATGTTTATTAATTGATAATTTCTTAAACACCGAGGATCCAATGACCATCGATGATACTTATAATCTTGTAAAAGATCACTCCTCATCTAAGGATGATACAATTGAGTAGTTAGATGAGATTAGTGACCTATCGCTTTCACACACACTCCCATCAATCCAAAATCCTCTATAATTGGAACTAAACCAACTTCCTAAAGATTTAAAATATTAATATCTTGATAATGGAAATAATCTTCCTATCATCATTACTAGTTCACCCCCTCCTGAGCACGAATTGTGACTACTTGAACTTTTGAGGGAGTATAAACAGTATTTTTAATGAAAACTTGTAAACATTCCTGGTATTATCACATCAATATTTACACATAATATATTGTCAAATGATGAGGTTAAACCAGTGAGGCAATCACAACGTCGACTAAACCCAAACCTCCTAGATGTTGTTAAAAATAATGTAAAAAAAATATTGTATGCTAGAATAATTTACCCCATATCTCACATCCAATGGGTCAGTCAAGTAAAAGTGGTTCAAAAAAATTGTTCTTACTGTAATAATAATTGAAAACAATTAATTGGTTCCAAATCATGTGAAGAATAGTTGGCGTGTCTGTATAGACTGTCACCGATAAAATCAACACACTAGGAAGGACCATTTCTCATTCCCATTCATTGACCAAATTCTTGAGAGGCTAGAAGGGAAGCCATGTTACTGTTTTCTTTATGGGTATTCTAGATATTTTCAAATCCATATTTCCCCTGAGGATCAGAAAAATACAACCTTCACTTGCCCCTTTGGCACATTTTCATATATGAGGATACCATTTGGTCTGTACAGTGCTCTGGGTACTTTCCAGCAATGCATGGTTAGTAATATTTTGGATTACCTAGATAATAGCATCAAAGTGTTCATGGATTATTTAATTGTTTATGGCTCCTCTTTTGAAGAATGGTTGAGTAGTCTTGCTTTAGTCCTACTTTGTTGTATTGAAAATAATCTCGTATTAAATTATGTGAAATTCTATATCATGGTGCGACAAGGTATAGTTTTGGGACATGTCATTTCCAGGGATGGTATTCAAGTAGATAAATCAAAATTGGATGTCATTTCTTCCCTAAAATTTCCCAAAAATGTTTGGGATGTGCAGTATTTACTAGGTCATGTGGGATTTTACTATCATTTCATTCATGAATTTAGTAAGATTCCAATCTCACTCTCCCAGTTACTCCAAAAAGAAAAAGAATTTTTTTGATAAAGAATGTGAGGAAGATTTTAATAAGTTAAAATGGATTCTTGTGTCACCCCCATTAATCCAACCACCTTGGTGGGATTTACCATTTAAGCTCATGTGTGATGCCTTTAACTATGTAGTTTGGGAAGTCTTATCACAAAGGGTTGAGTGAGCTCCACATGTAATTTCCTATGCCTCACATACATTGGACTCTACCCAAGAAAACTACACCACAACTAAAAAATAATTTCTTTCCATTGTGTTTTCCTTGGAAAAATTCAGGTCAAATCTTTTAGGGTCCAAAGTCATTGTGTTCTCAGACCATACATCCTTCTGGTATCTCCTTAAGAAGCCATAATCTAAACCACATCTCATTCACTGGATGCTCCTCCTTTAGGAATTCAATTTAGAAATTAGGGATGAAAAGGGAGGATAGAATGTGGTGGATGAACATATAAGTAGGATTCTCCCATCCTTGGAAATTGACTCATCCCTCTATATTCCCATAAATTCCATGTTTCTTAAGGAGCAACTGTACTGAGTGCAAGATGTTATTCCTTGGTACGATGAAATTGTAAATTATTTAGTATCATCTTTTATTCCTACTGATTTCAAAAAAACCAGGATGACCGTCTAAAACATGAGTCTCATTGGTACATTTGGGATAACCCCTACCTTTAGCGCACCTGTAGTGATCAATTACTCAGGAGTTGTTTTCCCAATAGCAGGTTTCCATCTGTCCTTAGGTTTTTTCACACTCTTGCTTGTGGGGGCCACTTTAGTCCCCAACCGACTACTCGTAACGTCCTCGATTATGGTATGTTTTGGCCCACATTGTTTCGGTATGCCCGTGACTTCTATAAATCTTTTCCTCACTGTCAAATAATGGGGAAAGTATCTAAAAGAAATAAGATTCCCCAAAAACCATTTCTCTTCCATGACATTTTTGATGTTTGAGGCATTGAATTTTTCGGACCATTCCCCCAATTAATTTTGTAACCTACACATTCTTTTGGAAGTGCATTATGTTTCAAAATAGGTAGAGGCACGAGCTACAAGGACTTATGATTCTAAGGAAGTTGTGGAATTTTTGAGAACCCAAATTTTATATAGGTTTGTATTACCTAGGTTCATCATCAGTGACAAGGGTTCTCATTTCTACAACCGAACAATGAAATCTCTTTTGTGTCGGTATGAGGTTGGGCATAAAGTGTCTACTGCATATCACCCATAGACCAGTGGTCAAGCTGAGGTGTCAAATAGGGAGGTAAAATAGATTCATAAAAAAAAGGGTTCAACCTAATATAAAATATTGTATTCTTATACTTGAATATTCCTTATGGGATTATCATACTACTTTTAAAACTCCCATTGGCATGTCACTATATAAGCTAGTGTTTGGAAAGAGTTGTCACCTCCCTGTTGAGATTGAGCATTGGGCCTACTGGGACATCAAACAATGAAATCATTATCTTTATTCTGTAGGTTCTCAAAGGAAGTTGCAGATTCAGGAGATGGAGGAAATGAGAAGGGATGCATATGAGAACTCCAGAATTTATAAAGAGCGAACAAAGGATTTCCATGAATGTCCCATCCTTCATCATTAGTTCCAAATTGGGAAGAAGTACCTTCTCTATAATTCAAGGCTGAAGTTTCATCCAAGTAAGCTTCGTTCCTTCTGGTTTGTACCATACACTGTTACTAACATCTCTCCATTTGGTTTTGTCTGATTTCAAAATGATGAAATGAAGTAAACCTTCACTATCAATGGGCAGTGGCTGAAGCACTTCCATGAATCCATTCCAAAGTCCCGTTTGGATGAACTCCATATTCAAGAAGAAATATGTGAATGAAACTCACCAAATTTTATCCTTCCTTCCCACATTAATTTTTGTTATAGTGAGGACACTGCACACTTTAGGTGTGGGTGGATGGGTATATTTCTTAGTTTTTTAGGAATTTTCATCATCTTTCTTCTTTTTCTATTTTTAGCATGTTTAACTGTATTGTTACTTTATCCCCATCTCCCTCTCACTCACCTCTGTGACCAAATATTACTTTTTTTATTCCCACTTTATCATGCAAAATGATTCCCGTTTAACCATGGAAGTTATTGAAAATACATGTGGAATTCATATATTTCAATTTTTTTAGCATTCAATTTTTGTGATGAAATTTTCATTTTAACAAGAATTCAATACTATGGTGTGAATTTTTATAGAAATTTACTTCTTTGTCGATGATATAAATGGGTGTATCATTTTGAAACCTTTGAGAAGAATGGTTCCCTTTTTTGTGAATAGTTTAAGGGAAATTTGTTTAACTTAATTTCTCCACAAAACTTTGCACCTAACCATGAAGTTTGAAAATTTCTACTTAATAAAAGGTAAATATAAGTTAGGTTTATTTTTCTCTAATTTACAAAATTATATTTCCAAACATTTGTTCCTTATCTGATCTATTTCATTGCTATACCAGAATGACCTATGCGTGTGTACCTATTATCCGACTGTTGTACGACCTCAAAAAAGGGGTTGTATATTGGCCAAGTCAAAAACCACCATTCCTATACCTTTGATATTGTTATAACTATTACAATTACTTCCATGAGTAGATCAAACATTAGTTGGGAAAGAGTGTGAGATTTGTTCCAAGTGAAACTTTTGAAAAAAAGAGGGGATTGATAAATTGTGCAACTTATGGGGATATCTAGTTTGTGAGCTTATGTATTGAATTCTAGGAATGCTTAAGTGAGTTGATATTGGAATTAGATTGAAAAGGATATAGGGAAGGTTTGGTGGAAAGGATCATATAAGTAGACAATTTTTAAAATAACTTATATTTACTCTATAGAAAGTGGAACAAATAGCCTAAAATGGTTGTCACACACACATGTGGAGAATTAGTGAAATGGTTATCTTTTTACCTATTTTCTCAAATTTTTATCATTCAACTCCTTGAATTTAGTGATGATATAGTTTTTGAGACATCTTTTTGTTTGATCATTGAGAATAAATCCTCGGTGTGATTTTTTCTTTGATCACATTTCTATCAAGAATTAAATTTTCATTGAATTGTAAATCTTTATGAAGTTTTAAATATCTAAATTAATAATTTTTAAAAATAAAAATTTTCCTAGGAGTGTAAATGTATAAGTGTGGGGGTGTGATCGCACCACGATTCACTGTTTCATTTTCATCCATACACCACTATGTTAAACTAGTTTTGTATTGAAAATTATAAAAATTATAAAAATAATAACAAATTTCACTTCATGTTTGATTTTATTTTTTTGTGTTTATAACTTTTAAAAAGGTAAATGTTACTTTTTTTTGATAATTTCATTGAAGGTTGAGGTGATTTGGAGGGCCCATGATGAATTCCAAGAAAAATGGGCCAAGTTGTGCAAGATCCAAGCACCCCAATTTATTAAAACTGCATAATTCCACATAACTGTGCATCACAATGGGATGAAATTTTGTGGAGTAGTCCAGAATTAATTTTTCTAAATTTTATATGAAGGAACCCAATCCTCATTCGTCCATCTGATGGCCCAACCGACCTGATATGTCAGCACACCAAATCTACACATTATCTGAAGTGGTGTGTTGTGATATGTCCATATCTCGGGCTCTAGTTGTCCTAATGGTTCCAAACCTTTGGTGGATACATTCAAGTGGTGGGAAAAAAATTATAGTTTTTTTCAAAGTGATATTTGACTGTAAGGTTTTTGAAAACCATGGGCCAAGTGGGTTTACACAATTTATGTTCCCAAAACCACCTTCCAATTTGCCTATAAAATGGAATCTTGGGATCCTCATTTGAAATTTTGGAAAAGGAGTGAATTGATGTCAATTTTGAGTTCTATAGGTTTCCTATCCTCATCCTAGAAGTTTTTTAGGCCCCTATCCTCATAGTGTGATCATGAATTAAGAATGAGTTCCACCCTGACTTCCTCCTCCTCCCGATAACGAGTTAAATGGCGGGCGTACATTGTGAGGGAGCTACACACATGTCAAGGGAGTTCTAACGCATATATTAGACTCTATTTTAGAGTAATTTTGTTTTTTAAACATGTCATTCTATTTACCTTACATTATTATATATTTTAATTCTTGTTTTGATACATGTGAATGTTATGCTCTTAATTTCTAACTGATCAGTGTGAGGTTTTCATTAAGTGACTTGTGTTGTTCCGATTGGACATCACAAGAATCCTTTTCATACCCAACTTCTTGAGATTTCAATATTCTTAGGAAGCTATTATTACATGAATAAGTTTTGGACCTTTACAATACGATTGTTACGTCAAGGTTTGGTTCTTTAAGCATTAAAATAAAATATTAGGAATTAATCGATATTCCAATTAATCTCAACCAAATAATTACTCCCAACCTAAATCAATATCTATGAAAAATGAGTGAAATCATAGTGAACCAGTTGTCTCATATTTTTCAAAGTCCATTTGGTTTTTCATCTATTAAACTCTTTAAGTTATGTTATTTTCTTAATGTTGTTTTCAAAATTACCCACCCCCCCTATTTTAGTAATATTTATTAAAAATACACACTATAAGATACCAAATCTCCTTAAGAGACGACCTAGGGTATGTACTAGACTATAAATAAACCTTAAAATCATAATAAATTTTACATTTCATGATAACACGATCAATCCCCTATCCCCTAATTATTCATTCTATCTCAAAATGTTTTCATCCACTATATAAAGAAGTGACTGCGTACAAGAAAAAATCCTTCCATATTTGGATAGGATTATTATGGATGGCATATATCATCTAATGTTTGCAGACGATAGTATCCTATTCATCAATGGCAGTAGGATATTAGTGATTGGAATGAATGGGTTACTTGAGGAATATTGTAAATGGAGTTGGCATGTGGTGAATAGGGAGAAAGCCTCTTTTATAATTCTAAAATACTCTTGGATAGGAGGGTGAAGATCCTAGATGACACCTTAAATATGAAGAGATTATCCTTTACCATGTATTATCTCAGAGCATCGGTTAGTCCTAACTCCCTTCACATTCATCACTTTGACAAGATTGTGGGAAATATTTTGGGTCACATCTTCAACTGGAAAAATAGGTTCCTTTATTTTAGAAGGTGCATTACCCCGGTCAGTAGCATCCTAGTGTCTATCCCCGTGAATCTCCTATCCACGTTGAAGGCCCCCAAAATTGTGGTTACCAAGATGGAGAGGATCATGGTGTCCTTTATATGGGATGGACAGCTGGAAGGCAGACACCCCTGGGCAGCGTGGAAGCGTCTAGGAAGACCTATAGCGGAAGGAGGAATCAATATGCAGAGTGTCTCCTCGGCCATGAAAGGGATGCATGATAAACATTCATGGGAGTATATGGAGGGCTTTACTCTTTAGGGGAATGCTCATGAAAGAGAAATATGGTATAGATGTGGTGGTGTAGAGGTCTCGATCGTCGAGGATATAGAAGTTAATTCACCCATATACAGAGGTCATGCGTCCTCATGATAGGTGGTTAGTGGGGAGAGGAGATGTGAAATTCTGTCATCTTGATTGGGAGAGGAAGGTTGTGGTTTCCGCGTTTCCCCCAAACGGATATGCCCTTCAGTGAAGCATGTGGTCACCCAGGATTTATTTAGGTCATTCTCGATGATAATCAATGTTCCATTTTCAATGATATTGTCCTCAGTGGGGTTCCTAATAGACTCATATTCACAAACTACTCTTTGGGAAAGTACTTAATCAAGTCTTATGCAAGCATGAGGTAGGACCTAAACACCGGTGATTTGTGGGGGGGAAACACGGTGGTGTAGGGGGATTCCACCCAAGTTAAATTTTCTGATGTGGCGTGTAAGGAATAATATGACGCCCACTAATGATAATATCCAATGTATGGGGGTGTCCCTGGCCCCCAGATACTGGTGATGCAAAGATCCAAAACCAGAAATAGTGGAGCATCTTTTCTTCGACAGTGAATGGGAACACTGGACATGGAAGGAATATGGATCCTTCTCTAGGTGGAATGAAAAAAAGGGATGCAGGATAATGTTCTCAGTTGATTGTTTAATGGCATAGGCGAGCATGGTCGTGAACAGAAATTTCAGGCTATCATCCTTGTTGTAGGTTGTTGGATCACTTGGAAATCTAGGAATGCCACTCGCCACAAGAATATATGTGGCACTAGAACCAGTATCTGCTTCAAAATGAAGAACACCTTGATGGACTTGATTGGTGTGTGTAATGAGTGCCAAGGTGCTCTATCAGTAAGGCCTTTCAACCCAGGTATGCATAAACATACATGGAGGAGGGTTCCAGGGAATTTGATACATTTGTACCCCTAAATAACCAAGTTAAAACTCAACATGGATGGGTCCCTCCTAAGGGGGGAGATTAGGGGTAGAGGAGCTATTAAGGACCAGAGGGGCTTCGTCATTATTTCTTTCTCAGCCTTTTTTGCCAGAGGTGATGCTCTTTAGGTTGAGGCAAAGGTGATGGATACAAGGTTGGAGTTAAGTGAGAAAATGCATATCAATCTGAAGGATGTGGAAACATACTCCTTGATCCTATACAAATCACTCACTGAAAGTGGAAGTTTCCCCTGGAGTATTGAATATTATGTCCTCAAGTGAAAAAATCTCATGGGAATACACATGAAGATCACCCATAAATGGAAAGAGGGGAATAAGGTTGGGTATTTCTTGGTGTCCTAGGATTCCCCAAACCAAAGTGTATCACTCTTCCTCAACTTAGGATCCTTTTCGTTAGGTTGTAGTATTTTTATATTAATGATGCTTTGGGGATCCACTGCTTTATACCTCCATCATGTCCCTTTTGTTTTCTGTTTTTTGATATGTTTACAAAATCAATAAATATGTTATTTTTTCACTCTTGAAGACATTATAGAATCCCACCTTTTTAATACATAAATTTTCATTACATTTTACATACAGAGGATCTTTAAAGTCTAGTGTCTTGGAAATCATGAACAATAAAACTTGAATAAAACATAAAACATTATTCTAATACACTTGTAAGGCTTCATCATAAGATCATCCTAAGTACAATTACTGCATCTCATATCCTAGAGACATACATCAAAGGAAAGGGTGATCAGAAGGCCCAGTAAGTGTAAACAAGGGAATCAATGTACTTGTGATATCAATAAGAACTTGAATAAAAACATAAAGATGTGATCAATGGAAGTATAGGCATATAAAAATGAAAATAACTTGAAACATAACTTGAATATGTGGCTACAACATTTCATTTAGACATTCATGAACATATCACTAAGGTCCATCCCCAAGGTGTCATAAAAATTACCAAGGTTATTCACCAAGGTATCGTGAAACTTGTCATCTCTAGAGATTAAGTATTTACCCAATGCATTAGAACGCTATCAGGAAACACCCTTAATATGTATTTACTTACATGTGATACACATTGATCATAATCAAACATTTCATAAATAACCCATGGTGAATATAAGAAATGGGTTTCATTTCAAGATCGTGAGGTTTTAAAAGCTCTTAAAATTAAGATCATTATATCATTTATAACCCATGGAAAAGAAGTGAGGGTTATATGTATGTCAATTACAGAATCAAATATATCATCTTTATATATTTATGAACACCCATAGAAACAAAATATTTCTGGGTATTCACATAAATAAACAAGGTAATTTCTTGAGAGAAAGAGATAAAATTTTGAGACGAAATTTCTGCAGCATAACGGCTATATAACATGGTTTTAGAAAACATTGAAAAGAGAGGGGAAAAGGGTCACACACTCATAAATAATTCATAATACAGTATGGGTACTTAATAATATCATGTTATGGATATTTTAATGACATACTACATGAAAGGGAAACATGAATGAAAAGAGAAGATACGATTTCTTTTACGAGAAATTCGGCAGCCTAACGGCGTCACATAAAAATTCAGAAAACAAATTGATGAGAGAAGAAAAGGTATATCATCATTTGGAAATGAAATGGAAGTAATAAGAACATATAATAACATACCCTCAACATAAAGAGATGGAAAATATAAGACACAACATAAAGGAAGTCATGACTTAAAAGAGGAGGGTGAAAGAATCCTTTACCTTGAAGAGTAACTTTGAAAGCTTGATGGTTGGGACCTTGGGAGGCTTGAGGGCACCTTGGGAGGACTTCTTGGGAGGCAAAGAGACCAGAACTTCATTGGGGAGGATTTTTAAATGAAATTAATGAGGGAAAGGCTAGATATTTATAGGAGAAGTGAGGGGACAAAACATTAATTACCAAGGGACACCTCATCAGTGGTATTGGAAAAACCATGGGATTGTCCATGGTATTTGCCCATGGTATTGGTCACTTGGGAGACCTCATACCTTATCTTTCTATTCATAAGTCTACCAAAATTATTGCATAATTATTACATCCTTAATGATGTCATTAAACACACGAAACTCAAAAACTGTATTTTCACTATTCACCGAAAATTCAACTTTCTCAAAAAAAAATCCCAAAAATTCACCTTAACCAAATATCGATGCTCTGATTTAAAAAATGAGCTTCGTTTTATGAAAATAATTTTCTAAATATTTTTAATTTAATTTTTAAATAAAAACACTATTCACTGAAAATTCAACTGTTTCAGAAAAATCCCAAAAATTCACCTTATCCAAATATCGATGCTTTGAATTAAAATATGAACTCCATTTTATAATAATAGTTTTCTAAATATTTTTAACTTAATTTTAAAATAAAAAACACTATTCACCTAGAAAAAAAACTAATACTTAAACAGTACTTTATGAAATAGTTATTTACCTATTTTATTGAATCATGTTACTTAATCAAGGTGCCTAGATTATATTAATACTTTCTTAAGTGAGGTTACATAATCCATTTGATCACATTACTAATCATAAGCATAAAATCACTATTCATAATTTACTATTCATCAAAAAATAAGTTGATCTTATTAGACTCTAAATTTCTTACTGAACACAACTGTAGAAGACCATTTTCTGAAAATAATTACACATTTTTAATTATTTATGGTTTACATAAATATTTTAAAATATCCTTTTTCCAAAATTAATCAATAATATACATCCTATATTTATCCGAACATTTGAAAATTCACAAAATTCACCATAAGAAGAAATCACTATTTTTATTTATATCAAAGGATTACATAAAGCAGGTAATATCTCGTTACATAGCCCCTTATAACACCAGCATAGGACCTAAGTGTAAGGTGTGCTAAGGTGATAGAATCTTGGGGCGGCTTGGCCAACATTGCCCGAGTGGTGATTTCTATCAACTTGAACTTCTCACGAAGGCGATTCCGTACCAGCTTCACACCATGAATTTCGGCTAGGGTTTGGTCCAGAGTAAAGCCCAGTGGTGCTACCTCCTTCCCAAGTTATGTTATATGGGCTTCGATCGGCCCGAGACTACTAGATGAGGCCATCAAATCTTATTTCTATATTAATTAACCAATATCACTTTTATTTATAGACATTAATCGCAAAATTTAGTTTCCAATGATTATAATGACCAATGATCATATAATAGTTAAAACCCAACGATCCCATTTTAATTATAATCATTTTATTAAACGAAATAGTTTTGTTGAGTATAAAATAAAATAACAAACTAAATTAGGAAACAAAATTTATTCAAAATTTTGGGTCGTTACATTCTTCCCCCCTTAAGAAATTGTGTCCTCACAATTTTAAAATTGGGCTTCGAAATTTCATTGAAAGTACCACATTGGAAAAAGAGTTAGTAAAACTGTTACTTTAAAAGAAAGAAATGGAAGTAAAAATGTCACCCGAGTTAACCCATACTAGGATTCCATGTAGGAAAACGTGGATATGGAAGAGAAAATAAAGGTTCAAGTTCTGATGGAGAGTGATAGAAAACATGATTAGGAGAAAATTAACCACAAAAAGATCACCAACTTATGATGTGTTAAACGGTTTTTGATTACCCAGTAGGATACATAAACCAACAATGTTTTTGTTGTACGTTCCTTTTCATAATTTTGTGGAATTCATTTACTACATAGAATAAAAACATAAGGAAATATACTTACCTTCAAGTATAGTTTCATCCTTTAATAAGTTTCTACCAAGACTAATCTTTTCTCCAAACAATGAGAATTCAAAAAGACTTGGCCTCATCAAATGCACAAGAATCATCTTCTAGAGAATCACATAATCCACAAAAGAAGAACTATATATTTCCATTGTCTTTAGTCATCAAATAAAACTAAAATGGTTAGTATGAGATCATATAATCCCCAAAAAGGATAATCCTTTATAAAAAGAAATATGACTATTAATCTCCAAAATTCAACAAAAACTACCCAAAGTTCCAGAAAGACCATTTAATACACAATCATCCTTAAAATTCTTCAGAATAATACAAATCATGATTGGAACTCAAAACTTAGAAGGATTTAATCACATAGTCTTCCACAATAAATCTTAACATTTATCTCCAAATAACATCGACTACTATTAAATTCTCATACTAAAGTTTAATTAACATAATCACATATTCTCTATGCTAGGTTAATCATTTTCCAGAAATAACCCAAATCACCATATGTCCACAATAAATACATAAAAAACAACCATTCCTCCTCAATTTAAATCCTTTAGTATTTTATTTCCCTTAGGCATATAGTACTCCAAAATAGAAAGCATCATCCAAAATAACCGTTATCATTTAATCACTAAATAATTTTCCTATACAAAGGATATCCATTTGATAAAACATAAGTTTCCAAAATCAAATTATTCTTGTTCCATAAAAATAGTAGGTACATTAGTCAGTCCGAAGGGCATAACAACAAACTCATAATGCCCATATCTTGATTGGAAGGCAGTTTTTGGAATATCATCATTATTCACCCTCAATTGATGATAACCAGAATGAAGATCAAACTTAGAGAATAATTGAGCCCCACGAAGTTGGTCAAATAAGTCATCAATTCTTGGAAGAGATTATTTGTTCTTCACTGTGATCCCATTCAGTTCTCTATAATCAATGCATAGCTTCATCGATCCATCCTTCTTCTTCACAAAGAGAATTGGTGCTCCCCAAGGAGACACACTTGGTCGGATAAAAACAATTCTCCAATAGATCTTGGAGTTGTTTCTTTAATTCCTCTAGCTCCACATTTTCCACCCTATAGGGGGTCTTTGACATTGGATGAGATCCAGGTACGAGTTCAATAGAGAACTCTACCTCTATTTCTGGGGGAGGTCCAGGTAACTCCTCATGAAATACATCAACATATTCCTAAACGATGGGGAAATATTCTAAAAGAATAAATCATTCTTGAGAAACTTATTTCATTTACGAATCTTTTAACTAAAAATGATTTTATGTCGTAAAACTTCAGGCTTAGACAATTACATTTTTCTATAATTCTTTCATAATGATTCATAAAAATATTGTGATTAACCAAACATATCCCCCAGGGGTGTCGTAACCAAGAGTGCAGCAAGACCCGTTGTCGTGTACCAATTCCCATTCGAGTCTAGCTCAAAGCGGTGTTTTTGGGTTTTACCCCTATGTACATTTGTGCAAGAGCCACCTCTACCTGCTCATATCCAGACAGAGATGTATTTTCTTGATAAACCACTTACTCAATACTCACCAAAATACCAAGAATATTTCATATATTTAAACTTTTCTATAGGTTTCTTCCTAACGTTTTCATATCCTAATTTCCATAAATAACTAAACTATCCTTTGATACCAACTATAGCATCCTGCCTTCTTAATACATAACTTTTCAATACATTTTATATACATAGGATCTTTAAAGTCTAGTGTCTTGGAAATCCGGAACAATAAAACTTGAATACAAAATAAAACATTCTTCTAATCCACTTGTAAGTATTCATCATATGATCATCCTAAGTACAATTACTGCATCTCATATCCTGGACACATACATCAAAGGAAAGGGTGAGCAGAAGGCTTAGTAAGGGTAAACAAGGGAATCTATGTACTCGTGATATCAATAAGAACTTGAACAAAAACATAAAGATATGAGTAATGGAAGTATAGGAATATCATAATGAAAATAACTTGAAACATAACTTGAATATGTGGCTACAACATTTCATTTAGACATTCATGTACATATCACCAAGGTCCATCCCCAAGGTGTCATAAAAATTACCAAGGTTATTCACCAAGGTATTGTGAAACTTGTCATCTCTAGAGATTAAATATTTACCCAATGCATTGGAGAGCTATCATAGCACACCATTAAAATGTCTTTAATTACATGTGATCCACATATATCATAATCAAACATTTCATAAATAACCCATGGAGAATATAATAAATGGGTTTCATTTCAAGATCTTGACGTTTTAAAAGCTCTTAAAAATAAGATCATTATATCATTTATAACCCATGGAAAGGGAGTGAGGGTTATATGTATGTCAATTACAGAATCAAATATATCATATTTATATATTTATTAACACCCATATAAACAAAATATTTATGTTTATTCACATAAATAAACAAGGGAATTTTTTGAGAGAAAGAGATAGAAATTTTGAGACGAAATTTCTGCAGCCTAACGGCTATATAACATGGTTTTAGAAAACATTGAAAAGAGATGGGACAAGGGTCACACACTCATAAATAATTCATAATACAGTATGGGTACTGAATAAGATCATGGTATAGATATTTTAATGACATACCACATGAAAAGGAAACATGAAAGAAAAGAGAAGATACGATTTCTTTTACGAGAAATTCGGCAGCCTAACGGCGTCACATAAAAATTCAGAAAATAAATTGATGAGAGAAGAAAGGGTCTATAATCATTTTAAAATGAAATGGATGTAATAAGAACATATAAAAACATACCTTCAACATAAAGATATGGAAAATATAAGACCCAACATAAAGGAAGTCATGACTTAAAAGAAGAGGGTGAAAGAATCCCTTACCTTGAAGATTAACATCGAATGCTTGAAGGTCGGGACCTTGGGAGGCCTGAGGAAACCTTGGGAGGACTCTTTGGGAGGAAAAGAGACCAGAAAATCGTTGGGGAGGATTTGGAAATGAAATGAATGAGGGAAAGGCTTGGTATTTATAAGAGAAGTGAGGGGACAAAGCATTAATAGCCAAGGGACACCTCATCGGTGGTATTGGAAAAACCATGGGCATTCCCACGGTATTTTCCCATGGTATTGGCCACTCGGGACACCTCATACCTTATCTTACTATTCATAATTCGACCAGAATTATTTCATAATTATTACATCCTTAATGATGTCATTAACACCCGAAACTCAAAAACTGTATTTTCACTATTCACCAAAAATTCAACTTTCTCAGAAAAATACCAAAACTTCACCTTAACCAAATATCGATGCTCTGATTTCAAAAATGAGGTCCATTTTATGAAAATAATTTTCTAAATATTTTTAACATAAATTTTAAATAAAATCACTATTCACTAAAAATTCAACTGTAACAGAAAAATCCCAAAAAATCACCTTAACCAAATATCAATGCTCTGAATTCAAAAATGAACTCCATTTTATGAAAATAATTTTCTAAATATTTTTAATTTAATTTTAAAATAAAAAGCACTATTCACCTGAAAAAAACTAATACTTAAACAGTACTTTCTGGAACAGTTATTTACCTATTTTATTGAATCACATTACTTAATCAAGGTGCCTAGATTATATTAATACTTTCTTAAGTGAGGTTACTTAATCCATTTGATCACATTACTAATCATAAGTGTAAAATCACTATTCATAATTTACTATTCATCAAAAATTAACTTGATCTTATTAGAATCTAAATTTCTTATTGAACACAACTGTAGAAGACCATTTTTTGAAAATCATTACACATTTTTAATTATTTATGGTTTACATAAATATTTTAAAATATCCATTTTCCAAAATTCATGAATAATATACATCCTATATTTATCCGGACATTTGAAAATTCACAAACTTCACCATAATAAGAAATCACTATTTTTATTTATATCAAAGGATTACATAAAGCAGCTAAGGTCTCGTTATATAGCCCCTTATATCACCAGAATAAGACTTAAGTCTAAGGTGTGATAAGGTGATAGAATCTTGGGGTGGCTCGGCCAACATTGCCCGAGTGGTGATTTCTATCATCTTGAACTTCTCACGAAGGCAATTCCATTCCAACTTTACACGATGAAGTTCGGCTTGGGTTTGGTCCAGAGTAAAGCCCAGTGGTGCTACCTCCTTCCCGAGTTCCGTTATATGGGCTTCGATCGGCCCGAGACTACTGGATGAGGCCATCGAATCTTCTTTCTATATTAATTAACCAAGATCACTTGTATTTATAGACAATAATCACAACATTTAGTTTACAATGGTTATACTGACCAACAGTCATATAACAGTCGAAACCCAATGGTCCCATTTTAATTATACTCATTTTATTAAATGAAATAGTTTTTTTGAGTATAAAATAAAATTACACACAAAATTAGGAAACAAAATTTATTCAAAATTTCGGGTCGTTACAGACATACCCATTACGAGGGATTATACTGATGTATTATATAAAGATTTTTCTAGTCCTCCACCTAATCACAAGGATGGGTTCTCAATCAAACTTATACCTAAATATCTAATAATATAAAAGACTCTTTATATAATGGACACTATTGACTTAGAAGAAATAAAAAATATGTTAAAATATAATCTGTAAAACAGTTTTATACATTTGAGTACTTCATCGAGTGGTGTGTCGATCCTCTTAATCAAGAATAAGGATGGGTCAATGCACCTCTGTGTTGGTTATCATGAACTAAAAAATCATGATTAGTAACAATTACCCATTACCATAGATAAATGAATAATTTGATCAACTGTGTGAATATAAGAATTTCTCAATGGTGGAACTTCCATCAGGATATCACCAATTAAGGGTGAAGATGGAATATATTCCCAAAACCATCTCTAGAACAAGGTATAGAAACTATGAGTTAATAGGGATGCCTTTTGGATTCACTAATTCTCCAATAATATTTATGGGTTAATGAATATTCTTCAGAGATTCCCTAGAATTCTTTTGTTAGTCTTTATAGATGATATTTTGATTCACTCCAAAAGCAAGGAGGAACATGAGTAGCATTTGAAAACTATTCTATAGGCGTTGAGAAAGGATGTGATTTTTTTCATAGTATAGTAAATGTTAGTTCTAGATGAGGGAAGTCTAATTCATGGGGAGTATTGTCACAAGAAAAGGGATATCTTAGGTTTCTTCAAAGACATATGCAATTGTGGACTGGCCTAGACCAATTTCTATAATAGAGATTCATAGATTCCTTTGACTAGCTCGGTATTATTGTGGATTTGTGAGTAACTTATTGTGAAACCCATTATATAATAAAAAATTTAAGGGAGTAATGTTTTTATAGACCAGTGAATGTGAAGAAATATTTAATCTGTTGAAAATTTGGCATATCACTACAACATTCCTCACAATGGCCTCAAGTGATGAAATTTTCATGGTATACAATGATGTTTTAAATAATTTATTAGGTTGTGTACTAATGAAAAATGGTAAAGTGATATCATACACCTCAAGGTAGTTGAATTTTAATGAGTAGAACTAGCCTACGCATAATATAGATTTGGTTGAAGTGATCTTTTAAATGAAAATATTGTGATATTATATGTATGGGAAGAAGTGTGAAATATATATGGATAACAAGAGCCTCAAATAAATATTCATATAGAATGAGCTTAAGATGCGCCAATTAAGATTGTTGGATCTGATCATGGACAATAACTGCTCAATCCATTACCATCCTTGGAAAGAAAACAATGTGAAATATTATTTAAGTATAAAGGGTCTATAATTTTTATCAATAATGAGAATTGATAAGGATATAATATTATTATACTTTTAAAGGATGGGAATATTAGTAATGATGGAAATAATATCATCATTCCATTATCAAATGTTTGTTTGACCATCCCTTCTGGAGAAGTTAAAAGATACTCAAAGATATGATGTGTAATTTTAGAAGAAGATAGAAGCAATAATAAAATTGAAATACTATGATGTATAAATTTATAAAGAATGATTTTTAATATTTGGGTCATGGCTATGTGCACCATAAAATCTGAAAAATAAATAAAGTGTTTTTGAATGAGGCACGTAGATCAAACTTCTCCATGTACCTAGGGAGCATAAAGATGTATCTGAGATCTCTAAGAGCACTGTTGGTGGGACAATATGTAGATGAATATCACTAAATATACATCAATGTTTCTGGTATATCAATAAGTGAAGTATTGAACAGAACTTTGTAAGTGAATGATGCAACCATTTCCTATACCTACATGGAAATGGGAAAACATCACCATGGACTTTGTCATTGGTCTTCCAACTATAGCAAGAGAAAAAAAATTCATATGGGTTGTGGTGGATCATATTAAAAAGTCTACTCACTTCATTAAAATATGATAGGAATTTACACCTAATCAACTTGTAAGGATATACATTTGAGAAGTTGTCAGGCTGTAATAAACACCACTATTGATTGTATCTGACCAAGATCTAAGATTTACCTATATATTATAGAAGATCCTCTAACATGATATAAATACTTTGTTTAACATCATTATGGATTATCACCCAAAAACTAATATCCAATCTAATTATAAAATTTAAACACTAGAAGACATTTCAAGATCATTCTTTATGGACTTTGAATGTGGATGAGATTAACATCTTCCACTAGTCATGTTATCAAACAATAATAGTTTCCACTCTGGAATAGAAATGGATCCCTATAAATTCCTTTATGGGTTGATATTTCTAACACAAGTGTGTTGGGATGAAGTCAGTGAATGTTATTTTATTGGATCAGAAATGGTTGTTGAGAAGGTAGAAAACAATCAATACCATTCTACATCGCATCAGAGCTACTTAGAGTCGATGGAAGATCTATGCTGAAATTTTTCAAATAGAACTAGAGTGTTTGGTCGGGTTTAAAGTGTTTCTCAGCATATAAAAATAGATTCATGAGATTTATGATTAAGGGAAAGTTATGCCCTAGGTACATCAACACTTTTGATATTATTGATAGATTAAGAGCTATGGATTATCGACCTGCACTCATAGTAACACTTTGTGAAGTACACGACATATTTCATGAACCCATGTTGAAGAAGTACATATATGATCAATCACATGTACTAAATTAATAGGTGTCACAATTAAATAATGATATCTTTTATGATAAGCAGCTGGTGATGATCTTGGACTGTAGAGATAAAGTTATTAGGAATAAGACAACACACCTGCTCAATGTGTTATAGTGGAACCATAAATATAAATAGGAAACCAAGGAACCAAGTGAAACCATGAAGAAAAATTACCCTTAACTATTTGAAATTTATCATGTAATATTGTTGACGCTCCTTTTTAGTTACAGAGTCCAAAGGAATGTAAAGGGAAATGACTTAGCACAAATTGATCCATCCTTTGAAGAAAATATCAAAAATCGACAAAGGCATAAACAAGGGATCAAAAGCACATGTGTCGCGCAAGTTATATCACTGTCGCGCAAGTCCACTTGCGCGACGCCTAGTGGTCGCGCAAGTGACTTGTGCGATCTAAGTGGTAACCACCCGGGGTCTTCTCCTGCCTATAAATAGACCCTATGGGCCCCCCTTTCGTGGAAGATTTTTTCCAGAAACTCAGATTTGAGCTCCTGGCACCCTAGTCTCTTCTCAAAGCTTCTGAAATGCTTCTAAGATAATTTCTTACCTAGAACGGAAGATCTAAATATTGGGAGGAATTCCTAAGTGTTGAAACTCATCAACACTTGTGCACCTGAGTGGCCAGCCGTTAAGGGAAAAGGCCACACTTGTGCGCCGCCTTACTCCTTCAATAGAACTTGCGCGCCAATTTTCTGAAAGAACCTCAAGAGGATTCTAAAGGATTTAATCAAGAGTCTCTCAAGTATTACCCTGCTGGTTAACTGTCGTGCAAGTACACCATGTGTCGCGTAGGCATACCTGTGCGACCAGGACTTGCGCACCCACGCAGTATCTGCGCGCCTGCCAAGACTTGTGCGCCCCTACCTTTTTGGGTTCCCTTCTTGCACATTTCACCCCTATTAAGCCATTCCACCTTTCCTATTCAAGATTCAGTCTTCAAGACACCCTTCAAAGCCATTTATGGCATGATTTCTTGATTTGAATTCCTTATCTGAAAGGAATTTTGTGGAATATCTCTTAAAACCTAGTGATTTACACATCTTTATGTCACTAAAGATTGAGATTTCATTCATTCAACCTCATCCTTTAAGATGATAGAATCATTAACCTGGGTCTCCTTTTCAGGAATAATCCTCAGTTATAAGTCCTCTAATTTGGGAATCCTCTTTAGGAGTAATCCCCAAGTCCTCTAATTTAGGCATCCTCTTTTTCAGGAGTAAGTCCCAGTCATAATTCTTAACTTGGGCATCCTCCTTAGGAGTAATCCCCAATTCTTAAAGTCTCAAATATGGGAATCCTCTTCAGGAGTAAGCCCCAGTCCCCTAATTTGGGAATCCTCCTCAGGAGTAATCCCTAGTATTAATTTCTTTTAACCAGTCCTAATTTACCTTTGATCTGGGATTCCTTTTCAGGAGTAAAACCCAATCATAAGTCTTCTCCAAATTTGGGCCTCCTTTTCAAGAGTAAGCCCCAAGTTAGAGTATTCAAAATCTCCATGAAGCACATATACCTTTATGGACCCTGTTCTTGGATTTTTTCCCTAAAGTAAATCCTAACCTTTATTTATCTGGGCAGTCATACATACATAATCCCCACATTATTTCTTATGATTGTATCTTTCATGGCAAAATTGTCTAATTTTTACCAATACCTCTTGTTTCTCACATCGAGCATGACTCACGTGAGCTTAGAGTGTAAAAGTAATTTTGGCATCCTTATTTGAGCCATCAATCATAAACATCATACTCTCTTACTCGAACTACGTGGGTTCTAATTCCTTTTCTAAACAAATGATACGTAGGTATCCTGTCTACGGGTTCGATCCCAACACTAAAATAATCCATGTCCTTCTGAATGACAATAAACTTCAAGTGACCCACTGAGTGGCTTTAAAACCAGCATGGTCATCATAATGACCAAGAGACTTCTATATAAATGTGTCAAAGGGTACCATTGACCAAGAATCTCTAACAAATACAGATTATTCTCTATCGATGAAGAACCTCGAAAATATACAAAAGATTCTCTAAATTTCCAACATATTTAATCATTGATTGTCAAATATGAAGGAATGCTCATTTTATACTTGGTAATGTAATAAGGATTCATGAACATAACTTAAATCTATAAAGAGATTCCCAGAGTAGACAATAATTCCCCTCAAAAAGGTGTGATTAGTCCGACCTCCCATCCTCTTGACCAATGCAAATTCCTAAGCCTCATCAGTCCACAAACTAATGAGCACCTACCTTTGGAAAGTAGGTCCGAATGGATGTGGAATCATTGGATGTTTCCGGTTCTATGAACAAACCCGTTAGAAACTGATCGGAATGTTTGAACCTCCCATCAAGGCGGTCATCCCCGGATTCTGAGGGAAACAAAAATGGTGAACCCGACGTGAATCCTTAACCAAGTTAAAATAATGTTTTACCCATTTGTTAGGCCCCTATTTAAAACTCAATGAGAGGGACAACAAAAAAAATCATTGACATATGTACTCATCCAAAAGATGTAGTGGCTGAATTTATCTTGATTACGTCTGTTATATCAAAATGGAACTCTTTTCCAAGATCTTCTGCATTTCTAGAATGGCTATCTCAAGTTCACACCTGTGAATACTGTTTATGTAAATGCCACTGCTGCTACTCCTGCTGGATCGTCATCCGCTCTAAGGAAGATATCACCTACTCAGCGCCTTCAACGCTGGGTATCAAACGCGCTGGTTAAGGAGTATCGTCAACATGGTACCATCCCAACTCTGGAGGCTGCCCGACAAGCCCTCCATGTAAATAACTCACATCGGTCGTCCGGAAAACGACGACCAGTGATCAAGAAGTAGGCGGTGCTGACTACCGTCTCCAATCGTTTTGGGTCGTTATCCCCGGAACACAATCACTATTCGCTCCCTTATTCTGGGGAGGTGAATGAGCAGGTCCCTCAGGACCTTAATTCAAATAGACAGGAGTCCTTCCTGAGGGATCCCACTAACAATCGCCACCAGACATGTGCGGCAGTGTGCCCTCAACATGATGAGGGTACCAACTCCAGGCGTTCGGCTCAGGTTCCTCGAACCCGAGCAAGCAAGAAGAACCACCAGAGGCAGAATCCGGTCAACAGTGAGCAGGTTCTCATCTCTGCCATCTCCGGAAAAGTCCACCAACCTAACTTGGTGGAAAGAAACGAGCAGGAACATACACCTGCCCGTTTTAATTCCGATGTCCAGCAGACTCGTCTGGTAGCATCACTCCAATCCCGCCAGGCAATTCCGGTGGAGTACTATAGGCAGGAACATACACCTGTTTATACATCATCATCTAGTCAGCAGGCTCGTCTGACTACATATGATGGATCTCGTCAACCACGTTTGGCGAAGTGCAATCAGCAGGCACATACACCTGCTAGTATTAATCAATCCTACCAACAGTCTCGCTTGGTAGCATTCGGAGAAGTTAGTCGGAAAGCCCCGACAACAAATAGGAGGCAGACTCAACTCTCTGCCCCCACACTTGAGTACAGTCAGGATTCACTGACAGGAAAAGGAGGACACGAGCAGGCACATACACCTGCTCCATGCCCGGAATGGACGTATATTCCCGTTCCGGCAGCTGAAGTCACCAAGCATATTCTATCAATGGTGAAAGAGAAGAAGCAAATCCCTGCTCAAATTATAGTTGTCTGCCAGGATATTATAACAACTTCAGCGACATCTCAGGGAAAGACACATAAATCTATCCTTATCAGTGGAGTGACACATCAACAATTCACTCCAGAACAGACACACACATCTATTCCATTCCAAGAGGGTTGTGGGGCATACTCCCCCATATCATGTGGACAACCAAGTCAGGCACATACACCTGATTTGAGTAGAGATCGTCAGCCTAACCTAGCCATCTTTCCTGATCAGGCATATACACATGCTCAGAGAAACCACTTTTGTCAACAAGTGGTTTCCAAGGAGAGTAAGAAGGCGTCTAAGTAAAAGACCCACCCAGCGCAGTCAAGAGATCAAGAGCCAATCTGTAACAAGGCCTTGCTCGATGCTGGAGTTATTGAATCCCTCAGACAATTATCTTTTTAAATTCAAGATTCTACTCCCTCATTTCCCAATAGTGGGAATATTAATTCCAAAGGTCTTCAATAGACACTTCCTCATGAAGGCTTGCTTCATGAAAATTCGGTCGATCTTGAAGTTTCATCTTCAAATGAGATCCACAGGAACCCTCTGTGTGGTCAGAAGACCAAGGAGCAAGAGATCTCATCTTTTGCTCTAACCCATTATGGTGGTCCTCCCCATGATGATAAATTTCGCTGCGAAAGTCCTCTCCATAGTAGTGATGCACATTGCCCGGAAAATGCTCCAGTGTACAATGTAGTGCCAAGAAAGCCCTCTTTTCTTGAGGCACATTCAAATGTGAAACTAGTCATGTCTGAAGTTTCATCGCTAGCAGGTGAAATACTTTCTCAATCAGAATATAGACCATGGTGTAGGTCATTCTTTGAACCACCCCTAAGTCATGCATATTCTAGTTTGATCAATGATTTATCTACCAATCCTATTGAATCCAATGAAGAAACAAGGAAACACCAACTCTGGTCAAATCAGGTAGAAGAATCTTCATCAAATGATAAAGAGGAAATGCTAAACATGAGAAAACAACTGGCGAAAGGTGATGTGCCAGTCATGTTTTGGCCTCTGGCTGACTCTCAGTATAATATTCCAGAAATGTTGATGGAAGATGAAATTCATGATATTCGTCTCAATATATGGAAAACTATTTGTTAGTTGAAAAAGAAAGTATTATCTTATGATGAATATGAAAATCATCTTAAGATAATAGAAGGGTTACAACGTCAGATTGATTTGGCGTCTCTATAAGACTCTCGATATCTGAAGGCTGAAAAGAAGCAGAGAGCCCTTCAACGTTCATGCTTTGGCGCACTAAGAAGATTGCGTCAGTTTATTTCCAATGCCCCATCTGGTATTAGTGTTAGAGGATGGGGTGTTCATGGAGTACTGCATTTCACGGTGCTCTCTAGTCAGCAAAGCCCGCCGAAAATGGTCTCATGCAATGTTATTTCTCATGGCCAGCCACAGTCAATGGGCTTTGTTTGCAATCAAAATCTTGCCCAAGAACAGGATTCAACTAGTTCCTCTCAAAATCAAGAATACAGAGACCAAGTTTCCGAATTACTCTTGCATCAAGCAAATGAGAATATTGAACAGGCCTCTCGTTTGGAGCAAGCATGTCACCAAGTGACAGAAGTGTCGGAAATCATCTAACGGTCTTTTGAACTGGTTGATAAAAGTGGATACAGGTTAATGCATCCAGCTAATTTCCAAACTAAGGTTCGCAAGATCAGGAGGACTTTCAATAAAGTCTCAGACATAGCATTTTAAGAACCACCCCAGCTTGCCAGACTGGGGACGCTTTTAAACCAACCCTCGGAATCAACAAAAAGGATTCGGGGAGTTGAGTGAGAACAGCAGGAACAGCTCCAGTCCACTGGACTTGGGACTTTTTCAAATCATCAATCCCCTCCTCAAAGAAATTCGGTCTTTTCTCGATTGGGGAAGAAACCTCAAGAGGAACGAAGATCCAAATTATCAGGCGATTCCCTCCAAATTACAGTTCGTCAAGAAGTTCCTGAAGGACCGAATCAACAAAAGGTAATGTCTCATCAAAGACATAGAAGAAGACAATATCACAGAAATGCTGATAGAAGGGGTGTGATGAGTTATGCATCAATCAATGTCATCAATGTCATTGTTGCTGATCCACCAAATGAGGCTCACTCAGGGGACTTAGATGAAGAGGTTCCTGCTCAAGAAGATGTACGCACCTACACAAATGAAGAAGGTGTGCGTACACAAAGTCAAAGTATTACTCAGAACTTAGGTAATCCTTCGAGTAACCCACTTCCCCCTATCCGAAAAGGATCCAACAAATGGAAGGGAAAGAACCAGGTTACATATCCTTCCTCTGGAGAAGGTCAGTCGCTCTCACTAGAGTAGAGGTTTGCACAACAGGAGGAAGAAATGAAGGAATTAAGAAGGTTGAATGCAGAACTACTTCAGAGTAGTCTTCTTCTTAAGCATGCTGGAGTCAGTCAGCCAAAGAAATTTGTTTCAGCTACTGAGATGGATCAAGAATATCCTCCTCTATTAGTACACCCTCATAGGTCTAATCTTACAGGTCAAGTGCAACAACAGTTGGCAGTGCTACCATCAGTTGTAGCACCAATCGCCACATCTGTCCAAGCTCCAGTCATTGCACCTACCCAATTCCAAGTTCAACCGGATGTTTCTCAAAAGTTAATAACTACTATTGAGTCATTAACAGCTTGGTTAAAAACTATGGAAGGGAAGCGTGTTCAAGTTCAACCAGAAAAGAATGTTTACCCTGAATGGGTAGATTCAATTTATCCTCCATCCAGTTTTGGGAACCCTGTATTCCCTATTTTCAATGGATTAGGAAATCCTGAACAACATTTGACGCATTACATGTCTTATTGTGATCCTATGATGGGAACTCTGGAGCAGCAAGAAGCAGTGAAACTCAGATGCTTCATGCGAACCTTGCAAGGACCAGCTTTTTTTTGGTATGCAAGCTTGCAATCCCGGTCAATTACCGGATTGGAGGATCTTCGCCAAAAATTCCTCCTTCAGTTCAGATCAACTTTGACAAAGACAACAGTTTTTTATCTTACAAACTGTAAGCAAAGGGAGAATGAAAGGGCCTCTGATTTCATTGCTCGATGGAAGGGATTAACATATTCCTTGAGTTTAGCACTCCCTCAAGAATAATTGTTGCCAATCTGTGTGGCAAATCTGCATGACGAATTACGCATGCCGTTAATCCCTGTGAAATACACAGGAGGATTTCGAGACCTTACTACAAATGCTCATCAGATTGAATATTCCCTTATACAGGCTAAGGATAAATCTCATGTAATTCCATCAGCTTCAGGAAGGAGAATGGGAAAAGCAGAAACTACTACAGTTATGCTTAAACAAGCACCTGTACCTATTTCTACCTCAAAACCTTCATCTTCTCGAAGGGCTCCACCTTCTGAGCACCAACAACAAAGGCCTTTTTGTACAGACGATCAAAAAGATCAAAGAAGAAAGCAATTTTAGGATCTGATGAGCAAAGCATACTCTTTCTGAAATGAACAAGTTCCTGGTTATTTCATTTCGGCTCTGGAAAACAATTTGGTTCAATTGCCAATACCCAAGAGGCCAAACAAGAAAGGAGATAAAGACCGTCCCAATTATTTCCCTTTTCATCAAATGTTGGGGCATCCCATCCAGGAGTGTTTTGTCTTCAAAGACCTCCTGCAAAAGATGGTCGACTCGGGACAAGTCACATTAAAAGTCTCCTCAGCCCAGGTAGCATGTGTCACTGCTACAGTTCTAGAGGAGAAAGGTGAATGGAAAGAAGTCAAAATAAAAAATGCACATAAGTATGATGATTGGATATTCAGAAAGACAATCAATCGAACTCGTGTTATTTTGCGAACACAATTAAGGAAACCAATTGTGTCTTCTGCCATGAATGTTTCAGAAAAACCCTCTTCGTCAGAGGGAAAGTCCTCAAAGAAACGGCATGATTCAAAGAAAGAAAAAATAATCAGAAGAATATGAGTATGTGTCAAAGACTAAGTTTTCATTGACTTTGGAGGACTTCATGACATCTACTTCAAATCCACGGGCACAGCCCCACCAAACAGCACAGCCTAAACAGGATAATCAGGCAGAGTCTTCATCAGACGAAGAGTTAATCTTTGGTTTTGTTAATATGATTAAATTAACAGATCCATATGCCAGTCGAAGTTTCGATTTCAATGAGCCTAAATTCCCTGTATCAAACATAGGAATTAGAGGAAGTTCCAGGGGCTCAGGATACAGGGGAAGACATGGATCTTTCAGAAGACACTATTCCAATTCTACCTTTTTTTGTCCTTGCTATATGACGTTAAACTATACAGCAACGGTCTATACATATGACCTTAAACTATTTTTACTTTCATCCCACATGATGTTAAACTGTGAAAAAGTTTTTGTCCTTGCTATATGACGTTAAACTATACAGCAACGGTCCATACATATGACCTTAAACTATTTGTACTTTCGTCCCACACGATGTTAAACTGTGAAAAAGTTCCCTAAATGGTCCACTATGACCTTAAACTGCAACTAGGTCCTATATGACCTTAAACTGCATCATCAACGGTCCATGCATATGACCTTAAACTATTTGAAAGTCCCTTACGTCCAGCAAGATGTTAAATTGTGACGTCCTAACTACATGACGCTAAACTATATAAAAGTCCCTTACATCCGGAAAGACGTTAAACTACATAATCATCAAAGGTCCTGTATGACCTTAAACTACACCACCGTCCAGCATGACATTAAACTGCACCATCCACGGTCTATGCATATGACCTTAAACTATTCGCACTTTCGTCCAACATGACGCTAAATTGTATCGTCCCTTTTTTGTCCAACATGATGTTAAACTATGAAAAAGTCCCTAATATGTCCAACATGACGTTAAATGGTGTACTCTTTTTTCCTCCCTGCATGACATTAAACTGCATAGTCCCCCTTTTCGTCCAACATGACGTTAAACTCTATTGTCCCCATCATCCTAACTACATGACGCTAAACTATACAGAAATTTCGTGATATGTCTTATATGACATTAAACTGTATTTTGTCCCTGCTACATGACACTAAACTGTGCAGCACCAATAGACCTAACTGCAAGACTTTAAACTGCATAGTCCCTTTATATGTCCTACATGACATTAAACTATGCATCGTTAAGGTTGTTGTTACCTCTTGTTTCTCACACCGAGTATGACTCACGTGAGCTTAGAGAAAACCTCAACCGTAACACTCTCTCTGGGCTTCTAACCATGTGTAAGTCCCAACATCATTTTTTAGGTCGTTGTCCCCAAGAACAACTTGATCATTAATTCATTCTTTAATTGAACTAAACGGACTTTGATCCTTTCCTTCCAGGCTGGGTATATAGGCAACCTCCCAAGGTTCAAGCCCAAAACCAATCTCTTCACATTGGTTCATCTCCATCTCATACGATGTTGATTCGAGCAACCGCCCCTAGAATCAATATCTTTACATTGGATCACTTTCGTCCTTGTTATACGACGTTAAACTATACAACACTTTTTTCTAGTATGAAAATAAACTACAAATTTATTTGATACCCTCACCTAAGAGGGAACCATTATTTTCATTGATTTTTCAATCATGTTTCATTTCAAAGACTACGTGCATACATGGAAATGCCCGAACCTTTTATCTTGGGTTAAACCATCATTGCACTAAAGTCCCCTTTCTCCCTTCACATGTACAAACCAAATTTGTACATAGGGTATTTCTAGAACTATGTGGGCTTGATTACCATCCTTATGGGATATGTAGGAACATTCGAGTGTCCCTCGAATCCAGCCCCAAGTCTTTGGGCCTAACCCCAAATTCCACTTTCAGTCTCTGGGCTGAAAAGTCACCATGAAAACACACACTGTGTATTTCTTACAATGGTCCAAGATCTATGACCCTAAACTAAGATCTCTAATCCTTTTTTCCCACACGATGTTAAACTGTAGTTTAAGAACTACGTATGGCTGGATTCTCATCATTATGGGAGACGTAGTGAAGTCCAACATTTCAATTTAGGACCCATCCACAACATGATTATGGTTAGCACTGATCTATGTATCTCTGTATACATTGAACAATACCCATCTTTATGTGTCATAATCCTAACCTTAAATATTTTCAGATCCTCATAACCCTTTTCATGACTTCTAGTCACAAAAATGTCAAAATTCTGAGAGTTCATTTGCCTGACTATGCATCATGTGCCCATAGGCGGCCTTGCATAAACATTCTACATAACAGACTTGTTATCCAAAAGATACTATTATTTGATTATTCAGCCAATGCCCTTAGGTGACCCTACATAATTCAACCCCCTAACGGGTTTTTCGGATAGTGGTAACTTCATTCTTGGGAAGAATGCCTATTTTGTCCTTATTTGTCTTAAACGACAGTATGTAGGGATCCGCAAAAATAGTCATCCTTAACATATTTGTCCCATATCCTTTTTCATGATCTGAAAGTATTCAAGTCTATGGTTTATATTATCCTTCCCTACGTTTGGTTCAGACCTTCGTAGGAGTGATATTCATCCAGTTCTTCGATAATCTTATTTGGAAATATCTTCTCCATATTCAAGTACCTCTTTCCATACATCAAACTCTATACTTTGGAATATTTGAATCTCCATAAACTTTCACTGGCTTTTAGCACTAGGAAAGTAAATTTCTGAGATTTCTTTTGCCTGACTATGCAGCACGTGCCCATAAGCGGCCTTGCATAAACAGTCTACATAACAGACTTGTTAGCCAAAAGATACTATTTTATTTAACTATGTAGCCAATGCCCTTAGGTGGCCCTGCATAATTCAACCCCCTAACGGGTTTTTCAAATAATGGTAACTTCATTCTTGGAAACTACTTCTTCTAATTCCTTTTAGATCTTTTTCATATCATTCCTCATATTCAAATATTCTTAAGTCATAGCTTACATATTTTCCCTCATACATGAGTATGGTAATATGCTTTCAGATGAATCTTCAAGGAATTGTGTCAATTCTAATCCATTCAGGTCAAATCTATTTCGACCTTAAACATTAGCCTTTTTTATGTCTGACGTGCATGACTTTAAACTGTCCACAAAAGACAAGAGAACTCTGAATAAAAGTCAAGTTCCCAGCTCACTAAACATACATTTTGTATGATTTAGGTAATATTGAGCAATTAAAAGGTTCAAGTTTGTAGGGTTATTTACATCAATCCTAGTAAAAATCAAACTATGCTTACTAGGCCCATTGGCTTAGGTAAAATCTAAATCATGTAGCAAAAGAGAATGCAGGTACAAATGAGTGAAGGTGAAAGTGTTTTTCATTGATGCACAAGAGTTTGAAGGACATTCACAGATTGGAGTCTCTTCTCTTTTCCAAGGAGATTACAAAAGATTATCAACATAAGTATTCATTTGATGTACAATATCTTGAGCTTCATCAGAAACTACTTGAAGCTCGTGCACTTGATCAACTTCACTCTTCTCAGCTTGATAGAGTGCCTTCTTGGCATCTGCAATGGCTTTCATACCATTAATTTGAGCTCCCTCCAATGAATTATTGAGCTGATCAAGTTCCCCAGTAATAGTATCTAACTATTGGTAGAGCTGCACCTGTTGGACGACTTTTTCTTTGATTTTATGCTTCAACTCCTTCATCTTGGCAGTATAATCAGCCTCAGCTTGGGATACCGCAGCCTCAAATTCACCGATGTTAACTGATAATTTCACCCTGGTCGATCTTCGCGGCACTTTTTCTCTTGCTCCCTCCAGAAGATGATCTGTTTCACTGTGGTATGGATCTTTTCATATCCAAAACCACGCAAGTCCTATTACCTTGACAACAGAGCGACGGTGAGGAAATAGCAGAAAGAAGATGACTTGCGCAGCGAGAGCTCAAGAATTCAGAATCAGATGCTAAGTGCGGCCAATGACTGCGTATTTATAGGCCAGGCGGCCAATCTATGCGTCATACCCCTGCGTACCAGGCCATGTGCGATGCGCACTTGCGCGCCGCCCTCTGCGCCATCAAGACTTGCGTGCCACCTTTCCTTTGGTTTTCTTCTTTTCCTCATAGTCGCATCCTCATTTCTTTCGGATCTAACTCTGAGGGGGGACTTTTTTTACGCTCCTTTTTCGTCACAGAGTCCAAAGGAATGTAAAGGGAAATGACTTAGCACAAATTGATCCATCCTTTGAAGAAAATATCAAAAATAAACAAAGTCATGAACAAGGGATCAAAAGCACATGTTCCGCGCAAGTTATATCACTATCGCACAAGTCCACTTGCACGACGCCTAGTGGTCATGCAAGTGACTTGTGCGACCTAAGTAGTAACCGCCCGGGGTCTTCTCCTGCCTATAAATAGACCCTATGGGCCCCCCATTCGTGGAGGATTTTTTCCAAAAACTCAGATTTGAGCTCCAGGCGCCCTAGTCTCTTATCAAAGCTTCTGAAACACTTCTAAGGTAATTTCTTACCTAGAACGGAAGATCTAAAGAGGGGGAGGAAGGCCTAAGTGTTGAAACTCATCAACACTTGCGTGCCTAAGTAGCCAGCCCTTAAAGGAAAAGGCCACACTTGCGCGTCGCCTTTCTCCTTCAATAGAACTTGCGCTCCCCTTTTCTGGAAGAACCTCAAGAGGATTCTAAAGGCTTTAATCAAGAGTCTCTCAAGTATTACCCTGCTGGTTAACCGTCGCGCAAGTACACCATGTGTCGCGCAGGCATACCTGTGCGACTAGGACTTGTGCACCCACGCAGTACCTGCGCGCCTGCCAGGACTTGCGCGCCCCTGCCTTTTTGGGTGCCCTTCTTGCCCATTTCACCCCTCTTAAGCCATTCCACCTTTCCTATTCAAGATTCAGTCTTCAAGACACTCTTCAAATCCATTTATGGCATGATTTCTTGATTTGAATTCCTTATCTGAAAGGAATTCTGTGGAATATCTCTCAAAACCTAGTGATTTACAAATCTTTATGTCACTAAATATTGAGATTTCATTCATTCAACCTCATCCTTTAAGATGAGAGAATCCTTAACCTGGGTCTCCTTTTAAGGAATAATCCCCAGTCATAAGTCCTCTAATTTGGGCATCCTCTTTAGGAGTAAGCCCCAAGTCCTCTAATTTGGGCATCCTCCTTTTAAGGAGTAAGTCCCAGTCATAATTCTTAACTTGGGCATCCTCCTTAGGAGTAAGCCCCAATTCTTAAAGTCTAAAATATGGGCATCCTCTTCAGGAGTAAGCCCCAGTCCCCTAATTTGGGCATCCTCCTCAGGAGTAAGCCCCAGTCTTAATTTCTCTTAACCAGTCCTAATTTACCTTTGATCTGGGATTCCTTTTCAAGAGTAAAGCCCAATCCTAAGTCTTCTCCTAATTTGGGCCTCCTTTTTAGGAGTAAGCCTCAAGTTTGAGTATTCAAAATCTCCATGAAGAACATATACCTTTATGGACCATGTTCCTGTATTTCTTCCCTAAATTAAATCCTAACCTTCATTTATCTAGGAAGTCATACATACATAAGCCCCACATTATTTCTTATGATTTCATATTTCATGGAACAATTGTCTAATTTTTACCAATACCTCTTGTTTCTCACACCGAGCATGACTCACGTGATCTTAGAGTGTAAAAGTAATTGTGACATCCTTCTTTGATCCATCAATCATAAACATCATACTCCCTTACTCGAACTACATGGGTTCTGATTCCTTTTCTAAACAAAGGATATGTAGGTAGCCCGTCTATGGGTTTGATCCCAACTCTAAAATAATCCATGTCCTTCTGAATGAAAATAAACTTCAAGTGCCCTACTGAGTGGCTTTAAAACCAGTATGGTCATTATAATGACCAAGAGACTTCTATATAAATGTGTCGAAGGGTACCATTGACCAATAATCTCTAATAAATACAGATTATTCTCTATCGATGAAGAACCTCGAATACATACAAAATATTCTCTAAATTTCCTACATATTTAATCATTGATTGTCAGATCTGAAGGAAAGCTCATTTCTTACTTGGTAATGTAATAAGGATTCACGAACATAACTTAAATCTATAAATAGAGTCCCGGAGTAGACAATAATTCCCCTCAAAAAGGTGTGATGAGTCCGACCTCCCGTCCTCTCGACCAATGCAAATTACTAAGCCTCATCAGTCCATAAACTAATGAGCACCTACCTTTGGAAAGTAGGTCCGAATGGATGTGGAATCATTGGATGTTTCCGGTTCTACGAACAAACCCGTTAGAAACCGATCGGAATGTTTGAACCTCCCATCAAGGCGGTCATCCCCCGATTCCGAGGGAAACGAATATAAAATTTCTAGGGTGAAAATCTTTAATGGAGAAAGAATATAAGACCCTTAGTTTTTAAAAAGGAAAACATTACATGATAGTGAATGTGACATGAAACACCAAACCTAAACGAACCATGGTTATTTATGACTAATAGAACCTAGAAATTAAATTGAAATGTATTAATAGTATTAAATATTTAAATATATGTATAAATTTATTAATCAATATAATTTTATTATTAATTATCAGGAAATAAAAACTCAATTTATAATTAATTAATTATATTATTTTCCATATTCATTAATTTTTATTTCAAAATAAATTTTAGGAAAACGTTAGGGACCATCAATATTCAGGATGCATGAGGATCAAACCTCATCAGAAAACATCATGCCATTCAAAAATAATTTAAAATAGTTAGATTTTTTTACCTTGAATAATTGCCATTTGTTGGAGGTAACCTCCATATATGGATTTTCCATAATGATATAATCAAAGAAAGAATCCATATTTTCATAATCTTCCTCATGTTCCTCTATAATGGTTTTCACCTCATTTAATCCTTGGATCAAAATCTTATTCTATTAATAAATCTAGGATATTTGTTCATTATTCAAATCATCTTGCAACAGTATTTCAAATATTCTATGGGCATCCACTTCTAAGATGTTGATCATGAAAGTCTCTTCAATAATTTCTTCATTATACTGCATGAGGAGCTCATGTATGTCCTATGATTCCAAATCATCCCTATCATAATTTTCTAGGTCAATGGAATTTTTTTCCCCTACCTGAGTTGTAATGGCCTCCTCATGAGGGGAGGTTTCCATCTCAACATGTGTTGTAGATCCATTGAATTTTCTCTTAGGGGTTTCAACTACAGAAACCATCCCCTTTTGAGGGGGCCAATATTTTTTAGAAGACCTTGTAACTAAAAGGATAGGTAAATTGGAGTAATCCTTTCATCTCCATGGATTTCTCACATGTTGAATAAACCCATCAGTATCAATGATTGTGTTCTTACCTTTCTTTAGAGAGAACCGAAGATAAACTTCTGCAAGTTCCATCTCCATGGTCATAGAGCACTAAGATTCAGAAGTAGAGTCATCATTTAATCCTTAGAACCGGTTCCCAAGTTCAATGGTACAAACTGTTATAAAATAACCTGATGTGTTCACCAGATCTATTCCATCCCCTTGGAAAGGTTCCTACACTTCCAGCCCTTGAATAAAATATATTTCACCACCCTTATAAGTCTTATGGGTTTGAGAAGCCACACCAGATGAACCCAAAACATCTACAAACATGGGGGGGATAAGATTCTACTACCATATGTCCCTAGCCTTTCCACTAATATGTCCCTAAAATCATGACTTAAGTGAGCAAACACATCAAAAAATTTAGGTCCTGATATAATGACATTAACATATTTAGGGATGGGTGGGGGAAGCCCACCCTGACTGGTTCTCGGGGTTATCAATTTTGAACCATTAAAAGGTATATTAACATGAGAGATCCCCATAAATAGGTTCTTGAAACTAGAGCCATCATGGCCATGATTATTTTAGGATGAACAGAAGAGGACCCAAGATACATATACAACCTTTTTATACCATCGAAGCTCACCTTGAATCTCTATATCGATGGTATCCAACCAATTATTTGAAAAATCAACTTCATCGAAAATTCTAGGGGAAATAGGGTGGATTATGATGGTCGTTCACTAGTCCAATCATAGTAATCTACCAAAAATATTTCCAATCAAGTGAAGAATTGTTGGTTTTGGAAATGGTTGGGGAAGGACAGGGAGCAAGATACAAATCACTAAGACAGGGGGGTCTCTTTTCAAGTGGAAATCAAATGACCACTTAAAAATAAAGAAGCAAAAACTTGATATAACACGCAATGAATTTTACCAAGGATATATGAGATCTTCTTCTGATGAGAAATAAACTAGGAGATTCCTTGAATACAGGAGCCTTATAATTGGTCGGTCTTTTAGCTTCCACGGGTTGAAGATAAATCTATTGAATACGTCAACAACTGGCCATCCCTTACTGAAGCAAGCTACTAAATAAAGATTCATCATCATGGGTTAATTAAAAAACTCTATTGAAGAGGGTGTAACCACTAAGACACCATGGATGTTTGAGGGAACATTAGGGATAATGTGAATGGAGGGGGGAATAGGGAGGGTTGAAGGATCCATGAAAGGATTAAATGATTAGGGGAGAGGAGATAAGGGAGGTTGAAGAAACTCCACCCCCGTCTAGGATCATTCTATGAGGGGAGGATATAGAGTGTCCATCACACAGGTAATCCTAAGAGGCGGTGATGCAAGAGGTTTAGAAAAACTCATTTTTAAGGTGTTCTATTCTTTAAAAACATGTTTCCTTCAAAAACATTTATTGTTTTTTTGTGAGAAAATAATATAATTAAATTTTTTAACACTTACAGATGTTATTTTTTATAATTAAAATAATTTTTTAGATTTTCAAATGAAAATTAACTTAGGGTGAAATTTTGGGATTTTTTTGAAATGTTTGATTTTTTAGTGAATAGTGAAAATTTCTGATTTTTGAAATACTACCATTCATTTTCATTAATAATTTAATTAAAAACATAAATTATATTATGGATTTATAATTAGAGTGACATGTTATCCATTTTATTTATAAAATTTTTATTAAATTCATTTTAATATAAAATTTTCGTAATTTTGGTATAAGTTTATTTTTATGCTTAAAAACATTGTTTGCTACAAATTGTTTTTTAGTGAATCATGTTTATCCATTTTAATTAATTAAAAAAATACTTATAAAGTAAATTTATAAATGAAATTAATATATTACACATATACTAATATGAATTTAAATTCATATTATGATGATAGTTAGTGATTGAGTTAATATAAAATCACATATTTCATGAAAAATGCATTTCTTAAAAAACTGTTTTTAGAAACATTTTACAGGTATAATTTTAAATTGAATTCTTCCACTTCCATGAATTTAATTTTATAAAATTTATTTCACATTTTTAATCAAAAAAATTAATATTATGTAATAATTTTAACTTATTTTTTTTCAAAATGAATTGTAAAAGTAGTACAAAAACTAGTTGTCATGGTAAAAACTAAAATGGTAAAAGTAAGTATCCATGGGGGTAAATTGAATAAAAGAATTATTTTTTAATGGTGGAGTTTTGGAGTGTAAATATCTCTTATAAAATCCATTTTTTATCAATTTTTTATTCACTTGGAATGAGAGTGACTTTCCATTATTGAATAGTTTTGGGTATATAGAAAAAATGTCACCCCCTAACTTATAAAAGGTAACATCCTATCCTCTCATTTTTCACACATAAAAATCCTTGTGTTTTATCCAAGAAATAACAAAATACATTCTCTTATTACCTAAAAAATTCTTATAGGACCTGGTTTTATCATAAATCTAATCTACATATGATTTAAGTATAATCCTAAAGAGGTGGGCCGAAGAAGAGGTTCCATTCTTAACCAGGAATATTTGTTTTATTTATTCTTCCACATCCTAAAAATATTACTCAATCATGATGATATATTAATATAATTATATAGATTATAATATGTTTTCATTATATTAATGGAATACCATAAATCCAAATCCCTTTCTATAAAATGGGAAACAAAACTATTGTTAGTGTGTACGAAAGACTACCTCCTCGCGAATCGAAGCAATTTGTTTTCCATAATCACTTCCCAAAGATGATTATAAGTATGAATTTAATTTTTATATATTATATTTTTTTCATATTAATATTCCTGTTAAATTAATATATCATATAACATATTACTTTACTATTTGTTGAAAAATTATAATGTCGTTCATGTGTATACTGGACTATCTCCTCACTAAGTGAAGTGATTCATTTTTTTTATTACTTGATCACATAAATTGTAAAATTAATTGTATTTAATTAAATTAAATTATATTTATGATATAATTATAATTATATAAGGTTAAAATAACACTTTACTTCTTTCTATCGTTATCATTGAAAAATGAGAATGTTACTCATGTGTATGTATGACCTACCATCTCCATCATTATAATGTGGTTCATTTTTCATAGCCATATTTAATGATGTATTTTAACAGTATAATTTATGTATAAAAAATATAATTATGTAATAATTATTATTATTATTTAAGTGATTGATTAATAATCTCTTTTCCTTTTTCCAACTTACAAAGGTGGTTTTGGACATATGAGTCGAACATCGTCAAAACATCTCACGTGAACCAAAATGATTAAGTGATTGAATATAGCATGATAATAAAAAAATGAATAATAAAATTGATAAGGGTTTTTAAGAAAGTAAAAAATTAAAATAATTTTTTTATTCATGAATATAAAGAGCACACATGACAAATCAGGCTCGAGGTAAGGGATTTCTTTAAACCATCTTTTCCTTTCAGTTATGACCATTCTCTCTCTAAATAATTTTATCTATATGTTTAATGGTATAGAATGAATCTTAATTGCGTATATATTTCTATAACATATATAACAGTATTATTATTTCTTTAATTTGTTGGGAAATACATTCCTTTAATTCATTTCTCAAATTTTTTGATTATGAGATTTCATTTGATTATAGTATTAAGCAAGATTATGCAATCCATTTTCTTTCCAAGTATATTTATTATATTATGGATTATGATTAAGTTCATTTATGTGGTACTCATAAATATTGAAAATGTTATTATGGGTTCACCTATATAGTAATCCAATTCATTGGGTATGGATTTTTCTTCATGATGTGTCATGAATAGGTTTAGGGAGTAAACCTAATCCATAATGGGACTTTGTCCACCTCGTGATATTTTCTAAGAAGTTTTTTTCATGTTTTATGTTTCTTCCACATTTCCTATTTTACCATTATCTTATTATACCATGTTATTTATGTTATTCTTTTATGATATTACTTATGATCCCTCTCTTTTATGATATCATGATTTATCTTTGACTCACATGTTATGTTTCCTTATCATGTTTTTTCCCTTAAAAAGATTTTTTGATCACCCACTTAAATTATGTATTCCCCTGGTTATACTATAAAATATTAAGAGAAAAAATGGATTTAGGATCTCATTATGGAGAATAAACTGAGGATATCATGTTTTAGTTTACTTTTTATGTATTATGAACAAATTCTTCCATAGACACTAGGCCTCACAGCCTTTGGGTTTGTACATATCGGATACTTTTGTTTAAAAAACATGTAATAATATTTTTAAAAGTCATCAGCCTCTATAGTTGGTATCATATAATATTACATTTATTTTGGGGGATTTAGATCATAAAACTCAAGTGAAATGCTTAGGGATAATACTAAACAAAGGAAAATATCCAAAAAAATTGGTAAAGTATAGAGTAAGTGATTTCCAAGAAAATGCATCTCTGTTTAGATACTAAAAGTGTATGTGGATCTAGAAAATCTATACCTAGGGGTAATAAACCCATAAAGGGAACATTGATATGGAGTAAAACATCACCAGGTGCCTGAAAAGGGGACTTTATGAACACCTATTTTGACACTCCTAGGGGATATACTTTGAAAATTCACAAATCTATTTATAAACCATTATTAATCACTTGAAGAAGTTATTATATTAGAAATCCTAATAATGAAATTATCATGGATAAATTATATTGAAACCTATATATTCATAATTTAGGATACAATTATCATTTATATATTATTCCTCCCAATTTTATAAGTTTCTATTTTGTTTTTTATTAGTTAATTTATCATCATATTGTTTTTCTTCTTTTAGTTAATGGTGGTATATAGAAGAAACCATTCCAAAAACCAACATGATAGGAAATATAATGATTTCCCCAATTATATTAAAAATATTAGGGGCATGATCTATTAAATTTATGGTTTTAGTGGCGCAATTAGCTGATTTTATGAATAACAACTTGAATCATGGGGAACAAAATCCTCCAAAGAAGAAGAAAGTTGCAGTTGAGTATTTTAGGAAAACAATACCACTTAACTTTAGTGGATCTTTTCACCCCTTATTTGGGAATAATAAATTAACTATATTTAGAGATATTATATGTAATCCAATGTATATATCAATAAAATGTTTTACTTGCTATTATTATATTAGTGTAGAAGCTGATTTGTGGTGGAAAGTGATTAAGAACCAAAATTAAAAAGAGGATATTGGTTCCATGGAATGGGAGGGCATCAATTTTTTTTCAAGAAATATTTCACCCAAACTCTCCATAATAAAATGGATAGGGAGTTACATAGTCTAAATCAAAATTAATATGAGTGCATCGGGGTGTCTAAAGAAAACTTCACAGGGATTTCATGATACACATCCAATTTTCTCATAAACACAAAAATTAAAGTGTAAATTTTCTTTAGTGGGATAAAGCTGATTCTATTAAAAACATTATAGATTTTGGAGATATCCATGAAGAAATTATCTATTGTTCCTTTAAAGTTGAGGTAAATATCATTGAATTCAAGTGGTCTTGGGGAACTAGTGAGAAAAAACATAAAATTGAATTTTCTTTTTGAGTATCAAAACATAAATCCCATGGAGGAAATAAAACCTACCATCCCACTTGTCAAAAGTGTGGGAAGAATCATCATAAAAAATATATGATAGTAATTGATAAATATTTAAGATGTGAAAAAGTGGGGAAGTAGGATAATCAGTGATGGGGGGAAGTTAAGAAAAACACTAACTCAAAAGTAGAAAATATGATTAAGATAAATATTCAACATATATTAGAATTTCTCAAATGAAAGTAAAATGGTCAATATGAGATCCAATTCCTTATATTGATGGTTTTCAGAGACAATCATTGAAAATAACCTCCATGGACTAGAGAGAAAGGATGGTCATATTCTATCACTATGGATGAGGTGGATCCCAAAAATGATGTGGTGATAGGTATACAAGTTATTTATTATAGAATAGTGAACATTCTATTTGATTCTAGTTCTATGAATTCTTTCATATCTTGAAAGTTTATTAGAACTATTCAATAAACACATCAAAAAATGGGGGTTGAGCTATATGTGAGAATAGAAACCAGTGGAATTTTTAAATCCCAAGTATATAACATCTCCCCAATAAATGATCATGGACATAATATTCGAAAAAAATATCATCTTACTTTTCTGGAATTTAATGATATATTAGGAATGGATTGTCTATCCTTATATAAATCAAACATCAATTTTCTTGAGAGGGAGATCACCCTCCATGTCCCAAGTTATCCTCTAAATCTATAAAAGTGTAAGGAGGTGGATGGATCTCCCATGGAATCCTCTGTTAAATAATGGATATAATTTATTATAAAGAAAACATATCTAGCCCAAATGAATGAGACAAGGGAGAGAATAATGTTTGAAGACATCCCATTGTGAGGGATTATACTAATGTATTCCCTGAAGAGTTTCCTGATCTTATTCCTGACTGAGAGGTTGACTTCTCAATCAATGTTATACATAGATATTTCCCATATAGAAGACTCCTTATATAATGTCAATTGATTATTTGGAAGTGCTAACAATGTAGTAACTAGTGAATATTTGAAAAGGGTTTTATACATATAATTGCTTCGCAATGGGGTGCACTTGTCCTCTTTTTCAATAAGAATTATTAGTTAATGTACCTCTGAATTTATTATCATGAACACAAAAAAATCATGATAAAGAACATGTACCCCTTTACATGGATATATGACTTGTTAAATGAACTACATGGAGCCAAATATTTCAATAAGGTGAACATTTGATCATGATATCGCCAATTAAGGTTAAAGAAGGAAGATATTCCCAAAAATAACTTTTAAACAATGTATGAAAAATATGGGTTCAGAGTAAATCATTTCAGGTAAACTAATTCTCTATCAATATTTATATAAGTTATGAATATAGTATTTAGATATTACCTCAAAAATATTATGGTATACTTTGTAGATGATATTCTGATTTACTCTCAAAGTAAGGAGGAATGTGAGGAGCATTTTAATACTATGCTAATGGCCTTGAGAAAGGATAATATATATGAAAAGTACCAGAAATGTGACTTTTTATGAAGGAAGAATCATTATTATGGAATATTATTACCAACAAATGGATAATTTTAGACTCTTCTAAGATAATTTTAATTGAGGAATGGATAAGGCCAAAATTTGTAACACATATCCATAATTTCCATGGACTAGCGGGATATTACTAAAAAAAATTAGAAACCTATTATGATAATTAAACCAACTAACCAAGATAACATGAAGATAGTAAGGTTTTTCTGGACTAGTGAATGTGAATAAATATTTGACGAGTTGAAAAAGAGACTAATCACTATACTGGTCCTCACACCGCCCTGAAGTGGTTAAATTTTTGTGGTATACAACTATTATTCAAATAAGGGATTTGGTTATATACTTATGAGAAATGATAAAGTGATTTATTGTACCTAAACATATTTGAACGTTCATGAGAATAACAATCCCATGTATGACTTGAAGTTGGATTCTATAACCTTTGTATTAAAAATATGGAAATATTATCTCAATGTAAAATGTGTAAAATACATATAGATCATAAGATCCTAAAATATATATTCAGATAGAATGATCTTAATATATTCTAATGAATAATCTTAGAGATGATCGAGTTATATAACTCCTCAATCCATTTTTTATTCTGATAAGGAAAATAAAGTAGAAGATTCTTTAAGTAGAAATGATCTAGAATAATTATCAGAGATGATAATTGAGATGGATCCAATATTCTTAGACATTAAAAGTATAAAAATGGGAATCATTAAGGAAATATCATCACCATTTCTTTCTCAAATTATTTCACCACCATCTCTTAGGGAGAAGATAAATAATTATTAAAGATATGATGCAGAAATTTAGAAAAAGGTGGAAGCTATAAGAAAAGTTTAATCCTTTGAGTTAAAAATTGATAAAGAAGGAGTTGTCAGACTTGGTCCCCCACTATGCACACCATCAAATATAGAGATAAATAAAGTGTTGTTAAATGATGTACATAAATTGACCTTGTCCATCCACATAGGGAGAACGAAGATGTATTGAGATCTTAGAGAGCACTCTTGGTTGGAAAATATAATGAAGGAAATTACTGAATATGAATCAAAGTGATTGTTATGAAAAAAAGTTACCATTAAAAGGAAAACATCTAAGGGGATGAAATAACTATTTTCTATACCTACATGGAAATGGTAAAACATTACCATGTACTTTTTCATTGGTCTTCCAAATATATCAAGATGAAATAATGAAATATGGGTTGTAGTGGATCATATTACAAATACTGCTCACTTAATTACAATTTTATAGGACTTTTCACTTAATAAAATTATAAGGATATGAATTATAGATGTGGTGAGTCTATATAGAATGCCACTATCAATTGTATATGGTCGAGATCTATGATTTTCTTCCATGTTATGGAAGATCCTCAAACGTGATATAAATAATGAGTTGAACTTCATTATGGAATATCACACCCAAACTGATGGACAATATGAGAAGACTATACAAAAACTAGAGGACATGTAGGGATAATGATTGATGGAAATTGAAAAAGGATGGGATCAATATTTTCTCTAGTCAACTTCTTGTAAAATAATAGTTTCCAATTAAGCATTCAAATGGCTCTATACAAAATCCTTTTTTAGAAGAGATGTAGAAAAAATAAGTGTTGTGATGAAGTCAGTGAATCCAAGATATTGGGACCTGAAATGGTCAAGGAGATTTTAGAAATGGTAAATACAATGTAAAAACACATTATAACTTCTCATACAATAAACAATATAGGTTTAATGGTAGTTTTTTTAATTTAGAGGCACTTTAAACTACCTCTAAATGTATCTGTGATGACCTTTAAAAACCAAAAATAAGGTTAGCATTGTAATACAACCTACATCAATTTAGTCCATTTCATGGTGGTTTTGTGGATGTGTTACGAAAAGATTTTTTAGCAGCAGTAATTTTGTTTTTAGTGGTGGTTTTGTTCTGGAAAACTACCCATGAGTTAGCAATAGCTTAAATGACTGTTAAATATTGTATTATATTATGGTGGTTTAAACCATAAATAAGTTTTTTTAATATATTGGTGGCATTTTAAACCACCTCTAAAATATCTTTGACCATATTTTGTGGTTGTTTAAAACATTTCTATATAGTGATGTTAAAAACAATTCTATAGAATCTCGAGCAGCAAAAAACCAATAAAACATAACATAAAATAGGTATCCGTCATACATACCAAAATCACATAAATACCATGAAATATAATAAAGATAAACCAAAATATCATAATACAGGGATGTTAATTTGGCTAATACATATTTGGTCTAAGATATGAGAGAAAACATAAAATTCTAAACTGGAAACCACTATGTGAACCAAGGGAACCATTCAAAACCATCACCAAAAAAGTTATACCAAAAAAATAAAATTAACCCAAACCTTAATAAACATAAGTAAGAGAATCACACATAAGGAAATAATAATAATCAAGTGTAGTATTAATGAAGTATATAAAGTAAATGTAATCATAGGAAACTTCCATGGTCCTAGTGATACGGTGCTAGATATACTCTTGTGGAACCATCATCCAAACTATTAAGGATATTCCTATACAATATCCACCTTGATTACTCCAAAAATCCTCAATAGATGGTATTCTACGTAGTCATAACAAATCATATAATAGATTAATCTAGTTAGAGTCTCATCATGACTAGAATATAAACCATCACTCAATATCCCACTTATATCTCATGGGCTCCCATTATACTAGTGACCGATGGTGGGAAAACATGTATCACATATCAGTTACACATCAATAACATGCCACATGGAAAAATATATAAATTTCATAACTCATCACTCCCCTACACAAAATTTTTATAAATTACACATATATTGTTCACATAACAACAAAAAATAATCAAAATTGTCTCATAGTATCCACAAAATTATATAAAATAAGGTTCTATTAGGGAATAAACCAAGTGTGTAACACATTTCATGAGAAAAAAACATTGTACAAAGGTTCAAATAGGGATTTGGTTTTAAGATAATAAAGAAACATTTAAAACCATCCTAAAAACCATTATAAACCAGCTATTATTTAGATAAATTCTTCATGTGTCTTTTTAAAACCATCATAGAAACAATGGGGAACTTCCCTTTAAAACTATTATATTCAATATATCATATATTTATAAAAATAAAACCTCGATAAATAAAATAGAATTATTTTAGGGGGTTTGATTCACTCTTGGCTCTTGGCTCTCGGTGGCGATGCCCTAACAACAATGGAGATGGCCTCGGCCTCCCCCCTTCCTAGTGTTGGTAAGGAGGAGGATCTCTCTAATCCGACTTCGAAACCCCGAACTTTCATCCCTTTCTCAAACCATGATACTCGCCCTTTTTTCTGGACATTTCGCTTAGTCTGAAGGTTCCTGATTGATTTGAAGGTGCGCCTCAACTTTCATTATCACTTTTGGAGTTCACGGAAGCTTCAAGCCTCTTGTATCTGACCCTAGTGGCTCGTTTCACTCATCGACGTCCTTTGGTAGATTAATTTTACCGCTTTGTCTTCGAATATTGGGGGTTACAAGGGCACGTGATTATTGGTCTTCTCAACAAACGCCACCTGATGGTTCATTTCTCCTAGGAAGAAGATTTGGTCCACGCGTTGTCCAGTGCTCATCATAAGTGCATCAGTCTCAGATTCTTCCTATTTCACTAGTCTTATGATTTTCATTTGATTCGGGACTCCACTTTAGTTGCAATCTGGGTTTCTTTCCCTGAACATCTATTTCCATTCCAAAACCCTGCAATCCTTCGAATGCTAGGGAACATGGTTGGACATTTTCTATGCTCCGACAACCAGAATCTGTCTATCATCCATCCGATTAACCCATGGATATGTGTATAGGTAGATGTTTCCAAGGCACCGGTGGAGTGGGTATGGGTTTTTGTGGGTGAAGAATTCAGATGTAAGTAATCAGTCTTCTTCAAATCCTTGGTGGAGTATTGTAAGAAGTGTAGGTGGATGGGGAATCTCGATTCTAGTTTCCAAAGAGGATCTAGGTGTGGGGGTGTTGATCAGGTGATGGACAGAGTTGAGGCAATGGCTCAGGCGGGAGGTAATTCTGTGGTGGAAGTAGGGCAACCTGTAATCAAGGTTGTGGATATTTTTTCCCGACTGAAGAATGATTTAAGTGATCGCAAGCAGACTGAGCATGATCCAATGGATTCAGAGAAGGTTAAGGAAGATCACATCGATGATTCCTTAGGCATTAGTATACTTTCACCTCATCCTAAGGTAGCCACTGATCAAGGGGTTTTGTCCTTGGTGGCAGTGGAGAAAAATAGGAGTGACAAGGGTGTTCTTGTGGGTGATTGCAGAAAGGAGGTTGAGCGACCTGTAATGTGGCTAGGGAAATCCTTTTTCCTCACTGCTAAATAACCTTATAATGGACAAGGATGGCAGGATGTGGCTAGTGTACTGTGACCCTTGGACCCAAAAATTCCCATTTCTAAGTCCTCATCCTCTCAGAAGAATGGGAGTGAGGAGAATAAGAATAATAACATAGAGGTTAAAGTAGGAAAGGTGGACTCTACGTGTAGGTCATGGCCTCTCAAAGAAGGCCCGAGGGTTGAGTTGAAAAACCGTTTTGAAGGTCTGGCGGTTCAAGAACAAACATTTTTTCATGAGGAAGACGATTCCGGTGATGACAGTTGTAGCCAATTTTCAGTGGACAGTTTGGACTGTTTCTAAGAGAAAGTTCCCCGAAGCCCAAGAAAGAAGAAGGGGAAAAAAGGAAAGCGTGACTCAGGGAAATGAATTGTGGTCCAGGGGAAAAAACCCAAGGGATGCAAAGACTATTCTGACTTACCTAAACCAATGGAAACCATGTCAGCCAAGAAATGTGGAAGTAAAGAAAGAAAATACCCACAAGGTGGGGAAACTGAAGATCAAAACAGAGAACCAAGAGTGATGGAAGAAGAGGTAAGGGAGTGTATGAGGCTTATATTACACTCCAAAGAAGAAATTAATGAAAAATTACTATGGCCCAATGCCTCAAATGAGGATATTTTAAGGATTTATGAAATAATGTTGCAAGTTGAGGCCATTGAGGAGTTAGAGGTTTGGATAGACAAGCAAGACCGAATCATTGCCTGAGGCTTCAACCAAGGCAAAATCACCCTGGAGGAATTCATCTAGACAATGGATAGAATGGTTTCTCACCTCAAATAACTTATCAAGGAGAATATAGACACCCAGGTTAGTACTCTACACTGGGAATTATATTGAGTGTCTGATTCAAATAATCTCAGTCTTGTTTTTTATAATTTTGTGAGCTCTTTCAGCATGTAGGGGTCCTTGTTTTGCAAACTATGGTTTCCCACTTTCCCTTAAAGTATCCTAATAAAAATTTATATTTGGATAAATAACATAGAATACCTTATAAAAAATCATCAATAAGAAACATTAAACCATATTAAAGAAAATATCATACCCCATATGTTGTTTGGAATGAAAATGGTTTTTTAAGTGAATAAGTTGACAATATTTGTTTTTTGGAATTTTGATATTTTTTAAAGGTTTTATGCTTAAGAAAAAGTCATATGTGAGAGAATTGGGTATATGGAAAAAACATAAGATCCTAAGAATAATGAGTATAAGGTAAAATTCATAAGAAAACATAGAAAATAAAACAAGTATATAGATTTCATGCTATGTTAGGAAAATACATATTTAACCTACCAGAAATAGAAACATGGTTTCTTAGTCACCATATCAGTTTTATTTTTTTATGTGTTTAGTTACACATCACTACCACAAAATCCAAATTCAACCCTAATCACTACCCAAAAAACTAAGACAAAAACTGTCTCTATCTCTGTCTATACTCCTTACTACCGAAAAATATATGACTGTTTTCTTGAAATTTAAATTGCAATATATATAAAATTTTAAATATAAAACCAATAAAATATTATGTTCTAAATAATCAGGAAGTTTTTTGATTTAACTACTCACTCATTCCATACATAGATGAAATATCACTCGGGACACATCCATTCGTCTTCCAATATAATTCAACCAATTATTTCTATAGATCAAATGTAAATTGAAATAACATTTGTACAAAGGGATTAATTTTTAAAATATTAGAATTTATTTTCATAATGGAATTTAATTGAGCCATAATGTATTGAAATTAACTTTATCTAAGAATAAATAGATTTATTCTTCCAGGATTAAGGCATATGCATCCAATCAGAAGATGCAATCAGAAGGGTAATATGATCCACCACTAACTGGCCTAGAATATGGACAAATAATCTTATAGCATCATTCATGGGGACCCCATAATAATGAAAGGATAAAACTACCATTAACCTCGTCATATTACAGACACATGAACTGTTCATATTTTTCCCGATAGTTACATAGTTTCTAATTTTAGGAAAGAATAGTTATTAGTATAAAAAATTTGCAATAACTCCATTCACATTAAAATTTTTACCGATAATATTCACCCTCTAATATCCTCATGATGAAACCGGGAGTTGACTGGGATTAGTGGAATTTTTTCTCATTGGCATTCCTATCATTTAAAAAAGTAATATTAACTTCATAATATATATTTCAAAAAAAATATTGTAGAAAAATCAATTTATCAATGATAGTAGAGTCACAATACTAACAATAAAAATTTACATTGTTATGATAATTAATGACCACACAAACAAACAAATATAACATTCACTTTTTAAAATTAAACAACTCATTCATAAATATAAATTTAAATATAATGAAATATCCACAGTACTATTAATGAATGAAATATAATATAGGTGGTTGATCAATTAATTAATGGATTCACATATAATCATTTTTTCTTTAGTCATGTCATTATCCTACACTATCATTATTTCATCTACTTCATCCACCCTTGTAAGACTAATATTTTTAATATCATGATGGAAAAATAAGTCTATTTCTTATTATTATTGGGTTTCAATGTTAGATGTAAAATTTTCAAATTTATCACCCATATCATACAAGTCTGTTTGATATGAAAAACTACACTCCACCCTTAATCCACGAAAACTTCCAAAAAGTATATCATTTTCTCATGTGATGTGAATATATATAGATCATGTAATTCAGTCACTGACATCCATAAAGTGAGTGAATTTCATGTAATTAAATTGAAAATAATCTCTTTTAATACCCCAAGTAATATCGACCCCTTTTAAATTAAGTAAAATAATTGAAAAATGACCATGGTAATTTAATTTTATAGTATCAGTCATGTTTTCATAGTATCCCATTTAAAAAATTGTAAATATACCACTATTATGTGTTCTTAAACCATATTACTGGAAAAATGTATGAAATGTAAATCCATTCACGTTGTAATCATTGAACATTCTCTCCAATTTGAGAGAAACTCGAGCCAAAAACTTCAAATATTCTAAAAAATCAACCTGATTATTAGTATCTGTAGTCAAAAAAAAGTAATAAACATTAATAGATTTAAAAATATATATGTTTCAACCTAATATAAATATTTATTTAATTATTTATGAACTTACTAATATATGTATTTATTGAAATATTTATGAACTTACAAAACATGAAAACCATTCTACAAGGTCTTTATTAACAGCTTTTGTTATATTCTTATCATTTTGTATTCTAATTCACATTCTCATCTTTGATTGTATCATAATATGTTAAATAAATGGATATAAAATTTCACTATTAATATGAACATATCTATGTGCCTGTAATAATTCCACTTCTATCAGGGTCAAATTTGAGATCCTCCTAACTTATCGGCCAATATTAGAAAAGATTTTTAATTTTTTTTATAGTTGATATCAAGTTAGTGTATCTTCAACAAGTACAACTTGATTGAATCTTTCTTCAATAAAATCCAAGTATCTAAAAAAGTTAATAAATTCCTCTTCCAAATAGCCTTCAGAAATAGAGCATTCAGGGTGAGATTTATTTTTTTGTGTATGACTTAAAGTGACTAAGTAATATGTGAAATAAAATAAATGAAACATAATTATGTATTTAATTAAGTGACACGAATTTTTTACTTATGTTGAAAAAATATAAATAAAGTACATCTCAATTGGATACATCCATCGATAATTAACATGACCTCATAATTTAGTTTCCTCAGAAAAATTCATAGTTAAATGAATCTTGGAAGTAAAAAAAATGGAGGAAAGATCTTATCCATTGCACAAAGCATCAATAAAAATATATCCTAATGGTTTTCAAGATCATATGGTTATAGAGTTTTCTCTCATATTTTTTTAAAGAATTTGAAATATTAGATTACAAATATAGTAACCATTTTTGGTAACAATGTATGTAATTCCAATGGTAGTAACTGATGTAAAAAATATATGTGAATTATAACTTTTCAACTCATGTAACATATGATTATTTACATCGACACACCTTGAGATGTTACTTTAATACTCATTATATACCTTCACATGATTTAAAATTTTATGGAATGTAGATTTATCCTAATTTTTCATTGAAAAAATTGTTTAAGCATACTTTCCTTTCTCATATGGCTGTTGATATTACTTTTCATTAATTGTTTGTACGCCCTTTCAAGCATTTAGATGGTCATTCTATTTTCCATTCACATTAAGAAATTTAAATATCAAATTGTCCCAAAAATTCTTCTCGATATGATTAACATCCAGATTATGATACAAAAAATTAAATTCCCAATATAGAATTTGGATAAATATACTTTTTTTCTTCCATTGTTGTGTTCCGAATTCTATTGATGATTCACTTCAAATTTTTTTCCCACTATCATTCAAATGATGCACCTTACCAAATTATGGTTCAATATTTATAAGTTTTTCTATTATTTAAAAACCTTTCAACAATATTAGAGGTGGTCTATAATCAATAGTATCATTTAATTTTTACTTTTTCAACTAAAATATATGAGATGCATCAAAAAATCAGTGATGACACAAGAAGAACAATTTTTTACTATAATGATGTTTTTTGGGCTCAAAATCAAAGTTATAAATAGGATAAGTCAAACCCTTGTAAGTGTTTAGACCACATAAGTTCCTAATTCAAATAAATTCACTAATGGTCCAAATTAGATTAGCATGCATTTTGAACATTGTTCCATAATATGCATCATATGACTCAACACTATTGCTCTATAACTCCTGTAATTCTTCAATTAGAGGTTTCAAGTATACATCAATATCATTTCTATCCTTTTTTCCAAGAATAATCATTTCAATGATTAAAGATGTTTTTTTCATACATATCCATAGAGGTATATTTTAAGGGATAAAAATAATTGAAAAAATGATATAACTGGAACCAAAATGGTTGAATCCATCGACATCCAATCCCATTCACACATTCATAGGATTAGATGATAAATATGGATATAATGAATCAAATGTCTTCTATGATTTCCAATATCTTGGATTTCAATTTAACCCATCATTATTATTATCTATACAATTTCACTTCATGTGCTCAGTGATTTTTGATGAAATAAATAATCTTTTCTGTCGAGGTTTTAATGGAAACTAACACAAAACCTTTTTAAGTGTGTTGTTTTTATTCTTATTTATAGTTATATATTTATTTATACTTCCAACATCACAAATTGAATACCATCTCGACGTTTGTTTTTTTTCAAAATCTTATATTCCAAAATACTCGCCCTAATAAAGCTTACAATCATTGATAGAAGCATTTATTTTTGGATAATTCAGACCATGCTTGTTAACAACTTTTTTTAATTTCATAAAAAGAATCAGGGATCATATATTAAAGAAATTCTTCATGAAAAAATTCCAATATCATGGACACCACTATATTTATAATTTCACATAGTATTTTTATATGAGAAAACTTCATCAGAAAACAATGTTTCGAATATTTTAGACACCCACCATATCATTCTTTATTTCCATCGCCAACTAAATCCCATAACACATTTTTCTGCTTAGTGAAGTTCCCTATTACATTATTTTCTATAGAATCCAGAGGAGGATTGAATGATGTGTTATGACATTGATTTGGTTTTCCTATAGTCCCCAAAAGATCAATTTTTAAGTTGCTATTTATATCACCCTTAATTGGTTGTTTTGATTGTTTTGATACTGATTCTATTATCTTACAATGTTAAAAAAACATTTATAAGGTTTTTCATTTCATTGTCCATTGTCGATGAAGTTGGGAGCTCATTTTCTTGATTGAAACCAGTGTCAAAACTTTCTATAACATTCAATTATCCATGCCAAATCCAACACAAATATTTAGTAGGGAATTTCTTAAATATCAAGTGTTCATAAACTTCATGTCTCTTTAACCATGTTCTAAATTTACATTTATTGAATGGAAATATTATTTTTCCATCAACTATTCGATTTACAATTGAAAAATAAAAATATTACTCTAAACCCTTAGTATACTGAGGTTTGTTTCTCATTAATGCAATATAACATTTATATATATATATCACAATTTTCCGATGCTTTGTTAAAGAAAATTAAAACACATAAGTATTAAAAATTATGAAAAGAGATAAATGGATGTGAAAAAAACAAAACCCAAGTAGTTATAAGAAGAGTCATATAAGTACTAAAAAGTTAAAATTAAAAAATGAAAATTAGTCAGGGATATTATAACATAAAATATAATCAAGAAAAAAACCATAGAATAATTAATTTAAAAGATAAATCATGGGAGAAACACCCTAGGTTCATTAAGTCTATGTGAACCTAGTAATTCTCTATCAACCAAGTGGTGGATTTAGAATACTAACACATATTTATCTAGAGGGGGGTGTCATGTAATACTTCACAAGCATTGCTAGTGGTGTAGGACCTCTTCCTATCTTGAGTTCCCTATCTAATAACCCTAGGTTTCTCATATGGTTTAACAAACAAGAACAACCGATGACAGAAAATATTTCATTAAGCATTAAATAAACAAGTCCATTTCCACTCCTTTAGAAAATAATTATTATCATAGCTATATCTTAAAGAATACTATATTATATGATAAAACAATTTAGAGAGTAAGTATTCAATTAGTAATATCTTGTATACCTCTTTGATACCCAATGATCGATATTAGGGAAACCTTATTTCTTTTACTTTTTAAAATCATTCTCAAATGGATTTTTATTCACTAACTGTTTTTAATGGAACTGATTATATATATTGGAAATATATAATGGGATCATTTATTATACCTCAATGATTTCCCAATTTCCAAACAATTATTATAACTTATTTAATTCTTATGATGAAGATAAACACCTTTACTAGTAATGAAATTTCTAGTTTTAAATTAAATATTTATGTTTCTAACATTCCAGCTACCAACATAAGCAGTAATTCACAAAAGCAAATTTCATCACATTATACCACTCATGATATCTAGAAATTCCTTAATATTTACTTTTTAGAAATATACCAAAAAAACAAAATCATATTTGATGATAAAAAATATGTATAATTGATAGTTATAGATTTATATGATCAAAAAAATAGTAACCATAAAAGGTGAATATTTAGTACTATAAGATAATTACCCAATTCAATCTATAGAAATTATCATGTTAGTTTTTAACTCAATGGATGATGTGAAATGTAAATTTATGCTTAAATATTTTTCATAAAAAATTACTTTAAAATAAAAAAAAAGAAAAGTTTATGACATACCAATCAATTCATAAGGATTAGTAAGTAGGAAATTTGTCAACAAATACTAGGAAATTCTAAATTTAAAAAAGGTTTATTAAACTCACCACCATTGAAAATGGTGGAACTATCCCACCTCAAAGTGGTCTAAGAAACCCTATATAACTATGTGGGACCTGAAAATCAATAAAAACCTTATTTAAATTGATCCAAAATGGATGAAATAACCAAAAAAGAATTTGGAATCATCGGCGGTGCGACGAGAGGAAAGGGGTAGGGCAGAAGATGAGGGTTTGAGGGAGAGAGAGAAGGAGCGGTGGTGTGTTGAGGGTTTGGATAAAGAGGGAGAAACATGATAAGGTTTAGTGGTACCATGATGGTTTAGGGTAGATAGGGTACTAGAGGGAGAGGTTTTGGTGGAGAGTGAGTCCAACAACAAGGGATCTTCTCAAGGCATACTCAGGTGATAAGGGGTCACTAGTGATGAGGGCAGCAAGGGCTTGGGTGGCTTGGGGGCTTAGGGGGATGGGGGGGTTTAGTTTTCTGTAAGTAGGGGAAAATGTGTTTTTTAAGATGATAAACATTTATAATTGGTTTTTTTATAACCTATTTTAATTTTTTTTCTATTTTTTTAGTGGCTGTTTTTAAAACTTCTACAAAAAACAATTGTTAAATGATGTATTTGGTGTAGTGATAGTCGATGAAAGAACTATGATTACAACTATTTATGACACCTAGAGTCTGAGGTTTGGGATAATGTGTTTCTCTATATATCACCATATAATAGAGTTATGAGTTTTGGGAATAAGGGAAAGTTTAGCCTTAGGTACATTGACCCCTTTAAGATTCTCGATCACATTGGAGTTGTGACTTATCAAATCACATTTCCATAAATTATTTCTCAAGTACATGACGTATTCCATGTATCCTTATTGGGGTATTATATATCATATCCCTCACATGTATTAAATTTTGTGGTGGTAAAATTGGATAATTAACTCTCTTACAAGGAGAAACCGGTAATGTTCTTGGACTATAGACATAAAGTTATACACAATAAGATAACTCACCTGGTCAAAGTGTTATTGAAAAACCATAACTACGAAGTGGAAACCTAGAAACCAGAGGAAGATGTGGAGAAAAATTAACCTCAAATTTTTCACCTTAGTATTTAATAAAAAAAATCATGTTTAAAATTATTTATAGGGGAATAATATAAGAACCTAAGTTTTTAAAATGGAAAACTATTCTTGATAGCGTATGCATCATGCAATAATGAGCATAAATGAACCATGATTATTTATAAATGATACAAACAAGCCATTAAATTAGTTTTTATGAGAAGTATTAACTATAATATGATATATATTTATATATATATAATGTTCCTAATCTATATAAATGTATTGATAAATTCTATATAATTAATTACTCAATTTTTATTAATTCATTTTATTTTTTTAAAATATGTATCATTGAAAAAGAATTATTCATTTTTAAAAGAAAATATTATAATTAATTACTATAAAATGTTGATATGTTATTTTACAACATGAAAATAATTTTTGAAACCATCATATTCAAATTAATTTAGGTTTAAATTTGTGTGTTTTTCTTAATTGTTGGATTTTTCAATGAATTTTGAAAATTACCGATTTTTCAAATACACTCATTTATTTTCATTAAATTTAGTAATTTAAAAGTTATGTTATATTTTGGATTTGTTTTTAAAGTGAAATATTATCTATTTTATTTATTATAATATAAATATTTTCACTTGAATCATTAATTTTCATGATTTTGGTATAAGTTTATTTTTATTCTTAAAACATGATTTTATGCATATTTTTTATGTGTATTAAGTTTATCCATTTTAATTAATTGAATTAACACATAGTAAGATAATATTTAAATTAAATTAATACATTATATATCTATTTATTTGTATTTAAATTATTATAATGATTAATTTCAGTCAAAGAGTTAATATAAGATCATCTTTTTCTTAAAAAATCATTTTTTAAACCGTTTATTCAACACGTTTTGCAATTTAAATTTTATATTGAATTCCACAAATTTTGTGATTTTAATTTGATAAAATTGATTCCATATTTTTATTCCTAAAAATTAATATTATTTAATAAGTTCAACATTATTTTGGCCAAATAAATAGTAAAAACAGTAAAAAAAACTTGTTACTGTGGTGAAAAACTAAAATGGTAAAAGTGGGTAACCATATATATAAATTGAATAAAATGTTTAAAAATGATTAATTTTAAATTTTAGAGGTTTTTATCAAACATATCACTCCTAAAATACATTATTTTTCTATTTTTAAGTCACCTGGCATGAGAGTGACTTCCCCTTATTGAGTAGTTTTGGGTATTAACAAAAATGACACACCCACTCACTTATAAAACAAAACCTCATCTACTATTCTTTACACACTTCAAAATCATTTTGATTTGAAAAATAACCAAGAAAATACCTTCCTTAATTCACTCCACTATTCTTAGAGTCATTTTTTTATCAGAAAGAAAATCCATTGAGCCTTTAGGTATAATCCTAAAGAGGTAGTCTGAAGAAGTGGTATCATTATTAACCGAACATATTTGTTTCGTTACTTCCTCAACCTCCTTAAAACCTTAATCAATCATGATGATATAATAACATCAGTATATTTCATTTACAAATATATTATTATAGTAATGTTATACCCTAAATCCATCTCCACATCCATATAATGTGATACAAAACAATCGTTCGTTTATACGGTGGACTATAGCCGTATGAGCTGAGGTAATTTTTCTTCCATAATCACCTCCCACAGATGTTTGTAATGATATATTTAATGTTTATAAATTTTATTCATGATTATTAATTTATATGTAAAATTAATATATCATACACCTTCTTACCTTACCATCCATTGAAAAATGATAACGTTCGCATGTACGGCGAACAACCACCCCGTGAAGCGATGTGATGAATTTTTTTAGTATCATATCACATGGATAGTATATTTAAATATATTTAAAGAAACAAATTTATATTTATGATATAATTATAATTCATTGTAGATAAAATAGTACTTACCTTTTTCATCTTGATTTTTGAAAAATGGAAACGTTTCTCTTGTGTACCTACAACCTACCATATTCAGGATTGTAACAAGGTACATTTTCCATAACCATACTTCATGGTTGATTTTAAGATTATAATAGATGTATAAAAAATAAAATTATTACATTATTATTATTCTGTATATGATTAATTAATAATCTCTTTTACTTTTTTCAACATGAACCTAAATGATCAAGTAATTAGATATAACATTATAAGATATAAAATAAAAGAATTTAAAAGAATTTAAATAATTTATTAATCCAGTATATAATTGATATAATTTTATTATTCATGAAAATAAATAACACACGTTATGAGTCGAGCTTGAGGTAAGGGATATATCTAAATAACTCATTCCTTTGGGTTATTACCATTCTCTCTCTAACTCACTTTATATCTATATTTAATGTTATGTAATGATTCTAAAATATATATATATATATGAATATCACATATATATCTATCTTTTTATCACATCATTTTATGGTGTAATACATTCCTTATGTTCATTTTCAAGTGTCTCAGTTATGAAGATTCCTTTGATTATGGTATGAGGAAAGATTGTGCAACCCATTTTCTTTCCATGGATAATTATTTTGTTATTCCTTATGATTGATTTCATTTAATAAGTAAACATAAATAATTAACATGATATGATTGGTGTTCCCAAATATCATGACAATACATTGGGTAAAACATTATTCTCATAAGGAATCATGTATGTGATTAGGTAGTAAAACTACTCCATTTTGAGACTTTTTCCACAAGGTTATATTTTCTAGGAAGTTTTCATTAAATCATGTTTATTTAATGTTATATGTATTTTTTAAATTTCCTATATTAGTGTGATCTTATGATACCATGTTCTTTTTGTTAGGATTCCATGTGATTACTCATTATCCTTCTCTTTTATGATATCATGTTGTGCAATTGAATCGCATGTTATGTTTCTATTTCATTTTTATTCCCTTAATAGGATTTTTAGGTAACCCCTTAATTTTATGTATTAATTATATTATCCCATGTATTTTTAGGAACTCAAATGGATTTAGGATCACATTATGGAGAATAAAATGAGGATGTCATGTTTTAGTTTCCTTATGATGTATTATTAACCAAGTCTTCCAAAGTAATTTGGACACATGATATTTGGGGATGTACTTATTTTATATTTACATATAAAAATAAGTTAATAAAATATGTAAAAATCATGGGTTTCTATAACTACCATGGTTCTTAGTGCATTTTTTTATTCTTTTTATTCTTCTATTATTTGATAGTAGTAAGTCACCACATCATTTTACATGCATAAAAATCATGAAATAACTTCTACCTCTCTATGTATTTTCATCATGAGTAATGTTTTTTAAAAAAATATTTGCAACAACTTCTTTGATACCCCCATATCTCTTATTTCCATTTTTTTAAGATTATTCTATAAACGGAATAACCTATTTTGTTTCCTATATGATATTTTTTTCACACAGATAAAGAGGAACTTATTTTAATTTGAAAATGAAAATTAAATTCAAATGAATAAGTTATTTTGAACCATTTCACAACATCATCTCTTTATTATTGTTGATTTATTCTTCTATTTGAACACTTCTTTAGGTATCTACAATAGATTAGGAGATTGTGAATAGTGGGAAAGTATTTATTCTATAATTTATTCTCTCTTATTTCTAGAAATACTCACATTATTATTTAGAACCTTCTTCTCCCTTTAATTGAATCAAAAATACCATTTTGTGAAGTTTATCTATAATGGAACAAATTAATCATCATTTGATATTTTTACTTTTCTAAATTATTTATTCTATAAATTTATGATTTTCATAGGAATTTTACAATCGTATAAATTGATAAGTCTCATGTTACTGAAATTTTAACAGTGTCTCAAAGTTTTACAACACTTTTATAAAAGTAATACGTTGGCCATAAATTTATATTCCCTTTACAAAGAACGATGTGACTACTCAAAGTCTTGCATCAACTATCAAATTTGTTACACCAACTTTAAATTCTAATATAAATACTAAAAGTTCATACATGATTATCATGTTTACTAAAGTACAAAGTCTTAGGATTTGTTGACACCATAGAATGAGTTTTCATTCACTTTTCCATATAATTCATGATGTTATCATCACTTAGACAACAAATGTCAATTTTGAGTATAAATGTTTCACCATGAATAAAGAAGATGAAGTCTGGTTTTCTATCTTCCAAAAGTATTCTACACAATGAGGAATAAGTGGAAGGATCCCCATCCATCCAATATCATTTTTTTATTTCTAAACACTTTTAATGGGAATTGAGAACCCTTACAGTAGTCAAGATTAAGCCCTAAAAGATATGCCATTTTTGTTAAAGAAAAATTTGAGCTGATTAGAATCAAACTCCCTAAACATTATTCAGGGAATAGAGCTTACCTGAGTTCCAGGATCAACCCTCAAGATGTATTCATAATGTTCTTACAAGATGTCCCAATACTGCATATAATCCTCTAAGTTAATCTTCCTCGTGTTGCAGCCTCTAATCAGGATATGGTTCTTCCTATCGATCCATTTACCTTACCCCTTTTTCGTTTCCACTCTAAGAATTTTCCACAACATTTGGTTGATGACTTCCTGCGGAGCCTTAATATCTAATACTTGATCCACCATTTCTTCATTTGAGTGAAGAATAAGATCCATGTAATTCATCATCGAAGCAATTTTTTTCTGAGATTCGAAAAGAGTATATGCCTCACACTGATGCCCAGGAGGCTGAGCAGGTCGCACATCCTCACTCTACAGCCCAAAAGGGTGTGAAACCTCCGTTGGGGGAGGGTCAGCCACATGGTGCACCTGACCGACCACTGATTGAGAGACAGAATCCCTCGTGGGAATGTCGTCACCTCTACATGTTTTCAAAGGAGGATAACCTTTTCTTGTGGACCTAGTTACTGGAGGACTATGCAAGTTCGAATAGTCTTTCTTTGGGCACATCCTTCAGGTATTCTTGATAAAGCCTTCTGAATCTATAATGGAGTTATTTCCCTTCATTGAAGAGGATATAAAATAATCCTTTGCAATCCCCACTTCTTTGGACTCACCAGAGGAGTCTGAAGCTGAATCCTCACCTTGGAAGACCTCCCCTCCCTTACCAAAATCCTCACCGGGGCTGTCATCCATCATAATACCTTCACCAGGAGCACTACCAATATCGATGAAAAAAATGTGTTGATGCATCAAAAAGAAATTTATGAGTTTCCTATGAAAATATTAGGTGTATTACACTTATCAATAAGAATATATATGTTTGAATGCTTTTATTTGACAGGTCTCGAAGCCTAAATAGAGTCACAGATCAAAATTTATAGATCTTAGAAGTTGGAAAAATTTGTAAAGGAAAGTCTGCAATAAGGTAGGCCCATCCACGTAGGTCCATTTGAACAGGCCCATCCGCACCGACTCATTGGTGCAAGACCATTCACACAAGCCCATCCGCGTAGTCCAATCTACACATGCCCATCCAAGTAGTCCCATCCATACAGGCCCATCTACACATGTCCATCCACAAAAGTCCCCAATGGGTCTATAAATAGACCCCTCCACCTCAAATATTTGGAGGATGAATGAACTCCCAGATGAAAAATCTCATAAAGAGATTTGGTCATGCAACTTCCTCGCCCTAGTAGTCCATCACTACTTTGGCAACCTACCATGGATCTACCTCACTAGGGTGAGGCCCCTATCCTAGAACCTAGGTGAAACATGCCTAGGTGACCCATACTTGGGAGACCCACACCTGGGTGACCCACCTGCATGACCCACCTGCACGACCCACTCAGACGACCCACCTGGGTGACCCACTTGTGCGACCCACTTGGGAGACTCGTACCCAGGTGACCTACTTGCGTGACCTACCTAGGCAATCTCGCTAGTCCATACCATGGGGGTTGTTCCACTGAACCCCCACTTTTGATTAGTGTCGAGTTGTGTTCCCAAACTTCTAGGCCAATCCTTTATCTTCGGTTACTGACCCCAATGAAAAATAGATAGTCACACCACAAACTTTTCAGGCTCAATAAAGGAAATTTTTGGTTGCACCTTATATAGCCTTAACATCCACCCTTGGAATACCATGATTAGAGATAATCCTCCACAATCCCTGAAATTAGTTGAGTCGACATACTCTTCTTAGTTCCTTTCATGTGTTATGAGTTGAGACTCTCTTCATGGATTCCTTGAGTACCTTGAGTCGATACACTCCTCAAGAAACTACTCAAAACTCATCACCTAAAATATATTCCAGGTTGAACAAATACACAGGAATTATCCTTAGGATTAAGCCCCAACCAAACCTCAAATGGTCATCCTCCTTAGGAGTAAGCCACTTGCTTTACCTCCATGTCCACCTTTTGGAAAAAAGCACATTGTGTGGTTTGTCGAATCTTCCATATTCTATTGTTTCTTAAACCGAGCATGAAACATGTGGTATTAGAGGTTAGTAATGATCATGACACCCTCATGATCCATGAAATGTACTAAACAATGAGAACACAGATTCATTCAATAACTAGGATACATAGGAAACCTAGTTAAGGCTCGAGCTCAATGGAAATCCTCCTTAAGAGTAAGGACCAATCATAATTCCCTTAATCTGGGTGTCCACCTCAGGAGTAATCCCTAAGTTAATCCCCCAAACCTCCATGAGTTAATACATTCCTTATGGTACCCATTATAAAGAAATTATATTCAAGAATAATCCCCAAATTAATTATCTCAAAGGGTCATAATCCCCTGTGATACGTAGCCTTGAGGGCCTCCATAGGCATGGGTCCTCATGGTCGAACTATGTGGGATTTGATTCCCATCCAAATGGGATACATAGGAAGCCTCTCTGAGGTTCAAACCCAACATCCCAAATCAACCCTATTATATCTGGGCCACATTCCCAACATGGTTTAATTCAACAAGAGAATAAACATCTCTCTCAGGTTCTTTGGGATACATGGACATAAGTCCCACACCAAAGTTTGACTAGGGACCTCCCACCTATACATCCTCACCACATGATGTTAAACTGCATGGTTAGTTACTCATCACATGACCTTAAAAGAAATGATGTTCCTTGTTAAGAGGCACCAAACAATGAGGGTTTTGATTCTTTTAAAAGGGATATTTAGGAAGCCCATCTACAGGTTCGATCCAAACATCAAAACAAATATCATCTCCCTAAATGATGATGAAATCCAAAGTGAACTTAGTCTCCATGGATGAAAATAAACTCCAGAGTTACCAAATTTGTGGCTTGAAAACTAGAATCATCGTAATAGCTTTCAAAGAATCTATAAACAGTACATAAGAAGATAAAATATCTACGATGAACCACATATATGTACAGATATCTACATTTATGAAGAACCTTAGATACATACATATGATTATAAAATCTATACATGATAACAATTGATTGTTAACTTTGGGTTGACCCATACCATCCTTGGGAATTAATTAAGGACGCATAAACATATCTATAATCCATATAGTCCTAAAATAGGAAATAATTCCCCCCAAAGGCATGTTATGAGCCCAACCTCCCATCCTATCAACCAATGTGAGTTATTAAGCTTCATTGGAAAAAAAACTAATGAGGGATTGCCTTTGGAAAGAAGTTCCCTTTGGATTCAAAACCATTGGGTATTTCTGTTTCCATGATAAAACCCATATGAAACCATTAGGAAATATAAAATCATAACAAAGTCCCCATTTTCATAAAAAACAATAGTATATTAAGTATTATAAGAAATATCATATGAAACTTTATTAATGGTCTTATGCTGCTTCATGGAAAGTCTTACCAGAATGTAACAAAGTTATACGACATATAAAAATTCTTACACATGAACCAATGTCTTATGGGAAAATAATTATCTATCATTTTATGTATTACAAGAAGACTTAATGTCTTAAATTCATACTCAAAAACTCGTATGACCTCCAAAGGTTTACATTTTTTATTCTAGTATTCATCAACTTCTTCTTTAAACCTGTTCAAACCTAATTCAATCATTTCAAAACATCTAAAAGATTTTACCTCAATTTATATCTTATGAGGTTGAATATCGTTTATTTATAGAAAAAAAATCGAACATTATAGACCATATCCACTTAAAAAATTCAAATTATTCTTCTTAAACTCAACAACAACCTCAAAATATCTCTTGGGACCATGAATTTTTCACTTTGAATTTTTTTAATAACCAAGTAAAATAAATTACTTTCAAACCCAACCTCATAGAAATGAATCATCATTTAATAATTATAGTTTTACTTGATAAAATTATTTTTAGAAAAAATGAACATTGAACAACAATACCATGCTATTTATAAAATGGTTATTTACATTTACACCTTCACATCCATTGATCGTATAGATAAAAAATTGAAAAAAAATAAATTTTCATAGATTTTTATACAACATTGGGTTTATTATTTAAGATACCACTTGATAATCAAAACCTCTTTAACAAAAACAATATATCCTTCCTTAGAAAATATGTTTTAAAAAAATTAAAAATAAATTCTTGAATTTACACTCAATAATATTGTTTTAATAGCTGACAAGGACACACTCTTTCTATCCCTAATTTATTTCCCCTTTTTAAATCTCTCTCTAAAAACATTTTCCCCATAAATAAGTGATATCTTCCCAATTTGAAAAACATATATCAAGGGATTCATTTAAAAAACAATTCAATCCTTGTTTGGAAATACATAATGAGTTAATATGTTTTTGTTACCTATTATTTTTCTCTCACTTTATAATAAGAATCCAAATAAAAACATGAGAGGGGATTAAAACACCATACCTTGGATTTGTGATAGGTGAGGTAGAAAACACAACATTAATCATATATTCTAAAATGCATATTTAGGTAATGTATTAGGTAATACTCCATCTATTTTACCTCTATTAGAATAAATTATAACTTCAATTAATTTATTTTCACAAGTTACATGTTGAAGTGATACTTTATACCTATTTTATTATATATTTAATGAAAAACTATATTCTTAAAAATATTGATATAACCTTGATTATCACATCCAAAAAAAATAGGAATCTTAACTTCAACCTTCAAATCTTCCAATTGTGTCTTTATATATATCAATTGGGTCATGACATGAGCAGTTGACATGTATTATTCCTTGGAAGTGCTTCAGATGAAAGAACTCTACTTCTTTGTGTGCTAATAGATAAATCTATCTCCAAGGAAAAAAATACACTAGAATCACACCTCTTATTGTCATTATAAACTTCCCAATATGTATATATATAACTAAATAGATTTGGTTTCCCATTAAAATCCTATTTCAATCAAAAACCTATTTTACCTTTAATTTTTAAATTAATCCTTTTTCTATCACTATAATGGACTTTCTTTGGTAACATTGATATTGTAAATATTTTTTAATAGAATAAACTATTTCTATAATTGAATCTTTCATGTAAATAATACCTCTACTAAATTTATGAAATTCCATAGGATCCACATCCTTTACTTGATCATCTTTGAACATCTTGTTTCAAAATGTGATTGGAGTGGAAACTAAATTTTAATCCACTATAAAAAATCACTTTATAAGTTCTGTTGAATACTTCTATTTAGAAATAATAATGTGATAACTCTTGAAAATTTTATAATCCAAGTAAGTACTATATCCCACCAAGCATAGAAATTTAAAATTTCATCTCCATCTCCATCTCCTTTAAAAAATATTCACAATATTCCCCATCATTTCCAAAGAAATTATTTATCTATATGAATAATTAAAATGAGAGATACCTTTCTGTCATCATTAATGTAGACATCATTATACACTCTTCCATTTATATATTTATACTTTTTCTTGAAGGTGACTAATACAGAATACTAAGATTAATGGGGTAATATTATCTCATATAAATATTTATTTAACCTATAGACATAATTCAAATCTTCGACTAGGAAACCATAAAGTTTCTAAATGTATACCTCCTCTTTGAACCCACAATTGAGGAAGGAAGACTTGGAATCCATTTAAAAAATCCATTTTGCTTTTGATCTAAAATAATAAGAAATATTCTTAAAGTCTTAAGCCTATCAACTAGAGAAAATGTTTTATCAATGTCCACTAATTAAATCAATGAATATCCTTTACTCATAAGACCGTTTTTTCTTAGAAGTCTATCCTTTTCATTCAACTTATTTTGGAACTCATACTTTGTCCGAATAAAATTATCCTATTTGGGATTGGGTACCCCTAACAAGTACCATTATTCTATATCTTGTCTAATTATTTATTCATATAATCATTCCTATCTTGTTACTTTAAGGATTCTTCAATATAACTCGGCTCAACTTATAAAAAAAGTGAGGTATGTGATGTTGAATTTCTCTTCGTTTGAACTTATTGTCCTTGATCTCCAATGATGTTATTAACAAGAACTTTTCTTATAAGCCTTTGATGAGATAAATAGGTTCATTTACCATAACTTGATATTGTGAATATTATTATGTATCATGTACATCAACTATATTTCATTAATTTTCAAAAATTTATTCAATATGTTTGAAAAAATAGCATCATCGTCACTTTTATAACTTTTTTCTTCAAGTGTAACATCCTCATTTAAATGTTATAGTACATTCACGCTAGCATTATCCACAATATTTCCATATTATTTGTTGTATCAGTTGTATACTCTTATATTTTGGGGACATCCTAAGAATATTCCATCAACACCTATCTACGCAAATATCCCAATATTTTCACCTTTAACTTTGATAACAAAAGGGATTAAAAAAATTATAATACATAAAACATGGATAATTTTTCAATTTCATCTCATATGGAAACGTATTTTAATTTCACCTATGTAAAAGATTATTTTTAACATCAACTAATATATTAATATCTTGCCTCCAAAAGTATCTATAAATATAAGGCTCAATCAATATAGTTCGATCTATTTCCAAAAATATTTTACCCTTTCTTTTAGTCACACAATTTGTTTTCTTGTGTGTATGATTCACTGAGTTTGTTTTAGATTACATGATTTTAAATAAAATATTTTAACTTCCCATTTGTAAACATAATTTCATTATCTTTCTATATATTCCTTATAATAATACAACACTCTTTTTGGCACTTCATTTAAAACTTTTATACATTTTATGGCCTCTAACTAATGATTCATTAACATAAAATAAGTTACAAGAGTGAAGTTGTCAATAAAAGAAATAATTTTCTTATATAAAATATTTTATTACATCCTTATTATCCCACATAAATCTGAATGAATGAGCTCTAAAGGTTGAGTATACTGGATCTTCGCCATATGGTGTAAGTAGTTAACAATCTACCCTTTTTGACATGTTTAACACATCAAATATCTTTATCCCTTTAATATAGTAAAATATAAAAACTTCCTTGATTGATATTATTCCTTTTTTCTTTTCTAAGATGAACAAGAATTAAATTCCACAAAATATTATTTTCTTTCATGCCTATATAACATGAGTTTTTGTTCCAACTATATAATATAAATTTCTATTAGTCCACTATTATATTTTCACCATTATTTTATATTATATGTTCTTAAAAAAGAACAAATCCTTCCAAAATAAAACATCATTTTATTTATTAAAAATATAATAATCACAAATTAGATTGTGTTTTAATCAATCAAGATACAAGGTGGTTTTGGATTTCCACTTTTATCCACCTATCATTGTTGGATAAACTTCTTTAATTTTTTCTAAACCATAATTTATAAAGGTCACTGATCCTTATTTTATTATTTTATAATAATTAAATATATTTAAATATCTTATCATGTGATAGGAATATCTACTATCTAGAATCCATGGATTATCTCCTTTTTATCCTTTAATTTCTGCTTCTATGACCCAATATTTCTCATTTCATTTACTAATTTTCTTCTCAGTATGTTGAGTATTTTAACTCATTTTTTGGGTTATTATAATGATTAAGGATTAATTTTCATGGTGACTATGCTGATTATATCTTCCATAGACTTATTTAACAAATTTATACATATTCTAAGATATCTCTCCAAAATTTATTAACATTTTCTAATCTATAATCATTTGAGAGTGATGAATGCCCATAAAACATTTATTCCCAATCCTCACAGAAATTTTATTACATTATTAATTATAAATCAACATCTTTTACATATTCTTTTTGCCTCCATAGTAAAAATAAAATACATAGAAAATAATACTATACTTTGTATACAACATGATTTCTACAATTTGATGCTTTTATTCCTTCTTTGATTCCCTAATATTAGGTTCATTTTAAGAACAAAAATTATGGTAGAATCCGAACATATTATTATTCACACTAAGAATTTTCGCATCTTTTTAGAGTCACCAATTTTAGTAGTTTTTTACTTCAAATTATTGTTCACATAACATCTATATTTATGAGGGTCACTAGATTTTACTATAATCATGGACTTCTTGAAAATATTATTCTTCTTTGACTATGCACCAAATATTTAATACATGTTTATTCCTTTTTTAAGGAGATTTTTTGTTCTCCCTGATCCTTATTAAACTTTAAACATTATCCAACATTGAAAATTTAATTCTTTAGTTCTTCTTCAGTTTTGACCAATTAATGTTAAATATAGTTAAAATCAATCCATTTCCCCTTATCTTTTCTTGATCTTTATGATTATAGTTTTAAAATCATATAAAACTCTATTTTATAATATATCTCCTTTATCAATTTATTTTTTTTTATTTTCCATAGATGAAATTTTTTCTATTCGAAGACTCATTATCCTTCTTCAGTCTTCTATTATCCTTGACTAATATTGAGATCTTTATGATTTTTTCAATTATATCTTTAATATAAATTCAATAATATTCAATCCCAATTCACTTACAGGTATTCTTATTTTATTACTAGTGATATTTCTCTCTTTTACTTTTTCAAGTAGTGTTTTTTTACTAACTCCATCACTAGAATTCTTAAATTCCTCTTCATCTTCACCAACTTCACGTTATTTAAATAACATATTTATATTTTTTATGTAGAAAAAGTGTATTATACTTATATTTGGAATATAACTATAACTTTTTCGCTATATTCATAGATAATATTCTAGGATTTTCTTTTTTACTCGTAACTATTTTCGTTAATTTTTAATATTAACTTGTTTTCCATAAAATATCAAAAACTCCACATATGAATCTTTTTAATATTATATATTTCCAATGTAATTTAATTTTTAGATTATAACCTTCCTTATGATAAGGGAAAAAAAATAATCAAAATTATAATTTAAATATTCCTCTAAATTAGAACTATTGGTTTTGTCTTCAACAATCACTTTCCTCGACTTCTGAGGTTTTTAGGCTTTAAAGGAAATTCCATTCTCTAGTGTTCTATTATTATTGAAAAGAATTTTCTATTCTCTTATTATAAGATATTATAATTCTGTTAAATTAATAAATAGTAACAATACATAGTTCTTTATCTTAAAAGTTCGATACTTTTGCAAAAAAACTTTTCAGGTAGGATGCATAATGTAGTCGGTACAACTGCAGAGTCGTTAAGCTTTTCATCAAACTCTCTGATGAAGCTCACAATTTCATTCACCCTTATGAGGAATATGTCTATAGTTTCATCATCATAAATTTATAGGTCTCTATTCTCCAAATTGAAAAGCAATATTTTTTTCAAATCACTTTAGTATTACCTTTGTAAATGTTATCTAACTTAGTCCATATTCCTTTTTTTTATTTTTATTCTTTTTAATGTCATAAATTCACTCTATAAAAGGGAAGATATAATAAAATTCGCATAACATCCATAATTTTATAGATTCTTCTTTCCTACAAATTTCACAAAATCACCTTCAATACAAGGTATGAATAAATTAATTACACATTCAAATACATCAAGACTAATAGATAAAAGGTATGGAATTACTATATCCTTCCATATACGAAAACCGTTCCCATAAAATGTGGGAACAACCTTTCTATTCGCTAAATTTAAATTATCCATTATAAACAATAGAAATCAGGGACTGAATCTTGAAACATAGAGAGACATAAAATTCCAAACTCCACACATATTATAATAGAAGTAGGAAATAAGGCTTTGATACCACTTGTAAAACTACCTATGAGAACTATGGGAGATCACTAACAGTGTGGTGAATTAGTGATCTTAATTATTTTTTACGATTCTTTCAACTCAACCTTTTCCACCTATTAAAGTGAGTGATATTTTCTATAAAAACACCTAAAAATTCACACCAACATATAGAGTAATCATTTTTACAAGTTTCACTAATTGAAAATAGATGTGTAATCCATTATTTAATAAAAACCCATGATCACACAACCTAATTATATCAATATATAAGTATAAATGAGTGGGGAATATACTTAAACTATTATTAAAAATCTCTCAATAGTGATTTAGTGTATCCCTCACAAAAGTTTGTCCCACACTTTATAATGATATGAATAGTAAATCAAAACTAAAGTTTCTTACAACAAATAAGATTCTTGGGAGATTTTTAAGGAGATGAGTTCTTCTTATTCTTCCTCCTCTTATTATTATTCCATTATTCCATATTGTTTAATACAACACTTCAATTTACACACATAACACAAAAAGCTACAACTTTCACCTCCGTATGTATCTTTATCGTGAGTTGTGTTTTTGAGAAAAAATAGCAAAAACTTATTCAATATTCTCTCCCTTAATTCAATATAATTTTCAAAATAATTCTATAAAGAGAAGAATATATTTACTTGTATTCAAAATATATATTTTTATCAAATAATAGATATAAAACACATTTTAATTTGAAATTGGAATTAAAATTCAAATTAATAACTTCTTCCGAACTATTTCCCAACTCATTTCCCTTCTTATTGAATCTATATTATTCTATTAAAAAACTTATCTGAGTTATTACTATATAGTAGGAGGTGTTGAAGTGTGGAAAAGTATAAGTTTTTTAACTAATCCAATCTTATTTATGTAAATACTCTTATTTTTGTTGATAACCTTACTATTCATTTTTTGAATGATAAATTTGTTTTTTGAAGTTTTAACCTTAGTCGAGAAGATTAAGCATCGTTGGATATTTTCTCTTTTTCAAAATAATTATTATAAAAATTATAATTTTCATAGGGCTTTAAAATTATTCTAAATTGACAATGTATCACATGAATTAGATTTTTACGGTGACTCAATTTCTTATGGTGCATTAGTGAAAGACATATTTTGGCCATAAAGTCATATACCCTATACAAAGTTTGACACGACTACTCAAATTATTAAACTGATCATAAAATGTGTTAAATTTTCTTCAAATTCTAATACATAAAATGAAAGTTGAGGTGTGAATCTAAAATTTAGAAAATAATGAATTATTTTGTGTATATAAAGTTTAATGATAAAACACATACATGCATTAATAAAAATACTTACACCATTTTATAGAATGTATTACATTAATTGAACAATGTCATATGGTGCAAATAAAATATTATTGAAGAGGAAAAAAATTATAATAAAAATATTATATAAATATTGAAGTCTTATGAGAAGACTTAAAGAATTATGGTTAGACCCAAAAATTATCAAAACCTCTATACTTTTCCATTTTTCATTCTAGAATTCCTCAAATTCTTCTCCAAACATCTAAAAACCTGATTCAAATACTTATAAGCATCTAAAAACCTTCACCTCACATTATATCATTTGAGTTTGCATATTGTTTATATATTGAAAAAAAATCCAACACAGTAGGCCAAATCTGCTTCAACATGTTGAATTATTCTTCTTAAACTCAATAGTCACCACAAAATATCTTTTTTTCTCAATCATATCCACCTTTGGAATTTTCAAGATACCTAGGAAAATAAATAAATTTCAAACTAAAACCTCTTATAAATGAATCACCATTCATTTATTTATATCCTACTTGTGTGAAATTAGTGTAAAAAACAATAACATTGGATAATAATACCATACTATAATAAAATAGTGAATTGAATTTATAAATTCACAACCTATAATCCTTTTGATACGAATTTGAGAAATAGTTAACTTTTCTCAACTTTTTATACCACTATAAGTATCGTTTTAGATACCACTTGATAATCAACACTTCTTGAAGTCAAATTTATCTTCCTTACTCAGAAAATATATTTAAAAACTATATAAAATAGATTCTCCCATTAATGTTCAGTAAAAATATTAATATTTTTTACAAGGATGCACACTTGTTGTCCCTCACAAATTTATCCTTTTAATAACTCTCTCTAAGAACACACTCCCCATAAATAAGATATATTTGATACATTTTGAAATCATATATAAATGGATTCATTTTTAAAAACATTTACTACCCATTTTTAAATTAATAAAGGAATAAATAGATTTATGTTGTCTTTATGTCCCCCATTGAAAATAAGAACACAAAGAACAAGATGATATAGGGTACTCATCCAACAAACCTTATATTTGAGATGGGTGATGTTGAACACACAACATACCAATCAAATTTGAAAATGCATCTTTATGAAATGTCTTGGTGAATACATCATATATATAATTTATTATAAGTTCAAATTACAAATTCAATTTATTTATACTTAAAATTTCCTTAATGAAGTAACACCTTATATAAATGTTGTTATATCTTTAATGTTAAACTAGATTCCTTGAAATATTAATAGCATGATGATTATCACATCTAACAAGTAGAGTAAAATTCACTTTAATCTTGATATATTCCGATTATATATTAATCTAGATCAATTGGGTTGTGGAATGAGTGGTAGATGTATATTTTTCCTAAAAAATTCTCATAGTGACAAAATTATACTTATATTTGTTCAAATAGAAACACCTTTATCCAAAGAAGAAAACTAAACCAAATGTATACATTCAATCGTCAGCACATCCTACCCAATATTTATCTGTGTAGCTAAGAAAATAAAGTTTCATTTGTTTTTATATTTCAAACTGAAACCTTTTATACCTTTGTCATACCTAATAATCCTTTTTCCATCACTATAATGGGAATATTTTGGTACACTTTTGATACCTGACATAAAATGTAATAATATAAACTATAATTGGCCTTAAATATGTCAAGTAAAAAATTCTTCCAATCAACTTATGAAATTACCTTGGATCTACTTCTATTCCTTGATCATATTCGGATATTCAAGTTCCTACATATATTAGATTTGTAAATAGACTTGAATCATCCATTACAAACCTTTTTGGAAGTTCCCTAGCATACTTCTCTTGAGAAAGTAAAATGTGACATTTAAATTGATAAATTTTCAATCAAAGAAAGTACATCATGTCACCAAGCATAGAAATTTCAAATATAAAATTAATATCATCTAAAAAATATTCAAATACCTTCACATAATTTTCAAAAACAATGATGTGATCTATATAAACAATAATAATGAGAGATACATATTTTTCATCTTTATTGTAGAGGTTGATTTCCACTCTTCCTTCAATGAATTTCAACTTCTTAAATAAGGTGTAAAAATTATAATACCAAGATATAAGGGGTTTTTCAACCCATATTATGGATTATTTAACCTATCAATATAATCTTCATCTTCTTCACTAAATAAACCACAAGGTTTTTGAATGTGCACCTCCCCATCCAACTCACCATTGGAGAAGGAATATTATACACCCATTTAAAAAATACTATATTTAATTTAAGAAAAAATATTATAAATATTATTATAATCTCAAGACTTAAACTAAGTGAAAAGGTCTCATAAAATTATATTCCTTAAACTTGTGAATATCCTATACACAGAAGTATTTCTCTAGTTCTTACAACTTCACCTTTCTCATTAAAACTATTTCAAAACATCCACTTTGTACTCATAACATTATTCTCTTTAGGATTGTCTTACCAATACCCACTTCTCTTTATTCTATATTTTTTCTAATTATTCATTCATATAATCATCCCACTCTTGATTCATTAAGGATTATTAAACATTTCTTAGTTCAAATGAATAAAACATTACATCATGTGATGTTTGTTTCCAATGCTTTTACGCCAAGGCGCGCGCGCACGTCTGCCACGCGGGGGGAGGATGCGCGACTTGTTGCCCTGCATTCCCGCTTTCCAAAGGTGGGCGGCATTCGTTCCTTATTCAGGGACATCTACTCTTTGATCAAAACCGGGATGATGAGATGTCGGTTCTTCCTTCCGTGGATTCCTCCTCGGAGCTCGTCACCTAGTCTGGGTCTCCCTCATAGATTTAAGACGGGTTTGTGAAGCACGTTCCCAGTGCCATATCTGCATGGACTCCAGTTAATTACGCTACTTCTATCGAGACGCTCCAAGGGGTCTGGTCGGGGTAGCAACCTTCGGTGAGGAGAATGGTCACGCTGGGGTGTCGTTGGCGCGCCTTGACACTGGGGATTGGCATGTCTGTCTTTTGTCCCTTATTATTGGGCTTCTCGAGGGCACGGAAGCCCGAGGAATCCCACATCGAACGCGGGGAATTGTGTACCATCTGATGTTTTCCTCATCTTCCCATGTTTAACACGGGGTATGTCGTGAGTTTAACGTTTGGTGGAGACAGATCGGACTGATCGAAACACTAAGAGTGGATCAGATTGAAGGACCCCCTAGGGGGAACACCGATGTTGGGGCCAGCACGTGGGCGGCTTCCTGGATACTGTGGAGTGGAATGAGGTGGCATGATCCCACCGGGATGTGGCGGCCCGGGTAAGGATCAGGATGGGTGATGGAGTGACGGGATTGAACCTCATGGAGGCTTCCTACGTATCCCCATAGAAGGGAATCAAAGTCCGCATAGTTTGGTGATACGGTGGGACACCTGAAGAGGCGACATGTGATAACGAATGCATGGATTGGATCCTGGAGGAAGTAAGATCTCCGGGCTAGGGCATGAGCTTCCAAAGGCACGTGGGCTCAAGGGAGAGGTCAGGATGATACGTGGTTGTGTGGTATAGGGCTTACGCTCTGAGGCGGCCCATGATGGTGGGTGTGAACTGACGCGGAGGGGTCGGAACAATTGACTGATGGGCTTGAACCTCGTGGAGGCTTCCTACGTACCATGCGTTAGCGCAGATCAAAGTCCACGTAGTTCAGGGCATACAGTTTAACGTCATGCAGGACGAGAGAATACAGTTTAACATCATGTGGGATGAGGGCATACAGTTTAACATCATGCGGGATGAGGGCATACAGTTTAACATCATGCGGAACAGGGGCATACAGTTTAACATCATGCGGGCCGAGGAATTTGGGTCTTACACTCTGAGGCGGCCCAAAGAGTTGGCAAACTAACATGAAGAAGTCGGAACGACTGGGTGGTGGGATTGAACCTCGTGGAGGCTTCTTATGTACCATGCGTTAGCATGGATCAAATTTCACGTAGTTTGCTGGGATGGGGCTTACGCTCTGAGGTGGCCCAAAGAGTTGGTGAACCTACGTGAAGAATTCGGAACGACCGGGTGGTGGGCTTGAACCTCATGGAGGCTTTCTACATACCATGTGTTAGCACGGATCAAAGTCCACATAGTTCGTTGGGATGCGGATTACGCTGTGAGGCAGCCCATTGGAGTATTTCATGGTCGATGCGCGCTCTAAGCCCACGTGAGTCATGCTCGGTGTGAGAAACAAGAGACAGCAGGGACCAGACGATCACGTCGCAAAGGGTGCATCCGTGAGAAGTGGAAAGGGGATTACGTGTTGAGCGGAGAAAAGAGGAAACTGGGGCTTATGCATGGTTATCGGCCCTTGGTGTCGGGGCTTACTTCAGGATGGAGGCCCGTGGTGCGACAAAGCATAGTGGGAAAGGGGCTCCACTGGCCTTGGCAGTGGGGAAGTACAGAGGTGCATGGGTGAAACCTTCCGCAAGAGAGGCTAGGGGCTTACGCTCTGAGGCAGCCCTTCCCCCGTAGACAAACGCCACTCCGAAAAGGAGGATCTCATTCCATGTGAGGAGGAATCCATTACTGTGGAGACGAGTGGGCGTAAAGAATGTCCGAGTTGGGGGGACCCTGCGTGCGAGGCACGGGGTCAGACCACAGTTTAACGTCATGTATTGAGGACGAGGTGCTTGGCAGTTTAACATCCTCCAACTCGAACGAGGTGGGTTCTCTCCACACCCCTAGGTCTTACATGCCCTACACCCTCTACCCCTTGTGGGAGGGAAGGCGTCGGCAAGGCCGTAGTGAAGGGGGGCCGCAAGGCGAACCATCGAGGGGTCCACGTTAGCATGGCTATGGGAAGAATCAATAGTCGATAGTGTGCCTATGCGTAGAAGCATAAGGCAAAGCAACGCAATGGGAAACACTTCCCAAGGGACCTTGAGGTTACTTCATACGAGCCTGGAAGGCCGTACGGGAAAACAATGCATGGCGTGCATGCCCTGCATGGAAGACATCGGGTGCCGGCGTAGAGAGGCAACCAAGGGGCATCAAGGTGAGGGATCATGGGTTTTGCGCGCAAAGAGAAGGTTTGCGTGCAAAACACCAGGATGGCGCGCAATTGGGTCAGAGTATTGCGCGCGGATAGGGGATTGTGTGCAACGGGCCTCGATTGCGCGCAGGGGCACGAGCCAATCCCTAAGGAATGGAAAAACCTACCAGAGGTATTGTGCTCAATTTGGAAGGGATTGTGCACAATTGGAAGGGATTGTGCACAAGGGGAAAGGATTGCATGCAAAGGAAGAACTCGGAGGAGTTGGAAAATTTACTTAAGCCAGTGGGGTTGCGTGCAAAGGTGAACCCCGGGGCAAGGTTGCACGAAAATGGGAATTACCTGGAAGTCATCTTGCGCGCGCGGGAGTCCGAATTGCGCGCACGAGATCTGGTCCAAATTCCTCAACCTCGAAACGGTTGGGGTCACCTTCTATTTATAGGCATCTTCCGTTTCGGAATCCAGGCGGCGTGTGAAATCTTTCGCGCCAGGACCAGTCAGCGCGCAAAGCCTCCCCGCGTAGAACCGGGCGCACAAATTTGTGCGCCACGCCGGCTCTTTTTCGTGAATCCCGGGAGTCCATCGCGCGAACATCATTTTTTCGCACCGGTCCTCATAAATTTTGCACACCACTTCCAGGGCCTCAGGACCGGGTCTTTGAGTCTGAATATGACTTCGCTCTGTCCGTCGGAAACTTCCTCTGGGAGTTACGGACTTTTTGGGCGTCTACAAATGCCCCCCCTTGGAATTGGATCGGCTAAAGGTCGCAACGATCGGATTCCGAGGGAAACTCGGAAGTAGTGCATCTCCTAGGCATTTTGCGCGCAAAAATCTGACGGGGCGCGCAAAATGACGGATCAGCGCGGAATTCTCTTTTCATGCGGCGCGGAACCCTGGCCTCACCTATAAAAAGGGGCGTTGGGTCCCAAATTTCGTACTCAATTTTTTTCGCGTGATATGAATAATGCTCTCATGCGCGAAATTACTTCTGAAGCTGCACGTAAAAACGATTTGGTAGCACTTAATTCCTTCTGAATTTCAGCCGCATTTGTGTGCCTACTCGGGATATTCCACGCCTAGTGTGCCGATTGCGCGCCCAAATCCTGGATTTCACACCGAAGCTTCAGATTTCACGCAACTCTCTCTGATTCCACACACTTCATCCCGATTTCGTGCAACTCCCGAAATATTCGAGATGACTGCAAACCAAGTTGATTAGGGGGAAGCCACCGCTCGTAGAGCCAAAATGGCGACGAATGAGGAGGTTTATTGCACCAAGGTGATCGTTTCCAACAACCTAACCTTGTTCAATCTGCTGACCCCAACCCAAAAGGAATATCCCTTATCTGACAACCTCCCGCTCTGGAACTTTGGCATCCTGGAGGAGGTTCCTCTGCTGGGATTCGAAGTGGACACACCGCTGTCATGGGTGACCCGGGAGGACGAGATTCCTCGCTACAACATCACCAACAATGGCCATCCTACCAAGGAAACCTGGAACATGGATGTATATGTCCTGAACCTGAGTACCTGGACCATTACTGGGGATGAACCTTCCGTAGAGGATTCCCCGACCCTCTACGTGAGCACGTTCCGTCAGAGCGTCACAGATGACACTAAGGGCTGGCTGAAAGACTGGGACCTACGGTCCGGGGGAAACTTCACCAATGAGTGGGCCTGGGCGTTCTGGGTCCACCATACTTGTGACTAGTTCGGGGCCGAGCTGCGGCATATTGGCCTATTCAAGGCGGTATGGACGTTGCAGTTCCACTTCCACCGTCAACCTGAGCTCGGGCCGGATCTATTCACCCGGTGGTCTCCTGATACTAGCACATTCCACCTTCACCATGGAGAAGTTGGCATCAGCCTCTGGGACGTTCACTGCATCGAAGGTATCCCACTGGAGGGCTACCAATACAACGAGTTCGTTACTCCAAAGAACACCTCGGAAGACAGGTCACAGACCCCCATGCTGACGTGGCACCTGTTGGAGCTGGCCAAAGAGAGGCTGGGGGTCAAGGACTTCCTGAAGGACATTGCCTACAAGGACTGGTTCAGCCAGTTCCTAGAGAAGGACCCGTCAATCAAGATGCCGGTACGGGGTAAATGGTGCCCAACCTCAGCTCAGAGGAGCAAGGATGGGTCGTATTGGAGGACCCTGGAGGTAGGGAAATACCAATCATGGGGTTACCACATCATTGAGGCCCGAGACCCGAACGTACGGTATGCCGGGATCCTCGCTGCCTTCCTGAGTGGGTGGCTCCTGCCGGTGCGGGACGCGAGGATGGGCGTCCGTCCAGCAACATTGGTGATGGAAGGCACCATGGCCTCCAACAAACGGTTCAAATTGGGGGTTCTCGTTCTAGCCAACCTGTATGCCATCCTGGGACACATCTCATGAGGGGGGTCACCTCAGAGGGTATGTGGCACCTTCCCGATCTTCCATGGCTGGGTGGAGGCTCATCTCGGCGGGTACACTTTCCAAAATGTCATCCGTCCTCCGGGAAACGGCCTGCGACCGTCCCTACTGAACATCGCCGGAGTGGAGCCGATGATACTCAATGAGGAGGGAGTGAGGATCCACATTGGTAACCACACCAACTTCAAATTCATCCCGTTCCCCACCCCAATCGGCTAGATGGTGGACAATGGGAGAGGCTCTCTGGAACAACAGGAGTATTGTCAGAGCATCCAGGGTGGGGTGCTTGTGGCTCGGATCGACAGGAAGTTGATCTGTGAGCTTTATGTGCCATCCCGATTCGCCAGGAAATTCGGGTGCCTCAAACGAATGCCAAAGAAGGTATTCACGGCCGTCTGGGAGGAGAATAATCCCTGCGTTCTGCGCTATATGTGGCTGATGTTCACCACTTTCAGCTCCGGTGATGTCATTAATCTTCCTCCCACCAGGGTCGACGCTGGCCTAGAAACTGAGTATGCCGAGCACTGGACCATTGCGTACCTTGAGGGGCTTTTACGCAAGCGAGTCCGGCAACTCGAAACTACCCGCGTGGAAACCGGGTGATGGGGGAGCAGACAAGGTGCTGCTAGAAGGGGGAACCAGGGGTGCATCAGGCAGCGATGCCTATGCAGGCCGGGACCTCAGTGGTGGGAATATCACACAGTGCCGCCGCAACCTCATTACCCATAGGGGGGTCACATGAGGCGGCCAGGGAACTGTCCGAGAAGCAGATAAGATACCTGCTTGACCCTTCCCAAGATGCAATTTTCCCGACACTGTGGTCGGCATGGATGACCCTGCGGCAATCACTGGGCGTTGAAGCCATCTGGCAGAAGATAATGCAAAATGGGATCTAGCTTCCAGAGTTCAGGCTCATTCGAGTTACCGACAGAGTGAACTTCCATCGGCGGTATGCTTATCTGACGGTCATGGACACATACGCGCGCCAAAGGGGTCGGTGTGTGGAGCCACCTTTTCTAGTGAAAGTGATGCTCGGCCAAGAGAATGATCTTTAAGTGATGTCGTCGGGAGAAGGCGACAGTGATGAGCAGTCGGAGGGGGAGGAGGAGACCGGAGAAGACGAACGTGAAGGAGAAGATTAAGGAGAAGGAGAACCCTAAGGTGAGGGTTTGCAGGGGGCGACCTACGAGGGGAGTATCCGAGAGAGCGGCAAGATTGTCAGCTCTAATCTCGACATAACCGAGATACTTGAGGTTTTTCTCTATCCTTAATCATTTTCCTTCTTCTTCCATTCTCCTTTGTAATTTCTAATTCATCTCTCTATCTCACTCAGGAGCACCTAAGTGTTGGTCAAGCATCCCCACTAGAGGAGGGAGGAGAGGAACCGGTGGGATAGGATTGGGATCCAACACCTATAATTTAATTGACAAGCGCAGAGGGGTCTCATGTCATGGAAGCTCCTATAGCGTCCAGAACACTGGAGGCTGACACTCTGGGTTCCTGTAAGTCCCACACTTCACTACTGGCGCTCATTATCAAAAGATCCCAACTAATCAGGGTACGCCTTGCGCAGTGATCTCAACAATGGAGGCTCGTCAGGCTGCGGAGCCCGGTCCGTCCATGAGTGGACTAGTGGCGGACATACCACCTCGTCCAGAACATACTCCCCACACTGAGTTGGCCCCGAAAATTGGTGAGCAGGGGGTGGCGAACATCAGCGGCGCTGTCCTTGAGGCGAGGTCGGAAGCTGATGGAGGCACCGTCGCTGTCGGGGCGAGAGAGGAAGGTCGCCCAGACGTCGAGGATCCTATTCCACATGAAGAAATCCCTGAGACAGATCCTACTACCGACCTGCTGGCTTCCATTCCTGTGTATCGGCCCGCTGACACCGAGGAGGTAGATGACTCGGACTCAGAAGCGGATGAGGAGAGTCAGATGACACGGCGCAAAGGGTGGAAGTGTATCCAGTGCTTTCTCAGGCAGCCCCAGTCGGATTGGCTGAGGTGGATGGGATCACTCCAGACATGGTTGTGTTTCCTATGTGTCGGAGGGGCTGATGCTCAGCGCCTTCATCTGACGGTCCATGATTACATAGCCGAGAAGATACGCGAGAGCAGCCGGGGACATTTCCCAGTGTCGAGAAAGATCGGCAAGCACTCAATCGTTTCTGAGGGAGGAGCGGGAGGTCCGGTGCCTCAAAGGGCAGGCGGCAGAGAAGGAGGCCTTCATTTCAACATGATCTGAGCTCGTGGAACAACTGACAACCCAACTGGCTGATGCCCAAGAACAACTGACGGAAGCGAGTCACCAGATGGATGTACTTCAAACCGAGCGGGCGCAGGCACATGCCAAGGTTGGTGAGCTGCGCTCTACGGCTGTTGATGAAGAGAGAGTCTTCAAAGAGCAAGAAGTAGTCCTGAAGGTTACCAGCCAAAGGGTAACAGTGTTGGAAAGATCGATCCAGCACACTGGTCCTTAAGGGCTTTGTTTCGGCCATCTCAAAAACTTTTTTCTTTTACTGCTCAACATTTTGACCCATGTATAGACCAATCTATTTATCTATACCTTTGGTCTAATATGCTCACCATAATTATGAAATGAATAACAACTCACCCCTAAGATCATGTGGGTCGCACCCAACGCGAGAAGTAAAGGATGCTTGTGTTATCATTTCGTCCAACTGTGGGGCATTAACCAAGCTTCAGGCATCCGAACTCAGACCTGGATTTCTAAGGAGAAGAGGGGGGTCCAGCCGACGGGAGGGGACCTCAAACCGATCGATGTATTGTCTCCTCCATGTTCCCCAACACATGAGCAGGGAAATTCCAGGGGCATTGAAATTCGTCCAAACATAGGGAGATGAAAAAGGTGAATCACGTTACCCGAATTCAGAACACAATGGGGTGCGACGATGAAGAATAACTGTTAACTGTAGAGAAAATGCAGCATCCATATCGCATTGGCCTGAAATGGGGACAATAAATGAGGGCTGACCACTGACGATGTTCGCAACATGGGGCCTAACTCAAATATCGCCGATCAGTCTTCCGGAACGTTGGCCCAGGACAGCAGGCAAACTATAGGTCTATCATCCATATTACAACAATAGGCGGACCAATGGTCTATCATCCATATTATGGCAGCAGGCAGACCAAAGTCTATCATCCATACTGTTAGGGGGTTCCATCAAACATGGCCAGTCCTCCAGGATGTTGGCCCAGGACAGTAGGCAGACCGTAGGTCTATCGTCCATACTGTTAGGGGTTCCCATAGAACATGAAAGAGGATGAGGATCCAAATAAAGGGGCACGCAAAGCGTGGAAAGTGGAGTGGTGGTTTGTTCTAACAGATTCCAACACTCCTAAAATTGTGCCACCATGGTGGAGGTTCATTAGGTGAGCGTACCAACCTAATCACAGATCGTCCCAATTTTTAGACAGGACCTCTCTGGCGAGATAACTGTCACTTCCCACAATCACTATGGGGAATCCCAAACTTATTCGGGGTAGATGTCGCAACTACACCACTCCCCATGAAGTCAGGATGAGGGACTGACAGCAAGGAGGGACGGGATTTGGAAATCCCTGGGGCTGGACCCAAGACGAAATGTCCAGGTGTTCCTACATATCTCATAAGGATGAGAATCAAGCCACACGTAGTTCTAGAAGCACATTTTAACGTCGTGTAGGATGAAAGTACGAGAAGGATAATTCTTTAGAATAGGGTGTGAGGGGTACAGTCGTCGTAAACCTGACATGAATGAGTATATAATCCTGCACTACACCACACAGTCTCGTGGTTGGGGTCCTGAAGGTGGGACTGAAGAGACAAATTAGCTGAACTCGAGCTGGACCCAAAGACAGGAGGTCTGGTCGTTCCTACGTATCCCATTAAGATGGGAATCAAGCCAGACATAGTTCTTATGAGATCTTAGTTTATGGTCTTAGAGCTCGGACCAAAGGGGCCCAGATATAGGAAAAAATGTAGTTTAGGGTCATGTAGGACCTCAAAATGATCTTAGTTTTAGGTCTTAGAACTTGGACCAAAGGATAAGGGGAATGGGAGACACACGGTAAAGCGGTTGTGAACCCCGACGTGAATGGGGGCTAGGACCTGCTTACTATGTGCTCCTAGGGACGTGTTTTGGCTGATGGACCGAACACGAAAAGTTAGGATGGTCCCATGGGGAAGTTCCCAGGTGCTCCTACGTATCTCATAAGGATGAGAATCAATCCATACTTAGTTCTTGAGAGGTGGCGTGGCATGACATGGCGCCTGCGCAAAGGATGAGGGAGACGTGCGGGTCTATCCCTCGCACCAAAAGAAGCGGCATTTGATATATCTTGTTTTTCCTTGAAGGTGTGTGGTTTTTCTTTTGTGGAGCGACCGGCCTGGGGCAGGAATTCCTGGCATCGCCACAATAATCAAGTTGTAACAGGCGTTGACAAATGGTATGGCAATTGACCAATACCCAACGTGATGTCCCCTATGGGGAGGTCACCACAATGCAGTTCCGTTTCTCTTCGTGCGGCCAGGATGATATCATCACAGTTTATGGTCATGTGGTAGGACCAAACAACACTGTTTAAGGTCGTATGGTTTGGACCTGACAGCATAGTTTAAGGTCGTATGGCTTGGACCTGACAGCACAGTTTAAGGTTGTATGGCTTGGTCCTGACATCACAGTTTAAGGTCATATGGCTTGGACCTGACATCACAGTTTAAGGTCATATGGCTTGGACCTGACATCACAGTTTAAGGTCGTATGGATTGGACCTGACATCACAGTTTAAGGTCGTATGGATTAGACCTGACAGCACAGTTTAAGGTCGTATGGATTGGACCTAACAGCACTGTTTAAGGTTGTATGGCTTGGACCTGAAACCACAGTTTAAGGTCGTATGGCTTAGACCTGACAGCACAGTTTAAGGTCGTATGGCTTGGACCTGACAGCACAGTTTAAGGTTGTATGGCTTGGACCTGACAGCAAAGTTTAAGGTTGTATGTCTTGGACCTGACAGTACAGTTTAAGGTCCTATGGCTTGGACCTGACAGCACAGTTTAAGGTCGTATGGCTTGGACCTGACAGCACATTTTAAGGTCGTATGGCTTGGACCTGGTAGCACAGTTTAAGGTCGTATGTCCTGGACATGAAAACACAGTTTATGGTTGTATGGATTGGACTTGGGGAATACGCACGATGCGGTGAGGCGTACCCGGTGTGGATGAGGGCATATCCTCATATCGTCACTACAGGTGATTCCGGGAGAGGGGTCTCGGGCCAAAGGGGCCTACGAGGGGCCAACAATCAGGGGGGCAGGAGATTCTAGCTCCCAGCTACACTGGTCCCGAAACGCAATGTCTGGGTGACTCCTAGATTCCCATGGGGATGTGGGTCAAGCTGCACGCAATTCCTAAAGAAAAAACCCAAGCACATACTCTAGCGCTCAGATCACGGGAGCCCCGAGAGACACCGTTACGAAGCTTGGTCCGTTTGACGTGTGGGGGTGCACTGAGGGTTAATGCAAGGAGTGTCGAGATTCCACCTAGACACGGTGGGGTGGAACACAATGTGAATCATGCAACCAACATTCAGGGCCCGAAGAAGCCAGCGTGATGACTGAGGATTACTGTTGACCATGTTCGCAACACAACATCCTATCGCGTCAGCCTAGATATAGGGGAAAAATGAGCATCAACCACTGACCACATTCGCAATGCGGGATTTGTATCAATTTTTTTCCCGAAACCCTCAGGGGTGTTGGCCCGTGATGGTAGAAGATCCCTTAGGCTTTGTATCCAGGCCGTTCTTGGGGGTCCCTCCGGGTGTTAAAGATAATGGGGCCTAAATGAAGGGGAGCACGAAGCTTGACAAGTGGACGAAAACTTTCCTAAGTCGAATCTGACACTCCATGTCCTAGACCAGAGTACTCTGAACACATTAGCAGGCCACTGGAAAGGGTCGAAGGGCTCAGTCTGAGAGCGGCTAAAGGATGGCGGATTCCCGGGGGAAGGGGGCGTAGTTCCAAAAACCCTGCACCACACCGATATGTCCCCCCGTGGGGAGGGACAGGCCAAAAGACCGAGGTGACCAGGAGATCGTGGGATCTCCTAAGATATGGGGATGGACCTGAAATCTAGGTGTTCAGGTGGTCCTACATATCCCATAATGATGGGAATCAAGCCGTACGTAGTTCTTGAAGCACAGTTTAACATCATGCAGGACGATATGGGGCACTTCTTCCAGGGGTTGTGCATGGCGCAATGGATAAACCGTCGCGAATGAGGACCTAATCCTACACTGCACTGCATGCTCCGGCTGAAGGATGGGGCTGAGAGACCCGAGAAGGCCAAGGATCTTGAGGTTGGGCCTTGGTTAGGGATGCCTAACCAGCTTGCAGTTTAACATCTTGTAGTGAGGATGAGCACGCGGTTTAAGGTCACGCTAGACCATAAGGGTCTTAGTTTAAGGTCTTAGAACTCGGACCGGAGGGTCCCAGATGTAGGGAAAGATATAGTTTAAGGTCATGTTGGACCATGTAAGGATCTTAGTTTTAGGTCTTAGAACTCGGAACCATGATGCTCATAAAAAATACCGTGTGAGGATCCTGGCGTTGGTGGGAGGAGTGACAAGATCACTATCCATAGTCACTAGGGAATACACACCATTGGGATAGACCTTATGGACAATGAAAGGCCCCTCCCATTTTGGCTCCAACTTGGGTGGTTTCCTACTGGGAATCATTGGCACTCTGAGAGCCAGCACCATGTCACCTTGTAGGAAGAAGCGGAGGTAAACCTTCTTGTTGAAAGCCCGAGCCATCCTGCTCTGATGCATTTCCAAGTTATGTAAAGCGCGAAGCCTATTTTAGTCAAGTGCTTCCAATTCAGCTAGATGGATTTCGGCAACTCTATCCGGCACTTTCTGGTCGTAGACCACCGTGCGCAATGAGGGCAACTGAATCTCGATGGGCAGGATGGCCTCATCTCCGTATACCAGGGAATACGGAGTCACCTGGGTGGAGTTATGAGTCATTGTCCGATAAGCCTAGAGGGCGTTGGGGAGCTTGTCCGGACAACTTTTCTTGTTCTGACCAACCACTTTTTGCAGAATGTTAGAGAGGGTTTTGTTAAACGCCTCGATCTGTCCATTCACCTGCGCATGATAGCGGGAGGTGTGGTTAGAGTGAATGTTGTACTTGGCATAAAATTTCTTCAGATCGGATGCTCGTAAGTTGGTTCTGTTATCCGTGAGGATAGCGTGAGGGACTCCAAATCGATAGATGATATTGGAGCTCACGAAGTCAGCGATAGAACAGGCTTTGACTTCCTTGAGCAGAATCGCCTCTGCCCACTTGGAAAAGAAATCCGTAGCGGTCAGGACAAACCGGCACTGGCGGGCCGTCGCCGTCGTGTAAGGTCCTATTACATCCAACCCCCAGACTATAAAGGGACAAGAATACTTGGTAGTATAGAGAGGCTCTGGTGCCCAATGCACAAAGTTAGCGTGAACTTGGAATGCATGACACATCTTGAAAAACTCAATGCGGTCCTGGATCATGGAGGGTCAGAAGTACCCCAGCCTCCGAATCTGGTGGGACAACTTGGACCCGGCCTGGTGGGCACCACAGGAACCAGCATGCACTTCTTGCATGACCTGTGGGATCTAGACTCCTTGAAGGAAACGGAGGAGAACACCATCAAATCCACCCCTGTAAAGGAGCGGCTCAAGGCTAGGACCGCTCTGAAGGGTAAACTGTAGTGTGCGGCGTCGGGTTCGCTCATGATCAGCTCGGTCTGACAGAAGATTGCCGTGTTGAAGGTATTCAACCAAGGGCGTCCTCCAGTCAGGAACTGTCTCTATTACCGCATCTGAAGTCCCCAGGGATCCTGACGTAGGGGCACCAGTGGTGAGATGGTTCACCCGCGGGCCAGGATCATCCTCAGGGATGATGGGAGCAATGACTCTCCGGTGTGCTATGTGGATAATCAAGTCGTTATGTTCGGGCTCCGCAAGTGATGCGGCCAGGCTATCCAAAGCATATGCTTGACTGTTCTACGACCGGGGGATATGAACGACCTTTCGCCGAGAAGGGAACTTAGCCATTAGACGGAGGGTGCACTCCAACAATGGAACGAGTTCTGTATTTCTGACAACATAGTCACCATTGACCTGCTTGACGACCATCTCGGAGTCCCCTTTCACATACAGATGGGGTATGTCAATCTCGAGAGCCAACTCGAGGCTAGTTATGATGGAATGATATTCTACCTCATTGTTGGTGTATCCTTCTAAAAACAGGAACAAATACGGCAGAAAGGCTTACTCTGGGGTGATGAAGATGACACCCAGGCCCACTCTGTTGAGCCTAGGATAGTTGAGCCTTCTACTGGTGGGGATCCGGGAGGCACCATTAAAGTGCATCTACCAGCATGGGATGGCATGATCGACTGAGAGGATTTCCTCATCAGTAAATACTATATCCAGTGGCTGATCCGCGGAGTTTGGATGAGCAGCGAAGAAGTCTGCCAACACCTATCCTTTGATAGCCTTCTGAGGTATGGACTTGATGTCGAACTACTGTAGGATTACCGCCCAGCGCGCCAATTGGCCGGTCAATATAGTTCAGTTTAGGATGTATTTCAACGGGTCTACCTGAGAGACCAGTTTTACCTTGTGGTGCTGCAAGTAGTGCCGCAATTTCTGCACGGAAAATATGAGCACCAGGTAGCTCTTCTCGATGGGACAATATCTAATTTACGTATCAAGGAGCATGTGGTTGAGGTAGTAGGGGCTATTCTCTATTCCCTCGTTGTTCTTTTGGTCGAGAAGTGCACCGAGGGATCATTCCAGGGCGGTCACGTAAAGGACCAGCGACTTTCTGGAAACGAGTAGCATCAAGACCGGAGGTTGGAGTAAATACTGTTTGATTTCCTCAAAAGCGATATGACACTCTTTGTCTCATTCATAGGCGGTGCCTTTCTTCATGAGCCGGGAAAAGAGCTTACACTTGCCGGCCAGATTCTCAATGAATCGGAGTATATAGGCTAAGTGGCCTTAGAGGCCTCTAAGCTCCCGAATATTACTTGGGGGAGGCATCTAGATGATGGCCTTGATCTTCTCCGGGTCGATCTCGATGCCTCGGTATCTGACAACGAAACCAAGAAACTCTCCGGAGGTGACCACGAAGGCACACTCTAACAGGATCATCTTCAAGTGGCGAGAACGGAGGAAGCCGAACACTTTCTCAAGGTCTTTGAGATGGTCCTGGCACTGGCGATATTTAACCACCAGGTCGTCCACGTAGCATTCCACCAGTGCCCTGATAATCATCTTGAATATGCGATGCATGGCCCATTGATAGGTGGCACCGGAATTTTTCAGGCCGAAGGGCATAACCTGGTAGCAGAAAATACCTTGGGGGCCCAGAAGGTAGTGAACTCTTCATCCTTGGGGGCCATCCAGATCTAGTTGTACCCGGAGTACCCATCCATGAAGGAGAGGGATTGGAACCTGGTCGTGGCATCGATCAACAACTCTGTCACTGGAAGGGGAAAATCATCCTTCGGACAGTGGCGATTGAGATCGCGGAAGTCCATACAGACCCTGGTCTGTCCGTTCTTCTTCCTGACCGGCACAATGTTGGCTAGCCACCGAGGATACTGAACTTCCTTGATGAAGTTGGCTTTTATGAGCTTATCAACTTCGGCCTCAACCATGGCACCGTGAGAGGGGCGCATCTTTCTGGGATGCTGTTTGAACCCGTGATGGTTTGCTGGAAGGCCAAGGCGGTGGAGGCTACCTGGGGATCTAGCCCTGGAATCTCATCATAACTCCAAGAGAACAAATCACGGTGTTGTCTAAGGAAGTCTACGTAATGTTTCCGCTCCTTGGGGGGCATAGCGGCACTGACCAATGTGGGTCTTGGGTCCGCCTCGCTACCAAGGTTCACCTGCACTAACTCGTCGACTGTGGTGGAGACGCCCTCTTCAAAGGCACGGGGAGAAACTTCCATGTCCTCCTCTCCACTTGTGGAGGGATCATCCATGGGGGGAGCTGTTTTGGGGATGCCAGGCCCTGATGGGAAACTGGTGCCTGTTTGGGCGGCAGAAGTCGTCACATCAGGAGACTCATGCACTACGGAGACCATGGCGACAAAGGTGGTTGATCCAATCCCATCTAGCCTTCAGCCCAAGGGGCTATGCTTTATGACATCAAAGAAGTAGTGGTGTGTCGGCTTGAGTCGGTCAATTCCGGCCCGGCAAAACAGACACGTATGACGTACTGTCGTTGCCATGAGCCTAACGTCCTGATATCGTACAGGGGTAGGAGGCTCAGGGATCACCTGAGTCTGGTTGGTGTAGGAGTATGAGGTGATTTCCTACCGCTGCTTGGACCTAGTAATATGCCTTCCTCTGGTACCCGAAACAACAAAGAACTGCCCCATGTCAGGGGTTGTGGCCTCCAACTTATGGATTGGGAAGACATAAGCATCATCCAAACTTGCCTAGGGATCACTTGTGACAGTGGCGGGCTCAACCTTACCTGCTAGGATCTGCTTTTCCTTGCTCTTGTAATATTCGGCGTCCAGATAACGGGCTTCACAGGAGGAAAAATGAGACGCATCTCCTTGGATCACACCTACTTGACCATTAAGGTATTATTTGAGGCATTGGTGATACGATGAGGGGAGCGCTGCGTGAAGGTGGAGCCACAGCCTTCCCATCAACGCATTGTAGGCGGTGTCCTGAGAGACAACCATGAATTTGGTACCAGCAATTAGGCCACCGAACTGGGTCTTCAAGCGAATCATGCCGAGTGGAGTTTGCTCAGTCCTGTCATACCCCTGGATCCTGAGGTCAGAGGGGGTTAAATCATCCTCAGACAACCCAAGCTTCCGCAGTGTCCGAGTTGGGATTAGGTTAATCCCGGAACCTGTGTCAATAAGACAGCGTCGAAATTCCACGCCATTGAACTGGACGGTGATGTACAGTGGGAGAATGTGCCCCTGTATGGGAGGGTCTTCATCTTCTCTATAGAATGAGATAACCGCCTGACATTTTGCATTCTCAATCGCCTCGGTGTGGAATGCTTATGCAGCCGCTACCTCCGTCTCAAACTGCAGGGGGCTCTTTAGAGCCTCAACGAGTGCCTCACACATTTTGGATGATATGTGAAGAGCCTCAAGGATAGAGAGCCTTTCTGTAATACTGTCCAGGTGCTTCAGAACATCATACTTTCGAGCCAAATGTGAGCTTCTGCTTACAGGAGTTCGTTCTGCGATTGGAGGCATGACAGGCCCTGTCAGCTGGACCGGTGGCTGACTGGTACTAGGAACGTCTGGCTGTTCACTAGTCGAAGCCCGAAGAGTGGCTACCGGATTAGGACCGGAAGGCTGTGGTCAGCTGGTGGTAGGGAATAGCTAGTCGCTGCACAGCCGAGGTGGTTCTGCCTGATCCAGCAACACAAACGGTGGTATAGGTGAAACTTTCGACACCAGATGAAGGGGCCGCGTGTGATGAGCTTTGTTCTAGGCTTGCTGCCTGGTCTCAGTGGCATGTATGGCCTAGCTAGAGGTGCCAACTGCCATGCCCCAACGATTAATATAGCCACAGCTTCGCCGATGCTGGCGATGGATGGGGACATTGGGAAGGTCCACCTGGTGTTCCTCATCATCGGGAGTCAAAAAGGGATTTACCAACTCTACGGTGTTAACCGAAGCGTACCCTGGGCTTTCACTCAAGGATTCATCCACTACTGGACGGAGTCTCGGAGGGATCCCCATTTTTGGGGGCATAAAATCGCCAAGAGTGTGGGATGATGAAAAAATTGGCAGGGCATGTTCTTTCTTCTTGCACCGCCGCTTGCTCTTCTGGGAAGAGGTAGGTTGGGACGACGATGCCAAGGTAGCGCTCGCAGATTATGAGGGCTCTGGCTAACTCAGGAGGGCACGGATGATTCCATGGGCTCAGGCGACCATCTTGCGGGCCATCCAGTCGTTATACTTCCGGGACCCACGGTCGGAAACCTGCTGTCACTCATCGTCGTTGCCACTACCATCCTCTGGTCACACGAAGACACCTGCCACTTGCGTCGGGGCTGGGCCCAACCTGACTATGTTGTTTTCAATCTGGTCTTGGATCCAGTCCTTGAACACATAGCATCGCTGGATGGTTTGCCCCAGGGTTCAGTGATAAGGGAAGTAGTTAGGGTGATCAGTGAGACGCACCTCTTCTGGATTTCGGCACTCAGGCAACCACACGATCCTCTGTTCCAAGGCACTATGGAAATAACCGGGGACCTGAGCCTCATCAAACGAGTAAGTCTGATTCCTTCTTCCTGGAAAGGGGGCTCTTGGAGTCTAGCCATGACCAGGGGCCGGAGGAACATGCCAAGGAGGCAGAGCCTGATTATCTCGCCTAGGTGGTGGCGGTGCGTTACGCGGAGGCGCCTGCCGATTTTGAGGCGGTCGCTGCTGGGCCGGAGGCTGTGCCCGTGGGGGTGGACCCCTATGGGGCTGCTGAGCTGGACTCATTGGTAGCAACTCTAGCTTCCTGGGGGCCTCTATCTAGGACACATAAATGGGCTCGGATCTGGCGGATCTCCATGCAGGGATTACATGAGGCAGCGGGCGTGCCTGACTGGCCTGTTGCAGGGCTTCTTCGAGGCGCTGAGCCTTGTCTGAGAAGTCCCAGAACCCTCCGGGGTAATCCTGAGTGATCATAGAAGGAACCAACTCTACCTTGACGTTCCCTACGCACATTGTCAGTAATTTCTCCTGAGTTAGTGGCATGTCAAGGGAGTACATGATCCCCTTCCACCGGGCGACGAAGTCCACGACTCGCTAATCGGGCCTTTGTTTGCACCTGAAGAGGTCTGCGATGTTCATCTTCTGGGTTTTGGAACTGAACTAGTAGAGTAATTGCCTACGAAGGTCCTCCTAGGTAGTCACAGATCTAATAGGGAGCTGGTTGTACTAGACGAATGCTGGTCCTTCTAGCGTCTGAATGAAGCAACGGAGCTTGGCAGCCTCTTGCTGTGTCGGAGTCCCTAACATAGGCCCGCACCTCAAGTTGAAGTGGGTCAGGTGCTGTGGCGGGTCTCCGGTCCCGTTAAAGGGTGCGAAAGTGTGGTTCCCAAATCCCGGTGGGGCTGGCATGTCATCCACCCACGCTGGGTATGGATTACCGTCTAGTGGGATTGCCACCTACCGAGTTTCCAGGGCCTCTAAGCGGGTGATGAGTGCTTCCATTAGATCGTCCGGGCGTGGTTTCTTGTCCTGACGGGGATCTCTAACCACAAGTGAATTTTCGGGCTCTTCAATCCGGTAGTCAAGCTCAACAACTTGTGTGGTGGCTGGTGGAGTGACTCTCGGGGCAGCAGGAGGAAACCAAGCGGGGTCCCTTAGGTGATCACGCCACTCAGGAGGGTTCGGCGAAACGTATCGTGCCCTCTTGCCATGGGCTCCGAACTCTCCCCTGTTGGCGAATGCAGCATGGTCGCAGTTGCCCGGGGGAATCTCGTCAAGGGGTAGGTTCTCCTGCCCCTACTGTCCTGGCCTAGGATTATCGTAGTCAGGCCGCCGCTCTACAATGCGTTCGGACAAGAGCTCATCAACCAGACTCTTTTGCTCAGCAAGATTTTGACGTAGTGTGGACTTCTCGGGATCTTCCTCTGCCTTTTGTACTGAGGCAGATGGGTCGGCGAGCTTGACAGCCCCGACGTTCTCTTTACCCTTACCGATGTTTCGTCTCAGTGTTAATGCCTCAGTGGTTGTGGGGAGACCTAGGAGGCTTCTCTGTTGGCGAGTAATCCTCCCAAATGGGTCCAGTATCAGTTTTTCCTCAAGGGTGAGTCCCCATCGAGGAGTTCCACACTGTTTCCCTCACCCAAAAGGCCGGCCATGTTGACTGCCACTGCCCTTGGCGACATTCCCTTAGATCCGCCCAGTGAGTCGAGCTGTCGGCGAATCTCACAGAAAAAAAGGGCAGCGTACTTCCCCCATCCACGGACGTGCGCGTGGGGGGTGGCTTCCTCAATAACTTTGCAGAGTACTTGAAAACTCTGGACTCATTGTTGTTGGAGGGCCTTGTGGTGGCCAAGTGACTCGGGGAGCCGAACCGCGGGGATCGCGGCTAGGTCGACCTGACGACACTGCTCGCTGATATCCTCGAGATGTGCTTGACTCCCAGGATAAGGTGCTAGCTGATGGTGAAGACGGGAGTGAGTCACCCGAAGAGTCTGGGGGAAACATTCAAACTCTCCTGGGGTGAGCGACTCCGGCATATCAAAATCTGATCCTGCGATCGGCCAAAACTTCTCGGGAAAGTGGGCCACTGTGAGGACGGTCCAAAAGCTCCACGACTCTGGTTCAGGATCCGGCCCTTGCTGCCCCTGATCATCAACCGAGAATGGCCGAGGAACTGGCAGCGGTGCTGAGGCGGGCCACTGGGCTGTTGAGCTGGCTGACAGAGAATACGGCGAGTAGGCCGATTGGACGCTGATCCCTAAGTCGTCCTCTGAGGGTTGCAGTGTCCTGGCTGCCACGTCGGGATAGGATGGGCCAGAGAATGGGCCTCCTATCATAGCGTCGGTGCTTGCCAAGGGTTTTTCATGTCGCGACTCTTCCTTCAGTCCCAATAAAAGTTCCTCGCCCTCCCTGACTCAGGTGGAAGGTGCTTCCGGGGAGGCCAGCGGTAACAGAAAGTTTGACCCCTGGGGGTACGTCAAGTTCTCGTCTTCCTGGATATACCTCCGGAGGGAGGCGGGGATCGTACAGATCTTGCATTCGTGGAGTACAAGGCTGACGCACCGTGTCCCCACCCTTTCCCTTGACTCATAGGACTGGGGGGAGGGCTCCATCGTCGAGTTGTACTCCGCCTTAGAGTCCAAGAAACGGACTGGATTGATTTCCGTCCAAACTTCCCTGACATTCCTCTTACGGCGACGACATCCTGCCTTCCTGCCCTTGGGTGGCTCCTCAGCGCAAGGATGATTTCTGTCAAGGAGTCCCCTGGACGTAACAGTGCTAGGGCAGAGAGGAATGAAGGTTGGGGTGCGAGAAGCACCGAGACAGATGTCGAAAGGGACATGGGGAGGACCTCCATGTAGGTTAGCGACCAGACATGCAACGGATCCATACTCGCGGTCAGCGGTAGGGGAAGTGACCTCATACCCAGTGCAGTGAGTGCTGGAAAGAGCCATACCCAGAGCGTAGCCGTCATGGGGAAGTCTTTTCCTTTCCAGATCAGTGGCACAGAATGGTCCTTCATGGTGGGTGGCACTACCGTGAATTGGTCCGCGGTGGCCATCACCTATGCCCGCGACTAGGAGAGTCGACCCAACCTGCAAGTGGGACGGTCGGGGCCTCGATCCGAGTCGGGCATGTGACTGCCCCTACTCAACGTGTGTGGGGTCTGGTAATAGGAGTCAGTAGTGGCTCAGGCCACAGTAGTTGCTGATGTTGGTGTCCCAGGGCGGGAATTCTCTTCCGCTCGTGCCCGACGCTGGCGTCGGGTTAGATGGGTTGGATCTGGTGGTGCGGGCACAGATATTGCCTGCTCCTCAGCCCGGGGATTTGGGCGGCGGCATAGACACAGCCTGGAGGGGGCTCTTTCTGTGAACCCTTGGGACGGGTCTCCGATCGGGTAGACCCGGACATCCCCCACCTCGTCGTCATAGGGAAGGGAGGTGTCAAGGTGCTCTGGGGATAGGTTCCCGAAGCGGTTGAATGTTGGAGGGGGGAGTGATGGCTGTTGGCGCGGCCCTCGGGGGCAAAAACGATGGTGAGGTGTAGCTGCCTCTAGATCCAAACGGGCCATGTCCCTAGTGGGGATGACCCCTTCTTCCTCGTACCTACGAACCAGGTCGTTGATCACCCTTTTTTGGATGATCTCTGACGGGGATAGGGGCGTGAGTGCCCGGCAGTTACGGCGGTTGAAGTCGGAGAGATTGTGGAAAAGGCGGGACCGTGCGGGGTGGTCGTGTCAGTACTGCCCGTGCCCCTGTGCCGGTGGGCAGGTGGAGATCGAGCTCCGGATGCAGCGATCTGATTCCTGGAAGTAGGGAGATGAACCCATTAGTACTAATAGGAAAAGAAATCGACAACCAATAGCCCAGCGTCATTCCGTCTTCCATGGTCGGCGAGAGGGATCCACGTTGACGACGTTCCAGAACGAAGTGCTCAACGTCCGGATTACCTCAACCCCTGACGGGTTTCACGTCTCGGTGATAGGTACCCGGACCTGGTGACATGCTAATCTTCCGACACCCAGAACGCTACCAGTCCCCATATTGAGGAGAAGAGCTTCACGTTGGGTTCACCATTTTCTGTTTCTGGCGCTTTTATGTTGGGGCGCGCAGGCGAGTCAGTCAAGCGGGGGGAGGACGCATGGCTTGTTGCCCCGCATTCCCGCTTTCCAAAGGTGGGCGACATCCATTCCTTATTCAGGGACGTCTGCTCCTTGATCGAAACCGGGATGATGTCCTTCCATGGATTCGTCCTCGAAGCTCGTCACCTAGTCTGGGTCTCCCTCATAGATTTAAGATGGGTTCATAAAGTTCGTTCCAAGTGCCATATCTACATGGACGCCAGTTAATTACGCTGCTTCCACCGAGACGCTCTAAGGGGTCTGGTCGGGGCAGCAACCTTCGGTGAGGAGAATGGTCACGCTGGGGTGTTGTTGGCGCACCTTGATGCTGGGGATTGTCATGTCTGTATTCTGTCCCTTATTATAGGGATTCTCGAGGGTGCAGAATCCCGAGGCATCCCACATCGAACGTGGGGAATTGTGTACCATCTGAGGTTTTCCTCAGCTTCCCATGTTTAACACGGGGTATGTCGCGAGTTTAACATCTGGCAGAGATGGATCGTACTGATCGAAACACTGAGAGTGGATCAGATTGAAGGACCCCCTAGGGGGAACACCGATGTTGGGGCTAGTATATGGGCGGATTCCTGGATACTGTGGAGTGGAATGAGGTGGCATGATCCCACCGGGATGTGGTGGCCTAGGTAAGGATCAGGATGGGTGATGGAGTGATGGGCTTGAACCTCGTGGAGGCTTCCTACGTATCCCCATAGCAGGGAATCAAAGTCCGCATAGTTTGGTGACACGGTGGGACACCAGAAGAGGCAGCCCGTGAGAATGAACGCATGGATTGGATCCTGGAAGAAGTAAGATCTTCGAGCTAGGGCATGAGCTTGCCAAGGCACGTGGGCTCAAGGGAGAGGTCAGGATGAGACGTGGGTGTGAGGTATGGGGCTTACGCTCTGAGGCGGCCCATGATGGTGGGTTTGAAATGATGAAGAGGGGTTGGAACAACTGAGTGATGGGATTGAACCTCGTGGAGGCTTCCTATGTACCATGTGTTAGCATGGATCAAAGTCCACGTAGTTCGGGGCATACAGTTTAACATCAGGCGGGACGAGGGCATACAGTTTAACGTCATGCGGGACGAGGGAATACAGTTTAACGTCATCGGGATGAGGGAATACAGTTTAACGTCATGCAGGACGAGGGCATACAGGTTAACGTCATGCGGGATGAGGAATTTGGGGCTTACGCTCTGAGGCGGCCCAAAGAGTTGGCGAACTGACGTGAAGAAGTCGGAATGATCGAGTGGTGGGCTTGAACCTCATGGAGGCTTCCTACGTACCATGTGTTAGCACGGATCATGGTCCGCATAGTTCACTGGGATGGGGATTACGCTCTGAAGAGGCCCATTGAAGGATGTCATGGTCGATGCGCGCTCTAAGCCCACGTGATTCATGCTCGGTGTGAGAAACAAGAGACATCAGTGACCAGACGATCACGTCTCAAAGGGTGCATCCGTGAGAAGCAGAAAGGGGCTTATGCGTTGAGCGGCCCAAAGAGGAAATAGGGGCTTACGTGTGGTTAGAGGCCCTTGGTGTCGGGGCTTACTCCAGGATGGAGGCCCGTGGTGCGACAAAGCACAGTGGGAAAGGGGCTCCACTGGCCTTGGTAGTGGGGAAGTATGGAGGTGCATGGGTGTAACCTTCCGTAAGAGAGGTTATGGGCTTACGCTCTGAGGCAGCCCTTCCCCCAGGGACAAAAGCCACTCCGACAAGAAGGATCTCATTCCATGTGAGGAATAATCCATTCCTGTGGAGACAAGTGGGCGTAAAGAATGTCCGAGCCGGGGGTACCCAGCGTGCGAGCCACGGGGTCGGACCACAGATTAACATCATGTGTTGAGGACGAGGTTCTTGGCAGTTTAACATACTATAGCTCGGATGAGGTGGGTTCGCTCCACACCCCTAGGTCTTACATGCCCGACACCCTCTACCCCTTGTGGGAGGGAAGGCATCGATAAGACCGTAGTGAAGGGGGGTCGCAGGTCGAACCATCGAGGGGTCCACGTTAGCGTGGCTATGCGAAGAAGCAATAGCTGATAGCGTGCCTATGAAAAGAAGGATAAGGCAAAGCAACGCAACGGGAAACACCGCCCAAGGGACCTTAAGGTTACTTCATACGAGCCTGGAAGGCTGTACTGGAAAACAACGCATGGCGTGCATGCCCGGCATGGAAGACATCGGGTGTCGGCAGAGAGAGGCAACCAAGGGGCATCAAGGTGAGGGGTCCTGGGTTTTGCGCGCAAAGAGAAGGTTTGCGCGCAAAACACCGGGATGGAGTGAAATTGGGTTAGAGGATTGCGCGCAGATAGGGGATTGTGCGCAACGGGCCTCAATTGTGTGCAGGGGCACGAGCCAATCCCTAAGGAATGGAAAAACCTACCAGAGGGATTGTGCGCAATTTGGAAGGGATTGCACGCAATTGGAAGGAATTGCGCGCAAGGGGAAAGGATTGCGCACAAATGAAGAACCCGAAGGAGTTGGAAAATTCACTTAATCCAGTGGGGTTGGGTGCAAAGGCGAACCCCGGGGCAAGTTTGCGTGAAAAGGAATATTACCTGGAAGTCATCTTGCGCGCGCGGGAGTCTGAATTGTGCGCACGGGAGCTGGTCCGAATTCCTCAACCTCGAAACAGTTGGGGTCGCCTTCTATTTATAGGCATCTGCCGTCGTAGAATCCAGGTGGCGCGCGAAATCTTCTGCGCCAGGACCAGTCGACATGCAAATCCTCCCCGCGCGGAACCGGGCGCGCAAATTTGTGCTCCACGCCGGCTCTTTTTCACAAATCTCGGGAGTCCATCATGTGAACATCATTTTTTCATGCCAGTCCTCCTTAATTTCGCGCACCACTTCCAGGGCCTCCAGACCAGGTCTCTGAGTCCGAATATGACTTTACTCCATCCGTCTGAAACTTCCTCTGGGAGTTACGGACTTTTTCGGCATCTACAATGTTGTACCCAAAGTTCTCATACTTTTAACTTGTTTTCCTTGGTCTTCGGTGTTGTTATGGACTTAAAATTATCTTATTAAACTTATATGATATGAAAAAATTTGTTCTAATTCAATTTAAAATGATAAATCTTCTACTCCATCTTGTATATCAATTGTATTTCCTTAATTTTTAGAAAGTTATTTATGCTTTTTGAAAAAAAACCATCATCATCACTTCTGGAACTTGTTTCTTCATGTGTGAAATCTTACATTAAGTGTTATAGCGCCTTGAAATCATCACTATAAATAATATTTCTAGATTTTTCATTGTAGAAATGACATCATATTCCATTTAGAGGATATCATAGGATGAATCCATCAATATCTCTATTCTAAAACTTCCCATGATTTCCACCTTGAACATTAATAAAATAATGGATTACAAACACACAAAGATACTTAAAAATTGGATAATTTTTTTAATACATATCTTATGGTGAAATATCTAAAATTATCCTTTGTAAATAATCATTTTCAATATAAATAGTTTCTCTAATAACCTTCCTCCAAAATAATTGAAATGTATTAGGATTGATCAATAGTGTTCGATCCATATCTATAAAGATTCTATTTTTTTATTTAGCGACACCATTATATTGTGGGGTTAATAGTGCATTTTGTTAATATAGGAATACATGAATTTTATGACAATATTCAGACTACCCATTTATAAACTCAGTTCTATTATATGTTTTTATCTTGTTTATAGAAAGACCACACTCTTTTTCCATACTTTTTCAAAAACTTTTAATCATTTTAAGGCCCTTGACTTCTGCTTCATGAACATAACACAAGTAATATGGGTGAAGTTATCATTAAAATAAATGAAATAATTGTCTGTATTATTTTATTTCTTCCCCATCAGCCCATATACATATAAATGAATGAGCTCCAAAGGTTGAGTAAACTTAATCTACACCATCAAATGTAAAGAGTTGATAATATTCAATTTTTTATATATTGATCACATCCAATATCTTTCTGCCTAAAACATTGGAAAATTAAAAACATTGTCCTTAATTAATATTATTCATATTTCTTTAGACATGATGACTAATTATTTGATGACACAAAATATTTTCTTCTTTTATTCCTAGATAACATGATTTTCTAGAATCTCCAACTAGAAATAAATCACCTTTACTCTATTTTCATCTGTTCAAAACTATACCATCTTCTAGGTACTTATAAATTAACCCATAATTTGAAAAAAAAACTTCATTTCCATCATCATAGAGATTATAAACACTAAAAAAATTATGTTTCAATCTATCAAAATACAAGGTGTTTTTGGATTTCATCTTTTCTTTATAAATCAGTGTTGAACTTACTCCATTAGTATTGAGTGACCCATCATCTCCAAATATCACTAAACCTTTTTTAACTTTTGAAAGTCATTTAATAGTTTTAAATCTCCTTTTATGCGAGATGAATATCCACAATCTATAATCAATTGATTATCCATTTGGATGCATTGAGTTCCACTTCCATGACCAAATATTTCTCTTTACCTTTTCTCTTGTTCTTCTTCTATAGTTATTGAGTATTGAAACTCATATTTTTTCTAGGATAGTAGAAGGATGATTCATTCATATTCATGGTGACTAATATGGCCACATATTATATATACATCTTTAAGAACATAATTTTTTTAATATTTCTATCAATAATTTATAATTAATTACTAAACATTATTATTTTCTGAAGAGTGACTCCCCACCTAAACAACTACCTTAAAATACACCTAAGAATAGTGTGAATTTGGTAATTAATCCAAAATATCATTTAGTATTCCTAAAGCCTCTGAAGTATCAAAAACATCCATATAAATCATACATACCATTGTAAAAAACATTTTGTCTAGGATTTGATACTTTTATTACTTCCCTATTTGAGAAACCAATATTGACTTATTTTTATTAAAAAATTATTTTTTACTCTTGAAATATTCTTATTTATACTGGGAATGTTCTAAAAATTTTCTGAGTCACCAGTTGTAGTAGTTCTTCACTACATGTTAGTGTTATAAGAATTTATAGATTTTCTATGGTCCATATATTATTCTACAAACATGGGATTTTGACACACCTATTCTTCATTAACTCGTCACAATAATTTTCAAACATTTTTTTACATTTTAATTTTATTTGATTTAATCTTCTTTAGCCTCATTCATATATAATAATTCTCTAAATTGTAAAATTGAATTTTTAAATCTAGATATGGATTATTCAGTTGTTATTCAGTTTTGATCAGTTTATATTGAATATGGTTAAAATAATTCCCTTATTCATTCAATATTTATTTCATATTGATGTTAAGAAAACAATAGTCATTAAGAAGAAACCTTATATCATCAATCTCTTTTGTCAATTTTTACTTTTCTTTTATAAATACATATTCATTATTATTGGAAGAAATATTTCTCTTCATAAATCTTATGATCTCTTTCTCTAATTTATATATCATTTAGAAACACCTTTTAAATTATATCTTCAAAAAAAATCCATCTCATTACCTTCTATTAAACTCTTATAACTACTTCTTTAATTATTTGTGATGTTAATATCATTCAATTTTTTATGGGTATTTTTTTCACTAACATCATCACTATAAGTATCAACTTCCTTTTCATCTTCACTTCCTTTACTTTATTTAGATGATAAATTTCTTTTTTAAAAATTATAGAACTTTTAATCCTTTTATTATGTATAAATAATTGAATTTTTTTCTTTATTGTTAGAGAATTTCTAGGATTTTCTTTTTCTTCATCATTGTTGTCTTCATTTTTTGATCTTAGGTATTTTTTGTGAAATTCCTAATAACTCCAAACCTAAAAAGTTATGATGGGATATTTCCTTTGTATATTCCTTCCCCACTTCTCAATTTCCTTTAGATAAGGGCTATAAACCCATAAAATTCTATATCCACAACTTCCTATGAATTAGAACTACTGAATTCATCTTTAGTAATTACTTTCTTCATTTTATTAGGCATTAAGGATTTAAAAGAAATTTACTTCACATTCTTTACCTTCTTCTTAACAACATTATCTCTTCTCTTATCATAATGTATTAAAATGTTGTGTGAGTCATCAAGAGAAATAGTACCTAGATCATTGTCTTCCAAAGTTGATCATTTATCATTAAACTTGTTAGATAACATGAAAACTATCTTCTCTATAACTATAGACTAATCAATATTATGACTAAATCCTCTAAACGTGCTCATAATTTCAGGCCCCTTATAAAAGATCTATCTAAAAATTTATTATCATGCATTATATTATATTTATACATTAACCACTAAAACTATATCTTTATTAGCTTAAATTTGGTTTTACCATCCAAAATGTTCTCCAACTTATCCTAGATGCCATTTTCTATTTGGATTACTTTTTAAATTCAAACATTCACTCTCTAAAAGGGAAGATTAAATAGAATTTTATCCTTATCTATAAGTTTCTAAATTATTCTTGTCTTCCACTCATGGAATAACCTTTAACATGGGTGGTGAATCCATCATTTTCAACTTCTAAGACATCATAACTGAATGATAAAAGACATGGGAACATCATATCCTTCTATATATTATAAAAATTCCCCTGAAAAGTGGGATCCCATTTTTATTCACTAATACTAAATTATCCATTAATGATAATAGAACTCAGTGATTGAATATTCACCTAGAAAGAGACATTAAAATCTAAACATCGCACATATGATCAAAAATGAAGGAAATCAGGATTTGATATGATTTTTAAAACCTCCATCAGGATCCATGCGAGATAATTGAGAGGGGGTGGTGGGGATCAGTGATCTTAATTATATTTATGTTTTATTTGGAACAATCTTATCCATCTATTAATTTGAATGATATTTTTTGTTTTCACATGTTTAACCACACACCAACATAAGGAACACTTAAATTTACAAGGTTCACCTCTTAAAAATGCAAGGATAACCCATGGTATGATCCAATAAAAACCCATGATCACACTAACTACTAGTATCTACCTATAAGTAAAAATGATCAGTGATTATCATTTCACTTATATTACACATTTCTAGACCATTTTTCAGTGCATCCCACACTTTAAAATTATATGAAAGGTATATAACAATTGAAGAGTTTTCTACCAAGTAGACATTTGTTAAAAAAAATTAGTATGAAATGTTATTTTTAATCTTCTTATTTTATTTCAGAATAGAAAGACACCAAATCAATTTAGACACACAACACAATAGTAACCACTTCCACCATTTTATTCATCTTCATCATGAGTTTTTTTCTTAAAAAAGTATCAACAACTTCTTCAAGATTCTCTAAAAATTTTGTTTCTCTATATTTTTCATAATAATTCCAGAGAGAGTAATGCCCATTTCCTTTCATGATTGATATATATTTTTATCACAAATGAGCAAAAAAAATTGAAATTGAATTTAAAATTCAAATTTGAATGAATAAATTGTTCTCAACTATTTATAAACTTCTTCTCATTATTTATAATTCTTTTTTATTATATTAAAATTGTTCTCTAGTTCACTATAGTGTAGCAGGACATGCTAACACATTGTCAATAAGTTATTTTTTTGACTCCTCCTCTCTTATATTTATAAACACTCTTATTCTTGTTGCAAACCTTCTCTCATATTTTATTGTATAAAAAATTCCATTTTTTTATGGTTTATCTATGATCAAAAATCTTTAGGATTATTTTATATTCTTCTTTCTTCAAAATTATTATTTTGGAAATTATTATTTTGGAAATTATTAATTTCTATAGGAATTTTAATGTCTTAAAAATTGAAAAATTATCACATGACTGAAAGTATGATGGTGAATCAAATCCTTATGGTTCTCTAGTGAAATGCATAAAAATTATATAAAGTCAAGAAGCCTTTGAAAATTCTAACTTGGATAGTCTATGTCTTATAATTATCATAAACTATCTTACACAAGATTCATAGTCTGACATAAAAACTAACACGCCATGCATGATTCTCAAATTCATAAATCATTGAAGTCTTATATGCATATTAAATCTTATGAGAAAATTAATGTACGATTTCAACAAAATTCTTATGTCGCTTCATGGAATGTCTTATATAAAAGGAATAAATTCATAGGATTCAAAAAAAGTCTTACCTATTAACCAAATTCTTATGGGAAAAGTCTTATTGAATTAAAGTCTTATGCTCATACCCATGAAATCTTTTGAGATCCAAAACTTTTCATTTTTCATTCAAAAATTCTTCAAATTCTTATTTGAACCTCTTCAAACCTGATTTAAACACTTCCAAACCTTCATAATCCTTCATGTCACATTATATCATGTGCGTTTGAATATGATTTATGAATTGAAAAAAGAATCCAACAAAATAGACCATATCCACTCCAAGAAATTTAATTAATTTTCTTAAACTAAAACATATATTCAAAATATCTCTTGGGAATGAAAAATATTTACTACACATTTATAGATTTTAAAAAATCAACCAATAATTCAATTAACATATATATAAAAAACATCTTTCATAAGTAGTAAATATAATAATTAAAAGTAATCACATTCATATTTATTAAATTAGACCATAAATAAAAATGATATATTTATATTCATAAAATCATAATTCATATAAATTGAAATTTTTATCATCATATATCAGTATAACTATTTCTTTTCCTTTTACTTATTTTTCTTCTTTACCATCGCTTAGAAGACAAAAATTTCAATATCACCCAGGAAAATAAATTTGATGTATCTTTGATTATAGGGGATACGTTTATAAAATACCATTGATTCATTACCCATATCATACATGTATATCGGTTTTATGGGGACAACAACATTCCATTATTCATCTATTATATTATCTTAATAATTTGACATTTTTTCTTCGGAATCCAATATATTTGGAACTTGTTACTTTCACTCACCAGTATTAATCAATAGATAGAAGTTTACATGGGTAAATTATGATTAATATTTATTTAAAACTCTATGTATATTTATCCAACTTCATTTTAACACAATAGTTCCAACCAACTTTCTATAGTTTCCCGGGTTTTTATTTATAAATATTCTGCTATTTTTGTGTATAGACCTGCTTTTTGGTTAACTGTTTGAAACTTGATACCACTAATATTGTATCCATTAAATTTTATAGCATGCTTACAAGTACCATGAGCCAAATAATTCTAATCTTTTGATAGTTCATTTCAATCATCAATGTTGATTATTTATAAAAATATATAAATATTATTATTAATCACATAAGGTAATTATTAAGTTATTATAAATATGTATTTAATGGTGAACTTACCTAATATGAAAACCATTAAAAAAATTATTCCTTAACAACCTTTATTATCTATATCTTATTTCAAGTTTGAATCCTAATACATCACTTTATTTGTATCCTCAATTCATCAACATATGGATCAATAATATCACTATTGAATAGAATATATCCATGTGATTACCTTAACTTCTATCCTGTTAGTGAAAATGAGAATATTTTTCCAACTTATAAGATTATATTTATAAATATTGATGATTTATTATTGACCTAATAATGAATTATATGTCCTTAAAAAAATCTAATGTAATTAAATATTTTCCCAATCAAATCCAAGTACCTCAAACAAAATGCTAGAAACTGTTCGAAAATATAACTAATATTAATAGAACCTGTTAGATGAGTTTTATTTTTCATATAATGATTTAAATGACCTATATAATAATAGTTAGAAGAGTAATAAATTAACATGATAGACCTTTTATCCATCTCTAATAAAATTATAAATCATGATAGTTAAGAATGTAAAAAAATACCTCTCTAGAATTAATCCATAGACAATGTATTAGTCCATTAATTAGACTTATTGTTATTTTATCAAGTATACAATTATGCATTTCCAAAGGTAGGATCCTCTCTAGGAATTTATGTGAGACATAACTTCTCAATCAATGTAACTTATGAGGTTTCAAGTCAATATATCTTGACATAATATTTGAATATTAATTAGGAAATTTAATATTGTTTAGTCATAGAATGTAAATATATTTTTCCTAAATTTTCAATGAAAAAATTGTTGAAGGATGCTTATTATTCTCATTTTCCCAATGACATACCTTAATATTCATTGTTTTCATGTCTTTATGAGAATTTAAATGATCGCTTGATGTTCCCCTTTCATTAATAAATGTAAAAAACATATTATCACACACAATATTCTCAATATGCATGACACCAAGGTTATGATCTAACAAATAAAACTCCCAATATGGAAGTTTTAAAAATATTCACTTTTTATTCCATTTTTTTATCACCCTTATATTTTATAATATATTTCATCAAATAGATACTCTCATCAATAGCTTGCTCCATAAGAAATACTAAACATAAACAAAAACCAAGATACATTTAGATAAAAATATAAGTTTTAAATATAACTATTTAACCTAGACATTAAATTATAGATCAATAATAATAGTATCCAAATTATGAAATATATGTATAATGAAAATAAACCCTAATTTTAATACTAATGAAATTTAATTAGTATAGCTAAAACAACTAAGAAAAACATTTTATGCTTAAAATATTAATTTCTAAAATTGGTGTTTTATTTCAAGAAACTAATTATATTTTATTTTAACAATGGAAAGAAAATATTGATAATATTAATAATATATTACTAATAAATTAATTATTAATTGATATGAAATAATAATGAAGAATCATTTTCATATTAAAAAATTATTTTTCAATATAAAAAATTTCCCACTATATTTTGTTATTTTATTTAAATATTAATTTCCAAAATTATAGAAATTTAATTTGGAAAAATAAAAATCATTTTTGGATTAATCATAACAATATAATCCAAATATTATTTTTTAGTATTTTTCTAAAATAACTGATTTTTTAGTGAATTGTGAAAATAACGTTTTTTAAAATATCGTTCCTTTTATGAAATCACTTGGATATAAAAATATCCTAAAACTAATGAAATATTTTTCTTGAAAAATATTTATCTTATAATTATCATTATATATTTTAAAATATTATGTATCAATTACAAACCAATATTTGATATTTAAGAAAATAAGTAATATTGTTTTCAAAAATTGTTTTCAATGCGTTATACATTAGTATCTCAAAATTAATTTTTATCAATTTTATTAATTGAATAAAATAAAATTGTTTTTAAATTTGGTATTATTTTTTCCAATTTATCTAATAAGTACTACTCTTTTTGTCTATAAATATCAAGTTACCTTAGGTAAACACTAGTTATTGCGGTAAAAGTTTAAATGAAAATGTAATAATTCAAGGGGTAAAGGGATTAAAAATATTAATAAAATGTTCATAATTGATTTTTTGGGGTTCATAAAGACCTTATATATTATCATATCTATTATTTCTAAATTTTGGAGCTACTGTTCTTAATATTGACTTCCCATTATTGAAATGTTTTGGGTATTTACAAAAATGTCATCTTTTTTCACTCATAAAATAGGCACTCATATCCACAATTCCCCTCACACAAAACACCTTATTATTGGGAAAAAAAATCTATCCAAACATATCCTAAAAACTACTATCCACCATAATGTGGTTCTGGTATTCTCAAAATACCACCCCTTAAAGGTATAATCCCATTCAAAACTACCATAATCCAAGGTGAAAGGTATAAATTTCTATCCTCTCCTCCTTCTTTCCTATTTATTTTTCTACTTTTACTATTCCAATATATTTTTCAACATATTATAATAATAAAATAAGTATAATTATTATACTCATATATTATTATAATGATGTTATAATCCTTATCCACCCTCCTCTTCTACATTATAAAAAATAAAAACATGAAGTGTGCCTTGTGCAGACTATTATCTCCATGACACAATAGGTTTTCTTCTTTCACCACATCAAAAGGATGGTCCTAATATGGAATTTAATATATAATTTTTATATTTATTGAATATTTTATATTTTTAAATGTTAAACCATATTAATTTGTTCTTGTTTCATGAAAAATGAAATCATCATTTATGTGCATGTGTGGACTACCGCCCCATGGAACGGTTAATTTTTTAGTTTCGTTTTATCAATTCCTTACATGGATGGTCATTATAATGGTTTTAATTTATAAATATGATTTTTATGATATGTATAATATTATTTTAATAAAAATTAAATTACCTATTAATGATATGAATGATAAAAAATCATTATAATATTAATTATCTTAAACAAGAAAAGTAAGAAGAAAAACAGTTTATTTATAATTGTTGATATTATCAAATCCAATAATTATTATTACAATTTATTCCTATTTTGATATATCACACTAATAATCACTAAATATTATCATTATACTTCTATTATAATGATATTGGAACAAAATAACCTCACAGTATTACATTAATTATGGCATGTTCATGTTTGGGTTAGTTTGACCACCTACTTGAAAAATGCAACAAAATTATTTCATGGATGATTATGAAAACAAAATTAATGTTATAATATGATATAAAACTTTAAATAAATATTTTTTCATTATATAATGGATTCATAAATATATACCCCAATAATTAATAGAACACCTTTTGTTGGTTAAGAAAATCACCAATGTGTGCTTATTATCAATTTTATGTTCAAATATAAATAATGAAAAATTATAAAAGAAAAATGAATCATTATAAATCATTATAATTCATCCATTACAGTAAATTTTATGAACTTGTAGTGACAAAATTTTTGAGAAAATATAATTCCGACACCTTTCCTATGAAACTAGTACAAATGCTCAAAATGATAAACATTCAATGTGGAAAAATAGGTAAAAACTAACTAATATACATGAAGATAATGATTATAAATGAAAATTATAAACAAATTTAGAAATTAATATATTTTTAAAATTATTTATTAATATAATTATGTTTTTTATATCTAAGTTTAATGCACTCTCTTAGAAATCAATATTAATGGTAAGGGTTTTCCTATCTCATTTTTAACTCCATGGAACATGTCTTTCCCTAATTTATTTTATATGATGTATTCACTACACAATTTCTTCCACATATGAAAGTATTATCCATTTCATTAGATTTTAATGTCTATTCCATGATCTTCCTCTTATTATCCTTTTATTCTTTCATTACCAATTCCATAAGAGTTTCATTGAATCCATTTTTAATTCATTGGGTAATAATCCTTCTTACATAAATAGAATTTTAAAAATTTATTTAATGCTTCCATTAAAATATTTTATATGGTTATTCCCTTTATTTATCATTGGAAATTATTTCTTGTCATCAATAACTACTTTTTCGATAAAATATTTTCCAAAATAAATGTATTTTCTTTTTAAGGACAACTTCCATTCTTACCCAGAAGCATTTTATTCTGTGACTTTATTTTCCTTCCCTACAATATTCTCCTTTATTTTTAGGAAAGATATTATGGATTATTTTATATTATTCAAATAATAATATTTACCCATTTTATAGTAAATATTAATACTTTTTTTATGATATAGATTTTCAAATAAAGATATTCTAGTTTTTTTGAAAGTGTTTCCCATCATTTCCTAATCAAATTCTTTTTTCTTCCACTCCCCATTTTTGATAACAATTATATCATTTGAATTTCCTTTTATTTTTAAATATTTATAATAATATTTTTTAAACACTTCTCTTTCTATTTCAAAAAATATTTTGAAATTAATTTTCACCACACCTTTTATAACAATGTATAGAGGTTTTGTGAAATATTTTATATTTTCAAATCTATTTTATGCCAGGGTTTATCACTCATGAAGTGATGTTTTTATAATCCTATATACATTATGAGGATATGATTCCTTTTTAAAATGATATTTTTGATATCCTTTTATATTTTATGTTTATGTTACGTGATTTTTTTTTGGAAGGTTTAAGAAACTCATTCTTTTTCCATAGGTCCATTAAGATATTTTTATGGTTGATTTTAAGTAGTACACATATATATGGATGATGATGGGTGGGGTCCTATATCATCATCCAATGTATTGGTTTATGTTTATGTATCATGATCTCAAAAGGGTGTATGCGACGAGTTATCCTAAACTCATGATACATGGGAGGATCTCTCCCAATCCAAAGAGGTACACAAGAGGTTTTATCTTAATCCTGAAGGTATACAGGATAATTATCCCAATCCTAAGAAGGTGCACGAGCGGTCATCCCAATCCTATTATATGATGAATTTCTTGGTGGTTAGCCTTAAAATAAGGTTTCTATGATTATGTTTATACTACACTTTTATTCCATAATCTTGTGCGTATGATTATACTTATTCACAAATATTTAATGTCTCGAGATTACATATACTTTTTCCGTGGTATATATTTGTTCATTTGAGATTATATTTCCCTTAATCATGAAATTTAGAAAAATATTATTTTTAAATGTTATTTATAATAATAAATTTATCCCCTTACCATGATTTCTCATATGATTATGATCTAACCCCTAATTACATGTAGAAAAGTTTACCATTACTTAGCGTTTGATCTCACAAATTTCTTATGGTTTACTTTCCCCTAGTTATGCCGATAAGTATAACTTGTGAAAAGTATATAAGGGAGTATATAGGAGCTATGAAATGGAGAAATTATTATATATTAAGATGTTTAGATAGATAATCTTCCCGACACTAAAACTTTGGGTCCATAGTGTGTGAGATTGTTTATGAGATTTATTATTTAAATCTTAATATTAATAATTTTTTTAGGTTTAGTTTGGGTAACATTAATTGTTGTGTTCTAATTATATCTAATGGGGGTAAATACTCTTTTCCCACAAATATTTTGAAAAAAATATTTTCTAAAGTTTGTATGAACATTTAATAATTTAACTAATATTTGAGATCTATATAAAACTTTTAGTGGAATCCAAAAAAATATTTTTTATTTAATCATTATTTTTTAAATTTAAATCTTTGATATATTTCAAGAAATCAGCGATGAAACATGAAATAAAATTTAATTCTATAAGGGATTTTATGATGCTAAAAATAAAAAATAAAAACTGGGAAAGCTAAACCATTGTGGTTATTCCAACATGAAAAAATTACTATTTTTAAAAATTCACTAATCCTCTATATCAGGGAAGCATGCATTCAAAACATTTTTATAGTAGAATAATTATAAATTCTTACACCACCATTTTATAAATCTTATAACTCTAATATAATATGTTCAATGTAGAAATAAATTTCATTACAAATCATTTACTATATAGGTATAATCATTGATATAATAAATGAAGTCTACTACATTCATATTAAAGGATTTAGATTGTAAAGTACAATAAAAACTAAACGTATAGTATAATTTCTACTTAATTTCCCAAAAGTGATGAATCCATCAAGTTTCAATCATAAGAATATATTTTTATGATTAGAATAGAAATTTTCATATAATTAATCAAAGTTCATCCATTATTTTGAATCTATTTCATATTTTATGGACCCATCTTTTTTTATTAAAATAAAGAAACTTCATATTATTAAAATTTTAAAGAGCATAAATACTCCTTCTAAATGCATTTTTAATGTAAATAAATACAAAATATTCATATGATATTTTTTATACACCTTAGTTGTAGTTTATTTCTTTATACCTAAATCATTATTCTTTGAGTTGCATCTAGAAGAACAATAACTTTTTAACACTTTTCTTTTTGAATATTCTACCCAATATATCCTAAAATCATTGGGACATGCATTTATCTTCGTCTAACTGAGTTCAAGCCTATCAATAACAATAATCATATCATAAAATTATTCAAGGATCCTAGTTTAAAGAAACACATCATGAAAAAAAATCAAATATTATTTAAATTGATTTATATGTTATTCTAAACAAAAACTTAATATGGTATAAATTTATCAGTAAAAAACATTTGATACTTAAAACATACCTTATAAAATTATAGATTTTCATGTTCAATTAATTTATAAAATATATTAATTTGCTAATATAAATTTTCCCATATATTTTTCTTCACAATATAATCCAGTAAAGTGTTTCAATCCCCGACACTCTATCATGTTGTTCGGAAAACATCATTTACTGGGTTAGCATATGTAAAACCCATAATATGATCTCCAGATGTGTTAAAATTTTGTTGATGTTTCCCTAAAATATCAAAAGGCTCATTTAACAGATTTTGAATTTCATTTTCTACTATTGGGGAAATATACTACACATTTTGAATATGTATATATCTACTTGAACTTTCTATAATGTTTTGTTCCCTAAAAATTCCACTTTAGATATTTAGTAAGAAACTATTTCAAGATCCAGTTCTCAAATAATTCATGTCACTTTAACCATCATATAAAATTATAATTCAAACATGGAAATTGTAGTCTTCCATCCGTCGATTTTAAATTACGAAATTAAAAACCTCTCCAAATCCTTAACATATAGATATGTGTCCCAAGGTAATGTAATCCAAATTTTACATGTATATAACTGCTTTCCTACAATTTAAGATAAAAAATAAAGTTGTATATAAATATATAATAACAAAATAATTTACTTTTGTGAATTTTTTTAGCAATCCTAGTATTTAAAATTACAAAAATATTCAATTTTTTATTAATAACCTTCTTTATACTGAAAGATAAATTTATATTTTAATGGTTTATTTAAAAACAAATTGATATTTGAAATGAATTTGAAAATTATTTCATGTATTTAAAAGGAAATTAACCCATTCTAAATTAATACATGTAACTAATAAATTTATTGTGCCCAACAAAATAGAATATAAATAATACATTAAATTAAAAAAATTCTTAGATTAGGCCTATGATAAAATGTGTTAACATTTTTTAACCATTATTCAAATTCCTCATCCACTTTTTCTGACTAATTATCACTATTATAACATGATTAATTAAATTAATGTAATTCAACTTAATAATCACGATTTCATTAATATGAAACACTAATGACATATATGGGAATTTATATAAAACAAGACAAAATCACACAAAATGTTTTACACTTTGTACCCATTATCTGTCTTCCAATATCTAAATAAATATTTTAACATATTAGTCTTAACATAATATCATAATTAAGATAATTATTTCCATCAACTAAGGATATTTATAAACAAAATATTTCAAGATTATTATCAAATTAATTGTTTCAAATGTAATAAATATAAATAGAATTATGAATAGAATTATCAAAAATGAAATATGATATTTGATAATGGTTAAAACTCACTCAATAAGGCTTTTTATTTAACAAATAATCCAAATAATGTTTAATAAATGAATTCATAGAAACAATTTATAAAATACTACCCTTTCTATTTTTATTTCCATATTAGCCTCAAGGAATGTTATTTTTGTTTCACCGAACAATACTACCATTTATTTTATATAAAATTTTATATATTTTTAAATAAATAAACTTATCCATTTTCACAATAATAATATAAAAAATAAGTGGAATGAAAAATAAAAAAGATTCTTGTATAATTGAAATACCACAAATTGTAATTTATAAAACATTAAAATATAATAGGGGAGGTGAGAGTTGGTGATGGGTACATGGTGTACCATAATAACCAAACATAATGAATGAGTGTGGATAACTTAGAAAGTGAGTAGGGGTAGAGGATATGAGAGGGTAGTCAGTGAAATATAGAGGCAATTGACGGATTGGTTAGGGGATGGTTCTTGGGTGGGAGGGAAGAAATGAATAAATTAGGGTTGAATGAACAAGGATAGTAAATTCAAAAGTTATATGAATGGTTGGGTATGGTCCTTTAGTGATAGTTTATAAAACTAAAACTAATAAACCACCGCTAACATTTACGATTCATTTAGTAATAGTTAATTCAAAATTTTGATGGATGAAATCTAAACCCTATACCTTTTATAAATACAAGTTTTGATACTCTTACTCTATATATTATATTTTGGGGGTTTTAGGATTTGTGGATGAGCATATAAAGTGTAATAAAGAAACAAAACACATCAACAAGATCGACTGTGATATAAAATGATAAAATTAAATGAAAAACAATAAATAATTCTTACCTTATTGTCTATGATAATAATTTTCTAATAGTTAATTTTATAGTGATCCCATAGAAATAATCAAAGTACTCTTTTATCCAAATGTATCCTTTCACTGAAATGGACTAATTGAATGCCTCTGTATGACCCTTTATACTTTAAAGGTGTGCTAGCACATCCTCCCTTATAGTAAATGAAGAGAAGATCCTGATAGAGATTCAATTCTATATATTAATCTCCACTCCCCAAAATTTAGGACAATGAACTCCATTATATATAACCCACTCATTGAATGAAGAATCCCATTACTACATACTTGTTTCATATGTTATGAAATTAAAAAAAATGGCTCTCATTGTAACAATTATAATATATCTGAAATTATTTATGTAATTAATTAAATCTTTTAACAATTAATAAACCATATTTAGATCATCACATGATGTGTACCAATCTAAATTAACATGATAAAAATGTTAGTAGAGTTGGAAAATTGATATCCCATATTATTCACAATGAACACCATGTAGTAGTAACATGAACTAAATCCTAACACAAACCATGACATGATGACTCTGACCATGTCATTTATCATTATTTAATGTATATAACGAATAATTATCCACTTTTACTAAATCTTCCTAGGGTTTATAAGAAAATTCACAACTATTTTTGAATCTATAAAAACTCTTTTATATATAGTTATTATATAAACTCCCACATTTTTTACACATAATTTAGACTATAATTAATCATTATTACATGGACTACTATGAAAATATTATGGGATTTATAGAATTGAAGACAATTATAAATTCCCTAATAAATAATTGTATACAAAGAGTGGTGTCTAGAAAAATGAGATTTTTATTCTAGCTATAAAAGGATTTAGAGTGGTATTGATTAAACACACTCATATCTCCATATGAAAAATTATCATAATATATATCTAAATAATCTATATTAATTCTTATATACTTCCTTTTATCATGACATCAAGTGACCACTTGACTTGGAAAATTTGAATATAGCATTGTCAAACTCATACATTCTCAATTCCCCAAAATAGAATAACCTGGTTGAATTAATACATCAAATTTCATTCATTAAAACATTTCATCACATTACATATCACTAAACTAATAACGCCATGAATTTTCTCCGAATGATTAAATTAATGGCCCAAATTTAATACTTATATTATAAGAGTAAAATAATATCTCAGTTAATATCAATTAAAGATATGATCAAAAATATACTTAACAACCCACTAATTAACTTTTACTCAAGGAAGGTGTAATAAGGATATCAAAGTATGATGGTTGAAAATCTAAGAATCTTGATAATCTCAAGAAATGTAGATTCATAAAATGTATACACCCCTATATATTATAATGTATGTATGATATTTCATGTGATATAATTTGGTATGTGAGTCTAGATAATAAGCTTCTACTTATTATCTAATGAGTATACTCAGTTTCATATATAATATTCCACTCATGATAATATTAATATATCAACACCACCCATAATACATCATGATGATTACCATTTTTTGAGAACTCGCAGTTATATTGTAGGGTTTTTATCATTTAAATGTTTTTTAAAAATATATAATAGGCATGAATGAATGATCAATATATATAGACTTTTTTATAAAACCTTGATACATTTATAGTAACAAAAACAATTAAATATAATCTCATATGTATCTAAAATCCAAATAAATTATATGACTCTCATTATTTTTTTTATGATAATGTATTTTTCAATGGATCTTATGTATACTCATTTATGGTCACCCAATGGATCTTTACATCACCCCTTTTAATGATCTCTCTATCAATATTTCATTAGAAGAATGTGTTTCGTATTTTGTTTAGATTAATGTTCATTGGATTGAGAAATAAATCCATTGTTTCTATAATAAAGCTAAATTTCTCGCAAAAAACTTGGTTCCACACATAATTTAATGATGAAATTCATGATCTAAACAGATACATTTGAAGTAATAATGTCATTATGTACTCTTCCTCTATTGTTGAGTTATATATGGTGGGTTATTTAGAGATATTCTAATTTATATATCAATCATTGTAGAAAACCCTAAAAATAGATTGAGATTTCATATCACCCTTTTAGGTTTGAAATCTAGAATCAATGTGACATATTTTAATGAAATCTAACTCACCTCCAAAGTCTAAGAAATAAAATCATTATTTATTCATTAGTACTTAATGATGTTCATTTTAATAATGCATATAATTTCACCAGCAACGGATTTGTATCTATTAGTTATTCTCAAAGCATGAGTGACATTGGTCTGAGTACAAATCATGACATACAAAAAAATACAATGACATATATGACCTGAATACCTGAAATAAACCCATTCCCTGTTTTCATAACACCTTGGGTTCACTTCCCAATCACTAAAGGCTAGTGTAAATTCCAAGGGTTGGGCCTTAAATGGGTCAGAGACCATTTACCCCTTTATAAGTTGAAAGAAATATCTAAGATGATATAGAGGCCCAGACCCTCACTTCTGGATTTGGAACAAAAAACGATGTATATATTTTTAAAATAAAATGAAAAATATAGAAACATTTACAACCGATGATCTTTTTTGGTTTAGGTTTTTGAGGAAAATTACCTCTTTAACATATTATCAAGGTTAAAACATTAAACGAATGGTAACGATGAAACTTTGTTAGCACTAACTCCTTATCAATCTATACTCCATGAAAGTTCTATATGAAACCTGAAAACATTTTATAAGAACATAGGTTGAGAAAAATTTCCTAGTAATGCGGTTTGAAAATCCAGTGAAAAATATTTCGAAAATACTTTTACATTTTTAAAAATGCTTTTGAAAATGCTTTTGAAAATATATTTTAAAATACATTCGATAAATACTCTTATAAAAACATAACTTTTGAAAATGATTTAGAAATTATTTTAAAATACTTATAATTATGAAAACATGTTTTTGAAAACACCTTTGAAAATATAATATCTTTTTGAAAATTATTTTGAAAATCCTTTGAAAACGTAATTTTGAAAATGCATCTGAAAATACTTACACTTTTGAAACTATATAAATATACTCTTTTGAAAATTACTTATTATTGTGGAAATTATTTTAAGCATATGAAAATAGATAAGCTGTTGAAAACAATATATAGATTTTGAAAATTATTACGCTTTGAAAATACTTTAAAATAAACAGTGGGTTTTCAGAAAATACTAAGCAAGCTTTTGAAAACAAAACAATTTGGGATACTTAAACATTTAAGGATATCTTGGGACTATCCACTTGTGTAAGGAATGGGTACCCCCACTCCCCTTCTTGATTACAATATCCAAGTGCCTTTTTTTATAAGAACATTTTTAACTTTCTTTACATATATACTTTTTCCACTAGGGATTTTATTGGATAACATACCAATTCTTTGAATACACGTGCACTTTTGAAATATATAAATATTTTTATTCTTATAAAAATCACTCATTATATTTAGAACTACAAATTATTTTTCAGGGTTTGTTAATAAAATAATTATCATCCATGTAATCAAAAATTACTGATAAATTACTTTTCATTGAAAATTTATCTACTTAAACTCATCCATAAATAAAAGCATTTAATAATCACTTACCTAGCTCATGATTTTATGTTTCGACACATTATATAATATATTAAACTTTCACATAAAATGATATTGTACTTTAATGTCACATGATATAATAGACTTTCAATGAGCACATAAAATTTAAGAATTTAAAATGATGGCTTGCATAATAGTAATTGTAAAATTATTATTTTCAAAAAAACAATCCTATTAACAATATATGTATATATATAATTTTACTCTCATGATAAATTATAAGAAAAATTAAATATATCCTTTAACTTATATCTTTAAAATCAATATTAAATGGCACATATAAGAAAGATAAAAGTAATATTTTCAAAACAAACAATTCTTCATTGCTTAGTTTAAAAATATTATGTTGGATGATTTCATGCTTAGAAATGAATTATATATTCATTTCAAGGAATTCGATGATGGAAAAGAGTACATGTACATATGTATATGTATGTATGTGTATATATATATATATAAAGACCCAAAATTTAAACTCTAAAACATGAACATGAAGAAATTAAAAATCATATAAATGCATATAATGTATATATATGTTTGAAAACATGAAGTTATATGCAATATATATAAATATATATAAACATGAAATTATACATTTATAAAAAAATCACATTTTGAATGTTAACATGACACATCCTCATATAATAATAAATTTTAAACTATGAATCTTGACTAAATGAGTTATCTTAGTATTTATTAATATGGATGCATTATAAGGTAAACTTGAAATTATCACATAAATATGTATATGCTTGAAATCTGAAAATATAATATATATCAGTATATCAAATTATTCCCCTTATATATATATATATCATCGTATATCAAATAAAATTATCCCCTTTAAAAAAAACTTTCATTTACAATTACAATATAAAAGGAAATGATTGCAGTACATAATCCTGAATATGTAAAAACATAGATAAAGTGTAAGAACTTAAATTCTAAACATGAATCATGAATAATGGTTTTAGAAAGAAAATACCCTTGCATGTGTTTCTAGAACTAAAAATAAGGGCATCCACTAAAGGGTGTTCGAAACAAGCACATGTGGTGAATTTTTTTCAGGAAGTCTTCTCCTTCCAACTGGAATTGGGAAGACCAGGGGTCAGGAGTGCTCGAAACAGATGGAAGGCATTGCCTTTTGTCTTCAGGGTGTTAAAAAAAGTGGAAAATAGAGGGGAAATCAGAGGGGTATGGCTTCAATTCTTCAATCGGTTGACAAGGGTGTTCCCTCAGTGTATCGAAGCACATATATATAGCTGGTTGAGCTTCGACGAGAATATGGAATGGTGAGGGTACTATTCAGAGTCACCATTATAGTGATCCTACTACCCTAGGAGACCTAAATCGGTTTTAAATCTACAGTTTCATGTATTGGTACATAGATGAATAAAACAAATTGAAATGAGGTTATAGAACATGATTTCAATTTCTTGCAAAGACAAATATATGTGCAGTTGAAAATTGAACATTGATGTTGTCATGGGATGAAGTGAAATCGAAGGGGTTCCTTTGATGTATACGGATCAAACAAGGCGTGTGAAGGAACTAGTGTATAGTGGAGGAATCGACTAGTGTCATGAGGTAGAAGACAACACTGGGGAATTTTTGGCTTCACCACGGGTTGTAGATGAGGGCAATGAATAGTTCACAGGATCGGGGTGGTCAAGAGGGGGGAAGACAAGTGGGGAAGCAAAGGACAATAGATAACGCTTGTCTCGACTAACGTAACTAAAAAGTGAAGGCCCGGACTAAAAATTGATGGATTCATCGAGATCGAATGGTTATGGTGATAGAAAAGGGCTTCACTAGTTTGGAGTCAATGGCGTGGTCGACCAGTGAAGAGGATTCCAACAGAGGCGAGATATGTGGTGGATGAGAGCCGAGGAAGGGGGTTCAATAGGCTTCATCGACTGTATGAGAAGGGAGAGCGGTTCGATGCTCGAGCAGTAGCCCGAGGAAGAAAGAAAACCTTTCATCAATTTTCATTTTTTATCTATTTTTGATTCCCTTTTTTATATGCTCTATATATTAAAATAAAATATATTTATAGAATTGAATTATTGATAAATTTCATATATATAATAAAATTCATTTCTATATATTTAAAAAGAATAAATATTCATTTAATCAAATTAATTATTATGTTTTGGTTATTTTTATATATATAAGGTTATATATCTGTATGCATTAAATAAAAAAAACTTAATTAATAATATGTGCTTCTAAAAATAATGTCTAATAAATTTATCAATATATTTACATAGAATTTTAAAAATTGTGTACAACCAAAAACGCATCACACGAAGAAATAAAGCAAAGGCGCATAAAAAATATAAACAAATATTCTAATTACAGTTACATATTTTAAAAACCAAAAAGTTATATTTTATAAAAATAGAAAAAAATTATTAAGGAAAACAATTATGTTCTTGTTAATATACATTTTATTTTATTCTAATTATCAAATAAATTCGTGTGTCGTGGTAAAGGAAAAACCTTGAGATTCCATTTTTCAGAGTTTGGAAAACTAGAACTAAAAGAGTTCTATATTCTTAGAGGCCACTTAACATCCTAGGAGTTAAAAAGTAGATTTATAACTCTTAAATTTTTCTCAATCTAAAAGGGTAGAAAATAGATATTTTACTAAAAGTGTATACATATAAAATAAACATATTTTAACCAAACATCATAATCTCTGAATATATCTATATCGTTCCTCTGATACCAACTGTAGATCCCTAGACTTGCACTTCCAGATCTGGTAAAAAAATGCTATATATTTTTTTTGTATTTAAAAGAAACTGAAAAATATAAAAACATTTACTACCTAGGATATTTTCTGATTTAGGGTTTGTAGGAAAATGACTGCTTTTACATATTATCAAAGTTAAAACAGTAAACAAAAGGAATTGATGAAACTTTGTTAACACAAGCTCCTTGTCGAGCTATACTCCACGAAATCTCTATATGAAACCTGAAAACATTTTATAAAATCATAGGATGAACAAAATTTCCCAGCAAGGGGTTTTTGAAAAGGTAGTGAAAAACCATTTCAAATTAATTTCAAAATTATTTCATGTATTTAAAAGGAAATTAACCCATTATAAATTAATACATGTAACTAATAAATTTATTGTTCCCAACAAAATAGAATATAAATAATACATTAAATTAAAAAATGTCTTAGAATATGCATATGATAAAATGTATTAACTTTTTTTAACCATTATTCAAATTCCTCATCCACTTTTTCTGACTAATTATCACTATTATAACATGATTAATTAAATAAACTTAATTCAACTTAATAATCAAAGTTTCATTAATATGAAACACTAATGACTTTTATGGGAATTTATATAAAACTAGAAAAAATAACCCAAAATGTTTTCCACTTTGTACCCATTATCTCTCTTCCAATATCTAAATAAATATTTTTACATATTAGTCTTATCATAATATCATAATTAAGTTAATGATTTCCAACAACTAAGGTTGTTTATAAACACAATATTACAAGATTATTATCAAATTAATTGTTTCAAATATAATAAATATAAATAAAATTATGAATAGAATTATCATAAATGAAATAAGATATTTGATAATGGGTAGAACTCACTCAATAAGTCTTGTTATTTAACAAATAATCTCAATAATTTTTAAAAAATGAATTCATAGAAACAATTTAGAAAATATTCCCCTTTCTATTTTTCTTTCCATATTAGCCTCAAGGAATGTTATTTTAGTTTCACTGAATAATACTGCCATTTGTTTTATATAAAATTTTATATATTTTTTAAAAAATAAACCTATTCATTTTCACAATTATAATATAAAAAATAAGTGGAATGAAAAATAAAAAAAATTCATGTATAATTGAAAGACCACAAATTGTAATTTATAAAACATTGAAATATAATTTGGGAGGTGAGAGTTGGGGATGGGTAAATGGTGTACCATAATAACAAAACATAATTAATGAGTGTGGATAACTCAGAAAGTGAGTAGGGGTAGATGATATGAGTGGGTAGTCGGTGAAATATAGAGGTGATCGACAGATTGGGTAGGGGATGGTTCTTGGGTGGGAGGGAAGAAATGAATAAATTAGGGTTGAATGAACAAGGATAGTAAATTCACAAGTTTTATGAGTGGTTGGGTATGGTCCTTTAGTGATAGTTTATAAAACTAAAACTAATAAACCACCGCTAACATTTACTATTCATTTAGTAATAGTTAATTCAAAAGTTTGATGGATGACATCTAAACCCTATACCTTTTATAAATACAAGTTAGGATACTCTTACTCTATATCTTATATTTACGGGTTTTTAGGATCTGTGTATGACCAAATAAAGTGGAATAAAGAAACAAAACCCATCAACAAGATCGACTGTGATATAAAATGATAAAATTAAATGAAAAACAATAAACAGTTCTTACCTTACTATCTATGATAATAACTTTCTAGTAGTTAGTTTTATAGTTATCCCATAGAAACAATCAAAGTACTCTTTTATCCAAATGTATCCTTTCACTGAAATGGACTAATTGAATGCCTCTGTATGACCCTTTATACTTTAAAGGTGTGCTATAATATCCTCCCTTATAGTAAATGAAGAGAAGATCTTAAGAGAGATTCAATTCTATATATTAATCTCCACTCCCCAAAATTGAGGTCCATGAACTCCATTATATCTAACTCATTCATTGAATGAAGAAACCCATTTCTATATACTTGTTTCATATGTTTTGAAATTAAAAAAATGGCTCTCATTATAGCGATTATAATATATCTGAACTTATTTATGTAATTAATAAACTCTTTTAACAATTAAAAAACCATCTGTAGATCATTACATGAAGTGTACCAAGATAAATTAACATGATAACAATGTTAGTAGAGTTGGAAAAATGATATCCAATATTATTCGCAATGAACACCATGTTGTAGTACCAATAACTAAATCCTAACACAAACCATGACATGATGACTCTGACCATGTCATTTATCATTCTTTAGTGTATATATCGAATAATTATCCACTTTTACTAAATCTTTCTAGGGATTATTAAAAAAATCATAACTATTTTTGAATCTATAAAAACTCTTTTATATATAGTTATTATATAAACTCTCTCACATTTTTTACATATACTTTATACTATAATTAATCATTATTAAATGGACTACTATGTAAATCTTCTGGGCTTTATAGCATTGAAAACGATTATGAATTCCCTTATAAATAATTATAAACAAATAGTGCTCTCTAGAAAAATGATATTTCTATTCTATGTACAAAAGGATTTGTAGTGGTATTGATTAAACACACTCATATATCCATATGAAAGTTTATATCGTGATATATATCTAAATAATCTATATTAATTCTTATATACTTCCTTTTATCATGACATAAAGTGACCACTTGACATGGAACATTTCAATATAGTATAGTCAAACTCATACATTCTCAATTCCCCAAAATAGAAGAACCTAGTTCAATTGATACATAGAATTTCATTCATCAAAACAGTTGAGCACATTACATATCACTAAACTAATAATGGCCATGAATTTTCTCCGAATGATTAAATTAATGGCCCAAATTTAATACTTATATTATGAGAAGAAATTCATATCTCACTTAAATTCAATTGAAGATATGATCAAAAATATACTTAAAACCCACTAATTAACTTTTACTCAAGGAAGGTGTAATAATGATATCAAAGTATGATGGTTGAAAATCTAAGAATCTTGATAATCTCAAGAAATTTATATCCATACAAAGTATACACCCCTATGTATTTTAATGTATGTATGATATTTCATGTGATATAATTTGGTATGTGAGTCTAGATAATAAGATTCTACTTATTATCTAATGAGTATACTCAGTTTCATATATAATATTCCACTCATGATAAAATTAATATATCAACACCACCCACAATACATCATGATGATTACCAATTTTTGAGAACTCACAGTTATATTGTAGGGTTTTCATCATTTAAATTTTTTTTAAAAATATATAACACGCATGAATGAATGATCAATATATACTTACTTTTTTATAAAACCTTGATACATTTACAGTAATAAAAAGTATTAAATATAATCTCAGATGTATCTAAAATCCAAATAAATTATATGACTCATTCTTTTTTTATGATAATGTATTTTTCAACGGATCTTATGTATACTCATCTATAGTCACCCAATGGATCTTTACATCACCCCTTTTGATGATATCTCTATCAATATTTCATTGGAGAAGAATTTGTTTAGTATTTTGGTTGGATTAAAGTTTATTGGATTGAGAAATAACTCCATTGTTGCTATAATAAAGCTAAATTTATCCCAAAAAACTTGGTTCCACCAATAATTAAATGATGAAATCCATGATCTATACAGATACATTTGAAGTAATAATTTAATTATGTACTCTTCCTCTGTTGTTGAGTTATATATAGTGGGTTATTTAGAGATATTCAAATTTATATATCAATAATTGTGGAAAACCCTAAAAATAGATTGAGATCTCATATCACCCTTTTAGTTTTGAAATCTAGAATCAATGTAACATCTTTTAATGAAATCTAAATCACCTCCAAAGACTAAGAAATAAAATCATTATTTATTCATTAGTACTTAATGATGTTCATTTTAATAATGCATATAATTTCACCATCATTGGATTTTTATTTACTAGTTATTCTCAAAGCATAAGTGACATTGGTCTGAGTACAAAACATGACATACAAAAAAATACAATGACATATATGACCTGAATACCTGAAATAAACCCATTCCATATTTTCATAACACCTTGGGTTCACTTCCCAATCATTAAAGGCTAGTGTAAATTCCAAGGGTTAGGCCTTAAATGTGTCAGAGACCATTTACCCATTTATAAGTTGAAAGAAATAGCTATGATGATATAGAGGCCCAGACCCTCACTTCCAGATCTAGAACAAAAAATGATGTATAATTTTTTAAAATAAAATGAAAAATATACAAACATTTACAACCGATGATCTTTTCCGGTTTAGGTTTTTGAGGAAAATTACCTCCTTAACATATTATCAAAGTTAAAACATTAAACGAAAGGTAATGATGAAACTTTGTTAGTGCTAACTCCTTATCAAGCTATACTCCATGAAGGTTCTATATGAAACCTGAAAACATTTTATAAGAACATAGGTTGAGAAAATTTTCCTGGTAAGGGGTTTTTGAAAATCCAGTAAAAAATATTTTGAAAATACTTTTACATTTTTAAAAATAATTTTGAAAATACTTTTGAAAATAGCTGTTAAAATACATTCGATAAATACTTTTATAAAAACACAACTTTTGAAAATGATTTAGAAATTATTTTAAAATACTTATAATTATGAAAAAAATGTTTTTGAAAACACCTTTGAAAATATAATAGCTTTTTGAAAATTCTTTTGAAAATCCTTTGAAAACATAATTTTGAAAATGCATCTGAAAATACTTACACTTTTGAAAACATATAAATATACTCTTTTGAAAATTAGTTACGATTGTGGAAATGCTTTTAAGCCTATGAAAATAGATACACTTTTGAAAACAATATATAGATTTTGAAAATAATTATGCTTTGAAAATACTTTAAAATAAACAAGTGGGTTTTTAGAATATACTAAGCAAGCTTTTGAAAACAAAACATTTTGGGATACTTAAACATTTAAGGCTATCTTGGGACTACCCACTTGTGTAAGGAATGTGTACCCCCACTCCTCTTCTTGAATACAATATCCAAGTGCCTTTTTTATAAGAACATTTTTAACTTTCTTTACATATATACTTTTCTCACTGGGGATTTTATTAGAAAACATACCAATGCTTTGAATACACATGCACTTTTGAAATATATAAATATTTGAATTCTTAGAAAAAACTCTCATTATATTTAGCACTACCAATTCTTTTTCATGGTCTGTTAATAAAATAATTAACATCCATATAATAAAAAAATGTTGATAAATTACTTTTCATTGAAAATTTATCTACTTAAACTCATCCATAAATAAAAGCATTTAATACTCACTTAACTAGCTCACAATTTGATGTTTTGACACATTATATAATATATAAAACTTTCACATAAAATGATATCTATTGTACTTGAAAGTCACATGATATAATAGACTTTTAATGAGCACATAAAATTTAAGAATTTAAAAAGACGACGTGCATAATAGTAATTGTAAAATTATTATTTTCAAAAAAAAAATCCAATTAACAATATGTGTATATATATAATTTTACTCTCATGATAAATTATAAGAAAAACTAAATATACCCTTTAACTTATATATTTAAAAGAAAAATTAAATAGCACATATAAAAAAGATAAAAGTAATATTTTCAAAACAAACAATTCTTCATTTCTTGGTTTAAAAATATTATGTTGGATGATTTCATGGTTTGAAATGAATTATATATTCATTTCAAGTAATTCGATGATGGAAAAGAGTACATGTACATATGTTTATGTATATAAATATATAAAGACCCTAAATTTAAACTCTAAAACATGAACATAAAGAAATTAAAAAACATATAAACTCATATAATGTATATATATATATATATGTATGTTTGAAAAAATGAAGTTATATGCAATATATATAAATATATATATACATGAAATTATAAATTTGGAAAAAAATCACATTTGGAATGATAACATGACACATCCTCATATGATAATAAATTTGAAACTATGAATCTTGACTAAATGAGTTATCTTAGTATTGATTAATATGAATGCGTTATAAGGTAAACTTGAAATTATCACATAAATATGTATATGAATGAAATATGAAAATATAATATATATCAGTATATTAAATTATTCCCCTTATATATATATATATGTGTGTATGTATATATATATATATATGTATATATATATCAGCATATATCAAATAAAACTATCCCCTTTAAAAACACTTTCATTTACAATTACAATATACAAAGAAATGATTGCAGTACATAATCCTGAATATGTAAAAACATAGATAAAGTGTAAGAACTTAAATTCTGAACATGAATCATGAATAATGGTTTTAGAAAGAAAATACCTTTGCATGTGTTTCTAGAACTAAAAATAAGGGCATCTGCTAAAGGGTGTTCAAAACAAGCACATGCGGTGAATTTTTTCCAGGAAGCCTTCTCCTTCCAACTGGAATTGGGAACACTATTGGTCGGGAGTGCTCGAACCAGATGGAAGGCACTGCCTTTTGTCTTCAGGGTGTTAAAAAAAGTGGAAAATAGAGGGGAAATCAGAGGGGGGTGGCTTCAATTCTTTAATCGGTTGACAGGGGTGTTCCCTCGGTGTACCGAAGCACATATATATAGCTAGTTGAGCTTCGATGAGAATATGGAATGGTGACGGTACAATTCAGAGTCGTCATTATAGTGATCCTACTACCCTAGGAGACCTAAATCAGGTTTAAATCTATAGTTTCATGTATTGGTACATAGAGGAATAAGACAAATTGAAATGAGGAAATAGAACATGATTTCAATTTTTACAAAGGAAAATATATGTGCGGTTGAAAATTGAACACTGATGTTGTCATGGGATGAAGTGAAATCGAAGGGGTACATTTGATTTCGATGGAACAAACAAGGCATGTGAAGGAATTAGTGTATAGTGGAGGACTCGACTAGTGTCATGAGGTAGAAGACAACACTGGGGCATTGTTGGATTCACCATGGCTTGCAGATGAGGGCAATGAATAGTTCACAGGATCGGGGTGGTCAAGAGGGGGGAAGACTAGTGGGGATGTGAAGGACAATGGATAACGCTTGTCTCGACTAGCATAACTTACAAGTGAAGGCTCAGACTATAAATTGATGGATTCATAGAGATCGAACGGTTGTGGTGATAACAAAGGGCTTCACTAGTTTGGAGTCAATGGTGTGGTCGACCAGTGAAAAGGATTCCAACAGAGGCGAGATATGTGGTCGACAAGAGCCGAGGAAGGGGGGTTCAGTAGGCTTCATCAGCTGTAGGAGAAGGGAGAGCTGTCACGACCCGTCCTCGGGGCCCGTGTCGTGACTACCCCAAACCCGCCTACCATAGGCCAGGGGCTGGCGACTAGCACCAAAGGCGAAAATCTCGTAAAAAGGGAAGGCATTGCCTTTATAAAGAAAACAAACACCACAGAGTATGCAAGCTGAAATAAACACTAAGTAAACTGAGTACAAAAGTAAGTGTTGGAAAGTAAATGGGCCAGAATACAAACTCAACTGAAAGTAAGTACAACTGGAATGAAAGTACAACAACTTAAAAGTAAAGTAGTGAGTCTGATCCGTTCTCTGGAAACCCCACCTGAAGGGTGGGTACAGATAGTTTCATTTGTTCCTCGGCTCCGGCTGTCCGCTCCGTGTACGTCCCGTCCAGAGATCCACCTCCAGGTACCGTCCAGCTCCACGAGCTCCCACCTCGATCAGCGCTGTCCGTCGTCTACATCCAACACAACGTAGTGCGGGCATAGACCGTGCAGGGGTGAGTATACGCTACTCAGTAGGGACCCCGGGACCCCCGAAGGTCTCCCATAATCCACGAAAGATAAACCACAAAGGAAAGATACAAACACGAAGTAACAATCAACTCTACTTAGGTATATGCCCATACATATACCTAAGTCATCAATTCCAGCTCGGCTCCAGCACACGAGCCCAAGCACAACCCAGTCCACACAGGAAAACATAACACATTCCACATAGGAATTCACAACTCAATCCACACAGGAAAGCATAACTCAATCCACACAGGATATCAAGTCAATCACATCGAAGATAATGATTGAAAGTCAAGACTTAGCTCACACAGGTATACATTTCGTAAGACGATAGAGATGATCAGATGTATCCACTGATTCATCTAAGCTGTCGGACCCACATAGGATACAAGACCAGCTAAGTTGTCGGGCCCACAAAGGCTACAAGACCAGCTACTCCGCCAGACCCACGTAGGATACAAGTACAGAGTCAAATAATGTCAGACCCACAAATGATACAAGAATAGTAGTCAAGTACTGTTGGACCCACATAAGATACAAGAACAGTAGTCATCGTCGTCGAACCCATGGAAGATTCCAGTACGGTCTTCGTCGTTGCCGAACCCACGGAGGATCTCAGTACAGTCGTCATCGTCGTCGCAGTCGCAGCTAACTCTAGGGTTGCCGCACACAGCATGCTCGATCCCGGGAGGGTTTGCTCCACAAGTCAAGGGGGTCGATACATCAATTGACACGAAGTCCGGATTTTATGTATCCTAAAGTTCCGTCTCGTCAATAGGAACTCAACGCGACAGACGGCACGTCAATCGGACGCTCGGTCTGAGAGTTATTGGCTTTTTAGTTCTAGGGCCCCGGTTGGTTTTTAAGCTAAAACCAACCTGACCGTACTCCAACTGAGTCCAAACCTCGATCTAATTAATCCAAAAGAATCGTCTCACTAAGAGGAATCCAACAAAGTCGATGGCACATCAATCGGACGTCCGGAGCTCAAGTTATAAGTGTTTCCGCTCCGAGGGCCCGGTTGGTTTCGTGTTCGAACCAACCCGGACATACCCAAAGTTCTCTGAAACCCTGATTGTAATATACCAAAAATACCGTCTCGATCCAAGGATCGCTACGCAACTGACGGTGCGTCGATCGGAGATTCTTAGCCCAAGTTATGGGTGTTTGAACGGATCTGTCCGGAAACAGGGGGTTTGGGCCCGGACCGACCCGGCCCAAAACCCCCCTGGGACGGCCGTTGACCCAACCCAGGTCCAAGTCTGGCCCATTTGGGCATGGCCCGGCCCGGTTGGCACGGCCCAACCCAGCGGCGCGGCCCGGCCCGCGTGGCCAGCGGCTCGGCCTTCGGCCAAGCGGAATTCGGAGGGGGGGGGGGGCGCTGCCCCCCTTGATTGACAAACGGACGACCATTTATGGTTGGCCTTAACTAAACCTGCGGGACCCACGGGGTCCCGCCTCCAGCTGGCTCCAGCAGCCGGCTTAGCCGGCCGCTTCCCTGAACCACCGCGGCTCCTCCCCGTCCGACGCCACGCGACGGCGCCGCGCTCCTCCACCGCGGCCTGCACCGTTTGCGGTCCTCTCGTTCCCGCGCGGTGCAACAACACCTCGTCTCCTTCATCCAAGCCACGTAGAAGTTCAACAACAAAAAGGGGAGGAGGTCCGGCCGTGTTCGTGCGGCCTGACCTCCTCCCGTTATATTTATAATAGGCGGCCAAAAATTATCGAAGAACATCAAAAATTAATCTCGAACGTAAAATCAACCCCTACCATGAAGAAGTTGTCGAACGATGATCGTCACGGAAAACGGCATCGGCGTACGTCCAAGGTGGATGGCGTCTCACACCAGCTACAGAGAGGAGAAGAACAGTACGTCGACCACTCCTTGTGGTGACGGCATTCTTCGTCGAGGTCTTGACGTTCTTTGCGTTCCCCAACAAAGAAGATGAAGATCCTCAAGACTTTTAGTATTCTCTCCCAATCTCCTCACACAACTAAACAACCCCAAATAAAATAAGGCATTCCTTATTTTATTAACACATGCCATGTGTTTTCAAATCTTCAAAAACTCAAACTCAAAATTAAATTAATTGAATAGCTTTAATCATTCAATTTAATGTGAGAGTTGACATGCAATAAAGAGGGGGAGTGGGTGAGTTACATAATAAAGAGGGGTTGCCAAAATTAAGAGGGGGGTTAGGGGAATTGAAGGGGTGGGGCTCGTGTGGGCCTCACCTCACTAAATCCTATCAAGAGGAGTTAGAATTTTTAGTGGGTCTCACCCCAACTCCCACACAAAGGGTTTAACAACTTATAAGTGAAATAAAATTTGTAACAAAATTTTATTTCACATAACACTTAAACCACAAATTAAAACAACTCTTCCTGAGCAAATGAAACTCTAGTAAAGGTCTTCTTAAGCAATTATCGGCGCTGCAGTTTCATCGGTGCCCTTGGATTTAGATTCCAAGCACCGGTTCAAAATCTAGAAAAACCCGCTCGTTCATTCACTGAACGTACCCGAGCTAGACTTCGGAAAATGATTTCGGGCACACCGGGTCTCGGAATCAGGTGCCGTCAGAAACTGCGCACTCGTAGAATTTCAAAGAAAATTAAGATAAAAAATCCATTGAAATTTACGGGTCTTTACATTACTCCCACCTCAGGGCTTTATATCCTCGTAAAGCTACATCAAAAAAACTAGGGAAACAAATGGGGGTACTGTGCATGCATCTGAGCCTCCCACTCCCATGTGCTCTCCTGGAGGTTCCCGTGCTGTCATCTGATGCGCACTAGAGGAATCGACCTTCCACGTAGGACCCGCTCCTGTCGATTCTCGATCTCCACCGGGACCTCCGCAAAAGTAACACTGTCATCAATGTCCAACACCCCATGGTCGATGATATGCGTCGGGTCGTGCACATATCTCCTCAGCTGAGATACGTAGAAGACGTCGTGCACCCGGTGCAACTGAGGTGGTAGAGCCAGGCGATAAGCCACATCGCCTATCCTACTGAGAACCTGTAATGATCCGATGAAGCGCGGAGATAACTTGCCGCCCCAGCCAAATCTCTGTAATCCACGTCGAGGTGAGACCCGTACGAAAACGTGGTCTCCATCCTCGAACTCTAGTGGTCTTCGCCTCCTGTCATCATAAGACTTCTATCGGCTCTGAGCTATCCTCATCCGCTCCTGGATGACCTGGACCTTCTCTGTCGTGGCCTGGACCATCACTGGTCCCACAAGTGTTGACTTCTCAGGGCCTTTCCATCACAGAGGTGGTCTGCAAGGTTGACCGTACAATGCCTCGTATGGTGTCATCCCGATGGTGGAGTGGTAGCTGTTGTTGTACACAAACTCCACCAAGGGTAGGTGATCCTCCCAGCTGCGACCAAAGTCGAGGACACGTGCACGGAAAATGTCCTCGAGAGTCTGAATGGTCCTCTCCGTCTGACTGTCCGTCTGAGGGTGAAAGGCAGTGCTCAAGCGTAGCTGCGTCCCAAATGCCTCCTGAAACCCCTTCCAAAGCCGGGAAGTAAAGCGAGCATCTAGATCGGAGACGATAGACGATGGCACACCATGAAGTCATACGATATCCTGGATGTAGAGGCGTCCCAAGCTCTCCACTGAGCCCTGCTCTCTGATAGGTAAGAAGTGGGTCGACTTGGTGAGTCGGTCAACAATCACCCATATAGAGTCGTGACCTCTGGAAGTGCGTGGAAGCCCAGTCACGAAATCCATAGATATCTCGTCCCACTTCCACTCCGGGACCTCCAAGGGATGTACCAAGCCTGCTAGTACCTGGTGCTCCACCTTCACCTGCTGGCAGGTGAGGCATCGTGAAACGAACTCTACTACAGCCTTCTTCATACCCGGCCACCAATGCTGTCGTCTGAGATCCTGATACATCTTCGCTACACTCGGATGTACCGCCAATGGGGAAGTGTGAAACTCCCTCAGCACCTCCTCCTGAAAAGCAGCTGGTACCATGGTGCATCCTCTAAAAAGGACGACGTGCTCTCCTCCTACAGAGAATCCATCAGGTGCATGTCCTGAGGATATCTGTGCACGTCGCGTCTCACAGTCAACGTCCCCACGATGTGCCTCTCTGACCCGCTGAAGAAGTGGAGGAGTGACTGTGAGTGACTGTAGAAAGGATGCCCCATCTCTATCCACGAAGGATATCTGTAAAGCAGCTAACTGCTCTGTCGCCTCTCCAAGTATCTGGATGCCCGTCCTCCTGCTGAGATCATCGGCTAATATGTTCCCCTTTCCATGAGTATAGACTATCTCAAAGTCATAGTCCTGGAGGAACTCGAGTCATCGCCGCTGTCTCAGGTTCAAGTCCTTTTGCGAGAAGATGTACCTGAGACTCTGGTGGTCAGAGTAGACTGTAAAGCGCTCGCCCATCAGATAGTGTCGCCACACCTTCAGAGCGAAGACCACTGCTGCCAACTCCAGGCCATGGGTAGCGTAGTTCTGCTCATGCTACCTCAACTGTCGTGATCCATAGGCGATCACTGCGCGCTCCTGCATCAGGACACACCCGAGTCCGGTCCCTGATGCATCGCAGTAGACTACGTACTCTGCTCCCTCCTTAGGCAGCCTCAAGATGGGTGCACTGGTCAATCTCTGTCTCAGCTCCTGGAAGCTCTGCTGACATCTATCTGACCACACGAAGGGTTTCCCCTTCTTCGTCAAAGCTGAAAGTGGTGCTGAAACTCTGGAGAAGTCTGGCACAAATCTCCGATAGTACCCAGCCAGACCCAGGAAACTCTGCACCTCCGTCACGCTCCTGGGTGGCTCCCAAGCTAGCATTGTCTCGAACTTCGCAGGATCCACCGCAACTCCCGCCTCAGAAATGACGTGCCCCAAGAAGTGGACCTCTCGAATCCAGAACTGACACTTCGAGAGCTTACCATAAAGCTGGTGCTCTCAGAGTGTATCCAGTACGACATGCAAGTTGTATGCGTGCTCCTCCTCAGTAGTCGAGTATATCAATATGTCGTCGATGAAGACTACGAAAAATCGATCAAGGTAAGGCTGGAAGATCCTGTTCATGAGACTCATGAACACTGCTGGAGCGTTGGTTACGTCGAAAGGCATAACCAAGAACTCATAGTGGCCATACCGACACCTGAAATCCGTCTTCTGCACATCCTCGTCTCGAACTCTGAGCTGATGATAGTCTGACCTGAGGTCTATCTTCGAGAACCACCGTGCTCCCTTGAGCTGATCGAAGAGGTCGTCAATCCTCGGAAGCGGATACTTGTTCTTTACGGTTACCTAGTTCAAGCGACGGTAATCGACACACAGTCGCAAGCTCCCGTCCGCCTTCTTGGCGAACAAAATTGGGGAAGCCCAGGGTGAAACACTGGGTCGAATGAATCCCTTGCCCTGCAAGTCCTGCAGCTATACCCGTAGCTCTCGAAGCTCAGCGGGAGCCATCCGATATGCTGGAGTTGATATCGGGGCTGTCCTGGGATATAGGTCAAGGTAAAAGTCTACCTCTCTATGAGGAGGTAGTCCTGGAATGTCATCAGGAAAAACATATGCATACTGATCCACCACAATAGGAAACTCGGACTCCGCACGTCAACTGCTCCTAGGATGAGGCTAGACAACTGAAGAGTGATCGGTTGTCCTCTCCTCTGGTTGAGTCCGTCCTACGTTGCAAAGGCTCCCTTCTCGCCGGTGAAGGTGAACCTACTCCCATCGGTGCGGACACACCGCACCTTGCGCCTAATACAGTCGATCTGAGCATGGATCGTAGATAACCAATCCATGCCCAAGATGACGGCATAAGGCCTCGACGCCGCTACAAGAAGATCTCAGCCAAAGATCTCACCTCCTAGAGTAAGCTCACACTGCAGGCACCAGTGCGTAATCGTTGAGTCTACTCCCGTAGGAGTCTCTAGCCGTAAGGATCGAGCCAACGGCTCCGTCGGAATCTCCGAGCTCCGAACAAGGGCAGTGGAAATGAGAGAATGACTCGCTCATGTGTCTACAAGAACTGCAGCAAGGATGGAGTAGACACAGATAGTACCTCGAATCATCTCAGGTGCGTCGTGGTCATAGGTCTCCGCTGCCTGAAGCTGAGTCTGCCTCTGTCCTCCAGCTCCCTGTGGTCGGGGTGGACCTCCTGGTGGTGGTGGTGGTAGAGCCTCAAAGTGTCGCCCACCACCTGCTGCTCGACCATCTCCTCTGCCTCGTCCGCCTGCTCCCTGCGGACCGCCACAGTCGAACCTCTGCCTCTACCTGGGTGGTCCCTCAACCGTCTGCTGCTCCTCTGCATGGCGGGTCGGGCAGTCACGAGCCATGTGGCCCTGCCCGCCGCATGCATAGCACTGTCTGCTCCTCATAAGGTTGGCTCTGCGCCGAGTGCCCCACACCTCTGAGCCAACATCATGAGGTTGTTCGCCTGATGGTCTGGTCCGCTTGGACCCCTGTGACATCCGTCGACTGCAAGCTACAGAAGACTCCGCTACATGCCACCCTGCGGTAGGTCTTGCTGCTGGTGTAGGCTCAGCAAGAAAGCTCTCCACAAGAAGGGCTCGCTCCAGTACTCCTGCCTGCGTCGAAATGCTGAGGGAGATCATTGATGCCCTAATCTCATGCCTGAGTCCCTGCTCGAAGGTTCGGGCCTGGAAGAATGGGTCTCGTACCATGTCCGTGGAATAGCACGATAGATCGGTAAATCTTGCCGTGTACTGGGTTACCGTCATGCTGCCCTGCCGCAGCTGCAGTAACTCCAGAATGCGCACCGCACGGAGAGTGGCTGGAACGAACTCTGAGCGGAAGAGGCTCTCAAAGTCCGTCCAAAGAAGAGATGCATCGTCGTGTACCTAGAGCATCAGGCTCCACCATCTACCTGCAGTCATGTGTAGGAGACTCGCTGCAAGGATTACCATGAGGTCAGCTGATGTCTCCACTAACCTGAAAACTCGTACAACAGCCTCCAGTCAATCCTCGACTGCCTGAGGATCCGTCTCCCCGCGGAACCTGGGCGTTAACTGACACTGAAACTCGTGCAGTGCACTAAGGTGACATGCACTCTCAGCTGCTGGGGTTGGTGGCATCGGTGGCTCAGTGGGTAGAGGTACTGTCGGTGCCTCCGCTGTAATAGGGCCCTGCACTGAGGCCTCGTCGCTCGGTGGGTTTTCGTCTCGCACAAAGCTCGGAACCCTAGCTGGCTGTTATTGTGGGACCATCCTGAAAAGAGACAGGTGCGCCACTGTCAATACAGTATACCTGGTGAGCTGACAAAAGTAATCACTAAGAAAACTTTGAAACACACACGCAATCAATGTTTTCGTGCATTGAGTCGGAAATCAGAAGTCAGGGTCCTGGTGTATGGATACGTCGGCCGCCGCACCAAAACTGGACTCCCTGGACTGATAACCACACTCAATACCCTTAACATTATTGTTTCACATAGAAGAAGATCAGATCCCTGAGTTCTGCGGTAGAACCGAACTCCTCTGATACCAATTTGTCACGACCCGTCCTCGGGGCCCGTGTCGTGACTACCCCAAGCCCGCCTTCCATAGGCCAGGGGATGGAAACTAGCACCAAAGGCGAAAATCCCGTAAAAAGGGAATGCATTGCCTTTATAAAGAAAACAAACATCACAGAGTATGCAAGATGAAGTAATACTAAGTAAACTGAGTACAAAAGTAAGTGCTGGAAAGTAAATGGACCAGAATAAAAACCCAACTGAAAGTAAAGTACAACTGGAATGAAAGTACAACAACTGAAAATTAAAGCAACGAGTCTGAGTCGTCCTCTGGAAACCCCACCTGAAGGGTGGGTACAGATAGTCTCCTATGCTCCTCAGCTCCGGCTGTCCGCTCCGTGTACGTCCCGTCCAGAGATCCACCTCCAGATACCGTCCATCTCCACGAGCTCCCAACTCGATCAGCGTTGTCCGTCGTCTGCATCCAACACAACGTAGTGCGGGCATAGCCCGTGCAGGGGTGAGTATACGCTACTCAGTAGGGACCCCGAGACCCCCGAAAGTCTCCCAGAATCCACGAAAGATAAACCACAAAGGAAAGATACAAACACGAAGAAACAACCAACTCTACTTAGGTATATGCCCATACATATACCTAAGTCTTCCATTCCAGCTCGACTCCAGCACACGAGCCCAAGCACAACCCAGTCCACACAGGAAAACATAACCCATTCCACATAGGAATGCACAACCCAATCCACACAGGAAAGCATAACTCAATCCACACAGGATATCAAGTCAATCACATCGAAGATAATGATTGAAAGTCAAGACTTAGCTCACACAGGTATACATTTCGTACGACGATAGAGATGATCAGATGTAGCTACTGATTCATCTAAGTTGTCGGAACCACATAGGATACAAGACCAGCTAAGCTGTCGGACCCACAAAGGATACAAGATAGCTACTCTGCCAGACCCACGTAGGATACAAGTACAGAGTCAAATACTGCCGGACCCACATAGGATACAAGAACATTAGTCAAGTACTGTCGGACCCACATAGGATACAAGAACAGTAGTCATCATCATCGAACCCACGGAGGATTCCAGTACGGTCGTCGTCGCTGCCGAACCCACGGAGGATCCCAGTACAGTCGTCATCGTCGTCGCAAGCGCAGCCTGCTCTAGGGTTCCCGCACACAACATACTCGATCCCGGGAGGGTCCGCTCCACGAGCCAAGGGGGTTAATACATCAACTGAGACAAAGTCTAGAGTTGATGTATCCCAAAGTTCCGTCTCGTCAATAGGAACTCAACGCGACAGACGACACGTCAATCGGACGCTCGGTCTGAGAGTAATTGGTTTTTTCGTTCCAGGGACCCAGTTGGTTTTTAAGCTAAAACCAACCCGACCGTACTCCAGATGCGTCCAAATCTCGAGCGGAGTAAGCCAAAAGAACCGTCTCACTAAGAGGAATCCAACAAAGTCGACGGCACGTCAATCGGACGTTCGGAGCTCAAGTTATAAGTGTTTCCGCTCCGAGGGCCCGGTTGGTTTCGTGTTCGAACCAACCCGGACATACCCAAAGTTCTCCGAAACCCTGAGTTTAATATACCTAAAAGACCATCTCGATCCAAGGATCGCTACGCAACTGACGGTGCATCGATCGGAGGTCCGTAGCCCAAGTTATGGGTGTTTGAACGGATCTGTCCGGAAACAGGGGCTTTGAGCACGAACCGACCCGGCCCAAAACCCCCCTGGGTCGGCCCGAATCGGGTCTGGGTCCGGCCCATTTGGGCACAGCCCGTCCCGGTTGGAGTGGCCCGGTCTGGCCCAGCGGCGCGGCGCGGCCAAATGGCGCGACCCGGCCCGCGTGGCTAGCGGCTCGGCCTTCGGCCGAGCGGAATTCGGGGGGGGGGGGGGGGGGGGGGGGCGCTGCCCCCCACGATTGACAAACGGTCGTCCTTAACTGAACCCGCGGGACCCGCGGGGTCCCGCCTCCAGATGGCTCCAGCAGCCGGCCGCTTCCCCGAACCGCCGCGGCTCCTCCCCGTCCGGCGCAGCGCGATGGCGCAGCGCCCCTTCGTCGCGGCCCGCTCCTGCCCGCGGCCTCCTTTGGCCCCACCGGCGCCGCACGACGGCGCCGCGCTCCTCCACCGCGGCCTGCACCGGTCGTGGTCCTCTCGTTCTCGTGCGGTGCAACGACACCGCGTCGCCTTCGTCCAAGCCACGTATAAGTTCAACAATAAAAAGGGGAGGAGGTTCGACTGTGTTCGTGCGGCCCGACCTCCTCCCGTTATATTGATAACAGGCGATCAAAAATTATCGAAGAACATAAAAAATTAATCTCGAACGTAAAATCAATCCCTACCTCGAAGAAGTTGTCGAACGATGATCGTCGCGGAAAACGGCGTCGGCGTACGTCCAAGGTGGATGGCGTCTCACACCGACTGCGGAGAGGAGAAGAACGGTACGTCGATCACTCCTTGTGGTGACAGCGTTCTTCGTCGAGGTCTTGACGTTTTTTGTGTTCCTCAACGAAGAAGATGAAGATCCTCAAGACTTTTAGTATTCTCTCTCAATCTCCTCACACAACTAAACAACCCCAAATAAAATAAGGCCTTCCTTATTTTATTAACACATGCCATGCGTTTTCAAATCTTCAAAAACTCAAACTCAAAATTAAATTAATTAAATAGCTTTACTCATTCAATTTAATGTGAGAGTTGATATGCAATAAAGAGGGGGAGTGTGTGAGTTACATAATAAAGAGGGGTTGCCAAAATAAAGAGGGGGTTAGGGGAATTGAAGGGGTGGGGCTCGTGTGGGCCCCACCTCACTAAATCCTATCAAGAGGAGTTAGAATTTTTAGTGGGTCTCACCCCAACTCCCACACAAAGGGTTTAACCACTTATAAGTGAAATAAAATTTGTAACAAATTTTTATTTCACTCAACACTTAAACCACAAATTAAAACAACTCTTCCCGAGCAAACGCAACTCCAGTAAAGGTCTTCTTAAGCAATTATCGGCGTTGTGGTTTCATCAGTGACTTCAGATTTCGATTCCGAGAACTGGTTCAAAAGTTAGAAAAATCCGCTCGTTCGTTCACTGAAAGTACCCGAGCTAAACTTCGGAAATTGATTCCGGACACACTGGGGCTCGGAATCATTTGCCGTCAGAAACTGCGCACTTGTAGAATTCCAAAGAAAATTAAGAAAAAAATTTCCCTTGAAATTTACGGGTCTTTACAAGAGCGGTTCGGTACTTGAGCAGTAGCTCGAGGAAGAAAGAAAATCTTTCATCAATTTTCATTTTTATCCATTTTTGTTTCCCTTTTTTATATGCTCTATATATTAAAATCGAATATAGTTATAGAATTGAATTATTGATAACTTGCAAATATATAATATAATTCATTTCTATATATATAAAAAGAATAAATATTCATTTAATAAAATTAATTATTATGTTTTTGTTAGTTTTATATATATAAGGTTAGATATCTATATGCATTAAATAAAACAAACTTAATTAATAATATGTGCTTCTAAAAATAATATCTAATAATTTTATCAATATATTTACATAGAATTTTAAAAATTGTGTACAACCAAAAAGGCATCGCACGAAGAAATAAAGCAAAGGCGCATAAACAATATAAACAAATATTCTAATTACACTTACATATTTTAAAAACCAAAAAGTAATATTTTATAAAAATAGAGAAATTTTATTAAGGAAAACAATTATGTTCTTGTTGATATACATTTTATTTTATTCTAATTATCAAATAAATTATTAAATAAACACATATTTGGAGCTTAAATTTTTGGGTTGTTACATTCTACCCCTTAAAAAAATTCCTCGAAATTCGTGTGCCGTGGTTAAGGAAAAACCTTGAGATTCCATTTTTCAGAGTTTGGAAAACTAGAACTAAGAGAGTTCTATATTCTTAGAGGCCACTTAACATCCTAGGAGTTAAAAATTAGATTTATAACTCTTAAATTTTTCTCAATCTAAAAGGGTAGAAAAAAGAGATTTTACTAAAAGTTCATACATATAAAATAAACATATTTTAACCAAACGTCGTAATCTCCGAATATATTTATATCGTTCCTCTGATACCAACTGTAGATCCCTAGACTTACACTTCCAGATCCGGTAAAAAAATGCTATATATTGTTTTTTATTTAAAAGAAACTGAAAAATATAAAAACATTTACTACCTGGGATATTTTCCGATTTAGGGTTTGGAGGAAAAGGACAACATTTATATATTATCAAAGCTAAAACAGTAAACAAAAGGAATTGATGAAACTTTATTAGCGCTAGCTTTTTGTCGAGCTATACTCCATGAAATATCTATATGAAACCTGAAAACATTTTATAAAATCATAAGATGAACAAAATTTCCCAGTAAGGGGTTTTTGAAAAGGTAGTGAAAACCCATTTGAAAATACTTATACCTTTTGAAAAATACTTTTTAAAATATCTTTAAAAATACCTTCAATAAATACTTTTATAAAAACATAGCTTTTGAAAATGCATTAGAAATTCTTTTGAAAATACTTATAATTCCGAAAACACGATTTTGAAAACACCTTTGGAAATATAATAACTTTCGGAAAAATCTTGAAAATCCTTTGAAAACATTATTTTGAAAATGCATTTAAAAATAATTATACTTTTAAAAACATAAAAAAAATATAGTCTTTCAAAAATATTTACGATTTTGGAAATACTTTAAAGCCTCTAGAAATAAAGACGCTTTTGAAAACATTATATTGCTTTTGAAGATAATTTTGTTTTGAAAACACTTTAAAATAATATAGTGGTTTTTCAAAAAACGCAAAGCTTGCTTTTAAAGACAAAACATTTTTGGCTATTTAAACATTGAAGGCTATCTTCGGCCTATCTAATTGTGTTAGGAATGGGTACCTTCCACTCATCTTCTTGTTTACAATGTGCAAGTGACTTTTATTATGAATTTTTTTTAAAATTTCTTTACATATATACTTTTTCGACTTGGGCTTTTTATATGAAAACATAATAATGATTTGAATACACATGCACTTTGGAATCCTTAGAAAAACCAGTCATTATATTTGGCACTACCAAATCTTTTCCATGGTTAGTTAATAAAATAATTAACATCCATGTAATAAAAAATTGATGATAAATTACTTTTCATTGAAAATTTATCTTCATAAACTCATCCCTAAATAAAAGCATTTAATAATCACTTTCCTAGCTTACAATATGATGTTTTGACACAATAGATAATATTTAAATCCTTCACATAAAATGATAGCTATTGTACTTGAAAGTCACATGATATAATAGACTTTTAATGAGCACATAAAATTGAAGAATTTAAAATGATGGTGTGCGTAATAGTAATAGTGAAATTACTATTTTCAAAAAATAATCCTATTAACAATATATGCATATAAATAATTTTACTCTCATGATCAATTATATGAAAAATTAAATATACCCTTTAACTTATGGCATCAAAAGCAAAATTATACGACCCATATAAGAAAGATAAAAGTAATATTTTTGAAAATAAAAAAAAATCTTTATTGATTAGTTTAAAAATATTATGCAGGATGATTTCATTCTTTTAAATGAATTATATATTAGTTTCAAAGAATTTGATGATGGAAAGGAGTATATGTGCATATATATATATATATATACACACACATATATAAAGACCCTAAATTTAAACTCTAAAACATGAACTTGAAGAAATTGAAAATCATATACATCCAGATAATGTATATATATATGTTTTAAAACATGAAATTATATGCAATATATATAAATATATATACACATGTACTTATACATTTGAAAAAAAACACATTTGGAATGATAACATGACACGTCCTTATAGGATAATAAATTTGAAACTACGACACTTGATTAAATGAGTTATCTTGGTATTGATAAATATGGATGAATTATAAGGTAAACTTGAAATTATAACATAAATATGTATATGCATGAAATCTGAAAATATAATATATATCAGTATATAAAAGTATTTCCCTTACGTGTTAACCCGAAAAAACACACTTTCATGATTTCATGAAATAAAATGTAACATGAATTTAATATTGTTATAATCTACTTGAATAAATTAAAAGTATCGTATGTATATACATTATTGTTCTTGAAATCAGTAAATATTACACACACAAATATATATATATATATCACCATATATCAAATAAAACTATCCCCTTTAAAAACACTTTCATTTGCAATTATAATATACAAAAAATGATTATAGTACATAATCTTGAATGTGTAAACACATAGATAAAGTGTAAGAACTTCAATTCTGAACATGAATCATGCATAATGGTAGAGAATCCCCTTACCTGAGTTTCTGGAACTAAATATGAGGGCATCTGCTGAAGGGTGTTCGAAACAAGCATATGCAGTGAATTTTTTCCAGGAAGTCTTCTCCTTCCAGCTGGAATTGGGAAGAGAGTGCTCAGACCAGATGGAAGGCATGAACTTCTGCCTTCAGGGTGTTCGAGAAAGTGGAAAAGAGAGGGGAAAGCAGAGGGGGAGGGCTTCAATTCTTTAATCGGTTGACAGGGGTGTTCCCTCAGTGTACCGAAGCTCATATATATAGCTGGTTGAGCTTCCACAAGTAGATGGAATGGTGAGGGGACAATACAGAGTTGGAATTGTAGCCCTAGGAGACCTAAATCGTGTTTAAATCTACAGTTTCGTGTACCGGTACACAGATGAATAAAACCAATTGAAATGAGGAAACAGAACACGATTTCAATTTTTTTGCAAAGGAAAATATATGTGCGGTTGAAAATTAAACACTGATGTTGCCATGGGATGAAGGGAAATCAAAGGGGTACATTTGATGGTGATGGCACGAACGAGGCGTGTGATGTAAGCAGTGTATAGTGGAGGGCCTAGCTGGTGTCGTGAGGTAGAAGACACCGCTGGGGCGTTGTTGGCTTCACCATGGCTTGCGGATGAGGGAAATGCACAGCTCACGGGATTCGGTGGTCAAGAGGGGTGAAAACAACTGGGGATGTGAATGACGATGGCCAACCATTGTCTCGACTAGCGTAACTTGCGGGAGAAGGATCGCACTACAAATCGATGGATTAATCGAGATCGAACGGCTGTGGTGATAGCGAAGTGCTTCACTAGTTTGGAGTCGATGGTCTGGTCGACCGGTGAAGAGGATTCTGATGGAGGCGAGATCTATGCTTGACGAGAGTTGAGGAAGGGCGGTTCGGTAGGGTTCGTCGGCTGCATGAGAAGGGAGAGCAGTTTGGCGCTCGAGCAGTAGCCTGAGGAAGAAAGAAACCCTTTCATCAATTTTCATTTTTTTTATCCATTTTTGTTTCCCTTTTTTTATATGCTCTATATATTAAAAACAAATATAGTTGTATAATTTAATAATTGATAAATTACCTACATATAATATAATTCATTTCTATATATATAAAAAGAATAAATATTCATTTAGTCAAATTAATTATTATTATGTTTATGTTTATATATATAAGGTTAGATATCTATATGCATTAAATAAAACAAACAAAATTAATAATATGTGCATCTAAAAACAATGTCTAATAAGTTTATCAACATATTTACTTATAATTTTGAAAATTGGGTACAACCAAAAAGGCAGCACACGACACGACAAATAAAAGACGCATAACAAATATAAACAAATATTCTAATTAAACATACATATTTTAAAAACCAAAAAGTAATATCTTATAAACATAGAGAAATTTTATTAAGGAAAACAATTATGTTTGTGTTAAATTACATTTTATTTTATTCTAATTTTCAAATAAATTATAAAATACACACATATTAAGAGCTTAAATTTTTGGGTTGTTATAGATTCTTATGAATATATGGCATGGCCTATCTGAGTCTTGGTTTGTCATAACATGTAACCTACCAAAAATGGAAGTTGTTATGATTATATAACATGGAAGCAAAATGCAATGGAACATGGATATGGATCATATATCCCAAGGATACAAAGGTAACTAACTATGTACAAGGTAAGAGTGTCTAATCCAAAATCTATATATACATAAGTGTATAGGCTAAACAAGGTTAAAGACCCCAAGTGGTGCTTTTAGTTTTGAATCCTCTCTAAAATGGAATCAAGGATGACCCACACACTATCATCCAATCGACATATAAAAAATCCCAAAAACTATCTTCCATGATCTATGCCCCATTAGTGTTACTAGTTACCATAGTTGGATTCCATTACCTCTCCCAGATCGCATGTAAAAGTGTCTTCATAAGTCCTGAGACGGGACTCTATGGGGCATGAGTTGGGTAACTCATTAGGTTGTCACCACCGCACCCCTGATAACCAATCATAGACTATAGTGTATATTAAAAATTGTACATTGCTAGAGGAATGAAAAAAAGGAAAACATGGAATAAAAAAAATATAGGCATTCATGTTTTCACTAAAAAGTAACTCCCTATAAAGGAGGGAACATATTTTCATACCTACCTCAAGCCTTATCTCAGGATATGAGATGATATCCAGTGTCATCCCGTATGGGAAGAAAAACGATCACCTATGAATAGATCACATATGTACATATATACATCAACACATATGAGTAGATTTGTGTAAAGAAGTTAGAGGTTGAGTAACCCATCTCCATGGAAAGGAATGAGGTCTAGCTAGTTAAGGAAATCTTTTAGCCAGTCCAAGGTAATAGGGGGAAGGGTACGATGTGTCAAAGCATTGTGCACCAATCCAAAACCACTAATATATATAAGAACTCAAGGCCTAGCACCCATCCCAAGTGATCAACCTATACATAATGAAGGGGGTGCCTTCTCGAGATTGAATAAATCAATATATACAAATTCTATAATCCTAACATCACCAAAAATTCAAAAAAATTCAGTTATTTTGAAATTAACATGTACGACATGTAATATCTCTATGTATATACTTTATTGAACAACTAACATTATCCAATAAAAAAATTTACCACTATAATGCATCACTAACTTTAATAAAAACGATAGTCATGGTAACCATGCACAAAGTAAATAAGAAACATTTTTATTACATCATGGATTGAGAACAAACTAAATTTCACCAAGAGTCGCAATTGAAATACCCTTCACCCATATAAATATTTAAGAACAAGCTTTTTTAATTCAAACTTAAGGATCTTAATCTGTTCACTCCACCCAATATCATATCCAAGATAAATATCTATGGGAAGGACTAGAATAAGGGGTATACCTACGAAATAGATTGTAGATAGTCTCCCCGAGGTCCTATTAATAGGATAGATTCCTCCAAAATCTTAATCAAACCACAAAAAATGATTTAGACTAGGTTAACACCAATGATATTTAAGGAGAAAAAATCCATGTAATTAAATATTTTTTCGATTTTATATTTATCAAGGCGGGGGATTCACAACAACTAGCAGATAAGAAATCTAAGGGATTTAAAAGGTCTCATGAACCCTAGAGTTGGAAGATACGAATTTACAACCACGAATATCTAATATTAGAAAGAGGGGGGATATTAGAAGATTCAGGGTTCTTACCTTTCCAGAATATATTCCATAAAACCCTGTGTATCCACTAGATTCAAGGAAGGATAAATGATCACTTGGGAAGCTTAATAGTATAGGGAGCACTTGGTAAGAAGAAAAAATGGGGTAAATGAGGGAAAATCATGAGACAAGCCCCTTTTGTGTCTTTAATTATAAGTTCAAAATAGCTAAAGTTCCCTTTTTATAAGTATTGTAACCTGGAGCTGATAGGGTACCTTGTATAAAGGCTACAATTACCCGGTGGTTCATGAGATAACTACCTTCACCCCATGTTCCACTCAGTGTAACCAATAGTTAACAATATGGTACACGGTTCTTGCTAAAGCATACCCATATCCCCTTTTCCCTCTAAATCCTCCCAGAATTTTATAAAAACTCATTCAATTAAAAATAAAAGAAAAAATATTTAAATGAATAGAAATTTAATTTATTACTATTTTTTCAAGGTTGATGTGTTTACAACCTCCCCATCAAGATTCTCATCTCGGAGAATCTCTAATTAGATTCATAAGGGGGGGGGGAATTATTTTTTTATCTTGGTCTCCTACTCCGAAGTTCAATCAGAAATATTTCCATGCTTTCACTTCACCCACACTAGTAGAATGACACATAAAACTCAAGCTCTATTCCATCATACCAAATCACATGTAAAGGTTTGGGAATTTACCTCCTCATTTGGGATACATGGAGAGTGATATGTATGGAGAAAAATTTAGATGGTGGGTTTAGATGATAATCCACCTCTACCACTTAGTACATGATCATGAAAGGTTCAACATGTCTCAGAACCAATTTCTTCATTTTTCCCATTCATTAATCACTACTACAAACATGGCCTTTATCAGCGGTAAAAATGGCCTTTATCAGCACTAGAAAAGCGCTGATAAAGCCAGCGTAGATAAAGGGGGGGGGTCCCCTTTATCAGTGCTTCCTTTATCAGCGCTTTTGTTTTGGTGCTGATAAAGGACCCTTTTATCAGCGCTTTTAAAAAAGCTCTGATAAAAGTTAAAAAAAATTAAAAAAATTAAAAAAATTAAAAAATACTGCTAATCGGGGGGGCTTTTATAGCGCTTGAACCCCCCCCTTTTATAGAGCTTTTCGGCCCCTATATAGCACCCCACGCACCCCCCTCCACCCTTTAACAGCGCTTTCTCCAATATTCCTCATGCGCACGCACCCCTGCCTCCACCAAGATTTGAACTCGAGACCTCCCCCCTGCGCGCCTAAGCCCTTACCACTACTCTATTTTGATTTTCTTTCCAATTCATGATATCTCTGTCTATATATATTTATATATTTAGTTATATTTATTCGTATAGTAATATATATTTATATTAATATATATATATATAGTTATATTATAATATATATATAGTTATATTATAATATATATAGTAATATTAATATATATATAGTGGTATTAATATATATCTATATCTATATATATATATATTTAGTTATATTTATTCGTATAGTAATATATATTTATATTAATATATATATATAGGTATATAAATATTCATTGTATTTTAAATAAAATGGATGTTAGTTCTTATTTAGATAAAGCTAATATATTTTATATGTAAGTATATTTTATTATTTATATTTATAATTAAATTTTTAGGTGTGAATATTTAAAAAATATGAATATATTGTTATATATTTGATTATAAAAGGCAGTGCATTATAAAAAATGATGAAATTTCAAAGACATAATATCAATATGAATGTAATACCTTGGAATAAATTCATACCCCACCAAAAAAATCCAATAATACCCCCTTAAACGAGGGTGAAAATCCACAAAATGTTAAAAAATCGGGTACCCCGACTAAAAACTCAGTTTTGGAGGCCTTATGGGCCTCTTTTGGCCTCGAAAATCACTTGACCGGGGTCCCCCCAGGTCAGAGAGATGTAGAGCTCGTCGCAGGCTTCGATTTGATATGTGGTAGAGCTCAAACGGACACCCGGATCAAAAGTTATGGCCGTTTGAAGTTTGAGTTGCGTTTTCAACATATTTTGGATCTTTTTTTAATTTTTTTTAATTTTTTTAGTCTTCAAATTGTTATTAAATGACTATTACTCCATAATTATTAGAAAATTATTAATTAAAAATATTTTTTTAATTTTTTAAGAAGCCATTTTCACTAAATATCTTATATATTATGTATAATAAGTGTAAATGTACATTTATAGTTATCTAAAATATATTTAAAAATTATATATTATATTTATATATCAATATAACTATATTTATATATTAATATATTTAAATTTTTATTTGAAGCCGACCCTTTATCAGCGCTTTTAAAAAAAGCACTGATAAAGGCCCCCCCTTTATCAGTGCTACTAAACAAGCGCTGATAAAGGGACCCCCCTTTATCAGCGCTTTTTCGTTAGTGCTGATAAAGGGGGGGCGCTGCGAAAAACTGTTTTTGTGGTAGTGAATGACCAAATCTCAGTGAAATCCAAATAAATAGGTGGTCCCCAGCTTCAAATTCCATAGGTCTCTCTTGACAGTCGGTTCATGAATTCCCATGACTTTGAGTGGTAGTGATCTTCTTCCAGATCATCTTCAATTACTCAATAATCTCGTGGATGAATCTAGGATTTATGATTGGGTATTCACCAATATATGTCTAATAAAATGTTGGATAACAAGGTTTTTCATATATATCTTCCAAGGGAACGTCTTGGACAGAAGACTAATAGTTTTTATTATCGGATAATTATACCAAATAGAGGTGGTGATCACATGATCCGTACCAATAAGATATACACTCTTAGAGAATATCTTCCCAAATATGAATGGACCAATAAGATCTACCATTAGTCAGTGTGTATAAAAATTAATCTATTTTACCCACAAACCCAACTCACATTGTAGTCCTTCCTAAAAATAATACATAAAGCTTTGTTCGTTATTAGAGATGAAGAAAAAAAAAGAATTTAATGAAGTTTCATGATCTCCATTAAATATAGTTTCTTGAAATCATCAATTATATACAATTATTTTAAATTTCAGAAGGTAATTTGTCTTTGATAGATGTTAAAAAATCACCCATATCACATCTCAACCACTTGGTGTTATCGACAAGTTATCCATGAAATCAATGGTGATCTCATCCCACTTATATAATGGTAACTAGAGTGGTTAAAGCATTCCAACTGGCCTTTGATGCATTTCCTTTACCCGTTGATAGGTAAGGAATCTTGTAATGATCCCAAAAATCTCCTTTTTATGTATAACCTCCAAAATTGGCAACAAACATCACGATACATCTTCCTTATTCTAGGATGCATAGACTACTGAGAATCATGACATTCAATTATCATGATTTATATTATATTAGTTAGAATTACTAGTCTTCCATGTATATATAAGTGGTATTGAGATATTATATACCATATATATAGGATATCCCCACCATCAAGTCTCTCTCCTATAGTTGTATAATTAGGATCCAACATATGTGAGTCCTTGACCCACTCTGTGAGAGAAGATGCAAATTTGATATTGGATAAGCAAATTCAGAAATAATCATCTATCACATCTAGGTGGAGTTAAACCATGAGATACATCAATCACCAATCTTACTTTTCATTGATCACTTTTTAGTGTGCACTTTTTTCTAAGGGAATCTGCAACAACATTTCACCTACATAGAGAATATTGTATATTGAAATCAAGTGATTGAAGATATTACACCCAAAAATATTTCCTATGATTTAAGTCTGGTTATGAAAAGATATTTTTCATAATTTTGTGGTCTATAAATTATAGAAATTTCTATCCATATATGTTGTGCCTCCAACATTTCAAGGGATGAACAATAGTTTCCAATTCAAGATTATGGGAAGGGTAGTTCCCTTTACAAGGATGCAATTTTATAAAACCATATGTCATTACTGGATAATCAAACATAAGGGCACATCCATGAACAACTAAAGAATCATTGAAATATAACTTAAATTATTCTCCTAGATGAGGTGGAATAATAACATAGAAGTGGTCAGTCAATTCTACATATCTTGAAAAACTAACTCACATTGATCTAATCAAATGAATTTGGATTCCTTTTTAGTTAAACTGATCATAGGATTGGAAATAATGGAAAAATCTAGAATAAAGTCACAATAAAACCTTACAATACCAAGGAAATTCTGAAACTATAAAACATTTTTTGGAACTTTCTAGGACATCATCGACTCCAATTTCTTTGGATCCACTAAAAAATCATCTTCCAATATGAAATTTCATAGAAATTTAAAATCTCAAATATAGAAAGGGAATTTAGATACCTTAGAAAATAGATAATGTTACCTTAATTAATCCATAAAAATATAGTTATATTAACCATGCTCAGCACATGAATTAGTGAAAAATAAGATATCAATCAAAAAGACTAACATGAAAGTATCCAAAAGTGGATATAATATACTATTTATTTAGTCTATAATTATATCAATAGTGTTCATTATACCAAAATTTATTATTAGATATTCAAAATTACCATGCTGTCTTTAGAAGGCTATCATACAAATATCCTTTTTCCAAACTCAATTTGGATGTTAACATGAGTATTGGTCCATATTTTTGAATAACCTAACCCACTATAATTGATCAATGTGATCATTAATTATAGGGAAAGGGTGATAGTTAGTGATTTTAACCTAGTTCAACATCTAATAGTCCTCACATAATCATAGACTCCCATTGGATTTCTTGGAGAAGGGAACCATATCATCCTAAGGAGTCATAATTTGTCTGATAAACCCTTTATCCTTGAGCTTCTCTAACTAAAAATTTAATTCCCTCATTTTTTGTTAGGGCCATATGATAAAGACAAATTGAAATTGGTTCTATTAAAGGAATTTAGTTTAGGTAAACTCTACTTCCTACATAGATGGAATTCCTAAAATGTATTCTAGGAACACACCTTATTTTAAGTCCACTATGGTAGGTAAAACTTGTTTTGAATTTTCATGAACTAATCTATGGAAAAAACAAGTCATCTATGTTGTGATAACTCTATAATATCCATAATAAGAACTAGCATGACTATCCTAGAACTCCTACTATCCATAGATTATGTATTGAATACTAGTAGTATATGATAATGATACTCTCCTGTTTTAATAGTTTATAAAGAATTTAAATTGATATATCTAATTTAATCTTTGAAATACATAAAAGGTTTCTATATTAATAAAAATGATATCCTAGATATTTTCAAATGATTACACTACCAATGCATGGGTTGGACACTTCCCGGTCAATTTTATTCTCTTTCCCAAAGGAGTATTGAGCCTCATATATCTAGGAAAATGTTTCTACTTTATGTTTAAGAGGAAGAACCAATTTATTTGAAATAAAATTCTATGAAGCTCAAGTATCAAAGGGATCACATCGAGAATCAACCTATAGGATCCATGGGTGATCACTAAGAGGGGGACAATAAGTGATAAAAATTATTTTAAATTTTATTTCTAAAAAGAACTTCACAACTTGTTAAGGTGTTGTGATATAATTTGTATTATTATCCACACACTCACCAACATGAGTGAACACATCATTTCTACAGGGTTCACCTCTCAATGTGTGAAGGAAAGTATATGGTGTGACATAGATTCCTCTAGGATCACACCACCTACTGGAATCATCGTATGAGTATAAGCAAGTATGACATAACCTTGAAACTCATGCATACATGTCTATTGAAAATGCATTGGTTCGTCCCACACACAGTTTATTATTCCAATTTATAAAGATAAAATTTGATAAATACCAAATAATCTTAAATCAAATATACTCTTTATAAGTTATTGAGTCCAATAAATTCTTTCACTTATTCTATAATTATGTAGTATAAATAAAACATAACTTCACATTCATGTTTTCTTATGGGAAAGTTGCATCATCACATTGTATGCACAACACATGTACACAACCACTTGAATTTTCATATAATTATTTATTTATTATAATTTGGATAATCATAGAATCTTATCTATTTTGAACATATCCAAAACTCCTTATATTCACTTCTACATATTCTCTATCTTCATTATTATTTTTATGAACTCACATATAGAACTTCATAATACTAACAATTTCTACACATTCAGATTTAAATTTGAAATTAAAATTCAAATCCTCTTCTTTAAACAAAACCCTTAGGACCCATTATCTATTTAATCTTAACCATAAATTTTGAATTAATAGTTATTATAGGGTACAAAAACCACTAACCACATTAAATAAGAAAAACTAATCATGGACGTTTAAACTACCCAGTTTTATAATTTCTTGGTGTATGCTTCTCCTTTGTGGCATGACATAGTAGTTCAAAATAGTTATTTTTTATCTACCTAAACATATTTTAGTGTGGTGATAGAACTATGGCATAGAGGATTCTAGAATTCTAGTGTCATGGAAGTAAAATTATAATTATTTGTGGAGTAATGTTTTCATTACAGAGTGGAGGTCTCATAATCTACAAACCCACCAATTTTTTAGACAACTGAGCATAATGACGTGGAAGCCACTCCTTCAGCATAATCCACCTTGATCTAAACTGATTTAAACATGGTAGGTCTATAATAGGTAATATCTTTTAATATTATAGATAAACCAACATCAACATATTCAAATATTTTTCTATATGGTCTTAGTTCCATAACCTGATCACCTCATGTCAACATTCATTGAAACGTGGTTAGTCCATTATGGAATAAAGGTCCTTACAATTCTAGTGACATTAATTTTTTTTATTGAAATTAATTACGACATATACATATCCTTATATCATGGAGGCCTTGAAATAGATTAGGCCACAAAAAATAACCTAGTCTAATTTTCATAGTAGTATCTAATTTATGTCACAATAATTATTCTATAAGAAACTGCTACATCACAATAAAAAGATATGTTGTGTGAGACTGTTTCCTTAAACAAATTTCATCATGAAATCATTTAATTATTTTTAATCACTATAAATAATATTATTCATTGTCTGAATTAGTCTCTAAAAATCATCACCTCACAAGAAATGTGAGTTGGAATATGATTTATACATTGAAAAAATATAACACATTGAATCAAATCCACTTCAACCCCCTCTTAAATAAAATCATCACAAAATCTTCTAAAAACCTCTTATCCTCAACAATAACCCCTTTGTATATTTTTGTTAAATAAGGAACATAAATCAATACCAAAATTATAATTCTAAGAAATGTATTTCCTTTTAATAATTCTATACCTACGTGAGTGACGTCGGTGTACGAAATAAGAACATTGAATAAATAATACCATGTTTTTAATAAGAAGGGATCTATATTCAAACATGAATATATCAAAACTTCATTATGTTGTGATTAAACATGAAAATAAATCAATTAAATCATAATAAATACTTCAAAATCACCGTAAACATCACATAAAATATTTTCTTAAAAATTCATGCACGCACTTCAACAAACAGTTAGAACAGTTCATACACATGCACAATACTGAAATCATAGATTTCACCTTTTAAAAACTCACATGAATATATTACCCCATGAATAGGTAAAGAAAATATCAATGAATTCTCTTAATATATTTATGCTTTCAATATTCTCCCCATTTTACAAAAAATATACAAAGAAAAGATGAGAGAGGGGACTTATACACCATACCTTATACTCGAGATGGGTGTGGTTGAACTCACAACACTCACCTCATACTCTAATAAGCATACTTAGAGATTGTCTTCGTGAATACATCAAATATCTATTAAATTATATGAAAATACTCCAAATTCAATTAATTTATATCCATAATATCCTAAATAAAGTGATATTTATTGAAATGTGCTTGGTTTTTTGAATTTTGAACAAGAATCCTCAAAAAATTTATTTTATTTTGATTTTCACATTTAGGATTAAGTGTTGGATTCATCTCAAACTTCAAATATTCCAAGTGTGTATTCATACACATTAACTGAGTTAAGGAATAATTTTTAGTCACATATTCTTCCTCATTAGGGATTAATGTCATATATTTATAGTTCTTAGTGTTCCAAAACACACAACATTCATCCAAGAAGAAAAATACACCTCATGTGTATCTTCCCTCATCAGCCTACCATGCATAATCATCATTTATATAACCAAATAGATATAAATTTCCTATGATATCACATTTCAAATAAAAATATATAGGGCCATTAATATATCTAAGACTCATTTTATCACCCAAAAAATTGGACACATTTGGTATAATTTAATACATAAAAAAATGTAACAACATACACTAAATTTTTCTTTGAATATATGAAATATAATAGAATTAGAATTAATTTTCCAAAAAATGTTAGGATCAATATCCTATCCCATAACAAGTTTTGATAACTTTGTTCGACTAAAATGGGTGTGAAATTTGGTTATAAATATTCTATTCTAAATCATTTCAAGAGTTCCATTGCATAGTTGTATTGCGAAAGAAAATTTTGATCTTTCTTTTGAGATATTTTTAATCTAAGAAAGGACCTCATTTCTCTTAGTATGGACATTTAAAATAATGTTTTCATCTCCTTAGAAAACTTTTCACATGTTTCTTTATCATTTCCAGAAAATATTATGTCATCAATATATAAAATTAAGAGATATAAATTTTTTATCTTTGAGGAAGAGATTTTTGTCCACTCTTCCCTTTATTAAATCCAACCTCTTCAAATATAAATATATATTATAATAATAAAATCCTAGAGATTGATTCAGACCATGAAAATTATTATATATCCCCAAAAAATTGAATTTATTTTTCACAAAAAGGAACCCACATGGTCTCTCAATGTAAAAAAAAAATATTCTTACTCATCATTAAGGAAGGTAGACTTAACATCAATTAAAAAAAATATTTACATTGTGTGCAAATAGAAAGAAATATTATAATAGTTTACATACTTATAAATAGAGAAATAGTTGCACCAAATTCTACTCCTTCAACATATGAAATAACTTTCACACCATCCTTTCTTTGTTTCTCTATATTTCTTCTTTTTTTAACTTCTTTTAGAACACCAAATTTTTTACATTCACATTTTAGTCTTCTAGTTTGTGAACTAACTCCCAAGTATCATTATTTCCAATTTTATCCAATTACTCATTCATATCATTAACCCACTCTTGAAGTTTTAAAGTTTCTTCAAACATAATTAGGTTTAACATTAGATAAAAATGAATCATGAGAATTTATTCTTAGATTTTTGTTATTTTTACATACTGCCCATGATTTATTATGATATTTTAGACCCAAACATGTTTTCTCATCCTTGGATAAGTTGAATTTAATTTTCCCTAATCAATTGAATAGGATAAATCTTCTTCACCAACCTATAAATCTCTAAAATGTTCATTTATGTTTTAAATTTCTTAAGGATTTTTAACCAAAAAAGCATCATCATTACATATGAATCATAATTTATTAAGTGAAATTTATTTCTTTAATTATTCCAACACATTCAAACCAGTAAAATCAATGATCATTCAACTATATTTTTGGAAACAACGACAACCTATTCCATTTAGAGGATATCTATAAAATATCCCATAAAATCATGATTTTCAAACATTCCAAGATACTAGCCTTTTACCTTGATAACACATGGGTTTACAAACACATGAAGATACTTGAAACTTGAATATTTTTTATAATACATCAAATAATGATATATATCAAAATCTAGCCTATGTAAACACCAATTTTGGATATGAACTGTTGTAAAAATTGCTTGTCTCCAAAAATAATAATAAGTATCATGCTCATCCAATATTATTTTAGAAATCTCCACCAAAAACCTAGCATTACATTCAGCCAGACCTTTTTTTGTGTTTTGTGTATAGTGCATTGAGTTCATATCAGATTCTATGTTTCTTTAAATAGTATTTAAATGCCCAATTTATAAACTCATCCCCATTTTCTATCCAAATATTCTTAAGAGCAGAATCATACTCATTTTCTACGTCTCTTCAAAAGAATATAAACATTTTTGAGTCCTTTAACTTATATTTCATAAACATAACACAAATAATATGAGTGAATCCATAAAAATAAAGTAATCATACTCATTGGTTTATTTGATACTCATGGGCTCACACACATCTAAAAAGATAATCTCCAAAGGTTTAGTAGATTGAATATCCACCTTCTTGTGAGAGGTTTTAACAATATTCCCCTTTTGGAAAGTTTATGACATCCAATATCTATTTATTTTTAGAAAATAAATATCACAAAAATTATTTCCTAAGTAAGTCATGTTCATCTTCTTTTGTGCTTAGATATCATGAATTTATAGCAGCACCAACTTGGAATAACTTCCCTTTATACCATTATCCTTTGGTCACAATTATTCCATCCTCAAGATTATTAACTAATAACCCATACTTACTAAAAACAAATTCATTTATTTCATCACAAATCTATGAGACACTGAACATATTTTGTTTCAATCCATCAACATAAAAAGTATTTCTTGGATTTCATCCTTTTGGTCCCAAAATAGTTAATCAAAATCCTTTAACTTTTAGTGAATGATAATTTCGAAACATCATCGAGACTCTATTTCACTTATAAAAATATTTTAGGATTTTAAAATTTCATTTTATTTTGGATGAGAAGCCACTATCCAAAATCCATGGTCATTCACTTTTTGATACTTTAAGTGCCACTTCCACGACTAAAGATTTCTCCTTTTTGTTTCTATTAATATTCTGATGATTATGGGTTTTAAAAATCATATTTTCTTTATATGGTAGAATGATAGGAAATTTATTTTCATGATTACTATGCTATTCACACCTTCCATAGACTTCTTCAAGTAAATCAAACATGTTCTTTGTGTTCTATATAGAATACTTCACCTATTAGATATCTTCCTTATTTTGAGAAAATTTTCTACCTCGTATAACTTTTTTTTAAAATAACGTTATGTTTCTATTTATTAATCCAAAAAATATTTTTCTTTTGCCAAAAACGTTTATAGTTCCAACAGTATCCATAGATCATATTTTCCTTTAAAATTATCATGTTTTCCATAATAATGTTCTTGACATCCAACCTCCCTATAATCAATAAATTTGACATATTATTAGAAACCACATGTTTTTTAAACTCATGGTATCTTATTATTTATACTATAATTATTTTCAAAATTTCTAGTGCCTTCCATTGCAGTATATTTTAAAACAAAATTTGGAGTCCCCTAATTTTTAGATTTCAAAATTCTTATTTGATAATATTATTAATCTTTTAATTTCATCATCACTATCTTCAAATTCTTTTAGTTCTGGATATTCTGGCATAAAATTTCCAAATTCTCCATAATTGAAACATTTGAGTGGTAAGTTCCATTTTAACTTTACTGTACCACTTATAAAAATTTTAGAGATAAAATACATTATTATATCAAACCTTATATGCACATATGAACATGTATATGAACAATAAACTTCATCATCTTCACATATAACCCTCTTTTATTAATAATATTTTTCAACTTTAAAGGAAATGTGCTTTTCAAAATTTCCCTTTTTTCTTGATAGAATTATTATTTCTCAATTCAAAATAAATAAGAGTACTATGAAAATTATCAAGAGATATTTCACATGGATCCTTTTCTTCCATCGAAGATACTTTTTCATTAAACTTATTAGGTAAGATATGAAAGATATTCTCTACAATAGCGGAGTCCTACAATATCTCATCATGAACTCTGATCGTGATAACAACTTCATTTACTCTCATGAAGATGTTGTAAATTGTCTTATTATCACGAATCTAGATATATTAATATTTAAGTCTCCAAATCTATAGCTTTTATTGATTCACCTTGGTTTTCCCTTCATTTATATTCTGTAGTCTTTCATAAATATATATTTTTTTTGTTTCCTTTTAAATTAAAAAATTAACTTTCAAAAGGATAAGATAAAATAACATTTTAAGAACAATAACCATTCTATATTTTTTATATTTCTATTATAGAATCACATTCATTACATGGGTGAAAACCACCAGTTATGGCTTTTAAAGAATCATAACATATAGAAAGAAGATATAGTACCATTATGACTTTAAAAACATGATAAACTTTCCTCTAAAATGTAGTAATAAAGTTTCTATTCAATGAATTAAAATTAGGCATAATTGATAAGATGAAATGATGATTGGTTCTTCTTCTTGAGAGGGACATCAAGTAAAAAAATAACAAATGAAGCAAAAATTATCTGAAACCACTTAATAATCCACCTATATGATATGTGAGAGATAACTAGGGGTAGAATCAACGATCCAAATACTTTTTATGTTTATTTAGAAAACAACCTTGACAACTTGTTAAGTTTTAGTGATATAATATGTATTTTTATCCACACACACTCTAACATAAGGTAACACACTATATTTATAAGTTTCACCTCTCAATAAGAGAATGTTAATCCTTAGTGTGATATGAAATCATCCAAGATCACACTACCCACTATAATCATCATGTGACTACAAATATGAAGGTTATAACCATGAAACTAAATATTACACATCTCATAAATATTATTTGGTGTATCCCACACATTAAAAAGATAAATTTCAGTAGCAACTGAAGAGTATTCAATTAAATAGATAATCCCTAAGTAGTTGAGTGTACTATATTCATTCCCTTATTTTCTACTTGAACAAAATAAAGTAAACAAAACTTCACCTGTAAACTTGAATTAGGATAGGTTGTTCCTTCAATTTTTATACACAAAACATGCACACAACTACTTATATTTTCTTATCCCTATTAATTTCTTCTACTTCAGATAATCACATAATATTTTCTTTTTTTTCACATATCTAGTACTTCCTCTATTTACTTATACTTATTCTTTATCTTATTTATTATTTTTCGAAACTCACATACTAAACATCATAATATTTAAAATTTATAGACATGTAATTTAAATTTGAAATTCAAATTGAAATCCTCTTATTTAAACACATGTATCAGACCATTATTCATTTAATATTCACTATAAAATTATAATTGGCATTAATTATAGGCTTAAATAAGTACCAAACCTCTTATATTAGTTCAAGTCATCAAGTTTCTTTGAACTTCCCAATTTTCAAATTTGATAGCACATCATCCACCTTTGAGGAAAAACATAGTAGTTCAAAAAATGTATTTTTTAACTACCTGAACAAATTCCGGAATGATGATGGAAGTGTGTCACAGAGGTCTTTAGAATCCTAGTATCATGGAAATATACATATACTCCTTGGTAGTGTAAAGTGTTCATCATGGCTTGAGGATCATGAAATATCCAGACCACTGAGCATACTAGTGTGGAAGACACTCCTTCTAAAATCAATACATTACACTCTATGGCATGGAACTCCTTTCATATCATGATCACCTCATCATGACCTCCATTACAATGTAGTTACTTTATTATGGTGAATAGGTCCTCAAAATTCCAGAGACATATAAAGTATTCTTTATCTTATTTGCAGTGTATCCATATCCTTACAATGTGGAGTCCTTCAAATAGACAAGACCTCAAAAAACTAACTCAACCTCCTTTGAAATGTAGTATATGATTTATGATGAAAAACTTATTCTTAAATAAAATTATATGGTAATATAACAAGATCTGTGGCATGAGACCTCTTCCTTAAATAACTTGTATCATGAACACCTTTCATGTTTTGTAATCACTAAAAACTGTCTTAATCATTATCTGGATTAATCTCTAATCATATTCACCTCATAATAAATTTTAGTTTGAATATTATTTATGATTTTATAACAAAAACAGACATAATTAATCAAACCCACTCTAACCTAATCTTTAAAAAACTCCTCACAAAATCATCTAAACACCTCTTGGTCTCAAACCACATGATAAAGTAGAAGATGAAATGATAATAATTCTAACAATTGATATTAGAACCCCAACGTCAGGTATAGGTTTCTCTATACTATACATAATAACTACCTCCTAATATTTACCTTGAGTTAAAAATACATATCTAGAAGATTGAAATATGGATAACCTAATTTGATAGTAATGTCATCCTCCTTGGGAAGATCATCCAGATGATGGAAAAATTCATTTAGTAGGTGATAAAAATGATTGTTCTTGTGAGGAATTAATATATAAAGATCACTACCTAATTCTCCTAGATGTACCCCCACAAATATAACCTTTGGATATGGATATAATAACCACCAGAGTGACATTTATTTTCCTCAAAGGTTTGATTATACAAGATGTAGTCAAGTCTCCAACATTTATGACACTAAACAAAGGATTTTTTTAAACTTAGTGATGGAGGTATACCACCTATACTCTCCTCCTATCATCATTACTTCTAACTACTAGACAATTCATCAACTAGGGCCCAATAATGCTATGTACCACCCGCTCTAGAAATTTAATTAAAAATAGTCTATGTTAGAATGACATTATTGACTTCTTACTAGAATATTTGTAAATTGAATATTATAACCTGTTTTTATAGAGGATTTTAGGGCCTATTTCAAATCACATTTCCTCAGGTTCCTTATCTCTACTAAAATATGGATCATGTTAGAGAAGATACATAAATGTGGACACATATTACATGAATGAAATCAAACTTTGATAAATATTTATGAAATTTTTATCCTTTACTTGAAAAAGAAAATCTGGATGAAATTATGAAAACAAGGGATATTGAAACACTTTCCAGGTGAGGCCCCTACGTTTCTTAGATTCATGAATCACATCCCACCATCAACATGACACCCCTTCTAACATGAAGGTGGATAAAAAACACAATGTTTCTTGGGTGTTTTTTTGATCTCAAAGATGTGGTAGAGACAATTAACACACCCTCATCCTTTTAAAGAGATATTCCACCTTTAAATGTTGGAGGATGATAAAATTGGAAACATATCTTGAAATTATAATTAATGGGATTCTTAAATGGGGATCCTTAACTAGTTACTTAAAGAATTTGTACAATCCCCTTTGAAACCCAAGGGATAACTATGGGTAAATATACTGGAACATTCCTATCATCCACTTCTTACTCAAAAAGAGGCAGTCATTTCAGTGGTATCCTCTAGAGTAATATGGAGAAACGATCAACTTACTTTCCAAAATTGACAATAACAAGGCTTAACTACACTATATAGGTCCGGTGTAACCCCATTCTCCTATCCCTAACTTCCATTTAATGAATCAATTTTCAATTTAAATAAAAATTATAAATCATTTCAAAATAATTTCACAAACATAAAAGAATATTTAAATTCAAGTAAAAGAATGAACATGGTATGAAATAATAGAATCTATCTTGAAAACAAAAAATAAATCATATTCATGAGGGAATGATATCCTACTAATTCCTACTTATCCGTTCCTAGTATGATTCTTTAGACCTGTGAATATAGAACAACTTAAAATATCGATGAAAAAGTGTTCCTAGACTAACAATGGTGACTCCAGTTTCTACCATAATTATGTTGGCTAAGGATATTTATAGGTTACTTACTAAATCCAAATAGTATTATATATTTACTACTCTCATGTTTGATACTTATTAACCTAAGATGCAGGAAATGTTACCACTTTGTAATATCTATGACTTAGATACTAAAAAATAACCCATGACAAATCATTATAACAACTCATGGGCACCTCACAATTTCCAAAGGCTGATTTAAATGCATGGGGTCTAGTATTACATGTGTGGGAGGTGGTTTCCATCTTTAGATATTGAATCAAATAGATAAGGTATGAATTGATATGGTGAATGACTTATATCATTCTTATTTATTCATACCATAAAACCAACTATCAACCGAAGTAGGTAAAATAATATAACAAGGTAATAAATGACAAGGAAATGTGGAAACACATTATATATTACAAGGGTCCAAAAGTAATCGACTATGTATAATGTAAGGCTAACTTAGATAAAAACCATATATATATATATATATAAGTGTGTAGAAAAAATGAGGCATAAAGACCCAAAGTGGTGTTCCAAGGTGTGAATCCTCTCCAAAAAAGCATCAAGGTAAACCCTTGTGTTATTGGATAATCTATGCAATAGAAGTCCAAAAAAACGGTCACCCATGATCCATGCTTTTTTGTATGCAACTATCTCCCATTTTTATGTTACTTTATTTTACTTATATCATGAATAAATAGTCTACACATAACCTAAGAGGGGACCATACTAGGTGTTATTATGGTAACATAGTTGGAAGTTGCCACACCACCCCTAACAACCTATCATATGCTTGAGTATATTACAGTAATAGTACAAATCTATAAGAATAGTAAAGTATCAAGAACATTGAATAAAAAAAACTCTAAGAATTATCATTGACATTGAAATGTAACTCTATATTAAGGGAAAGATACCTATGTCCCTGCTTTGAGAATTAGCTGAGGATGTGAGGAAATATCCAGTGTCATCCCTTATAGGATGAAAAAGTAGCACTTGTTAATAGCTCACACATGTGCACATATGCACTCAAAAATATTAGTACATGTGTTCAAAGAAGTTAGGGTCCCAGAAACCTGTAATAGTGGAAATGAATTAGGTCTATCCCTTCAAGTAAATCTTACACCCCATCATAAAAAATAGGGGGATGGGTATAACGAGTTAGGGAATTGCATTTTTCATTACAAATGGAGATTGAAAGAGACAAATAATGATGGATTTTCTAACATAAAATAATCAGAGTAATTTTAATTATAATTTTGATTTTGATTGATAATAACAATAAGAAATTAAATCGTAAATGATAAGATTTATGAGTGTTAAGTAAGTAGGAATAATACAAAAGAACAATAGAATAAAAGGGATTTTTATAGTAGTTTGGGTCAAAAAGTTCCTGTGTACAGTCTTTAAAACCATATTCTCTAAGAGAGGTATGGCACACACTAAAAGTCCTCCTTTTTGATGGATATTGAAAACTATTTGAAACACTCCTTTTTTAACCATGTTGAAGAGAACTAAAACCTTGACCATTTTCCACATGGAATCAAAAAAATAAAAACCTTCCTTTTGAAGTGGTGGAGGAACCAACCTATCCTTTTATAGGATAAGACATTACCTGTATATTTAGTTTTTATTCCGGTTAGAATGGCCAACTTGAGTACCTTTTGGTCCCACTATACACCCTATGTTGGGGGGGGGGTGTATTAGTGTATCATGAAATCTTTTTTTTAGATTAATTAGATATTGTATTCGTTGTGGTAAAAACACATTGACTCAGTTTTGTAAGAACTATCAAATTATAAACAATAGAGCATGGATTCAAAATATTACTTGATTCAACCATAAAAGGATACATACAAGGATAACATGTCAAAGATGTGTTGATATGGTAATTAACCACTATTTCATTAGTATGTGAATATAATCTTTAGGAAGAGATCACTTCTCATCCTAGTTACCTAAACACTACCTCTCTACCACTCATAACTTTTAAAAGGGTAATAAAGATATACATGATGTGTAATTCAAACTCTCAACAATTACAATCAAAATAAATAACACCAAAAAGTAAGGGTGTTCTCCATATTTATCCAGTATTCACTTATAGATATTTCAATGACATATTAAACAAATTAATCTTCTATTTGTGAACTTTAATGAAATTCTAACTGACCATACATCACTTCTCAATACAATATCCAATGAACGTTTCTACAGATCCTATTTTTTTGGGTTTTCAAGAATTATCTCTTTCCCCCTATGATTCCACTAATTCTACACAACAGACTTTTCTATATCTAGAGACTATTTTAATTTCAAATTTGAAATTAAAAAAATAACTAACTTCTAACTTAGTATATTTTGAAATCTAGTCCTTTGATCTTCTTCAATAAAATATCCACCAAAAAATTCGAACTAGTAGTTATCAATTGCTTAAATAACTACCACATCATCATGTGATATCCATAAGATAATTTTTTTTTCAAACTCTATTGATTCTATAAATCATATCTGGGAATCCTCCTCCAGGGCATGATATATCAGTTTCTTCCTTACGTATATCCCACCACCAGATGGGCCATGATGAAATAAAATTCTTAATGGTGTGATATTCTTAATTGTATAAAATAAAGACAAGATTACAAAAATGACATATTTATTTCTTTTTCACAGTGGGAGTTTGCAACACGAACCCTTAAAATTATATTTTATGATTGGATTGGTCATATCATGGAATAGTTTACAAGATGTCACAATTACACTTATAATCACTTAAATCTTCTTAAACCCTTATCACAACATGATACACCTTACATGGAATGAAACTACTAGAAATAAGACCTATAGAAATAGACCTATACCAACAGTATGACCAAAAATATTAGTATACGTATCATAGAAAGACACAATACCAATGGTTTTGAAAAAAGTATTGGTATAGGTCATAGCTATACCAAGGGGTTTTTGAAAACCCTTGGTATAGATTCGATAAAAATATCTTATACCAATAGTTTGTCTAAAACCATTGGTATAACTTCCCTAAAAAGACCATATACCAATGTTCTTGAAAAAACCATTGGTATAAGTCATAGCTATACCAATGGTTTGTCCAATACCATCGGTATAACTTCCATAATAATCCCTTATACCAATAGTTTTTGAAATACAATTGTTATAGATCCCAAAACTCTAAATACATATACATATAGTTTAGAAAACCGTTGGTATAGGTTTAATCCAATGGTTTCCAAAACCATTTGTATAGGTAATCATATTTATTAAGTATTATTTTATAAAAAAACATTGAATACATTAAAGTTTAAATTAATTTTTAATATAAATATATATATTTATCATATTATGTTCACAAATATTATTTTAGTTTAGTGGTTAGGTCATTGAGATATAAGGTGGAGGTTCTAGGATCAAATCCATCCAAGTTTGTTATTTTACATTACCTATACCAATGGTTTTGAAACCTGTTTATATAGAACTATACCAACGGTATTGAAAACTCTCGGTATATACCTATACTAATGGATTCTCAAAACTGTTGGTATATGTCTATACTGACAAAATATTGGCCAACCGTCCTCCAAATTGTTGGTATATATTATACCAATGGTTTGGGGGCCTGTACCAAAAATTCTAAACCATTTGTATATCCTTTTTTCCATTACTGTGAGATAAAATTAAATAGATCCATTAAGAACTCAAATTAAACCATTTTGAAATGGATAACCATATCATGGAATGAATTCTATTTCCTTTAGAATTGAAAAATAACTCAATAATCATTCATGGTATGAAATTTTTATTATAGAGTGTAGATTGAAACACCAAATTTGATAAAGTATAGGAACCTTACTATCCTGTGTAAAGGAACCATAAGAAAACATCCTTCATGAAATGATATAAAATTTGTAGTGTAAAGAACTCTAATCAAGGTCCAAATGATCCTTATAAAACATATCTTTCCAGTATGAAAAATAGTGTATGGAGTGATCTTCCCTATTCCTATAATTTTCAAAACCATCTCCAAATTCTTTAGGCACCATCACAAAATTTCCAAACAACTTCTAAAAAAATTAAAATATTACAACATATGGTTGGAACATTATCCTCTTTTCATTTTTATTTTCAATATCCAAAAATCCATTAATATTGATATGCCACATTAATCATTCTCACCATGTGTCATATGATTCCTAACACTCCTATTAAAAATCCTGAAAGTTATCCCCCTTTGAAAATAAATATCAAAGGTTTTATCAAATTCCATTACTGGTCTTCACAACACTACTATTCCAAATCATAGAAAATAGAATTAAACTATTTCTCTAAGACTATGCGATATAATTTTAGTAAATAAGATAAATAAATAATTTCTATAATGTTATTTAATAAAAAAATGATCCAATATCTAAAACTATTTCAAATCCCCATGGATGGTGTCTCCTCCAATTTTATTTTAACCAATCAAGGTAAACCCATGGACAAATAGTGGTCAAATATAACAATATATAAAATGGGGATTGGGGAATCTACACCTGTTTCAGTTTAAGGGAATTGGTTGAACTACAAGGTTCAATTAGTGATTTATAAAGACATATAAAACCCATGGTTTGTTGAATATATCTTCGACATTCTATTTTATTCCACAAAAATTCTAGTTTCACAACTTTGTTCTCCATCTTCCCTTTTATGAAATTATTTTATATCTCTATATGTTTTACTAGAGTGTGTTTTACTGAATTATTTATTAATTATATGAAATATTTTTGTTACACTAAATCATCATTAGTTGTTTCACCACCTCACTAATATATTCTAATTTATTCTTGATCAACATAAGCTATGTACAGTCTTTGGCGACTATAATATTATCTGATTCTTCAATAATAAATTTAGAATAATCCATTTTTTAGTTAGCCAACCAATATAGTTTCTTATAATGTAAAAATCTACACCAATAGTATATTTTTGATCCATAATATCACATTCCCAATAAACATCTGACTAGGCCAAAAAATATAATTTTTTCATCCATAAACAACTAACTATAATTAAGTGTTTCCTGAATATACATCGTTATTCTCTTTATTTATAATATGTGATATTTCAAAGGAAAACTATAGAGAAATGAAACCAATTATATAGAATAAAATATGTCTATTCTATTCATAGTAAGATAAACTAGACTCCCAATAATTTTTATTGATATAGTTGAGTCTACTCCTTCCATATCATCATCTATTCCATGTTTAGTTCCTACTAGTATAAGAATTGAAACAGGCTTGCAATATTTTATTCTAAATTTCTTCAACATGTACCATACATATTACACAAGTGATATGAATATATTCCATTCATATTGATAAAACTACAAACTAAGAAAATGTGTCAAGTCTCACATCAATGAAATCTTATACTAAGAACTCATTTTTTATGAACAATTATCAACAAAATTATAATTGTTTCCTCCAAATATGATGTCATCCACATATAAAACCACAAAAAACCATTCATATTATTCTATTTCCACATAGAGGTTATGATAAAATCCTCCACTGATGAAATATAATTTTATTTTAAAAGAATACCTTTGTGTATACTAAGAATGGGGTACTTTCATTAGGCCATACAAAGACCTTTTCAATCTACTTGCATTAAAATCATCATCTCCAATAAAAATTGAAACTATATTTTTATTTATACTTATTCATTAAAGAATCAATTAATAGATTCCATCTTCACATTCATCTTTAATACTCTAAACTTCTTCTTGACAACAACTGGTATAAAAAATTCCAATAGAAGACCTCCTTACCACTGATAAAATAATTTACTTAACATAATTTCATTTCACCTATTTATAACTTTTTCATACCATATTTGATTTATTATGAACCACTCTTCCTTTTTTATCCATCTTTATCATAAATAACCATCATTTATTAATAAAATTGTGATAATTTTTTCTATCCGTAAGATCACATGAATAATTTTCATCGATCTGATTAAATTCTTAATTAATAGATTTTACAAATGACTCTTACATTATCTCCTATTCTAGTGAAGTGGGTTATATCTAGATAATAGAGCTAAGAACTCCATTCTCCTCATCTTATGAGTTTTTATTAAAGAGTATTTTTTTTCCAAAAATATTTCTCAAATCAACTGGATCCCTTTTCCTCCATAATAGAGTCACATGTTAAATCACTTCTTCACATCGTTCTTTATCTTATTAGACATTAGAATCATCATAAAATAGACTATTTTTAGATTATAATTAACCAATATATATATCTTAATATTCTTTAAAAATTTCATCTAGAAAAATATTTTATGAATTTTCATTGGATTTATTCTCAAGAACCTTCACATCACTACTCTTAAAAATCATGTTGATCCTTTTTTTATGAAACTTATACACTTTAATATTTAATGAGTAGTCAAGGATTATAACTTCATCTACCAAATCAACATGTTTTTCATGATTTCATTATTTATTTAAAACCCTCTATGATTATTTAGAAGATACTTTCTCATGTTTCACATTTTATAAGGTGTCTTATCTACTTCTAGATTAAGTAATGCTCTATTTTGAGTATAAACAGTCACATGAACTACATATTTCTAGTAGTTAAGTTAGATGAAACTCTCTATCTACAATGTTCTTGATATATTTTTCAATATTTAGTTTATTCTTTAAATAATCCCATTCTATTGAAATTTTATTACCGAAGAAACTTTATGTTTAATAGTATTATTGGTTGGTAATTTTTAACCTCATGGAATGTGTACTATTTTCAATTATGTCATCTTAGATCATTCATGGTTCTTTCAGTTACATTTTCTCCTCTTCTTAGAAGAAAATTATTAAGTCCAACACTTTTTTATTGAAAAAACATGGAACATCCCATCTGGAAATAATCATCAAACAATTTAATGAAGTGCATCCACCATGTGTTACATCCCGAATGATTGGTCTATAAAAATTGATTTGGACCAAATTTTGAAAAATCATATCTATTTTCATATTGGGATGACAATATTTTCTTAAAATATTCCCTCTTAAGTAATAGTCACAAAATTTATATTTTTTTTATTCCATTAATCTTCATAAATTATTCATACTCAACTTATGACTATGGAAAAGTCTATTGTACCATATCCAATTTTCTTCTTACACTATTAAGAGACATGATTTATCTTTACTTTATATATAATATATATTACCATTGATTTATAAGGATTTTATAACAGAATTCACAACCTTTACTTTTGATACTGAAACTTTTAATTGAATGTGATTTCCAAAACCGAGTTACAAAGCTATTTGACACTCAATAAGCTGTGAAAAAGACCATTGAAGTAAAGCACATAATTATTCTTTAATTCATCATTATCAAAACTATTATTTCAACTTATTTTAATATTAAATTCACCATCATTTATAAAATATTATTTTTATTAACTCAACCCTTCGTATTCTTCAAAAAAATCATATTACTTATCATATGAGATGAACAACCGCTATCTAGAATCCAACTTCTACTAGTCTTTGATCCTTTAAATGAAATTGGAGGAAAATTTTCCTTATGAAAATTATTCATTTCATTAAAATAGATTCCAAAATGAGTTCATAATTTTGTTGATCTCTTATCATTTTATCCAGCATAATACATCAGATCAAATTATTATTCTTCAAGAGGATAAAACCTATTTCTCAAAGGAATTAAATTATATTATCTTACATATATTTTACTTTTTATTTCAAAATAATATATAAATCTTCTCTTCCTAAAATATACTTCTTTATATAAAAATTTAATGAAATTAAAATAGTAATCATTGACATAATTTGTACCCTAATATAAATAGTGTCCTCAAACTCTTCTTTTTTAGCTTCTAAAAGATTCTCATATTAAATAAAATTTTGACTCACTATAATAATACATCATGAGGACAAAGAAAAAAAACTAAAACTTCATCAATGGAAATATCATGTTGTTTTCACCTCTCCACATATAAACAATTTTTTAATAAAACAATTATTATTGATAAATTCTTTAAGATTGATACTTTTCTCTTTTAAAATTCTTTCCATTAATATTTATATTAAATGGGACTATTTTTGATGACTTGGCCTCATAATAAAAACAATATTTACCCATATTATTGGTTATTTTATCACTAATCATCTCCTAAAAAATCTTGGTTCCACCGTCAACCCTTTATTTCAAGACATTGATTACGAATTTACAATTCTAAAGCTTCTTATTTGAACCATCTATTTTGATTTCTGATACAATTTTATTTTTCCAGGATAAAACATAATTCTCATTCCTTTTATTTTATTTAAATTTTTCATCAATAAATAAATTAATATCATCAAGGATCTTGGTCTGTACTCTAATCATCATTCTACAATTCATAGTATCTTTATATTTCAAATGATTCTTCTCTTATTATTCTACAACATTTTACTGAAATTTAACTTCTAATTCAAGTTCATCAATATAAATTAAATTAAAATTCATCAAAAATTAAATTATTATATTCTTTTATATATATATATATTAAGATCCTTAATATCCTCTTCTAATTTGACTTTGATGTCTACAACCAACTTTGGTTGATCATTGTATTCTTAAACTATAATTTTTGTTTCTTAAATTGACTCGATCATAACATCTTCTATATCTATGTAAATCAAAATCTATATTCCTTCAAATTTATATTCCTTAGCATTATCTCGAAATTTTTTAACCAAAAAAGTTTACTAAAAAAATTCACTAGAATTTTTAAAATTAAAATTACTTCAAAGGGGAAACTAATTCTTATGTTTTGGTTAGAAATAAAACACACCATCCCATTCATAAAATTTATTTATAACTCTAAAAGTAATATTACCAATATTTCCAAAATTAAATAAATATAGAGGTTACCTACCTTCAAATATTATTTCACCTCTTTTCAACTTCCTTGAAACAAGTGGTAATAAATCACCACTTACATATTCTTCAATTTTAATTTCTCAAAACACCTTTATCTCAACAAATTTGGATACTATGTATTTATAAATATATTCTAAATAGATCTCTAGCTCTATCAAAACCTAATATACAACTATATTACTATGCAATCCATTAAGAAATAAATCTCTAAGGTTATTTTCTTTAAGTACTAATTATTTTATGTTATACATTGGTGGTAACCTTATAATTATTTTCATTAGAATTTCAAAATCCTTGACCTCATGTCTCGGTTCTCATATTTCACCACCAACTTTAGTGATAAAATTAAAGAATATATGCACATTTACATTGGATGTAATATTTGGATCATCAAAACTATTTTAAAAAACCTATAATTTCACTTATTTTACCTTGTTATCACCTTCATATATTCCACTAAGATTGTAAAAAACTCATTTCATAGTGGAGAAATATAATAAAAACATATAAAAATGATTAGATAATTCTCCTAACAGAGTACTCCAAGCCTTAACATCATATCTCAACAACTTATTATGAACAAAAGTAATTGTTGTTCTAATCAGATCACTTATATTAACTCTATGTACTGTTGTCACATAAATAACATTTCTAACAGATCTTAAATGTGATCTTTATTGGCCTTCTCTAGTTTTAATTGTAAAAAATCATGTTTAATTAAGTTCAATTAAGATAAATTATGTTTATTAATGTTTAATTATAGCATTAATCTATTATTTTAGTGTGTTACATCATAAGAAATATTAACTGATTATGACTAAGTATAAGTCACTGTTAAGGTTCATTCACTGTTGAGGTGAACTCACTGTTTGATATCCTACTGATGGTAGAAAATTGGATAGGTATAAGATATTGTTTCCATGGACCTACTGATGAAATATATCCCTATTAATTGTCTTACCGTCAGAACAGACACAAAATTTAAACAAAGGACAAGACACCATCACATTGAGCTACTGATAGATAAGTCATTGTTGCATCTACCTACTTACAAAATGACTTACCAATGGAATTATAATTCTATATAAGTATGAGTTTCTAGTATGATCTATTGATGGCTTGAGTCACCATCAGAATGACCTACCAATATTGAGTCACCACTACTTGACTCACTATTCCGGATTGTAGAATGCTCTAAGTCTGGGACACAGATTTTAAGACACCATTACCTAACATACCATTGCTGAGACACCATCAGACCAAGTCACTGACCTGAGAAATAGTCAAAACAAACTTTATCATTCAAATTCAAATTTATTCAAACAACCATATTTGTGAAACTTAGTGCTATTATTTATCTCAATAACCTTGTCTGTATTTTGTAAAAAACATTAATATCGATGTTAGAGACAATTACGAGGTATGAGGTACTAGCAAACATGATTCTTTCCAGGTGTAGTGTATAAAGATATTAGCAGATCAAAAATGAAAAAGTGTGATTTGATAAAGATAGAGATTTTCTCATACAAACTAAAAAGTACTGAAGATCTATGTGTTGTACTTAATAGGCGATACTGCTGAGAGATTAAAATGAAGAAAATCTTGTAGAAAAAAAAACAAAAGAAAGAAGAATAACTACTCAATCAATATACAACTTCACTGAAAACGGTAGACATAAGATCTCACAACACTCTTTTTTGATGTTTGTTTCTAGAATTTGACTCAAATAGCATTTCAAGACATGTTCCAGGAGTCACAAGCTACATATCAAATCACACAAATCCTTATAATCTACTTTTCTATATTTTTCTATCCTTGTGTATTTAAACTTTACGAGCAGTGTGAGTATCTCTATTTTATAAACACACACCGACTCATGTGAAAAACTGTAATATACAGATATAACTTTAGAAAACCACCTATCTTACTTCTTACACACCCATAAATAATAGTGGATTATGTACTTGTGTGAAATTGTTTTTTTAGAACCCCCAACAAAATGGTGGAAGAGGTTTAGTTGAACTGGACAGTGTGTATAATATTGTTCACCCCATTCTAGGATACAGATCCTTGTTTAATTATATAAAGTTCTTTGTGGTAGGTGATCACCAAGTGGAGAGGATTAAGTCTCTTTTTGAGACCAAACCTCTTATTTTAAATTATGACGTGTTCTTTTAAGTTTAGTTTTCAGTTCATGAATTTATTTAAATCATAAAACATTACTTCAATTTTATTGTTAATATTAGATAGTGCCTGTATTGGAATTTGGTTTAGTGTATTGATTTAAAAAGTTAAAATAATAATACATATTTATTTAACTGAGAAATAATCACTCTTTGATAAATATTTTAAAAGATCAAAGATTTTATAAATCTGCTACTTTTTTTAAATGGTATGTTTTTTATTTCATTTGGGGAACTTTATAATAAGTGTTTTAGACAATTTTTTTATAAGAAATCAATTCAACCCCCCCTGAGTGTCCTAACTTGATAAAAATTTGATATCATAGGATTTCATACATTATGAGTTTCAAAATTTTCAATGTTTTTAAATCTTTTCAAATTTGATTTTGGTTGTGTTTTAAAGATCTCAAAATTTCTATCAATTCAAAATTTATAGTTCTTTAAAAATTTTCCTTATTTTTTAATATGGATAATATACAGGAAAGTGTTGCTACCAAAAAACCTCTCTATTTTAATGGAAGAAATTATACTTGGTGGAAACTCTCAAGATGAAAATGAATTAAGAAAGAATGAGTTTTGAAATCTAGTATGATATTGTTGATGAATACAAGATTCTTACTACATATAGAAACACTTGGGATGAACCAACTAAGGAATCCTACAATAATAATTGAAAATCTATGAATGCATTATACTGTGCTCTAGTGGATGATGAATTCAATAGGATTTATGCATGTAAAAAAACCTTTTAAATTTGGGATACTTTAATTGTTTCATGTGAAGGAACCACTAATGTTAAGAAAATGAGACTTAACACATATACTATCAAATATGATAATTTCAAAATGAGGCATGATGAGCCTATCTATGACAAGTATCTTAGGTTCAATGAGACTATAAATACAATGATGTCACTGGGAAAGATAGTCACTACAAAAGAATAGATAATGAGGATTTTGAGATGTCTTCCCAAAAGAGGGAAAGGGATCTCAGTATCAATTAGTGAATCATGTGACAATGATGCACTACCTATAAAGTAGATTATTTGAAAATTTATGATGTGTGAGGAATAACTGAATGTTAATAGAGAAGATGATAATGAACCAAAAATAAATTCAACAACTTTCATAACCACTACATCCAAAAAAGGAGAAAATTCAAGTTCCTTCTGAAAGATATATTAGTTAAGATACATCAAGTGAAAGTTATGAGTAAATGGCTCAATTATACTTGATATTTAATAAGTTTATACAAGTTAGAAGTTCTTTAGAAATCGTAGCTACAGAGGGAATTATGAAAAAAAGGTAACTGGAAAAAGGATTTGAAATGAAATGATAATAATAATGATATAGTATGATATGAATTCAAAAGAAGATGAAATGTGAAGGATGACTGTCCAAAAATAATGTATAAAAAGAAATATGAGGATAAAGATAGAAAGTATAAGATGGAAATAAAGGCTATATGGAGTGATTATGAGGATAGATCCATTGAATCTAAATCATCTCATGATGAAATGTATAACAAAGAAAACATATGTTTCATGACAAACACATCCGAGGAAACCTTATCATCTCCTACACAGAACTCTTATTATTCTAGAGATTAAATTGAATCTAATAATTATAAAAACATGACTAATGAAGAAATGTTTGAATAATGTAAAATGTTTGAGGATACAGACAATGAACTGAAAAATAAATATAAATATTTCAAGAAACAATATGTTCTTACTACTACAAATATGAACTCACTCTAGAAAAAGTTAAGAATTATCATCTAATCAATGAAAATACTGAACTTAAACTTTATAATGATCAAGTAAAAAAGGATTTAGAGAAATTTACAAAACTGAATTCTTCACTTGGAATATAAGATTAGTCCATTTCTACATTCACTCTCTTAAAAAGAATATTAGAAAAGTATTAGTCAAGAATCTATCTGAACTAGAGTTTCTAAATGATAAAATCTGTAATCCTTGTCAAAAAGGAAAACATCACAAAATATCTTTCAAAAAAATGTTTCAACCTCTCAACCTCTTGAGTTGGTTCACATGGATTTGTTTGTACGTTATAGAGTTTCACTTTTAAATGGGAATAAATATTTATATATTCTAGTAGATGAATTTTCTAGGTATAATTAGACCTTATTTTTAGCACACAAAAGTGACACTTGATCTTATTTCATCAATTATGCTTGATCAGTAGAAAACTTAAGTGTATTTAGGATCAAAATCTTAATAAGTGACCATTGTTGTGAGTTTTAAATCAATAATTTGAATCTTTTTTCTCACAAAATGGCTATTGTAATAACTTAATTTATCCTAGGACACCCCAGGAGAATGTAGTTTTAGAAATGATAAATATAACCTTCAAAGATACATGTTGAACTATGCTTAATGAATATGATTTACCTATTTATTTTTGGGCTGAAGCCGTGAATATAGCTTGCTACGGTGTCGAGATCTTGCTACGGTGTTGAGGGGTTCTGCTACCCCAAATCTAGTGTGTGTGGCACATGATGTCACCGGTGGAAGTGATTCTACAACCTCCACTTCCTGGTTCGGTGAACATTTTCGTCCAGTTCCGGTCTTGGTTGTGATTCGGGCTGCAGGTCTCCCTCTTTCTAGATCTTTTTAGATCTGATGTGTTCGTTCTTCTGCTTCGACACCGGGTCGGTTCTTCTAATGCACAGGGTCATCACCTAGGGTTTACATGGGAATCCGCGTTGTGATATGCACGCATGCGCTTTCATGGATGACAGTGGTTCAACCTAATACCAGATTGTAGCTACTACGGTGTCGAGGGGTTCTGCTACCCCTCTTCAGATCTATTGTGTTTGTTCTCTTTCGCTTCGACATTGGGTTGTATCTTCTGATTCGCAGGATCGTTGCCTAGGGTTTACGTGGGCATCCACGGTGCGGGACGCACACAGGAACTTGCATGGATACCGGCCATCCATCCTGGGACCAGTTTGTTGCTATGGAAGATGTCTTGGAGTTTTGCACCTGGATGGTTCATCATTTCTTTGGTTCCCTCTGCCATTGCATCATGCTCCATCGAACACGACCCCATATTGGTTGGGTTCGTTGGATTCGATGATTCTTTGGATTGTACAGGTGGTCATGGTTATGTTTGAACTTTTTGACTGCTCTTTTTTTGGTTCTACATGATGATATGTTTTGGGAGGATTTGGTTGTTGTTTGGTTTCTCTTTTGGGTGGATCTGGATTTGGAAGTGGTTCCAAATACCACCTGCCTATGGTTCTTCTTGATTTTTTGGTTCTCACTAACCCATAAAGTGACTTATTTGAAAAAAAAGAAGTTTCAGTCAGTAGATTTCTATATAATCAATAGAGTTTCAATTAGACCTATCTTAAATAAGAATCCATATGAG